>CM057836.1:73419787-76228942 GCA_030068075.1 Paguma larvata
AGAGAAGGGAGATTTCTGTCAGGCACAAAATTACAGAAGTAATGCATGTTAGACTAGGAAGTGTGACATGTATTAGCAAAGGTGAGATTCCTAAAAAGTTTTCAGTGGAACGCTCGGCTCTCGGTGTCCTATATTGCTCTGTACCTATAAATAATAAAAAGGCTGATAACATTGCTTTATGTAAGCAAGCTTAGAAATCACTCTCAGATAAGTGCTTTTGACCTAAATCTTGTAGCTCCTCGATCTGACATATAACCCCACAACTGTGAAATTCTGCATGAGATTTAACAGTCTCAAACTGCCAACTGACCCAGCCATAAAGCAAGCAGAGATAAAGACTTACGGTCCAACATGATACAATTAGACATTCGCCTTCTATTTCTTTCAGTGCAGCTGAGCATTTAACCTACTTAAAAGCCGAAGGTTTTTCATTAAAATATAAATGCTTGTTTATCATTCATTCTATGCCACCTCCCCTGCATCCTACAAATTAGTCTATTATGAATGAAAAGATTAGTTTGTTTCAGAGAAAGGAGTAAACAGGAATGGTTTCTATAAAATCCTTCTAGACATGCAAAGATAAAAGATGGCTTTACCACCCAAAATAATCAGATACAAATAGCTGTTCAGAAGCAGCACACCTAAGGAGTACTTTAATCAAATATTTAGGTTACCTGCCAAAAAGACCACGATCTCTTCAAAATGCAATGCGGATTAAAGTGTTATCTAACACAAGCAGAAAACTAACCTTGGAGTGGAAGTTTGAAATGTGTTCATCATAATTTTCATGTCTTTGGATAGAGAAATCAGCTTTTTCAGCTAGATTGCAAAACTGGTTTAAAGTATTCCCTCGGCGCGGGGCGAATACCATGGCTCTCCCCTAGAACATGAAAAAGGAAATTCACACATTTTAAAACTGGAAGGCAACCAAACACAACAAACATTGGGGAAGGCATTTAATGTCCTGCTCTCAGGTAGAAAACACAAGTTGTTCTTGAGACAGCCACACACAGGATGGGCATTCACAGTGAGGAGGAGTTCAAGGACAGGTCTACATGGAACAAGAAAGAATATGTCGATTTCATATTCAAATGTTGCTATGTTTTATCCTTTTCAAATAACGCATGTGATAAACAAAATGTGGCCCAGAGTTGGTATTCTGTGCGACACACATCTCTCTTGGGTCCAGCGGTTCAAACCATCACCTAGATGTTAGAGTAACCGGTCCACGGCACCGCTACCCACCTTTGCTACCTGCTTGCTCCAGGCCGTATGGCCACGGATACCTAGAGATTTAGTTGATTTCTGTGCCCTGAAGACTCCGTTCCAAGAAATTCTCCATAGAGACAAGGAAGCGCAATCTCTGTTGGAGAATTTGGCTGTTTCGGTCCTACCACTAGCCTTCTCCGCGACCATGCTGTCAGGGACAAGGCTACCGGGTCTTGGTTTCCAACTCCACCGAATCTTTCGTGATGGTCATCATTAGAGCCAAGCAGCTCCTCGCAGCACTCAAATGACTGCTTTTCAAAGAAAGTGCTATCATGAGGGTAAACAGGCTTTTCTAAATAAACCGCACAACCTCAAGAGATTGTCGCAGTGGGGCGGATGGTGGGCCTTGAGGATCTATGCCCGGTTTCAGAAGGCCATTGGACATGCGACCCCACCGTGTCCATTTGCTGACTCTTGGGTGCAAGTGGACTTTTCCTCGCCCTCTGAGACATGCGCGGAAGAGCTAAGCTTCAGAATCTTCTCCTTTTGTTTAAAAGATGACCGTATGTTTCTATTAACTTCAAGGTTACACTTCGCGTCTGTGAAATGTCGCTTCAGGTTTTGAGGGAATCATGAAAACACTTCTTAGGAAAGGTGGTTTCTCATTTGTTACTGCCAACTATTTATTGAGCATCTGGGATAGGTGCTCTTATGGTCTCGCTTACTCTTTATACCACCCGATAACGCACGTATTATCAGCTCCATTTTAAAGGATGCTCCGCACGGGTGAATAACTGGGCCAAGACGACACACCCGGCACAGGACTGGAAACTTACCTGACTCCAGTGCCGATGCTCTCCCCACCACACTGCGTTGCCTCCTTACTACTAATAGCAACGGCAGTAATAATAATAGCTACCACTGAGTTTGGTGCTTCACAAACCTTCCCTTGCAGCCCATCCGCCATCTCCTCAACGACCTTGTGCGGTAGGCATTACATTCTACACATGATTAAACATGCGGCGAAGGGTGTGAAGAAGACGAGGGGCAACTGTGTGGCAGAAAGTGTTCTGGGCTTAAAAGAGTCTCCACCATTACACGGCTGTCGCCTCAGGAAAATTAGAAGGAGAAAAAGCCATAGAACTGTTGAACTAGAAGGGACCTTAGGGATGACGCAACCCAATCTCCTCGGTCGCCCCAGCTGACCCGGCGAGGTGTCTCACTCACCAAACGGGAAGAACGAAGCCTGTCCCCCCCTCCCAACTCCAGCAAATTGGGAGGGTGAAATGAGATGATGAAGGTGAAAATAATTTGAAAACCAAGGTTATGTCGATGTCAGACTAGACACATCGACACCACTTCACAGTGCCAGATAGATTCCATCAGTTCTGTCTCCCTCTCTTTCCCTCATTTACCTGTGAGAAAACACACTTCCACAGGGTCCTGGACATCAAGTGTATTTTCATACTGTGTTTACACAGACATGTACACTCTCAGGCACATAATTATAGAAGCACCAATCATGCCACGACACTTCGGGTTCTGTCAGCTTTTCCAATATTAATTGCTATTTTCAGGCGTTTTTCAAACTTAGCAGCGAAAATTCATTTTGATGTGAAACTAGATATAATACGTGGTCTCGGCAGGGGAGCGAAAGTCTCCATTAAAAAAAAAAAAAAAAAGGAACACTGGCAGGTCATTTTAGTCATTTCTAAGAGCTGGTTGCCAGTCTGGATCTGTGAATAATGGAAGTTGCTTTATTTTTCAAGTCACCTGCAAAAATGGTCTCGCGGTTTAAATCGAAGAGTTGACTTTTGTTTCCAAAATTTTATTTTATTTTTTAAGTAATCTCTACACCCAGTGTGGGGCTTGAACTTAACAACTCTGATATCAAGAGTCGTGTGCTCCATCAACCGAGCCAGCCTGGAGGCCCTGAAGAGTGGATTTTTTTTTTAATTTTTTTAACGTTTATTTATTTTTGGGAGACATAGAGACAGAGCGTGAGCAGGGGAGGGACAGAGAGAGAGGGAAATACAGAATCTGAAGCAGGCTCCAGGCTCTGAGACACCAGCACAGAGCCTGACTCGGGGCTCGAACTCACAGACCGCGAGATCGTGACCTAAGCGAAAGTCAGGCGCTTAACCGACTGAGCCACCCAGGAGCCCCTGAAGAGTGGATTTTTAACAGCTATTATCTAAGCTGCATATCATAATGTTTACAGGGCTACGGGGCTCTTGGCTGGGTTGGTGATTACACTTATAAGCACACACTTCCCACCCCCGGCCCTTGCTGGTCAGGGTGAGCGGTAGGGAGACCCAGCTAAGCATATGGCATTCCTCTCCGCCCAGACATCTCTCCCTCTCTAGGCCCCAGTTTCTCTGTCCTTCCCTAAGCACCGTCTAGAACAGCAGCTGCTGCCCCATCACACTCCGCTCCCCTCCCTTCCCCCCGCTTCACTTTTGTTCTTAGCACTCATCACCACTAATGCGTATCATATCCCTGTTTGTGACTGCCAGTCACCTTCAGCTAGAGCGGACGCTCACGACAACGGGGTCTTCCAATGTTTTATTTACGGCATTTTTCTCAGTGCCGAGCAAAGAGTAGACTCTCAATCAATACTTGCCGAGAGAATAAACGAAAGCCAGATGTTGAATAATCCGAGAAATGCAAGTCTTAGGGAATCCAAAGGCCACATTCTATTGCTTATTCTTGAAAACTGATTTTCTCCAGGGAGCTTTTACAGAGGCCACAGCTCTGATGGGATTTCAGAGGGCAGCGTTCTGTGCACGGTACTGTGCCCATGACAAAGAGAGGGGGTGAGCAGTAGTTTTAATCTCTAATTACTAAGTTATGAGTTTTAAAATGCTTTCTTTTTCATTTTTATCGAATACAGACACCTTTGAGATGAGAATCAATATTTACGAGGGACAACAGCACATCATCCGTTCTCTCGATAAATGGCCACTGAGTGCCAGCATCCGCCCCGTAAGGAATGATTTTAGAATTCCCCTTGTCCCCAGTGGAGCAGGACACTGGTACAATCAGAATACGCCTTACCGTTTAGGCTGCGAAAATCAAAACAAGAAAAAAATATATAGATTTCAAATCAGCCCATCACTTTAGAAAAATTACTTTCAATTTACCAAAGCCCAACTTTCTAGGCATTTGAAGTCCCTAGAATCCTCTTAAACTCAGAATGAACACTCAATTGAACGTAAAATTTTGACTGATGGGCAGAAATTTGAGAGAATTCATTTATCCCTGGAGAGGAGAGAGGAGTCGTTCCACTAAACAACAATGATACTGTTTACATCGTGAGCTCAGTTGTTGTTATTTTGCTAGACTAATCTATACTCATATATTAAAGGGTGTGTGCTTCTGGAAAAAATAAGTATGCTTCGATGTCTTTTAAAAGGAATACGCTATGCCGGTGAAATGCCTTTATACGTGTTTCATTTCCAGGCAACCAACTATTAAATACCAATTACATGTTTAAGCTTATGTTTATTTTTTCTTTACCTGGTTTCTGAGAGGCCGCCTTTGCCTGCCTCCTCCCCCTGCATCTCTCTCCACCCCCTTCCCTGGCTTCTCCACCTGCCCCTCGATCGTCGGGGCTTCTCCGGGGATCTGCCTACTTTTTCTTCCTGTTGTGTTCGAGTCTAGGCAATTGTAGTCCACGACTTCAGCTCTTACTGATACGTCAACACTTCCAAGTATTTATCTAGTGCTTTCACCATAGTCCAGGGCCCGCCCATGTTTTCAGTTGCCTACGAGGTCTCTCCACGGGAATGTTCTGAAAGTACTTTTTACTTATTTTTTTTTTAAGTAGGCTCCACGTGGAGCCCAACTCGGGGCTTGATTCATGACCCTGAGATCAACACCTGAGCTGAGATCAAGAGCTTAACTGACTGAGCTACCCGGGTGCCCCATGATCAAGGAGGGGATTTTTGTTTTGTTTTGTGCTTTAAGTAGGCTCCATGCCCAATATGAGGCTTGAACGCATGACCCTGAGATCAAGAGTCACATGCTCTACCGACTGAGCCAGCCAGGGGCCCTTTGAAAGTACTTTTAACCTATTCTGTCTACAATGGAACTCAGTACCCTTGGCCCCAAACCTCTTCCCAGCCCCCTGCCCTCCCCCGCCCCCACCATCCAAACACACTGAGTACCTACCAGGCACCCAGCATTTCCATACCCTTCACCTTCAAAATGAAGTTGGGAACCAGGGGATTGTGGCATTGCCTGTAGAACCCTCCAGTGCCACACCTGCGTCATTGGCACCCTCAGTACATGAACTCTCGACAACCGGTTAGCGGCAACGAGCTGGAGAGCGGTCAGCATTGCAACCCCATCCATCCCCTTGTGCTTCTGAGTAAATTCACGCTGTCTAGCTGGCTTGGGGTCCCTCCCTGCACCGAAAGCCACTTCAGAGAAATATTAGTAGATACCATGTGTGGTATCACAAATGTCATTTCCAGGCTAAAGTTCAACTTGCGGGTTGCCGTGGCTGTATTTGAAATGACCTTCTGGCCCTCTGATATCAGACACTGCTGAGGTTCTTCGAAGAAGCCAACAACGGGGGGGGGGTCGCCTATCGATCGGGGGAAGCCACTCGCGGAAGAGAAAAAGATTGGGGAGGGGGGACACTTGGGAGGAACGTCGCTTCCTGGAATAAGTAAGTTTTGCTGATTTCATTCCTTTTTCAGGTCTGTTCTTTTGTTTTTACCTTTTAAGTTTGCTAGAGAGTTCCCTGTACATTCTGGCAGGACTCTAGCGTTCTACGCCTTCTCTCAACTGGTAGGTTGAGGAAAGTTCCCAACCATTTCCTGTTGAAATTCGGGGCTTTGTGTGATGACTCTGCAGCCACAGGGGCCCATCTGGCTGAGGATCTAAGCTCAGCCCTGGGATTGGACATCGGCACTGTGCCAAGCCAGGAGCCCACCTTGGGGGCCCAGCTTTCTCCGGGGTCTGTCCCGCCCACTCATGACCCCGCTACAAGATCCAAAAATCAGGGAAACTCCTCCTCTTCATCTACTTTTTTTTTTGCTTCTGGATCATGTGACTCCAGATAGTTGATTTGCCTTAGCGAGAAACCGAGGAACCACACACCCCAAAATGGCAGAGTTCGTTTCTTCCCGCGGCTCAGCCCTTGAAAACTCACGTTGCAATTCCTTCGTTATTGCCATCTAGCACTAATCTCTCTCCTCTCGCTCTGTCTGTAGTAAAAAAGTGTCATTTTCCTCCACGCAGACAGCCCTCCTGGGACCAACGAGGGGCCTGCTATTGGCATGCAGGAACTGGGTGCAGGGGGGACGCGGCACGTCCAGGCGTGTGCAGAAATCACCAAAGTTCGGGTCAAGAGAAGAGTGTATTCCCCTCCCAGCAGCATTTTTGCAAGGAAAGAGCCTGTCCTCAGAATATGTCAGAATCAGAGAGATTCTTCTTTAAGAGCTAAAATACATTCAGAGCCACTGGCGTGTGCGCTAAAGCTTTCTGATGCATCCGCTTGTTCCCTCCCCATTTTACGGATGGGGGAACTGAGGCTTCATGAGATGAACCCGGTGAGTGGCCACATCTGAACCTCAAGCTTTTGGGCTCCAGGGCACAAGCATACCTTCCCTCCTGAAAAAGGACTTAGAGAGGGAGTTCCAGAGCCTGCTAGTGCTAATTGGGACCTAGACCCGCGGCCCACGCCGCCCTCCGTCAGCCAGGTCAAGTGTTCCTTTGGACGAGTGTCTCGCGAGTATTAACCCTGACAGGCTAATAGAGCAATAAAAAAAGGACGAGTTTTCATTCTGGGGCACCTCGGGTGCTGGGCATGGACGTATGTAAACGTTTTATATTAGCCGAGAGACAGGACTTCTTCCTCCCTCCCCGGAGGTGATGAAACTCTGCGCTCCGGAGAGCCTTGGTAGTTGAGAGCAGACTTGGGTTTTGTATGCAGGTATTTCTGACTCCACCCTCTGGCTCTGCCTGCTCTACCAGCAGGAACTGGGGCCCTCCTGGGAACAGGAAGCATTTGCCTGAAGTAGTTTTCACAGGGCACCCTGAGAACTTGGCTGTTATCTCCCACTGAATTTGCTGAGCCTTGAATTCCCAACGGACCCCCCCCACCCCCCGCAAGTTGTTGCTTTGTGGTATCTTTAGCACCAGGGCCACAAAACCACGGAGAAGTTGTCTGGGCTCAAGAGAACGTTAAAAGCAGCCCTGATTGTAATGGAATAAACTTCTCCTGTTCTCTTAGTCTTAGGTTGGGATTTTGGCAGGGAGAGAGAGCCTATGGAAGCAGAACGGCCAGTCCCGAGAGCTAAGAAGGGGGAGGGGTCAGCTTTGGCTCTGGGTAACCAGCCCACTGGTGCAGGATATGGAGCCGCTGGTGGCCACCGTCAAGTCTATGTGACCCTTCTACTGCCCACCTGATGGAGGCCCACGAAGTGCCAAGTGCCTTGCTTCCACAGAGCTCCCAATGGGATGAGACTCCTGAGCAGTAATTTGTGTATATCCTTGTGCCGCCCACGACCTGGATTTCCCCTCTCCTCTCATGGCGGGTCTCTTACGCCTTGGGCTAGAACGCCCAGCAGCCCTGTGCACCAACCATCCATGAGGGACCTACACAGGGCCCCCCGTTCCCATTTCAAATGCTGCAGTTCAGGGGAGGCCCCTCCACTCTCCACATGGAACGGCAAGTACCACCTACTCCAGCGCCCGGCCTCATCCTTCTCAAGCTAACAGTGAGGGCCAGCTGTCACTAGGAGGGCTGCTCCAGGGAGCCACACTTCAGGCAGGGTTCCGGGTTTCATAAAAGGTACGGAAGAGCTGCTAGAGATTCCAGTCCCATCTGCATTTCGGACTACACACAGCCAGGACCGTTTTCTATTGTAAATCATCCGAATGATTTACCAGAGATCCCAGGAAAGTCATGCGGATCTCTGAAAAATGGAGCATTTGCCACAAATAGGCTTTGAAGGGTGTTGGTGAAGTACTGTTTGTGCAGCGTGAGATCCGGGAGTCCTTGAGAGCATTGTATTTATGGATGATACATTTTCACAGAGGCCTTTACATCCCCGAATCTCCGTGCCCTCTCTGGAAATCCTGACCTTGCAAATGCTCACGAGAATCACCCAAGGCTGATGGGGGGGATGAAGAGGCCCCCCGTTCCTTCTTCTGCCCTCAACTTGGGCTGCTCACTCCACCATGGCGGCAGCCATCAATAGCTTGGAGCGTGTGTGCCCCTTCCTTGCCTCAAGACCTACCACCCACCGCACAGGGGGAATGGAGAAAGCCAATTTAATTTAATTGATTACCACTTACCAAGCTGTGGTTACTCCTCTGAGAGGCCTATTTAAAGTTTCTGAGCTATATAGAGATAACAAAATAAAAAGCAACGGTGTAAGGCAAAGGACGATCATCAAATTGCTCTGGGAACCTTCAATGTGAAAAAGATATAAAAGAGAGATTGAAAGGTATTAGTCTCTAAGTCTCATCGAGGTCAGAGAACTAGAGCAAACCTTCTTAAAAAGACTTCTGAAAGAAAACTTTAGAAAATACTTTTACACACACACACACACACACACAGAGCCTGCAGTCCTTTCCCAGATAAATATGAGTACCTGTCTTAGAATTGCATTAACATTGTTAACCTATTTTAAATTCCTAGGGCACAGCAAGAGTCTTACATACTTATAAGGTTTTTTTTTTTTTAAATGCATGAGCTTTAAACTCGTTTTCTTACTTTAAATAGATGTATATTAACTCTCCAGTTAGGCTGCAGGACCTCCTAGCTTAGTGGAACAGCCCAACAAAATAAGAATGGCGACAAACTCTGTAATTTACTCACAGGCATAAATGGATATATAAATGTAAAAATGTGCACAATATTTTATGCCATGCTTGGCTTCATTGTGACCTAATGTTTGTAATATGTAAATAATGGCTTCCTTTTAAAGCAGAGAACTTTTAATATACAGATTCATCTGAAGTCCTATTTTTTTTTGATATAAACAGAAATAAAAAGAACAAATATTCTTTTGCAATAAATAAATACCCAATGACAAAGGTGGCCACTGAAGGGATTTAGAATGACAGAAGTCAACAGAAAACTTTCAATATCATACTTCCACTTTAATATGAAGATATTGTTATCAAAGGAAAAGACTCAAGAAATTCTTTGATAAAAATAATCTCACACTATCTTTGAAGCGGTTTCATTTATTTTACTACCCACTGTGTTCCTTATCAGAAGGCCAAGGGTAAGAAGTTTCCTGGTTATGATTAGGAAAGAATCTGATAGATCAGAAGACCCAATTGAAGTTGGACATAATAAGTATTAAAGTATTACATGACATTAATCCTGCCATTCCATTACTCTCTCCATCTTTGTGCACAGACTAATTATTCTGAAGCCAGTGTTCAGGAGAAAATAGAAACATACTTACTCTGGGCTGGAGTAATCTCTTTATTGCATCAACAAGGCTGGCTCTGTACTGGTCCAGAAACAGGCTGACATTGAGAAGAGAACAGAATCCAGATTAAACTGGGGTTCAAGGCCAATGACACTAATGGAAGTACAAGGCTAATTACACGTGTTTACTCAACACTAAAAAAGGAGAAATTGTTTCCTTCCATTCGAGTGTCTCGCTGGAAGAAAAAAGATACAGTGGTCGGTGTTACCCACGCGAAGCCAAGTCCTCAACATGCGACTGGCCAGGATTCACACGTGACTGGGTCATGTGTGAGTGAGCGAGAGACAATTTCTAAGCTGCCGTTTGGGGGAATCGTCTGGTTGAGATGAAACGCTTCCCATCACGAGAGCCTCGTTTCTGGGCCAACAGCCCACAGGGGGTACTACGAGGCCACCCTCCAGAAACATCCACCAGCCCTATGATGCCCAAACCACACAACACATCTCAGGTGGGGATGGTTTTTAGTGACTAAGAGCAGCACTGAGGTCGGACTCCACCACTGACCTAGGAGTAAACAGTTCCAAAAACAAAGACCAGGTTTAGGCAAGGTATCGCAGGGGATTTTTCTGCTTGGAGCTCCATGTTGAGTTTTTTCTAGTTCACTGTGATTTTTCATTTTTCTTCTCTTTTGTGAATTTCCTTTTTTTTTTAATGTTTATTTATTTTTGAGAGAGAGAGAGTGACAGAGTGTGAGTGGGGGGAAGGGCAGAAAGAGAGGGAGACAGAATCCAAAGCAGGCTCCAGGCTCCTCGCTGTCAGCACAGAGCCCAATGCGCGGCTCGAACTCATGAACCACAAGAGCTCATGGCCTGAGCTTAACTGACTGAGCCACCCAGACTTTTGAGAATTTCTGTTGTTGCTCTGTCACCCCTTTAGTTGGGTCAGGCCAAGCCTGTCTTTACCAGGCCTTCTCTTGGAAACCTGGGGCAGATTTTTCCTTCTCTGGGACTTGTGGGCTAGCGCACTGGGCAGCCTCGTGCGTCAGCCACCTCATAAGGGGCCTAAGTGGAGCCCCGACTCCCGCTTCTAATGCTGCGGTCTGGCGTGGGCCCCTCTGACCTGGCCTCCCTGCTCCTCACGGAGCATGAGTAAGTACCACTGATTCGAGGGCCCTGCCTCATCACACTTCTCTGAGCTGAGGGAGACTGCCAGCTCTCAGCAGGACGGCTGCTGTGCCGAGTCACGCTGCAGGCAAGTGGGGAGCCCGGCGCAGGGTTTACTAGCGCTCTGGCTCTGAACTTTCCGCTGTGCATGGCTAAGTCACTTTGCACGAGGCCTCGGTTTCCTGGCCAATAAAGGCCCACCTCCAGGACTGTGGTGAGCATCAAATGAATACTATACATTCATTGACAAAGATTTGCTGATCACCTACTACATACTAGGGGCTGTTTTAGGCATTGGAGACCTGCTGTGCATCGAACCAAAAATCCCATCCTCAAAAAGCTTCCGGCCTCTATTCATTTACACCCTGCAACTGCTGGGACAACATACGCCCCCAGAAGGTACTCTGTAAGTATCTGCTGACTGCCTGACTAGCAGAGCCATACGGTCCTGGAAATCGAGTAGCTTACGTAGGGCGTTGGTTTCGGTGACCCTAAAACAGGCTGTCTGCACTCCTTTATTGGTATTGTTCAGGAAGAATCGACACTCAGGTAGACGGTTTCACCAGTTAGGTTCTCTTCCAAGGCTCTCGTTTGAGAAAGAGGAGTGGGGGAGAGCAGTGGATGAAAAACTGCCAAGAAGTGAGTGCTTGGGTTTCACCATGACGTGTGCAGTAGAAGGTTCTTCTGCAAAAGGTGCTTTGAGGCTTGGAGAAAGAATCCTTTTAAGACGAGCTAAAATCATGTCTAGAGTGGGAACGTTATCCCGCTCCATCCATCAGTCAGGACAACCTGAGGGTGAGCTGGGGGAACATTTTCCTATCATTCCATTAAAAAAAAAAAAAAAAGACCTAAATCTTAGAGCATAGAATGTGTCTAATTCAAGTGTTATAAAAACTTGCCTGTAAGTCATATTAATCAATGATTAATAATCATTAAGGGTTGATAAGAAAGGAATCAAATTCTAGCTAGGTGTTCTTCAAAGTTTTCTCTCCAGAACTATATACCTTATTCTTTAGTGAGGCAATAATATCTTAAGTTTTAATAATTAAGCATCCTGCTTTATTTTTCAAAGTGACTCTCACTGTGGGAAAATATCTCTGTCAGTTGCTCAGGCCCATAGGAGGCCTGGCTGGTTAGGGTACACGACATTAAGCAGGAGACCACGCTTCATTTTGTACCTGGGCGTCTTACGAGCTGGTAAGATCGTCAGAAATAATCGGCACCTTAAAAACTGAGCTTAAAACATAACCTTATAAAGCACTATTTTCACTCAACGTTGGTGATATGACAAAGATATTAATATTGCAGCCTACCGGAAAGCGCGACTTAACGCCCAAGCACCCATTCCCAACAGGCATTTGAATGGCAGTGTCGTCTACTCCATCCTTCCGAGTCAGATTCCCCAAAAGTAATTCTCCTAGTTCTCTATTAAGTCTTCGTTCCAAGCAAGCTCACCTTTCTCCTTAGCTCTGATGCAGAATGTATCATGCTTTGGAGGATATGTCATCTGAGCAATTTCAATGTGCTTTAGTGGGAGTGATGTATAATCTCCTGAAAATTCACCCCTTAAATAAGTCCTAATGGGCTCAGAGAACAACAGGAGCTTAAGTGGATCTATTTTAAAAAGGCTGAGTGGGTCACCGATTGGAACGGAGATACCATTTCAACTCTCTCTCCTGTTACTGATCAAAACACATGGACAGTCGCACTAGTTTGGCCATTAAAACACACACACACACACACACACACACACAGCCCTCCATATTATGCACTTGCGGAATCAACACTCGCTTTGTTCCATTGGTCTGAATCACAGATTTCATGACAAAGGAAAGGTGCCGGGCCATTTTCACGGCCTCCCTCAGAATCCGAGTTTTAGGCAGAGCACAGAGCACCCACCCCTCCACTCAGAGAGAAATTAATTAGTGCAGGGGACCAGGGGACCTTTCTCGGTCAGTATCCACAGAAAGGAAGGCCTCTATGCAATCTTTAAGATGACATGTGCTAAGTTAAATTCACTATTTTGGATTTAACTTTCAGCAGCAGAACGGTCTCTATCAGTATTTATCGAGTGATTGCTGTGGAGCCAGGGCTGACGGGGGGTCTGTTCTCCTGTGGGGCTACCCCTCAGGGTGCCAGATCTTTGGCAGTTTCTTTATCTTCTTTGGGACTGAGTTTTCGGTATGCGGTGAAAGGGCTGGCCACATTTGGGGGAAAGAGTTTTTCAGGTGGAAAGGTTGTGATTTAGAACTATCTATGAGCACGGCATCTGGAAGAAAACAAAGACATTCTAGGGCCTGTTTTGAGAAAGAAAAAAAAGGGTTTTTTTTTTGCCACAAACACACCTTAAAAAGCAAACTCTTTCCATCATTTAGAAGAATAGAAAATAGGAACGACCCACCATACATAGCGTAAAAATGCTAGGAGCGCCAGCGGGGTGGCGTAACCTTCCCCCATTTCTCTGCCAAGTCTCAGACGGTGCTTGTGGACATGGAGCTGACTGTCTTGCAGACCTAGCTCAATGCATCAGGCTATGGGTGGCATTTCAGGCTTGCGTTCCAAGCCTTTAGAGAAGCCAAACGTACAGGATCATTTTTATTTTTGCAGAGCTACAAGACACTGGAAAGCCATCGAACGCTGAATGAAAGCGTTCATTGGATTAAAAAAACCCACAAAAACTAAAAAACTTACTTCCAGACTCTTAGATTATTGTGATTGAACAGGAGTCTGGAAAGGCAGGCTGAAGATTAACAATCACTTGCTATTCTAAACTCAGCAAGGACCAGGCCGGACTGCGTGCTGGAAGAAAGGAACTCTTATATTAAATTCGATGTTAAACAAGTCAACCGAGGGTCTTAATAGGCAGGTTTTTTCCCTCCACCTGTGGGGAAATATTCTAATATGCTGATGTTTGTCAACAGCATCCTTTTGCAGGTGTACCTCGATTTTTTCCTCCTGTTTATGTCGAGTTGACATTTTCCAAGTTATTTGGAAACTACTGAACCATGAAACTATATTTCATTGTCAAAAATGCTGAATGGTGAAATAATGGCTAGCTTTCCCGGCTCTGCCTCTCTATTTTAGACTCTGGTGGTGCTCCTAAATTTAGATGTGAACGAAGGAGACTGTCTCTTCTGGGAGAGAAGTCATTTCCCCTACGGCCCGCAGGGGTTTGTGAATGTTCGCATGTCAATACATGAATATATGAATGATTCAAAAACATAAACATATCACCCGCCGTAACCATGTGCGTTTTCCTTGAACCACAACATGGGTTTGGAATAGGTTTGTGAATAGAGCTTGTTTTCATGTAAATGGGGTCAAGCAGCACCACTGGTTCGCTATTCAGAGAATCAGACAATGCCACCCTTGCTGGAAACGCTTCAGGAAGGATTTAATCCACGCACCTGATATCCGAACTCCAGCTCTTGCTTCATATTCCTACGGCCTGATCCCGATCTCACGGATAATAACTAAAGGACGGTGTGCGGCAGCGTGACCCGTTTACGCGTGGTCCCCACTTCTGCCACTGAGCATTTCAGGTTTCATCTTGGAGATGGGGTCAAAAGAGAGTCTTTTTTTTTCTTTCCCCCTCCTCTGTCACATTGTGGAAAAAAAAAATGCAGCGTGGTCTGCCTGCCTGTCCCCGGAAGCATCTCACCCATGCAACAACTGACAGAGAGCCACCAAACCGTCCGGACATAAAGAGCTCACGGAGCCTGCGCCTCGCTGCTATGTGTACGACATGCACGTTATAAATATCACTGTGCTTTCTAAGTTTCTAAGCAGCTTACCATCCCTGTGACTAGGAAGAGAGGCCATTACCGAAGCATTTCTTTTGGAAATAAAATATCAGCACTACAGTGAGAGTAGCTTAATGTTTCACATTTACAAATGGGAAATTATAAACAGGCTGCCATTCTGGCACTTACAACACCGGGGCGGGGGGTGGGGGGACAACTTAACAACTCATGTATAGAAAAGCCATTTATAAAATAAAACTTGGTATATTTACTTCATTTGAATCTGTAAATTCTCACATGGCTCCTAGATTGTGTGTGTGTGTATGTGTGTGTGTGTGTGTGTGTGTGTGTGTGTATACAGCTAACATTGCGCCATGTTATGTATTTGCAATGAAAGCCTTAACTGAATATGCATTATGTACATCGGTTGTATGTGACCCTGTTGTTCGCTAGGGGAAAAAAAAAAGACTATTTCTCAGACATGCTGTGTGGCTATTTTTAACCTAACTGAGAACATTAATCAGAAAAGAGCTTAAATCTTACTTCCTCTGCCTCTGGTCCCCCTGGTACAAATAAGATGACATGGTGTGAGTGTCCATGACACAAGGTCTGACATGACAAAGCCAGGCTGCTCTGGTATTTGTGTGAAGGGCACATTTAACTCTAAATCTCCCGGCCGGACCTCACTTTCTCCACATATCAGAGCCCACGCGCCCGACCCTCGTCTAAACGCCTGCCTCCCTGCTTCCCTCTTCCTGCTGCTCTCTGATCTGACTTCCATGCTTAACCTCACCTAATCCTGCCAGCGTTATCTTCACCTGTGCAATGAAACCTGGAGGATCCTTTCTCCTATTTGGTGAGGAGAGGCATTTACGGAATTACTTGCTCCGATCGTATGCTGTGGTTTTAGCTCCCTGGTTTTGATTAGATGAGGGATGTAACATTGGGCACAATGTCAACGATTAGTCCAAAATCTGTTTCTCCCTCTTCTGGAACAAGGTTTCCCAAAATTGGGCGCAAAGACACTAAAAGGCCCATGGAGAACTAGAAATAGCACAGGTACTTATTCTCCCTTGAGAAGTATTTTTCAGAAGAAAAAAGAAAGCAAATCTAATTCCAATGACTTATGTAGAAGAGTTACCTACTGAAAATCTTATTTAAAACAATAATAATAATGACTGCCTGAAAATTTCATCCAATTCCCTTCTGGGGAGAGTCTTTGCCAGGTTCCGGATCTCGTAATTGGGTCGATCGATCCAATAAAACTTCTTCGGAATCCGAACTTGTTGTGTTTTCAAATCTAAGGTGTCATAAAACCATGATAAAACTACAAATAAGATCTTACTCTTACCAGGGGAAAAATACTTTTGAACTGTCAACATTTCCCAAATGCTGAAATAATTATTATTCCACGTGCATGAAGAAAATACCTAAGATTATTTGAAATAATTGTTAAGGTTTGATACATATTTATCCTGCAACTGAGGATCAGACTTTCATTAACAATAAGTAGAGTGAGCTAAAAGAGAAGACAAAATATCTAATGTAAGTTATTTTTAAAAAGCAGGCACCTGACAGTGATTTTAATGTTATTTGCATAACAATAAAATGTAATTTTATAATTCCTGTTTTGTGTATAATTAAATATCATAATTGAATACATTGGAAATTTAGATAGCAAACAACATTTTAAGAAAAGATATTTCCCCTAAGATATTCCATAAATACGTTTCTTTGTAGGCGCATATACGTGTGTGTACACACGCAAACATATATTCCCTTGTATCAAGAGTCGGATCTCTCCTAAGAAGTAGGCTAATTGAGCTGTTTGTGTTGATAAACTCCTTTTTCTCCAGACTATTCCTCTCCGAGCCATAATTATTTGCAATTTGCCTAAGTCGTCCATTTACTGATACGTCAAGCATGAAACAGAGGCAATTCCGGAAAATGGAAACGCTTCTCAAAATCAATCTTTGGGAAATAATGCGGTAGAAGTTACTGTGTGATAGAAGACTACCTTATAACTGTCACATGGAGATGAATATTAATTTGTTGAGGTTAAGGTGGCTTTGTGCTTCATTTGTTGACTTTGCTTAGCCGCCAGCAAAGCAGCACAGCCCAATTACTCCAGCAAAGCTATTTTTTCTAACAGGAGTTTTATGATTTTTATGTACTTACCAGTCAGCACACATAACAATGTCAAAATGTCCTTCCAGTTGAGAGACATCTGTCTCATTATCCCATCGTAAAACGCTTGAGGAGAAAAAGATTTTAAAAATTATACTTAGGTTTTTTTTTTTAACTTTTGATTTTGAGCTATTAACATTATTTTTTGTGGCACCTGAAATTATTTAAAAGGTACATAAAAATTATTTCAAAAGGTATAATAAAAGAAAACCAAGGATGTAACTGTCTGCTCTATATTTTATTTAGTCTTCAAATCTAGAAGAGGAAGAATTCTCTGTTTAGATACAATAGTTAAGCTCGTGCTAGTTTTTATAGTTAAGCTCATGCTAGTTTTTATAGTTTTTTTGTAGATGAACCAGGGAAAAACATCTTCTTTTTACCGTAGTCATTATAACCAGTCTAGACTCTTAACATCAACGAGGTACATATTGAGATCAAAGTATTCCCCGTCTGACTGGAATACAAATTTGTAAAAATAAATGATGCGAAACTTAGTGTGTATCTCTCTTGCCTGGCATGTCAGTTGCATTTCTGATTGAGGATATGAGCAATTTAGCAGGATAGGAGAAAAGAAAAGCCAACTTTCATTTTTGGTGGTTCTAGTTGCCAGGTACATTTTAAAATTCACCCATCCTAGCACCTAGTCTCCAGAAGAGGATCAGGTTTTAAACCTCATATTAACAACAATAATTAATAGCACATATTGAAAAATTCTAGTTGTGTTTATGAGGCCAAAGATTTTAAGTCACTTTTCATTAATATGTGTGATAATTTGCATTTTACCACATTAAAGTATTTTAAGGATTCCTCTCTCTACATCAAAAATTAATTGCAGTGCTATCTTTCCAAGGAAAATTGTGCTCCTCTTTCCTACTTTGATTATTATTTAAAACCAAACTGAGTGAACAGATCCTACTCTGTCCAGTTATATTTGCTTCTTCGGGTGGGTTCTTTGTTTCTTCTGCACCTTCCCTGGGTGAAAAGCCATATGCTTGAATACAAAAACAAGTCTCATTTTGGTAAGCCCAAAAGTTCTTCCCCTATATGTTAATATACACGAGTGGTAGTGAATTTTTTAACGTAGAGACGATTAAACACATCACCACGAAAGTATCTATACAGACTGAGCATCAGTCCCCCATTCACTCATTCGACTCATTGTTACTGAGCACCTACTGTGTGGCAGGCCCTGTGCTGTGTCACAGGCCGTATCTTCGTGATGGCAGCCTAGCACGCAGACACATAAACCCACAATTCTGATGCTGCGTCCTATGTGCACGCATACAGACACAACAGAGCTCTGGGGAGGGCTTTCCAGAAGAACGTGTTATGTCGTGACACTTGGATAAGCTTTATAAATGAACTCTACTGTTGTACTTACTTGGGCCTACTGGAGAGCCAAGGAATGGAAAAACCGGGAAAGCCCTGACAGATTGAGGCTTACTTTGTTTTTAGATTAATTCCTCAGAAACTCCATGCACCTAAGGAGAGTGGGACACAACCAATACCAACTTTTATGGAAACGCCGAGGTCTCCAGCGTAGCTGGAACTCCAGCTCTCCGGGAAACCAGGCCTGGTCAGCCCTCATCGGAGACCTGAGAGTCCTAGACCGTTTCTATACGAACAAGGTGGTTGAAAGTATAGATCTATGCTTGACCTTTTCAAATCATAAAAGTAACGTACCCATCACACAAATTGTAGGAAAGAAGAGAAAAGTGTTAAAATTACTCATAATCTTACCATTCCGTACACCATTATTTAGAAAGTGCTTTTAATACAGAAGTAGTTACTAAGGCACATGAACAGAAAATGCAGGGAGTCCTAGGGTGGGTACTGCATATTGGATTCCTAAGGTGCTTCAGTCTTCGATTCAACAAATTGGAGAGACAGGGGTCCAGAGAGCAACTGGCTGTGAATTGCCATAGCAGATGTAACAGGAGTGCTTCTAAAAGAAGCTGAAATGCTTGGTGTGGCCACATGGACCACAACACATTCCCAAAAGTCATTTTTCCTAGTTCTCATGAGGCTTATGGCCATGCCATCCCCTTAACAGAAAGCACGTGCATAGACAAGAGTCCAGCTTTGGTGTGACAGGCACACCTAGGTTCACGTTTTGGTTCCTTCCCTGACTGGCTATGTGCACTTGGAGTTGGCTTTCTCAGCTGTCAAAGGGAGATAACAATGGCCGCCTTCTTGAGAGCACCATTCACACTGTATTCTGGAGTCACGGTGTTCACGTAGCACACAATGAGAAGGGTGCCCGTTGGAGCGATGCCATCAGGAGACCTTCCATCTTGGAAGGAAGGTGACGATGGTGACTTCAACATTCAAGGAGCTGGGCCTTCCAACTCTTCTCTTCCAATGACCTTGTCCTCCACCCTTCTCGGATAACTCACACGACGGTCACGTATACTAGAGCACTACTTTAGCTGTGGGGAAGGACCGGATTTTGTTGTTATCGTTGTTTACACCCAATCCGTTGCAGACCAACCCTTTTATACAATACAAATTAATAAACAAATGAGATTTTAAAAGCCAAGACATTCTAAATAGAAGTCCACCAATCGTACGCTTGGATATCACCGTAGTGTTCCGAAACACTTACTTTCGGTTTCTGAACTTACCTCATTGCAAATCAGTAACATGCAGTTCACAGACTGGCCCCAGCGTATGGCCTATTTGTTGAGCAGCACTGTTCAAGACCTTGTCTTTATCAATAACTACAATCCTGACCTACTCTCTGACCAGCCCTTTCACAGCTCACCCCTTGCAGAAGGTACTCTAATCCAACCATTCTTCAGTCCCACTGGCCGCCAATCTGCTGGTCCCATCGACATGTCCCTATCTCTCTTCTCTAACATTCACCTTCCCTCCTTACCAGCTTCCATCCTACAGTCGATCATTTTAATTACTCCTTTGCACACACTCTCTACTCCCTTTTCCCTTTCTTGCTTCCTCCTGCTTGTTAAATCCAGCTCTCTGCTTGCTCTGAGACTGCGCCTGGGCACCCGCGTGTGGTCAGAAAAAGCACTAAAGCATCCTGACTGGCTTTGCTTTATATTCATGACCATGAACTTCAAGTGGACTCTTGGTGATGTCTAACAGTTATACTTAGACTTCCCTTGTCCACTTACTCCCCCAGTCTCCCAAGTTGTTATTTTGCACTACCTTCTATTTTCAAAATTCTAATACATCCTCTCTCACCCTCGCTCTCAGCTGATTACCTTGCTTTTTACTTTACTGTCAAAATTGCAGGTATCAGATGAGAACTTCCACCACACTTATGCTCCCAACAGCATCTGTTCCAATATACCCTGCCTTCCTGCCTGTTGTCATAGATGAATTAAAGATGGCATACCCTGGGGCGCCTGGGTGAGCATCTGACTCTTGATTTCGGCTCAGGTCATGATCCCAGCGTCGTGGGATTGAGACCCATGTCAGGCTCCATGCTGAACATAGAGTCTGACCGAGATTCTCTCCCTGTCCACTTCTTTCTTTTTTTTTTATATATAATTTTTTTTAACATTTATTTATTTTTGAGAGACATAGAGACAGTATGAGCAGGGGAAGGGCAGAGAGAGAGGGAGACACAGAATCTGAAGCAGGCTCCAGGCTCTGAGCCATCAGCACAGAGCCCGACGTGGGGCTCGAACTCACAGACCGTGGATCATGACCTGAGCCGAAGTCGGCCGCTCAACCAACTGAGCCACCCAGGTGCCCCGTCTCCCTGTCCACTTCTATCCCTTTCCCTCACTCACATGCATTCTCTCTCTCTGTCTCCAAAATAAAATAAAAAATTTTAAAAAGATGCCATGCCCTTATCTAAATCTAGCACCTCCTCTTACACACTAGGTCCAGTCCCTTTCATCTTTTCTACCATATGGCTCCAGCAATTCTCCCTTCTCTATCCTATAGTACCACCTCTTTCCTCTGTTCTGGATTATTTCCATCACTATTCAAACATGCAGTTATGTTCTCTCTCTTAAAATATCTTCTCTTAACTCTACTTACCTCCAGGTTTTACCCTATTTCCCAACTCCTCCTCTGCAGGAAAAATCCATGAAAAAATTATTTAAACCCTTTATTTTCAATTCAACCTCATAATTTACAGGGTACTGGGAAGAGTCTTCAGATGGGTCTTGTCTCAGTAGGGGAGAATAATTAGCCCTAGACTAATGTTGTTCTGGTTCTGCCTAACAAATCTTAAAAGCAAGACCCAAAACTTATTTCAGAATAACTTAACTGTGACTCAGAACAAAATTCAGAAACCTTTACAGGAATATAAAAACAGTCAGATTCCAACAAGATAAAATATAAAATACCTGGCATACAATCAAAGATGACCAGGCATGCAAGGAATTGAAATAACACAATGAATAATGAGACAAATCAAACAAGTGAAACCAGTCTAAACCTGCCACAGATGTTAGAATTAACAGACAAGAGCATTAAAATAGTTATCATAATAATATCGACCATATTTAAAGAAATGGATGGAGACAAGAAAGATATTTTTAAAGTCCCAAACTTCTAACGATGAAAACTACAATGTCTTAGAGGAAAAATACATCAGATGGAATTAATAGCAGATTGGACATTTCAGAAGAAAATATAAGTGAACTTGAAAACAAAGCAATAGAACCTATCCAAAATGAAATACAGACAGAAGCAAAAAACAGAAATAAATTAAAAGAGGATTAGTGAGTGACCTGTGGGGAAAATTTAAGTGATCTCATATATGGGTAACTGGAGTTTTCAAGGGACACAAGGGGGGGTGCAGGAAAAACATTTGAAGAAATAATGGCTGAAATGTTTCCAAATTTAATGAGAACTATTAACCCACAGATCAAGAGATTTCAAAAAACTCTAAGCACAAGAAAGAGGAAGAAAACTACAAGGCACAAATAATCTAATCAAATTGCCCACAAGCAGTGATGAAGAGAAAATCTGAAAAGCACCTAAGGGAAAAAAGACACATTATATACAAATAAAGGTAAGAATGACAGCATATTTCTTGTGAGTAAGAGGCAAGTCCAAACACAGTGGATGGACATCCTTAAAGACAGAAAGGGAAAAAAAAAACCTGTCAACCTAGAATTATATAGCCAGTTAAAATATATTTCCCCCTAAAAGATAAAGTAGATGTTTTCAGGCATACAAAACCTGAAAGAATTAA
The DNA here is from genome assembly GCA_030068075.1 of Paguma larvata. Lineage (NCBI taxonomy): Eukaryota > Metazoa > Chordata > Mammalia > Carnivora > Viverridae > Paguma > Paguma larvata. Next base: position 73,441,668 of record CM057836.1, read on the forward strand.
TCATCAGTGGATCTATAGTAGAAGAAATATAAAGGAAGTCATTCAGGCAGAAGAATAGTTAGAACAGATGAAAAGTTGAATCAACAAAGAAATGATGAGAACCAAAAATTGTAACTACGTGGGCAAATACATAAGATTTTTTTTTATTATTTAACTCTTTGAAATATAATTGACTAGCTAAACAAATAACAAGTACTGTGGAGTTTATAATGTATACATAAGTAAAATATAAGGCAATAGTATAAAGACTGAGAGGACAGCAATAGAAGTAGACTATGATAAGGTTTTTATAGTGTAGATGAAGGGGGGTCCATCGCTTGAGGATAAACTGTGATAAGCTAAAGATGTATATTATAAAACCTAAAGCAACCACTAAAACAACTAAGCTAAATTATAGCTAATAAGTCAACAAAGGAGATAAAATAGAATGGAAGCAGAAAAAGATGAGAAGAGGAAGAAATAGATGGAATAAATGGAAAACAAAAAGCAAAATGACAGATTTAAATCTAACCACATTAGTACTTATACTAAGTGAAAATGGTCTAAATGCCCCCATTTGAAAGGCACAGTGTCAAACTGGAGTAAGATCCTGCATTTTCTCTCCCTCTCTCTCAAAAAAAAAAAAAAAAAAAAAAGAGTGAAAAATAAATAATTAAAAGGCTAGATGCAAGTATATGCGGGTTATAGTAAATCAACTTTTTTTTTTTTTTTTTTAGAGAGAGAGAGCATTTGAGCCAGGAGGAGGGGCACAGGGAGAGAGAGAGAGAAAGAGAGAGACAGAGAGGGAGAATCTTAAGCAGGCTCTACACTCAGCACAGAGCCCAATGTGGGCTCGATCTCATGATCCTGGGATCATGACCTGACCAAAAATCAAGAATCAGATGCTCAACCAACTGAGCAGCCCAATAAATGTATTTTGAATGGGAAGCACAAATGGGTTAAGAGTAAAAAGACACACTAAGCAACACTAGTCAGAAGAATTCCAGATTGCCTATATGAATGCCAGACAGTAGAGATTTCAGAGCAGAGAATATTACTGGGTATAAATATTACTGGGTATATATAAGATCACATTATAATGTTAAAGGGCCAATTCAAGAATCAGACATAATACTTCTAAATGTTTATGAACTTAATGACAGAGCTTCTAATTTGAAGCCCAAATGGCTATTACTACAAGAAAACATAGACAAAACCACAATTATAATGAGTGATTTCAATACTCCTTCCTCAATAATTAATTGAAGTAGACAGAAAATAACCAAGGTTATAGATGACTTTAACAATGCTATTGAGCAACATGACTTAATTGATATTTATAGAACGCTCCACCCAATGATAGCAGAATAAACTTTTTTTTCCAAATAGATATGGAGCATTTACCAAAATATATCCATTCTGGTTCTTTAAAAAAAATTTTTTTTTGAGAGAGAGAAAGAGAGAGTGAGCATGAGCAGAGGGAGAGGCACAGGAAGAAGGAGACAGATCTGACGTGGCTCGGTGCTGACAACAGAGAGCCCAAAGCAGGGTCTGAACCCACAAACTGTGAGGTCATGACCCAGCCGATCACATGCTCAACCAACTGAGCCACCCAGGCGTCCCTACCCATTCTGGGTCTTATTTTATCTTTCAACAAATTTAATAAAAGATTTCCAGTCATATAAAAATATGTTCCCTGCCCATCATGGAATTAAATTAAAAAGCAATATTCTCCATAAAATCTCCAAATATTTAGAAAATAAATAATACACTTGTAAATAATCTAAAGCATCCAAAGAAGAAATCAAAACAGAAACTGAAAAATATTTTTAATTGAATGAAAATGAAAATACAACATAGAAAATTTGTGGGATGCTATTAAAGCAGTACGTAGAGGGAATTAATAGCACTAAAATGCCTATATGAGAAAAGAAAGGTCTCAAATCAATAGACTCAGCTCCCAACTAAATAAACAAACAAAAAAGCACTGCTTCACACACAAGAAGTTAAACTCAACATAACCAGAAGAAAGGAAGTAAGGATTAGAACAAAAATAAATGGAATGGAAAACAGAAACATAATAGAAAAATCACTGAAATCAAACACTGGTTCTTTGAGACAGCAATAAAATTGATGAACTTCTAGCCAGATCGACTAGAAAAACAGAGAGAAGACACAAATCACCAATATCATGAATGAGTGAAGTGGCATCACTACAGATTCTACAGATAGTAAGAGGATAATAAGGAATATAAAAGTTCTTTATAAAATATATTAATAAATACATATATTCTCTATAGGCATATAAATACCTATCAATATAGAGATAGAGATGTCATGATCAGGTGAGGCTTGTCCTAGGTTTGTCCTTTTAGACATTAACAGCCTTTTTGGCTGGTTTAATGTTTAAAAATTGATCAATACAATTCATCGTATTAATGAACTAGAAAAGAAAAAAAATATGATCATCTCAATAAGTACAGAAAATGCCTTGATTGACAAAGTTTAACATCTATCCCTGATAAAAACTCTCAGCAATCTAAGAACAGAAGGGAACTTCCTCAACCTGAAAAAAAGTCATCTGGGAAAACCTACAGCTGGTATCATATTTAATGATGAAAGACTAGATTTTTTTCCCCTAAACATCAGAAGAAGGAAAGGACATTTCCTCTCACTATCGAACACTGCATTGGAGATTCTAGAGAGTGCAATAAGGCAAGAAAAACAAAAAGTCATCAAGATTGGGAAGGAAGAGGTAAAATTGTCTTTATTAGCAGGCAACCCAATCATCTATGTAGAGTATCCAATGGAATATACAAAAAAGCAAGCAGAACTAATAAGTGAGTTTAGCAAGCTTGTGGAATATAAGACCTATATACAAAAATCGGTTGTATTTCTTTATACAAGCAACACGTAATTGGAAATTATAATTTCCAATTCCATACCATTCACAATAACATTAAACAATCCATACCATTAGTAGCATAAAAATATATAATACTTAGAGATATTCTGACAAAATATGAGAGAAATTAAATAAGACCTAAATAAATGGAGGTAATTCAGTGGATAAAGGAGAGTATTTTCAACAAATAGTGTTTTAGCATTTGGATATTCACATTGAAAAAAAATACATATATATATCTCCAACACATATCTTGTACCATATTAAAAAACTAACTCTAAATGGATCATAAAATTAAATGTAAAACCTATAGTGTTAACTATAAAACTTGTAGACGAAAGTACAGGAGAAAATCTTTGTAACTTTGCATTGAGTAAAGATTTCTTAAATATGACACAAGATATACATGATCCATAAAAGAACAAACTGGTACACTAGACTTCATTAAAATTAAAAACTTCTGCACTTTGAAAGATGCTATGAGGTGAATGGAAAGAGAAGCCACAGGCTGGGTGCAAATATTTGCAAATCGTATATCATAAAAAAAGTTTATATCATAAAAGTTTACATATAAACTTATGAAAAACATATAACTCACTCTCAGAGTATGTTAATAAGAAAACAAGCAACCCAATAAAAAAAAGTGGGTAAAGCATTTGAGCAGATGCTTTACCAAAGACATATAAGTGGCAAAGAAGCACACAAAAAGATACTCAACATCATTAGTAATTAGGGAAATTCAAATTAAAACCCTAATGAGATAGTACTATATACCTATTAGAAAGGCTATAACTAAAAAAAATTTTTTTTGGGTGGTTATTTATTTTTGAGAGAGAGAGACAGTGTGAGCAGGTAAGGGGCAGAGAGAGAGAGAGGGAGACGCAGAATCCAAAGCAGGCTCCAGGCTCTGAGCTGTCAGCACAGAACCCAATGCAGGGCTCGAACTCACAAACCACGAGATCATGACCTGAGCCAGTCGGAGAAGTGAAAGCATCCATACAAAGCACATAACCACATAACCATACATGTACATAAATATTCCTAACAGTTTTACTTGTAACAGCCCCAAACTGGCAACAGCCCAAAAGTTCATCAATGGGTAAAACAGAAACAAATTGTGGTGTATCCACACAAAGGCGCACTATTCAGGAATAAAAAGGAAAGAACTATTGATCCATGCAATAGCATAGATGAATCTCAAAATACTCTTACTGACTGAAATAACCTCGACTTTCTAAAAAAAAAAAAAAAAGAAAGAAAGAAAGCACGTACTGAGTGATTCCATTTATTTAAATCCCTAGAAAATATAAGCTCACACAAGGTGAGGCAAGACAAACCAGTGGTTTCCTGGAGAGGGAAGACCCTTCAAAAAGCTTTCAGGAGGGATTCTCAAAGGGCAAGAGGAAACTTTTGGGGGTGAGAGACATGTTCAGTATTTGGATTGCGGTGATGGGTGAAAGGGTATACGCAAATTTCAAAACTTACAAAATTGTACATACAGTGTCCTGGATGCCAATTTACCTCAATGAAACTGTTAAAGAAAAGCTAAAAGGGAAATGGTTTTTGAAAGACAGCAGGGTGTATACATAATTACTACTAGCCCCCTGACCTATATGGACTTTACACAATCTAAGGCATAACATTCAGAAGCAAAGACAAGTAAAGGATGGTTCTTCCAAACCCCCAAATCATGCCGATGTGTTACCTAGAGTTATATCGACACCGAAGAAAAATTTATGTTGTCACCATTTTATTTCACCACCATGTCAAAATCTTATTTCTGTTTGAAATTCATCACAAAGCAGAGTACAAATTAACAGATAGAAATATAAAACCAATCATCATTATAGAACTCCCCATGCTTTAGAAAAGTCTGAATAGCTATGGGCACGTCAAACCCAGTAAGTTTAACAGGTATTGAACAGCAGAAGGATCGCTGGGCTTGTAGCTAGAAAGCTCTGAGTTCAAATACCAGCTCCACCACTTACAGGCCAGTGGGGCCGAGAGGTGCTGAGTATCATGGCCCTCATCTGTAACAGACGTTAGTTGCCTTGCACAATGATAAAGAATCAAATGGACTAGAATATATGAAAGATGCATTATTGGTGCTCGATAAATATCAGTTTCCCTTCCCTTATTCTTGCACTAACTTAGATTTTTTTCTTCATTCTGGCTTTGACTTTGGAGTTTCAACCTGAAATGCAGAGCCAAGTCAATTTCTGATAGGACTCCTACCTTGTGAGTTGAAACTCACACACACACACACACACAAAATTCTCAAACGGAAAGTCTCTGTTTTAAGTTTGTGATAAAACCTGATGTCAAACATGCTTAATCTCATTTGTATTTCATTGTGGTGCTCACAGATAACCTTCCCTCTACAGATTTAAGGTATTTCTTTTCTCACATTCGCAGAGTTAATATTTGCTTCCCATTATATTTGTAGATTCCTTCTTGGGGAGTGAGTCAGTTTTTAATTTTGCTGTAAACCTGTGATCCCTTGTGTTTTGGCAAAAGGAGTGTGCTGATACAATTCTTTTTTTTTTTTTTAATGTTTTTATTTATTTTTAGAGACAGAGAGAGAGAGAGACAGAGCGCAAGCAGGGAAGGGGCAGAGAGAGAGGGAGACACAGAATCCGAAGCAGGCTGCTGGCTCTGAGCTGTCAGCACAGAGCCTGACGCGGGGCTTGAACCTATTAATGGTGAGATCATGACCTGAGCTGAAGTCCGACGCTGAACCGACTGAGCCACCCAGGTGCCCCTACAATTCTTGATTATGCTTGCCAAATGTAATGAACATAGATAGACTTATCAAAAAATAAAAATAAAAATAAACAAGCTGTTTTACCAGCAGTGCGGAAGGCAGTCATTTTCTTCACACGGATATCGTAGGCATTCTTCCTTGCAACAGACTCCAGGAGCCCTTCCATGGTTTCTCACATCTCACTTCTCAAAGTCCGTCTGGGCTTAGCTCACCCTTACGGAGGGGCCATTCAAGTCCTTTATAGTGTTAACCTAAACTGGGGAATCACTTCTCTTCTTTCAAACCATTCCGACACTTGGCCCTCCATTTCTCCAGATCTTTTGTAGAGTTTCAAAATGCCATCGGCTAGAAGCTTCTATAATAGTGCTTTAGACGCCTGGAGCAAGGAATCTAAGTCTAGAACGGAAACCAAAAACGAGGAGGGACGCTAATCTGTTGATCTCCTAACTGGTGCACCCGCCCCTCCACAGGGTTATTCAGCACCTGTCTGGGGGTTGTGAACGTAGGACAGAGAGGACCTGCTTCTAAGTAACAAAATTAAAACAGTCAAAGGGGACATACAGTCTTATCTGGAAATGAAACAAAAGAATTACAGACAGCCACGTGGGGGAAGGTATGCTAAAGAAGGTAGAAAGTGGAAGGTGATTTTAAAGGCAGGTTCTGGATAGGAAAGAGGAAGAGGAATTACATCTTAGACAAAGTGTATGGGAGGCAAGGGTTTGGCGGCTGGATGTACACATCTCTGTTTTTAGCTCCCCAACACCCCAGGTCTTTGTTCTCTAAGACGACCTTATCTCGAGCCTGGGGTTCTCTGACATTTTTTCCCTCTTCTTTGTCTTTTCTCTTTGCCTCTTGTCTGAAAGGAAGTAGTCCTTCCTTTCAAAGTCTGTTCTTTCAAAGACGACGTCGCCACCTGTGCACAGGGTTAGACTGCTCTCTCTTTCCTCCAGGTTGGTGGTTTTCAAACTTGAGCATGCATCAGAATGCTCAGAAAGTTTGATAAAATACAGGTTGCTGGGCTTCAGTCCCAGCGTTTCTGATTCAGTAGGTCTGGGGTGGAGGCAGCAAATCTGCATTTCTAACAAATTTCCATGTGGTGCTGAGGCTGCTGGTCTAGGAACCGTACTTTGAGAAGCAACACACCACGTTACATCCTTGCTCCATCAAATCCACTCCCCACCTTGCCTCACTTCATATATTACTTACTTCTTCTTCCTTGGCATGTGTTGGCATGCCTGCCAACATGCCCCCCGCCTTCCCTCAACTCTGCTTCTCCTTGACGTACATACTCCTTGTCTCTCTCCCTTTGCCATCAACACTTTGGCAGGAGGAGTCTACTCCCGTTGATTCACCTGCCCTTGCGATATGACCTTTCCCACAGCACACACTAGCACAGCTCTGCAAGTTGCTAGACCTTCAGCGATCTGCTGGACACCCTCTTCTTGCAATTCTCTCCTGGGTTTGCTTCCGTTATGGAGCGGTTTTCCACCACCACCCTGCATCAGCCTTCCTGTCTCCAGCTCCTTCTCTGTCCCTGACTGACCCCTATTATTCTGCCTCTGAAACAGACATTTTCCAAGATTTTTGTCCTCGGCCACCTCCTTTTACCTTCCAGTTTCCACAGTTCTGCTCTTATCTCTTCATGTTGCTCTCCAAATCTTCTAGCACATTCTCTGAGATTCAAACTCTCCTTCTGGACCGCTTGCTAGTTATTGTCATGTTGAGAACATACATTTAGGTTCTACGACCATGTGAATGTATCATGTCCCAAACTGCTCTCTCACTCCTCCCATTTTCTTTAGTGCCCATGTACAGTCGGTTCTCTGGAATGGCCTCCATATTTGCTCACCAGGTTGCACTCTCATTCAGGCCTGGATAAGTCTTTCCCTTTCTCTGGAACCACTGAGACAACTTTAAGACAAGCAAAAAACAAAAACAAAAACAAAAACAAAAAACAAAAAACCAAAGGACGACAAAAACCAACCCTTTTTAGTGTAGAATGAAACACTGAAACAGAAAACCATACGAAGCAAATATACATCTTAATTAATTACGAGGCAAATCAGCTCGTAACCACCACCCAGATATGGAACTTTGCCTGATGGCTCAGAAGTCCCTTTACCTGCTCTGTCATTCACCTCCCACCTCCGCCTCAATGCAATGACTTTCTAACCGGCCGTGGGCCTCTAGTCTGCCCCATTCAGCACGCCAGAGAACTAAATTTGCCTGGACACATCTTTTCTACCTCAATGACTTTGATGACTTCCTCCCTGCTTCTCATATCTAGAATGCACTCTTCAACTGCTTTTCTTCTCTTGCCTTTCATTTGCTAACTGACAGCTCAAGGGCCACTTCCTTCATGACCCTTTCTCAGATCCCTCTGCCTTGGCTTGGCTGATCTTTTTATACTTACATAGCATGATTAACCCAGCTAGAGCAGACTGTCTTATGTCTTCGTAGTTGGGCAAGTATCTATCTCTCATATGGATACCTTGAAACCGCACCTTCTCATATCTGTAACCCTAAAGAGCTGCTTTATGTGGAGCAGATTCTCAATTACATTTTATTACCTTGAACTGAATGACACAGGTTGAACTAGAAGAGCAACTAATTTAGTGAAACATTTTAGGCAAAAATGTTCTTTACTAAGAAACTTAATTAAATAAGAGTGTATATAAGACAGACATAGCAACTCAAAAAAAAAAAAAAAAGTCCAGAAAATAAGCAATGCTATAAAAGAGATCCAAGTGTTATTTCTGGATCTCCATTTTTCTCAACTGGTATAGAATTAGTGTTTCTCAGCTGGGGCAGTATTGGCATTTGGGACAGGACAATGCTGAACGGTAGTCCCTGGTGCTGTCGGATGTTTACAATCGCTGCCCCCTCCGGTCCTAGCAACAACCCTTATCACTGCGCCAGCCGAACAGAAATACCCCACATAATTACAAACAGGTGCAGAGCAGGGCGCACGGTCCACCTCTGGTTGAGAACGGCTGGTGGATTATCTCAGAGGACTCTTCCACCTCTGATGCGTGCTTCTTGTTGGATCCCAATAACTAAAGGCGGTGATGCAGACGAAAAACTAATCAGAATTCTCCCTTCTCTGTACAGCTTCCCCCCGCCCCCCACTGTCATTAACATCGTCACAAAGATAACACCATAGAAATCCGGAGTCCAAAGTGAGGAAGAAAGCCCTCACATGGAAGGCAAAAACAAAACAAAACACAACAAAGCAAAAAAAACAAACAAACCAAAAACCAAAAACAACAACAATAAAACCCCCAAAACTTCTCCTAAGGACAAATAGCAGGATATCCAATAGATTCACCTTTATGCTTTCAGTTGGCATGCTAAACTGAACAGCAATCTAGGAAGAAAACGAGTTGATCGAAGTGTGATCTGTGATCCAGATATATTAGACTCACCGTGGGAGATTGTTAAAATGTGAGATTCATGAATCACAACCCCGGGGAGTCCAATTCAGTCAGGAATTTTTGTTTTTTAAAATAAGCACCACAGGTACTTCCTATGAAAATGGGTCAGGCACCACTTTGAGAAACCTGTTCCAGAAGATCTTTACCAGCATAGATATGGATTTAGAATACTCCTTAGCCATAGGGCTAGACTTCTAGTTTGCGTGTCAAATGTCTTTATTCTCAAAAGAGCGATTTAAAAAAGGGTGCCATTCCAGAGAAGTAATAAACAGAATCCCTAAAAACAGAATTAAGAGCACGCCATATTATATAAAGAACTCACAGGAGCGCCTGGGTGGCTCAGTAGGTTGGGCCTCCATCTTCGGCTCAGGTCATGATCTCACGTTCTGTGGGTTCAAGCCCCGTGTCGGGCTCTGTGCTGACAGCTCAGAGCCTGGAGCCTGCTTCAGATTCTGTGTCTCCCTCTCTCTGCCCCTCCCCTGCTTACACTCTGTCTCTTTCGCTCAAAAATAAATAAACATTAAAAAAATTAAAAAAAACTTATATAACTCAATACGTCATCATCATCACAATAATAATAATCTATTGAAAAATGGGCAGAGGACCTGTCCAAAGAAGACATACAGATGTCTACCAGACACATGAAAAGATGCTCAACATCACTCATCATCAGGGAAATGCAAATCAAAAGCACAATGAGCTACCACCTCACACCTGGCAGAATGCTAGAATCAAAATGACAGGGAATAACAAGTGTTGGCAAGGATGTAGAGAAAAAGGAACCCACGTGCACTGCTGGTGGGAATGGAAAGTGGTGCAGCCAACTTGGAAAACAGTATGAAGGTTCCTCAAAAAATTAAAAATAGAAATATCCTGTGATCCAATAATTCCACTACTGGGTATTTACTCAAAGAAAACAAAAACACTAATTTGAAAAGATATCTGCACTCCTATGTCTATTGCAGCATTATTTACAATGGCCAAGATATGGAAGCAACCCAAGTGTTCCTCAATAGACGAATGGATAAGGAAGGTGTGGTGTATGTGTGTGCAATGCAATATTACTCAGCCGCAAAAAAGAATGGCGTCTTGCCATTTGGGAGCACATAGATGATCCAGAGGGCATTATGCTAAGTGAAATAAGGCAGACAAACACCATATGATTTCACTTACATGTAGAATCTGAACAACAAAACGAATGAATAAACAAACAAAAAGCAGAAACGGACCCATAAATACAGAGAACGAACATGGTGGCCAGAGTGGAAGAAGGTAGAGGGATGGGCAAAATGGGTGAAGGAAGTGGGAGATACTGGCTTCCAGCTATGGGATGAACAATCATGGGGATAAAGCTTGGGCGATATAGTCAGTGGTGTTGTAATAGTGTGTGGTGACAGATGGTAGCGATACTCGTAGGTGAGCACGGCATAATGTAGAGACTTGTGGAATCACTATGCTGTACACCTGAAACTAACGTAACACTGTGTGTTAGCTGTACTTCAATTAAAACAAAAGAAAACAAAAAAACCACACTCCCCATGGGATCACTAAGGGAAGGAAGCAACATCACAGATGAACCAAAACAGGATTTCACTTATATAAATTCCTTGAAACAGATGACCTGACCAACCTTATTGATTTTTATCCTGAAGTGAAACTAATTTACGTTTTCAGACGAGAAAGAAGGCTTGGAGAAAGGTGAGAGGGAAGTAAATTAGGGCTCAATGAAATTTTTAGTTTGGAAGATCTACAGGATGGATTCATTGCAGCCAATTAAGAGTCGCCAGTATGTCGGATCTTGTCTTTCTTTGTAAATACATGACATCTATAAAATACACAAGGGAGTGAGGTGGGTGGAACTGGCTGTAATGAATAGAAATTGGGACAACTTTAAAGCAATGAAACACTAGAGAATTTAATGAGAAACGCTCAGACAGACCGCTAGTTCAGTGGTTCTCAAGTGAGGTCTTAAGACCAGCAGCAGCAGGGTTACCCAGGAATCTGCTCAAAATGCAAGCTCTTGGACCTCACCTCAGTCTCTCAGGGTATAAGGCCCAACAATATCTGTGTCATGATAAGTTCCACGGATGATTCTGATAATAAAGTTTGAGACTATGGCTCTAGCTTATTGTCTATTTCTGGACTGACTTTAAAATTGATCCCACTCTCTGGATCTGTGTTTTTGTCTGTAATTTAGCTGAAATAAACTTACTTCAGAGTCCAAAAGGAAGACAGATTTGCTTCACATTTGGACTCCCTAAGTTGTTGACCAGTGTATTCCACACTGGTTAAGGAGGGTGTAAAGGGTTTTGAAATCTTGAATGAAAGGTACTAATTATTTTACTAATTATATTTCCCATTTCAAATATCTCTGATTCTATAATTATGACAGCTGATTAACTTACATGGGAGTGAAACAAAGTGATGATAAAAAATTTGAATCAACTCTAATTTCGTATCAAATTACAACTCTGTGCCATTATATATGAAACCACGAAATTAATTATTGTTTTTTCGTGTTTTCATTCTGTTTCTTTTTTGTTTATTTTTCAAACTTATGAACTTTCAAGGACAATGCAATTTTAATATAATAATTTCACTATTTGTTGCCAACTTCACATCATAGCTTCCAGAATAATGGGGTAAAAATTACTTTGATCTAGCAGTATGGTGGCAACTTAGGGTGACCCAGGTTAGGTGGTTCAAAAGATAAGAAAATCTTACAAATTCTTTTAAGAAGCCAGCATACCAGGGATATTAAAATCTAATAAAGATTGTGCAATAAAATTGTGGCCCAATTTTACTGACGAGTATCAGTGTGAAAAGCCCAGATAACACATACACTGTTGGTGGGAATGTAACAGGGTCCAGTCAAGTTGGAATTCCTCAATTCCTCAAAAGATTAAACATAGACTTACTATACAATTATACACACCCAAGGGAAATGAAATTTGTCACAACAACTTGTACACAAATGTTCGCAGCAGCACTATTCACATAGTAGCCAAAAACTGGCAACCACCCAAATGTCTATGATGAATGGGTAAACAAAATGAAATCTATCCATCCACCAAAAAAACTATTAGAACTGATGAATGAATTCAATAAGTTTGCAGGATACAAAATCAATGTACAGAAATCTGTGGCATTTCTGTACACTGATAATGAAGCAGTAGAAAGAAAAATTAAGAAAACAATCCCATATACAACTGTGCCAAAAATAATAAAATACCTAGGAATAAACTAACCCAAAGAGGTGAAAGACCTATACTTTGAAAACTATAAAACACCGATTAAAGAAACTGAAGGTGACACAAACAAGTGGAAAGACATTTCATGCTCATGGATTGGAAGAACCAATATTGTTATAATGTCCATACTACCCAAAGCAAACTACACATTTAATGCAATCCCTATCAAAATACCGACAACATTTCTCACCGAACTGGAACAAACAATCCTAAAATTTGTATGGGACCGTAAAAGACCCCAAATAGCTAAAGCAATCTTGAAAAAGAAAAACAAACCTGGGAGTATCACAATTCTATACTAGGAGCTATATTACAAAACTGTAGTAATCAAAATAGTATAGTACTGGCACAAAGATAGACACATAGATCAATAGAACAGAATAAAAAGCCCAGAAATAAACCCACAATTATATGGTCAATTAATCTTGACAAAGGAGGCAAGAATATGCAATGGGAAAAAGACAGTCTCTTCAACAAATGGTGCTGGGAAAACTGGACAGCTTCATGCAAAAGAAAGAAACTGGACAGCCCATTGCATATTCTTATATCATACATAAAAGTAAACTCGAAATGGATTAAAGCCTAAATGTGAGATCTGAAATTATAAAAATCCTGGAAGAGAGCACGGGCAATAATTTCTCTGACGTTGAGAAACAACCCAAGAAACTAAAAGATCACCTACTGAGTGGAAGGAGATAATTGCAAATGACATATCCGATAAAGGGTCAGTATTCAATATATAAATAACGAGTTTATACAACTCAACACCAAACAAACAAACAAACAAACAAACAAAAAAACACAAAAATCAGCCAAATAATCCAATCAAAAATGGGCAGACGACATGAACAGATATTTCTCCAAAAAAGGCCTACAGATGGCCAACAGACACATGAAAAGATGCTCAACATCACTCGTCATCAGGGTGAGTGTAATCAATCAATCATCAAATGTAAATCAAAACTACAATGAGATACCACCTCACACCCGTCAGAATGGCTCAAATCAAAAACACAAGAAACAACAAGTGTTAGCAAGGATGTGAAGAAAAAGGAACCCTCATGTACTGTTGGTGGATATGCAAACTGGTGCAGCTGCTCTGGAAGACAGTATGGAGGTTCCTCAAAAATTTAAAAACAGAACTACCCTATGATCCAGTAATTTCACTACCGGGTATTTACCCAAAGAATGTGAAAACACTAATTTGAAGGGATATGTGCACCCCTATATTTACTGCAGCATTATTCATAATAGCCAAATTATGGAAGCAGCCTAAGTGTCCATCAATAGATGAATGAATAATGAAAATGTAGTATATATATATACAATTTAATATTATTCAGTCATAAACAGAATGAAATCTTGCCATTTGCAACGACATGGATGGATACAGAGAGTATAATGCTAAGCACAATAAGCCAGACAGAGAAAGACAAATGCCATATGATTTCATTCACATGTGGAATTTGAGAAACCAAACAGAGGGAAAAAAAGAGACAAACCAAAAAACAGACTCTTCACTATAGAGAACAAACTGATTGTTACCAGAGAGGAGTTGGGTTGGGGGATGGGTGAAATAGATGAAGGGGATTAAGATTACACTTATCTTTATGAGTACTGAGTCATGTATAGAACTGCTGATGATTGTGATTGTTTATTTGGAAAATTCAAGAGAATAAACTGACAACGTTTAGAAATAACTCATAGAGATGACTAAACATTTACTGAACAAACCCTATAGCTTTCTTTACAAATATACAAATAACAACCACTTAGAAAATATATGAAAGAAAAGAGCTCATTTATCAGAGAAACAAAACTAGTTTCCAAAAATAAACTTAACAAGAGACATGAAGAAAGATTTTAAATGCCCATGAAACATCTAGAAAAACTTAAATAAAAAGAAAACGCCCTGTTCTTAAATAGGAAGACTCAAGTCATAAAGATGTCAAGGCTTAGTAAATTGTATTTCTTTCAATCATAATGAAAATGCCAGCGTAAAAAAAATACCAACATAATTTTAGAAAATTCTAAAAAGAAAGAATAATGACAAGGGACTAGCCTTAACAGATATGAAAATATATTACTAAGTTGTAGCAATTTACCCTTTGGTAGAGCCATATAGTGAGTAGACAAAGTTCACTTCTGAAAGTCTGTTGTGTAGATATACTTGCAAATATACAGTCTACGTACAGATGTGTTCACTGCAGCACTATTTGTGATGGCAAAATACCAAAAACAGACTATTCTTAAAGTTAAAAAATAATTAGTTTTTAGCAATGGATTATGATGTGGTTATTCTCTAAAAAAATTTTTTTAAGATTGCCCCTGTCCATTTTAAAGTGAAGAAATCCTTTGAAAATGAAGATGTTTGGGGCGCCTAGGTGGCTGAGTGGGTTGAGCTTCTGACTTGATTTTGGCTCAGGTCATGAGCCCGGGGTTGTGGGACTGAGCCCTGGGTGGGGCTCCATGCTGAGCGTGGAGCCTGCTTAAGATTCTTTCTCTGTCTCTCTGCTGCCTCCCCTGCTCACCACGTTCTCTCTGTCTCTCTGAAAAACAGAGGGGCGCCTGGGTGGCTCAGTCAGTTAAGCGTCTGACTTCAGTTCAGGTCATGATCTCACAAGTGGTGGGTTCCAGCCCCGTGTCAGGCTCTGTGCTGACAGCTTAGAGCCTGGAGCTGCTTTGGATTCTGTGTCTCCCTCTCCCTGTGCTCCTCCCTAGCTCGCACTCTGTCTCTATCTCAAAAATACATAAAAATGTTAAAAAAAATGTTTTTTCTAAAAAAAAATAAAGAAAATGAAGACGTTTCTATTTGATATGTAATTTTGGTGATCCAAATTTCTATGAAGGAGTGATTTTTCTCTTAAAACTAGAAGGCGGTTTTGCAGAGGTTGCAGTAGTCTGATATTCACATCTGGCTATCAATATTGAACTTGGCCAAATTTGGGAGGTGAGATTTTCATCTTGGTGAGAAGTAGCGAACCGCATATCCAAAGAGTTAATACGATGTTATTCTAGAATAAAAGGCCTTAATTTTTAATTTATTGCAGTTTAAGAGGATGCCTAAAAAAATACAAGGTCCCCAAATGTTAAAATCTGGCTCGTTTTAATACAAAAAAAAGAGAACTCTATCAAAATATCAGAAACTAGATAACCTGCCTGTGGGAGCTGGTTTCTTCAGGGAAAAACACTGAAGAGTAGGGGACCTGAGTCCTTCTTTAAATTTGTCAGGCAAATAAAAAAATGTTCATAATAGAAAGTACATATAGTAATTTCGTTTCCCCACATCCAAGATAGCAACAGAAGGAAACAGGACTGCGGCATCTCTAGAGTTGTCAGCAGTTCTCACGATTCTGTTACCATCATTCTAGCAAAACCCACTACCAAGGTATAGTTTATCAGAAAATTTCTCAGAGAGCCCTCAGCCTCCTTATCTCAGTTACCTTCTTCGAACTTTCCTCTTCAAGCTGACAAAGGACAGATAAATGCCTACTTGCAATGTCAGTTTGTCTACAGACACGGCAGAGGCATGCCTGAGGAGAAGCCTATCCTGAAATGAAAGTCGGCTATCGGATGTATAAACTGCTGTGAGTCTCTAGAGCTTGACTTTCTTCTACTAAAATTTAGTTGGTTCCCTAAGCCTCATGGATTCATGTCTTTCGAAATGTGCTCCAGCTACGAATCTTAAAAACTTCTCCTGTGGCGGGGATAATGGCTTCAGGGAATATGAGAACGTATTAGGCAGAATCTTCGCCTTCAAGAAAATTATCCGTCTCCCCCGCGAGAGCGTGAAGCCCAAGAAGGCATGGACTTTCTCAGTCTCGGTCATCACTACATCTCCGGCACCTAGAACAGTACTTGGTGCGCGGAAAGGGATAGAAATATTTGCCAAGAATGAGTAAACCAATGGACATGAAGACAAAGACAACATGCTTTGAGCAATAAGAGAATATGGCACTTAGAACTGTGGCATCAGTCTAAGGCCAATGGAAGTTAAAAGGATGACAAGATGAAGGCAGGAGAAGGCGGGAGAAATGATAATTAGGCCATCCCACAAGGAAGAATTTAGAAGGATGAGGGGGAAGGGAATAGGACTCGTTGAGGCCAGAGATGGGAAAGATCAAATGTGACCAGAGAGTGCAGAGGCCTGAGTGGCCACAAGAGAGGGCCACAGGAGAAGGCCACGGGAGAAGGCCACGGGAGAAGGCCACGGGAGAGGGCCATGGGAGAAGGCGTATGCTGGGGAAGCAGAGGAGCTGGACAGAATGAAGAGAGTGAAGGAAGTGAGGGCAGGCTGCAGAAGGCCTAGAAAAATCAGCAACTGGATCCCACTTGGTGGACATTTACACTTTTAAAATCATTTTTCACACCCTCAATTTAAGCTTTAGAAGGAAATGAGCCTCAGGAAAGATCTAAATCTTAAAAAGCAAGAGGGCAATGGGGCCAATAGCCAGTCCTGGGGGCCGACATAAAGGTGAAATTTGAGTTATAAAGAAGTCTTAACTGTTATAATACGTTCCATAGTTTACTAAAATTAACGGTTTATCCAAGAAGAATAAAAGTCACAGGCCTAAATTCACTAGCAATTTTCACACAAAGATAAACTCTTTTCTTAGGTAGAAACTTACTGTTAATATCACAGCAGGGTATATTTAATAGATTTTTAAAAATACTGTAACTGTTAACTAATATTAACCAGAGAATGACGCCATTCGCTAATTCTAGAACACCCAGAAATCTGTAGACGTCAAAAGCTCCAAATGCTTTTTTATGACAGTCAAGGTTTTGAAGACAGCTTCAGATAAACCGGGCAATTGGGAAGCCGTAAATACCCTTGCTCCTTCCACCACTCTCCAGCTATACTTAGCAGCACGGCTTCCTTTGTTCGCAAGTTACTCGTGATAACTCCATGTTTATATTCTCAGAGGCAGAATACCTCGGACCTGTTAGTTCCACGAACGGGTGGCTGCACGGACGGACAAACGCGTGAACCATCGGATGACTGTGTTAGGATCCGTGGGGTGAAATGGATATAACGCTTCATCGATGGGCATCCTGGATCTTTGTAGCCCGGGGCTAAAGCTTCCGGGCCCCCACAGACATGTCTGTCTCACTACGAGACAATTAGGCCGGGATCACAACGGAACAGAGGGGATGAGAAAGTTTGTTATTAAAGGAAGAGTGTTATTCTAGGCAAGGGTGGTGGTATTTAGGACAGCAGGGGTGGGGTCGCTGTGAGGCTACTGAAGCTTAAGTACCCGGGTCCCTTATTTGCACGGGCTCCTGTCAAGGCGACCGAGGAGCCCCAGTAACATATATTCCCATAGTCGGATGCTTCCGTAAAATTTGCCAAAGTCGGATATCATCAAATTCATTCTCCCGAAAAAAAGGCCCTCAAAATCTGGGGCCCGCAGACACTGGGTCTCCCAGTGGAGGAGGCTGGTAGTCACTGAGCACGCTGTCGGAGCAGCGGGAAGGGGAGCTTGGGGTGCTGGTGCCATTTCTGGGCACTTTCCAGACCCCGTCTGAAAAAACCACCATTTCCTAGGCCCGCCGTCCTCATCCCCGGATACACCTCTCTGCTGTTAGACCTCCTTTGCCAATGAAGTCGCAGGAGACACTCAGCTGTTCCAAACTTCATGTCAAGCTTTGAAGTGCTTTTTAAGAGCAGAAATATTTGGCTCGCAGGTGGGCTTTGTAGCTACGGGAAATACTCCTTCGTTATCTGTCGCTACTGTTATTTCACACCTCCCATTTGGAGGCAGAATTCTGCATATGCATTGAGGCACTAAAAAAGAATAGTGAACTATATCTTAGCTCTTTTGTGAACGGTTGCCTTTTATTTCTTCTCGCGTGGAACTAATGTGCTCATCATATTGTCCTGGTTCTGGGTGGGAAAGCAGGGGAGAGAAGGGAAATGCTGATTGTTACGTCACCGGTTGGCAGTTTCCTCTTAGCTTCGGGAAGGTTAAGTGGTCAAGTAGCTTCTTTAATACGAGATCCAGGCATTTCAAGGACTGACTCATCCGCCGGGTTTCTGGCAAAGTGTTTTTAGCAGACTTTGGACAAAATGCTTGTCGTGGTGAGAAGAGAAAAAAGCTGATCACAATTAGTAGAAGTATGAAAACAAAAAACCCAACTCTCTCATCTTGGGAGGTTCCTGTATGACTACTGTCATGCAGACTATATGTCCAGGCATATATGAGAACAATATACAGAGACCGCATTTTTAATAACAGATAAATAGAAACGAAGGCCATTTTGGGTACGTCCTGTGTTGAATAACGACATTTTGCTTCATTCTGTAGCTTCACTATTTTACGAACAGATGACAGAAAATACGGTTGCACTCCAAAAGTTAAACACTTGACATTTTTATTCCGCCAAATGGAACATTTTAGAAATGTAGATATGTTTATTAATTAGTGATTATTAACACCCAGTAAACAACATTATGTCTTGTGAAAACACAATCTCGCTTCACAGCATGATGCTGAAATCTATTATTCCCTGATTCCATATGCTGAAATACACTCAGAGGGTCACGAATGACCTTAAGCATTAAATAAATGTAAATGAGGATGACACAGAAAATGTGCTTTTGATGGATAACTAAAAGACCAGGTTGAAAATCACGTCCCCAAAGAAGGGCTGCCCAGAAGGGCAGGGCAGTCTACACGGCGGAGTGGACTAGGCCGGCCTAGGAATGAGGACTACACAGGTAACAGACTGCTCTTTCTCCTGACCCGCCTGAGGCTTTCTGGGAAACAGAAAGGGTTTGTTATTTATACGAGAAACACAGAGCACATTGCCCCCTGTGCCACCAGCCTCCTCTGAAATTCAAAAATACCTACACGGACATGCCATGATCCTCACCAGCTGACAGGAGGAGAATTATTGCTATTCCACGGCCTCATCCCAGCGGGTCGACCACGGTGGGTTTGCAGCATTGTTGCTGTTCATGCATCTATCCCCCGCCCCCCGCCCCCGCCACCCCAACCCCCAAACTGAGCAGTTGGGGTGGCAAAGCACAGCTTCGACACAGAGAAAACTCAAAACATCCAAAGATGACAGATTAACAGTAATAAATAATTAGTTAAAAATCAGATTGTTCTTCTAAGGTCTGGGGTTTGACCTAAACATAAAAAATGCACAAATACAGACAATTCATGGGAAAAGTACTGAACAAGGATTGCTCGCTCTTCTTGGTCCTATCATCAGGGCAAAAGGAAACGGAGCATCATGGAAAACACTATTGTTTTGGTTGAGGGGAAGCATTTCTCTAAGTCTGAATGAGAATGAACAGAATCTAAAAGGGAATGGGCACCTAGACCATCTTAAAATCAAGAACGGAGCGGGGCGCCTGCGTGGCTCGGTGGGCTGGGCATCCGACTTCGGCTCAGGTCATGATCTCGAGGTCTGTGAGTTCGAGCCCCGCGTTGGGCTCTGTGCTGACAGCTCGGAGCCTGGAGCCTGCTTCGGATTCTGTGTCTCCCTCTCTCTCTGCCCCTCTCCCGCTCCCGCTCGGTCTCTCTCCCGCAAAAATAAATAAATAAACAAACAAATAAATAAAAGTGTGAATGGGGCGAGGTTTCTCAAGGGGCCTGTCTGGTGCGTTGCAGGGAGGTTTAGCAGCAACCCTGGCCTCTAGCTACCAGATGCCAGTAGCAACCCTCTCCCCAAATCAGGACAATGAAAAAGTCTCTGGGGGCAAGAGTGCCCCTAGGAATAGAGCCTTCATAAGGAGGTCTCGGGAGGGACCTCGCAGCCGCATCCTGTACACTCTTAACCCTTAAATCGTTCCCAACCCCAGGGTTCAATATACTTCAGTTTTCCTCACTTATTAACTGGAGATAATGAAAATGACTCTCTGCCTCATTACAGGTTCCTTTGAACATTAAATAAGATACTTTCGAAGTGCTTAGAACAGGGCCTGACCCACGGTAAGTGCTCAGTAAATGTTAGCTATTGTTATTTTTAACAATCATCCCAAGTAGTGAGAAAAGCAGAGCGTTCGAAGGCAGAAAGGTATCTTACCAGCTTGATATTTTCCGAGTTTTGAACACACCAGCCTTCTGATTCCTTGCGATGATGTCTCTCACGTCTGAAGGACGCAGTTAAGAAAGCTTCAGCAGAGACTGTAAATTGACTCCCCCCCCCAAAAAAAAAGTCCACAAATACGGTGAAAAGAGAAGAATTGTAGGAGAAGAAGGGTCTAGCCCTGGCTCTACCACCGTTGTTGGACGACTGGGCAGCTCTTTGGACCCCCTGGGCTGCAGTTGTGTCACCTGTTAAATGGACGCTCAGGGAACATGCCAGCAAGGCCCAGGGCTATGGGCGCTGGTGGCTGTGGATGACTCCTGCGTGGGTGCCATGCCCCGCTTGCTTAAATGAGCTACGAGCCCCAAAGGCAAGCCTCTTTCAGTCAGTGGGGAGGGCCGTGGCAGTTTTCGGAGACTCTCCAAGTTGAAGAATTTCCAGTCTTCTAAATGCTAGCAGGGCGCGTGGGGATGGGCAGCAGGGAAGGGCTTGGGAGGAAGCAAGAGGAGAAAGACAGAGAAGCTTGGAGCACCTCTGAGAGAAAACACATTACCGGAGAAGAAAGTCCGTCCAGGGAAAGGCCCCTTGAAGAACTGTCTCTACGGACTCAGGCTGTGGCCTTCGGCCATCTGCTGGCACGGAAGGGCTTGTACAAGAAAAGCCATAGTTCCTGACGAGATGTTTTGAGGAGCTGGTCCGTTACAGCACACGGCGCCGTCTTGATGAGGGCCCGTGGGGAAAATCACGTCACGTTCCAACGCCCGGGCAAGGCTAGACGTGAGATCGACCCTTCGTGCTTCAACTTCTGGGCACTATCAATCTTAGAACTGCCCTCGTTTCTCTTTTTGCTCTGGTCCCTGTGCAACCCAGAGCCAAACGGATGAGCTAACTCTACCAACCACAAGAGCTCTTCCGGTATGTGTTTTCTGTCCTGACCTCTCATCCTGGCTTCCTCGTATTTTCCTGGCTTTCTGATTTCAATCGCCCTCACTTTCTCATTGATTTTTACATGGTGTATCCTATGTGTCGCCGTAAAAAGCCTGCAAGTCCCTCTTTCGGGATAAGGCAGGTTTAAATAAACAAGAAATGAAATAATTCCACGGAAGGCTGCAAGCTGAACTAAATTGGGCCCATGGGGAGGACACCGAGCAGACGAGCGATGTTCCCCTATTGCTCAGAAAAACAGATTTCCGGAATGCTCCAAACAAGCATTGGCCAAGATCTCCCTGGAAAGAACAGAGCCACAGGACTTTTTAACCCAAATCTCTGCTTGAAACATCAGGCACACCCATTTCTTCTCTGAGTGAATAAGCAGGTACTGCGATAGCTTTCTCCCCCCCCAGGAGTGGGTAGGAAAAATCAATTAGGTCTCCTAATGAAGGGCTTTGTGGAGGTTTACAAAAGTACTATAATGCAGACTTTTTTTTTTTCCCCTGGGTGAACTTTCCTGTATGCAAATTAAATACCGTTAAATTACATTCATTAAAAAAATAAAAGAGACTAATTTGCCTACTTGTTTTGATTAACTAAAATGACACATCGGCCTACAGTTCTGTCTATTTCAGGAAGAAAGTATTTGAGGAAAGTCTTCTAAACGAAATGTCTTGCAGCAAGGGACGGCTGACACCTTTCTTCCGAGAAGACCAAAATTAGTGAAGAGTCAACTGACAACTGTTTTTTGGTGATGCTCCCCCGCACTCCGGCCGCGCCCTACTCGATGTTTCCATGACACCCTACCGCAGGCCACGCTGTGCCTGGTTCACCTGTAGCGTCGTATGAGTACATGACTAATCTATCAAGCAAAACATATTATTTTGTTGGTGGAGGTAATACTTCTTACAAAATAGTCGCAGGGAAGTTAAATTATATAAGCCTGAAAACCTATTAATAATTTTCAGTAAACATCTTAACGCTCTATGCTTTTATACAATTTATAAACCTGAGGCACCGGGTGGTCAGGTTGAAGCAAGTGTGCATATTCGTAATTCTAGAGGTTTTTTGTTTTTTTTTAATGAAAAAATTCAGAGCAGTATTTAGGCTGCTTTATTTTGAGAACTGGGGAGGAAATATATTTTATGATTTAGGAGGTGTTTTTGTATTAAAACCAGTACAAGGAGAAAAACGAATGGCACTAGTGTATTCAAATATCTTAAGAGATACATTCTGATATTCTGCTCCCCCGCCTTCACTTGAGGTCAGATTTTGAGGTGGTTCCTCTGATTGGCATGTACTTAATAACAAATTTTATCATTTTTTGGTGTCACTTCAGAGTAACAAAGGAAATCCAATTCATGTATACTTATGTATATACGTGAGCCTGGGTGGCTCAGTCCCTTGAGCATCCAACTCTTGATCTCAGCTCAGGTCTTGGACTCAGGGTTGTGAGTTCAAGCCCCACGTTGGGCTTCACACTGGGGGTAAGGTCTACTTAAAAAAAGTAAAACAAACATTGTGATTCACAAAGCGTTACTCTCTGAGCTTATATTACCTTTATTTTCACTGGACCGTCCAAGGTAAGGGTAGGAAGCCATGACGTTAGGATATCAATCCTGTTCATTTTGATCACTTAGTGTTTTTAAAAACGCAGGATGTGGCATTAGTTGCCCATTTAAAGGCACAAAACATTCTTAAACGTGGTTGTATCAAAGGAATCGAGAGGATGACAGGAGATACTTTGAACTCTGTTAGCAACGTCAACTGCTATGTTTTTGGATGAGAGGCCTTTTCATACTGAGGGTGCTGAGGAGAATGTAAGATGACACTCAGCAAACCATTCCAGGTTTTGGTGAAACCCAATGGTTTAATGGGGGTCAGGGGGAAGGAAGTTTTGAAGCCAAATGAACCTGGCGGGCTTCTAAGCTGATTTTGATACTTAGTGGCTGTGTGAACTTGGGTAAATTAGCCTCTCCCAGCTCCACCTCAAAAATAGAATAACGATACCTATTTTATAGGCTTAATGGAGTACTACATGGGATGAGCCTGACACATATAGGTGCCGAATTCATGCCAGGTCATTCACTTTTTCAATAATTGTGGCAAAAAGCTTTGGAGAGACGAAGAGGCTGGTGAGTAACTAACATGAGGCTTGGCAGCTAGGCTTTGTTTTCTCTCCCTGCCGCTCAGAACTATTTATGTGAACTGTTTATATTGTAGAATTTATCATTTTAAAATGTTTTAAAATATTGCTTTATTTTTGAGAGAGAAGCACGAGCGGGGGAGGGGCAGGGAGAGAGGGAGACACAGGATCTGAAGCAGGCTCCAGGCTCTGAGCTGTCAGCCCAGAGGTTGACATGAGGCTTGAACTCACGAACCGCGAGATCACAACCTGAGCCGAGTTGGACGCTTAACTGACTGAGCCACCCAGGCGCCCCCTATACTGTAGAATTTAAATAGCTGGCAAGAATCAAAGACCTTCTGCCCTGAGGCTCTCCGGTGTCTTTCCCATGTACACATGTGCTTCAGCCGAGGCACAGTCCGAGTCCCGCAAGTACAGGAACTCGGTTCGTCTTGTCCACTTCTCTGTCTTTTGTGCCTGAAATGGCATGCAATTCATAGTGGTTGGATTAATTTGAATTAATTAGATTGACTTATTTCTTAATTTAAGTCACATTTGCAAAGCCATTGATTGAGCTCCTACCCGGTATGAGGCACGCAGAGCCCATTAATGACTCAGGCAGCAAACTGAAGTACGGTTGGCACAGCTATTAGAGGAAGAGGCCTGAACACAGGACGATGGCCTGGCGTTCCCAAGGTCTCAGCCGTCCACAACACGGGCCGCACCGTCTACATGAAGCTTGAATTTATTAATTACTCAAGTCAGGGATTATGCGACTAAAATAATGTTAAGCCAGGGGTAGCACCTTTCAAAGGCACAGGAGAGTTCCCAAGTTTTGGTGCCTCCTGAGCTCGAAACCACGGCCCAGACTGTGCATGCTGGGGGACTCAGCCGCGTGGGTGGGGAGCACGAGAAATAGGTCACCAAGCACTGCCACAGTCGGCAGAGATGACCCTGGATGTTTCCTAAGGATGGGTCAAGGCAGGGTGCGTGTGGTGGGGGATTAGTGAGTATACCCGAGAGGGCTGCTCACTGCTAGGTGTTGTACTTTTATTCATGATGATCTGGGAGAGGCTTAGCATCGACGGCCATTCGGTACATTGCCTCCCTCCCCTGTCCTTCTGTCGTTGTCGTCACCAGCTACGGTAGGCACTGAGAGATTTCTGTCTTTGTTACAACAAAAGAGCCATGCCAAAGAAAAGGGAACGCGTTTCGGACTACGTTAGGTAAATTTGAGAAGCGGATGAACCAAAGGATCCCATTTCCAATTTATCTCTTGTCCTTTTTGGGGGCAGAGACACATGGCGTCTGTAAGGAGAGGTAGCTCTCAGGCAGAGGGGTTCTGGGTGAGACCCAGCAACGCAGTTTAAGGACCAAGAAGTACCTCAGGGGCGTGTAGCCGTGAGTCTAAGAAAATATTTAGGACTTACGACATTCGCTTATACCTCGAGTCTTAATCTCTTTCCAGATATCTCTGTTTGATAGATCTCAAATCAACATCTAGCTTTCCAGGGTCAAGGGAGAGACCTCTGGAAAACAGAGCCAACCCGTGTGATACATCTCAGGGAAGATTATAAACAACCTCACAACCGGTTGGTATGCTTCTATGATATAAAGAGTCGGAACTCATCCATTCATTACCTTCCATGTTAAAAAATGGAAATAACAGGAGATAAAAAGGAAATAGCAAAACATGTCATTTTTTTTTAAAAAAAGGTAAAAACCAGAACCTTAGAAGCCTAAGAGACTAGGAAGTCAGTTGGATTCACAAAATTCAGATGCCAAGAACAACAAAAATAATTTTTTAAATGATGAGAATAATACACAGGCCAATACTCAGATGTGATGCATCTGATTCCGGGTCGATTTTCAATTACATTTCACTGATGTATTCATTTGTTTCTTAATGTGCTCATCTTGCCCATTAAGAATAATTAGCAGCTTTGCTTAGAGATTTTCTGGCTTCTGGCAATGTTTCTCCCCCCCCTCCTTTTTTTTTTTTTTTGTTGACATCCACTTTTACTTTTTAGAAAGTAATTTTTGGATAATATCCTCCAACTGCTCTGTAATTTAGGCTTCCTAAAATTTTAAAGGAAAGATGTAAACAGTAATTTTTAAATGGATTTGTTTCGATCTATATGCATCAACAGTATGTGATTCAGTAAATGAGTTATTCTTACAGAACGTGGGCACACCAACAGAAAAGAAAAATTTTCATTCATATTAACCCTACTCAGGAAAATAGCTTACAACGGATGCCAATTGTAAGCTCTGTTAGCAAATCCAGAATAAGATTGGTATTAAAAGCGGGAAGAACACATTGCCAATTTTTAGGGCTCTTTGCATGCTTTTCTGTTAATTAAAAAAAAAATTAGATCCAGTTACAAAAGAAAAAGGCACACAAACAGAACAACGGCACGATAAAACCTGAACTCCATCGGGAAAGTCCTGAGAGATGAAATAAAACACACTATACCAGTTTTGGTCTGCATCCTGAAAGCACCTACTTTATCTACATTGTAAAGTTCTTCCCCTCCTGCCCTTTGGCACCCCGCTATATTAAACCCATTGTAAAAACCCAGCACAATAAAGCACTCTCAGGGCTGAGCTTCTGAGGACCAAATGTTAAAAATCCATTTTCTTGGGAGGGGGCTGTACCAATCATTTCCTTGAAAGGCCAGCAGAGTGAATACAGAATCTGAGATTTTTCCTGTCTGATTTCAAGAGCCGGCATGGCATCTTTGCCGTTGAAAGCAAAGGTGTGTTAATTAATGACATTAGCATCGCTTCCCTTCTTTGGAAGCTCTGTGCTTTAGCTCGGTAATAATTTCAGTAAGATTAAATTTACATGCTGACTACAGATGTTCCTATATAGTTTGATAAAAGTTCGAATTTGTTTCTGATGCTGCTGAATGAGGCACCTGCTGACTTGGAGAAAAACCCCAGGTTGCCGGGCCTAACCTGAAAGTTTCTGTGGCTAAATGGACCCTCTCTGGTCCCATAATCCTCCTTTCCCCACCCCTACCCTCAAGGGGGAAAAAAAAAAAAAACCCATCCACTGGGGCTGAGCCAGCATACCTGACTTCCTCTCGCTGTCTGTATTCCCTGACATGCGGAGGAGGGGCACAGTGAAACGATACAGTGCCAGGCATAACTCAGAATAAAGCAGAGTGAATGAAACAACATGGGCTCATCTTCGGGAATATTTTGAGAAACTTGCGACAGTCTGAAGATCATGATTAAAACCCTGCATCTTAAAAAAGGAAGCACCTTTTGTGATCTCTTTCCCTTGTGTGAAAGGCCGAGATCGTGATTGGCTGGTTCTCCTTACTGAAAAAAAAAAAATTTTTTTTTTTTTTAAAGTCTGTCAGGCAATTAGCTGGGTGGGGCTCGGTAGAGAACAGAGTGCTGCTGAATAATATTAGCTACTGTACTTCTTACATCCCCTTGCTCCTGTTGGAGCAGCCTGATAGAGCTGCTGCAAGTTTCACTTAACAAAAAAAAAATATATATATATTACCTAGCAGAGGTCGAAAAAGAAAATCGAAAACAGGCTCTCTGTAAGAAGCTGCAAAAAATCCCAAGTGCTTTGGCACTTTAGGGGTCTAAAATTCGAGGCAGTAGATTGCCTCCTTCATGAAGTAACTGGAAGGCATACCTAAAATCCAAAGCAAACAGACCGTCCACTTCTCCTCTCAATTTCTAACGGCTGTTAACTGCGCCTGAATAAATCAGCTCCATTGCGGAAGTAGCCACAAATTATGCTTGCTTTCTTAGTTAAAGTACAGTTCAATTTTCACGAACTCTGTGTACATATTAGTAAAGTATAATCTCATATAATGGGGTTTGAACTGTAATAGCAGAGCAGGAAAAAAAAAAGATAGCTTTTACCATCCTAAATAAGAGGAAATAATGAAAGACTGATAGCTGTTTCCAGCGGGGAGATACAGGTAAGCCCTTGGCCGTGCGGGCAGGTACGGCGCTACTTAGCACATAACGTACGGTATCAAACGCAAGAAGGGCCATCATGAACGTGAAGTGGGAAGTTAATTTTTGCAAGCCATATCCGATATGATAAATATCCAACCGCGTCTTTCGTACCGGGAAATTTCCGTGGAAATAAAAGGACAAGAATGCCCGGCGATTATTATGAAACAAATGCCCTTATTGCCTTGAGTGGTCCGCAAACCATAGGCTCCTTTAACAAGAAGTGACTGTAAAAATCTATCGAGATACGAGAAGAAAAAGAGTCGTATCCAATGAATCCCATATATTTCTACTTTCTCTTAATTACTTATCATGTGTGTGTGGCGGGGGGGGGGGGATTCTTTTCTACTACCCCATGCTGTCTTTCTTTCTATCAATTGTTACTCAGCCGGGAACGAGGAATGAGCACAACAAACCCGTTTTCTATCTGAATAAGGATACTTCTGATGGCCTTTTCATTCCCATCAGTTAACAGAACTTCTTTGACATCTGCAGAAATAGCAACCTGAAAAAAAAAAAACACACACACACACACACACAAGGAGCACGGCAAACAATGAGCAAATATGCTTGTCTGTGTGGAAGTGAAGACAGGAGTGACAAGCCTTCAGTATCATGCCTCCTCACCTATTTCTCTGTAACAATCTTCAATCTTTTTTCATTTTATGTCTGCATTATTTTAATCATTCAATCAAATCAGTCAATACTTTTATCATTCCATTTGCGGGAGCCTCTATCTTGCTATCATTCTGTTCGGTAATTGCATTGTGACAGCGGATGTTGGTATTCTGAGAGGCTTTCATTTGTGGGCTTCTGTTTATCTAGTTGAGCCATCATACAAGGCTGTCACTCTGCCTTTCAGCTTGCTTCTGTCTGACTGCCTGATGCCCTTCATATAACTTTGCATTGCAGGCAGATGGCTTTGTGAGGGTAATTTTTTTGTGAGCTTTGACATGCTCGCACATTGGGCTGTAACCTCGACACATTGTGCGGGAGCGACAGGTTTGTCAAATGCCAATCAGTGTAACAATATGCTTTTATTTGTAGAGACATAAAAACTTGTCTAATGCACTGTGCTGCTACATAATATCTCCTGAATACATGACTCAGAACCCAGAGAATGGGGAACGGCGTTCCTGAATGGCCAATCTAATTCAAAAGAATCTAATTACGGAGCGCTCTGGATCATGTTTGTTGGTGTAATAATGCAGGCAAAACATTAGCAGCTATATCATGGTGCTCCAACTGTGATTCGCCGGGCTATTCCTGTATCTTAGCAAATGGGACTATAATCTGAAAAAAAAAAAAAAAAATGCTTTCGCTATGGCAAAGAAAGCCCGCGCGCGAGGCCCGGAATGTCACAACAAGCGATATTGACTACACTGAGGGAAAATGTTTCTGCTCATCGAGGCAACCCTAAAATCAATATGATCCGAAAGTAAGTCAATCTAGAAGGTCTCTCAAGACCCGGCAGCTTGACCGCAGCTGATGCTGTTGACGGTTCTCTGACCCAGCAGTTGGAGGCCCCAGAACATTTTTCCTTTTGTTCCTCCCTCTGAATGGGACTGGAATTGAGAAAAGACCTACCATGAGCCCAGCCAAGCATGCCATGCCACCCCCTAGCTCACACACAGCAAGGTCCCTGAAAGAGAGAAAAGAAATGGTAGAACCCATACAAATTAGATGAAAATGGCCAGAGATATATATATGTTACAAGAACAAATTACCATCTGCAGTAAAAGCGGCGCTTCCAGGAAGGTGTGGAGACATGGCTGGGCTACCTCATGTTG
Organism: Paguma larvata; assembly: GCA_030068075.1. NCBI lineage: Eukaryota > Metazoa > Chordata > Mammalia > Carnivora > Viverridae > Paguma > Paguma larvata. The sequence goes on from CM057836.1 coordinate 73,470,873, forward strand.
CTTTGCGTTTTAAAAATAATTATGAAATAGAAAAGTCACAAAGCAGGCAAAGCAGTGGGGGTTCCCTCATTAGTGTTCACTGCAACGTTACCACCGCTGAGCTGAAAAATCTGAGAAGGTTCCCTTTTTTCCCCTTGTCAATGGCGCTGTCTTTTAGAACTAAACTAGCTAGAGTAGCGAAAGATAATTGTCAGGAAAGGATAACACTGTTAATCCACATTCACTCCTTCAAAAACAGTTAGACAAGTAAAGGAAGAACATACATGAGTGTGTGTATACCTATGTTACAGTCGCGGCCACACAACACACACACGCAAATAAATGCACTCTGGAATGAAAAAAAAAAAAAAAACACAGAGCGAACTGAAACATTTCGGAGAGCCGAGCTGCCCCCATAAAGAACAATTACACAAAGAGCATTTAGCAATTAACACTGAAATCACAATTGACCCCAACACAACACAGTGAATAAACAATGCAGGGGCATAATATGGGTAAGCCAGAGGACCCTGGCTCAAGTGATGATCGGGCTCTGACTTCCCCGCTCCAAAGTAAAGCGGACGGTCTAGGGTGGCCCTCGGCACTCACCTTCCCCTTTGTGCCTAAATATCAACCCTCAACGTGTGACATCCTTGGCCTGGCCCACGGCTCCGTGATTGCTCCAGTCAAGCATAAGCAGGGGGAGAAGAGCCAGTGCCGACTGGCAGAGCAGCTCGGCGGCCCAAATGCAAGACTGCCCTGCTCTGATTTTATTTGCTTAAGCCCTTCAGATTGTCACTTCTTCCCAGGTTGGGAAGTTCATCACCGCAACAGGAGAAAAGAAAAGGAGAGAAAGAGAGAATTGACAGGGAGGGAAGGTGCAAAGGGGAAGAGAAGAAACCAGACAAGGACGCTCATATTCCGAAATGCACTTAATGGGTATTTAGTTGTTCAAAGCAATTACAGACTGGTTGGTAAATACGGGCCACAGAGCTTCAAAAAACACATATTACTGACCCAACCTTGTAAGTACGTATTGTTAAAACACACACCATGATCTCTGATGACTTGTCTGGAATCGTAATGGGCTATTAGGGAAGTATATATTGGATGACTTTTATAGAATGAGAATTAAAATGAAAAACCTGTATTTTCTGGGTCTACCAAACATCTTTCGAATTTTTAAATAAAAGGACTTTGCTTCTTTTTTTTTTTTTTCCTTTTCCTAAATCCTAGTCACGAGCTTGATCTATAATGCACACTGACAATTGAAAACATTTATTTCCGTAACAAGGGTCTGTAAAAGTAATTTATATTCTACAAGTACATGTTGTCAGGTACATAAAAGACCTTTAAAACCAGGGGTCGGATGGCATCGCTAAATAGTAGCTGTGGGGTATTTATTTATCAAATATTCTGCAATGATTTCCCTAGCAGAAGTTTAAAGAATGCCCTTATTGTGGTTTTTTTTTTTTTTCCTTCTGTTTTTTTTTTTTTTTTTCTTTTTTTGACCTTCACAATCAGTAAGGATTGATTGGAGCTTCACTTTTGTTTCCCCAAAATCAAAGTGAAATAAAATGCCTTGAGTAGAAATCAAAAGCCTTTGACATGTAGCAAAGAGCTTGCTGTGCAATATTAGTACCCAAAGGCAATTCGGGTTTCTTTTTCAGAAGCAACATGTTTTCATATGAACTTTTTTCCCTTACCCCTCCCTCCCTCCCTCCCTCCTCCCTTCCTTCCTTCCTTCCTTCCTTCCTTCCTCCCTCCCTCCCTCCCTCCCTCCCTCCCTTCCTTCCTTCCTCCCTCCCTCCCTCCCTTCCTTTCCTTTCTTCTTTCCTCTTTCCTTTCTCTCTTTTCTTTCTTACAATATTTTTAACAACTTAATTTGAAGAATGCAATCATGGCGATCGTTAATATGCAGAGAAAATACCCATGAGGGGCTAACAGAGACCTTTTTAAGCCCAGCTTTGTACCTGAATATATGACTGTGCTTGAGGCAGTAGTAAGCCAAAACCTCTTCAGACGGCCAGATGCCTGGAAAACATAAGAGGATACACTTTTTGATTATAGGAGTCTGTTCTGTCATCATTCTCTTAAGAAATGGCTTTTAAAAAATAATGTTCAGTACGAGCTATTTCTGCCTGAATCAAACTTAAGATAATCGTTCCTGGTAATATGTCATATCACATGGGTTTCTTTTGTTGTTGATTATAGCGCTTTTCCCAGAAAAAGAGCAAAATATCCTAAATAGATTTTACTACATTTCCATCACGAGACAGCAGAAACAATAACGGTCAAAATTACAAATTCCCAAAGTTCAGTTTGAATGGGATTTTCAGGTAGATCATCTTGTACACACGAACATTCTTCTCAGCCAACCCATAAGCATCGGTTGAAGACCTACTGTACACGCGGCCCATATGAGGCAAAAATAAACGGAAAAATCACTTTCAAGGAGCAAAGGAAAACCGCAGAGGTCATTACACCTTCTTCTTCGCTTCCATTCTAATGCTTTTAAATACGCACGATTATTATATCCTTTGTGCGATTAGAAATATCACGCTGGAGATTAAAATGAAGAAACGTAGATGTCTCCAACTTTTGGCACGTCTTTAAACTAAACAATAATCCCCCCCACTAAAGTCCGTGGCTGGGCATTTTCTAAGATCAGCACTTGTAAAGCATTTATTTTGACGACTTATATAGTCTTCGTGAATGAATATGAATTCCATTAAAAAAAAAAAAACAGACACGCCCGGAAATGAGTTTCTAGTGGTTATTATGGGATGGTAGGGTCGTAAGTGCTTTTAATTTTTTTTCTTACACTTTTCATATTTTCCAAAGATTTTTACAACGGGCATGTATCACTCCGGGGATCAGAACGAACCACGGTCTTATGATTTCCCCAAGGCGCCAGCCTCAAAGAGCAGGCAGGCACCAGCGTCCGGCTCTGCATGAGCTGGAGAAGGCCCTGCCGTCCTGGGACAGAGCAGTGAATGTTCGCCGCCTTTGCACTCAAGGCACTTCTAATGGCAAAGCTGAAATGCCTCGTGAGAATTACTTCTTTTTTCTCCCAGACACATCTCCAGATACATCTCTCTCTCCAGAGTGAGAAATCCAAACATTTCAGAAAAGAGGATGCCAAAGGAATGGTAAGTAAAATCCTAAGGGAATCCGTGGGTAAAGACAGGAACAGCAGGGACAGGTGACCCCCTAGAAGCATGTGCTGCAGGACAGTCCCGTCGACGGGCTCGACAAGTTCAGCTTCCATGGTATTTCTGGTAGAAATGACACGTTGGGGGAGAACAAGGTACCCAGCAAGAGGTGTTTGGAGTCGTATTTGTGAGGAAAGTCCGAAAGGCAGTAGAGTGTGGCAGCTGAGACCACAGGTGCTTTGCGACCAGACCCCTTGGGCTCCACCCCTAGCTTATTAGGCTGCATGCCCTAGCTGAGTAACCATGGGTAGTTTACTTAACCTCTCTGGGCCTCAGGTTCCTCCTCTGTAAAATAACGTAATTGTAGTATCGATTTCGCAGAATTGTTGTGAGGATTAAATACGTAAAATACACGAGATGTATTTAGCACTGTTCCTAACTTACAGTGAGCTCAACGAAAAATGAGTTGTTGGATGTCACTTTCCTGGGGCCCCCCCGAGTGGCTCAGTCAGTTAAGCATCGGATTTCGGCTCAGGTCATGATCTCACAGCTCTTGGGTTCGAGCCCCGTATCAGGCACTCTGCTGTCGGCGCAGAGTCAACTTTGGATCCTCCAAGCCCCCCTCTCTGCCCCTCCCCTGCTTGCTTGCACGCATGTGCGAGCTCTCTCTCTCTCTCTCTCAAAATTAGATAAAACATTAAAAAAACACTGTTATTCTCCTGCAAAGGGGGATATCTGTTATCCCAATGACAGAATAGATAGAGAACATTTTCGGTAAGAGCAGGTTCTTACCCATGAACTTTGCCACAACCCCAAAGTCCTAATACCTGGCATATCTCCACATAAAAAGAGCTCTATAAAGACTAAGCACGTAATGAAATTTTCTGAAGGAAGAGCCCAAGACAGTATTCTACACCATGTGCATATAATCGCCAGAATAATGAATTTCTTTATGCCTTTAGTGGCTGGTTTTGAGGTTTTAAAAAATAATGATAGGAGAAGGGTATTTAACTAAAATTCAAGCTTTGATTAAGCACAAAAATGTGACTTCTAAAATGCAGAGTCTTTCAAGAGAGTTGTATAATTTTCTCAAAAAATTATAGAGGTTGATTTTTAACTAAATTAAATACAAAAATACGCAGAACGAAGTTAACAAAATCACCTAAAATCCCACTCCTGGTATATTACAGTGCCTAGCTAGTATCATTTTGGATATCATTTCACAAAAAGCTCTCTAAGCACAAAGATATTTTACACAAATGGCATGTTGTCCTGCAGGTATTTGGCAATCTGATTTTGCCCCATTCAGTATGTGATGGATAACTTCCCATGACAATGAAAATATACTTGCACTCTTATTTTTTAAAAAAATTTTTGGCATGCCTCGGTGGCTCAGTAGGTTAAGCATCCGACTTCGGCTCAGGTCATGATCTCACAGCTCAGTGGGTTGGAGCCTCACATCGGGCTCTGGGCTGACAGCTCAGAGCCTGGAGCCTGATTCAGATTCTATCTCCCTCTCTCTCTCTCTCTCTCTCTGCCCCTCCGCCCCTCCGCCACTCATGTCCTGTCTCTGTCACTCAAAAATATTAAAAAATTAAAAAAATTTTAATGTTTACTTTTGAGAGGGAGGGAGTGGGTGCAAATGGGGGAGGGGCGGATAGAGTGGGAGACAGAAAATCTGAACGGAGCAGGCTCTGTGCTGTGAGCGCAAAGTCCCACTCGGGGCTGGAACCCATGAACGGTGAGATCGTGATCCGAGCCCAAGTCAGGGAGCTCAACCGACTGAGCTCAGATCTTGTAAAGTTCTTTGGGAAGTTCCGTGGATGACTTCCTGACCTACAGTTTTATCTGTCCTCTTTCTCTGGAACTCTTGCGATTTGGATATTGAATCCCCTGACCTCATCCTCTAATTTTCTTATCTATTCTTCCCTGCTTTTCTAGCTCTCATTGTTTTCTCCTTTCTTGGAAGTTTCCTCAATGTTATCTCCGAACCTTTTTATTGTTCTTTTCATTTATGCTATGGTTGTTTGCTTAAACATAATCATAGAAAGGTAAAAAGCTGGTTGGAGGTGAAGGGGGCTGAATGTGTGGGGGGTGGAGTGGAGGGTGGGTGGCTCTGTGGATGCTTACCCAATCCTTCCAGTCTGCTTCTGGTACTCTCTCTGATTTCAACTGTGCCTGGTGTCCCTCAAGCTAGAACCCTTCGGTTTAACCCTCTCCAGGGAACAAATCTCTTCCACTGGGAAGAGGAAGTTCCTCAGAAGCCTGGAATAGGGATGCGACTGCTTTATAAACAGCTTCCGATCAGTCTTCCTTATTTTAGCCCCCTTTGACTCCTTACTTTTACAATGTCCCCAATCTCTGGGCCTTTCGAAGTTTCGGAAGTATGAATTGGCTTGCCTCTCAGCTTTCTCAACTGCTGGCTTTTTCAAGTCTGCTAAGTCAATGCCTTCTCATCCATTTGCTTCCCAGGTTCCAAAATTATGTTGTTATATGTCCCCTCATTCTATCATCCTTGTGTGTTTAGGTCTTCAAAACGTCTCTTTAGAGTGGTTCAGTAAAGTTTCTCATAGGAAGTGATTTTAATGCATTGTTCAACCCCCAAGTTTGCCTGAAATCCAGAAATGTATGGTCTTTTGAATGTGACTGTTTGTGGGGTAATTCTGGAAGCCAAGACACATAGGAACTATTCTTATCTCTCATAGGGTACATTTTAGCATAAATACTTTAAGGTCTGAGTGGTGGGGTTTCAGTACACATCCCAGAAGAACAGTGACTAGAAGGACTTCATGGAACAGAGAGAAACTCATTGGAAAAGTGATGAGGATAAATTAAAAAAATCTTTTTTAATGTTTATTTATTTATTTTGTGAGAGAAAGAGAGAACACTAGCCGGGGAGGGGCAGAGAGAGAGGGAGAGAGAGAAAGAATCCCAAGCAGACTCTGCACTACCAAGTGCAGATCTGGATGCAGGGCTTGAATCCATGAACCATGAGACCATGACCCGAGCCAAAATCAAGAGTCAGATGCTTAACCGGCTGAGCCATCCAGGCACCCCTAAATTTTAGAAGGGCATACAAGTCAATGACCTGAATGGGGAGGTTTTTCTTATACTCAAGATTTTTATAGTCCATTAATGATACCATAGGGCTCTATCAATCAACTATAGGCATTTCCGCTATATTCTTGACATCACCCATCAAGACAGAGAAGAATGCCCAAGGTGGCATTTAGAGTAGCTAAAGCATTGATCCTCCCCAAAAGCATCACAAAATATTTTAATGATTTATTCTAGATAACTTGTTTCCTAAACACATGTCATGAATTAGGATACTTCCTTAAAAGTTATTCGAAGGCATATAGTTCCCTACGCCTTAGTGCTTTCTGTATAAATTGAATTCGTTTAGCTCCTAGGAGAAAAGTCTCCCTTCATCCACTGGGCCTTAATAAAAGCATTCGTTAAACAAGAGCTCTGTTTGGAAGAACGAGAATACTATATTATACTTGGGTTTCCATGGTCATTAGATTTCATTCCATTTTCTTTGAAACAAAGGATTGGTTCCCTGCAGATGCTCTGTTAGAACAGGTCCTGCTGGATACGACAAAGTTCAGAAAACCAACACTAAAATAGGAGAAACTGGCTGTCCATGTAGCAATAATGAGGGCAGAAATTGCCAAGGCGATCGATTTTATGTACACAACCACTCTTTTGTTGTGTGTGAAGCAGCTAGTTTAGAATGACTTTAAATGCCAAATTTTAGCGTTAGTCTGGAAACAAACAATAACTCCATTATCAACCTGAGGGCTCAACAAATCTTAAAACTGTGTGGCTATTAAGAGATACGAGTCTCGAACTGAGCGTGGGTCCTCCTAGATCGCTCGAATTTGAGAGCCTTTTGCTTCCCCAGAGTTCATGTTAAAGGAGAGTCCTGAGGGTCTGCCAGACGGCATTGGACCAGCAGCACTGCTGACGCCTGCTTCTCACTCTAACAGCTTGTACTTGGCCCATGGGGACAACACACCCAGCTCTTGCCACAGAGAGATGTCTTTCCTCTAATCAGCCGATATGCACCCGAGCATTAGCTTTCTTTACCCTCCTCAAATGAAAGGATCATGCTCATCATGCAGGAGTCAGAAGCAAAGCCTCTCTCAAATCTGAGAGGCCAGCACACCCTCGGCTAAGCTGTTGACTCTTCTGGAAGAAGAAATGCATTGGCAGGTGTTACTAAAATGAAAATCAGCAAACGTGGAATGGGTAGGTGAACCTCTTGGACTGCGTTCAGTGTTGACACACACTCTGTCTCCTTTCCCTTAAACGTTTCTGCTTTGTCGTTAACATTTCAACCCAGCGTGGAAATCCAAAAAAGGACCACAGGATACTCCATACGTATTTTGGGGGCACCCCCCCTACGTTTCAGGCCCTGTGGATCAGCAGAGAATGAGACAGCCTGGTAACTGGAGCGTCCGTAGAGTTAGAGAAGGAGATAGCAGATAAATAATTACACAAATAAGGTGCCTAACTATGATTATAATACAGGCTATGTTGGAAAACTAGAAGGTACTTCTGAGAACATATCATAGGGGACCCGACTTGGCTGGAAGGGAGGTTGGGAGGAGTCCAGCAGGGAGCACTTCCCTGTAGAGATGGCATGAAGAGCCAAGTAGAGGAAGAAGAAGGGGACAGGTGGAGGGAATGGCCCATCGTAGGGGAGCCCCATGAGATAAAGCTCTGAAGAGGAGACCAGTTCGATATTCTAGGAATGGACAGAGGGTCAGTGGAGCTGCAGAAAATAGGAGAAAGGAAGAGAGCAGTACCAGGCGAGACGGGAGGGGTGGCTGGGGGCCAGGGGCCGCAGGCTCCAAGCCATGTTAAGGTCTGCAAATTGCGCCTTAATATAAATAACCCATTTTAAGCAGCAGAGTGGTATGATCGGACGTACAGTCTAGAAGATGTTAGACTGCTCTAAAGAAAACAGGTTGAAGAGGCGCAAGAGGAGGCAGGGAGAAACCAGGTAGGAGGCTACCACGATGACCTAGGTGAGCACTGACAGTGGCCTGGGTGATGGTGAGCCGAGGTGAAGAAAAGGGGGAGGGTAGGAGCTACATTCAGAAAGCACACTGACAAGACTTATTCGTTAATTAGCTGGAGGGGATGGTAAGAGAGAGGAGAGTGTCAGATACGACTTAGGTTTGTGTCATGCATTAGTAAGCAGGTGGGTGATGCATACAGGATTTTCCTTCCATTTTAGATGAGCCGAGGAGGCTGGATTCGTGATACAAAAACACCAGCTAGTGGGTTGGAGTCTGATTCTGGTTCCGTCACTAATAATCTATGTGATACTGGGAAGTCATTTAGCCTTTCTGAGCTCAGGATCCTCATCCCCAAGAATCTAGGCTTGGGCTAGATTATGCCTAGGAGGCCGTCAAGCTTATAAAAAGTTATAATAAAAAATCAGATTTCATGCTCCGGACTTAAGAGTCTAGCTCGAACTGGCTCTGATGGCTGTGTGACCTTGGGCAAGCTTCTTAAACTTTCTAAGCCTCATTCATTCCTCTATTCAACTTATAGTTATCGGCAGCCAGGCCTGTTCTAGGAGCCTGTTTGATTTAAAACAAATCTGTTTGATTAAAACAAAGCCCTTGCCCAGAGAACTTCAATAGGGGCAACAGGCAATAAATAAGATAATTTCAGATAATGATTAACGTTGTGAAGAAAATAAAACATCATCGAAATAATAAATAACTATGGGGGGGTTGCTACGTTAGCCAGCATTGTGCAATGCCTCGGTTCTCTCATTTGTTAAGTACCAGCAGTAGAAGTACCCACTGAGCATGCTTGTACGGTTTAAATGAGATAATAAACACATCAGGCACTTAGAGCGGTGTCTGGCACATAGCACACTGCTTTATGATGTTAGCCACGGTTGCCGCTGCGATGTGTCATTGTTACTGTTTTGACATGTTTCTATTCAGGAAACTTTATCAAACTTGATTATACTTTTGTGATACTTTCAGAGAGATCATGATTCCTAACTGATAACCCATAAATAAAATCAAGCCAAAACTGCACTGGGGGAAAATTCGGCCTAGTTTTGGGAACTTTGAAAACCGACTGTAAATAAGAATTCCACAAAAATGGACACTACTTGTGGGCACCTGGGTGGCTCAGTCGGTTCAGTGTCCGACTTCGGCTCAGGTCATGACCTTGTGGTTCACGAGTGTGAGCCCTGCATCGGGCTCTGTGCTGACAGCTCGGAGCCTGGAGCCTGCTTCGGATTCTGTGTCTCCCTCTTTCGCTCTGCTCCTCCCCTGCTCGCGCGCTGTCTTTCTCGCTCTCAAAAATAAACATTAAAATTAAAAACAAATTATTTTCATTATCCTCCTGCTCTGACCCATTAACAGACTTGTTCTGAACCATCAATGATTGAGCCCAGGCCTCCCTGTTCTGTGGAGCCAGATCGCAGGGAACGCGGGTACCCCTGGGTGAAAAGGAATGTCCACACAGCCCGGTACAGCGAGCAGGTGGAGGCTTGCCCCGTGGCGTTCTACTACTTACCCAACGCTGAGCGCTGCCCGGGTCCTAAGAGGTACTCGAGGAAATCAAGGCATGGAGCGGTTATGAAAGATTCCCCCCAAATCAGACAGATATTTTGTCATGAAGAGAGAATGTGAACCCGGGTAACCCGACTTTAATGAGCGCTCAGTTAGGGTTCGTTGTTATTACTATTAGTGGCATCACTAATTGGACACTTACTGCTTTGCAAACACTGGGCTGTTTGCTTTATACAGATTATCTCATTTAATCCTTAAAACAACCCTATAAGCTTGTGCTGTCATTACGGCCAGCTGAGGGGCACAGGGAGGTTGATCGAAGCACACAGAGCTGAAGTGGCACAGCTCAACCTCCAGGGCCCGGTTTCTTCAGCACTACCCCGTTTTGCTCGAAGCCCCGGGGCTGGTCCTGAAATCCAGGGAACTAGTTGCCAGTTCTCCTGGCTGTCGATAACTCATTTTAGGCCTTTGGACAAATCATATCTGGGCTCTAGCTTCAAGAATAGCCTGGAAGGGTCGAATTGATTTCTGAGAATTCTTCCAACACTTAACTGCAACGGCTGTACATCACTGTATTCGTGCATTTCCAAACAAAAGCTGTAAAGCGGTCAGTGGGCTCCAGCCCGCATTTTAAAGAAATTCGATTAGTTGAAGTATTTTATTTGTCCTATAATATCAAATCTAAAGCCTTGCCAGGAAATATTTTAGTGAGGATTCAAAATGGTCTCAGAAGTCAAACCTTCGTAACCTATTTTAATTGAATTAGCACCGCCTTTGTTAATTCGGTCTCGTAGCTTCACAGAAGAGACTGCTTGAGCTCTGTGTATTCTAGAGGCAATAGCTTTTTTTTTTTTTAACCTAGTTAATCCCGCCTATGAACAACCTCGCGTATAATTTTTCCTCTCCAATACTGAGCATGGTTCTCAGATAAATGCTGTGTTTTCTCCCTCCTAGTCAGGGTACCAACTACCTTTGGGGCAGAAGAAATTTTCCCGAAGTCTCAAAGCACAAGTAGGAGAATGTCTCCCAGGGCAATCTCTCTGGGCCTAGGCCAGAAAAGGCTCCACTCCCATTGGTCAGAGAGGGTGTCAGAAGGCGAGAACAGCACGGGTGGACCCAGAGCGGTGTGTAGCACAGGTGGACCCGGAGAGCTAGCAAGAGAAGAAACACGGCCTGTGTTCCCCTAGAAACACCACACATCCTCCTCATAGAGAGAGAGAGAGAGAGAGAGAGAGAGAGAGAGAGAGAGAAGACAAAGACACAAAGAGAAAGAAATAAAAGAGGGAGATTTTCATTGGCAGTGTTACTCTAAAACAGCCCCCCCAGACCTCGCTGTGCTCAGTGTCTTCAGAGTGGGGTGATCAGGCCATCATGTTGAGGGGAGCACCCTTTTCCCTTTGAATAGAAGACTGTGTTGTGTCTTTAAGTTGTTTGAAAGCAGCAGGGTGTCAGAGTGGAACAGAGAAGAAAGTATTAGAGCGGCACCTGGGCGGCTCAATCAGTTAAGTATCCAACTCTTGACTTGGGCTCAGGTCATGATCTCATGGCTTGTGAGTTCAGCCCCACATCAGACTCCGTGCTGACAGTGCAGAGCCTGCTTGGGATCCTCTCTCTCTCTCCCCCTCTGTCTCTATCAAACTAAAAAAAAAAAAAAACAAAATGCAAAAAAATTTTTTTAAGTATTAGAAATAATTGTTATTTTGCCTTATCTTAGGTACTGAGTCGCTTCATCAGCACAGACCCACATTTGTTACGTGACACACGAAAGAAAAGTAAGGAGAATGAGACCCCCCCCCCCGCCCGCCCCGGCACCCCCCGCCCCGCCTTAGTCACCTATGATTCGTGAACTTGATTTCTGACGCAGCTTTCTACCGTGGAGCCAGCTTTCTCTCTCTTCTAGGTAAACACTAGGACCGAATTCCAAACGAATGGAAAGCTTTGTGCTCCATGCGGACCACAGGCTCCGTGCACTTATGACAGCCTCCCTGGAGAGAAAACGGTATTCGCGAGGCGCGTATCACAGGTGCCAGGGCAAAGTGCGTTTATTAACCGGCCCTGGTATTAGGCTTGTTAGGCAGAGCTGATTTATTGAGCAGCGTGGTTTGGAAGGTGCGCGATGCAGTGTTTCGACCCTGCCTTCGTTCCAAGTTCCTCCTCTTAGGCCTGTGATGGGGTGGGGGAAAGAGAGGGCCCGCCTCCCTCTTCTTACAACAGGAATTGCCGTTAGCAAGTTCCAAAAGGAAAAACCTCGGTAGGCAAATCAACTCGGTAAATATGGCAACATCTCCGCGTGCTGAGGGTGTTGAGGTTCGGTCTCAACCCACGTTAAACAAACCCCTCTCTGCCATTCTATCTGAAAGTAAACATGTGATGTTCAGATGGCTTTAAAAAGTATATATACATGTATATATATTTTTATATACATATATTTTTCAATATTTTTATATTATACATATGTGAGTTGGCATGTATATTATACATATATTTATACATATGTGAGTTGGCAGAGAATCTCAGCTGTGCAAAATGGCTTTAAAAATATATATATTTAAAATATATATATGTGTGTATATATGTATATATATAAATATATATATGTGTATATATATATATTTTTAAACATTTATATATATATATGGGAGTTGGCAGAGAATCTCAGCTGTGCAAAATGGCTTTAAAAATATATATATTTAAAATATATATATGTGTGTATATATGTATATATATAAATATATATATGTGTACATATATATATTTTTAAATATTTATATATATATATGAGAGTTGGCAGAGAATCTCAGCTGTGCAAAATGGCTTTAAGAATATATATATTTAAAATATATATGTGTGTGTATATATGTATATATATATATATAAATATATATGTGTACATATATATATATTTTTAAATATTTATATATATGTGAGTTGGCAGAGAATCTCAGCTGTGCAAAATGGCTTTAAAAATATATATATTTAAAATATATATGTGTGTTATAGGTATATATGTGTATATATATGTGTGTGTGTGTACATATATATACATTTTTAAGTATATGTATTTAAAATATATATATGGGAGTTGGCAGAGAATCTCAGCTGTGCAAAATGGCCTGCGTCTGTCCTTGCGGGCTCCCTGCCCGTCCTTATTCACTGATACAAAGGAAACATGACGATCTGCTCTCCAGAAATTTCTGCTGCTGTCCCAGACTTGGGCAACTCACTGCAACTAATGCGGAGATTGAGTGCGTGGCACGTCCTGGCTGTAAACACAGCGGTCCTCCTCCGTCGGGGCCGTCTACGAATGGCTCCAGCCAACTTGTACGATTGTCTTTAACACCTTTGTGTGTGTTTTTTTTTTAAAGAAATGAATTTGATTTCATTTTCTGTCCCCAGTTTTCAAATAGTCATTAAAAATTAAACAACACTGGGCAAGGCTTTTGTGATTATAGCCTTCATTCTCCTGCAACAAACTGGATCTATAAATTTACGTACCATTGTAGATGTAAATTACAAAATTTATATTCAACTATATTAAAACATCTATTCCAAAAATGATTACCAGTTGTGAAAAGCAGACAGGCTTATCACTTGCTGTCAGTTGTTCATGTCTAGTTAAGCAATAATGTGCTAAAACTGCTCTTTTGTTTTGTGCAAGAATTTTGGCAATAGAAGAAATGAACGCTCGGTTAATAAAAACTCAGGCTGCTTTTTGCTTTGATGGAGGAAGCAGCTGCCTGTTTTCATTTGCTGCAGAGCAGCAAAACCCATCAATATAATAAGCAGCTTAGATGCACCCATCCACAGCGTCTGTAAGGATATAGGGCTATTCGCTCAAAACCAATCCCTGGTTTAATTTTAACAAAGATGTGTCTGACATATTTGAAAATGCATTATAATAGGTTTTGAAACATGAACAATTTCCCTTTCTTTTAAATACTTTTTACGGATTTGAAAGGTTCGTATACGGAGCTGAATGATAGCAATGATAAAAACCTGTCCAAACGGTGAGGCCGTCCTAAAACAAGGGTAGTGAAGAGAGCAAATCAAGAGGCAGCTATCCGGTCCCCTTCAAAATGGGAGTAATTCACTTGAATGTGATTTCATTCATTGATTCGTTCACACAAATGTTTACTGAATCCTTACTGTGCACTGAACTGGGCTAGATACCGAGGCCACCTTTCTGACTCTCAACGAGTTCACTCTTCAAGGGAAAAGATGGGCACAAAAAACAGAAAGTGAAACAATGCAGTAAGCCCAGTGATACAGACATGTACTTTCTGTTATCCTTCTGGTTTTTTTTTTTTTTTTTAATTCAAACGGGTAGAGAACACAGAGGAAACCAACATAAAAATTAAAAATCAAATACTGTCTCCTCTATTATACAGTCACACACTTCATTAGACACCCCTTTAAGGAAACTGAATTATGTTTAAACACATGTCAAACTGTTTACTAGTGTAGCCAAGAATTATCACACTTTGGATAAAAGTTTCACGATTTAAAGTTTCGTTTGGACAGCCGCTACTTTTAATCACTAGATACTTTTTACATGCTTATAAGTATACCACGTGCCAAGCCTAAATAGAAAACACAAACTTTCAAATAGAATGAGGTGCTTGGGCTAGTGAACTTGCTAAGGGATTTATTTTATTTTATTTTTATTCATTTCATTTCATTTCATTTTTCGTTTCGTTTCATTTCATTTCAGGGCTGGGGGCATTCCAAAAAGTCAGATGATTCTATATCCCACTCTTCTGATTCGATATCGGTTAAGTGGGCATCTGAACACGATTGGCTAGCACCTGTTCGATGGTATACATAAGAGGAGGGTTAGCCATCGGCTTCTCAGGATATCAAGTTTAAATGAGCACTCATTTGCAGAAACACTGGGGAAATCCTCCCATAAATGAGAGCTAAGGGCGTTCTTATTCAAATGTATGCACTGTAAATCACCCATACCTGGGTTTTAAAAATCAAGTTTTAATTCTGGAATAAAATTAGATTTACAGAAAAGTAAAAAGTTGCCGAAATAGTACAGAGAGTTGCTGGATACCCTTCACCTGGCTTCTCTCATTATCAACATCTTAACATTGATCAAAACTAAGACAGGACACTGGTACATTCATATTAGACTACACCCATGGGTTCGTTTTTAATGGGACGGTTACTATTCAAGAGGAGAGCTAGGCAGGTGTCTGTCCGAGTCAAAACTTAAACCTAAATGACAATACTAGCATCTATCAAATATATCTTTCCTTCCCTTAATTTCCTTCCTTTTTCTCAAGATGCTCTAAAGAAATTCATACCAGATTTAAGAATTAAAGCAGGGCACAAAATGCATATAACTCAGGGTTAAGAAAAAAAAATCTGACCCCATCAAGGGAACTGTGTAGCCCAGCTTCCCCATTCCATTATTGAATGGGCAGAATATTATTTCTAGGTCATTATCCACATAGAAATTCTGATTGCCCCTATTCAATTAATACTTTCATATCACAGTGTGATATGGACCTTATAACCAATCTCGTGGCAGCATGAGTTAAGAACCACAAAGAAGTCAGAGGTCATTATTTTTCAGCCATTCAGAGTGTTTATAAAGCATTCACTACGCACTCTCTCCTCCCTGTGCGTGCTTTCTTCCCTCCTCTGCTCCACCGCTTAATGGCTGGGCACAATGCTTCCAGAATCCTGCAAAGATTCACGGGCTACATACTGGTTAATGGTAGTCTCTCCAGCAGCAAGTTGGAAAGGACGCCTTTGGGAAGATACTCTGTAGCTACAAAGTGGCTGCCATAGACTGGGAGAAGGAAACGTCTTGTTGTTAAAGCCACACTGTCTATGGCATTTCGTTAGGGCAGCACACATTGGCTACGACAGTGGTCAATGCTTGGTGCCTGATATTTGAGTGAGCACTCCCTCTCCAGTTCCAGTACATTCTAAGCTGAGAGAACTCCCTCCCGAAAGGTACACGGGACCCACAGAACAGACAGCACAGCCAAGCCATGGCCCCAGTCGAGCCCTTACTCTGCCTAGTCCTTTCTTCCCCGCCTCGATTCCCTCAGTGTCCTCTCTCCATCCCATCACCTCTCCTACTTTCCACATCAATCTTGACTAAAGTTTCAGCCTCCGCCTTCCACTGAAAAGAATTCATAATAGACAAGCAAACATTAATCATACTCTGATAAGGAAATTTTGCTGACACCGCCTTCAAGGTTTTATAAAAACATTTCCATCTGCTTCTTTGTTATCTTGAAACAGAAACTCCTTGAAGGCAGGGAGCTCACCGCTTCTCTTACCTCTCTGTGGCATGTTTCGATGATGCCTGTGAAGGTATGTCGAATTCGTGTGGGACAGCAGCCAAATGTTCTAACCCCAGAAATCGCAACAATAAAAAAAAAAAAAATGAATCCCTCTTCTTTTCAAGATCTAATGTTGAGCTTTATATGATGGATCTACCCGGGACCTGATTCTGGCTGTAAGCGCAATCATAGGTCAATTCTCGTGTGGATAAGTTTCTAATTGCACTCAATCCACTTTCACTAGCTTTCTTATCTATAGCCACGATCTGCAAGGCTGGCAGGACAATTATCACCAGAAGACAGGACAGATGCTCTGGGGAGCAAGGCCGTCCAGGGCCTGAAAGGTACATGCTTACAAGATTCCGGGCCAGCAACAAAGAATCCACATTCAATAGGCCATCTCTGTCTAAATCAATCCTTTTGCCTCATTCAGCAGAGCACGTGTCAGGAGTGCTCATATCAGGGGTTTATCTGTGGATATCTACAAACGGGCAGGTCTCTAATCAGAGTAGCCTGGAACGAGTCCCAGAATGGGCCCTTTAAGTGACTTGAGATAGAGAAAATGGTTCTCTTTTCTTTTCTTTCTTCCTTTTTTTATTTTGAATGTTTTTTTTTTTTTTTTGCTTTGATACAATTTATAACCTTAACCCACACAGCAAAGTGTTTTCTCTGAGAATCGCCACTCTTCGAGAAGGGCCTTCGAAATAAACTATTTAAAGCGAACTATGGCTCCAACGGTGACACCACGGTTATCTTTCTGTTGAGGAAAAGACAAAATTCTAGAGCTGTTACATTTGTTACCGGCCTTTTCACACCAGGACACGCCAGTGTTTTTAAGCGGAGATCAAAGTGCACAGGCTGAGTTGCTGGGAGCGGAGAAGTCATCGTGTGTCGCTACGGACTCACGCTGGACTTCTCGGGACAGACAGCACCTTTCCTTCTCTCTCCAGCAGCAAAGAGCTCATATTATCATGAACCCCAACATTCTTCCTGCGTGGCTCCCCCCGCAACAAATGATCGAAAAAGGGACTTCGAACCCCGACTGTTGTATTGAGACCGGCATATAGTTTTCATCTGTTCACATCGTCCAATAGCACGGAAGAGATTTTGGCTGACCGAACACTATAAGAGAGATCTAAGTTCATGCGGTAACTGACACAGGAAATAACCTTTGGGGAGAATATAAAACAGTGCTTACCTACCGGGAGACTAATTAGCTACTACTTTTCACGGGAGCTTCAGAGAAATCTCGATTTAGGAAGTAAGGCCCAGAGAATTAAAGGGCTTGCTTTTTAGCCTCAGCTAGTCAGTGGCTGAGCTTCGGAGAGAACCTCAGTTCCCTAATACCGCTTCCTTGGTTCTCTTTTCAGAGTAAGCACTTGAGCAACAGAGAAGGAAAGACATCATCGGTTGAATTTGCACTTTGTGGAAGGATTTTACCTTCCGGGTGGAAATCAGTGTTGGAAGCGATGACTTTTCCTCATTCCAGTCTCGACACATCCGCGGACTCTCAGCAATCATCTCTGAGTCTTGTTGGTTTTTATTTCTCGAGGAACAGTTTTGTGGAAATACCCACTGTCTCCAAACCATACCACGACACACTGGCTGGAGGAAGAGGCGAGAGATAACATTCGGCGGCAGCCCACCTGACATCGGACCCCCTGAAATGAGGCCAGGAAGCAATGAACAATCTTCACAAACAGTGACCCCTTTCTCCAGAATTACAATGATTATGTGCCTTGTTTTATAAAATTGGGCTTCTGTTTGTTTGCAGGAAATGTATTATCCACGCGGTCATTGTTCTCGTTTACTCAAACGTCTCCACGCAATTTGCCTTGCAATTAAGAGTTTGCAGCCCATCCCAGCTATTCGTGTGATTACCATTCCGATCATAACAAAAGTGATTTGATTTTATTTTGTTGGGTCTCGGGAGGGGAATTCACGTAAGATATACAATTCTCCCACACACCACCGTGTCGAGAAATGTAATTTTCTGCGTCTACTCTTCTCGGAGAATATTTTCGACGTTCCTGGATTGTCTCTGCACTCAGACACAGGATTGAAATCTCCACTTTGGTATTTATCAGAGCCCGTGAGAGCTCAGTCGTCTGCCGCCAAATGCCAAGATAGGGGGAATCTCATCATCCAGAGACCAGCTGCATGATGGGCAGTTAATAGATATATCAAACCTTAGGATATATGCTAAGCTGAAGAGATGATTGGTTGGTTGATACACTGATTGATTAGCATAGGGAGAATGGGTTTCTTCTTGACAACCTAAGATTATGCTTCAACTAAGCTCAAATTGCTTATGCCTCTTCTATTGGGTTTAAAATTACAGTCCTGTCATCTGAAATCTCTCCTCAATGAAATTTTTACCATATATAAAAATTAAAGGGGAAAAGAAAGTAGGAGCCCTGGATAAGAGTAAATGGAGTAGATACATTTCATGCTACTGTTGTTGATTCCACTAGGAAAAGTTGATATGTAAATCCCCTCGAAAAAATGTTACACATTTCATAAACGATTACTTGAATATTATACAATAATTCCGGGGGAAAAGTTCAGTATGCTCCTGGGAGCGAACACTATCTTTTCAAATACGTTAAAGCAAGAGCTCCTCCGTGGAAATACGCGAATTAAAACAAAGCCCACTATTGATCAGGTTTACTTTCAAGGGCACGCAGACTCTATCCTTGGACTTGTAATATTTTTAACTGCTGGCATGCCTTCTAGGGGGCAGGGGGAGAACCGGCGGACTTACAGAGCCTACGGATTAGCTTTGTTTTTGAAGCAGCTTAACACGAGTAGTAACTTCTTTAATTAGCACTAATGGTTGTGAAGATAGTCACATGGACATCTTGAAATACGTGAATATTGTGCCTGCTTCCCACGCACGTGGCGTCGGCTAGGCTTCAAGACGAAACAAAACCACTTGAACGAAGGCAACGCCACCTTGTTCTACCAAACTCCAAACTGACGTGGAAGCAGTGCTGAATAAAACTCATCAAGATGTTTTGCACGAAAGGCCTGCATTTTGGAGCTCTAGAAATGTCTGATATTCTTAGTCAACAATAAACTCCTTAAGCACAAGCTTGCCTGACGAGGTCCTGGGTAAAGATTCAATCTCATTGTACGCTGAATTATCAGGGACCGGCTGACGAGAGGGCCTTGCTCTCTCTCTCTCCCCTTCCCCCCGCTTCCCCTCCCCCTCCAAAAAAAAGAAAAAGCTGGTAAGCTTTAATTCAGCACTTTGAAGAACACCCCCTCCTCTGCCTGAGCAAATAAGGATTTGGTTGCCGAATCACACTGGATAAGTGGTTCATTGAGAATGTTAAAATCTGCATTAATAAATAGGACTGGGCTTCTCGGATTTTCCCCCTTCCTATCAGCTACGAGCGGTAGGGGATCAGCTGCGACTGAAATCCCCAGCTGAACAACCCACATACAACTCAGTGAGCAGACTTAAAACAAGGCCATTTATTGGTGACTGTTATGCAAACAAAGCGTCCAAGTCTTAGAAACAGATGTCAACTGAAGCATATGCTTACTGTAAACTGGAGTTTGATTCTCTTTATAAAAATAGACATAAATGGGCCTTCAGAAAGTAGACTGCCTCTTGTTGTCTACCACTGCCTGACTCGATTCAGCCCAAAGCTTTTGAAGAGATGAAGGGACTGATAGGGGAGGGCGCAGGGATAAACCTTAAAAAAAAAAAAAAATTAAATTGGAAATAAACGATAACACGCTGGAGCAGTTCCCAGAAGCAATTTTTACAGATTTGTCTCTAAAAACACAAGACAGGAAGTTAAAAGCTTCGTGCGGGTCACCCATGGCATGTCGAGTTACCATTTCCTACCACTTAGGGTGGAAAAGCAGCCGCGCTTCCGGGTGGCAGGTTTCGCGGCGCGGACTCTGTGCCCTCCTCTCCTCTTTCTTTTTCTCTCCTTTACCTCTTCTCACATCTTGATGTCTTTTAAATGTCACTTATTTTACATGAGGCGGTCGGTGGAGACATGAGTCAACAGCAATCAGAACCATTATCCCCTGCGGCGAGTCCTGTTCTTAATGCATTGTGACACCTTTGCCGGCCGGCCGCCGATTTACCTTTCTGCTTCTTAGGGAATTAAGTGGCATCATCTGAAAATGGTTGTGATATGAACAGCATGGGCATAACTGGTATTAAATTTACCTCTCAGCCTAAGTGAATTCTCCTCACATGTGACTAATCAAAATGAAAGCTCGTGGACCCAGGCTGAGCTGGCCGGCACTTCCCCACCCCTGGGACCAGGGCTATTTTGTTTTATCTCTTTGTACAAGCTGGCAGAAGTTTAAAGTGAAGGGGATAATCCAGTGCTGGTGTCTTTATGAAATAACATCCTTACATGAAGAGGCTTTTAACTGTCTGTCGCCGTCCTCTCAAAAAAAAAAAAAAAGAGTGTGACAATCTCATTTTGCTGAGCACCCTCCCATGAAAAGGGGAAATAATAGCCATGGCCGCCGAGGCTAGTACTGACCTTACATGATCCATTATCCACTAAACACTTTAAAAGTCAGTTTTACATACACTGTGGGGGGAAATGAGGGAACTACCACAATCATCTTCACTTTAGTGAATTTCCCATCCATTTGAAGTCAGTCACTTGATATCCCAACACGTCCCAGCCGGTGTCACAGCAGAACGCGGCAGAAAGCACAGTTGATTAGCGGATGCCAGGCACCGACGCAGGGGCACCCTGCCATTTAAGACACGCTAGGAGGAATGGCCGCGGTGGAACGGCTTTGCGTGAACTTTCCTCCAACTTCGACGTAAGAAAAAGAACAATCGAGAAAACGAAGTCCTTCACGTTTGCAGAAGTGCTTGACATTCCTACAAAAATGTTGTACGAACCACTTAGCGGAGATCAGTAGGTGCCAAAGGAAGAGCAGGCAGAGCAATTATCTTCCTGCACAGTCAGCCTGATGCTTATTCACAGACGAGAGTGGCTTGCATTCCGCCATGAACCGACTGTGCATGTTGCTGATAATAGAGCAGAGGTATTGCTAAATTGGTACTGAAATAGCACACCTCGCTTACTTCCAGCAACTTATTTGTGGAAGGCAATGAAGGCTGGAATATTTTCCCATCGCTCCAAGAATACTCACCTCATTGTTAACATTAAAATTAGTTTTCTGACACGGTGCCTGCTATGCATTTACTTTTCCTTAAATAGGAACTTCCGTGCCTAGAGCGAAACACTAATGGCATTTCTTGCCCCTTGTGGGGAATGCATTGTTTCGTTAATAAACCATCTGGAAGCCTGACTGGTAATCGGAGTCTTGGTCACTCTACGGATCTTCACTCGGAAGTTCACAGACTGTTGCCCTTCATTTTCGTAACACGTTTCTTCTTGAACCCTCCTGCTCGGAGGCAGGCACGCGTAGAGTGGAAAGAAACGGTGGGGAGGGAACGGTTGAGAGCGCGCAGCTGTCCCGTATCAAATATGGTAATTGCCAAATCTTGAGACACATTTATAAAATATTATTTTACCATGTCAGGGTGCTGGGGGAGGAGCAAAAGAGAATAGCCAGATATATGGTTACAGTATTCTTTTTTTTTTAACATTTATTTTTGAGACATAGAGACAGAGTGCGAGCAGGAGAAGGGCAGAGAGAGAGGGAGACACAGAATCTGAAGCAAGCTCCAGGCTCTGAGCCATCAGCACAGAGCCCGACGCGGGGCTCGAACTCACAGACCGCAAGATCATGACCCGAGCCGAAGTCGGACGCTCAACCGACTGAGCCACCCAGGCGCCCCTGGTTACAGTATTCTTAAAGCCTTGATTCACCCGCCCGCCCCCAAAACACTTGAGTTTGAATTTTCTGAGTTTGGCCTTTCATTCTGAACTCCATGACCCAACCCTACCAGCCAGCCTAGGGGAGACCATGATGGCTTATTCGAAAAAGTTTGAGGAATCTGACTCACACAGGAATGGAAGGAGGATTCTGCTAAGGTTCTCCTGGGACCAAACTAACTTAAAATCCAGACTGCTCCTGATTTTCTGGAGATTTTCAACTTGGCGTGGAGTCCAGAGAGCCAAAATTCTCAAGCAGGATGAGAGAAAAAACAGGATTTGTGGCAAGTTCGTTGGGGGAAAATAAAAGTGAGTAGCGGAGTCTGCCATTCTCATAAACCATGAGCAGAAAATTCCAGAAACTGCATTCTTAGGGTTCCTAAGAGAAAGGCTAAGAAGAGATGGGAAGGGAGGCTACCAGAAGAAAAAGAGGAGCCAGTACCTGAGCATTCACACTTACGGTCTTACTCATGAGAAAAAAAATAAAACATAAAACATCAGAAGGTAGGCTTGTGAGCTGCTATTATCCACTGCAGAGTGCAGTCTGCTTTGGTTGAGTAAAACCTGCCGTGCAAAAGAAAAATAAAAACACCCAAGCAATTGGTTTTTAGAATTTGAGTACATGCTTCAGGAATGAGACAGGAGTAATGAATCCAACCCAAGTGTTTGGATAGACTGGCCATCTTAGACATGTCTGAACCATTAGCTTGAGACTAGAGTGTTGTACTAAGGGTGGGCGTGCCGTTCACTGGTGAGTGAGCAACGTTGTAGGCTCTGCAGCGATCTCAGGGAGGAGCAAGTTAAGTTTAGAAAATGACGTTCCCGACTATACCTGGAGGTCTAATGCAACATGGGGAACTAGGGCCATTCCCAGTTTCACTACCTACATTTTACCATTCCAAAGCATTAAAGGAAAATATCAATCTGAAGTCTCATTTTCCAATGCCTAGTTATTAAAATCTTTCTTCCAACTACTCATAAGGATTGTTCGGAAGTTTTGTGGCTGCTGTTAATGGGTTTTCGGAGACCTAGCCGTCTAGCTGACAGTCTGTTCAGGACCCATACACGGTATTCCTATTTACAACGTGGCTGGACATGGCCGGCTACTCTGGACAGCTCCTTGGAGTGCCGATTGCTGATGAGGAAGTTGGGATTTTCATTTGCCTGTGTACCCTTATTCCACAAACTGAAGACAGTCTCCTACCCAGGTATCCCTTCTGCTGAAAATGTGCAAGTCTGCCTGTTTTCCTGCCAAATTGTATTTTGGTGTATGTGTATTTTGGTGTATGTGTGTAGGGGGGGGATATTTGTTGATTCCACTTATCGTAGTTAAAACTCTTGGCACACTTGAAATAAAGTTATGTATAAACTCATGCTGCCCCCCTATCATTCCCTCCAACTGAGGGATGGGATTCTCTCCAATCATGGAAATCTCTCTTTACTGATTTTGCAGCAATCTTCTACTAAAAATGAGACTGGGTTTAATAAATCTTGCAGGTTGCAATTGTTTTGTATAAGACAATTTTGATGAGGCAGTCTTCGAGATGGAAATCCCCCCTCCAAGATTGTTTTAAGACTTCTAAATGTCACATCAAATCCCAAACACAAATATGAAGGATCAACCCTGAACGCAATCACCGATCTCTGATTGCTATACAGAATCAAGGACATTGCAAAATGAAACATAATGCTAAAATGCAGTGGTTTGTTTCCTGCAAGTGACTCAATATTGGGAGAGGAAAATCTTTTTAAGGGAAGAAGAAGGCTAGTAAACTAGAAGTAGGTAGATAGGATTAAGAGATGAATTACCATTTACCTAGTTTCTACTAAACACTGGGCACCGTGCTGGGCTATTTATGAATACTATCATATTTAATGATCAAAATAGCTTGCACATTGGGCTTTCTTGTGCAGATGAGGAAACAGGCTCAGCGAGTCAGGTGACTAGCCCAACATCCTCTCTCCTTTCCAAGCCAGGGAGTGGCCAAGCTGGGGTTTGAATCCAACCCAAGCCCTTAGATCCACCTGACTAAGAACCTCTTCTACAGGGACAGAGAGGCTGGAATGGGTATGAAAAAGATGAGGAGGCACAAGTGACAGGACTTTATGGCGGCGACTTTGGGGGTTGCAGGAGAAAGAGGTTCAAGGATGACTCAGAGGTTTAGGGTCCAGGCGACTGGGGAATTTGTGGCATCATTACAACATAGGGGTGTCAGAATGACAAGCCTATTTTGAGAATCAAATGATGACTCGGCTTTGTGCATCGTGACTCAAAGGCGAAAGAGATCCCTGGCTCTGTTGGATGTATTGGATATCTGCAACTAGATTCAGCACCAAGGTTAAATTTAGGATATACATTTGAGAAACATCCATATGGAGATTATAATTTAAAATGTAGGGTAAGATCAGCAAAGACGGGAGGGAGGGAGGGAGGGGGAGAGGAAGGGGGAGAGGGAGGGAGAGAGAAGAGACAAGACTAAGGATAGAATTTAGAAGAATGCTTTCCCATGGGGAAAGGCTTTGGTCAGTTATTGTCTGAGCCACATTGTCACCATTATAAAACAGGGATAATCAATGGAGGGATGGATAAACATTCTGAAAAATTCATAAAAATGTGACATATACATGCAATGGAATATTATTCAGCCTTTAAAATGCTGGAAATTCTGACACGTGCTGCAATAAGGACGTACCACAAAGACATGTTAAGTGAAATAGTCAGTCACAAAAACCAAAAACTGTGAGTGTATTTATATAAGGTACCTAGAGTAGTCAAATTCATAGACACAGAAAGTAGAAGAGTGGTCATCAGGGGCTGGGGAAAATGGGAGAATGGAGAGTTAAGGTGTAATGGATGCAGAATTTCAGTTTTCGCAAGAAGAAAGTTCTGGAGATGCATGGTGGAGATGGTTGTACGACAGTGTGAACGTAGTTAATGCCACCGAACTGTGTACTTAAAAATGATGACTATGGTGCATTTTATATTATGTGTACTTTACCACCATTATAAATGAATGAAAGAATAAATGAATGAGTGAATAAAATTTTAAATGGGATTATATTTATATCTAGGGTTGATGGGAGGATAAAAGATGACGTTTGAAAATCTGATGCAATACCTGGCATATAATTTGTTTTAAATGTCAATAAATACTAGTTTCTTTTTCTTCTTCTCTCTTACCAGGAATGAAGCAAGGAAGGAGGGAAGGAAGGAAGGGGGGAGGGAGGGAAGAGGAGAGGAAGGAAAGAGATT
Organism: Paguma larvata; assembly: GCA_030068075.1. Taxonomy (NCBI): domain Eukaryota; kingdom Metazoa; phylum Chordata; class Mammalia; order Carnivora; family Viverridae; genus Paguma; species Paguma larvata. Next base: position 73,495,947 of record CM057836.1, read on the forward strand.
AAGGAGAGGGAGAAGAAAACCACAAAGGGAACATGTCATGCAAGTTACATAAGGACATTTCAGAAAAGGGGCACGTCGGGGTGCCCAGGTGGCTCAGTTGGTTAAGTTCCAACTCTTGATTTTGGCTCAGGTCATGATCTCAGTTTGTGAGTTGGAGCCCCGAGTCAAGCTCTGCTCTGACAGCACTGAGCCTGCTTGGGATTCTCTCTCTCTTCCTATCTCTCTGCCCCTCCCCTGCCCGAGCTTGCTCGTGAGCTCTCTCTCTCTCTCTCTTTCAAAATAAATAAATAAACTAAAAAAAAAAAAAAAATAGAAGAGGGGCAGGTCAACAATGTGAAATAGTGCAGATATCAAGGAAACTTAAGATTGTGGAATCTGACGATCCAGACTATATTGGTAACTTTTGAAAGAGCTTCTTCAGAGTGCCGACACCAGAAGAGTTCAAGAGAGTTAAGAAGCAATCAGCAATCAAGCTGAGGGTACCAGGAATGCAGGTTCCGTGTTGGGAGCTTAGGGAGATGAAGAGGAGAAAAATGGTAGAGGCTTTAGGGGTCGAAGAATAAGAGAAGATTCCTGCACTGGCATTGGCTGGCTTGCTTAAAAAACTTTTTTTTAAGGATGGTAACCCCCAGACACGTTTGTAATAGAAGAGAAGAAATTAGTGGGAAGGGAGAGGTAAAAAAAAAAAAGATGCAGAGCTAGAAGAGAGAGGAGAGAAGGATCAAGGCCATAGGCGGAGGGCTGAGCTTGGGGAAGGAAGGAGTTGTCTTAGGAGGGGGGAGAAGTGGAGAAGATTGATGGTTGGGTTCTTCCTCCCCTTGTGGGGGAGAAATCATTATATGCCAAGAATGAGAGGCTATTAGCAGGGTAGAGAAACAACAAAGCTGTATAATCAACTCTTAATTATCAGCATTTTAGTTTATCAGCTTCAAATCTTGCTTTCAAGCAAGTTAGCACTTACTCAGCTTAATTACTTGCTTTGTTAGCATTTCAAACTCAGTGTAATATAACTTTGTATGCGGCCCCGCAGCCCAGCAGGGTAGCGTTTTGACACCTGAACACTTAACTACTTCCGTGGTTCTGGGGAGAGATTTACAGTAGGGCACTTGGGTGGAGGTTGGGGGCTTCGCTGCAGTTTGAGCAGCAAGCAGTTAAGCTTTCCAGGTGTTGCTACGTTTTCACTGTGCGGAGGCATTACTTTGTTCGCAGTGATTTCTCAGATCAGATATATCTATTTCTTCGATTATTTATTCGACTAACGTTAAACCCCAGCTCTATGCCCAGACTGTGCTCTGGGTTTCGGATACCAAGATGATCCCTACAGCCAAGACACTGGAGGTCTTGCAGAGAAGACAGATGTAGACAGACCGTTATAATACAAAGGGATAAGTGTACAATATCGAAATATAAATGTAAATAATCAGGTATAAATCCCAGTGGGATGCATCACCATCTTGGATTATCAGCCTGTCCCCTCACCCTAAACAGTTCACATAATAATGAAGTGACTATACCCTAGCTGCCTCTTACAGACTGAATAACACAGTAGAGAAATGAGGCATCCTGATAAATCCGATAGAAACATCGAATTTAGTGAGCCCTGTCAGACAACGCGTGATTCCACGCAGACTTCCTTCATGGGAAAAATTCAGTTAACTTCTTTTTTTTCTGTAGGTAACACTTAAGGTGTCCGTGCGTGAAGAATAGGAGATGCGATGCAAACCCTTCCTCATCATGAAGGGGGTTCACTGTGAAGACCAGTTACTGCGCTTGGAATGGTATGAGGTGAAGAGCTCGAGGGTGGCTGGGACCTACAAGGCACTGGGCTGTCTCACTCTGTGAGCCCGGTGCCCTCAGAGGCAGGTGTCCTAAAGGGCTGCTCAGTTACACCAGGCTGTTGCCCCTACCTGCGTCTACTTCTGTAACTGTTGCTCACCATTCCTCACCCCAGTGTTTAAATCTGTTTCTCTTTCCGGGGACCTCCACTGTCCCCCGGTCTCCCTTCATATTCTTTCTTCTTCCCCCTTCCCTTTGTTTTCATGTTGTCTGGCTCCTTTGTCTGGCACTCTCCCGAGTTTCTAGGTTTTTGCGGCAAGTGCCTTGGTTTGGACAGCTACCACCACCAAATCAGGACCCTTCTTTTCCTGTTGATTAGCAAACCAACCAATTACGCTGGCCAGTTCTAATCTTTAGGTCTTTGGCTATTTATTTTAGCCATTCACTGCCCTGAGTGTTCTCTCTTTGCCTGTCCGTGCCCAAAATTTTATATCGAACAAGATACATACATGGAGGTGTGTTGTCATCTCCTATGAGACACACAAATTATTTCCTTACTTTTAATTTATTTTTAATGTGTATTTTTGAGAGAGAGAGAAAAGAGAGAGACAGAGTGCGAGCAGGGGAAGGGCAGAGAGAGAGGGAGACACAGAATCCGAAGCAGGCTCCAGGCTCTGAGCTATCAGTACACATCCCAATGAGGGCCTTGAACCCACAAACCGTGAGATCATGACCTGAACTAAAGTCAGAGGCTTAACTGAGCCACCCAGGTGCCCCTTGAGACACACGATTAATTAAGATTATTATTCCCTGCTTCAGCACTGTTCCCGTGTCCAAGGTTGCTTTAAAAAAAATTACAGATAACGGAGGCATGGATTTACTTTTATTAGATAGTTATGAAATACCTATTTACGAGAACTGCTACTTTTCAAGGACATGGCTACAAACACAATTTGCCCAGCTCTCAAATGATACAAAACATTGTTTAGTCTCTTTCTCTTTTTTCTGTTGATGACTCATAAGGTACTTCGAGATCTTATGATGCTTCAGAGTTGTTATTATCTCAATTAACACAAAACTATACATGTACAAAAGTGGCCAGTAACCCAGAGCTTGGTTGACAGTCTGGCAAATCGAGCGAGTCTGAGCTTCTGGAATTGGGAAACACAGACACAATGCCCTCTCCATTCCCAAGGCATACTCTCCAGCTGTGTCACGGTGTTCCCTTTGAATGAAGAGACACTGTGCTCAGGTCAAAAGAGGCTAAATTGGAGAAGGTCCCTAAACCCAACTGAAAAAGAGGAGTGGCCTCATGGGTATGAACGGTTGTCTGGTTTTGCAAAAGTAAACTCAAGGTGGTTCAACCAACGTCAAACTATGAACTGGAAAAAAAAAAAACCCCACAAAATTGGTTACTGTTTTAGCTGCAGAAACCAGAAAAGTGGTATTTCAAACCGAAATCACCAAAAGCTCTCCGCACTCCACTTGGAGCTGCATTCAGTTGGGGCAGGTTGTTCTGAGAGCGGAATGCACTCTTTGCAAGTATGTATGGCTGCTATTCAGCAGACTTCCTTGCTAGCCTGCAAGCAACTATCTCCCCATTATACGTCCAAAGAGTAATCAGGGTGAAAAGGACAGTGTAAGAAGAAATAATTGCAGCTTAAACTACTCTTACTCATTAAGAAGCAAGACTATTTGGGGAGCGTGGGGGCTGGGGGGGGGTCGGGGAGAATGGTACTGAGTTTTCATCATCCTGTCAGGGCAGGTCAAGTTTGAGCTCCAGCAATTTTGGCATGATTTTCTATAATCGCATTACAGTTAAAAGTATATTAATCGCAGTAGCTATCACCATCCTACGGTGAGATTAATACTTGCAGGAAGGACAGGGGGAAAAAATCTGAAGCCTGTCCTGGGGTCTGCCTCTGTGTTTGGTGGGAGCTGCCTTTTGTCTCGGGGAAGTGTGGTTCAGGATCAGTAAAGAACAATTACGAAAATACAACCCTCTCCTTTCGCTGTGGACAAAAGAGAAATATATGATAGGAAAGAAATGGAACAGGTTACAGAGGCTTGGGTGGAAATGTTAAGGCTCACACCAGCTCATAGTATTTCACAAGAAAAGCCATCAGAAGGTCAGTGTAAGATGTCTCTAAGTCAGCAGTTTGCAGCCAGAGGAAATTTTGCCCTCAGGGGCCATCTGGCAATGCCTGTAGGCATGTTTGGGTGTCACAATGGGGTGGGAACAGGCCGCGGCTGGCATCTTGAGGCCGCCGATGCCGCCCAACATCTTCAATGCACGGGTGGCCCCACACAACAAAGAATTACCCAGCTTCAAAAGTTAATGGTGTCACTGTTCAGAAAGCTTGCTCTTAGGGGCGCCCAGGGTGCTCAGTCGGGTAAGCGTCCGACTCTTGGTTTCTGCTCAGGTCATGATCTCACAGTTTTGCGAGTTCTAGCCCCCCATCGGGCTCTGTGTTGACTATGGGCCTGCTTGAGATTCTCTCTCTCCCTTTCTTCTGCCCCTCGCCCAATTGTGCTGTCTCTGTCTCTCTCAGGATAAATAAACTTAAAAAAAAAAGAAAAGAAACTTGCTCTAAATAAACTCGAAGGAAGACTTAAATGTTTATTTTTAATCTTTACCCAGTATTCTGTTGCCCATCTGAGGCTTTATTATGAAGATGTTTGAGATTATTATGCATGTCCTAAAAAATACATGGGTGTCACAAGTGGGGCTGGAGATATGGGGGGACTAACTCACCGCAGGAAAGGGTAGGGATTTTAAGTGAAATATGGAAGGAAAAAAAGGAGGATCTGGGGGAAGGAGACTTGGTACCGGAGCATGACAAGACGGTGCGTTTGATTCATGATTTAATATTGTATCAGAATAACTTCACCACACAGTATACCCCTAAAGGACACAGCAACGTCAGTTAATCAATAGTACTGGGGCATTTTAAAAGCTACATGTTAACTTTGAGCAAAATGGCATTTATTTAACACGGCAAGCACTGCCTAGGCAGCGATCTGCACCCAGGACTGGCAAGACCAGCTGAAGTCAACTGAGGTGACCCTGGGCTGGGAGAAGATGGACAGCTCAAGAACTCCCGTGGCAAAAAGGATGCTGTGTTGAGCAGGAGAGGTGGGCTGTGCTTTAGGCACAGGCTCTAAGGAACTGTGGAGGGAGGACTGGCTAATGAGAAGACGGAATGGGCCGAGGCCGACTTTCTCACGGTGCGCTTCCTGGTTCTCAGCAGCATCGCCTTGGGAACTTACTAGAAATGCAAAGTCCCGCCTCCCACTTGAGACAGGTACTGAATCAGAAACTCCGCAAATGGGGCCCAGCAATGTGCTCTCATGAGCTCCTCAGGAACGGTGTGGAATTGTGCGTGTAATCATCGCCTGTCGGCAATTTCTTACAGCTGAACCTAATCCATTAACATTAAGAATTTCGCTCATTAAATCTTCGTGACGGTGGTAAAAGGGCGAGCTGAAAACCGGGAGATGGTAACATCTACCTGACGAAGGATTCGTATCCAGAATACATAAGGAATTCTTATGAATCAAGAAAAAGACAATCCAGTAAAAAAAAAAAAAAAAGGCAGGGGGAGGAGAAGGCCAAAGACATGAAGAGGCATTTTAAAGAAGAAACCCAAAAGTCTATAATCATTGAAAAGGAGTTGATGAGTAAATAGGGAAATTCGGATTAAAACCATAATGGGACGGCATTAATTAACTACCAGACTAGCAAAATTTTTAAACATCAGATGGAACCAAGTTTTGGCAAAGACACGGAGGAACAGGGGCTTTCATTTAGTATGTATAGTAGTAGAAATTGATTTAAAAAAACAACTTTTGAAAACAACTCGGGAATGTCCAGTAAAATTGACACTCCTCAGTAGATACCCTATAGAAATTCGTGCACCAGCACACAGCACGAGCCAAGTACAAGAATGTCCATAGTAGCATTGCTAGAAATAGCAAAAAATCCAGACATGACCCAAGTGTCCATCAACAGTAAAGTAGAAAAATATATTGTAAGATGGTCACAGAGTACAGTTCTACACTGCAATGAAAATGAGTGAACCACATGCAATATGGAGAGTATTTTTAAAAAGCCTAAAGTGGGGGCACCTGGGTGGCTCCGTAGTCGGTTAAGCATCCAACTTCAGCTCAGGTGATGATCTTGCGGTTTGTGGGTTCGAGCCCCGCATTAGGCTCTGTGCTGACAGCTCGGAGCCTAGAGTCTGTCGGATTCTGGGTCTCCCTCTCTCTCTGCCCCTTCCCTGCTCACACTCTGTCTCTCTCTCTCTCAAAAATAAATACACATTAAAAAAAAAGCCTAAAGGGGAGTGACAAAGCAAGTGATCAAAGACCATGTAACTCCATCTAGGCAGAGTTCAAAAACAGGCACAACAAAAATGTATTCCTCAGGGATACATACACATGTGGTAAAATTGTAAAGAAAAACAAGAGAACGATGACAAAACTTCAGGACAGTGGTTACCTCAGCAGTGCGGGGAGGGGAACACACTTGAGGAAGGACATCCAGGAGGAGTTCAGGAGCTGGAGACACAGGTATTACCTTTACTTCCTTTTACATGAAACCTACACATTACACGGGCTCTCTTCTATACGCATTTCCAAAAAAAAAATAAAAAATAAGAGTGAACTGGAGGCGATGAGTAGACCAATAAAGACGACTCTTTTGAGGCATTTTGCTGTGAAGGGAGCCGAGAAGGTAGGTAGAGGTGCTATAGTCAACAGAGGCCTTTCCTGTCCCTTCCTTTCCTTGAGATGCATGCTCTCGCCACATGCTTCTATAGTGATGGGAGTTCATCAGCAGGGAGGGAAACTTGTTAATGAGGGAAAGAGGGAATCCTTATAGACCAAAATACTTACGCTAGTGAAGAGAACTGGTACCCAGAACCAAAGTGGGGCGAGTTAGCCTCGGAAAGGAGCGGGGTAGCTCATCCCTACTCCTGAAGGGAAGGTAGAGACAGGGTATGCAGGAAGGCAGGGCGATATATGATGAGAACAAGCAGCAGTTCTAGAGTAATTGCTTCTATTCTCTCAGCCAAACACCGGCCAAGTCATCGGCTGAGAAGGACGGGAGACGAGAGGCTGGAGATCCGTGATGAGCGAATTCACCAACGGAAATGCAGCGGGATTTCTCAAACGCTGGTCTGAGATCTGCGGTCATGGATTCAGAGCGGGGCCACTCAGCACATTTGATTGCCACGGTCAGCGGCTGGAGTGCAGGCCCCGAGCTTAACTGGGGCCGGGTGAGTTTCCTGAAGAGAGAGAGAAGGAGGAGTGTGGAGGATGTGTATCAAGGATGACTTATACGGTGATGAGCGTGCAACATAGATAGGTAAGAAGAGAAATGAGAGCCTGAGGTGGGGGGGGGAGGGGTGCAGGAAGGACAGGGTGACAGGCAATGAAAACGATCTAGGGTCAATGGAGTGGAGGTCCAAAACAGTTCCACGCCGTTGGAATGGAGTCATCCCAGAAGCTGGGCTGCAGAAACAGAAGGTGAGGATTACAGAACGGATGGAATGCGCGATACGGAGACTTCAGAGGTGGCGCAGTCCCTGGTGATGACAAGGTCTAGGCTACGACTAGGACTACAGGGACGAACAAGATGGCGTGGAGGAAAACTAGTGTGAGGAGATGAGGGTGAGGAATGAAGAAACCAGGGGTAGATCTTCGATCTACATGGACGTTGGTGACTTTGAGAACAGAGGCATAGAAGAGAGTGAGAAAGGTTCTAAGATCTTCAACAGAGGGGCGCCCGGGTGGAACGTCCAACTTCCGCTCAGGTCATGGTCTCATGGTTCATGAGTTCGAGCCCCGCATCGGGCTCTGGGCTGACAGAGCCTGCTAGGGATTCTCTCTCTCTCTCTCCTCTCTCCCTGCCCCTCCCCACTCATGCTTTCTCTCTCTCAAAATAAATAAATAAATTTAAAATCTTCAACAGGGTGGGGAGTGTCTTAGAAATCAGCAGGTAACAGCAATGCGCCCTTCAAAGGAGCTACGGACTTTGAGAGGGAAGGAAGGAGAAATGTATGGAAGGGGCAAGGTGGGGCAGTGGGAGGGGGAGGAGAGAGAAGCGACATCCAGTTTCTGAGAGGGCTGTTGGGGGAGGCATCTCCCCCACCACTCCTATCTCTTGCCTATTTTTTTTTCTTAGACTTAGCATCGTCTAACTTCCTGGGAATTTATTTGTCTTATTGATCTCCTTGCCTCACTATCATATAAACTTCATAAGGCAAGGATATTTGCCTGTTTTGCTCGTGGCTGTGTCCCTGTCACCTAAGAGCACTGCCTGTCACGTAGGAGACGATCGATATATATTTGTTATAAAATGAATGGAGAGATTCACAAACAAGATGTTACCTAGAGCAATCAATAGTTTGGATGGCTCAAGAGGGTGAATGAGAAGACATTAGAGAGGAGCGAAACCCCATGAGTAGAGGCACGGGGACGTCACTGATGGGTACGCCTCGGAGCAAGTGGAGAACCTGCGCTAATGGTCTGCAGGAGGAAGAAAGGCTCCCTGAACACAAGGCTTACGAAAATGGTCCTGAGTGCAGAGAGGCTGAGAACCTTTAGCAAGCTCTTGCCTCCACTGCCTGCGTTGAAAGGTCCATAGTCAAAGTGCGAGACAAGTTTACATGGAAGGGCAAGCTCAAAAACGAGCAGATTTCTTAATTTTTTTTTTCCCTTGAAGATGGTAGCTGAGTGTTCGCTGAAGCAATGATATGGAAACTGTGGACGAAGGCCTGAGGAGTCTTCACAGCTACTGTCCAGCTTCGGAGGCATAAAGAACATTGCTTTTAAGGTGGAGGGATCAGCAGACACCCTGAGTGAAAGGCGTGATGCTGGATTTGATCCTGGAACCCCTCCCTCCCTCCCTCCCCAAAAGCTACAAAGGACTATATTGGGATAATTGGTGAAATATGAGTAGAGACCATAGATTATATATTAGCATTATATCCATGTTAAATTTTCTGATTCATAACTATATCGTAGCTATTCAAGAAAAGGTCCTCATTCGTGGCAAATATAAACTGAAATACTTAAAGAGGCATATCTGCGCTTATTCTCAAATTGTTCACAAAAAACTAACATATAACTATTTATATTTCTGTGTAATTTACATCAATCTATCTAGAGAATGATAAAGCAAATGGGGTAAAATGTTAACAACTGGTGAATCTAGGTAAATGATACACGGTAATCTTTTGAGATAGTCTTGAAATCTTTCTGTAGATTTAAAATTGCATTCAGATAAAAAGTTATCTCCCCTGTCAGAAACATAAGAAACAGGAAAGAACACCTTCCCTTTGAACTTTAGTGGCTTGAGTTTTGAATATGTGCTTTCAATATATAAATGCAGGAGAAAATACAGCTTGTAGAAAGCTCACCTATACTTTCTATTGATAGTAAGTACCATGTAAGTCCATGGGATACGACTGTCAAAGAAGCTAGATCTTCAGATCGATCAGCAAGTAGTGGCAACAAGGCCCCACTCAACTCTATAATGGTCACGCAGCATCAAGAGTATTGAGTGTCATTCTGGGGACCATACTTTTAAGACAGGTGCTAAAAACTAGAGCAGGCCAACCAGAGAGAGAAGAAGGGTAAGAAAGGGGCTGACAAAATTTTCAAATAAAGAATGGAGTAGGGGCGCCTGGGTGGCTCAGTCGGTTAAGCGTCCAACTTTTGATTTTGGCTCAGGTCATAATCTTATGGTTTATGAGATCGAACTCCGAGATGGGCTCTGTGCTGACAGCTAGGGATTGTCTCTCTCCTTCTTTTTCTGCCCCTCCTCCACTTACACACTCTCTCTCTCTCTAAAAATAAGTGAAAACATTAAAAAAATTTTTCTTTCTTAACCTCAAAAGCCTATCTGACTTAGTTCTGAAAATCCTTGGGCAAGTATAAGATAATATATATAGTGATAGATATATATACATACAGGCAAGCTATTTTTTAAGGTGAAGGCATGATCTGATTTTCTATGAAAAGTACAGTGATGGGATCGGGCCCAGCCGTGTGACGGTACGGCTGAAGGTAGTAGTTGACACTCTTTGACCATGTTTATTTTATTATCCATCTGAAACCTGAAGTGATTTGGTATGTGTCTCATAAGCAGAAAACTCTGTTTATCACCTCTGCTACTTCAAAGTTATCCAAACCAGACTCTGTTGCCACCGTTGGGCACGTTAACCACCTGGCAGCCTCCATTCTGGCCAGTGGAACTATGCGAAAGTTCAAGACTGCTCTTCCAGGGAAGGAGAAACGGAAAACCCAGGTTATTACTGGAACGACCACACGACACTGGAGTGGAGATTCCATCACACTGAAGGCAGAGCTTGGATCCTTAGAGTGTCCTTATAGCAATACAAAAGCTTAAAGTCTTGCTCGCAACCATTATTGCTATTACCTAAATGACGAAAAAGACATAAAATACAGGAAAATAAATGTGTTGTTCTCCTGCACTACGTATTCTGAACCTAAAGCCACTCTCTAAATAAGGCGAGTCATCTCCCTTTCATCATGAACCACCTCACAGCAGGAATAAGAGAAATCAATTTGCTCTAGTCTAGTTATAGAATGGTATAAAGATGATATAACAAGGAACACATACAAATATAAATAATGGTTTAATAAAACTAGTTTTTACTATTATCGATTGGAAGGATAAAAAAAGCTAAGTCTTCCTATATACCACAACTGAAAGGATGAAAGCTGTTCGATACACGTATTTTTCAAAAAGTCTTGCCAAAAACGTAACATTGATTTCATATATTGCTCGTAGCTTTCAAAATACATTGTCTAGATCTTGAAGGAAAAATCTAAACATTCCCATCAACAATAGTTTGACCTCAATGTTTCTATGAACTTTGGGAGAAGGGTACGGAGGCATATTTTCAAAAACTTAGCAGCTCACTGAAACCATGAAAAATTAAAATGCGGGCAAAACATTAATTTTGGTTTCTTGTATTGCCATTTTCAATGACTATGTTCTACAGCAGCAGGTCTCAAAGTGTGGTCTGAGGCCATGAGCATCCCTAAGACCCTTTTGGGGGTCCTTAAAATCCAAGCAATTTTAATAGTAATAGTAGTAGTAGTAGTAGTAATATATATTTGCCTCTTCCACTCTCATTTACTCGTTAGGCTATGAGATGTATGATATTGCAACAGACTGAATGCAGAAGCAGATCTAAGAACGTAGCTGTCTTCTATTAAGACAAATATTAAGATGTTGGAGCGCCTGGGTGGCTCAGTCGCTTAAGCGTCCAACTTCGGCTCAGATCATGATCGCGCAGTCCGCGAGTTCGAGCCCCGCACTGGGGTCTGTGCTGACAGCTCAGAACCTGGAGCCTGCTTCGGATTCTGTGTCTCCCTCTCTCTCTGCCCCTCCCCCAACTCAGGCTCTGTCTCTCTCTGTCTCTCTCTCAAAAATAAATAAATTTAAAAAAAAAGATGTTAATTACACTTGTGTTGATCATTCCACAATACATACACATTTTGAATCGTTATGTTGTATGCTTGAAACTAATATAATGTTATATGTCAATTATACTTCAATTTAAAAAATAGCAAACAAACAAATGTTAAATAGATTTACAAAAACAATACCACTCTTTTATCTAAAATGTTCTCTTGCTGTTGTTTTGGAAATTATTTTTCATAAAACTTTATGTTAATGCATAGTGGGTTTAATATGTAATGAGTTAATATATAATATTTTTTAAATGAATTTGTAAGTCAACAGTTTTTAAATTTCTCAGTTAATTTTATAGTTTTAATAAGGGTATTGAGACAATATCTATATTACATAGATAATATAAACAAAAGCTTTTTGGGTCTTCAACAATTTTTAAACACTTTTTTTAAATGTTTATTTTTGAGAGAGAAAGACAAAGCATGAGTGGGGGAGGGGCAGAGAAAGAGGGAGACACAGAACCCGAAGCAGGTTCTAGACTGTGAGCTGTAAGCACAGAGCCCGATGCAGGGCTCAAACTCACAGACCATGAGATCATGACCCGAGCCGAAGTTGGATGCTTAACCGAATGAGCCAGCCAGGTGCCCCGGGTCTTCAAAATTTTTTCAAAGTGCAAAGGGGTGCTGACCAAAACACTTGAGTACCACCGTTCTATCGTAACATGATGAGATACAGCAATGTGTATTATTCTTCTGATTTTTGCCAGGAAAATAGAATTAAATAATTTACATTGAGCTAACTCTATAGATGGGCATTTTGGGTAAAATATCAGCTTGGGATTGTCATATTTCCCCAAGTAAGTGATACAGTAAAGATCTAATACTATCGCTAACAAACAGCATAAATTAAGGGGAGAATAAAAACTCTGCCACCTATAGAAATAAACACCATGGAGTACCACAAAGAAAATGCAGCCTTATTATTTCATTCTTACTTTTATTTATTTATTTTCCACCTACTTTCAAAAGGATTTGAGACAACTTCCAATAAAAGCACAGAAACAATAAGACCAACAGCTAGCAACGTGGGATGAAAGGCCAACATTTAGAAGGTACGGGGGAAGGGAGGAGGGAACGGAGTGGAGGCGAACAAGATTTTAAGCACTATTTGCAGAGAGCCACGGCAATTAAGCCTGAGTACTAGCTCCATGTTTGCCACTAGTCAAAGTAAAGAGAAAAATGGCATGAATGAAATGGTTCCCACTGTCTAGAAGGAAACAGACTAGCTCTTTAGAAGACATAATCCTTGGGGACCTGAACTCTGAGACATTTCAAGTAATCTGTCACACGACTCTTTTCATTAAGAATGAGGAGAGTAAAAGCAATAGTACCCTTCTTGAAGGAATTTCATACATTCTATTATTTAACGACTTAAGGAATGGAGTCTACCAGAGGGTAAAAAGATTGCCCAGGGCAATCAGCTCTAAGTATTAAATAAAGCCAAGATATGAATCCAAGTTTGTTTGACGTTGAAGTATGGGTCTTAACCACTTGCTAATCTGTCAAGGTCTTCATGTTAAATCACATTTTTCTTAAAAAAAAAAAAAAATCTTTTTCTTCCAGTATTCTTTGGTCTCCATCCCTGGCCAACAGTTTCTCCTAATATTGTGATAATAAAAAAATATCCCCACAAATTTAAAATGGCACCCTTTAAGAACCACTGGCTGAGAACCTTGTAATAGGCCTCCCACGGTTGTGAATTAAGCCACCAAGAATACCGTCCCCAGGCCTAACATGAAAAAGGGGAACACATGATCAATTTTAACAATCAAAACTGGGTTACTCTGGAAAAAATGGAACGTGCTTCATGAGAACCCTTCTTCTGGGAGCCTCGCCAATTCTAGAGCCACCTCTGATTACCCATGTGTGCAATAATTCAACTTATCAGGGATAGAGCTTGACAACTGGAGGGGACAAAAAGCAAACACATGTTTAGGTTCATGTATTAGGTTCATGTTAGGTTCATGTTAGGTTCATGTACCATACCCTGATAAGGACATGAGAGCGAATTAGAAAGTGCCTATATCCTCAGATATCTGAGAGTTAACATTAACGGTAGCCGTCTAGATGTCAAAATGTCTCCGTGAAAAATCAAGCATCTTAGCTCTGGGGTTCTTTCTGACAACAACTAGCCAAACAGCATTGATTGCTTCTCGAGAGCATTTGTGGCATGAGTATACAAGAAGAGGGAGCCTGCCTACCCGCCTGCTGGCCGGGACCAAGGATTAACCCAGTACACGTGAAAAAGCTACCAAATTGTTGGAATATACGTTTTGGTGTGTTGTATCATTTAAAATGAGAGCTTCTCTGTCAGAAAAAAGTCTGCCCACTCCGATTTTTGTCATTCTTTGTTTTGTTATTTCGGGGGTGTTGGTGAGAGGGAGGAGAAGGAGTGTTCGTGGCCAAAAGAAAAGAAAAAAGGCCTTTTCTGGAGCCCTTCTTTCCTGTTAGAAGGAGAGGGCCTAATGGGTTTCAGAGAGTCGGTGACACTCAGAGTGACAGTCACAGCAGAACGGATGGAGAAATGCTTACCTGGGTTTCAACAGCTCTTTGTGTTTCTGTAATTCATTTCACTACAGTACAAAGGCCGTGGGCGACCATGCCCCAGAATTCACATTTCTTACCACTCTTACTATTACATACAGCACAGGCCTGCGTGACATACCTAAAGAACCATTGCTTTTTTTTTTTAGCTTCTTTTTTTTTCCAGAAAAAAAATATTTTTGAGAAAAATATAACCTAAATCTATCTAAATAAACTTAAACATATCTCGGAAGGTAATTCATTATTCTCTCTCAGTGACAAGCCGGGGCCTTCCAAACCTACTCTTGGATGTACCGTTATTTTGGCTCGGGTTTTAGTTGAGCTGAGTTGTTTTATTTTTTTAAGAAAAAAAAAAAAAAACTAAAAATTCTTTTTGAGAGAAATTTGTGACAGGGCAAAAATTTATTGTCTAACGAATGATGAATCATTTAGCACGGCACATAGTCACCTCCTCCATCATGGCCTCACAGAAAGATAAATGAAAATATTTCGAATAAATAACATTCCCTTACTTTAAGCAGAAGCCACTGGCAGGCAACTTGAAATCGTTTCTGCAATTATACTTCTCTGATGCTTTGGAGAGAACTCATTTCATAAAACGTAATCTTCAGGATTCTCATTGTGCTCTAATCTCTGTTTGCTTGTTATAGATTATTTTCTCCATAATATCACTTAAAAGAAACGAATGTGTTGCCTGTTCTCCCCCCTCCCGCATCCACTTACATCAACAAACCTGAAATAAAGAGCCTTCTGACCCATTTTTAATTCCATGTCGCTTCTAGTTAGCACACACGCACACAGATCGTACCAGAAGAGGCTGATATTTGCCACATGATAACCGAGGCCTGCTGGCGGCTCCGGATTCCAAGGCCATTAAGTTAAATATAAAAAGATGGAGGTTACTGCAGACTTTATCATGAAAATCACAATGCCATCAAGTTGAACAAGCTCAGTAAACATGGCCTCCCTCCCCTTCTGTCTCCTTGCATTGTGTGCAAAACCGGGGAGGCCTCCAGTGTTCCTTACTTTAAATACTCCTCTAAGGTGGCTCACCGGAAGGTTTATGTTCTCATGTGGGTATAGATAGTACAAGACCTATTTAGGAGATAAGTTTGGATTGCTGAAAAGCACCTGTAATGTGTCGCTTTCGCTTAATTAAAAAGGCAACACCTTGTTGTTTATATAACCAGCCTGGAAATGGGTAAATCAGAGGGGAAAAAAGATTAGCGCATGGGCCAATGACATTTTGCCTCCAGCAAGAAACCGCCTCATGTCGACCAGCTCAACAAAGCATCCAGGCTTTGAAAATAACGAGGGGAAACCGATCAGCATCATTTAGTATTATTATTCCTAAGAGAAGACCGACATTTTAAAACATTGAAATATCTTAAAACCGTCCACAACAATGTGTTTGGGAGACCAGCGTTTGTCAAATACAATTGTATCGACGTATAATTAAAAAATGTGTTTCTTATGAAGAAGCAAAATTAAGTACTAAGTCCTAAAGACATCTGAAGTCTCTGAGACCATTTCGAAGTCTGCAGGGAGGTATTTTCACTGACATCTAAAAGTTCATTTTCCATCCTTACCACTGAATATATTTTATATTCAGCAATTGTACTCCTTAGAACCTATTCTAAGAATATAAGCGAGCACGTGAGTCAAGATGTATAAATAAGGAAGTTCACCGAGGCATCATCTATAACGGCAAGAATATGGGAAATAATCTAAACATCTGAACCCAGGAGATTATGTAAGCAAATCATGGTACTTGCACGTCATGGATAGTATGCAACTATTAAGAATGATTTTTAGAAATATTCACAAGATATGAAAAAAGCTCGGGTTTAAAACAGTGTGTAGCATATGACCCCATGGATATGCATAGAATAAAAGTCTACAAGGGAACACAACCAAGAGTCAACAGTGAATCTTGGGCTCCTAGATTTATTAGTGGTTTTGTTCTTCCTCATGATTACCTATCTTTTCTAATTTTTCTAAAATGAACATGTATTATTTGGGTAACGTATAAAACTTTTAAATATAGCAATATAAATTACTTTTGCCCTCATGCAAAGGTTCATCGGTTAAAGAATTCTAAACCTAAATGTATTCTTTAAAATTACAGAAAGTCCCCCCTTTGCATACCTGGAATTGGAAACGTAATCTGATGTTTGAGATTCACCTTAGAAATTTACACTCGTCATACCCACGATGTTCGGGCTAAGACTGTAAACGGTTCGATGGGCATTTCGTTTGTAAGTGACAGGGCACTCGTTTTCTCTGGTAACTTATGACATTCACACACACATTGTAATTTGTGGCAGATCTACTTGTCCAGAGTCAATTCAAATACATGGCAAAGCCAAGAAACTTGATTCAAAGAAAGGCTAATATTTTTCATAAGCGGACTTGATGATTCTAGAACTACATAATACTCCTAGTCCTTAGAAAATGAGAAAGTTTGGTTTCGCTCTTTCACTCAGCAAATCTTAATGGATTCCTCCCATGTCAGGTTGTTGTAGGCACTCGGATGAGCCCTTTGCAATTCTTACTTTAGATCAGTCTTTAAAACAAATAAAAATAACTCCAAAAAATTACTATTTTCCTATGGTATCTATAACTCCAAAAGATTAGTGTATACAAAAGAGGGATAACGTTTTTCTTCTTCCCAGCAGTATAATCTAGGCCATTCTTTTTGCATACCTTCTGCGTAACTCCTTTTATATGATCCTTGGAAATCTGAAACATAACAGAAATGGCTCGAGAGATCTGAGTTCTAGTCCTGACTCTGCTACAAATGTTCCAGGCAATCAAAGACAAGTTACTTTACTTCTTTGGGCGCAAGTTTCCCTAGCAACAAGATAAAAGCATCTCTAATGCTTCTTCCAATTCTGAAAGTCTAGGATTTTCTGCCAGTTTCTTTTTTATAAAACTGGCATGTCTGTGCACTGCTCTTTACTGTTGTGACTTTCTCATGACTTGTCTGGGCTCTGGTCATGATCTCCCGGCTCCTAAGTTCGAGTCCCGTGCGGGGCTCCACGCTGATGGTGTGGAGCCTGCTTGGGATTCTCTCTCTCCCTCTCTCTCTGCCCCTCCCCCCTCCAAAATAAATAAATAACTTTAAAAAAAAAAAAAAGGAAAGGAGATCTCTTTATTTTGAAAGTATTCCCTCGCTAGCTGAAAAGATAAACAAAACATCCAAGAGAGGACCACCAAAGGACTTAGGAGGCAAGGACTGACAAGCATAAGACTGCGCTTTAGAAACTAACCAATGTGTCCTGTGAGGAATCCAAATACACCGAGGCCAGATTTGATCAAAATCACTGAATCAGCTGAAAGACAGGGTTTGATATGGGTGATAGAAACGGGTTGGCAGAAATGGACTGAGGTATTTTGAGTATTTCCCCTGTTACGAAGAAGGGAAGCAGGCAACCAGCCAGATGGCAAAGGAGGAGAAGCATATGGCTTGGATAATCCACACTTTGGATGACCGGCCCCTGAATAACTGAGGGCGGGCTGCGTTTCAGTAGGGAGCCAGGAGATGGCCATTGTCCAGCGCTGCTTTGCATGGATCCCCATTGTCTCGTCTTTACGTTGGAGACAGGGATTAGCTCCCTTCCATCGTCACTCCCATACCCACCCACCGGACTCCTTCTTGTCTCCTAAAGGAGAGAAGTTGGTTATTTGGCATTAAGCCTATATACACAAGTGTGAGCGTGGGTGCGCGCATGCCTGTGTGTGTGTGTGTGTGTGTGTGTGCGCGTGCGCGCGCGTATATTATCTTGGGAGACTGTGAGATGCGCTACCACTAAGTTTAATCTTCACATAGTGAATTCAGACTAGTCAACCATAGAGGCATAATCTAATCAAGTCTGTGCAGTGGACAGCCCAAAGGGGTTGTCATCCCTGGCTATTTCTCACTCCCCCAAAGAGAGTTGGCTGCCTGGGTTCCCTCGGGGACGGTGGGCAGTCCATTGAGCCTGGGTACACCAGGTACGTCTCACCGGGAACAAGGAGCAGGGCAAATAATCATGCTTTTATAGTTCTTATAAACTCTGCCTTTGAGAAGGGAGGAGCAAATCCTCTTTATAAAAATGCAAATGAAGAGACTGCTAAAAATAGTGCCCACTGCATTGATCACCCGGCATTAAGCCTGTGCTATTTAGTCCTAACTATGAAGTCCGAGGAGATCATTTGTCTCCATTTTTCTCTAGCCTATGAAAGTAAAACTATTTTTCTCTAGCCTGTGGGCAAGTTATTTTCTTTAGAAGTATGGATTTTAGGGGCACTGGGGTGGCTCAGTCGGTTAAGCGTCCGACTTCGGCTCAGGTCATGGTCTCACAGTTCGAGAGTTTGAGCCCCATGTGGGGGCTCTGTGCTGACAGCTTGGAGCCAGGAACCTGCTTCGAATTTTGTCTCCCTCTCTTTCTGTCCTTCCGCCCACTCACACTGTCTCTCTCTCTTTCTTCCTCTCTCTCGCTCTCAAAAATAAGTAAACATTAAAAAAGAAAAATTAAAAAGAAAGCATAGCTTTTAAATCTCAGCCAGAAAACCCAACCTAAAGTGAATGACAAGACAGGATTAAAATAATTACTTCACCAGTCAAAAACATCGCCATTAATCATACAATGCACATATACCATATTAAAATGCTTTCTTCAAATGTCACTTTTCCATATCAGAATAATCCTTCCACTTAGTACAAGACTTCTTTATGGTAGAAAAACATCTGGTGTGATTTACAATACTACTGTGAGCAAAAATTTTTCTCCCAGAAAGCTCATTAAATTCTCCTTACCTCCTAATGGTTTCATTAACATGCAAGAAGTACAGGGGGATTTTCAACCAAATAGTAAGCTGAATATGTTTAAACATTTTTTTAATTATAAGAAAGTTCGGAAAGTGATACAAAAATGACTCCTAATCATATCACTTTCATACAGCTCCGTGCTCCTGGATACCTTCTGTCCATTCTACTGTCTCATTGTTGCCGACTATCCACACGCATGCTTTCAATTTTACGTTAATGCTGTCATAGATACCACTTAGAAAAAAAAAACACGTCACCTTAAAATAAGTATTTCTTCACGTTGCCATGGGTCTTCACTGTTACACCTTTGGATGGCTGCATTTCTTTTTTTTTTTTTTTAATTTTTATTTATTTTTGAGCTGGAGAGAGAGAGAGACAGGGCACAAGTTGGGGGGGGGGGCCCTCCAGAGAGACAGGGAGAGACACACAGAATCGGAAGCAGGCTCCAGGCTCTCAGCTGTCAGCACAGAGCCCGATGTGGGGCTCAAACTCTTGAACTGTGAGATCATGACCTGAGCTGAGGTTGGATGCTTAACTGACTGAGCCACCGGCTGCATTTCTAACAAAAGGATTCATCATAATTCAGCCACCTGCTCCCCTATAGTCAGTCAGGTAAGACTGCTCCCAACTTTTCACTGTTACCAATGATTCTGCAACTCGTAACTTCACGAACACAGTTTTTTTTCTTCGTCAGGGCTATTTAGTGAGGCTAAATTTCCAGAAATATTAATTGTGTGAACATTTTTATAATGGTGGATGTATTTGCCAAATGCTTTTCAAAGGGACGGTAGAGACTGGTATCGCCAACAGCAATGTAATTATTGATCAGTTACACTGCGATTTAAATTGCACTTTTTAATAATTACTAAATGTTTTCCCACGTGTTGGCATAACAAAAACAAACGGTGTTTTTACATATTGTCTGGTCACATCCTTTAACTATCTATTGGGGTCTTAATAGTTATATGTCATATACTGTTTACGTTTATTGTCTGATGTAGTGTAATGTTTCCTAATTGATCATTTCTCCATTGAGTTTTTCTTGCACAAAAAGCTTAATACTTTTATACAGTTAGAGCTCATGGGTCTTTTTTTTTTATTTTTTATACTGTTTCTTATAATCTTGCAGTTCTTACAATCTGTTTTTTACAATTCTTACAGTCACCCAAATATTCAAAAGACCAGATTCTTTGTTTATCTACAGTTCTATGAAATACTTAACTCTTCAACATATTTGTACTTTTTTTTGGGGGGGGGGGCATATGGTACTAGGTACGAATTTTAAAATTCTTTTTCCTAAAGGTATAACCGGTTATTTGAATACGATTTATCTTTCATATCAATACCCTTCAAATAAATAGGAACTATTTTAGGACTATATAGGAATTACTCTTAATTATTTCCTAAATTACTTTAGGAAAATTATGAATTATTTTAACTAAAAAACTGGAATAAATTGGGAATAGAAGAAATAAATAAAACTGGAATTTAAGAATAAAAATAAGGCTTTTAAAAGTTTGTTATGGGGGCACCTGGGAGCTCAGTCGGTTAAGTGTCTGACTTCAGCTCAGGTTATGATCTCACGGTTTGTGAGTTCGAGCCCCACATCAGGCTCCGTGCTGACAGCTCAGAATCTGTTTTGGATCCTCCTTCCCCCTCTCTCTCTCTGCTCCTCTCTCACTCGCACCCCCACCCCTCAAAAATAAACATTAAAAAATAACAGTTTATTATAAAACCTAGGTGTAAAGAAACATAATTTGGAAAGAGAGCATTTCTTATTTATATACGAAAGGCAAAGTCATGCTGGTCTGGATTGAATTACATCCATCCCTCCTCCTTCCAAAAGATAATGCTTAAATCCTAACTCCTAGGTCAGAGTGTGACCTTCTTTGGAAACAGGGTCATTGCAGACATAGTTAGCTGAAGATGAGGTCGTAGCGGAGTGAAGTGGGCTCCTATTCCAGTATGGCCACGTGAAGACAGAGACGCAGGAGGGCCCCACGTGAGGACAAAGGCAGAGACTGGGCTTCCCCAGCGAGGCATCACCAAGCAAGGCCAGAGACTGCGGGCAGGTCAGCAGAAGCTAGGAAGAGGCAAGGAAGTGTTCCCCTCCAGGTTCCGAAGGAGCAGGGCTCTGCGGACACCTAGTTTTTTGACTTGTAGCCTCCAGAACAGCGAGAGGATACATTTCTGTGGTTTGAAGCCACCCGGCCTGTGGTACCTGTCCCAGTGGCCCCAGGAAAATAACACAAACGGCAACAACTACAAAAGTAAGAGCAAACCCTGACTACTGATGAAACAGTTACATCTCTTGCTCTGGCAGACCCTACAGATTGGCTGACGCCATTTCCTGTCTCCTTTTTCTTTACCTACTACCTCCGGAAAAATTGTTCAGCCTCCCTCGCCGTTCACGGCGGCCATGTGGCCCCTTTCTGTCCAATGAAATGTAACTGGAAGATGTAGGGGAAAGACTTTCCCTCCTGGGAAAAATACAAAGCCTCACAACTGAAGCTGCAGTTACCCTTTTGACCCTGAGAACGAAAGCCACGTGGTAAGAACAGTGGGGCTGGAAGACAGCTGAAGCCTGTACCATTAGATACTACAACTCTAACTTATTTAAATTTTTTTTTAACGTTTATTTATTTTTGAGAGACACAGAGACAGAGCGTGAGCAGGGGAAGGGGCAGAGACAGAGGGAGACACAGAATCAGAAACAGGCTCCAGGCTCTGAGCCATCAGCACAGAGCCCGATGCGGGACTCGGACTCACAGACTGCGAGATCATGACCTGAGCTGAAGTCGGACACTTAACCGACTGAGCCACCCAGGCGCCCCAACTCTAACTTATTTAAATAGTACTTGTTGGGTTTTCTGTCACGGTGGAAAAGAGGAATCAAACTGATTGTCATTTCAGTTTTATTTTTTTAATATAATTCAAAACTTTTGGAAGTTTATTTATGTTTGAGAGAGACAGAGGGCGCCTGGGAGGGGCAGAGAGAGAGAGGGAAAGAGAGAGAATCCCAAGCAGGTTCTGCACTGTCAGCGTGGAGCCCTACGCAGGGCTTGAACTCACGAACCGTGAGATCGTGACTGGAGCCGATATCAAGAGTTGGATGCTTCACTGACTGAGCCACCCAGGCGCCCTTGTCCTTTCAGTTTTACAAACAGTTACGGAAAACTTCACACCAAATGCCAACCAGTATCTTCAAACATCCGGCCTGTGATAGAGGATCTCTACGTAGCAGACTCCTGTCCTCCCTTTGGGCTCTAGGTCAGGTGTTCCTCGCTCATGAAGCTTTCTCCGAGTCCTCAGACAGACGTCAGTATCCTTGTTTGCTTTCTCCATCAAGATCATTTACGCGCCTTTATTTTTTAACCCTAATCACATCATGTTGCAATGATCCGAACTTCTTTCTCCTTCTGACCAAAGGCACAGAGCCCCTACTTTTTCATTTTAGTACTACCAGCACCTGGGATTGAACCTGGAACTCAGGAGGCACTCGAGAAATGATTGTTGAATGAAACAAAGGAATAAGAAAACTCATTGAACCTCAAGGACAGGAAAACAGAAAGGAAATGAGGTCCAAGAGTGTCAAGAGTGTGCCAGGCTTTTAATCATCGAATCGTTTTTTTTTCCCATTCGCTGAAAGGAAAACCTGACAGCTGTACCCCCAGAATCTTGAAAATGTCATCGCACTTATAATAACATTATGATTTAGTGGGATCCATGTGTATGTATAATTTTTACTTCATTGAATAGTTGCTCTGTGCTAGGTATTGTGTTAAATGTCTTAATTATCTCATTGAATTCCCTCAACAACCTTCTCAGGCAGTGGTGGCGCTAGATGACTTTTTACAAAGAAAGGGTTTATAGTTAGCAATCTGGTTGGAAGTGGACGACTTGAGGACTTGTCTGAAAGCTCTATTAACCTGGCTGGCCCACAGTTTTTCAGCTGGACTGTATATTTATTTGGCGTGGTCCAGGGGAGCAAGCAGACAGAGACTGTAGGGGAGGAAGATATGAATTCCATCTTGAAGATGTGTCTGCTCTCAAAGATACTATTAGTCTAGAGGTGCCTGGGTGGTTCGGTCGTTTGAGCGTCTGCCTTCGGCTCAGGTCACGATCTCGCGGTTCGTGAGTACGAGCCCCACATCGGGCTCTGTGCTGGCAGCACAGAGCCTAGAGCCTGCTTCGGATTCTGTGTCTCCCTCTCTCCCTGCCCCTTCCTCGCTCGTACTCTGTCTCTTTCCTGAAAATAAATAATCATTTAAAAAAGTTTTTTAAAGATACTATTAGTTTGATTACTGCATTTCACAGATATGAAAATGGAGACCTAGGAAGGGTAAGGAACATACTCGAGGTTAGTAAGCAATGGTGCAGGAGTGGCCTCAGAGCCTGCCTTGAACTCCTACACATACTGTCTGAAGCAGGTTCGGTCCTGATTCTCACGGGTAAGGCTGAAATATCCACTCCCAACAGAGAGGCTGAGCATGACAGAACAGAGCCATAGATAGTACAGCTATGAACAGCCGTCTAAAACCTGGTCACATGTAAAATGTCCGGTCCTTATAAGTATATCTTAACTTTTTATGGTTTCAAAAATTTATCCCTTTATTGCACCCATGGGCCCTATTTCTGCAGGTAGCTCTCAGAACAAGTCTAATCTTCCAGGGTTACCTTTAAATATTTCAAGGATGCTATTATGTTCTTGAGATAGGCTCTGTGGAAGCCAAAGCTCTTAAATTATTCCTCGTGTGAGGTTTTAAAATTTTGTACATTTTGCGAAAATTAACAAAAGAATTGCACGTTTATTGACCGAAAAGTTAAAACGATACAGAAGTGCAAGAGTGCAACACGGAAGTCTTCCCGTCACCAAACTCCAGTCTCTAATTCCTATTGTGTAAGAATAACAGTTGCTGGCAATCCGGCAGGCTTTCCAGAGATTTTTCTATCAAATATGTATAAGGTGTGCATGCGTATATACGTGCCTCCATGTGAACACATTTCCTTTTTATATACGTGGGATTGTACTATATAGTGTGCCTTTTTTAAAATTATAATTTATTGTCAAGTTAGCTAACATACAGTGTGTGCAGTGTGCTCTTGGCTTCGGGAGTAGATTTCCAGGATTCATCGCTTGCATACAACGCCCAGTGCTCATCCCAACGAGTGCCCTCCTCAATGCCCATCACCATTTCCCCTCTCCCTCAACCCTGCCATCAACTCTCAATTTGTTTTCTGTATACAAGATTCTCTCATGGTTTGCCCCCCTGTCTGAAACTATTTTTTTCCCCTTCCCTTCCCCCATGGTCCTCTGTTAATATACTATATAGTGTTCTAAAGCTAGCTTTTTTCACTCACTAGTATATCACGGACGCCCTTCTGTGTTAATATGCATCAGATTTACCTCATTCTTTTTGATAGCTGCACGGTACGAATGTACTGACCTACATTTAACTAGCTCTTCTTTTAGGTTGTCGGACTCTGTTCCCATTGCAGACAACAGTGTGTCGAACATTCCTGGGCAGGCAGTCTTTGCTTTTCTCTGACAAGCAGTGGGTTCACCGTGAAGATTATGAAACTCAGTTCCACGGCCCTCCGCATGCACAGGCCTCTTCGAAGGCCCTGGGAGGGGCCGTGCAGCTCGCGTGAGCTGTCAGAAACTGAGACGGCATTTGCCTACTTTCCGTGTTAGGGCACCTCTTCCATGCTCCATGGTATATTACAGATTTTTTATTTTTTTTAATACTTATTTATTTTTGAGAGGGAGAGAAAGAGACAGAGTGTAAGCAGGGGAGGGACAGTGAGAGACAGAGACATAGAACTTGAAGCAGTCTCCAGGCTCTATGCTGTCAGCACAGAGCCCAACGGGGGCTCGAACTTAGAAACTGTGAGATCATGACCTGAGCCGAAGTTGGACGCTTAAAGGACTCAGTCACTCAGGTGCCCCCCAATTTTTTAAAAGGTGATTCACATCGGCTCAGCCAACACATTGCTGCCTGCACTTCCTAATTCACTCAAAGAAATGCTTCACACCTTCATCTCTGCATGACGCGCCTCTTCCGAAGGTCACCAATGGCTTCCCAGTTCCCAAATGCAATGACCACTTTTCAGTCTCATTTCTTCTTGAATTACTTGCAGCACTTGACACGGCTCTATATTCCTCCTCACTTAAAAATTCTTTCCCTCCTTTGCTTCTGAAATAATTCTGATTCTTCTCTTACCTTAGGGGTCACCATGTCAGTCTCCTTCCCTTTTTCTCCTGGCCCCCCAGGTGTGCTTCCCCTGGACCCCAACTTTCACTCTCTATCCTTTCTCTGAGTAAGGACATCCTTTTCCAAAGAGGCGACTGTGATTCATTTATCGGTGAGGGCTAAAGCTGTCTCTAGCCCCAGACCGAGAGCTTCCAAATGTTTATAATCAGTTCTACCAGTGTGTATCCTGAACTCCTCAAATCTAACTGGTCCAGAACTGAGCTCACCTTCACTTCCCGGCCTTAGACTCTTTAAGAAGCTAATGGCATCACTCTCCACCAAGGTGCTGTCATCTGCGATGCCCACCTCCTTCTCATCCAACCATACCTAGGCTCTACAGGCTCTGCCTCTGAGACATTCGCCCCTCCACTCTCTCCTTTCCATTCTCATCACTCCTGCTTCAGGTGAGGCCTCAGCCTCCCTTACAGAGTAGGTAAGTGCCTCCTAGCTAGCATCCCTCATCAGATGACAACTTCCTCGCCATCTATCTGTCCCGCACAGGGCTAATGAAAGGAGATTTCCAAGTACAGATTTGATTATGTCACTTCTGAAACCCACGGCATCTAAGGCCCACGCGTCACTTCTCAGACTCATTTTAGCCACTTCTCCACCCAAACGGTAGGCTTCACCTGCAACTGAACTGAGTTTCCTAAGTCTGTACTTATGCCCGCCATGCCTCTCTTCTTCTTCCATCTGCTTACTCCCTAAAACCCAGCCTGTACCTCATCTCAAGGAGCCTCCCCCGGTTTCCCAGACAAAGGAGACGGCACCCTCCTGTATGTTCATCTGGCTCTTCGTACGCTGCTGGGTTGCAGCACTTTTCACACTGTATTGTGATTACTTAAGGGGCTGGATTCTGTGCTCTTTCCCATGTCTGGTGTCTGGCACAGTGTTTGGCACTGAGTAGGTGCTCAATAATGCCCGTGAGATGAAGGAAAAGGAAGAAAGAAAGTTACTGTCTGTTGAGTCAGACAGTATGTTATTTATATATATGTCAGTCAGTTTAAAACTCTGACATTATGGGTTTGTATTATTTTCTCCTACATGAGGACTAGAAGGCTCTGAGAGATTAAGTGTCTGTTCAAGGTCAGATTTGCTTGTAAAATGCAGCTCTAAGACTCAAACTCAGGTTTGTCTGACCCCAAAGCTCAGGCTCTTGATGGAACGCAAAAGCTGTGATAATCCTTCTGACCTAAAAATCCAAAGGCAAACATCGTTTATTTTTACAGTAACAGGCATGACATGGTAATCTGATATGTGTGGATGCAATTTCATTGCAATTAAGTATATGAGAACTCAAGGAATGTTTTTAATATCCCATTGACAAGAAAAGTAACCAGGAAAGATATTTTCCCGAATAGTCTGCATGTGACTCTCAACTTCCTGCTGGAGGGCCGCACAGACCCATTGGTCTTCACCCTTCTTGCATCGAAGTCATTAACCAGCCCACACAGTTTGCCAATGAGAGACAATACACTCTCTTTAATACTCTTTAAAAAGCACAACTGTACCTTTCTTGACAATCTAGTATCTGTGAAGTCTCTGGCTTCTCACTAAGGAAGCCTGGTGCTTGGTGGTGGTTTTCTTCAAAGCAATTTGAATAAAATGCCTCCGAATTATAATAAATGTAAGGTTACAGAAATTCCATGGCTTTAGGAAACAAGGTGGAAATTTTGTCACGCGCATCTATGCTCTAGGCTAGCTTGCGAGCAGGCAGGACAAGTGTTTATCTCGGTATGGAGTGCAGAGACTAGAGGGAAGCAGGCAGGCAGGGACTTCACCCGTCTCAACAGTGAAGATTTCGAGTTATCTCCTGGGCTTTGTTGCTGTCAGTCCTGAGTCAGCTTCCAAATCACTGGCGGAACTGTCAGAATTTGGTGATGTTTTTCTTTCCTCGAGCCCCTCATTTTTCTGTAAGGTTGTAAGGCAGGTGAAGTAGTCACTCTACTGAGATAACCTCTGGAACCTCATAAATTTAGGAGTAATTAAAAACAAAAACAAAACAAACAAACAAAAAACATCTAGCAACGCCTCACTCTGTAAAGTAATAGGCACACAGGAAACAAAGCTGAAATCCACCATATTGCCGTTCGTCTCTAATCTGAGCCGAACTATTCCCTTTGGTAGGTGGAATCCATACCCTCACACAAACAGGAAATGCTAGATCTGCCTTTTGCTCTGATGCCTCCTATGATTTGCCTTTTGCTCTGATGCCTCCTATGATTTCATCGGAATGTAGGCAGAGTATAATCTCACAATCGATGTTCCCCGGCAGCACAGTCCCTCTAACTGTTCTGCAATCCGTTTCCTTCTAGGTCTGGTTCTTGATCTCTTTTTAAAGTAGAACATTCTTAAACATGCAATGGGAACACAGGTAGAGCTATGAGAGCCATAGTTGTTGCTATAACGTTTACGATGCCATGTAACAGAATAGTCCGATATTGAGCAAAGATCATTTCTTTTTTCTTATCTTTTTAAAGTGTTTTTATTTTGAGAGAGAGAGAGAGAGAGAGAGAGCATGCACACGAGCAGGGGAGGGGCAGAGAGAGAGAGAGAGAGAGAGAGAGAGAATCCCAAGCGGGTTCCCTGCTGTCAGTGTGGAGCTCGACGTGGGGCGCGATCTCAGGAACCATGAGATCATGACCTGAGCCAAAATCAGGAGTCGGATTGTTAACTTACTGAGCCACCCAGGTGCCCTAGAGATCATTTCTTATCCTGGCTCTTCGGTAAGACACTCCTCTTTGTCACAGTCAGGCTTCCTACCCCTTGGAAGAGAGGATTAGTAAGGAGTGCAGAATTTTGCTCTCTTTTCTATTCGTTCTCCACCTTAACTCTTTTCAGTTTTCATTTGTTTGTTTGTTTGCTAATGGACTTTCCTCCTTCACTTTTGGTTTTCGTTAACACTTCCTCTTTGGTCCAGCCATTTTTTTCCCTGAAGTAGGCTTCACATCCAGCACAGAGCCCAACTCAGGGCTTGAACTCATGACCCCGAGATAAAGACCTAAGCTGAGATCAAGAGTCGGTCCAGTCATTCTAAAAGCTCTCCTAAACTTCCTGGAGCCCTGAGTTACGTTACTTCCTCCCTTCCCCTCGTGCCCACCTTTCCGCTGACCCTCGCCCCATGCCTCCCTGCTGTGGCTGCTATGTGGCCGGACGACACCACTGGCTGGCTTTTTGAGAAAAAGTCCAACTGGAGCAGACCTGCCATCGTAAAGCTTCTCTCCCTGCTACGCAACTCCATGAGACAGGCCTGGGGGGGTAAAAGTTCATTTTTAGCTAATGTTTACATTGTTCTCGTTTCCTTCCGGCTTTACCCCTGTCTCCTAATTACCACTCCCTCCCATCCCAACCCTCGACCTTCCAGTTTCTACCAAAGCAAATGTAGATTGGGCTGGGGTTGTTGGCTTGGACTTCAAGTAAAACACTGTGACGCTGGGATGGCAAAAGATGCAAAAACTAGCATGTGTGTTCCGATATGAACTACTTTTATCGATGGGGAACGGATGTTAGAAGAAAGCCAGCTTTTCTATAATCTTTCAATACAAGTCTGTGTGAGAGCACGACAGAATTCTTGCTTCTCCAGCTCAGGGCTGAGCTGGTAATTACATATTTCAGAAGAATACCACATACAATTAAAAAAAATCATAAAAAACCTAGTAGCATAAAAACGTGACATGACAGGAAGCTCAATATAAGTTGTTCAATGCACATACAGTAATTGCACCAATTACATTTAAAATATTTATTTGCTTACCAAAAACCCCAAGATGTAAAAGGCTAATTATCAAAAATGACACCAGTGAACGGTTTTACCCAGCCTAACCAAAACCAGAATAATATTAATACTGCAAAGAAATGAAAAGAAACTTCAGTTTACATTTTGAATTAAAATGTCAGCTAAATAAAACGGCAAATCCATCCACCTCGCTGTTCACACACATGGCTTCAACAGTTGAAGAAAACACAAAAAGCCTTTTCAGCTTTGATAATCACTTTGACTCTTTGGAATTGATGGAGAAAAGGAACTACGTCAAAACTTCCACGTGTGAAGAGAGCTTAAATTCAATGCATGATTTGAAAACATGTGATAATTCTTCAAAGAACACATGAGCCTAGTGAACGATTCCCATTCTCAGTGACTTGAAGGAATCAACTTAAGACTTAAGTGTTGCAGCGTCCATTTTTATTTCCGAACACGACATCAAGTGTAGGACACAGGATAGTTCTTCTTGGTACATTTTGCACAGTATTTCTTTCTGGGTTTTTCAGGTCTAAAATTAAAGAATTATACGTGATGACAGTTGGGGGGCGATTTACTGAAATGACTGACATTCTCTGCTGACAGCTTGAGATTGGATTCAGATTCCTCTGCGCTAGTACAACTCAATCTCTATGAACAATTAAATAATGGCACGTAGTTAGTTGATGATCACGTGCGTTAAAAACAACTCCGCCCACATTTATGCTTTGACTTAAAATGAAGAAATAGTGTCTTTTGTCACAAGAGGGAGTCGCTATGTGAGAGTACTGTTTCCCTCTCCTGAAATGGGCAGAGGT
The DNA here is from genome assembly GCA_030068075.1 of Paguma larvata. Lineage (NCBI taxonomy): Eukaryota > Metazoa > Chordata > Mammalia > Carnivora > Viverridae > Paguma > Paguma larvata. The sequence continues at coordinate 73,525,401 of CM057836.1, forward strand.
GATGTTTTCATCGATACCACCATCTCGCAATGCTTTGTCGCTGTCTCCGGTGAGTCTACTTTATCATAAAGCGTTAATGTTAATCATATCTACATAATATGGAAATGTTAGCCGATCTCAGGTACGACGGTGGTGTCTTACCTTTCTGGGTTCATGGGGAAAAGGTGTAACTACAGAATCGCAGTGAGGTGCAAATACAGAAACGTTTCCCAATCATACCAGAAAGATGAGAGCTTACTTTTAAATAGGAGGATATTTCATTTTTTTCTGAGAAACATACAGGACATTTCTACAATTTTTAAAATTCCTAAATTCCTTTAGAAATATTTTACTCCTTCTTACCAGGTAACAACTAAGAATGACTGTGGCTTTCTAAAACTTTTAAGAACAGTTTTGCAAGTTCATTATCATTTCCTTTAGCTGGAAAGCTCTCTCATTTCATCTTTACCATCCAGCTCCCGCCCATCTTTTAAGAACTAACTCAAGCTTTTTTTTTCCTCCATCAAGCCCTCCCTCACTTTTTCAGCCTGTAACAATATGCCTCTCCTTTGAATAGCTCCAAAATAGTCCATTCCTTCTATTAGTGTATCATTCTATATCTTCTCTTGTATTATTTGTTAACTCTTTTATGACGCGCCTTCGACTTTCCAGTAAATTCCGTAATTTGAGCTCCCTCATTTCCTGCCACCTCCAGGCCTTTATCCAGTGCCCCGAAATCTACTGGATTGATGGAAACAGCTTATTTTCACTAGTGTTTTCTTAAGGAATATTAAATAGCCTGAATCTTGCAAATGAAATAGAGAACCACCTTCGATAGATTCACGGGGAGTAATTTAACTGGAAGCTCTTTGAAAACGAAGCAAAGATAAGGTAGCAAGACACGTTGTTGACCGATACATTCATAGTCATTTATATCCATAGGGCTCTACGTGTTTTTCCTGCCAGTCGGTCTCTCCTGCCCATTTTACTGTCAGTCCTCTCAGACTAAGAATCAGGTGTTCTTATCTTATGACCCATTAGGCTTTCGCCCATGCCCTGAACACAGCAGACGCTCGACATGAGCCTTTGCTCGAGAGTCATCCGTGGGTAATTGTACGTTCTATGTTTATTCAGACAAAGAAAAATTAACTGTTTCAGGCACTGGATGAAATCCTTCGCCAAACCTCCCCCAAGCCTCAGTGCAGCTGGGTCCTGGAGTGTCGTTTCATTTCATGTTCTGGGAACACGGGACCCAAGGGCACTCTACTCCCGCTGCCCCCACCGCCACCGCCTCCCCCACAGTCCTCCTCCAGAGTAGTTTAGACACATCCACCAGGCTCGCCACCTTATTTCACGAACGAGAGAATCTGTGTAAAGAGAAGTCACGCAGTCACATACATAATCACAGACACACAATGCCGGGAGGCAGAAGGAACGCTTCTTGAAGATCTGTCCTCTTTTCAAAGACCTAGATCACACTCATTCCCTAAATTATAATAAATGTGTATGAAAGACCTGTATACCCTTTTCAGTCCCAAGAAACAGTGGAAATCAGGAAGACACTCAGCTTAGACTCAACACAGCTGCCTTATGCCACCAGTGCCACTAGGAAGCACTCGAGACAATTCAAAGGGCACTTGATTCCTTTCCACCAGATGAGCCTCTCTTTCCTCTCCAGCCTTATTTTCTCTCTGCCCGTTCTTTGCTTATCCTTTGACTTCCTTCTCATCGGCTCCTGAGGCCTGCCTACACCACCTAGTGCATTGTTCCGGCCGGCACTCAAGATTTTTAGCAAGCAAAAATAAAACTATCTTCCCGTATATTTTCCAGTAAGTATTTGTATATAGGAGGCAGAAAAAAAAAATACAAATATCCTAGCATTACCCTTACACTATGCCTTTATAATAAAACACAAACTATTAGAGTAAGAGGTCTGGAGACAACACAAGCCTTTAAGCATAGTAGGCCTGAGGGGCGCCTGGGGGGGCTCAGTCGGTTAAGCGTCCAATTTCGGCTCAGGTCATGATCTCACAGTTCATGAGTTCGAGCCCCGTGTCGGGCTCTGTGCTGACAGCTCAGAGCCAGGAGCCTACTTCGGATTCTGTGTCTCCCTCTCTCTGCTCTCCCCTGCTCACTCTCTCTCTCTCTCAAAAATAAATAAACTCTAAGAAAAAAAAAAGGAATAGTAGGCCCGAGAAGTCTTTTGCCCAAATGTCAGGTTACTAGATGGCAAGGGAGGAGAGCACAGCTCAGCAGGTGCACACATAGCTAATACTGGTAACGAGGATGGTATTTCTCTTCTAAAGCCCCGATTCATGTCTGGGATCAGACAAAATATAAGATTACAAAAATTCAGAGCAATGGGACTTGACCTTATAACATAAACAACAAATGCCGGTCAGATGCCTGTGTGTGAGTGTAGGGATTCGTGTCTGGGGTTGTTTTTGCAAGACCAGGGCTAAGCTATCCTCTCATCTGAGAAAACTGTTCATCCTGACACATGGAAAATCATATTTGCCCCAGGAAGGGACCAGACTGAGGGGGCTTATGAGATCTTCTTCTATAATTCTTTGAGAGGAGCTGAAAAAGATCCACACTAGAAAAGGAAGAGAGGCGGGCATGAATGAATTCTGTTAGAAGCTAGAAAAGTTAGAACTGACGATTGAGAAATAACTACTGCTTTACTCCTGAATGCGATCTTGGTGATGGAAAAGCTGACACGAACAAGATATTTATATTTTCATACCATTACTTGGAAGATTCTTTAGGTTGAGAAGATAACGTGTGAGATGGAGGCAACTGAGATTTACAAACATCGCCATCGGGGTATTTGAAGAAGATCAAAAGGGATACATCCACCCAATCTATAACACAGAAAGGGGAGAAGCCCCACTTTCCAAAGCAAGTAGCCTTGGTCACTCTATGTCAGGTTCACATAGCACAAAATAGGCTCATGGTACTCACGACTCCAGGAAATGACATGAGGTGGACACGTTCAGAAGTGCAAGCTGGCTTTGGGAAAATTCATGGCTGACAGGTTAACAGTAGGATATTACAGGGAGCTTGTAAATACAGTTGACCTTAGACCAACATGGGTTTGAACTACAAGGGTCCATTTGTACCTCTGGATTTTTTCCTAATAAATACAGCACAGTACTAAGTGTTTCTCTTCCTTATGATTTTCTTAATAAAGTTTTCTGTTCTCTAGTTGACTTTATTGTAAGAATACAGTGGATAATACATATGACATACAAAATACAGGTTAACCGACAGTTTACGTTATCGTTAAGGCTTCTGGTCAACAAGAGGGTGCTGGTAGTTAGTTTTTGGAGAGTCAGAAGTTATGTGGGGAATCTCAACCGCACAGGGGTTGATGCCCCTAACTCCTGCATTGTTCTAAAGTCAACTGTATCTCTAATCTTTTCAAGACTAATATCGCCGGAGCAAAACATGCTCTCTGCACGTTACTTGGTAAATCTGTTAGGGGAGAAAAACACTGGGGTTGAATAATGGCATTACTAGTAGTAGTAGTAGTAGTAGTGGCAGCAGCAACTAGCTTTTACTAAGATTCTGGCACTGTATGGTGGGCTTTACTTATATTATGAAGTCACTTAATTCTCCACCACTGCCATGGGGATGGTTTCTCCACCGTGTATACGAGGGAACGAAGGTCCACAGAGGTTAGGTAATTTGCTCGAGTCAGAGCTAGTGAATGGCAAAGCTAGGATATTAAGCCAGGCAATGTAACTCCAAAGCTCATACTCTTAAATTATGTGGAACCCAGTGTGTATTTACGTTTTTCTGAGGAATTCAAACTCTGAAGCACTCAAAACAAAATTCTACATAAAAGGGGAATGAAATCATAGAAGGTACTTCTTTGTATTATGTTGTTACAAAAGGTGTTTTAAAACTATTAAGAACCACTGATCATTTCACTTATGATGGCTCTATTTAAAGTACTATTTCTATTCCATTTTACCAAAAGTCATATTATTGATAGTCATATAGTCATATTGTCTGTTTGATGACACATCAATAGTAAAATGACTTTTAAATTGTCTGTTGCTTAATGTGAATATTCAAAACCTACATATTTAGTGGAGGGATGTGTGTTCTACAGGTAAAACTCATTCCTCAAACAGGAGGGAAGTAGGTGCTCACAGGGTACTTGGTAGATGCTCCCCACCAAGGTAAAATGCCAAGACTGCAATAAAATTGCATGCAATCCCAGGGTCAACCAAGTTGGGGGTATATAACTTGTTTGGTTGTATAGCTTGCCCCCTGGTAGCTATTCAGACAATCCTAAACATGAATCGATCCTAAATATTTACAAATGCAGTAGAAGCTTTTAAGTTACCCTAGTGTCCTTAGGTAATTCACAAAATTAACTTCTATTCTCAGAAAACCCAATCAGCTTCTATTAAATGGGCGCCCTCAGAGATAGGTTGAATAGGGCAAAATAGCCCAGAATTGATATACCTCCATGGATAGCCGTCAAAATGAGTAATCTTCACTTGGTTATTGAGCGCTGACTGACTACAAATGAAAAAACTAAACTTAACATTTGGGTGGCCGGCCTTCCCCACTTAGGATTAATCCAACAGGGTGGAGTTGAACACGGGGCTTTGGGATATCATCAGTATCCAAATATCCAGCCACAGAAGACACGGCTGGTGTTGAAAGTCATTGTAATGACATGTATGTCATCCAGGAACCATACCACTGCGGCAGCCACACTTGAATAGTGCTTTCTGTGTTGCAGACATTATTCCAAGGGCTTTTATGTTTATCAAGTCATTTCCTAGAACCCACGACAACATTATGAAGTAGGCACCATTACGGGCGCCATTTTATGGATGACGAAACTGAAACTCAGACATTAAGGAATTTGCCCATTTACCCGACCAGGAAGTGGCGGAGTTGCAGTTGAAATCCACACAGTCTAGGTCCAGCATCTGTATTCAAAACCACTGAGTAAACTGTCCATAAGAACTGAAATACTACCCCCTGGGAAGTCTGAAAGATGGTATTGCTCCCTGTGCAACAGGCAAACCAGGATCCAGTTATAGTCACTGTCTTCATGACACACTAAGAGCTCACCCACCAACTCGTCATTTCAGTCAAGTATCCTGACCTCAATTAGCTTTGTTAACATTCCACGTGGGCTTTGTTAACATACCCAGTCCGCATAGTTTTGACTGGGATGTTTCTTAAATATCAAAGAACCAGTCTTGGTTTGTTTTCTTGTACCTTGTTTTCTCCATGTCATACAGCCAAAGGAAATAAGCGTAACTCAGGATATCATGAAAATTTCAAGCCGACTGTGAACAAACCATTTGAGAAGCTACCTGGGCAGTTCGGACAACCCGGGGTAATCTTAAGGGCTTGGTCTTGCCAGCGACTACGAACGTGTTCTTTCTATCTATCCGTCTGGTTACCCAAGGCTTGTGCGCTGACCACGGGTACTGGAGCAGGCAGAGGTCGGGGAATGGCAGGGGCAATTAATCACACGTACTGGAAAGAGTGGAACATGTCTCCTGCCTGCGTATTTTCTCGATGTCAAGCAATCTTTTTCATAAAAGAAAAAAAAGTCACAAATTATATTGCACCCTAAAATTTTACTCTAGAGGAGTATGTCCTTTCTCTTGAGGGGCCTTGGTTCCATCAGAAAGATAATAGACATTCTATCTATGAGGAATTAGAAGCAGCACACAGCATTTTGCTTTGGAGTCTCATTAGGAAAGATTTCATATGAAGCAGATGGCAGGATTTTAGACGTCTCAGTGATCTCTCGTGACACACTGAAAGAACTCTAGTTTCGTTCCTCCTGTTTTTAACTTCTAATGACGACTGAAGTAGAAGAAAGGTAGACTTTAGGTTTCACGGGGGGAGGGAGGGGAGTTCTGTGCCTTCTCCTCAAATCTTGGGATAAAATAGCCAAGTCCAAATAGAAATTGAACAATACTGACCGACAGCCTAACCTCCACAGCACTGCCTTCAATGCTGAAAGACACGGCAGAGAAAGAAATATCTGTTGAAGATGCAGTTTCTCTCTCAGGAGATGAAACCATAGTACGAAAGAAAAAGAAGTATGTATGGCTTCACCTACAAACACATATGCAAATTTAAGAACGTTTTAAGATGCTGGCTTCTCAAATATTAAAGAAATTGTAAATAAATGGGAGGCTTACTATTATTTTAAGTAACCACTGTCATTCTGGGTTTAGGATTACTAACAGGCTCCTTACCATTGCCGTCAAACCCAAAGGAAGAGGAGGCCCACCTTTTCCAGTACACCACCTTAAAGTAAAGGGGTCGGGGCGCCTGGGTGGCTCAGGAGGTTAAGCGTCCAACGACTTCGGCTCGGGTCATGATCTCACAGTTTATGGGTTCGAGCCCCGTATCAGGCTCTGTGCTGATGGCTCAGAGCCTGGAACCTGCTTCAGATTCTGTGTCTCCCTCTCTCTCTCTCTGCCCCTCCCCCGCTCATACTGCGTCTCTCACTGCCTCAAAAATAAATAAAAACATTAAAAAAAAAAGTAAAAGAGTCAATTGGGTAGCTCAGAAAAAGATTCAAAATGGCTTGTATATATTTTTAAAATGTACAAGGGCAACTTGCTATTTTTAGGCTGGGGTTAACACGGTGGAGGAGGTGGAGTAGAGAAAAGACTAGTTTTCTAATAAAAATGGAGACCTCCGTGATTTCCTTAAAACTCAACTCACATGAAGAAAATCCTGATTTAAAAAAAAAGTTGGATAATAAAAAACCAAAAAGCATTCAGTGGAAAAAAAAATTCTTCTGACAGACTAATAAGGACTTTAATATGATAATCTGGTGTTTATCTGCGCTTTGCTTGTGCAATTGCCGTTTCCTCAGCTATTATGCAAGGGCTGTAAAATGAAGAATACCTAATTGCCTCCTGGAGAAAAGTATTACTACCGAAATGACTTAAGCAAACACATTCTGAACTAACAAAGTATTTTAAAATAATTTGAGCTGAAAAACGAATGACAGCTAAATGACTGCCATTAACCATTCTACAGGTGCCCCCCTGGCTCCAGGCCCGTTTTTTAGCGAACACCCACCAGCCTCGGGACAGCCGCAGCAGTGGCGTGTCAAATACTAGGGTAACCCGGAGCTCCCTTCTTACCTGCCACAATGCCTGTCCGCTTGGAGCCCTGCTCTATCTACTGCCGGGTGAATTCATGACAGGGAGTCTTCTCGGCTTCTGTGTTTAGAGCGATGATGTGTTACCCGCAGGCAGAGGGGTTAGGCGAGATGGAGTGAGAGGTAGGCACATGGACCCCAGTGATTATACAGGCAAGAAACAAAAGCTGGAGGAAAGCTGGAAGGGACAAATGGAACCCTCTCCTCCCCGATAGGAGTAAGTTTCCTGGACACGGTTTTCCAATTTGTAAAAGAAGTTGATATATCTCTGCTCTTAAATTCCATAGGAAGTGTCTATAAAAGGGCATGGTTGATACATTCTCATATAACTTAGGAAGTACCCCCTTTGTTCTGTGAGATAATATTTTTAGGACTATAAATAGAATTGTTGAAAGTTCAGAAATAATAGAAATGTTTCAACCGGTGGATCAATTTGGGGCATACGGACTACTCCCGAACCACCTTTCTTTCAGCATCCATCATCCACTCCAGTAGGTTCTCAACTCTGCCCGGGCAGCCTGCCTCAGTGGAAGCCCAGCCAAAGCCGCCTCTTCATCATTCAGGTTTTTCTTGGGGCTGGTTCTTTGGATCCATTTTCCAAGCTCTTGCAGACCCTCTGGGTCCTAACTCTGGTAATTCCGTCTTAGTTTGGAGGTGCCTAGACCTAATTCTGGTAACTCTGTCTTTCTGGTTACTTCCTTCTCAAATACCTGGCCCCTCACTGTGCCTGATGTCTTCGGCTGCGTGAACTCTGGCTTGCCTCCTAGCCTGTACCACTGATTTCTGGGACCTTCGATCCTACCCTTGGTTCAACTTCTTGTTTAGTATGCCCAGTCTTTATTTTTCTCCATTTTTTGGACATAATACAGGTGAATCTAAAAGCAATTTGCCAAAGTTTGAAATGCAAAGTATAAAGTGAAGGCCTGCAGGTAGCAACACCAGTTTTCATCGCAGGGAATGGCGGTTCCGTATTAGATCCTCCACCACTTCAAGTCACTTGGCTGGTCTAGTATATTATACCTTGATAATGCAACAGGTAACCACTCTAGGTTAGATTTCTCACCTCTTCTAAGGAGCAGCCCCAGCTATAAAATCTTGGGACTGGAAGGAATCATATTTAGTCCAGCCTCTCTCTGCATTATTCAGACTGACTAGAATAAAAGCCACATTCAGGATCTTTTTGAAACTGAAATTTCGATCACTTTCATTGCCTGCAGAAGAATTTTCAAAGATTCCCACTGCTGACTGGTCTACAAAGTGAGAGTTATGAACCTAGGATGTGCAGGACGAAGCATGGAACGCATGAAAAGAATACTGTAATGTCTATTTGCATTTAATTGTCCGACTTACATTCCCTTTTTTTTTGGTATATTTTATGGTGTATATCTCAACATAGTAGTGTACATATATAGTTTAGTGATAAATGTATATACATATGTTGGGGGTAAGTATGCAGAAATCTCTTACAGAACCCAGAAACAGACCCCCAAACGTATGGCCAACTCATCTTTGACAAAGCAGGAAAGAATATCCAATGGAATAAAGACAGTCTCTTCAGCAAGTGGTGCTGGGAGAACTGGACGGCGACATGCGAGAAAGAACCTGGACCACTTTCTTACACCATACACAAAAATAAACTCAAAATGGATGAAAGACCTAAATCCTCGAGGAGAAAGCAGGCAAGAACCTCTTTGACCTCGGACACAGCAACTTCTTAGTCAACACATCTCCAGAGGCAAGGGATACAAAAGCAAAAATGAACTACTGGGACCTCATCAAAATAAAAAGCTTCTTCAGCACAGCGAAGGAAACAATCAGCAAAACTAAAAGGCAACTGACAGAATGGGAGAAGATATTTGCAAATGACGTTATCAAATAAAGGGCTGGTATGCAAAATCTACAAAGAACTTATCAAACTCAACACCCAAAAAATAAATAATCCAGTGAAGACATGGGCCAAAGACATGAACAGATACTTCTCCAAAGAAGACATCCAGATGGCCAACAGACACATGAAACGATGCTCAATGTAATTCATCATCAGGGAAATACAAATTAAATTAAAACCACACTGAGATACCACTACACACCTGTCAGAATGGCTAACATTAACAACTCAGGCAACAGATGTTGGCGAGGATGCCGAGAAAGAGGATCTCTTTTGCACAGCTGGTGGGAATGCAAACTGGTGCAGCCACTCTGAAAACAGTATGGAGATTCCTCAAAAAATTAAAAATAGAACTACTCTATGACCTGGCAATAGCACTATTAGGTATTTATCCAAGGGATACAGGCATGCCGTTGCGAAGGGACACATGCACCCCAATGTTTATAGCGGTGCTGTCGACAATGCCAAAGTAAGGAAAGAGCCCAAATGTCCATCGATGGATGAATGGATAAAGAAAATATGGTTTATATAGACAATGGAGTATTACTCGGCAATCAAAAAGAATGAAATGTTGCCATTTGCAACTACGTGGATGGAACTAGAGAGTCTCATGCTAAGCGAAATTAGTCAGTCAGAGAAAGACAAATACCATATGACTTCACTCATATGAGGACTTTAAGATACACAGCGGATGAACATAAGGGAAGGGAAGCAAAAATAACAAAAACAGGAAGTGGGACAAAAACATTAGAGACTTAAATACGGAGAACAAACTTGTGGGAGGGGGAATGAGTTAAATGGGTAAGGGGCATTAAGGAATCTACTCTTGAAATCATTGTGGCACTGTATGCTAACCAACTTGGATGTAAATTTTTTAAAAAATTTAAAAAAAAGAAATCTCTTACAGATGGGAAGTGCAATAAAAAATGTTTGAAGGACAGTGGCCTTCAGGACAATGACTAGCCCCTTACGGCAGCAGTTAAGGTATCTCACAATCTCCCTTCAACCTGCCATCCCTGCCACCTCACCCACAAATATTACCCCCACCTGGGCACCCTATAGTCTACCCACACTGAATTGCCAGACTGTAAGCTCTGTGAAGGCAGGAGTTAGGAACATCTTACTCACCCTTTGGATGCCTAACCCTTAGTGCATTGCATAGCATCTAACAGACGCTAAAGATAGATTTATTAAATGAACGATTACTTGATTGAACCAGCTTTATATGCACATTGTGCTATTTCATCTCTCTGAACCTTCCGTTGATTGCTCTCTCTGTTTGGAATATCCTTTCTGCCAGCTCTCAACCTGGGCGACACTTACGAAACTAGGACTAATTTCTTCATCCATATCTCTGCCCCTACCATGTAGCTACTTATGTCCTCTTTTGGCCTCCCATATGCCTTGTTTATAAAACACGCTTGTCTTGTCTTCTCTGATGGTCCTTTGCAACCTCAAATCCTGGCCTGGTACTTAGCAGATTGCAGGAGCTCAGTAAATCACTGTAATGGGCTATACGAGTGAATTCTAAGCAATTCCTTCCTAACCGTTAAAAGGCATTAGAATGCTTCCGCTTCTAGTGAGGACTGAAAAGGAGTACCGGGCTTGACCTCCAACTACAAACAACAGGACTGAATATATGAAACCATTGCTCTCAGCTACCGGACAACAGGTGGCAGAGGACTGTGGTCTCCAGGCGAAGGGAAATAAATGAGGTGAGCCTGAAGATCACCCCAGGCAGAAGGTGGATGATTTGCTGAGTTGAGGAGATAAAGACTGAATTAGGGGAGGCTGAGGTAGCTGGAATTGACAGAGCAGGGTATCAGAGAGGAGGGAGCTATGCGCGAGTAGGGCTTCAGAAATGTGAATAGGTTCTTCCTTGAATCTTTGCCTGAGCATTAAGCTCTGCTTCCGCAGACTGACTCCATGAAGCTGGGCAAGGAATGCCAGGCCGAATGGTGGTCCAGTTCCATCTAGCCATACTGGAAGGGTATCATCACATAATGGAGGCATTCAGTGAAGATCCCCAAAGATGCCCTTTCGTAGTAGGGCTAAAGTAGCCAGAAAGTAAAGGCTATTCTGGATATCCCCCAACAAAGCCTAAAAACAAAACATAAACAAGACTTCAATGACTCAAGCTCATATGTAAGCAGCTTAATTGACTACCAAGAGAAAACAAAATTCAGACCTTCGACAATGTAATGTTCACATCTTGCATCCTGAAAAACTTACTAGACTTGCGAGGAAGAAAAAAAGTGATCAAAAGAGAAGAAAATTTGCCCAATAGAAACAGACCCAGAAATGACAAGATGATGATTTAGCAGGACAAGGAATCATAAAAAGATGTTACAAACATATTCAACGGGGCGCTTGGTTGGCTTGAGATTCTCTGTCTCTCCCTGTCTCTGCTTCTGTCTCTCTCTCTCTCTTGAAATAAATAAATAAACATAGAGAACAACATATTTGAGGATTAAAGGAAAACATGAACATAATGAACAGAAAAATGGGAACTATAAAAAAAGGAACCAAGTGCACTTTTATAGCCAAAAATATACAATATCTGAGATTAAAAATTCACCAAATGGGGCTTAATATCAGAAATACCTAGGGTGAAAAGATTGATACAATATCTGAGATTAAAAATTCACCAAATGGGGCTTAATATCAGAAATACCTAGGGTGATAGTGACAGAAGCTAAGCAAATTGAAGGATAGACAGAAAAAAGAATGAAGAAAAATGAACGGAGCGTCAGTGACCTAAGGGACAATACCAGTCTAACATACATATAACTAAAAGGACTGGGGAGGGGAATATACTCAAAGAAATAACCCCAAAACTTGATGAAAATGAGCAACCCAAAGATCCAGCAAACCCCAGGCAGAATAATTACAGAGAAAGTCACATTAAGGCACATCCTAATCAAATTGCTGAAAACCAGGAATAAAGAGAAAAATCTTAAGCCAGCATCTCCCCTCCAAAAAAGACATAGCATATTCAGAAGAATAAAGGTAAGAATTATCACTGATGTCCCACCAGAAATATACAAGCCAGAAAACAATGAAATGCCATCTTTAAAGTGTTAAAGAAGAAAAAATCTATGAAATGAAAAGTCCTGATCCAGAGAAGCGTGTTAAAGGAAAACATGTTATAAACCTAAAATGCTATGTCCAGTGAAAAGAAACTTAATAATGAAGGAAAAATAAAATCTTTTCCTGACAAACAAAAGATGACAGAAGGCTTTGCTGGCCAACCTGAATCTAAGAAATGATTAGCAAAGATCTTCAAGCGAAAGGAAATGATACCACATCAAAAGTCAGATGTACAGAACAAATGGAGAGCACGGGAAATGGTAAATATGTGGATAGGTATACATGTTTCCTTCTTGTTTCTAAATTGTTTTAAAAGATAATTAACTGTTCGGGGGGCGCCTGGGTGTCTCAGTCAGTTAAGCGTCTGACTTCAGCTCAGGTCATGATCTCATGGTCCATGAGTTTGAGCCCCACGTTGGGCTACGTGCTGGCGGCTCGGAGCCTGGAGCCTGCTTCGGATTCTGTGTCTCCCTCTCTCTCTGCCCTTCCCCTGCTCATGCTCTGTCTCTCTGTCTCTCCAAAATGAATAAATGTTTTAAAAAAAGCGAATTAACTATTTAGGCAAAAATAAAAACAACGTGTGGTGAGGGTTATGACATGTGTAGAAGTAAAACGCATGATGCCAACAGCACAGAGGAGAGAATGGAAAGAGTGAAAGTACATTCTTGATGGTTCTAACATTACATGTGAAGTAGTATGTAGTAGTACTCCTTTATCGGTGTAGGTAAGTTCCAAGACCCCTGGTGGGTACCTGACAGTGGTGGATAGTACCAAACCCTACATAGGCTATGTTTTTTTCCTAAACATACACGCCTATGATAAAGTTTAATTTCTAAATCAGGCACAGCAAAAGATTAATAACAATAATTAAAAATAAAATAGCACAAGTATCACAATATACTATAATAAAAATTATGTGACTGTGATCTCTCTCTCTCAAAATATCTTATTATACCCTACTCATCCTTCTTCTCGTGATGACATGACGAAACGCCTGTGTGATGAGATGAAGTGAAGTGAATGGTGTAGGCACATTAGGATCTTATTGCTCCTCTGCATCAGAAGGAGGACTGTCTGTTTCTGAAAAGCGACTGACCATGGGTAACTGAAACCAGAAAGAGTGAAACCATGAATAAGGGGGGGGCTACTGTAATACTATTTGAAGGTAGATCAGTTAGTTATAAAGTTAAACCTTACAGCAACCACTAACGTTTTTTTTAAAGTTTATTTATTTATTTTGAGAGAGACAGAGATAGTGCAAGTGAGGGAGGGGCAGAGAGAGCGGGAGAGAGAGAATCCCATGCAGGCTCTACACTGACATTGTAGCGCCCGATGTGGGACTTGAACCCATGAACCGTGAGATCATGGCCTGAGCTGAAAGCAAGACCTGGACGCTCAACCGAGTTACCCAGGTGCCCCAGCAACCACTAACTTTAGAGGTACAGTAACTGAGCCCATAGCAGAGAACAATGGAATGCTAAGAAATAATTAATAGAAAAGAAGACAATAAAGAAGAAAAAAGAACAAACAGGACAAATAAAAAACAAATAGCAAGATATTAAACTCAAGTACAGCTTTATCAACAATTAAATTGTGTCCAATTAAAAGCAAAGTTTGCTAGTAGGCTCAAAATCCAAGACTCAACTATATGACTGTCCACAAGAAATATACACAAAATACGAAGAAACAGATATGTTAAACATAAATGGATGGAAAAATATATACCACGCAAATACTAATTGTAAGAAAGTTAGAGTAGCTATATTAATATCAGACAAAATAGACTCCTTATGAAGAACGCTACCAAGGATAAAAAGGGACATTTCATAAATATAAAAGGATCAGCAAAATTTGAAAAGATGTAACAATAATTAATATATATGCAACAAATACAAGGGCTTCAAAATATATGATGTAAAAACTGACAAAAGAAAAGAAAAATAGACAAATACATAATTAGATCAGGAGATTTCATCACTCCTCTCTCAGTAGCTGATAGAATAAGTAGACAGAAAATCATTAAGGATACAGAAGACGAGAGTAATACTACCAAAAAACTTGATTTAACTAACATACATAGAACAATATATCACAATACCCACGGTCAAACAAACATATTTTTTTCAAGTGCATATAGAATATTCGTCAAGTGAAAACATATGAAGGGCCATAAAACCAGTCTCCATGATTTAAGATTGAAATTATCCCGAATCCGTTCTCTGAGCAAACTAAAATTGAGTTATAAATCAATAACATAAAGATGTCTTAAAAATCTCCAAATACTTGGAAATTAAACAACATACTGCCAAATTATCCATAGATTAAATAAATCACAAGAAAAAATTTTAAATATTTTGAACTAGTGTTATTTTGAACAATAATCAAAATATATCAAAATTTGTTGGGTGTGTTGTGTTTACGAGGGAAATTTGCAGCATCGAATGCTTACATTAGGAAAAAGGAAAGATTTAAAATTGATGATTTCAGCTTTCCTGTTTGGAAGCTAGAAAAAGAAAAGCACATTAAAACCAACATAATTAGAAATAGGGAAATAAAAAAGATAAAAGGAGAAAGCAGTGAAATAGAAAAGAGGCAAACAACGGTGAAAATCAATGAAATCAAACGCCAGTTCTTTGGAAAGATCAATAAAGTTGATAAACCTCTAAGCAGACAGCTTAAGAAAAAAGAAAAGATATGAAACACAAATATTGGGAATGAAACAGGGGACACTGCTACAGATCCTATGGACACTGAAAGGATAATGTAGGGAAGTTATAAACAACTTTGAAAAATTACATGAAATATACAAATTCCTCAAAAATTGTCAAAACTGACACAGAGGAAATAAAAAATTGGAAGCACCCTCTGTATTTAGTTGACAATGTAAATAAAAACTTTTCCACAAAGAATACTCTAGGCAAGATGACTGTACTGATTAACTCTATCAAGCATATAAGGAAGAATTACTATAAATCTATACAAAGTCTCTGAGAAAAGAGAAGAGGGAAGAACAGCGACCAATTTATTTCATGAGTTCGGCAATAACCTGATACCAAAACCAGGCAAAGGAACTATAACTAAACTTCAAGAAAAATACAAACCATTATGGCTAGTATGGACACAGATGACATGATCCTTAAGAAAATAGTAGTAAATCAAATCCAGTAATATCTAAAAAAAGACAGTATCTTATGACAAAATGCTGTTTATTCTAAGAATAAAAGGTTGGATTAAGATAGAAAATCAAATGTAATCAAATGTATTTACCATATTTAAAGTAAATAAGAAAAACTATACAATACTTTCAAAAGATGCAGGAAGATAATTTGACAAAATGCAATACACATTCACGACAAGATTTCTCAACAAACCAGAAATGGAAAGACACGTCCTCATTTTAATAAAGGGCATCTACAAAAAATCCTATACCTAGCATAATAATTAATGGTAAAAGACTAAATGCTTTTCCCTAAGACTGGAAACAAGAGAATAATATCCACTCTCGACACTTCTATTCAGAGTTGGACTGGAAGACCTGTTTCCAGGTTATATAAAGAACTACAATTCTATGAAAAGAAGGCATACGATTCAATTAAAAACTACACAAAAAATTTAAATGGCATCATCAAACGTCACAAAAGAAGACATACAAATGGCCAACAAACACATGAAAAGATATTCAAAAAGATTCAATTCATCAGGGAAATGCAAATTAAAATCATAATGAGATAACTGTACATAGTTGCTATAATGACAGAAAAATTAAAAAACTGACTCAACCAAGGGTTGGTGAGGATGCGAAGCAGCCGAAACTCATACGCTGCCCATGGGAGTGTAAAATGGTCAAACCACTTTGAAACACTGGCAGTTTCTGAAAAAGTTAAACGTACACCGTATGACCCAGCGGTCTGACTACTAGGTATTTATCCAAGAAGAATGAAAATGCATGCCCATAAAAAAGACCCTGCCACAAATGTTTCTAATAGTTTCATTCACAATCACCTCAAACTGGAAGCAGTCCAACTGTTAATCGACAGATGAACGGATGAACAAATCGGGGTAGCGTACTCTCTACAATGGAGTACTACTCCAAAATAAAGGAGACTGAATTGCTGATAAACGACAATGTGGATGAATCTCAAAACAACGCAAAGATTTGAGGGGAAAAGATATCTACAAACGATTACATACCATATAATCCCATTTGTATAGAATTCTACAACAAGCTAAACTAATCCCTAGTGACAATACACAGGCCTACAGTTTCCTAGAGTTGGGGCTGGCGCTGGATCTGGGAGCTGATCACAAAGGAACATGAGGGAACTTTTCTGAGTGCTAGAAACATTTTATAACTTGACTTGGCATAGTGGTTACACAGGTGTATACATTTGTTAAAACTCATTGAAATACACATTTAAAATGGGTGCATTCATTGTGTGTAAATGGGAACTTTTATAAAGTTAATTTTTGTTTTATTAAAAAATTTTTTAATGTTTTTATTTATTTTTGAGAGAGAGAGAGAGAGAGAAAGAGACCAAATGCGGGTGGGGGAGGGGCAGAAAGAGGGACACACAGAGTCGGAAGCAGGGTCCAGGATCTGAGCCATCAGCCTGATGCGGGGCTTGAACTCGTGAAGCATGAAATCATGACCTGAGCCAAAATCGGATGCTTAACCGACTGAGCCACCCAGGTGCCCCATAAAGTTGATTTTTAGAAGTTAAAAAAGGCTCTAGACATAAATAAGTGGAAGTTTTCTTTGCTATCTACTGTACTCTGAGAAATGAGAACAAAGTCCATTTTGAAATCAAAATGAATACTTTTGTAGTTTGAATTATTCCTTACCCTTACCTTTATGACAATCTTCATCTGTCTGAGATTGTAGACTCCACTAGAGAATGACTTATATAAATAACTTCGCCATCCACCCTATTGTTCAAGCCAGTAACTTAGCGGTCCTAACTTGATGCTTACCTTTCCTTCACTATCCCCCCACAACCAATCCACAACCATGTCCTGATTTCTATTTCCAAATTACATCTTAAATTCATCCATTTCACACCATTACTACTGCCATGACCACAATCCAAATGACTATTATTTCTCAATGAGAATAATGCAATAATCTTTTATCCACCTTTGCTCAGCCCACTCCTGCCCTTCTAACAAATCCATTCTCCAAGCAAAAAGAGCAATCTTCACAAGACACAAATTAGATCATGCTCTTCCTATGGCCGGGAGTCTTCGTTGGCCTCCCATCACACTTAGAGTAAAACCCATACCCTTTATGTGGCCCACCAGGCTGCTGTGTGATGCTGGCCCCAGCCGTCTCACCAAGTTCATCTTGAGCCATTCTCCCACTTCAGCTTTAATCACTGTCCCTTCTGTCCTCAAACAGACCAAACAATTTCCTTCTTTCATGGCCTTTGCACTAGAGTCCCCTGCCTAAGATATGTCTTCTCAGCTTTTCACTTGACTGGCCTATGCTCAAGCTTTGCACCTCAGCTCAAATGTCACTTCCTCAGAGAGGCCTTCCCAGACCACCTGAGGTAAAGAAGCTTCCTCCTGCTCATTTCCTTATGCAACTTAGGAAAAGCAGGAACACAGGCAGAGCTTTGGAAGGGTAACAGTAACAATAATAACTAATATTATGTATGATCTCTTATGTGCCAGGCCCTGTCCTTAGATAGTTATATATATATTAAGTCACTTAATTCTCTTGGCAACCCTAAAGGCAAGACCTATTATTAATTCTCACCTTCCAGATGAATAAACAGATTGAATGAAACACAGGGGAACTGAAGAACTTTCTCAAGGACACACAGCCCAGAAAGGGTGGAGTCTGAATTCTAAACGAGGCAGTCTGTTTTTAGAGCCCAAGGTCTTAAACAGTAACCTTGTTGGAAAAAGGAACCTTCTTCTTTTGAGAAAAAGGGTAGGAACTAAGGGTGAATATCCAAGTCATCTATTACGCCTGAAGACACTGGCTAGAGGCAAGGCTGGGGAATGGAGAAAAGTGTGGATTTGAAACAGCTCCTGTGGGGAATGGGTAAAATGGCCACCAGGGGGTACCAAGGGGCCACTTAAAGCTGGAAATCACACATGTGTAATGGTGCCATCAACAGTTACACAGGTTTCTTCAGCAGCATTTAGCAGAGATTAACAGGACCAGAGAAAAAACAACTGTTAGCTTTATATGTAGTTGGTGATTGAATGAGTAAGCATAAAAGAGGGCCAAGGGATGAAAGCTTTAAAGGTACAGATGATGGTGTTATTGAAATGGTCAACTTGGCTGGGTGGGATGAGAAGGAGTCAAAAATAAGCATCAAAGGACAATATGAAAACAGCTTTGTGAAGGAACATGTGTGTGTTTAGAAAAAAGGAAAGAAAAAAAGAAAAAAAGGAAAGAAATGTATCAATATTTTAAACGTTGGTAATTCTGGATAACAACAACAAAAAATATCTGACTCTATCTTTGATAATATTAAGGAATTCCTGTTGAATCTTCTTTGGTGTGTTAATGGTATTATAGTAATGTCTTCTTTTAGTTAGACACGGAAATATTTATGGATGAATTTACATGATTATCTTGGAATTGCTTTGAAATAATATAAGACAAGGGGTGGATGGGATTTTTTATGAGCAATAGTGTCCAGGGATTGTGGCCTGTTGGGACTGAGTGATGGCTACATGGGGTTCTGACCAAACATGGCCATCTTAGAAAATAATCCATTTGAAAACATGATCCGATGTTGAAAGATTTATTTCCCACACATTATAATTGCTTTCCAGAGCAATGGATACATATGAAACCATAGGTTCAGACTTCCAAATCCAGCATTAAATACATACACCAAAGATCCCCTGTTTCTAAATCAAGGTCTATGTCCCTAAAAAGGACTTAACCACTATAAGTTGCCAAGGTGCTAGCGACAAAATTTTAATTCTATGTCTCAGGAAAAAAATACTAATAGTCTGAAAGAACTTATATATGCAAAATACTTTCATTTGCACCCCTTGAGGGGTCAGTAATTACCAAGTAATAGCACCAGAATGTAATTATAGAAATTACAGAACTTTATTATGCAACACAAATTATAAATATAAATACATATAAAAGTGCACATGTATTTGCAGCTGCATATGTATACACCTACACACATATAATCAGCTAACATCATCCTTGCTTATAAAAATGTAAGAGTTAGGTACAGCAACTTGCAAATTATTGCAAATGAGTTATATGCCTGGTAAGTCTGCCAAATATCAAAAAGTTTAAATTAGAAATATCAGTTATCTGGGGCAGCAGGGTGGCTCAGCTGGTTAAGCGTCTGACTTCACTCAGGTCATGATCTCGCCATCCTTGAGTTCGAGCTTCTTGCATCAGGCTCTGTGCCAACAGCTCAGAGCCTGGAGCCTGCTTCGGATTCTATGTCTCCCTCTCTCTCTGACCCTCTCCTGCTTGCGCTCTGTCTGTCTCTCTCTCAAAAATAAAATAAAAAACATTTAAAAATTAAAAAAAAGAAATACCAATTATCTACATAATGTAGAAGTCCACCTCATCATGGTTTACTGATCTTAGCAGATGTTAAGACAAATGCAGACTTGATAATAGTAGTAGTCTTTCAACACCTCAAATGAGTGTCCTATATAACTTTATCAAGGTCAAAAATGAAGCTTCCCAAAGATATCCATCCTGTTTCCATCACTGAAGGCAAGATTAGTTGCACTGGTGTTACATCCGTGTGTTCATCCTTGTGTTTATATCCCTTCCACTCAAAGCTGCCTCAGTGTCTTTGGCTAAAAGGTCATGGAGTGAAAACAACGGCGTCCTTCCTAATCCCCATGGTTCCCGAACCAGCCTGAGAAGTAAGGAGATCTGAATTTACAGTAGTCTAGGAGAGGGGGAGGATGTCACAAAGGCTCTTCAACTTTATCATAAATGAAGTGATCAATAACTACATGAAACATTGTCATCAATTATATATGAAACAGAATAAAAGGTAGCCATGCAAAATAACTGCTTAGAGAAGCAAAACTAAACTAAAATAAAAAGTAGGTAGAAGCACTGAGAGCCTTACTGCTGAACTCTGCAGAAGGCGCCTTCAAATAAATATTTCAAGCCTTCATATGAATATTTTAAGCATGACAACCACACATAAACACACAGCCAAAGTGCTCAAATCCACTCAAGAAAGACTATTAAGTCATCAACTTGCTCCTGACAGGATCCACTGAATATGGCAACAGTGAGAAGTCAGGAGACAGTTGGAATCATTTCAAGACTGCTAATTTAACTTGTCTTAAAACCAACCAATGCTCAACGTGTCATCATCAATGTCATCTCATCGCAGTCTGAAAAGCCTTCGACCTAAAGCAAAAAGGTCCCCAAGTGCCACCCTTCTTGTCTACTGGTTGAAAATCTAATTGGTTCTGCTGACAGGCTTGGGAATTGGTAGGAAGGCTGTTCAGTTAATCTCCAAGGGCCAGCAAAGAGCTCAGTATCCATCTCTGAGCTTTGCTCCCTGGCTGTCGTAAAATGACTCTGATGGCAGTGCGAGCTCTTATGCTTCAGCTGTCTTCTGACTTCTGTTAAGTCAAATTCAATAAAGTTTGTCACTCAATAATCTGAGAGCTACCCAACAAAACCTCTTTGATCAATAACAGCTTGCCTGCTTGCACTTGGGAAGGTGACCTATTAAAGATTAAAAACACACCTGCTGCTTGAAGCAGAGAACGTCTTTTACTTTTAAATGAAAATTCAGCCATTAAAAGCAGTTTAACTATTAAAAGTGTATACAAAGCGTTGCACGGGAGAACCAGGAGGGAGATAAAAAGAACAGCTAGCTCGGATATAGTTTCTCCTGAATAAAGAAAAGTTTGATATCTGTACACTTCTGTTATATTCGGTTCTTATACAGGCCACCTTTATCCCATTTTTGCATTTCAGAACCACACATTATTTATTTGTTGCCTGCCTACGGACAAAGACTGGTACTATAACATTAATTCAATCCTCAATCAAAACAAAGTAATCTGCTGTCCCATGTCACTTGCCTTTCTGGGAAAAATCATGAATGCGCGCATCCTGGGAAAATGCATTGTAGTCTTCAAAGTCGTGAGTTTCTTTTTTATTTAAGTGGTTTTCTTCACCCGCCTACACACCTTACGTGAGGCTGTGACTTCAAAATTAAGAGAGGGAGTTCAGGGAACCCAGGGAGCAATGTATAAACTATTGGGAAAGTAGAGAAATGCGTGTGTTTACATCCCACACTCGAGTCTCCCATCTGGATGATGAAAATTATTTCAGAATGAAAAAAATAATTTCATAAAGAAATTTTATGAAGAATGTCAAAAGAATTCAAAATTTAACCAACGGTATTTTGGTTTGTTTTGAGAAAAAGAAAATCGTAGAACTCTTTTTTCCCAAGAGCAGAGAACTGCCTAGCTTGGGCCTTTTCTCTGATCTCAGGAGTGTATGTTTAGGGCGCATTCTGTTTACAATCCAACAGTAATAATTGATGGGGCACCTGGGTGCTCAGGTGGTTAGGCAACTGACTTTGGCTCAGGTCATGATCTCGCTGCTTGTGGGTTCGAGCCCCGCGTTGGGCTCTGTGCTGACAGCTTGGAACCTGGGGCCTGTTTCAGATTCTGTGTCTCCCTCTTTCTCTCTCTGCCCCTCCCCCACTCATGCTCTGTCTCTCTCTCTCTCTCTCTCTCTCTCTCAAAAATAAACATTAAAAAAATAATAATTGAGATGCATTACTATTGTAAAAGAACATTGTATAAATAGAATAAGATAAAAAAAACTTCAGCAGAGACATAATTATGGCTCATATTAATAAAAGGTTCTGCTAGAATGTGACCCGATTGTCAGTTGCACTCACCGGGTAGCAGATGTATTTTCCTGTAAAACGAATGTGTCCATCTCTGAAATGTATGTACATCAGTCTCTCGTGTGGGTATTCTTCATAAAGTTTAAACATGTTTATTCTGTAAGGCATTAATTTTCTCCCATGACATTCACGGTACTATCACACAGGACATATGTGACAGGGAGATATGGATTACATCTCCAACAGCCCCTAATAATTTCATCATAAGTCTCTTTGAACTCTGCAGCTTTTCCCTGATCTGAATTAATCACTTCTCCCCTTCGCTGGCTATTATCTCCTTAGTTTTGTGCTTCTGGTTTTCCAGTTTCTATTTGAAATGTCTTCATCAAAGCAGCTACATTCAGAAACATGAGTTCATTTCTGCTTTTATCTGTTTTCTCCTGATTTGTGTGATATGCATAGATCAAGGTGTTTAGCTCCTGTATGTCACAACACATAAAGTCCAGAAAGGCCAACCTAATCTAATTAAGGTTTTCTAACTAAAATAAGATAATTCTTCATGTCAGCTGAACCCTGGGATGAGGTGACTCGTTTCTGAGGATATCTTAGTTTGCTCAAATGTATAGTTATAATGAGGTTGAGCTGAGGACAAGAAACATTACTGCTTGTGATCAAGAAAGGATCACCTTTTCTGGTGAATCAAGAAAAAAAAACTAGTGTTGAAGGTTGTTCTATTAGTACACATATGTCTTGTGATAGAAAAGCTTTTAAGTCATCTAAATCAAATGACAATAGTAAAAAAAAAAAGTGAGTTCTAGAATATGAGAATTAGAGACAATAAAGGAACAAGCAATCAACAGAGTTTTTCTTCCATGGGGAGCAATTGCTTGGCAGGTAAAGGCAATTTTGGGGGGTGTTTTTACAGTCTAAAGTTAGTATGTGACTAGGCATCTTAGGATTGGTTTGTAAAAAATGCATTGCAGCAGTTTAAAATACCAACAAGAATTAAAGTGGACAACACTATCATCCTCCATCTGTATGCGATACCCTGTCCAGACCATGCTCGATGCTTCTCGAATGTAATACACCCCAAACCATTTTCATCATCTCGCCTAAATGCCTCCATAAACTTGATCTTTCTCGGTGAATGACATCATCAGCCACTCAGCTACCAAACAACACAGAAACCTGGGAATTACTTGGAGTCTTCATTCCTCTTTGGTTACCATGTCTAAGCAATCACCAAGTTCTGGTGATTCTTTTCCTTCTAAACCTCTCCATCTGTCTACTTTCCTCCATTCCCTTGGCCAGTCGCAGCACGAGCTCGGGTGCCCATCATCTCTTACTTTGATTTCTGCTCCTTGATTACTGATCAAACGGCCTCTAGGACGTTGGGCTTGTATCTCTCTAATTCATTCTCTACATGGCAGCCAGATCCGTCACTACGGCGCTTAAAGTTCAACGGTTCCCCGCCGCAATCAAGGTGAAATCAAACTCCTCGCGATGATTTGCAGGGCCCTTTTATGATCTGGTCTCTGCCTCCTTTCCAGAACCATGCCTCAGTATGACCCCACATATACCAACAATTTCCCTCTCTCTCTTTGACTTCGTCAATCTGCTACAACTGTCCCCTTGCTCCCTGCCACCAGCCATTTGGTCGCCTTGCATGCCAGTGACTTTTACCTCAGGGACTTTTCATTCGGTATTCTTTTTATCTGGAATAGTCTTTCGCTGTGGAGAGTCACGGGGCTTGTTCCTTTCATGGCTTTCTTCAAATATCTCCTCCCTGAAGCCACACCTTCCTATTTACAATTGCAGGCTATGTCTCCCGGCTCCAGCAGACCCCACCACTTCCCCTGCTTTGTTTTTTTTCCACCGCACTTTTCACCATGTTGTACTCTATAGTTAATGTCCGTTTATCTTGTTCATCAGAAAATAGGCTGTAGGAAGGCAGAGAGTTTGATCCGTTTTGTTCTCTGGTACATCTCCAGAGTCTTGAATGGGCCTGGAAGGTGGGCACGAGTTAGAACACTGTGCACCTTCCCACGCTCTTTCCTTCTGGCGGCAGACCGCATGCTATACGCATCATGGCCCCAGCACTCCCAGTCCGCGGGGCCCTGGAAAATGGCTAAATCCCTCTATGTCTCAGTGTTCTCATCTGTAAAAGAGGGAAGATAAACTCCTAGGGATATTATGAAGATGAGACACGAAACATGCTTAGACCAGTGCCTAGGCGTCTAGGAAGTGCTCAGTGACTATCGGCTGCTGTTCCAAGTACTGCTGCTGACACAGCTCCTTAAGACTAAGTGATGTGACCTGTTGGCCTTCTGATTCCCTGGGAGTTAAGCACAATGGTTTGCATATAACCAAAGGTGATTTAAACATTACATATCTTAACAACTACACTAGGTGAGGGTCCTGAAGACCCTCTGCTGTGCCTTTCATTTTCCTTTTATTTGCTGGATCATAGGGAGATCTAGAGGTTTCTGGAAGAGAGTCTGGGGCTTCCGGAGCATGGAAGGCGGAGCATGGCACCGAGGGCAGTGCTATCTCCTAACTAATAGAGAAACAATTCAACATTTAACAACAGGAACGCTTGTTCTGCTGCGTAACACGGATCACACTGCATATAGCAGACACCCAAATGCTAACTAGACAAAAAAAAAAAAAATGGCACCAGTTAAAATTTCATGTCGGTAGCATTGCTGTTACCAAGATAAGGCCAAATCCAGAAATCTTATATTGCTCCCAAATAGACTCATGGACGTCTCATGTAAATTTAAAAGAACAACCATGGATTGCTTACTTTAAAAAAAATTTTTTTTGAGGGGCACCTGCGTGGCTCAGTCGGTTAAGCGTCCGACTTCGGCTTAGGTCATGATCTCGCAGTTCGCTGGTTCGAGCCCCGCGTCGGGCTCTGTGCTGACAGCTCAGAGCCTGGAGCCTGCTTCGGATTCTGTGGCTCCCTCTCTCTCTCTGCCCCTCCCCCACTCATGTTCTGTCTCTCTCTCAAAAATAAATAAGACACTAAAATTAAAAAATGTATTAAAAAAATTTTTTTGAGCCATGGATTCTTTATACCCTCACTCCCATCCATCTTCTCCTTTTCACCACTATCCCCACTGTCATATAATATGTCTGGAAGAAATGTACATACAGGCAGCAGACACAGTAGATTGGCAAAGATCTGTTCACATTTAAAGAAATTTTGATTTCGTCTTTAAAAGCCAGTGATGGTAATAAGTGAGTGGGGTGAGGGGAGGAAGTGGTGAGAGGGAAAAAAGAGAGAGAGAGATTGAAAAGTAAGCTCGACAGTAATTTAAAGTCTTCCTAGTTATTAATTCAATGAGTTTTAATATCACCTTTGAAGCCCTGTCATGATTGCAATAAACACGCTCCCTAATTAATTTTGAATTTAACATCCTGAGTTAATCTTTCGTTTGCCCTTGGTTGATGTTGTTACTGATTTTTTTGGTGGGCTGGTCCAGTTGTAGGTCAGCCATTTTCCATCCATGCTCTCTATGGTAATAGGAACTAATAAAGTATTCTGCTATACTTTCCAAGCCGTGCAACTACTAAAAAACTATGTGATCTGAAGAATAAGAATATATCTCTACTCGTAATGCCTTTCAGAGTTAGAGGAAATTATTGCTTCTAAAATTCCACAGTGGGTACTCTCTCAAAGTTAACGCTCCTCTTTGCTTTTTTAAAGTACAGCCTTTAGTCAGTAAATAACATCATTTCTGACAACTAAAGTGACGACAGATGTGATGCTATCTTTATTGATTGGCAGGGAGATATTAGAAATTTTCTGGAAACTCTGAACTATCAATAGTTGACAGCTCTTCCCCTACAAAGCTGCAATGAATGCTGCTTACGCTATTTCCTGAACGATTCTTCCCGTGAATTAACTTTCTGTTTTTTTTGTGGAATATCATCAAGTTTTGATCATTTGAACAAAAAAGGCTTCCTGGTAGGTTTCCTTTCTAGGCCAAAGTTAAATAAAGGGCGTTTAAAATTACCTAAGATACTACTGAGATACCACATACAGTTTATTTGAAAGTTATTCAGGCTTAATGAGCTAAAGAAAAGAATTTAAACTCCGTTTAAGGGGTCCTTCAGAATCCAAGGTTGTTTTTTTTTTTTTTATGTTTTATTTTATATTTGAGAGAGAGAGACAGAGCGTGAGCAGGGGAGGGGCAGAGAGATGAAGACAGAATGTGAAGCAGGCTGCAGGCTCTGCGCTGTCAGCACAGAGCCCAACCCGGGGCTCGAACTCACAAACCATGCTCGAGATCATGACCTGAGCTGAAGTCGGACTCTTAACCAACTGAGCCACCCAGGTGCCCAAGAATCCAAGTTTTTAAATTAAATCTGCTCATTTTGCAACTTCTTCATTTTTTCACTATTAATTTTTGTCAAAATTAGTTTATATTCTCCTTATAGTGCCTAAGCATATACTCTTTAAGTGGATTCAGCCTAGCCACGGAATAAGCCTTCCGGAACATATGAAAACCCAGCCTCGGGTAATATCACGAGACCACCACCCTCCCTAAGCCGCCCCCCCTTTCGCTCTGATTAGCCCTTAGGAAGCTACTGCTCTTTGCTTGGCCCACTCGCACTGTGTCTTGGACCCAATTTGTTAAGTGCTTGTAGCTTGAAGCCTACTATCCTCATCACTTGAGGGGGAACTGAGAGTCCGGCTCTGGTTTATTCTTACGTGTCAGGATTCTCCAAAAGGGAGTTGATGAATCAGCTTCTACGGATCCACGGGTCCCTAAAATGTGTGCAAAATTCTGTATGTAAATGTAAGTAATTTTCAAGAGAAAGGGCTCTATGCTTTCATCAGTTTTCCATAGAAGCCTCAACACAAAAAACGTTATGAACCTGTTTTTTTCCACCCTCACTTAAATAACAGAATACAATTGAGGCTTACTGCTCATACCTTATTTTTACTTTGGGATGTTTCATTTATTTTTAGCAAATAGGTTGCAAGTGTAGCTTGTCAGTTTCATTGAAAGGGTTACATTATTTTGGTTGTGCTGACAGTTTTTGTTCACTGGAACTGTAGATTTTGGTAATTTGGGTAATTTTCTTAGGTGAATCACAAATATGGAGGAAACTTAAAGAGCTTTTGGAGAATTGTCATCAACTTCACTTCACATGATAAAATTAGCACCTCCCAAAGAAGCCCCAGTTTTTCGAAGAGGCCCAAATTCGTTCGGAAATCCTTTGGTACTTATTCTTGGTTTCATTCTGCTTCTTGGACTTTTTTTTTTTAAATCCTAAATCCTAATGCTAATGCTTAATCAAATATTATCTTTCATTTTTATTTAACTCTTTCATGTCTGTGTGCCTTTCTATTTTTATTATTATGAGTATAATTGACACATAATGTTACATTGGTTTCAGGCACACGGCATAGTGACTCGACAAGTCTACACATTATACTAGGCTCACCGCAAGGGTAGCTACCCGCTCTCTGCACCCACTGCTATTACAACAGTGATGTCGCAATGTTGGGGTTCGGAGCTGACGGCCACAAAAGAATTCTTAAGATGTCTTTGGTGCAAAAGGGTGGTTTTATTAAAGCACGGGGACAGGACCCATGGGCAGAAAGAGCTGCACTGGCGTGGGGAGGTGTGGCCGATGATCCACTTTCAAGTTGGGAGGAGGTCAGGAACGGCACCGTCTCCAAGGAGTTTTGGAAACAAGGTTTGGTCATTTGTTACTGTTTAGTAAAAGTTCAGTCCTGAGACCCTTCAGATGTATATCCATGGGCCATATGCTTGGAGTATGTTTCCCAACTGACATCTTGGGCGGGCAGAGATAAAGAAGTTTCCAAAGGAATTTCTGTATGTTTGAAGTAAACTCACAGGATCCTGGGGGGTCGGGCTAATGTTAAACTAAGACTGCCTTTTGTTTCGTTAGCAAAGTGTCATCACTGAGGCAGTTGAGTTCCCAAGGAATGTCACTCTGCCTGTATCACGGACTTGGCAGGGGCTGTAAGTGGTAAGGAAATTTAATTTTTTTCTTTTGCCTTTGTTTCCCACATCAATAAAGGCTGACTATGCTCCTTTATGGGCCTTTTCTCTTCAACCAAACTAAAAGCTCTCCGAGGAAAGTGGCACTTAAAATTTTTATTTTCTTTCTCCCTCAGAGAAGTGCACTAGCAGGTAGACACTCGGTAAGTCCCCACGAAATGAATACGCTCGGTTCCCTAGTCAGAAATGTATCCTCATCCCTACTCTAGTCTAGGTATGTGAAACAAGGCTTCTTCCTTAGTGCAGAAAGACAGGTCACTATTTTCTCTGACCTTTTCGTTTTCCTCATAGTCAACAACCTATTGTAAGATGACTTTGAAAGTCACCTAGGTGCACTGCAACTTCATACAGCAACTTTCTCATGAGGGTCTTTACAGACCCTCTCTCCACCTCCAGCCCATCTAACGGATGTCTAATGATCCTGGTTCACTACACAGGAGTGCTCAATTCAGCAGGGGCAAGGGGGAGGGTGGGTGGGGAAGACCAGGGGGCATTAAAAGCCTCGTGGATAATTCCCCATCCATCCTCCTGGAAATGAGCCCTTTCTCTCCCCTTCCTCCCCGGCAAGCAGAGAAACACTAAATTAGAACATTTAGGAAAAGAAGAGAATTAGCCCACTGGAATAAATTTTGTAATTTCAGAAGCTGAATTCTATAAAATTACGGTGGTTAACAAGCACTTGGTAATGAAGAATTTATGGCCATATTAGGAGTCACTTACAAAGACTCTTACCTAAAGGGCTTAAAATGGCCTTTGTACACCTCAGTGGAACTCTCTCCGCCCACGAGTAAGAATAAGCTAAAATTTTAAGTTGATTAATCTCTCTTTTCAAGGTCTAGGAACAAGTGGGAAAGCAGTCGTTTTATATGTAATTTTCGCTCTTAAAATACCTGCAAAGGTTGCAACAATGTGGATGGAACTAGAGTGTATTATGCTAAGCAAAATACGTTAGAGAAAGACAAATATCATATGATTTCACTCATATGTGGAATTTAAGAAACAAAACAGATAAACAAAGGGGAAGGGGAGGAAAAATAAAATAAGATAACAGAGAGGGAGGCAAATCAGAAGAGACTCTCAAATACAGAGAACAAGCTGAGGGTTGCTAGAGGGGAGTGGGGGGATGGGCTAAATGGGTGATGGGCATTAAGGAGGACAGTTGTTGGGATGAGCACTGGGTGTCATATGTAAGTGATGAATCACTAAATTCTATTCCTAAAACCAATACTACACTATATGTTAACTCCCTTGAATTTAAATTACAAAAAAAAAAAAACAAAACAAAACAAAACCCAAAAACAAACATAAAATAGGGCCCCTGGGTGGCTGAGTCGGTTGGGTGTCCGACCTCAGCTCAGGTCATGATCTGGGCTCTGTACTGACAGCTCAGAGCCTGGAACCTGCTTCAGATTCTGTGTCTCCCTCTCTCTCTGCCAATCCCCTGCTCGCACTCTGTCTCTCTCTGTCTCTCCCTCTCAAAAATAACATTAAAAAAATTTTTTAACATAAAAAAACAAAATACCTGCAAATGTGATTGACTGGTATGGGAAGAGTAAGTTACAGCTGGGGACTGGACTTTCCTTGAATGAATAGGGTACTTTACTTGAATGAAGTAGAGAAATGAAGACATGTTGAGATTTACATTCCAAGGAAAAGATGGAAGATGATCTTAAAATAAAATATGAAGGGGCACCTGGGTGGTTCAGTCAGTTAAGTGTCTGACTCATGATTTCGGCTCAGGTCAGGATCTCATAGTTCATGAGATGCAGTCCTGCCTCGGGCTCTGAGCTGACAGCAACTGAGCCTGATTGGGATATCCTCTCTCTCCCCCTCTTTTTCTGCCCCTCCCCAGCTCACACTCATGCTCTCTTACTCAAAATAAATAAATGAACTAAAAACATTTAAAAAAAAATACTGAAACTAACAGTTTAGGGGCACCTGTTGGCAACACCCCCAAGGAGGTACAATCCGAATAATCGAGAATATGGGGAATTCTGCAAGATGAATGACCCAGTTTCTTTCATAAATGACTGGCAAGAGAATTGTTTTTTAAGTTTAATTATTTATTTTGGGAGAGAGAGAGAGAGCAGGGAAGGGGCAGAGAGAGACAGAGAGAGAATCCCAAGCAGGCCAACCCTGTCAGCACAGAGCTGGATGTAGGGGCCCGAGCTCGTGAGTTGTGAGGGCAAGACGGGAGCTGAAACCAAGAGTTGTAAGCTTAACCAACTGAGCCACCCAGGTGCCCCAAGAGAATTTTTTAAAAAGGAGGAGGAGGAAACCTCGGTTTCAGAGATTCAGGAGAAATATTAGCAAAATACAATATGAGGACTCTAGTTTGATCCAGAGTCAAACTGTAAAAATGTACAGAGGAGGAGATAATCAAGAGGGAGGGAAACCTGAGCTCTTTGAATATCTGATGGCATTAAAGAAAACATTTTAGATGTATTCTTGGTGTACAATTTATGGATGAAAGTACTTCAGGATGAATGATGTCTGGTATTTTATTTGATAGACTCTCATGGAGAGAGAGAGTGGTGCAAGGAGATACAAATGAAACTAGATCTCAAGTTCTGATTATTAAAGTAGTGATGGGTATATTGGGCTCCTTATATTATCGTCTTTACTCTTGCGAATGTTTTAAATTTTTCATAGTAAAATATTTTTTAACAATAAAACCGTAGACGGCGCTAGAGTCTGGAGACCAGAGGATAAAAAATCGGAAATTTTTGAATTATAATTACTTCCATATGCACAGATACAGACTTCATTTAAAATGCCAATTAGGCATCTAATTGCATCAATTACAGATCTCTGCTTTTAAATCACTATGGCCAAGGGTTTACTTATTTTGGTTCTCATTATGGCACATAAAACACCACATTTCACTAGAAAATGCATCAAGAATTCACAGTTTTTCCTGTTCTTTCAATACATTATAGGCAGAATTGACAATGAGCAGAAAATATCTTTTTTGTGTAACTCGCTGGAGCTTTTACGTTCGCTCCTAGAACCCACATGTATGCAGATGTGACACGTACAAGAGTGATCTGGTGTCCGTTAAGAAATAAACACAGGTACTGCTAATTTTAAGAATGTTTTTAAAGCTTCATCTGCCGACCTCCTCTCCCAAAATTAGCTTCCCAAAGAGAAAAATAGAGATTTCTCTCCCATTTCCGCTGTGGGTTAAACCTTTCGTGTTATTGGAGATGATGGAAAACATGAGGAAAATGTTCTTAAGCGTCAGAATGATCTCATCAGCATTACTGGGCCGTTCCGAATGTAATCAAAGAGGTAAATGGGAATAAAAAATATTCTCTGACAGATGAGCCTACCATGTCATGGGAATTTGCAGCCTGTCTGCACAGAATGAATTTCCTATTGAGGCAAAATGTTCCCTCTGATGATAAAGGAACTGCTACCAAAATAACTTTAAAGCCGCAGAACCGTAATAAGAACAGTTAAGAGGTGCCGCGTGACATATCACAATCATGAGCTACTAATACTGACAAACAATTCGGGATCGGGATGAGTAGGCTGAGCCTCAACGAAGGCTTCAGGATGGTCATGAAGAGGGAAGGGAAAAAAATTACTGGCTAGAAACCACTGCAACAAGCTGCTGAATATTAACTATCGAAGACCAGTCTAGCAGAGGGATCTTGAGGGACGTGGGTGTGTGTGTGTGTGTGTGTGTGTGTGTATAGCCATATTAAAAATCTTCTCGGTAATTTATTCAACTAATAGGCACTTAATCTATGTTCTGAAAGGGTAGATGATTGAACTGGATAAGTTCTAAGGCAATGGTGGCCAGATTTTTGTAATTTCTTGAAGGGTACGATTTCTTTTTTTTTTTTAAAGTTCGGGGCCCCCGACTTTGCTAAGAAAGATCGTTTTGAAAACAAATAATAACAACGAGGACTAAAAATAAACGACGGCAAAGATCTATTATTATTGCCATTTCAAAAATGATATTTCAATACTAAGCCTGGTATATTTAGCTCTCTGACAAGTTCACCCCATCATCTTCCTCCTCCACACTGCGCTACCGAGGCTGAAGTGCTGTCACAGACTGCTTGTCGCAGGCTAGTGCAGGTCTGGGGACCGGCTGTGGGTGCCATCACTCCACAGTCTCTTCTAACACCGAGTGACCATCACAGAGTCTAAGACTTCAGACTCCTGAGGAGGGAGAGACACTGATCTTTTAGGGTTGTTAAATGGAAAAGGATGGGGCTCCTGGGTGACTCAGTCAGTAAAGCGTCCGACTTCGGCTCAGGTCATGGTCTCACAGTCCAGGGTCCGTGGGCTCGAGCCCCGCGTCAGGCTCTATGCTGACAGCTCGGGGTCAGGAGCCTGCTTCGGATTCTCGGTCTCCCTCTCTCTCTGCCCCTCCCTCACTCGCAATCTGTCTGTCTCTCTCTCTCTCTCAAAACTAAACAAACATTAAAAAAAAATGTTTTTTAAATGGAAAAGGATATTTGTCATTTTGAAAGGCAATTTCTTCAGTCAATCTCTTTCTCCGAATGACCAAGTATTACTGTCTCATTTCCTCACCTGTTTTCCTTTCTAAACCACTTTATAAAACAGGTATTTTAGACACATCGTTTATTATAGCAGTGCGGATCCCTTTTGGCTAATACTTTAGGAGTTAGTTTGAAAGTCCTGATTTTGGGGGGGTTGGGTGTTTCAGTTGGTTAAGAGTTGGACTTTTGGTTTCAACTCAGGTCATGATCTCCCGGTTCGTGAGTTCGAGCCCCACGTTGGGTTTGGGACTGGCAATGTGGAGCCTGCCTGGGATTCTCTCTCTCTCTCCAACTCTCTCTGACCCTCCCTTGCTTGTGCTCTCTCTCTCTCTCTCTCTCTCTCAAAACAAATAAACTTTAAAAAAGTCCTGATTTTGGAAAGTAGTATAGACAGCTGATTTTTTTTTTAATTTTTTTTAACGTTTATTTATTTTTGAGAGACATAGAGACAGAGTATGAGCAAGGGAAGGGCAGAGAGAGAGGGAGACACAGAATAGGAAGCAGGCTCCAGGCTCTGAGCTGTCAGTGCAGAGCCGGATGTGGGGCTCAAACCCACGAACTGTGAGATCATGACCTGAGCCGAAGTTGGACGCCTAACTGACTTATGCACTATTGTTTAATGCAGCATGCACTATTGTTTAATGCAGCATGATTCACAATACTCAAGATACGGAAGCAGCCCAAGTGTACGCTGATAGATGAATGGGTAAAAAAGATGTGGCATTATGGAATATTATTCAGCCATAAAAAAGAACGAAATCCTGCCATTTGCAACAGTCTGGATGGATATAGAGAGTATAATGTTAAGTCGAAGAAAGCTAAATACTATATGACTTTACTCATATACGTAATTTAAGAAACAAAACAAAGAAAGAGGAAAAAAGAGAGAGAGACAAACCAAGAAGCAGACTCCTAACTATAGACAACATACTGATGGTTTCCAGATGGGAGGTGAGGGGGGAATGGGTGAAATAGGCAGTGGGGATTAGGGAATACACTTATTGTGATGAGCGCTGAATAACGTAGAGAACTGTGGAATCACTATATTGTACACCTGAAACTAACAGACCACTGTATGTTAACTATCCCAGAATTAAAATTTAAAAACTCAATTAAAAAAATACAGGTTGGGCATATAAACAAATATTGGATTCTGGTTAATGACGAACAAGTACTTGAAGGGGGAGTAGTATACTAATATGTGCAACTTATTCTGAAATACACAGAAATACAAGATGTCTTCGTAGGTAGAAAGTTCAACTGATGTGTGATAAAGCAAATATAATAAAATGTTAGTTGTAAAATCTGAGTGGTGGGTATGTGTATGTTCACTGTAAAGTTATTTCAACATTTCTGTAGTTTGTTCTCTTAATAAAATTGTTGGGAAAACAGGTTGGGAGGTTGGGTCACGTGGTGCATTCAAAAAATAGAAGCTAGGTACTCATTAAAAATAAAAGGGTAGAGGAATGTTTATTATTGCAACTGACTGACAAATCTTTGAAAATCAAACTACAAAATAGTATGTGCAGTATATCATTTTTGCGAAACACAAGTTAAAAAGTATAGATATTAAACAAAAGAACCAAAGGACATACACTAAGTTATCACCTCTAGACATGGGACTATTACTATTTTTTTCCTTTTAGCTTTGTGTGCTTTCCAAATCATCCTACTTAATTAGGAAAAACTAAAAGTAATTAAGAGAATGGGGAAATTATTTCATAGTAAGTTTTGAACCAGAGGTTTCAAAAAAAAATTTTAAAACTAAAGTGTTCAATATTTAAAAAGTTTTTTTAAATTTATTTATTTTTGAAAGAGAGAGAGCACTAGTGGGGACAGAGAGACAGAGAGAGAGAGAGAGAGAGAGAGGGAGGGAGGGAGGGAGGGAGGGAGACACAGAATCTGAAGCAGGCTCCAGGCTCTGAGCTGTCAGCACAGAGCCCAATGTGGGGCTTGAACTCATGAACTGTGAGATCATGATCTGAGCTGAAGTTGGACGCTTAACCGACTGAGCCACCGAGGCGTCCCTAAAGTGTTCGATATTTTAAAATGGAAGAAAATGAAGTATGGGGAATGGAATTTAGAGAACAGTAAGAAAGAGTTTGTTTAGATATATTGAAATGTTTGATAATAAAAGTAACAACATGCTAGAACAGAGACCAGATTTCCTCTTTCTGGAAACATAGTCCCTAAGAAAGGAAACTACATAAGTGACCTCTAGAGGTTTCTTCCAGTTTTATGACTTTTTTTTTTAAAAGCACGGTTGATATTTATAGTCAGTCTAAGGGTGTCAAAATATAGCCAGATGTTATAATTAATTTGGAGAAGTATATTATTCCTTCCTTAAACTTTGGCTATGACAGAAACCCAGCAATTAGAAGAAAAGGCAGTATCAACAAAGGAGACTGAGGGACTCTAATCTCCAGAGGTACCTCAATCATTAGCCAAACTTCACATAAATTCATGAGTCTAAACACGGGGCAGTTTCGATCCCTGTCTGATGAAAAAAGAAGAAAAAAGAAAAACAAAGAACGATTTTCCAGAAGTCACCATAACACTCTCAAGGAAATTTTAAAAATTAATTTTAACACCAAGAAGGCTTGGGAGTAACAAATCAATTTCGTCCTACAACTCAGGGAGAGTTTGCCAACGTGTGCGGGCACGCATGTGTGTGTGTGTGTCAAGCGAACTATGGGGAGAATAACTTGCCCAAGCTCAAGTACCTAAACATGAAAGTGGAAAACACTAGGGGAAAGGTTTCTATTAAGACTTGGTCTCATGGTGATCAGATGTAGATGAAATGGTGAGCTGGGGACAGAGTATTGTGAACACGGTTTTAAACTCTGAATCTGAAAAAAAAAAAAAAAAAGCTTTTTTCATTTTGATTTGATTATAAATGTAAATTTCAGAATGTGGAAATACTAACAGCATTTCTAACAAAATTCTTCAGCCAACATGGGTTTTTCGGGAAGTGAAACCTTGGTTAAAAATGGAACACTGGACACCTCCACGGTGCTTATTCATCAATTGCAAAATAAGGTATTTAAAAACCAAATCCATAGAGTAGTAAGTTGTTTGGAAGGAAAATTCATAAAATTCCCATGCTGGAATGAATCTCTTCCTAGCTTTTTAAAGCAAACAATAAGAGAAACATACAAATTGTTTTATTGACCTTGCTGAGGTAACCAACATCACTGTTAATATAAACTCTTAGGAGTACTATCAGCCCGACCTAAGCTGGGTTATTAGACTAGACACTTTAGAACCCAGATCGAAAAATAAGACCTAACACGTGTTTGAAATCTAAGCCCTAGATTCCCATTTCTGAGATTGTTAATGAGTGTGTTGGAGATTCTTTAAAGAAGAAAATCTCTGGTTTTTTTTTATTTAAAAGAAAATTCATATAGATTGATCTTTAAATTTTTGGAAATGATTTTGACAAATTACTTTTCATTTCCACAGAAGATAATGGCCCTATTAAACGAAGTAATAATAGGGCGTGGATTAAATGGGCTCTAAAAGGATATGATATTGATGTATCCACATTTTCCGGCTCATTCATTGAAAGGATTAGCTGTAACTAGCGCAGTAGCCATAAAGGTTGAGAGAGAAGGGTTCCGAAGAACTGCCAGATGGTCCGAAGCAAAGATCTTACAATAGTGTTACTGGAGCCCTTCACACAAGGACAGATATAATCTAGCTTTGAAAGCTGCCAGGGACTATGAAGTGTTGCTTCCCGTTTGTACATAAACTATGAGTTATTGTCACAGTGTTGGAGAAATGGAGAAAAACAGAAATTTCTGGCCAAGTCCCAAAGCTTCTCATAGCTGGGCAATGCTCACCAGTTTTAAGTATTTTTCTATTTCACCTTAAAAGTTAAAGCTAATTGTTGAGTAAACGATGATCAAGAACCACATGTGTCAGGATCCACAGAAAGTGGAGAACTTTTACTCTCTACATTGCTAGGAGATTTGTAGTTGATCAAAATTTAAAAGACACGATAAAGGGGTGAATCCTACTCAGACAAAATGCATACGTTATTCTTAGGTAATTAATGGCCTTTTACCAACACATGCAATTAACTCAATCTAATCACAGATGCCAGTTAGCGAGTTGCAAATAGGAGGTTCGGCATATGTACTGAACACCTGTAATAGGATGGAATTCTTCTGAACCTCATATTTTGGAAATAGGACTTTATTTGTTCCTTCTTTTTGTTCTCTTATATCCTCTCTCGCCATCACCTTACCACCCAGAGCCTTCAACAAGTCAGTTGCTAAAACTGAGATCCGAAGGACTTCTGATTTTAAGGGTCCCAAGCCTGCAGCCATTAGGTTCTTCTGAGCTGAAATTTCATCATGGTGTATAATTCTCTCCTTCATATCATTATATTTCTATTTTGTGCTAAAATTCTAAATAGGTTTCACAGATTAAAAGTGCTGTATGATTAAGTCATACTTGTCAGGCTGTTCATTAGTGGTTCATTGAAAAGGACAATGCTAATTCCAGCAGGAAGTAATGGAATGTAAAAAAAAAATGTATATCAAAACGTTGAATACCAATTCAACCCATTCCACAAGAAACCCGGGCCTTCATTTTTTCATCTCATATTCCTTCATAATTTATCTTTTGCGTAACTTATTTTTTATGATTCAAATTTTCATTAGAAATGAACAGAAAGTAAGCAGGGTTTCTTAGGATTCACAGAGGGAATTCAGGGGTCCATGAGCTTGGAAGGAAAAAAATATCCATTTTTTACTAAACTCTTGAAATTTTAGCATTTCCTTCAATCACAAATGTAGGCTATGAACAATGATATTTTCATATGACATTATAGTTGTTGCAGTTATGTCCAAATGCCATGTAGTAGCTCATTCTTAATGACAAATTACAATAGTTATTAGAGCAAAACTAGATCTTTTTATTTTATTGCCTGAATAAGGAAGCACATATATTACTATATCACAACTGTGTTTTAAACATATTTTGATAACTGTATTTCGATGTATTGCTTTATTTTGTATTCCTATAATTTTGTTAATACATTTGCAACATTATTTTGAGACAGGATCCATAAGGATCCTGGAAGGGGCCCATGGAATAAAAAGGGTTAAGAACTTCTGAAGGATTATAATATATGCACTTAAACACCATCTACCAAATATATCATGTTTCCGCGCCTTACTGGAACATAAATTAAAATTAAAAAAGAGCCCAGATACCCAAAGAATACAAAAATACTAATTCGAAGGCATACATGAACCCTGATGTTTAGCGCAGCATTATCTATGATGGCCAAACTATGGAAACAACCCAAGTGTCCATTGACTATGAATGGATAAAGAATATGTGTATATATACACACATACATATAATACAAGATATACATATATATATGTACATATATATACATATACACAAACTATGTGTGACTATGAATGGATACAACCATATGATGTCACTGGTATGAGGAATTTAAGAAACAAAACAAACAAGAAAGGTGGGGGAGAAGAAAGAGGCAAACCAAATCACAGATACTTAACTATAGAGAACAAACGGATGGTTACCAGAGGGGAGGTGGGGGAGGGGACGGGTTAAATAAATGACGGGGATTAAGGAGGGCACTTGTTGTGATGAGTACAGGGTATTGTATGGAAGTACTGAATCGCTATATTGTACATCTGAAACAGATATTACACTTTATGGAATTTAAATAAAAACTTCAAAAAAAGAGCCTAGAAAGTGACATGCTTCCTATATAAAGTGGTGATATCACTGGCTGGTGGATATTATTGATTACAGATTCACTGAAGGAATTATGGACGTTAGATTTTTTGATGATTCTAGATTTAGTCAAACAACGTGTTTGTATGTTAGTATGTCGTCAGCGGAAGCCTATTATTCACAAGTTGGTACCCACTTTCCCTGGATCAGAACTTAGTTACAATGATAGTTAACTAGTCTCTGTGAAAGCTGAACCTTTGTGAAAACAGTCACATCATAGTTCATCAAATCTGGTACAGATAAATCAACCGGTCAATTAACAGGCACTTAGGGAATTGCAATAATGACACCACTAGACAGAGAGCCATTCTCCAGAAGAGAAAACAACTAACTTGAACTTATTATGTAATAAACAACCTCTAAGGTGACTTTTATCAGGAGAAATTTCACAATTATTGAAAAGGATTTCAATCACCCCAAACTTTAACAGAGCAAAGATCTAATCAGTAACACGGACAACTTATTTTCCTTATAAAAATATAACTTTCTCTAAAAAGTTTGATTTCATGGCAGATTGGAGTAAATGTTCGATTTTCTATTGGCTATGAAACAGACAGGAATCTATATGCATGATCTAATTATGAAGTAAAATTTAGACTTATTACAATTCTGTCAGAATGACCTCCTGACAGAGTTTTCTGCATGGAATTTTTTGGGAGAGAAAGTTCCACAGTTTAGTGAGGCAGATCTGTGATGACACAAACATAATTCAAAGCTGAAACTCACAGGTTGATCATGACCCTGTTACCTCTTGAGAACTGCCACTTCCCTGGCTGCTTGATGATTGGATTGGACTTTAAGAAATCACATTTTATCCAATCAGAATCAGATGGGAAGCTTGTTACAAACAAATTTCTAAGCTCACCCACAGATCGAGATTCAGTAGGCCCAGCTGGCTTCTCTGGTGAATTCTACCAAAGAGCAAAGGAGAAAATAATACCAATTCTTCTCAAATTCTTTCAGAAAATTGAAAAGGAAGAATACTGTCGAACTCACTTTATGAGGACATTACCCTGATAAAAAACCAGACAAAGACATTATGAGAAAACTCACAAGCCCAATATCTCTCACAAACATATAAATCCCCTGTTGTAACTTCTATTTAACACTATAGCAGAAGTTGTAGTCAGTGCAGAATGGCAAGAAAAATAAATAAAAGATGTCCAAATGGGAAAAGAATAAGTAAAACTGTCATTATTAGCACACAACATGGTTGTTTATGTCGAACATTCTATGGAATCTACAAAAAAAGCTAATAGAACTTATAAGTTTAGTTGGTTGCAGGATATAAGGTCAATTCACAAAGTCAACTGTATTTCTACATACTAGCAACAAGCTACCGGAAATTTAAAATTTTTAAATAAATTTTACAATAGCATTTAAAAATACAAAGCTCCTAGAGATAAATCTGACAAAAGATGCACAAGACTGGTACACTGAAAATCACAAAATATTGCTGATGGAAACTTAAATTTTAAATTAATGGAGAGATATACCATGTTCATGGGTTAGAAGACTTAAGATGCCTATTCTTTCCAAATTGATCTATTGATTCAATGCAGTCTCAGTGAAAATCCTGGCCGTCAAATAAAAATTGACAAGATAATTCTAAAATTCATATGGAATGCAAAAGACCTAGAATAACCAAAACATCTTTGAAAAGAAGATCTAAGTTGGAAGTCTAAGATTACCTGATTTTAAGACTTACTATAATGATAAAGCAATCAAAATAGCATGGTTTCAGGGTAAAGATGGACAAGTGTGATACTCTAATTTACAGTAAGAGAAACATATTTGATCTTCACCTCGATTTCTGGCACAGAGCTTCAAAAACCCTTGGAATCTTCCAAGTGGTGAGAGAGATCAGGGTGTCTTTTGTTACGTCAGTGAGGTGACTTTGTCACCTAAGGATGGGGGCTGGTTGCCAGGGGAACCAGCCAAGAGACAGGTGAGTTGGAACTTTCAATCCCACTCCTCCACCTCTGGGAAGAGGAAAGGGGCTGGAGGTTGAATCAATCATCATTAGCCAATGATTTAAACAATCATGCCTGTGTAATGAAGTATCCATAAAACCCAAAGAACAGGTTTGGAGAGCTTCTAGGTTGGCGAAGGTATAGAGATTTGAGGACAGCGACCCACTCAGGGAGCATGGGAGCTTCGAGCCCTTTCCACATACTTTGGCCTGTACGTCTTCCATTTGGATGTTTATCTTCATCCTTTATCATATCCTTTTATAATAAACTAGTAATCCCATGAGTAAATGGGTTTCCTGAGTTCTGTAAGCCACTCTAGCAAACTAACGGAACTCAAGGCAGGGGTTGTGGGGACCTCTGATTTCTAGCCAGTCAGTCAGAAGGTAACAACCTTGGCTTGCAACCTGCATCTGAAGTAGACTGTCACCTTGTGAGAGAGAGTCCTCAGCCTGTGGAATTCGGGTAGCATCAGAATTGGGGTGACTTATAGTATATCCAACTGGCCTCCTGAGCATTGCTTGGAATGCTCACACACACTGGAAAATGGATCTCAGAACACTCTTTAACAAGTAAACCAATGCAACTGAATTGGGAATCCAGAAATAGACCCAAACATATATGGACAAATGATTTTTGACACAGATTCAAGGACAATTCAGTGGGAAAGGGCAGTCTTTTCAACAAATAATGCAGGAACAACTAGATATCCATATATAAAATAAAAACATTGATTCAGCCCTTGTATCATATACCAAGAAATTACTCAAAATGGATCAGAGACCTAACTATAAAACTGAAACTATAAATCTTCTGTAAGAAACATAAGAGAAAATATTGGTGATCAAAGAGTTTCTAGGGATGCCTGGGTGGCTCAGTCAGTTAAGCATCCCACTCTTGATTTCGGCTCTCGTCATGATCTCACAGATCATGAGTTTGAGCCCTGCACCAGGCTCTGCACTGACAGTGCGGAGCCTGCTTGGGATTCTCTCTTTCTCTCTCTCTCTCAAAATAAATAAATAAATAAATAAACTTAAAAAAAAGTTTTTAGACATGAACAGAAAGCATGATCTGAAAAAAAAAGCCACACCAACCGAAAGACAAATTGGACTTCAACAAAACGAAACCCATCTCTCTTTGAAACACACTGTTAAGAGAATGAAAAGGTAAACTACAGACTGGGAGAAGATATTTGCAAGTCATATATCTGCTAAAGGACCTGTATTCAGAATACATAAAAGAACTCTTAAAACTCAATAATAAAACCAATGCCCAAATGAAAAAGTGGGCAAAAAAACTGAACAGACACTACTCCAAAGAAGATACATCGATGTCAAATCAGCACATGAAAAGATGCTCAACATCTCTGGTCATTGGGTAAGTTTAAATTAAAACTGTAATGAGATACCACTATACACCCATTAGAATGTCTAAAATTAAAGACACTTGTCATATCAAGTGTTGGCAGAACTCACTGGTACTAGTGCTGATGGGAGTGTAAAATGGAACCGCCACTTTGGAAAATAATTTGGCAGTTTCCCCCAAAGTTAAGTATATAGCTACCATAATGATCCAAACATTCTACTCGTAAGTATTTACCCTAGGGACATGAGAGCTTATGTCTATAACAAAAGCTTATACATAAATGTTCACAACAGTTTTATTTGCAATAATAAAAAACTGGAAACAACCCCCATGTCCATCAAAGGATAAATACACAAGCAACCTGTACATCTCCATACAATGGACTACTACTCAGCAATACAAAGAGGAATGAACTACTGAAATACATTACGGCATAGATAACACTCAAAATCAATATGCTAAGTGAAAGAAGCAAGACGAAAAGGACTACAAAGCATTTGAGTCTACTTACATAAAATTTGAGAAAATACAATTTTCTAGTGTCGGAAAACGGACAATGTTTGTCTAGAAAGGGCTGGGAAGAAGAACTACAAGGGGGCATAGGAACACTCTTGGAGATAACGAATATATTCGTTATTTTGAGTGTGGTGACAGTTTCATGGGTATATACTTAAGTCAAAACTTATCCAGTTACATACTTGAAATACATGCAATTTATAGTAGGTCAGTTACACTTCAAAAAAGCTGTTTTACAAAAAAATTCTATCCAAGTGATCCTGACACTGTCAGATTTTGGAACTACTGGACTAAACCAGAGCCTTCAACACCTATGCCACCTTAGGCAGAAGGCTGTCTATTCTGTTTTCAGCTTTCAAGAAAACATATTTCAGATACTCTCTGATAACATGTTTTAGTGTTTAATGAACTCAATAGGAAAAGCGTTCTTCTTAAGTTCATTTGTTTTATATACTTCCCCTGTGAAAATGAAAACAAAACATTTGCTCCATAAACTGACATGATAAATCTTGACAATCTGACATATATATCTGCTACTCAACAAATGACTATAACATGAAATGATACGTCTATACAATTTGAAGAGTGGTCGCTCTTCTCTGGTCTGAACTTTAAAGAAATATCCACTCATCATCTTACATATTTAGAAGGTGTTTTCTCTGGACCCTCTAGCTTCCCTGCAGTGTAAAGTTAGAGTAGTCTGAGAATGGTGATTAAAACAGACTATTGTAGGGTAATGACTTCTGGGCGCCTCATGCTTGCAAATCATATTCCTCTTTACACGGTCTAAAATCATGTGTTGCTTATAAAAAATAACCAGAATTGTTCAGCGATACATGGATTGGGTTCCACTATTGACCACCAAGTCTCTCTTTGCCATATTTATGGCCAAGGACCCCCACCTTGTATCTACCTTTGGTATTGCTCATGATCACCATAGCATGTTATTATGAACTTGGTCCTACTGCCCTTCGTAGAGTATATAATGGTTCATTTTTATGGTTTAAGATCACGTCATTTGAACCATAACAATCTTCCCAAGTCCTTGTATCAGAGTTTCCTCAGCCAACATGTGAGTGTCTTTTCTTTTCTTTTCCTTTTTTTAATGTTTATTTATTTTTCAGAGAGAGAGAGAGTGAGGGCAGAGGAAGGACAAAGAGAGAGGGAGATAGAGAATCTGAAGCAGCCTCCATACTGTCAGTGCAAAGCCTGATGTGGGACTCGAACCCAGGAACCGTGGGATCATGACCTGGGCCAAAGCCAGATGCTCAACTGACTGAGCCACCCAGGCGCCCCAACGTGAGTTTATTTTCAACTCTTCATCCATGACACAGATAGACACTCAGAGTAACTCCAGAATTAGGATATGCATTTATAGAAGAGATTCATTATTGACACCAAACTCTCAGTAACCATTTTCAATCGTGACTTGACAGAGATGTGGGCCCCTTCTTATAGGAATATGGTCTGGACTGGGCCATATCCTCGGAGTTTGTGCTAAAATGTCATATGTGACTCATCAAAACCCTTGCTGAAGTTCAGATAAATTACATACCCTGCTTCCTAAATGTCTGGATAGCCTGTCAATCTCTTAAAGAAGAAAATTAAATCGATTTGGTACAATTTGCTCTTTGCAAAGCCAAGACAGTGACGACTCAGTGCTTCATGCTCTCCTATGTGGTGACTAATTGATTGCTCAATGATTTCATCTAGCACAGACTCTTTAAAGGTATCAAAATTAACCTGACTGGCTTATGAGAGATGTAATTTGCTCCCCATTTAAAAAGCTGGGCACTAAAACTGCTTTGGTTTAATCAAGAAACCTTTTTACCATTTTTTATCATTTCATGCAGGCCCCCAATTTCCGATGTTTGGACCACAGGACCTCAAGGTAAGGAACTCCATCTCGCTTATCTTCTATTGCCTCACAGAACTGAATACTACGCTTTGTGTCTGGCAGACATAAATATTTATTGACTTGAATTTTAATTCTAAAAGTTATTGTTGAGTTCCATAAATATCCCACAAGGAACAGTATTGGGTTAATTTTATTTGAGTGTCTCCCACTTGAGCAGTCTACTCAACAACTTAGAGACCATGTAGTATTATCCACAAACTATCAGTGAAACTGTTTTTCTGTAGGAAGGATTGTCTTTATAACAGACTTTCATTTGGGAATAAAAATGATTTCAATGTGGGCCAACTTTATTTCCATACGGTGAATACAAGCGAATATCCCAGGTCCTCTGGTACATTTGCACGGTTCACAACTAAAA
Source organism: Paguma larvata (assembly GCA_030068075.1). NCBI lineage: Eukaryota > Metazoa > Chordata > Mammalia > Carnivora > Viverridae > Paguma > Paguma larvata. Next base: position 73,569,831 of record CM057836.1, read on the forward strand.
CTATGCCATTACTTTGATCTTATCCTTTGGGGAACAGGTTAAGGAGTGATCCATATTCTCATTGGATGAGGTTCTATTTTACAAAATATTCAAGTAAGATTTAAATATCACTGAGGATACTTTAAGCAATTAACTGAGGTCAGCTTAATAAGCCATTTTATAAACTACCTATAAAAAACAGTAATAGCTCTTTTTTATTGAGAATTTCTGTGCCAAGCATATTGCTAAACTCTTTATCGCCATTAGCTCTTTTAATCCTCACAACAACTCTGTGATGTAAGGCAATATAATTATCTCCATTCTACAGATAAGGAAATTGAGGCTTAAGGTAATTAAATAACAGGTAACCCAGCTGGCTAATTAGCAGAACAGGGATTTAAATCCTTGTCTCTCTTACTAGAGGCTAATAAGCTCTTCTTCACCATCCTATTTGGCCATTCTGTGGGCCTACTACGTGCAGAGCGTGACTCCAGGTACCGAGAGGAAGAGACAAATTAGACATAGCCCCAGCTCTCAAGGGTCTTAACGTTTGTGGGAAGAAAAGATGGTCCATCGCAATGGTTTTTGCTGTCATTTTGTCCCTCTGTAAGGTGGCTTTCTTGTCCAGGATCCGTGAATGCTCTCGAGATTCCCGCCCAACTCTTGGGAGGCTCTCTAAACACTTGCCCATGCAAAGATGGTTCTTTAGGGAGGCTCAATCTCAATTTCTCTTCTCTTTAGCCTTCATCTCTCACTTAACCCAAATGTCTTCCTTTTTCAGATGCAGATCTGAGTTTCTAATTAAGCAATGCTGTCTGTGTAGTCCCAAGAATTGTTGCTAAGAGGTCTGAAGTTCTTAATTTGAGAAATACAGGAATCTCCAGGACTTCTGGCAGGGAGTTTACCCAGAGATAAGAACAAGGTATTAGGAAAGTGTTAATAGGGTGTTACAGGCCAACTTTCTTTCCTCCACAAGTCTTCTTTTTTTTTGCCGCTCTCCGGGAGCCAAGTTGATTAGGTAACTGGAAAACAAGTGTATTTTCCCTTTCTCCATTTCTCTTTGGAATATTCCACTTTCACTGACACTTTATGGTACGGCCGACTCCTGCCATACTCAGGCCAGTACCTACACACATAGCCCATTCAGGAAGGCAGAAATTTGACAGACAAGAATGTGAACAAGGACAATGGTCTCTGTGTTTCTTAATGTTCATCGTAAAAGAAAAGTTTCTAAATCTTAATCCACTAATACTTTTTTTTCCCCTATTAATTTCCCAAACTGAAAACCAGGGCTAAATTCTGTTTTCCAGAAATGTGTCTCTTTATGTTCTGTACTCACCTTTCTCATATTTATCCCCTAATATAAAGATTGGTGAGGACTGGGGTGTCTGTGTGGCTTAGTAGGTTAAGTGTCCAGGCTCAGGTCATGATCTCACGGTTCGTGAGTTCGAGCCCCACGTTGGGCTCCTCACTGACAGTACAGTCTCTCTCTCTCCCTCTCTCTTTCTCGAAATAAATAAAATAAACAAACTTAAAAAAAAAAAAGATTGGTGAGGACTTTAAGTTGTTTGAACCCAGTTTGGGACAGTATGAGAACCAGAAATGGCTAATGTTGTCTAGGCCAAAAGGAGACAATTCCAGGGGAGAAATGTTACTTAAAAAACATTTCACAGGTTATGTGAAAAGACACAGGGGTAAAACAGCATGTGTAGCTTCAGTCTTTATGATAGCAGATCTGACCAGAAGAGATAGGACTTATGTTAGAACCCTGGAAAATATAAGAATTTAGCTTGAAGGGTAGGATGAAGTGGGGGGGATGGGGGGGTGGGTAACGACCTGAGGAAAGGGAAAAGATTTTGCAGGGCTTTGAAGACCAGAAATGTTGGGCCTTAAAGTTGCTGACCAAAGGGACTCACGGTAGGTTTTTGGAGAAGGGAGCAGAAAGAAGCTTATGGGCTCCGGAATCAGATAGGACTAGGCACAAACTCCAGTCCTATTACTATCGGGAGCTTAGTTTTTGTTGACTACAAAATGAGGTTAATGAGGCTTACTTCACAGAATTAAATGAAATAACGTGTGAAAGTGCCCACTGAGTGTCCTCAGTAAGAGCTAGATTCTTTTCCTGACAAACAAGCAACAGGAAGCAAATGTGATGCCCAATTTATCTGGCAGGAGTGGACAGAATTGAGGGGAGTGATTGGTGAAAATGAAAGACTGAACTAGGATATCGGCACAGAAATGCCAGTTAAGGTGATAAAAGTGTGGAAGCGAGATGCAAAAGAACCAAATCCAAGAGGCAAGCCCAAGAGAAAAAACAAAATAAAACTTCGCAAAGAGTTAGATAAAGATAAGAAAGAAAAGTCAAGACAATTCCAAGATTTCTAGCTTAGGCACTGGAAGAATGGCGATGGAAACAGACTTGATCGAGGGTGAACAGACATGGTGACTTTGGGTGTGTCCCTTTTTGATATGCTGGGTTTGAGGTAAAGTTAGAGGATCTAAGAGATTATGCCAGGAGGTGGTTGGGAATATCGATTAATAGAATAAGTAAGAGAGGAAGCCGGGAGCTTTCTAAGTCATTGACCCGAAGACGATGGATGCAGTCAATAGACTGCTCGAATTTCTAAGGAATGGAGAGAAAGAAAAAACAGCTATGGGTTTAGAGTCATGAAGATAGCGCTCCTCTCCCCCTGACTGTACACATACATACAACCACAGGCTCATCAGAATCATCCTTGTAAAACATAAATCAAAACATGAGCCTGATGTCGAAAAACAGCCTCATTTACCTTTCAAGTAATGTTGTCTAGGCCAAAAGGAGACAATTCCAGGGGAGAAATGTTACTTAACATTGTTCAACAGTAACACAGTAATACTCATATCTTCACAATATGCCCCTGGCCTACTTCCATATCGCAGCTCTCCCTGTCTGCACTCTCTGTCTCTCTGTCCCTCTCCTTTTCCTTCCTCTCCCAACCACCCATAATAACTCCTTATCCTACTCAGAATGAGACACAGCTTCTGGGTCTTCTATATGCTATTTGCTGGGTGAGCAGAGGAATGAAAATAGTATGGTGAGAAGATTATTGTGCGAGGACAAGAGGGGGATTGCAGTCCAGTTTTCCCCACTTCTACTTCTGGCCGCAATAAGAGCCTACTACACTCCCCGCACGGAGGGTTAGCAAAGACACAGAGCAGCTGGAACCCTCAAGCACTGCCTGTGGCAGTGTAAAACAGAAAACCATTCTGTTAAACAATCTGACAATTTTCATAAAGTTAAATATACGCTTCCGCGACGAGCCATCCAGGGATTCCACTCCTTATTTCAAGAAAAATGAAAGCCTATGTTCATGTAAAGACTTCTACATTAATGTTTACAGTACCTATATTCATAATTGCTCTAAACTGGAAAAAAAAAATCTCAAATGTCAATCAACAGGTAAATGGACAAATGGTAGTAGATGTTAGTATTCTATATATCAATCAGCAACAATAAGGAAAACACTGATACACACAAACACAGGAGTGAATCTCAGGAACACCAGGCTGAGCAAAGAAGTCAGACACAAAGAGTGTACGCTGTATGACATCATGTATCTAAAACTGTAGGGAAGACAAAACTGAGGTCCTGGGGAAAGTTGTGGGTTATACTGGGAAAGAGCACAAAGGTACCCCTTTTTGGGTGATATAAATATCTAAACCTTTTTTTTAAGTATATTTATTTATATTGAGAGAGAGAGAGAGAGAGAGAGAGAAAGCGCAAGTGGGAGAGGGGCAGGTAGAGAGGGAGAGAGAGAATCCCAAGCAGGCTTCACACTGCCAGTGTAGAGCCTGATGTGGGGCTGGAACTCACGAACCATAAGATCATGACCTAAGCTGAAACCAAGAGTCGGCTGCTTAACAGACGGAGTCACCCGGGCGCTCCTGATCTGATTTCTTATTAGAAAAACCTCTAGCATGTTGAAGTTTGTCTAGGTATACAATATTAAAGTGAAAAACGGCATTAAGTAATCATGTAATTAGCTGTCTAACATCTGTCTCACTGCCTTCCTCGCTGCTTTGAAGAGTAGGGACTGTGTGTATCTCGTTCATTGACTGCTGCATCTGATGGTTCCCTAGCTCACGTAAGACATGTGCCAGAGTGCCGGAGCCCATCCTGAGGGAGGCCAGTTCCTGCTTCAGGAACTCCGGCTGGTCCAGGGTTCCCTGCGTGAGGGCTGGTCTAGGACAAGAGACGTGGAGCCAGTCTCGTATCAGGACTGTCCAAAGTTTATTATTCTTTTAGGGTTTTAATACATTTTTTCTAAGCACAGCAAGTATACGTTTTGTAAAGATAGACAGGATGAGATCATTCCAACTTCTCAAGGTTCCCAGTAAAAGAAACTGACTAAAATGACCTTCACGCTTCATAGGACTACAAAGGATACTTGTTTTTCAGATTACATAGAATGTTTAAACAATCAGTATATGAGGGAAAAAAATAGCTCACATGTAGTCAAAGCATAACTAATGGGTACATTCTGGTAAATATCATAGGTTGAAAGAATAAGAACAAGGTATACAGGTATCAATTAAAGGTTTTAGCTGGAGTCGAAGGACTATGAATTATATCTCATGTTATTACTACTGAATGGCTTTCTTTTTATTTTTCTATGACAATCAACATTATATGTCTCTAAGGCTTATAGCACTAAATAAACAGGTCAGAACCTATTCCGGCTGGGGGGGGGGGCACTGGAGCCCTTTTGCTTCACCCTGCAGCTACCACAGCAGGGGCTTGTTCTTGAGAGTTCTTCTTAGACCCAGGTTAATGATATTGCTTAGGCCCTGCACAGATTTTCCTGCCAGCCCCATTGCGACTGTGCCTGTCTTAGGTTGCTCCTCCTCTGAGGAATCTTACCCGTCTTTGGCTAACCAGCCATCCTCTGGGGTCAAACAGGACAACGTGGATTGGAAACCATAGCTCCATGGCTTCCCTGCCCAGCACCAGCCTGTAGACACCCTTGCCTTCTGGCATGGTCCAGGCTCTGGGCAAACGGCCTTTGAACCTTAGGTCTTTACCATGGGCATCGCCATCAGGGCTATTGTCTTCTGGTCTCCGGCATCAGAGGAATATACAAACAGGTATTTTCGATGGTCCTCATCGAAACATAAAGTGCTAAATATCTCAACTTCAAGCTACTTCTGAATGTCATGTCCTTCACCCACTGTCTTCCGAAATATTTTAAGCAAGAGATCGGTCACTTGGTCTTTTAAAACCAGGAACAGAAAGTAGTTTTCAGAAAGGAAAAAAATCATTGCTCAATCATGATTCAACCGCTTCAAGATTTAAGACCAAATGGGAATGTGGTACTGCTGGACTTGCTTATGGGACTGCTTGCTGGGAGTCTGCCTTTAAAATACAATGAGTAGGTAACCACTAACCTTTAGAATACAATGGAGGAGTAGCTGGCAACAAGAGAGGATGAAACGGCTAGTTACTAGGCACAACCCAGAACATTTACAGATGTAGAGCTACTTGTAAATGCCCCTTCGTCTAGATTACTAATTGGAGGATCCAATTCTCAGTTCCAAAATGTTAATATTTTTAGAGCATTGCACTGTTAGTAAAATACACCCTTTTTACACCCTTTTCTTTTCGGAGAGAAGGGCGAACATGCCATTGTGAACGCGCTCGGGTTTTAAAAAAATACACATATGGGGTGACTTGAATATCAAAATTGGCTTCTGTGTAGTGTCAGAAAGGTCCAGTCTAGGCATTAAGGTGTGATGCCACGCTATGGCTATCTGCGAAGGGTAGAATGATTCCAAAATGCAAGAGCAGTCAGACGAAAGAAGGTAAGAAATGGCAGAAAAAATAACGTTAAAGAATTTTCCCGCGTAAGCAAAACATTCTACAAGAAACGCCTAGATTTTAAGGAGCCACCAGCTATAAGATTCAAATTGCTCTTTATATAAAATGACTTTGTCTTTTTAAAATAAAAATCCCCTGGGGTGCCTGGGTGGCTTAGTCAGTCAAGTGTCTGCCTTGAGATCAGGTCATGAGTCCAAATCCCGTGTCCATGAGTTCAAACCCCGTGTCTGGCTCTGTGCTGACAGCTCAGAGCCTGGAGCCTGCTTTGGATTCTGTGTTTCCCTCTCTCTCTCTGCCCCTCCCCCACCCATGCTCTATCTCTCAAAAATGAATAAATGTAAAAAAATTATTTTAAAGAAAATAAAATAAATAAAAAAAATAAAATATAAATCCCCTGTTAGACTTTGGTGTTTGGAATGCTGTATATATTTAATGGCCCGGATCGTCTCAAAAGTTACTTTTTTTTTTCTTAATGAAGCTGAATGAAACATTAGATCTTTCAGCACACACATTTTTAATGGTCAGACTGGATAACTTAATAAGTAAGGCAGAACAATAAAACATGACAAACTCAACTTATATATTCAGAGGAAATCAAATTAATTCCTACACCTCAGTGTTCTTATTGATAAAACAAGAAGATTAACTTACATATCACAGCTTTTAGTACATGATAAAGCACTATTTCCATGTAAGTCTCACTAGTATCATCAGCTAGATACACAGAGGCCGGTATCTTTACAGACGGCCCCTGATTCACAATGCCCCAGCTAAAGGATTTTTTGACTTTACAATGTTGCGAAAGTGATCTGCATTCAGTGGAAACCATCCTTCAAATCTGGGTTTTGGATCCTTCCCGAGGCTAGTGATACGCAGTACTCTCTTTGCACTGCTGGGCAGCGGCAGCGGCCCCAGCCCCCAGTCAGCCCCGCGATCACAAGGGTAAACAATCGATACACTGACAAGCATTCTGTTTCTCACTTTCAGTACGGTCCTCAATAAGTTACAGGAGATATTCAACACTTTCTTATAAAATAGGCTTTGTGTTAGACGATTTTGCCCAACTGTGGGCTAATGTTAGTGTTGTGAGCGCATGTAAGGTAGGCTAGGCTAAGCAATGATGTTTGCTAGCTCAGGTGGATTAAACGCATTTTCGACTTAGGATATTTTCAACTTAAAATAGGCTCAGCGGGACATAACCCCGCCGGAAGTCCAGGAAGATCTGTGTATTCATATGGAGAGACAAATACAGAAAAGGTAAAGTCTTTGAAAATCTCTCTTTGTAACCTCATCCGGAACACGCTTGCTCTGCCTCGTTTTCATATTAGCTGTAGTCTGACATTTGTGTTGTCAACCACAGCCACGGCGAGCAGGATGGCATTTATCTTTTATAATAATACAGAATGCTCGGCCGTAAAGTAGGGTCACTGAAATGAGTAATAATCCCACCAGCCTCTAAGGTACAACCAGCAGGGTCCAGGTCAACAGGCAAGCAGCCGATAATTTGCCCCACAACACTGAATTTCATCTGCCCACAGCCTCTATCTACTGATTATACAATCAATACACCTCAGATGAGAAGAGCTAACAACTGACCGGGGCAGATCAATGCTAGCAAATAAGCGCTTCATGACAAAAAGTTTGATAATTACCATTCTGAAGCCGTGTAAATGTTGTTTCTATTGTAACAACATTCATGATGATACTGCTATGATTGCACTGTTATTATAGGTTTAATGTTAGGCAATCAAGCTACAGTGGTCTAGATATCAACAAACAGCATCAAAAGAAAACATCAAATTGTCCCTATTCTTTTGACACTGTAGCTGAGAAATTTTTCTATGTTAGTGGCCCTAAATGAACAATAGTAAGTGACGATTTAGTGGAAAACACTATTTTCACATCTCACAAAAGTCATGCGATATAGATTGATACAAGTATGATTATTTCTAGGGCCACTTGAACCAGGGGATTAAAATAAATTCAGTCCTGTGACCATGGTTTTCTTTCTTTCCTCTTTCTCACATACATCATTTAAAGGGGATTTATGTAAATTTTCTCTGTACTCATAATTTTTCAAGCATAAGTATAGGGCACCTTGGCATGAATTAATTATTACTGTTCCTAATACAGCACAGTTTATTTTATTTTATTTTATTTTTGAGCCCTGATTGCTAGTTCATTCTCGATCATTAACATTTAGAAGAACTAGTCATTACTGGTTTTCAATAGCTGCTTGGGTTCCTATAAGCACTAAGAGTCTTAAAACACAGAAACGGAAAACAGACATTTCAAAGGTTGGGTTCAAGAAACCCTGGGTGTGTGGGCACTGAGGCACACCAACTCGTCACTTTTCCATTTGCTTTTTAAAAACCACGAGGAAGTGGGTCTCAAAAAAAAAAAAAACCTAGGACACCTCATTTCTGTACGATGCTTGCTCATATAGAAAAGTGGGAACCGATTCCAAAATGAAAGCCTTTTCGAAAGAATGGCAGTCACTCTGGGCCATAATAATTTCCACGAGGACATGGCTGACCTTCGATTTGTGCGACACACGTTTTTAATTGTCCCTTCCACAAATACATCCCCCAGCTGCGCCCGGACGGCAATGAAGTTACCTGTCTAAAACTTGGCCTCCGCGTCCCATGTGACCAAATCTCTGTCTGGAGTAAATCAGCCGCCTTTCCACGGAGATAAGAGACCCGCGGGGGGAAGCGGGGGAGCACCGCTAAAGAGTTTGTCAATAGCTCGGGAGAGAAAGGGCACACCAAAAACCTTTTGTGGACAGCAGTGCGAGCAAGATTTTCAGCAGGCTCAGGGGTTGCTACTAAATGTCTTTTTCAACCCCATTCTCTTTCTTTCCATGCAGCTTCTACCTCGCAACGCAACCGAGTCAGAGAATGTGATGTATATTAAAATGCTTTGCCTCTCAGATGGGGTTCATTTTTATTCAGGGACAATTTTGCTGACTGACAGGTAAGCGTTCGGTGCTGAAATTGGACCTGTACAAGAGCTTTGCATTTCATTTGCTCCATTACACCAGCGCATGAATTACTGGGCTTCCACGTTGGCATCTTTCCATTACTTTCAAATACCTGACATGAGCAAAATGACTCATCTGACATTTCGTGTAACAAATTTGTTCCAAAAAGAATAGAACATTATTATACTATTTTATATGGGGGGGGGGGACCACAACCTTCCACCCTAATCTGACCAGAAATTGTAAGTGTATAAATAGTAGTTGATATCAGTTTAAGAAAACACACCGCCAGTGACAGCCGTTAAATACCACGGCAAGAAATATGTCTGCTTTTTCGTATTACCCGCTTGTCACCGCGACCTACTTCCTGAGATGTTAGCCAACGTGATCAAAGGCGTAGCTTTGTATTTTGGTTTCGTTGCCACCACTGAGTAAACTTGGAGGCATTATCTATTCCAGTGCACCAATGTGTCAACTTTTTCACTTTTAATCAGTTGCTTTAACATGTTCATTTTTCCTTACAGAAGCCAACTTCTTGGAACAGGTACAGATACCTAATAGAGTCAAGGAGTTCCGAGGCCTATATCAAACAGTCACTCATGGCTGTAACACTGCTATTTGCTGACCGGCACAGAATTATCTGGTCTTCAAATCCTTCTAGCTCTCACTTTTCCTTTGAATGCCTTTTCTTTTTTTTTTTTTTAGAGCGGCAAATATACAGACCATGACGTGCAGCCTCAAGATAACTTCTCCGCTCAAACCTAACATCACACCCACTTATCCAGTTTGCCCTGTAGAATTAGGAAGGTGCTTTAATTCTTTGCAAAAGGCCAGTGTTCTCCTAGAGAGCCTTGCTCCAGGTAGAAGATTAGAAGGAAGAAAGAATTCTCAGCTTTATGACTCAGCCAGGAGTTTTTCCCACCTCTTCACTTAAAAATACCTCAGTGACACATTACGATCTGTCATCGACAGCTGAAGATCACAGATCTACACTCAAAGAAGGGTTTTTCTAGGTGACAGTATAACATTTCATAAAGTAGGAGCATAATTATGTGACAGCAAAATTTAAAATATCATGTTCACTGTTAGTATGAAGACATCAAATTAATACAGTATTATTTCCATATGAAATTATTAGCCTCATGATTTTTATATAACGGTATTTTCTTTCATAAAGGGTCTCTTTATACTATAAATGTTAAAGTCCTTTATATTATGGCACATCCTTCTTACCAGTGTTAGTTTACCTTTAGGCATTATTCATATGCTGAATTTATAGAAAGCTACGATAAAAAAAAATGAGACATTCAAAAAGTCTCATTACTTTTGTCATTATAACTCATCTGTATTAAAAAAAAGCATCTGGGAATTCATGGCATTTCCCTGGTACGCCAGCATCAAAATGATTTTCCTACTCTGGGGAAACATTTAACTAGAATGCTTATAGAAGATACTGCATATTTGAATAACCTATACCTTTAAAAAATGGTATTAATAAATGATCCAAGAAAGTAAATCTTTTAGAAATAATCACCTTGAAAACAGCTCTGGCACAGAACACAAGCATTCCTTCCACAGAGACTGAAGGAATGAATACTCTTTGCAAAAATCTTCTCTTGGTTATGAGGAGTGGCGCTATTTTTAGTTGCATGTCTATGATGGTCTTTTTGAGTTGCATTTTTAAATTGTGCAAGGGAGGCCATTTCTGAGCAAATCGTAAGCATTCTCTGGCTTCAACAGTGCTGTTACCAGTCTTCTCGATACCCCTCTCTCACTAATCCTCATCTGCTAGCCCTCAGAACGGGGAATCTCACCAACCATCTGCCCCACCTGCGCCTCCGCTTGCTGACGGCCATCAGGGTGAGGCACGAGGTCACGTTCACTTTGATCGGTGACCACATTCATGTTGGGCTGCCAGGTAATCCAACAAGCTTTCTATTTTTCTCACAAGAAATCTCCTCCTCCATTCGAACTTGCCCCTGGCCCTGCATTGTCAGCAGATGACTGCTTCTCCCCAAGCAACTGGATATATCGGAGTCACGGAGCCCCACGTCCCATCGCTTCCGTGCTCTTTGCTTCCGATCTGTGTCTTCTTTCGCTTCTGCCTCTCCCCTCTCCTATCTGTGTTCTTGATCTCATCTGTTCTCGTCTTCTCTGAGACCTATTCTACCATCTGTGCCCTCCCTCTGTGCAACATCTCCCCAGCAGTGCTCGGATCTCCCAGATGTGAAAATACCAGGAAAGGGGATGGCTCATGGGCACCTTAGAGTCTGATACACACTTTGTAAGTAGACAGCAAATATCTGCTGGGAAAATAAATGAATGATTGTGAGGGGGAGCGAAAAATGGGACCCCGAAATACTCTGCTTTGGCATGTGGATTATGTTGAACTGAAAACAATCAAGACTCGGCAGACTTAAAAAATTGTTTACCTCTCCCTTAAAGACCTAAAAGAATTTGTGTAGGGGGCCTGGCCCAGAAAGCTATGACCAGAGATAACTTTTTACCTGAAAGACTCACCTATATGGCAGGGCAAAGGTCTAATTACCAAACATTTGCTCTTCCTATTGTCCTGTGAATTACCCTCTTCCTGTTTGAAGCCCTGGGCCCCTATCCCATTCCTTCCTGGGCCCCTAGCCCATTCCTTAGCTCAAGATGGTGTATGAGCCTCACTCAATTCCCCAGCTTGTCCTTGGGTCTCCTGTTTTTTTACAGGGCTTCCAAGTGTATGTAATTAAATTTGTTTTTGTGTTATGAATCTGTCTTCTTTCAACTTGATTAATAGACCAGCCAAAAGAACTTAGAAGGGTAAAGGAAACATTTTTCCTCCCCTACAATCAAATACTGAGTAAGATCCTATAAAGGCGGAATGCGACAGGAAGCCACAGGCAAAAAGGAACAGCAACGAAAATTATAAGGATATTTACGTTTGGTTTACTGATCCTAAGTCTCTTCTAACATTGCTACTGTGCTTTGAATCTAAGGACTCCCACTCCAGATGATCTCACCTTTAGCTCAAGATGTTTTTTATTTTTGTTTTTTTTTTTTTTGTATCAATGAGCACCTCGTATCTAAAATTACAACGGGACTAAAATATGGCTGGCTGTCTTTTGGACTTAAAATATGCAGCAAACACTCTGATATGCTACCAGTCTCTGATGAACTTCTGCAAACATGGTCCCCAAACTGGTGCTTTTACAAGCAAAGCGGAACCATGTTATATGGTAGTGCAGATCATTTTAAGAGTCTGGGGCTGGTTTTTGTCGGTTCTATATAGGCTTCTAAAAAAGTAGAATCATTCACACCAAACTATCTAAAAATTAGGCAACTCTGACCAGATGTGAAGAAACAGAAGCAGGGAAGAATAGCTACCAGCTTTAGGAGTTTCCATCTGAGGCTGCTCCTGCTGGGGTTCGTATCAATAACAATAAACATTTATTTAGTTCTGGCGGCAGATAAGGAACTCTCTTCCCCTATGTAAATGAAGAGATATATCTCCATTATGAGGAGACTCAGATAACAGTATTTTGTTAAATTCCTGGAATGCAGTTGTTTGAAAGGAGATGATAAATCTATTCCTCTAACAAATTTAGCATTGCCACAGGGATTTCATCATCGTTCAGTCATAAATTAATTGCATAGTAGATGTATTCATCTACCGCTCTCCTATAACAAGTCTGATCGTGATTGCTTTGCGTGTCTCCATTCGGCACACGGGAGTTTTATTCAGTTAACAGGATTATTTATTAATCAGGCATTTATTGAATACGGTTTAAAGGACCTCAGTGAGTCTGAAACAGAGTGCATTAGATCGCTCGTTAGGATTATTTTTATTTCAGGTATTCCTTTAAACGGGCCTCATTGTATTTGGGGGAAGTATTACTTATAAGATGAGTATTTTCTCTTAAATACATTTAATCTAGCTTTATGAAATACCTGATATGGGGCTAATCCAGTTAAAAAGAAAAAAATTAACTATGTAGAATCTCTATGATTTTGGTATTTAGAGGGGAAAAAAAACCCACTTCTAAATTAATATCCGATAAAGGAATAATCCTAGTTAAGAAATAAAATCCTCCTAGATCCAAATGGCAACTTAAAAAAAAAATCATCAACTATAAAAATTCCCCACACAAATAAAATCTGCCAATTGCTATCAAATTCACATTATCAGGCTGATACACCATTTTGCCTTATACCAGAGAAAACTTGCCTTTGCAACCAAGAGCATTTTATTTGAGGACTAAATGAGTAATGACTGTACTTGAAGCTAATGCACAGAGGAAATTGAGGAAAGAAGATTGGCCAGGACCGGACTGAGCTTCCCTTGATAGCTACACTCCTTGAATATTCTAACCCGCATCTCTCAAGCCAGCCACTACCTTCACAAAGAGAGAGCGATGGAAAAACTGAGTGGCCGGATGGGATGAGAGAGAAGGAGAAAGGCAGGAAAATCAGGGAATTTGAGAGCTGGAAGAGCTTTTCCAGAACTACCGAGGGACAGTCATAATAGAGATTCAGAATGTGAAGTTCTTTTGTTTTTTTTTTTTAATGTTTGTTTATTTTTGAGAGAGAGAGAGACACACACAAGAGCATGAGTGGAGGAGGGGCAGAGCGAGAGGGAGACACAGAACCTGAAGCAGGCTCCAGGCCCTGAGCTGTCAGCACAGAGCCCGATGTGGGGCTCGAACTCATGAGCCGAGAGACCATGACCTCAGCCGAAGTTGGACGCTTAACTGACTGAGCCCTGCAGGCACCCCAGGGAATGTGAAGTTCTTGAACAAAACTCATTTTTAAAATGGGGGGGAAAATGCCAATGACTCAGAATCATTTCCATGAATACATTCCATTGGATTACATATGCAAATTTAGTGAAATAACTCCAAGAAAACCGCCATTCCTATAATAAGCTGTAAGAAGCCTATGATATTTGCATCTTGATTTGTAGACCTTGACCATGTAAGCAGAAATATTGCAAGTAACTGAACTTAGAACTTTTGAAAATGAAAAACATTTATTTTGAAGCGGTGGGATGATATTATCACCAGTTATTAATGGTTTTCCTATTGAGTTGTCTCTGGGTACAATTGCTCCATGAATAAAAATCACGGGAGCGTGATTCGAGTGTGATTTTTATTCATAAGGCACAGTCGCAGAACACATACTTAGTTTGGGGCTCTACCTGTCAAGCCTTAATCTAAACAATCCAGAAGCTGAGGTAAGAGGGCCGGAGCGCTTAGGTGAGAGTCTAAGACCGACCTCTCTGGCCGCCATCGCGGCCTCGTGGCCGAGCCCTGACCGCTTCCGCATGCGAATACGTCCTGAACGCCGCCGCGTCTCTGCCTCCACTCTCTTCCACAGCCGTCCCCCTTATTCTGGGTTTCGGATCTGGGCTTCTGCAGCAGCATCCCCAGGCCCTCTCAGAACCCATACCCCATTCCAGATGGAGTCCTCCACGCACTCTCTGGCCAGAGAATTCTTTTCAAAGTAACCAGCCTGTGCATAGCATCCCCATATCATCACGCCTTCAGTCCCTTCTCATTTGCTTTTAGGGTAAAGGCCGAAACCCCCGCCGTGGCCTATGGGGGTCTGCAGAGCCCGGCTCTTTCTCTGTCCTCTCCACCTATGCTGGCCTTTTTATTTATTTTATTATTATTGTTTTTCTTTATTTTTGAGAGAGAGACAGCATGTGAGCATAAGCAAGGGAGGAACAGAGAGCGAGAGGGACAGAGGATCTGAAGTGGGCTCTGTGCTGACAGCAGAGAGCCCGACGTTGGGGCTCAAACTCACCAACCATGAGATCATGGCCTGAGCCGAAGTCGGACACTTAACAGACTGAGCCATCCGGGCGCCCTTAGGCTGGGATTTTTACACTTTTAGTTCCTTCTGTACCAAACTCTTTGTTACCTCAGGGACTTTGCACATGCTCTCCCAGCTGTCTGCTTTGCCCCACCCCTTTGTCTCTAACTCCAGTGCATCCTTTAAATTTGTGCTTGACTGACACTTCCTCAGGAATGCATTCTTTGATCACCCTACCCCATCCTGGCCAAGTTAGATCTCCTTATTTTAAGCTCAAACAGCAACTGTTTACCACAATCGTAAGCAAACATTTAACCTCTCCAGGACTCACTTGCAAACTCCATAAGGGTAAGAAAGGAATTTGGTCTCATTTGCCTCTTTCTCCAGTACTAGCAGACCACTCAAAAAAAATCAGAAAGAGAGAAAGAAAGAAAGAAAGAAAGAAAGAAAGGAAGGAAGGAAGGAAGGAAGGAAGGAAGGAAGGAAGGAAGGAAGGAAGGAAGGAAAGGAAAGAAGGAAGGAAGGAAGGAAGGAAGGAAGGAAGGAAGGAAGGAAGGAAGGAAGGAAGGAAAGGAAAGAAGGAAGGAAGGAAAGGAAGGAAAGGAAGGAAGGGAGGGAGGGAGGGAGGGAGGGAGGGAGGGAGGGAAGGAAGGAAGGAAGGAAGGAAGAAGGAAGGAAGGAAGGAAGGAAGGAAGGAAGGAAGAAAGAAAGAAAGAAAGAAAAGAAAGAAAGAAAGAAAGAAAAAAGGAAGGAAGGAAAGAAAGAAGTAAAGGAAGGAAGGAAGGAAGGAAGGGAGGGAGGAAGGGGGAGGGGGGAGGGAAGAAGGAAGGAAAGAAAAGAAAAACCCACATGCCGAATGAGTAACTCCAGACCCACGGAGCACAGTGGCCACCATCTTTGCAATCAGCTCCAATAGCTGTGCTGTCAAGGAAGCAGCGATCCCGGTGTGGCTCTCAAATGTTGGATTCCGCCACGAATCGTGGCTGTGCCAGGACAACAGACAGAACTAAGGAAGAAACCTGACACAGGAGAGCCTTGCTTTTATCTTCTTTCTTTTTTCCTGTTTTAATTTTTTTTTAATGTTTATTTGTTTTTGAGAGAGAGACAGAGCGTGATGGGGGAGGGGCAGAGAGAGAGACAGACACAAAATCCAAAGCAGGCTCCAAGCTCTGAGCTGTCAGCACAGAGCCCGACGTGGGGCTCGAACCCATGAACCACAAGATCGTGACCTGAGCAGAAGTTGGACACTTACCCGACCGAGCCTCCCAGGCGCCCTCTATGTCCGTCTTAAAGCAATCTTCTCCTTCCAGAAAACAAGCTGAGCCCTAAACTGGGCTTCCTCAAGTGGGACCCCACTTCTACCAGTGCGCTGGCTTAGACAGACGCTGTCAGGCACTGTTCCTCAAAACTCTGTGGTCATCTCTTCCCTGACTTTGCGACAAAGGATTTGCACACGAGAGAAGCGAGAGGTTTCCAGACGCCCCTGAAGGAACATAATTTTTCCAGTCGAGAGCTGTTGCTCCGTGCAGTGCTGACGGCAGAAATATGAGTGTTCCTGCTTCACAGACATCACGTCCACGCACAGGTCACCCACGGCTCCGTGGTCCTGGGGAGAGCGTTTTAATACGCCACCGACTGATTGGGTTGCGTACGCCACATAAGCCTGACAGTAGGACTGAACTCGTGTTCATCGGGACAATCCGAGAGCTCTTTGGATAACCCCGGACTGAGCAAGGACTCCTGAGAGAGCTGCAGGAAACTCTCCGCCCCTCTATTACATCATCCAATAATTCCATACCTAGACCAGTAGATTGGACACTCTTTACAAACACACGCACATATGAATCTTTTGACCCACTGGTCACACATAAGCAGAATTTACTTCTGGAATACTGGTTCCCATGGTACCTGTCCTCCCTCAAGCAACTGACTTTAGCTCTGAGAAAGAAACAGAGTGTGAGCAGGGCAGGGGCAGAGAGAGAGAGACAGAGACAGAGAGAGGGAGACACAGAATCCGAAGCAGGCTCCAGGCTCTGAGCTGTCAGCACAGAGCCTGACGCAGGATTTGAACTCACAAACCGCGAGATCATGACCTGAGCCGAAGTCGGACACTTAACCGACTGAGCCACCCAGGTGCCCCCCCACTACCACTGGGTTTCTAATCCTAGAATCTTGTCAGCCTGAGGAATATTTACAGGTCGGGGCCCAATTCTTCAGTACGCATTTACGTGAATCCTTGTTAGAAGCGCAAGAGACAGTGTCGACGGAGATGTTTTTAACATGTGTGTTTTCCATTTATCTTAAAATTTTTTAATTAAAAGCATCCTTTAGCTGTTTATTCTTATACAATTCCTCAAACCGCAGCGACTCATGAGTGTCAAGTGGAGTTCTCACACTGCCAGCTGAAAGGCCTGGATTTGTTTTCATCCTGCCACAACTTCTTAACCTCCTTTCCGATGGCTGATTTAAAAAAAAAAAAAGAAGAATAATGTTAAGCATCATACTTCACTGCTGTGGCGAAGAGGTCTGCTTGATCCTTCCACCATCAACCAGAAGCCCGACGGTGGCCTTGCGGTTCACGGGCCTTTAAGACTGGCCCCTGTGGGAGTCAAACAATAGCGCGCATAGGATCCAGCAGCCAGCCTGAAAAGAAATTCCTAATTCTGCCCCAAAGGACTAATTGAACTTAGCAATTTGTTCTTTTTCATAAAAAAAAAAAAATACTCGTAGTACCTTTTTGTAATACAACAATGAGCTACCATGTGGATTGCTGCAGAATTCTGGAACAAAGCCAGAGCAACAATAGCTCTTTTTCCTTAGGAATAAGACCCATATGTCAAAATTTATCTAGAAACTCAATTTGGCTTGCTGCTTCATCATGCTAGGAGAATAACTACAAAATTATATTACTGTTCATTATGTCCGGGGGGACCCCAATTTATTATGATTCGTGCCAGAGTAAGTACAGTAGCCAGAGCAGTGGCTATTGCTGTGTGGAGATGTGCCCGTCTCATAATGGTTATGAGTGGCTCATAATACTATACTTGGTTCTTGCAAATGTTTAATTGACATGAAATATTCAACAGCTGGTAGAGATAATTTGTAATCCTCAATTCCCTTTTAGCCCCATCTAATTTACTCAACAGATTTATAGGCTATATACACCCACACTTGCACTCACACACAAATACCGTGTTGTTGTATGACAAAACGATATTGTGTGGCAGACTACCTCTCTGTGAAACTAGCGTCATCGACTCTCGAGGACTCAGCCTTCCTATTTATTTTTTGAGCCAAAACAGTAACACCTGTGGCATGACCAAGACTCGCCCACTTGTCATTAAGACAATGGGGAAACCGTTTAACACAGGGGTTGGGCTGAACATAGAATCACTTGGGAAGTTTCGGGTTTTTTTTGTTTTTGTTTTGTTTTGTTTAATTCCAGATCCAGGCCAGATGATCGAGGGTAAGACCCAGAAATCAGGGTTCCCTCCAAAGCTCCCCAGGTGATTCCTATGTGCAGCCAAATTTTAGAAAAACTGCTTTAGAATCTGTTTATTTCCAAGGTCGTCTTTTTCTCTTTCTCTAAAGTAACAAGCTAGAGCAATAGTAAGTTACAGAATCCTCACATGTCCGTTCTGGAAACAGCCTAAAATCATCACCTGATGTGATGTCTTCATTTTCGAGAAGGGAAGATGGAGACCCAGGAGTCAAGTGAGTTCTCCAAGTTCTCTAACAAGTTGGTGGCAAATTTTACAGCTATATCTTCCTGCTCCAATCACCTGTTCTCCCCAAGACACGGCCTGAGTACTGAATTATTTTTTTAAATTTTACTTCTTTTTCTGAGCATTCTTGATCCAATTTATTTTCTTTTAAAATTTTTTACATTTATTTGTTTTTAAAAAAAACTTTTTTTAATGTTTATTTTTGAGACAGAGAGACAGAGCATGAGTGGGGGAGGGGAAGAGAGAGAGAGAGAGAGAGAGGGAGACACAGAATCCGAAGCAGGCTCCAGGCTCTGAGCTGTCAGCACAGAGCCCGATGTGGGGCTTGAACTCACGGACAGTGAGATCATGACCTGAGCCGAAGTCTGACGCTCAACTGACTGAGCCACCCAGGCGCCCCTATATTTATTTGTTTTTGGGAGAGCGAGACAGAGCGTGAGCGGGGCAGGGGCAGAGAGAGAAGGACAGAATCTGAAGCAGGCTCCAGGCTCTGGAGCAGGCGTTCAGCACAGAGCCCAAGTGGTGCTTGAAGCCATGAACCGCGAGATCATGACCTGAGCTGAAGTCTGATGCTCAACCGACTGAGCCACCCAGGTGCCCCTCTTGATGCAATTTATGAACTAAAAAAGTGTTTGGAGCCATTAGCATTAAGCCACCTCTGCCACGTTAGGTGAATATAAAAGTTAAACCATTTGGAGGGATCCTCTTGACTTACACTCTGCCAGGAAATGCAACACACAAAGATGAGAAAGATGATGCCTTCTCCAAGAATCTACAGTCTAGCAGGAAAAATTAGGATAAGAACACACATGACTCTGGCATGAGGCAGACCAGTGAGAAGCAATGGACAGTCCAGGGATGGCTCTTTGGACTATGATTCCATCTCACGCAACTCTAATAGCGATGCTATGACAAGGTCCAGTGAAAACTTAAAGTATTATTGGCTTGATAAATAATAGAAATGGAGGCCTTTATTTTTCCTGAATTAAGTTGTAGTCAACGAATGTGCTTTGAACTTGAACTTCATGATAATGATAGGAAACTACTGATTCTATATTCCCCCTTCAAATTATTGCCTTTACTATTTTTCCAATAGGAGACAGTTCTAGAGCACAAAGGGTAATATTCGCATGATGAAAAGCAATATGGTTATTAAAATAAAATTGTAGAAGAATATTTAATCACAATGAAATGTTCAAAATATATTTTTCAGTTAAAAAAAGTCAGATTAGGAAAAAATATCCAATAGGAAAGATACACGCGTCAACAAATGCTGTTGGGAAAACTGGTCGGCTACGTGTAAAAGAATGAAACTGGACCACTTTCTGACACCATACACGAAAACAAACTCAAAGTGGATGAAAGACCTAAATGTGAGGCATGAAACCATAAAAACCCTAGAAGACAGCTCAGGCAGTAATGTCTCTGACATCAGCTGTAGCAACATTTTCTAGATCTGTCTCCTGAGGCAAGGGAAGTAAAAGCAAAAATAAATTATTGGGACTACATCAAAATAAAAAGCCTCCGCACAGAGAAGGAAACAATCAACAAAGCTAAAAGGGAATCTACTGAACAGGAGAAAATATTTGCAAATAACATATCCGATAAAGAGCTAGAATCCAAAATATATAAAGAACTTATTATACAACTCGATGCCAAAAAAACAAATAATCCAATTTAAAAATGGGCAGAAGACATAAACAGACACCTTTCTAAAAAAGACAGCCAGATGGCCAACAGACACATAAAAAGATGCTTAATATCACTCATCGTCAAGGAAAAGCAAATCAAAACCACAATGAGATATCGCCTCACACCTGTCAGAATGGCTAAAATAAAAAATACAGCAAACAACAGGTCTGGCGAGACCTGTGGAGAAAGGGAATCCTCTCGCACTGTGGGTGGGAATTCCAGCTGGTGCACCCGCTGTGGAAAACAGCATAGAGGTTCCTCAAAAAGTTAAAAAAAGAACTACCATAGGATTCGGTAATTGCACTATGGAGTATTTACCCCCCAAATACAAAAACACTAATTTGGAAAGACATATGCACCCACACATTAACTGTAGCATTATTTACAACAGCCAAATTATGGAAGCAGCCCAAGCGTCCACCACTGGATGAATCGATTAAGATGTGTTACACATATGTACAATGGAATATTACTCGGACACAAAAAAGACTGAAATCTTGCCATTTGCAACAAGGTGGATGGAGCTAGAGAGTATGATGCTAAGCAAAATAAGTCACCAGAGAAAAACAAATACCATAGGATTTCACTTATATATGGAATTTATGAAATAAAACAAAGGATCAAAGGGAAAACAAGAGAGAGACAAGCCAAGAAACAGACTCTTAACTATAAAGAACAAACTGATGGTTTGAGGGGGCTGGAAGGGATGGTGAACTAGGTGATGGGGATGAAGGAGTCCACTTATCATGATGAGCACTGAGTAATGTATGGACTTGTAGAATCACTATATTGTACACCTGAAACTAATATAAGACTCTATATTTACCACACTGGAATTAAAATAAAATAATTAGGGGTGCCTGGGTGGCTCAGTCAGTTGAGCGGCCAACTTCGGCTCAGGTCATGATCTCACTGCCTGTGTGTTGGGGCCCCGCGTCGGGCTCTGTGCTGACGGCTTGGAGCCTGGAGCCTGCTTCAGATTCTGTGTCTCCCTCTCTCTCTGCCCTTCCCCTGCTCACACTCTGTCTCTGTGTCTCTCAAAAATAAATAAATAAAACAAAACAATTAAAAAGTTAAGATTATAAAACAGTACATGCTGTATAATCCTGTTTTTTTTTAAGAAATAACTAATTTTTCTATATACTTGTGGGAAATGTATCCAGATAAAAAGTAAATACCTCTAAGTAGTGGGATTATAGGATTATTTTTATAATAAGAAAAAATATTTAAAAATTTCAAGGAAGGTAACCTTGGTAAGATCTAATTCATCACCACTTTATACTTCTCTTCAGTAAAACAGGAATAATAGTTACAGCACAGGATGGCCGTTTAGATCAAACGGTGTAACGTCTATTTAAAAATGTTTTAAGCCTCTGGGACGCCTGGGCGGCTCAGTCAGTTAGCGACCGACTCTTGATCTTGGCTCAGGTCATGATATCGTGGTTCTTGGGTTTGAGCCCCACATCAGGCTCTGTGCTGACAGAGCAAAGCCTGCTTGGAATTCTCTCTCTCTCTCTCTCTCTCTCTCTGCCTCTACCCCACTCATGCTCGCTCGCTCTCTCTCTCTCAAAATAAATAAACTTAAAAAAAATTTTTTTAATAAAAGAATGTTATAAATGTTTTAAATCTTTGTATATTATGAGACGCATACTTACTTCTCTATCTGTGTCCCCCGCCGCCACCTCTACCATCAGTGCTGCCGGATGCAGGGGCCCCTTATGCAGGCCAGAAAGGTGGGGTTATGACGTGTTAAGAGTTTGACTCTGGAAACAGATATAAATCTTGGCTTACCCGCTGTGGGACCTTGGACCAGTTACCTCACTATAATAAAACCTACCACCACCTCGCCCCGGGCCATCGTGAGGATTAAATGGTTTAATACCTGTATGTGGCATGTAATGGAAGCTCACAGAGCGTGAGCTTTTATTGTTGTTAATAGTTGCGTTGCTGTTGTAAGAATAACTGTTATAATCACACTACAAAATAAATGGACAAGAAGAGAAAGGAGGACAGACGGAGAACTGGTGGTGTCAAGAAAAACAGGCCTGGTTTGTTGTGAAACTGCTCAGGGTCTAAGTGCTGATGTGCAATCCAGGATGGCGGGGGAGGGGGATGGAGGGCGGGGGGGCCCCTCTCGCTAGCTCAGCATGTCAGAGGTGCCCGGACTCAGAGTCAGCGCCTAGGTGGGATATCACAAAGCCCTCGGCAGAATACCCAATACATTTCCTATCCGCTTCATCTTGGATTTCCATTCTGTCCAAGCTCACTACCTGCGAAAGCAACTCCACCACCACTGCTGCTCCCCCCCACCCCCCACTGTCACGGCCGCCACCACTCTGAATGGAGGCGCAGGTTTTTTTCTCCTACTTACACTCCCCCGCCTTACCTAGGGCTCTGTTCCCTTCTTGGCCCCTGCCTGGTGATTTTCCAGACCTTTCCTAAACTAATCCCTGCCCTGAGGCCTCGCACCGGCTAATTCCACTCCCCTGTTGGTTCAGCAGCATCAGATTTACCTCGCCTTCTGTCAGGAGCCAGGGAGGGGCCCCAAGTGGCCAGATCTTCGGGCGCACCATTAATGCCTCAGTTGCCACTTTCCTAGGCCCCGTATGTTGCATCCTATCCACGGTTTAACCTAGCAGACTGAAAAACCCTTCAAGGGGAACCCCACTCACCTCCTAAAAGGGAGGCAGACCATGTTTGACAAAAAGCTGGCTGAACCGATTGAGGGAAAAATGGGAATGTTAATAAAAAGGCCTACAGGTATGGCTTTTCCCCATATAATTGGGAAAGGTCACCAGGTCATCCCAAGAGAAAACAAGAGGGAAAACAAAGTCGAATGCCTATTTTGCCTATTATGATGGTTAATTTTATGTGTCAACTTTAACTAGGCCAGGGATCTCCAGATTAAACACTATTTCTTGGTACATCTGTGCGGGTGTTTCTGGATGAGATTAGCATTTGAATGGGTGGACTCACTAAGCAGATGGTCCTCCGGAAGGCAGGTGGGCATCGGCCAATCCTGTAATGGTCTGAATGCAACAAAAAGCAGGGGAAAGGAGGATTCTGGTCCTTCCTGCTTGCCCACTGCACCGTGACTCCAATCTTTACTGCCATTGGACTGGGATTTATACCATTAGCTCCCTGGTTGTCAGGCCTTCAGGTTCGTACTGGAATCACACCACCTACTTTCCCGGGTCTCCACCTGGTAGTTGGCAAATCATGGAGGTGTTCGGCTCCATGATCATGTGAGTCGGTTCCTCATGATCGATCTCCTTATATAAAGATAGAGACAAAGAGGTAGAGAGATTGGTTCTGCTTTTCTCGAGAACCCGGACTAATATGCCTATATATATCGATGCATAGAGATGACTATAGTAATTAAATTATACATAAAAAACATATTTATCTACATGAAAATATAATACAAAGAATAATGTAGAGAAAACCAGCAATGGTAGGCCTATGAGAATACATGTATTATAAACCACCAGTGAGATGGAGAATTAAGATGACCTATGTTTAAATCTAGATATGACCTTGACATTTTTCTAAGATGTAGTAGTGATAAGGAACTTCACGTTGCCAGACTTCTGCTGTAAAGTTGATAGGAACCTATAAAACACAGTGTCGGAAAGGCTAAATTCCAGAATGCTGAGATTTGCAAGAAGGAAGAAAGAAAAAAGATTAAGATTAGAAAAGGTTGTTTGGAACAAGAAGATAAACAAGAGTGTTCTAGAACAAGTGTCCAATGTAATAATAAAGGATGACAGGAAGAAGGCAGTACTTTATCAATTCCTTTTTTTTTTTTTTTTTGGCTCTGATTTAAATTTCTCTCTGGGAAGGGTAGAACAAGTTAAAAAGAAAGACTCAAAGCCCCATCTAAGATCTGGAATAGTTAAAAAAAACCAGCATGAAGTCACTTTGAGTGAATTCAAGTTTACTTGATTAGACCATCTACATCCCAGGGTACTGAAAGAATTTAAGGGTGAATGTGCAGAATCAATATTAGGAGCTTCGAGACATCCCAAAGAACAGGGGAGGTGCCAGGAGAATGAAGATAAGTATAGGCTTTGTTCATATTTTTTGTTAAGGTAAAAGATTAGGTAAAGCTATAGCCCAAAGAGTGTAACTATAATACCTCCCTTCCTCAAACTGTAGATATTAATAAATGAAAGTATGCTAAGCTCATCTCATAGTCTTTTTTTTCTTTTTTGACAGAACAATCAGGCTGTCATTAGAAGAATGTCACAGAGTATCTCTCCATTTCAAGAAGGCATTTAAGTAAGCCTCAGGAAGATCCTTGTGGACAAATTCAAGAAAAACCAGCCAAGTTAGTTGATGGATGTCAACCTGTCTTAGGAGAAACTCCCAGAATGCTATGTTTAGATCTACCCCATTCAAAATTTTTTATTAACAACTTGGAAAGATGTCAAAGACAAACTTTTTGACTCTTTTTCCAATAGCCAAAGCAGGAAGTTGAGTTAATAATCTGGATGATGAACAAAAAAATTCAATTGATTTCAATTGGCATAAAGATGAGTTTAAAACCAATATTATTCAAATTCAAATGAAATTTGGCAGGTAGAAATACAAAGAATATTATTTATCCTAAGACAAACAAAAGTCAAATACACAGATTAGAGTAGACGCAGCTTGCTAACAGTTCAAATGAAAGGTAAGGCGATTTTCAATAGCCATATAACGCTTTATCAGGAACCAATTATATAATTCTAATTCAATCAACCATTTCAGGCACTATATGACATTCTTTTACCTACTTCTTAATTAGGCTTCAGTAAGTAGTGGGCCCAGGTGCACAGATTTAATAGTCTGCCACACTGGACCCTGTGTGAGATGCGTCCTTCAAAGGGATGACAGATTTAGTAGAGGGTGAAAAGTCTGAAGACCACGTTAAAAAAACAAAAAAGTGGTTATACAAAATAGAAATTCATAGTCTGAAGAAATGAAGACTTTATAAAGCTATGAGAGGGGTGCCTAGGTGGCTCAGTCGGTTAAGTGTCTGACTTCGGCTCAGGTCTTAATCCCGCAGTTCGTGGGTTCAAGCTCTGTGTCAGGCTCTGTGCCGACAGCTCGGAGCCTGAAGCCTGCTTTGGATTCTCTGTCTCCCTCTCTCTCGGCCCCTCCCCTGCTCATGCTCTGTCTCTCTCTTTCAAAAATAAAATAAACATTAAAAAACTTTTTTAATTAAAAAAAATAAAGCCATGAGAGTTGTCCTCAAATATTTGAAGGAGTCTCATGAAAACAGGGTAGTGCTCCAGAGAGAGGACGGAGAGTGTATATCACGACATAAAGATACATTTAGGCTCATTCTGGGGTACACTTCCTCACACGTGGTCTAACCATGTACTACCCTCAAAAGGAGTGCACTTCCTAGGAATAAATATGCTCACGAGCCTGTCAGGATACTTACTGGAGGGGTCCCTGCATTGGGGGGAAAAGATGGAAGAGAAGACTGTACATCCCCTTCCAACACTATTGCTCCGTGATCCTACGAATATTATGCCCTAATGAAAACAACGCCATCACTAGGTTGTGCTTCTATTCCAACACCTCTCAAGTTGGACGCCTCTAATGGGTCTAAGCCTTTGAAGAATCATCTGTTACAGATACTGAGAATTAATCAACAAGTCTCTCCGAACCTTGTCTATTTAAGATGGACTTTTACCTTGGGAAACATCCTTTGAGGCTATGACAGAAGGTACAAGAGTTCCTTATATCCTCTAACATATGTAAACTGGCCCATTCCAAGGTCTAAACTTAGCAAGCACCAAGGAATCTGTGACAGTGAGAGAGAGCTTTAAAAAAAAAACTGACAATACTACTGCAGTTGCTAATCTCAAGGAGAGACTCATCACATACATTTTCCTTTAATGCCAGGCAGGGTCCTCGTCACTGGTATTTTAAATTGACTGACATGTGAGAGAAGGGGGGCAACCTAAATTGATAGAAGGCAGAGAGCAATGGCTAATCTAATTCTCAAACTACCTCCTATCCCTTAATATGTGATTATTGTCCCTTAATATATTATTATATGTTATATATTAAACACAAGGAACATTTGTCTATCAACCTGGAATGGAAACATCCAGAAAATAATTAAAGGTGCCTTTAAAAAATCATCTCTCCACATAAAGTGGTCATCTGCTGGTACAAGCAAATGGACAATGACTCAAAACTATGGTACCAACCAACCTTTTAATTACTTAGGAATTTTTTTCCCAAGCGTTTTCCAAAGATACTATTACTACTATTACTGTTTCCATGTTACACATGGAAGAGGGAAGGAAGAAATAAAGTGAGTTGTTCAAGGTATTCCAGCAGGTCAACTCCAGATCGGAAGCGATACCATCAGACCATCCCACTAGTATTCTCCCTCTTCAAAAACAGACTGCCAAACAAACAAAAAGATTGCCCTCAGAGTACTACAAAACTCAGTGCCTTATTAAACACAGTTCAGCATTGCTTCCTATTTCATGTGTGAGTCTTACTTCTTCAAATGAGGGAATGCACTAGCATTTAAATACAGCCCTACCCCCAAAACAGAAACAAGACAGAAAATATCCCAATGGCTTCCTTTCAGTGCTGTGCTCCAGCAGAGCTGTGAATATGACTGAAGCAATGCTGAAAAGAGGACGCAGCAGCAGTTGTTAGCATTATCGTTTCGACTGGACATTTCTGTGACAAATAATGCTTGCGAAACACATTACCATTAATTATGAACGAATCTTATGTCTAGGTAAATTAATAAAGAAGGCATCTCCTCTGCGAAAAGAGATAAAGCAAACCACATAAGGGGAGAGTGAAAAAGATAAATTTTTCCCATGCTGTGGCATTCACACGGGTGGGGTGGGGTGGCTATTTTCTGTACATTTTCTCCCTGAAATAAAATTACAGCCTTCTAACGTGTATCTGTTTTTTAATAACCTTTCACTTTGCAACGCAGATGCCACTCACAGGCAGGTATGCCCCTCCACTCTCCTTTCTGCCGCTCCACGCCTCTGGATTTCCTTTACAGACAAGCCAGACTTCCTCTCCTACCATGCGCTCCTCAACCCACTGCAATCTGCCTGCCACTCCTTATTACCCCCTGGAAGCCTCTCTGGCCAAAATCAATAATGACCTCTTTGTTGCGAAATTCAATGGATACTTTTCTGTCCTCATCTTTCCAGCGTCTCTGCAGGATTTGACATGGTTGACCACTTTTTCCCTCTTGAAAGTTTCTCCTCCCTTGGTTTCTATGACAACACCTTCTCCTGGGTTTTCCTCCTCTCTGGGCATTAGTTTTCAGTCTATTTCCCATGGTTTTGTTTGCTACTATCCACTCTTCAAATTTGCGATCACCAGGAATCCATCCTAAACTCTATTCTATTCTTTCTTTATTCCTCTTCTTCATGTTATGCCACTCACTATCATGGCTTCAACTCACATGTACTTGAAGAAGACTCCTGAATCCATTTCTCCAGCTGAGATTTCTCTGCTGACCCCCAGACCTCCGAACAGCTGAAGGCCTAATGGGACTCTGCTGGTCGTCCCACAGATTCTGCACACTCAAAATACCTAAAATGAAACTCACCCTCCTGCCCCAGCTCTTACCCTAGTAAGTTCTTCTTGTGATCCCTGCTTCGGCATTACCCATTACACAAGCCAGAGGCCTGGGAGTCACAAATGATTCCCCCTCATCCCTTAGCCCACACATTCAAATAGTCACCACATCCTATAACTCTACTTTGTTACCAGCTCTCTCAACAGGCCCCTTGCTCTCCCGTTCCCACTATCAATACCCTTAGTTCAAGGTCTCAGTGATTTTTTTTTTTTTAATTTGAACTATGTTGACAAGCCTGTGAGAGGTTTCCCTGTGTCTGGATTAACCCTCCTTCCAATCTATCTTCCACAAAAATACTGTAAAAATCTGAACATGAAAATGCAAACCATGGCCATGCTTTTAGAGAAGACGGTCTAACATGGCTCCTGCTTCTCTCTCCAGTTTCTTCTCTCGATGCCGCCCCCTTTCCGCTCTTTTTCGCAGTTCTAGGACCACTCTTGTCAAGTCCTTATATCTATGCAGTTTCCTCTGGGGGAGCTTCCCTATCTCCCCCTATTCCCATTCTAACCAAAACTATCTCCATCCAGTTAAAGTCTACTCATGTGTTCAGTTTTACTTATACAACAGACTCTAATACTGCACTTACTGTGTGCCAGACACTGTTCTAAGGGCCTTACAGAAAGAAACCCATTTTTACTATGCTCATTTGACAGAAGAAAAAATGAAGTACAAAAAGGTCAAGTAACTTGTCCAAGAGCACACGGTCAACAGTGGCAGTCAGGCTTCAAACCCCAGTGATCTCGGTCCAGCTTGCATTTGTTACTCAACTACTAGGGGACTTTTGTGTTCTTACACAATTGAATGCACCCCTCTGTATGGGATGCTTACGTAACCATTGGGTTTTCCTACTCTCTTGTCTATCTCCTCCATGAAACCATTTCTTAGAGGCAGAAACTATACCTTACTCATCTTTGAAGGTCTAGTGGTTATCCTAGTAATTGCTATTGAGTACAAAGACATTAGATACTTGTTCAATGAATGAATAAGGTAGCAAAAATGGTCACAATGGGTAAGCACACTTAGTATTTCTAAAACCTAAACAGGTATCCATTTCTCGAGATTCTCCAAACTTTTTTATTTGCAAGTCGCTTACTACCTACAGCCTCTTTTTTTTTTTAAGTTTGTGTTTTATGGAATCAGAGCACCGAACCAAACAGAAAAGGTTACCAATTAAATGAACGACACTTGCAAGAGGAATGTCCTAAATTTTAAACCCATTAAAATGTCTGCATTTGGGAGATTATTTTAATGTCAGTGTAAAATTATAATTCAAAACTCTGAGCTCACAGAGTTGTACCATTCGCTAGACTAGAGCAAAGTATCATTCATTAGAACAGAGCAACAAAAGGATAGGCCTGTGGAACATCTCACCGCCCAACTCTGGCAGGCCGCAGAGGGGAACACCATCCTTTCGGCACATTCGTAATTAAACACAAACGAAAACAAAGACAAAAACGTGTCTCACCCGTGGACAAAAGGATGCCACGTTCTTTTAATGGATGAAACAATACAGGTTAAAAGTCAACTTGTCTTTTCTTAGGAGTACTTATACAGAGTTACCGCAGAAGGACAGCCCTTGTATGAGGGTATAAAATGAGGACGGTTCACATGCTATCTACACGTGTGACCTTCTGGCTCCATGGTCAACGAGAGTGCCAGCAGTGGAATACCGTGTTGGTCAATTACAGACATTCGGATACTGGCTGCTACCTGCTGAAGGTTTCCTGGTTTCAAACAATAGACTTTCATGTGCCATGAAACTTTAAGCCACAGCACGCGTCTGGTACTTAACTTCTGTGACAAAGGAGCATTCTGACCTTGAACTCTTTGGCTAAGCAGCATTTTCCCTTGTCCAAACTTCATGCTGAGGGGAATCTGGCATGTGGGCATTGCCCTGCAAATGTTTACCATGAAGATTTATAAAGTTTAATGAGTCCAAAAGAGAGTTTTATATTTCAGGCTAGATATCTGAAAACCTCTGTCCTGCCAACTAAAATAAGAATCACAAACCTCTCCTCCTAAGCCCAGAGTGACTATACAGGCTAGTGTGCCTGCGACAGCCCTAGTCCATGCTATTATTATAGCACAATTACTAGCAGCACCCCGTTTCATTCTCGAAAGTGTCCCTATTTTGTATGATAAATTAGATGGTCATCCTAAAAATGCCTTGTCTATTAGATGCACGGAGATGGATGTAAGACACCAGGCAAATCACACTCAGTACCATCAAGAGGAAGAATTAAGAATGGCAAATCAGGGGTGCCCGGGTGGCTCAGTCATTTGAGTGGCCGACTTCAGCTCAGGTCATGATCTCACAGTCCGTGAGTTCGAGCCCCGCATCGGGCTCTGTGCTGACGGCTCAGAGCCTGGAGCCTGCTTCTAATTCTGTGTCTCCCTCTCTCTCTGCCCCTCCCCCACTCATGCTCTCTCTCTGTCTCAAAAATAATAAACATTAAAGAAAAAAAAAAAGAATGGAAAATCAGGGGCGCC
The DNA here is from genome assembly GCA_030068075.1 of Paguma larvata. NCBI lineage: Eukaryota > Metazoa > Chordata > Mammalia > Carnivora > Viverridae > Paguma > Paguma larvata. The sequence continues at coordinate 73,599,977 of CM057836.1, forward strand.
TGGGTGGCTCAGTTGGTTAAGCGGCCGACTTCAGCTCAGGTCATGATTCCACGGTCTGTGAGTTCGAGCCCCTCGTCGGGCTCTGTGCTGGCGGCTCAGAGCCTGGAGCCTGCTTCAGATTCTGTATCTCCCCCTCTCTCTGCCTTTCCCCTGCTCACACTCTGTCTCTATGTCTCTCAAAAATAAATAAAAACATTAAAAAAATTTAAAAAAAGAAAATCATTCTCAATCATATACATGCAAATAAATCTCAAGATTTATGGTAGGTATGACAACAATTTCAGCTCAATATTAATGTCAGCAGCATAGACGAAACATTAACACTCCTTGCACTAAGTACACTAAGTGAGGGAGGCATAGACCAAACGGGGAATTCATCTCTTATTTTCTTTCCAACTTTCCTACTCCCTTCCTCCAAAATAGTTCTTTCTTTTAAAATCACTGCAGATTTGTCTAATGGCCATCAGGGAGAAACGTCCTACCTAAATTATATAAACTTACTCTGCCCCTGAGGCAGCAGAACTGGAGGCAGTCGCCCAATGGTGAAGAGGCGGGCTTTGGAGTCAAACAGACTAGTTTTCAGGTCTCTACTTTCCCACATACCGTGTGACTCTGGACAAATCCCCGTGTATCTCGGTTTCCTCACTTGTAGAATGGGAATAATATTAGTGGGATAGTTGTGAAGATTAAATAAGATGATGTCTAAAATTGCTTAGCATGGCTTGTGAAACATAACAGGTGCTCAACAAATGGAAAGTAGGAGGGTGAGGAGTTGTCTCCGTGCTCATACCAGGTTCTGAGCACAGCTACAGTACTGGGTGTGGAAGGACCCCAACTGGATAAAATCCCAGAATTTTAGAGTCGTCATGGACTGTAACAAGCACCAGGTAAGATCCTCCATTTCTAAAGAATGTCGAGCCCTAGACAGGTCAGTGACTTGGCTCAGTTTGCACAGCTTGCTAACGAGAAAGGCAGAGCTAAAACGGAGTTTTAAAAGTTTTCTCTTCTGAATTCTATTAAAAAGATTCAGAAGTAGTAATGACTACAGACGAAATATCCATGTGCATCACTGTGAACACATATCTATACTATATGTTAGAAACCCATGGTGCGCTGTGACCAGAGTAAGGTCGATTGGTTCTGATATAAATGCCAACATACCATTAAGGAAAGTTCTCCACAGCTCTACAGAGGCAGACCATGCATAGGCCTCAGTTTTCTCTTATGTAAAGTGGGAGTAGTATCATGTGATTCCCGCGCTGTGACAAAGATCAAAGACAGTAACATGCAAAAGCACTTAGCACACTGCCTCACTGTGATGTCCCAAAGTTTACGGTGCTGATAAGGATCTCTATTCTTCCACACAAATTCATCTATAGCGACATAAAATTTCAACAAATCTTTTCCATCGCTGCCGTTTAAAAAGCATTCTTTGGTTTAAAGCCCAGCCAGGATGTTTTGAAGAAAGCATGGCCTCAACGCTAATGGACTGGCTGTGTTCCAGCATCTTTTTGTTGGGAACTCTCTCTCGCAACTGAATGTTAAATACAGATCACAGGTGACCCTGATAAAACTACTCACGTAAGCCAATCCGACACCTTCCTTTCTTATGCATAAAACTCCAGGGAGCTTCAAGGCCCATCGGTAATGGCCAGGGGAATACAAAGGGCAATCCGCACAATTCCCTCCAGAACTTGCAGCCCTTCCAACATTATGCATGAGCCATCTGCTGAGAGTCACCTGGACAATGGGAATTTGAGGTCTCTGTGCTCAGATTTCTAAAGTAAATTTATGAACTCAATGAATGCGACATCTAAGGCATGCCCAACTACTGCATGACACTGGGTGGAGCCCCGCAACGGCTCTTTGTCTGGGCCACCTAAGAGCCAGAATAAAGATCCTGCAAGCGTGGGTTTCTGTCCCAAGTTAAACGGTCCTACGTAATCTTGTGATTAGATCATTGGGGCGCACTCCGCCGGGACTCCGGTACACCACCTGGAGTTGTGTGGCTTCAGGAATGGGCAGCTTTTTACCAAACAGAACACTGAAGGAACTGCTTTAAATTGACTGAATTTTAGGTCTTACAAGATGTCCTACTTTATGTACAGGAATTTAGGTAGGTGGGCATTCACTGAACAGGGGGTTTAAAATTTTGGTCCCGAGCCCCATTCTTGGCAGTCTCTGGGAAGATATACGAAGAATACATAAAACATCCACAGTTCCCTTCGTATCTTGCACTGCATGAGGCAATACACCATTAGCTTAATCCCCAAATACAAGACAAGGGGAAAAGAGGGAACCACGGAATATAACTCATCCGGACACTGCAAGCTTCTAGAGCACGCCTTTGGTTTAGAAGACAGTGAATAAATGCTCAACAGGTATCAGTTGGTTACTGACTTCTTCCCATAGCCACCACGTGGGAATAGGAAAAAAAGATATGAGGAGCCTATAAATTCCCTGTGTTCGCTGTCTCCCCAGAGCCCTACTTGATGTTAACCTTCTGGCAGACATTTCATAATTGACTTAAATCATTTACTATCCCGGGGCGCCTGGGTGGCTCGGTGAGGTAAGTGTATGACTCTTGATTTTGGCTCAGGTCATGATCTTACAGTTCGTGGCATCGAGCCCCATGTAGGGCTCTGCGTTGACAGAATGGAATCTGCTTGGGATTCTCTGTCTCCCTCTCCTTCTGCCCCTCTCACTCACTCTCTCTCTCCCCCTCTAAAAAGTAAATAATAAACATTTAAAAAATCATTTACTATCCCACATATGGAATTTTCATATATGCATTTTATATGTAAATACACTCTTAAACGGCAGTCAGTTTAAACCCCACATATATATGTGTATATATATATATATATGTACATATACGTGTATGTACATATATATATATGTATATATATATATATATATATATATGCATGCTGATGTTCTTTGTGCTGACACTGTCTCTTTAGCAAGACATTTCTGTAAATATGACTCCCTACTCACACCTCCCTCCCCCATTCTCTGCCCACCTTTTAATGTTACTTCCAATTCTGACAGATCAGAGTGACTCCCTCATATTTTAAAAATCCTACAGTCTAAAGCTAATAAGAACTACACACTATGCAAGGGAAGCTGGGGTAAAGATGCTAGCCACATAACACCATGACTTTGAACATGACAGAGCTGGATTTGGAACCAAAATGTACAGCCAAAGTTCAAGAAGTTCAGGAAGACCCACTCTGTCCTTCTAAGATGAAAGCCCAGTAGTGGGCGGGGTTGGAGGACATCACAGAGGACAGAGGTTAGCGGGAATTTGAGGCTTTCGGGGTCCTTAAGATAAGCCAGTAAACAAAAGGATAATGATCCTGTCAAGAAATGTTTTTAAAGTACATGAGTAGTTCAAGAGGTTGTGGCAGGTGGCTTGACAGGAAAAAATGGAGTCTTCCTGCTGTGAGCAAAGGATTCTTCTCTTCCCTTGGGGCGAATTATGTTTGCCACTCAACGTACATTTTCCGTGTTTTGGGGGGTTATAGAACGATAATCATAGTACTCTGGCAGGGAATCCCCCAGGGGGTGCCTGAGTGATCAGTCACCAACGAGAGCCCGAAGAAGTGGACAGAGCTGGTAAACTAAAGAAAGCCTTCGTCATTCACTAGCTTCGGAACATCACGACCATCTCTTTCTACAGATGAACTGGGAACATTTTCCTCCAACAGAAAGAAGAACTTAATGGACGTGAACACAGAAAGAGGAGATGACGTCTTCCTCTGGCCGAGGAGGAAACTAATATGGAAAAGGCGAGAACCAAAGAGAGAAGGCGCATTCGTTTTCTATTACCGTGTGACACATTACCACAAACCGAGCAGCTTAAGACAGTACCCTCTGATTAGTCCATCATCCTGCAGGTCAGAAGTCCGGCCTGGCATGGGTGGGCTCTCTGCTCACGGTATCACAGGCTGAAATTGAGGCGTCGACCTGACTTTCTCATCTGGAGGCTCTGGGGAAAAATCCACTACCAAGGTCATTAATGCTGACAGAATTCGGCTTCGTGTGTTTGAGAGACAGAGGTCCCCTATTCCTTGCTCTCGTCGCCCAGGGGCCACTCTCTACTCTAGAGGCCACCAGCATTCCTTGCCATGTGGCTCCTTCCATCTTCAAGTCAATAAGTCCTTCTCATGTTTCCAATCTCTGACTTCCTGTTTCTGACCTCTAGCCTCATATTTAAAGGGCTCATATGATTAGGTCAAGTCTACTCAGATAAACGCGCCGCCTTGAAGTCAACTGAGTTGGGCCCTGAATCTGGACTGTGAAATCCTACCACAGAAATACCTAGGTTTTAGCATTTGACTGAATACATGGGAGAAGATGTGTGCGCACCAAGGGCCAAGAATCATGAGGGCCATTTGAGAACTCTGCCTACGCAGGAGACCACTGTTCTCAAGGCTTGTGATTTCATGTGTGACTATGACTTCCTAGTTTAGAACCAGTGAAAACCAAAGTAGGTCCAGAGAACCATGGTCTTGGATGATGGAAGAGCTTCCAAGGCTTTGGATTCACAGAAAACTCTAGACAGGGACATGTATTTGTCTAACATTCATTCCGTGATATCCAATAGAGTCAGGGCCGAGACAGGAGGGGATCTGGAGCTGGCTGTGCCCATAAACTATGCTAACACGTAGGAAGCACAGAGGAGGGTGCTAAGTAAATATTTGTTGAATAAAAGAACTAAGCCCATCTGCGGGGCAAACATTAATTAATGTTAGAATCGCACACCGAAATGCAGCATAGGTCTATGCTCTGGTCTTTCTTCCATTTCCCTAATTTGTAGGAAAATGTTTTACGCTTAGGCTTTTACCCGCTCTTCCAACAGGATAGTGAGAGTGGCCAGTGTACCTCTGATGGGTAAGTGTGCCAGCGACAGGACAATGCTACAGGAGAGACGGGGGGATGCTCTCTTTCCACCTGAATTTCAGTTTAATCCCATCCTCCCTACTGCATTACAATTAACTGAATTTAGCCCATTAGAGGTAAGAAGAGAAGAGGAAGTAATATAACTTACTACGTGTCAGACACTTTATATAAGCCCTTACTTACTTCTCAGGAGAGCCCTATGAAGTGGACATTATTTCTGATGAAGAAATTAAGGTACAGAGATGGGATCTGACACCTGGTGCTTCCTGATTCTAAGCTCCGACCCCTGTGCCCAATCTCGTTCCATGTACTGATAACTGTCAACTTGTCATGATTTCATCCACTGTCTTTTGAGTTTTAGGTTAATCTTTCATGTCTTTCATGTACCATTTCCTGACCCACTCTTCTTACTTGACCCTGAACTCCCAGCTTGATCAATCCCGTTGAGGCACCGTCCTCCCAAACCATAAGCCTAGACCAGATTTTAGTCTTACTTCTGCTGAGCGAATTTCCAAGGGGCTGCCTAAAGACCGAACAAGACTCCCGGGACTGGAGTGGAGGTTTTTGAACCCAGATCACATTCTCCGGATTCTAGTACATTCACAGTTTCTTGGGGATCAGAGAGAGACATACACACCTGAGTTCCTTCTGTCCAGTCAGGTTCTTTCCTCCACCCACAAGGCCCCTCGACAACCAACACATTTCTGCAGAGCCAGCCAAGCTGACCCAAGAGATTTATCCTTACTTACTCTTAGGGATTTACAGTCTATATTTTAAAGTGGCAAATCCCACTAAAAAGGCACATTTACGGAGGGAGAAATGAAAGCAACGCCAAGTCGTGTGTCATTCCGTGTTGTATGGTCAGTCTCCGTGCGCCCTGCACTGTCTCAGCGTTAGGGAAAATTAAGTGAGAGAAACATTACAACAGCCCAGGGACACTTCTACCTAAATTTTGTGATTACATTTTAAGTGCTCTCTGTCACAGATATCATAAACTGATTAAATCATTTCATGCCTGACCCCTACTGACTATGCTAAGTGAAAAGAGAGGGCTATTAATAACTACCCATTTCTGACAGCTGCCCAGGGGCAATGCTGCCTTTTGCAGCAGTGAAATGACTCCCCAGCTCACTTACTGAATGCTGAATATTGATTCATATTATGAGTGTTGTCAAACACAGAGTGCAGGGCTGCAGATCCGTAGTGGCAGGTCATCAGGAAGAGCATTAGCACACGTCAGGTCAGGAATCAAAGGCCTGCTGGACTCTTTAGGGATGAGATTTATCGATTCCATAAAACGTGAAACAGATCAAGTGCCTGCGATGATGGAAATGGTCGTGGCAGAATGAGGCTGAGCCTGCTCCGATGTGGACCTCGGGACAGATGCAGCACACAAGTGACCACCGAAGAAAATGCTCAAAGTTGGGATGCCTGGGACAAGGACGACAGCGGCTCTGGGCTAAGGAGATTTTAGGGCTAAATGTCAGATCTCGGATGTGAAATTGGTCAAGGTGTGTGTGTGTGTGTGTGTGTGTGTGTGTGTGTGTGTGTGTGTGTGTGTCCTACCAGTGTCAGGTATTTCCAAGAGCCCAATCCAAAAGAATGTGATCAGATGCCAGAATGAATGCTCTATACATAAGGTAACTGTCTATGTAAAAGGCGTAATTTGTTACTTTATTGACATCTCCTTTTGAAGGTACTTAAAACATAACTGGTTTCTTGATTTCCATCACTAGAATGAATGTTTTTGAATCAAATCCTCCCATGCTGTTATGCCATTCTCGTATTAGTCCACAAGGTGTCCTTTAAAACTGTAATTTTTGTAATCCCCTTGTCCCCTCTGGTGACGTCATCTTGAAATAGGAAGGAAGGAAGGAAGGAAGGAAGGAAGGAAGGAAGGAAGGAAGGAAGGAAGGAAGGAAGGAAGGAGGAAGGAAGGAGGAAGGAAGGAGGAGGACGGGCAGGAAGAGGCCCTAGACTAGAAGTCAGAATCCTAGGTTCTTTTAATTCTATTTATCTTGTTACCTTGGGCAAGTCACAACCTCCTGTATCTGATTTTGTCACCTGCAAAAACATAAGAACCAAAACGAACTGAAAAGTATAGGTGTACTAGCTCCGCAAAAAGGTTTTAGGTAGAGGGTCAATAATAGATCCCAAGTTCCACAATGGAGGGCAGGGTGCAGACAGTACTATTACTCATCTTGATGTTCTCACTACCTAGGAAAGTGATTGGCTCAGAATAATAATTTACTTTTAAATCTCACAAAATGAAAGACGGATATGCTCTGAGACTGAAAGGTTTGCTAACTGATTCTTAACTGCCTTTGTTATTATATATTTGCTGGCTGTATGTAGTACTTGGTCTAGTATCACTGGAAATGTTTTTGAAACTTGCGTTGCTCCATGGAAGTTTGCAGAAGCCATACTTTGTTTTCACCTCTCCTAAAAGCAGACCACAATGACTTCTTCCGTTTTGCTCCATACTGTGATGGAGCCTTGAGCTCTCCGTAAAGGAAAAGCTAGCAGCTGTGAAGTTCTAATTGTTTATAATATTTGAATAGGTCTGCTTCTTAGAGAAAATTTGCTCCTTTGACCACTGTAGTACGTCCTCACCGATTCACTTTTATCTACAAAATGCATTTCAGAAAATTAAACACAACTATCCTTTTCAAAAATTATTTATTCAATGACCTAGTCATCATTGGATTACATCAGCTTAGCCTCCTTTGGAAATAATTTTTAAGAGAAGTTTCCATGTGGTTTATCTGTTTTTCTTTTCTTCGTTCTTGCTTAAATTCTAAATTTCCCTCTGATAAGGAAAGGAAAAGGAAAAAAAAGGTCTGAGGATCTTTCAGCCTGCCCATTAAAGGATCACTCTAGTCTGGTTTTAAATGGGTTGATGAGAGAAAATGAACAGGTTCTACAGGTTACTCAGCTGTTCTAAAATTAAAGATTGATATTTTTCCTCTTGTTCTATTAGCAGACCTTTAGTGACACGTTAGCACTGGATAATGGTTGCAGCAGTGTAAGCCTCATGCTGTGATTTTTAACAGAAAGCCCAGCCACAGCAGCAAACAATGACATCTCCCCATAGCCAGTAACCTAATAAGGAAGCAGTTGCAGCCTTAGGCAGTTTGACTGAACAGCGAGAGAAATCTGACTTCCAATGTACTAACTCCACTTTAAAGACAATGGCCCGGCTTAATTAACACTGTATTCATTTGTAACTCAATCAATTTAGGATTTTTTGTCCTTTAACCATGGGCTCTGCCGGCTTAAAAAGAAAAAGAAGGCTCAAGCTGCTGAAAACCCCTCTTGATTGGTATAAACAGAAACTTCTGAACCAGCACTGGCATAAATAACCCTGAACTTTCAACGTGAAGTTTCTCAAATGGCAAGGTAATTATAAAACCATCATTTAACAAATGAATTTCATTGACTATTTTGGGAATAAATCTGGAATGTATTTAATGTAATAGAAATTTGAAATTATTTTCTCATACTCGTCTTTTGGGAGGCACTAAATTGAAATACCAAGTCTTGTGCAAAACATATATATTTCAAATTATTATCACCCACAGTAGCCTAGCAGATTTTGTCTAGCACGCTTATGGGATCTCATGAACTTCACTTGGCCTGTCTTGGCCCCTTGGCTTTGGTTTGACCAATATATGCCACCCTCTGAACAGAAAATAAATGCTAACTCAATCAGATTGTTCACAGATGCTGATTTTCATTTTAAAACACATCAGTCAACAATCAAGTTAACTGCGTTAAGACTCTAAACCAGGGGCACCTGAGTGGCTCTGTCGGTTGAGCATCCGACTTCAGCTCAGGGCATGATCTCGCAATCTGTGAGTTCGAGCCCTGCGTCGGGCTCTGTGCTGACAGCTCAGAGCCTGGAGCCTGCTTCACCTTCTGTGTCTCCCTCTCTCTCTGCTCCTCCCCCACTCATGCTCTGTCTCTCTCTGTCTCAAAAATAAATAAACATTAAAAAATAATTAAAAAAAAAAGACTCTAGACCAAACCAGTATTCTGAATTCTCAGAAGATACAATTTTAAGACAAATAAATTACATAATTACTGCATGAGATCAACTAAATTGTATAAACATTTCGTAAATATTAGAATTTGCAGCCTTATAAAACCAACTGCATAATCTTTCTTGACAATGTTTGCATTCTGTAAAATCACGTGCTAAAAAATAATAGAGCTTGGGGCGCCTGGGTGGCTCAGTCAGTTAAGCATCCAACTCTTGGTTTTGGCTCAGGTCATGATCTCATGGCTTGTGAGATCGAGCCCTGCGTGGTGCTCTGCGCAGACAACATGGAGCCTGCTTGGGATTCTCTCTCTTCCTCTCTCTCTCTGTCTTCCCCCTCTCCCTCAAATAAATAAATATTTAAAAAATGATAGAGCTTATGAGGGTTCGGTGAGACCACTCAAAACGTGTTAACCAGAGCATAAGTGAAAGTAGTAACAGTCCAATTCAAAATACCAGCATAGTTCATCTCGGCTGATGTTTGCCCTGCAGTCTCTGCAGCCCTAAACCCTGAGGCTCACGTTTCCTCCCAGATACAGGTCTTGGCGGGCATCTGATTTTAAAGAGACCGTTTTCATTAAAATTAAAAGTCTGGACAATCCACAGCATCGCGTTCTTCGCTAATTCATGTTTTTAACGAGAAGGAAATGTTCTTCTTGGCCTCCACGTGCCTCCATCATCACAGGTGGCTAGAAAGAACAGAGAGTCTTGGGGTGCCTGGGTGGCTCAGTCGGTTGGGCGGCCGACTTCGGCTCAGGTCATGCTCTTGCGGTCTGTGAGTTCGAGCCCTGAGTCAGGCTCTGTGCGGCCAGCTCAGAGCCTGGAGCCTGCTTCGGATTCTGTGTCTCCCTCTCTTTCTCTGCCCTTCCCCTGCTCATGCTCTGTCTCTATGTCTCTCAAAAACAAATAAAACATTAAAAAAAAAAAAAAAGAGCATAGAGTCTTAAAGCCACTAAAGAAAGACACTTCTGCGGACTGTCAGCTTCTGTCCTGAGGTCTTCATAAGTGTTAACGTTTTCTCTTTAATTGAAAGAAAGCTTGCCCTGGTGGACAAGAAAGCAAGTATGGCTTTTAAAAGCTACCGAGGGTGAGGAAAGGAGGGTGAAGAGAAAGAGGGTCCCAGTTCTCTAACCTGGTACCCTGAGCCTTCCCACCATCTGACCATTATTCTGGAGCTCCAGTTTTATCCCCCAGACACAGCTCATCAGATGAAGCCATGCTGGAATGATCTTTTATTTGGTCCTCACCTTACGCTTTCCATAACTGCTATCCTGAACACCATGCTTGTTTCTGGGCCTGGCACTGATCCTACCTCTTCCATGAGCCTTCCCCTGCCTCCCTCCTCCTCTGACCTACTGATTTCATTCTTTCTATGTAATGCCTCCTTGGCCTGCCAGCCAAGTTTTTACATAGATACACACACATCTGTGCAAGTGTGTGCACATATGTATGTGTATGCCTATGTATAGCTATGTCTACGTATAAAAAAATGAGTCTTTTGTGGTTTTTGAGAGAGAGAGTGAGCACAAGTGGGGGAGAGGGGCAGAGGCAGAGAGAGAGAATCCCAAGCAACGTGCTCAGTGCACAGCCTGACACAGGGCTCAATCTCATGATGCTGGGATCATGACCTGAGCCCAAATCAAGGGTCAGACACTCAACTGACTGAGCCACTCTGGAGCCTTGAGAGAGAGTGAATCTTATCTCCTTGAAGATGAAGCAAGTCGATTAGAGGTCTTAGTTGTCATCTTCCTCTTTTTTTTTCTGGTAACCCCCAAATGCCTTGCAGGGTTTATACAGGGCAATAGCTCTCTTAAGTGTTTATTCTGGACTTTTTGGGCTGAGGGCCTTCTATGGAATTGTATACTAACCACTCTACACTTGATAAATATATTCAAAAGAGTCAAAAGAAGTTATGAGCCAGAGTATCTGCAAATAATTTACACACACTAACTCAGATTTGAGTTGATTACATCCACAGAGATAAAGATATGGCTACTTTTAAGAATTCACCCTAAAGAAACACCTGAATATTGCAAAAACAATACACATGCACAAAGTTATTCCTTGCAACATTTTTTGTTACATTTGAAATATTCTGAGGGGCGCCTGGGTGGCTCAGTTGGTTAAGCATCCAACTTCAGCTCAGGTCATAATCTCACTACTCGTGAGTTCGAGCCCCACGTCAGGCTCTGTGCTAACAGCTCAGAGCTTCCCATTCTGTCTCTCGCTCTCTCTCTGCTCCTTCCCCGCTCATGCTCTCTCTCTCTCTCTCTCAAAAACAAATAAAACATTCAAAAATTTTTTTTCAATAAAAGATTTTGAAACAGGGGTACCTGGGTGGCTCAGTCAGTTGAGCATCTGACTCTTGATTTTGGCTCAGGTCATGATCTCACAGTTGTGAGATCAAGCCCCGTATCCAGCTCTGCACTGAGGCAGAACCTGCTTAGGATTCTCTCTCTCTCTCTCTCTCTCTCTGTCTCTCTCTCTTAGCTTCCCCCACTCATTCTCTCTTTCTCTCAAAATAAAGAAATAAACTTTAAAAAAATGAAATAAAATATTATGAAACAATCTAAAGGTCTATGAACTACAGAGTGGCTAAATACATCATGGTACATCCACACAGTGCAGTAATTAGTAGCTACAAAAAAGAATGTTGGCGAGGATGTGGAGAAAGAGGAACCCTCTTGCACTGTTGGTGGGAATGCAAACTGGTGCAGCCGCTCTGGAAAACAGTGTGGAGGTTCTTCGAAAAATTAAAAATAGAACTACCCTGTGACCCAGCAATTGCACTACTAGGTATTTATCCAGAGGATACAAAAACAGTGATTCGAAGGGACACGTGCACCCCACTGTTTAGAGCAGGCTACAAATGTCCATCGACTGACAAATGGATAAAGAAGATGTGGTGTGTATATATACAATGGAGTATTACTTGGAGATCAAAAGGAAAGAAACATTTGCAACAAAATGGATGGAACTAGAGTGTATTATGCTGAGCAAAATAAGTTAGTCAGAGAAAGACAAATATCATATGATTTCACTCATATGTGGAATTTAAGAAACAAAACAGATGATTACAGTGGAAGGGAGGAAAAATAAGATAAAAACAGAGAGGGAAGCAAACCATAAGAGACTATTAAATACAGAAAACAGACTGAGGGTTGTTGAAGGAGTGGTGGAGGGAGGAATGGGCTAAATGGGTGATGGGCATTAAGGAGGACCCGGGGTGATATATGTAAGGGATGAATCACTGGGTTCCACTCCTGAAAGCAATACTACGCTATATGTTAAATGATTTGAGATTAAATAAGTAATTTTTTTAAAAAACTAAAAAAAAAGAGGGGCACCCAGGGGCTCAGTCAGTTAAGTGTCCAACTTCAGCTCAGGTCATGTTCTCACTGCTCGTGAGTTTGAGCCCCGTGTCAGGCTCTGTGCTGGTGGCTTGGAGCCTGGAGGCTGCTTCAGATTCTGTCCCTCCCTCTTTTTCTGTCCCTCCCTCACTCGCACTCTCTCCCTCTCTCAAAAATAAATAAACATTTTTAAAAGTTTTAATTAAAAAAAAAGAATGGAAAGATCTCTATAAGCCAATATAGTGATTCACAGTATATATTAGAGTGCAGTAGTATATATGGAAAAGTATCTTTTGTGTAAGAAAAAAGATAAAATAAGAAAATATATGCTCTGGTTTTCTTTGGCAAAAGAAATCAAGAAAGGGTAAATCGGAGACTGAGGAATATTTCTTAGAGGAGGCAGGTAAGGATGGGTGGAAGAGTGGTCTGGTGGAGGAAGCAAAAAGACACTTCTTTGAGTGATATACTTTTGGGGCCATGGTAATAATTTATCCATTAAAAAGATTAAGTAGCACAAAGCCCACAAGGATGAGAGGGTAACCTTAAAATGCAGTACGAGTAAATACAAGTGAACATAACTATATTTCAATTAAATAACATAACTACGCTGAAGGTGGCAGAGGTTGGAGGGGGCAGGTGGGGATTAATTTTACACCTCAGTCTAAAGACAGAAAGAACTATACACAAATACTGAACTCTAGGAAACAGGTTTAGGGTTTTTTTGTTGTTTTGTTCTTTTTTTTGCAGTATTTATGGGTTAGCAATTCTGAAACTATTTTCTCTATATTCTAGGATGCAGCAAATAACTAAATATATTGAGGATAACGGAAGCCAGATTTTTTCATTGATAAAAGAGAGAGTTACAAACATGGTGTTGAAATAGGAGTGAAGATATCAGTATGAGTTTACTCTTATGAATTTTTGTAGCTTTGTTCCCTGTGAGGGCCTAAAAGCAATAACATCCTAGTAATAATGAGCACACCTAAAACCCACTTCTGGGTTTTTAAATAACATTTTCCACTAAAAAGAACCAGTGTTCCTTGGGGAACTGGTTGGTGCCATGGCTGAGCCAGGACAGTATAGATGAGCCTGGAATACCTAGTTGTATCAGAAAGTAAAAAAGAATACAAAACAGATAGGGCCATGTCAAAAAGACAAAGGGGTCAGCTTGAAGCGGCTTCCACTGACCAAACCTGGGACAATCTGAGCACCAGAATAAATAATAATGGAAACAAAATATTCTAATCCATTGACTAAAACAAGATCCTATGAGTCCATACTAAAATGCATACATGCATAAGAAAGGAGAAATGGGAAATTCTTCTTTACCATAGAATGCCAACTAATAAATGTAATTATTTATATAGTAATAATCAATTTAAGCATGATTCATCAATGAATGCTAAAATTGGCAGGTGAACATTTGATGGGGAATAATATATTTGAATAGTCTCCAAGTTTCTCTCCCGATTACTTATTGATTACAGAAGGGAAAATGGTAACCATACAATGGAAAATCTAGAAGTCAACAGCTTGTCATCACCAAGTGTTTGAGTCAATATCACCAATAACGGAACAAACCAATGTGATGTTACCCCCGATGCGATGCACTGACGAAGACATCATCACTCTGTGATATGCCTATCCAAAAGGCGTAACCTGAATTTGATCGTGAGGGAACAAGAAGACAAACCCAGACCGAAGGAGATTTAACAAAATAACTAGACTTTACTCTTTGAAAATGTCGAGATCGAACGAGACGAAGGGAGGCTGAGGAACTGCTGTGGATTAAAGGAGACTAAACAGACATGACGAGTGTGTTAAATGCGTGATCCTGAATTGGGATACTGGTATGGGAAAAATCGCTATGAGGAATATCAAGATAATTGACGAAATCTGCATATGGATTGTGGGTTAAGATAGTAGCTTGGTATAAATGTTAAATTTCCAGATTTTGATAACCGTTCTGTGGTTAGGGAAGACAGTATTTGCGTTCTTAGAAAGTTCACAATGAAGTACTGCAGGGTAAAGGAAACCCTTGCAACTTCTAAGATAGATAGATAACAGATATAGATACAAAAAGGTATATACAAAGAAGCATTTATATATATGACATAAAGATTATTGAGATGGATGGATTGAGACAATGTTCAAGTAAATGGGGCAAAATGTAAATAATTAATGTATTCAAGTAAAAAGTACAGGAGCTCAAGTTCTGTAAGTGTGAACTATTTAAAGTGCGTGTCTACATAAATATATAATTTGCACACGCATGTGTGTGTGTGTGAGCGTGTAAAAACATGGCCCACATAGTACTTCCTTGGGAGGGTACCATAGACGGTGATCATTTCCCCCTGAGAAACTCAGGGTCAGTGACAAGAGAAGTTTGAAGGAAAGACCAAGCTATCCCCAAGGAAAGGCGAGCCATCAGAACGTATTGAATATATTGGTCACTTTAGGGTAAAATAAATTTAAAAAAAGAAAAGAAAGCCAGCGAGAACCCGGGAGACCAAGTGGCCTACGTTCAGGCGTCCATATGGAGTCCCTCTGAAAACAAGTTATCAGTAAGAGAAGAAAATATTCAAAGGAACTCTAAGATGGCAAAATAATGAATAACCATAAATCCTGCTTTGTCCTGGACATCCTGATGTATGCCTGTGTTCCTCACATGGGATTCATAAGACCCAAAAGTATTCAAGTTTGGATGACAAAGTATAAAATCATTTTACAGAAAATTAACTATATGGCTTTCATCTTTGTAACTACTGCTATCATTTCTTCTTACTCTTTTTGTCATGTTTCATTTCCTTTGGATGAATTGGCATATCTTCTCTGATTCCTTATCTCCCGAATTCTGGTCTTATTTTACAGAAGCAACTATTTCCTCAAGTTTTTGTTTGTTTGTTACTATCCTTCTTTCCTATCTTTCTACCTTTTCGTCTATCTTAAATTATGACCAAATATGGTTATTGCCTCTACACTTTTCTGGTAAGTTTATTTGCCACTGTTTTTTTTTTCTGTTTCCTGGCTTCATTTTCCGTGTGATATTTCCAAATTGATCCCGCCGGCTCCCTTTTTTGTTGTTTGTTGTAATCATTAGTCATCTTTGAACGAGGTGAATTTTTCCAAGATCAGTTATTTGCATGAGGTTCATGTAGCCACACTCCAGGCTATTAGTCTATTGGGAATTCTTTTCTTTTTTACTTTTTAAATTAAGTTTATTTATTTATTTTGGGAGAGAGAGAGGTGGGGGAGGGACAGAGAGAGAGAAGGAGAAAGAATCAGGCTACTGGGATTTCTAATAGGACATAAGACTGAATACATTCTCTGAGCCTTTCCTTCCCGAGCCAAATGAAGCTAGCACTCTAGGGCCGTTCATAATACAGTTTCTCTTTCCTCAACTCCACCTTCCCTGGAAGCCTGCTTTCTTCCGCATGCTTCCCCCTACCTGTTTCTCAAAAGACTTTAGGCCAAAATTTTCTGGGAAGCTCTCACTATCGGTCCATGCATCCATTTCCATGATTTCTAAAATGAGACTTTGGGATTTCCCCCTCGGAGTAAAGGTGGAGGAAACTGCCATCTTGATCCTGCCTCTTCAAACTCACGCAAGCGTGACCCGTCACCCTGCGAGCAACATCTTCGGTGGCGTGCTACTAGCGTAAAAGTAAAGTTCTTTAATTTGACTTTACAGAGTCCTCATAAAATTTTTTGGCTTTAATACCTGAATTCTCTGCCTGCCCAACTAATGTACGTTGATAGTGATGCCTTCCCTGGCTCTCACCGAAAAATGAACTTGCCCCTTTCTGTGTTCCCATTGGAAAGTGGGCCTCCTATTATATGTACTATGCATTACCATTATTTATGTGCATGCCAGCTTTCTCCAGTGTACTTCAAGCTCCATGAGGGCAGGCAAATTGCCAAATTCATCTCATGCATCAGATACGGAATGTGACATGTAGTAGGAGCTCGATACATGTTTGTGGCACAAGTCAAAGTATAATGCCAAGTGCCACAGCATGCGAGCAGATACTTAAACTTCTGGATTACTCGATTCCTTCCTATTTTATTGAGTATCTTCTTTTTGTGTATCAACAGGTCATCAGACTTACTTCCCTTTTAATTCATAGGCTCATGTATTTGTCAATACAATCTTTATGTGATAATATTAATAATTGCGATTTCTTAGACATTTGTACATTTTAACTGTGTTTTTTAAAGAAATTTTAATGCTTATTTATTTTTGCAGGAGAACATGAGCTGGGGAGGGGCAGAGAGAGACGGAGACACAGAATCTGAAGCAGGCTCCAGGCTCTGAGCTGTCAGAACAGAACCCGACGTGGGCTCGAACTCCCATACCGTGAGATCATGACCTGAGCCAAAGTCAGACACTTAACTGACTGAGCCACACAGGTGCCCCTGTACACTGTAACTTTGATCAACAAAACATCTTACCGTTCCAACATACTGACGCTTCAAAAGCAAGTAGCTAGCCTCTCTCTACACCGTAGGTACCAATTTTTAAATGGTTAATTGATTAACATATTGATAAAAAATGACACTGGCTCAACACAGAGCCAGATTTGGAAAGTGCACGTACATACACATGTATTATACATTGGACTGTAGGAAAGCACTACAGGGAATAGAATCAAGAGTCCTAATTCTCAGTTACCATGACATACATTTATTTTAAGTTAGTTGAATAGTCTCTAGAAATACCTTTTCCTGCCTTTTATTTTCTAACGCTTAAACTCCTATAGCAGATGCCTTAGAAGGATGGCATCACACTAATTTTGTGATAAGACCAAAAAAAAAAAAAAAAGAAGAAGAAGAAGAAATGCAGAAATGATGCTCTTTTAAATGTACTCACAAACATTTGGCTTCCTTTTCTTAGGGGGACCTGTGTGTAACTGAAAAAATACAAGTATGATACCATGAGAGTCAAAGCTTTATCAAAATTGCTGTGACATAAACAAACCTCAAGTAAAACAGATGTTGATACGTACCAGAGAGATTTGTAGTGTTACTATTTATTTTACATAAAATAGATCTACATGACGGGAATAAATAGTAATCAGAAAGTAGGAAGCCCAGTGGAGACAGGTAGGTATGGCTGGAACCGCAGCACTGACTCCTGCGACTAATAACGCTCTGGCCTCGGATAAAACTGTGAATCTACTGTCAGCTGTCTTTCTTATTCGAATGAAATTCCTTGTATCCACATCAGCACACCCACTGTGGGCTGTCAGCCAGGACATTTAAAGAACCTTAAAACAGCTGGATCTTACAAGGAAATCCTTCATAACGGGGTTGTACAGTCTCAAATTATACCATGGTGTATTAAACAGGGCAATTTTTACAAGGAAAACCACATAAAACATTGTTAAGGAGAGCCACATATTTCTGGAATTTGAAATCTATGAAACCCTATATTGGATCCATTATTTAAAGTGGAGATCCATTAAAGGTTGGACTTAATTCTTTTTTTAAAAATTTTTAAAGTTTATTAATTCTTAAGAGAGAGAGAAAGAGAGAGAGAGAGTGTGAGCAGGGGATGGGCAGAGAGAGAGACAGGGAGACACAGAATCGGAAGCAGGCTCCAGGCTCTGAGCTGTCAGCACAGAGCCTGACGTGGGGCTTCAAACCCACAGACCTTGAGATCATGACCTGAGCCGAAGTCGACCGCTCAACCGACTGAGCCACCCAGGCGCCCCTGGACTTAATTCTTAACCTTAAAAACAGAGTGGAACAGAACTATTACAATTCCTTAGAACAATCTTTTAAAAATAGGTTTGTTAATTACCTGACAATATAATCCAAAAAGGGAAAAATTTATCCTCAGTTTATCTTGCAGCTAGAAAATGAAATGTCTCATAAGCCATATATTTTTAAAAGTCAGTCTTTGGGGCGTCTGGGTGGCTCAGTCAGTTAAGCGGCCGACTTCAGCTCAGGTTATGATCTCACGGTCTGTGAGTTCAAGTCCTGCGTCAGGCTCTGTGCTGACAGCTCAGAGCCTGGAACCTGCTTCAGATTTTGTGTCTCCCTCTCTCTCTGCCCTTCCCTTGCTCATGCTCTGTCTCTATGTCAAAAATAAAATAAAAATGTTAAAAAAATTTTTGAAAAGTCAGTCTGTGTTCTTGATACTAATACCCCATGCTCCTAGCAAGTTCACAGGCACAATGGGGAATGTCCTTGTTATCATCTCTTGTTTCTTCTAAGGCCACTATACTATTAAACCTTAATAATAATTTTTAGAAAGAACACACACCTGCTAGTATTGTGATACTGTTAGAGGTTATGAAATGGTGCATATTTCAAAAACTTTCTACACATTAATATTTCAGATTAAAACATTTTAAAATTGGAATTTAAACAATGTCTTAAAATATGTCATATACCCTCTCTTTTCCTTTTCTCTAGTATATAAGACAGGAGCGCTGGAGAGGCACGTCACTTACAACCATCAGAAATATTAAATCATTCATCAAGTGAAATGCGTATTGCTTTAGTAATAGTGATATTGCATGGGCTTTGGCCCTTTAAGAACCTTAAAAGTCTTCTGTTGGGGGGTGCCTGGGTGGCTCAGTTGGTTGGGTGGCCGACTTCGGCTCGGGTCACGATCTCACGTTCTGTGAGTTCGAGCCCCGCGTCGGGCTCTGTGCTGATGGCTCAGAGCCTGGAGCCTGCTTCAGATTCGGTATCTCCCTCTCTCTCTGCCCTTCCCTTGCTCACGCTCTGTCTCTATGTCTCTCAAAAATAAAATAAAAACGTTAAAAAGAAAAAGTCTTCAGGTGGGGAAAATACACTGACTGAACACTGACAAAGTACAGTGCTGTTAGAATCATTCGCGTCAAACGCATCATCGGTGATTTCCTAGAGAAAATGCTAACGGTGCGGCTAATCTTTTCGGTTAAACAATGCTTTTAGAAGTGCCTTAAGAACGAAAATGCATATCTAAAAATTCTTTCAAATGCTATAAGGCCATTAGTAGACGAACACACTTATCAACCATTTAATGAAATATTTTGAAGTCATCTCAAAGTCACGTAGTGGTGGTTTTTTTGTTTTCAAAGCATCACACTTGTTATTGATATGCTATAGAACAAATAATACATTCCGAATTTTTCTTTGTTTATTAACAAGCCCTTGTAATTAACTTGCTTTTAAATCATAAGTATGATACTATTTTAATTTCCCTCACATTCTCTACCCTATCATTTGAAATCACATTAAGCTGACTCTTAGAAGGCCACCTGGTGCAATACTGTGACATTGAAGTGAGCTGTTCTGGTGTGCGGGAAACACTGACAGTCTTCTGTGCTAAAATCCCTTTCTCTAACTGATGACAGAACTGGGGGAAATTAATTTTTGCTATTCATAAATACCTGACAGGTTTAATGTAAATGTTTTGAAAAAGACCTCACCATATGCGGCACATACATTATATCTGCAGCACTGCACTGGAATATTGTATTTGAAACCCATTCAATTTCTAGATCACTACTGCCGAAACCGTTGAAATTTCTCAAATTACTCACAGATTGCAATTTTCTCCATATACATGTAAATAACAACAGAAATCCCCATGAAACCTTTCAGTCGCTGGAAAAATCAGCAATTTGACACTTAGGACAAATTTCTTTGATAGGAATACCATGAAAATGCAGGTAAACCTGACAGATCGCTGAGCATTAGCCTGGCTCCCCTCCTGTGGTCAGAGCCAAAGAACTTACGCGAAGGAGGCTGTGCTGGTTTTTAACGCCCTGAAGAGCCGGCTGCGGAATGCCTGCTCCCTCAGAAACAATGCTGGCCCAAGGTAGAGGAGTTGGGACCTTTCCGAGCAAGGCGAACACGTAGTCATTCCTTAGGATACCACACACAGTCCCTGAGGTCCACGGAAACACTTTCGTTCAAGTATATATGCCTAATAGAGGCCCCCGTGCAGGTTCGACCCACTCTAAGTATCAGATATATCCCCCAAAATCAAGTGTGACTGCGCAGGGAGGATTTTTCCTTAAATAAATTCTATGAAGGAAAACCATCTGTAAGGCAATCACCCTGCCCTGATCTAATTTTCAAATTTTATATGCATTTTCCGGTTTGAGTATCAATAGAATGATACGCATTGAATAGGTTAAAACAAATCAAATAGGTTAAAAATCTATGAGTTCATAACGATATTAGAAAAACAAGCCAGGGGTACTTGGGTGGCTCCGTCTGTTAAGCGTCCAACTTCAGCTCAGGTCATGATCTCGTGGTTCGTGAGTTCGAGCCCCACGTCGGGCTCTGTGCTGACAGCTCAGAGCCTGGAGCCTGCTTTGGATTCTGTGCCTCCCTCTCTCTCTCTGCCCCTCCCCTGCTCATGCTCTGTCTCTCTCTCCCTCTCACCTCTCAAAAATAAATATTTAAAAAAATTTAAAAAAAATAAAATAAACAAGCCAAATACAACCTGGTTGCTCACCTTTGGAGCATGCTAAGGAATGAATTCATTATTCTGAAAACTGGTAGATAAAGGGAAAGAAATCAAGCATTTAATCTGCCTTTCCTATAAGAACTGTACCTCAGGTTATTGATAAGAGCAATTTTCTCTTTATACAAGTATTCCAGCTAATAAATGAAGAAAGATAAACATATTAGAATATCATCACTTTGGAAACCTCTAATGAAATAATGGCCACTAACATCAAAAAACAATCAGACACTTGGTTGAAATAAAAATGCAGAGTACAACCAATGAAGTATTCTTGTCGCCGCGCCCCCCAAAAGCTTCTTAAGCTAACTACCAGTTTATAGGAGGCAAATGTATTAGACGATACCACAGAGGTGCAAGGAGCAAATCCTGAATGTGAGAAACAGCAGGAAGAAAGACCCAGTTTCTTCAACAAATAAAGAAGCAAGGGAGAGGAAGAATAAAAGGAGAGGAAACTATAGATTAAAATCATAGATTAAAACACAATGGGTAGGGTGCTTGGTTGGCTCAATCTGGTAAGCGTCCAACTTTGGCTCAGGTCATGATCTCATGGTTTGTGGGTTTGAGTCCCGCATCGGGCTCTGTGCTGACAGCTCAGAGCCTGGAGCCTGCTTTGGATTCTGTGTCTCCCTCTCTCTCTGCCCCTCTCCTGCTTGCGCGTGTGTTCTCTCTCTCTCAAGAATAAACCTTTAAAAAATTGTTTTAATGCAATGGGTGATGCTGTTTTGCTTCCAATTTAAACAAAATGACAGTTAAAAAAAGAAGTTATGGAAAATTTGGGATAATTTGAGCAATGATTAGATGTTTGATGATTTTAAGGGATTGTAGTTAAACTAAAGGTATGATAATAGTACTGCATCAATTTTTTTTTCTTAAAGTCTGTTTCTTTTAAAATATATATTAAAGTACATACAGATGAAATTAGTGATGTCTGTTAATCAGAAATGATTCCGTTGGTAGGAATCCAATTTTATCTGGATAGGACAGATAAAAAACACTGACCATGTATTGATAACTGTGCTTTCTCTATATATCTATATGTCATACATATAATTATACATATATATATATTACGCTCTCTACTACTGTGTGTTTTTGAAACAGTAGTCTATTATAATAAATGTTTTATTGCACATAAAATAAAAGCTAAGGAAATACCATTTCTTGTTAAATTCTAAAATGTATTGCTTGACTAACTATAAACTGGGATAGGAGGGAGAAGTTACCAAAAAAGAACAAAATTCTTCTACCTGTGACAGTCCACAAAAAAGGAAAGAAAAAAATTCAGCTGAAGAGACAAAGTTCTTACTAGTTCCTTCCCAACTGGTTGGTCGAACTAAATAACCTCTAAATCCCTTTCCACTCTGAATTTCTATAATTTGACAGCTTTAAAAAGAACTATACAGGATTAATACACAGAGCACAGGGGATTTTTAGGGCAGTGAAACTACTTTGTATGATACTGTAATGGCGGAGACATACGTCACCATGCATTTGTCACAACCCAGAGGATGGGTAACACCAAAAGTGAGCCCCGGTGTAAACCTTTATGGACTTCTGGGTGACAGTATCGTGTTATGCAGGTTCATCAAGTGTAAGGAACGTGCCACTCTGATGCGGGATGTGGATAGCGAGGGAGGCTGTGCACAGGTGAGGGCAGATGAATATGAGAAATCTCCATACATTCTGCTTAATTTTGCCATGAAAAAGTACTCTAAAAAATAGTCCATTTCAGAGAAAAAAGAGGAACTACAAAACACTCATCAACAGGCTGCATGAACTCAGGGTACTGCTGCTCTGACAGAGGTATCATTGTCTCTAAGTGTAAATAATCATAAACTATTTTAGGACATTAAAAAAGATTTGGGGCGCTGGCCTAGAGATAGGTGGATTGGAGGAAATGAGCAGTGACTGCCAATGGGTACAGGGTTTCTTTTGGGGTGATGAAAATGTTCTCAAATTGCTTGTGGGTGTGGTTATAGAACCCTGTGGATATACTAAAAACTATTGAATAATACAATTTGAAGGATCAATTGTATGCTATGTCAATTATACCTTAATAAAGTTCTTATTTTAAAAATTGAGGGGTTTGGGTCGCCTGGGTGGCTCAGTCGGTTAAGCGTTCAACTTCGGCTCTGGTCATGATCTCACAGTTCATGGGTTCGAACCCTGCGTCGGGCTCTGTGCTGACAGCTCAGAGCCTGGAGCCTGCTTCACATTCTGTGTCTCCCTCTCTCTCTGCCCCTCCCCCACTCACGCTCTGTCTCCCATCGCTCAAAAATGAATAAATGTTAAAAAAAATTTTTTTAATTGAGGGGTTTTTGTATCTATATGCAGAAAAAAACGGAAAATTATCTGTGAATGTCCTAAGCATTATGCATTTCCTAAGGCAGTCGCCATTAATGTCATAAGATTATCAACATATGTATTCAATTTATTGGGACAAAATATCAGTGTGAAATACTAGGGAAGAAGCATATTGCTTAAGACAACTGGTCTGAGATCTGGCAGGCCCAGGTGTGAACCCAGGAACTACTCCTTATTAGCTGTTGACCTCAGACGAATGAATTATCCTCTCTCAGCCTCAGTTTCTTAGCAGTAGAATGATTTTTACCTAATAAGTAAGATGTTGTAAAGCAGCTAGTGCTCAAAAAATAAAATTATAATTTTTCTGTGAAAATGTGCAGTGAAAGTTTTAAAACGAGATAATATCTTTTTAATATTTATTGGGACAATTTTTCTAACGGTTGTAATTGGACTTTAGCCATCAACAAGCTAATACCAATAATATAATTTAATATACATCTGTATCACCTAGCCTCAGATGTTTGTATAAATGCCTAAAAATATTTCCAGTACTATTACTAGTGTTATGATAACTACTAATACATGCTGGACATCTTAATCCCATTATTCTCATATTAAGGTTTTAAAAGAATATTTGATGAAAATAATACAAAGCGTTGCTTAACAAGCTATGCTGGTTATTTTCTTATGATACTTTGCACTCATGTTGAGGCTCTTCAACTGTTCAAAGTAAATGAAAGGATCTTTGGAAGCACGATGGATATTGTTTAGAAGAAAAGCAGAATGAGAAAATCATTCATTCATTTAACCATTCCACAAACACTTGCTGAATTCCACCCAGCGTGCCAGACATGGTGGATTAATAAAGAATTTTGCCCACCAGGAGTTCCCAACCTATTGTTACATCCAGGTTTAAGTAAGCACATAATTCCAGTAGAATGAAATAAATGCTAACAAGACGGATACACAAGTATTCCTGGAGCACAAGGTAAGGCATGGCTGATTGCAAAAATAAGGAATCCTTCAGTACCAGGGAGTGCAATGATGAAGTAAAAGGCACATTTTTCAAGCCCTATTGTTTAGTTCATTTATTCACCAAATATGTACAGGTGCTGAGGATACAGAAGAAAGCAAGGTAGACCTGATGTTCCCCCAAGGAGCTTCCAGTCTAACAGGGAAAGTAGACAATGTAAATAATTATATTAATGTCTTCAAAGTAGTAGAGTGGGGCTTATAATGGGTGTTAAGAGTAATGTCAGGAATGTCATTTCTCTTAATGTCAAGGCAGTAAGTTTAGGCTGACATTTTAAATTGTTTTAAATGGAGTTTTGTGAGACAAGCTATTTGAGTTAGTAAAATATGACTCACCATTTTGACTCACCTGGTTCACTTCCAATTTTTAAAATTTCTATTGTTTTGCAAAGACATTGTCCAGTTAGCGGATCGTTGACTTAAAGTTTAAACAGTTTACTGATTACCTACCTGCTGTCTAGATGAGTCTCTAGTTTACTCCTTCCTATATAAATTGGCACAAGCTCAAATGACATGAAGGAAGCAACCCTAACCTAATGATATTTGAGTATCAGTATCATTCTACTCCTTCATTAGCACACATGTCTCACAAATGACTTTATTAAGAGATCAGGAAATTCATACCCTAACCATGTTTTTTCTATATTCATGGAATACTCACAGATTCTTCTGGCCATTTCACTTCCCCCAATTCCATTCTCATTTTAAATGATTTGCACTGACGATGCAAGTAGTTCTGTACAAGGTTAGCAATTTCCTTCTCTCATTTGTACGAGAAATACCGTGTACTGGCCACCCTTGGGGAACCGGAGAGCCCAAATGGCTTCTCATACTTTATCCCCCTGGAAGTTTGAATAATAGACTCTACTTTATTTTACAAGAATTTCCTTCAACTTTACTTCTTACTGATACAGGGTGCTCACGGAATGAAAATGCTAACATTCATTCTACCTTTTTAGTCTATTTATTTTCTCCAGTGTGCTCTTGTCCTCTTTTCAATTTTTAGAGCTTGAGAT
The DNA here is from genome assembly GCA_030068075.1 of Paguma larvata. Lineage (NCBI taxonomy): Eukaryota > Metazoa > Chordata > Mammalia > Carnivora > Viverridae > Paguma > Paguma larvata. The sequence goes on from CM057836.1 coordinate 73,625,096, forward strand.
ATTTTAAAAGTTTCAGATTGTCTTTAAAGCTAAGAACCCTCCCCCCCCCAAAAAAAACCTAAGAACAACAACCGAATGAAAACAGATACTAAGGGATGTCCACTGACAATCACTTGATGATGAAGATGACAGTGAGGGAGAGTGAGGGAGAAAGAGGGAGGAAGAGAAGGAAGAGAAGGAAGAGAAGGAAGAGGAGGGAAAGAAAGGCACATTAAGAGGAGGAACAGAGAAGAAGAAAGAAGAGGATAATGAAAAATATAAATAGGATTAGAATATTAGCAAAAGGAAGGCAATAACAACACCATCTTTGGATAGAGGCACTTCCATGTTCAATAAAATAGTATTTTTTTTTTAAATTTTTTCAATGTAATCTCTATGCCCAAAATGGGGCTAGAACTCATGACCCAGAGATCAAGAGTCACATGCACTATCGACAGAGCCAGCCAAATGGCCCAAAAAATGTTATCCTGAAACCTCCAATTTGACTAGCAGGAGAAATTGCTCGATGAGGAATGGGGGGATTAGAGACAGGTTACTGGGCCATGGAGTCAAATTGTATTACTTCCCCCCTGAATTTTACCATCCTTGTGGTAGTTTCAAGCCATGAACCCAAAATTCTTTGATACTCTTCCCATTAAGCAGTGAGTTCTATGTCCCCTTCCTTTGAAATCTGGGCAGACTTGTGACTGCTTCAACCCATAGAGTTCACTGGAAGGGATGCTATGTGACTTCTGAGACTAAGTGAGGAAAAGTATACAAACCTGGGCCTGATCCTTGCTCTCAGAATGCTTGGAGGCCCCCTCACAGAACCTAGCACAAGCTACAAAAAGCCCAAGCCACATAGAGATGCCATATCAAGGTAATCCAATCAATGATACCAATTAAGCCAGCATTTCAATCATCCCAGCTCAGGTACCAGACATGTGAGCAAAGAAACTATCTTAGAAGTGGATCTTCCAGCCCTCAGCCATTCCAGTCTTACAAGTAGAGTCCCAGACATCATGGAGCAGAGAAGAGCCATTCCCAGATTCTTGATTCATCGAATTTATGAGCATAATAAAACAGTTGTGGTTTTACACCACTAGCATAAAGGTTGGTTTGATTTTTTAATGTTACAAAGATAACCAGGACAGATTTGGTTACTGGAAGTATGACGCTGCTATAACAAAATCTAAAACACATGGCCTTAGTTTTGGAAAAGGACTCTAGAGGCTAAAAGTGAGAACTTAAAGGAAGAAAGAGGTTACTGGAACCTGGAGGAAAACAGGCCCTTGTATAGTGACTTAAAATGTGGCAATACTGTAGGCTGCAGAGGCATGGGAGTTAGGAAACAGAATACATTTGGTGATGTAGCTAGTGAGATCTGGAAAAGAACACTACGAAAATTACTTGCCTTCTTCTTGCCGCCTATGATAAAACGGGAAAGCAGAGAGATGAACTGTTTGGTTTTCAGGCAAAATTTACAGAGAACCATAAAGCAGCCAGGACTTGGCGGGGTTGACATGCTAAATCTGTTTCTTATCCCCAGTCTCACAGCAAACACTTCTCAGATTAAGAAACACCTTCAGGGGGTGCCTGGGTGACTCAGGAGGTTAAGTGTCCCACTCTTGATTTTGCCTCAGGTCATGATCTCACAGGTCATGAGACCAGAGCTGGAGTAAGGCAGAGCCTGCCTGAGATTCTTTCTCTCCCTCTCTCTTTGCCCCTCCTCCATTTGTGCATTCTCTCTCTAAATAACTAAATAAACATTAAAAAAAAGAAAAAAAAAAAAGAAATGCCTTCAGGGTAAAGATCTAATCTAGGGTGATGTGAAGAAAACACCACAGAGTGTGAATGACTGTATAACCCATTGTTAAGCCCTTTGTTAAGGGGCCCCTGGCTGGTTCAGTCAGTGAAGCATGCATTTCTTAATATCAGGGTTAAGATCTACAGTGAGTACAGAGATTACTAAAAAAATAAAAATAAAAAAAAGAAGAAGAAGAAGGAAAAGGACCTTTGTTAAGGTGATACATCATAAGCCCTTTTGGACAGATTAAAGAACTTCTAAATCTCCTAAGGTCATACTTAAGATGAAGACTTTCTGATAAATAACAGAGCTTCTAAGCATCTTAAAAGTGTTACTCTACAGCAACCTCACAGGGAGTCCAAGGGCGAGGAGGACTGATTAGTAAGTATGGCTTCTGTCTAACGTAATGGGTTATAAACATATATACAGTAAGTTGACAAAGTATTTAAAGGAGTTGTATTAGTTTACACTGAAAGGGCAGATAGAGTACAAAAAGAAAAGAGGACTTTGGACCTCTAAGTTTTTACGGAAGGAACCAAGAGGATAAGACTACTCAGTTGTAAACAGGCCATTTCTTACCGGAAAGAAAGGATGACTCAGAACCTAGAACCTAGAACCTTCAGGGCACAGCCAAGAGTCACAAAGAACATAGAACATGGAACGTATGCCAGATGTATCGCTATGGATCAGGCATTACGCGCGTCCCATTCCTCCTCCTCCTGAGCACGAACACGTCGGCAGTTACCCAGTGCCTGTCCCACCATGGCATGTGGCCGTGTGTGGAGGGCGGACAGCATCTCTCTGGTTCATAGAGAAGAGAAACCGTACTCAAGGAACCACACGGCTGAGGACCTCATCTCCACTTGAACTTGGTTTGGATGACAAGTTCCTAGACTTCAGTTGTCGTGATGGGATGACATGAGAACACAGGGGAGCACTGTAAGTCTATTTATATTTAAGGGGGGGACCATAAATAATTTCTGCCTCTGGCTCAGCCGAGGATAGGTCACCCCTCCAGTGATTCTCTCCAGGGGTGTTCTTCTAAGGACTGAGATGCAAGGTCTCCTCCAGAACACAGAGAAGGCCCACAGAATTTAACGAACTTCTCAAGTTTCTCAAATCCACCAGGGATCATTGGCCTTGATCAGTTGAGAAGACTCCTACTCTAGGATTCACCGCCTTTGGCTTTTCTCCCTTCCATTCCTTTCCTGGGCACCTTCTTTTTTCCCTCAGAAGGAGCATTCTCACAATCCTTCAGCCACCCATGTGAATAATGGGAGCCATTCCTAAGCAACTTAGCTTTATCGAAGGCTACATAAAAACTGGTTGAGAGCAGGAACTCTGGAGACAGATCACCAAATTCAAATCAAGTGGCTCTGCCAACTTAGTAGCTATGTAATCCTAGGAAAGTTGCCTAACCTCTCTATGCTTTAGGATCATTGTCTATTCAGTTGGGATAATAACAGCACCGACCATGTAAGGTTGTTGTGGAGAATAAGAGATGAAGTGTAAAATGCTTTTAATAGTACCTCCCATGTGGGGTGAGCAGTCCACAAATGTAATAAAGTTTACCACAAAGCAAATTCGCCTACATTATGTCATTTTCAATTTGATCCTTCAAACAACCCTGTGGAGATAGGTTGCATTGATATCATTATCCCCATATTTCATACTGAGGAAACAAGAGAGATTAGGAGAATAATCCAGAGTCATACAGCTAATAACTACTAGAGTTAGTCTTTGAATCCATATTTTATGACTCTAAATCCAATGCTTTTTCCATGGTACCAGGTTGCCTTTGAAATAAGAGAGACAGGTACTATAACAAATGCCGAATAGGTAAAGAAACTGCTTCCCCCAAAATAACTCCCCTATGATGAAAAGGGTTGAGGAGTGGAAGAGAAATGGGAGGAAGACATGAATAGACACTTTTCCAAAGAAGACATCCAAGGTGGCGAACAGACACATGAAAAAATGTTCAACATCACTCATTATCAGAAAAATACAAACCAAAACCACAATGAGATACCACCTCACACCTGGGAGAATGGCTTAAAATGAACAACTCAGGAAATTAACACCTCAGATGTTGGCAAGGATGCAAGGAAAGGGCAAGCCTTTTGCATTGTTGGTGGAAATGCAAACTGATGTAACCACTCTGGAAAACAGCATGGAGGTTCCTCAAAAAATTAAAAATAGAACGATCCTATGATCCAGCAATTGCACTACTAGGTATTTATCCAAAGGCTACAAAAATAGTGATTCAAAGGGGCACATGCACCTCAATATAGCAATATAGCAGCACTATAAGCAATAGGCGAAGTATGGAAAGAACCCAAGTGTCCATCAACTGACAAATGGATAAAGAAGGGGTGTGTGTGTGTGTGTGTGTGTGTGTGTGTGTGTGTGTACACTTTAAATACAGAAAACAAACTGAGAGTTGCTGCAGGAGAGATGGGTGCAGGGATGGGCTAAAGGGGGCATGGGCATTAAGGAGGGCACCTGTTGGGATGTGCACTGGGTGTTGTACGTAAGTGATGAATAGCTGGGTTCCACTGCCGAAACCAATACTACATTGTAGGTTAACTAGCTTTAATGTAAATAAATATATTTTTAAAAATGCTTTGGTTTCCTCATGTACAAAATGAAGACAATCACGACCTCGCTGGGTTGTTGGAACCAAATGAGATAATGTGTGTTGAGTTCTAAGCACGGTGCCCAGCACACAGAAAAGTATTTAGGAAATACACATCTCCTATGCCCTGTGTCACTGATTTTTTTTTTTTAAACCACACTGCGCTGACTCAAGTCTGTCATTTCATTTCTTAAGTCTTTGTGGTAAAAGAAAGTCACTCGAGGCTTGTGGTTAATTATCTTTCATAAATTATTCTTGACACTTTGTTATGCATACACAAAGGCGGAGAGGGAAAAGTACTTAATAAAATGTTTATTTCAAATGAATAGAACATTTTTTCATTTATTAGATGGTCTTTTAGTTCAGAGGAGTAGTAAATTATGATGAAAATTATACAGGTTCAAAATCACAAACTGGAAAACAGCTGTTTTGAAAAGAGAAATATTTAATAATATATATAGTACTCTCTATGAACACACATCCCCGCTTCAAAGTATGTTCCAAAGGAAGGGTTTATGTCCCAGCTTATTTAAAAACACATGTACAGTGGCGGGGGTGGGGGGAGTTCAATTTCCATCAGTGGGAGGAAGCAATCTATTTTCCCATGGGTCTGGAACAGTTTTAACAAGTCTGAGATACACAACAGTGGCAATTCCAACTTTTCCTAGCATTCTGTTATGCTGAAGCATCTCATGGTATTTTGTGACAGTACTAAAAGTTTATCCATCTGGAGGATTAATAGTTAAAACTCAGCTCCATATCACTTTCATCACATTTGGCCCTAAAACAGCTCAGAAAGGTGGGGGCATCTGTTTTACTTGGTGGGCGCCATTATAAAATAAGAAGATAACAAGGAAAGAAGTATCACACGGCAGGTGTGTCCTGGACTATTTCCTCCCCACCCAGAAAGCCGGAGCCTATCTTCCCCTTTCCGTATTCGACTGGCAACACTTCAGCGTTGTCTCTTCAGGATGACATGTTCTAAGACATTCTTCCCACTCACATTTGTCACAAATGCGCACTCACTCACTTGATTTCATCTGGGCACGTCTACCTAGCTAAGCTCCATCTGTCAGAAATATACATCGTAATCAGACAGTTAAGGACACTTGTACTCTGGAGAACACCCGTGGATCATTTACCTTGATGTCCTACAGGTTCAAGTGGGAGAGAAGGAGCTTTCCCAGACTGTCGCGGCCGGCGCGACAATTTCTCCGACAGGGTTGAGGGTAAGGAGATGGAAAAGGGGAGAGAAGATTAAAGGTGGGGAACAGGAGGAACACCAGGAGCCATTGCACCAAAGTGCCGTTCTTTATTTTGCAATTTCAGCTTATATACAGCATAGCAGGTCATAACATAATTGCATCAGGATACGTTTTTAGGACCAGTTCCTCAAGCGTGACTTAAGTTCCTTATTGTTTAACTGTTAGGTCCTCCTTGGAGCAGGGAGCCCTCGATCCCCTGGGGTCAGGTTAGGCATGTAATGTGACATCGACTCAGGCTCAAGGGAGCCTGGGCCCCTGGAGGGTACCAACTGTACCCTGGCGCCCCTAAGGCACCGCTCCTGAGAACAAACAAGGGAGGGTCGGGGAAGCCCCGGTTGGCGGGGTCTGAGAGCCCTTGCTCGATCAGTTAACCCCTGCCTGGCTCAGGGCTCCCAACACCAGACATCCTTGGTTTGTTTGTTTTTTTTTAAACTCTTTGCTAAAGGAAACAGATGAAGGAGTGGGGATGAGGTTTGTATAGGGGCAATTAGAATAAATCATTTAATTGACTAATTTTTCAAAAGTCTATTTCTATTTACAAGAACACATAGTAGGCTCATGTTTTCTATTGTCACATTGGATGATTCCACCTGCTTTAGTAGCAGGTGTTTTAGGAGTGACCTTTATGTGTTTTATTTTCAAAAACAGCCCTACAGATATCACATTAATATACAGCATATCCGGAAGGTGTGTAGAAAACAGTAAGGTCAGTGCAGCCAGACATGCCACGTGACAGTGTGACTACACATAATGGTCCCTTGATGACCCTCCAGAACTCCAGGGACCAGAGACCACATTCACATTTTGTCCTAACAACAACAAAAAAAGCACTACATTTTCTCCAAAAGAAAAAAAGAGAAGGCGTTTTCCTTTTCCTTTTCCATACTCCTGTAGGGTCTCTCCTTTAAAACTGAATAGCATGAGGGGCACGTGGGTGGCTCAGCTGGTTAAGCTGGAGTCCAACTCCTGATTTCAACCCAGGTCGTGATCTCACCTTTTGTGTTTGAGCTCGGTGTCAGGCTCCACACTGACAGTGCAGACGGAGCCTGCTTGGGATTCTCTCTTTCCCTCTCTCTCTCTGTTCTCTCCCACACACTCTCTCTCTCTCTCTCTGTCTCTCTCTCTGTCACTTTCTCTGTCTCTCTCTCAGAATAAACTTAAAAAAAAAAAAAACTGAATAGCATAAGATCTGTAATACCTCCCCGATTGTCTAAACCCTAGCCCCACCCCTAAGCCCTACCAAACACTAGCTAGCACTAGACCCCAGATGGGTAGGTAATTTATTAAGTGAAAAGGAAAACTAAGTGGTTTCCTAAGAAAAGCAAAAGAAAAAAATTCAAGTGTATGGAGATGCCGTATTGAAAAATCACAGTGTAAAACATCATTCACTTTAGGAAACAAATTAATTAAACTGTTAAATGTCAAACAAGACCCCTTATTATTCATGTCAGTGAAATTTCAACTCCGTAATAGGTGTGATAGAGATGTCACCTAATTGTTGATGATCTTTCTGGCTAAATTGTTCGCATGCAGTAGCACCGGGGCCTTGAGAGATGAAATATTTATGGCTGTCAAAGTCTTTCTCTTGGGGTTACCCACTTGGCCTGTAACTTGGGGTACTGCCGTTTTCCCCTTTGTTCCTCATTACACCTTTCGATACTCTCTGACTACCTGGAGATGGCGAAACGGCTGGACGGTGCTCACAACAGCGGGCTGTAGGTTAAAATGAAGAGCACCCCTTTCCCTGTTGAGACACTGTACCGAGGTATCACAGAGCTCTGTGCAAAAAGAAACCTGTCTTTTGGGGTTTTCTTTTCTCCGGAATAAAATCCCATCCTTCTAAAGGTACACCACTAGAAAATCACAAGAGCCTGTTGAACAGTTCGGCATTAGAAAATTATTGCTGTCATTTATCTAACTCTACATTTCGTTAATTTTTAAGGTACTCAGAAGGTAATTTTCCATTAATCAAAACTGGAGACTTCTCTCTAGACACAGATATTTCCAGTTAATGCATCTTCTGGGATGCATTTTTATATTGTCTTTTTTCCAAAAAAATATTTTTTAACTTATTTTCAATCTCTTTAGCAACTGCTTTTAGTTATTCAAAGAATGTGGGTATAGTTTTTTTTAAAGAATTTAATCAGAAACTTGACTAACAAATACTTATGTACATTTATGCTACAATAATAATTTTTTCCAGTTTTATTTTAAAATACTTGGCATAGATCAATGTATAATTTTTTTTTAATGTTTATTTATTTTTGGGACAGAGAGAGAGACAGAGCATGAGTGGGGGAGGGGCAGAGAGAGAGGGAGACACAGAATCCGAAGCAGGCTCCAGGCTCTGAGCTGTCAGCACAGAGCCCGACGCGGGGCTCGAACTCACGGACCACGAGATCATGACCTGAGCTGAAGTCGGATGCTCAACCGACTGAGCCACCCAGGCACCCCAATCAATATATAAATTTAAGGCATACAGAATGGTGGTGTGATTTATACATATTATTAAATGACTACCACAATAGGTTCAGCTAACATCAATCTTTTCATTTAGATACAATAAAAAGGAAAAAAAAAAAGAAAAACAGGAAAAACTTTTCTCCTGGTGATGAGAACTCTTAGGATTTACTGTCTTAACAACTTCCCTATATACCATACGGCAGTGTTAACTAGAGTCGTCAGGCTGGTTATTATATCCCCAGCACTTACTTACCTTGTAACTGAAGTCTGGACCTTTTGATCACCTTCCTCAATTCCCACCCCCACCCCCCATCCCCAGTAACCATAGTCTGATCTCTTTTTCTGTGAGTTTTGCTTTATTTTAGATTCCACACATAAGTAGATCATATCTGTCCTTCTATGTCTGACTTATTTCACTTGGCGTAATGCCTTCAAGATCCATCCATGCTGTGGCAAATAGGAGGATATAAATATACAACACCTTTATCCGTTCGTCCACGGATGACACTTAGGTTGTTGCCACGTCTTGGCTATCATAAGGCATGCACCGGTGGACATGGGGGAGCAGATATCTTTTTGGGAATTAGTATTTTTGCTTCTTTTTGGATATATTTCCAGAAGTGGGACTGTTGGATCATATGGTAGTCTATTTTTAACTTTTTGATGCTCCTCCACACTGTAAATGGTACCAATTGACAATCCCCCCAGCGGTGCACAGGGCTCCCTTTTCTCTATATCTACACCAGCATTTGTTCTCTCTTTTTGATGCTAGCCATTCTAACAGGTGTGAAGTGATTTCTCCTTGTGGTTTTAATTTGCATTTCCCTAATAACTAGTGACGTCGAGCATCTTTCCACACACCTGTTGGTCTTTTGTTGATATAATAATTTAATTATCATGATGATTCAAAGCCCTTCAAGATCCCCAAAAGCTTTCTTAATTATAAGGGTTCAGCTGTATTTAAAATAATTCCATTGGTAACTATGTTTATTTTTTTAATAGGACACAATGATACTTTTCTTGAAAGGCTATATAGTTAAAATTAAGCATGTGGAATTTTTTCAAATATTCAAGGGTAATGAGTTAATAGTATATCTCTTCAGCTCTCCCAAATACAGCCATTTCAATACAGAGGCATTCTGACCAAATTAAATTTTTTGACCTTTGAGAAAGATGCTTCTCTTGGTCATGTGTACTGGACACAAAATCCAAATCTCTCCCTTGTTCTGTCCTCTGAACCACACCAGCTGGCTAAGACTCAAGCTCACGTCAAAAGAAACCAACAAAAATTAAACTAGAAATGCATGCTAAAAATAATTCAATACCAGGGCTCCCTTCTGACCTAAGACTGTGGCATTTACTTCATTAAGTGTTTCTAAAAAACTCCCAGTGGGAAAACTACTTAATTTATTTACTGCATGAGTCTAACGAGAACTAGGAAAGGAATTTTAAGTAAACCATCGTAGTTTGGAGCAGGATTACTGGAACGTTTGATTTTATATGTGAGGCTTTCTTTTTCACCCATCGGTCACCCTGGTGCATCTCACCATAAACAATGAGATGTTTTTGTTTGGCATTGAGCATGTATTTCCTGATAGACTTTGATAATAGTAAGTTCTCAAGAAAAAAAAATGGCGAAGAAAACTGCTTATCTGTGACTCTTGTTCTTTAGAGTCTCATTCTAATAAATAGAAGTCACTGCTTTGTGTTCTCAATGTGTCATTAGCGATGTCCTAACACTCTTAGACCACACATAGGCAAAGGACCTAACACGCATTGCAGCAATAGACTAACTGTGGTATCTCTGGTTCATTGCTTTCTGGGGTGGGGAGGTGCTGCTGAACAAAGAGCAAATGATCCCTAACTTTATTCTCCCCTAAGATTTCCCTCTGTTCTACCCGGTTCTCTACCACAAATTTCAATATGCCGTGCTGTCATTTCCCACTCAGAATTTCTAAAACCAAAATGGTGACCCTTCCACCCAATCCAGAGTCTACTCCAAATTCCCTGACCCATTCACTGGTGCCATTATTCCCCCCAATTTTTCAAGTCATATCTCTGGTTCACAGACCACACTAGATTCCTTAATTTCAGATTTTCCTTAGAAGTAAGACCTCTGTAACTCACAGGTGAACAAACTGCCTGTTCCATCGGCCATCTGTCTCCCCTAAATGCCCCTGGTTTTTAGGATATTCTAGAGACATTGCAGAGATCCCGAGCCAGAGCCTGAAGGACTACTTTTGTCAGGCTCTGAGCATTTTTACCCAGTGTCATAAGTCTCTTTGTACCCAAACCCAAATTTCCTCTAAACCCCTCCCAGTCTCCTTGAAAAGCCTCAATTAGTGACTAGAGTCACTTTCTCAAAAAGCTTTTCAGACACCGAAGTCAGCATCTGAAGAATGATCTAGCAGTAGATCAAAGCTCCTCTTCAACAGGTATTCGAAGCACAAGTGAGGCCTCATCCACTTCTAGGTATATTCTTTGTAGATATTATGATGCTAATCCCAGGATCCTCTGCCTTTCTCTGGCCACTCCTTTCTCCCACCCCTTAAATTATACAGACATTAAGACATAAAAGTATATTGGGTCAGCTCTATTTGCCACTTGAGCTGGTGCAGATAAGCAAGTGGTCTACACAGACTACCCAACTTCTCAGAGGCCGTGCCGACCTCATACCCAATCGCATCCTCCCTTGTGAATACACGAAACCATCTCTTGGCCCATCCCATAAACCACAGCAACTATATCCTGTGATTACCTAACATATTCCCTCAATATTAACTTACCTTAACACATTCAGGATGGATATTAGGAGAAATCTAGGCACGGCTATCATTGATATAACAATAACCCTTCCATACAATCTGTCAGAAGTTTCTCCTGTTAATACAGTCGTTCAAAACTATTTACTGAGCATCTGCCACGAGTCAGACCCTCGTCTAAGAGCTGAAAATAGAGCAATGAATACGACAGCCAAGGTCCCTGCTCTCATGGCATTCATAATCTCATTAGCTCTTCCTCTGCCTTTCTTATGATCGTGGCATCCCTGGCTTTGGAATTAGACACCCTTGATTAATCTGCACAGCACTCCCTCTTTTGACTTTCTACCTAGTACAGACTAGCAACTCCCACAAAGCAGTGCGCACCTGCTCTCAGAACGAAGCCAGCTCTAGGCTTGCTTAATCTGCAGAGAGGAGGGACCTTAGATCGATTTGGACATTCAAGGCCATCCACGGCATGCTACCCTAAAAAAGTTTCACCTCAGCAACTTTGCCCCTCTACCAACCTCTCCATCTAGCCAGTCACCAAGGTCCGGTCAAAGGTGCTTTTAGTACATTGCCTAGCACAAACATTAAGTACACTTTGTCTTACTCCTAAGTACACTGGCCTTTCGTGGATACAGGTTCTAATCCTGGACAACTACCTCAGCTTCTTAACTTCCTCTTGTGGCGCTTTTCTCGCTGGTCTCTACATAACCATTCACATTCTGCTTTCTGTAAGCGCTGAGAGATTTTTCTTTTCAACCTTTTTTCTTCCGTTTTGGAAGCGGGGAGAGAAGGGGGATTGGGAGTGACTGCCCTATCTTGCATGGTGCTCTCTTCCATACTGTCAGAATAAATCCAAGTCCACAGAAACCAGAGTGTGTCCTTTCCAGTGCTCCTACCCAAGAAGTGAGCACTACAGACCACCATGCGCGGAAGCCATGATAGCAACTGGCCCATCGTCCCAAGAGGACCTCCTCCTACATGTGCACCATGCACCTGACACCAGTCTTTCCTAAATCCCATAGCCCAAATATGGGAGGTTGTGTATAATATTAAAGTAACCTGCTTTACCAAAAATTTTTAAACAATTAGGAGGAGACGTACGTTGTATCAGACACCTTGCCTAGTTGCTAGAACCGAATAATAAATTTAGCCCTGACATTTCTAGCAGTCACGGTGAACATGGAAACATCATGGCTGTATCGCCTGTGCATTCATTAATTCAATAACAATTATCGGGTCACTATTATCGTACTGGTCATACACCCATGCTCTGGATCCCTCTCCTCTGGCCCCCATCTAATTCTGCGTGGAAAACAGAGGGCGTTGGGTGCATAGTGGAGCGGGCTGGCTGTCTGCAGTGAACCACAAAGAAGAGATGCCTGAGGGTATTTCTCCCTCGGCGCGGCTTGGAAATTACCATCACCAGCTAGCACCGACCATGAAAATAAACACATGTAAGAAGTTATTAAAACTCTCATCAGAATATATTTTAATTCCATGAAAATGCATGGCATCTTGTGAATAATATTAACATCAATGTAATTAAACATTTTTTTTTCTGTACTGGCTCCACACACATAGATGGGGACGGCGTGTATCATGTTATTGCAAGTCCCGCTGGAGATCCCAGGAATACTGACATTCATTTTATTATTTGCTTCAAGAAAGGAAGTTTGTTTACATTTATCTTAAGAAAAAACAAAAAGAAATCAAATAAAAAATTCAACTTTAAGCAAGTATGATAAAACCATTTTAAGTTTGCTTTAAATGACCTCTTTCAAAATTTTATACAGACATAGATTTAAACTCTATATGTTTTATGTTACCTTTAAGCAGTTGGCCTTCCAATATAGAAAAATCACTAGCTTATTTTATTAGAGTTCACATACATCATATCCCAGGAATTGAGAGTGCAAAAAAGGTAGGGGACCCTTGAAAGGCTAGCAATAATGAAAGGGCAGGAAGAATGTTCTTTAAATTTAGGTACATATAGGTTAGAAGAAGAAGTATACTGCCAAAATGAGATAAATGAAAGTACAATTTTGTTCCACAGTTAAAATGCATCCATAAAAGTTAAATAATAATGATGATAGCTGTCCTTCATTGAATGCTTACAAGGTGCCAGGTGCCAAGCCAAGTGCTTTATGTGTGTTTTCCTATTGCATCCCTACAGGAAACCTATGATTTATTGGCCTCTGTTTATTTTCCTAAAAAATGAGACAGAGAAAGGTGAAGTTATTTGCCCAAAGTCAAAATGTTGGTTAAGGGGAGGAGCTAATAACTTTATGCCGTGTTTTTAACCACTACACCACTGCCTCTTCAAAGAGAAAACGCACACGCGCACACACACACACACACACACACACACACATAAAATAGAGGGAGAAATTTTGTTTATAGTGTGACTTTCTTTTTTTAAAGTTTAAAAAAATGATCTCTACACCCAACGTGGGGTTCAAACCCTCAACCCCAAGATCGAGTCGCATGCTCTTCCAACTGAGTCAGTCAGGGGCCCCTAGAGCATAACTTTCTTGATAAAAGAAACTCCTAATTTCATTGCGGACTGGTACTTTGAGGAGCACAGCTCTACACTTCATCAATAAAAGGCAGGTAGCGAAAATACCTATCTCAGAGGGACCTTGAACAGGAAGCTTAATGTAACCTATATAACGTGCTTATAAAATGCATTAAATAAATATAAATTATGATGACAATTATTACTATTATCAAAAGAGAAGAGGAAATCAGGGCAAAGAGCATAAGAAAAAAAATGAGAAAAGGCACACCACACGGTATGGTATACTAATTAAAGGTAGCCTGTAAATTTGAGTCAGTGGGTTTTTGTAGTCAATACGAAGAAGAAATTGTATGTGTTACATGATTCATAATGTCCATCAGGTTTTTTTTTTAAGGAGTTCCAAAGAAGTACAACCAGTCCTTGTTCTGAATGAAGGTCACTAAAGATTTAAGGTCTGAATTTCAAAATTGAAATGAAGACTACTTTGCCTTTTGCCTTCAATTTGTAATGACAAAAAGAATTTATTGAAGCAAGCTGGAAGTTTTAACAGACTTGCTATAGAAGAAATTTTAGCCATTAATCTGTCATTTCAGTCAAAGCTAAGCTCATTAATAACTTCTATTCAGCTTCAACCTGCCTTCAATTTTTCTATTCCTTTCTGATGATAAGGACCTACATATTCAAATTTCTCAAAAAAAAGGGAACAAATTTTATGAATTCAAAAATGAACAGGTAAATAATATTGAAGATAATACTTTTCTGGTACGCACTACTTTTCTAAATGCCTTGTGAGCTTTTAAAATTAAAACATTTTAAAGAGTATGTTTGCCATTCTGTCACATAGTCATTTTTATAAACATTTCAAATTTGAAGATTTTTTGATCAGCATAAATTTGCAAGATAAAAATGATACCTTGATTATTTAAAGTAATATTAGCTAACACATTTTGAAATATGACAAAAAGCAAGAACCGTTTAAACGGAGTTAATTTTGGAGGAAAATTAGTCAGTAAGGTAGACTTATTACAGAAATCCAATTTGGTATAAGGTGATGGATTTTTGAACTACATTGATACTATAAGAAATACTTTGTGTTATTAGTCATTATTAGCACTCAAATTCTGGGACTGTGGGTATCTGTATTTATAGAGTCTCTCTGCAATGAGAAATAGGGTTTAATTCTGACCAGATTATAATCACGATTTTAACATAATTTCAACTCCAACACAAATAAAGAATAAATTACATAAATATTGACTAAAACCAACCACTCTTAGCCTCGAGTGTCGGAAATCAATTATAATCAGGAAAGAGTAAGAAAAGTAATTTACTATATTTAAATAAAAATCTCTGAAAACTGTCTCATATATCAGAAAGAGACTCATTCCTTTAAGTTACAAAATCCTTAAGGAATGAGAAAATGTCTTAAGTTGAAATAAATACATTCTACAGAAAGGATAAGCTCTTTCTCCTTGAATTTCAACTTTCCTTACTTATTAGTTATCTTGCTTTGACACCCCTATCACTCAGCCACTAGTTGTTTTCTGCTCTCTGCCTTGAAACAAACATGCATTAAAACTCTTTGTCTCTCCTTATTAACTGAGACAAACTGGCATTTTTATTTTTAGTTTTTATTTTTTTTATGTTTATTTTTGAGAGAGAGACAGCAGGGGAAGGGGAGAGAGAGAGGGAGACACAGAATCCGAAGCAGGCTACAGGTCCTGAGCTGTCAGCACAAAGCCCGATGCGGGGCTTGAACTTACGAGCCACGAGATCATGACCTGAGCCGAAGTCAGAAGCTTAACCGACTGAGCCATCCAGGTGTCCCCACACTAGCATTTTTAAATGTAACTGTATTTAAAAATTTAAAGAACATTCATTAGCAAAAAAAAAAAAACCAAAAAGAATGTCAACTAAAACTTCGCACTATGTACAAAAATCAACTCAAACTGGAATATGGACTTAAATATAAGACATAGAACTATAAAATTTAGACAAAAACATAGAAGAAAAAATTTCAGGATCTAGGACTAGGAGAAGAGTTCTTAGTCTCGATGCCAGCACGATCCACAAAGAAAAATACATAAATTGGATTGCATCAAAATTAAATGCCTTTGCTCTGCAAAAGACCCTATGAAGAGGCTGAAGACACTAGCGACAGACCAAAGCAAAATAACTGCAAACTTTATATGCAACAAAGGACTAGTCATAGAATATATTAAGTCCCCAAACTCAACTATGAAAAAAACCCACCAAATAATCCTATTAGAAAAGAAGCAAAAGACATGAATAGACATTTCGCCAAAGAAGATATGCAGGTGAGAAATAAGCACATGAAATACCTTCAACATCACTGGCCGCTAAGGAAATGCAGGTTAAAACCACAATGAGATATCACTATTCACCTACCAAAACGGCCAAAATAAAAAATAATGACACCACCAAATAATGACGAGGATGAGGAAAAACTAAATCACTCATACGTGGGGAATGAACAATGGCAGAGCCATTCTGGAAAACAGTTTTATAACGAAAAGTGCATTCGCTATACAATCCAGCAATTGCACTATTAAGTGTTTATACCAGAGAAATAAAAGCTTATATTCAGAAAGAAACTGCACACGACTGCTCATAGCAGCCTTATTCATAAAGGCCCCAAACCGGAAAACAACTCAGATGTCCTCCAACAGGTGAATGGTTAAACCACCTGTGGTATGCTCACACCATGGAACACCAGAGAGCAGTAAAAAGGAACAAAACTATTGGTACACGCGACAAGGTAGATGAACCTTAAGGGAATTATGCTGGCTGCCAGAGACTAAGGATGAGGAGAGGTAGATACGGCTACAAAAGGGCAACATGAGGGATCCCTGAGGCGATGGAACTGTTCTTCATCTTGCTTGTTGCGGTGGATACACATACCTACATGTGCTAGAAAAGAGGGTCGAAACCATCAAAGTCCAGCCAGCCAGGGAGTGCACCCTAAAGGGTTCTCCGCCCAAAACGGAGTACGTTACAATTTTTCATTAACGTGGCAAACTAGAAAAGGCTAACACATCATCGACCACTACCGACTGAGCAATGATTAGTGCACAGAACGAATTTCTAAGACAATGGAATACAGAAGGACTGAATACAGGCTTGGCAATGTTTATAGGAAGTGGACAAGACATAAGGGCATGGGGGATGGGAAGGCTTGGATTGCAGAAAGGGAGCCGGAGAACGGGCTGTGGGAGGGGTGGGAAAAGAACCCTTTTCAGAGGGTGCACGAGAGCACTGGGGCAGAGTTTAGGGAAGGAAAAGGACCATTCAATTGATGAGGCATGGCCGGTAAGTTTAGAAACATCAAAGATAAATGTGTATCTATCTGATGACTTCTGCCAGAAGTCAGCCTTCTACAACCTTTATATTTTCTAATGTATGATCTAATTCAGACGTTTGAACTGTGCCTTAAAAATACTCCCTGAGTAGAACCGCTGTTTGAGTTTGTCTAAGTCTTGGTTGAGCTAAAGCTTACGAAGTAGTTATTCTATTGGTTGGAGAAGGTATCAAGAAAGATGGAGTGGGATGTGCCATATACACTGAGCAATAGAAAACTTAAACTATCCAAGTCCCTTTCCTTATTCCTGCCCCAAATTACAGTGCTAGATTTTACAGAAATATGCAGCACTTTCAACAGACTCTTCAAAAGTGTGATGGAACACTTCTCTTTTGTTCTTGTATATTCTCTGGTGTACACACATATCTGGTGTACACACAGTCAATGGTTCTACCTCACCCAAAGAAAATGTCTAGTAGTAACAGAGTGCCAATGCTTTCTCAAAAGAAAGATACCACGCATGGTTATAAACAAAGAGAAATAAACTACTAACAAACTACCCAGGCTTAGACTGGGATGGGGGTGGGGGATGGGGGTAGAAAGACTACCTTTGCAGAAAGAAACAAAAAATTACATTGTCAGATATTTGTATATAAAGACTAAGACTTGTTATAAATATATATATAATATTTACATCACATATATTAATATATATTATGCAAATTGAAAGTTAATACTAAGTATAATCCCCAGAAAACACATATTTTTTTAAAAAGCTAAGAAAATGCTAACAAAATATTCTCTACATCTTTGATATTTAATGAATTTAAGAAAATGGTAAAATGCTATATTTTGGCAGGAAAATGGAATAAGATATTATATGACAAAACAAACTAACAGACTGACATGCATAGACATATGCCATAACTTGGGTCAAGCTTTATTTTAAATTCTTTTTAATGTTGGTTTATCTTTGAGAGACAGGGAGAGAGAGTGCAAAGACAGGAGGGGCAGAGGGAGAGGGAGACATAGAATCTGAAGCAGGCCCCAGGCTCTGAGCTGTCAGCACAGAGCCTGACGGGGGCTCAAGCTCACACACCATGAGATCATGACCTGAACAGTAGAAGTAAGACGCTTAACCAACTGAGCTACCCAGGCACCCCTTGGGTCAAGCTTTTATGATATAATCAACATAAGGTATCAATTCTCTTTGTACAATCTTAGGAAAAGTCATTTTTTATATAATAATCTGAAAAAGTAATTCATTAAGATAAATGACTAAAATAATATCTTTATAATTTTATGAATATTATTAAATTGAAAAATAAAAGAACAGGGGCACCTGGATGGCTCAGTTGATTAAGTGTCCAACTCTTGACTTCAGCTCAGGTCATGATCTTATGGTAAGTGAGTTCAGTCCTACCTCTGGCTCTGTGCTGACAGTGTGGAGTCTGCTTGGGAATCTCTCTCTCTCTCTCTCTCTCTCTCTCTCTCCCTCTCTCTGCCCCTCCTCTGCTCTTCTCTCTTTCTGTCTCTCAAAATAAATAAACTTGAAAAAAAGCAAAAAAAGCACAAAATGCTTTTTTAGAGAATAATATCTGATAGTTCATACTTCAACATAATTTAAATAAGGCATCAGCTCAAAAGTTCTTTCAAAGGAGGTCAATTCAAAATGTATGATGGATTTAATTGTATAGTTATATATGCAGCCTTAGATGGAAGAACTTCAGTAGATACTGCAAAACCGACGTGTGAGAACTAGATTAATGATGTTGAAGGTGCATGTGGGGACAGAAACCACTTTGAAACTATATTCTGTGGCTTTGTGCTTATGTTTTAGTCAACAGTGTGGCAAGCTATTGTCCCTGTTCATGTATTTTAACATTTTCATCCAGTGAATCTCACTTGTATTTACTTCTTGAAGAGTAAAATGAAGAGTGAAATTCTGAACGTCTAGAATAGATAATAAATATGTACATAAAATCCAACTCAAGTATTGTTCCAATACATAGTGCAAGCTTTTCATTTTCAGTTCAACCCAAGGTGTAAAACCAATGTCGTCCCCATGAATGAAACATGGAAAGACTAATCCTGAGTAAGAACTATAGCCACCCAAAAGGGTCACAAAACAGATTGACTCAGCGCCGTTGTGCCAAAAGCCTTCCATGTGAGAGTCTGAAAATCCACATGGTTCCACAGCATAAAAATCACATTTCAGAACTTCACATTCACTCAGCCAGAAGACCTGGGACACTCTGAGTGATCTTAGAAGCATCTCCTCAATGCTCACCAGGCTTAGAGAGGACGAGTACAATGAATTCCCATTTTGTTGTCAAGACAGAGATAATGTGTGATTTCTATTATCCATAGTAAGTATTTAAAAGACATACAACAAAATTATAAAGACAAACTCCCATTTTGTAAGAATTGTACTGATTTCTCAGTATGTCCCTCACACCAGAGGAGAACAGTCATGAAGTATGCTATGAACACAATAGAATTTAGCTTGACTATATTCAAAGCTTCAATTTATTTAAAAATTTGTTCAAGATTTATTTTAGAGAGACACACAGAGACAGAGTATGAGTGGGGGAGGGCAGACAGAGAGGGAGACACAATCCAAAGCAGGCTCCAGGCTCTGAGCCATCAGTACAGAGCCCGATGCGGGGCTCAAACCCACAAACCATGAGACCATGACCCAAGCTGAAGTCAGACACTTAACCGACTGAGCCACCCAGGCGTCCCCAAAGCTTCAATGTATTTAAAACAATCAAACAACTGCACTGCTGAAAGACAAGAAACCATAGGTCTTTTACATGATCCTACAAAGTAATAGGCAGAAAGAGGTCACTCTCCAAGGTCAACATATGCACCACTAGATACATTCAAGAAAAAAACCTTCACATAAATGCCTGCAGATAGTTCCGAAGACGGTCCTTGTTGGCATAATTACTCAAATAGTACTTACAAGTTTCTCCTCAGTTGTACCCATTCTTAAGGATAAATAACTGATTTGAAGTATTTTCTTAGACATCAAAGAATTCAATTAAAATTGAATCTCGTA
Source organism: Paguma larvata (assembly GCA_030068075.1). Classification (NCBI taxonomy): domain Eukaryota; kingdom Metazoa; phylum Chordata; class Mammalia; order Carnivora; family Viverridae; genus Paguma; species Paguma larvata. The sequence continues at coordinate 73,644,914 of CM057836.1, forward strand.
ACTGCAACTAGTAACAAGTAACAAGATCTCTTACAACGCAAGAGATTTTGCAAAAATGACATGGTGATCTATATTTTTACCACCACCACCACTCTGAACATATTACCTTCATTATGCCAACCCAAATGGGAGATTTCTGATTATAAACTTGAGAGACATTCTTTCCCTACCCCCACCCCTCCATCATCCACACCAAATTCAAGACTTGAAAGTGCTCAGGATAATTTGGTTATTTCCAACAATCAAAAGAGACCAATCTCATATGGGAATATTGGCCAATAATTAAGGAGATATCAGTTGCCCTAGCAACAGATTCCTTCCCAAATAAGCACTGTTTTCATTCAGCAGCCTTTAGCCAAAAGGGGAATTAAATCACTGAAATCAACAATTCCTTTGTTTAGCAAACAGAACAGCTTTCCAGGTCTCAAGAAAACAGACCCCTCACAGTTGGTCCGGCATTGCCCAAGGTAGCAGTTTAGTTGAATAAGCCAACCTCTTGAATTGCAGGATTTTATCATCAAAACCACCGCTAACAGAACTGCTAGCTTTTGCCAAAGAAACATGACAAAAGAGAGCATCTCCTAAGTGATACTAATGAATATATTTAGCTTATAGATTTTAAGCCGACATAGAGAAATGTAAATGTCTATGCTTCTGTCATATATATATATATATATATATATATAGATGTAATTCCAAATACCTAGCATAGCTTACTACTAATCAACCCACCCCATTAGCTAATAAGTAGCTTCTTTTCTTTTTTAATTTATTTATTTTTGAGAGAGAAAGACAGAGACAGAGCATGAGTGGGGGAGGGGCAGAGAGCAAGGGAGACACAGAATCTGAAGCAGGCTCCAGGCTCTGAGCTGTCAGCACGGGGCCCGTTGTGGGGCTCAAACTCACAAACCACGAGATCATGACCTGAGCCAAAGTGGAAGGCTTAACCCACTGAGCCAACCAGGCACCCCATAAATAGCTTCTTAGACTTCAATTTCTAGGTGTAACAGTCTAACCCTGTGTAAGACAACTTAAAAAAAAACATTTTACATGCGTCATTACCAAAACTGAGAAAAATGAATAGCTTCATTCTTGAATGTTGATATAACCTGGCCAGTCGAAGTCATGTCATTGCATTAAGGTCGCCTGGAGAGGAAAAGTATCATTCATTTTCTGATAAATAATAATAAAAATAAAAATAAAATAAGAAGCACCTGGGTGGCTCGGTCAGTTAAGTGTCCGACTTCGGCTCAGGTCATGATCTCACAGTTCATGGGCTGGAGCCCTACGTCGGGCTCTGTGCTGACAGCTCGGAGCCTGGAGCCTCTTCGGACTCTGTGTCTCCCTCTCTCTCTGCCCCTTCTCCGCTTGTGCTCTGTCACTCTCTCTCTCTCTCTCTCTCAAAAATAATATTTTTAAAAATTTTAAAAAGAAAAATAAAATAAATATAATAAAATTAGTAAAGGCTCAATCTCTCTCAACAGAGACACATACGTAAGCCCCCAGTGGCTCCCCAGGTTAACACACTTGTCAAAAAATGCTTATACTCCAGGATCACTGATGTCACTGTTTCAAGCCATCACCATAAACAATCCCCTCACCTTCCCAATCTTTCTCCACTACCACATTCTCTCTATAGTCCTAGTCACTCTCCACACAGGCTCCCGTTGGCCACCACTGGCCTGGGTTCCAGATTTCTCTTCTGGCAAGAAGACTCCATCAGCCAGCAAGCGTCTGAACGGATCTGTGTCACACTCAGGTTCTAATGACCACAGTCTTGACCTCTCTTGCCATCCTCTGATTTCCTAAGGTCCTTTGCATTTTCTCTGTCTCTGTCTTTCTCTCTCTTTGCTTCTTCATAATTTTTTCTTAATTATAGGAGTAATGCATGCTATTCAAAATAAACTGCAGTAATATGGAGGCATATAAAATAAAAAACAGAAAAAGCCCTCTGGCTACAGGCTTGTTCTCTGAGGGCAGTCACCGTTAATAATTTTGGTGTGCAACTTTCAGGTATATTTTTTCTAAAACAATATAAGATCTCTTTTTTCACAAAGATGGGTCTTTGTTACTCTCACTTTCTCTTACCTTTTGTCATGCTACATGGAGAAATTTGATTTAAAAAAATCAAATATGAAAGAATGAATTCCCTGAATCCATCCCATCCCACACCCTGAGCTGTACGTACCCACTTTGTATTTCTTACTTCAAGTCCTTTGTTTCCCCCATGTGCGATACTATACCATTTCCTTTTCTATTTATGAAAAATAAACAGTGCCCAATTCTATGCTATTTATTTTTATGATTATGAAAAAGAGACATGAAGTATCCCCACTGAAACGGAAATGTCTAGTTATTTGTCAATATCCCCAGTATGAACTGAGATGAAATACTCGATCAGCTAATAGAATTTAAAATCATGATTTCTCTCTGAAGATACACGAAAACAGCATTCTACTTCTTCGGAGCCTTTAAAACTGGACTTGGTTTTAACTCACATTTGGTCTCATTTTTGACAAAGGAATCATAACAAATGTACTGCATCTGTGAATACTAAATGAGGACATTCTCCCTTTTCCAATGAAAAAAATCCCATACCTAAAAACGGCCCAGGTTCTTTGGCTAGCAAATAATTCCAGTCAAAGACTGACAGTTCGCTTCTAAATCCACTGTTACAAAACAATGCAACATACGATGCCAACAAATACGACTGCCAGGAGCACCGAAGATTCTCACAAGCAAATGAGTCTATCAGAGTCCCTGGATGCCTACACTTCAGACCCAGATGGCCAGTAGGACCAAGCATTTACATGACTATGGGTTGCCATTACTCATTTAAATATCATTCCCCAGGTCCCAAACTGAGACAACCGCTTTTGTGACCTTACAAATTTATCTCTGATGAAGAGAGGTAATTCAAAGTCCTATTCTCTTTGGAATGTAGAAGACCACCAGACGTTAATTAACTCTACCTAGAAGGCTTGGTTATCTCACACGCAGTCCTGAAAAGCAGGGATATTCATCTCTCATCAGCAGCTAATATTTAATGAGTGCCTGCAGGGTACATGGCAATATACAAGTCACCTACAAGGGCGGGCTCTAAAGGCTATAGTAGTCGACAGTGGAAAATGCTGTTGTTACTCAATGAAATATACATGAAATCTGACCATGTTTTCTACTGAGCTCTGCTTATGCATACTAATAAAGTAGGGTGCCTGTTTCTTTGAATCTATAGGGAGTGTTCACCTTTCTGCCTTCACTCACTAGACAACAGTTGTTCTTCTCTGCAAGTATTGACAATACTGTGCAATAGTGTCTGGAAAATAGGACTACTGAATACTCTTTATTGTTATAGGACAGTAAGGGATCAATTTATTTGAAGAGCGTCGGTTTATGCTAGGGGAAAAGTGTAATAGTGCTTGTTAAATTAATAGTCAAATCTTTAGATCAGTCAATATAAAGGAGGTGTAAAACTGTACTGAGGACTTCACCACAGAAATCTGAAAAACTTCAAATGCTTTGACACTTTGAAAATTATCAACTTGGTTATGGCCCAGTACAACAGAGCTGTATTCTGCACGCAAGAGGGGAAAAAAAAAAAACCTTTGCTGAATTTAAGGTGTAGAATTATGTATTGCTCTTTACTTTGAAATTCTAGATTTCATAAGAAAGTAAGAGATTCTGCCCAAAAAAGTGATTAGATACGGAAGAAATCTAATTGAATCGTTAATAAAAATGAAACTCCACAACGGCCCAACAGAATGACCGCAGAACTTGTGGCTGGTGCGTGTTCGCTGGCAGCATTCTCCGTGGCCTTCTACTGGTGGGGAGTGAGACTGTGCGCGCCCTGTCTGAACTACCCCGTGACCACTGTTAAAGAAGGGGGTCTGACCAGACATTTCAGCTTCAGCTTGGGTCCACATTAGTCTGGTTCCTATCACTGGCCAACTACTAGTAGTAAGTAAGAATTGCTTTTTTTTTTTTTTAAGTTAGATATTTTATTTTATTTATTTAATTTAATGTAATTTATTGTCGAGCTGGCTAACACACAGTGTATACAGCGCGCTCTTGGTTTTGAGGGGTAGATTCCCATGATTCATTGCTTACATAGAACACCCAGGGCTCATCCCAACGAGTGGCCTCCCCAATGCCCATCACCCATTCTCCCCTCTCTCCTGCCCCAAGAATCACTTTTGATTGACATCCTTGACCACCAGTAAAGGATAGTATTGAAATTAACACTACAAAGGATTTTTTTTTGAGAGAGAGGGAGGGAGGGAGAGGGTGGGGGTGGGGCAGAGGGAGAAAGAAAGAGAGAGAGAGAGAGAGAGAGAGAGAGAAAATCTAAAGCAGGCTCCACACTCAACATGGAACCCAACCTGGGGCTTGATCCCATGAGCCCAACTCACAATAGATTCCACGAGCCCAACCTGGCTCCCTCCCAGGAACCTGGATGGCTAAGCCATCCGGGTGCCCCTACAAAGGCTTTTCAAAACCCCAAAGCAGTCAAGTTACCAAAATCAAGCGACGATATTTTTGGCAATATATTTTTACCAATGTTTTACATACTATAAAACTGTAAAAAAAATTTTGATATAAAAATTTGACATAGATATAATTTTTAATTGTCACTCCTCAAAAAATAATAAATATCAACTCTTCTGGAAGACTGCAGAGACATCTGTTTCTGTTTTTTTTTTTTTAATGTTTATTTAGTTTTGAGAGAGAGAGAGACAGAGCATGAGCAGGGGAGGGGCAGAGAGAGAGGGAGACACAGAATCTGAAGCAGGCTCCAGGCTCTGAGCTGTCAGCACAGAGCTCAACATGGGGCTCGAACTCACAGACTGCAAGATCATGACCTGATCTGAAGTCTGACACTTAACCAACTGAGCCACCCAAGCACCCCAGAGACGTCTGTTTCTTAATGAAAAGGGAGTGAGAGTGTTTTCAAACCTAAACGCGCAGCTCATTTTGATGTAAGGATGTGGACGTAATTGGGGTCTGTCCATCATCTCTCTACACCTGATATTCATTCAACAGATATTTCCTGAGCAACTATTATGTGACATGGGTGAGACACGAAGCCAAATAAGATACAGTCCTTGTCTTTAAGGGGCTCTCCAACTAATGGTGAGGTTCTAGGCAGGAGTATGTCTCACACAGAGAAAAGGAGACAACCAGTATTGCTTATAAGAGCTTCACGGAGGGGCACCTGACCCAGCAGGTGCAGGAGATGAGACAGGTCAGAAAAAGCTTCCAGAGGACGTTTTTGTTTTTTGTTTATCTACTTTACTAGTTATACATTTTATGCAAGCCTTATCTGTCGTGAAAGAGTCTCTCTTTCCTATAGAAATTGATATGTTTTAGGTAACTGCAATCCACATTTTTTAAAAGAAACCAGATTCTCTTGTTACAATTTAAAGTGGTAAAAAAAAGCAACTAAAAATATTTTTTTTTTTTTTTTTTGCAGGAAAGGATTCCTTTTCTAACCTCCCAGCACACTATTGTCTTAGAACCACAATGAAGCTCCAGGAGAGCTGTTTTCTATTATTCTGCTACGTCTTATCCTGGGAGAGTCTTTAATCATTTTAAATATAGAAGACAGACAAATAGGCAGTATGGGGAATAAACTGGCAAACTGAACACTTAGGTTACAAAACACCTCACGCCCTTTCCAGACAAAGATCTTGCCATACGATCTGCCGCAGAGCACTGGTGAAAATTGAAATCACTCTTTAACAAACTGTTCAAGTGGTAGGAAACTGTTCAGTTTACAGAAACTGATGTCAAATGAATATCGTGGGTACACCCATCCACGGAACGGCTCTGCTGTTTTTTCCTGGTCTAAGAATATTAACCCGTCTTTTGTTGGTGGCTAGTAAGTTTTATTTGTTGCAGTTTATAAGGGATGTAAAGGGGGGGGGCACGTGAACTTCCACAGTATCAATTATTTTTAATAACCGCCTTTCCCCCAATATTTTTATGCTACCTAAAGAGATTAAATCTGGGGCAGTCCTTCTTACGTACTTTATCCCTTCCGGCACCTGAGATTACCACGCATCTGCTAGTCTTTGCTGTCCTATCAGAATTCAAACTCCCACAGAGAAAGCCTGAGCCCCTGTGGCTCAGAAAATAAAATGACTCGCCCAAAGTCACACAGCTAATTAGAACCAAAACCAAATCGGGTATCTACACCTGCTAATTTCTTTATTCTTTAGAATCCTCAATCAAAAAACTGCCTCTAGCTCCTAAAGGTAAGAACAAGAACACAACAAAGTCTATTTGTTCCAAATTTCTCTAATACCCGTGTGCACTTCATTAAATCTGAAACAATCTAACACTTTGAACTGCATCTTAACATTGAAAAAGTTTCCATTTTTATGTCTTAGCTTTGATGTTATTAACATTTCACATTCTGTACGCATTACCCCGTGGCAACGCAAGTTTTCAAAATCTGAACCAAATCCTAGAGAATGAAAGAGTCTTGATTTTTTTATATCGACTGAGGGAAGGAAAAAAAAAAACTGACGTGGCATCTTTCTCTTGCCCACCTAAACACAAAAGAAATATATTAAAATACCACTCACAGAATTTCAAGAGGACACGATTCAAAGGATAATAATAAATGCAAGTCACCAAGAGTTGACATTTCCATGACCTAAGCCTGTTGTATACTGTACCTCCCGCTCATGTCTGCTGACAACCAGGAGCAAACCCTAAGGGAGTTGTTTTGAGTGAGGGTTTCTGTATGTCTCTTTGAATAGGAATACAAAGTGACAGAAAAATAACTCAAAATTGCTATAAAATGAATGGTATTTCCAAATGCGCAAGCAAACAACATGCACTTTAATGTAACACATTTCTTATTTGGCAGTAAGTTAAAACATATGTTGTTTGAAGTTTATATAAAATGGATGAAAAGGTGTTATTTGTGTTAAAAATGAAACCAAATTACTAAGTGGTTTAAAATCTATGGCTTTTATTATCCAAATGTAGCCAGTTAAAAGTAATGTCACTTGAAGAGTAAAAATAAATTAGGGTTAATAGTTACGGGTTTGCTTGGATTTTTGTTTGGTTTTGTTTTGTTTCTTGATGAAGGAAATAAACAAAGTGAAAACCTGCAAAAATATGCACTCAGTCATTACACTTTCACAATTTTAACACAATTCCAAAAAAAAAAAAACAGACAACAAAGAAATTTAGTTACCCCTTAAAATCAAGTACAAATATTTTTTTCCTGAAGGCTTTTTCTTCTACCAATTACCAAAGAAAGAGCTGCCAAACGCTTAGTCTTACTTCAAACAGGAAAAGTCAATGGCAGCAAGCAAAACTCCGGTGGTCAAAACGACCTCATCGACTGGCCCTGGGAAAAATCTCCTCAAAAAGCAAAAATCATTACTATTAAATAAATTATTTTCACCACCAAGAGTTTGATTAGCGCTTGGCAGAGCAAATAAAAACAAGAGGACATATTCTTGAGTTGTTTAGAGACAGAAAGAACAGGTCTTTCAAACAGGATTGGAAGATTCGAAGAAGTTCCGAGCCAAAACTTGAAGTTTTGCTGCTTGGTTTTTAAACACGAAGTATATCCAAAGGCATTTATTTCTTAGCTCTAACGTCCCTGGTGTAGATGGCTATCTTGTGATGTTCTTTCTCTATAACTTATTTAAGATTCAAAGTAATCTTCTTTTCTGTTGATCACTGCCTAATTTAGCCAAAATAAGATCTAGTATACCTACAAAAGATCACATAATTGAGCTCCAATAAATAAAATCGAGGAAGCATGTTTGGTTACACTAACTCCTTAAAATAGGTACAAGTGCCTTAAGAGACAAAGCTTTTATCTTCATGTACTATATAAAGAATTGTGGCCCATTTTGAACACCGATAAGGTGTTCTCAGATTTATTCATTTATATAAGTGATCTCCACAACCTGGGGCTTGAACTCACAACCCTGCTATCAAAATTTGCTTGCACTTCCAACTAAGCCAACCAGGCACCCCAAACACTGATGAAAATATTTTGTCATGCGTTGCCTCATTATCATCACGGACAGGCAACGAAGATGGACCAAGTGGTGAAGAAGAGCGGACCCACAAACCAACGCCATCAGTGACGCTGCACCCAAGGAAAATGGGCCAAGAGACGTGAACGGCATACTTAATCACTGCTTTTGCACGGCAGCGAAGTAGCCGTCCAGGTGCCAAACGTATTACGTCGTATTATATTACATTGCTTGTCATTATCAAATTTTTTTAATTTATTTTTTTAAGTTTATTTATTTATTTTGAGAGAGAGAGAGAGTGCAAACAGGGAAGGGGCAGAGAGAGAGAGGGGAAGAGAGAATCCCAGCAGGCTCAGCGCTGTCAGTGCAGAGACCGACACAGGGCTCGATCTAACAAATCATGAGATCATGACCTGAGCTGAGATCAAGAGTGGGATGCTTAACCTACTGAGCCACCCGAGCACCCCTAATTTCTTTAAAAATTTCTGAAACAAACACACGTGACATTTGTATTCTTATCTAGAAATAAGAGGAGTTAAGAAATTCAGAACACTTTAGAAACTTTCAGTTTAATGTTGTCCATGTTGGCAAGAAGCATTGACTGATCATAAAATCTTATATTTAAGAAAAATTTTTTGTAAGCTGATTACAGTTTTAGGAGGAAATAAACTCTTAACTATAGACTAACGTTCTTTTGCAAATATGATCTGCTTCTGTTAACATTTCAAATACATGTTAAGTTTTAGTGAATATCCTTTATTCTCACATGCCGACATTCGGTAGACAAATGAAAACCCAAATGCTTTATAAGAGACACAGTTAACTAATCTTCATATAGTCTCTGTGAGGTTTATGTTTAATCCCTACCTGTTTTCCTCTGTCCCTCAAAATCAAATAAGTAATAAGATCATAATTGAGACCTAGGTAACACTACCTGCAGTACTCAAACTACTAACTAGTGCATCACATTTCAAAAAGTTGGTCAGCTGGAATCTGGATTTCGGATGAATCAATTATATGTCAGTTACACCTCAGGAAAGCTGGGGGCAAAAAACATGAACCAATAATGTTAGTAGAACTAAGTATGAATACTTAATTTATTTAAAAAAGAAAGCAGTCCTGTCCCAGTCTAGGCAGTGACTGAGTTGCCACGGCAATGCAGTAAGCAGGTGCCTGGTTTGTGCATTAGGGCTGAAAATGGGGCTTAACATAACATAACATAAATAAAATTAAAATAAATAAAATTAAATAAAATAAAAAAGAAAGAGGGAAAGGAAGAAAAAGAAAGAAAGAAAACCTTTTCTGAATTTCATGCTTTCTAAGATTTTGCTATAAATTTGTTGGTGTCCCAAATAATGTTTATTCTCCAGGTACTTTTAAGGTAATTAGTTACCAATTAAACAAGGCCCATTCTAGTTTGAGCGGGGCAGGGGGGAGGGGTGTGATTGGTAAAAGAAGAGCAGTAAGAAAAGTGTATGGTCCAGTCCCCACAGTGACAAGGAACGTCAAAAGGACCTCATACGTATAGTCATAAGAGATACAGTGACAGAGGTGCACCTGGGTGGCTCAGTCAGTTGAGTGTCTGGCTTTTGATTTCAGCTCAGGTCATGATCCCAGGGTCTTGTGATCAAGGCCCTCATCTGGCTCCACACTGATGGCGGAGCCTGCTTAAGACTCTCTCTCCTCCTCTGCCCCTCTCCCCTGCTTGTGTATGCTCTCTTTCTCTCTCAAATAAAAAATAATTAAATTGAATTTTTCTTGTTCTTTATATAATAATTCAATTTTTATATTATGTGGCCATTATTCTTCCCATTCTGTTATAAAGTTTACTTTTTCTGTTCTTCTTCCTCTTCTTCTTCTTCTTCTTCTTCTTCTTCTTTTTTAGAGAGAGAACACAAGCAGGGAAGAAGGGCGGAGCGTGAAAGAGAAGGAGAATCTTAAACCAGTTCCACCCTCAGTGTGAAGCCCAAAGTGGGGCTCAACACAGGGCTCAATCCCTGGGATCATGACCTGAGCCGAAATCAAGAGTCAGAGACTCAGCCCGCTGAGCCCCCTACGTACTCATTACGAAGTTTCAGAGCATAAGAATCACAACTGCTACTTCTCACAGCGATTAGTTTGTAAAGTTTTTATTTATTTTTCCATAGTTTTAATCCAAGTATTGCAATCTACTATTACAGCTCATGAATCCACTGTGAAGTCCTGCCAAGACATCATACTGTAGAAAGTATTCCGTGGACAAACAGATCTGGAAATCTCTAAGCTGGAGGCAGACTGATAAACTTCCAAAATTAAATAGTACAGCAGAACAAGACAACACGGCCTAGTGAAATCAACTCAAATTTAGAAAAATAAATCAAAATTAGAGATATTAATAAATACGTTAAACACATCTAATACAACAAAGGCTTTGTCTAATGTACAAAAAATATCCTTGAGCTTAAAAATTATCCCGACTCCGTATTTTATAGCAACACAATTGAATATAACTTTATAAGTAAGTTATTAAAATATAGTAAAATATTATAGAATCATATACAGGTAAATTTACACATTTCAGAGCCCTAACGCTACACAACAGATACATATTTAAAACATCAACAACATGGTTTTTGGAGACCTAACGCCATTACTGTCGGTATGAGATGCGTATTTCATTCCATTCCTTCACAGGTCTAAAACAGTTCTCGTACGATTACAGGTGAGACACCTGAATTTAGAGCTCTCTTACCTACGACAGAAATCTTCACAAAGCTGCCGTGAATATGAGGCAGAAACCACCCAAAAGCTCTATGATATAAGGAAAATACCAAAGAGCATCTGGAGTCTAGCCTGTAGGTCGTAAATATGAAAATCTACCTGCTGGAGCAGAATGACTTCATTGAAGAAGACGTGATGCCAAAGCCCTCAGACGAGGTGACAGCCGAAACCACTGGTGAGCCACTGTATTGAGAACGGTGGGAATTTCTAAGTTAAAGGGCCTCGCGCTCTTCGGTCTATCCTGTTTGAGTGCACAAAATGATGAAACTCAAGGACTTGCATCCATTTCACGTACCACATCTCAGGACACAGACTGTGTCTGGGATGCCCTCACACAATGACCAACAAATACAAAAGGAAGAACATCATTGGCCTTCACTCTAGTTATCTGCTTTTGGCATTGTCACTAAGTCAAATGGTTTGTATTCGTGATCTGACGTAGACATCCGTTCCTATGACTCCAATGTGAAAACTGCACTTATTAAAAACACAGGTTAATTTGAGAGAAAGCATAGACATGGTAAAAATATGAAACTCAAGCCTGGCTTCGCTACTTGATTATAATTAGGACTGAGGTTCATATTTCAACTTTGTACAATTAAAAAAAAAACACCAAAACTCAAAACATTTGAGAACCTCTCATCTATAATAACTTTGCTATGAAGCTCTGTTTTAGTTGCGATTCAAGAGCAATTTGAAAATATCACTAAACTCCACGTTATCAGGAAAAAGACATGATTCCACGTCTTCATAGAGTAAGCAGAGACTTTCAGGAAGGGCACACTGTGGCTTTGAGAAAATGCTATTTTAGAACCAGGAATAACCAGACCCTTTTCAAACTGCTACTTGGTTCTACTTTGATTCTATAACAACCAAAGGCAGGTGCCTAAAAAAGAGTCCCAAATTCTTCATCCTAATTTTTAGTGCTGACAAGAATTATGTTTTTCAAACTGATCAAATCTATAAAATAGTTAAACACAGAGGCATCCGTGTGGCTCAGTCTGTTAAATATCAGACTCTTGATTTCTCTCAGTACGTGAAATCGAGCCCCATGTGGGGCTCTGCACTAACAGCGTGGAGCCTGCTTGGGATTCTCTCTCTCTCTCTCTTCTCTCTCTCTCTCTCTCTGTCCCTCCCCTGCTGACACTCTTTCTCTCTCTCTCTCAAAATAAATAAATGAACTTAAAAATTTTTAAAGTAAAATAAAATTAAACACAGGCACCCATCCCGTTATGAACTGCTGACCTCCAGTCATTCACGTCATGATTGAGTGCCAGCCATTATGCTAGGCACTGGGATTTGATACAAAGTTATTCCCTTAAGAAGCTTACAGTGTCTGGGGGGCAGGGAGGTGGAGTACACCAAGGACTGGTACTGTGGGAGCATAAAGAGTACCTGGCCTAAACTGACAGGTCAGGAAAGGTTTTAGGGGGAAATGGTATCTTGGCTGAGCAATGTATTGCTCAGAGCTCAACAGTTTTAAGTTCTATGACTAAGACCCCTAGGCCTCTGACAGCATTCAAGTACTTTATAAACACTATCCCGTGTAGGTTAAGAACCACAGCATACAGGGGCCCCTGGGTGGCTCAGTCGGTTAAGTGTCTGACTTCAGCTCAGGTCATGATCTCAGGGTTCTGTGAGTTCGAGCCCTACGTCAGGCTCTGTGCTGACAGCTCAGAGCCTGGAACCTGCTTCGGATTCTGTCTCCCTCTCTCTCTTTACCTCCCCTGCTCATGCTCTGTCTCTCCCTCTCAACGCAGATAATGGGATAATGTCAAAAATAAACAAACATTAAAAAAAAAAAAAGAACCACAGCATACAGAACTTTACAGCACTGTTGTTCTATGGACGACATTGGCACACACTACGAGTTCTGGGTTCAGCGAATGAAGTTGATTTAGCTCATCTGGAAGCCATCTTCCCCAAACCAGAAAAAGAATACCCAGAGCTCCTTCTCCACCCCCTAGCTCTCTGCTCTGTGTCTCCTCTGCTCTCTCCTTTAAAAGTCTGCAACAAAACTCCTGTCGCCTCTCTCTTTTGTTAAACGTGTTTGTTGAAGTACAACCTACAGACAGAAAAATGAAAAAATAATAAAAGCACTGCTAACAAAATTCTCACAAGTTGAACACGCCCACATAATCGTCACCTGGTTTAAGAAAAGGAATATTCCCCACACCCTTGAAGTTTCCCTTGTGCCCATTCTCTCCTCCCCAGATGTAACCATCACTCTGATCTCAACATTACAGTTTTGCCTTCCTTTGGATTTTGTACATATAAATGGAATCACATAGAAGGCGTTACTTTGAGTCTGGCATCTGTTGCTCAACATTGTTTGCGACAGTCATTCGGGATGTTGTGTGTAGAAGTAGCTGATTAATTTTCTTTGCTTTTATAATAAAGTATTCCATTGCATGAGTGAACTACAATATTTAATCAGTGTTGATGGGCATTTGTGTTATTTCCAGGGTTTAGCTATATTAATAACATGATGAACATACTTGTATATGTCTTTTGGTGCAGATAACACGCATTTTTGGATGGTGTGTTATACTTAAGAGGGAAATTGACAGGCAAAGGGATGCTTATGTGTTCAGCTTTAGTAAATACAGTTTTTCCAGACGGTTTTTGCCACTTCTATCAGTTGTACGAGTGTTGTGTGCTTGGCATCCTTATCAATACTTGGTTTTATCAGTTTTTTTTCAATTTGAGCCATTCTCTTGGGGGTGGCGTATTGCTGTCTTATTATGGTTTTAATTTGCATTTCCCTGGTGACTGTTTAGGCTTAGTATCTTTTTCTGTGTTTACTGGCCATTGGATATCCTGTTTGTGAAGGGCTGACCACGTCTTCGGCATTTGTGAAATTAGGTTTTTCTTTTTCCACTGATTTGTAAGAATTTGTTATATAGTCTGGAAACGAGGCCTTAGTTAGTTATATGCATTGCAAATATCCTCTCCTATTCTGTAACTTACCTCTTCCCTTTCTGAACGGTCTCCTTCAGTAAGAGTTCCTAATTACTACGTAGACCAATTTATCCATCTTTTTCTACGTGGTTGTTTTTCATCCTGTTTAAGAATTCTTGGCGTACCTTAGGGTCATGGAGACACTCTTACATATTTCGGTTATCAGCATTACTGTTTTATGCTTCACACTTAGGCCCTTAATCCACTTGCAATTGATATTTGTAGATGACGTGAGGTAAGGGATCATGATTTTTTCCCTCGAAGGCTATTCTGCTCGCTCAGAATGCTTGATTGATTGTTTCTTTATTGATTGTTCCAGCATAGAATGTTTTACTGAAAATTCCACCTATCTCTATTGTTCTGTAGTGACACCTGTGTCCTAAATCAAGCTTCCAGATACATATGGGTCTAATTTTAGACCCTACACTATCCCATTAGACTTCGTCATTTTAGACATCGTCAATGTTTAAAGCAATACCACACTTTCTTAACTCCTACGGCTCTATAATAAGCCTTGGTACCTGGTACTGTAAATCTTCCTTCTTTTTCTTCAAGATTATCTTGACTGTCGTTGGTCCTTTGCATTTCTGTATAAATATTAGACTCATCTGCCAATTTCTGCTAACAGTACCGCAACTGTCTCCTCCCAGTTACCTAGACCACTTTCTCCCGTGGCGACTCGGTGTGATGAGGAGGCGCGAGGTACCAGTGTGAGGGGTTTCAGACTGAAGGTTCATGGCACAGGCAGAGGAGCCAGGTCTTAATTCTTAGAAACGTGCTTGTGTCCCTTAGAGATTTTTTTAAAGAGACAACTAGTCAGACTTCTCTCGAAGATACACTTTTATAATAATTGCCAGCATCACGTGCTTCTAAAGTCTCAGAGTGTATTCAGAAGTTCCATTCATATCACCCTCTAAAAACAAGGGGAATCACAAAGCTGTTAGAATTTTAGAAAGCCAAGGGTTTTCTGGGATTATTCTTCTTTTGATTAAATTCAGTTTTACTGGAGGATCCGTTTTTAAAATGAAATTCTCACATAATCATTACCGTTTTATTTTATTATGAGAACTCCCACGGCATTATTTTCCTTAGAACTTTGGTTGAATAATGACTTTCATATGTTCTGACAGCTTTGGCATTTTTTTTAAAGCTTATTTATTTTTTCAGTAATCTCTACACCCAATGCGAGGCTCAAACTCATGACCCTGAGATTGATAGTCACATGCTCCACTGACTGAACCAGCCAGGCACCTCCATTCTTAGAGCTTTGACTTCTCAATGCCCAACTTACAAGCAAACTTTGGAAGTACAAACAGTCTAAAACTAGAAGTCGAGAATTTAGGATTCTGGTTTGGGCTATGCCATCAAGTGCTTATAACTACGCACATACAGATTTTCTACATATAAAAGAGCAGGTGTATTGCCTATGTTTCATCTATTATATTAACTCGATGATGATTTTAAGGCCAGTACAGTCCATTAGGCTACAAAGGACTTCAGGAAAGGGACTGTGGGATCCCTACACAGTAAAAATAGTAAAACAATAATTGTGGTTGAATTCATGAGCAATTAATTTTATCTCATCCATGTTTTTCTGAAGAACATAATAGAGACTAAGAAAAACACTTAACCTGAATGGGAAGTTGGCTTAAAATGTCAGGTAGGGAAACTAAATTTCACATTGGGGTTCGTTCTCCCCATACTGACTGAGGAGGGTATATCCATTTAGATGAGTGAGTAGATGGGGCTGGTCAGTCAGGCCTGAAAGGGAAGGTGTGTCAACTGCGGGGGTCTCACTCTATCTTCATCCAGTGTAGGCCTGTCCTGCCCACGGTGTGTGTGCTAGATCCACTTGTCGATCTGATGCGAGAGCACTCAAAACTAGAGCACTGATATCATAATTTTTTTACGATCTCGGTGGTACATTTTAAAATGTGAACTTCAGGGGCGCCTGGGTGGCTCAGTCGGTTAAGCGTCCGACTCTTGAGTTGGGCTCAGGTCATGATCACATGGTTCGTTGAGTCTGAGCACAGCGTCCGATTGCGCACTGACAGTGCGGACCCTGCTTGGGATTCTCTCTCTCCCTCTCTCTCTGCCCCTCCCCCACTCACTCCCTCTCTTTCTCATGCTCAAAATTAACACATAAACATTAAAAAAAAAAATTGAAATGTGAACTTTAAGCAGAGCCTGATTTTATATGCCCATGGGTTGGAAATGGCCTGTTTGTGGGCCGTGGAACCAGATAAATATGGAGACAGTGTGCCATCCGTGAAGGGAGAGAAGAATTCCCCCCAATACTGGAATATCTGGCATGTTTATGACACTAACTGACCTTTCCAGTCATCATTCGACTGCATAAACAAAAAAAAACATGTCCATTAATAATACCCAATGTGAATGCTGTGAATTTCTGTGAAAGAACAAGGCTCTCCTACGATAAATAATAAAACCATTTTAAGGGTCCAGGAATTTGTAGGAAGCCACTCAGAGAAAAAGTTTCCTGAGGTCCTACTATTTTAACTTACATGACCCAGAAAACAACTATGCTTTCATAGAAATTTTAGCGAGGTGTTTATGATAAATACCTTTACTTAAGTTTACAGAATTGATACTAATAGACTCTCATTTGTCTGTAACCCAAGCAACCAGAAAGCTCAATCATTATCAAATTCTTTCCTATAAAACAAGATGCTAAAATAGCAACAGATGTTCAAGATGGTAACTAATGAGACTAAAGATCACAATAGGCCTCCTGAATAATTTTTAAGAAGCAATTATTTTTAGTTTACGTTAAGGTTAAGTTTATCTGACTATATTCTAATGATTATAAAACTGGTCACATGTACAGTCTATACACACGGATAACAGGCTAAACAGAAAAATTCAATTAATGAGAAGTTCCATTCACCAAGCGGTACACAGAATCAAGGGATTATTGTATCGGCTGCTTTCTCAAAGTCAGATATATCAGTCACTGTGCTTCCTCCCTTAAAAATCTTTCTCCATCAGTGTAGCACCCTATTCCGTAAGCCCTAAAACTCCCCTCAAAACATGTGAGTTCATCTTATTCTGTCCTTTCGAACCTTAAGTAGTTTCTACGAACATCTTTTTTAGGTGATATTTTATTAATACTAGAGTTCACTATCATTGACTATGGGAAAATAAAATACAAAATCATTTGTAAATAAATTGGCCAGATTTTTAATTATAAGGAAATGAAAAGAAAATGCTAATAGAGTGGGTTTAAATGAGCCTAAACCAGTCGAGCTTAAACAAACAGCTCAATTTCCTTTTCCACACTTATGATGCCTGAGATATTTTTTGCGATATTTTTAAAGCCTACATACGTTTTGGCTGCTGAAAACAACTCCAAGAATTCGTAATAGCTGGCTCATAGAAAGCTTTTTTATTCATCAAAATAACTTGCCTTACAAAGAGTAAAATCAATGCTAAATATCTTGCTAAATAGCAGTATAAATTCACTGAAATAGTTCATAAAATTTATGAACTAGAGCCACGTGACCAGCTTTACGTGTTCACTGTTTATATGAGAAACTAACAAATTGGGACTGATTTTAACTAAACTTCTAAATAAGAATTGCAAAAAATACGGAATTTACCTTACAATATCTTGGTGTATGTCTGGCTGAAATATTTTTAGAGAGGACACAATGCTCCCAGATAACCGAGAGCCCTGTCTTAGGTGACGGATCACTGCTATGCAGCCCGCCGTTTTAAACAGGCTAAAAACAACAAGGACAAAAGAAATATATTCGCACATAATTAAACTGCTCTGCCACCAAAAGAGGCTTTACATGAGCATATAATATTCAAAGTATTCAAAACGAAATGGACTTGCAGTTTTGCTCCTAGGAGCTGCTTTAGAAACAACTTGGGTTTGTTATGCAGCAGACAATGCACACACAATATAACTATTCAGATCGTGGAAGGTTCCTGGCAAACTTTTTTGCTTTTATCATTGTTTCCTTTCACACCCATCAAATGGGATGTGGAGGTGTATGTAACACTCATCATTCTTTATGAAAAACACCATTCTGAACATCCAGATAAATAATGTTTTGATATATGGATGAACAATATAGGCATCTATCTCTTGTCCGATCCAAACATCCCGTAGCTCATGAAGCTGCATTTCCTTTATCTACAGGAAGTGCATGCATGCATGTCTGTGCATATGTACAACGCATACAGACCCGTATGTTTTAATTTAAGAGTTCAATAATATATTTACTTGCTAGAAGCAGATTAATTCCAAAACCTAAGATTCAACAGTTAGAAGTTATCTAATTAATAAAAATGTATGAGCTCCAATATCCAAGAATCAGTTTAACCTATTCCCTTCAAAACATATTAGGATACCGATACAGTACAGGGAATTTACAATTCTGTTATCTCAAATGATAAATACAGAAAATTCAGTCTTTCCTAAATTAAAAAAAGGCAGGACTCCCGGACTTTGATATTACTTCGAATACATTCTCCTTTTTTGAAGTTCTGGATAACTAATTTGAGCAATCAGATAAAGGTTGCTAAAGTTCTCGACAAACATTTCAGAGGCATTTCAACAGGCTTAACTCTATTTCGACTTGAACCAAAAACTAGTTTCATTGAGGATTTTGCGACTGTGAATTACACAAAATAATAGGCAGGAAAAATTGTTTTTAAATAATCACTTTGACCATTAAAATTAAATGAATAACAATCTTTCTAGCGAATGTGGGGTTTATCGGGGACAGGCGGAGGGGTGTGTGCGTGTGCGTGTGTGACCAGCCACGCTGATAATGACCGCGTCTTCTCAGAGGCAGTAGGTGACTGAATTGCCCTAAGAGTACTTGGTTGCTGAGTTCTCAGTCAACTAATAGGAAACTACGGTATTATTCAAAACTCCTTTTATTAAAGACGGTTACAAAATCACTCTTTTAGAGGCGCTACAATTTGGTTCAAAGCCTCCTAGAAGCTGAATGGCAATGTTAAACCATTAACCACTCAGCTCCTGAACGTGAGGAAAATTACGCTTGTATAGCAAGTAAGATTTCCTTCCCAAGATTGCAGGGGCAATAAAAATTAACAATGGATTACTCTTGTAATGGAGGCGAGGAGAAGGGGAAGGAAAAGGGAAAAACTGGTTTCTATCATGTCTTGCCCTCAGATTACCTAAAGATTTATACTTCACAATGCAACACCATAAAATCAAGGCTGTGAACGCGTTTGGGGACACGACTTAAAATATAAAATGGAACGTAAAAGAAAGATAAGCGACTTAATCTTAAAAGAGAAACTAAAAACTAATGGCAATTTCCTCATGTATCACATTTCAAAGAAGAGCCCTTCCAGTCTAAGGATTCCATATGAGTTCATGACAGCTTTATTCTCAGCCCCACAGAGCGAGCCATTGTTACGCCCTGAATCTGCAGGAACTGCTGCCACCTATAGGATCTGAACAGTCATGGCAGCGGTTTACTCAGCAGTACCCTCTACTGGGGACAGAAACGTGCCGAATGTGTAAGCACTTTTCTTAACAGCAGGTGGCCTCACTTTGGCTACAGATTTGCCTCAAGACGTCGGTTTAAAAGCTTTTTCGTGGTTTGTAAAATAAACTCCAACTTCTGCCTGCATCTAAAGTTGCCGGGCGGCGGGAGAAGGAAAAACCGGTCTTGAACTCTGCAAACTCACATCCATAAACAGTTTCACAAAGTCCTTCTTCCGCTTGCTACTCTGATGTCGCTGAGGGCCGCGCTGTACCAACAAGGCCACCAAAGAGAGAGGCTTTCTGCTGAGAGTCACTGCCAAGGGGGAAGACGAAGGAAAGTGTTTTTAGAGTACAGAATGCCAGTTACCACGGTCAGTCGCATCTTCCTGGAAGTTATTAAACAGGTGCTCTCTAATGAAATAACCAGAAAGCCGACAGCTTCTTGTGAAATTCTTAGGTGATGTAAAGCAGGGCATACATCTTAAAAGTCATTTGCTGTTAAGGACTCCAAACCTCAAACCATTATGGATACTAACGTGTACCAAAGAGGCCAGCATAATTTATCTTAGAAATGCAAATTAACTTCTCTGTGTTTTTACTCTAACCATCGAATGACGAAACAAAAAGCTTCCCTTTGTTTTTATGTTGTCGATATTGATTACAATGGCCAATGCTTTTTATTACTGTTAAAGATTTGGAAGCATTTTTAATGTTCAAAAATAAAAGGTGTTATAACCAAGGGTAGAGGTGAAGGGTGTCAGCAGATTCAGAAGCCAAGGTAAGATAAGCTTGTAAGTGAAAATCTTGTAACAGAAAAGCATTCAGAGCCAAGCAGCGCTCGTGCTATGAAAACATCGCCCCACGTACTGCCACAGACATGCCATTAGCCGACAGTTTGAATTCAACAGCCAGCTACCGCCACTGCTGAATTCTTAAGCCTCCAAACGTGATCCCCCACAAACGGCGAGAGAAAAAGTAGACTTAAGACACAAGGAGGAATCACCGCGATCCTGAATCTGGGGCTATGAAAATGCAAATAAAATGATCATCAAAAGCCGGACTATTTCTGAAAACTGAGACAGGAATATTGACAAATATCCCCACCTATCCAGAGGTTTATCATGTTTCTCTAGGAAAAAAAAAAACTTGGGATCTGTTTTTGAGTGTCATTCAGATGTTTGGTCACAGAATCAGAGATTCCTGAAATATACTGAATAGACACTGCTCTTAATTTCACACACTAAATCTAGGGTACATAGAGATATTCTCTGAGGCGACTGACATAAATTGTCGCCGCAGCCTACGTACATGGCATTTGCCATTTAGACCTGTCCACGGTACTATCCCTCCCTGTGTGTGAGGTAGCTTGTGAATACCCCCGCGACTTCTCACAGCACCGTACCGTACCTGTGATTGGGCTGAGCCCGCACCTCCGCCTCTGTGAATATGCTGAGGGTCCCGAATTGAGGCCTATCGCCTCATTTTTTCTTTACGTGTCTAGCCTGCCACCATCTTCTTCAAATGACTGTTGTGCTGCAGACAAAAACTCTCATGGACTTTCAATCCCTTCCATAGTTGAAAAAAGGCAGCTAGGCAAAGTGGAGGAATAGGAAAAGCTTTAAGTGCTCAATCAAAAATGTACTGGCACCTAAGAATTCTAGATAACTGGGCTTTACATCTGTTATTTTCAAGTTTTTCCCCCCCGGCTACCTACACAAGCCATTTTAATTTAATTTTATTTTTTTTAATGTTTATTTATTTTTGAGACAGAGAGAGAGACAGAGCATGAGTGGGGGAGGGGCAGAGAGAGGGAGACACAGAATCCGAAGCAGGCTCCAGGCTCTGAGCCGTCGGCACAGAGGCCGACGCGAGGCTCGAACTCCGGACGCTCAACCGACTGAGCCACCCAGGCGCCCCCACAAGCCATTTTTAAATTGCTTAAGTAATCATTATAGTTTGAATCTTAATTTTCTTTCAATTTCCAAACTATGGTGGGTAATATAGCTTGAAGAGTTTTTATTTGTAATAGGGTTAAGCAAATTGGACATATATTTGTATGTAAACAAAATCCCTGTAGTGAACCTAATACAGCAGTCCTGAATGTAACTACCGGTTCTCAGGAGGGAGACATGTGCATACTCTAAGCAAAAATTTATGATGGTATGAAGTACTTTATTAGATCAAACTTCCAAGTTCCTATCAACTCAATAATGAATTTTTTCAAATTAGACTTTTACCATGTAATTAAAAAAATTTTTTGTTAATGTCTCTATTAATTTTTGAGAGAAAGAGACAGAGCGTGAGTGGGGGAGGGGCAGAGAGAGAGAGGAAGACAAAATCTGAAGCAGCTCTGGGCTCTGAGGCTGTTGGCACAGAGCCCAACGCAGGGCTCGAACTTCCAAACCATGAGATCATGACCTGAGTTGAAGTCGGATGCTTAACCGACTAAGCCACCCACGCGCCCCTACTGTATAATTTTTAAAAGAAGGTGATTCAATATATGGACAGATATAATTGTATGTGATAATATATTTTCAAAGTTTTCTTCAATTTTTATGTGTATATTCTTTTTATTTTCCTCAACTCTCTATGTCCTCACTATAATGCTTTCTCAGAGTCTATGTCCCAGAACTATCTTTGACGTAATTATGTGAAAACTTTCTTTTATTACTTCAGTAAAAAGCACTTGGATAATAACAATAGCTATGATATACTTTGTATCCACGGTTTGTCCTGGGTTAGGAGTATTTTATTCATAAACATTGGTCCTTGCATATGTTTCCATGCATACGTGGATTTTGAGAGACCTAGCAGAAAAACATGGGGGAGGGGAAGGGGGGGAAGCCATAGAGAAGGAGGGAAACAAAACATGGGAGACTCTTAAATACTAAGAACAAACTTGAGGGTTGAGGGGGATACGGAAGCGGGGAGAGAGAGCAACAGGCACTGAGGAGGGCACTTGTTGGGATGAGCACTGGGTGTTGTATGGAAACCAATTTGACAATAAATTGATAAAAAATAAAGAAAGAAAGAAAATAAAAATAACAATCACTGCCTTCTAAAAAAAAAACATTGGTCCTTAAACCATCACTGTGAGATACTATTCCCATTTCGCAAAGGAGGAAACTGAAGGACAGGAAAATTACGTGACTTGCCCAAGGCCACCAGGCCTAGGGATTACAAATTAAGTGCTATTTGCATTAAGCGACTGTGAATATAATTTAATTCATTCCAAAGAAAATTATTGAGCAACTGCTACATGGAACATGTGATACAAATAACATTTTTTTATAAGACGATTTATTTTACAAAACTGAGTCACTCAAAATTCTTAAAAATGCATAAAACATTATAAAAACCTGAACATGGTTAAGATTTAAAATTTCACTGTATTCTTGACATATGTTATCACACAATGAAACAAACATATCTCACAGCAAAAAAAAAAAAAAAAAAAAGGATTCAGCAGCTGGAAAGTGTCAACAGCTGATGCTGTAAAGTCATTATCTACCCCAGTTTTAAGAACACACTCCAATATGCAAACCTGCAAAGGGACCCCGTATCGATGATGAGTGGGATCATCTGAATTTACAATATTCATGATCTTTAAGGAATTAATAATCTCCTACCTCATTTTTTCAACAACATACTTTTACCACTTTTGTAGTGTCTTCATCCTGAAAGCACTTGGAAGACACAGTTTAAAAACTAATTTTCTTTGTAGATGCAGTATTAAATACGGTATCGAAACAAACACCAAAGAACTACAGTGCTGGCCTGAGGATAAAAGGCATTTTAGATGTCTTAAATATACTGAAAAGAAGCCTGTTCTTTAAATCATCAAGGAAAGTCACCTCATTTTTTAAAACAGTGACTTATCTTGTGTTACACAAAAATTCAAATGCAGCGACATCAGTCCCCACGCATTACACAGTGAGAAACGGGAAAGGGTTTTGAAGGGTATCCTAAAGCTTCAGTTCAGAGGGACATAGGTAGGTGAGCAGATGGTTCTCAGAGAGTGCAGTCACAGAGCATTTCCCCTTCACAAATTCCTAAACGATGATGCATTTTGATCTGAAGGATACTGTTGATATGCCCACCATATGCCTCTAGTAAATCAGGATGAAAATGAGATCATGCATGAGGTTCTTTGAATGAAGTTCTCCTTTAAAATAGTGGGCCATCCCTCTCTGGTAACAGTCCTCCTCCCTGTGGGGCCCCCCCCCCGGCGCCCCCTCCGCCCCCCCTCCCCCCCCCGGCCCCCCCTCCGCCCCCCCCCCCCCCTCCTTGCAATACACACCGGATGTTGCTGGCGCTGCTTGGGGCACACCAGTTGATTCTTTCCAAAATTTCGACCTAGTCCTAACTATGTGTACGAACTCCTACTTTTCAGGTAAACCCCAGTCTTCTGTTCCTCATTCAATATAACAAGTTCCTCCCATTTACTAAGACTGCCTTTTTTGTTTTTACCTACTTTAAACTTTAAATCTGATATTAATAACATTTATTAAATGCTTAAGAGGAGGGCATCTGGCTGGCTCGGTCGGAGGAGCGTGTGACTCTTGATCTCGGGGGAGTGAGTTCGAGCCCCATATTGGGTGCAGAGATTACTTAAATAAATGAATAAATGTAAAAAAGATGCTCAAGGGTATACAAAAGAAAAACATAACAAATACTAACCTAATGCCACATGCCACAGAAAGATTATATTTTGGGTCTTTTCAACTGTATAGACATATATTTTCGTGAATAATTAGAATCAAATTTGTTCCAATAATAATATACCTGAATCATGTCTATCATTATGTCTCAGGTCTTAATATTCTCATGCCTAGCCAATTTCACACTGAGGGTCTATGCTGTTGTCTATAAGTATTTGGTTTACTCAGCCTTCAGTTAAATTAGAGCCTTCTATGTGCCAGGTATTAAATAAGGCAAAGGTACTAGGTTTGAGGAGTTTGTATTTTAGCAATATTAGAGAGAAAATGTGGAAATACAACATTTCCTTTGGGAGTGTTTCAATGCATCTATAGTGGTGTTGATGCAATTGATAGAAATAACACGCAATGCTGTTTGGAACACAGAGGAAGAGCACTTGGCCTAGTTAGAGGAGGAAGATCAGGAAAGAAACCCAGCTCAGTTGTCTGCTGAACTTGAATCTAAGGTATTCACTGCCTTAAAGATTTGAGATCTCGTTGGGTTGACAGACATACAGGAATAAAATAGGAACAGAACATGTTAACCTGGTTATATTTTTTCAAAAAAAAATTACCCTAGCACGACTAGTTCTTTCTCTCTCTCTTTCTAAATGCTTACCTTCTTGTTATACCCTAAATTTCTATTCAGTTCAAGAGACATTTCATAGTTCCAAAGAACTTTTTTAAGGTGTTCCTCTACCATGTATTGCCGGGGTCCAGTTCCGGCGAATCTAGGGGTCCCCGAAGGATGGACGGTCAGGTAAAAGGAAATGAGAGAGCCATGAGAGAGATGTAGCCTGATGACCAAGCAGGCAGCCCTGGCAATTCTGGCATCTCCACCCTGCTGGTCTCAGTGTCTTTATTTTTAAAGGTAGTGAGTGACATTACATCAATGGGTGACATTCCATAGTTTGATCTCTTTAACAATAATTCGTTTTTACCAGCAAGGTGGCAGCTTCCTTAATCCTGTGTGTTGGTTTCAGGATAATTGATATATAAATTTAGGGTGGGGGGAGAGAATAGGGTGTTACCTTGGCCTGCCTATGTTGATTATCTATAAACAGGCCAGGAATCATTCTATTCTTCCAACTACAGTGGGGGAGGTGCAACCCATTGGCAAGGACAGAATTCCCTATGCTTGTCCTTTGCTTGTGAATGAGTGAATTTACATAATAGCAGCCTAATGATTAGGCAAATCACACCAATATTCAGCCAGCTCATAACTGCGATCAATTTGTGCAACCCATCCCCAAGATGTAACTTTAAGGTTACTCCTGGCCAGGCTACTCTCATTCAGATGTAATCCATCAAAGCATCATGCTCCAGGTCCTTCCCTTTTATCTAAATGCCATAAGACAAAAGAGCATTACATTCCTTGGGGCCAAGGAGAGTAGCTCAAGAAATCCAAGCCTAAAAAATTATTTAGAAGGAGGTAAGACTAGGCGCCATCTTGGCCGGCGGGAATTTTGCTTCAACCTTTTCCACACAGGGAGGGGTCTCAACCTGTGAGCCCAAAATGGCTCCCAACAATGTATCACGTGATGAGATTAATAGAGTCCTAAAACATCCTTCTTCTTGTTGTCCTATGTTACAAGTATACAGAAAACCTGTTCTAGAATTCATGTAATTGCTACTTGATAGTATTTGATTTGGATGGTGCCTCATAGATATCTCTAAAGACAACAGTTGATTCCAGTTTGCTGGATAAAAGGCAGTTGTAAAAGAAGGGCACAAGTAAATGATGAGGACCCTATTAACCAAAATTCAGCCACAAAGGACTATGATCCTAGCAAGTCTACCACCTCCCTGGGTAGTTGGATCTTCTTTTGCCATTTGGGTTTCTACCACATAGTTTACTTATTCCACTTTAAACTGTAAATTCCAGGGGCACCTGGGTGGCTCAGTCAGCTGAGTTTCTGACTTTGGTTCTGGTCATGATCCCAGGACTTGTGGGTTCGAGCCCCTCCTTGGGCTCTGTGATAACAGCTCGGAGCCTGGGGCCTGCTTGCCATTCTGTCTCCATCTTTTCCTGCCCTCCCCTGCTCACGCTCTGTCTCTCTCTCTCTCTCTCAAATATAAATATATTTTTTAATTAAAGTTAAAGAAATAAACTAAATTCTAAGAGACTCTTAAATACAGGGAACAAATTGAGGGTTGATGGAGCTGGGGGGGGTTAAATGGGAGGACGAGCATTTTGGGATGATTGGGTATCGTACGTGAGAGATGAACCACTGGGTTCTATTCCTGAATCCAAGACTACACTGTATGTTAACGAACTTGAGAATGAATGAATGAATAAATGAATCAATGAATAATGAAGAAACAAGCAAACACTAAATTCCCCAAGGATAGAGCATTCTTTTTATAGTTTGTAACCTCAGAGTATCTACTCAAAACTTCCACACACAGAAAAATCGTGTGATGCAAATGTTTCTTTGTCTGGAAGTGGGATCTTCCATTTGAGATGCAATTTATTGTATATAACTTAAATTTTCTCTAGACAATTTCTCTAAATCACATTTTAAATTCAAACTATATTGTTAAATTATGTCTGAAATGTGCTCTTAAAAAAAAACACAAAAAAGGTCTAGTATATCCATGGTAATCCCCCACTGTCGGTCCTTCTCCAACAATGGAATTATTGATTTAGTTCTAATTTGTTAGTGGTTCAATGTTTAACTTTTCAAACACAGATTATTAGCATTTTGGTAAATAAAAGGCAAAATCTACTAAGGTTTCAATTATATAAACTATTTGGTTTCTTAAATACAAGGCCTATAATTTTTCATAAAGCAAAACAGAAAGGAAATGCCCACAAAACCACATACTTTGGCCAATAACAATCCACGTCTCTCATTTTCTGGATTCTGGGTTTGTTTGGTTTTTTTTAGTAATAATTAACAGTAGGATGTACCACGTGGCAGGCAGTACCACTATTTCACCAATGGAAGCATTCCTTCTGCCTCCTCCCCCAAATTCAGGAGGAACTGAAAAAACATCAGGGTAGAGCTATCCATGGAGACACACTGTATTGGAAGAGTGAGTGAAAGCCCTGTCAGCTGCTCCCCCCCCCACCCCCCCATCTTTCCTCTCCTTGGGTTTATCCCTCATGATGATAACTGAAATGGGCTGGTTGCACATCAATCTCAGAAGAAGTAGGAAAGAAGTGTGCATGGATTTCAAAGCAGCTCGGAAAAATACAACTTGATTATACAAGGAAGTATTAAATGTATATAAATAAGTACAGTTTATTATTTGACTCCAACACTTAATCTCATGAACACATAACTTTTGTTTTATCTGGAGAATCAAAGTCTGTTAAAAACCAGGTTCCAAAACGCTCTTTTCTGGCTCGTGTCATTTCAGGAAAGCAGTCTCTTCAAATAACCACCTGCCTCCTCCACCAATGATGGCTCCTACATGACATCAACCATGCCTTACTTTTCCATACCCTCAGGGCCTAGCTTACATTGTATCATTATAAATATTGTTAAAATGAAAGAGGAGATATGGAATATCTGTATGATGATATTTTTAAAGAGTGTATTTTAGGACAGAGAGTTTTGAAGGCTGATATGCAAGTTCAAATCTTAGACAAGAGGCTGGAGTAAGCCTCACAACAGCAGTAGTAATAGCTACCATTTATTAAATGACTACTATGGTATCTACTTTATAAACATTATCATATTTAATCTTCACAAAAAGAAATAATAACCACTCAAGTGAACTTAAAAAGCAAATTTTCATGTGCTGGTTAAAATGGAATTTTAAATAACTCCTTTGAAAATCTTCACAACAACACCTTAAAGTAAAAGGTGCTGTTTTTTTCTCTCCTTTTTACATGAGAAAGTCAGGATTCAGAAAGCAGCAACTTGACCAAAGTCACACAGCTGGTCAGTGGTTAAGTTTACTCCAAAGTCCATGATCTAATATGCCAATTCACCTTCCCAATGTCTACAAAATGGGTATAATAATATCTACCGCACAAAGTTGTTATAAAGTTTACTTTTAAAAGAATATGTGAAAACACGATGGCTGCCCACAGGTAAACATTCTATACATATTAGCTTTCTTCCTTTGTCATCCACCTGATTCTGTTGCTTCGTGGATCTAAAATGCCTAACAAATACCCAAAAATCTATTTTATATATTATATATATAATATAAAATACATATATATGCATATATGTACTTATATTCCTTACTTATTTAAATCTGTATTCTTCTTACCTGCTATTTATTAGCTCTTAGACACACACACACACACACATAAATGTAAATGTATGTACGGGTATATGTGTATATGTCTATATGTGTGTGTGTATACATAAATGTGCATGTATCAGTTAAACTAAATCCCATTGACTTTGCCAACCTATCCCATATCCTATATCTCAAGCATTATTCACGTGTACCATCCATAACGCCTCAGTTTCTGAGTTAACCTTGTAATTATTTAACTCGATCAAATTAAATTATTTAGGATATTTAACTTAGTATTTTTAATTGTTCCTGGTTATATTGCTCATTATCTTGAAATTTACACATGACTTTACACATAAATTTACAACTGAGCCTGTGTGGCTCAGTTGGTTAAGTATCTGACTCTTGGTTTGAGCTCAGGTCATGTGATCTCATGGTTTCCTGGGTTAGGGCCCTCACAGGGCTCCACACCGACAATGTGGCGCCTGCTTGGGATTCTCTGTCTCCCTCTCTCTCTGCCCTTCCCCCACTCATACCGTCTCTGTCTCTCAAATCAATAACCTTAAAAAAAATTTTAACAGAAAAGTAAATAAATTTATATTATTTACTTATAAATAATTTATATTATTTTATTGATTATATCTTTGATTCTCAATAATTTTCAAGGCTTCATTGTTCAAGAATTTCCAAGAACAATATTTTAGGCAAACTTTGAATCTCACTGATTTAAAGCATTCCATATGTAACTTAAGTAGTTTGATAATATACAACACTGCTGTTTCATAGAATAAAAAATAATAATAGAAAATATTGATTCAAGTGCCTGGTTGGCTCAGTCAGTTAAGCATCTGACTTCAGCTCAGGTCATGATGTCATGATTCTTGGGTTCAAGCTCTGCATCAAGCTCTGTGCTCACAGTTCGGAGCCAAGAGCCTGCTTCAGATTCTGTATCTCCCCCTCTCTGTTCCTCCCCTGTTCACACTGTATCTCTTTCTCTCTCTCTCTCTCAGAAATAAAGATTTAAAAAATTTCTTTAAAAAATGTATAAAATGAAAATACTGATACATTTAAGTACATACAATTTTAAAAAACAGAAAGAAAAACAGTTGAGGAAGAAACATAACAAAACATGAAAAACAAAAAGTTGATATTCCCAGGGGCGCCTGGGTGGCTCAGTCTGTTAAGCGGCCGACTTCAGCTCAGGTCATGATCTTACAGTCTGTGAGTTCGAGCCCCGCGTTGGGGCTCTGTGCCGACAGCTCAGAGCCTGGAGCCTGCTTCGGATTCTGTGTCTCCCTCTCTCTCTGCCCTTCTCCTGCTCATGCTCTGTCTCTATCTCTCAAAAATAAATAAACGTTAAAAAAAATTTAAAAAAAGAAATGGGAAATCTCATCAAGTATGAGATCGTATTTTCAAAATGAGAGTTCTAGAGCTATAAAGCTAGAAAAGGTATTCTGACCTATCCTTCCTACCCAAATGTTTAGGATAATTACTTTCACATAAATCTGAGTCACAAGAAAAGATTGGAGTTGAATCCCATGGAAAGTTGCTATTAGAAAGAGAAAAAAGAACAAAGAGAAAAGTTATATCTACAGATAATAAAAGCATAACAGAAAGATATACCCACAAAACATATAGAAACTCTTAAAACTTCTTATTCAAAAACAACCTAAATTAAGAAAACGACAGAAGATATTAAAAGATATAAACCAGAATTAGGAATCTCAGAAGTAAAGTTTAAAAACCAAAAATACTGGGATGCCTGGGTGGGTCAGTCAGTTAAGCATCCAATTCTTGATCTTGGCTCAGATCATTCAAGATCTCACAGTTCGTGAGTTCAAGCCCCACGCCAGGCTGTGCGCTGACAGCTCAGAGCCTGGAGCCTGCTTTGGATTCTGTGTCTCCCTTTCTCTCTACCCCTCCCCTGCTCACGCTCTGTCTCTCTCTGTGTTTCTCTCTCTCTCAAAAAATAAACATCAAAAAAAATTTTAATTAAAACCCAAAAATATTTAGTAATAAAAGAAAAAATAAAAAAATGAAAACAAACCAGAAGGAACATGAAAGCAAATAAACACAGCTGATAATGCCATACATATGGAAAGTGAAAAGGAGGAAAAATCTTAAAAACAAAAAGAAATGAAGAGATCATAAAGATATGAGATAAAGTAACATATATAGAAGATACAAAGAAGGTTAAACATACATATAATAGAGGCCCCTGAAGAAGAAAAAAAGCAATAGAACAAATGTTGAAACTAATTGAAAAAAGTGTTTCTGAAATTCAACGCAAACACACATGCGTGCGTGCATGCACACACATGTACACACACACATATACACACCTAAAGCTACACAATAGGGCACACCCTATATCTAATCTTTGGATATCAAATAGTTAAGTCATTTACAAAAGAAATAAAATCAAATTTGTCACATTTCAAAAACAAGGTTTTATGCCACAATGCAATGAGCAACATATTTTTAAAACAGTTAACAGAAGAAACATGAGCCAATAACTTTCTATCTAGTCAAAATAACTTTCAAACACTTCCTATACTAGTCAAATTGAATTTCAAACAATTCAAACTGTTGCAGACATGAAAGAACTCAGGATATGTTTCCATAAATTCTTCTTGAGGAAACTACTAGAAAATAAGTTCTAGGCAACAGAGGCCAGCTGAGTTTTAGTGCAACACGCTCTTCTTACAAGGTAACTTTGACCCTCCTCCACTGAGGTGGAAAGGCGGTCCCCCTGAATCTGGGCTAGCCTTCTGAATCCTCCTAATCAACAGGAAGGAGTAGAAGTGATATTGTGAGATTCCTGAGGCTAAGTTAGAGAAGTCCATGCAGCTTCTACCTGGTTTTGTTAGAGGTCTGACCTGAGAACCATCACGTGGAAAAACTCACAGGCGGGCAGTGAGGGTAACAGTCTCAGACGAATTCAACCTTCTAGTCAAGCCCAACCAAGCACAAGACATTGGAACAAAGGCCTGGGAGTCTTGGCTCCTGCAGACCACTCTACCCACCAGCTGAACGACCTCAGTCAATACTAGGAGCAGAAGAACACCTGAGCCATGCCTAAATACAGGAACTGCAGAACTGATGAAAAATATAAAAACTGTTGCCGTGATAAACCTTTGTTACATATAAAATTTACTGTCTTAACCATTTTTAAAAATTTTTTAATGTTTTTATTTATTTTTGAGAGAGAGACAGAGACAGAGCATAGCAGGGGAGGGGCAGAGAAAGGGAGAGACACAGAATCCGAAGCAGGCTCCAGGCTCTGAGCCGTCAGCACAGAGCCCGACACCGGGCTTGAACTCATGAACTGTGAGATCATGACCTGAGCTGAAGTCGGACGCTTAACCGACTGAGCCACCCAGGCGCCCCTGTCTTAACCATTTTTAAGTGTACAGTATTCTAGTGTTAACTTTGCACACATTATTCTACAGCAGATCTCTGAATCTTTTCATCTTGCAAAAGTAACATGCTCTATCCAACAACTCTCCATTTCCCTTTCCCCCAGTGCCTGGAAACCACCATTCTACTTTCTGTTTCTAGGTCTTGACTACTTTGGATACCTCATATAAGTGGAATCTTGCAGTATTTGTTCTTTTGTGACTGGCTTATTTCATTTAGCATAAAGTCCTCAAGATCCATCCATAGTGTAGCAAATGACAGAATTCTCTTCTTTATTAAGGCTGAAAAATATTCCATTGTATGAATATGTCATATTTTCTTCACCCATTCATCTACTGATAGACATTTAGGCTCCTTCTACCTCTTGGCCACTGTGAATAATGCAGCAATGAACATGAGTATGCAAATATATCTTCAAAACTCTGCCTTCGATTGTGTATATATACTCAGAACTCGGATTAGTGGATAATTTGGTAATTGTATTTTTAGTTTTTTAAGGACCCTCTATAAATGGTTTTCCATAGAACAGGCACCATTTAACACTCCCACCAACAGCACACAAGGGTTCCAATTTCTCCACATCCTCATCAACATTTATTGTTTTCTTTTCTTTTCTTTTTTTTTTTTTTTTGATGCTGGCCATCCTAATGAGTGTGAGGTGGTATCTCATGGTGGTTTTGATATGTAATGTTCTAATGGTTAGTGATGCCGAGCATATTTTCAACAGCTTGTTGGCCATTTGTATATCTTCTTTTGGAGAAATTCTATTCAATTCTATTAAAGTCCTTTGCCCATTTTTTGAATGTTTATTTTAGAGAGAGAGAGAGAGATGGAGGGGGGAGAGAAAGAGAGGGAGGGAGATGGGGGAGAGAGAGAGAGAGAGAGAGAGAGAGAGAGAGAGAGAGAGAGGGAGAGATTGAGAGCATGATTGAGGGAGAGGCAGAGAGGGAGACATAGGATCCAAAGCAGGCTCCGCACTGACAGCAGAGAGCCCGATGCAGCGCTCAAACTCATGAACCATGAGATCATAACCTGAGTCAAAGTAAGATGCTTAACTCACTGAGCCACCCAGGCGCCCCTCCTTTGCCCATTTTTATTTGGATTGTAGTTTTGTTGTTGAGTACAGAAGTTCTTTATATATTCTGGATACTGATCCCTTATCAGATATACAGTTTGAAAATCCCATTCCATAGAGTACTTTTTCACTCTCTTGTTTCACTGCTGCACACAAGTTTTTAAACTTGATATAGTACCATTTGTCTATTTTTGCTTTTGCTGCCTGTGCGTTTGTTATCACATCCAAGAAATCATTCTTAAATCCAATATAATAAGATTTCCCCCTATGTATTCTTCTAAGAGTTTTACAATTTTAGGTCTCGCATTTAGATCTTTAACCCATTTTGAGTGAAGTTTTGTACAGGGTGTAAGGTAAGGGTCCAACATCATTCTTTTGTATGTGGATATCCAGTTTTCCCATCACCATTTGTGGAAGGTTCCATCCTGTCCCCACTGTGTAGTGTTGGAGATCATGACCTGAGCCGAAGTCAGATGCTTAACTGACTGAGCCACCCAGGGACCCCCATAAAACATCTCAGAGTTATAACAATCTATTTTAAACTGATATCTTTAAACTGACATCTTCGATCACTTACAAAAACACTACTCCACCTTTGTATCCCCCACACTTTATGATATTGGTGTCACAAATTCTATATTTTATATCCAGTAACAAAGTGTTATATTTTTATGCTTTTTATCTTTAGATTCTATACTTAAATTAAAAGTGATTTACATACCCCATTATAGTATCACAAGATTCTGTATCTGTTTACATATTTACCCTTATCAGAGAGCTTTATATTTTC
Organism: Paguma larvata; assembly: GCA_030068075.1. Classification (NCBI taxonomy): domain Eukaryota; kingdom Metazoa; phylum Chordata; class Mammalia; order Carnivora; family Viverridae; genus Paguma; species Paguma larvata. Next base: position 73,678,317 of record CM057836.1, read on the forward strand.
ATATGCTTTGGTGTCGCTGCCTAGTGTCCTTTTGTTTCAACTTGAAAGACTCCCTTCAGCAATTCTTGCAAGGCAGGCTCCAGTGGTGGTGAACAACCTAAGCTTTTGTTTATCTCCACTGTTCTGGAAGAACAGTTTTGCCAGATATATTCTTCTCGGTTGACAATTTTTTTCCCTCAGCACTTTGAATATATTATCCTACTTCCTTCTAGTGTGTAAGGTTTCTACAGGGGTATCTGTTGATAATCTTATGGGAACTCTCTCGTACGGGACAAGTTGCTTTTCTCTTGCTGCTTTTAAGATTGTCTTTTGATAGTTTCGTTACAATGTGTCTTCGTTGTTGGCCTCTTTTAGCTTATCTGAGTTGGAGTCCCTTTAGCTTCTTCAATTTAAGTGTCCACTTTCTTCCTCAGATTTGGGAACTTTTCAGCATTATTTCTTCGAATGAACTCTCTCACCCAGTCTCTCTCTCTCTTCTCCTTCTAGGACTCCCATAATGCAGATATTGGTCTACACAATGCTATCTCCTAAGTCCCTCAAGCTTTCTTCACTTCTCTTCATTTTTTTTTTCATTTTTCCCCCTCTCGCTTGATAATTCCAAATGACTTGTCTTCAAGTTCGCAGGTTCTTTCTTCTGCTTGATCAAGTCTGATCTTGATCCCCACCCCCCGAATTATCAATTCAGTTATCGTTTTCTTGAGCTCCAAAATTTGCTTAGCTCTTTATTTTATAGTTTGTATCATTTTGTCCATATTCTCACTTTGTTCATGCATTGTTTTCTTGATTTCATTTAGATCTGTGTTCTTCTGTAGCATACTGAACTTAGAATGATTATTTTGAATTCTTAATTCATAAGAATGTGAAGTAATTCATAGATCTCGATTTTTTTTTTTTTTTTAAGAGAGAAACAGAGCAAGCGGGAAAGGAGCAGAGAGAGATAGGGAGAGAGAGAATCCCAAGCAGGCTCCACACTGCCAGCCCAGAGCCCATTGCAGGGCTCGAGCCCACGATCCATGTGATCATGACCTGAGCCAAAACCAAGGGTTGGACACTTAACCCACTGAGTCACCCAGGTGCCCCAGATCTCCATTTCCTTAGAGTCAATTTCTAGAGATTTATATTTTTCCTTTGATTCTAGCCATGTGTGGACCATGTTTCTGTTTCTTCCTGTGTTTCGCTTTTTGTGGTGTGATTTATGCATTTGAAATCACAGCCACCTTTTCCAGGAAGGAAAGAAGGAAGTCCCCAGACACTCAAGCCTCTAGATCTATCAATTTACAGAGAATACAGAAGATAGGAGCTCATGTTAAATGACAATCTGGATGTGTAATTGGCAAAATTCAGATTCTCTAAGAAAATCTACAGGACAAAAATATCAGTGTCTATGACAAACTGCAAGGGGAAAATGTAAAAAATAAAAGGAAACCTACAGAGTAAGAGATTAAGAAGCATTTTTAAAAATACTTAATACCACGTTATATTTCCTCTTTTTTTAATGTTTATTTATTTTTGAGAGAGAGAGAGAAAGAGCATGAGTAGGGAAGGGGCAGAGAGAGATGAAGACCGAATCTGAAGCGGGCTCCAGGCTCTGAGCTGTCAGCACAGAGCCCGATGCGGGGCTTGAAGTCATGGGCTGTGAGATCATGACCTGCGCTGAAGTTGGACCCAACCAACTGAGCCACCCAGGCGCCCCTGCCTAAGCTATATTTCTGTTCTCTCATATTATGTTCCTCTTGTACACAAATGCTAAGTAGTAAATACGAGGACTTTATACAATGAGACACAAAATAAAATTTTTTATCCAGCAACAATTTGTGTGTGTGTGTGTGTGTGTGTTAATGTCAATTTGATTGGAATACCAAAAATAAAAGAAAGAAAGGAATTTAGGTTTCTTCTTAAAAAGTCAATTAAAGAATGATAAATCCAAACAACAGCATATTAAGAAGTCATTAAAAGTAATAATGATGTTCATATAACGTTTGTTGCCATAAAAAAAATCCAAAACTATTAAGTGAAAAAAAAATGCAGGATATCCACTGATAATGTAAAATATAAATTGATTTATTTAAAATAATGTATAAGTGCCTAATATATATAGTTTTCTGGAAGGATAATAACCAAAATGTTAATAGAGAATTAATAGCTTTAAATGATGGGAATATGAATTATTTTGAGTCATGAGAATACAGTTTATTTTTACTTTATTTATCCTTTTCTGTATTGCTCAACATTCAGCATGAGTGTGTATGTGTATTATATTTTTAGAAATTGTGTTTTATTTTTATCTTCTAAAAGACACCAGAGAATAGAATCGTCCATTCACTTAATCATTTAATATCGATTTGATACTTACTGTCTTCTCTAAAGACACAGTAAGAAAGGAAATAAATTGAAGCTGAAGACACCCAAGTCTCTTCTATTCCATTTTACTCAAAACATTTGGAAGCCAGATTACATTCTACCTATTAGTTAATTCACTTCCAGAAGAAAACTGCTCATCTTTTAGCAATGAATTAACCCTTTCAGAACACAAATATAGGAAGTATTATGCAGGATACAGGAGGAGCTCGTTCTGGTGTGATCCACAGAGAAATCCCGCATAGACAGGGTATGAAACCAAACAAGGTCAAGGAATTCTGGCTCTACCCTCCCCTCATCGTTAATAAGTGGCCATGTTGCCATTCGAACTGGTGCCAGAATTATACACACACGACAAATACTTACAACCAGCAAAGCAGAAGTAAAAGAAATTTTTTAAAGACTTTGATACAGAATATTGCTTTGGATAGAAACTTAATACTCATTTATATTCATTCATTCAACAAATATCTATTGGGCACTCTCTATAGCCCAGGGTGAGTGCTAAGTGCAAGGATGGAGATGAACAAGACAGGGACATTCCCTGCCATGCCGGAACTTACAGTTTAATGTAGCAACACATTTTCAGCCACATAAATTTCTTCCGGTTGCCACAGAGCGAGAGTGATTGAGAACACGGGCTCCGAGGCCGAACTGCCCCACCTCAGCCATCTCCTAACTACACAACTTCGGGCAAGTCATTTATCATTCTTTGCCTCAGTTTCCTCAGTTGGGGATAATAATACCTCTTCTTAAAGAGTTTTTTTTTTAATTTTTAATTTATTCTTTTTTTTTTTTGAGAAAGAGAGTATGCAAGAGCAAGCAGAGGAGGGAGAGGGGGAGAGGGAGAGAGAGAATCCTAAGCAGGCTCCATACACACCACGGAGCTCAACGTGGGGCTTGATCTCAAGACCATGACATCACAACTTGAGCCAAAATCAAGAGTTGGATGCTCAACCGACTGGGTCACCCAGGCACCCCAGAGGGTTTTTTTCTAATGTTTATATTAATTTTTGAGACAGAGAGAGAGAGACAGAGCACGAGCAGGGGAGGGGCAGAGAGAGAGGGAGACACAGAATCCGAAGCAGGCTCCAGGCTCTGAGCTGTCAGCACAGAGCCAGACACGTGGCTTGAACACACGAACCGTGAGATCATGACCTGAGCTGAAGTCGGACACTCAACCGACTGAGCCACCCAGGTGCCCCCAGAGTTTTTTAAATAAGTTAATAAATGACTAAAGTGCTTAGAAGAGCCAACACATCCATTAAGCACTGTGGGGGAAAAAAAAAATCATACATATAGAATTTTATTAGGTTTTCCATAGAGATACCAGCCTGGATTACCACTAGGTACACAAAAGCACTTAATTTTTCTTTAACAAAATATGCTTATTTTCTTTATATTCAAAAATTTTTGAGACAGTCTGAAAACCAAGCATTGAAAAAACAGCATCATATTTGATCTGTGGGTCTATTTGGCAGAAACACATTCCCAGATGGACAAGGCTCTCCTTAAGAACCTATCATGCGCTGAAATGATCTCTTTGTTTACTTACTGTACATTTAAAAAAAAAAAAAAAGAAAGAAGTTAAGCCCCAAGAGCACAACTCTACTGCCAGTGCCCGAGACAATGCCTGCAATAAACGGGTGCTCAAGGTTTTCTAACTGAATGACAAAACAAAGTCCTCATATCACAAAAATGGGAACCTAACAGAAATTTTGAAGTAAGTGTTTTTGGTAAGTTCGCAGAGCCAGTGTCCTCAAATAAAAAGTACTGAACTTGGTTTTGTAGGACAGTAATCGTTAGGTAAAAAACAGGCTTGCTCGCCATAGCTGTAGTCTTTTAGATACAAAACGTAAGCGGTTAAAAAGAATAAAGAGTGGTATATGTGAGGGGAAGATGCTTTTCTTTCTTCTATCAGCCCTCTTAGCATTTGTGCTCTCTCAAAGTAAAATAGTATTTCTGGATTCTTTCCTTTCTGGTGCCGTTCGTTTTAACTTTTGCCATGAAACAAATTGATTCATTTTCTCTTCTTTGAGAGAAAACGAAATGATCAACTTCCCTGTCGTTTTGGTCACAGTATTAATTTCTATCTATTTCAAAGCTCACACGTTAAAAGAAATCTGACTTAACACAGGCAGCAAAGTTTTGTGCTTAAATCAAATCACTAAAAAGACATTTTTTAAAAAAACTTTTTTACATTTCATAGCCCCAAGATCCTCATTACCTAACCTGCGTAACCGTGCCTACAGTTTAATTCCGAAGAAATAACTCGTTGAATCTTTCAATTATACTCTTTTCTTTTGAAACAAGTTATTTACATTTTTATGGAAATTATTTGCTGTGATTGAAGATTAACAACATAATAGAAGTAGTCACAGCTGTTTTTTTCCCCCTGTTATGTTATCTATAGGTGGAAAAATGAGAAGCTTTGATTATGCAAATGAAAACAGCATCTATTATCTCCTTCCTGATCTACGTCCTGGTCCTGGAGGGTTTTTAAGCAATGTTAGTTTCCCACATTAGGAATCACAGTCCGTTAACTACTGCTGCTAACCGATGGGCTATATTTGCAGACTCTATCAGTTTGACCCAGCTTCCAGAGCTTAATGGTCCTCCAGGCTAAAAGAGAAAGCTGATCCATCAGGCTTACATTAGCATAGAATCACACTCGAAGCTTATTGATGTGTGTTCAGCATAACTGCCACCCCCAGAACCCAGCGCGGTCCATTATTTTCATTTTATCTCAAGTCATCTGTATGGTTGTCTGCCCCAGTTAAAGCTCCGGCAAGACTGGTACTTAAATGAATTTGTGAGAAAGGAGACAAATGCCCCCTGAACTTCCAGCACTTTGCTGTCAAGGCCTGCTAACATAAAATATACTAAGTCTTAGGTCCACTTAGTGAGCGTATCAAGAATAGCCTATTGCAGGGAGGAAAAAAGTCACTTAGTACCCTATTAGCCAACAAGGAGTGTAATGATTAAATGATTTTTTTTAACTGTAATTTTAAAGCACTGCCCTGATTTCTGCTGAAAGCTATTTATAAAAACTAAATTTTATAACAGCTATGTCTTTGCTGCTTAAATACCTTTCTTTTTCAAAATACAGAACACACACGAAAATAAGTGTTCCCAGTAATAATACATTTCATCACCTAGGGAAATGTTACATTTAACGGTAACAAGAAAAACAACAATCTATAACAACCAGGCATTTAATGTGCACAAAACCCCATAATAAGAAGGGATTTAATGTGTGCATAAACCCTGTAATGGGTTTGTATATAATCAGGCATTTGAGGTATACATAAAATCACTTTAATTGTAAATCTTTAAAATGAAAATAAAGTGCTTCTTGTAGCTGTTTTGAATATACAATAACTATTGAAATTCTAAAGCTGGTCTTCAAAACTATTTTTTATGAATTTACATAGTGCTTACAGCTATAATTCCAAGGGAATCTGAAAAGGGTAGTGTTCCCAAACCTTTTTTTCTTTTTTTTTTAAGAAGGAATCTAAGGGCTACGAAGGTGAAGTGACTAGCCCAGATCCCACTGTGATTTAGTGTAACTAAAACCAAAAAAGTCGATGGTGAATTTTCATCTGTCACTTAAAATTCAGCCATATTTTGGCCCCACTGTTTGTCTTATTGCCATGTGGAGAGTCAAAACCTAATCTGAGAGTCTCTATCACAGCTAGTTTGCCTCTTTGGGTCCATCGCTACAGCCTTTGGAAACGTCACAGTACTCCAGCCGGGGCAAAAAGGAAAAAAGCAAACACTTTAAATAATGTAATCTATCAAATATTGCTGTAGATGTCTTCATCTGTAACCTCCTTTTCATTCATTCCTCTCGTCTCCCTCAAAGAGAGATTAGACAGAGAACAGAAAGTTAACCTTTGCAAACTGTTAAAGCACAACACAAGGGCTGGTCTGTACATTTAAAAAAGTTCTGACACCTGCAAGAGGAATGATCACCTAAAAACTTCTTTCTAAATGCCGTTTTCGATACGGAGAAACACCATCAGACTGAACGCCACAATCCGCTGAAAGTAGGATTAAATGCCATGGCAGACGAGTCAAAGAAAGAAGCTAACATTTACTGAGTACCTACCTTGTGTCAGACATTATTCCACTGAAGTCATCGCGTTTAATCCTCTGAAATAAATACACCGGAGGATTTGATTGCTCCCAGTTTACAATCTCAGGAGGCGACTCGGGCGCCAGCTAAAGGTCTCAAAGCTACCAGGTCCTCATGCCGGTGTCTGAACCCAGATAAACCTGACCAAAACGGGGCGTGTTCTTGTTGAGACTCTTGTGCGTGCTGTTCCAGGCTTTCAAGGGAATCCTGGCGCTCACTGTGAGTCTTAAGAGAGACCATGTTATCCTTCAGCAAGTCATGGAGGAACTAGCTACCTCAACTTTGTCAAAGCAGGAATTTTTGTCCCTAGAAGAGAATTTTCAAGAGGAAAACAGTAACTGAGACTTTCTAATCTTTCTTTGGTTTCTCTTCTTATCTACCTCCATTTTCAAAGACTCTTGCGCACTAGGCACTTTGAAGATACATGACTTAGGCACGCTGGCACTCTCAGAAGGAGCTCTTGGCCTGCCTTGGCTTTTGTCTCTTGGCTAGAAAGTGACACATTTGCAAAAGGAAAGTCATTTCCATTTTTAAGTATACAAAAATGCATCTAATCATATATGGTTTTGTTTGTATGTAGAATGTGACTCTGGAAGTATACTAAAGAAACCGGTCATCATGGTTACTTCCAAGGGAAGTGAACTGAGGCAATGAAGGGGTAGGAACTCCTGGGAAGGAAACTTTTCACGGTATATGCTCTTGTGAACTTCAAGTCATAGGCGTACTACCTACTCGAAACTTATATACCTACCTAAAAACCTAAGTAAATCACATTCAACTGTCCTTATGACGAATGCTGATCAGTTTCACTGCAGCTGCAAGTTACAGCAATAATTATCTTACGAATCCTTACTCTACTGAGCATTATAGATAGAATTTATTCTAACGATACAGCCTAGGAGCCTGTTTGAATGAGTTAGAGATAGCGCCCCAGATGCTAGATTTATATAAAACACTCCTGAGCTGGTGAAAGAGGAGTCTTAAAACAGGAAAATAGGATAACTGATCACTGACCTTCCAGAGAAGAAAAACATTTAGCATGAGGATTTCTGTTCCAATTATAGTCAAGATCATGAAGGCAAGGACAAGAAGGCTGCCTCAGCCAAAATATTTTTTCTTATGAGCTCCTTCTTCCTAACCATATTTACCAGTAAAGCAAAAAAGAGGAGTTACTGGTGGTGATTTCTCTACTTTTCCCCTAGTTCCTTTCTTCCAAAAGAGAGACAGATGACACGTAGAAAAAGAAAGTTGGCTGTAGTTAACCTTTTCATTCTGAGGTCTTTTTGCTTCTTTCACAAGAATGTCCAAATTTTTATAATAAATTTGAGAATTAGAGGGTAAGAGGTCTAAAGAGGTCAAGAAAGACCTAAATATTCTTCTACAGCAAATAAAGAGCTAAATATCCACTAACGACCTATTCTTTCCAATCTGTAGATTCTGTTATTTCTCTTAATAAGGGAACTAGAATGTTTTCCCAACCCTATAATCAGGATGCGGCCAGTTATATCTAACTTAACACTTCTGTTAAAATTTAAGTTCTCCATCACTAGCGAAAATAGTGAACACTTATTTTCACACACAGACCACCAGATACAAATAAATATTTTTTCAATCAAGTTGCATTTTTCAAGAGTCGAATGTGTACTAGCAATATATTAGGATTCATGTTGATCTGACTTCCATAGAACAAATATTTGAATTATACAAGGCACAATTTAGGTTACGAAGATAGGGAGCATACAGCATGTCCCCGACTATCATGGAGTTTACTAAAAGGGTAGAAGCCATGATTTCAACCTTTTATAAATCTGACCCCATGTTACTTAATATTTATGACTGATAAATATCATCAAATCAATCTGAGTTCTCACTTTGACTTTCTTTTCTCGGTTAGGATAACCGATAACTTTAACTTTTCAATTAGACTCAGATCTTGAAGAGCATTCTGGCTATAATGGATTTGGAAATTATTTCTTTTTAATTATAAAAAGGTAAATACAATAGAAAATGAATTTTGAAACAAAAAAATAAGAGATTACTTGTATCAAGCTCTTTCTAAATGCCAAGCATTGTTCTGAGAACTTCATTTTTGAGAGAGAGAGAGACAGAGAGAGCGAGAGAGAGCACACATGCCTATGCGAGTGGGGGGAGGCGTGGAGGCAGAAGGAGACAGAAGGAGACAGAATCTTAAGCAAGCTCCAGGCCCAGCTCGGAGTTCAAGGTCAGGTTCGATCTCACCACTGTGAGATCATGACCTGAGCAGAAATCAAGAGTCCAGTGCTTAGCCGAACGAGCCGCCTAGCTGCCCCTGTCCTAAGAACTTTAAATGTTTAACTCATTTGATCCTTATACCAAACCCAGAAGGTAGGAGTGGTTTTTATTATTTTATAATAATAAAACGGAACTGTGGCACAAACAAGTTCAATAACTTGGGCAAAGTTATACAGCTAGTTAGTGATGAGGCTCGAACCCAGGCAGTCAGGCTCCAGACAGAATAGTTCTTAACCACTACACAGTATTGACTTTCAAGACACTAGAGTTTGCTTTAAGAACTTTTCAACGGGTGTGTTTCAACTGTACCACATCCCATTAAATTCTTCCAGCTGCAATGGACGATAATTGGGTTGGAAACCTTCTCAGTATCTTGCAAACCACTGCCATATCATATTTGCCTCAAGCCCTCCACAGTGTATCATGGCAACACAATTTCTTCTCTTCCTGTACCGCTCAGACTTGAAAGTATAGTTTAAAGAGAGAGTGGACAGAAAGGATTAAGCCAGATAATACAGAAAGCACTTACCAGAATCACTGGTGACCGCCTTCATCCTGCCTGTCTTTAGCACTAAGCCTCCTTCTAAAAAACCTCTCTCTAGGTTTGGCTTTGACATCACCTGTCCTGCTTTCATTTTGCCACTGGTTTCCTCCCTAGGAATAACATCACTGAATATAATAAATTACTTACTTTTTTAATGTTGGTTTATTCTTGAGAGAGAGCAAGCGTATGCATGAGCACGTGGGAGAGGGGCAGAGAGCCAGGGAGACACGGAATCCAAAGTGGGCTCCACGCTACAACGCAGGGCTCAAACCCATGAACCATGAGATCATGACCTGAGCTAAAGTTGGACGCTTAACCAACTGAGTCACCCAGGCGCCCCAAATGTGACAAATTATTTTATTAACTCAGCATCTGAGCACCATGGGTGCCTTCTCAAATTATTCCTCAATCAAGAAAGTAAAAATATCCTTCAGGTACTTGGGTTAGCACCCCAGGTTGCCACAGAGAAGCAAGGCCCATATGATCATGCCCTTCTGCCTCTTCTATCCACAAGCAAACCAAGATTTCAAGAGGGTCACTCCACAACAAAATCGAGAGCTCAAAGTTCAGGCTACTAACTGATGGCAGTTGCTAGAAATGAGCTAGATCCTGTTAGATGAACAAAATCCTCTCTAAAGTTTAAATAAAATGTTTATTGAGGTGCACCAATTCTTCCATGTCGGGAAATTCCTTTGATTCGCTGATATAATACAATTCTAAATGAGAGTCCGGTAGTGACCTAAGATGAAAGCCTCTCCAAAAATGCTTGACTTGTACACAGTTTCATTGCTACCTTATGTTTGGGGACGTTGTATCTTTCGAGACAAAAGGAAAATAGAGAAACAGATGGGAAATGAAGCAGTCTACTGGCTACTAAAGATGATTTGCAGGGTGCCTGGGTGGCTCAGTAGGTTAAGCGTTTGGCTCTTGGTTTTGGCTCACAGTCACGAGTTCACAGTTCATGAGTTCGAACCCCAGGCGCCAGGCTGATAGTATGGAGCCTGCTTGAGATTCTCTCTCTCCCTCTCTCTCTCTGCCCCTGCCCTCACTCCCTCTGTCTCTCTCTGTCTCCAAATAAGTAAACTTAAAAAAAAAAAAAAAAAGATGATTTGCTTTATTTTCCTAACTTAAGGCTTAGTCCCTAAGCAAGGCTAGCACTCAGGCACTAGCCCTTTGGGGACCCGGGGGGGGGGGTGCCCTGGAAGCAGGTAAGGGCAATGAAGACCCATGAATGGAAGCTCCAGGCATGTATGCACAAGGGGATGACTCTGGGATTCGTAAATTTCCACCACTGCTATAGACATAGGTTCTCTTATTGGTTGGAACACGACTGGATCATAGAAGTATTCCATTTACTTATACTTACCTCACTCAATCCTTGCATAATGCATTGCTGCTTTATTCAGATTACATTTAACACAAATCCTTGTTGTTGAACCTAAGGCTTCTATCTTAAAGGCGCTAATAATTAGCTGCACTTAGAAAAAACAGCAATTAAATTTCTCAGACAAGTTTTGCTGTAAACGGGGGGGAAGGGGGGGAATGAAATAATTTACTGTGATTTACTCTATTATTTTTGTGAGTTTTTAAATATACCTATTTTATTTAAGAATTGCAGAACAAACATCTCCAACTTTTCTAAGGTTGCCAAAATCAGATGTTACCGTCCCCTTGAGAGAATTTCTCCAAAGTACATACAGTCAGGCAGGTACTTTCCTTCTTTCCTTCCATGCTATTCTAATTCTTAATTCCATTAAGACAACACTGCCTCAAGCTTTACGTCCGTTTCCAAAGACTCTCTTGTTTCTAAAGAGCTACTTCTTTTAAACTCTGAAAGACTAAAGCAGCACTGAAAAACACATTGTATGGTCGCTCTTAAAGTCGTTTTACTAGACTGCATACTTCACGCGTGGCAGAGGAAAAAAAAAGAGGAAATGTGATTTTAAACTGAGGTCCTAGAGAGTAGGTCTCGGTAATTCATGAAAATATGCATTAGAAGCTGATTCCATACTCCACAGTCTCCCAGAACGGACAAATTTACCTTTAATAAAAATGCGTGCTTTATAAACTACATGATACAAATTTCCTTAAACTCAACTGAATCCACACTCTATCCTAAAGATGACAAAAATCATCCCACTGGCTGAATTCCACTGCCAAGCTGTCAACTTGAATTTCTTCTGTTTAAAAATAGCTGTTCATTACATTGGGTAATGGGCTGTCAGAGCAGTCCACCACTGAACCTGTATCACACATCGAAGCAATCGGGCAACGTGCGTTATTATGTTCAGATTACTTGCATTCTTTACGAGACCCCTGGGCTAATTTTAAATGAGATGGTTCACTTGAACTAAATCAAAATCTATTTCATTTTACCTTAAAGCCAATACCTATTTTCCATTTATAACTCACTAGTACAAGCAGGTAAGACAACAAACCTCACTGAATATATTAGTATAAGCGAACATGCACATATGTGTGTTTGTGGGTTTGCATGTGGTTTTGCTCCCCGTAGTCATATCTATTTTTAATAATAGATGATTGAATTACAACACCGGGCACACCAAATTAGATAATATTGCCAATATGTGAGCAAACATTCTCGCCTCCATGAATACATGATAGGTTGTTAACTGGAAACATCACTCCTGAAGCTTATAGTCTTTGATATTTCAGCATAGTGAATCAATTAGACATCTTTTTAACTAGTTAATGTATAATAATTCACCATATAATTTGCTATGGGATATTGTGAACAACTCTAAAAAAGCACATAAAATCCGCAGCTGGACCATTTTTCCACAGCATGATATCATAACCCCAAAGGCATGCGAAAACAGCGACGGGACATCAAATAGATGGCGAACGCCACTGGCCACAAATGACTTGTAAATACGTCTAATGAATGCAAGGACCAGGTTAACATACTTTTTTATTTTTTTGTTTTCACGTCTTTATCTTCATTAATACACAGAAGCTACTGGTAAAGTCACGTGAGAAGAGATTATAATAGCTACAGCACTAAAAAATAAATCTTACTTTTAAAAAAACCATCTGCGTAATGATTTGCAAACTCACAGACCCCCATTGCTGGGGAAGGTAAAACAAACTCAGTACATCAGCAAGATTAAATTCTGTAAGCCAAATCTGCCACACAAAAAAGTATTTTAGGGCAGGAACGATAATGTTTTTTTGTTTAAAAAAATAAAAAGTATGTTTAAGAAAAGGCAAGGGGGGGGGTAGGCATACACACATCACACTTTAGTGTTGCTTCTGCGAGTCACCAACACGTGAGGCACATGTGTGGCTAACGGCTGGATAAAAACAACATGAAAAACACCCAAAAGATGCAGCTACTGTATTTATTTACTTTAAGGACAAAATAGTCTGCCTAAAATCTGAGATAATCAGAACAATGCCTACCTAGAAGGCTGATAAGCATGACCTATGATATCGATGCTCTTCACACTCCAAGATACAGCGGAAATAAGAAAATGTATTCTATTTTAAACTAACCCAGGTCCTCACACACATCCACATTTTATTCCTAGAGCTCTCCAAACATTTCATTTCATCATGGCTCCTTTAACAACACGGAAGATGATTCTGGCTAAAACTCCATTCTTTATGTAACTGCCCTATTTCAGTTATAAATGCCTAAAACAGCTTTTTCAACTACCAATCAAATACAAACAGGTATAGTGAACAGATTTACAGTTAAGAATCAGTTTCGTAGGATGAGCACTGGGGGTTATGTATAGGGGATGAATCACTGGAATCGACTCCTGAAATCATTATTGCACTATATGCTAACTACTTGAATGTAAATTAAAAAAGAAAAAAAGAGAATCAGTTTCGTGTTTTGCTAAGTGGTCAAATACATGATAATGCCAATACGTAAAATTATATTGTGTCTGCAGTGCTTTGCTTAAATGTGGGAAAACTAAAATATTTCTATTCTTTTCAAAAATGAAGTAAGTCATTTTGGCTATTTGGCGATGACATTCAGCCAAAATAGAAAACCTCTCCCTGCAACTTTATTATGAAGAGTTCTGAGTATACAGCAAACATGAAAGAATTTTACAGATTGGAATCACATACCCGACACCTAGACACTATCGTTAACTAAAATTTAATATGCTTGTATTATTACAGATCTACCGATCTGAAAGAGTAATTTTTAATAAGAGATAAACATGCTTCATTGGAATAAAATAAAGAGTAGCAAAAAGAGTGCAATGCCTTACTGAGTAATGAACCTATGAGGTTAATAGTTACTGCTTTTGATGGCAGCCAGATTCTCATAAATTGTCAGCTCCATTTTAAAAACTAGGATATCATTTGGTCTTAAGAAAAGGCAAACACATTCTATGGTCACTAAATTCTAAATCTAAATTCTACATTAGATTCCAATTATTATATCTTAATTTGAAGGGCAAAACGTGATAGTAACGGGGGAAGAAATTTCATCACTTGGAAAGAATATGGACCGAGAAACAAAAAAATCACGTCAGTTTGTTTTTGAATTACAAACCAGGAATTAGGAGGATTTTTTTCCTAATCGTCAGTGTATCAGAAACTAGAACTTTTCTAAAATTTAACTTTATGTCTGTATAATATGTGTATGTTATGAAAAACAACTCTCCTACTTCGAATCTCTGCTTTGACAAAAGAATCTACCAACCATGGTACTCTCTCTAGGAACCAAATGTGTTTCTGTTACCACAATAAAATTATTTTTTTTATTAACATCTAAAATTCTATCAGATTTGGGGAGTTTATATCCCTCTGCTTTGCGCTTATCTTATTTAGATGGGAAAGGAGTTTTAAAATTTGAGTCACAAACAAGAATACCAGCTTAGCTTCTAAATTTCATTTTCTAAGAAGACCATTTGCAAAGAATGTGTAATACTGTTTCCTCCGATTCTTTGATTGGGCACTTCCTGCAAAACTTCAACAGGCCAGAGAGCACAGGGATTGAAAAGCAAGAAGTAAAGCACATTTTTAATGCTCAAATAATCTTTTACACCTTAGAGGCTTAAGTGGGAGAAAAATTCTTAAATCTCAAAGGCCACTATTATTTAAATAACTTTTAAACAGTATTACTGAAACTAGAACCCTGATTTCTGGGAAATATTTTTCATACCCCAAATTATTCTGACTCCAGACAGGCAGAGTGAATTGCACTGTTTGTTTCCCCTTTTTCCAAATGATTAAAAAAGAAAAAGTGTTTGCTAATTAAACGTGAATAAGCTTCTTAATATTTTTTCTCCAAAGCGGAAAATGACTTTAATTTGAATATCTGGTTTTGAAACAACACAAGAACACGCATTGGTAAAAATGTATCTAAAAATATGTTAATGTACACAAGAAATTCTTAATCACCACAAACTATGTTTAAGCAAGTTTGGAATGCTTCATACCGCCTTTTAACGTTTTTATTTGTTGATGAGCCAACAATGTTTGGCATAATTAACGCTAAGATCTTCAAAACTCAATGGCTGAAAATAATTGCTTCTCTTTTCTTTCCTGAGTACTCTGAAGCCCAACCTAAAGATTTAGAGCTGACTGGACAAATATAAAGGATGTCAAAAACAGTGACCGCTGACATGCCATTCAAGGCGCATGGAAGAGAGTTCAGGCTTGAATGCTTCTCAACTGCTCATTGGTAAGATCAGCTATCAGTGAGACGCAGTATAAGTCAGCATTATTCACTGAGCCTGCTATGACCTTAAAATCATTGCTCCTGGGGCATGTTCATCCACCAATTAGTGTACATGCTCACCAGAGATCCACTGCTCAGTAAATGCACGGTCTCTCATTCCACAGTGCTGATGAAGTGTGTGTGATGGCTTTCTCCTCACAACTTGACCCCAAAAGCTGACCCGTCTCAAGCCGAAGCATTCAAGTCACTTGAGCACCCCACAGTTATCGTGCATTTGGATACTTTACTTAAAAACTACCACGGTTTAGCTGAGTGGACAAACACAAAATGTTACGGTGACTATGAAATGCCATATGGAGAACAAAATGAAAATCGGAACTGAATTTTCCAGGTGTAGTCACAAAGGGTTAAGTCAAACACTCACTAATACTTTTGATAGGAGAAACGTCCTTGCTGTTTTTAAACAATTATAATTAGCACAACTCTGCCAAATCCTACCTTTTCCTAAAATTGTGAAAATACTCACCTTTCGGGCAAGATAAAATCCAGTGAATAAAAGGAGACATATGTGAAAACTATTTTTAAGATGATAAGACATGATAAAGGATTGGATCTAAAAATGAGAAAAAAGAAAAGGAAAAAATCTCCCAGTTTTCTAAATATCGACATACAAAAACTGAGGGTACAGCAGAAGTTAAATATTTAAGAAGGGAACGAGTGGTGAGTAACAGATGTAAAAACGTCCTGAACGTAATTATAAACATTTAAACGAAAGATCTGGGCTGGGAGTCCTATCAGCACAGAGACTGCTGGTTGAATAACATGTATGGGTTTATTTTCAAATAACTTGCCGACAGAGCTTGGGGACAAAACTGTCCTGAATCTTCCCCTTCGGGTTCCCACAGGAGGAGAAAATGTTCCCCACTTCTTTCCACGAAGGAAGCAAGAAACTAAGGGGTCAGCCTTGAACTCACTCCCAACCTGCTTCTTGGAAAATGATCCAATTGAGGTGTTTGGTCTTTTTTTTTTTAAGCAGCTTTATTTAGATATAATTTACAGGTCACAAAATTCCATCCATTTAAAGTATACAACTCAATGGTTTATCATGAATACATAATTTACAGAGTTGTCCGACTGTTGCCACGATCAATTTTAGAATGTTTTCATGACTCCAAAAGGAAATCCTGTATTGTTTAGCATTCGTTCCCTGGTCCCTTGTTGGAGGCAACTCCTAATCTACTTTCTCTCTATAGATTTACCTGTTCTGCATAGTTCATGCAATATGTGGCCTTTTGTGACTGGCTTCTTACACTCAGCAAAAGGTTTTCAAGGTTCATTCGTATTGTACCATGTATCAGTAATTTGCTCCCTTTTATTGTTGAAAAACACTGCATTTAATATTTATGATATATTTTGTTTATGCATTTACAACTGGGTCTTAGAAGGGCACCTGGGTGGCTCAGTCGGTTAAGCGTCCGACTTCGGCTCAGGTCATGATCTCACGGTCTGTGGGTTTGAGCCCCATGTCGGGCTCTGTGCTGATGGCTCAGAGCCTGGAGCCTGTTTCGGATTCTGTGTCTCCCTCTCTCTCTGCCCTTCTCCTGCTCATGCTATGTCTCTATGTCTCTCAAAAATAAATAAACATTAAAAAAAATTAAAAAAAATTAAAAAAAAAGAATACAGTGAAACAAACATGAATAGAAAAAAGAAAGGGGCCACGCAGGACCCATGATGAGTGTCTCACAAACTGAAAAGTATAAGCTACTCAACACTTTATATCTAGGGGCACAGTAAAAAAAAAAAAAATTGATATTATTTTTCAACAATATTTGCTGTCCCAACCTGTCAAAGATAATACTTTTCCACTCTTGTAACAATAAGCTTGGCCATATAAATCGCTCTGGGCAAGGTGTGAAAACAAGTGTTTGAGGCCCAGCACGGTGTTCATTGTGTCTCTCTTCCATCTCCCACAATAGTTCCAGAATTTGCTTCATCATTCTAGGTCCCGGAGTGAAGGCAATATGGACCAGAGCCACACTAAACCCAAGATAAACATGCACACGAAAGAAACTTTGGGGCGTAAGCCACTGGAGTCGGGGGTAGGCTACTTGTTAATCCGGCACAACCCATCCCATTAGGACGGTGCATCCACGTCCATCTACGTGATAATTACATCTCCTCCAAGTTTATGCATCCAAAACCACGGCATGGTGCTAATGTTATGGACATGCGTTGGGGGCAGGCAGAAATACAGCCCTTACCTCTGGAGGTTTTATAAAAGAGATAAATAAAATGGGGAGAGGAGAATAAGAGGAACCAATTACTCTAGTGAAAGGCGCACTCAAAGATGAGTTCTAAAATATGCATTTTAATCCTGTTCTTCTCACAGATTATTCAAATGCCTTAAGCCAAATCTCTCAACCTCTTTGAATCTCAGTTTCCTTATCTGAAAATTAAAGACGGGTGGACTCTAAGGCCCAAGGTTTTTCTAATTCTGAGGTTCCATGTTTCTGTAACAAAGTAATATTTTAGATGGGTCATATAACCACTAAATAAAAACAGAACGTTACCTGAAGGTAAATTAAAATTATTTACTCTGGTCTTAAATGGTGTGCCACACCAAAATTTTATTCACTTGTCAGGAATATGAGTTACTAAAGAAAGAGCATTTGGGTAACCAAGTATAGACACTGCCTTCATAAATGCTGAAATGGAAAAGGAATAAGCAAAGGCCCAGACGTGGGAATTATTAATACGCATGACGATAAAAGTAAAGACACAGGTGTGGCCATAATGCTATGAGTTATGATGAGAAATGGCAGAAGATAGGCTCGAGGGAAAAGACTGATGAAAGGCCTCCATCTGGACCAAAAGTATGCAGGGTACACAAGAGGTGGAAAACAGAGTAGGAAAGAGGCCACTGGGTCTAAACTTAGGTCACTGAAGTAAATGAGACTATCAGGGAAAGAACAAACCCAGGATACCCTTGAGAATAAATCGCCACTAAACCTGACATAATTGACATTCAAAAAACATTTGCTGATTGGATATAGATCCTGCAACTTTCAACTAAGAAATTTTAGGGGCACCTGGGTGGCTCCAGTGGTTAAGAATCGGAATCTTGGTTTTGGCTCAAGTCATGATCTCGCGGTTCAGAGTTTGAGCACTGCATCAGGCCCTGCACCGGCAGATTGGGATTCTCTGTCTCCCTCTCTCCCTGTCTCTCCCCTGCTCACACTCTCTCTCTCAAAAATAAATAAACATTAAAAAAGAAGGAAGGAAGGAAGGAAGGAAGGAAGGAAGGAAGGAAGGAAGGAAGGAAGAAAAAGTCACTTTTCCCAAATATTTCCACACCAAACACAAAGACCAATTTATTGATGGATCATATTACCAAGACCCTCTCTCTTTCAGTAAACATCACCTCCCATGAGATTAAGATCCCCAATAAATCATTTCAGGATTTTTCTACCACCAAAGAACAGAAAGTGTGAGAAACAAGCTACTTAATGTCTCATGTGCCTTATCATGCCTGCTTGCCAATGTCCCACACCATCCCCAACACTAGTCCATAACTATCATGCTAATTACACACCAAGCTTAGCAGCCTCTTGATACACTTACACGCATAGCTTCTTGTGAATAAAGGAGAAATTTTGCTTGAAGGAAAAGAAATCTATGCAGATTAAGCTCTTATTCACAGTTCAGCAAATGAATTCTTGCCTCCAAATTACACATAATAATGGGCAGTCTGTTATCAGTTCTTTCTTTAGTCTCTTTATCACCATCCAGGTATCTGTTGCTTTAGGGTTAGTCATGTTGCAATCAGTCTACTCTTGTCACGACGACGACATGTCCTTCCCTGCTTCTAGCCATTACTGCTTTCTCTCATTCCTAACATATGCAGCCTTTGTTTGGAAAATTCTACATTTGATGATCATCAGTTTAGCATTTAATATTTTTAATTTGTTTGTTTTAGGTCAAATAGTGAGTATACTATGGCTCTTTGGTCACATGGAGGGCAAGGGATGTCTTTCTTAGAGAAATTACAAAAGTTCTACAAAAGAACACAAGTTATAGGAGTGAGAGAGGATTCGAAGTATCCTAACACTTCAAAAACTAAAGAAATCAGTGAATGGGACTAATAATATAGACTTAATTCTAATCAGCATCTTTAAATTCATAGTAGCATTTGACCTATAACAGTGCTCTATATATTTTACCTTTACTTTCCTGGGGCAGACATTATTATTATTTTTGTTATTGTTATTATTAGGCAAGAAAACATAGGGGTTAAAAGATCCTTTAAGTCAAACCTTCAGAGGACCACCTGACACCTTGATTTCACCCTCTGAGACCCTTGGCCACACAGTTTAGCTCTCTTGAATTACTAACCCCCAAAATCTGTGAGACAATACATTTTTATTTTTGTTTTAGGCCACTAAGTTTTGAGGTAATTCGTTATGCAGCATTAGCTAACTAATACACTCCACCCCACAATGTACCCTTCTCTCTCATTGACCAGAATCTATCGCAAAGTCACCCACTCAAGGGAGTCCAGATAGTATTTTCACTGGACACATTCCTGCCCTGAAAAAAACAAAATCTAAGTTCCAAGGGTGTCTTGGTGGCTCAGTTGGCTAAGCATCTGACTCTAGATTTTTGTAATGATCTTATGGCTCAAGAGTTTGAGCCTCACATTGGGCTCTGCGCTGACAGTGTGGAGTCTTCTTGGGATTCTCTCTCTCTCTCTCTCTCTCTCTCTCTCTCTGCCCCTCCTCGACTCTCCTCTCGCTCTCTCAAAATAAATAAACAAACTTAAAAAAATTTCTTTAAAAAAAAATCTAAGTTCTAGTTCTGTTATTAACAGCAGAAGGGAAAGACAACAGACAACAGGCAGGCAGCTGCTCACCTTCTGCTTCGATTCGGTCTTCTCCAGGAAGAAAAGCAGTCTTCAGAAAAGAAGGGAAAGATAACATAAAAAAGAAAACACAGGCTACGATAAGTGAAGAAACAATAGAGTATCTGGTAGCTGCTTTAGGAAGATTTGAATCTCCAGAAAAAGCAATCTGTATTTCGCCACACTAACTAAATTTAAAACTGGTATCTGTAACCTGCTGCCAGGAATCACACTGCGGAATCATCACGAATGACCGAAAAGAAGGAAACGGGAATATGGAAACGCTGTTTTGATTTTGATTTTCTAGGAAAGATAAATAAGTACACACAAAACACCTGAACAGTTGTTTGACATCCGTGATAAAATTCTGTAACTGATTTAACTAAGTAGTTTATACATGTTTAGAAAATGATGCCATGTCCAAGAAGGGGCCAAAAAACAGGCTAAGAACAAGCGTGGGAAGTGTCAGGATGCTCTTTCTTGCCCCTAAACTTGCCCTTGGCTTTTCGATATTTTTAGCAGTGACTTAAGACATAAAAGGGATGCCTATCAAATGCTCATGTGACACGACTGGGAATGATACATATAATAACAGAACCAAAATTTTAAATGATCTTGACAGCTTGCAATACTGTCATTCATACATCCAACAATTCTAAGAAGTTATTTCATGGGTTTAATTTTTGTCTTCTCAAAAAAGAAACTAAATACTAAATTCATCGGGGCAGGATTGAATCACGCACTTCTTTCAAAACCTCCTGTGGTATCCATCACGGTGTTGGGAACACAGAAGGTATTTCACTAATGTTCAGAGACTTGAGTTGAACTGTACCGAGTAAAAATGCAGAAAAGTTTAGAATAAATCTGTCATCTGGGCAACATAATATCCTCTTGCTTTTCCCTCATGCCATGTCATTTTTCTCCTTCACAAAGACCTCTTCAAAATCGAATTTTTCCAGCATACTCTTCCTGAGCTGCCTTTGGGCCTTTAAAGAAAGACTGGAAAAAAAACTTTGGAGGCTACTTCAAAGCCTCGTCACTTTTTTCTTTGTTTTTTGTTCCGGTATTATGCCCTGTCTGTGCCATTCGACTTCAAGCTCACGAGCCTGCTTCCGTAGTGTTTTCAAGCCTTTCCCGTACATATGAAGCAAGAGTACACGCACACCCTCTTTGCAGAGCAGAACAACATAACAGTTTCTTGTTACAATTCAATATCATTGCAGCAAGATACGCACACCCCATAGTCTCATTTTAACAGACATGAAGAAGTCAAGCTCTATTGTTCAATGTCACAGCCAGCCAGCCCTGCGTGATCAACCTTTATTCTTTTCTGGCTTCATTATGAGGATGATGCCTTTCAACTGTGGTGACTAAATCTGTTAAACTACAAAGCAAGAAATTTATAGAACCTTTAAACGAGGAATACTGAACAGCTTAAATGTAAAACCTACAATTAAATTCCAAAACTCAGCACTTCACCCCCAAGAAAATGCTAAGTAGTTCTTCAGCGGCATTCCTGATTTACATACCCCCGAGATGACAGCAGTTCTATACGTACATGCTGCAGCGATATTAATAGTAATTTTTTCAAGTGACGTTCAATATAAAACATGGCAATATTAACCCATGCGTTACAAAACTAATAAATTGCCCCCTGGCATACTGGGGACAGGAGTTATGCGTTTTCATTTCCGAAAAGCTTCCTTTTGTCAGATGAAAAGCCCCAAGAGTAAAATATTTCAGTATAGTTCTGCGATAACAATGGATATGCCATTAGGTTACCATACAAGTGAATAACGCGCCAAATGATAGCGAACATTTTTTCACACGTTAGATTTTGATGGGAAATGAGTCTAATTATTTATTCATAGACTTTTCCTCTAAGGAATTCAAGGCAGTATATTTTAAATCTTCAAACCCATATTTCCTAAGCTCTAAAATCTATCGGGTAGGGCAGAAGAACACGTGGCGGGGAAGAAGATAAAGAAAAGCAGCACAAAAGAAAAGGTAGTTGGAAGAACGCGAGCATGTCTCGAACTCGAGGTGGTAGATTGTATTCATTCTTCTCTTCTTTCGGTCATTCGAACATTTCTTGAGCACCTATTATAAGTCTAGGTCTGTGCTGGACGTTAAGGATATAACGCCATCCCGCCCCTGCTACAGAAGCTCCCCCACACAGAGGGATGATACACGTACACAGCGATAATTACAATATGCACCAAGCCCCGTGACAGAAGGATAAGGTAAGTACTGTGGGAGTACAAGGGAAGGAACCGCTGGCCTGAAGTTATTTGGAAAGGCTCTAACAAGTAGGCAGCATTTCAACTGTACCTAGAAAAGAGTAGTGAAAGTCTGTCAGAAACTTGAGAAGAGAATCTTCAAGGCAGAGGTAATATCACACTGAAACACAGGCTGTCGTCAAAAAGAATGACCTCTTCAGGGAGTGTTGAGAAATACGACATCGTCTATAGGCAAGAGATGGCACTTCATGCCTAGAAATCACACGCTTCAACTTTGTACTAGGAACAGACTTTAAGAACTCCGTGATCGTGTAAACCTTGGCGCTAGAGTAATCAAAGAAAAGTGAACAGATCTAAACTACACGTATAGAGCTATACATTATATTAAAATACATGATTTTATTACATATATATTTATATGGGTACATATGTTATATATATTGGTTATATATATGCATGTCATATATAGTTTTGTTATGTATACATTTGTTTTATGTATATAGACCCAAGGAAGTGTTTATATATATATGTATATAACTGTGTATATATATATACTTATACACACTCATGTATACATGCAGCTCTATGGGAATTACAACCTATGCTATTGGGCTTCTGATCTTCGCTCTGCTAAGGCCACTAACGCCAGCAAGGCAACGGGGAGAGCTGGGTCACCTACCCTTTATCCCTCATATGCTTTATCTACACAACTCCTTCTCTTAAATTCAAGCCTCTCAAGTGAAGATGAATATCCAGCTCAGACTCTGCTGATGTTCTTTATCCCCAAGCTGCTACCAAGCATGTCCACCCAGCGACGAGGACACTCCCTGCTTCCCAAGGACCAACTTCAAGGCCAGCCCAACATCTTTTCTCTAAAGTGCTATGGGGCAGCCTCTTTTGCCTTCTCATCAATCCTATATGTAGTTGTCCACAGCAGGTGCTGAAGGAAAGTGGGGGGAGAAACCAGCTGCCTTAGAGGTCTAGATAAAGATAATATTTTCCTTGCCTTTATATCATGTCAAATATAAAGGCTCCCATACCAAAATGCACAGAAAAAAGCAGCTCAATATAGATATAAAAAGTCAAGAATGATGTGTAGATGTAAGTTCCCGGGTCACTTTCTGCAGTAAACCTAGTTGGTATAAGGAAATATATACTTACAGAGTCGTAAGGCAGAAGATCTAGCACTAAATTTGAATTATCTCTATACCATGTCACTAAAATTAAAAGGTATACAATTATATTACTCACTCTGTGTTACACTAAAGAAAAAAAAAAGAAGAGCAGAAAAGAAAGGGGGAAAAAGCACAAGAAATGGGTTAACCATACAACTTGCCTTTTTCAGAGTTAATCATCTGTATTTACTGAATATACAAAATGACATCTACCATGGAGGAAAGCAAAGACAGACAGAGTTTTACCTCTCAAGACTTCTCCAAAATCTTTTAAGTTTTAGTTATTTTGAGGAAGAGAAAGAGAGCGAGAGAAAGAGCATGAGTGGGGGAGGGTCAGAGAGAGAGGGAGAGAGAGAATCCCAGGCCCCGAAGCGGGGCTCAAACTCACCAACTGTGAGATCATGACCTGGGCTGAAGTCGTGAAGACACTTAACCGACTGAGCCACCCAAGCGACCCTCCAGACTTTTCTATTTGCAAGATTGATGATACAGGCTGAGCATTAAGTCCTTATTGCCATTGTTGTGACTTAGCCTGGATCTTATCACCCAACAACACTGATCTGGTAAATTATTAGTCATGATTTAAAGGCCAAAGAATTTTCTGATCCTGAAAACTCACAATATAGAGAAAGCGTAACCCCTTATTTTCCAGCAAGTCAAATCAAAAGGCCTGAACCTCCAGTATCCAGAAATCTCAGATTGAGAAAGAGACTTGAATATAAACATGTAAAGAGTCACGACACAAGAAAAGTATTCTGATATGTAACAGGGAGCAAGTAAGCAGGGGGAAAAATTCTAATCATAGAAAAAGTAGAACCAAAGCTGTATTTCAAAGGAGAGGACATGACCTAATAGGTGAATCCCTGAGGTGCTGGCCAGGTAAGCACAAAGTACAATGATAAATTCATCTCGTGACGTGGAAAACAAATAGTGGAAGGGGCAAGACTAACGTAAAATGCACCATTTTGAGAATAACAACAAGTGTAGGCTAAAAGATGTATAGAGAATTCTGACCACCCCAAGTAAAAGAGAAATTCTGGGAAAAATAAACACCAAGATATTCAAAATGGACAATGAGAAAAAAATCAGAGAACAAATTTTCTATGATTAGAATCAACACAAATAGTAGAGAATTGTCCAAATGTGAGATTCTTCTGTGAAAAATGAATGTCTTGGAAGCAGTACTGTTTACTAGATCTTTCTGATAGAAAGATATGGTCCCTTGCCCAATACGGTAGCGTTAGCCACATAAGGCTATTGAGCCAATGAAATGTGGCTAGTGGACTGAGGAAATGAATTTTTAATTTAATTTTTTTAATTTTAATTAAGCCTAATTTTAAAAAGCTATGGGGTTAGTGGCTACCACACTGGATAGTGCAACTTAAGACTTAAAGAGATTGGGGGTGCCTGGGTGGCTCAGTCTGTTAAGCGTTCAACTCTTGATTTCAGCTCGGGTCATGGTTTCACGGTTCATGAGTTCGAGCTCCACACTGGGCTTTGTGCTAACAGTGCGAAGCCTGTTAGGGATTCTCTCTCTCTCTCCCCACCCCTCTCTCTCTGCCCCTCTCCACTCACTCTCTCTCTCTCTCTCAAAATAAATAAATAAACTTCAAAAAAAAAAAAAAGACTTAAAAGAGTTTGTTGGGCCACCTGACTGGCTCAGCCGGTAGAGCATGCAACTCCTGATCTCAGGGTCATGAGTTCAAGCCCCACATGGGGTGGAAAGATTACTTTGAAAAAAACAAAGAGTTTTGTTATAGATGAAACCGTGGAATAAGTACATGCTGTGAAATCAGACCTGGGTTTCAAATCCCGGCATTGATAGTCACTAGCATTTACTAGCACTATATCATGGGGCAATCTGAATGTCGGGTTCTTAATTCCGAAACATGAGGATACTACTGTATTTTCTATTAGTGCTACCAACACTAATGGGATCTTCTCTGAGATCCTTAGATAATTTAGAAACGGATGGCACGGTCTAGCTCTCAGAATCTTAAGATTTCCTTAAGGAAATCAGAAACTGAACTACATCTGTGGGACCAGAGGATACACCATCCGAAGCCATAGCTGAAATGAGTACATTTTGATAAGACCTATGTACGTCAAAAAACCTTTTCCATTCCCTCCCACATCAGCCCCTTCGCCTCCAACCAGCCTCCGACCTGTGCTGTAAGAGGTCGTATCCCAAGACATGGAGACATGATCAGAAAAAAAGGAGAAGCTTGAACCTGCCAATGAGAACTTTGCCTCCAATTAAAAAATGTTTATTTCAGGGTTTTTATTCAGTAACTGTGTTGTTGACTCTCGACATCCCTGACCTACAGGATTTAGGGAGATGGGAAAAGTTTTCGGATGGACCCAGACACACCCAGTATACTGACATCTCTTAAAACCAGACCAGCAGAGAGGGGAAACAGCTAGAACCTATTCTACCAAGAAGTTTTTCCGTGAAAAGCAACCAAAAAGGAGGTGGGTGACAGGGAACTAGAGCAGGAGCTAGGATGGAAATCAGGTCAAGAGGGAATGATTTTTTAACAAGGGAAGTACTATGGCATGTTTGTTTACTGATGAGAATGGTTCTACAGAGAAGGAGAAATAAGGATGTGGGAGAGAGAAGACTCACTGCAGGACAAAATTATTGGGGTGAGAAGAAGAGGAAGACCTAGGCGTGCAAGAAATAATGTACCACAGGCAACTGTGCCCCAAAATGAGAGTTTTTAATGCTGACGATGACAGCTCATGATGGTTTCAATCAGGGGCTCCAAAAGGCAGTTGGGAGAAAAAGACTGTGGCTTCAAGAAAATGAAGCCGATTGGATCAAAGAAGTATACTTTTAACCATAGTTGTTTATTCAGCCCCTGTCCCTTTGTTCAAGAGTTATCAGACCGGTGGAAAATAGCTACAACCTTAAAACAATCTAGTGAGTGAAACATTAGAAGGATGCAACAGAACATTGTGAGGTTACAAACACAAGTGCACCAGCCAAGTTTAGGGAGGCACTGAGGGGATGTTGTTCAGTCTTCCTAGAAGGGGTAGCATCTGATCTGAGTTAGACAGGAGGTTTAGAAAAGGGGAAGAAATAAGAAATAATGCTATATAAGGGCAACAAATGAAGCAAAAAAAAAAAATGTATCTGAGTGGAGTTTAGTGTTCCAGGAGAAAAAAGTATAAAGCTAGAAATCGAAGAAATAAAACGGAAGACACAGTTAAGGTACATAACTTTAAGGACCTCTATACCATATCAGAAACCTAACTTTATGTCACGATGTTTCTTAAACACAATTATTATTTAAAAAAAAAAAAAAACTTTAAAAGATTTGAGGGGCACCTGGGTGGCTCAGTCAGTTAAGCATCTGACTTTGGCCCAGATCATGATCTCATGGTTGTGAGTTTGAGCCCCATGTTGGGCTCTGTGCTGACAGCTCAGAGCCTGGAGCCTGCTTTGGATTCTGTCTCCCTCTCTCTCTCTGCCCCTCCCCTGCCTGTGCACACATACCCTCGCTCTCTCTGTAAGATAAACAAACGTTAAAAAAATTTTTTTTAAAAAGAAAAGATTTGAAGACTAGTTGTTCACTTAAATTATTTTTGTAATTTTAATTATATATGTACAGACATAAGTATAACCTCCTTATATTTACAGCTTTTATATAACCACGAAACCAAAACAAATCTACAAATTTAAAGACAAACAAAATTTCAAAGCCAATCAAATTCAAACTGAGGTCATCGATTTATTGTGATGGATAATGTTTTACTGAAACTGGATTTAATAGTAGGAAGATATAAATTTAGTGGTATCTTTAATTGCAAAAATGTACAAATGAATGATTATGAGGACAAACTTCGGAGCCAGGCTGCCTACATGCAAACACAGTCTGCCATTTATTAGCTGAGTGGCCTTAGACAAATTATTGAACCTGTTTATGCCTCAGTTTCCTCATGGGGCTAAAAGTACCTTCCTCATGGAGTTACTGTCAAGATAATGTGAATTAATACATGTGAAAACTTAGAACGAGGTAACAGTATGCACTTAAATTTTAGCTACCTATATTTTTTACTTCAAAAAAACCCAACGGGCGTGTCGGAAAAAGAGGATATATGCTGGTGGATCTCTGGAGCAGATGACATGAAAAAGAAGACCCAGAAGTCCACAAAACCAGAAATTCGGAGAAGGCAGTAGTTCTCGGCATCCTATTTAGGTATGCCTCCTAACTGTAGTGACTAACAGTAATAAAGTAGTTGAATCCGAAATACGATTTAAAGTAGGTCAGTCTTTTTCTTTTTTAATGTTTACTTATTTTTGAGAGAGAGACAGAGTGTGAGTGGTGAGTGGGGGAGAGGCAGAGAGAGAGGGAGACACAGAGTCTGAAGCAGGCTCCAGGCTCTCAGCTGTCAGCACAGAGCCCAACACGGGGTTCGAATTCACAAACAATGAGATCATGCCCTGAGCTGAAGTCGGATGCTTAACCGACTGAGCCACCCAGGTGCCCCAGAGCAGGTCAGTCTTTTTAAAGTTTGATACAATGTACTGGGTTACACACTGCCATGAGTTGCACATGGACCACTAGGTGGCCAAGGGCCAGAGAAACAAAACACAAAGAAAGATAAAGGAGCTTTAAAAATTCTAGAGGTTTGCTTTAATAAACACTACCAAATATCACCATCAGCCTGCCACAACAACCTTGCATTCCAGATTTTGGATTTTGTTTTAATACAAAAACATACATGTGTACACACACACACACACGCATATACATATTTGGTTGGGGAAATTAAAGAGAAAGCATAACTTTAATCACAAGTAATACCAGAATTATCAAGTACTAATAACTTGAAACTTCATCCCATAAAAAATATTTAATTACATAATGGTATCTGAAACACTAGACTAACAAAGTCTGTACCTTGAATTTTAGAAACATTGGCTCATAAAAGCATTGTACCTAAAAATGCCCCAACAAATTAAACCATTGCTTTCCTAGAATCTCCACAGTACAACTGATTGCGTGAAGGAGTAGTAATGACAGGAGGAAACCAATGACAGCTAATGATCCGGGTAGAAAAGCAGCTTTAGAGACAAAACCATGCAGTACACGAAGACCTTCTGCTGACATCCCATCTTTAACGAAACTCCTACTAATTTCTATGTATTTTTTCCATGCTCCCTTTTCAGTTCTACCTCTGTGTCCTACTGTCCCTTTCTAACACGTTGCCCAGATGTCACCTGTAACTTCTCCCTCTTCCCTTTCTCTCTGCATTCGGTTTACTCTGTCACCAAATTCTGTCCACTGTACTTTGTCGATCTCGGGAATCCACCCACGCATCCCTCCCCACGGCCTCCTAACTGTTCTCCCAGCTGGCTCTCCTCCGGCCCATTCTTCATGCTGCAGCAAGAGTGAAAAAGTTTCTACAGCACAGATTTGATCACATCACTCCGTTAGCTCCCTACCGCTTTCAGGATCAAGTTCACTCTCTTCGGCATTGGGGTTCAAAAGGTCTTTCACCATCTGGGTTTCCTGCTCCCTCCAGCCTCACCTTGTTTCCTCCCCAGAAAGGCTCTCACTCAAGCCTCACTAACTAGTGAATGGTGCCCTGATTGGGGCACACCTTCCCCCATACCTCCAGGAACCAGCATAGATGTCCCGGCCTCTAAATAGGATTCTCTGACCTCCCCGAGGCCATGCTCACTGGGTACTCCCGTTATACTGAAATTGACTCTCTCCACCTATCTCTTCCATTAGACCACAAGCTACTCATACATGAGCAGGGCTGTGTCTTATTGATATACGCAGCTTCTAGCATACAATATGCACTCAAAAAATATTTGCTGAATTAATTTATCTTTCAATTAGCTTAATCCTACTAAAATTTTCTCAAATAATGGTTTTCACATGAACAAAAAACAGTAACAAAAAATGATGAACTAAAGGCAGTCATATCATTACACATTTAATTCTCTTTTTTTTTTTAATGTTTTTTATTTTTGAGAGAGAGGAGGGAAGGGGCAGAGAGAGAGGAGGACAGAGGATCCAAAGCAGGCTCTGTGCTGACAGCAGCAAGCCCGAGGAAGGGCTTGAACCCACAAAATGCAAGATCATGACCTGAGCCAAAGTTGGAGCTCAACCAACTGAGCCACCCAGGCGCCCTAACACGTAGAATTCTAATCAGTTGAAAAGATACTTTAAACTCAGAAACTTTTATTTTACTTTATTTTGTTGTGTTTATTCCTAAGATCGACCATAGAATTACCTAGACATAGTTTCAGGATTTTACAGCCTCCATTTGTGACTATAATGTCCTCCTTTCAGTTCTGTTCTGTTCTGTTCAAATACAGACTGTTGCACTGAAGGATAAAACATTTGTTGAAAACATAAAAAATGCATATTTTTCTTTCATGTAAGAACATGGGTTTGGTGTCATATTGCCCACGATCAAATTCTGCCTCTGTAACTTACTAGCTGTGTTATTGCAAACAAGTTACTCAACCTCTCTAAACCTCCGTTTGCTTTTATTTTTTAGCGTTTATTTACTTTCCAGAGACAGAGTGTGAGTGGGGGAGGGGCAGAGAGCGAGGGAGATACAGAATCTGCAGTCAAATGCTCTACCACTGGGCTATTCCCCCGTGCTGGGAGATACAGAATCTGAAGTGGGCTCCGGGTCCTGCAGTCAGCACAGAGCCCGAAGCAGGGCTCAAACTCATGAACTGTGCGATCATGACCTGAGCCCAAGTCGGATGCTTAACTGACCGATCCGCCCAGGTGCCCCAACCTCAGTTTGCTCTTAAAGTGGCTGTGAAGACTGTGAATGAGATAAAGAATGCAAAGCTGGTGCACAGTAAGTGCTCAGTAAACATCATTTGAAAATCACCTGTATGTCAGACTTTGGCAGTTTGGTTTAGTGAATGAACTAGTCAAATCATTTAATATCCCTGCCATCTCAAGACCGTATGTTTGGCCCACTGGATATTATTTTTTAAAAAAGGAAGGGCAATTCACAATACAAATCATGGAAGCAGCCCAAGTGTCCATAGACTGATAAATGGATAAAGAAGATGTGGTGTGTATATATATATATATATATATATGTGGTGTGTATATATATATATATGTAATGGAATATTTACTCAACCATAAAATGAATGAAACCTTGCCAAGAATGAAACCTTGCCATTTGCAATGACGTGGATGGAGCTAGAGAGTATAATGCTAAGCAAAATAAGTCAGTCAGAGAAAGACAAACACCATTTGATTTCACTCTTGTGTGGAATTTAAGAAACAAAACAAATGAACAAAGAAACAGAAACAGACTCTTAAGGTTACTAGGGGGGAGGCGGGTGGGGGATGGGTGAAATAGGTGATGGGGATTAAAGAGTACACTTACTGTGATGACCACAGGGTAGTGTAAAGAATTGTTGAATCACTGTATTACACGCCTGAAACTAATATAACACTGTGTGTTAATTATACTGGAGTTAAAATACAAAACAATAAAATTTTTAAAAACAAAAAGGGGGGCACCTGGGTGGCTCAGTTGGTTGGGCGGCCGACTTCGGCTCAGGTCATGATCTCATGGTCTGTGAGTTCGAGCCCCGCGTCGGGCTCTGTGCTGATGGCTCAGAGCCTGGAGCCTGCGTCCGATTCTGTGTCTCCCTCTCTCTCTGCCCTTGCCCTGTTCACGCTGTGCCTCTATGTCTCTCAAAAATAAATAAACATTAAAAAATAAATAAATAAAAATAAATAAATAAATAAAAATAAAAACAAAAAGGAAGGGCGAATAGGAACAAAAAGCCAGCGTCGCTACCTAATGACTCAAAATTCTTGTCTCTGTAATTTGATATTATACAGTGTGTGTGTGTGTGTGTGTGTGTGTGTGTGTATCTTTCGTAAAGTCATTTAGGAGGATCTGTGGGACTGGTTTTGTCCTGGTAGCCATCTGAGGACTAGAAGAAAAGCTTTGAGAAGGCTATGCTCCAAAAGGGAAGGACTAGAAGCCCACTGGGGCTACTGTGCTTAGCAACACTCTTGCCTTCTAGGCATCCATGATCTAGTCTGGTAAAAGATACAAATATCTCTTTCGTTTCTTCATTTCACCGAAATAATACTAATTTTTCAAAAGCAACATCACTAATAGCTTGAAGAAAAACAAAGAAATCAGGAAAACATGGATACCAGGGAGTTGATTAAAACAAGTTTCCAAACAAAGGTTTGACAGCCCTGGGTCTGCAGCCACTCCCCACGCCCCATTGGGAGGACAACTGCCCCCACCAATTATCCTGCTTGGGGCTTCTTTGGGAAAAGGCCTGGAGTCTGTGTCCCCTAAGCCAGCTGAAACTAGAACATGAATTAAAAAGCTGAAGAAAAGACACATTCACATCTAGGTAAACATTAACCTATTAATGAAAATCTTAGATGCCTGGCACCCACAGTTAAAAGATGCTTTTCCTTAAGAAGAGTAAAGGGGTGCCTGGCTGGCTCAGTTGGAGGAACATATGGACTTTTGATCTTGGGGTCATGAGTTCGAACCCCATGTTGGGTGTAGAGATTATTTAAATAAATAAGACTTAAAAAAAAAAAGAGTAAAGAACATTTTCTTAGGTTTTCTTTAGTACTCCTCAATAAAATGTGTACCAGGGGCACCTGGGTGGCTCAGTCGGTTGAGGATCTGACCTCGGCTCAGTTTATGATCGGTTCACAAGTTCAAGCCCCACATCGGGCTCTATGCTGTCACCGTGGGGCCCACTTCAGATCCTCGGTCCCCCCTTTTCTCTTCCTCTCTCTCCAAAAATAAATAATTTAAAATTTTTTAATAAAAACAAACGAACAAATAAATAAAATGTGTGCTGTGAGAAAAGGGAATCACTTGTCTACAATTTCAAAAAAACAGGGACAGGAGCGCTCTGACTCTTGGTTTCGGCTCTGATCGTGATCTCAGGGTTTGGATCAAGCTCTGCGTCTGGCTCTGTGCCGAGGGTGGAATCTGCTTAAGATTGTCTCTCTCTCTCCCTCTGCCCCTCGCCCTGCTCATGCTCTATTTCTAAAAATAAATATAGGTCAGAATAGTAAGCACTCAAATATCAAGGTGAGATTTTTTTTTTTTAATAAAATTAGGGGCGCCTGGGTGGCGCAGTCAGTTGAGCGTCCGACTTCAGCTCAGTCATGATCTCGCAGTCTGTGAGTTCGAGCCCCGTGTTGGGCTCTGTGCTGACAGCTCGGAGCCTGGAGCCTGCTTCACATTCTGTGTCTCCCTCTCTCTCTGCCCCTCACCCACTCATGCTCTATCTCTCTCTGTCTCAAAAAAAATAAATGAACATTAAAAAATAAATAAATTAAATTAAATTAAACACTTAAGGATGAAATTAAAATGGTATGTTATAGATTCTCTGTCAAAATCTACTTGTAATATAACCTTTCTTTTTTTTGTTGTTCTAAAATGAATAGCTTCAGAATGTTGTGGTTTTTTTAATGATTATTTAATTTTGAGACAGAGAGAGACAGAGCATGAGCGGGGGAAGGGCAGAGAAAGAGGGAGACACAGAATCTGAAATAGGCTCCAGGCTGTGAGCCGTCAGCACAGAACCCAACGCGGGGCTCAGTCCCAGGAACCGCAAGATCATGACCTGAGCCAATGACGGACGCTCTACTGATTGAGCCGCCCAGGAGCCCCTAGCTTCAAAAAGTTTAAACTTCCAGATATCTAAAAATACCACTATAAATATTAAAACGTTATTTTGACTTCTTTGATGAAAATCTAAGATGTCATGCTTTGAAGCCTTCTTAAATAGGAGATTGAGAACATAATCTGTCCATTTCCTTGATGTTTAAAAGCCACTGTTATAAATTATCTGATGCGGACTATAACTACAGAGTAATCACATAAAGGCTGAGAGAACATATAGGGCTTACTAACACTGTCCTGAATCAGAGATAGACAAAGTAAGGACCGTGGGTCGAATCTGGCCCTCACCTCTTTCTAGATGACACTCGAGCTAAGAATGATTTTGACATTTTTAAAAGTTTGTAAGAAAAAAAATAAATAGAATGAGAATATGTGAGAAAGAATACCTAAAGTATTTACTATCTGACCCGTTACAGAAAAAAGTTTGTCAACCCCTGCCCGAAGGGATCCCCACCTTGTGGGCCTGGAAGATTATCTGTTCCTCTTTCTCTCCTCTATCTGAGGACCCAGAGGCTCTGGAGTGAGAACTGTGTTTGAGTCTCAGATGAATCACACACTATCCGTATGCCTTTGGGCACTCACTCAACCTCTCTGTGCCTTTGTCCCGTCATCTGCAAAATGGGAATAAACATAATAACTTCGCAAGACTTTCAGAGAAATGAATGAGGTCCGATGGCAGACATTCAATAAATGAAAGCTATTGTAATCGTGCTTCATTACCGACAGCTTGGTAAATGGAACTAAAAAGGCAGAATTCGATAAACTTTGTTTTAAATCTTCTTGCACAGGTCCTTTTTCTAGATACAGTCACACATCATGAACTTTCTTTAACCTTAATATCAAACATCCTCAGTTCTTACAGAGTAAATTTGACTAAAAGCTAAAGACATACAAAATAATAGCCGTGACAGTCAAGCAACTTCAGAATTCAGAAACATAGTGATTCAGTCACTACTGGGAAGCCAGAATCTATTTTTGATTCACTTGGATCACCTTTATTTCATTATACATTTTATAACATCAAAGCAAAACATGGCATAATTTCAGGCCCTGAATCATCATCAAACTGAGCTGCAATTAAGGATAAGAACATCATTAAGTTTTAGGTAATGCTCGCAATTGTAAGTAAGCAGTGCCTTTCTATTCTTCTGGAAAATGTCATTTAGGAGGCTTCAACAATTCTCCTAAACCCAGACTGTAAGTGCCATGCTTGAATTTTTTTTGGATGCGTGCCCAACAATAAATGATCCACAATGATCTGAGGACAGCACTCCCATCCAAGAACTTAATCAGATTAATGATGTATTTGTTTTATAAAAATGAAGTACATTAAGCCTGAGAATACCTAATTTACATACTAAATGGTTGCTAGGGACCAAAAATACTAGTGTTTTTTTACGAAACTGAGGTTACAAAATTGTCTATTGTCTTGAAATCTGTTAGTAAATAGCAGTGAAATGCGAAATAATAAACAAATGTTAATGGGTAGTATTTATACATGTAAATTCATGAGATGGTGTACAGTTGTTCAAAAGAACCTAACGATGCGTATATTCCAAAACATATGTGTCCCAGAGACAACGTGATGCCATTATCTGAAGTTGGAAATAACAACAAACTTACTTAGGATGTTTTCTAAGTGGTTTGACCTCAAGTTGTCATTAACGTTCTACTCTAATTTTTTCATTTGGGGTCCTAGTTTAATATATGTAAACAAAAACAGTAAATTAGCAGTCTAGGTTTCTGCCCTTTTTGTTGAAAGCCTATTAGCAACCTTCATCTAAAAAGGGGAGGAGAGCTTTCACAAAACAGCTGAATTTTATCAAATCCTTAAAGGTGTATTAACAGCAGGAACCTGGGGGGCTCAAGTCCGTTGAGCATCTGACTCTTGATTTCGGCTCAGGTCATGTTCCCAGGGCCATAGGATCAAGCCCTGTGTCAGGCTCTATGCTGAGTGTGGAGCCTGCTTAAGAGTCTTTCTTTCTCCCTCTGCCCTGCTTGGTCTCTTGTTTTCTCTCTCTCTCTCTCTCTCTCCCTCTCTTAAAAAAAAAATGTATTAACAGCATTTCTAGATGTCCTGTAATGGATTCTCTCTCTCTCTCTCGGTCTCTCTCTCTCTCTCTCTCTCACACATACACACACACAACTTCATGCGATAAACTTGTGTTTATTGAGCTTGGGAGGCAAAATAAGACAAAGCCACTGCTCTGTCTGCTGAACAGATAGCAGGTAAACAGATAATTATACCAGAATAGGACAAGTGCTACAATTAACATATAAACAGAGAGCTCTGGGCACAAAAAGAAGCCAGCCACCAACTCTGCTAGGGGACAAGGGATAAGCTGCACAGACAAGTAACAGTTCCCAGTTCCCGTCACCTGAGAGGACACAACGACTCCTACGGGAAACAGTGAGAGCAGAGAATGGGGGAGAGGTGAAGCCCACAGGCCTGTGAGTATCTATACATTCCTCCACTTTAAAAAAAAACAAACTGAAATTTTATTTAAATCATGCGAGACTTGGGGCACGTGGGTGGTTCCGTAGGTTAAGCATCCGACTTCAGCTCAGGTCATGATCTCACGGTTCGTGAGTTCGAGCCCTGCATCAGGCTCTGCGCTGACAGCTCCTTCTCTCTCTGCCCTTCCCCCACTAACACTCTGTTTCTGTCTCTCTCAAAAAGTAAACATTAAAAAAAAATTTTTTTCAATTAGTTGAATCAAGATTCAAATATCAACTTTTATAAGGCTTAGAAATCTCTATGTCAGAAAAGTAAGAAATTTTGGATGCCTCTAGGTAAATCTAGAATGAATATTGATACATTACATAGAAGAATTAAACCATATTTTTGCTTTAAAATTTTGGGAGATGTTAAGATAAGCATGAGAGAAGAAACAAAAATTTAGGAAATTAGAGTATACATTAAAAAGCTGAAGGGTGCCGGGGTAGCTAAGTTGGTTTGGCTCAGTCCATTAAGCAAGCAACTCTTGATTCTGGCTCAGGTCATGACTCTCACGGTCTTGAGATCAAAGCCTGCACTGGGCTCTGTCCTGAGCGTGGAGCCTGCTTGGGATTCTCTCTCTCCCTCTCTCTCTCCGTCCCTCCCCCATTCACTCACGCACATGCATGTGCTCTCTCTCATAATAAACAAACTTTTTTTAAGCTTATTTATTTTGAGAGAGAAGGAGCGCACTCAGAAGGGGGAAAGGCAGAGAGAAAGAGAGAGAATTTGAAGTAGGCGCTGCACCAGCCATGTGGAGCCCCATGCGGGACTCAAACTCACAAACCATGAGATCATGACCTGAGCCAAAATCAAGAGTCAGACACTTAACTGAGCCACGCCCCAATAAACATTTTTTTTAAAGTTGACATGGGGCGCCTGGCTGTCTCAGTCAGAGGAGTATGTATGTGACTCTCAATCTCGGGGTTGAGCTTGAGCCCCATGTTGCGTGTGGAGATTACTTAAAGAAAAACTTTAAAAAATTTGTTATATAAAAAACTTAAAGAAGGACTAGAGAAATAGGGATTAAAATTATCCTATACAACTACATCACCATCACAAGAGAAGACAGCATTTACTGAACACACCCATCTGAGCACAAGGAATGCTGTGGAAAGTGCCTGCAATTGGTTCAATGTTTGAAGTGTTGGCCAGCCAGCTGGTAACCATCATACTCCGCTAACCGCCTGCTGCCCGGCTGCCATGACCAAAAACTTCGCTGGGGCACCGGAGTCGCTCAGTCGATTAGGTATCTTACTCCGGCTCAGGTAATGCTCTCACGGTTCTTGGGCTCTAGCCCCGGGTCAGGCTCTGCGCTGACAGCATGGAGCCTGTTTGGGATTCTCTGTCTCCCTCTCTCTCTGCCCTTCCCCTGCTCACAAGTGCACGCGCTGTCTCAAAAATAATAAACAAACATTTAAGAAAGAAAAAAAAAAGCATCTTTTCTTACTTTTCTGACATATAGAAAAAGGACGTTCCCTATAGAAACTTTACTTGCTGGGCTTTGGACGAGTACGCATTTCTGTGAAAGACTGTTCCGGTCCTAACCCAGTTGAACATATTATCCCATTTGCCCCTAAGCGTCCATACGCTACCTTCTCACCCTGGATAATCCACTCCCTCAGTGCAATGGATTCATGGATATATGCTGTTCTTCTTCATCTTTGTCTCTTATATACATGATTATTTTGTATCTATTCACCATCTTAATCAGAAACACTACACTTAAAAAGGCTCACAGAAAGAAAAGGAAGAAGGGCATCATTAAGGGCCTTACAGCATACTTCACAAGAAAGCAAACAGCTCAAGAGCTGTAGAAAATTTAAATAAAGGAAACCTTGTAAGCTGAGTTACATACACAGTAACATAGAGTTGCCTGTGTGCCGTAATCTTTTTTATAGGTAATTCCTGTCGATTTGCCGGAACCATGATCACAGAGAGGGTAAATACTTATAACCATAGGACCTGGCAAAGTCCTGGGCACCTAATGTTTCCGAATCATAATTCTGGTAGAGAATAAAAAATATCAAACGTGTCAAAGGTGGAACTTGAGTAGAGCAAGAAAGTTGATGACTCAGAGCAACCAGGCAAGGTTCGGCCCGCTGATGAGAGATCCGGCGATCGCACTG
The DNA here is from genome assembly GCA_030068075.1 of Paguma larvata. Lineage (NCBI taxonomy): Eukaryota > Metazoa > Chordata > Mammalia > Carnivora > Viverridae > Paguma > Paguma larvata. The sequence goes on from CM057836.1 coordinate 73,715,909, forward strand.
CCAGGGAGAACATTATTTTAGAAGGAAAACAAACCTCCAATATCCTAAAATGTGCTAATATTGAGAAACAAAGATCTGTTACTTTTTGAAGCAACAAATTCCTTCAGAAGGGTAAATCTATCACTGAGCCATCTGTTATTTGCAAAACGCATAATAAATTCAATAGAGGGATGCACCCCCGTGCTTCCTACAAACAGATGGTTTTTTTAAGGTCTAAAATATCCTATCGATGGAGACCACAACCAACACCCCCCAGCGCTCCCCAAGAAAAACAAATCCCTCACAACTACACAGCCCACAGTTGAGTACTTGATTTCTTTTCATTCAGCATCCACATAATAAAGATAGCACTGCAGACCCTAGCCTGCCATCCTTCTGTTACCATGAGAGCAACGTCTTTCTTTGTGAAACACAGGTGGAGACAAAGGAAGACTGTTCAGTTGAACTGGTTAAAGATCTTTTGTTTCTCCCGGAATGCCGATGATCTATCCAGTTGGCAGGCAGAAGCAGCGTGGCCAAAAAATAGCTCGCCTACTTCATTTGTTTACAAAACACACACGTATACAGCATGCAGATACTACCACACGAGTGAACGCACTCGGTGTGTGAAAAGACACAGCAGGGTCCTATTACAGCAAGATATCTAACCCCAAGGTACTTCTCTTAAACTTAGGAGAAAATAATACTTTTGAATCAAACACTGATACCTGAAAACTTAAAAAAAAAAAAAAACTACTCAAAAGCACTATTTACATAAGTGTATTCAAGCATGCTTTCAAAGTTCATCACATGTTAGCATAAATTTATGCCATAGCCAGGTTATTCATCCAACATTCACAGGCACAGTAGCTATTTTTTGGTGAACAGTTTGGGGGTCAGCTAATAGAAATTATTTCATACAGAACAAAGACAAAGATGAAACTTAAGTTTTTCTCTATCCAGGCTTAACGTAAAGTGTTGTATCAGAAACTTCCATTTGTCTCACAAGAAACACTCTGCCTATGAAACCTCTTTTAGTATAAAAGCTTCTGAAAGGCTAAGATCACCAAACATTTCTCGTATCGCTGACAACTTTTGAGTTGAAAACCATGCTTACGATTTACACACGTTGAAATAAAAAAGCTCCACTATATTTATTACTCATTCTTTCAGTGTGTCTTCATTTCCACTATACCTGCCGTGAATGTCCAGGTGTTGGTCAACCTGAATCACTTACTTGCTTGGAATCAATCAATTACAGACAGACATACCGGGAAAGGGACACGAAATATAAATGTATTTCAAGTCCGTTGTATTTAAATATTCTCAACTATTTTAAACTGAGTTAAAATTAATAAAAAGATGAAAATCAAAAGACCAGCTCTACTGTAACATAAGTATAGAAGAAAATCAGCGGGTGTCAGATTCTTCCCCACTAATTTGACCAAAACATTAGTAAGCACACAAGGAAATACCTCTGAAGTTTAACGATGACTACATCATGTTTCGATATAGCTGATATTCACGACAGGCCAGGTAGTTAAGTACTTTTACTTTTCATCGGTTAGCTCATTTTAGTCTCACTATAGCCCCAGAAATCCAGTGTCGTCTTAGTAAAAGTATGAAATATTGCTCTGAAAGCACAGGAAAACCTACAGGAAAAAAGGCAACCCAAACACTGTCTCCCTTAGCCACCAAAGTTTATGAAATCATCTGTCGCGGAGGGAGAGTTAGCATGTTAAAAGTTAAGGCAGGCTTGCTATACTGGTCTATGTGAAGACTTGGTCCGACTTCTATCTAAAGTATCAAACAAAGTTTCAGAGAGCCATAAAATAATACACGTCAATTAATCATCATCATCTGCTGAGTCAAACATTGGAAAATAATGTCAAGAAGTTACCCTGTAATTACTTTGTGGCTCCTTGAAAACCCATTTGACATAATCACTCTCTGACAGCTGCAAGAGGGAAAATGTTCTATTTCTTCTCCCACCAGTACCCTCTTCTGAGAGCCAGGGGCATCGCTTTTCAGCACTTCCTGATCTGCCAAATGTTTACGAGGGAAGTGTGTGGGGTGCCTCCAGTAATCAGTGCTCCTGAGGCCAGTCAGGGGTTGAGAGTTTCCAATCAAAGCTGCGGATTCAGGAGAGTCGCAGTCAGGGGACGGGTACCGGGCTTATTATTACCAGCACACAGGGAGGAAAATTACTCAAGTACAAGAGTATCTGGTTTTATCTAAAAGATCACTGGAATACTTCCCTTGCTTCTGTCAATGACATTACATTTCCATTTACACTCAGTAGCCGCCACATGATGCTAAACATTCTTATTCCCCAGCCTGTGCTCAATCGTTATTTTAAGCTGTGACTCCTTTCATGTAAACTAGGCGAGAAGTTAAATCGTCCTGAAGGCAGCCGACAAGGCCTGTACTTCCCACCAAAGGGTGCTGGACCTTGGGCCACAACAGGGTTTGCTGCCTACACCTAGGCTGATAGAGGCTAACGAAATCTCCCTCTCAAAGTGAAGGACAGCCTCTCTGACCGCGCATTTCCCATCTGTGGATACGGGGCTCCATCTTTTCTCTGAACACTGACCTTTGAGCGGACATCTGAGGCCATTTCTTCACCTTCCAGGGGAAGTGTTTTCTAGTTTTCTATTATAACTACTGCTGGTTTTCGGTCAGGGTCGCCTGCAGAAGAAAGACCTAACTTTCTTCCTTTTTCTTGATTTCTTGATTTCTTTCTTTCTTCTTTCTCTCTCTCTCTATTTCTTTCTAAGACCTAACTTTCTGATAGCACAACATGATTAGCATAAAACCCCAGTACCTCAGCAGCAGCTGAATATGAAAGGAGCCTAGACAAAAAAAATCCCTGCCAAACAATCCTATTGTGAGGAACTGAAGCTGTAAAAAATACTGTGCTCAGGATATCTGTGTTCTTATCATTGATTTTTTTCGTATTTTTCATCAGAAGAGCTATGAGTTAGGCTTGTGACACAGCAAGATTTAGAAGGTCTAGGGCATTAATGAAAATGCCATTGGCGTGGTATCTTGTACCTCTGTAGTAAAAACAGGAAAAATAGAGGCGAGGAAAAGAAGAAAGCAATAAAGGAACGAACCAGGCAAAACTATAAGAAATATTACTCTCTGGCAGGCCCTTTTATCCAGCTTACAAGGACAAAAACGGGAAAAGGCATTTGTACGGCGTGGCACTTACAAAGTGAACTGGGAAGTGCTAATGCTCGTCTTCTAATTTCCCTAAACTTCTGAGCTCTACCTCGGAAGTCAATACTTTATAGACGCCAAAAAATTCTAGGTCAATACATTAAGATAATTTATCCCACTTCTCAAATGAAAAAGAAAACTTGAAGGGGAAAAAATACCATTTTACCAAAAAAAATGTTATTTACAGTATCTTCAGGTTAAAAACAAAACTTAGTAAGGCAAAAATATCTTTCATAAAGAAGGCATAGGTTCTGGTGCCCATCTAATTTAAGTCAATATAATTTTCGCTTTTGTCCCCAACAACACCACTTGCATATTTATGAGTAAGAGAATTCTGGACGGCTAACAGTGAATTTACAGACTATTTCAGAGCTGGCATTTTAAAGTAACTTTTTAATAATCTTTATTATGCGCTACGACGATGATGATCTTACTTATTAAAGCCTTATTTATTCACAGTGTTGATATCTCTTATAGGACTCTTGCTAATTTAACATTACAACTTCCTATCTGTTCCTAATCTCACGTAATTTGCCCCACTTAATTCTTTGCTTCTGGAGATGCTACATTTGCCACCCAATGAGTTTATTTCACTGGTCATTTACTTTTAACGGGAAAGCCAAACTATTTGAAGGGAATAATCTCCCTGCAAATCCAACATACGGGGAAAAAAAGAGTCTTATTTATCCAGCATTTTTGTGCCATGAATCGGAGCTTTATTGCAAAGAGTAAGCAATAAACAAAAACACCTCAGGGGCCTGGGAGGAGCAATGTAACCAATTACATTTAATTAAATCAAAGGACGGGAGCCCCGGGGTTGAATGAGCTGAAGAACAAATTTGCATTAACACCTAGCAGCCAAACAAGCAGCTCGCGGTCTGGTCTGCAAGTACAATTGTTGCCATCTATTCTCTGCACTGAAGGGGGGCCATTAGCTAGATTCTTAGGCATTGTTTGTCCACTGATGAGAGGCTGCCTTCTCAACATTTCACTTCATCACACATGAAAATTGCCTACTAAAATAAACAGCTTCCTCTGAAAGCTCAGAGACAAACATTATTACCTGACTCCAGTTTGCAATTTGGTGAAAACTCTTCAGGGGTTGCCAAAGGAGAAAAAAAAAAAAGAAAATGAAAGGTGTGTTTCCAGACCCCAACGTTACATTGGAAGGAGATCCTATGTTTGAGCAGATTCTTCGTTTAACATCAGAGACTACAAGGCAGGGCACTCCCCAGGCTCCACCAAGAGTATCTTTGTTCTAAATGGAATACTATGACTTGAAATCACAACATGGAGAATCGCAAACATTCAGAGCTGAAAAGCCCAACTCGGTTATCCAGGTCACAATTCCAAAACGATGCTCTCACTTTCTGGACAGTTTCTCCCTTGGTAACTTACTGTTTTGATTATTTAGGGAGTTTTGTCTTAATATATTTATACATATGTGTCATACATCTATATGTATCTATCACAAACTCTTTTAACCCTATTTAATGAAAGCTTCCCTAATCGTGGTAAGTTAACCTAACTCTAGTAGGTTTTATTTTGTTTGACACATTCCGCTTTCACTCCCATTAAAATATTACACTCTCAAAAACAGAAAAAACAAAATAAAACCCAAACCTTGGAAGGAAACCCAGTAAGTCATTAGTAGCCCCACTCTGGTAGAAGATGAGGAAGTAAGTATGATAAAATAGGGACCAAGAGGAAAAGATACTGGCTAAGGCTATTTCAGACTGAACAGCCATCTAAAACTATAGTTGGAATATGATGAATATCTAGAAATATTAGTTTGAATTAATAATCCATAAGAATTCAGGGCACCTGGGTGGCTCAGTCGGTTAAGCCTCCAACTTTGGCTCAGGTCATGTCAAGGTGTGTGAGCTCAAGCCCCATGTTGGGCTCCGGGCTGACAGCTCAAAGCCTGGAGCCTGCTTTGGATTTTGTGTCTCCTCTCTCTGTCCCTCCCCTGCCTGTGCTCTGTCTCTCTCTGCCTCTCAAAAATAAATAAATAAATATTAAAAAAATAATCTATGAGAATTCTATAATAAATGAAAATTTCTTTCAATATATTAAAGTTACCAAGATAACACGTTACACATTGCCTTAAAATCAGCTGCATAGCTTGGAGGATGGGGATTCCAGCTTGAGTCTGAGTGAGATGCAAACATTTCTAGGCTGATAAAGTGAGCCTGCAAAAATTAATAAAGGGAAACCTCACTAAAATTGAGCTGGGAGGCCAGAAGGAGGAGCTCCAATTCCCTACCACTCTTAGTAAATTGCATGCCCCAACAGTAAGAGCAGTACCTAGCAAGTAGATACTACTTTACAACTGGCAAGGGGTGGGGGTAGGGGTCCTTCCCTGGAAACAGCCTGGCCAACGAGAGACTCACAAATCAGCCAATGAAAAGTCACTATACTTCTAACTCTCAAGTTTACTGCAATGTTCTTTTTATTTATAATCGTCCCTTCCAACTTCCTCCTTGCTCCATAAGAGCGGTTCTCTCCTTTGTTCTCCACACTTGCTTGTGGTTGTGCTATAACTCGCAAGTCCCAAATGGCAATTCTCTGCTATTCCCACATAAAGCCATTTTTGCTGGTAAAATAACTTAACGGTTTTATTTTTAAGGTTAACAAACCCATCTGACAAGACCTGCTGTGGTCAAGGGCTCAAACGGTCCTATAAACAGAGCTAGGCTCTTTGACTTGATCTTAAGTTCAAGATGGCTGCAACAAAGATTCTCACAACCTATATTTCCACTCTCTTCCTTGGCCTCAAAGCATTCCTAAAGCCCCCAGTAGATGGAGAAAAGACAGGAAAAGGCAAGATAACCTCCTCTCCTACAGTGCCCGGGTTCAGACTGTCACAACAGCAGACAGAGCACATTGCGCAGGAACAAACGCCTGCTGCCCTTGTTTTGAGATCTTTGAAAGTCTGCTAACAAACTCACGGAGTCATGAGGAACTTGCATCTGGAGTTGTAGCCCCCAAATTTCTGGCTCCCTTGCACAAACTGGAAAAATAAAAACAAAAACAAAACCTAATACAAATAACAAGGTTACTCGTCAGGCTGACACCACAGTAGCTCACGGAGCCTCATGGGAAAGAGCGCGAGCTCTGCCAGCTGTTGGCACGTCTAGTACATTGGTGGGTTGAAGCCAACAAAGTGTCAGGGGCAGGGTGGGGAGACGGGGGAGGGTCACTGAGGAAACTTCTAAGAAATGTGTCCTAAAAAGTAAACAGACAAACACTAAGTAGTGGAAACTGGAAACTAGGCACACTGATGTGGCCTTGGAGGGCTGCTGGACAGGTCGACAGGTTGCTGAGCATCTTCCCTGGGACTCATGAGAAAAACTGGAAGAAGTGTTTCTGTACAAGACAGACATATGCAGCACTGTTTTATTTTTTTTCCAAAAAAAATTTTAACGCTTATTATTTATTCTTCAGAGAGTTACAGAGACAGAGCACGAGCAGGGGAGGGGTGGAGAGAGAGGGAGACACAGAATTGAAGCAGGCTCCAGGCTCTGAGCTGTCAGCACAAAGCCTGACACAGGGCTCAAACTCACAGACTGTGAGATCATGACCTGAGCCGAAATCGGAGGCTCAACTGATGGAGCGACCCAGGCGCCCCGATTGCACTGTTTTAGAATAATGAAGAGAAATACAAAAGGGAGAAGTTCTTGCTCCTTCCTCTGTTTCACCACTAATCATTCTATGTTCTACACCGCCATGGTACACTCTCCAGGATACTGCCCGGAAAGGGTAGAGCAAGAGACCGCACTACTAGAAGAGCACTAGATACACCCAGGTAATTCCTGACAGGCATAGGAATATCAGATGAAAGACGCCTTGTGTGTGAGCACTTGTGATACTCTTGGAGACTTTCAGGAATATTTCAGGGCACATTAGCTGAGGTCCTACAATAATAGTAGTTATAAGAGTCAGTGGAATTTGAGTTATTATGTGACTCCATATCTCTAAACTGGTGTGAAGCCTAAGAAAATTATGTACATACACACACACACACACACGCACGCGCGCGCAAGCACGCACGCATGCACAAGAATTCTGGAAAAATCTTGTACCGTGTTAACTAAAAGAAACAGCCACAATCTACAAACCCTTATACATTTTTATCAAAAAGGAAAATACACGGTCTGATTTGGGTCACATATTCATTACAATATGGATCTAGTATACGTCGTGCTGGCTCTTGGCACCTTGGGCTCCATGTTACTGTATGTTTGAAGCCTAACTGTTAATGTTTGCAGTCAATATTTTTATGCCGAAGGGTAATGAAGTATCTCATTTTGGTGTGTGTGGGGGGGTAATCTGACCAACCTGAACCACAGGTACTCTTCAGTCTCACCAAACTACTAATCTTAGGAACATAGTTGATTATAATCTGTACTAACATAAACTCTTAACATTTTTCTCCACAATGAATATTTTCCCAATATTCTTCATCGCTATGTATTTAGCTTCTCTTCATGGCCAGGAAATCATTCTCAATGGTACAACTACAAATTTCTATTTATACAGACATTTGAATATGTATTTTTCTTAGAGCCAAGCAATCTTTCCACTAAGTAAATTTTCCTTTTAATGTTTTTGTTGAGTTGCCTTTGCCTTAACTTAGTTCTGTTTTATATAAACACTAAAATTATTTTCCAAAAAATTTTTAAACTCTGCTTTAGAATTGGCGTAATTTCAAATTATCCTTGCAAAGCAAATTACTTGGTAAAATGATTTTTGTGTTTTTTTCCTTAAGTCATGGACAAAGCTATTAAGTTTTTTGCTTAACGGATTTAATCCTAGATAGACTCAGAGAGTGAATTAAATCAATCTCCCTGAAACAGTCTCTATTTGACACATGTGGCTTTTGATTTAACAGTTCTTTTGACCTTTGAAAATTGTAACATCATTTACTCATTGTATGTTACCAAAAAAAAATTAATAATTGAAGGGTCAATCTTATAAATTTGTAAATTTTCTTGGAGATATATGAATGTAAAAATGAGTCAGAGCCTTCTCTGTAATCAAAATAGTTCATATCAAACGTCATTGTTTTTTGATTGCTCTATTAACTATCAAGGGGTCTATAATGACCTCATCTTTATATCTTTATGATAATTCGCAGGCGCTGGCCTCTTCTTTTAGTCATGATATTCTTCTCACAATGTCAGTAAATCCTCTCCATCAAATGGGTGTTAGAACAACGGTTAACAGATGCTGGAGACGGAGATCTAGTCTCAGCGAGGTTTGAAATCTTGCTGTCTTTTGTTAAGGTGAGTTATATTCATTTGAAAACCTGGCCACAATCTATACTTAAATAGCTTTCTTTTATTTTTAATTAGTCTTTATCTTTATAACCAATATGAATGAAGTCATTACAAAAAAATCAGCATCATTTTCTTTATCAACTTTAGGTTGAATCCCTTTTTAAGAGACCAACTATAGAGGTATATATAATCCTGATGACATATCTTAGCATTATTATTATGACTGTTATTTTATTAAGGGGACTGAAGAAGAGAGAATAAATGAGTATCGTTGGAAAGGAGGTCAAATCAGAGTCAAAAATTATAATAAAGGAATGAGTTTAGAATTTATGGGATGAAAGATTCTCCAAGCAAATTACTTTTCTGATATTCATTTTTAAAAGGATTCCTGCTTTTAGAAGCCAGCCAAAATTTTGTTTTTGCTTTTTTTTTAATTTAAATCCAAGTTAGTTAACATATAGTGTAATAATGATTTCAGAGACAGAATTTAGTGATTCATCACTCACATCGTATAACATCCAATGCTCATCCCAACAAGCACCCTCCTTAATGCCCATTGAGAAGGCAGCTAAAATTAAAAATAAAAATATTAGTTGAGTTACGGCAGACAAAGGTCCAAAATAAGTGAATCAATACATAAAGTAGGTTTTTCTCTAAGTATTATATAACACAGAAGCAAATTTAATAGAAGATATATAGGATAACTATTAGTTTTCTTGAATTCATTAAGAACTTGACCTATAAGTACCCTGACTTTTATAATGCTCTATCATTTGCTTAGAAATATTGTCCAAAAATTCCCTTGAAATGTGTGCTGAATTTTTCTCATTAGGTTAAATTAAACATTTACTTTTTTTTGTTAAGTTTTTATTCAATTAAGATCTACACCCAATATGGGACTCCAACTCACGACCCCGAAATCAAGAGTCCCATGCTCCTCCGACTGAACCAGCCAGGTGCCCCTAAACATTTGCTTCTTTAAAGAAGCAAAGGTTACAATATGCAATGAAGTCTTTAAATTAGCACCTCTCTGGGGTGCCGAGGTGGAACAGTCAGTTAGTTAAGCGTCCAGCTCTTGATTTGGGGTCAGGTCATGATCTCAGTCATGTGGGTCTATGCTCTTGGTGCAGAGCCTGCTTGAGATTCCCTCTCTCCCTCTCCCTCTGCTCCTCCCCTGCACGCACGTGCATGTGCATGCTGTCTCTCCACAATGAATGGATGGATGGATGGATGGATGATGATTAGCAATTCTCTAAGGATAGGATGAAATGGTTGTAAGGAGTAGATTCTGAATCAAAGTCTCTAAAAGAGTCTGTGCAGTTTGAAAACAGAGCAATAGGGTGTCCCTTAAGTCGGAGTCATGATGTTGAATGCATTCTAACTTTGAATAATATTAAAGGAGGGTGTGAGATTTTACTATTTTACCAATGGGGGTAATTCTTTTTTAGATAAAAGGTCTCATGTAGTGTTCTAGATCACATAATTTAAAAAACCAAATCCCTAAAGGTTTAGTTTGGTTCCCATCTTGCTCTCAGTTTCCTAAGCAGAGCTGGCTGACCCGCACGAGCTACAAAGCTCACACAGCAGCAGCAGGTCACGAGCAGCACTAGGAACATGGAAAAGCACACAGTTATCTCCTCTTCCTCTAGAAGCTCCACCAAAATGACAACAGAGCACAAACCCAACAACGACAAAGAGAAGGAAAGAATTTACATGATAGGGCAACAACGGCCCCATTGTGTTCCTATGGAAGATGGAAAGCAAATGGAACAGTAGCAATTAGTGAAGCCCGGCAGATAAACCCAAAAATGGAGAAGGGAGACAATGTACCATTAGAACCCTAGACACCTTCCAGGCTTGGAAGCACCGGATAGAAAGGGAGAGACGTAAGAGCAGAGCTAAACCCTGAGGGACTGACAGAAAGTCTGTCTACAGGGTAGTTGATCCCCCCCAGCAGCCATTTTTGTCTACCCAGTTGAAAACGAAACTGAACAGCTACAGAGAAGAGACTATGCCGTTCACACATTAGTGAGAGTTCTCCGCTTGGTCATTCTAAAGCAAACCCCTGCCCATATATGCACAGAGCTCTCAACTGTTTCTGGCGTCTCATTCTTATGTATGCCAGAACAACTGAGGCTAACAAACAGTTGAGTGAAGGGAGCGGTTTTAAAATTTTATGTCCAGACGGCACATCTGCCTTAGTTTGAAGCTAAGTTCTCTTTTTCTGTTAAACAATGGACAAATACTGGGTTAAAGATAGCTGCCCTGGCCTTCCGCCGATTGTGGACCATTGATAAGAAATACAATTGCTGAGAATTCTGTTTTGCTGTAAACATTGTAAAACTTTTTCTGAGTGGAGTCGGACATTTTTAGCCTGAGAACCTTGCTTCCCTCACGTTCTTCCCCTTCCCCCTTTCCTGATATGTATTAGGATAAATAACTGACTTTTTCACATAACGGACAGAAACTTCCTGCCAAAGAACACACAAAGAAACTCCAATCAGAGGGCTGCATATGTTCGTATTTCAAATATCAACCAATCAGTCACCCTATAACCTGAAACAATCCTGTACTATTTGTCTCTGTCTATAAAAACGCTGTACCAACCATGTACGGGGCCTTTCTGCATACTGGCAGCGGTATGCGAAAGGACCTGGATCGATCCTGAAATAAACGACCCTTGCCACTTGGCTTTGACTTTCGACTCTGGTGGTCTCTTGTGGGGGGATTCGAGAATTCGGGCACAACATTGAGAAAAAGCTAAAATGTAAGAGAAGGCCATGGCAAACAAAACGAATCGAAACAATGAGCTGGAGAAGACATGGGAAATCGATAGGAAAAAAATGTTCTGAAAGCCTCAGAGAAACTGGAAGAAGATACTGCATATGTAAAATAAGAACTGGATCTGTGAAAAAGAAAACAATTATGAAATATGAAAGAGTTCCTCGAAATACCATGTTTAAAAGGGTATGATAAAAAGAAGAAATTAACACAACGGGTTGAGAGAGAAATGACTGCATATGTGTATTAGGTAACGTTAGGTGGGATCACCATCAGGCCCAAGAGTGTATGAGAGCTCAAACACACGGAAATTCATTGCTGTTCCTGATAGGCTGCTTTCTTTCAAGCAATAATTTACAGGTCCAGGAGCCTTCTATCTGTGGTTGTACCATTCCCCTGGAGACCTTGTTATTTTCTGCATCTTCCCAGGGGGAGGGGAAAAAGAGAAGCCCTAGATCCTCCTTAAAAGCCTTAATCCTGAAATGGCACGCATGGCTTCAACTCATATTTTATTGGCTAGAATTTGGTCACGTGATTGCATCTCACTACTATGGAAGTTAGAAACTTATAGTTCAGCTGTGGTCCCAGAAAGAGGAAAACAAATATTGTGGTGTATAATCTCTGCCACAACATGCGTAGAATACCTCTAGAAAGATCAGCGGGGGAAACAAACTGGGAAGGTTGGGTTACCTCGGGGAACTAGCAATGGCATCAGGGGTACAAATCTACTTTTCACTGTGAACCCTTTTCTATTATCTTAATTTTTAAATAATAATTATATGGAAGACAGAAAAAGAAAAGATTAATGGGAGTTCCAAAACAGAGAGGAGAGGAAATGAAAACAAGGAAATGATCAAGGAATCATACAAAGAATTTCTCAGACTGAAGGATATGAGTCTCCAGATGCAAAGGGCCTGTCCATGAGCAGAAGACACGTATCTTTAAAAAAAGAAAGAAAGAAAAAAAAAAAAAGACACCTATCTAGGTTTTTCTTTGAGAAATTTCAGAAGACTAAGGACAAAAAGAAATAGAGTTTCTCACAAAAGCAATAACAGACTTTTCAGTAGCCACACTGGCTGCTGAAAGGCAACAGCTGAGACCTTGACATTCTTAGAGACAATTAGTTTCTGACTAGAACTTACACCCAATCGAATAAACAATAAAGTGTGACGGCAGAATCATTCTTCAGATATACAAGGGCTCAGGAACACCCTCTCTCTTTCTTAGGAAGTTACATGTGGATCTGTTCCTGCAAAACAAAAAAGTATACAAAGAAGGAAGTCACAGATCAAAACCACAAGAGAGTCAGCCTAGACAGTAAAAGAAAGTGCTTGTTGCTGGCCATGCTGTGGGCTCAAAGACTAACGCAGGAAGACGATGGGGAGAAAACTGATGGAGGACTGGGAAAAAAGATTTGATATACACAGTACAGAAGCAGTAGAAAAGCTGTACAAGAAAGGAAATAAAATTATAGAAAGGAAATTACGCAAGAGGATAGGGGAGAAAAAAATGTGTAAGACAGACAATATAATGAAAGAACCCAACGTGGCTCTGTATTGAATATTATTTATATAGTTAAAATAATGTACATGCTGATTATTCATAAAACCGAAAAAATTGATCTATATCTCCGGAATGGTGGAGGGCAGTTAATAAGCTGTCCAAACCTGATGAATCAAGAAATATTAGGATAAGTATCTTTAAAAAAATTTTTTTAATGTTCATTTATTTTTGAGAGAGAAAGACAGAATGTGAGCAGGGGAGGGGCAGAGAGAGAAGGGACACACAGAATCTGAAGTAGGCTCCAGGCTCTGAGCTGTCAGCACAGAGACCAATGCGGGGCTCAAACGGACTGCAAGATCATGACCTGAGTTGAAGTCAGACACTTAACCAATTGAGCCACCCAGGAGCCCCAGGATAAGTATCTTTTAAAGAAATACAGAAATAGCTAACAGGAAAAAATACTTAGATAAGTTAAAAGTGTTGGCCTCAAGAAGCAGGACAGGGGGAGGACAGGGTAGAAAAGAGACTGTTGATTTTCATTATTAAGCTCTTTAAATAGTATCAAATATATCAAATAGAGCATCAAATTGAATATAAAACATTTGATTCTAACCAAATGTATATGTCACTTTGATTTTTAAAAACTGAGCCCTTACTATATCCCAAACATAATATTAGGTATGGAAAATAAATCTGAAATAAATGTAAATAAATAAATAAATTTTAAATAAATGAAAGTCTGTTTCTTGTTCTCCAGGATTTCATAGTCCATGGGGAAGATGAGATATATATTTTTTAAATTAAAATTCAGAGTGATAACTGTGCTTAATGAATATTTACCAGATGGCATCTCTGCAGCACAGGAACACAGACGAAGAGGAGAGATGGGGAATTGATAAGGGAAATGCTGGGGTTTTTTAAATGTTTATTTATTTTGAGAGAGAGAGAGAGAGAGAGAGAGCAGGGGAGGGGCAGAGAGAGAGAGAATCGCAAGCAGGCTCCACACTGTCAGCACAGAGCTCAATGTGGGGCTCGATCCTATAAACCATGAGACCATGACCTGAGCTGAAATCAAGAGTCAGATGCTTAACTGACTGAGCCACCGAGGCGCCCTGTGGGAAATGCTATCTGAGCTGAGAGCTTTTCGCTGAGTCTGAACCTGAGCATATGATTACTTATCCTCTCATCTAGGTTCACTCCCAGGATGAGTCCATTAAAGTCAGGACAGCCAGTGGGAAAAATACTGTTCCTCTTGGAAAATCCATTAGAAATTATTTATGATACTGTTATTACTGGACAGAAGAGGCGGAGGAAAGAAACGCTGAGACCGAAGGTGTCGTGGATGTGTGGTGCATCGCACAGCAGGGATCCTGAAAACAGGAGCCCATTTCGCGGTGACAGCCCAGAGAATTCACCGTTCCTGTGTACCCTTTCATCGAAAAGCAGCTCTCCTCTGAGAAAACTCAAGACTTGCCCTCTGGGTGGGTCTAGACCAAGGGGACTAGGCCCAGCCTGCCCTGCTTCCTGCTCAATCCCCAAGCCCCGCTGTCCAGCCTTCCCCACAGCTTCTGGGAACTGCCCAGCATCCAGTAAACTTTATTTCTACTCAAGTTAGTCAGCATCGGTTTCAATTATTTTGCAACCAGAAACTGGACGGCACGAAACCATGAAAAGCCAGAGAAATTAAAGGATTCCTGAGTCTAAGCCATTCTTAAGCACTGCTGCTGTAAAAACTATAACTGAGTCATGTGCTTTAAATTTTCTGTTTTCGATTTAGGAGGAAAAAGAGGATGCTTTCAAAACAAAGGAAATATTTCACCTGAGTAATTAAGAAGTCTACAAGCCTGTTATGAATATTAAACTAGCAAACTTTAATTACAAAAAGCAGGATAATTTTTCATTTATCTCCAACATCCTGGATCCATTACAATTACTTTCATTTTGTATTGTGAGTAGAGATGTCACCTTTTCATATTTTTCAGTGACACAATACTAAAAAATTTGCACATATGTTTATTCCTTAGAAGATAACTGCATTTATATATTTCTAGAAAGACATTCTTAGCTGAGAGAGCATATTCAATAATTTTAACTTTCACAGTTTTTTATCTTTGAAACAAAGGTCCATGGATGTTTTTACCAAACATGTAAATATATTCATATGAAAAAGGATATAGACACCCAGGTGGCTCAGTCAGTTAAGTGCCCAACTCTTGATTTCAGCCCAGGTCATGAACCTCACAGTCGTTGAGACTGAGCCCCTTATTGGGTTCTACACTGGTGTAGAGCCTGCTTAAGATTCTCTCTCTCTCCTTCTGCCCCTCCCCCCACTCACACTCTCTCAAAAAATAAATAAATAATAAATAGAAAATAAAGGATAAAATTAGACTCCTATCTTATACCGTTCACAAAATTTAACTTGAAGTAGATTAAAGACTTAAAACATAAGACCTGAAACTATAAATCTCCCAGAAAGGGAAAGACTCCTTGACATGAGTCCTGGCAATAATTTTTTGGCTATGACACCTAAAGCACACCAACAAGGTCAAAAATAAACAACTGGGACTAGATCATATGAAAAACCTCCTACACATCAAAGGAGATGACCAACAAAGTAAAAAGGCAACCTGTGGAACAGGAGAAAATATTTGCAAACCGCACATCTGACAAGGGATTAGTATCCAAGATATATACGGAACTCATACCCATTAAAATATATAACCATTACATGATATAACCATTATATAACCATTATATTATAACATATAAACCCATTAAAATGGGCAAAGGGCCCGAATGGACATTTTCCCAAAGAAAATATTCAAATGGACAGCAGGTAGATGAAAAAGTACTCAATGTTACTCCTCATTAGGGAAATGTAAATCAAAGCCTCAATAAGGTCACAATCAAAAAAAGAAATAGCAAATGCTGGAAAAGGGAACCCTGGTGAACTGCTGATGGGACTACAAACTGGTACAGCCACTATGGAAACAGTAAGAAGGTTCCTCAAAAAATTAAAAATAGAGGGGCGCCTGGGTTCAGTCAGTTAACTGGCCCCCTTTGGCTCAGGTGATGATCTTAAGGTTTGTGGGTTTGAGCCCCGCGTTGGGTTCTGTGCTAACAGCTGAGAGCCTAGAGCCTGCTTCAGATTCTGTGTCTCCCTCTCTCTCTCTCTCTGCTCCTCCTCTGCTCACATTCTGTCTCTCTCATTCTCTCAAAAATAAACATTAAAAAATTAAAAATAGAAATACCATAAAACTTAGCAATTCCACTTCTGGGTGTGTATCTGAAGGAAAGGAAATCACCACCCCCAAATGGTATCTGTTTACCTCCACGTCTACTGCAGCATTATTGACAACTTCCAAAACATGGAAACAACCCAAGGGGCCCTGGACGGATAAATGGTAAAGGAAACGTGGTATAGACAGAATGGGAGATTATTCGGCCATTGTGAAAACACGGAGGGACCCCGAGGACATTATGCTAAGTGAAATAAATCAGAGGAAGATAAATATACAGTGTGATCTTATTTATCTGCGGACACTAAAGAACCCAAACTCAGAAACAGAGATGAGATTTGCAGTTGTCAGAAGTGAGGGATGGGGGCTTGGGGGGTGGGGGAGAAGAAACCGGGTGAAAGCGGTCAAAAGATATAAACTTCCAGATAGAGGATAAATACGTTCTAGGGGCATAATGTACCACATGATAACTACAGCTAGCACTGCTGTTTTATGTATTTGAAAGTTGCTAAGAGAGTAAATCTTAAAAGTTCTCATCACAAGGGCAAAAACTTTTTTGACACTAGGTGAAGTGATGGATGCTAACTGAAATATATTAAGCTAACCATTTCACAACACAGACATATCAAATCGTGCACCTTAAATTTATACAATGTCACATGTCAATTATATCTCAATAATACTGGGGAGGGGGGAATCACATGAAATAAAAGAGTTTATAAGAATAAAATATGTAAATAAAATTTCTTCATGTTGTCAAAAATTTTTAAGTTTTTAAACAAAGAAGAAGTCCTTTAAAACTTTCCAAAAAATGGCTTAAAAGAACTATATGAACAGGAGAATATTCTAAGCCATTCTGAAGAAACATTAGCTGTGTATCTTAATGGTCTGGATTCTATTTTGTACGGTTTTATTTTTTGGATACTCAGTATTGCTCAGACACCAAATTTCCCACAAACACAATATTAAGAGTCGATTCTCAATAAATTATCCCCCAAATATTCAAAGGAAATATACAGCATAGACAGCAGCCAACATCAACTTCCTTTGTGAATAAAGATTGAGCACTTTCTCTGTGATCCCCTCGACCACTGTGATGGATAAAGCAAACGCTCTCGAAGCGATTAACAAAGATAATGAGGTGACGTTAATCCCTTAGACAATTTTCAAGAAGAACTTTACCCAAAGGGGAAAAGAAGGTAAGCTTCCGCCAGCAGAATGCGGGATATGAAACCGATGATCCTCTGTCCTGGGAACAACTCCAACGAGCTAATATTTTTTAAGACGTAATTAAATGATTGTAGCTCCAGATTCCCTACAAAACCTTTGAGGGCCTAGAAACAATCCAGGTAACGTTTTGGATGCGCCTCACTGCACCAGGTTTTTTATATTTTTTCTCTCTGTATATATATTCCCTCTCTCACAACTTAGGGGAAAGTACTATAGGTCCTAAAACTGAAGAAAGAAAAAATATCATGAAAGCAACAGCAAATATTAATTAGAAAACCGCCAGAGACTTGACTGGTGACCTGTTGAACAGGTCACCTTCTGTTCCATATACCTGGATGTGATCCTTGGAAATTCTTAAAATATAAACCAGAGATTTAAGCTATATCCCATCATTACTAAACTCATGCTGGACTCATCCAGTTAATAAATCTTTATTTAATATTACCTACAAAAACTGTGTAATTTCCTCTGAGTATTCACCTAAACTTGGATGATCAGTGACACTGTATGAGGATTTCTCAGACAGCAAAATGCTCTAAATACTAAAATAGAGAATGAGGGCATTACCTCGTGTATGGTATCTGATGACTGTGACACTCTTGCACTTTAAAAAATGATTATTACTAACTATGAAAAAAAAAACCACAGAAAAACATATTCTAATGAAATTGCCACATTAGACTAATAGAACTGATCGAAAGATGATTTGCTCATTCTGAACGGATCCTTGCTTAAAGGGATTCCATGGTAAGCAAAGATTACTTATCACTTGCTAGGTAGCAAGTGTCCAGAAATACCAAGTTGGCTTGGTTTGATGTTGTGATGCACTTATTATTTTCGATATCTACACATTCTTTCTATGGCACGTTACTTGTTAATTCTACAATTCTCATAAAACAGAGTTACATCTTCTAAAATCATGACAAAAGGTACTGGCGGTGTGTTCCTTTTATTATGCTGTACGCACACGGGAACCTAAAAGCCTGACCCTTCTCTCCGCCTTTCCCCTTGGGGATCTCATCACTTATTATCATTGCTGTTACAACATTGTCTTCGTTGTGGAGGCCACCAATTTTAGCCATTGGTCCAAGTTTGGACACGGGATTCCACACAGAGCATTAAGGTGTTTTGATGCAGTAGGCGATACAATTGCACTGCTTAGGCCCTCCCTATATGCTTTCCAAAAACTTGTGAAAATATCTAAAATCTAAAAAAAAAAAAAAATTTCGTGCCAACATACATAACAGAAACTGTAGGATCAAAATTAACAAAGGTTCAAACAAATGCCTGCAAAACATAAGAAACAGTAATCTTCAGTTTAACACATGTGGTTGCAATTAAATTGTATGTAATGTGGACTATGGGTACACTGTAATGAGCTTGATAGAGTCTGCCTCCAAAAATAAGAATCCCCAAGGTCCACAAATGTCCTAAAACAGTTCTGCATCACCCAGCTGAGACAGGCTGAACGGTTTAAATCAGATCTATAAAAAAGTCACGAGTTAGTAGTTCAGATAGAATGTGAAAACAGACCATTCCGTTTAAAAAATACATGTCTTCAACTCATTGTTTCCTATCATGAACATCTTCAGGTCCATAACTATCGTACATCTTCTGAGCATCCATTAAAGTCTGGAAATTCTCCCACATTGTGAATTCCTCTTTCCAGAGTAAAAGCCAGAACTCACTCTCTCATCTTACCTTGCTAATAGAGCAGGCTTAGCCAAGCACACTTGAACGTTGCTTAATTTACTAGTGACCAAGCTGAAGAAGCAAAGGTCCAACGGGATTCAACACGGACTGTGGGTTTAGTGCCAAGTGGTTTCCCAACGTGATTTGGGTATTGTACCTGACACATCTCCCCCAAGTCTGACCTTCGGGCTCTCCTAGGATTCCATAAGTTTCTTAACACTTTTATAAATACCTTTTCAGTTAAGCCAACTAGTGTGGATTCTGTTGTTTGCAAAGGACCCTGACACTCACACTAAAGGATTCTCCTTCCTAGATCCTGGCCAAACTCCACACTGCAAACTCACACTGCAGCAACCTTTCAGCCTAGAGCGAGGCGTTTACTGTGCGAGATATGGTGAAACAGAAATACTCAGCATACACTCCAACTTTCTTCTAGACTGACTTCTTGAACCACAGAAGCAGGAAAACTACCTTCCCAGAGTCCATTACAGCTAAGGTTCCCAACTTAAAATAGGCTGCACAACTTAGATGCACTTACGCCAGATTGGAAATGTGGACATAAGAAAATGCTTTGGGAGCTACTGCTACCATAAAGCACAATGATGGTAGGCATGTTGGTTTTTTCTGCAAAACCACTCCAGCCTTCGGCCATTAGCTTCATGGGTGAAAGAGGAAAATACAGCTCTCTAATCCCTAGATCTCAGGTCTGTATTCTTGAATTCAACAGTTCTGGTGATAACCTCCCAATTCCCCAAACTGAAGTTGCAAGAAGAGGGCTGTGAGCCAAGGAATGTGGGCAGAATCTAGAAGCTGGTAATGAATGGCAAGGAAAAGGATTTGCCTCTAGACCTCAGAAAGGATGGCAGTCTGTGTACATCTTGATTTTAGGCCAGTGCAACCTGTGTCAGACCTCTGACCTATAGAACTGTAAGATAATAATAATACATTTACCTTGTTTCAAGACACTATGTTTGTGACAATTTGTTAGGGCAGCAACAGAAAATTAGTACAGGGTACATCTTTTGTAGCACTGTTTAAAATATCAAAGTCGAGGGAAATTTAACTTTCAATCGATGGGGAGTCTGACAGACTAAGGAGCAGTTCACACTGCAGTACTACGCAACCATTAAAAAGATGAACTACAAGTTTGATGGGTTAATATGGTGAGATGTTTCTTACTATTAAGTTAGAGAAAGAAGAAAAAAGGAAGTACAGAATAATATATACACAGCATGATTCAATATATGTTTTAAAAATTATGATTAGGGGCAGCTGGGTGGCTCAGTTCATTAAGCAACTGACTCTTGATTTCGGCTCCGGTCATGATCTCCTGGTTGTGAGACAGAGCCCCGCGTCCGACTCTGCACTGACGGAGTGAAGCCTGCTTGGGATTCTCTCTCTCTACCTCTCTCTCTGTCTCTCCCCAACTTGTGCTCCCTCTGAAAATAAATATGTTTAAAAACTATGTCTATAGATACATTAAAAAGCCTAGAAAGAAGTCCACTAAACATTAACAAATGCTATCTCTACAGGACAGAATTTCAAGAGGACCTTCATATTTTTATACTGATGGATTTTTTTTGTCAATGAGAATGTATTACATGGAGAAGTAATATAGTCCATTTTTAAACAAGTAACTACGATCAGTTTTATCCATATTTCTATTATATTTCTATTATTAGAAATTATATTTATTCTATTCTATTCTATTTATATTATACTCTTATTCTATTCTATTTATTCTATTCTATTCTATTTATATTATATTATATCTATTATATTTCTATAATCTTTATGGAATTTAAATATAAATCATTGGAAATACCATTTCTAAATCTTACCCAGATGTGGTAATATCTTAACTCTGATAGAAGTGATTCAATATTCTCTCTAAATACATTGGACCACTCAAACTACGTTACTTCAATGCAGTTTTTGTTCAGATTATTTCTCATGAAAGCAAAAAAATGCAGCACTAATGTCTCATACTAAGGTCTATAGAAGGCTAGAGTAATAAAATAATCAGTTAAAATTTTTCAAATGAGCAGTTAAAATTAAATTTAAATTTAAATAGTTTAAAATAAAAATAAAATGATGGGTTAAAATTGAACATTTGTAAACAGATGGTTTATGTTTCAGAGAGCCTACTAAATTCAAAATTCAAACTTGGCACTGCCTGGTCAAATGTTTTAGTCATGGGCTCTCAGGGCTAGTTAGTACAAGATGAAAGTTTAAATATTGAAGAAGCAAACCTCAAATCTTTAAATTCACTCATATTTTAGAAACAGACCTCAAAGTTAATTAGCAAAGAATCTAAAGTGGAAGGGCTGTTATGTGAAACCATTCTCTTATTTATATAGACACATTCACTTAAGAATAAAGATCCATTTAAGGGGTACCTATGGCTCATTTGGTTAAGCATCCAACTCTTGATTTCGGCTCAGGTCATGATCTCATGGTTTGCGGGTTCAAGCCTCATCTCAGGCTCTATACTGACAACATGGACCATGCCTGGGATCCTCTCACTCAAAATAACTAAATAAATAAAGATTCACTTAAACTTTATTTCAGGATTAAAAATGAACAATTACCACTTGGTAATTACCAATGGTAACGGTTACCATTACCAGATACTATGCTAAAGATTTTCAGAAATTATCCGCTTTTGTCATTATAGATTGACATATAACCACTGGATTTTTCATTAAGATTACATTCAAATATCTATACATAATTTACTATTATTAAAGATATTGATATATTTACAAAAGTGACTTATTAGAACTTATATCGTTTTATAATTATATACTTTCATAAATTTTGAGGATAGATCAAGCTAACATTCTATACTACTGTATACTACTGGACGAGTAGAATCTCGTCTACTACAGTAGACGAGAAGACAAATACAATCAAGAACTTATCGACATATGCTAAAAGCAATAATGTACCTAGATGTAATAATTCCAGCTGCCATGTCTGGTTTAATGATTAAAAAAGTCACAAAAGTAACCAATAACTCATTTTAAATTTGTTGGCTGGTATTACATTTGAGATATACAAATTTTAAAAATAATGTATCTGTTGAAAAGCATATGCCAGGAGGCCTGGGTGGCTCAGTCCACTAAGCTTCTAACTCCTGATTTCAGCTCAGGTCACTATCTCACAGTTTTATGAGTTCAAGCTTGGCCTTGGGCTCTGCACTCACAGGCTCACAGTGTGGAGCCTGCTTGAGATTCCCCTCTCTGTCTGCCTCTCCTCTGCTCGCACACTCTCTGTCTCTCTCAAAATAAATAAATAAATTTTAAAAAGCCACCTGGGTGGCTCACTCAGTTAAGCATCTGACTTCAGCTCAGGTCATGATCTCGCAGTTCATGGGTTCGAGCCCTGTGTCGGGCTTTGTGCTAACAGCTAGAGTCTGGAGCCTGCTTTGGATTCTGTGTCTCCCTCTCTCTGCCCCTCCCCGCTTGTGTTCTGTCTCTCTTTGTCTCTCAAAAATAAATTAAAAGGTCAAAAAAAATTTTAATAAATAAAAATTATAAAAAGTATATGCCATAAAATGATAGTAAATTTACCTTCTTAAGAATTATCTTCATCTTTTCAGTTAGCTACAAATAGAAATTGGTAAACTGTTTGACTTGGCCAAATTATTTAGATCTCATAAAAAGAGAAGTTTTTCTAATAATGTACCTTACTTGTATTTAAAATATATTTCTGGATTGGGGCTCCTGGGGCTCCTGGGTGGTTGAGTTGGTTACGTGTCTGACTCTTGGCTTCAGCTCAGGTCAGGATCTCATGGCTTTGCGAGTGCGAGCCTCACACGGGGCACTGTGATAACAGTGTGGAGCTTGCTTGGGATTCTCTCCTCCCCTTTCTCTGCCCCTCCCCCATTTGCACTCTTTCTCAAAATAAAGAAATAAAACTTTCTTAAAAATTAAAATATGCTTGCAGATTATAATAAACTGATTTTTAGCAATAGTTAGAAATTCAAATGTACAAAAAAGGTGATCTAAAACATGATTTCAAAAACACACGATATTTAGGAATAAATTTAACAAAATCTCTGCAAGAGCTGTGAAATGAAACCTACGAAGTTTTGTTGAGAGAAATTAAGGATTCCTACATAAAGAGCCACATCATATTCATAGTGTGCATGACTAAATTTGTTTAGATGTCAATTCTCCCCAAATCCATCTGTAGGCTCAGTGATATCACAATCCAAATTCCAGTAGACTTCTTAGTAGAAATTGATAAGCTCATTCTAAAATTTATATGGAAAGGTAAGAACCCAGAATAGCCAAAAGGATTCTGAGAAACAAAAACAAAGCTGGAGCCTTACCCAATTTCCAGAATCACTGGAAGTCACAATAATCAACAATCAAAACAATGTAGTATTGGCATAAAAGATGGATCAACGAAACAGAATAAAGTCTAGAAATAGACATGTATATATATATATTCAACTGATTTTCAAAAAGGATACAATAATAAATTAATGAAGAAAGAATAATCTTTTCAATAGTGTAGGAACAACTTAATAAATATCCATAAGCCACACCAACAAAAAGGAACTTTGACCACAACCTCATGCCGTATGTAAATATTAACTCAAAATGGACCGTAGACCAAAATAAGAACAAAGCTATAAAACTTTTAAAAGAAAATATAGAAGTTATTCATGACCTTCGTGTAGACAAAGATTTCTTAGGATATAAAAAGTATAAATTGAGCTTTACCAAAATCAAAAACTTCTGCTCTTTGAAAAATACTATTAAGAAAATGCAAAAGCTACCCACCAGCTGAGACAAAGTGCCCTCAATGCATACCTGACAGAAGACTTGTATTTGGAATATATAATGAACTCCTACAACTCAACAGTAAGAAGACAGACAACCCAATTTTAAAATGGGCAAAAGATGTGACAGACACTTCACATAAGTGGCCAATAAACATAAGAAATGACAATCAACAGCACAGTCGTTGGCGAGTTGTATAAAATCACAAAGAACTACACAACATACCCAGCAGAATGGCTACGAAGACAATACTAAGCACCGACAACAATATGAAGGAACTAGAATTCTCAATCATTGCTGTAGGCAGTGTAAAATTGTGAGTCCAACTTTGGAAACGGTTTGGTACTATCTTCCAAAGTTAAACATATACTTACACAACTCAGAAGTTTGACTACTAGGTATTTACCCAAGAGAATTAAATGAAAGCATATGTCCACACAAAAACACATATACATGAATGTTCACAGCAACGTTATTAAACATATCCAAAAACTAGAAACAACCCAAATACCCACCAAGAGATGAATGGATAGACAAACTGTGGGTCTATTCCTACAATACAATTCAGCAATAAAAAAGAAATGGACAACAGATACACACAACAATATAGCTGAACCCCCAAAAACATTAAAATAAATGAAAGAAGCTAGAGAAAAAAAATAGAGTACTACAGTGACCACAGTGACAGAAGATAGATCAGTGGTTGCCTGGGAGGAGAACTGGAGACTGACTTGGAAAAATGACACGAGGCAACTTTTGGAGCTGATATACATGTTCTGTTGTCTGGATTTTGATAGTGGTTACATGAATATATAAAGTTTTCAGAACTCGCCAAAATGGACATCAAAATTGGTACATTTTATTTATGTAAATTATATCTCAATAGAGTTGCTTTTAAAATCATAAATGAACAAAGAGCAATCTTAAGTCATATGTTACTTTTGAAAATTTTCAATATAATTTAATTGTTCTATTAAGATACTAACGTGCCTCTTCCTCTGACCACAGGGCCACTTAAAAGATATCCTTTACCAACAACGACAAAAGATACCCATGAACATTTAATTATGTAACTATGTGCCTATTACTTTTTTCTTTAATAAATTCACTAAACTCAACTATACTTCATAAATTGATATTATTTGGTGAACCATTTAGTTAACTGAAAACAATTGCTCAATGTCTTGAAAGGATCTTGAGTAATATTAGTTCACATTTAGATTGACACGAGAAGAATCAAACCTACAACCATTTACGAAACTATTATGTGCAGCTTAGGCAACATTAGTAGCAATTTCCCTTTAAAAACAATATTTGAATTTAAAACATAACACACTATTATGAATCACAGCATGATTCAGTGTGTAGGGGTTAGAAATGAAGTACTGAATATACATATAAGGGGATGCAAAATACTCTGAAAGGAATACTATGATTTCTAGCACACTTCCCACCCAGGGATTTCAATTTCCATTCTATGGCAGCCACTTGAAGAAATGTGGAATCATTGTTTTCACAAAATTGAAGACTTTAAACGTATAATTCCTTCTCTAAACTGTGATTTCATTACAGATTTCACACTCATGCATATATATATATATGTGTGTACATACGTACATATATATATATATATATATATGCACACACACAATTGCTCTGTTTACATTAGAAATTCCTACAAGTAATGCAAAGTGACCAATTTAAAGGCCAAAGAAAAAGACTCAAAAGAAAGTATAACCATCAATTTACCTTTAATTTGTATCACTATCACCGTAGTCTGCAGATAGTGGAAATAAGTAATCTAGGACTGTCAAGTTGATTTGTAACTATATATTGTTATAAAAAATTCGATGTTTACTCTGGCTAAATCAGGATGGTGGTTACACGCATGCTTCTCATCTTCTCAATACTTTGTGTACTTGTAATAGTTCGTAACTTATACATGCAGAAAATAACAGTTAACTTCACATAAAAGAAGCTTAAAAACGAGGAATATTAGAATAGAAAAGGAAAAACAGCAACAGTTTTTTTCTATAAAAATTCCCTCTTCTTCAGGATCTCCATACTTCTGTTCATATGGTATACAACTTAAATAATAATACTCTGATGGTCCGGGGGTGCCTGGGTGGCTCAGTTGGTTAACATCGAACTCTTAATTTTGGCTCAGGTCATGATCTTATGGTTTCTGAGATTGAGCCCAGTGTAGGGCTCCATGCTGAAGGGTGGAACCTGCTTGGGATTCTGTATCTCCCTCGCTCTCTGTCCCTTCCCTGCTCAAGGGTCTCTCTCTCTCTCTTTCTCTGTCTCTCTCTTTCTCAAAATAAATAAACATTAAAAAAAAATGATGGTCCAAAAACAATTTGTGGCAAAGTTATGCTCTCTATTAATTTGATTATTCATTCATTCAACACATATCTGGGCTTCCACTGTACGTACAGGACTATAGTAGGTGCTGCAGGGGATTTACTTCTAGCTGTTTCACTCAGTTGCTCGTGGTTGGACATAATGCTTATGACAATCAGTTCCATCTCCTTGTGGTTACCTTTAAACGCTGTCTTCTCCCGACTACATGCCTTCACCCTCAGAGAATCCTGGCTGAAGAATTAAAGAAGGTTCAGTGCAAATCTAAACTGTCTGCTGAAGAAAACGATTAGAGAAGAATTTTCTTATTAATCTTCGTTGGCTATATATCCAAAGCCAAAGCTTCTTTAATAATGTTAATGATGCCTGGGCAGTAAGTCAACAATGAAAGTAAGGTTAAAAGAGTCAGTTGATAATCTAAGAGGTTTGGATGAGAATGAAAAAAACTATTTAAAAGACTACATCGGGGGTGCCTGGGTGGCTCAGTTGGTTAAGCGGCCGACTTCGGCGCAGGTCATGATCTCACGGTCTGTGAGTTCGAGCCCCGCGTCAGGCTCTGTGCTGACAGCTCAGAGCCTGGAGCCTGCTTCAGATTCTGTGTCTCCCTCTCTCTCTGCTCTTCCCCTGCTCATACTCTGTCTCTATGTCTCTCAAAAATAAATAATAAAACGTTAAAAAAAATTAAAAAAAAAAAGACTACATCGAATGATAACAATTCAAAAAGGCAATGGTAACTGGCAAAAACCATTTAAATATAGTTTTATAGGAAGGGAGGAGAAAAATACAGAGTTTAATACATGGGAATTTTTAAAAAAGAACTTGGGACAAAACTTGGGGAAAGACTGTTCCAGTGGTAGATACAGTGTATGAAAGAAAGGTAGCCATATTACAATGTCAAAGGTCATATTCATTTGCATACTCCATACGCTAATTAAGAAAATGTAAAAATTTTGCTAGCCAGAATTAATTTCTGTAAACTAGCCTTAAAGACCTTAATAATGAAGGATCCTAAAAATCTCATTAGGGAATTTATAAATTATATAAGCTGACTGCATGGCTTTATAGATGAGGAAACTAAAATCTAGAAAGATGAAATTATATGCTCAAAGTCAAATCATCTAAAAAAATGCAATTATTTCTAATATAATATGAGTATAAAATGTATATTTCCTTGGATTCTAAATATTCAGAAACTTTGAAAACCAAATGTAGTTTTTCTGTGGAATAGTATCTTTTTTTGCTTTTTTTTACCTTTGTATTCCCAGTGCCTAGCCTACTAATTGGTACACATGTAACAAATAAATGAATGAATGACATCTGTTAGCCAGAATATTACATTAATCATGAATATATCTACCATGACCAACCTGGATATCCAACAAGAGTATTATACAAAATATTGTCTAAAAAGATTATAGGAGCGCCTAGATGGCTCAGTTGGTTAAGGGTTAAAGGGTTAAAGGTTCAGTTGACTTCGGCTCAGGTCATGATCTCATGGTTCATGGGTTGGAGCCCTATGTCAGGCTCTGTGCTGACAGCTGAGCCTGGAGCCTGCTTTGGATTCTGTGTCTCCCTCTCTCTCTGCCCCTCCCCTGATTGCTCTCTCTCTCTCTCTCTCTCTCAAAAATAAATAAATATTAAAAAAATATTTTCAAAGATTATAAATGATATTTTCTCAAACAAAAGAAGCATTTATAAAACAAAACAATCCAGTTTCCTACTTTTAGAAGTTCTTACAAGCAGGAACTTATTGAGTACAACAGTAAAGACCATTTCTGAGAACCCAGCAATCGAGGTGGGTATTCAAAAGATTAGTTTTCTTTTGTGAAGGTGTTTAACTCCAATAGGAAATTCTTAGCCAAAAGTTCCTTAACACTTTGGAACTATCCATTTCTTTTTAGAATTAATATGACACATAATGATACATTTCACCAAAAAAGTAATTGCTTCATTTTCTGGAGGTGAGCTAAAATTCGCTAATCCTTAAACACAGCTATTGTTTTTTAACCTCTTAAAATTCTCCTTTAATCTGTGGATATACTGTGACCTGAATGAGTTTTCAGGCAATTGCCTCCACTTGTTAATGAAGTTGCTTCTTCAAATTACTACACTAGTGTTTTGGCAAATTAAAGAACGGGCAACTGAAATATTGCTTCGAATAGAGTATGTTTCCTTTAGATGAGACGAGTCATGACAGTCTGCCATGCACTGTGAATGGCCTTGAACTTGGACTTCAGAGCTGACTCCAACTCTCAATTGTAGGATGATCCTCCACATTTTACCCTGGCTTGAAAATATCCTTCTACACCAAGTAGAGAGGCCTGTGAAACACTAATGTCTAACTGGTGTCCACTCGCTTATGGAACTGAAAACATGTCCACAGAAGAGATCGTGTTAAATTTGCCAGGACATACACATTGTTGCTGGCTTGCTGGTCTCTTACATTCCGCTTCTTTGAGAACCCGTGATGTGAAGCTGCTGAAATGTGTTCTCCAACAGACTCAGGCTCTTCTACAAGAACTGGCATAAAAAAAAACAAAACTGGGCGCCTGGGCGGCTCAGTCGGTTGAGCGTCCGACCACTGCTCAGGTTCTATATCTCACAGTTCATGGGTTCGAGCCCTGCATTGGGCTCACTGCCGTCATTGTGGAGCCCACTTCAATCCTCGGTCTCCCTCTCTCCTTGCCCCTCCCTTGCTTGCACTCTCTCTCCCCGTCTCTTTCAAAATAAGTAAATAAACTTAAAAATATCCAATCAAATCAAACCAAGATTCAGGTAAAATTTCAAGAGGAGATAAAAACAGACCAAGAACTAATTTATAAATCATCAAACCCACTGTGATATGAGAGCTTCAATGTTTCTGGGCCATAAGAATTTAAGAAATGTCACACTGGGCATAACCAATAGGGCATGGTTGCCTCTGAAGGGTCAGATGGAAACCACTGACAGAATACATACCTACGAGAATGCTGGACACCTAATGAGCACTGAACAGATACTTCACTGCATTTTGGCTAGCTGTTTTTATCTAGCAATAAAAGGTTATCAGCTAAAATAAATGTCTACTAACAAAAAAAATAGGAATTTTCTGATTGCAGGTTTCTGAATACTGCCTCTTCTTACTAGATCTTTCATTCTTGGGAGGCAGAGTGACGTAATGAAAAGAGTTCAGACTTTAAAGTCACGCTGACCTTGGTCAGAGCCATGTTCTAGCTTAAACTCAGAGAGCAGCCTTGGGCAACTCACTTAATCCTTCTGAGACTCGATTTTTTCACCTGAGCACATAAATAAATAATAGGGAATAGTCCGTATATTGCAAGGCTCTCATAAAGATTAGAAAGAATGTGATCAAAATTATCTAGTCAGTGTCTGCCCACAGCAGAACCGAACTTCTCTATAAACCAGAACTGCTATTATTTCTACTGTGACTGTCATTATCTCAGAGTCCATAGATAAAGTAAGTCTCTACAAAGAGGAGACCCTCTACCTTTGTCCTCTGCTTCCAAGCCAACCCAGGCCTCAATTAAATTTCCCTGATCATTCCCAATGTATCAGGAAATGTCTTAGGTACTATCTGCTAATACGGTTAAGCAACAGGCCTCTGAAACACCAACTTCTGGTCGAGCAGAGCGAAAAACAATGAATGAATGACTGAATGAATGAATGAAGGCATTTTTCAGATACAGAAGACTGGTTTAAGAAAAAGTACTTTCTAATCATTTCATGACATACGTAAGTCGAGTCATTATGCTGTACATCTTAAGCTGATACACTGCTATATGTCAATTAGATCTCCATAAAACTGGAAAATAAATAAATAAAAAGTACTTTCAAGTCAAAATGTGGCTGGCTATCATTGCCTTTACTCAGTCTACCCAGGAGGCTCTCTTCCCTTCCGTCTGCCCATCTAAATCCTCCCAATCCTTTCAAGTGAAGGCTCGGTCTATACTTTTTGCATTGACTATCACCTAATTAACCCATATTTGTACAGAACCAAATCGTTCACAGCACATATAACGTTCCACTGCCACACCTTGGGAAGTAGACAGCAATACTGTTTCCACTTTACTAACGAGGTTCATTATGGTCCATTTTTTTTAGTTTTTTTAATGTTTGTTTATTTTTGAAGGAGGGAAAGACAGTGTGTGAGTGGGAAAGGGCAGAAGGAGAGGGAGACACAGAATCTAAAACAGACTCCAGGCTCAGAGCTGTCAGCTCAGAACCCAATGCGGGGCTCGAACCCACGAACTGTGAGATCATGACCTGAGCCCAAGTCGGATGCTCAGCCGACTAAGCCACCCGGATACCCTGATTATGGTCAGTATAGACAACAAGGCAACCCCACCCCACCTGCACAGACACTAGGCAAAAGCCACCTGCTGTCAGGAGAGGAGAGAAAATCCACTCTGGCCTAGGACCCTGCACTAATACAAAGCAAAAAATTGCTGCCACCTGGAAAAGTGGACCTGGACGCTGAAAAAGCCCCACTCCTG
Organism: Paguma larvata; assembly: GCA_030068075.1. NCBI lineage: Eukaryota > Metazoa > Chordata > Mammalia > Carnivora > Viverridae > Paguma > Paguma larvata. The sequence continues at coordinate 73,746,487 of CM057836.1, forward strand.
AGGCTCAAGTGCACAGGGCTGGCCGAAGATTGAGCCTTCTGAGGCCCCACCACAAGCCCTGAACCAATTAAACTAGAGCAGTCTACTGCCAGGGCAGCTCAAAAGCACAGAGTGAACTCCTCTCTGTCATAAAGGCATGCAAAGCCTTCTAAAAGCTGTACATAGAGCAGAAATTCTGAGAAAAACTCTCTAGGCTTCAAACGAAGCACAAGGTAGATGGCAGTCCGCTGGCACAACCTGAAGTCTGTGGTATCCTGAAGACAGCTATAGCAGCAGTAAAACCCACACCCTGCTCAATTAGCGACTAGAGTGACTGAACCCCTATGCCAGCATCCTAACAGAACAAGAGGCACACTCGCTTCTGGGCACGAATATTATTACCTCCGTCCCTGCTGTCCTGTTACACACCATGTTCAGGGTTCAATTATAAAGTATAAGAGATACAAAAACCAAGGGAAAAAACACTCTTGAGAGACAAAATCATCCACAAAATAAAGAATACATGGGAAATGTCAGTAGCGAGAAGGAAATTATCTTTAAAAAGTCAAATGAAAACTTTGCCAGACATGAAAAACGTGATGTCGGAGACCAATAAAAAATCCCTCGACAAGTGTACTGACAGACTGGACGGAGCAGATGAAAAAAAAAAGATGAATTTGACTACAGGCAGGGAAATAGAAATCGCCGGAACTGAAACACGAAGAAAAAAAAAATAAGACCAAACTGAATGGAGCATTCGAGTGCTGTGGAATAAGATCAAACAATGCTAACAAGTACAACCAGAGTCAGCAAGGAGAGGAGAGAGAAAAAAGCAGAATAGACATGAATATACAGAATGTACATGTGAAGAGACAGCAGCATGTGAAGTTTCCAAAGTGAACGAGGCAACCCACCACAGAGTCTGACAAACAGAACCTCTGGCCAGAGAAACAGAAGGAAAACCATATCTAGGCACATCCTAATCAAGAGCTGAAAATCAAACATAAAGAGACAGTCTTGAAGGCACCCAGGGGGAAAGGGACTATTATAGGCAGAAGAACAATATAAAAATCGGAGCATGCTTTTCATCGGAAACCACACAAGCTGGGAAACAATGGAGCAAAATCTTTAAAATACCGAAATTAAAAAAAAAAAAAAAGCAACCTAGAATTCTATACTGTGAAAATGTGGAGTTTTTTTTCTTTTTTTAAAGCAGGTTCCATGCCCAACGTGGGGCTTGAACTCACGCCCCTGAGATCAACGGTCACAAGATCTAGCAACTGAGCCAGCCATGCATCCTGAAAATGTCTTTTAAAAGGCAGGCAAGAGACTTTTGCTTCTGGCTTAGATAAGAGTAACAGGGACTAAATGTACACTCCCTCCTTAAACGACTAGAAAACCAGATAACACTATACGAGGCAATATTTTTGAGACATTGGACAACTGGCTGCACAGGGCTATGATCCTTAAGGAAAAAAAAAGAAAAAAGAAACAAAAAACTAAGCAATCCTTACAATTGTACTAACTTACCACCCAGAGAAGTTTCTAAGCCATAATGCAGGAAGTGGGGCCCAAACGGATCCCAACGGTCTTTCTGAGCCGAGAAGATAGACATTCAATTTTGAGGATGCCAAAGCAGCTAGAATTTGTGAAATGAAAGTACCACAGAGGAGGAAGCTACACAGAAAAAACTCTAGAAATCTGCAGAGAGGTCTTATCTCCAAAGGAGGAAACAAAACAAAACAAAAAAGTACCAAAAAAGGAGAGGAAAAAAAGCATCAAAAAAGAGTGTGTAGGACAACTACCATGTGTCCCACGCAGGGCCAGAAATAATTCACATCCTTACCAATCGGTCTGAAAAAAACCTTGTGACACTGACAAGAATGCTCAGAAGGATTTCACCTTGGAAATGGGGCTAATTGAGCCCCATTGAGCCCCACTGAGTCCCTCTGGCTCTCAGCCTAACAGAGCTTAAAAGCCCCAAGAGGCTCCAACTGATTCTAATTAACTAATTCTAATTAACTAGACCAAAGTCCAACACAATTTAAGGGAATATAACACAATCCAGCAAAATAAAACTCACAGTGTCTGGCATCTCATAAGGAATCCTCAAGCATGCAAAGACACAGGAACAGATGATCATAAACAGGAGAAAAAAGTCAATCAATAGAAGCTGAACCCAAAACGACAGAGATGATGGAATGAGCAGGCAAAGATGTCAAAACAGTTAATACGCTGCATATGTTCAAGAAAGTAGGAGAATGTTTTCTGAACATAGAAAGAGAGATGGAAGACAGAGAGAGTTACCAAATGGAACTTCCAGAAGTAAAAAAAACATAGTATCCAAAATGAAAAAAATTCTGAACGAGATGAACAGCATATTAGAAACTACAAAAGAATGGGGCGTCTGGGTGTTTTGGTGGGTTAAGCGTCCAACTTTGGCTCATGTCATGATCTTATGATCCATGAGTTTGAGCCCCACGTCGGGCTCTGTGCTGACAGCTCAGGGCTGACAGCTTGCTTCAGATTCTTTGTCTCCATCTCTCTCTGCTCCTCCCCTGCTTGTGCTGTCTCTCTCTCTTCTTCAAAAATAAATAAACATTAAAAAAAAAGAAGAAGAAGAAACTACAAAAAGAAAATAGCAGTGACCTTGAAGGTATGGAAATAGAAATGCAAACTACCCAAAATGAAGTACAGAGAGTAAAAACGCTAGAAAAGAAATGGACATCGGTGACCTGTGGGACAACTGCATACATGTAATTACAGTGGAATCCCACTGTAAGGGAGCAAGAAGAAAAATATCTTAAGAAATAATAGCAGAAAATTTTGCATTACCCAGGTGCTAAAACGAAGCAAAAAGACATGAAAGGACTACATGACCAATATTCATTGTGAACATAGATGTAAAACTCCTTAACAAAATATTAGCAAATCAAATCTAGAAATAAATAAAAATAGAATCAATGAGTTACATCCCAGAAATGCGAGGGACTTGGCCAAGACCAAGGGGGGCCAAGACCACCTCCAAGAAGTGGCAGAACATGACTCACAGTCAGATGTTTTAGCTTCAATCTTGTGGTTTTGCCTCCTCTTTCTGTTGTTTCTAGTAAACCAATCGCTATCCTAGGTACTTAACTCCTAAATTTTATTTTACACAATTTTGCACTTAAATTTAAATACAGTGTTGGGGTACCTAATGGCTCAGTCAGTTAAGTGTCCAACTTTTCATTTTGGTTCAGGTCACGATCTCATCATCCATGAATTTGAACCCCATGTCCTGCTCTGCACTGACAGCATGGAACCTGCTTGGGATTCTCTCTCCCTCACTCTCTCTGCCCCTTCTCCACTTCTGGTCATGCTTGGCACATGTGTGTACTCTCTCTCTTAAAAATACATAAACATTTTATTTTTTTATTTATTTTGTTTTCTACACATCGGTGGTTGCCAAATGAGGATGGAGGATGCAATTTTGCCTCCTCGGTGCAATTTAGCAATGCCTGAAGACATTTTTGCTTTTCACAACTAGAGGTTGAGGGCAGGAGGGATGCTACTATCTAGAAAGTAGAGGTCAAGGATAATGTTAAACGTCCTACAATCCACCAGACAGTTCCTCTTCCACTCAAAACAATTATCTTGCCCAAAATGTCATTAGTGCCAAGGTTCTAGATTTACTAAATGACATTCAGAATTTTCTGTTCTTCATTTATATATTTATTAACATTAGTGTGGATTTCTGGAGTTCTATTTTACTCAAAGGGTTACAATCTGTTTCTACATTTATTTTGATACTCAGATTGTCCCAGAATTGGTCAATATTAACCCTTCAAACCTGTGTCCTTTGGGGCAAGTGTTAATTACTATTTATGCACTTCCTTACTCCGTGACATAAAATGCCTAGTGAGAGAGTCAACCATTTCTTCAAAGATCCCTGGCCTGGTTCTTTTTAGTGGGGGAATACTTAGAAACCAAGGTCTAGGTGCTAGGTGTGCTCGCTGCTATCACACCCAGATACAGCTAGGAGATACACACATGCACACACACACACACTCTCATACACACCCCTACCGACCCAACTAGCAAAGCAGTGAGATCATACTGATACCTCTAATTCTAATTCAACACCACAGAGTTTGTTTTAGCTTTCCCCCTTTCCATACGTACAATTCTCTTTGTTGACACTGAGAAACTTAGCTCCCGTTACCCTCAATGTATTTGCTTATTTCCATCCCTTGATTGTAACCAATTTCTCAGCTGTAAAGCAGAAAACTTAACCCTAGATGTGTCTGCCCATTAACCTCCCACCTCCCAGTCTCTGCCTATATTTGAACCTAAACCTTGACTCCAACAAAAGGGAAGGGAGAAATGGGTAGGAAGAAAGGCTACTTAGAAAGTCTGGCCTTGATCTGCCACTTATACCTCCACTGCTACCAGCCAGTTGAAAACTTAACCCCAAAGAAGGATAAGGAGAAAAATGAGCCACATTCTAAAGTAAGTGCAGCGTGCCCTGTGTAAGTAGAAGTGTTGCCTTTATCTAGTACGTAGGAAGACTTTCATGCTTCTCAAAATGAAAGACATTGAGCTGGTCTTCATATAACTTATATAGGGCATATAATTTGTATGTAGAAGTTTATATGTAATATACATGATTTATAGTTCATAACAAAAATGGTGTTTTAAGCCTCTTAGAAGAGTGTGCTGGAAACAAAGCCAGATAATTCACTTGAAAAATATGGTCAAAATTAATGTGTTACTTCTAAAAGCTATGTGAGAAACTTCTGGAAAAATCTGTTCCACAGATTTAAAAAGATCATACTATAAAATCCCTGTGTTCTAGTTAAGTAGACAGAAATTATAAAGAAAAACAAGGGAATAAAACCATAATTTAACAGGTAGCATTTATAAGAAACTCCCTAGGAAATCTACAATTAAAAAAAGAAAAAAGATACCAAAAAACTATGCCACACACACACACACACACACACACACACACAGATGTGACATTAAACAGAAACTCAAAGATGACAATTCTAAAATAACATATGTAGGTTGAGACTATCTGTTAAGTTTCTGAATGGTTATACCTCTTATAATAAATGAAATTAATTATAATCCCAAACTCACTATTTACTAGAGAACACTTTAAACAATGGATTCTATATAAGTGTCCCTTTTAAATAATGACAATTTTTTAAGACTTAACTAAATTTAATCCAAAAACAGTGTTTGGATACAAGCTTTCAATGAGATGCTCTAATTAAAAGCAGGAAATAGGGGCGCCTGGGTGGCTCAGTCGGTTGAGCGTCCGACTTCGGCTCAGGTCATGATCTTGCGGTCTGTAGGTTCGAGCCCCGCGTCGGGTTCTGTGCTGACAGCTCAGAGCCTGGAGCCTGCTTCGAATTCTGTGTCTCCCTCTCTCTCTGCCCCTCCCCCGCTCATGCTCTGTCTCTCTCTGTCTCAAAAATAAACATTAAAAAAAATTAAAAAAAAATAAAATAAAAGCAGGAAATATAATTAGAGGCATACTAAATCATAAAGCAAAATGTCCAACTATCAAGTGAAACTTAAATTCTATTACTGCTTAGTATCTTTCCAATACATTTCTTCTTGCCTAAGTTCACCAAAGTCAGGGGGGTTTTGCTTGTAATCAAAGAACCCTAACTGATATAACTAGGTACCCTAGTTCTAAGTTAAATGTGGCCTCTTAAAAATGGGACATCTTGGGGCACCAGGGTGGCTCAGTCAGTTAAGCGTTTGACTCTTAATTTCAGTTCAGATCATGGTATCATGGTTCGTGACATCAAGCCCCTTATAGGGCTCTGTGCTGACAAGGCAAAGCCTGCTTGGAATTCTCTCTCTGCCCCTCCCCTGCTCATGCTCTGTCTCTGTCTTTCTCTTTCTTTCAAAATAAATAAACAAACATGATTTTTTTTTTAATGGGTGGCTCAGTCGGTTAAGTGTCCACTTTGCCTCAGGTCATGATCTCCTGGTTTCTGAGTTCGAGCCCCGTGTCAGGCTCTGTGCTGACAGCTCAGAGCCTGGAGCCTGCTTCAGATTCTGTGTCTCCCTCTCTCTCTGCTCCACTCCACTTGCTCTCTCTCTCAAAAATAAACATTAAAAATTTAAAAAAAAAATTAAATGGGATATCTTTATTTATGAAATAGAATAGTTCAAAATCATAACAAAAAGAAGTTTTAGTTTCAGGTACAGCCAAATGGGGGCAGGAGGTCTATTGAATTAATATAGAGAAGGTCAAAGTCTTCTTTCTGTCACCAGGAAGGAAGTTCCTGTTGGAGATCTGGGTATACGGTCAGAGTTCAGTATACATTGTACAGACACAAGTATTGATTTATTTTTCCTTCTGAAGGCAAACTGAGCTAATGCATCATTTAGTTTCCTGTGCACATCACTTTTCGCTTCTCTTTCTTTTTAATTTCTTTTAATCTTTATTTTTGAGACAGAGAGAGAGAGACAGAGTGTGAGCAGGGGAGGGGCAGAGAGAGAGGGAGACACGGAGTCAGAAGCAGGCTCCAGGCTCTGAGCTGTCAGCACGGAGCCCAACGCAGGGCTCGAACTCACAGACCGCAAGATCATGACCTGAGCTGAAGTTGGATGCTTAACCGACTGAGCCGCCCAGGGGCCCCTCCACTTCTCTTGAAAACTTAAAAAGAGATGAGTTTTTATTATCATGGATGAACTGACACTCAGTCTGAAAATATTTTTATATTTATTTTTAAAATCTTTACTACATTTCTCCCCAAAGTAACACATACTTGAAACAAATCAAGCAATACAAATAATGATAGAGAAAAGGTTAATTTTTCCTCTACCTCATCCCCTCAGGTCCCACTTTACTAAAATAACCAATTCTGATAATTTGCTATATATTCTTTCACAGCCTTTTGGAATATTACCACAGTTTCTTTACATAAAAATGAAATGACATGATATACATTACTCGATGCACTTAACAATACATCTCAGACACCCCTCCAGAGTATGTAGCATATAACTCAATTCAGCCTTTTTTAATTTTTGTATAATAATCCATTGCACAGATACACCATAATTTATCCAATAATTCCATTAACTATCAGACTCATCAGACTGTTTCCAATCTAAATAACGCTACAATCAATATCCGTGTACATGTGTCCTGATGTACTAGAGGACAGATATCAAAAAGTGGGCGGGCTCCTGAGTGGCTCATCAGTCAGGCGGCAGGCTCTTCATTTCAGCGCAGGTCATGATCTCACAGTTCGTGAGATCGAGCCCCACACTGGGCTCTGCAGTCATAGGGCTGCTTCCCATTCTCTCTCTCCTTCTCTCTCTTCTCCTCCCCCACTCTCACTCACTCTCGCTCAAATAAATAAACTTAAAAAAAAATTTTGAAAACAAAATGTGGGATTGTTGGATCAAAAGGAATAAAAAACGATACTTCCATTTTTTTAGAAACCTTGTATGTATAAAGGAATCTATACACACAAAAAATAAAGAGAATTGGAAATAATGAACTTCTATTTACCTGTTATTCGACTTTAACAATTGCCCAAATGTTAATGTTCAATTTTCTCCTCCTCTACAAGATTTAAACAAGTCTCATTTTAAACGTTTTGTCTCATGATGCGTAGGTCGCTCAGTAGGTTAAGTGTCCAACTTTGGCTCAAGTCATGATCTCATGGTTTGTAGGTCCAGCCCAGCATCGGCCTGTCTGCTGTCAGCACAGAACCCACTTCTGATCCTCTGTCTCCCTCTCACTCTGTCCCTCCCCAGCTCATGCTCTCTCTCAAAAATAAAATAAACATTAAAAAAGAAAGAGTTCTGTCTTCATAAATGGCTCTGAAAGTTTATTAAAATCGCCTTTGGAACACTAGTTACATAGTAACCACCAGCATTTTTATCTTCTTTAATATTGTACATAACAACTTAAAAAAAGTCACCCATAATATTCACTTCCTCCCTCTACTAAGCTCTTCGCAATGGAGAAACAGCAAAATCAAAGCATCTAAGACAGTAGAAAAAGAGACTACGAAAGATCATCCTAAAAGCACACAAAGACCTTGAAAAGGAAAATATCAGGCAGGCACAGAGGTATATTAAGTGACAGAGGCAACAAAGAGAAAGAAAGGAGTAACATTAAGTAGATTTTTAAAAGCTAGCATTAGCTGGTAGGGAAAGTACTTAAGGGATTGCTGGTGGTCCGAATGGGAAATTTAAGCAAAGAAAGAGCAATTCAGGAGGAATAGGACATGCTATTTGAATGTACTTTAGAACTAGCTGCTTCAAACCTATTGCACTACTCATCGGAAAGCTCGGAGAAGAGCCACTTACTGCCCAGCCAGCAAAAGATATTTGGAGGGAAAAATATCACTAATGTGTAACGAAATAACATTTATTTCTCTTCAAATATAAGTAACATCCCTGCTAAAGGAGAACCATATAGAATGTATGTATATGTACACACATATGCAAAAGGAATACTACACCTAAGTGTGTTCCTCAAAAAAAAAAAAAACAACCAAAAACCATGTAATGAAATTTTAAATGCACTAAAGACGAGGGCTATTTAAAGCAATCCCAAAGTAAATTATTTTGTACGGTGAACATTTTATAAAATAGTCATATCCTAATTTATTTAAAGTGTGGTTTCTCCTTTTTAAAATATTAAATTCCTTAAACCACAAAGCATTTTATTTTTTTAAGATTTCTTTATTTATTAAGATTTTATTTATTTATTTTGAGAGAGAGAGAGAGAGAGAGAGTGCAAAGGGCAGAGAGAAAGAGAGAGGAAGAGAATTCCAAGGTAGCTCTGCACTGGAGCTCAAAACTCACAAACCCTGAGATCATGGCCTGAGCTGAAATCAAGAGATGGATGCTCAACCGACTGAGCCACCCCACAAAGCATTTCGTGGTTGCTCACTCTGTGCTCGGCATTGTACATACACAACAAACCGGCACTCCTGCTCTCTAGGAGCTTACAATCTCGTGAGTGATTTAGATACAATTAGAACACAATGAGATATATTTTAATAGTGTATTTTTTCATTGAAGTCTGCAGGTAAACACAAGAAGGGCCACTGAACTATAGCTTAGGAGAGTCAGGAAAGGATTTACAGAGGAAGTGACACAGGAGTTGAATCTTGAAGGCTGAAGAGTAATTCAGAAATGAAGGAGAAAAGAATCTCTACAACTTATGCAAAGCCCGGTGATTCGTCTCAATGCATTTAAGCTGGAAATATTTTTCTAGTGTAGATTTGACAAGAACATATGTGGCCTACTGATAGGAAGTTTTAAAAATTGTATTCAGTTATTAAGTTGTTATAGCATTTATGTGAGATTGATGTATGTGTGGATGGATGTGTTTATATGTATACGTGTTAAAAATGGTGGATAAAGATATCAGAGTGAATCTACATATTAGCTTCCACACCCTTCCTGACACCCCACGTGGCTACAAAATAAGTAGACTTGAAAATAAAACAAGGGTTCATAAAGGCACAAGAAGCTGAAAGCAAAAAGCTGAATCCTTAATCGGCAGTAAGAAAAGCCATCTCCATCTCTGTGAAGGGAGGGAAGAATGGATGAAATATAGGATCTGTCGGAAATGCAGTTACAAGGCAGACAGACCTTGAAACCTTATCCAGAGTATAAATGCAAGGGTCTCTGGACTGTAGGGCATTAGCACAGTAGAGGGAGGGTAGTGGGGGGTACGGTAAAATATTTTTTAAAGGGAGACTGAGTAACAGAATGTTAAGACTCTTCTTCCTACCCAATTCCTAACATGTTAACTGCTAAGGTACACACACTCTCCAGCAGCAGGCTCAAAAGACTGTTCTCCGGGAAACAGATCAGCTCAAAAGAAACACCTAAACGTACGGACATCCGGAGTTCCCTAAGAAACCCAGCCAGATCATCCCATGGGTAGTATAACTAAACCCATAACCAACAAACAAGGAGGGGCACCTGGCTGGCTCAGTCGATAGAGCGTGCAACTCTTGATCTTGGGGTTGTGGGTTCAAACCCCATGCTGGGTATAGAGATTACTTAAAAATAAAACCTTAAAAATAAAAGAAAAAGAAAAAAACCCATCAATGGGTTTTTTGGCATCACAATAGTACCCAATTAGTTGTGTAGTGTACAACTCTTAAAGATCACCTGATATTTGATGAAGGCCTCTATTGTAAAAGACAGAGGCCAAAGTAAACAAACGGAAAAAGTAACTTGAAGGAAACAGATGCATTTGAGAGAAGGAAAAAAAAAGAAAAAAAACTTCCAGTAATAGATTTTAAAAACTAAGAAACTAAGAGAATCAATCAAGAAATATGACAGGAATGCAATGGGGGAAGGGGAGCCTAAGAATAAAAGGTCATTAAAACATATAAAAATTAGAAATGAAAAATATAACAGAAAGGTTGAAAGACACAGTTATAGAAATAATCCTGAGAGTAAAGAGAGAATACAAAAATATACAAACAGAAGGGGCGCCTGGGTGGGTCAGTCAGTTACGTGTCTGACTTTGGCTCAGGTATGATCTCACAGTTCATGGTTTCAAGCCCCATGTCTGGCTCTGTGCTGACAGCTCAGAGCCTAGAGCCTGCTTCAGAGTCTGTGTCTCCCTCTCTCTCTGCCTCTCCCCCACTCGTACTCTATTTCTCTCAAAAATAAATAAAACATTTATATGTATATAACAACAGAAGATGAAAAGGTAATTTTGAGAACCTGTCCAGGAAATGGAAGGTCTGGAAAGACATCAGTGAAAACAGAAGGAAGGAAATCATTAAAGAAATAATTCAAGGGGTGCCTGAGTGGCTCAGTTGGTTAAGCATCGACTCTTGATTTTGGCTCAAGTCAGATCTCACAGCTCATGAGTTCGAGCCCCGCCCAGGGCTCTGCGCTGACAGAATGGAGCTTGCTTGGGATTCTCTCTCTCTCTCTCTCTCTCTCTCTCTCCTATCTCTGCCTCTTCCTCACTTGCGCATGTGTGCACACATACTCTCCCTTTCTCTCTCTCAAAAATAAACATTTTTTTAAAAAGAAATAATAAAGAAGACTTCCTAGGATGGAAAAAATGACTTTCTGAATTGAAAATGCCCATCAAATGTTCAACACAATATTTTAAAACAGAGCCACACCAAGGTATAATTTAAAATTTTAGAACACTGAAAAAAGGAGAAGATTCTGTCAAATTCAAGAGAGAACAGATTTCTTAAAAAGACAAAGAATTAGAATAACGTTAAACTTTTAAAATGCAACACTTGAAGCTGCAACATGCTGCTGTAACTGTGTAACTGTGAAAAAGGAAGTATTTCTAATAGTTGTAGCCAACCAAAGTATCGCTAAGTTCTCAAAAATTACTTCCCTTACTTTCTCAGGAAGTACTAGAGTTTATAATCTTCGAAATGATAGTTCGAGGAAACACAGAGGCAGCCATGGGATTTGGGAAATGAGATCCGACAAAAAAGAGGTGAAGAGGATCCCAGGATAAGAGAGAAGGGAGAGTTCAGGAGGAAAGGTCTGTGGCCGGCCTCGAGAGGACAGCAGGTCAGAAGGCATCAAAACAGACTTCATACACATGAAGTTCATGGTCTGCATATGAACAATTTTAACTGAGAATACATCGAGCTTTAAAAACACACAAATATTTTGTGTCCTGAGATAATTCGTTCAAACCATTAGATTTATAGTTAACATAGGTAGAGTAAGTCAAGCCACATTCTTGCCAATATTCTAAAAACTGTCATCGGGCTCAATCCTTCACTGATGAAGCAATGTAGCTCTTTTACATTATTTTAAAAAGATGTCTGCTGGTGAGACTGCAGGGGTTATTCACAGATCGTCCAAGGACCTGGATGCATCAGACCCTGAGATATTTATCCACATTTCAATCCACAGTCGTGTCTTCGACATGTGGAGAAGAAGGTTTTATTCCTTTGTAATAGTTCGAAGTTGAGAAACCGTTTGAGAAGTGAAAACGCAGGAGAGCACGTAATAGGTCCTTAATGTAAACACTTGCTGAGATTGCTCTTTCTCTTCCAATCTATAAGCAAGAAGAGGCAAGTGAAGATAAAGTTAACTATGTGTTTTACATCTACACACAAATACGCACGCACGTACACACACATAACGTACATTCACAAATATTCACGATTTCTCCCGTAGCTCTCCATTAGTTTTCAATTTCGTTTTTTAATATATTTCACAATTTTAACTCCAATGATTAAGTTTCAAAAGTACGTTTTCTTAAAGAGACTCGCTGTTGAAAAATATCTTAAATAGTATCAGCTTATTTTTTATTAAATAAGAAGCATTTTTATAATAGTTGTCATTCTAAGATGGTATGGGCAAAAAATGTTTCCCAGAGATGATTAACCTGTTGAATTAAAAGGGGCTTATTACGCCCATCACAGGGTATGGCATAAGGAATATAGTCAGTGATACTGTAATAGTATTGTACGGTGTGGTAGCTACACTTGTGGTGAGCAGAGCATAATGTATCAACTTGTGGAACCACTATGTTGTACACCTGAAACTAATGTAACACTGTGTACCAACTACGGGCCAATAATATTTTTAAAAGGATTATTCCGGAAGGATTTACAAGTATAGCTTTGACAAACAAATTGACTCATCAGAACTGATTCTTAAGTAGATACCTGAACAATCTGAAAAGTATAGAAAAATGGACATGCCTTAAAGTTTTCCAAGTATAGGATACGTAATAGAGGTTGCGAATTCACACATCCGGGGGCGCAGCGGTGAGGGTACAAAATGGAGAATGTGCTCAGTTCCAGATAATCATTACCACGTGAGCTGAGACTCAGACCTCCAGACTGTTCTGTTTCCCTAAGAGAAAATTCTATGTGAATTCTCCTATTTCCAAAACTTGAGAGTAATTCACTTTTTTTCATTTAGCTGATATTTTTCATTTGCTAATCAAAACAATTACGTGTTCTGAATTCAGTTTCTAGAGTTTATGGGGCTTGTAGTGTATGCCCTCTAAAATTGAGACCCAGATTTACCTCGATGTCAGATATAATAGTGTATGAGATTTATCTCTGCGTCAGGTAGAATAGTGTATCAAATACAAATACACTTGCTGTAGAACAATGGGTCCTTGTGAATGTGACTAAGGATTCAAATGATTCAATGCACACTTTCTGAATACCGCCTGAGCCAGACCTTGTACAAGTCACTATTGTGGAATAAAGAGGTGTGATGGACTAAGTAAATAATGTAAGCTTCCAATCTTTCTCTGTCTTCTAAAAATAGGTAAGTAATTTATCATCCAAAACAAGGCACTTCTGGGAGTGAAAAGGGCTGTGTTAATAATTAGGCTAAGAGGGGCAGCTGGGTGGCTCAGTTGGTTGAGTGTCAGACTCTTGGTTTCGGCTCAGGTCATGATCTTGCAGCTTGTGAGTTCGAGCCCTGCATTGGGCTCCGCACTGACAGTGCAGAGCTTGCTTGGGATTCCGTCTCTCCCCTCTTTCTCTGTTCTTCCCTTGATCGTGCTCTCTTTCTCTCTCAAAATAAATAAAATAAACTTTACCAAAAAAATAATTAGGCTAAGAACAACAGGTGTAAACTGGGACCCCGCCAGACAAACCAGGCTGTATAGTCACCCTGCCTAACAGAAACTGGTCTGCTTCAGTCTCCTCCCCTCTGCCTACCCCAGGCTCACGTGGTCCAAGGAGGATCCTGCCTTGTCAGGCTATCTCTTCAGTACTATGACAGAGAATTAGAAGGAAAGGGGGTAAAAAGGAAGACAAAAGTTGTCTTACGATAGGAAAAGTTAGAATTGTTTCCTAAGATTTTTTTGTTTTGTTTTGTATCTGGGAGGTACACGATCGGGGGCAGTATGGGATGACAGTGGATGGGCAAGGGAAAAAAGAAAAGAAAAATTGCTAAAGACTGCATGTTGCCTTTATGTCATTTAATCAAGAGAGGTAAAACACTCAAGTTAGTTGAAAATCCTTTGGTTACCATCCTTAGCCAGAGAGGATGTGGTTTTTGTGAATGAGGCAGAAGTAGAAGACATGGTCCCTGCAATCTAGGGGATCAAATTTTACGTTGGGAGAAAAAGATTAAAAAAGAATTAATACAATGCGATACAAAATTAAGTGCTAAGTTGCAGCACAGGGACTGCAAACCTGTAGGACTTGAGAAAGACCAAACAGCAATACGAATCAATCTCCCCTTCTTGTTCTTCTCATTCCTCCTCAAAAGGATCGGGGGACAAGCACAAGCAGAGAAGTTGTGTTTTATATAAATATATGCTACTTCTCAATTGTACGTAATGACAGTCCAACCAATTCCCGCAAAATTCTGATTGGGTTGTCAAATATTAAAATAAAACCAAAGTCCAGGATTAATCAAAATACTGGGTTTGTTGGGTTTTTTTTTTTTTTCTGGTGACTATCACACAATGAAGTGATACTTTACTTAAGTTGTAATTCTGGATTCCACCGCACCTTCCAGTCAGAAACTAAGCGACCCCTGGTAAACGGCAATGACACAGAAGTCTAGCCTCCAACAACATGGATGGGCAAAAGCTCCAAACACACCGTGAACTGACCACCAGGGGCCAAGAGTCTACCTGATCCAGCACCTGAGAGCTGGCAGACTGTGAGCACGGAGGCATCCACCACCCACAGAACACATCCACGCTTTCCAGCTCATATGCACAGAATGATCTGAAACTTTTCCTCATGTAGTCCTTCCAGGATAAAACACCAACAGTCAGATGCAGGGAAAGGAGGGGGAAGGTGTAGGGTCCGAGGGAAGAACATAAGAAAGATGAGATACCTGTACACAAACACCACGTTCACTCTCTCATCAAATATTTTGTCCACACCAAGCATTCATCGAGTGTTACAACACATACAAGCCACACAAGTGTCCAAGTACCAATAATTCCTGGTGGAAAGGCTGGTGGTGATCCAAACAACTCTAGTAAAATCAAGAATATCCTTTCTGGTAAGCTTTCTGTGTGGCTTCTGTTTCTGTTACGCAATTTTTAAATAGCATTATAGCCCTAAGCTTGAGAAACACTTGAGTACCTCAGAGAAAGGGCTATACAAAAACACAAATCCTGCTACTATTGTATTATTGTGCAAAAAGCAGTACTTCCTAAAAAGGGGAGGAAAAAAAAAAAACAAAAAACCCTGACATAAAACAAAACCCACGTTAGGTTTCAGACTATTAAAAGAAAATGCATTCTTCTGCCCCATCCTCACTCCCCACGTCCCCGCTCCATTAGATTGTGGACTACCTTTCAGGAACCCTACAGAGCCCATTTCCAGTGACCTTTAATCAGTCTCCTCTGAGACACAATCCACTGGACAGAATTCTTTTCCATTTGCCAAAGGTATTTTCTGGCTCTCCAAGTTACCACTTTTAGTTCCAGTTCCCACCGTGAACTTTTACAATTCATTTCTCGCCACTTTGGGGAAATGCTACCTTCGAGAAATATAGAATAGTTCTAAATTCCTGAGTAACGACCTCGTAACTATTAATTTTTAAGCAAATTATCTTTATCTGAGCATCAGGTTCAACATAAAGAAAACTAAATGGGAATAATATTCACAAAGCTCCTGATAAATCCTGGGAGAGGGGATGTATGCAAAAAAAAATTGTAGCTATTTAAAAGAGATGGAGAAGAAAGTAATATTACTCAGCATTTACTCGGAGGAGGGAAGGAAAAAAGACTTGTTTGGCATATATCTCTTCTGCTAAAACTTGGAGGCACTTAAATTAGGAACATCCCCTCAACTCCTCAAAGGAGGTTTGACAACTAGCAGGTTTATGGCAACGAGACGAGCTGTGCTCCAGTGTTACGGCAGTCATTAAGCGTAACACACATGGGGAACCCATACAGGATTACAGGGCTTATTTCACTCTTTTCTCATGATAGCGGTACATCGTATTTTTAAGAATCATTCCAATTCTGTAATTTTTTATTTCAAATAAAAAAAAATTTTTTTAGGGGCACCTGGGCAGCTCAGTTGATTGAGCATCTGATTCTTAATTCTGGCACAGGTCATGATGATCTTATGGGCATGATATCAGGGCTTGGGAATCACCTGCTCGGGATTCTCTCTGCCCCTCCCCTGCTTGCATGTGTGCTCGCTCAGTCTCTCTCAAAATACAGAAATAAACATTAAAAAAAAAAAAAAACCCAACCTCGTTCCCATAAAGGCTACATAATACATGTACACTGTGATTCTCGAGAAGGGCTAAGAGCCAAACCTAGCGCCAATGCTGCCTGCCAGCAGCTCTCCACTGACACGGGGGCCTACCACAGTCTCGGGGCCCCTGACCATCACCCACACACAATAACCATATAATGCCCTGAAACTTAAATTTATTTTTTAACAAAACTTATAAATTATCTATGCCCAAGCTCAATATTCTGCCACCAACTGAGCTTTTAAGCCTCTCTGTACTCCCCTGACCTAATACGGGACTACGATGATTTGATCTCTGATTTCTTATCTCACAAGTGAATTGGGAGACGAAAACAATTGACGTGTAACATGTTGTGAGCTCCTTGGAGAAAAGTGCTATTTTAAAACAAAGTATTTTAGATTTTTTCACGGGGAAAATGAATTGCTCCTTTTTTTCCACAGTGCTGTCCTTAGCAACTCGAGATCTTATCACCGCTTTCAGTCGAAAAAATGAATACTCAATTTGGAAGTTAAAGAATATCTACTTTTTTTCAAAATGAAAAGAACATTGCTTATTCCAGTTATAAAACTAATATGTGCCATTAAAAAAATCCATTAATACTGGAAAGTATAAAGGAGAAAGTAGTAATCGACCATAACCCCAACACCCAACATAACATGAGGGACACTAGGACACAGTCCCATGCATATACCTACACACACATAATTCATGGATAGCTACATATCTTACAGGAGTAAGATCAGACTCCCTGAAGTGATTTTTTTAACCTAATAAGATTTAGAGATCTTGAACAGTTATATAATATTTTATTTCCATGGATTATCCATAATCAACCCGTCACCTAAATTTAAAACCGTATGCTTTTTCCAGTTGTTCTTTGTGCTACAATGAATTCTTTTACATTCCACGTTTGTAGAATGGTTTCGTCAGTTTTCAGAAAAGCAATTATTAGTCAAAATGATACGGATACTTAAAATCGTGAACAATATAGTCAGATCACCTCTAACGGGGAATCATTTACCCTCCAACCAACAGTAGTTGAGAAGGCCCGTTTCCCTATCGCTCACCTATTACTGCCTGTCTTCTCTCATCTTGGCCAATTTGATAAACCAAAATTATATCTCACTGTTCTAATTGTGTTTCATTACTTCATTCCTGGTAAAATAATCATTTGATATGTTTACACAGCATTGGGGTTTTTGGTTTTTTGTTTTGTGTGTGTGGAGAGGGGGTGAATGTGTGTGTGTGAAATAACTTGTCCCAATTTTTGGCTATGTTCTGCCTTTTTCTTATAGATCTGCAGTCTGTTTTTGCAATTGCTTTGTGGGAGCTCTTCACTCAATAAAGAAAATACATCTTGTCTGCACATATGTCACAAATAAGCATACATGTCATTTGTCTTTCTGAATAAAGTCACTTTTTAAATCTTTATTTGGTCAATATATTCATATTTAAATTCATGGGGTTTGGGTCACACTTGGAAGGCCCTTCCTTTTTTTAATATTTTATAAAATTATTCATCTGAAATATCTCGGAGTAGAGTCTTAGGATTTTTAATTAAATATTTACTCCAACTTAAATTTATATCACATAACTTAAAGGAGAGGTTCAGCTTTGAAATTTTTTAAAATTTTCATCAATGGTTCCCAGCACCATTTATCAAAGACCCATCCTTTCCTTTCTTACTGACAGTCCATCTTCATCGTATGACAAATCACATACATATATATATCTGTCTGAACTCTCTTTTCTAAAACACTGCTTTGTATGTGTATTTCTGCACTGATACTCACTGAATCATGTACCCCTGCACTGTGTTTTCATGTAACAGAGTAATGTAAAATATTAAGACAGGATGGCACACGCCAAAATATTTCCTATCTTGTGTTATTTTACAATATTAAATATATCGAAAACGTTCAAGAATAATAAATGAGACAAATAATATTAACACTAACAGTAAAAACCAATACACACATAATTAGCAGCTTACATAGTACTTTCACATTACCTAACATTATGTCCACCACACTAGAAGCTATTGTTCCTTATCCAATCACAAGAGTTGAGATTTGTTAAAAAACTCACCTACGATACAGTTAGTAAATGGCAGAACTATAACCTTAACTTCATATTCCATGATCCATCCGTGAACCCACTAAGTTAAAAATAGAGCGATTACCTACAAAAGCCCAAATTTCTTATTTTTAGTCAAACTACCTTACCAAGTATACATTCTATACGCACACACATATATCGCCCACCCGTACACACACACAACACATGCACACACCTTTATTTGAATGAAGAAAAAATTCTTAAATTCAACCTCACATTCCTGAAGCTCTGATAATTCCACCAGTACTACAGACCCTACCTATGTAACACAAAACAATGAAACAAAAAGTAAAAATTGGGGCTATATTTCCTTAGAGATGGTTATCTTCTCTTGGCTTCCCAAATGCAGTTAAAAATACAAAATATTTTCATTTTCTCTTTTTTTTTGTTGTTTGTTTATTTTTCAGAGAGAGACAGAGCATGAGCAGGGAAGGGGCAGAGAGAGAGGGAGACACAGAATCTGAAGCAGGCTCCAGGCTCTGAGCTGTCAGCACAGAGCCTGATGCAGGGTTCAAACTCATACACCACGAGATCATGACCTGAGCCGAAGTTGGAGGCTTAACCGACTGGGTCACCCAGATGCCCCAAATATTTTCATTTTCTAGTAAGAATACTCCCTCAGGTAGTAACTGTTACTAAACTGAAAGAGACCAGTTTTGGACACCTCACAAAACAGGTCCCACTATTGGACCACCGGGAAGGATCTAGAAGCAGGAGATTGTAGCTGTGTATATTACAATAAGTCCAGATCAGCCCTGAGATTCATTGGGGGGAAAAATTACTATTGTCAAATGTGAGAGTACATAAGGCAGAGGATCTACAAATTTCTCCAGGAGACTATGGTACACCAACCACCACGTCATGTAGCCCAGCCAGGAGAAAAAACAATTTTTCAAAGAATGGCAGAAGGGGGTCTTACCAATACGTACCCCCCCCCAATTTAATCTGCAGTGTTAGCCAGGGAACCTGATTTACACAAGGTTACTGTGGGGATATGTTATTATTGACTTCCTATCCTTTAAAAGCTTGTATGTATTATATCGCGTATATTGTACACGATAAATTATATGAAGTATTACCTCACCTACTCGAGCTGTCAAATGAAGGATGATGTGCTAAAAAAGTAAAAAATGAAGCTATTATATCCCCAAGCACTGATGAGATTTTACAAATACCAAATAGTTATATTATGTACTATGACAACCTGATTTGAATCAACTGGCCTTAGAGAAGACCACATTTTTAAAAAATTAATTTCAGTAGAGGAAAGAGATGACTTTGGAGAAGGAGAAGTGGGTTTGGAAGAGACACAGCATGGCGGGGCTGCTTTGTTTGGAGGTCAGGGACTTGCCGGAAAGGAGACTCTGCCCACAGGGAGAACGGAAGCCAGTGACCTGCCTCAGTGCGTGGCAGAGTACTCTCTCGTTACCCGCGTATCTGAGTGACATGTGACAGGAAACACAGAAGCAGCCAGGACCTCATCTGAGGCGGAGGATGCCAGCCTACACTTTTCCCTAGGCGGCATGATGGCATTTCTTGCAGGCATGAGGAATCAATAGCGGGCATAGCCACTCCACAGAGCAGCGCTGATACTTGAAAAGGAAGTCGGTTCCCAAGTAGTAGAACCCAAAGAAGGAGATACGCGTACCTATCCCTAAACAGAGGGAATCGGAAAGGGAGTTGGACTTTCAAAATAATCTGTTTTCCACAACAGCAAATATATTCTGTGGAGCAGTGACTCATTATGCCAAAATGACTGTGTGAGATTCACTGTTAACTTCTTCCTACAGCATTCAAAGCAATTCGAACTCTGAAAGGATACCACAAAAATATGAAACACTTTACAGGCCATACACCTAAAAACACAAAACATTTACAACTAATAAAGGTAAATATAAAGACTATTTTCTTTTCTAATATATCAGGAAATAAGACACTATCTAGAGGTTTCATTTGTTTTCCAACTTTAAGGCGTTTCTGTATCTTTTCGATTAGAGAGCGAATTCAGGAAGGAAGCCTGATCCTCTCATCTTTGAAAATTTGCAACAAGTAAAATCATTACTTGGTTTTAAAAATTAACTTAAAATTGAGACTAATGGTTCTATTAAGCCATGAATATACTTTGTAAACACACACACATGTGTTTTGTACATATACACATATCAGGTTTTTGGACCTTTAAAATATTTTAGTTATTTTTTTCTACTGTCTGGAAGTTCTATTAACATGGACTATTCCTGAAACAAATGAATAATTCCATCTGTTGGTTCTCTCACAGCATTAGAAACATTTTTCCTCATTTTAAATATCTTTCGGTGTGCCATCAATGTACTTACTACCATGGTGGTGACTTAAGAATAGATATTCTTATATGGAACTTCTGCTCTCTATCAACATTAACAAGACCGGATATATCCTTGTTTTTAAAGCTAGAAGTATAAAACTTAAAACGATATTGAAAGCAAAAGACAAATAAATTAACTCAAAAATAACTCAGGAAAATCTACTTTTTTGTACTGATGAATTGCTGAATATATTAAGTACATAGAAAAGAAATCAAATGGAAATGTTTAAGTTTACATCTTCATATGTTTACATGATGAAAACTTACGGTTATTATTCAAGTTATTTATTCCAATGATAGTGTGCTGTGAGGCAGAATTATGATTGTGGCGCCCTCTGCTGGGATTTCTAGTCACAGACTCAACCTAATATCACTATTCGTATAAATCAAACATTTGAGACACCAAGCGATAAATCACTTTTTCAGTCACTGATCATTTGTAGCCTTGGCAAAGATTGTAACAAAAGGTTATATAATCAATATCTCCTTTATCGTAACAGGATTTTGCCAATTTATCATTAAGTAAAATATCAATACAGATTTTTCTTTTAAATAGGAAGATAATATAAACGTCAAACTAAACATGTTTTAATAGGTCTTATTTTTGTCACCACTTCTATCCCTTGGCAATACATTCAAGTTTTTAACACAATTTTTGTGAAAATACACTTTAATAAATTGCTATTTTGGTAACTTGATGTATTTTTTTCCTACCCTATTAGTTCAGTCAAAATAGTTTATTTTAAAACATATGAACAACCCTTAATTATATTACCTTCATTATTAGAAAAAGATGAAAAGACGTTTTAGAGATACTCATTACAAGTAATTAATAAACAGCTTCCATTTCCTGAACATCAACTCTGAGGAATAGAGTATATGTTATATACTTTTTATGTATTATATCCAGTTCTAAGAGATAATATAAACTCATATAAATTAACAGAATGTAAACTGCTCAAGATGAACTTCAGAGCCAAGACTCAAACCTTTCCGCCCAACAATACAACATCAGTGAAAAAGTACCTTTTACATGCAGTTTCTCCCTTTGTCAATGCGACAACTGGGGGTGGATGGAACGAGTTGAGGAGAAAAAAAATGTCAGACGAGGACGAGACAGGCTTTCAGGTATAAAATAATACGGTAGACCTTTATGAAAATATTGTTATTTTACGTGATGCTGCCAGCTAGTGGCCCTATTTCATACTGAGCCACTGGAAACAACACTTAATTTTTATATTGCTGAATCAAAAATTCCACACTTAATGTTCTATGACCATGTTCCTAAATTATATACGCATCAGCCTGACTTAATGATATTTTACATGAACTAAAGGGGAATGTCTCCTCAAACACCACTAGCAGCATCTCGCGTCCTAACCCCCAATAAAAATGAGGCATGCCTAAGTGTGCAAGAATTCAGCAAGTGCCCACATGGAGAAACCAAAAGGCAGACCTGTCACCATCTATGAAAAAGAAACCCATATTATTTAAATATTTTTGGATAATTTTAGGATACTTTTAGATTCCTCGGTGACAAAATCTATAAATATAAATATTTATTATGAAGAGCTTGTCATAGGTGGGCATAAAAACAAAATCACCACCTGAAAATTGCTCAGGCGTGACTCAGGGCAGACGTAAAATTAGAGCGCGCCTGAGAAAGTAATACTGTTAGCAAAGGGTGTTATTTTAGTTCAGAGGATAGTTACAGCTACAAAATTTCCTTTGAGAAAAAAAGTATTTGAGTACAATTTTTACATTTGAAAAGGTCCCATTACACAGATAATTCACTCTCTGAAGAGAAACCCCCTATGCAACACACATGACGGAGGCGTACACAGCTCTGGTCCTCATATGTTGTTCAACATGGTGATAAAAGATATTCTTGGCTGATTTCTTTCATCATATGACATGGTAATTATTTTTTTTTAATTTTTTTAATGTTTGTTTATTTTTGAGAGACAGAGAGAGACAGAATGCGAGCAAGGAAGGAACAGAGAGAGAGGGAGACACAGAATCTGAAGCAGGCTCCAGGCTCTGAGCCGTCAGCACAGAGCCCAAAGCGGGGCTCAAATTCACGAACCCTGAGATCATGACCTGAGCCGAAGTCAGACGTTTAACCGACTGAGCTACTCAGGTGCCCCGACTTGATCATTATTTAAATAATTCTCTCGGTGAAGAACTTTATCATAACAATCAGCTCAGATGAACAGGCAATGTCTTTATATTAAAATATTGCATAAAGCAAAAGCCTTCTGGCATTATATTCACCGCAAGGAAAATAAATGTTCTGGTTTTATTCTGTCATGAAAAAGCAAAGAAGCAGGAAGCGAAAACAAAAGTACCCAAAATACAGCAAAAAAGAAAGAGACGGCCCATCTGTTGGATTAACTGAGAAGGTCAAAATGGAAACAAGAAACGAAAGGAATAGTACTGGAGACTCCAGTACTCTCCTTCTGACCTTCACTCTGTTACACACACACACACACACACACACATGTACACACACACGCACACACACAACTGCTTAGTGTAAAAACAGCCTTATCTTACATCTTACATGATGCTGATTTTGCAGCTGAAAACAAGAAAAGTTCGCATCACACACCCACACATACACACTCACGTCATTATAATAAACATTAGTGAGAAAAACACTAATTATAAATTCACTTTAAAATACAAAAAAATATTTCCACAAAGGGAACATGGAACTTACAAACATTTCCTGTATTGTCGAAGCTGGTAAGAACATCTTCAACATTCAAAGATCCATTGTTACGCCTAGGAAGGAATAAAACATTTTCTTTAATGAGTCTGAAATAGTAACATTTATTAATTCTTTAAAAAGCTGAGACATTGGGTTGTCTGATACTGATAAACCCTTCCCTGCTATAGTTTCAAAATATTTTCTGCCCACTAGAGGGAGAAGGAAAAGAAGTAACAGAATACATTCCACAAAATATTTAATGTAATGATATTCTTGATAATTAACATTTTAAAGTATTAATGAATATTTTTTTATCATTGTTGTTTTTGTTATCTAAAGGTGAGGTAGATTATTAAAGACAAACAAAATGAAATCTTACCTTTAAGAATCTCAAAAGAAAAATCAACTATCAACTCCAGAACCACACTCAACAATACATGTATTTCCTCTATACCAGCCCAACAAACTCGGAACTTCAGTCACAAAGAACTAACCAACCTTCAGATCTGCACAATCCGCCTACGGAACGTTCTAAATATCAGGGGGCACACAGTTTCGTATCTTTTGCCCACAAACCTTAATTCCACTGCCTTTAATTTTAATCTCTCTTCACTTGGCAGTCCCTGAAATATCTAATTTGATTGCTGATATTTTATTAATACTTATGAAAGATACTATTCTTCATATACAAATGGGCCCATTGTCAACAGGTCATGGAGTTTGAGCTACTTTTCCAGTGGTAATTAAACACAAAAAATTGTTGCTAATGCGTCTACGATCTTCCATATTTACAGGTGTCATTCTTTAGGATGTTGTAACAGTTTATAATAACCGTTAATCATGATTTACTTCATTCACAGCGCTTTGTCATTAAACTTCTCATATATGACACATATCGTTACAGACTGAATCGTCTCCAAAATTCACATGTTGAAGCCCTAACCCCTGGTATCTCAGCATAAAAGTGTGTTTGGAGAAACGGACTTACTTAAATAGGTGATCAAGTCAAAACGGGGTCATTAGGGTAGGCCTTAATCCAATATGACTGGGGTCCTTATAAGGAAAGGAGACCAGGACAACAGGGCATGTGCACGGAAGAACAACCGTGTGAAGAGGCGGCAAGAGGGCAGCCGCTTTGCAAGTCAAGGAGAGGGGCCTCAGTGGAAATCAAACCTGCAACACCTTCCTCTCAGATTTCTAGGCCTAAAACCATAAAAAATAAATTTGTTGTGTAAGCCATCCAGTCTGTGGCATTGTTTTTGGGAGCCCTAGCAAACTAATACATTTAGTGAGAAAATACACGTAAACCATATGAGCTTTGTAGAAGAACTTTTTATTTCTGTCATACAGACCCGGTTCTCTGATAGAGTGACTGAGATTGGAAGAAGTTATGCTGTAATCATCACTGGCCAAATAAGCATGGGCTCAGCAGTATCATGATCTAAGAAGACAAAGCTACCAATGTGTTACCAATAACACGGTGATTCTGTGTCTTCTCTGCATACGTGATTCTATGCAGAGATGAGGTTAGACACCCTGACATGTATACAGGTGAGAGAACAAGAAAGAATAAAGGACAAGGTATTTAATGTCTAAAATGCAAGATGAAGCATAAAAGTGATCACCAACGTGGTACAGAACTCAAAAAAGTTTTTCTTAAATATAAAAGCAATCTACGGTTCCTTCAAGAATAAAAATGTTCATAATCCTATCATGAAGAGACAACCACTATTCATATTGTGGTACGCGGTCTTCGAATTCCATTCTGTGCTCATACTTTCATTAAATAACTGAGAGCCTGTTTTTCCAGTTTTGAAATTTGCGTTCTAGGATATGAAACAGTTTCCCACATCGCTGAGTATTCTCCTGCAACACGAATTTAATGGCTGCCAAGCAGTTCAACGAATGACTGTTGGCGCCATAATTTCCTGGACCAACGCTTCACGTTGTATTTTTGGTCTGTGCCCAGTTCTGTGCTGTTATGCATATCGCCACAGTGAGCATCCTCGCAAAACATCACCGAGCCCACTGCTCGTTTTCCTTAGGATAAATTCCTAAAAGTTTCTCAATTCAGGATGAATTGAATATATATTTGAATATATACTTGTAAAAAACAGAAACTGGGAAAATCGAAGTGAAATTCACATTTAAAAGTTAAAAAGCATTATTCAAAATAAAAAGTATGATTTCTCAACGTTATCACTGAAGTTGTCTAGAACTTATCTAGTCTTGAAAACATCATCTATTGAAGTCGAAAAACAGAGTGTAGCCTGTGACATTTTTAAACGGGGTAGGAAGCCCTTAGGTGGCTTAGTCAGTTAAGCGTCCGACTTCGGCTCAGGTCATGATCTCGCAATTCATGGGTTCGAGCCCCATGTCGGCTCTGTGCTGACAGCTCGGAGCCTGGAGCCTGCTTCGGATTCTGTCTCTCTCTCTCTCTGCCTGCTCCCCTTCAAAATTAAACATTTAAAAAATAAAATAAAATGGAGTAAGTAGGGAAAGTGTAAAACTAACTCTCTACCTCTAAATAACTTCCAAAAATGAAAATCGCTTTTCTATGAAGTCTAGAAATCCTAAAAGAAGGCATCTCATGAAAGAATAATGTCGGCAATCATTGTTTTCAACAGCCTAAGAATTAGTGCTAATTATAGGAAAACTCTCGTGAACACAATGTGGTAGTTCAGGTTCCCTTTCACTTGTCCCAACCTCAAGGATAGCTTTTCCGTAACAGAGTCGAGTCATCTACTTTGTTACTGTGCCACTCTGTAACATCTCACCTACCCCTCATCTTTCAACAGTTTACCTAGGTCCTGCCTGGACGATATGGTTAGATAAAAATACTTACAGGGAAGGGACCCTGAAACTTCAGTCTTTGCATTTTACTAGCAATTAATGTTACAGAACAATGACTTTATTTTTTGCCAACATATCAAGGTATAAAAAGTTCACTACAGCTTTAACTTATTTAATAAGCTTTAACTTATTTCCCAAACCCTTAACACCAATAGCCACAGTAAATGTTCTCATCCCAAAACAGAAATGGTAGCTTTGTGACATGACAGTGGTATTAGCTAATGCTATGGTGATCATCATTTGACAATATATATCAAATCGACACACTGTACGCCCCAAATTTACATACTATTATATGTCAATTATCTCTCAGTAAAGCTGGGGGGGAAATTACCAATAGTCAGTTTCTTCTAAAAGCCAATCCATTTTTTTCACAAGCACTACAAGCTAACCTATAAGTGAGGACTTCTGAGTTTTCCCTGAAAATGACCTATTGAGTAAGGAGACTAAGGAACAAGTCACTGGAGTAGATACTTATTTGAAGAGGAGGGAAATAAGCTACTAGAGGAAAAGTCTGAAGGCTAAAGGTATCAAGAGGTTGAAACTAGCAGGGCTCATTTGATACCAAAAGCACACACATACAAAAAAGAAAAATAAGTGAGCATAATGAAAATGAAAAACTTTTCGTCCATCGAAGGATACTATTGCTAAAGTGACAAGACAACCCACAGGATGGGAGAAAATACTTGCAAATCACAGGGTCTAGGATCCAGAATATATAAAGAGCTCTCACAATTCAATAACAAAAAGACAACCCAATTACAAATGGGCAAAGCACCTGAACAGACAGTTCTCCAAAGATGATACACAAATGGCTAATGAGCATATGAAAGGATGAATATCATTAGTCATCCGGGGACTGCAAATCAAAACCACAGTAAGATATCACTTCATATCCACTAGAATGGCTAAACTAAAAAAGAATAATAAAGGAAAAATAACAAGTGTTGGCAAGCATGGAAACTGAAATCCTCACATATTCCTGGTAGGAACATAAGATGGTGCAAGAGAACAAAAGCTGTTTTAATACTCACCTCTGCTGCTAATATCACTACTAACATTAAAACTATCCTTATAATTTTTTTGAGAGAGCGAGCGAGCTAGCATGTGCGAGCAAGCGGGGCAGGGTCAAAAGGACAGGGAGAGAGAAAATCTTAAGCAGGCTCCATGCTCAGTGCAGAGCCTGACGGGGAGCTGGAGCCCACAACCTTGGGGTCATGACCTAGCCAAAATGAAGAGTAGGACACTCAACCAACTGAGCCACCCAGGAGCCCCCAAACTATACTTTTTAAATATAAATCCAGTATTCACATCTGCCTTAGATGTCAGCCGTGCCAAGCTTTAAATGGGCACCGATGATGACACACCGCCCACGGAAGGATGATACGATGCGCTACACACCTAATTTCGTAAGCACGCCACTGCCATCGCTAGTTCGAACTTAGCGAGCACGCACACAATACGTAAATCCGGTGGGCGGAGGGTTTCGTGTTTTCCTTCCCTAGAGACGCAAAACGTGACCCTGCTGCAGCACATCAGTCGTACTACAAAGATGCACCACGGTCAAAGACAAAGTCGTTTCGATGCCTTGCCCATTCTAAGCGCCCAGGACGAGCCAGAAGATAAGAGCACTAGGCTCCTAATTCAGCAGTTACCGTGGCAACAGTAGTTTTATTCAAAGAAAAGAGAGTTCAGGCCTCTCAGCTGCTTCTATGCCTGTGATATATACGCATTTATAAATGAGTAACTTGGGCACTTTTTTTTCCTTTTAGAGAGAGCAAGCGAGAGGGCGCAACCTGGGGAGAGGGGCAGAAGGAGAGAGAGAATATCTTAAGTCGGCTCCACACTCTGCTCGAGGAGCCCAAGGCGGGGGCTCGAGCCCACAACTCTAGGATCCTGACCTGAGCGGAAACCAGGGGTCAGACGCTCAACCGGCTTAGCCGCCCACGCGGCCCTAACTTGGGCTCCTCTAGGGTCGCAAATATAATGTAAGTATCTAAAGCTTCCAGAATATGCGAATCCCTATTGCACCGAAATGGAGTTGAAACATGGGGAGTGGGAAACAGTTTCTAGTATTGATACAGTAAATTCTATTTATAACAAATTACTACAAAAAATTGCAACTCATAAGACAGCAGGGGCCGGGTGGGGAGGGAGACTGTAATATAAACATCCCCTGGATGTTTTCTATACAAACGTCTATCCAACTGCGAGGAACTCGTCTATAGGATCTGAGAAATAATAAAGTACCAGAGAGACAAAAGGACTTTGCCACGGAACGAAGTAAGAGGTATGCCCTAACTCTCGCTTACCTAACTCTCAGTACTTCACTTTGGAACAGACTCCGCTATCCTCTGATACACAGAAAAGACAATAGACCTTGGGGCTTCCGTCTAACTTTCACCGGGTCTAGACTTTTGCCTATGATGAAAAGTCGCTGAGGGGAATCCTCTGTTCCTTCATATTATTTATTTACTTCCCACTCACCTACTTCTCGCTGTTAGTTTTATCATCAGAGAAGGCTGAAAAAAATAATGATCCAAGTCTTGATTTAGGCCACTGCTTATATACCTTTATATATAGTATAAAATATATATAAAACTATATACTTTGAATTCACAAATACCTAGCTATTCATGCTCTTAGGATACTCATTTCAAGCCTAATAAAATCGTAAAGAGGCAGAAATTAATACACAGGGAAATTTTTTTAATTAATTCATTTAAATTTCAGTTAGTTAACACACAGTGTAGTACTGGTTTCAGGAGTAGAACCCAGTGATTCATCACTTACATATAACGCGCAGTGCTCATGCCGACAAGTGCCCTCCTTAATGCCATCACCCATTGAGCCCATCCCTCTACACCTCCCCTCCTGCAACCCTTAGTTTGCTCTCCGTATTTAAGAGCCTAACAACTATTGCTCACTATATGCATCATCCCTGTTGAACTGGAGCAGGTAACATCAGATGACAAGAATTGAGAAAATGAAAATGGGGTTTATAGTTATAATCTGTGAGGATCAAAACATCCCGAATGCTCAGGGTGACTGGGTGGCTCGGTCGGTGAAGTGTCCGACTCGGGCTCAGGACGTGATCTCACAGTTCATGAGTTCGAGCCCCGCATCGGGCTCTGCTCAACCCTTCATGAGGACCCAGAAGCAGGTCCGCCATACAACATTACTAACCACTGTTCTCCTAGAGATCGAGGTGGCCTTCTAAAGAGCCTCTGATGATTCGGCCTTGCGCTTTCCCCCCTGGATATCTTCTAGTGCCTTTGCCCTCCTCTGAAATGACCTTCCCCTTTCCCTCAGAAGTTCCAGACACTTCCAGATACAACTTGAACTCCTGCCCCTCAAGGCCTTCCAAAAATCACTCCGACCTCTAAACTCCTAAGTTGTACGACTTCTGCCACTCCCCTGGAAATTAGTTACACACTGCCTGGTCAGAGTCCTGAGAATGGAGCTTATCCTTCCTTCTCATTCAATGACTTGTCTTATTTACCTTTTCACATATATTATCCTTGAGGATTATATATCATATATTTCTTCTTGTTTCTCTACACAGAAGGTGCAATTAAATATTTATTGATTTAAATTTACTTAAAATTATTCGTCACTTTTTTTAAATCATCCCACAGTGTCGACTGAACAAACTTTAAAAAATGTAGATGAAAGTAATGGTATGCCATTCCCCAACTACCTTCTAAACCGCTGCTTTTAGCTACTGCAAGTAATTTTTTTTTTAACTCTAGAATGCTCGCAATTCAAACTACAATGAAGACGACAAAGGTAGCTAAAGAAATGTCAAGGAGGCAGGTGAGAAAAGAGCGGATACAAGATATTGAAGGAACAAAACTGGGGAGCCATGTCGGGCAGGTAACGAAACAAGAAATGGTAAGAGAAACGGGCGTGAACAGAGCGGACGACGGGATGGAATGAAGCGTTCTTGGCAGAAATCCGCCCCTCCCTCAGCAACTGCAGCAGTTTCAGTGATTTCCTACACGGTAACAGAATGACAGAGTAAGAAGTAGAATGCGCGGAATAATCCGTGAGGAAATTAGTTTATCTGGGCCTCAATCCCTGCATCTGTAAAATGAGCAAGTGGATTGGCGATCACCTCATCAGAGGCAGCATGTGCCGAAGCTAAAAGTGCAGACTGGCTGCCGTTACATAAAATGTTACCAGTGGAGATAGCAAGATGAAGGGTATGTGAGCTCCCTGTACTATTTTTGCGACTTGACTTCCTGAACGTCTGCAATTACTTCGACATAAAAGTTTTGAAAAGTACAGGCTGTGCAACCAGACCACTGGGGTTTGAATACAGGCACGCTCATTAGCTGTGCGACCTCGATAAAGTCATTTAACCTCTCCAGGTTTCACTGGCCTCATCTGTGACACGAGAACAGTAACAGCATTTACCTTAAAAGGTGTCGTGTGGATTAAATAAGCTAATACATGTAAACCACTCACAACGGTGCTTGTGACGTAGCAGTCAGCCATTATTAGTGTGGTTATGATCCTTTTAAAATGTATTCTAAGATCGTGCTCAGTGATGATGTGTAGATGATGTGTACACGAGTGTTCTCTTTGCATCACTAACGTGGAGAGACACAAACTGGTGTGAGAAAAGAGAAAAAAATCTTGATAGCCATCACGGCCAATGTTTTAGCTGGGTCACCTGTCTTCTCTCCATAAATTAGGATTCAATGTCACATTTATATAGACAGACCTGCGTTTATTTATTGTAAAAGATGGGTATATCGCAAGGAACCATGCCACTGGAAAGGAGTCTCTGTTTCCATTGGGGCCTGGGTTCCAGCTCCATGAGGGGTCATCTCCAACAGGTGGAGAACCATGTCCGATTCTGGAAACCCTCAAGGACGGGAAGATTTCCCATTCTCTCTAGCTCACCCTGACCAGGACCTTGAACCTGTCGGGAAATTATTCTCGGGACGTTTTCCACTTACTGCCTCTGGTCTACCAGCGGATGTAGAAGTTTTAGAACGTTAGGCCTGAGGACCCCGACTGGATCCCTCTGTTCTTCCTTCTCTTTAATCTCCTTAGAGACACACATCTTCATGTAATCATCTTCGTTCCTACTTTGCGGAGTTACTGGGAGGATTACAAGCACTAGAACACGACAAAGCACCTCGCTCGGCACCTGGCACACAGTGAACGGTCGTGCATTTTCCTTCCCTTCCTCAACAGGAGCTAAACTAATTACCCCAATCAGAACGTGAGGCAGTGGCGGCATTCTAACTAGACTCTCACGATGCACACCCAGGCGAGCCCACAAATCGCTCGGTTTTTCATCTTCTTGGAGTTTTCGACAAAGCACTATTATGAAACCAGATCCTAACTGTTCTTCCTCCCTGCCCACCTCGTCAATTTTCATCCAGATCCCAAATTTTCAGCTATTATGATGTCTTTTAAAGCTTAGATATTTTAAACTAAAAGAGTTCGAGAAACATATACTATAAATAGACGTCCTTTGTGAAAACTTTTTCTCTAAAAATTATTCCTCGCCTCGCCTAAACCTTATTCAGTCACATTCCACTTAGAATGTTTTTTGCTCTTCTTACAGTTACTGTAAATGTGCTCCTCCCTCCCTTTCAAGATGTGAAATCTTGTCAAAAAAGGCAGATTTTATAACATCAAACACCTACAGTAATATTGCAACATGCTAGACTATAACCGTGAGAGAAAATTAATTCAGTAAAAATGGTATCTTGTTACTTCAGTTTGCAACTCTCCTGTCTCTTTTAAAATGCTTTTTAAAGCCAGAACAGTCTGCGTGCTTCTCACGGGCTCAGTGTTTTCAGCTGAATTTTCCCCTATTCTTAAGTTTCCATTCTGAAAGCGACAAAATATGAATGGGAAAAATACCAAAGCATGATTTTTCAGATAACTACTCCTCGAAGGGTAGTTTGGAAAATTCTCCTTCCAATTTCAGCCTTCTTTGCCTCAAAAAGACCTTGGCTTTCTGTCGTAATCAAATGCTATGAGACAATGGTTAAGTGAACCTTTTGATTTGCAAGGCACTGTATCCTCAAACGCCACTACCTTCCTGAGAATTTTTTCTTCAGTTCTGAGGATACAACAAAACCCAGTTAAGGCAGCAGGATTTCCTAATACGATGCTGCAAAACCAAAGTTCTGGTCGAGATTGCCTGCAAACTCAACAGAATGCATAATGAGGTTCTTATTAGACTGCTTTTCTTCTGCGAGAGAAAAATGCTTTTAAAAATATCTTAGGGGCGCCTGGGTGGCTCAGTCGGTTGAGCGTCCGACTTTGGCTCAGGTCATGATCTCGTGATCTGTGAGTTCGAGCCCCGCGTCGGGCTCTGTGCTGACACCTCAGAGCCTGGAGCCTACTTCGGATTCTGTGTCTCCCTCTCTCTCTGCCCCTCCCCCACTCATGCTCTGTCTCTCCCTGTCTCAAAAATAAATAAACATTAAAAATATCTTAACCAGAATGACGTTTACCTTAAAGAAATACTGTACTCGGGATAGAAGACACTTGTATATTCAATCCACGCACCATCTTCGTCTTCAGTTGTCCTTTTTTGGGCTTCTGTTACCGAAAACAGATTAAATGATTCAAATCTTCTTACAGATACGTGTCGCAGACAATCATCCAGGTGTTTTTGCTTCAGAACCTTTGAAATAAAACCAAACACCGAGCTCATATTATATAACACAAGTTAAGTGTTCAAAGTCTAAGTGGGAAGGCAAGTTTCATTTCCAGTAACAGCGGATTAGATAATGTAGACTGAACTCTCACAGGAGACAGCGAGAGAAGATGGACAAAACATCTTAAAACATTATTCGATGGTATCAGACAACAAAGAAGAGAGTGAAGATTTACCACTCTACTAACTCAGAAAGGAAACAAATCTAGAGAGGCGCGCCTGCCTTTTGCAACCACTTTCCTTGTGGAGACACAGATCCAATTCCAAAAGAAAGAGCTGAGAAGGAAGATAAGCAGCACCTTTCGGAGCCTGTAGAGTTAGGGGGGAAAGCTGATTTTCAAAGCTACCTAGGGAGGGGCAGGTATGTTTCTCCAAGCCTGTCTCGTGTGCATGTGTGTGTGTGTGTATCTTTTCAAGATAAATCAAATGAGAAATTTTGTTGGAGTCACTGAAACGTGGGTTTTTAAGTATGGGAGAAACAAATAGAGCTGTAAGCTTAATGATGTTAAGCAAAAACTCTAAACTCTAAAGCTCTGAAGCTGAATAAAACAGAATAGAAACAAATGATGTGTTTTATTTATTAAAACATTTTTAAAAATATGTTTCCTACATCTGACAACTTAAAAGTTCTAGAAACAGGGACTCCTGGGTGGCTTGGTGAGAAGAACGTGCAACTCTTGATCTCAGGGTCATGAGTTCAAGCCTGACGTTGGGTGTAGAGATTACTTAAATAAATAAAAACTTTATGGGGTGCCCGGGTGGTTCCATTGGTTAAGCGTCCGACTTTGGCTCAGGTCATGATCTCACGGATCGTGGGTTCGAGCCCCACATCGGGCTCTGAGCTAACAACTCAGAGCCTGGAGCCTGTTTCAGATTCTGTGTCTCTGGCTTCCTCTGCCCCTTCCCCAACTTGTCCTCTGTCTCTCTCTCACTCTCTCTCGAAAATAAGTAAACATTAAAAAAAAATTTTAATATATATATAAAATAAAAACTTTATAAGAAAAAAAAGACAAAACCTATCAACTAATAACAAGTTTAGATCTTACTTGAATCATGTTTCAAAATAATCAAATTGTAAACAAAAATTCTGAGACCACGGGGAAAATCTGGAAACTGACCAGCTATTTATTTCATGACATCAAGAAATTATTCTGGGTGTAGTATGGTATTTTTTTAATGTTTATTTATTTTGAAAGAGAGAGAGAGACAGAGTACACCACGAGAGGGGCAGAGAGAGAGGGAGACACAGAATCTGAAGCAGGGGAGGGGCAGAGAGAGAGGGAGACACAGAATCTGAAGCAGGGGAGGGGCAGAGAGAGAGGGAGATGCAGAATTCAAAGCAGGCTCCAGGCTGTGAGCTGTTGGCACAAAGCCCGATGAGGGGCTCAAACTCACAAATCATGAGATCATGACCTAAACTGAAGTCGGACACCTAACCGACTAAGCCACTTAGGCGCCCCATATTTTAGCTGTTTTTTAATGTCAGCTTGTATAGGTATATACTGAAATATCTGTAGAAAAAAACGATATATCTAAGATTCGTTTCAGAAATTTTTTAAAACAATTTTTAACATTTTTGAGAGAGAGACAGAGTGCAAGTAGGGTAGAATCAGAGAGAGAGGGAGACACAGAATCTGAAACAGGCTCCAGGCTCTCTGAGCTGTCAGCACAGAGCCGGACACAGGGCTTGAACTCATGATGCAGGGCTTGAACCCACGAACAGTGAGATCATGACCTGAGCCAAAGCAGGATGCTCAACCAACTGAGCCACCCATGTGCCCCAAGATTCATTTCAAAATAATCTGAGGTAGGGGTGTAACGAAGAGAGAGATAAAATACAGCTGGTCAGGAGTTAAAAACTGTTGAAATTGGGGCACCTGAGTGGCTCAGACAGTTGAGGGTCTGACTCTCGATTCTGGCTCAGGCCATGATTTCACAGTGTGTGAGATCGAGCCCCACATGGGGTTCTGTGCTGACAGTGCAGAGTCTGCTTAGGATTCTCTTTCTCTCTGCCCCTCCTCTGTTTGTGTGCTCTGTTTCTCTCTCTCTCAAAATAAATAAATAAACTTAAAAAAAATTGTTGAAGTTTATGGATATCTGAGTGATGATTATACTATTATCTCCAGCTCTGTATATGTTTGAAATTTCCCATAATAGGAAGCTTTTGTAAAGATACAAAACATCCAGGGATGCCTGGGCGGCTCAGTTGGTTAAACAGCTAACTTCAGCTCAGATCATGATCTCATGGTTTGTGGGTTCGAGCCCCTCATAGGGCTCTGTGCTGACAGCTCCAAGCCTGGAGCCTGCTTCAGATTCTGTGTCTCCCTCTCTCTCTCTGTCCCTCTCCCTACTCATACATGCTCTCTCTTTCTCTCTCTCTCAAAACATGAATAAACATTTTTAAAAAGATATAAAACATCCTAATAGTCATAATCAAGTGAAAAATAACTAAAAGATACCTAAAACACCAAATACATTTGGAAATAAAGCAATATAAATTACTTTCTAAATAAAATTGAAAAATTGGTTTCTAAATAACTTATGAACCAAAAAAAAAGAAAGAAAACTCAACGGAAATTTCAAAGTATTTTGAACAGAAAAATAGTACATTTCAAAACACATGAAATGCGGATGAGTTCATGCTTCGAGGAAAATCTGTGGAAAGGCTAAAAATCAGTAAGCTAAACACCCATTATAAAAATTACAACAAGAAGCAAATTAAGTTCCCTAAACAGTTGAAATTAATAAAGTAGAAGACAAAAATATGGGTAGAAGGATTAAAACACCAAAAGCTGGTTCCTTGAAGAGATTAATAAAACTGACAAATCTTTGATGACACTCATAAGAAAAAAGAGAGAAAATATAAATATCAAGGTGACATAGGGAGAGACAGCAGGCACTAAAAAAGCTAACCGAAAGTTTAGGTTAATAGACAAATTCCTAGAAGAATACGACTACCAAAACTGACACAAGAAGAGGCCAAAAGTCTGCATAGTCCTAAACTATTTTTTAAAATGCAATGCAGAAATAAAAATCCTACCAAAGAAAACTGCAGACTGCTCACTAGCAAATTACATCAAATGTCTAAGTAAAAATCAGTGCTTATCTTACCACACTCTTCACTAAATCTTCGAACAACCCTATGGGATAGATACTTGTTATATGAGAGAGGAAACAAGGGGACGCTAATTTGCTCCAAGTAAGAGAGCTAGGAAAAGGCAAATCCAGACACTCTGACTGCAGAGCCTAACTCTTAGTATTTCTGCTTGTGGAGAATATGGAAGACATCAATTACCCATTCCAATTTCCTTCTAATATACCTGCCTGTAGTATAAAGCTGGAAAGCTGGAGGCCGCATTTCCCAGAGTCCCTACCAGCCAAAGTTTCAGAGGTGATTTCGTGTCAGCTAGTCAGATGCACTAACGTGGGCTCTGAAAGAGGAATAGATGTGGTAATGGCATTTCTGCAATCTTTGCTGGTAGAACAGTTGTAAAGACTTTTGGTTCTTCTGCAGCATCTTCGGCAGAAGAGGTCTCAGTGTTCCCTTCCTGATTTAATGGGAAGTGAGAGGCAGCACAAGTGGCATCACCTCTGCTGGCAGCCATCTAGTAGGCGAAATGTGCCTTCAGAGTCTGGAGTTCTGGCACCAGCTTCCCGATCACCAGAGACCACAGATACAATAACGTGATGCTGGAGACAGCATCGGAGTCTTCGTTTTGGAGAGGTGACATTTCTGTTGGCAGGTCGGCTTTGTATTGTTCTGGGACTGTGTTGTTCTGGGACTCATTCTTGGCCTGCTCCTCTGGTCCCTCCAAAGAGTGTGTAAGTACTTAATCCACTATATTAAATCACCTCCTGCTTAAGATAGCTAGCATTGTTTCTCTTACCTAAAGAGGAGCTGACTCTAATTCCTCTAAATCAATGAGCTCTTTAATCAAGGATAAATGTTATATCAAATAAGTTCATGTTAGGGGCACCTGGGTGGCTCAGTTAGTTAAGCGGCCTGACTTCAGCTCAGGTCATGATCTCATCGTTCGTGGGTTCGAGCCCTGCATCAGGCTCTGGGCTGACAGCTCAGAGGCTGGAGCCTGCTTCGGATTCTGTGTCTCCCTCTCTCTCTCTGCCCTTCCCCCACTCATGCGTGTGCTGTCTCTCTCTCTCTCAAAAATAAACATTAAAAGAAATTTAAAAACATTAAAAAAATAAGTTCGTGTCAAAATATCAAATATATCAACATCAAATATCAAAAGGCATGGAGTGCTGGGCCCATCGGGTAAAAAATGTGTGCAACTGAACACAATGGAAGTCTAAAACTCATTTAATTAACCTCAAATACTTCTTTATTCCACAACTAAAATAAACTGAACATAACGATGTAGGAACCCTAATAACCAAGACTCTAGAAGTGATGTCACTCAGAAAATGAGCCAGGGCTTTGCAGTAGGAGAGCCTCTCCCTCAATAGTTGAATGCAAGCCCATTTACTATCCTTTGAGCTCAGTCTTTCCCCTGTAAGTCAGAAAGAGTAACGCCTGCATCACAGCTTCTAATACAATGCCTGATACACAGTAACTGAAGACTGACTACGAGACTTGTGTGAAAATTAAATAAAATAACATATGCTATCTGGAAAATGTCTGGCTTAGAGCAGGTACTCAGTACATAGTTAAACTAACTTCTGGGCCTGAAATTAAGTTACATGAAATTCCATTCCAGAAATCATGCTATCTCTCTCAGCATTGATAGTCTCAAACATACGGCATTGTGCTTTAATTTAAATCATACCGTGAAATATTCCATCCATCAGACTCTTCAGCCAAATATTAGACCCGTAGGTTAAGATTATTCATTCAGTAGGTGTTTGTGAATACGTGTGTATTGGTCATTGCTACTTTTTCATCTGCCCTAGTCCTCTGCTCGTAGGAACTGCCCCTCCCTCACTCTATGTGATAACGACGGGGGTTTTTATCTTCTCTGCCACAGAGTGGGCTAACATCCCAGGGAGCCTGAATGCCTCATTCTCCCGGATGCAACAACTGGCCCAACCCTGGCCTATTAGAGTTGTTTAAAGGGCATTATCTGGGTCTTGGGGGAAAAAGGTTGTTTCTTCTGGATCACGGGTTGGGTGCAGGATGAAAGCCTGGAGATGCCAATAGCCATCTTTGCTATCGGGTAATGACACCAACAGAGGAAAACAGAATACGATCTAACGCCTCTATCAATATCAATCTATAGTCTTGACCTAATTAAAGTGAGCACTAGGCTCAAAAGTCAGCAATGGACCATGTGGCCTCGGATCAAAGGACGAACTAGGTCAGCTGGGCTTCTTCTAAAAAAGGTTAACTACAAACCCCCCCAAAATATTGGACAGTTAAAATGAAGGACATTTAGACAGCATTGGAGCCCTATGGGGTAGTGGAGAGACAGAACTGTGTACAAGAAAACAAGCAGGCACAAGTGGATGTCATGAAGATGCCCCATAAGAGAGAGAGAGCTGCATCTCTCTATCACGGCTTAGATTCCTGAGTTTTCCAGTTCTGGATCCAAATAACGTGTGGACGGTCAGTTTGTTTGAAATGTATTTCCTAAGCACCTGCAAATGTTTAATATACATGATAGATTAGATTTATTACGGAAAAGTATTGCCTTCCTTTCTTGCCCTCTCCAAGGAAGGAGTATACTTCCCTGCCCTTTGATTTTAGGCTTGGCCACGTATCTTACCTTGGACGACAGGATGTTAGCAAGGGCTTAAAATGTGTTTTGGTGGTTGGGCTTACCCTCTTATAGCTCCGCCATCACCATGAGAATATGTCAGCCAACTGGTCCAAGGATTAAGGCCAGCCTGCTGATCACAGCCCATGTTAGTCAACTCCCAGGTGGCCCATGGGTACACAAACAAAATAAACGCTCTCGCTATTGTATGCCATTTTGATGTTGTAGTTGTTTATTACTCACTAATAGTTAACTGACACAATACATTGAGGACTTGATACTACAGGCCACTTGAAGCCCGTTCTTCCTTTTAGGCTTTCCACGACACTTCACCTCTACTAAAAAACCACCTAGCCAGGCACTGGGTGAGGTGCAGAGGATAGAGATCAGTAAAATAGCATCTTTTCTCTGGGAAAACTCCCATTCTAGTAAGTTACACGGACTCTGTTCAAAAGATCATAAAATGACATGATAGGCGGTTCACCGGTAGAGTGAGCTGAGGGTCTAACTCCGCCCAGAGGACTCAGGAGAGGCTTCACAGAAGACGTTAAAATGTAGTTGTGAAAAATGAACAGCCATTCATCGAGTAAGAGAGAAGATAAGACTCGAAGCAGAACACACATGTGTACCAAAACGTTAAATGTCAAAGAATGTGGGGAGTTCGAATGGTAGGCAGCCATAGCTGAAGCTTGTTCCTGATCTGATATAGACAGCAATTCGGAATGAACATATGCGCTGGTCAACTGGAGTTTTTTACTCTACTAAGAATCACTGAAATTATCACAATAAGATTTGATCGATTTAATGTAAGGCCCTAATTTACTACTTCGATCATTCAACTTTAACTGATGTTTTATTTCACTGTAGAAAGTTCCTATGAGAACGATCCACGAATGATGCGTTTGTTATCCTATAACTTTGTAATATTAATAACAAAACCAGACCATTACTGCTTTGGTTGGACTTTCAAAGGACCGGCAAGGAAATGATCTCTGAGGTGACTGAGACACAACCGCAAACCATCTCAAGTAAAGTGGCCACCGCTGGAAATCCTTCTTGAAATACAACAGTCAGAAACGGAAAATGTCCTGGAGTCAAGTTTTCAGGAGAAAACCTCAGGCAGAGGCATAACACTAGTGTGCAAAACGATAAACAGATTTTACTTCAAGCAGTTAGGAAAGAGGGTCGGCGAGGTCAAATCAGAAATTCGTCAAACCGGCATACAACTGAAGTTACCAACAACAGCGGCAACTCTGAAATGCTAGGAAATAACCGCCGTTGAACAAACCAACACACCCGGTCTGGTCCACCTTGGACACTAAGAGTCTTGCTGGTCACTTCCAACGACAAGATCCACAAGAAACTTCAGCTCTTCTGGATACACCCTCCACTGTCCGCGGTACCGACAGCG
This sequence comes from Paguma larvata, assembly GCA_030068075.1. Taxonomy (NCBI): domain Eukaryota; kingdom Metazoa; phylum Chordata; class Mammalia; order Carnivora; family Viverridae; genus Paguma; species Paguma larvata. The sequence goes on from CM057836.1 coordinate 73,786,489, forward strand.
CGTGCAACTTCACAGTCCCAACACAGTCAACCACGCTGATCTCCGCGGAAGGGGCCACACTTTGAACCAGATTGAGGCTGGGAGATAAGAAACAAGAAGAAACTTGGGGAAAGAAGTAAAATAGAAGCAAGAAAGGAGAGCAGCACAGGATGGGGAGCGGCGGTCCCACCAATTGGATTGGTGAGCAAAAGAGAAGAGTCCCCGAGATGCAAATAAATGTCCCAAAAAAATATCTTTTACTTCCATCCGAGTTTCCCAGGAACTCAGGGTTGGCTGCCCCCTCCCCGCCCCACCCAACCCAATTCTTCCCTTTTGGTGGGACCCTTAGTTGAAGCAAGGGGGCGCTTCTCACGTGGCTCCCGGCAAAACTACGAGCGAACTCCCAGAGCTGCCAAAAGGAGAGACTCTCAACCGGTCGCTCGCTGCTACCTGGGAGGGAAGTGGCCAGAGGCAAAGGTGAGGCGAGTGGGCTTTCTCTTACCTGCCGAAGAAGCTTCCACCGGGCAGCTCCCAAGGGTTCCGAGACGGGAAGCCTCTGAGAGGCGCCTCCGCTTGCTGGGCCCTCGTCCGCAGCGCGCTCAGCCTCGCGGGCCTGGGCATCCGCGACTCGCGACTCCATCGCGTTAAACCCGCCTATACCCCGCGCTGTTGCAGCCACAACTCTCCCCTGCCAGGACCTGTCTACTTGTTCCCAGTCAGGACCTGAGCGCCGGACCTCCCTCCGACCATCCCAGCGCGCCTGCCCTCCCCGAATTCCGCATTTCCGGTATTCGCGTCTCCTTGGCAACAGGGGTAGCGCGGCTCGCGTCATTGCACCATTTTGCCGGTAGCCATCTTTGGTGAGGGCAGACCGAAAGGTGAGGGAGCTGTGGCAAAACTAGTGGGACGCTGGCTCCTCTTTTCCCTCTGTCCCCTGCCTCATCTCCAGCCCAAAAGACTAGCAAAGAACCAAAAGGCTTAGATCTTTGAGCGTTGGAAAAAAATAGGAGAAAGAGAAGTCATGTATGACCACAATAAAAATGGCGAAATCGGCTTAGTGCTGGTGTTTGACTGAGGTTACGTAGACCGGCGTGCTGCAAACCAGCTCTGGGCGGCTCTGGATTGGCTGTTGTTCTGCGGGCTGCGGAACGCAGACTTCGGCTGGACGCGACTGAGGAGACACCTGTGCTCCTTCCTGAAAGGTTCTGGTTCCCAGACTTGCCCTCCTTCGTTTCGGTGTCCAGATTCCGGCTGACTGTCCTTCAACTTGCGTACGTACGGAAGGCATACCGTGTTCTGGGGGTTGACGGGGGGGCGGGGGGTAGGTGTTCTCTCCTTCCCTCACGCAGACACCCCTCATTCCCTGGTCCTCGCTTTTTGCTTGACGTCCCTTCTCCGCGTGGCACATACTGCCACCACCCCTGACCTCTTCCCATTCACGCCGTCTCATCCCTGGGGTGGAGAGTTGCACAGGGAAAACGAGTAGGTCCTCCCGGAACACTCCTTCGTCTCCCCCACACCCATCCCTATTTTTGCGTACTGTCTTCTTCCTGCGGATGAAAGACGGATGCATTGGGGCTTCTGGCATGGATATAATGATTTAGGGCCTTGTAGGCCCCTGTTGCGGGACCTTGGTGGGCGGGGAGGTGGGGGTGGTTAGCGTTGGCTGCTGATCTCTTATCCCCACTCGCCCGTTATTTTGCTGCGACACAGAGAATACGGAGGGGCGGAGGCCTCGTAGCGGATCAGATCTGTAGTGAATCTGACGCAGTAGTGTATCTTTGATACCGAGGGGCATTTTCTGGAAGACTTCCACGATGACATCCAACAGTGTGCAAGAAACTTAGATTTATTCATGTAGTAATGGTAACCAGCATTTATGGAGTGCACACTACGTGCCAGGCACTGTACTGAGATCTTAACATAAATTTATTCTTAACAACTCCGTAAGGTAAATGGTGTCGTCATCTCAGTTTTGCAGATGAGGAAACTGAGGCACAGTGGTGCGTGCCGGAGGACCCGAACCCAGGTGTCTCTCTTAACTACTTAGGAGCCTTTGATGGTTTAATAAGAACCACCTTTGCAACAGAAACCAGAGGTGCTCTCACATTATATTGGTTCATCCCGAGGTGATGTGCTTTGTTTTAACTAAAGAGCTAAACACCTTTTTCACGTTAAGGCCGGTCATCGTTACGTCCAACATTCGAAGCCAAACCAGACTGGACTTTTTGCTCTCCTACTTCCTGTCCAAGGCTTGGACCCAAGGCACTTGCTAAAACCTCCCAGAGCCACGGATTGCTCACCTGTGAGATGAACTTTACAACAGCTACTCTTGCGGGTCCTTAGGAAGCTTAAATTAGATAAAGTATATAAAAGTGTCTGGCACTAGCAAACACTCAACACTCCTCTATATTAAGTAATTAGGCTTTTCCTGATATACACACTGGAGGTATGTTCTGAATTACGTAAGATCAAAGCCATTTTGCCTTTTAACGCCCTCAAGAGTTCCGGAGATGCCCCCATGAAGTCTGTGTATTCGTTTGCAGATTTTTATTTTATTTTTTTTTGTGTGTGTGTTTTTTGTTTTGTTATTGTTTTTTAGTTTGCCTCATGTGTACCAGAATCAGTGCTGCGTAGTTTGAGCCCGATAGGATTGACTTTACAAATGAGACATTTAAGTCACATCTGCCGAGCGGTGGCATTTGAATGAAACTTTAACTTACACGAGTTTTCAGGTGTTTTTTAACCTGAGTTGTCAGCTGTCCGCAGTTACTCATAACCTGAGGGGTGGATGGCCCCGAAGGGGAGGGGTAAGAACTGCGGATCTTAGATATTCTGAGAACCCACTCCTGTGAAATCGTGTGCTGAGAGCCCCCAAAGGGCGCATAAACGGGGGGCTCTGATATCATGCCACAGAAGAGCGCGTTATTTCTCCGGGCTTTGAAGTATAGTGTGCCTCGCCTTGGGAAATGCATGCAGAAACAGCCCTTGAATCACTGTAACTTCGCCGATCGTTGTTACGATAGAATAAAATTGAGAACATGTCGCCCAACCGAGTGTCTGCAGAATAAACCCACGATATCAGAGTTAGCAAGAAACATCCCAAGTCGGAGCTTCTCGTGTAAGGTATGGACTTTTTTAAGTTAACCGATTTATAGGTCATTAAGATAAACTTTAGTTTAAAAATAAAGAATGGATAGGATGTCAGTTACCGATTTTCTCAGTAGTTCTAGTTGGATTTGTAAAATGTTAAGGCTGAATTGTGTCAAGTTCAATGTAAGTATAAGAGGACATAGGCGTGTATATTTATAGAGCTGTAATGTCACATATAAGGACGTGTGTTAATGAAAAATGGTTCACCTTAGGAAATCCTTATGCCTATCAGTGCATTTCAAAGTATAATTCACCTTCCCGAAATGCCTAGATACCATAATAGCTTTTAACAAAATCTAATGATCTACTAATGGCTTTATGAATCCCAAATTTGTAAGTTTCAGCAACTCCATGTAATGGTGTGTTCTTTGTAAACAAACAGAAGAAAGAAAGAAAGAAAAAAAAAACTTGGATTTTCGACCACCTGGGCCCTTCAGGAAGATGCTCTCAGACTATTGTGCTTTCGCCAGACCCCAAGCTATGGGCCTGACCACAACCCTGAGGACCTGATAGCCCTTGTAGGGACAGTCACCACACATTCCGATTTGCCTGGGACAGTCCCCATCTACACCTCTTGTCCCTGTGTAATTATCAGTATTGTCCCCTTTTCCCTCGAAAATGTTCTGGTTATGATGGTAAGTTGTGTGGACATCCTCCTTACTTGGGACGAAGGTGTTCATGCTGCTGCCACTTTGACACACCTCCCCTGCCATCTACTTGTCACGTTCCTTAGGTTCCTTAAGTTCCATTTGGGGGTGATACTGTTGCAGTAACTTAACACATTATTTTCGTATTTTATTTCTGGTTGAAATTGTTTCGTTGCATACTGATTTTTTTTCTTTTTGGTCTGTGTCAGCTGCTTCAGTTTTTATTGTGGTAAAATGTGTAGGACATACAATTGGCCATTTTAACCACTTTTAAGTGAGTAATTCAGTGGCATTAATTACAATCACAGTATTGTACAGGCATCACCACTATTTCCAAAAACCCTATTATCACCCAAGAGAAATGTACCCATGAAACTGTAGCTCCCCACTGCCTCCTTTTCCAAGCCCCTGGTCGCCTTATTCTACTCTCTGTCTCTGTGAATTTGCCTATTTTAGATAATTCATGTAACTTGTAGAATGTATTGGAATTTCATCCTCTTTATGGCTGAAGAATGTTCCATTGTTTCTTCATATACCATATTATCCACTCACCTGTCAGTGGGCACTTGAGCAGCTTCTGTTTTTAGAAGTGATTTTTTTTTCATCTTTTACTCAATTCCTTTATTGTATTTAATGTTTGCTCTTCATTACTTGTGGGTTCTTATATGGGTTTTGATTTTTTGTCTGTTTTTTGTTTGGTTTTGCTTTTCACTTTTTTACCTGTAGTTCCTAGACTTTTTTATTCTTTATGTCTTAGTCTTTCAAATTGTTTTTTTTTTTATAGTATCTTGACTTAGCTTAGCATTTTGCATCTTTCTTTGCTCAAATTCTTTATGCCTCGTATTTCATTATTTTGCATCTGTGTGTGCAGATTTTTTCTACTTAAGATAAACTTTTTTTTAGTATTTTTTTTAAATTTCTTAACATTTATTTATTATTGACAGACAGAGAGACAGCATGAGCATGGAAGGGGCAGAGAGAGAGAGAGAGACACAGAATCCGAAGCAGGCTCCAGGCTCTGAGCTGTCAGCACAGAGCCCGACGTGGGGCTCAAACCCACAAACTGCAAGATCATGACCTGAGCCGAAGTCGGTTGCTTAACCGACTAAGCCACGCAGGTGCCCCAAGAAAGATAAACTTTTAAATTTTACCTATTGGAAAAATTTTGGGCCTATGAACATCTTATCTTACGTTTTGTTTAGAGCACTTTGTCATCTAGTATTCTTATCTTGAGTCTTAGTTTATAAATAGTAGGCAGGAATTACTGGCGGAGCGACAGCTGAGATGAGCTCACACCCCGAACGGGAGGTTGACTATTTTTTCCCCTCCATCTGTCCCTGAGGCAACTTTTCAATTCCCTTTCATGAATCCCTGTCGCCTAGAAACTCTAACCCGACTCAGTGACTCCAAGAAAAGTAGCTCTTGTAGTAACTCTGCAACCTGAAAACCTGGTCCTGCTTTCACGTGTCGTGTATCAGCCGTTTCTTCTCTGAGAAAGATACTATCTGAAAGCTGTGTCCTCTCTCGTGTGTCCCTGGGACCTGGGGAAGCTGTGAGGGGATCTATAAACAAGAATGCACGTTTTCTTTCCGCAAGCTTCCACTCAGTTCCAGCTTTGTTCACCCCTCCAGGTCCAATAAAGTAAAAAAGAGTTGGTGTCTGTAGGCAAATTACTACATATATATATCTCCTTAAGGTAAAAACCTGTTTAAGTTAACTAAAGAACAAGAGGGGCAGCGTACATAATAGAAATGCTGGAAGGCAAGGGGTCTGTCCATGATGGTGCGTCTGTGAACTAGTCAGGATTCTAATCTTCCTGAATGGAAGAAGAAAGAGAGTTTCAACGTAGTGGTCTCTAAAAGTCCTCCAGGTGCTGTAGTTTCATGGTTCTGTGCCTCTTCCTTGTTAACCTTAGCAACAAATTATCCCCTATGCATTTGGGATTCTTAAGTACCAACCACCTTCTGCGGTATGGCTGTGTGTCAGAAGTCCCTGGGAGCTTTTTAGAAATACAGATTCCTGGATCTCACCTCACATCTGCTGGATCGGAATCTCTGTGGCTAAGATCTTTTTTTCTCCTCCTCTTCGTCTCTCTCTTTTTTTTTTTTTTTAATAATGCTTCTCAGATAATTCTGAAGTTCCCAGCCTGCCACTGATGCCTGCATTCAGGATCTAGAGATACTTGGTTACCAAGTGCTACTGATCTAAACCTGATTGAATTCATTCAGTTCTGAAGTTCTTCCTGTCAAGTACCTGAGCTTTCCTTTTTTTTTTTTTTTTTTTTTTTTTGAGAGCACACAGGTGGGTGAGGGGCAGAGAGAGAGGGCCAGAGGATCTGAAGCGGGCTCTGTGCTGGCAGCAGAGAGCCTGTTGTGGGGCTTGAGCTCACGAACCATGAGATCATGACCTGAGCCAAAGTCAGACACTCGACTAACTGAACCACCCAGGTGCCCCTTAGCTTTCCAGTCAACAGTACCAGAAGGCTAGGTGAACCTACTCCATTATACTCCTGCACCAGCTAGTAATAGTCAGAGGCTAGCATCAGACCAGACCTCACATGTCTTTTCTTCTACAGCATTCTGCTCTGCCTACAAAAAAAACTCCTGAGATCTTGGATCATGCAGAGTTGAACAAGATACAGAAAGAAAACCAGATAAGAAAAGAGAACACACTAAATCCTTTGGTTAAACACGTTGGGAATTTATACCATACAGATTGTAGCAGATGCTGCGGTGGTTCTTAGATAGATATTTGGCAGATGGATATCTTCCTCACTAGCATTCCTCACCTGTGATTTGCAGGAATTAGTAACAGGTTTGAAATATCAGGAAAGAAGAAGGGGAATATTTTAAAGTAAAACTCAGGAAAGCAAGAAAACCAACCTACTTTCTGCAGCTCTGTCAGAGCGATTCTTCTAAACCATTGGAGGGTTTTGAGTAAAGAAATGATACGATCTGACTTTAGGCTCACACTTAGCTCTTTTGTTGAAAATAGCTTACGGAAGACAGGAGCAGAGAGCAGTTAGACTTTGGCGGTAATCCACAGGAGGGAGGGTGACAGTACCACCAGAGTAGTGCAGTGCAAGAGGAGAAGTGGTCAGATTCTAGATGTATCTTGAAAGTTGAAAGGATTTGCAGATCACTTGGTTGTATCAAGAGAAAGAGAAGACTATGGTTTCAAGCTTGGGCCACTAGAAGGACAATTGTCATTTATCAGGATGGGAGTGATGGAAGAGCAAGAGTTTTTTGGGAGAAAGGATACATGGGGAGACTGGAAATTCAGTTTTGGACATTTTTTGACATATCTATTAGTCATCCAAAGTAGAAATCCAGAATAGTCAGTTGGATATAGAAGTTCAGCTTGTGCAGGGGAAAGGCTGAGGCTAGAGACGTAAATTTGGGAGTCCTCAGCATATAAATAGCACTTAAGGTCATGAGGCCAGATGAGATCATCGAGGGTATTCGTGCAGACCGTAGGTGAAGAGATGGTCCAGGGCATGCTGACAGTACAAAGCCAGGCGGTAAGAACCCGCTAAAGAGACTGAGAAGGGCCAGCGAAATAGAAAACAGTGAGAATGAGGTGTCCTGGAAGTCAAGTGAAGAAATTGTTTTCAGGAGGAGGAAGTGAACAAGGGTGTCATGATGCTAATAGGTTAAGTAATATGAATACCTAGAATAGCCTTTGTGTTTTGCACTGCTGTGGCCATCAGTGACCTTAACGAGAGTCAGTGGAATGAGAAGGGCAAAGAAAGGGAGGAAAGGAATTGGAGGCAGCGGGCATAGGAAACGATTACTCCCCTTCATTTAACAACCGCTTCTGAACAACAAAATAGCAAATATAACTAGATATTTTAAGTAAGTGTAATTAGGAGTATTGAGAAGTGTTTCACAGGTGCTAAGTACGATGTGTACTAATACGAATACACTTCAGGTATGTTAATTACAGATTTTGTATGGTCTGGTGTAAAACAACAGAGACCGTTTATCAAGTCAAAGAAGTTCCTAATTTCTCTAAATTCTCCATTCCTAATTAAGGTTTTATCATTTTTTTAAAGTGCCTTGATTATTTTCTTTTTTTTTCCGCGTTAATCGAAATGGCCCTAAGATTTATCTCCTTATTTGTGTTAGAGTACATTACTAGATTTCTCTAATATCGAACCATCCTTTCATTCTTAAGATATATCCTACTTGGTCACATAGGATTTTGTTATTACTGTTGCTATTTTTTGTTTTGTACTTTTTAAAAATACTTTATATATTTGGTTTTTTCAGTCTATTTTTTACGATAAATTGATTTTTAATTGTCTTTCATCGTCATCGTCCAGTTCTGGTGTCGTTAATATTTGCTGATAATATGAGTAATTTTAAATAGTTGACATTGTTTTCTTAGTTAGCCTATGAGAGATCATCTCTGTTAAGAAGAGGATACTTAATTACCAGTTTGATAGTTACTGGCTTATACAGGTTTTTCCTTTTTTTAATCCATTTTGGTAATTCATGTACTTTCTGGAAAATTATTCATTTTATCTATGCTTTGAAATGTATAGGCACAAAGAACTTTATTGTGATTTTTTTTAATCTGTCTTACATCTGTAATTATGCACCTTTTTCATTTCTAATATTCTTTTGAAAAGAACCAACTTTTTGTTTTGTTGATCTTTTTCAGTTTCTTTACCAATTTCATTGAAACCACTTTATTTTGTTTCTTCTACTTCTTTAGGTTTACTCTCTGCTTAAGTCGAAATGCTTCATACTGCGTTTCACAGGACCTATAATGTCCTATTAATGATGCTAAGCTTCATAATTTTGGTTAAAGTAATAACTGCTAGTTCTCCGTACGTGAAGCGGCCTTACTCCCTTTGCGGTCGCGGAGGAATCAGTAGGGTAGACTACTCCGGTGCTCTGCTACCCGACGTCGTTCCACCTCGTACGTTTAACAGCCGTTGATGGTCTTCACCCTGATCAGTTGTTTCACCGGGGTCGCTAACGATTTTAATTCTACAATTTCTGCTTTTATTAGCTGATATTATTCTGTAAAGAGGAGTTTTCTTTTTTGTTGAACTCTCTTTTTTACTTAGTTTGGTGTCTTTGGGGAGGTTTTTTGTTTGTTTCGGCTTGTTTTTAACTTACTGTGAATTTTTATATTTTTCAGGGGAATATCAGTTTTAATCATTATTCTTTTTGATGCTCAAATTGTCCCACATGTAGGAACCTGTACAGGCGGGCCTTTTTAATGCATCTCCAGTAATCTTCGGGCATTTCCTTGCTTTCTGACAAGCCTGCTTTTTACTCTCTTCGCCCTAGACTCGGAATTAACCATTTATTAATGGTACCATCTTGACTAAAAGCTGTCCAATATTTTTCCGCTGTGTGATTTTTCAGTCTTTAGAATTCAGCATTTTTTTGCCGTAATGAAGTTCATATATTCATCCTCCTGTTTCATAAGTTTCATTGTTAAAATGGTTTTATAGTAGGCCACCTGGAAGGTGAAAAAGGGTGCCTTTTTCCAATAATGGGGTCTCCCTTGATACCGTACATGTAACCTTACATTTTTAAGTTAAAACTGTCTTCACCTCAGCTCCATTAGATAGTATATGCTCTTCAAACCAGTAGACTATTAACATATTAAGATACTTGGCTATAATGGATAGGGTTAGCTGCGTAACCTAATGATAATGCTAAGTGGCCTTGAAATGAAAGCTTAAAACACCCATTGGGTATTGTTGGGACAGAACTAAAACCAAAAACAACTTGGAGTACTTCATGAATGTTATATAAAATCTCAATTTTTTCTGGGAGTAATTCCTTTTGAGGAATTATTTACAAAGCTCTGAATTCTACTTCCAAATTAAGGCATTTAAAAATCCTATTGCTTTCAGGGTTGTTTTATTCAGATAAGCTTGGTTTCTTTGGATTTTTGACACAGAAAAAGGTTAATCAAGAATAAAATAAATTTGACTAAGAGAGCAGGTATTTTTCCCAGTTCTGTTGCCTTTAGCCCTGTGTTGGCCATGGCTCTATAAGAATGGGTATTAAGTAGGAAAAGAAGATTGGTTATTTAAAAGCAGGGCCCAGCTCTCTGATGCACAATGTGCTAGAAACTGCAAGATAGAAAGAGGTACTCTTCATAGCTATCCTAACTCTACTTCATAGGTACTCTACTTCAAAAGTTCCGATAAAATTACAGACCAAATAAGCATTATATCTGGAAATGAAAAAACAGCTCCGATAGCTAAGTTATAGTTTCAAGATAGATCTCTAACGATATTCTGATTTGTGTTTTGGATGATAGTAGGAAATTACAAATACAGGTATTTTACCTCACCACTCTAAAGATCAACTCTAGACTTTGTGTAAATGCTGAAAAGTAAATGAAAAATAAACAGGTGAGCCTCCAGTGTTTGGATGTCAAATAATTACTCAAGCATATTAAGTGTATAACTGAAGTAGAGACCGAATGACTTAGACTACCATAACAACAGTTGTTCCTCATTGGAATCTAATCCAAATCATAAAGCATCTCAAAAAGTCCAAAGGAAAAACTTTGAAAATGTTCATTTTTCCAGTAATTTGTTTTGGTGATATTTCTGTTTTATTCATGTGTTTAATTTTAGATTGTAAACTCTTTGTGATATAAACTGTACTTACAACTTACGTTCTCTATAGCGTCGGTAAAGTATCATGGACACACTTGTGCAATAAATATTTACCAGCTGTTAGAGGTCCTTCCCAAACGCTTAGGGCCCCTCTGGCACAAATCACTGAACAGTTGTCATCTTTGGCAGAAAGCTGACATTGAACATCTCGGCTAGAATTCTTTTGCTTAACCCAAGCAAACCTGTGGAGTTTTGAGTTAGTGAACCTTTTTTTATGTGATAACTGAGGTTTCTGCCTTATCCAAATTTTAATAATTCATATGGCATTTACATGCTCATCAGAGGTCGCCTAAACCTCTTAGCTTCCAATATATAGACTTCCAATAAGACACTGAATGCTTCTTTAGCCATAGTCTGTATCTGTCCTCATTTATTAATTTTCCATTATTTTTTCTTATTCTTCCTTTTATTCAGTGAATGTATTATTTTTTCCTTAAACTTAAAGAGAAGCTCTGTTTTATAAAGTATTAATTAACCTTTTGATCTGATAAACAGTTCTATTTGGGGGATTCCTTATCCCCACAAGAGAAGAAAATTGCGGCCAATAAAGATATAAAGTAAGACACGTTTCTTACAATACTCGCCGTGAATAAAATAATAGTGAACATTTATTAATAAAGATAATGCCTTCCTCTCCCTTTGAAATGCCCTTCCTTTTAGGAAGTATTATAGTACTTTATAAAACTCAAATATTTTTTTCTGCCTCTTACACCTAACTATTAAATACGTAAACGTCCTTTCCTTTACTGCCTAATTTTGTATAAGTCTTTCTCACAGTATTTCTGAACATTCTCCAGTGCTGCTGAATGCTTTTGCGTCTTAAAGACTTAATATGTGTAAGTGAATAGTATAGCTGCCAGGCATCCATCTTACTTATTTGTTTACATCTCTGAATGAAAAAGAGGGCATCATTTATTGAGCTTAAGAAACATCGTTTAATATGATGAAATACATACTTCATAGGTACAGACCTAACATTGTAGTACTTGCACGACAAAGAAATAAGGACAGTCTCTAAAAAGCAAAGATTTTTTTTTCTCTAGTTTGAAATATTATGATCATACCAGTAAAACTTTTTCCAGGATTTTCTGCCTATTAAACAAGAAAACGAAAAATCACTTTCAGAAAACATGGATGCATTTGAAAAAGTGAGAACAAAATTAGAAACACAGCCACAAGAAGAATATGAAATCATCAATGCAGAGGTAGGATATCTTACTTTTTTTTTTTTTTTTTACATCTGATATTACCAGTCATGATGCAAATGAAGTATTTTGTTTTTGTTTTTTTAATTTTTTTTAACACTTATTTTATTTTTTGAGAGAGAAGAGAGGGCAGGGCACAAGTGAGGCAGGAACAGAGAGAGAGAGACACAGAATCTGAAGCAGGCTCCAAGCTCTAAGTTGTCAGCACAGAGCCCGACGTGGGGCTTGAACTCATGACCTGTAGGATCATGATCTGAGCCAAAATCGGACGCTTAACCGACTGAGCCACCCAGGCACCCCACGAACGAAGTACTTTGTGATTTTAGACATAATCCCACATCAAAATTAGACTGCTTTTTACCTTTAAAATATGCTGAAAAACTTAAATAACAAAAACTAATCAGTATGATTTTTAAAATAAGCAATAAAGGTCAAAATGAATTTGTGTTAATTCTGTTTTTTGAAACCAGTTCTGTTTTAAAATATTGTAAATAATATCAAGGAGAGGGGCACGTGGGTGGCTCAACTGAGCTAAGCATCTGACAATTGATTTTGGCTCAGGTCATGACCTCACAATTCTTGAGTTTAAGCTCTGCATCAGTGCAGAGCCCACTTGGAATTCTCTCTCTCTCCCTCCCTCTTCACCTCCCTGTGCATACGGCCTCTCTCTTTCTCTCTCTCGAGATAAATTTTAAATTAAAAAATAATTTTAAGGAAAAGTTCATACGAATCCATCATATTTTTATTGTTTGAAAAATATTTGATTCCCCTATCTACACTTTTTTAATAAAAGGAATTCACTTTAAGTAGTATAATACCACAGAAGCCAAGCATTTGACTTTTTGCTGGTTACCACAGTCTTAAATATTCAGTCGAAACAGATCGAACATGCACGTTGCAAATTTTTCAGACTGGAAAATAGAACCACAACTTATAAATGAAGCATCACTTTCATAGTAGAGTGGAAATAGCAGTAGGTTCAAAATCAGGAATCCAGATTCAAAATACGCCATTTACTAGCAGGTGGTAAATGCATCTTAGGCTACCCAAAATCCTATTGCTCAGTCAATTGCATTTAATATGTAGGTATTAGACAAGAGCAGTATTTGTGTAACGAGTAATATTCATTCTCTCAATCTCAAATTGTATATATCAACTTGGAAGACGCTTTGTGTGAAATCAAATCGAAACCATGGACAGTTGGTAGTGACTGCATACTTCGAGGAAAAGAGTCTCAGCAAGTTATTGACTGGATTTCCAGGATAGTCTGAACCACGATTTCTTCATCAGCCTCATTATGGATTACCTTAAAGCTGCCATTCAGTCTCTGTTAACGAAATCCCACCACAGGGATGTCAGACACTCCCAGATATACCTAAAGTGATTTATACAGTCATGAGAACCGATACAGATTTTGTTATGCCTTCTCTTTGTTGCCTCCTACATTTGTATGTTAGAAACTCCTTCAGTGACTGTGAATGTATGAAAACCATATCTTAAACACTGTGTGGTAAAAAGTAAACCATTTCGTATTATGTGTTCATTCATACACTTCACTAGGTCTGCTAAAGATTTCATTTCTGCATTTTAAATGGTCAGACCATTAAACAGTTCATTTAAATTGTCTGTAAATAATTTTTAAATAAATCATTTGTTACTTTTTTGCCAGGTGAAGCATGGTGGTTTTGTTTATTATCAAGAAGGTTGCTGCTTGGTTCGTTCCAAAGATGAAGAAGGTAAACCACAGTTTTTCCTTTTTTTTAACATACTCTGATTTTTCATATTTCATGAAATGCATAGGAAACTTGATATTAATTTCTCAAAGGTATAGAAGATTTTTTTTTTTAGATTATTTCTGCATTAAAAAAAAATGACTAGTTAATATCTGGGTTTACTTAAGATATAGTTAACAATTACACCCAAAAGCTTTGGTAGGGAGAATGGAGGTGGGAACTAGCATTTTTTTTTTAACATATCCTGTATTATATTCTATTTCTCTTTTAACATATATTATATTCTATATCCTCTATTATTCTGCTTTTTTAAACATATCCTATATTCTGTTGAATCCTCTAGGTGCTGGAGGATCTAGAAATACTAGAATATATCTATCAAATAACATCTCATAGGCTGATGCATGGAATAACACTGAATAGCATAGGACAAAAATAAGTAACAAGTGCCAGTTCCCATGCAAATCAAGCTCTCAAAGCTGAAAGAGGCTGGATTGTATCTTCTAGAAGGGGAATGCTAATTTAAAACATTGAAATACTAAAGATTTTTTTAAGTATCTCTTGTGGAGTTAATCACTTTCGTACCTGTCTTTTTGCAGCAGATAACGATAATTACGAAGTTTTATTCAATTTGGAGGAACTTAAATTAGACCAGCCCTTCATTGATTGTATCCGAGTTGCTCCTGATGAAAAATATGTAGCTGCTAAGATCAGAACTGAAGATTCTGAAGCATCCACCTGTATAGTTGTGAAGCTAAGTGATCAGCCTGTGATGGAAGCCTCTTTCCCAAACGTGTCCAGTTTTGGTAAGCCACCAAACAGGACAGTCCTCTGTGTTATGGCAGCTGTAAGAGAATTGTCAGCACTTTTGAAAGATTTTTACTTGTCTGTGTGAGTGAACGAGAAGGCGAATGCCTAATCCTTTTATCCCCGTGGACCCACAGCTTCCTGTGTGTCTCTTATTCAGGAGACCTTCCCTTCTTTAATTATATATCCAAGTTCATGTTCATGTTTTTTAAAGTATTATAACCAGAATCCTAGTTGTACCGTTTATTTTGATATATCAGTAATTCTTTGCAAATTTACCTGAGATAGATTTTTGCATATAAGTTATATCTTAATATGTTGCTCAACTTTAATTTTAGGTACCTTTTTTTTAATTTCACGTTATCTCATCAAGCTATTAGAGCAAATTGCCCAAGGTCACTACCAACAAACTTTGGAAGATCTTGAGCTAACTAACTCAACAGTAGAAGTTGTGGTATTTTTACTAATAGAACCAACTTTAAATTTTATCTTTTATCGGGGCACCTGGGTGGCTCAGTTGGTTAAGCATACAACTTCGGCTCCAGTCATGATCTCACCATTCTGAGTTTGAGCCCTGCATAAGGCTCTGTGCTGAGAGCATGGCTCCTGTTTCGTATTCTTTGTCTTCTCTCTGCCCCTGGCCCACTCATTTTCTGTCTGTCTGTGTCTCTCTCTCTCTCTCAAAAATAAGTAAACATTAAAAAATTTTTTTAATTTTTTATCTTATATTTTATCATTGATACATACATTCATAGTTTATCTTCCTTTTTAACTTTCTGCTTTAATTTTCCCCATGTTTTATAACTAAATGCTATTGCAGTGATTTGAAATTATAGTCTGATTGATTCTGAGATTTACAATTTTGCACATTTTAATTTTTTTTTTTTATTAGCGTTTTTATTTTATTTTTGAGAGACTAGAGACAGAGAGTGAGCACGGGAAGGGCAGAGAGAGAGGGAGACACAGAATCTGAAGCAGGCTCCAGGCTCTGAGCCATCAGCACAGAGCCCGACGCGGGGCTCTAACTCACAGACCGTGAGATCATGACCTGAGCCGAAGTCGGCCGCTTAACCGACTGAGCCACCCAGGCACCCCTTTTGCACATTTTAACCTCTTTTAAATCAAGATGCATGTTATACAACGATGTTTTGCAGTCACTGTCAGCCAGGTGGCAGTCATGATGTAATCATGTGGAAACTTCCATTGACAGCTTCTGGTAAGAGCAAGAAAACTCCATCATTAATTGTATTAAATGAGATATTCTGTGGCTTAAAGGCAGACAGAAAAGAGTTAGGCATGAGAGAAAGCAATCCAGTATTTCTTCAGACTTAAACACTCAACTCCTATTCAGAAACCTGGGACTGAGAACTACTCGAAACCTTGGAATTGATGTAGCAATAATTTATTTTCTGGAAAGCTCTCTGACTTCTATATAACATTGGTGAGCTACAGTCAAACCTCTGTTCAGTTTACATTTCCAGGGATGAGCGTGTGCATCTCGTTTTGGGGGGTACTCAAAATTTGAATGCACTGTGCCCTGTTTTTCAACTTCAAGTAGTATGTAACATATATAAATCTTTAATTATTTTCTTTCAGAATGGGTGAAGGATGAGGAAGACGAAGATGTTTTATTCTACACCTTCCAGAGGAACCTTCGCTGTCATGATGTGTATCGAGCAACTTTTGGCGATAACAAACGTAATGAACGTTTTTACACAGAAAAGGACCCAAGGTACGAGAACAATGCAATTAAATTTTTTTCCTCCAGGGTTTACCTCCAGTTATCTAAAGTGCTGGTCTTGGTTGACGTAAGATGTTGATTTAATAGGTGTAATAGGGTAAGAGAAGCATAATCATTCTTTTATTAGTTGTTTGGACTCAAAACTGGAATCTGGTTATATCCAAACTTCAGTTATATCCAAACTTCATACACCAGTAGACCGCAAATGCTAAGTTGCTCGCATTCTCTGGGGACCTGTGCCACATGAAGAGGGCTGTTAATGAAGTCTTTAATAGGGTCGTCACACTACATTTCTAAGTCTCTTATAAACCATAGACTATGGTGCTATAAACTAGATGCCGCGGCGTCAGTTGCACAGAATTCACTACATTTATATAGATTATTCCCATTTAAATTATTTTACTTTAAGCCACAATGTCCACTGGTGTTTAAATTTTACTCTCCAGTATTTTGGTAATTCCTTCTGAAAACTAATTCTCTTTACTCCTTATAATCTAGGATTCATGCCTCATACTATAGTCAGCAAGGATGGGAGGAAATGATAGTAAGTTTATCTGGCAAAATCCCATGACTCTTACCCAGATACACTTTTCCAAATGACTTACTAGAAACAAATTTTTCCTTGACATCAGAGTCCTGTCACTTTATATGTCAGTTAACAGTACAGTTTGGACAATGTCTGAACAGAAAAAAAAAAAGATTTAACTATATCATTTAACCCATCATTCATTTAACCCATCATTTCATGAAATGTCATCACAAGGATGTAAAGAAAATCTTGTACGGTCCCCAGTTTATATTGAGAATTTGAGATCTGGAGAAATTCCGTTATTCCAGCCCATAGAACTAACATTCTTGGCCTACTAATGCTGTCCTTGCTTTTTTTTTTTTTTCCCTGATGATCATTTTGATGAGAAATTATTAGAACTATTTATTCATATTCCACTATTTTTTTTTCTTCAGTTAGAGAGCACAAGCAGGGGAGGGGCCAAGAGAGGAAGAGAGAGAATCCCAAGCAGGCTCCACACTGTCAGTACAGGCCCCACACTGTCAGTACAGGCCCCAGTGCAGGGCTTGATCTCACGAACCGTGAGATCATGACCTGAGCCGAAATCAAGAGTCAGTTTCTTAACCAACTGAGCCACCCAAGTGCCCCTGTGATTTTATGTGTCATTTGTCAAGGATATCTTTTGGGGAGATGACAGTTTAAGGCAGTAATTTATTATTTCAGTAACTTGTGATTACAAACTGTTTGCTGTCTCGTAAATAAAGCTCAAAATTGACACAATGAGCTGTACCCTGGAATGAGATATTTGCTGGCCGTATACCGTTACCGTCCTTATTTCTAAGATTAAGTGGAAACTAGCTTGTGGCATGCTTTTCTGCCCCACAAGGAACTAACCAATTATGGTTAGCCCTAATTTGACATTCAGAACCCTAATCTACAACACAAACTAGTTTGTAGATTCTTAACTCTATATAATCCCCAAATCCAGAGGGGAAGACTGTAAGGGAGAAGCAGAGTACCTGAAGAGAAATGGAGGGAAGGGCTCCAAAGAACTTCTAAAGCACAGAGCTGCTGCTTTACTGTGTTTGCTTTGAGCCTCAGGTTTCAGTTTTCTGTTCTCATAAGTAAAGTTCACCACCGTATGTATTTACCTGCCCCTGTTGGCCCAGTTTGGGGTACCTGATTTTTTTTTCTTAATTTTTTAAAATACCTATTTATTTCGAGAGACAGAGACAGAGCCTGAGGGGGAGGGGCAGAGAAATCGGGCGACGCAGAATCCGAAGCAGGCTCCAGGCTCTGAGCTGTCAGCATAGAGCCCGATGCGGGGCTTCAACTCATGAACTGCAAGGTCATGACCTGAGCCAAAGTCGGATGCCCAACCAACAAAGCCACCCACGTACCCCATGGGTACCTGAATTTTAAAAAGGTACTATTATAGGGGCATCTGGGTGGCTCAGTCGGTTGAGCGTCTGACTTCGGCTCAGGTCATGATTTCACAGCTCGTGAGTTTGAGCCCTGTGCTGACAGCCAGATCCTGGAGCCTGCTTTGGATTCTGCATCTCCCTCTCTCTCTGCCCCTCTTCTGCTCACGCTCTCTCTCTCTCTCTTTCAAAAATAAACAAACATTAAAAAGGTACTGTTATAAATGTGCCTAATAAGAATCCTTACCAGTCCGGTTCTTCATCTGCTTCGTTTGCAGTGCCTTGGTAAGTTTGGTTGTTCAAAGGTATTTTTCTATTTTGATGGTAGAGAGCCTCTGACAGTCATGTTCAAGGAAAGTGCCTTTCTACTATTCTTAAAGATTGGTATGTTGTAAGTATTTATTCTTCTGTTTTCTTTTTTAATTTTTTTAATTGTTTATTTATTTTTGAGAGAGAGCGAGCAAGAGACAGAGCACAAGGACAGGAGGGGCAGAGAGAAAGAGGGAGATGCATAATCCAAAGCAGGCTCCACGCTGTCAGCACAGAGCCTAGCTCGAACTCACAAACCGTGAGATCATGACCTGAGCCAAAGTTAGATGCTGAACCTACTGAGCTACCCAGGCACCCCTATTCTTCCATTTTCAGATTTTTCCAGAACCATTTAATTCACACATTCTGGGAAGAGCAGAATTATATAGATTCTAAAGGGAGAGATCTGAACCAAATTAGGAGACCTGCTTTCAAGTCCTGAAAATCAGCACCTCCCTCACCGCCACCAAAAACATAACTGGTACAAATGCTATTCACTTACATGATGACTAGTGTGGTCTGTCACTAGTAGCCAAAACAGGGCTAAATTAGAGAAGCCTGGGAGCTTACCGAAACTGGCCTGGTCATTGAAGACTAGGGATCCAAACCCCAGAGAACCCCGGGAGGCCGCCTCAGGGTAATCTTGGTTATATTCAGCTGCACCAACCTCTTATAAATTGGAAGTGAAGAGGATTTTAGAGGTATGCTTTTAACTTCACTTAGAAATTAGTCTTTTGAAAATAGAGACAGTTAAAGATTTACCTGAAATCATGCAGTTGCTTAGAAAAAAACAGACACCCGCACCCTCTAGCACTTGACACTGCTCTTCCTGCGTTATAGTTGTTTGAGAAATGGAATCGGCCTGGATGGCTCCTCTTCCTCCATGTGGCAGACGGTTCTGGTTTTATTTTTTCCACAGGTCATTTGATCTTGAACAGGCCATTTCCTCTTCAGTTTCGGCATCTTTGGTAATACTTTACCTAGGTAATGCTTTAGGATTTGGATAATGACAGTGACATATTGATTCCAGGTCTTTCTGGGTTTAATTTGTGTTTCCATGTTTCTTTCATACTTTGGAGTATACCTATCTTTGTATATACTTATGCAAATTAATAAACCATGCAAATCACTTCAGACCCCTCACTTACATATCCAGTAATACTGCGGAAGGAGAAATTGGAGTTTGCTACCCATGCAAGGGTAATGGTTGCAACCAGTGTCATTAATAATAAGAGAAGCCATGTTTGATTATTAAAACTGAAATTGATTTTGTGCATTACAGCATGGTCCTTACCTGTAAACTCATAAAGACAACCGAGAATTGCGAGGTAATGAACAGAGACCGAATCACTTCCACCTTTGCATCTTTATTGATAAGTAGGGTACCAGGCCTGTGTTGTTGCCATTCATCTATGCCTATCGATCAAGTGGTACACTTAGGTCAGTTACTGTCTTTCAAGCTAAAACCCTAGATGACTGCGAGTACTTTTTAACCATTGCATTCTTGGCAGGATGTAGCCCAATTTAAAGTATGTGTTGCCTTGTGACCAGTATAGCATAACATAAAAACTCATCAAATCACTATGTTGTACACCTGAAACTGATGTAACATTGTGTGTCACCTACACTCAAAAAAAGTATATATTGCTACTAAATTATAAATTAAAACTAATGCAAAAATGTATTATTTTGCTGGGTGAAAAAAAATGAATATGTAGTATGTCAACTTATTTTTCAGAGTAAGCATGGTTATTCTCATGATCAGAAGTAAAGCAGATTTTAAGTTTAAAAAATAAATACCAATTGGGAGCACCTGTGTGGCTCAGTCAGTTGAGCATCGGACTCTTGATTTCAGGTCAGGTCATGACCCCACGGGCATGAGATCAAGCCACACATCAGGCTCTGTGCTGAGCGTAGAGCCTGCTTGAGCCTCTCTTTCTCCCTCTGTCCCTCTCCCCTGCTCGCACACTCTGTCTCTAAAATAACAAGTAAAATTTTTTTAGTGAATACCAGTTGAAATGAATGGTAAGACAGAGTGGCCTTAGTTCTTTACATTCCTTGTCTTCTCTTTCTGAATTGAAAGTAATTTGGTATCATTCTAGAGCTTTTTTGTCAATGCACACATGCATTTTTTTTAAGATTTACTTTTTTCAGCTTTATTAAAATACAGTTGATACATATAATATGTTAAGTTTAAGGTGTATGTGGTGATTTGGTACATATACCTGTTAGAAAATGAATAGCAAAAGAAGTTTAGTTAATATCTCAGTCGCCTCACAAATTGCCACTTTTTTTGTGTATGGTGGGAACATTTAAAATATACTGTCTAGGCAACTTTCAAGTATATTAATACTGTATTGTTAACTGTAGTCACCATGCCAGACATCCAATCCTCAAAGCTTGTTCATCTTATATAACAAAGTGTGTGCCCTTTTTCCGTTACTTCCCCGTTTCAGGCAGCTCTCAGCCCCTGACAGCCGCCATTCTAGCACTCTGTTTCTGTACTTTGGCTTATATAGATTCCACATGTAAATGGTATCCTACAGTATTAGTCTTTTTCTGTCTCACTTATTAGCATAATGCCCTCAGGGTCCATTCTAGTTTTTACAAATGGCAGGATTTCCCTTTTTTTGTGGCTGAATACTACTCCACAGTGTGTGTGTGTGTGTGTGTTCGTGTTCTTTATTCATCAGTGGACATGGGTGTTGTTTCCATATCTGGGCTGTTAATACTACAGTGAACTTGGCTGTGCAGATGCCTCCTCGTGATCCAGGTTCTACTTCCTATAGATATGTGCCCAGAAGTAGGATCATTGAATCATATGGTAGTTCCTTTTTTAATTTTTTGAGGAACTTAACCTTTTTTGTCCATAATAGCTGTTATCAATTTACATTGTCACCAAGAGTACACAAGGGTTTTCTTTCCTCCACATCCTCAGTAACATTTGTTACCACTTTTTGATAATAGCCATTCTAACAGATGTGAAGTGATACCATGGTTTTTATTTGCCTTTGCCTTATGATTAGTGATATTAAGCACCTTTTCATGTATTTATGGACTATTTGTGTGTCTTTGGAAAAATGTCAGTTCAGGTCTCTTTGGCCCATTTTTAAATCAGATTTTTTTTTTTTTTTTTTTTTTTTTTTTTTTGCCTTTGAGTTGTAGGATTTCCTTATATACTTTGGCTATTAACCCATTATCAGATAGATGGTTTAGAAATACCACTTCATTGATTTATCCCACTTCATTGATTTCCTTTTCATTTTATTGATTATTTCTTTTGCTATGTAGAAGCTTTTTAGTTTGATATAGTCCCACTTATTTATCTATTTATACTTTTGGTGTCATAAAAAATAATTGCCAAGACCTGTGTCAGGGAACTTTTTCATTATGTTTTCTTCTAGGAGTCTTATAGTTTCAGGTCTTCTGTTTAAGTCTTTAATCCATTTCAGGTTAATTTTTGTAAGTAGAGTGAGATTGGAGTCCAGTTTCATGAGCATAGCAATTTCAGTAGCATGTGATTATCCAATTTTCCCAGCACAGTTTTTTGAAGGGATTTTCCTTTCCCTTGAGTATTCTTGGTTTCCTTATCAAATACTAGTTGGCCATATACTCAAGAGTTTGTTTCTGTGCTCTCAGTTCTGTTTCAGTGGTCCACATGTCTATTTTTCTTTTTAATGTTTATTTACTTTCGAGAGAGAGAGAGACAGTGTGCGAGCAGGGGAGGGGCAGAGAGAGAGAGAGAGGGCGACACAGAATCCGAAGCAGGCTCCAGGCTCTGAGCTGTCAGCACAGAGCCCGATGTGGGGCTTGAACTCACAGACCGCAAGATCATGACCTGAGCCAAAGTCAGACATTTAACCAGCTGAGCCACCCCGGCGCCCCATGCATGTCTATTTTTATGCCAGTACCGTAGTGTTCTGATTATTACAGCTTTGTAATATAGTTTGAGATCAGACAGTGTGATGCATTTTACTTTGTTCTTTCTCAGGGTTGCTTTGGCTACTAGATCTTTTGTGGCTCTATACAAATTTTGGGATTATTTTTCTATTTCTGTTAAAAAATGACATTAGAATTTTGATAAGGATTGCATTCAGTGTATAGATGGCTTTGGGTAGTGTGGACATCTTAACGATACTCATTCTTCGAAATCCTGAACATGGCGTATCTTTCCATTTATTTGTGTTGTCTTTATTTTCTTTCATCAAAGTCTTAAGGTTTCAATGCACACTTCTTTTTCCCTCCTTGCTTAAATAACATTCCTAAGTACTATATTTGATTTTGATGCTGTTTTAAGTGGAATTGTTTTATGTGTTTCTTTTTCAGGTATTTCATTGTTAGTATATCAGAACAACTGATTTCTATATGTTGATTTTACATCCTGCAACTTTACTGAATTTGTTGGTTAATTCTAACAGTTTTTTGGTGGAATATTTAAGGTTTCCTAGATATAAAATCATATCACCTGCAAATCCTTTCTGATTTGGATGCTTTTTTCTTTTTCTTGTTTGATTGTTCTGGCTAAGGCTGCCAAGACTCTGTTGATTAGAAGTAGTAAGAGTGGTCATCCTGCATTGTTACTGGTCTTAGAGGAAAACCAGTCTACTTTTCACCACTGAATGTGATGTTGGCTGTGGACTTGTCATATATGGCCTTTATAATGTTGAGTAACATTCATTTCATATCCACTTGTTGAGAGTTTGTATCATGAATGGATGTTGAACTCTGTCAGATGCTTTTTCTATATTGAGATCATGTGATTTTAATCTTTCATTCTATTAATGTATCACATTTATTGATTTGCATATGTTGAACCATTTTTATATCTCGGATTAATCCTACTTGCTCATGATGAATAATCTTTTTAAAGTGCTACTGAATCAAGGTTGCTAGCATTTTGTTAAGTATTTTTGTATTGATACTCACCATGGATATTGGATAGTTTTCTTGTAGTGTCCTTACCTGGCTTTTGTATTGGGTATTACTGGCCTGATAAAATGAGTTTGGAAGTGTTCCCTTCTCATCAGTTTTTTGGGAAGAGTTTGGGAAGGATTGGTGCTAATTCTTTAAATATTCGTTAGATTTTACCAGTGAGTCCCTCTGGTCCGGGCTTTTCTTTACCGAGAAATTGTCGATTACTGATTAAATCTCCTTACTCTATTGGTCTATACAGATTTTCTGTTTCTTCATGATTCAGTCTTGGTAGGTTGTACGTTTCTAGGAATTTATTCATTTCTTGTAGATTCTTTAATTTGTTGGCATATAATTTTCATAGTAACTTTATACTCTTTTTTGTGTCTGTAGTATCAGATGTAGTGTGTCCTCTTTCCTGCCCAATTTCGAATCCTCTTTTTTTCTTAGTTTTGCTAAAAGTTTGTCAGTTTTATCTTTTCAAAAAGCAGCTCTTAGTTTTGTTGATCTTTTGTATTGTTTTTCTGGTCTCCTTAATTTATTTTTCTTTGATCTTTATTATTTCCTTCCTTCTGCTAACTTTGGGCTTATTTTTTCTTTTTCTAGTGTCTTGAGGCATAACGTAGATTATTTGAGATAGTTCTTTTTTTCCTCTTTAAGTTTATTTTTTGAGGGAGAGAGTATATGCATGTGCATGTTAGTGGGGGAGGGGCAGAAAAAAAGGGAGGGAGAGAATCCCAAGCAGGCTCCACACTGTCAGCACAGAGCCCAACTTGGGGCTCAAACTCACAAACTGTGAGATCATGACCTGAGCCAAAATCAAGAATAGGATGCTTAACTGACTGAGCCACCCAGGCACCTGTTTTTATTTTTTTAAGTAGGCTCCACACCCAACATGGGCTTATACTCATGACCCTGAGATTAAGAGTTGCATGGTCTACTGACTAAGCCAGCCAGGCGCCCCTATTTGAGATACTTTTAATATAAACGTGTACCCCATCAACTTCCCTCTTAGAAGTACTTTTGCTGTATCCCCTAATATGTTTTATTTCTATTTTGATTTGTTTCAAGATATTTTTTATTTTGGTTTCTTTGACCCACTGCTTGTTTAGTGGTGTAGTATTTCCTTATATTTGTTAATTTTCCAGATTTCCTCTTAATGATTACTCTTTTGATTGGAAAAGATACTTGGTATGATTTTAGTCTTCTTAAATTTGCTAATACTTGTTTTGTGACCTAACATATGGTACCCTGGAGAATGCACCTTGTGCACTTGAGAAGAATGTATTTAGCTGCTATTGAATGATCTGTATATGTCTGTTTCATCCATTACATAGTTTAAGTCCAAGTCCAATTTTTTAATTGATTTTCTTGCTGAATAATCTCTCCATCGTTGAAAGTGAGGTATTAATGTCCCCTACTATTATTGTGTTGTTATCTGTTTTTCCCTTCGCATCTGTTGGCATTCGCTTAATGGATTTAGGTGCTCCGATGTTGAGTGCATACCTTGTTTTATTGCATTTTGCAGACTGCTTTTTTTTTACATATTGAAGAAATTCTGTCGGCACCATTTTTTCAACAGCACTTGCTCACTTCATGTCTTTGTCACCTTTTGGTAGTTATCACACCATTTCAAACTTTTTCATTGTTACTTACTTATGATGATCTGTGATCAGTGATTACAACTCCCTGAAAGTTAAGATGATGGTTAGCATTTTTTATTAAGGTATGTACACTGTGTTTTCAGACATAATGCTGTTGTACACTTAACAGTCTACAGTATAGTGTAAACATAACTCGTATCTGCACTGGAAAACCAAAAATTTCATTTGATTCACTTTTATCAGTGGCTCTGGAACCTACCCATATCTCCAAGTTATATCTGTATACATTTACAATTCTATCCTGTTGATGAACTGACCCATTTATCGTTAAATAATGGCCTTTATCTATTACAGCTTTTGAGTTAAAGTGTATTTTTTTTAATAAGTATAGCTACTCCTGCACTCTTTTGGTTTCCACTTATATGAAAATTTTTTTACATCCCTTCATCTTGAGCCTGTGTGTGTCCTTGAAGCTGAAGTGAATCTCTTATAGGCGGTATATAGTTGGGTTTTGTTTTCTATCCATTCAGCCACTCTGTTCCATTTCATTGGAGAATTTAATCCATTAACATTTGGAGTAATTATTGATAGGTAAGTACTTACTAATCCCATCTTATTAATGTTTTCTGGCTATTTTGTAGCTGCTGCGTTCATTCCTTCCTCTCTTACTATCTTCCTTTGTGAATTTATGATTTTCTATAGTGCTCTGGTTTGAGTCCCTTCTCTATCTTTTATGTATCTGTTGTAGGTTTTTGCTCTGTGGTTACCATGACTTGTCTTCTCTAAGAAACCTTTTTCTGTAGAACCAGTTGAATTCTGACTTTCCTGTAACCACATATCTGCCAAGTAATTGTCCCAAGTAATTTATCTTTTGATTACCTGCGTCATCATCAAACAAAAAGAAATAGATAAAAAGTATTGAAAATAGCAAAAATAGTGTTGAAAATACGAGGAAACTAGGGTAAGGAATTTGTCCTACAACCACTTATTAAAACACATTAAGCTACAATAATTAATACAAACCGAGAAACAAATAATAGAGACCAGAATAGATAACTCTAAAACTTACATATATTTAAACTTATGTAAAAGGCATCACAGACCAATGAAAAATGAATGGGTATTATTCTTTAATGCTATAAAAAGTAATTTTCATCACTTCATATGTTAGCATACATTGCTAAAATATTTAAGGAATCAATTGATAAAAATAAAACTATCAAAAAAACCTAGATGACAATATAAATACTTCACTCAACTTGTTTGAAATATTTCCAAAGCAGGGCGCCTGGGTGGCTCAGTCGGTTAAGGGTCCAACTTCAGCTCAGGACATGATCTCACAGTTTGTGGGTTCAAGCCCGACATCAAGCTCTGTGCTGAAAGCTCAGAGCCTGGAGCCTGTTTCGGATTCTGTCTTTCTCTCTGTCCCTCCTCTGCTCACACTGTCTGTGTTTCTCTCAAAATAAATAAACATTTAAAAAATATATTTGCAAAGCATTAAATCAATAGAAGAAATTACAAAGGGTGCGAGCATATTCTTGATTATCTAAAATGTTAAACTTTTAACTCAGAAACCATTATAGACAAACTCCAGATGACAAAATGAGGGAAAGTGTTTTCAACAAAAGGACACGTTAATATCCTTAATTTATAAAGAGATGTTTATAGACCTAATTTAAGCTAAAGCTCAAGTTTAAAATGGACACAGACATATCACAGAAGAAATAAAATTTAACAGATAAGGTGATATAGTCCAATACAGAAGGAATTTTACCAAAATCATTAGCCATGCTTATCTCTGTGTAGGGAGATTCAGGTTTATCCTCATTCTCTGTATTTTTCAGTATTTTCAGTATGGACTACTTTTATAATAAGGAAATCTGTAAACATAACACTTAGAGCCATTCAGTATGTCAGTGTGAATTAATACAATGCTCTTGGATATTATTTGATCATATATATCAAGAGTCATTAAAAATACAGCTTATTGAGGCACCTGGATTGGGCTCAGTTGGTTAAGCATTCGTTTTCTGCTCAGGTCATGATCTCACGGTTCGTGGGTTTGAGTCCTACGTCCGGCTTTGTGCTGACAGCTCAGAGCCTGGAGGCGGCTTCAGATTCTGTGTCTCCCTCCCTCCCTCTCTCTCTCTCTCTCTACCCCTTCTCTGCTTGTGCTTTGTCTCTCTCTCCCTCTCAAAAATAAACATTAAAAAAATTTTTTTAAATACTGCTTATCATTAAATTAGTATTTTCATTCCTAAGAAATGGATAAGTATGTATCACAGGGAAACAATCGTAAAGGTGAGGGAGGGGGAACTATCTTCATATGTTTCCTATTCTTTATTACAATGACGCATTAAAATCTAAAGTTTTAAGAATTACAATAATTCAACCTAATAGAATATTAGGTAGCCATTAAAAATAAAGATCATAGGGGCACCTGGGTGGTTCATTCAGTTAAGTGTTCAGCTCTTGATTTCAACTCTTGATTTCTGATCTTCATGGTTTGTGACATCAAGCTCTGCATTAGGCTCTGCACTGACAGCACAGAGTCTGGGATTCTCTCCTTCTCTCTGCCTGTACCCCACTCATGTGCACATGATCTCTCTCAAAATAAAGCAACATTTTTTTAAATGATCATAAAAGACTAATGTGGGGGGACTACTGCTAATTATGTGAAGTCACAAATGCAGGATCCAAAATTGCATCTATGTTTTACTTACACCAATTTGAAGACCTGCATGAATAAAACAAGTCATGGAGCCGAAAAGTACAGCATCGGAAATATGGTCAGTAATGCTGTAATAATGTTGTATGGTGACAGATGGTGACTACATTTATTGTGACAAACATTAAGTAACATGTGAATTTTTCTGATCACTATATTGTGTATCTGAACTAGTAGAACATTGTATATCAACTATACTTCAATAATTAAAAATTTTTTAATGTTTATTTCTAAGCGTGCACGCACACAAGTGGAGGGTGGGGCAGAGAGAAAGGGAGGCAGAGGATCAGGAGCAGGCTCTGTGCAGACAGTAGAGAGCCTGATGTGGGGCTCAAACTCATGAAGCATGAGATCATGACCTGAGCCAAAATCAGAACTTTTTTAATTTAAAACTGCAACTCAGGGGTGCCTGTGTGGCTCAGTCAGTTAAGCGTCCAACTTTGATTCTAGCTCAGGTCATGATCTCATGGTTCATGAGTTTGAGCTCTGCACTGATAGCTCGGAACCTGCTTGGAATTCTCACCCTTCTCCTTCTTTCTCTCTGTCCCTCCCCCACTTGTGCACATTCTCTCAAAATAAGTAAACAAACAAACAAAAAAACATTAAAAAAATAATAACACATGTTGAGGTGCCTGAGTGGTTCAGTTGGTTAAGCATCTGACTCTTGGTTTCGGCTCAGGTCATGGTCTCACAGTCATGAGGTCGAGCCCTGCATCGGGCTTCCTGCTGAACGTGAAGCCTGCTCGGGATTCTGTCTCTCCCCATCTCTGCCCCCCCCCCATTTGTGCGTGCGCGCTCGCTCTCACAAAATAAATAGTTAAATAAACTTAAAAAAAATTAACACTTCCATGAAATACAAATAAAGGACAAGGAAAAATTAAAATATTTACATTAATTTTTAAAATGCGTTGAGATTGCAAGGATTTTTTCTTCCTATTTGTGGTTTTTGCTGTTTCTGTTTTGTTATAAAACTGGGGGAGCCAACGTGCATACAGAGGAAGAACAAAGTAAATTCTGTGTCCCTCTTCTTTCCTAAATTACATATCTCCTCTAGGAAATTTGTTTCCTCTTCCCACTAAAAAGCCTATAATCTATTAATGTGATTAAGTGAGAGATAATATCTATTGTTTACCTTAAAATGCATTCAGAAAAAGATGGATTGATGGATGTACAAATAATGTAATAAAGGAAATATAGCAGAACATTGGTAATAATCGAATCTCAGTGGTGGGTGTATTCACCTGACATGTTCAACTTCTGTAGTTTTGAAAAATGTTCATAATAAAATGTTAGAGAGAAAATTACTTGGAACACTTTTAGGGGGAAGCGAAAAAAAACAGTTTTTTTTTAAGTTATGAAGCAGTATTCATGAAGGAGTTTTTATTTTCTGTCTGCATTACAGATCAACATGTACAGCAGGCAGTGAAATGTCATTAACAAGGTAGCATGCCATGAAATTTACTGGATTATCTTCTCTCTCCCTCTCTCCCCCTCCCCCTCTGTCTCTTTTCCTTTCTGCATGTGTGTGTGTGTGCACGCACAGCTATTTTGTTTTCCTTTATCTTACAAAAGACCGTCGTTTCCTCACCATAAATATTATGAACAAGACTACTTCTGAAGTGTGGCTGATAGACGGCCTAAGCCCTTGGGACCCGCCAGTACTTATCCAGAAGCGAATATATGGCGTCCTTTACTACATTGAGCACAGAGATGACGAATTATACATTCTCACTAATGTTGGCGAGCCTACAGAATTCAAGGTAATCCTGGATTCTCCTTGTCCCTATATGGTCTGTTCAAAAGTGTCACCCTTCCATCAACAACATTCCTTGCTCTAAGAGTTAACCGCTTTGTAGACTTTTGGTAAACTGTAGAGATTGATGCCACCTTCCCATGCACAACCAATCCCATTTCTCTTCCCTCAGATACAATACATGTTGTAATTGTGCCTAAAAAGGTTAGTAAATGAAACCTACTTTATCCTGATTATATCAGTTGTGAAAGCTAAACTTAATGATTTGAAAGAACAAACCTTTATAAGTTCATGACTTTGTAAGTTAGCAATTTGGATTGATCCCAGCCAGGCTCCTTAATGTATCCACAGTTAGCTGGCTATCGAACGCCTTCGCCCAGACCTCCATTGGTTTGCTGTGAGGTGAGCACTAGGCCATGCTCTCACCACACAGCAGGCTAGCCTGGGCTCATCGGCATGGCGACGGTCACACTGCAGGTCTGATGCGTTCTTTGGCTCTTCTAGATGCTGTAGTTAGCGCGTTTTGTTACCTGGATCTCTTCCGACTTTGTTCTCACACAGCTCATGAGAACAGCAGCTGATACCCCTGCAATCATGAATTGGGATTTATTTTTCACAATGAAGAGGAATACCAAAGTCGTGGACTTGGACATGTTTAAGGACCACTGCGTTCTGTTCCTGAAGCACAGCAATCTCCTTTACGTTAATGTCATTGGTCTGGCTGACGACTCCGTTCGGTCTCTGAAGGTATGTGTAATTCTCAAAAGACAACACTGTTAATCAAAATACATCCAGTTCAGTGTAACAGGACGTCACATTTTGAGTAAGAGCGAGGTACTGTTTCTTGAATTTAATTTCAGTGAAACTTGGCATACTGGGTCTTTTCATGTTTAGAAGGTTTATTTTAAAATTATTTAGATGACCTTGCTTTTGATAAAATTTTATTTAAAATGCTGTTTTACAGCATAAACTTAAGAAGTAGAGTTCGGTGTCGTTATGTTTCTCTTTCCACATGTCTCGGCGTAATCATACATCTCTACATCTGTAGGTATACTAATCACTCAGGCCAACTTGCTGGCTAGTGCCTCACCCACTGCTGCTGCTCCCGCCCCACACCCCCTAGGGGTAAGAGGCATGCCTTGGCAGAAATACCATCTTCTTTTTGTTAGTTTTCTTACCGGCGGGGGCATCGGGAGCGGTGGCCAAGAAACCTTTGGTCTCTTTCAGTAGGGGGTGGCCGTGGTCTCCACCGCAGGACGGCCGTGGTGGCGGCACATCTGCCTGGCAGGCCGACTTGCTGATGCTGCCGGGAAAGATTATCCGCCTCCGCAAGAGAACTTGTTAAATTTGGCGAATGTCAGGCTTACAACCTGGTTCGAAAGCGACATGAACATGTAGGTTCGATAACAGGTGCTAAAGGGACGGGGAAAGGCCTCCACTTTACTTGATACTGGAAAGAGTTGTTCAGCCAGTTGACCACTTATACCTAGCTGGGGGCCTAGCCAGCATGGGGTGTGAAATGCCATTTGAGCGTCTTGTTTGGTTAGATTTTATCCCAAATAATTGAAATCAGTACTTTTTTTTTTTTTAAGCTTATTTGTTTTGAGAGCGAGTGAGAGAACATGAGCAGTGAGAAGGGCAGAGAGAAAGAGAGAATCCCAAGCAGGCTCCTTGCTCAGCGCAGAGCCCGACACAGGGGTCAGTCTCACAACTGCAAGGTCTGAGCCAAAATCAAGAGTTGGGCACTTGACTGAGCCACCCCAACTTCCCAAGTTCTTTATATATTTTAGAAACTAACCCTTTATCAAATATATCATTTTAACCCTTTATCAGATACATCATTTGCAGATATCTTCTCCCATTCTGTAGGTTGCTTTTCAGTTTTGTTGTTTCCTTAGGTTTATTTTTGCCTTTTGTTTCCCTTCCCTTGTCTGGAAAAAAGTTGCTATGGCCAGGTCAGAGAACTTACCGCCCTTGCTCTCTTCTAGGGTATCTATGGTTTCAGGTCTCACATTTACATCTTAAATCAATTTTGAATTTGTTTTTGTGTATGGTGTAAGAGCGGTCCAGTTTCATGCTTTTGCGTGTTGCGTACAGCTTTCCCAACACCGTTTGTTGAAGAGACTGTCTTTTTCCCATTGGATATCACTTCCTGCTTTGTCCAACGTTAATTTACCGTATAGTCGTGGATTTATTTCTGGTTTTTCTTTCTGTTCTGTTGACCTGTATGTCTATTTTTGTGCCAGTATCTACTGTTTAGGTCACTACAGCTTTGTGATATAACTTGAAATCCAGAATTGTGATGTCTCCAGCTTTGCTCTTCTTTTTCAAGATTGTTTTGGCTATTTGGAGTCATTTGTGGTTCCATACAAATTTTAAGATTGTTCTATTCTGTGAAAGATGCTGTTAGTATTTCGATAGGGATTGCACTAAATGTGTAGATTGGTTTGGGTCATGTAGACATTTCAACAGTATTCTCTTTTCCAGTCTATGAGCATGAAATGTCTTTCCATTCGTGTCGTCTCTAATTTCTTTCATCGGTGTTATGATTTATGGCTTACAGAGTCTAGATGCTTCACCTCTTTAGTTAGGTTTATTCCTAGGCATCTTATTATTTTAGGTGTAATTGTAAATTGGACTGTCGTCTTGATTTCTCTTTCTGCTGCTTCATTATTGGCATATAGAAATGCAACACATTTCTGTAGATTGATTTTGTACCCTACAGCTTTACTGAATTCGTTGATCAGTTCCAGCAGTTTTTTGGTGGAGTCTTTCAAGTTTTCTATTTATAGTATCATGTCATCTGCAAATAGTGAAAATCTTACTAGTGAAAATTTTACTTTTTCCTTACCGATTTGGAAGCCTTTTATTTCTTTTTGATATCTGATTGCTGTGGCTAGGACATCTAGAACTTGAATAAAAGTGGTGAGAGTGGACATCCTTATCTTGTTCCTAACCTGAAGGAAAGGTTCTGTTTTTCCCCATTTAGGATGATGTTCGCTGTGGGTTTTTAATAAAGAGCCTTTCTTATGTTGAGCCATGTTCCTTCTAAACCTACTTTGCTGAGGGTTTCTTTGATCATGAGTAGATGTTATACTTTGACAAATGATTTTCTGCATCTACTAAAGTGATCATATGGTTCTTATCCTTTCTCTTACCAGTGTGACGTATCACATTAATTGCTTTGCAAATATTGTGCCACTCTTGCAACCCAGGAATAAACCCCACTTGGTCGTGGTGAATGATGTTTTTAATGTATCGTTGGATTCGGTTTGCTAGTATTTTGTTGAGGATTTTTACATCTGTGTTCTTCAGGGATATTGGCCTATGGTCTCTTTTTTTGTGGTGTCTTTGTGTGGTTTTGGTATCCAATTAATGCTGGCCTCATAGAATGAATTTGGAAGTTTTCTGGTTTTTTTTGGAATAGTTTGAGAAGAATAGGTATTAACCTTTCTTCATATGTTTGGTAGAATTCCTCTGTGAAGCTATCTGGTCCTGGACTTTGTTTATTACTGATTTGATGTCATTGCTGGTTATTGGTCTTCAAATTTTTTATTTCTTTCTGTTTCAGTTTTGGTAGGTTGTATGCTTCTAGGAATTTTTCCATTTCTTCTAGGTTGTCTAGTTTTTTGGCATAATTTTTCCTAATATTCTTTTATAATTGTATTCCTATGGTGTTTGTTGTTATTTCTCCTCATTTGTAATTTTATGTCTTTGGGTCCTTTTTCTTTCTTGAGAAGTCTGGCTAGAGGTTTATCAACTTTATTGATCTGTTTTTTTCCAAAGAACCAGCTCCTCGTTTATTGATCTGTTATAGTTTTGTTTTGTTTTTAGTTTCTGTGTCACTTATTTCTGCTCTAATTTTTATTATTTCCTTCCTTCTGCGGGTTTTAGTTTTTTTGTTGTTGTTTTTCTAGCTCCTTTAGGTGTAAGGTTAGGTTGTTTATTTGAGATATTTCTTGCTTCTTACATTTGCCCTATATTGCTATCAATTTCCCTCTTAGAACCACTTTTGCTACATCCAAAAGGTTTTGAACCGTTGTGTTTTCTTTTTCGTTTGTTGCCATGTACTTTTTTATTTCTTTAATTTCCAGGGCGACCTGTTCATTGTTCAGGAGCATGTTATTTAACCGCCATGTATTTGTGGTTTTTCCAGATTTTTTTCTTCTGGTTTCATAGCGTCGTGGTCAGAAAAGATGTATGATTTTGATCTTTTTAAATTTGTCGAGGCTTGTTTTGTGGCCTAATAAGTGACAAATGTTCCATGTACACTTGAAAACAAATGTGTATTCTGGCGTTTTAGGATGGAGTGGCCTGAATATATCCATTAAATCCATCTGATCCAGTGCATCATTCAAAGCCATTGTTTCCTTGTTGATTTTCTGTTTAGTTAATCTGTCCATTGAGGTAAGGGGGGTGTGAAAGTCCCCTACTGTTACTGTATTATTACCAATTAGTTACTTTATGTTTCTTATTAACCATTTTATGTATTTGGGGCTACTCTGTTGGGTGCATATATTTGATAATTATTATATCTTCGTATGTTGTCCCCTTTATGATTATATAGTATCCTTCTTTGTCTCTTATTACAGTCTTTGATTTAAAATCTATTTTGTCTGATAGCAGTATTGCTACTCAAGCTTTTCTTTGACATTGATTTGCATGATCAGTGTTTCTTCATTCCCTCACTTTCAATCTGTAGGTGTTTTTAGATCTAAAATGAGTTTCCTGTAGGTAGCATATGGATGGGTCTTGTTTTTTACTCATTCTGTCACCTTGTGTCTTTTCATTAGAGCGTTTAGTCCATTTATATTTAAAGTAATTAATTTATTGCCATGTTATTACTTGTTTTGTAGTTGTTTCCGAAGTTTTTCTCTGATCTTTTCTTCTCTTTCTTTCAGGGTTTGCTGGTTTTCTTTAGTGGTATATTTGGATTTCTGTCTCTTTACTTTCTGCGTATTTATTAGTAGTTTTTTATTTGTGGTTACCATTAGGGTTTTATGTAGCCTCTTCTGCATATAGCAGAAGTCTGTATTAAGTTGATTGTCGTTTAAGTTTGAACCCATTCTTTACTCCTCCCCTCCCCAAATTTTAGATATATGGTGTCATATTTTACATCGTTTTATTTTGTGAGTTCCTTGACTGATTTTTTACAGAAATATTCATTTTTACTGATTTCGTGTTTCCTACCTTCATACTTTCTTTGGTCTTTCATTTCCACTCAGAATCCCCTTTAATATTTCTTGCAGGGCTGGCTTTATGGTCATGAACTCCTTTAGTTTTTGTTTGGGAAACTCTTTTATCTTCTTCTATTCTGAGTGATAGCCTTCCTGAATATAATTTTGGCTGCAGGTTTTTCCTGTTCAGCATTTTGAATACATCATGCCACTCTTTTCTGACTTGGAAAAGTTTCTGCTGAAAAACCCACTGATAGCCTTATAGGGTTTCCTTTGTATATAACTGTCTTCTTTTGTCTTGCTACTTTTTTTTTTATTCAATTTTTTAACGTTTATTTAGTTTGAGAGAGAGAGAGACAGAGTGCAAGTGGGGAAGGGGTAGAGAGGCTCAAGCCCACAAACGGTGAGATCATGACCTGAGCCGAAGTCAGACACTTAACCAACTGAGCCCTACCCAGGCACCCCTTGTCTGGCTACTTTTAATATCTTTTCTTTATCACTATATTTTGTCATTTTAATTACAATATGTCTTGCTATGGATCTGTTTTTGTTGGTTTTTATTTGGGGGGGAGGGAGTGGTTCTCTGTGCATCCTGGATCTGGATATCTCTTTCCTTCTCCAGATTAGGGATGTTTTCAGCTACTATTTCTTCAGATAAATTCTCTGCACCCCTTTTTCTCTCTCTTCTTCTTCTGGGACTTCTAGAATACAACCGTTATTATGTTTGATGGAATCACTGAGTTCCCTAAGTCTATTCTCGTTTTCCGTAATTCTTTTTTCTCTCTTTTGTTCAGCTTGATTACTTTCCATTACTCTGTCTTCTAGGTACTCGATTCGTTCCTCTGCTTCTTCCAGCCTGCTATTCATTGTATCAGGCATGTTTCTCGTTTTGTTTATTGAACCCTTTATCTCTGCTGTGTTAATAGTTTCACTGATGTCCACCATTCTTCTCTCAAGTCCATTGAGTATCCTTATGATCATTGCTTTAAATTCTCCATCAGGCACATTACTTCTGTCTGTTTCACGTAGATCTCTGGCGTTTTGTTCATTTCGGACAAAGCCTGTCCTCTCATTTTGTCTAAGTTTCTGTGCCTCTTTCTGTGTGAGGAAGGGCAACTACCTTTCCTGTTCTTGACGGTAATGGTCCTCTAGTGCCCTGCAGTATAATGTCCTCTGTTCCCGAGGACCTGATGCCTCCAGGAGTGTCTCCTGTGGAACATCATCTCTTTAATTTATTCTGTATCCTTCCTATTCCCTGACCCTTCCCAACCTGTAGTACCTACCAGGCTTTGTTAGTGTTTTGAGTCATCAACACAGAATCAATACTACCTTATATGTTAGGTTCTACTTAAAGAAAGTTCATAGATTAGAGCCTTTCATGAACTGGATGATACTGATTAATATGCAGGGACAGTGCATACACAAAGGACAAAGTCTTTAAGCCAGACTGTGAGTAGATTATAAAGTATTTCTGTATGTAACGTCTCTGCCCAGTAGGCACTTCACTAAAAGATCTTTTTAAACTCCATCTGGGCAACAGAAATGTAAAACCCGTAATATATTTGCCTCTTATCCTTGGTCATCATATTATCAGTTTTTCCTGGTAATTTCTTTTCACAAAAAGAAGTTATGATAATTTTTAATTGGTTATGGTATTTAGGCAAATTGGGGACATTTTTTGGCTTTGTACTAACATCAGTTCACATGGAGGCATTTGCACACTTGGGCCGGTTTTCTTTCAGTGTGTATATCTTAACCGTCCCTTCAGCGAGACAGACGACTACGATTGCTGGTAGGACGCTGAAGCTGAACCTGTTTCTTTGAGGTAGCAAAGAAATATCTGCATATCTCCTAGCCAATTTATCATTATTCTTGGGTGCCGTCCATTAATGTATCCAGTTGGTACTACAGTCTTTTCAATAGGAAATGCGGTTTAAGATCTCCTTGAGATGGTTAATGCCTATTTCTATATCAGCTGGACAAACTTGAACAAAAATTGTTCTAGTTTTTGTTATGGTAAAACTTTTCTTTTTATTTTTTAATATTTATTTTTGAGAGACAGAGGGAAGGGCAGAGAGGGAGAGACATAGAATCCGAAGCAGGCTTCAGGCTCTGAGCTGGCAGCACAGAGCCCAACACGGGGCTCGAACACACAAGCCGTAAGTTCATGACCTGAGCCAAAGTCAGCCGCTTAACTGACAGAGCCACCCAGGCACCCGTTACAGTAAAACTTTAACCTTGGTCCCAGTACTTTAAGAAATACACCCAAAGAGTTATTATTGGAACCACTTGGTTTGAAACTATGACCACTTACCACATGGGACACATGGAAACACCAAAGGACAGAAAAACGTGGGCCTCTGTGGACTGAGGCACTGCATACCCTCTTTTTGAGACTTGGTTACAAGGTGAGTAGTGAGTAGCAGTGGTGCTCTTTCCCAGTAAGGTCTCTGTTTACTCACTCCCATTTATGCTTCCAGACTTCACAATTTTGACGTGTCACATGCTTCTTTCCGGGTTTTTGGCTTTCACTTAAGTAGACAGATTATCCTTGAACATAGTCCTCGATCTGAGGACAGTAAATTAGGAACTCTGTTTGAGAGATATTTGATATATATCCTTAGAGTGATTCAGGAAGATCGATTCTTTGGACTCATTGTAAGACATATGCTCTCTGAACATAAACTCTTTGGCTGTAGTTTCTACAGGGTAGATGGTGCACTCTTTACGCGCATAGCCCCCACCTGCCCTTTTTGAATAATCCCAACCGGTGACATTGCTGTGGCAAGACCTCTGATTTTCTTTCTGCAATTACCCAGGAAAGGAAGGGCAGTTTTCTTTTCATGTTCTGATTCTCAGTACCATTTCTTACATTCTGCCCGCCTGCTTACCAGAGTTCTTTGAAAGGTGTAAGAGGGATGTTAGTGGCTGGCTTGAAACTGGACCCTGCTGCTCTGAGAGAATAAATTTTGATTTCTTTCCTGTTTTCTTAAAGTTAAGAATCCGAATCGTAATAGCCGTGCGTTTCTCAGAGTGGATGTGCCAGGAAAGGTTTTGTTCTGCACAACAGTCAGCCCAGGAGCTAGAGTTAGAAACAGATTGTAAATGCTTCAGTGCTGCCGCGCCAGTCTGCAGCCCTGGAGTGGTAACTGTCATCACTGCGGCTGTCCAGGCAGCAGGGGAAGGGCTGGCGGGTAAACCATTAAAAACCACCTGAGCGAGATTTCCTGCCATAAGAACAGAGATCTGGGGATGTTGCCGGGTTCTGGAAGTATTATTTGATTTGCTCCTATTCTTAGCCATTTTACTATTCACTGCCCAAGTTTATACCCAACATAAATATCTTTATTAGAAGAGCTGTCCTGTAAATCCAAAGTCATGATAAACCATTTTCCTGTAATATTTCCTTATTTTATTGGTCATTAATGTGGAGTCCTGTTCACAGGATGATTTGTTACTTGGAATATATTCTGTGGTGCTGAAATAATACTTTTTAAATGAGAAATTATGTATAAGGGATAAAAGTAAACTTGATGTCCACATTATCTTGTTGTAGCTGACTCAGAAACTTAATTAACGATACTCAGTGTGTCGATAAAGAGTAAAAATAACTTTTATTTCTTTAGCTCCCTCCTTGGGCCTGTGGATTCATAATGGATACAAATTCAGACCCAAAGAACTGCCCCTTTCAGCTTTGCTCTCCAATACGTCCCCCAAAGTACTACACATACAAGTTTGCAGAAGGCAAACTGTTTGAGGAAACTGGACACGAAGACCCAATCACAAAGACTAGTCGCGTTCTACGTCTAGAAGCCAAGAGCAAGGTAAGTCTTCGTAATCCCGACTCTGAGGCTCCATCTACCGCATGCGTACTACTTGATAAGCATTACGCAGTTGCTGCTGGTGTTACGTTAGCACGGTTTTGTAAAGTGGATGTCACATACCACAGTAAGACCCAAATGATTTCAGGGGATCCATGGATTTTTTTTTAATACTCCCATATTTATTTTAACGTGGCTCAGAGGATGTATAGCTTGCGCATCAAGCCCTTGATTCCATCAAGGCTTGTTAATATTTCGAGTTTTGAATTTGAATTTTGAAAGTTGACTTCCATAGTTTCTGGTTATGGCAGAAAATTGTGAAGGTGGTAAGCAGTTGACTAGAATGCTCCAGTCTAGTAGGGAAGACGATTGATGTTGAAGGAGTAAGTGCTCATGTACTTGAGCCGTGTTGAGTGCAGTGGAAACAGGGCACAGGGACCTTACCTAGGCCGGAGGGACCACACAAGGCTTCTGAGGAAGTGAAGTCTCAGGTAAGACCTGGGGGATAATTAAGAATTAAACTAGAAAAGGGGCAGGAGGAAAACACGTGTGTAGAGGCTCTGAATTGAGGGAGCAGTGGTACGTTCAAGAAGTATAAAGGAAGGGGGTGCCTGGTTCGCTCAGTCGGAGGAGCACGCGACTCTTGATCTCAGGGTCATGAGCTCGAGACACATGTTGGGTTTAGAGATTACTTAAATAAATAGTTTTTATTTTTTAAGTATAAAGGAGGACAGTATGGCCAAAGTGTAGAGTGGAAGAGGTAAGACTGAGGGCAGCGGGAAAAGTAGAAAATTTGTGCAAGTGAGGAACAAATTAATAAACCGTGGCCATGGATTTAAGGAATTTTCAGACCTTGGCATATCCCACATCTGATAATTTCATACGTGCTGGCAATGAATTGTGACACAGCCTTTGTCTTTGAGTTTTTTCTTCATTGATTTCTTTTAATATCTTTAAGTATATATACTTTTAATAATATAAGAGCAATGCACATTTCTTAGAATAAATACAAAAATGGAGAGTGTACAAAGTTTAGATGACTACTTTTCAGTCCCATTTCCTGTACCTCTTAGATGTAATTCTTGCTTACCATTTATCGTATCACTTTCCAGCTTCTGGTGCTTGGTTTATTGTCAACAAAATACATATTTACAGGGGTGCAGTCGGTTGAGCATCCGACTTTCGGTAATCTCACAGCTTGTGAGCTCAAGCCCCGTATCGGGCCCTCCACTCTCAGCGCAGAAAAAAATATTTGCAGGCTTTGTTTTCTTTTAAAAATGTGGGACTATACCAGTCCGTCAAAATGTTGTAGTTCTCACACCCTGAGTGGAAAGAACAGGGGATCTAGGTCCTGGGGGCACTCAGGGATGCTTCATGAATTCGGGAAGGAAGGAGACAGGTGCTAACGGAAGCTGCTGTCACTTCCCACAGGCATTTTCGCACTGCTTATGGGCTCGGATCCAGCCCGTCAGGACTCGGTTCCATCCCTCGCCTCTTTCTTTTCATAAGTTTTCTACTATCAAGTTTTTCTCTGATTCTTTGACTGAAGTTGGGGAGAAGGCAAGGAGATGAAAAGACAAAGATAATGTTAGAGAGATTGTCTTTTTTTTTTTAATGTTTATTTTTGAAAGAGACAGAGCATGAGCAGAGGAGGGACGGAGAGAGGGAGACACAGAATCTGAAGCAGGCTCCAGGCTCTGAGCCGTGGGGCCCGACGTGGGGCTCGAACTCACAGACCGCGAGATCATGACCTGAGCCGAAGTCGGCCGCTTAACCAGCTGAGCCACCCAGATGCCCCACTCTACGTCTTTTTATAAGAATGAACTTTTGGGGTGCCTGGGTGGCTCAGTCGGTAAAACAGCCGACTTCGGCTCAGGTCATGATCTCGCGGTCTGGAGCCTGCTTCAGATTCTGTGTCTCCCTCTCTCTCTGCCCTTCTCCTGCTCACGCTCTATGTCTCAAAAATAAATAAACGTTAAAAAATTAAAAAAAAAAAAAGAATGAACTTTTCACATTCTGTGTCTCCACACTCTCTGCCTCTCCCCCACTCACATTCTGTATCTTTCTCAAAAATAAATAAACATTAAAAATTTTTTAAAAAAAGGAATGAACCTTACCTTACTGAGAAGGGAAACTTCAGGTACATGCCATGGCAAACTGAGTGTGAGAAAGAATGCT
The DNA here is from genome assembly GCA_030068075.1 of Paguma larvata. Classification (NCBI taxonomy): domain Eukaryota; kingdom Metazoa; phylum Chordata; class Mammalia; order Carnivora; family Viverridae; genus Paguma; species Paguma larvata. The sequence continues at coordinate 73,826,819 of CM057836.1, forward strand.
GAAAGCCTTCCTCCTCATTTGATAACACCCCAGTGCCCCAAAGTTAAGTTTTCAAAATGAGAATGAAAAAAATAGGGGGAGTGGCTTGGTTGTATTATTCTCCTTTTATTATTTCTTCTTGTTTTATGTAAACTAGCACTATTTCACTAGTTTCTGTGATCAGGGTCAGAACCAACTTCTCTACCCTTTTTTATGGAAGGAAGATTGGAATAGTTTTAGGTTAATTTTGTCTGTCCAGAGGGTACCTGATTTTAGTCAATTTGGGATCAATGAATGTGAACCGGGGACCAGTTCACCTGCCCTAAAAGTTAATATAGATGTTCAGATTTATAAAACTTAAACCACGTTTAAACATTTTAAAAACAACATTAAGCCTTTGAAGAGGATGAGGATGGATGTCAGTAGGGGTCAGTAAGAAACTCTGGTGCTAATGGCTGAGGATTCTGCCCACAGAGGACAGAGAATTTAGGTAAAACTTCTTTAGTCAGCACATTTGTAAATCTGCAAGGGTGTGAGATGTCAGGATCTCGCCACAGGCTTGGGGACATTGCTATGCTGGTGTGTCTTGTCTGGGTAGGTATATTTTGACTTCTCTTGAAAGAAAACAATTACAGTAATAGTAGGTAGTAAAGAACTCTTTAAAATCACCTGGAAAGCTGCATTTCATAAAGTGTTTTCAAGCCTGAGTTTTGCTGCTCTTTTCTAGTTAGTATTATGGGTGAACAGAATCGCTGAAAATGGGGATGAACCATGATGTGTCTTTAAAGACCAGGGGCGCCTGGGTGGCTCAGTTGGTTAAGCATCCAGCTTCGGCTCAGGTCATGATCTCACCATTCGTGAGTTCGAGCCCCGCGTCAGGCCCTGGGCTGATAGCTCGGAACCTGGAGCCTTGCTTCAAATTCTGTGACTCCCTCTCTCTAGGCTCCTCCTCCTCTTACACTCTGTCTCTCTCTCTCTCTCTCTCTCTCTCTCTCTCAAAAATAAGTAAACATTGGAAAAAAAAAAAAAAAGGAAGACCATAACTCTGTTGTCTTTTTTTTTTTTTTTTTTGTAATTTCTGTACCCAATGTGAGGCTTGAACTCACAGTTCTCAAGAGTCACGTGCTCCACCTAACTGAGCCAGCCAGGCACCCCTCTGTCGTCTTTATTAAATGAAGTTTGTACTCAGCATCAGTAAGCAGTGCGTGAAATTAGGGATAAACTGTTTTAAAAGGCTTTTATTTACATTGCATGGTGACCCTTCATCTCCAGGACGGAAAATTAGTGCCAATGACCATTTTCCACAAAACGGATTCTGAGGACCTGCAGAAGAAACCTCTCCTGGTACACGTGTACGGCGCTTACGGGATGGACTTAAAAATGAACTTCAGACCTGAAAGACGGGTGCTGGTGGATGATGGATGGATATTAGCATATTGCCACGTTCGGTGAGTCAGCACGGTTTACCTGGCATCTGAGTGTTGTGACGGATGTCCGGAAGAAGGCCCTGTCAGAGAGCAGTTTGTTTTCTCATTTGTGTTACTGGATTTATGTATTCCTAAACATGTGCTGATAGAAACTGATTTAACAGATGAGTTGATCCAAAAAGCAAAAGGGTAGGTTTTTAGGATCTTGCACCAGATGTTTAGAATTGAGATCCCAGTCTGTGTACTCCAACTTCTATTTTATTTTAGCTGTTTTCAAGACACAAATAATATTTTATGTTTCTGCTTACAATTCTTCTCCACCTCCCTATCTCCAAAATAAAATCCAGATTCCTTAGTACATGGTATTTAACATCCTGATGATCTGGCTTGTCCCTGCCGTGAGAGCCTTCTTTACTGCCCCGACACGCCCTGCACCGCAGCCCTGTTCCAGCCTTTCAGATGACAGAGTCCCCCCTCCCCTCTCCGCCCCCCCCCCCACCCCGTGCCTTTGCATATGCTGGGTGTCTTGATGTGTTCCCTTTCTTTGTGCTTCCGGGAACTCATGTTCTTCCTCCAAGACTCGATTAGGTATCATCTCCTTCCTAAGCATTTGTTTTAAGAAGTATATACCCCTACCCTAACAAGCAGATGTTCTTTCTACTGTTTCTCCAGTAACCTGCAGTACACTTGTGTGCAGGCAGCAACCACATTGCTTGGCAGCTGTTCCCCCCAAAATCATGATCTTCTGGGTTGATTTTTGCTTTTGTGTGTGTGTGTGTGTATACATTTTTTTTAGAAAGTTTATTTGTAATCTTGTATCATTTAACCTAATGGTTCTCCTCTGGGTGTACAGTCATCTGAGGAGCTTTTGCTTTTTTATATATATATATATTTTTTAATGTTTACTTATTTTTGGGAGAGAGAGAGAGCATGAGTAGGGGAGACACAGCATGAGAAAGGGAGGCAGAGAATCTGAAGCAGGCTCCAGGCTCCAAGCTGTCAGCTGTCAGCACAGAGCCCGACGTGGGGCTTGAACTCATATATGAGATCGTGACCTGAGCCGAAGTCGGACGCTTAACTGAGCCACCCAGGTGCCCGCTTTCTTATATTTTTAAGGCTTGCATTTAGCACAGTGCCCGGGAAGCAGCAGCAGGCACTCGAAACATATTTGTTGAGGGGGACCTGACTGGCTCAGAGCATGAGTCACGCATGTAAGCCTCACGTTGGGCATAGAGTTTACTTCGAATGAATGAATGGATGGATGAATGCAAAAGAGAAAATGACAAATGACTTATTTTTTAGATAAAACATACTTGTTGAATCTATTTTTTACTGTATCAGGGATTGGCAAACCTTTTCTCTAAAAAACTAAACAGTAAACATCGCAGGCTTTGTGGACCACATATGGTCTCTGTTGTATATTCCTGGTTGGCTTTTTTTCTCCCAGCCTTTAAAAATATAGAAACCATTCTTAGCTCTAAGGCCATTAAAAAAATAAAAAAATAATAATAATAACAGGTCTCCAGGTAGATATTGCCCACGGGCTATTATTGTTTGCTGACCCTGAACTATATATATCATTAATATTTTTTTCCCCACTAAAAATTTTTTTTGCCCTTTAATTTCAGGGGTGGTGGCGAGTTAGGCCTCCAGTGGCACGCCGATGGCCGTCTCACTAAAAAACTCAACGGCCTTGCTGACCTAGAGGCTTGCATTAACACGCTTCACGGCCAAGGCTTTTCTCAGCCAAGTCTAACAGCCTTGACTGCTTTCAGTGCTGGAGGGGTGCTTGTGGGCGCGTTGTGTAATTCTAATCCAGAGCTCCTGAGAGCTGTGACTTTGGAGGTGAGTGTACTTTGCCTCTTCTGTTTACAGAGTGGGGAAGCGAGAAAGCCCTAGAACGCTCTATAAAAAATGTTACGTTTTTTTCACATTTGTCTCTTTCTCAAATATTTTTTAACAACGTTGTTACATTTCTGTCATAGCATAGGGAGTATAACAAAGCTTTTAAATTTTATACACAGAATTGTAGCTTTGGGGGAACTTCTAAACTTAATCTGACTGCTTATCTTTATTTATCCCTTCTTCTTCCCTGACAGTGTTAATTATTGAGAATTTCCACTGAAAGATATTAATGGCTATTCTCATTGACCATTTCTTATTTTTAAGAACATGTAGAGTTGGTAGAAAAGAACAAAGGATATGAGACTCACCAGTTCCAGGGAGTCGGGCAGAGCACACTGTGACTCTGGAATCCATGAAATCATTGGACTGTCCTCCCCATCGACATTTGGGTCCTGAATGTAGGGGCTCTCTGTGTTTTACATACTCCATTAAAGGTCTTTAACGGGTAGTTTTTCTGTACTTTAATTGAAATAGCTTGCTTTATTCTTAAAAGTCTCTACAGTTGACCCTTAAACAGCACGGGGCTAGGGGCCCAGACCCATCCCTGCATAGTCAAAACTCCATGATAAACTTTGGCCTCCTCCGAAAAACTTAACTACAAATAGCCTCCTATCCAGCAGAAACTTTACCAGTAACATAAGCAGTCAATTAACACATTTCGTATATTCTGTATATCACATACTATGTTCTTATAATGAGTTAGAGATAAAATGATATTATGAAGATCATAAGGAAGAGAAAATATGTTTGTTTATACAGTAGTGTATGTATATCTGTTGAAAAAAATCCAGGTGTAAGTGGACTTCATAGTTCAAACCCGAGTCACTCAAGGGTCAACTATATGGTCTTCCTGGTGTCCAAAATTATGAAGTTCTGTTATAGCAGCTCATTTCACCTTCATCATTGTGCTCCTGGTTAGATATTCTAGAAAATAATGACTGAGATGGAGAGAGTAAATTATGTTCAGGGTTTCTTTTTATTTTGACGATATGGGGTATATATACTGTGGGCTTGTAAATAAGTGTTGAATAATCCTCATCTGTAAATCTACTTTTTTAAGTAGAAATGCTAAGTATAGCGGGGGAAAATCTATACACAAAGATAATAATAGCAAAGCTATTTACAATATAAAGAAAATACAACTAGTCTGTGACTTTTAGAAATTAGAAAGGAAATAATCAAAAATGTATGTGTGTGAATATTCATCCCATGTTGCTTATTATAGAGAAGAATTAGAGTCAACCTCTAAATATCCAACAATAGAGGATTCATAGTTTTAATTAGAAGTACCAAACACCAGCTCTAATTTAAGCAGAAAAGGGATTTATTAAAAGGTACCGGGGAGGAACAGGTATACTACCAGTCTTCGAGGCTGCACAGCCAGAAACGTGTCCAAAATATATCATAAAACTGTCCCAGTGAAGTCATCACTGCCACCACTGCTGGGTACAGGTCACCTCATACCGCCAGTGCTGCTTCTAAAAACTCAAAATAAATGTGGCACATTTGCCAGAGGAAATTCTCCACGGCCCTGCTTCTTTGAGTCACGAACTTCCCATTCAGAGTTTGGAGCACATTAGGTCCGATTGGGTAGACCCCGGTCCATGTAGTTATACTCCAAAACTGCAGGGAAAACTAGGAAAGGAACTACCGGGCAGTTAGCACCTCCATAGTGAGAGGCCGCGTCTGCCTCGTAAGGTTAGGGATAGTCTAAATGCAAAAAAAGAGTTCGGATGCTAGGCAGCCAGAAGGAATTGCATTTGCCTACTAGGTTAATGCTAATACAAGAGAAAGCCGGAAAGCATGTTAACAGAAGACTATAAGGTAAGTGAAAAACGCCGCTGCCATCTTCCTAAATGTTTTAACACTGGTTAATAAGCCAGTGAGTTGGATATTATCTAGATTTTCCTCAAGTAACATTTAATACCCTTGTTTTAATGTGCAATGTCCAACTGATAAAGAAGGGTTTACTCGTGTTGGGGTTTGTTTTTTTTTTTAATGGTGATAAAATAACAAAATTTACCATCTGAACTGTTTTTCAGTGTATAGAGTTCAGTAGTGTTCAGTATGTTCACACTGTTGGGGAACCAGTCTCCAGAAAACTCTTTTCATCTTGCAAAACCGAACTCTACCCTCACTGAATAGTAACTCCCCAGTTCCCCCTCCCCCTACACCTCAGAACCACCATTCTCCTTTATGTCTCTGTGAATTAGAATAGCCGTACCTCCTGTAAATGGAATCATACATATTTGTCTTTTTGTAACTGATTTACTTCACTTAGATTAATTACCCTCAAATCCTCACGGTCTATCCATTATTGTAGCATATGTCAGAATTCCCTTACTTTATAAGGCCGAATAATAATCCATTGTGTCATTGTGCATATTCTGCTTACCCGTTCGTCCATCATTGGACACTTGGGTTGCTTCCACCTTTTGGCCATTGTGCATAATGCTGCTATGACTGTGGGTGTACTCTTCAAGACTTTGATTTTAATTCTTTGGGATATATACCTAGGAATAAAATTGCTGGATCATATGGTAATTCTAAGTTTAATTTTTTAAGAAACTAGCATACCATCTGCACCATTTTACACTCCCACCAGTAGTGCATAAGTGTTCCAATTTCTCCACATCCTTGCCAACACCTGTTATCACTTGTTATTTTTGGGTTTTTTTAATCGTACCCCTCCTAATGGAAGTAAGGTGGTAGCATCTATTACTTTTATATAAAATGTTCATATATATATATATATGTGTGTGTGTGTGTGTGTGTGTGTGTGTGTATGAAGGCATCAGACTAAAACACTGTGAAATTAGATGATAGGCCTTTAAGGTATTCAGAGAGAGATACATATATATTAGTGAGTACATATGTATCTCTCTCTGAATACCTTAAAGGCCTTATAAATCACAGGCCCTAGTTAAGGACTGAGTAGTCTGCCTCCTGGGAATCAGCATGGCTTCTTGACTTTTTCTCTCATGTCAGCATGTATATTCATAAAGTATATTTTTCTGAAACTCATTTTACCAATTTGTTAGTCAAAGTTTAAATTTCTTTGGCTTTTTTTTTTTTTTAGGCACCTTTCTTGGATGTTCTCAACACCATGATGGACACTACACTTCCTCTGACATTAGAAGAATTAGAAGAATGGGGGAATCCTTCATCCGATGAAAAACACAAGAACTACATCAAAAGTTACTGTCCCTATCAAAATATTAAACCACAGGTAGTGAATGACCGTTCCGATAAACTATCCGGAAATGATAGAAAAGATCATCAAAAGAACACTTACCCATGCTGAGGCAGGAATTTTGCAGGACTTTAGACTGTTTCTGCTTATAATCCCCAAACCACTTTCAGTGCTGTCTCTGCTCATACACTGTGTTTGTTTCAGTGTAATAGTTCAGAGTAGGTTAGATGTGGTCATGGTCTCACTAGCCAAGAAAAGGGTATTCCAGGTACCAAGTGGTCTAGTACTGTGACACTAGAGACCTCTCAATATGAAATGAGAACAAATTATCTAGCACTTAGGTCAAAAAAATGGAGTTACTTTTCATAACCTATAAGGTAGAAAAGGACCATAGGGAATAATGCAAACGTTGTGCATCTGTTTTCTTTCAGCATTATCCTTCCATTCACATCACTGCGTACGAAAATGACGAGCGTGTGCCTCTGAAAGGAATTGTAAACTATACTGAGAAACTCAAGGAAGCCGTCACAGAGCATGCTAAGGACACTGGTGAAGGTAGGAGACCACCCGGAAGCAGGGAACATAGCCAAATGTTCTATTACCTTTCACGTACCACTCATAGTAGTACATTTTGTGCCACACAGTCGTCTGCCCGTGATTTTGGACAACTGGTTTTCCTATTTGACTACCCAGTTGAGGCATACCTAATAACTATACCTGACTCGCCTCTTTTTCAGAGGATAGTATTAAAATAAGGTAGGCAAGGCACAAAGAAAAATCAATTTAAACATCAAATTATAACTTAGAGATACACTGTCATACAATACTCATGCATTTAACGATATCAATTGAGCCATTATTCTTGGAAACTTCTAGAAAAGAGATTCTGAAGCTTTTGCTCTGGAGCGTCAGTGTTCAGACTAGCTGCTTTAATTTTCTCTAGATCTGTCCATTTCGCTGCACAGGAACTCTCACTTTTTTCTTATTAGCAACACCCTCTGAGCTCAAGGTGGAAGGGACCCACCTACAAGTTTCAGTCACCTTGTTTTTACCTCCATGCCTCTCACCCATTACAAAAGTTGGTGTTTCCAGATCACAAGACTCTGATTCCACAAGGGCCACTGGCCTCTTCTTGCTTCACAACCTTCTCCATGTAGCCCAACAAGTCTCTTCCATCCAGTGTGCTCAGCCACTCAGCCTCCTCTTGCTCTCTCTGTTTCAGAAGTTTCTCTTCTGCTGCTTGCCCCCTCCCATCTCTTTCTTGGGGATAGTTTATGCCTTCTATTCTTTTAATAGTGTACTTGGGAGGGAAGGGGAGAAACGAATCTCAAACAAACCTTCTAATTGTTGCGTATGTTAACTCTTCCAGGCTACCAGGCCCCCAGTGTTGTCTTAGATATTCAGCCTGGAGGCAATCATGTGATTGAGGATTCCCACAAAAAGGTATGTTTTCAAGCCCCTCTCAGTTGACAAATACCCAAGTAGAGATCCATCACTGTCAACATTTCATTGGTTGCAGCAGAGTTTATGACAGCTGCTTTGTCACTGTCTGGTCTGCGGCCGAGGCCCAAGAGCGGAAGCAGGAATGCTGTGTCCAGCCAAGAAAAAGGGTTCCCTCTTACGCTTGATAAGTGAGCTCTGTGAGGGAGAGTAATGGAACCTTACTTGTTTGGGACCATCTTCTGCCTCCGTCCCCAAATAAAAGTAGACTTAACCATAAATTGCTGACTTTAGCGTTAGGTGAAGATGGGTAGACAAGGAGATGCAGCCCTCGAATTGGACCACAAAGGCCTTCTATCTAATTTTTTAAATTCATTTCTTTTAGATTACAGCCCAGATTAAATTCTTATACGAGGAACTTGGACTTGACAGCACCAGTGTTTTCGAGAGTCTTAAGAAATACCTAAAATTCTGAAATGCTGCATTCCATGGGAATTGGAAACACACTGAAATATTTCATAGTCTTATTTACAATTGGGTAAGCAACAGTGAGATTTTTTTTTAAGTTATTTTTTAAAATTTGCTTCTCCATCCAAATTTTGTCTAGTGCACATCTCACTTGCTTCTCCTGCTCTGCCCTTTGGCACACGTGCCCTTTAACCTAGGAAAGTGGTTTTCAAACCGTGCTCCTCAGAAGGACATGGAGGAGGGGGCGAAGGAAGGTTCGGTGACAACACAACTGTCCCAGCTTCCCCTTCAGAACAGCTTCGTTTCTGTCTGTTTGAACTAACATTTCATTTGAAAAGTTTACACATCAAGGTCCTGCCTCTTTGCTAGTGAACGTTTTTAGACCCTTCCGCAGTAAGTCCTCCCAGTTTCTATTGTCTGTATTTTATGAAAAGAGATAACATTCTTCACATTAGAATTCATTAGATCTCTCTAACAATCGGAGTCCTAACGTGTTCTGATCACCTCTTATATTGATGCTATCTCAATAAAGTTACAAGTTCCCGCAAGCGATAATTTTATTATTTTTAAAAAAACATTTGAGAACCTTTTCTAAAGCAGTTACATTCTAGCTGAGTTTACCCAGCAGTCTGCAGTACATGAAGTTACTGCACATGCTTAGAATGGAACAGAAATGTCAGTGTCTTCATCTCTTTAACACAAGCTGTGCAGTATGTTTAATACACTGGAATAGCAAGCCCGATTAGAAACAAAACAGCTGTCTCTGAAAGCCGTTTGGCGATGAAGGAGATTCTTCGTGTTGTATTCAAGGACGAGGCCTTCTCCTTTGTCCAGTAGAACGGCCTGCGTATCAACTTCACTGCCCTCGTCGGCAAGACTGGTACTTAACCTTACCCTTGCTCTTGTGGGAATACTGGGAACTATTTCCCTTAGATTTAGCGGTGAGGATTCTCCAAAATTCAGAACGACCAGAAAGACCCTGTCGATGCCATCCAGCTCTCTTGTGTACACGACAGAGTGGCTGTTATTCCTCAAGTAGCAAAACCAGCCCCGGCTGAGGAGCAGCTCACTGGCATGAAGCAAACTTAATTCTTGATAGAACTTCAGTGCTGATCTGGGCTGAGTCTTTTGGACCTGTTTAAAAAAAAAAGATAAAGATTCAATTCTAAAAGAGCTATTAGGGTTTTTTTTTTTAAATATCTTTAGTATCAAATAAGGAACTTATTTCCAAAAAAAATTTGCTTCCATTTTGCCCATTAAAATGACTACCAAATTGTAAGTATTGACAGGTAGATAAGGATAGTTTAACTACTGAGAGAGACCGCAAGTGCAGGGAGTGTGTGTGTGCACAGTGCTCTGCTAACGTTTTGGCCAGACACGATGAGAGACCAAATTTGACTCTGCTTTAGGTATCCCAAAACAATGTCCGTGTCTAAGTTACCTGGTTTTAGGTATCCCAAAACAATGTCCGTGTCTAAGTTACCTGGTGTTTAACTTGCCTAAATACAGTCCCTTTAGGGGCTGGCAGAAAAGCTGCCATCGTGGCCATGAACCGGGAGGGCTTCTCTGTTCTCTTTTGTAGAATAATGTGGAGGTCTCTTTAACTTCAGCAGACATGTGTTCCCTGCATAGCCGGTGGTGAACAGAAAGTTGCAAAAAAGGATGCAAAGCAAAATGCTGCCTAAAGGGAAAGTTAAAAATTATTCTTCTTTAATGTGTGTCCATTAAAGAAGATCGGGGTTTATTTCACAGCTGTATAAAACATATATAATTTAATGCTGTGTTTTTCCTTTAACATTTCAAGCATCTTCTCCTGTTATTATGTTAAAACGTCATTTTATAACAGGGTGATGTTCTGTTGAATGGATATACCATATTTAAAACCATCCCTCTCATTTCAACATTCAGCTTTCTAATACTTTCTCGTATTTTTAGTGCCTCTCCCATATTTGGATTATTTATTTAGAATAAAAAGACAGTTACTGTGTCAAAGAGTATGGATACTTGATACATAATGCCAGATTAGTCTTCGTAAGAGCTGTTGCCCAAATCAGTGGTAATGTTCATTTCCGTGGACTTTCGCCAGCCGTGTTGACTGCGGTGGTGGTGGCTGTTATTGCTGTTATTGTTGTTACTGCGGGGCCGGTGCCTAATGTTTGGTTTTCAGTGAACATCTACCGAGTGTTTGAAAAAAATGTTTATTCTCTGTTATCAGGTACAAAGGTATTTATGGTACATGTATATGGTATGTGTATATGACTTGTCAAATTACTATTAACATTTTCTATAGCCTTAGATGATGCATGGAAAAGCATAGTTCAGTGCCACTCACATAAGAAGTGCTCAGTAAGTGTTAACTATTATCCGTGTCTACTTTCTAGAAGTATGTCGAAGTGTCTCTCTATAATTGTGGATTTGTCGGTTTCTCTTGGCATTTCTCATAGTACTTGTTTTATATATTTGGAAGCTATTGTTAGATGCATAGATCATGACTTGTAGTGGAATGTTCTTTAACAGTTTTTGAAAACCGCATTTGTCTCATAATGCTTTTCATATTGAATTCTATTTTGTCTGCTATTAAATATTTCCACACCTGCTGTTTGTAACTTTTTTTTTAAATAGGAAAAACCTTATTTTATATATTCCTCTTATAAATGAATTTTATACTGTGTGCATGCATTTCCTAACACCATCCCGTAGCTTTTCACTTCCTCTCTCAGAACTCGACACTGTTGCTGTTTCTGTATGATACATTCTGTGCCTACACAAACAGATGCAGAGATACTTTTTCTCTATACAAGTGGTGGCATGTTACCAAAATGGACTCTGTTTCTTAGCATGGTAGAGATGGTCTCATGATATCAGTGCATTCTTTTTAAAAGCTGCATACGAGTCCATTGTGTAAGTCCACCATAATTGAGTCTGTTGATAAAATATTTAAATCATTTCCGGAGTCTTCTGCTATTACAAACAATGCTGTAGTAGAGATCCTGGAATATTTATCATTTTCCACATATGCAAGTATTCTCAGAATGAAATTACTAAGTCAAAGGTTATCTGTGCATTTTTTGTTTGATAGCTATAGCCAAGGGCAATCTTTATTTTTTAACTTTTTTGTTTTAGCAGTGTCTCATACTGGAGTTTGTCTCTTTACCTTAATCTGAGCGCATGTATCTTTGAATAGGTGAATTTAACCCATTTACATTTGTGATTGCCATATGTTTGGACATAATCCTACAGCCTTTTTTTTTATTTGTGCTATTTGTTTTCATCCTTTTTAGCATCAGTTGATGTAATATTTTTCCTTCTATTCTTTGAAAATTATACCCTTAAAATTGTAATGCCTATTTTAGAATATACTTCTCTCAACATTTGGAGCAGTGCAGTCCACCAGAACTTCCTGCAGTCTGGAAGTGTTCTGTGTCTGTGCTAAGGTGGTAGCCCCTAGCTGCTCTGCACCTGAAGCCGTGCTCGTGTGTCACAGGAAGTGAAGTCTGCATTCTACTTAGTTGAGTTACTCTGTTTCCATGCTCCGAAGAGAGTGCTTTAGCCTGCTCGCTCACACGTTCTCTCTTCTCTCACTTCCCCTGCTGCCACTTCCCATATAGAAATCAATCACTAAGATTTTTGTTCTAGAATACCTGTTTACCTTTATGTACCAAAAAATATCCTTAAGTTTTTTGGCTCCTTTCCTTACTGTGTTTTATACATCATGTCTTTATTTTTTTTTAACATTTTTTATCTGTAAGTAATCTCTGCACCCAAAGTGGGGCTTGAACTTACAACCCCAAGATCAAGAGTCACATGCTCTACTGACTGGGCCAGGTGCCCCACATCATGTCTGTCTTTTAGATTCATTTTTTTTGTTTAGTTTGTTTTTATGGAAAAGTTGGGGTCCATGCTTTTCTAAGTCTATATTCACGAATGCTAGTTTGAATGGATATAAGATTATAGGCGTAGAGTCAAGTTTCCTTTACGGCTTTAAAGACTAAAGTTCTCATGTGTTCCGATCCACTCGAGAAGCCAGCCCGGTTCTCGGTCCTGCTTGAATGGTCTATTTTGGAGTTTGGTTTTGGTTTCTGCGTATTTTTAGAGTTTTTTTCTATATTCTTGCCATCCTAGAAAATATAAACGGCTCTGAGTTTTATTTCTTTGATTATATGTTTCCCTGTAGTTTCTGTTTTCTTCTAGAATCTTATGTTGGAATTTCTAGATTGATGGTCTACATATCAAAAATTTTCTCTTTATACTGTTATTTGCCTTTTTTCAGTGCATGCTGGGAGAAGCCTCTGGATCCGTTTTCTAGTGCCCTAATTAGAATTTTTAGTCTTTCACAATGTTACACACATCTAAGATCGCACGCATCTAAGATCTCTAATCACTTTTTTTAAAGTTTTATTTATTTAAATAACCTGTACACCCTACATGGGGCTCAAACTCAGGACCCCAAGATTCAAGATACGCATGCTCTACCGACTGAGCCGGCAGGCGCCCCTCTGATTCCTTTTTTAAAAGAATCAAGAGACTCTTGGTAAGACAGTATACCAATAATGAAGTCTTGTGTTTGCCATATTTCCTCTACTTTTTATAATTTCCTGTTAAGAGTGGGGTTCTCTTCCATCTTCTTAATTTTTCTCAAATGTGTGATTCTTGGTGATCCATTTACTTTTTTTTTTTTTTTGCATTTGGTACTTCTTGTCTTCAGTTGCCTGCCTCGAGTGATTATAAGAAGCTTAATTTTACTTTCTTTTAGGAATTAAATTCATACCTGTCTCTAGGGCTTTTATGGATGTATTTTGTTAAATAGCGTAGCCTGAGACATGGTCTTACAATTTAGCATTCTCCAAGCAATAGTCCTGATCATTCGAAAGACTTGGTTAATGTTATAGAAAAAAATGGTCTTAATTTGCATTTTCCTTTTTCCATCTTTCTGGTATACATTTTTATGTAGGATTTCTTTCTAAAAATCAATAGATGCATTTAATCTAGAATACATATTTTTGTTTTCAAGGGCCTGTGAATATAGAAAACAAAACTAATGCTATCCCAGAAGCCTCTGTGGAGTTTAGAGCAGGGAGTTGTCGAAACAGGAGGGTTTGCATGAAGCTCAAAACAGAGTAACCTGGGAAAACTGCACTTACTGTGATGAGCACTGAGTGATGTACAGAATTGTCCCATCACTGTGTTGTACAGCTGAAACTGATATAATATTGTGTCAGCTGTACTTCAGTAATTTTTTAAAAATCTTCCAAGATGGTTTTCAAAATCTTAGTAGATTAGGGCAAGGGGAGATTTTTGCTTTAAAAGTTTTACATCTCATGGGATGCCAGTAATTTCTGAAGTGGTTAAAACAATGACATTTCACCGGTACATGACTCCACCTGAAGCCATTTCATATTGTCCTGGTCCAAGGAAACGTGCTTAGCACTTTGCCAAACGGAGCAAACAGATGTTCTAAACAGGAATGCGTATATTCCAGCAACTCCAGCCGAATTCGGCAACCTTGATCACTACGATGACAGAAAACAGTATAGGCAAAAGCCAAAGGGCGTGCTTTTCCAGAACAGCTACTTTTAGGAATTGGTTACATCTTGGTTTCTTCAGGTAATAATCCTTAATTGATCTTCTTTCCTTCCTTCCGAAGGCAGGAAAGGAGGGCAGATGGCTGGGCTCGCCTGAAGACCTCCATAAAACCTCCTCAGTAGCTCAGAGCTCCTACAGTCATTCCAGTGAAGGCTTGTGAATTCCCTGTGATCCCCACACGGTGCACTTCCGTACCAGTTTGTACTTCCACAAAAACATGACTTAAAACTTGTAAGTCTATGTGGTTGATTTCAAGAGAGCATCAGTTAAGGCCTTGGGCACCCTCAGGGTGACCATGTGTTGTCACCACAGAAACTCGTTTCCTATTTCTGGAAATAGCATAACATTTTCATTGATACTTACGTCAACATTCACAGTGTGGTAATCCGAGCTGGTGGGTAACCAGGTGTGACTGGCTTCAGAAAAACCGGCATTCGAACTGTTGTCCCACTGCATTGGTGACTTTGAGAGAAGAGTATCCTGTGTCAAAAGACCGTAAAGAGAAAACAGGAGTTATTACAGAAATATAATTTGGCCATGATTTACTTCTTATTTTTCTTAATTATTCAATTCCCTGTACTTCTTAGTACTGGTGTTTATTAGCGTTCGTAATGAAAAAGCTTCAGCATTCAGTACATAAACCAGCTTCTCACTTTTAATTGGAAAATAGTGACATCTAGAATTTGAATAGATTATGGTAACTGGACTTTGATACTTTGCTGTCTTTCCCTAAAAATGAAGAATGCAGGATTTCAAAATGAGGGATTGCCAACACGTGCTGTGGTGTAGAGGCAGGTAGTTCAGGTATGCACCCGTGTACACGTAAGCCTGCATTCGACCCACTTCTATCCGGCCTGGTTATTGCGCACGAACGCGCACACCAAATGTGAGGGAAATTGGATCTCCTACACTGAAAGCTAACCGTACAGTTATTACGGGATCACCTAACACAATTTTGAGATCCATAGCCTCAAAAACAAAATAAAAACCTCTCAAATCTGAGGCTGTGCATTACATTTGTTAACACGAAAGGAGGAATCTTCATGCCATGGTCAAAATCCAGCATTTCAGACAGGCACTTAGCTAAGGTTCCCAATTCTGTGTTTCAGTTAGGGTAGAGGGCACTGAGTCATATTCCAAACTCAAAACACAGGTTCTCAAATTCCAGTCTGCCCACGAATCAGCCGGGAAGCATCTTTAAAATGTAGATTCCGGGGCTCTACGGAAGAAATTCAGTTGTGCAGCCTAAGAAACAGCATTAGTAAGCTCCCAACCAAGAAAGGGGACTGCCTGATAGTAACGGAAAGCAAAGTAATCATTTTCATCAGTAGAACAGGAGAAGTAAAATCTCCGGTTTCACGTAGTTAGATCACATTAACTTACAGTGTCATAGCTTTCGTTGAGATTTGCGGTTAAGATATTCCTCATGCCTATTTCTTCCCCATAGTAGGTTACGGGAGTTCCAGGGAGTGTGAAAACAAGCATGTTCATGACGTTGACATATTCTGCCCCCAGACGAGAAGTCAGGCGGGCACGGTCCGGTCCACCGATCTGAAAGGCAGGTATTTTTAAGGACATAACTTTAATATACAGTTTTCTGGAAATTTTACCCCATTCCACAGAAAGTTCATCAGGCAGAAAAACAAAGTTAGCTCTGGGTGCCGTGGTCTCAGCAAGCCTGGCTTTGAGTCCCAACCCTGCCACCTGCTGTGTAACTGACCAGTTTACTGTCTTGGCCATTAGGATCAACACAACGGTGTTAACAATTCACCTCGCAGTGATGGTACAAATAAGATCAAATTTACAAGGGTGCATGTTAATATCTTCACACATTTGGATGAGAGAATGTGGACAGGAAACGAAAGCATTTCCCCCATAGAGGACACAACAGGGAGGGAAGCGGTGGCAGGCACAGGGGTAGGAGCGAGTTCTGGCGTGTGACTTTAAAACAAATTTTAAAGACAAATCAACTTTTATAGAGAAATGTACACAGTCCAAGAGGAAATTTTCTAATAGGTTTCGTATTTTTCAATTCGGTATTTCTATGCTGAATGCTCTAATTACCTATTATGATACTACCTGTCACCTAGTCCTTAAGTGTTTACTTAAATCACCTAGCAGTTCTCTCCACGTACCACAGCTCGGTCTCACGTGCATATGCTGAGCATGGGATTTTACTATTGAAAAAGTACTTTCGGGGCACCTGGCTGGCTCGGTCGGAAGAGTATGCAACTCGGTCTTGGGGGAGTTGGAGGCCCACGTTGGGTGTGGAGATTACTTAAAGAAATAAGCTTATAAAAAATTCTTTCACACCTACCTCCTTTCACACCCACTCTCACTGCCCTCCTCCACTGTGGGTATTCTTACCAGTTTACAGTGACAAAACCAGCTCCCTGAGACATGCCATCACTTATTCAAATTAGGATATATGCAAAACCAGCCTTCGAATAGGAGTCTGAGAATAAGAACTTGGTTGTTACAGTTCAGAAAAAAAAGTCCTTTTTTTTTTTAAGAGGTACTTAAAAACTATCTACAATTATCTTTTTATAGACCATTGTAAATTATTTTTCTATTTTTTGTGGTCTGAAAAGTCAAATATCACCTCTGTTACTTTTCATTATCTTGAGAGCATTTGATAAGAAACCCTATGGTTTCTCTGGCCTTAGAGCATTTCCATTTTCAGCACCAAAATCAAGAAATCTTTCCACAGGTCGTTCACAGCAATGGACAGAGGTCGGGGCCTCACAGGCTGAGAGAGATCCCAGTCACCCAAGCTAGTGGAGACTCTCAGTATATGAAAAATACAAGTGCTGAAACTCCATTATAAAATTTGGAAATCTAGGGGGCCCTTGTGGAGTGGTGGAGGAAAGACTGCCAAAATCTCTACCATAAAAGCGAGGAGAATGCTGGCAAAAACAAAATCCACTGTTTCAGAATTCAGAGACTAGTAGCTAAAGGCTTTCAGTAATCTAAGACGTATTTATTTCAAGAAAAACAGCAAGCTTTGTGTCATTTTAACTGGCCCTGAATTCCTGATCTATGATCCTGATCTAAGACAGCCTTGAAAACCTCACTCTTGGGGCACCGGGGTGGCTCAGTCGGTTAAGTGTCCAGCTTCAGCTTAGAACATGATCTCTCACAGTGTGTGAGTTCAAGCCCCACATCAGGCTCTGTGTTGACAGCTAGGAGCCTGGAGCCTGCTTCAGATTCTGCGTCTCCCTCTCTCTCTGTCCCTCTCCCGCTCATGCTCTCTCGAAAAAATGAATGTTAAAAAAAATTTTTTTTTTTAAATAGAAAACCTCAGTCTTGAAACTGTGAAAACCAGGAGCCACTGGGGGGCGGGGGCAAAATAGGTTTAGAGTTCACCAAAAGTTCCATTTACACAATTTGACCTTTCTAGCACTCACTTTTAGATTTTTTTTTCTTTATTAGAGAAATGCCCTACCTATCCTCAAGGTATTGGCCAGAAATAAACAGCAACAATTATTTAACATCACATCTGCCTGAGGTGGTATTGCCAACTGGGGCTCAACAGAGACTGACCAAAAATCTTAAAATCTGGGGAATGAGGTAACTAACCATAAGAACCTTTGAAAGGCTCTGACAGATTCTTGGAATCTAGAACATGTGCAGATACCCTGGGAAGACTCGAGAAGGCTCTAATCGCTCTAATCTCTCATCTCTGGCTAACCTTGAAACTCAGTGCAAGCAGAAAGTGAAGACTAAGGTAGAACTACTAACTGCCTGCCAGAGTGTTGAAAGCACACACACATACACAGCCTCTCAGCAAAGGCTGGGAGACTTCATGGTTCAGTGCATTTCAGGAATCTCTTCAAATCATAAGTCGACAATAAACCAACCAAGCAGACACTTCAGGGCCACGCCCGACAACGAGCACAGATTTTATAAAATTAATCCAGGAAAGTCACTAAAGAAACAACCAGCAACAACAAACGCCGGGGAGGCGAGAAGGGGATTTCCTACATTGCTATATTATTTAAAATATCCAGTTTTCAACAACAAAAAGGAATGCAAAGAAAACAGGAAAATACAGCCCACAATAGAAAAAGCAGGCGGGAGAAAATGTGGATGAGGAAAGCCAAACATCGGAAGAGCAGACGAGGACGTTTAAGTCCACTTCTATCCAGATGTTCAAAGAACTAGGCTCTCTCTACAGAATTTAAAGTATGAGGTCAGTGTCGCATCAGATAGACACTGTCAATAAAAAGAATATGAAGACGAACCGGAAAGGAATTTCAGAGTTGAAAAGTATGAACACTGAAAGGAAAAATTCATGAGCAGGGCTGGATGGATTTGAACTGACGGCAAATTTGGAGAACGATCAATCGATATTATCTAGTCTGAGAACCAGAAGGAAAAGAAAGAAGAAAAATGACAAAAACCTGGTCAGAAGGGATAGGCCTGGCTCGCTAAGGAATCACCGGTGAGGGGCGTCTGGGTGGCTCAGTCGGTTAAGCGTCCGACTTCGGCTCCGGTCATGATCTCACAGTTCATGGGTTCGAGCCCCACGTCGGGCTCTGTGCTGACCGCTCAGAGCCTGGAGCCTGCTTCAGGTTCTGTGTGTCTCTCTCTCTTCCTCCCTCCCTCCCTGCCCTGCTCATGCTCTGTGTGTGTCTCTCTCTCAAAAATAAAATAAAAATCTTTTTTAAATCACCGGTGAAGGGAAAGGCGAAGCTCGTGTACAGACCCAGCCCTCGCGTTGGGGTGACGATTCAAGCACAGCAGCCCCAGACATGGTCCAGGCATGACGACTCACCATCCAGTTAGGCCATTTTCCTTCTGGCATGTTTTCCATCCAGGATGTGATAACCTCAAACACAGCGTTCCCGGAAGGAGCATTCAGTTTACTGAGGTAATGGTTGAAGGGGAAATCCGCTTCTTGGATAAAAGGCAACCCGTAGTACATCATGGTCCTGTCGGCGCTCTCTCCATAGGCGTCAATCCCCATGAACCTGGAAGAGTTGGCAGGGCGCAGCGTCCTCAGGGCCTGTCAGGAGACTGAGAAGCGCTCCGCGGCTGCTTCAGGCTGCTGGACCCTTCCCCGCATCCGGCTGGGCTCACCAGGAAGCATCGTCAAGCCAGACGGCCAAGTGATGGCATGCCAGCTCACCTGGACTGTTTCTCACTTCTCATGACAAGAAACCCAAGGACTAGCCTAATACTAGGCTGTGTCTAAGGGCTAAGAAATACATTTGGGGCACCTGGGTGGCCTAGCTGGTTAAGCATCTAACTCTTGATTTCAGCTCAGGTCATGATCTCACAGTTCTGAGTTCAAGCCCTGTGTCGGGCTTGAGCACGGAACCCACTTGGAATTCTCTCTCCCCCTCTCTCTCTCTGCCCTTCCCCTGCTCGTGTTCTCTGTCTCTCAAATACATAAACATTAAGGAAAAAAATCTGGATCTCAGTCAATATTGTTCTTTCTTCCTAAGTCTGATTAAAACTCAGTCACTTCCAGGAAGACTTTATTTAGCAATTCTCACGCTTAGAATCTGCAGTGTGTGTCTGCATATCATGTTAGGGGGCTTTCCCCCCCAAATCTTCCCCTTTTATTTGAATCCCTGTGGGGTCACCCTTGGTTTGGTTAAAAACCAAACACTCACACAGGCACCTAGGTGGCTCAATCAGTTAAGCTTTCTACTTTGGCTCAGGTCATGACCTCACTGTGTGGGTTTGAACCCTGCATCAGGCTTTGTGCTGACAGGTCAGCCTGGAGCCTGCTTTGGATTCTGTGTCTCCCTCTCTGTCTGCCCCTCCCCCATTTGCACTCTGTCTCACTCAAAAATAAACATTCAAAAAAATTTTTTTTTAAAATCTGACCTTTGATTTTGACTCAGGTCATGATTTCACAGTCCCATGCATGTGCTCTGTTGCTCTGTCTCTCAAAAAAAAAAAAAATAACCACCCTTGGTGTTTGGCTGTCTCAGTTGGTAGAGTACGTGACTCTTGATCTTGGGGTCATGAGTTCAAGCCCCACGTTGGTTGTGGAGCTTACTTAAAAACACTCTTAGGGAAAGACATTAGCCTGAAATGACCCACAGCAGTGCTGGCTTCACCTGTTGGAAGTGCACAGTATCTGGAGCCGAAGCGTTTTGGTTCCAGTCCCATCCCTGCCATTACTACCTGTGTGACCATTGCCTTTGTGCTGAGTCTCCGTTTCCTCGTCTATCGTATGGGGTCAGCAATCAGAGGACCTACACTAAGGAGGAGAAATTTCTTTAACTCCTTTTTGGTGCTATCGGGTGATCTATATAAACATAGGAAGAGATTTATTGAGTATTTATTAAGTGTCCCTGTTTTAAGTCCTTCATATACATTCTCTCCTGCAGTCTCAGAAAAGCCTGAAAGGGGTTTCACTATCACCCGCTCATTCATGAGAAAGTGGGACTTGTGAGCGAGCCAGCCCAAGGTCACACACAGGACTCTACCTTGGGTCCGTCTGGTTCCAAAGCTGTGTTGCTCACCATTGTGATCTAATAAGCAGTTTAGTTGAAACATTGGGATTCATACATTGAACGCTGGACACCAACAGGCCAAATGGTAATGATAAAAATAGTTAATGGCTAACATTTAGACTACAGATTATCTTTTAAGTTCATTTCACAAAGTTCTGTGGCGTAAGTACGGTGATGGGCGTTCTCTTACAAAAGAGGAAACTGAAAATCAGCAAAGTGGGATTTTTAGTGAAATAGTGAAAGACTATCCCAGGCCCCGGCATCACCGAAGTAGAATACACGGTAGTTACAGAGGTTTGTTAAATAATTTGAGCCTTTCGAGAATGCCCGGCTGTGAAAGATGAGCTACAGATCACACCCTATGCCCGTGAAGAACAGACGTGTGTCTTGTGGTCACCTGTATCTCCCCGGCTCCCTGCTGTATTGGTCCATTGTCTGCCGGAAGCTCCGGACGATGTCATGCATTCCCACTTGGGTGGTGGTGAAGTCATGATACAGCTCCGAGTAATGTGTGACCGTGTCCTTAGGAAACCGAGAAGCATGGTTACCATCATTTAACGTGTCAGATGCCTGTAGCTGGCCCTATGCAAATACAGACTGCCTCTTCAAAGGGCTCCAACCAAGGCATACGTGCTGAAGGATGATCCTAGGACTCGAAGTGCTCACAGGGTCTTATGGCTGGAGGATAACATTCATGACTATCGTGACTTCATTTGATGCTTAAATTATCGAGTCTAGTAAATAAATTTTACTGAATGTCTAAACATTGATTACAAATGTATTGAACAAAATCCTTCTCCTAAACATTTAATTGTCCTAAACGCTTAAAGGCAAAGGAAACATACAGAGCTCGTTATTACACCTGTACTTTATCTGCTCACAGAGTTATCGTCCACTGGGTAATAGACTAAAGGATAGAAGTGGGAAATAAACACTGCCAGGGTTTCCGTACTTTTTCCTGATATTTATTCTCTGCCTTCCTAGAGTTACAGTAATCTAGAATCCAAAGTAAAAGCTTATGTCTAACACAAGCCAAGGTCGCAAATCCTGGGTTAGGACCTGGATCTACCCTGCCATCCATTCAGTGGACTCCTTTTCAGTAAGTGAATTTGCCTGCTAGATCAAGTGAGGTGCTTTGGAGTCTTCAGTCTCTTCCTGAGATCACTTTTTCTTTAAGTTTGTCTTGGGAAGCACACAAAACGCATCGTTCTGATCATTTGTCGTGGCTGGACGCATACGCCTGTCTTAGGACGTCTCATCATAATTAGCGAGGTTACTTGGAGATTTCTTCTCCAAGGAGACTTGTCTTTGGGACTATCTAATACCTCACCTTTTCTCCCCTTCACTTTCCCTGTTGGAAATCATGTGCTTCCCCCGCGCCACCCCAAAAAAAGGCCTTTGGTTCAGGGCATGCTCTCATAATTAGTCCAGGCATTGCCAACTTTTCTTTAGTTAACTGATTTGGTTTAATGATATTATTAAGTACTCATAAATCTATTTAAGACAAAAGCTAGACACTTGATAATTTACTATATGAATTTCATGTAAAGGGTATCATCCTATATATAGTAATTTTAGGATTTTTTTCTTTTTTTTAAGTTTATTTTGAGAGAGAGAAAGCACCCAGGGGACAGAGAGACAGAGAGAATCCCAAGCAGGCTCTGCACTGTTAGCACAGAGCCCAGTGCGGGGCTCGAACTCCTGAACCGTGAGATCATGACCTGAGCCAAAATCAGGAGTCAGACGTTTAACCAACTGAGCCACCCAGGTGCCCCTAGGGTTTTTTCGCTAAACATTACACTGCTAAGATTCACCCATATTGTTGTGTGTCACTATAATTCATTTATTTTGACTAATGCATAATATTCCACTGTGTACATCTATAAATCCATTATTCTGAAACCCATTTTAGGACTCCTATCTATTTAGCCGTTGAACATAGAGTGACTGTAGAGTGGTGGTCAACCAGAAGGGCAGAGTGGTATCCCGATTACTATCTCTTGTGTGACATGTGGGGAAGGGTGAGAATCCCCACTGTGGAACCACAAGAACCCAGCTTCTGTAGCAAGACAGGCTTGGTGTATAGTTCTGTCATCCCCATCGTCTCCCTGATAAATTCAGTTCTCTAAGACTTTCCAAATGGGGGTCATGAAATGTCTCTTGTGTGCTGTTGCAAGAGTTAAACGGACTGTCCTAACCAACACACGGCATACACACACTCAGCAGGTGTGTGTTCGCTGCTCTTCTGTGGGTCGTTTAATGACTACAAAAGCATCTCAGGAACCCTGGGCCTCCCCGCTTGAGCTCGAGTGAGATGACAAAATCGCATTGAGTTGTCGTAGCCCTTAGTGGAGCCCAGGCCCTCGGAGCCCTTTTCACCAAAGTACTCAAGGATGCCCTACATCAGAGGGTACCAATGGAAGGAAACATCTAGGCACATGCATTTCTGTTCTTCTAAAGAAAACGATTCACCTGGATGGCTTAGTCAGTGAAGCATACAGTTCTTGATCTTGGATTGTGAGTCTGAGCCCCATGTTGGGCATGGAATTTATCTAAAAAAAAAAAAAAAAACTATGCTTGGGACACGATGGCAGCTCAGTTAAGTGTCCAACTCTTGGCTTAGGCTCAGGTCATGATCTGGTGGTTCGTGGGTTCGACCCCTGCCTCAGGCTCCAGGCTGCCCTTCTCTCTTGGCCCCTCTCCCACTCCAGTGCTCGCTCTCTCACTCTCAAAATAAATTTAAAAAAAAAACATGCTTTAAATTTCAAAGGCATATATTAATAAATTCAACTACATTAAATTTTTTTTAAAAGCACTTCCTACAGATAGGCTCAAATGCCTCTCTGATCATTTGGTGTCTCATGCTAAAAAAGGAAACAATCTGATGACATTTTCAGAAAGGGGGGGAAAGTAATGTTTAAGACAAAACTTTACCGGTAGTTGAGCCTTATTCACTTGGGCTTCATCTCTCAGATGCTCTGCTTCTAGAAGAAATTTAACAGCATCGAAACTAAAGCCATCAACACCCTTTGTGAGCCAGAACTGTATGATTTCCTAAACATGAAGAAACAAAATGCTTTGGTTACATTTAACTATGCATTATTCTCTAATGCTTCATTAAAGTTCCTGTCCGTAATGACTTTCTACCATAAAACAGCCATCCCCACATACAAACTAAGCACAGCGCTCAGATGGTGTATTTTTATCTGTTGGGCTTAACATAATGAACCCTCACTGCATTTATGGGCTCCCATACTTACCTCAAATTTGAATTCAGAACATTACATTCGTAACTGACGTTCTGAGCATGTTTGAAAGTTGAAGAATCACTCAAAATGAAGGAACGAAACCACAGTGCAAGGACTCGGCAGAAACTGGGTGCGTGTCTTCCCCCACGCCCCAGTTCCTTCAGGGTCACTCCAGACAGAGAAAATAATCAGCTAAGCATCAGGTCACGAAGGGTTCTTCCACCAGAGTGGTAGATTCTAGACGGAATCTGCAGCTCTCATTTCTGTTTCCCTCGCCTCGGACCACAGCCCCAGGTCCTTAGTGAACCAGTCATGGACTAAAAGTACAGTATGAAGCCCAAATCAGTCAAACACGCTGTGATACCATTGGGACCCTAAAGTACGGCATGTCCCCAGGCTTCAGGGCATGTACAGAATAGCTGGGGACACATGAGACACGAGAAGATTACCTAATAATGCCAGGTGGGGTGCACTTCAACATCATGAGAGGAAACTCCTTGTCTGCAGGGCTGGTGGGGCTCCAAGAAGATCAAATTTAACATGGGCGGGCCCAAACGGCGAAAGAAGAGCTCCAGTTCTACCTTGACCAGTGGGAGTCTATCCGGGGGGGAGATTAGGAAGAACATTCTGGACTGTTTGTAGGACAGTATGGCTAAGCACGGAGGCAGAGACTGACGTGGCCTGTATCGGGGCAGCTGGGAGGACCACGTGGCCTTGAAGAACAGAGGAACTAGGTCTCCGCTCCCCACCCCTCCCAGCGGGCTCCAATCTGGCACCAACCGCAAGCTACCCCTCCGGCAGAGGGACAGTGGCGGCTCTCCCCACTTTCCTCTCAGCTCAGCCCTTACCGAGTGGAAGGTTTTACAGGAATGTACTTCTCACATTAGAACAGAACACGCCACAACTCGAGTACTAGACTAATTAGCTAATTTATGGAGAAGAGGGCGATAGTTCCCAAATCAAGACTGTCACCCAAAAAAACACGTGTCCTTTTGGAAATGTTCCTCATATCTCCATGTGAGTATGGGGTCTAGACTTATACCCTGACCAGTGGGAGTTAGCTAAGTTCAAGGGCCTCAAGGGTTTCTTACAGGCTAACTTAAAGGGCTAATACTGCTGAGGTCAAGTCCCTTTAAGGTGACCTTTTTAAGGAAAAAGCTTGAAAAAATTTTTTTCAAATCTAAGAGCAGACTTAGAATCTCAGCATGGACACAAGTGAACCAAATGCCCTTAAGCTGGCTCTACCCACACAAAGCCCACAAATCTGTCGTTACTAGCCTCTTTACTCTTTCCAAATTCATTCCCTAAGTGTTCGTGTTCCAACTACGGGCCAAGCACTTACTTAGCTCAGCCCTACAACCAAAGGCAAAATACAACAGCTGTGGTCCTAGGTCTCCTGAATTTATTTAGAATCCCCAACTAGACACCAAATAGTAATGCAAAAATATTTCAATCACAGCCTGGATAAAGCTTTCAAGGAGAGGCACAGGAGGGTACAAGAAGATGAAAACAGCAGGATTTGCCCTGGAGGTCAGCGCAGCAGGAAGGCAGGAAGTGAGAGCAATTGGTTAGAGATTGAGAAAGAGAAGTCAACAGTTGCGAAGGTACCGCATTGGCAGAACCATCTCGCTGGTTCCAAGGGTCAGTTCAGCGTGAAGCTAACCTAGCCTGAAGCCTCAGGACCCCTCGGGAACCCCGGACCCTTCCTACCCACCTTCTTTCTCTGGTCTAGGTAAACACTCTGTATCTAACTGTACACTATTTTAAGAAGGCCCCAAATTTTCACAAGCGTCAGACTCCATACACCCGAGGTCTACCCCCAGGTGGCGCTGGTCTTGACGAGAGAACCCAGGCGGTGGATCCGGGTGGGGGTGGGACGCAAAGAGCTGCAATCCATCCCAGCCGCCTCTGACAAAAATGTGGGAAAACATTAAACACACTGCTGTTGTAAACATTAAGCTTTGGAGCACTGATTTCCTAGAAAAAAATATCTCACTCTCTTAGTGAAGGGGTCTTTAGTCCCTTCGGGAATAGTCGGTCTTGCTCACAGTTGACCCAGCGATAAAAAAATGAGAAATGCGGACCCCAGCAAAGGTTTCTGGCCGTGGCAGGGGTTTCCACTGCAGTCCAGTAAGAGATCCTATGACCGTTTGGAGAGACAAAACAGCAAAAGCGGGACGGTTATTTTTGAGAGCCATTGTAAAAAGGCTGTGGTTTTCACGCCGGAATCCAAAGTGTGCTCTTGAAAATATTCGTGCTCTTTATTCTCCCAACTAGGTGAGGAAAGGGAGCTCCGGATTTTAATTGTTACCAACTCTCTCGACTCCATTTAAGCCCTCCCAGGGGGCCCGCTGCAGAAACGGGCACAGAGCCTAGTTCTGCCGAGTCTGGGTGACCCACAGAGGCGCCCTGGGACTCTGGGGACAGAACATCGTGTCCCCGATTCCTGTATACCTCCCATGACATCACAGAGTCCTGGTTCTTCTACCAGGCACCTTTTCATTCTTCGCTCCTTAAGCAACGCGCGGCTCTGCATACAAAAAGGGACTAATTCCACATTGCTAGTACCATACCCAGATTCACGAAACCTTGAGGCAAAACTTTTCTTTTGAGACGACTGAAGTTACTGGGCCCATTTACCCGAAGAGCTGTTTGGGCAATAGAAAAGCGTCACTCTGGCAGGTGACGATCTGTAAGACATCGTCTTGAAAGTGACATAAACCCCAGGTTCAGTCCATCTCAAAGAGGAAGGAGAAAGGATAGGCTATTTTAGAAGTACAGAGGGAAGACTGTATTCTCTGCTTTTAAGCAAAGGAAAGGAAATTGACTCCTACTGCTGTTC
The DNA here is from genome assembly GCA_030068075.1 of Paguma larvata. Taxonomy (NCBI): domain Eukaryota; kingdom Metazoa; phylum Chordata; class Mammalia; order Carnivora; family Viverridae; genus Paguma; species Paguma larvata. The sequence continues at coordinate 73,853,377 of CM057836.1, forward strand.
AGAGATCTTGGTCAAATTCCTGGCTGACTCCTCCAGGAACAGACCATGGGGGAAGGATCACGGGCCCAGGATTCTGACCCATCCGCCTACCGTCCCATCTCCCCACTTCCCGTCCATCTGCACGACCTTGCTGGCCTCGGTTTCCTCATCCGTAAGATTGACACCCGCCCGGCAGAGTTTCTGTGGGGACTAAATACAGTGTTGCTGCTAGAGTCAATTCACACTTGGGTCTTTGTATCACCGGACCTCTCCTCAGCATTTGATCCTGCTGACTAAACACGCCTTCTAGAAATACTCCTATCCCTGAGCTGTCAGATACCCGCTCCTCGTCTGCCACTTGTCTCTGTCTACTCCACAGTCCTTTAAATCTTCGCACTTTGGGGGGCTCTTCCACTTCCGGTTCATTTCATTTCGCAACATTGTATTTGCTCATTCACCCATCCATTTATTACTTAACAAGTGTTTAAATCAAGGAACACCCTGTCCTAACTGCCACACAGAGAGGTTAAACCCCTTCATCCCCAATCACCCCTACAAGGCATGTGTCATTATTGTTTCTGTTTTACTCGCGAGGGAACCGAGGCACGGGGAGAGGAAGCAGCTTGATCACAGTCACAGTTAGTAAGTGGTGGCCCCAGAATTGGAACCCTCTGGCACCCTTAGCCGTTTGCTCTGCTTTATTTTATTTTTTCAATTGGAAGATCTGCCAACTCCTGGCCCTTACTCCCACGTGCCCACAGTCAACTCGAGCTCAGTTGCAAGTGACCCCCTGGTTCGTCTTGGCCAGCCTGGCGTGCTCCCTGACGTAACCTGCCTGACCCCTGTAGGCCTTGCCCACATGTCCACAAATCCCGGAGTTTTCTCTCTAAGCCAGACACGGCCCCCAAGCTCTCTGTCCTTATATCCAAGTCTCCGTTGAATCCTTTGATGTCTCGGACGTCAAACTCGCCAGGATTAAGACATGCCCCCTCCTCATCTTTTGTCTCCCATCTCAGGAAACGGCTCCACCGCCTGTCTGCCTTCAGATCCGAAATCTGAGAGTCACGCCGGCAGTCTAACCTGCTGATACCCCTGCAACCCCACACCTCACTGCTCTGAACCCCCCTGCCCCCGTATTTCTTTCCTGATGACTGACCCACCCTCTGCCCTGGCCCCTCTGCCTCCAAATCTGCCCCGCTCAAACCCCTTCTCCACAGTCATTGATTTCCAACATGAGAATGGAATGATTTCCGTAAGACCCTTTAACTCAAATCCTCACCGCAGCCTTGCCTCCCCGCCCCCCTGCCCCGCCCCAGTCTCATCAAGCCAGCTCCCTCTCAGTACACCACGTCCCGACCACACTGGACAACTCCGAGTACCTCCAATGAGCCACGAGACATGCCTTCCCTCTGCTTAAAACCCTCCCGCCCGGGGCCTCTTCGCTTAGCCCAGCCCTCTTCATCCATTAGGTATCACTGCATCCTCTGAAAGCTTTCTCCGCACTCTTCCTTGTGTCTCAGCCAGCTGCCGGGCCTGCGTACCCCTACCTCCTATGATCATGATGACTTGGTACACTTTCTCGCAATTGCCTGTTTCATCGTCAACCTCCCCGTTGGGGATACAAGCCCCAAGACAGCTTCCCAACCATCATATCCCTGGCATGTGGTCAATGCATCACGCATCCTGTTAGATGACTTCAAGGTTGATAATAGAGTGCCTGGCACATAGGAGACGCAATAAAAGGCACAGTTACAATCATCGAGCACAGAGCTGGCTTACGGCTTAAGCTGGCCGCGAGTAAATTTTATTTTGAATTGAGCCGCCAACGCCGTGCTCCGTAGGAGCGAAGCAGAGCTGACATTTAAGCCGGGGGATGGGGGGCGGGGGGCGGTCCTGGGCTCCCTGTCCCCAGCTGCCATGAACACGCTAACTCCCCCAGATCCCGCGCTCCAGGGCTCAACATTTCCACGTGGAAGGTTCGGGGCCCTGACACCGTTCAGACAGAGGGCTGGGCCGCGTGGAGTCTCTTCCCTGCTCTGCTGCTAACCCAACTCTCTGGACTTCTGTTCCCTCCTTTGGCAAAGAAGAGATTTGAGAGCACGTAAAACCCCAAGGGGATCGGAGTGGTATGAGAGACCATACAAACGGAAGCCTCCACTTCTCCCGAGAAGGCTTCTAGACTTCACGAGGCAAACCCACTCAAGCCCTGACGAGAGGTTCAGGGCAGAGCCAAGTCCCCTGAAGGCCAGCCAGCGCCAGGGGGAGTACGGAGAGGAGGGTGCTCGGTGCTGTGTGTCCCCTGCATGCCTCCCACTGTGCAAATAAGCTGAAATCGGATGGGAGTCAGGAGCAAGAAGTCTCCATGAGTGCAAGCTGGCAGGCAAGCAGGAGTCGTTCCAAATGCCTCCCCCCCTCCACAAACTCTCTGGGTTGCCAATGATTAACCTGCTTAGCCCGACTGCAGAGAGAAGTGCTGCTGGGGGGGTCGGAGGGTGTCAGAAAGTCCCCTTCATGCGAAAAGTCCCTTTTCAGCAGCAAAGAGCCTTTGCTTACAGCTTCTCGGCCTTTCTTATTTAGTTCTAGAGGCAAATCTTCTATACCAGCCTGACAAACATGTCTAACCTTCAACTGGAGGAACCATTTATCCCAGGGGGAATCTCATTCTGTCGCGACTCCTAAATAAGGCTCGTGTTCACACACTCCACTACTTGGATGCCGGCAAGGGAACAGCTGGAACTGTCCAAAAATAATTAATGTACAGGCTGGCACCTTTGGACAAAATTGATCACACTTGTCTAAACCTCTCCAGACAATCCATCGCTATTGGCACAAGGAGGCCGGAGAAGCCCACTGCCTGATAAACCAACTGGGTTAAGTTCACACTTATTAATTTCTTTTTTTTTTTAATGTTTATTTATTTTTGAGAGACCGGGACAGACAGACAGAATGTGAGCAGGGGAGGAGCAGAGAAAGAGGGAGACACAGAATCCGAGGCAGGCTCCAGGCTCTGAGCTGTCAGCACAGCGTCCGACGTGGGGCTTGAACTCACGTACCGCGAGATCATGGCCTGAGCCAAAGTTGGACGCTTCACCGACTGAGCCACCCAGGCGCCCCACCACATTCACGAATTTCCAACTGAAACCCCTTGAAACACGGTGTAGGAAAAGTGAAGAAACGGAGACAGAAACAGGTTTGCCTCAAGTCAGAAGTGGAGTTGTGTGGGTAAGAGCAGGGACTCTGGGTTTGAATCCTGCTCTGTCACTCCCCAGGGAAGTCCCCCTCGGTTTCCTTCTCAGTAAAATGATCCGCCCATCTCCTGAGTAAGGCTTGGTCAGAGCATTAAATGAGATGATGCAGGTGAGGCGCTTGACCCAAAACAGATGCCCCGCAAGTGTTGGGGGGTGGGGCAGGAAAAGGTACAGGTGGAGGTGCGTAAATGATCTTTGGTGAAGGAAGAGAGGCGTCCACACTCCAGCAAAGAAGGTTACTAACTACCCCTAGTTAGTAGCTGTGTCTACCACCCTGTGCCAACCCCCTCTCCCCAACATCAAAGAGACAAGGCTGCCCTGACAAAGTGCCTACTTCTGGACCTGATCCCAAAGCGATTCGTCTAAATTCTGGGAAACATTACACATATGTAGAAAAACGTCAGAACTAAGGGGTCTACGGGAATATACGTAACGGAAGAAATGCAAGACTTGCACACTGAAAACTACAAAGCGATGTTGAAAGAAGTGAAAGACCTAACCAATTGGAAAGACAACATGTGTTCCTGGATCAGAAGACTTAATATAGTTAAAGTGGCCATACTCCCCCCACAGCGATGCCCAGATTCGGTGCAATCCCCTCATCAAATCCCAGGAGCCGGCTGCTTTGCAGAAATTGGCAAGCTGATCCTAAAACTCCAATGCAAAGAATATGATCCAGTAACTCCACTACTGGAGATTTACCCAAAGAAAACAAAAGTACTAACTCAGAAAGATACATGCACCTCAATGTTTATTGCAGAATTATTTACAATAGCCACGTTATGGAAGCAGTCCAAGTGTCCATGCACAGATGAATGGGTAAATATGTGTTGTGTACACACACACACACACATATACACACACATATACACACACAATGGAATATTACTCAGCCGTAAAAAGAGTGAGACCTGGCCATTTGCACTGGTGTGGATGGACCCAGAGGACCTTATGCTAAGTGAAAAACGTCAGAGAAAGACAAATACCGTATTATTTCACTTATACGTGCAATCTAAAAACCAAAACAAAAAAACAAAAAACAAGACTGTTACATACAGAGAACAAACTGGTGGTTGCCAGTGGGGAGGTGGATGGGGAGATGGGCAAAAGAGATAAAGGGGACTGCGAGGTACAAACGTTCAGTTACAGAACAAGTCACAGAGATGAAAAGTGCAGCAATGGGAATAGTCAATGGTATTCTAATAACGTTGGATGGTGACTGCGCTTATCGTGGGGAGCGCTGAGTGTGTACAGAAATGTCAAATCACTATGTTGTACACCTGAAACTAATATAACACTGTATGTCAACTGTACCTCAATAAATAATATTAACACTTGATCACCAAAAGAAAGAAAGAAATACAAGGATATTTATAATATTAATATAATATAATTTATAATTATATATAATATAATTTATAATATTAATATAATATAATATTAATAATAATATTAATACTTGGTCACCAAAAGAAAGAAATACAAGGATATTTATAATATTAATATAATATAATATAATATAATTATATATAATATATAATTTATAATATTAATATAACATATTAATGATAATATTTATACTTGATCACCAAAAGAAAGAAATACAAGGATATAGCCAAATAATCTTGAGGGGTGCCTGGGTGGCTCAGTCGGTTAAGCATCCGACTTTGGCTCAGGTCATGATCTCACAGTGTGAGTTCGAGCCCCACGGCAGGCTCTGTGCTGACAGCTCAGAGCCTTGGAGCCTGCTTTGGATTCTGTGTCTCCCTCTCTCTCTCTCTGCCCCTTCCCCACTTGAACTTGGTCTCTCAAAACTAAATACACAGTACAAAAATCCAAAAGAAAATAAATTTAAAAAAACAATAATCTTGAAAGAGAAGAACAAAGTTGTAGGACTCACACTTCCCAATTTTGAAACTTCCCATAAAGCTATACTAATCCGGACACTGTGGTATTGGCACAAGAACAGACCTATAGATCAATGGAGAAGAATCGAGTCCAGAAATAAATCCTGACACTTATGGCCGGTTGATTTTCAAAAGGGTTCCAAGACAGTTCTATGGGGAAAGAATAACTTTTTTTAAAACACATGTTGTGGGAATAACTGGATAGCCACAGGCCAAAGAATTAAGTTGGACCCCCTCACACCATATAAAAAGTAATTTAAAAAGTGGATCAGAGACCTAAAATGTAAGAGCTACAACTATAAAACTAGGAGGAGAAAACATAAAAAAATTTCATGACCTTGGGTTAGGCAATGGTTTTCAAATGACACTAAAATACAAACAACAAAAGGAAAAAAATAGATCGACTGGACAATTTAAAACTTGTGTTTCAAAAGACTCCATCAAGAAACCTAGAAGACAACAGAATGGGAGAAAATTGCAAATGATATATCCAGAATATATGCAAAATTCTTTTTTTTTTTAATGTTTATTTTTGAGAGAGAGAGACAGAATACAAGCAGGGGAAGGGTAAAGAGAGAGAGGGAAACACAGACTCTAAAGCAGACTCCAGGCTCTAAGCTGTCAGCATAGAGCCCGACACGGGGCTTGAACCCATGTCCATGTTCATTCATGACCTGAGCTGAAGTCAGGCACTTAACCAACTGAGCCATCCAGGCGCCCCTATAAATTCTTTTTTAAAGTTTATTTATTTGTTTTGAGAGAGAGGGAGGGGAAGAGAGACAAGAAGAGAGAGAGAGAGAGAGAGAGAATTCCAAGCAGGCTCCTCGCAGTCAGCCAAAATCACGAATCAGATGCTTAACCAACTGAGCCACCCAGGTATCCCTATAAAAAATTTTTACAACCAGGGCGCCTGGGTGGTTCAGTCAGTTGAGCATCTGACTTCAGCTCAGATCATGAACTCACGGTTTGCAGATTCAAGCCCCACGTAGTGCTGTTAGCAGTACAGAGCCTGCTTGGGATTCTCTCTCCCTCTGTCTCTCTGTCCCTCCCCCTCTCACACTCTCTCTCTTTCAAAATAAATAAACTTGAAAAAGAATTCTTAACACCAACAATAGAGAGATAACACAATTTTTAAATGGACAAAGGATTTGAACAGACATTTCTCCAGCAAAGATATAAAAATAAACTATAGAGGCACATGCAAAGACGCTGAACACCGTTAGCCATCAGGGAGATATAAACCGAAACCACAGTTGAGATACTTCTACACACCCGCTAGTATGACTGTACTCAAAAATGCAGACAATAACAAGTGCTGACAAGGACGGGGGGAAATCGGAACCCTCAAACATCACTACCGGGACTGAAAATGGGCGGCCAGATTGGGTAAGCCGTTGTGCAGTTTCTCAAATTATTAAATATAGATTATAAATATAGGTACATATCCTAGACCTACAGGTAGATACTGTATGATTTTATTTATATGAAATGTCTATAACAGGCGTATCCATGGAGACAGAAAGTAGATTCGCGGTTCTTGTGGGAGACATGGGAGTGTCTGCTCATGGGTCTGGGGCTTCCTTTGGGGGTGAAGAAATTGTGGTGAAATCAGTGGGGATAGTTGCATGACTCTGTGAAGACACTAAAATCACTGAACTATACACTTAAAGGGGTGAATTTTATGTTTATGTGGATGACCTCTCAATAAAGATACTATTTAGAAACAAAACAAGAGGGGCGCCTGGATGGCTCAGTTGGTTAAGCACCCGACTTCAGCTCAGGTTACGATCTCAAAGTTTGTGAGTTCGAGCCCTTGCATCGGGCTTACTGCTATCAGCGTGGAGCCCAATTTGGAGACTCTGTCTCCCTCTCTCTCCACCTCTCCCTCTTTCCCTTTCAAAAATAAATAAACATTAAAAAAAATAAAAACAAACCAAGAACAAACTTAAGGGTTGTGGATGCCCTTAGCGATTCCAACATGGCAGCCTGCATTCTCATCCTCGAGCTGACATGGTGAGCTGTAGGAAGGGACCCACAGCTCTCTGTTCTGTTCAGGCCCCCTCCCCGCCTACCCACCCCAGAGCACTACCCCACTAACTTAAATTCCTGTCCACTATGGCCACAGCAGCAGCAGCAGCAACAACAACACAGCTAACATTATCATGTGGGGTGTTGTTGGAACCACCACCGTGTGGTGAGCGTGGACCGGAAATCTCCTGTGAGGGGCCACAGACAGCTGTGGGATTCGCCTCCCCCCCTCCACTTTTTGAAACTCAGCCCCTAACTCTCTCTCATGTCACTCCAGTGCACTGGTCAGCTGGCTTGCCAGACAAAACACAGGACCCCCGGCTACGTTTTCACTTCAGACGCGCAATGAGTCATGTGTCAGTAGAAGTAGGTCCCGAACACCAGATTATTTGTTGTTTCCCGGAAATTAACATTTAATTGGTGTCTTGCGTTTCTATTTGCTACCCCTGGTAACCGGACGCACCAGCCTCCACGTCACTCACTGTCACTGCGAGATCTCTGCCCTGGCTCTTCCTCCTGCCTGAATCCTCTTCCCCCGAACATCCACGGGGCTCCCTTTCAAACTTCAGGTCTTTGTCTGAACAGGACCTCCACATAGGATGGCTCCAAACCAACCCGTGCCTGGCACTCTGATGTCCCTTGCCTTCAGGGACCACCTGCCATGGTATATATTTAGTTGGTAATTGTCTGCCCTCCTCTCGGTTTGCAGGCAACGCCTTGAGGGCAGGTTGTATTCGCTGCTGCATTCGCAGCGCTTAGAACAGGACCTGGATACCGAAGGCTGTGCGTGGGTCGTCTCCTGGAATGTTCCAGACAGCCCATGAGACAAACGCTGCCTTCAACCGTGTTTCACGGATGGAGGGTCAGAGACACAGAAAGCCAAACATCTCACCCAGCGGTGGGGCTGGGTCTAGACGCAGGTTCCGACCCCAGAGCCCACGCTCTGGCACGCCTTGCTGCCTCCACTCATCGTCACAGGCAAAGGGTACCTCAGGGTTAGGTTCCTAGATATTTCTGCCTCCCTCCCCCCGTCCAGTGTTCTGGGTGAGGGGAAGGAAGGTATGACCAGCATGTCTGAGGATCTAATCTTTGCGTCGAGACTCCATAATCCCAGAGTTTAATTATATTATTGGTTCTGCCTGAACGACTATTGTTCCACACAAAGTGTATCGAGTTCCCACTTAGACACCCATGCAACGGAGAAGTCTGTGTGGGTATCTATACTCACTTTTATTTCCTCTTGGACGTCAGGATTGTGGAAATTTAAATCAGGTTGTTCTCTCAGAAACTGGTGAAAATAACACTGGTTTCGTACTTCGTCGAAGTGCCAACTGGAGTTTCCGTAGACGCTTAACTAGCAAACAGAAAATAGCGTATCGCTTACTTGGCATCCATGCAATGGCCCTGCCCGCAAAGAAATGACAACTGCCGTCCCTGGCCCGGTGCAGGCTGCGTGCACAAATCCTCAGAATTTTCCTTCTAGGGAGAGCGCCGGATAAATTCATTCCTTAAAATGTCACCCACTGGCCTAATGGCACACAGATGTGGCTGGGGGTATATTCGTATGGCAGAAGCTGTTCATAACAACCGCAATAGCAAACCAACGCTCTCCAATGCAGACCGAGGCCAATGCAAGGAGCGGACATTTTTTTTTTCCAGAAAAGGATATATATATATATATATATTTATATATATATTTTTTTATTCAAGTAACTACAAATAGGAAACCAGATTGGGGAAGGGGAGACCAGGCTGGGAAACTAATGGCTACCTCTTCCCTGGCAGAACGGGGATAAGGTGGCCCCTACACCCTTGACGGTTAATGCAGGTCCCCCCACCCCAACTCTGCCACGGCATCCTACCTTCCCTGGGACCGCGGTGGTCGGTAACCCAGCCTGCTCTGCCCCAGGCCCCTTTCCCTAAGAGCATCTTGGTGGAGAGGGATGTGGGCAGAACTGGAGGAAGCAATGAGGACGAACATTTGGTGCCGGTCACGACAGGAGTGACGGATGTCTAAGAATGGAAACATCGAACAAAAACGACACACTGTCCAGAGGTGGTTTGTGAACGGAGGACAGACGGAATCAGAGCCTTGGGGGGTGGGGAGGAGCAGAAGGGTGGCAGTGGGCAAGGCTAGCTCCTTGTTATTACTGCCCTGCGTGAGGAAAGGGGAAATCGAGGCCTAGGGGGGAAGAGATGGGGCTCTAGCCCACCTGGCTCCAGCCCACCTGAGGCGGCTGCCACAGGGAACCCGGGCCTCCTGGACAAGGGGCGGACTGCATTTCTCTCACTGCCATAGATTCCCGGCTGGGGGAGAGGTGGGCCAGAGGCCATTTAGAGAGGGTAGGGGGCTCAGATCCCTCCTGCCTTGCCTTCTGTGCCCCCGACCTGGTTGGCTCAATCTGTCTTTGGCTCAGGACCGCAGTGTGTGAGTTTAAGCCCTGCATCAGGCTCTGCACTGAGCATACAGAGCCTGCTTCCGATCCCGTCTCCCTCTTTCTCTGCCCCTCCCCCACTCGCTCTCTCTCAAAAATAAAGATTTTTTTTAAAAAAGAAAGGAAATGTATAAACCGCAGCTACCGGACTCTACGTGGATGAATATTAAAAACAGTGAAAAAGCTGGTTCCAGGAGATTTACAAGCCACGGGACATTTATCGTAGAGTCCAAAACAGGAGACACTAAATAGTAAATCTTTTGAAAAGATTTGAAAATATGTAGCATGTGTAGGATAGGAAAAACACAAAGCAGGGACTTGGAAAACCCCCAAATCTGAGGTAGCAGTCACCTCTAAGAGGAGGCGTGGGGAGGGACAGGGAGGAACCTGTGGGCGGTTTCGGCAGGGTTGGTGATGTTTAAGTTCTTAATTTGGGGATGGGCTCATTGAGGTTCACTATCTTATTAATTCCCCTAGCTTAGATACATATCACGTATAGTTTCTAACAGTTTTATTTGATTATAAATGACCACAATAAACGGTACGTATTTAAAGTGTAGGATTTGGGGGCGCCTGGGTGGCTCAGTCGGTTGAGCGTCCAACTTCGGCTCAGGTCATGATCTTGCGGTCTGTGAGTTCGAGCCCCGTGTCGGGAGCCTGCTTCCGATTCTGTGTCTCCCTCTCTCTCTGCCCCTCCCCCACTCATGCTCTGTCTCTCTCTGTCTCAAAAATAAATAAACATTAAAAAAATTTTTTCTAAGTGTACGATTTTATCAGTTTCGACCTATGTATACATTTGTGAGCCTCTCACCATGATCGAAATCGTGAATATATCCATCCTTCGGGACCCCCTGACCCCATCTCCCACTCCTCCCCAACTCCTTCCCATCCCTAAACAACTCATCAGCCTCCTGTCACTACAGATGAGTTTTGATTTTCTAGACTTTCCTGTAAGTGGAATAATATGTCCTTTCTGTCTGGCTTCTTTCCTTCTGCATAGCTCTTTTGAGATTCATCCATGGTGTTGCCTGTTATCAAGAGTTCAATCCTTTTATGGCTGGGTAGTATTCCATTGGACGGTTATGCCACAAGGTATGTATACATCTATTGTGTATATTACATATATTTTGGTATGTATCAACTATTTTTTAAGGTTATTTATTTTGAAAGAGAGAGAGAGAGAGAGAGTGCCTGTAGGGGAGGGGCAGAGAGGGAGAGAGAGAGAGAGAGAGAATCCCAAGCAGGTTCTGTGCTGTCGGCACGGAGCCTGACGTGGAACTCACACCCACAAACTGTGTGATCGTGACCTGAGCTGAAATCAAGAGTCAGACGCTTAACCAACTGAGCCACCCGGGCGCCCCCATATCAACTATTATACTAAAAACGTGAAAACAACCCCGAAGAACCTACAATGCTGGCTACAGTGGAGAACAGATGGAAGGATGGAGAAAGTGGAGGCTGTTACGGTCCTGTAGGCAAGAGATGATTCAGTTGGAAGCCTGGGCAGCAATTTTTACAGGTAGACTCTACGGCTGGACTGTGCCGTCATTAGCCCTTTCGTTGACTGGCGGTGTGGCCGAGGGCAAGGGGCTTAACTTTGCTCTCCTGCGACCCAGGAATGAAACCTCATAGGCTCGCAGGGCGGATTGAATGAAGGAATGAATATAACACACTTAGCACAGAACCTGGCCCACCGTAAGCGTTTAGTAAAGGCTTGTGAATCTCGTAATCATTTTAACAAGTGTGTGGGATTGCAGAAAGGGAAAATGAAGGAGCTAAAACCGCCAGGATTGCCGATGCCCTGTTCACCAGGCTGCATACTAGTACTATTCACGAAACCTGGGGCGTAAGAGGGTGGCGGGCAGAAGATCACACGGTCAGTATTGATACCTGTTGATTTTAAGTGTCCTTGGTTCATCTAACTCTTGAGGCACAGGAGCCGGCCTCTTTAAGTGTTCATGGACAAGGTCAGGAAGAGAGGAGGAGGGACTGGAGAGCGGAGACCCAGAGTAGCCGGGGTAAATGGCTCTGCAGAAAGCAGGACGGACGTGAACCAGAGCAGGTGGGGGGACCCGCCCAGGACACGGTGGAGTTGCCAGATAAAACACAAGACCTACGATGAAATCTGAATTTCGGATACACAACGCCTAATTTTTAGTGTAAGTACGTCCCATAAAATATTTGATACTAAGAAACTATGCACATTCAGATTTCGCTGGGGCTTCCTGGATTTTTATTTGTAACTCTGGCCACCCCCGACAAGACAGACCTGGCCTCTGCCGTCCAAAAAAGTGAGGAGGGAGAGGGTGGGTACAGGAGCAGGCGGGTTTGATGACTTCCGCTCTCCCTGTGACGTAGAGTTTGCTGCTGAGCTTGATGAGAGGCCGAGATGGCAAGTAGGATGTTTGAGGAAGAGAGAGGGCCCGGAGAGTAAAATTTCCAAGACTGGACGGCTCAATTCAGGGGAGGACGATGGGACGTGTGACGTCTCTGAAGGCACAGACACCAAAGTTCAGGCAGAGAGGAAGTGGATGGGCGGGCTCACTTATGGCTGGGGTTTTACTGGACAGGGGAGTCACACAGTCAGAAAGACACAGGAGTCTGGAGATGAGCAAGACGGTTACTGACCTACTGGGACATGGAGTCTAAACCCGACAGCATGGGAAGTAAGGGAGGAAGAGGCTAATGATAGAAAGTAGAGGCTTTCATTTGCTAAAACACATCGGTTCTACCATGAAATAAAAAGGCTAAATCCAAATGATTACAAGGCGTGGGTAGGTTATTTCTATTTATTTGGGAAATCTTCCCCTTCCCCAAAACTATGCCCATTTGCTTTTTTCCTTAAAAGGATTTGATAGACAACCAGTTCAATCGCCGAAGATCTGCCTGTTTTCCCTTGTAGATCAGACAAGTTGGGACTTACCCAGTTGTTGGGTGGTATGGTTGTGCCATTTTCGCGGGTACAGTCGTGCCAGATGTAATAATCAGTATATTTCCCTGTCCGAGTCCGGCTCAGTTGAAACCAAGCATGTTGATCGCTGGTGTGGTTTGGTATGAAGTCGATTATTAATTTTAAACCTAATGAGTGAAAAGATTTCAAATGTGAGGAAGAGATTCTATTAGAAAAACACAGGTCTCTTAAGGAAAAAAAATGCTTTTAAAAAGCAATTGGAGAATGCTTTTCTCAACCCCCCCCCAACACCCACCCCCCCCAACACCCACCCCACACACACCCACCTGCCACTCAGTTTACCTTTATCGTGTATGGCTGCAACCAGATTCTCGAAATCTTTCATTGTTCCAAAAATAGGATCAATTTCTCGGAAGTCTTCAACCCCGTGTCGGAAATCTTTAAGGGATGACTTATAAAATGAAGTAATCCAAATAGTTTTCACATTTAAAGTTGTGATGTAGTCCAGTTTCTCTTGAATGCCTGAAGAAAAATGTCCAGGCCATGAAAAATAAAGTTCGGCTTTTTGATCGAAGGATTAAAAATAAAACCAATATGCCTAACATCGAAATATTGATATTGAAACAGAAATACTTGGAATTCTGTTGAGTTTGAGTGAAATTCAAATAGAAAAGTCTAGTTCTACAAGTAGCATCAAATGGCCTTTTAGCAATAACCTTTGACTTTTAACATAAATGTATAACATTTAAAAATATCCATCTGTGCCTTCTTCATATATTATATTTAAAATCAAGGCTACAGGGGCGCCTGGGTGGCTCAGTTGGTCGGGCATCCGACTTCAGCTCAGGTCATGATCTTGCGGTTCGTGAATGCTGGTGAGTTCGAGCCCCGCGTCAGGCTCTGTGCTGACAGCTCAGAGCCTGGAGCCTGCCTTGGATTCTGTGTCCCCCTCTCTCTGTGCCTCTCCCCCGCTCATGCTCTCTCTCTCTCTCTCTCTCTCTCTCAAAAATAAACATTAAAAAAAAATCTTTTTAAAGAATGTAATAATGTAAAATGTCTCCATAATATTTTATGTTGATTATACGTTGAAATGATATGTTGGCTTCAACAGAATACTTTAAATGGCTATTATGAAAATGGATTCTAAATGAAAATTAAAATTTTTTAAAGATTTTATTTTTCAGTAACCTCTACACCCAACGTGGGGCTTGAACTTACAACCCGAAGATCAAGAGTCACCTGCTTTGTTGACTGAGCCAGCCAGGTGCTCCTAAAATTAAATTAGTATTAAAATGAATTTCTCATCTGTTTCTTTTGTACCTGTTTTACGGTGGCTCCTCATTCACAATTATCTACATGGTTCACATTCTGTATCCTTTGGACAATGCTGAAGCCAATAATTTATACAGAAGAGAATTCTAGACTTGGCTGAGAAGAGACACGGGAATGAAATTCGTTGTACTTGGAACCTTGTGGGATAATTAGCAGATAGTGGGTTATTTTTGTGCGTGTGGTTCCAGTTCAGAGTCCTAATTGCAGGTCAGAGACTGAGCGTAGTAACTTCAATCTCCAATAACTTTGGGTGGGACCCCTATGCGGCTTCCTACAATCAGAGCCTGTCACAGGTCCCACAGCAGGCTAGAGGTCACCGAGACCAAAGCACAAAGTCTCCTGATTCCTGGCATCGGGCCTCTTCCCCTATAATAGGCTGCCTACTTTTGTCCCCTTTGTACCTCAGTTCTCCCATATGGGTGTCTGTGAGACCTCACGGGCTATTCACTGCCGACAAAAGGATTTTGATTTAAATCAGAACAATACAAGATCTCTTCAGGATAAGGAAAGGAACGGGATGGTAAAATCAAAGGGGCCGACAGCTACAGAGTCAACAAGGGATCCCAGCCCCTACTCCAGGGGCCGGAAGGCAATCACCAAAAACAAACTGAAACCTGGAGTGGTGCCTTCAAATAACAACAAGCAAATCCCCTGAACCCCAAAGACAAATACCTATGGATTAAAGGACATAGCTAGTCCCTCAAGGTAAAGTTACTAGAAACTGCATTTGTGAGAGCTGAGGAGACACGGCCTGGTCCCGGCCCCGGCCCCGGGACGGGAATCTGGGGTAGATCTAGAAGGAGATTACAAAGGGAGGGCCAGGAAGTGGGGAGTTTATCTTTGGGTTTAGGGATTTTAGCTCTCTTCTGTCAAAACATCACTTTTGCTAAGCATTGACTACATAAAGGGAGCAGGTGCTAGGGCCCCGCCCGGATGAGGGGTGTGGAAGGGAAGTCACCAGGACAGGTTACAAGGTGGTATCAGAGGGTGCTGTCAACAGTCCAAAGCCTCCCGAGCTCTGGGGAGGGGAGCGCAGGCTCTGACTGTGAGGTTAAATAAAGATTAATATAGGGGCACCTGGGTGGCTCAGTAGGTTGAGCATCTGACTCTTGATTTCATGATCCCAGGCTCTCGGGATCAAGCCCTGTGCTGGGCTTCAGGCTGAGCGGAAGAGACAGAATCCTCTCCTCTCTTCCTCTGCCCTCTCCTCTGCTTGCCCTCTCTCCCTCTAAAGAAAAAAAAAAAAGATAAATTTTTTTAACGTTTATTGATTGTTGAGAGACAGAGAGAGAGCACAAGTGGGGGAGGAACAGAGAGAGAGGGAGACACAGAATCCAAAGCAGGCTCCAGCCTCTGAGCTGTCAGCCCAGCCGAAAGGGCTTGAATCCATGAACTATGAGATCATGACCTGAGCCAGAGTCAGACGCTTAACTGACTGAGCCACCCAGGTGCCCCCATTTATTTTTTTAAAATTTATTTATTTATTTTGAGAGAGAGAGTTCAGGCGGCGGGGCGGAGGGGAGGAGGGCAGAGAGAGAAGGGGAGAGAGAACCCCAAGCAGGCTCTATGCGGTCAGCATGGAGCCTGACACGGGGCTTGAACCTGCAGCTCTGGGATCAGGACCTGAGCAGAAATCAAGAGTCAGACGCTTAACCAACTGAGCCATGCAGGCGCCCCAATATTTCAATTAGTGAAGACACAGGAAGATACAAAAATATATAAGAGCCTTTTATATTTGAAAGTAATTTTTAAAATGTTTTTTAAGTTTATTTATTTTTGAGAGAGAAAGAGACAGTGCAAGTGGGAGAGGGGCAGAGAAAGAGAGACACAGAGAGATGGAATCCCAAGCAGGCTCCACGCTGCCAGTGCAGAGGCCCATGTGGGACTCGAACCCATGAAACAGTGAGATCATGACCTGAGCCGAAACCAAGAGTCGGATGCTTAACAGGCTGAGCCACCCAGGTGCTCCATCACATAGCCTTTTATTAATTATTAAGGTAAGTTAGAGATTTCAAGATGCTATTTGTAACATTTTAAAGTTAGATTAGGGGCGCCTGGGTGGCTCAGTCGGTTAAGCGTCCGACTTCGGCTCAGGTCATGATCTCACGGTCTGTGAGTTCGAGCCCCGCGTCAGGCTCTGTGCTGATAGCTCAGAGCCTGGAGCCTGCTTCAGATTCTGTGTCTCCCTCTCTCTCTCTGATCCTTCCCCACTCATGCTTTGTCTCTCCTGCTCTCAAAAATAAATAAAAACATAAAAAAAAAAAAAATTAAAAAAAATAAATAAAGTTAGATTAAACTCTGGGGCGCCTGGGTGGTGCAGTCAGTTAAGCATCAGACTCCAACCTCAGCTCAGGTCCTGAGCTCACAGTTCATGACTTCGAGGCCCACCTCGGGCTCTGTGCTGACAGCTCAGAGCCTAGAGCCTGCTTCGGATTCTGTGTCTCCCTCACTCTCTGCCCCTTCCCCTCCTTGCGTGTGCTCTTTCTCTCTCAAAAATAAACATTAAAAAAATTTTTTTAATTAAAAAATAATAATAATAATGTTTTACCTTGTGTTTCATTTTATTTTTACTAATAGGGATATTATTCGAAATAATCCTCAATTCGAGGGGTGCCCCACACTCCACGAATACCTTTTTTCCTTTCCGTCACCTCTCAGGATTTAAACTTTAAAGACTCAGCCTGTATCTTTTAAAGATTTCACTAAATTTTTTTCTAAAAACATCATTTATGCTTGAGTCGCGAATAAGAAACTGTCGGCTAGATGACCAAACCGGCCCCTGCGTATACCGAGAAAGCAATTCTAAACTGTCACTCTGAGATAACCAACCAGAAGGTGCACAGAAGCAGGAAGCATCCGTTCGAGGTGGACATCCGCTCCGCACCAGGAGTTAGAACTGATGAACTGGGCGTCTATACTTAGTGGGCAAGAAAGGAAACCACTCCCTGGGGGCTCGAGGGCCTAAGCAAGCAGCTTTCGTCATGCCAAGAACTGCCGGCTCGCGCGGAACGGCCTTTCGGATATCCTGAACGAGGGGAAGCTTGGCGTGACCGGTCACAACAGACAAGCCAGGCCCGGCTCGGTGTTGAGGACCGAGAGCCATAAACCAACTGCATCCCGGCCGCGCCCCGCTCCCGCACCCACCTTTGAGGTCTCCGTTCCCATCCATGTCACTGTCCCTGAAAGATCGCGGGTAGATCTGGTACATGGGCCCCTCCTGCCACCAGTCGAGACACTTCGGAGAGACGGCGATGATGGCTATGGTCGCCCCGATGAGCACGAAGACGGAAGCCACGGTGAGCCAGAAAAGCACCTCCCGGGGCAGCCGGTAGCGGACCTGGCCGGAGAAGTGGAACAGCACCTCCTTGGGCATGCCCGCGTAGGGCCTGATGTCCTGCGGGTCGGGCTCCGCAGGGCCGAGGACGGCCACGGCGCTGTCCAGCGGGCTGCCTGGATCCGGCGCCTTCTCCAGGATGTCTTCGTTCTGGACAAAGCCGTTGTTTGTCCGGCATCCCCGCGTACTCATTCTGATGGAGTCCGGCTTGCCTTTATTCTCGGCCATGTCCCCCAGCCTCGTCCCTTCGGAGGGCCTTCCTGCAGTAACAAAGGTGGAAAGGTGGCTGGCTGAAATCCTTGGTCGTGTTAATGAGCTTCCGTGGTTTATAGATAAACCTGGCTGGACAAAGTCCAGCCAAAGAAGAAAGGGTAAAGGTAAAAGGGGTTTTAAAAAAAAAAAAATTCTCTTTACATCAGCCCTTGACGCTGTCTGTGGCTACAGTCCCAACACTGAGGGATTCAGACCTGGACGGGAACGGGGGCGTGGAGGAGAGGAGGAGGGGAGAGGGAGGGAGGGGAGAGGGGAGGAGGGGAGAGGGGAGGAAGAGGCAGGGTTCCACTGCAATTGAAGATGTTACTTGACCGGATACCCCGGTGTTCACGGCAGCGTTACTCACAACAGTCAAAAGGTGGAAACAAAGCCAAGGGTCCATCGAAGGATGAATGGACAAACCAAATGGGATATATGCAAAACAATGGAATCTTATTCAGCCAGAAACAGGAAATGCCGTTGCATACGGTACAACATGGATGAAACTTGAAGACCTCATGCTAAGTGAAATAAGCCACAAAAGAACAGATATTGTGTGATTCCACTTATATGAATGGATAGAGATGAACTCATAGAGACAGGAGAGGAGAAGGTGGTTCCCAGGGAGGAACAAGGACTCACTGTTTATTGAGTTCAGAACTTCCATTTGGGAGGACGAAACAGTTCTGGAAATGGATGGTGGAGATGGTTGCATGACAGTGTAAATGTACTGAACGCCGCTGAATTGTCTACTTAAATAAAGTGGTAAATTTTATGCTCTGTATGTTTTACCACAATAAAAAAAATCGCTGAAAATGGTCGTTTTTAGCTAGGTCTGAGGAAAAGAAACAAATACTGAATTCTGCACGGGGAAACAGGCTTTTTCTTCATGTTTTATTTTGAAGGTCTCTTTTCTTCCTACAAATCCAAGAGGAAGAGTGTCTGGAGACAGGGAACAACAACACTTAGTAACTGAAGCTAATTTGATTTTATCTCCCTGGAGGCCAACCCTAAAAATAAACTCCTCCACTCAGTTGGACCCCAGGTGCCTCCAGTCTTGTTTTCTATGTTTAGCTTCCATTCTTAGAAGTACCCTCTGAAGGTGGGGGAAGAGAAGACGGGGAGAAAGGATTCCATGTCTAGCAAGTTCCAGAGCTCTGGTAAATATAAATGCACTTAATACATGCACTTAAGAGTTATTTCATACTACAAGGGCAAAATACAACATTTGCAATCCCTAGCAAACTGCCTTAAAGTTCGGTGTCCTTTCCTAGAAGATTCTTCGAGCCTTCCAAGAATGTGATGATTCATGGTTGTCATTTAATCCGCGGCATTTAAACAGCCCTGTGACTCATTTGATCAGATAACAAGAATTTTTTCTTCTTTAAATAAAGCTATATGAATTCTGAACATTCCTGTAATTTTTTATGGGATGGCTTGGAAGCAGTTTCTGGTACAGAGGAATAAACCATTTGATTGCGTCCAGGTTATTTTTTTAAAAGAGCAAATCGCAATACTTAGCTCTTGAATGCATCTAATACATGGCCTATCTCATTGATTACACATATTGTGTATTTTTTTAAAAAAATCAAAGGAATTTAGCATTATGTCTTGAAATCGCTCTATCTTGCAAACACATCATAGTAATGTGCACAAAAGGATCTAATTCTTTTTTTTTTTCTTTTCAAATTTTTATTTAAATTCTAGTTAGTTAAAATGCAGTAGGTTTCAGGAGTAGAATTTAGTGATTCATCACTTATATACGATACCCCGGGCTCGTCATAACAAGCGCCCTCCTTAATACCCATCACCCATCTAACCCATCCCCCACTCACATCCCTCCATCAACTCTCAGTTTGTTCTCGATCATTAACAATCTCTATGGTGCCCGGGTGGTTCGGTCAGTTAAGCATCCAACTTCAGCTCAGGTTGTGATCTCCCAGTTCGTGGGTTCGAGCCCCACATCGGGCTTTGTGCTGACTACTAGGAACCTGGAGCCTGCTTCTAATACTATGTCTCCTTCTCTCTCTCCCTCCCCCGCTCCTGCTCCATGTTTCTCTAAAAAATAAATACATGTTTACATGTTAAAAAAAAAAGACTTTCTTATGTTTTTCCTCTATTTTTTTTTTTAAAATAAAGTTTATTTATTTTTGAGAAAGAGACGGAGAGCGGGAGTGGGGGAGGGACCGAGAGAGAGGGAGAGAAAGAATCCCAAGTAGGCTCTGCACCATCGGCACAGAACCCAAGTGGGGCTCAATCTCATGAAGCATGAGATCATGACCTGAGCCAAAATCAAGAGTCAGATGCTTAACCAACTGAACCACCTAGGGCACCCTCCTCTCTCTCTTTATTTCCCCTTCCCATATGTTCTTCTGTTTCATTTCTTAAATTCCACATGAGTGAATTCATATGGTATTTGTCTTTCTTGGAGTGACTTATTTCATTTAGCATAATGGCAAGATTTTATTCTTTTTGATGGCTGAGTAATATTCCAGTGTGTGTGTGTGTGTGTGTGTGTGTGTGTGTGTGTGTGTGTGTACCACAACTTCTTTATCCATTCATCAGTCAATGGACATTTGGGCTTTTTCCATAGTTTGGCTAAAAAGGACCTAACTCCTGAAATCCTGTTACTATTTGGGGAAAAAACAATGTGCAAAAATACCCATAGTTTCAAAATAATTTTAAATGATAAAAAATAGCTTTTAGTTATAAATCCTTAAATTCTAAATATGCAATCATATAAATGCAGAGAAAACTCTATATCACAGCAGTATGCCTTCATGACAGAAATGCCCCGTTTCAACTTCTCTACACCCAAGATGGGGCTCAAACTCAGGACCCCAAGATCGAGAGTCATACGCTCTACCGACTGAGCCAGGCAGGTGCGCTCAACTTCTCGAAATCTTATTTAAGATAGCAGCAATACTTTAAGCTTCCAGGCATGCAAACTAGAATCTTTTAGAAAAAAAGTGAATGGTTACCTAGTCTTTAGAGGGAACAGTTTTTAAAGAATAAAAGCAATCACAAAAGAAGACTGCTTACATAGGTTAAATAAAATTTTTGAATTTATTATATCATATAGTGACTGAAAAGACTATGCCAAGTTGGGAAAGATAAAATAAATATACCAGGGAGATATGCCTTTAACATTAAAGGTACATAAACATTGTTAGCTTTATACGTATATATGTGAAATTTCACGATGTCATGTAAAAATAGGTCGGTAGAAAACTCAGAAAAAAATATAAAGACATTTCACACAAATTAATTCACTAATATCAGAGACACAGAGAAGCATTTCCAATCATCTGGGCAAAGAATTTCTAAAAGATTACAGTGCTGGCAGGCGTCCAGTGTAAATTGACATAAAAGCTCTAGTCTACGGCCATACCACCCTGAACGCGCCCGATCTCGTCTGATCTCGGAAGCTAAGCAGGGTCGGGCCTGGTTAGTACTTGGATGGGAGACATAATAACTCTAGAAAGTAATTTGGCAATGTATATCAGAGTTTTAACAGTTTCAGCGTAATAAACGAGGCCAGATTTTAAAATATAACCTCCAGTAAAATAAGGAGTTGGTACAAAAGAAGGGATAGGTCAAACCATCGGGTGAACAGATTGGAGTCACCAAAAATAGACCCCTATTCAGAAGGCAATTTAGAACATGAAAAGGCAACATTTCAAATTAGGGGAAAAAAAGATTATTTAGTAAGCGATGTTGGCCGGCTGGCTAGCTATTGGAAAAAGAAACGAAAGCTATGTAGCGTTCCTTATTCCTTACACCAAAATAAGTTCTAGGTAGATCAGATTGACAAGTAAAAAGGAAAGCCATAAAAATACCAGACAGAAATTTGTGAATTAAAAACAAAATCTTGGGGGCCCCTGGGTGGCTCAGTCGGTTAACTGGCCGACTTCGGCTCAGGTCATGATTTCCCCATCTGTGAGTTCGAGCCCCGCGTCGGGCTCTGTGCTGACAGCTCAGAGCCTGGAGCCTGCTTCAGATTCTGTGTCTCCCTCTCACTCTGCCCTTCTCCTGCTCACGCTATACCTCTATGTCTCAAAAATAACGTTAAAAAATTAAAAGCAAAACAAAACAAAAATCTTGGAGTTGGAAAGCCTTTCTAAATATAATATGAACTATAAAACCTAGACCCGATAAAGGAAAAAAATCGGTAAGTTTTATTACAATATTTGAAAACAGAGCAATCCACCAAGATAGAAGGCAAATGGCAAACGCAAGCTAATTTCCATAATATAGAAATTGACTATACGAATTAAGACCAAAAAATAGAAAAATGGACAAAGGATAGGGACAGGAAAAAAAAATACAAGTGGTTAATAAATATAAGATGCAAATTTCACCCAAAATTAAAGAAGTAGGCACAAAAATAAAAATGATATACTACTTTTAGACTAGCATTTTGGCAAAAATGGAAGACTTTGGCAATATCCAGCATCCGAAAATACATAGGGAACCGGCACACTCATTCCTGCATACAGGGCAACCTTTGCGTAGAACACTTTGGGAGTCTGTGTCAAAATTAGAAATTGTATAACCTTTGATTTGGAAATGACACCGCTAAAAGCTTACCTTGAAGATGACAGCAGCAAGATACACACCCAAGGATATATACTGTGACAAAAATTGGAGACAATCCGAATACCCATCAATAGAGAATAATTTAAGTAAATTATGGTAAGTTCAGATAATGAAATATCACATGGCTCCTACAAAGAACAAGTTTACAGGGGTGCCTGGTGGGGCTCAGTCAGTTAAAGTTTCCGACCTCAACTTAGGTCATGATCTCACGGTTCGTGAGTTCAAGCCCCACACTGGGCTCTCTGCTGTCAGAGCAGAGCCCACTTCAGTTCCTCTGTCCCCCCCCTCTCTGCCCCTCCCCCGTTCTCACACATGCTCTCTCTCTTGAAAATAAATAACATTAAAAACTTATTGCCGTAAATACTTAAGTGTATTTAAAAAAAGAACACGTTTATATATCTCCGCTGATAAAGAAAAATGTCCAAAATATACTGTGAAGTGGAAACAATGTTTTAGAACAGTATAGATAAAATAATCAGAGTTGTCTGGAGAAAATGGGGCACGCATGTATGCATGCATATTTAATTCTCAGCTAGTGGCTGACGGGAGATTAAGAATGAGGTTAATAGTCCTTGCACTTCTACTTTTCACTCTTTGCCCTCAACATATATAACTTTTGTAATCACGACAGGGAAGGAAATGTTCAAAACCTTTAACTCAGGAATTCCACGCCCAGAAATCTATCTGAAGGAAAGAATTCAAGATAAGAACAAAAATTTACATATAATGAGGCTTATAAATTACGCTGCTATTTATAACAGCAAACACTGGGGCTGTCTCAGTCGGTGGAGTGTGAGGCCCTTGATCTCAGGGTTGTAAATTTGAGCCCCATGCTGGATGTGGAGATTACTTATAAATAAAATCTTATAAAGGTAAACATTGGAAACAATCTAACTGTTCAGTAATGCAAGACTAGCTAAAAAATTATTATAGATCCATGTGATAGAATATTAGTCATTGAGTATATTTTCCAAGAATTTTTTTAAAGTCTATTTATCCATTTTGAGAGAGAGAGAGAGAGAGAGCGTGAGTGGGTGGGGCAAAGGAAAAGCAAGAGAGAATCCCAAGCAGGCTCAACACTGCCAGCGTGGAGCCCGACGTGGGGCCCGAACCCACAAACTGTGAGATCATGACCTGGGATCATGAAGTCAGACACTTAACCAACCGACTGAGCCACCCAGGCACCCCTGGTTTCCAAGATTTTTAATGGCATGGAAGAAATCCCACATTATCACGTCGAATGGGAAAATGAAGAATATAAAGAAATTATCCCACTTATGTGAAAAAAATTGCATGTATATCTGCAGAAACCTATTAGAAAATATGTTTAGAGCGTTTATCTCTGGGTTCCAAGATTATGGGTGATACTCATTTTGTTCTTTAAATTTTTTTGATTTTTCTCATTTTTCCATAATAAATACGTATTTCTCTTCCATTGGAAAA
This sequence comes from Paguma larvata, assembly GCA_030068075.1. Taxonomy (NCBI): domain Eukaryota; kingdom Metazoa; phylum Chordata; class Mammalia; order Carnivora; family Viverridae; genus Paguma; species Paguma larvata. The sequence goes on from CM057836.1 coordinate 73,876,845, forward strand.
AAGTATTAAGTCAGGGAGCCCTGAGTTGGGAGTCTGCCTAGGCAGGTGGCAGAGTTCAGTAACAAGGTGACTTCTCCTAACCACTGCCACCCCAAATTCCTAAACACCCCAGACTTCGATCTAAAGGAAAGAGAAAACAGCAAACTTCCAAAAGTAGAGAGAAAACAGAAAAGAATTCAATGAACAGTACCGAAACACCGACAGAAGGGGCAGTTAGCAGTAATTTGGAAACGGTACCCACGAAGCTAAGAATTCCACCCAAGTACAAAGCTATCAGTAACACTTACTTTCGAGGAGATTTTAAAAGGAAATACCAATTGTAGAAAGCCAAACCCACTACTGTTAAAACTTAAATGTGAATAAGGACCGAGAACACTAAAGGAAGCTTTAAGAGCCAACATGGATAATCGGAACAAACAATCAGAGATAATGAAGATAAACCCGCTTGGTAAATTCACAACCCAAGTGCCTTACACAATCACGATAACAAAGCAAAGCAGAGTGAAACATCTAGAAAATAGGAGATACCACACCGGTGCACACCACAGGATCCAGAAACACCCTGTAAGTAAACAAAGAAACAAATATACAGAAGTAGTAACCCGTGGGGGGAAAAATATATGTCTCTAATGGATTTGAAAGCCATCATTCAGCAGCAAACCCACCAAAGTGACACGCGGCATATAACCTGTCAGGTTTGGGAATATTGGAAAAGGAGGAAGGATTTTCCACATTTCAGTCACCTGTTTACAGCCTCTGTGACCTGCTGCAATGTTATCCCTTAAGTCCCCAGCGTCTGGCTCCGCGCCTGGCGCGTTATTAAAGGAATAAGAGAATCGTCACTTAAAGACGGTTGGACAGAACTCAATGCTGAAGGAGGAGGGGGAGGTGACGGGGAGGAAGAGGAAGAGAGAAAAGTGGAAAGAACACTCTGCACAAAAACCTCGATTCTTATCTCCTAGCCAAATGTTCCTGCCTTGGAACAGTGTATCGAGTGAAATTGGAAGCCGGAGGCAGGGAGATCCAAGCGTCATGTGCTCTCTGACCTTGGGACACACTGCCAGCTTCCGGAAGGCCTCTGTTACCTCAACTGTGGTATTCAACTTGGTTCCGGGGTGACTATTATAAACACGGTCCAGAGTAAAATGTTGTGTTTTTTAAATGTTTATTCATTTTTGAACTAGAGAGAGTGTGAGCGGGAAAGAGAGAGACAGACAGACAGACAGACAGAAGATCAGAAGCAGGCTCTGCACTGACAGCAGAGCCCCGACGTGAGGCTCAAACTCACCCACGGTGAGGTCATGACCTGAGCCAAAGTCAGACCTTTAACTAACCGAGCCACCCAGGTGTCCCTAAAATGTTTTTTTTTTAAACAGTTATAATTAGAAGGAATCAAAAAATTGATTTATCCCAGCTAGTGAAGGAAGTTAAACTTAGGGCACCACTGAAATCAAAGAGTATTTAAACATGTTTTTGCTGCAAATGAAACTATTTTAAAACACGTTTATAACCAAATATAACCCAAAAAAATGGCAGAAGAGATGTGAACAGAACATGAGAGTATGACAAATGTCACGAAACAGTCTTTTTTTTTTTAATTTTAACGTTTATTTATTTTTGAGAGACAGAGAGACAGAGTGTGAGCAGGGGAGGGGCAGAGAGAGAGGGAGACATAGAATCCGAAGCAGGCTGCAGTCTGAGCCATTAGCACAGAGCCCGACGCGGGGCTCGAACTCAGACCGTGAGATCATGACCCGAGCTGAAGTCGGCCACTCAACCAACTGAGCCACCCAGGCGCCCCAATGAGACAGTCTTTCTATCCTCCATATACAAAGAATTAATGCAAACATACAAACCAATAGCTAAATTACATTCAATAAGAGATTTAAAAAGATTGCAGATTATATATAAGGAATTAACATCACATAAAAGTTATTGCATAAAAGTACTTTCTTGATGGAATTAAATAAATATAAGTTAAAACGTTAAGGGAGGTTCAGTCAGTTAAGCATCTGACTTCGGCTCAGGTCATTGATCTCATGGTTCGTGAATTTAAGCCCCCGTGTCGGGCTCTGTGCTGACAGCTCGGAGCCTGGAGCTGCTTCGGATTCTGTGTCTCCTTCTCTCTCTGCCCCTCCCCTGCTCATGATCATCTCTTGAAAACAAATAAATGTTAAATTTTTTTTTAAATATTAAGGGACATGCTGGATTAATTGCATTAACAGCCCAATTAATGGCTTCCCTGTATGGATGCCTTTTGTCCCATCATTTCTTAGACCCTTACCACACTGAGCCTTGGCTTTGGACATGTGGCTCGCTTTGGCCAATGGCACAATGACAAACTTTTTTTTTTTTTAATTTTTTTTTTAATGTTTATTTATTTTTGAGACAGAGAGAGACAGAGCATGAACGGGGGAGGGGCAGAGAGAGAGGGAGACACAGAATGTGAAGCAGGCTCCAGGCTCTGAGCCGACAGCCCAGAGCCTGATGCGGTACTCGAACTCACAGACCTCAAGAAGGCACAATGACAAACTTGAAACAAAAAGAAGCTTTAAAAATCGCTCGTGCATTTCTGCTCTTCTTCTGCATCCCTGCCATCGTCGTGAGATGATGCCCAGGCTGGCCTGCTGAAGGATAAGAGGGGAATAGGGGACATGTGTGAAGGAGCATAAACTCTTCCCGTCCAGGGTCTTCTAGACCAGCTGGTCCTCAGGCAGCTGGGCCGACTGACCACAGATGCTTGAGCAAGCCCAGCCGTGATCAGTGGAGGCCACCCAGTCCAGGAAAACAGCTTTATGGAAGGATAACTGACACACAATAAACTGTACTCATGCAAAGGATGCACTTTGGTAAGTTTTAACATGTGTATACACCCGTCACCACGACAAAAAATAGCGACCACGTCCAACACGGCATGCCTGCCAGAATGCCTTCCCAAGTGGCTGTACCATTTTGCATTCCCACCAGCGATGAATGAGAATTCCTGCTCCACTTCCTCACTCACACCTAGCGTTGCTATTGTGCTAGATGTTAGCCATGCTGATAGGAGAGCAGTGACGCCTCGTTGCTGTTTAGTACATTCTCTTTGTCTGTGAGTAGTATTCCGTTGTACAAACATACAACTGTTTATAACTGAACACTTGGGCTTCCCCCTCCCAGTTTTTTACTATGATAAATAAAACTGCTACGAACAATCGTGTCCAAGTCTTTGTAAGGATATGGCTTTCTTTTCTTTCGAGTAAATACATACAAGCTAACAGCTGCATCATACGGCAGGTATATGTTTAACCTTTTAAGGAAGCACCAAGCTGTTTCAGAAAGTGGTTGCACCGCATATGAGAGTCCCCGTTCCTGTACATCCTTGCCAGTACTTGCTATGTTCTCGAGGTTTAATTTTAGCAATTCTAGGGTGCCTGGGTGGCTCAGTCGGTTAAGCGGCCGACTTCGGCTCAGGTCATGATCTCACGGTCTGTGAGTTTGAGCCCCGTGTCGGGCTCTGTGCTGACAGCTCCGAGCCTGGAACCTGCTTTGGATTCTGTGCCGCCCTCTCTCTCTTCCCTTCCCCCACTCAGGCTCTGTCTCTATGTCTCTCAAAAATAAATAAACGTTAAAAAAAATTTAAAAAAAATTTTAGCAATTCTGGTAGGGAGCGGGATTTCGCTGTGATTTGGATTTGCACATCCCTAATTACTCATGACGTTGAGCACCTCGGCAGGGTTTCTTCGCCATCGTATCTCTTTTTGGTGAAGCTGATGCTGGCCATTAACCAGGGCTTCTCCGTTCTCTCCACACGGACCTGTCCATGTAGGCTCTATACTGGCCGCTCTGGGCTTCCTCATAGGATTCTGGCTTGGTTCCATACGTGAGTGTCCCAAAGGAAGAGAGAAAGCAAGGCAGAAACTGTATCCTTTTTTGTGACCAGCCGCAGAAGTCACATAGCCCCTTTTGGACTGTGTGTGAAACTCTGGGACACAGGACATGAATATAGGAAGCCATAATTGGGATATTAATGCAGTTAATCTATCACGGACTTAACTCTTTTTTCATCAATTGCGGTAAAACACACACACACACACACACACACAACACATTTAAAAAAAACACATACCATCTTGGGGTGGCTGGCTGGCTCAGTTGGTACATCATGCAACTCTTGATCTCCAGGTTGTGAGTTCAAGCCCCATGCTGGGGGTAGAGATTACTTAAAAATAAAATTTTTAATTTTTTTAATGTTTATTTTTGAGAGAGAGAGAGGGCAGGGGAAGGGCAGACAAACAGAGGGAGACAGGATCCGAAGTGGGCTCCATGCTGACAACAGAGAGCATGATGTGGGGCTCGAACTCACGAACTACAAGATCATAACCAGAGCACAAGTCAGACATGTAACTGACAGCCACCGAGGTACCCCCAAAATAAAACCTTTAATATATATAGTTCTTAACATTTTTAAGTGTATATAGTTCAGTAGTATTGAGTATATCCGCACTGTTGTGAAACTAATCTCCAGCAACTGTCTCATCTTGCAAATCAGAAACTTTACACGCCCATTAAAGAACTCTTCTCCCTCCCCTCAGCCCTGGGCAACCACCATTCTACTCTTATTTTCTGCGAATTTGCCTCCTTTAGATTCCTCATAGAAGTGGAATCACACAGTATTTGTCTTTCTGTGACTGGCTGGCTTATTTCACTTGGGACAATGTCCTCAAAGTTCATCCACGTTGTAGCCTGTGTCAGAATTCCCTTCCATTTAATTTTTTAAAAATGTTTATTTATTTTTGAGAGAGAGAGAGAGAGACAGGGCATGAGGGGGCAGGCGCACGGCCAGAGAGAGAGGGAGATAGAGGCTCTGAGCTGTCAGCACAGAGCCTGATGCAGGGCTTGAGCCCGTGAACCGCGAGATCATGACCTGAGCTGAAATCGGACAGTCAACCGACTGAGCCACCCAGGCGCCCCATAATTTCCTTCCTAAAATTTTAATAACTCGGTAATATTCCATTGTATGTATATACCACGTTTTGTTTATCCATTCACCTGTCGGACACTTGGGCTGCTTGTATCTTTTTGAGTACTGTGAATGTTGCTGCTAAGAAATTGGTTGTGCAAATATGTCTTCAAGATCCTACTTAATTGTTGTGGAGATGTATTCGGATGTGGGGTTGCTGGATTGCATGGCGATTCTATCTTCAGTTTTTTGAGGAAACTCCGTGTCGTTTTCCATAGCGGTGGCATCCTTATATGATCTCACCAATATTTTATGGCGATATTTGATTGAGGTTTTGATTGACATTTTTCTGATGATTAGTGGTACAGAGAGCATCCTTCGTATGCTTGTTGGCATTTGCGTGTCATCTTTGGAGAGAGGTCTCTCAAGTCCCATGCCCCCTTTTTAAATCGGGTTATTTGATTTGTTGTTGTTGTTGAGTTGTCACAATGTTTGATTTGTATTTCCAACAGGCGCTAACAGCGCCAGGTGCAGCCTTGAACTGGGGGTCCTTTGGCCTGAGGGAGGTAAGCGTTTCTCTGTATCTCAGGCCCAAATTGGTGATAATCATAGCTAGGGGATTTCTATGGCCATTGTCAACCAAGAGCAAACGTGATTGATAGTAATACTTCACCACTGTGCCTTCCTGGTGGCCTATCCTCCAGACATTACAAAACAAAACAACAGACACACAAACAAAGAAGCATAATAATGTCCTAATGGGATCTCATTGGCCAACAATGTAATTGCATCCACAGCCTAATGGGCTGATTTATGAAGTGTTTGAACCTTAGGGTGTTTCAATTCTCTATTGCTTAAAGACCGTTCTCAAAAAAAAAAAAAAAAAAAAAAGTCCAGAATCACAAAAGAAATAATGACACATAATATCCGGTCTTTAACAAAGTTCTATCGAAAAAGATCACCCAACAGTTAAATGCCAAGTTCCCCACCCCGTGGCAAAGACTTCAAATTCAGACACACTGAACTGCTCCAGAAAACTTGCAATTATTAGCACCGGTAGACACTCTACTGCCACCAATGGTCTTGCCGTAAATTCAAAGAGCACGAATCAAATCAAAAGCAGCACCCATCTAAGAACACTGTGTGTGAGAACTTCACTGGGACGCTAACGGCCCTCTCTGCGATTTAAAGCTGGGGGGATGTGGGTGTTGGGTATTGAGTGACTTCCTCAATTCCCAGGCCAGACCCAGTATTCTGGGATGGGTGGGGGTCTACGTCTCCCGGATATAGGAGCGGCGGAGAGGGCCAATGAATATTCTCTTAGCGAAGCCGGGCTCAAAGCCAGGAAATACTCAGCATGACTCTGGGCGTTGGATCAAGGTCTCTGAGAACACAGATCAGAGGACAAAGTGCCAGGATAGGCAGAAAAGGCACACAAGACGTGTCCCACGTTAAGTGGCTTTACCTACAGCTAGGCATATATGCAGACCCACTGTGAACGTGCCCCTTGCAAATAAAGCCCAGGACACAGCACAGTGTCAGACCATTGACCTCCTCGATAACACTTGTATTGAAGCTCTAGAGCCTTCAGTGGCTTCTCATTATTAAGAGGACAAAGTCCAAACATCTTGGCCTCAAGTCTAAGCTTCAATCTCTGCCAACCCTACATTCTATTCTTCCTTCTCTCTTAATATCTTCGAATCAGGCCTTCTGCTCGTCAGTCAGGGATGTCCACCATTCCCTGGGCACAGACTATGCACCCCTCCTTCTGGGCATTCGTCCCCACCTCTCCTGAGTCCCTGTGCTGCTCCACCCGCCTTCCCCACCGCCAATATCACTCCCGTGGACGCTCATCTAGCCCTCCCAGAACCATCTGTGTTACTCATTTGTATATTCGTCCTTCTAATCTCGGTTATTTTAACACATGATTTTATTTGGCCTTCCCACCCTGATGACTGAGCACCACACCTGTTACCACAGGGAGCACGCCGGCGCGTCGCCACGGGTCGACGTTCGGAATCGTGTTGGGAAAGGAGCTTGGGGATCGTCTTGGGCAAGGCTCCGCCAGCTTTAGTCTGTGTACAGATCTCTCGTAGATCTTGTGAAAATGCAGATTCCGAGGCCGTGGGTTTTGGGCGGAGTCTGAGCTCCTGCGTTTCTAACCACCTCCCAGGTGAGGCCGGTGCCCAGGGGCCTGGACCACACGACGGGAGGCAGAGAACCAAGGCCTGTAGGGCTGTGGTGGCTCACATGGGTGACCGGGCAGCATCGCGCACGGCAGAAAGGAGCAGGCTGGTGGCAGACCAGAAGGTTCCTGTCCAGCCTACTGGGTCAGAGGCCGCTCAGCTCCAGCGACAACGAAGACCCGAGACCGACAGATCTCCTCTCTCCCGAGAAGCTGTAAATCTGCGTTACTATATAGAATTCCCCCAATTTCCTGTGTGGGCAGTTAATTCAGAGCCACGTTTGAGAGGATCCGTACAACGCATCCTAATCCCTTTACTAAGAAAAAATTCTTTTTCCATTATAAAAATTTATCAAGGGAATAATCGTGGTCCTTAAAGGTTTGGTTTAGCGAAGTAAGAGACTAAAAACCATGAAAACACTTCAGGTTCTTTTTTAAGCCACCAAGTGGGATCTCAGTTAAATAAATCCTCTCTTACTTGAGGAGAGGCGCTGCTTTCCTAAATCGGAAAAGTTGATCTCCAATCCCGCTCCCTTGGCCCAATGCACCTCACCTCGCCAGGGAGGGCTCCTCTCAGAACTGGCCTAGGCGGCTGCAGACAGAACCAAGCAGAGTCGGGGACACGCGGTGTGACCATCCGACCAGGTACTTCTGACCCCGAAAGAGGGCGCTGCTCTTTACGTGAGCACAAAAGGCATAAAAGGGGCCACCCTAGTGAAAAGGCGGTTTGGGGAAGGACATTTCCAAGGATGCCCTGCCCCTCGACTGGAGCCAAGCGAGCCCCCCGGGACCTGTGGTCAGCACCATGTCAGAGGCGAGCAGTATAGGGCCGATCCCGGACACAGAGGCTGCCTCCTTGCATGGGATTCTTCACCGGACACAACGGGCTGACCGCAGGTGAAATTGCAAAGGCTGTAAATCCGGGGCGGGGCTCTGTCTCCGGGCTGGGGGCTGGGGGCTGGGGCAGCGCGGTCCTCCCCTTCTCCGGGCTGCTCTCCGCCTCTCACCACCTGCGCCCCCGGGGCCGCCAGTCCTTCGGGGGGCTCTGGGCCAGGCGCCGATCCCACTCGACTCGGGCCACCTTGTACAGCCCCATGGTGGCCTGAGCGTCTCCCACGGGGGAACGTACGCTTTTCCCAACCTGGAGGCCCCGGTTCGGGAGCTTCTTGGTGAGACACTTCAGGGACTTGGTGGCCTTCTCCGGGCGCTGGGCCTTCTGGTCGAGGGGCGGGATGTAGGAGGTGTGGCCGGTGGGGGAACTTGGGGTGGAAGCACTGAAGGGCTTTGAAGTCGTTGTGGACAGCAGCCCCCCCCCCCCCACCATCTTCCTTGCAAGCATCTTCGAGATCTGGCCCCGAGCGACCTCGAAGGCTGTGGCATTCACCACGTGCCGCTTCCGGGTGCCACTCCATCTGGTCCGGCAGGCCACCGTGTGGCGGGGGTGGGGCGCGTGTCCTCATCGAAAAGCGCATCTCCGTGTAGTTGAGGACGTTACATCGAGCTGAGGAACGGACGTGTCCCTTGGGTCTTGTGTCCGCCACCGCACAATTGCCACCATGTCCCCTGGCATCATCTGGGATGCTCCAGGGCATTTATTCTCTACGTGACATTGGGTGGAGTTCTGCGGGGCATTTTTCTGGGCAGGGTTCTTCTGGGGGCGAGCTGGGTGGCTCCCTGTCTTTGGAAGAGCACTCTGGAGCTCCCCCCAGCAAATCTACTGGAGCCACGACAGACCCGCCCTCTGCGAAGGGGCGGGGGTCGGCCAGGGCACTGCGGCTTTCCTGTCCAGGGGCCGCTCTGTTCCCCGGCGGGAGGCAGCGGTCTTCTTCGGAAGGGGAGAGACCTTGCAAGTGTCATCCCCCCTAGGAGTTTCCCCCCTCTTCCAAGGTTCTGAGTGCGACTTCGGCACCTTGCTAGGGTGCTGGTTCTTCTTACTTGGAAAGCCTCTCCGTTCCAAAAGCCGCCTCTTCTTGACAAATGTTGGGGGCTGGGCATTCGCCTCTAATGCCTTTTTGCGGGGGGAGGTTCGGCAAAATCCGAACTGAGGAGTAAGGCAGACAGGAGGGCAGTGGATGGCGGGACAGAAGTTGGGAAGAGTGGCTTACTGATGACAGGAAGATTGAAGGCTCGTCCTCTGCTGAATCCCGCGGGCCGACAGCTGGGGTCTGTGGGACACCCTGGGGAAGACAGTAATCCTGACAACGGAGCCCCTAGGCCCAGGAAACAGTAAGACCCGTCTCCGGAGGGCTTCAGAATGGAAAGACATCAGAGTGACCGCCCAGAATGGGAACAAATCTGCAATGTGGAATGATGTCAGGGTCACGGTCCGTACCAGGAAGCTTGGGTCCTAGTGCGGCCCCACAATTCACCAGCTGGAGGGTCTTGAAACAGTCACTTCCCCCCTCCCCCAGAGCTCAGTGTCATTCGCACCCGGAGGGGGCTGTCGGGCCAACCAGCTCAAACTCTGCGTCTGGAAAGCCAGAACAGGCAAGCTGTACCATCCACCATCAGGGCCCCTGGGTTACCCAAGGCATCCCTGCGCTGCTCCGGGTGGGGGGACCCTCCACACATGTCTCGCGCCTGTCCTTCTCCTGACAGAGGCCCTCTGACGACACATACCCGATGGGTGAACCGAGGCTTGGGGCCACCAGCGTCGGTGGTCCCCGCCACTGAGAGCAACCCCCCTCACCCCCCTGCACCCACACCTACCTCCCTGCAGGCCCTGCGAAGAGAGGAAGCACCAAAAAGATTTTCTTTTAACGTTTATTCATTTTTGAGAGACAGAGACAGAGCACAAGTGGGGGAGGGGCAGAGAGGGAGGGAGACCCAGAATCCAAAGCAGAATCCACAGCCTCCCTGTGAGCACAGAGCCTGATGTGGGGCTTGAACTCACGAACAGAGAGATTGTGACCTGAGCCGAACTCTGATGCTCAACTGACTGAGCCGCCCGCCGCACTCCTAATCTCTTTAAATGGCCCACTGTGCGACTGAATACTATCCTCCGTCTTTGTTCTGTCTGAAGTTTTAGCTTTCCTTTTTCTTTTTTTAAAGTGTATTTATTTATTTTGAGAGTGAGGGAGCAAGCAGGGGAGGGGCAGAGAGAGAGAGGTGAGAGAATCCCAAGTGGGCTCATGACCTGAGCCAAAATCAAGAGGTGGACACTTAACTGAGCCACCCAGGTGCCTCTGAGGTTTTAGCTTTCTTTCTACAACAGGCTTTATGTATAGATCGGAGTTTTCCAAACTGAAAAAATGTTTCCAGGAAAAAAAATACTCTGTAGTCCTAACAATAAATATTCGACTTGACAGTCTGTGTATAATTAGAACAATGATCTCCAAACTTTGGGACTTTACAGGCAAAAAAAAATTCAAAAAACCAAAAAAAATGGGGGAAACCAAAAAAGCAGTACCAACATTTCTTAATAGGCAATTCCGAAATAGCCTAGCCCTAATATCTTATTATATGAAGGACATCGTGATGCCAAACCATGTAGGAAGAACATAAATCTTAGATCAAGAGATAGTTCTTTAAGTAGGCTAAATTGCAGCTTTTAAGGGAAAACTATACTGTGTTTGTAATTTTGTGACAGACAAGTGCAAACTTGGACTCAAGTTCTAGTTGGACAGAAGCATTGATTCTGTAATCCCTTCTATTTACAGGAGATGAGACTAAAATGCCCACAACCATATGACTTGCTCATTGTCGCCTGCTTTAGCGGGCATAGCCAGTGCTCTCCACTGTTCTTGCCGGGGGGGGGGGGGGGGGGGGCAGGGGGTTTACAATCTTATGGTAATTCACCTCCGCTCGGCATGGTGAGATGGCAAAGTCTTGGACCAAGGAGACGTGGGTTTGAACCTCGGATCAGCAACTTATAAGTTCCGGGATTTTGGGTCAGTTGTTCAACCTCTTTGGACGGACCTCCGCTTTTTCATCGGTTACACTTACTTCACAGGGTTGTATGAGGATTAAACAAAACACATTTAACATTTTAAATTTCTTTAAATTTCTTTAGGTTTAAATAAAAAATAAGTACAAAATTTAAAAATGCAATTACATAGCATATACGAACTACCTACCAGGGTTAAGAGTCTCCTCTTGTAAAGATCGGTCAGCTTCCTCCCCAACGAAGAGCTTTGCACAGTGAGTCCTAGGTCGTTGATAAATTACTGTTAACATTATGATTATAACAATTACTCTTAAGCAATAAGTATCAGAACGACGGAGCCTACTCACTACATTTATAGAACTAAACGCAACACCTCAAATTATTCTTTGCAAAACAAGAATGACCTGCTTGGGGGTCATCTCTCTATCCTCAGTTATCCCAAGAGGCAGCCAGAAATTTCTCTCACTAAATAAATAAATATTGGGATTTTTTTATGTTCTATTTGAGAGAGTGCGAGTGGGGGAGGGGCAGAAAGGGGGACAGAGGACTGTCTGTGCTGACAGCAGAGAGCTGTGCGCCGAGTCCGACGCGGGGCTTGAACTCACGAACTCTGAGATCATGACCTGAGCAGAACTTGGACACCTAACCAACTGACTGAGCCACCCGGGTGTCCCTGTTATTTTTAAAGTAAGCTCTACACCCAACATGGGGCTTGAACTCATGACCCCGAGATCAAGAGTCGCATGCTCCACCGACTGAGCCAGTCGGGCACCCCAAAATTAGTTCTTTTTGATAGCAAACACTGCATAGGAAGAGTCTAGAAGCAACAGAATATAATAATATCTACCATCATCTCTTTTTTCTTTTGTCTCTTTCCCCTTACTGAAATATATTTGTTTAATTTGAATGATAAGACCCTAAGGGCAAGAACTCTTAGCTCTTCTAAATTATACTGAATGATGGCAACTTTCCTCAAACAGCATCGATCATTTGGAAGTCCTGATCTAGTTACTCTGCTTTAAATCAGGAGAAATGATCTGACTACAGGGGACACCACAAATTGTATAAGGATCAGACACTGTATAAGAAGACAGACACTGGTCATGTCTTCGTGTACTGCTCACAGCCAAGAAAGAGAAATGTTGGGACTCAATCTTCAACAGGAGCGAACTGGGTTTGTTGGAATGTTTTGACAAGAATAACGGTCATCTTTCATTACTTGAAAAATATTTTAAAATATCTTAGAAAAGGGTAAACAAAGTACAAGTAATACCCACTAAAGGACACTTCACCGAGCAAAGCTGTAATCAAATACTTGGAATATTCTGTAAGCCAACTTGGACAAATATTTCATATTTTCTAGAGATTTCTGTATACCAGTTAATCACACAGAGTCCAAGAATACACCTATCCTGATATGGAACCTCCCTGGTGAACACTTTATTACCCTAAAGGAGGAAAAATAATCTGAGTGATTTTAGGCTTGGTCTGATGAAGCATGGAAGGTCCTGGAAAGACCCGAGAGGACAGAGGGTAGGAGGGAAGTGTATAGCAAGCGGCAGAAAATCTAGCAAAGCTAAAATATATTCAGATTATTCTCGGTGTCCCTTTGCCTTGCAAGATAAAGATGTCCCGTTCTTCTGAGTACTGGGGGGGGGGGGGCCCTCTCACAAGAGAGTGTTACTTTACTCTTTAAGTAATCTCTTCTCCCAACATGGGGCTTGAACTCACAACCCTAAGATCAAGAGTTGCCTGCTCTGCCGACTGAACCAGCCAGGCGCCCCCGTCAAAGGAGGGTTTTATGAGCTGCTTCAGAGGAAGGTCAGAAAGTTCTTCCTGAACACGCCATCTCTCAAATTCCTCCAGCTTTAATTTTGCAATATGCCAAACGACCATATTTTCAGGTTTTTCAGCTTTTCCTTAACCCCACTGTTAACGTGCAATATTACTTTTCTTCATAGAAATACCTGGGTTATTTGGCTACAAACGCTTTGTGATAACAGGTGGCAGATTCGTTCTGGGGGGTAGTTATCATCTAGAGCCAGGGCCAGCAAACTTTGTCTCAGGTCAAATCCAGCCCAAGACATGTTTTTGTAAATCAAATTTTCTTAAAACACAGCTGCCTTCGTTCCTTTGTGTGTTATCTGTGGCTGCTTGCCACAACAGAAGGGCCGAGAGACAGAGACCCCGAGGTCCGCAAGACCTAAGATATTTACTCTCTGGCACTTCACAAAGTGCGTCGGCCCTTGATCTATAGAACAAAGGCAAATAACTAACTATGTTAAGGGGCCACTCCAAAAAAGGTTATCACTCCAAAAGCTTCAAAGGATGCCATCCTAAACCTATATGCCTTCGCACCAGCAAGGCAATAGTCTTTGCTTAAAAGGAAGACCTCCACGTTGCTAAGCATGAGGAGATGTCAAAATGAAAGTTACAATCACAGTGGAGGCACTCTGGTTTTTAGAAGTCATAAATGAAAGGGATTTTGTTTTTGGCAACGTTGCCTTCGAGAGGATCCCATGCCAAAGCGACTGCTCTCGAAGGTTTCAAAACCACGGCTCTTGAAAAGAGAGAAGTCAACCACGGGCATCTTCTATCGCTGGGTTTCAATACAAGTTTAATTATTTTACATTTTACTTTATTATTTTTTAATGTAAACGCTACGTCCAACGTGGGGCTCGAAACGTACGACCCAGACACCAAGAGCCACACGTTCCACAGACCGAGCCAGCCAGACGCCCCTACAACATTTTAAAGTTATGTTCTATTAATAAGTCTCCCTGATTGCTGGGGGAGGCAGGTGGGATCATAGAACGAAGCGGACCTTGCTCAAGTTTTTATCAATATCACAGAATTCAGCCCATATAAATGGATCACTTAGCAAAACTTCCTCCTCGCTCCAACTCTATCATCGTCCTAGTAACTGCCTAAAAAAAACCACTAAGTAGTTAACTGGATGAATACATTCATATATACATACAACTATTAAATAAACACCTGGATAGCAAGTCCGTGGTACTACTTACCCTAAGCAGGTCACATAGAGGGGCCCCTGTGAAAAATACCGCAGGCCATAAAATTTGGAGTATTCTTCTCTAGCGAATTGCATCTCAAGTTCCTATCTTTTGAAATATGTTAAAATGAAAATTATGAAACCTAAAACAGATTTGGAAAAAAATTAAAATTTTTTGAAGATTTATGTTTCAGATAGAGACAGAGCGTGAGCAGGGGAGGGGCAGAGAGAGAGGGAGACATAGAATCCCAAGCAGGCCTGAGGCTCCAAGCTGTCAGCCCGGCTGTCCACTCAAACTCACGGACTTTGAAAGATCATGACCCGAGCTGAAGTTGGACGCTTAACCGACGGAGCTGCCCAGGTGCCTCGGATTTGAAAAAATTTTACCGTGAATACCCGCACACCCAAATCACCCAAATCTACATTAACACAGTGTTTAGTCAGATTAATACAGACTTACCACTTTTAGATGTAGAATTTGATGAGATTCGACACAGGGATGGCTACGTAACCACCACCGTCACGAGACAGAGCTGCGCCATCACTCTGGAAAGCTCTCCACGCCTCTCTGCAGTCAATCCCCGGCCCCTGGGAGCACCTGATGTGTTGCGGCTGTAATTCTGCCTTTTCTTGAGTTTCAGAGAAATGGAATCATACTGTACGTAGCCTCTGGGGGTTCTTTCATTCAACAGAATGTCTTTGAGATGTCCCCATGTCGTTGCATGAATTGGTGGGTTTGTTCCTTTTTGCTGCGAAATAGCGTTCATTGTACGCATGCGTTTTACCCTTTATACCGGCTCATAGAATTTTGGGGTGTATCTAATTTTGGACTATTATAAATGAAGCTCTTTATATAAACGTTCCTGTACAGATTTTCATGTGAACATGTTTTCACTCCTCTTGGGTAGATAGTGAGGAGTGGAATTGCTGGGTCCTACGGTTATATAAGTTCGTAAGGGAGGTGGCTTTTGGGAATGTTTGAACTAGAATATCAGGACAACTCTGATAAAAGCGGATTAAGTTGGAAGAGCCCTACTACCTGATTGCAAGAATGACCATAAAGCGACAATAATTAAAATAATGTGCCAAACCGTTTTCTAAAGTGGTGGGACCTTTCTCCCCACGGTAGGCAATGTATGAGCCTTCCGTTTCTTCCACATGGTCACTGACAATGGGCAAGGCCAATCTTTGTAACGTGCCTCTAGTGAGTAATACTGGTATTACAAGGTTCATTTCCGTAAGGACTAACAATTTTGTGCATTGGTGCTCACTCGCCACTTGTTAGATCTTCCTTGGTGAAATGCTCGTTCAGTTTTTTTAGTATTTGACCCGTCTAAAAAATTTGTCCATTATAAACATGAGTCCTTTATTAGTTACATTTTGCCTAAGGCTTGCCTTTTCATTTTCTTAAGAGTACTTTTTTGTTTCGGTTGGTTTGTTAAGTAAGTAACAAGTAAGCTCTACACCCAATGCAGGGCTTGAACTCACAACCCAGAGATTAAGAGTCACATGCTTCACTCACTGAGCCAGCCAGGTTGCCCCTCATTGTTTTTTGCTATTATAAATTTTTTTTATTTCAATTTTCTTTGTTTTTCATTTTTTTAATGTTTTATTTTTCTAAAAATATTTTTAAATGTTTAGTTTTGACAGAAAGAGAGAGAAAGAACAAGTGGGAGAGGGAGACACAGAATCCGAAGCAGGCTCCAAGCTCTGAGCTGTCAGCACAGAGCCCAGTGTGAGACTTGAACCCACAAATTGCAAGATTATAACCTGAGCCAAAGTCAGATGCTTAACCAACTGAGCCACCCAGCAGCCCCCCCGCCAACCCCACTGTTTCAATTTTCAATAGCTTATTCCCTGTACATGAAAATAGAAATATTCTGGTACACTGACCTTGTAGCCTATGACTTTGCTAAGCTTATTTATTAGCTGTATTATTTGTAGATCCTTTATCATTTTCTACCTACACAATCATGTCATCGTCAAATAGATTTATGGGTCTTTCTTTCCATTTTGTATGTTTTTAATTTCCTTCTTGGTCTTGTTGCACTGGTTACCCTTCCAGCCACTATGAGTACAAAAGGCAGAGAAGAGACATTCTCGCCTTGTTTGGTGTCTTCCACGGAGAGGTACCAGTCTTTTACCGTCAAAGAGATTACATTTAGGTATCAGTTAAGCTTTGTCAGGTTGAGCAAGTTCCCTTTTATTTGTACTTTGCTGAGAATTCCTATCACAAATGGGTTCTGAGTTTTGTCAAATGCTTTTTCTACGTGTAATGAGACAGGGTTTTCTTTTTTAACTCCCTCCCAGTATGGAGTTGCGTTGGTTTTTAAAAGTTTCCTCTGTCAATTTCGTAGGCATAAACATTTCATAATATTCCTGTTTATAAATGGCTGTCGGATCCATGGTGAGATGTTCTCCCTTCCATTTCTCAAACTGACAATTTCGGTCTTTTTTTTTTTTTTTTCTGACCAGTCTCGTTAGAAGTTTATCAATTTTACTGATATTTTTCAAGAGCCAACTTGCGATTTTTCTAATTTTTGTGTTGTATTTCATTGATTTCTGTTCTTATTCTTGTTTCTTTTCTTTCTTGTACTTCTAGATATTGCTTAATGGAAATTTAAAGTTAGAGACCTTATATTCTTTCTAACAGAAGTGTTTAAACCTATAAATTTCCCACTAAGTATTGTGTTAGCGGCGGCCCCCAATTTTTGGTATGTTGTGATTTTCATTTTCTGTTCAAGAGATTTTCTAGTTTTTCCTATAACTTACTCTTTGGTACATGGATTCTTTAGAAGTGTGTTGTTCTTTTGTAGGTTAATTCCACTGTGTTCAGAGGATATGTCTTCTGTGATTTCAATTCCTTAAATTTAGTGAGACTTCTCAGAAGGTAGGGGAATCTTCTCCTTGCTCACTTTCCCCTTCCGCTGAATGGATATGGTTGACAGCCAGGCCCGGGATGATGATGTAGCCATAAGATGGAAAAGGTCTCGAACTTGAATCACCGCACGAGAGAGAGCGGCACGCTTACCTGGAACGCCCATCCTGGTCTACACGTCAGTAGGAAACAAACTTCTAGTATTCGAACCATTACGGGTTTGGTTCTGTTTGTTACAGCAGCTTACCTTACCCTAACTAAAATGCTGCTTATCTTTTTAAGGCTCCCCTTTCTCCCCGCTACCCTGAAAGTGACTTGTTTCATAAAACAAAATCTGTATTTCAGTTCATACTATCCAAAGCATATCGACCACACTATTCAGCTATGTTCATGTGTTCTGTGGACAAAAACTTCCGATGAATATAAATCTACATGCCGTTTACTGACTGCACCAGCCATGGTTCTTTTTTAAAATAAATTTTTATTGAAGTATAGCATCCATATATAAGAGGGCACAAAAATACTACCTCTCTATGCATTATATACAATCCATGTATCTGTAGAGATTTACAAAGATGTCTATATGTGGGCCACTCTCTTCCTTTCCGCCATCTCTTGCTTGCTCGTGTTGCAGCCCTGGTACCAAGAAGTCAAGAACACAAGAGCGAAAGTCTCCCTGCTACAGAGTGTGGTCACGAAGAGGCCCTTCCAAGAAGTCTGAGCTCAAGGCTAGAAAGTGGGAGCTGGCCCTTCGCCATCAGCCGCATTCGGCTCGATGCTTCTGGCGCACCCCGCCAGAGCCACTTTTCCCCCCTTTGCAGGGAAAGAGGGTATGAGACAGGGAGGGAAGAATGGAAAGAGAGAGCCTGCGCTATCTCCTTTCCCGGAGCGAATGTAAGATTCCAGCCGGGGCTGCGGCTACACCAATTTAAGCATCAGGGGTGTTTTTTAAAATATTTCTTATTTAAGACATACATACAGGATGAAAAAGGGACACGTACCGAAGAAGAGTGTGACAACAAAATAAAAACGAGAAACCACCAGTTTTCACAGAAATGTGAACACGTTCAGAATTTCAAAAAAAAAAATGCATAAATGAGACAAGAAACACCATCCGCAAAAACACCAGAAATCTGCACGCACGTGTGGGGACGGAGTCGAAGTAAAAACTTGAATTAGCGGAGGGAGTTACACAGAAGAGACCGGGCCAACAGGAACTTTATTTCCTCTTTTGTGCTGATGGAAACAAGAAAATGATACTGAAAAACTAAGAATATTTCTGGGTGGCCCCCTGTTCAAATTACAGAGAAGTGTGGAGTCGGGTACCAGCCACAGTATTAGAAAGGCTAAAGGTCTTTCCAATTTGGGGGAAAGGTAAAAAATGATGGCAACTTGATACTGATCCCAGAACAGATCCTTCTAGTGTTTTCTAATTCTTCAGGAAAAAAAACATCGTTCACCATGAATCTATAGGCGTGACTTCACCGACTGCTGGGGGGCGGTTATTAGACTAATGATTGTGAAATGCAGGACTTCCACGAGGCATGGAAGAGCCCACAATATCCTTTATAACCCAGGAGAGAGAGGGGCTGATCAGTAAGTCACAACATCCTTCCCTAATGGGTGTCGGTTAATACACTGCTCAACTCGTGTTCTACCAGAAAGAAGTTTCTAAGGCCTTCGAGGGACCATGAGCCTCAGACTCGTTTCATTCAATATACAAGGTTTACATATGAAACCTCGGGGTGCTCAAAAAGAAAAGATAGCAAGTAGGGCTTCCATGAATCCAAAAAAACTCTCAAAGGATTAATGAATCTAACACAAGAAAACATATGAAGAAGGAATGCAGGTCCTGCAAAGTAGGTTAAACCGAACCCCAACCATGCAAGTGCGGGTGGGGGGAAAAAACACGGAACAGCAGTAAAAATCGTTAACCTCTTAAGACTCACACAGTACCGTGTGGGTGTCAGCAAAGCCAGTCCAACATCTGGGCGCTACACGGATACAGAGTATAAACTAGCACAAAGGGCAGGAGAGCTCTGCTACTTATGAGTGTTCGGCTCTGGGTTGTGTCCTTCCAGAAAGACCTAGAAAATCAGAGCAGTTGCAGCAAAGGGTCTTGGACGGTAAAGACATTTGAAGCCAGGCCATAATGAGTGACAGGGGGATAGAGTAGATGCTAGGAGTCATCCTAGCAGCCGCTGTTGAATGTTTGGTCTCAAGAGCTAAAAAGACAAATGAAGGGAAGAAACGAAGAACCAGTGGGCCCACTAGAGCCCAAGACAAAACAGATTCTGGTTCCTGGAGGGTCAGGCCAGAGGCTGCTAAGTGGTTTTCCCAACTTGGAGATCCTAGAAATGTACACTTCGAGATCTGAGCAGGTACAAAATTTATTACTCTATTTTTGAAGAACGCACACATGACAATCCTTCAGAACTACTACGTTAACAATTTTTGAGACTGTAAAACTACAAATCATTCAGAATTTGTTTTGGCCACTTTTCATCTCAAATCGACAAACGTGTGTGTGTGTTTCTCCCCTCCTTTTACTGAGATACAAGTGAAAATGTGTGTGTTGCTTTCTGATGGGAAATCACTCTAGAAAATGTCATTTATTTTGGCCCCTCCCCCCTCTGCTCTGTTAAAGCGATCAGCATTGTATAAATTTTTCTTGGTGAAAGAAACTTCACTAGTATAGTGCAGTACACTTTTATATATAATAGGGACAATTCTGTCTTACCTGCTACGTTCATGCATGTTGCACTCTGAAAAAGCAAAAAGCCCTAAAGAAGTCATATATACAATACAAACATGGGTTATTAGAAAGGAATTCCTTTTCAAAGACAATTTTACACAATCTTCCAGATACACTTAACCTATGGTTTTATTTATATAATTTAGGTTACCCCCAACTACCTGGAAATGTGTGGTATGGTATGAACCTAATTCTAACCAATTCCGATTTTGTCTGAAAGGTTTATCCCAGTACACTACAAATGTGCTCTAGAAATAACTACTCCATAGCTGAGATTGCCATAACCCCCTTTCACCATTCGTTCTCAGAGATTATGCAAGACTTGAATCCAACCAGGCCACACACTAAAGAAATCTGCTATTCTACAATACTACATCACGGAATTACCCAGAGATCAAAACGTGAAAGGAACCTTTCGATGGCTTTCCCTAAAAGAAACTATCTATGGTCTTTTCCAAATTTTTGGTGTATTACTTCTTAGAATATTTATGCCAGTTCTTTGGAAAAGCAAGAATTAAACCTGGCAGCCTTTGTGCTCAAGGACCAGACTCGGTGCCTTTCTTATCGAACTTTCTTGCACCTTTCCATCTTGGAGCGGAAATACAATCTCCCGGAAAGGGAACGTACACGGTTACTGTACAGTTAGTCATTTGCTACTCTCTGATGATCTAAAAATAACAAATGGAACTGTAATAAAAGACACGAGAGGGGAGCTTACTTAGGTGATGGGGTCCCCAAAAGTACAATATTTTGGCCACTGGGAAAAGTGTTTACGAGAAAATACTTGAGCTGGGTTCTTGCGTGACCGAGGTATTCACTACCTCGTATATTCTTAAACGTCTTTGATGTCATCTAATTAGTTTATAAAGTCTCTACTCTAAGGGCGTTAAGTTTTGTATTCATGTAGAACAAGCCAGTTAAAAACTTACTTCCCTTTATATTAACTATAAACATTGAACCTTATTTCATAAGAGGTCTGGGGCATACACGAATATTTAGAAATCCAGGAACTTCTCATTTAAATGGTACTTTTAGGAGAAGGGAAACAACAATGACGGATTAAAGATTGCCTCTAACCATGAAAATCCTTGGAATAAAACCAAAATACTGCCCAAAAGCCACAGGTGTTTATCACATGGAGAGAGAAAAATAGGATTTGGAAGCATCCAATGACAGTTCTCTGCCTCCACTGACGGGGTATAAGATTACAAGTTAATAGAGGCATAAATAATACAATTCCATAATGTTGGGTCCATTTTTCTTTCAGGTTTAAAAAAAAAAACAAAAACCTTCATGTCCTTGTACTTTTAGGGGCTTGGAAGGTCTGCCAGCCACTGCCTTTCTTGTCACCAGAGCCCTCGTCGGGTTTACAGATGGACATGCCCGAGACTGCCATCTGGTGGAAATGATAGAAATTGAAATGATTTTGTGGTAAGCGATTAAGCGCGTGGTCTACAAAGAAGGTATGAATTACAAATATATGAAGGGGGGAGACGGTTCATTCGTAACAGCAGTAAGAAATATAAAATAACCAGGGATTTACTTAAGAAATGGGTGAAAAATACGAAGAAAACTAAAACACTTTATTGCAGGGGGCATAAAAACACTCATATAAATGGAAAGATGTGGCACTTTCCCAGAATGAGCTCTCCTCTGCTAATCAATGACCCTGCTCCACCCAATTAATCTATGCATATTAACGGGATTAATCTCAAGATTAACGGGATTTTCATTTGGCAGAGAAACCTTGGCCGAATTATCCAGAAGTTCCAATGGAGGACTATGTATTCAATTTTTGTTAAAGTGGGGTAATAAGGAAGCACTTTCCCTACCAGATAATAAAATGTATATTAAAACTATGATGCGTAAGATGACATACTGATACATAATACAAAGCACTGAAACGGAAAACAGAAGCATATACAAGAATATATAGTAAAAGGGCATTTTCAAATACATGAGAAAAAACTGGCTAATGTATTAGCTGGTGTGAGGGGAAAAATGGAAAATATTGCATTAGGTTTTTGCCACGTAGTGACACCTCAAAAGAAGTTCAACTAGTATGATGTATTTATAACAAAAAGAGCAAAGTCATAAAGGAAAACATACGTAAATATCTACTTACTCAGAACGTGAAAAGATTGTCTATGTATACAACTGGAAGTTCAAACTGTTAAAGAAAATAATAAAATTCTAAAACTTTTGAAGTGTATTTACTTATTTAAGTTATCTCTACACCCAACGTGGGGCTCAAACTCAAGACCCCAAGGTCAAGAGTTGCACAGTCTTCTGACTGAGCCAGCCAGGTGCCCCCAATGGTAAAACTTGTAAATACAAATAACAGAGACACTTCTCAAAACTCATCAAACGAAACACCTAAGATCTTCACAGTTTCCAGTCGTAAATTTTACCTCAATTTTTTTTTTAAAAGCGCAACAAAAAATAAACCCCGCTATATTTGACTTCAAATGGTATATGATGGATAAAAGGATTATCTTTTAGTATTTTTGACCAAAGAGAGTCAGTGCTCTCAGTCCAGTACTCTTCAGATCCGAGGATCTTAGCTCTCGCCAGTGTCTCTCCAATCAATGCAGAAAGATTTCATTCTGCCTGTGGGAAAAACTGGCAGAGAAACAAAAATTACTGTGTCACAAAAGGCACAGAAATAAAGTATCATGAGGTAAGATTTTTTGGGGGAAAAAAACCACCCATGTTATTGACTTAGCAGTTTTTCAGGAATTACGTCTTTTCTGTATTGGTAAACGTGCTTTGTTCTTAGTTCTACCCATCAATGCCCTTATTTAAAAAGAATAAAATAGTAATTCCTGGCATAGTTAAGAGAATGGTTGATTTCCTAAATACACAGAACTCTCACAAATCAGTAAGTGGTAACTGTATTAGAAAATAGGCAAGTGAAACAGGCTTTATTAAAAGATACAAAAGGTAGCCAAAATAGGAGGAAAAAATGCTCAATCTCAGTAGTAATCAAATAATTGAGAATTAAGAAAATGTCAGAAATTACAATATCTTACCCACCAGTCTGGCAACGCACAGCACTTGAGAGGAAGCAAAAGACACAGGCATTTTTGTAGCCTGTTGGGATTATAAACTGGCACCCTCTCCCCAAAAGGCAATCCAGGACCACTAAATTCACTTAATTTCTGTATTTTATTTTTTATTTCAAAATTTTATAAAAATTTCAAACATACAGATAATTACGGAAAAGAATATGATACCCTTACCTAACTGCCCAGATTTAACAGACATTAACATTTTGGTAGGTCTTTGGGAGGGTGGGGGGTGGAAAATTAAGACCTCACATTTCTCAAAGCTTCCAAAGAAACACTGTCCTAAATTAATGTGTATCATTCCCATGCATGTTTTATATACATTATTTACCTATAGATTATGTGTCAAATTCCCCCAATATTTCATTATTTTCTGTGCCACTCTTTTAATGCATAATTAAGAAAAAAATTAAACTACCAAATGATGCTTTAATAACACGTAGGATTATTTTATTCTTACTGCAATAGGGTTTTTTTTTTTTCCAGGAGGCTCTATGCCCAATGTGGGGCTTGAACTCACGACCCCGAGATCAACAGTGGCATGCTCCACAGACTGAGCCAGTCAGGTGTCCCGTAACAGGTTTTTAAGGCAGACTTGTTACAAAACTTATGTTGTCATTTCTGTTTTGCTTACACAGTAACTTTGCTTCTATGTTAAATCATATGTAATCATTTTTAAGACATTTTAAACAGCACTGGAGTGAGCATGTGTAGTCCCAACCACACGCAAAGCCCCATCAGGGAACTGAAATCCGAATGGCCATCACCAAGTCAGAGCAACCGTGCCGGGCCAGCTGCCTAGCAGATGGCTACTCTAAGATGCCGCTCACCTAAGATGCTTCGGTCTCAAAAGTACCAAAATAAGATGGTGCATTTTGGAATGAATTTTGGAGATTAATGCTGTTATTTGAATGACGTCCTTTTGGGGCGCCTGGGTGGCTCAGTCGGTTGAGTGGCCGACTTCGGCTCAGGTCATGATCTCACGGTCTGTGAGTTCGAGCCCCGCATCGGGCTCTGTGCTGATGGCTCATCAGAGCCTGGAGCCTGCTTCTGATTCTGTGTCTCCCTCTCTCGCTGCCCCTCCTCTGCTCACGCTCTCTCCGTCTCTCAAAAATAAATAAACGTCAAAAAAAATTAAAAAAAAAATAAATGAAGTCCTTTTAGAACTTGCTGTTTCTCTCCGCATCACGTTTTTAGGGTATTAAGAGGGGCTCACTGCCTACGGAAGAAGAGCCAAGAGCAACTGGCTGCTGCTGGCGCCCAGGAGTCTTCCTCCAGCCCCCCAGCATTTCACTAAAAACCCCAGGGAAAACTGGTTTCTACTAAAGGGTCCTCGTGAGGAGGTTGGGTTATTCCTCCTTGGCGACGTCTGCCTTACCTCAGGAAAAAGGTCTAGAGCCAGTCACTTCAACGGCCCACAAGTTCACTATCGGCCGAGCCTAAGGTGGGTCAAGCGATGCTCTTAAATTGGGGCCGAAACATTCGGTACTGAGAAAAATACACTCACGTGACATTTAAAAGAACCAAACTAATGCGAAAACCATGATGGACAAAACATCACATTTAAAAAAAAGACAATCACGGTCACTGAATTTTCCATTTGCCTCAGGCTCCGACACAGCGCGTCAGGGCTGTTACTGGCCAGCCTTACAAGGGAAGGGAAGGGGCTAGTTTAACGTGTATTCGTGCACCAGGAACACACAAAGGAACTTCCATAAGTAGGGTGAAGAAGTTTCAACGCTAGATGCCAAGACGGATGTTGGCCGCGAAGAAGCAGAGGGTAGATTATCTAATTGTATTTTTATTAAAGGGAACTAAGTTTAGGCAAGGCGGCGGCGACGCGTACCTGCTAGGTCCCAGCATTTATGAGGCCACAGTAATGAAAATGTTGTGATATCTGACAGGGTTGGGCAAAAAGACAATAGAACGGAATTTAGAAATAAGAAATGCGTCACATACGTAGGGAAATTGCTACGTGACAGGGCTAGCGTGGTGTTGACGCCAATTAGCTAGCGGCATGCAGAAAATTAGATGCCTGACCTCGTACTATATAAAACAGGAACTCAAGATGGATTAAAATCCCAAATATATGTGTGTGGGAGGTAGGGTGAAGACTTCACAACTACTGGAAGCAAAGAGAATACGTGAACTTTTAAAAAAAATTTTTTTTTGATGTTTATTTATTTTTGAGAAACATAGAGACAGAGTGTGAGCAAGGGAGGGGCAGAGAGAGAGGGAGACACAGAATCTGAAGCAGGCTCTAGGCTCTGACGAGCTATCAGCACAGAGCCTGACGTGGGGCTCGAACCCACAGACTGTGAGATCATGACTTGAGCTGAAGTCGGCCGCTTAACCGACTGAGCCACCCAGGCGCCCCAAGAATACGTGAACTTGAGATGGTGGTGATTTCTTGAACAAGAAAGACAACAGTACAAACCATGAAAGACTGATAAATATCAAAAGACCCCACACGCAAACTGTGTGTATGTATATATATCTTATATGTATGTATATATACACATGTACATTATGTATATATGAATATGTGTATATATATGTGATATATATATAGACTAGGTTTTGCGACACTTACAGGTTTTGCGACACTTACAGGCAAAGGATTAGTATCCAGACTATATAAAAAACTAGAAATGAGAAAATGGCAAACCGAAAAGAAAAATGAGCAAAGGATTCGAGCAATCGATTCAGACGAAACGCAAATGGTCACACGTGTGGAAAGAGAGGTTCGCCTCGCATGTAACCAGATATGCAAATGAAGACATACTATTTCATGTTCACCTAACTGGCAAATTTAAAGTCCTACAATATGAGCATTAACTGAGAACGGAGAGGGACAGAGAAAAAGGAATTTCTGTACATTTCTAGTGGAAGTGGAGACTACTGGACACCTTGAGTAATATGCATTTGCAGTATTAACTTGAAGACATGAATACCTAATAACCTAGTAATTTTATTTCTAGGCAAATACTAGAAAAACACTAGTACATTTGATCAAATGGGTTTTTTTTAGTGGAGAGTTACAAACAGTCTAAATATCCCTCAATGGGGTAGTCACAGAAAAGAATACGATACCATTCTATCTCTCAACCATTAGCTTGTTTTACCGGAGAGGGGATACAGAGGTAATCATGTAAGTAAATAAATTCAAACTTGAGGTTGGGAATAACACCTTTCCTCCCCATAATACCACTCCCCCAACCCCCAGCTAAAATCAAAACCAACCCAACATGGTGGGTGGATGTGTGGGGGAAGGGCAATGAGGCAGGTGACCCCCCGTGGTGGGGATATTTGGCTCTTGGCGCAACTCCATTTCCCTTCCCCACCTCCTAAAAACGTAAATCACAGATCAAAACCTCTAACTCTCAGTCGCAGCTCAGCCCACGCTCTTCTGAGTTTCCTTCCTTGTAAAACAGCGTGGGTCTGCTTTCATTTGCCAAGTCATATATATATGTACTCTGACCCTAGTGATCTTTAAGCTTTTCAAAATCAAAGAACCTTTACTCAAATCAGATCTTCTCTGGAATCCCAACAAGTACCGCAGAAAAAAGCAGAACTGCTCTGGAGGTTGAAAAACGGTGCCCTTGTCATTCTACCATTTTGGGGAGTTTGAACTACATGAAAATTCTTAAGACTATTAGTTTATTTTCAAGTATCATTTTAAAATGTTAACTCTTCTTGAAATGCCTTTAGGTTCCTACAGAGCCTGTAACTCCAGGATTAATAAAATCCAGTCACTCTCAGTGTAGTTGTCCACGCCAAAAGCATCGAAGTCCTGTAATAATAATCACCAGTCTTATCCAAGATCAACTTCAGTAGCAACTATTAAATATATTTAAAAGAAGCTTTACACTGTACCAGTTGACTTAGAAGATGCTTACTCATAGGCAAAATCTCATGAAAATAAGCTCCACGGTCCTCTCAATCATGTCACTGTTGAATTTTGCCAAAATAAATGGTGTCTCGCGTCTTCAAGACTTAGTAATGAAACAGAAACTCCTCTTCACAGCGAGTGCGCAAGCAAAAATAAGCACAGATGACCCAAGAGAGGGAAGAATAATTATGTTAGAATAATTCTTATTCTATGTTAGAATGATTCTTAGAGGGTGTCTGAGTGTCAGTCGGTTAAGCTTCTGACTTCGGCTTGGGTCATGATCTTATGGTTCACAAGTTCGAGCCCCACGTCGGGCTCTGTGCTGACAGCTCAGAGCCTGGAGCCTGCTTCAGAGTCTATCTCCTTCTCTCTCTCTGCACTTGGATTGTACTGGTCCTCTTCAC
This sequence comes from Paguma larvata, assembly GCA_030068075.1. Taxonomy (NCBI): domain Eukaryota; kingdom Metazoa; phylum Chordata; class Mammalia; order Carnivora; family Viverridae; genus Paguma; species Paguma larvata. The sequence goes on from CM057836.1 coordinate 73,903,868, forward strand.
CTCAAATGAATGCCCAAGTGTTTTCATTAGAGGTAGATGTTATGAGAAGAAAAATGCATTTGTTGTACAAATTTAATTACTAAAGAAATCACTATTGCCATTATAGACTAGGGGCCAAGGGGGAAAAAAAATCCGAAAATCTTGATTCCGCCCATATTTGATGTTCATATATTTTTGAGAGAAAGACAGTGAGTGGGGGGAGGGGGTGCAGAGAGAGAGGGAGACACAGAATCCGAAGCAAGTTCCAGGCTCTGAGCTGTCAGCACAGAGCCCGACGTGGGGCTCCAATTCACGAACCGTGATATCATGACCTGAGCCAAAGTCAGACACTTCACCCCCTGAGCCACCCAGGCGCCCCCAATTCGCCCCCCTGCTTGAAAGTTATGGTTCTTTTTTGCACTGCTAGAGTTGTGGATATAAGAGATGGAAGAGGGGTGCCTGGGTGGCTCAGTCGGTTAAGCCACCGACTTCGGCTCAGGTCATGATCTCACGGTCTGTGAGTTCGAGCCCCGCATCAGGCTCTGTGCTTTGAATTCTGTGTCTCCCTATCCTTCTGCCCTTCCTTCCCCTGTTTACGCTCTGTCTCTATGTCTCTCAGAAATAAATAAACGTTAAAAAAAATTAAGAGATGGAAGAATTACTAACCTCTTAATACCAAGATCATGTATCCTTCACTCCTGAACTAGAGGAGTATAGCTACCACTGACATTTGAGTGGGAAATGATGTATTTAGTTCATAGAAGCGTTTGCCAGGTAGAATAAAACTAAACAAAACGAGGGGCGGGGGAGAAGAGACCACTGTCAAGAAAAACGGCAAGCAAGAACCAGAAGCAATGAACCAGAAGCAATGTGGTTGAAGCCTGAAAAGCAACTTACTCTGTGTTAGTAGCTACAGTGATTTTACCTCTAGACCACAACGTAACATACAATGCACAAAAATACACGCTTGCTTCAAAGTTTCATTAGGGCTTACAGAAAATTCCCAAAGTGGAATAGAAACAAAACAAAACCTTAAAGCAACTGAACACAAAATACAATGGGAAACAAATTGTTATAATGCCCACAAGAATTTACTTGCAAAAGCAAGTAACTCTTCAAATTGCTTTGAAGTAACTTAATTTCTAGTTGTAATGATTTTTAGCGTTTGACTGTATTATAATGGATTTTCTGCACGTTGTGCACTGTATTAGTATGTGAAAAAAAATCACAATATGCTTTTTACTAACTACTACTATTTAGCCACCCAAAACAAAATGTGCTCTCAAACCTTTATCGAATGCTTTCCCTTATTAGTTAAATCAGATTAGTTCCAAAATACAAACCAAGGCAATTTGGAAGAGGAAATGTGGATTTGAAGTCATCGAAAAATGCCATCTATGATTTGGCAAGTAAAGGAAATTCAATGGCCAAGTTCCAGTTAATTTTAATGACTGGAGCTGAATAAAAACTCAGTTTAACTCCAGGAACACATATGACGCTCTGGTTTCACAGCATACTTTCACACGTCCAGAAAACACATACAATTTATTTGTTTTCTGGTGACCAATTCGTGGTCTGAAAACAAACTTCGTTCATAACGTCAGAATACTTAGTTCTTTCTACGTGGGCTCCTTCTGTCAAGTATTTCAGGTAGTTTAGTTTAGACTATGAATTAGTGAGGCTCTAATTTCTGGCTCAAATGTTGGGCTAATATTATAGTAACCTCTTTCCCCGACTGATACCCATTTCCCTGGTCATGAAGTTATTCTGAAGCCTGGCGGGGGCGGGGGGTGGGGGCGGGGGGAGGTCTCAGGGGCCACAGCAGGCACCATCATTTTCACATGGGAAGACTGACTCATGATATGGAAACTTCATCTGAGTTTTAAACTTGGCTATAGTTTTTTTTTTATAAAGACCAAGGATCTACTGAGGTGGCTGGGATCGAGAGTCTGACAAGCACCGTGAAAAGACATCAAGACCCAACCGAATCCCACACCTCTCCAAGATAAAACTGACTTAAGGACTTAAGGAGAATTCGCAGTTGCAGTAGCTTTTAACTAAACACATTTAAAACCAAAAGCTCCAGTGGCGCCTGGGTGGCTCAGTTGGTTAAGCGGCCGACTTTGGCTCAGGTCATGATCTCACGGTCTGTGAGTTCAAGCCCCGCATCGGGCTCTGTGCTGATGGCTCAGAGACTGGAGCCTGCTTCAGATTCTGTACCTCCCTCTCTCTGTGCCCACCCCCTGCTCATACTCTGTCTCTATGTCTCTCAAAAATAAATAAACATTAAAAAAAATTAAAAAAAAAAAATAAAACCAAAAGCTCCAGTAATGAGTCTCTTCAGTAAATATTAGAATTACCAAGTCTCATCATTGGGCAAAAAACAGGAGACAAATCATGAATGCTTGTGTTTTTTTTAACACCTCCATGGCAACTACCCAACTCTGCTTGAATGTTCAGAACAGTGAAAAACCTTAACAAAAAAAACTTCGCCATAAAGCCCCGATCCATTTAATGGTCATTAAAAAAAAAAAAAAAAAGCCCTTGCTTTATCTGGCCAATCTGATGACGTCTCGGGTGCGGTAAAATGATTTGATTTGCTAGAACACCAATCTGTAGTCACTGAAGACATCAAAAAACGATCTGAATACATGCAATATGAAAATCATACTCTGTTGTTAAGTTTAACCTCGCGACATGAGCTTCCCAAGTTGAAACCCATCGCTGGGATTCTCGGAGAGAAAAATACAAAATTAAAGATTCCCCCTTGTTCACCTTGCTTTCTTAGTAGAATGGTGACCATAGTCACCATCTACCCTCCCCCCCGCCCAGGTACATCTTATGTGACATCTGTAGGTCATTAATATCCATTCGTTATTAGACTGTGATGTTTGCAATAAACGAACAGGCTACGCAGCTGTCCAAATGGACGCGGGCAGCAGCTCTCAAAGCCTAGGGGAGCCAGAGAACCTTTCAAGGAGGTCTCTGAAACCAGAACGAATTCCTTCACAATACTAATACTTATTATTTTTCAACATGTTGACACTTGCATGGGCCGTGCAAAAGGAACAGTGGGTAATACTGCAGACACCTCAGTGCGAATCGAGAGAGACAACAAACTAATTAGCGGCTACTGTATCTTCATGTCCCACTCCGAGAAAAGGAAGGGGGGGACCCAGTTTCAGTTAACGGTGTCCTCGATTAAGCAATAAAATTTTTTATCACACCTCTATCCTCGAGTACACGTCTTTGTAGTATCTTAGATACGACAAGGGAAGTCCTGGGTCCTACGGCATGCTCGAGCGTGACGGCTGTCGCTTACGCTGCCGAGCTGTGTGCTGAACTAGCCGCTTTCGATGGAGCACCGTTTGGACTTGAAAGAATGACTGACAGACCGTGGTTATTCGGCAGACATTTTCTCTGAAATACACGAAGTGAGCCTGTCGCTTAAGGACAGCAACTGACAGTATTTGTTGCCAGCGACAGAAATTTCACCTTTCGAATGACAATTGGAGTTTTGAAAACTCTGTATCCATCACCGTGAGCTTGACAGCTTCCCAATACGTAACGAGATTTTTTTCTGAGATCGGTTATGTTCACAAGAAACTTGTAAACACTGCGTAATCACGTGTCAATGTTCTAAAGAAAGCATAATTCGACGAAACGGTACGTTCCAAAAGATCAATGCATGAGGTTACAAAATCATGCCAAAGTAGAACATCCGTTCAAACTCCAACGAGAACAGGTCAAATGGATTCTGACGGAACAGAGTACAAAGCTGGTGAAGTTTCCGATTTCACATCGCACCCGGCCTTCAAGAAACTACCAGCTCTGGAGTTCTGACAGGGTATCAAACAGAATATTCAAAAATCACCTAAAGCTATGAAAATGCCCTTTCCATATACGTATTTTTGTGATGCCGGATTTCTCCATATACTTCAAAGTGCCACGCGGCAACGAAATGAATGCACGATCGGATGAAAATCCGGCCCAACAGTACGAAAACGTGCTACTTTTCACACTAAATTTTCTAAACTATTTCTAAATAATTTGGAATTATTTTTCATAAAACGCTGTTATTTATGTTAGGAGGCAATGATTTCATTTTTTTAATGAATAAAAGTAGTATGCAAAATGTCTTGGCTTTAACTTCTAATACAATAAATAAAATAAGACCCACAGAAGCAAAAGTTCTTTGGGATCTTTGATCTTCAGAAATATAAATGGAAAAAAGAATATAACTGCGCCCTAAGACTAAAATATTTGAGAACAGCTGGACTAGAAAATTCAGATTAGTGAACCCTGAATTCAGGTTTTTCTTCTGCTAATTCACACGTGATTTGGGTTTCAAGGGCCGCCAGACTACCTGAAAAAAGTGGCATAAAAAAGCGTTTCGGAGTGAAGGAGGGGTTCAACCAGTGTTGTCCTTTGCAGTTTGGTTAATTCCTCCTTGGGGTTAGAACTCACCTACATGGCTTTGTATGACAAATTTCACCATAAACATTCCAACTGTGTAAAATGTTTCAAACGAACATTCAAAACTGGGCTTTTAAAAATCATACCGAGTAGTAATATGTCACACTGTTTTTATCAATTCTTTATTTAGGTAACAAGTCGGTTATGTTCACTGCATTGTATGAAACATCACAATACCATACTGGAGAGGTACTATCAGTACAGGGATGGATCAGAGTGGACAGTATGAACAATAAACCATTTTGCATTCTTCATTCCCTATCTTTTTACAACCCCCCACACCCGGTAAAGGGACAGATAACTTTTAACATCATCATGTAAAGCACTTTAACTTACAAGGCTAAAAATCTAAGGAATAAATAAAATATATTGTGGCAATAATTCCTTTCAGGCCAAAAATCAGGTGCACAGTAAATCAAAGGGTCAGGAACGCTGTCGGTATGCAAGTGTGTGGCTCTCCAGAAACAGCTTCGGGAAAACGTTACAGAAAATACCATGAATTCCATTTCACACAGGACCAGATGACGACTCATATTAACTACACACAAGGGCCAATTACATCCTGCTGGAACACAATTTAAACATAGAGGAAAATGTTTACAAAGCATCCACAACATATAAACCATGTACAAATGGATACATTCATCGCTTCTCCTACCCCAATAGCTTCTTTTAGATAAATATTTTACTCTTCGTGTTCAGCGTTCACTGGATTTACTCCATGCAAAACTCAAAAGAAGTCAAGAAGTCAAGGTTATTGTAAAAATAGAATTAAAATAATAATCTTCAAGTACCTTATGTGACAGCCACTCTGTACCGTGCCCAATGTTATAAAAGGAAAGGTTACTGAAACCCATGAAAATATCTCTGTAGTATTTCCTTAGATCTAAAATAGATAATTTTAAATGTATTTATAGTCATTTCCATGTGATATTCTGAGCTTTTAAAATAACGTAAACAATTAAAAAGTATACCAAATTACACGCAAAACTTGTATCTTAAAAGCTGAAAAATCAAAACGATAGAAACCCACATGTAAAACCAAAAAAAATCACAATTTACATTATAAAGGCAAATCTCATCATTTAAAAAAATTTGCAGCAGTGAGATGTCAAAGCAAATTATAAATAGCCATAAATTAACCCATTTGGTTTCCAAAGATTTTCTAGTGAGAGCGGAAGGATGGACTAGATACATGCATAAAATTTGTGAGGGTTTATAATATTATTGCCAAATACACTTTGTCTCGAAGCAGGCAACATTACAATTTGGACATTATTGGAGAACCCAGGTTGGTAATACAGGTAAAATTAGAAAAAAAAATTAAATAACAATTAATAATAAATATATATCCTATAGTAAATTGCTCAAAGGAAATCTCAAGCCACAGAACCGCAAAAAGGCTTCCAACTTGGTGAACTGAGAAAAGGAACATCCCATACAATTCTTTACTCTTACATGCTTATATGTTGTGTGTCTTGGCTAAAACAGAAACAAAAAAACAAAAACGTAATGTATCTTCGGAGTACGGCTAACTATATTCCCATGCACCTTGGGCACAGTTTGTTATCTGTGGCGAAATAACTCCGTCGGGTTCCTAGGGCCCAAAGTTCAATACAGGTGTGACCAGTATGCCTGAGGTTGGCAAAAAATACTGTGGTACAGGCAATGCTACCAGTGGCAAGGATCGGAAAACACAAATAGGAACAAATGGTGGGAAATGCTAATGATTTTCTGCTCATATCACAAAACGGTGGGAATCCACAAGAATAGTTTTCCCTTGTATTGAAGAAAAGTGTGATTAAAAGTTTGTTTCCCCCAATTTTCAGAATCAAAAGCATTTTAGGAGCTTTCTAAGGCTACCACGGGTCTTCTAGATCTCCAGCACCCTACAGGAAGAGAAAAGGAAGAATATTATTATTATTCACCTACGCCGCTTCCGGGCTGGATTGAATTTCAAAAGAAAGCAAAATTAGACGAACAAATTACCTTCCTTTGTTTGAAAAGGCACTTTTACAGACAGGTGTGTGCAGGGCATACTGTGCGCGTGCACATGGGTCTACCTAACACAGAGAGGTAACTGGTCGGCCTTTTTCCTCCCCTCGCCACCAAATGCCTTCCTCTTTCTCAAACCACTTAAAAACAGGCTGGCATTGGGAAAACAGAGCGAGACATCAGCTACATCCGAAGATCCCAAGTTTCACCTTAGCACACCTTAAGCAACCTTAGATACGTGATAAACACACAGGCGAGGGAGAAAAGTTAATGGTCTTCATCCACAAAATAATTTAGCTTCGAGAACAGAATTTTCCCGTGTGACTCCTGCATCTTAAAAACTATTCTGCACAAAAACGAAGCTCGTATCTGCCACTATTTAAAATATCCTGTAACTCTTGCATTTATGAATATCTGATGGTTATCTACCGCAAAGGTGACGGTCTTGCAGTCTTTAAAGCGCTCATCCCAAGTCACTTTCCGACATGTCTACGTGTGTCCGTACTGTCCAAAGATTCGTGTTGTGTTTGTATCACAAAAAGGGGCTAAGAAACAATGGATCTGGGTAATCGAGGCTTCTCAAAATGTCTTCTTTTAGTTAATGAAAAGAGCCAAGCCAAAACTTTTCTAAATTTTATAGAAATCCAAATGAATTTCTAATGGGTATTCTTCCAATATACCACACCTGGTTGTTGTAAAAAAATTTTTCTTTAATTTAAAAATAAGTACAACATGCATAGATTATTCCACATCACATGCTTTATTTGGACTTGAACACTTATAATTTCATTCTAAACACTTGGTTGACATACATTTTGATGTATGTAGTTAGGCTACACAGAACGTACAAACCAAAGCTGCATCGATCATACATAGGTTTCTCAAAAATGAGGTTTCAATAAAGAATACAGAGAAAGGAAAAATAACCACATATGCAATAGCTCAGAACTTCTAAAAATCAAACTACAGAGATGTAAAATATAAACAAGTCAAAGAACACACAGATTATCATCCTTGAAAAGAAAAGAAAAGAAAAGAAAAAAAAAAGTACAGGCCGGCATCTGTAATTCTTTGAGGAACGGAAATTACTAAAGAAAACACAAATTTATTACAAAGCTAACGATGAAGAGTTCTAATATGTAAAATAACGTGAAGCAATAGAATTCTACATTAACAGGCTTTTCCACAATATAACGTGATCTCGCTGGTCGGCAGTCTCTAATCCTACCTAGCGTGACTTTAACTACTGATTTGAGTAACTAGTAGCCTCATTTCCGGCACACAACATGAAGTGACATAGAATTTTATTAAATTCGACGTTCTAGAAAGAGTCCACTTTAAGCTATCCGATAAAGGTGTATGCAAAGGCCTTCCGAAAAAACAAGGCTCTCTGAATGTAATAAAACTAGTTGACCAAGGGTTCGCATTAACAAAACGGTTCTCTAAACGCATACATCACGCTTCCTAAGTAAAAACCGTCAAATCAAAGATCACAGAAGTGTTACCACGGAGTCAGGTCATAGGGGTTTGTCACTCAGCTTTGGCCCTGCATCTTCATTATAGCTGTCTAAGTCAGCAAGATCACTTTTTGATTCAGTAGGGCCTTCCTGCATTGTCACTGGGCTTCCGGCGTCACTGTTCGAAGCGGCAGCTGCGGCGGCTTGGTCAGCCGGGCTTTCTTCTCCTACTTTAGCTAGCCTGTAACTAGTCAGCATCTCCTCCAGAAGTTGTCGGTAGTGTCCCCTATGATTAATTCTCATTTGCCTGAGCGCTTCCACCAATTTCCCCTGTGATCCACTCTCCTCTGCTTCCTCGGAGGCCTTTGTTTAAGATTCAAGACCCCAGTGTCAGTAGACAAACCAGGAGAGCACACGTATTTCATAACACATCACAGCAAAGCACTCATTTCTCTACCACGAGCAGTAGCGGCTAAGCATGAGAACATTTCATTAAATAAGTATCGAGTCTTACTTGTGTCCATAAAAACCTCCAACGGAAATATCAAGTTAATTTCAGCAAATTACCGTGAACTAGTTTACATCGCATTCCACAGTATCATCTGAGGCCCCATCTGAAATTTTCTCTGCTATTAGATTTCGACAGCGACACAAGCATTTCCTAAAACTGACTTACTTATAACAGAAAACACAGTAAGTGGCTGTAATGGTTTAGTACAAAAGGAAATTAGTGTTTAAAGCAACAGGAAAGGACAGACAAGCAGGCCATTAGAACACGAGTTTCTTCATCACTTCTGCGAAATGACAGGAAGGAGAGGGGACACGAAATGTAAAACTACATAAATTGAAACTGGATTTTCAGGAAACTTTAATGCTTTCGTGGGTGAGAATTTTACTTCCGTTTTGTACTTAAAGACTTCAATAAAACCATTTCTCGATACAAATAAACAAATTCTTTTAAACATGGTAATAAGATAGGAACAGGAAACTACAGGGTCCTCTCCTATTTTATTCAATCTTGGAAAACTTACAGGTTTCTACAACAGCAGCTGCTTAATCTTGTTAGCAGAACGCTCTCGCGTCAAAGCTGATCACAGTTAAGATGACAGTCTAAGACAGAGAACCTTACATCATGTCCCTTCTGATGGGATGCGTGAGGAGTATAGGGCCGTGGCCGGTGTGTTCTTGCCAAACATGTTTAATAGAAATCGAATAAAGCGAGGTCCCAACCTCCAGGAGAGCAGGGAATAGAGGACTGAGTTAAAAGACACCACGAGAAAACAATCACAACATCCAGAATGTAGGAGGTGCTATACAAAGCTGTCTCGGACTCTGCTTTTTCAGCGGCAAGGGAAAAAAGAAAGTGGGGGCTTGGTTCCAGACTCCAGTAATATGCTTGACTGATAATGTCACAGCCTGATGGGACCATCGATTAAAATAACTACTGAAGCAGACATTCTAGGGACAACTGGGAAAATCTGGACTTGGTACTAGAGGATCATCTGTATTTTCTTAGGTATGATATAAGTATTATGGTTATAATACTGTATTTATGGTTGAAAAGATGTCCTCTTTTTTTTTTTTTAAACTAAGCTCTCTGCTCAACGTGGGGCTTTACGTCACGACCCCGAGATCAGGAGTTGCATGCTGTATCAACTGAGCCAGCCAGGCATCCAAAATGTCCTCATTTTTAAGAGCTTCGTGCCAAAATATGCCAAAATGTCTGTAATGTGCTGTCAAAAGGTTCAGTAAAAGAAAGGGAGAAAAAAAAGCAGCATATATACACACATACACAGAGATAAAGCCAATACGGTGAAATGTTAGCAGTTGCTGAAGTGAGGTAGAAGGTGTATAGGTGTCCATTGTGGTCATTTCAATTTGTCCTTATATTTGGGAGTTTTCATCATAAAATGTTGGCAAAATCAGGGTGCCTGGGTGGCTCGGTCCGTTAAGCGTCCAACTTCGGCTCAGGTCATGCACGATCTCATGTTTCTTTAATTCGAGCCCCGTGTCGGGCTCTGTGCTGACAGCTCAGAGTCTGGAGCCTCCTTTTGGAGTCTGTGTCTTCCTCTCTCTCTGCCCCTACCCCACTTGTACTCTCTCTCTCAAAAATAAATAAGTGTCCAAAAAAAAGTTGGGAAAATAACACTAAAAAAAAAGGTTACTGATCTAGATGATCTGACATGTGATCTCTTAACCATCTCTGGAAACTGATACCCTACAATTCTACAACAAAGAAACAAAGATATGCTGATATAACCACATAATAAATAGCAATGCTTATTAGAAAAATGAGAGCATCTGAAAGCTTTGGTGGGGGGGGGGGGAGTGCCCTTGTGGCAAAAAGCAAGAGATGACACTGTGCACTGCGTATGTTTTGTGTGTTTATGTCTATGTATGTGTTCATTTTAGGATATTAAATGTAAAATGCCTGCGAGGAAAGGAAATATAGCAATATACAAGTGGTGGGTAATGGACACTGAAGTTATAGATGCTTTATTTTCTTTGAATTCTCCAATTTTCTACCTCAAGTATGTTAACTGTCAAATTTTAATTTTTTTTTCTCTTTAAAAAGGTTTTATTTATTTAAGTGATCTCTTCACACAACACGGGGCTTGAAGTCACGACCCGAAGATCAAGAGTCACGTACACTTCCAACTGAGTCGGCCAGGTGCCCCAAATAACTTGTTCTGGATTTGCAAAATTTACCGTGTGGAGAAAAAAAAACACACTAAAATGTGCTCCGTTAAGATTTCTTTTTCTCCCTTGGCTTTCCCTCTGTGCTAAATAAACATGTTTCCCTATATAAAATCTCTCATTTGAATCTATTCAGGAAAGGGTAAGAAGGACTGAATGGGGGAATGCTTGCTAATCATAAACCTTAATTGGTCTTTAAATCAAGTTTTCCAAAAGGAAATTTTCTCCTTGATAGTATATGACAAAGAACTTTTAATAGAGGCCATAAGACTCTCCCCACCTCACCACCTGCACCCAAAAAACGCAAACCAACAACTCCTTTTTTTTACAAAAAACAAAAACACAAAAACGAAAACAAACTTCTAGGGCATTGAAACAAACTCTGAAGTGATGATCACTGAATTTTAGCAAATGACATTCAGACTCACTGGGTTGGAGTGAGTTTCATAAACCTTTTTTTTTTTTTTTTTAAGCTTTATTTAAGTACTCTCTACACCCAGTGTGGGGCTCAAACTCACAGCCCAAGATCAAGAGCTGCATGCTCCTCCCAGTGCCAGCCGGGAAGCCCCCTAAAGTTCAATCACATGGTATTTAGACTCGTTAAGGTTGGTGGTGAGTTTTTTAAAGCCTGCCAGGTGATTCTGATACACAGAACCTCTGACACAGACTCTGCTCACTTGAACTTATTGATAGAAATGTTGTTATATTGGTTGTGTTTCACTTTTGGTGGGTTCCAAAGATAAAGCACCTCTCGCTCTGCATCTGACTGACACTGTTACTACTACAGTGAGCATCTAGGTCTCTGTAGACTCTGTACGAGTGCTAGTTGGGGAGGAGGAGTTGCTTTTTTAAAAAAGCACGTTAAAACCGAACCTGTGAGTCAAATCGGGATGAATTAACAATGGCTGGCACCACAGAGCCACTGAACTGGAAAGAACGTGAGCTAATGACCACATCTAAAAGTCTTTTTATCTCAAGGCAAATTACCTTTCCCTACTGTGCTGGATAAAAGCTGGATGGAAGAGCCCTCTTCCCCAGCCGTTTCGTCGGACTCTGCACAATAAGAGAGTTCCACAACTCCCTTACGGATTTTCATTAATATTAGAAAAGGAACCTACTGTTTGGCTGCACTGTCTTTTGTTTTGTTTTGTTTTGCACTCATATATCCACCACCTCACGATTACACATCTATTACAGCTGTTTGTGCCTGGAACTTTATCCGTATCACCTCATTTAGTCCTCACAGTACCCTACCTAATAGGTACTGCAACCTTAACTTTTATAAACGAAGAAATTTATAAAGTCAGAGAGACTGAAGTTATTTATCAGAGTTGAGAATGCTAGCAGTGACATAGTTCAGATTGTATACAGGTATAATTAACACCGACGTCCTTCTGAATGTTCTCTTGAATACCTGACGGTAACTGTTTTTGCACAGCAAATACCCCATATAATAGACACTCGCTAAAGAAATATTGCTTAATATTACTGTAGAAGTGGGCCACAAATTACTTCATATTCAAGTCTCCAATGTATTTCCTTGATACAGAGAGACTAAGCAAATTATAGGACAAAAAAATCCCATTACATGGGATGGTTAAAAATTATTCCGCAAACTAAATTAAATGCAATTATGGAGATGAGAATATAGAACTTAACCTGTTTTTATTTTCAAGATTTCACTGTCATCTAGACAAACACAGTTTAAAAGAATTAAATCTCTCATGAAAACAGGCTTATCCCAAGGAAGACCCTGGAATATAGCTAGTGAACAGAAGGGGGAAAATTTTAAGGGCATTTCGAAGATGAAATTTAAGTAGCTAGTATTTATTTGCAGCATTTGTTAATGCAGTTGCCATAAGCAAAATTCTTCAAATGATCAGCTAAAACAATGGAGGAGAAAAAGTAAAGAATAAATATTTACTGTGTTTTTGGTAGAGTCCTATCCTCTGCTTCTCAGCTAAAAATAATTTTTAGAGCTAAAAATGTTCAACTATGAGTTCATGAGATAAAATTAACAATGACTAAGGAAGGATCTAACTAGCTGTTATTTTGTAAGGATCATGTAAAATTTAATGAATCTGAAATAATTTTAAAGAGTCATTTAAATGGTCAAGGCCACAGAGCTTAGAGAAGCAGGACGTCATACAGCCTTAAAAACAGACTAAAGTTCAGCGTATTTTCAAAAAGTATAGATCTCCAAAAACATGTTCGGAGAAGTAAAAAAGTAAACAATTTACCAAAAAACTAGTATCTACACTGTCTGGAAACTGTGACCTAAAAATGTAAAAGCAGCTATGTTCACTGTAACTGATCTGAAATTATCAAGAGAAAGGCCATGTACAAAACTGATTGTGAAAACAGAATAGGAAGATTCTTTTGGGCTTTTGCCTGTCTCTCCTCCCTTCTCAAAAATTCAAATGCCTTAAAAAGATTTTGAGTTACGATAAATAAAAATGTGTACTATTTAAAAGGAAAATAACAGAGAAGCTTTCGGGCTTGACTGCTTAGTTTCAAACACTAAGGAAATATTCCTCTTCAAAACCAGACTATCATAAGACTGCTAAATGGGAGATTCACAAAAGAATGGGGAATGATTTTTCACGGGTGGAAAAGAGATGAGGTACAGACACATATGGAATCTCTAAATATCTTAGAGAGGTAACAACACGGAGAGGTGGAAAGAGAATAGTTCTGGGGGTCCCCATGACTTAGACTGAAGTTCTGCCTGTACGCCTTACTTATTAGCTTTGCAACCTAGGCGCACTGCTTCCTCTCCCTGACTCTCAGGCTCACCTGCAAAAGAAGGGTGTCGAGGATATCACCTACGACGTGATACATATCCGACAGCTGGACAACTGCAAGTCCCCGCTTTACCCTTGGAAAATCATCAACAGAGAGGGCTACTTGATCAGTAATACACTAATTAAAAAGCATTTTAAGTCTTCTCTGAGGGGAAGAACTTAACGTTCCTCCATGGGAAATATAAAACTCTCTATACTTTACACAAATTAGCAACCTCAAATTACTTTCTCAAATATAGGACTTAAGGAGAGCCTTAAGCAAACAACTAGGAATTAATAAATAGAAATGGCTCTCACTTAACAAGTACTCGCTGAGTTCTCACCACGTGCCAGGCACTGTTGTGGGTGCCGGGACTACAGCCATAAATAAATCAGGCGAAGTCCCAGACCTCACAGAATTCCCACCTCTAGTTATAAAACGCAACCCAGCATTTTTTTTTTTTTTTAAAGATCAGAACCTAAATCGATGAAATGGTTTAGTTTTTGGTAATCTATATACACAGAGTGGGCCTTGATCTCACGACCCCAAGGTCAAGGGCCGCATGCTCCACCTACTGAGCCAGCCAGGCGCCCCAACTTCGCCTTTTGGAGGAAGACAAGAGCCATGATCTCAGAGCCCTGCCTGATGTAAGAACAGTTTAGGGCAAAAATGCAGTTTTACTTTCTCTGGTCCTCTGGGTGATTACTCTTTTGGGGTCTCAGACTCCTTTGAGGAACGGATGAAAACCGCAGACGTACTGCATTAAAAACTGCGTATGTACACGCAAACCCGTTTTCAAAACCGTTCTGGGGATTCACAGCCCACCTAAGAATTCCCGCTAGACTCCTTTCCAAAGATTTTAATAGGTGGGAAAATGTTAATACTGCTCGCTCTAAGAAGTCTGAACATACTTCAAAAGGCCGAACTGAAAAGCAAACTTAGTACACAACTTCGGAAGACTCCTCTAAATAGGGAACTTTCTGAATACGTTTTAAATGTTTTCATTTGTGGCTTATACTCCACTCGGCTTTCTGAAATACATTATCCACAAGGTTTTCTTTTAATATAAGAAAAATAAATGAATCACTATTTCCACTGCAACTACTTATAGGCGTTTTTTACAGCCGGGTAATTCTATCTCTGATATGAAGCAGACCTAGAATACAACTCGGATTAACTCTGACTAGCATTCTTTTTTATTTTTAAAATGTCTATTTTTGAGAAAGAGAGAACGTGAGTGGGGGAGGGGCAGAGAGAGAGAGAGAGAGAGAGAGAGAGAGAGAGAGAGAGAGGGAGACCCAGAATCCGAAGCAGGCTCCAGGCTCAGAGCTGTCAGCATAGAGCCCGACGCGGGGCTCGAACCCATGAGCCGTGAGATCATGAGATGAGCCGCAGTCAGACGCTCAACCGACTGAGCCACCCAAGTGCCCCTCTTTTGTTTTAAATTTCTGAACGAAATTTTTATTTTTGTTATTTAGAAAACCCAAGTTTTATAAAACCTTTCGACTGCCTCCTCTTCTGTATTTCCACCAGTCTTCTTTCCCATCCTGTAAGCTAACCATGGGCTCCTGCCACCGTACTTTCTGGAGACATCTTCCACATGGCACACATCTAACTAAGGTGAGAAGCATATATGGGGTGCGTCTGTGCCTCACTCACTGCTATAGTAGCTTAAGTTAAGAGGTAAAAATTTAATTAGATACCTAAAATGACTTCATTTTTTTTCTGCTTCTTAGTGTTTTTTTTTTTTTATTATTATTATACATTTCTGCTACTGGCGATTATGGTTCAACATTTTCCTAAGGTCGTGATTAGTCTGAAAGGGTGAAGCGGTATTTCCCAAAATAGGACTCCGGACCGCGAAAGCTCGTTTTCATAGCGAATGGGGAGGTGTCTCTAACCCACTGTCTGTCTGATAATGAGTTTCCGCTTCTCATCTGATGTCTGCAATTATTTCACTCCTTGACTGCCAGCTTCTCTTTAATCTAACACTGCACATGTTTCTAGCAGATTAAAACACCAGAGATACTCCTTTGGGTCTATCGTTCTTATGCTCCAGACAGATGGTGACTCCTCTCTACAAAATAGAAAGTTCAAAAGGCCTCTCCAGGCGCGCCTAGGCGGCTCAGTCAGTTAAGCGTCTGGCTCTTGATTTCAGCCCAGATCCTGATCTCATGGTTCTTGAGCTCGAGTCAGCAGTGGGCTCTGCACTGACAGCACAGAGCCTGCTTGGGATTCTTTCTCTTTCCCTCTCTCTGCCCCTTCCTCCCTCTCTTGAACAAATAAATAAACTTAGAAAAAAACAGGGCGGGGGAGGGGGTGGCTCTCCAGTCTCTCCAAAAGTACTTCCAGCATCCTCAGTTCTTTTTTTTAAATATTCACAGATTTTTGAGAGTACAAGTCGGGGAGGGATTGGCGGGGAAGCAGCAGGGGATCTGAAGCCGGCTCTGTGCTGACAGCAGAGCGCCCGACGCGGGGCTTGAACTCATGAACCATGAGATCATGACCTCAGCCGAAGTCAGTCGCTCAACCCACTAAGCCAGCCAGGCACCCCACATCCTAAAAATCTTTTTTTACCCTAGCAGCTCCCTGCTCTGGTCAAAATAAGCTCCTTTCTTTAAAGTTGGCTTATACTCTGTTCTTGCCTCTCCCGTCCACCTGAACTGCCATCCTCCTCATTTCCTCTGTCATTCTCATCATGCTTCTAATCCCGTCTTTTCTCGGCAAATCAGACTCGCCACGCAATCAGTGTACAATTCACATGGGCGATTAATCCCATTCTCTATTCTGTGACTTCTTTCTATTCTTTACTAAATGAAGTGAAACATCGTATTCGTTTAACTTGTGTGTTTACATGGACACGGCCAGCTGCGCTGCACTGACGGTCGAGACGGGACCATGCCTCACATTCCGTGGTCTCCCTGCTGCATCGCTTCACTACAGGGCACACTGTCCATGGTTCATCTGCTGGTCACTAGAGAGCTTATGCGCCTCCTTAACTTACGCAGTCATATCATGGTCCTATTCGAGGCCAGGTTTTTACCCCGAGAATTTCTCTTCCGTTTCCTGGCTCTGTTGTTTATTTTATTCACTGTTTATCGAGCTACTGTGTATAAGTGTTTCCTATTTTTTTAAAAAGTTTAAAACATTAACCCCAATGTTAATTTACGGTTATGAAGCATTTTTAAAATGTATCTAGAGTAAAAGTAGCCAACTTGTCTGAGGGACAAAGAAATTCGGCAAGGCATAACGAAATAATTCTTTTTTTTTTTTTTTAATAGGCTCCACCTCCAACACTGGGCTTGAACTCACGACCCTGAGATCAAGAGTCGCTTGCTCTATCGACTGAACCAGCCAGATGCCCCAAAATAATTGTTTAAGATTACACACCGGGGTGACATTTTCACAGACGAGGAAACAGGAGCACTGGCCCAGCTAGGAATGAAGCAACAACTACCTTTTGAGGGCTTATGTCCCCCACCATGGTACTGGATGCTGTGGGGAACCTATAATCGAGCTGAAGAGATGAGCCTCTCCTCACTCCACCTCCCAACTACGACTAACTTTTCAGTCGTGGCGACCCCAACTTCGGTCCTCATTTGTTTGATTTAGGGTTCTCGAAAGGTATCACATGACATTTTTAAGTTAATTTTCATAGCTTTAGATACAATTCTTTTTTTTTTTTTTTTTTTAGATACAATTCTTAATACTCTGAAGTTCGGAACACAAAAGAAAGACTCAGGACCACTCCCTAGACCAAGATATAAATCCTGTTATTAGCAATATACAGCATCACTTTTATTCAACTCACTGAAATGTGTTAATTGTAAAATGTTCCTTTTTGCAAGGATACTTTTATTGTTTAGAAAAAAGAAACAAGAGGATATTGATGCATAATAACGAATACAGTGTGATCGAGAAGATACATAATTTCTACCAGTGGCTGACGTCTCTCTCAAGACCTGCCACCAGGACCCGGAGACTTGGAGGGTGAGTCTACTTCTTCTCAACGAGTTTCATGACTAACTTGGGCTCCCTCAAATCTTTCAAGCATACATGTTAAAAATTAAGTTATTCATTTATAGACGTCCAAAAACTTCAAAGCCCTGCGAGAAAATACTTATTTGAATTACTGACTGTGAAATGTAGGGCTATTACGAAAACCAAAAAAAAGAAGAAGAGGAAGAAGACACTGTTTGGTCTCCTGACACTAGTACTAAGATAAAACAAAAACGCCACAGAGATGCGGCTGAGAGCACATCAACAGCAGTAAGGAAGGGAAGGGGGGGGGTCTGCTCTGAGGAGGCACAGCGGGGAACAACGAAAATGGTTATCTTAGCGCAACACGCACACCTACAGCGGCAACATTAAGGTTAGAAAGAAATTATCCGTAGGTATTCAACTGGGCACACGGGGGCACTGAAAGTCAGGTCTTTAAAGTAATAACTCGTTTCTCTATCACTATGTTCTAGTGATGGCAGCAGCCTGCTGAAGGAGAAACTGAGATACTTCAAAGCACATTCTTCGTCTCAAAATTAAGACTTAAGGGAGAAGGAGAAGGAAAGGCAGACACACAGGGAGGAAGTAAGTACAGCCCGACAAAAAGGTACTCCAAGCCCAGTAAGTGGCGAGTCTATCTACAGAACAGAACTGTATCTCTACCCCCATTTCGATACATTTCCTTAAACTTTACCTGACTCCTTAATGTGAAGAGTACTAACACTTTATTAATAGAGATTTCATTAGGTGAATATATTATTATATTATCTAGTATTCCCATTATAAAATTACTTAAAATGCTTAAGAAATGAAATAAAACTTACCCCATCATTTTCTCTATGTGGATTCAGCCTACTATAAACAGCTTCGATAACATTGCGCCTAAAAAAAAGTATGCTTCGGTTATATTGAAATTGCACACAAGTATTAAGCTCGACTACTTACAGTAAGACTTCATCCTGACTGTTCTCGAAAATTAACTGCCACACTAAACGCTTGCCAAGAGCATGGTTTCTCCATCTCACTCAAACCTGACCCAGCACAACCCAAAATCTGTTCTCATTTATCAAGGAAACAGGACCTTCGCCCTTCAAATCGCATGATAAATAATTCCCTCCAAAAACAACCTCTTTTGGGTGAAATTTTAAAGTTCTTCTCTAGTAAAAGAACCATCAACCCACTTCATTTGTAGGTAATTGATACGCTTATTACCCAAAATTACTTAATTACTAAAGATAAATGAACTCAAACTTCGTTCTTTTTGTTCTACTTACTTGCCAGCAAGACCTCCCCCGGGAGGCAAATTTGGGATATTTTCTGCAGACAAGATGCGCATGACATGGGCAAGATCGGGCATTCCTTCCTCACCAGACTTCTCCATAATTTCTGCAAGTTTTCAGAAAGAGTTCCTAAATTAACGTGGTAACTCGGGATTCACGAAGACTGAAACACGGGGTACTAGTTGGTAGTATCCATTTTAAAATGTAAAAAAAGCAAAAGTGATTATCTTACTATCACACGAGGACCCAACAAAGCAATATAGAGTTGTCTGCATACGTAAGAGGAAAAACTGAAACAGGACACGTTCTCCGACACGGTGACAGTGGACAATGTTGGTGTAAGTCACCGAAATGGTTTATGATCGCTAAAGGTGAACCCTGTTGGCTCAGCTATGTGGAAAAGCAGATCACTCTGATCTAATTCTATAGAAAAATACAAAAGTAAGACTAAAATTATCACAAAAAGCGATAGATAAGGACTGTAAGGAAAAGGAGAAAAAATAGAAATTGTTTTGTAAGATTTTTCATTTTTAACTGAAGGACAGTCGACGTATTCTAGTCATTTCAGGTGTATGTACACAGCGATCCGACCATTCCGCACAGTACGAAACGCTCGCCACAGTAAGCGCAGTCTCCACGTGACGCCAGGACAGTGTTACGGACTGTATTCCCCACGCTGTACTCTGCAGGCCCGGGACTTCTGGGATAACTGCAAGTTAGTGCTTGTTAATCCCCTTGCCCTAGCTGGCCTCCGCCCTCCGCCGGCGGTCACCAGCGTGCTCCCCATGTCCGCGAGCCTGTTCCCGCTATGTTTTCTAGATTCCACATATAAATGGAAACACAAGGTATCTGTCTTTCTGGGTCTTACTTCCTTTAGCATAATACCTTCTAGGGCCATCCGTGTTGTTTTGTAAGGTTTTTGAGACCTAAGTAGTAAAGTTCCACAACAATTTAAAAGAAAAAAAAAAAAAAGGAAAATAAGTCACAGACCTTGCTGAAGCTCAGAACAGAGTAAAACATTTACATGTTCCATTTACAATTTATGGAAAACAGGTTTTTAGAACATGACTATTTGGCCAGTATTAAGATACAATATAAACTCCTGGGGGCGCCTGGGTGACTCAGTAGGTTGGGCATCCAACTTCGGCTCAGGTCATGATCTCATGGCTCGTGGGTTCGAGCCCCGCGTCGGGCTCTGCTTCAGATTCCGTGTCTCCCTCTCTCTCTGACCCTCCCTGGCTCACACTGTCTCTTTCTCTCTCAAAAATGAATAAACATAAAAAAAAAGATATAAACTCCTCAAAAATCAGACAGTGCCAAACAACTTGAAGACAACAAAACAGCAGCGTCCTCGGCACCTACGACGCCTCACCAGGCCCTCGCCGTGACCGTGACTTTCATCGCTCCCATTCGGCTCTGCCCGGCCCCTCTATCCCCAAAGGCTCTGTTCAGCATAGCCTTCTCCCGCTTCCAGACCTTCACATGTACTTCTGCACTGCTTCTGCCAGTCCAGCCAGCCCATTCTGTAGAGTGCACTCAGTCATCCTTCAGGTGTCAACCTTTTATTCTTTTTTGAGGTTTATTTGTTTTTCAGAGACAGAGAGAGACAAAGCATGAGACAGAGAGAGAGAGGGAGGGAGGGAGGGAGGAAGGGAGGGAGGGAGAGAGAGAGAGAGAGACAGAGAAAGAAAGAGAGAGGGAGGGAGGGAGGGAGAGAGAGAGAGGGAGGGAGGGAGGGTGAGAGAGGGACAGAGGGAGGGAGAGAGAGAGACACAGGGAGGGAGAGAGAGAGAGACACAGGGAGAGAGAGAGGGAGAGAGAGAGAGGGGGAGAGGGAGAGGGGGAGAGGGAGAGGGGGAGAGGGAGAGGGAGAGAGGGAGAGGGAGAGAGGGAGAGAGAGAGAGAGAGAGAGAGAGAAGGAGAGGGAGAGGGAGACAAAATCCGAAGCAGGCTCCAGGCTCAGAGCTGTCAGCACAGAGCCCGATGTGGTGCCTGAACCCATGAACCACGAGATCATGACCTGAGCCGAAGTTAGACGCTTAACTGACTGAGCCACCCAGGTGCCCCAGGTTTCAACTTCTTACGTCACTTTCTCAAGTGCATCCCTGCCCCAAGCCCGGAGCAGGTGCACCGCTACACGGTGCTGCTGTTTAATGTATCGTAGGACCGCAGGCTTCCTGGAGGCAGGACTGTAATTTCCCTGCCTTATACCTGTATCTCTACAGGACAGGATTTCTCAGCCTTGGCACTACTGACGTTCTGGACCAGACAAAAAAAACTTTAATGTTTATTTTATTTCTGAGAAAGAAGGAGAGAGAGCGAGAGCGTGTGCACGTGCACAAGCGGGGGAGGGGCAGAGTGAGACACACACACACACACACACGCACAATCCAAAGCAGGCTGCAGGCTCTGAGCCGTCAGCGCCATGGGGCTCGAACTCACAAACTGTGAAATCACGTGAGATCATGACCTGAGACGAAGTTGGATGCTTAAGCAACTAAGCCATCCAGGAGCCCTGGACCTGACAAACTTTTGCCGTAGAGGCTGTCTTGTGCACTGCAAACCGTTAAGCAACACTTCTGGGCTCTAGTCCGTACTAGAGGCTGATGACACCCTCTCGGTTATGACACCAAAAATGTCTCCAGACATTGCCACAATGAGAGAGGGAGGGAGGGGGAGGGAGAGGGAGAGAGAGGGAGGGAGAGAGAGAGAGAGAGAGAGAGAGAGAGAGAGAGAGAGAGAGAGAGAGAAGAATGGGTGTGTATGTTATGGAAAGTAGAAACAGAGAGGCGTCAAATGAATTATAACATAAACAAAATGGGGAATCTAAGATACTACGCGTTCGTGGGAGCTCTCCTGATTTCTTTTTCAACTTTTCTGTAAGTTTAAAATTATTGCAAAAGAAAAGGTTAGAAAACTAAGTACAGTTGACCCTTGAATGACTCAGGTTTAAATGGCATGGGTCTGCTTCTGTATAGATTTTTTCCCAATACAGTACACCACTGTAGGTGTACTTTCTCCTTATGATTTTCTTAACAACGCTTTCTTTCCTCTAGCTTGCTTTATTTATATATATTGTACTGTATATAATACTGTGTGTAACATATAGGACATACAAAATGTGTGTCCATCGGCTGTTCATGTTACCAGTGAGGCTGCCGGGCAACAGCCTCACTGACAACATTCTAGTTAAGTTTCAGGGGAGTCAAAACTTCTATGTGCATTTTCAACTGATGGGGGAGCGTGGGGGGAGGAGGCAGGGAGGGTGGTGCGTTTGCAGCCCGAACCCTCACGCCGATCAAGGGTCAACTGCAAAATCAATCATCTTTCACAACATCGATGCTAACTCTTATCAGGAAGATAAAAACGCAAGGTAATGAATTCCTATGATGAACGCGGGAGAAGAGAATTAGTACCACGGACTTGTGACACCTGCTGTGCGCAACGGATACCCCCGAGGCAAATTTCCCCGGACTCCTCACTTACCACTGAAAGTATAACCAAGGAAAGGGACAAGAAAATAGCAACACTTCACAGACTATTTCCCAGTTTTTCTCTTTGGGGGCGTAACAGACCGATCTGCCTTCTCCCTGCCCGTCAAGTCCCACACATCGGTCCAAGACGCGACAGTAAACCTCGGGCCGACAGATGCCGGATGCTTCAGGCCTTGTTTGGAAACACTTACTCCTCTTTGCCAATTCTAAATGAACTATTTTTGATAAACAAGGAAGAACACTTTTCCTTTCCTTCCAAATTTAAAAAAAAAAAAAAAAAAAAAAAAAGCACTTTCCTGACTTACCTTCGACCCGTGATTCCAAGAGCTTGTCCAGCTCTGAATCTTTTCTCACCGCTTCTTCTGAGACCTTGGGAGCATTTGAAAAGCAAACTAGGACAATACTCATGTTATCTCGACTTCCCTGTATAGTCAAGAAAGAAAAAGGAAGAATTATATTTCTACAGTCCAGCAACTTCCTATTATTTAACTCCAAACAGAGTTAATTACGTTAAGCAATTCTAGTGTATTTAAATCACCAGAATGCACGCATTCAACACATTCATTTCCATTCCAAAGAACGGTTTGAAGCATTCCCTGAAGAAACAAGATCTCTAGATAAGGCTACATCAGTCATTATTTTATGACTTTTAATTCTGTGTACCTATTCTTACCCACCAGCACCCCACAAACGAGGAAATGAAGATATCTTTATATGCTTCTTCTAAACTTCTAAACTCTGTTTCCCACTCAAGGCTGTATATTCCCGAAGTGGCTTAAACCCAAAACACATCTTCCCCAACAAATGTGTAATTTTCACCTAGCTAATTAACCTGCATCAGAGCATGCTAGCAACACTCCACTGAATTTGACATAGCTGAAATTTATCGATCATTAGGATACCCAAGACACTACACTGAACCATTACGCAGAGAAGAAAACAGATTAGTGTCTCCCTCTCTCTCTCTGCCTCTCCCCTGCTCACACTCTCTCCCTCTCTCTACCAAAAATAACTATTTAAAAAAATGAAGAAAAAAAAAAGAGTAAAACTGTTCTTGGAATAGTGACTTTTGCAATCCACTCCCCTTATCTTTTGTATTTACGACTCTAAAAAGTTAAATCAATGGAGGTCTAGGTAGGCTATTTGGTCTGATGGTGCCCTTTGCCAACTCCAGTGAAAAAAGCCAAGGCCGCACCCATGCTAGTCTTTTCATTCATTATGGCCAGAATCTAGGCGGGCACTGCTTGGTGCAGACTTGCCACCTTTTCGGAACCCATAGGACATAGCCAAAAAGAAAGATTTTGCAAAATGTGAAGGCAAGGGAGGCCAGGCCTAAAGAAGGCTTCAGGAAAAATAAATAAATAAATAACTTTTCACAGACTCGCACGCTTTAGTAGGAAGAAACATCATGAGTATATAACCAGAGTCTCTGTATTTAGGGGAAAAAAAATCAAGATCTCCAAAAAATCAGGGTTGGTCCAAAGTAATTTCATTATTTAATGAAACCCACCAAGACTGTAGCAATGACTTAATATGAGAAATACTACAATGGCTGTATGGATGTATATACATATCCACACATACATACACTATGGTTCCAAATACCTCCCCCTTTCCACCCAAAAAAAGAGTCAACACATTCCACAGGATTTACCATATAATTTCAGGTCAGGCAAAAGCTTTATACCATAGACATTCAAGACACACACACACACGCTTTCCCTTACGTTTTTATGTTGTAAAAATTAAATCCTACCAATTGGAAAATTAACTGAAAGATAGTTTCAAGAAGTTGAAATATCAAAAAATAAAGGAAATAATTTACATTTACGCCTCGGCATGTGCGATTTCAAGGATGCTTCTTCTATCTCTACATAGAAATAACTTTCCCCTAAGTACAACGTATGAGTGCATTCCAGTAATTTTTATACAGCGATTTAGAAAGATGCTTTCCCCTTATGCCTCCTCAGTTTTCTAGAGAGAAACTATCCTTGCGTAATCAGTAGAAATTTTTCATTAAGTTCAGAAATGCAACGTGATGAAAACAAAACACGTCGAGCTTGGTGAACTGAAGCAATGGGCCAGACATCAAAACGGATCATTGCAGCGCCTCTTCTTTGTATTTTTTGACGACCGCGCAGCAGCGCCCCTCTAAGGGCGGAGAGTTACAGGTCCCAGCCGCCAGGGTCCCTGCTGTAAGGGAGGGCATTTAAATGGAAACAGAAAAGAATTTGAAGCGGTCAGTTTTAAAGCAGGATGCTGCCCGGTTACACGAAGTATCCCGGATCACATGTGAACGTGGCGTATGAAAGTGAGCTGTGAACAGAACACCAGCGCCACGGTCGGTAAATGCGTATCTGAGAAGTAAGCCGTCAATATTCCTCATCTTTTAATCATTTTTTTTAACCCAGTACTGTGTTTATCTTATTTACATGTTCAACAACCAGCCAGACTTTAAAACTAGACCAAATTTTCACTTATCCCCGAGAGACGGAGTCTACGACTACTTCAAGAATACTCCCTTCGACGGTTCCCTTATTCCCTGAACCTGTACTTCTTTCACATAAATTTACCCCTCTCTCTCACAACCGTCATCTACAGAATTAAGATCTATGGAGGTCTACAAACCAGAGAACTATTCGGGCGCTTACCTAAGAAAGCTTTCCCCTCAACAACTCCACAAAGATACGATCCCTCACCATTATCTTATAAAGATTTTCGTAGACACTCCAACTCTGCCCAAATGCGTTCTGTGCGGTATGGTGTACCTTATAACAAGCTGGCTGGCTCCAAAGCCTGTGTGCTGATGCTAAACCATGGTTCTCGAATGGGGCGCCAAGAAGCCCCAGGGTGCTCGCATGCACCCACCGAGATGCGAAAAATGAGGGGAAGCACAGACCGATGTTCCACGTCTGTGGGCACCCCACAAACTACTGCGACACGGTTCACGGTTTTAACATTAGAGAACGCCACGGTCCTCTCCATGACATGCTATCTTTTCAAAGCCGGGGTTTTAAGAGGTGTGATAAAAAGCAAGCCCCATTAAAAAAAAAAAAATCAGTGTGATACAGGAAATGAAGGAGGCCGTGCCCAAGGGTCACAAGGTTTTGAGAGCTTGCGCGGTGACCAACAGGTACACAGATCTCATTGGTATCTAACTGTAGTTTCTTAAAAGAATGAAATATTTTTTCAATGTGTATTATTTTGTTAAGACATGTGCTCATTAACTTTGCATCTAACTACATAATACTTGTTATCTGGTAAGTATGAACATGGCGAAGTAGCACTGTGAAAAAATTACTACGACACTCGGGGGGCACCACGGGGCACCACGGAATCACGACACTACCGACTACACTTCTACATTCGGCCCTTCCCTTCCATACCCCAAAATGCTCGACCACACCCCATTCGAATACGCCCCAGGTCTCCTTTTGCATTACCTAGAATGATATTTTCTGAAAACTCTAGGGGAAAAATTCCTGAGTTTAGAGCTGAGCAGTTATTGGGGGGATCTACAGGTGCATTTTGCATCGTGGACTACTAATCTGGAATGACGCCGCCTGTGGAAAAGAAGCCATTAACTTCCCTCAGTTTTATCCAACTATCAAGTACTATCTCATGTTTTAAAATAAATAAACTCGGGTGGCTCAGGCGGTTAAGCATCGGGCTCTTGATTTCTGCTCAGGTCATGATCTCGCAGTGTGGGAGTCGAGCCCCCCACTGAGCCCCACGTCAGGCTCTACACACACAGTCCGTGGAGCCTGTTGGGGATTCTCTCTCTTCCTCTCTCTCTGCCCCTCCCGTGCACGCTCTCACTCTCTCTCTCAAAAATAAATACAAATAAAACTTAAAAAAACAAAGCACAATAAAATAAACGAGCTTCTGATAAGTAGCATATACACTGAATTTAGGACAATCGAGTAGTATTTTTTTTCGAATAGGATTTTAAAAGAAAAAAAGAACAATATAAAGGAACACTGAGTTTCACAATTCAGAAAAATGAAGCAGGTGGCAAGGTAACATGCATAGCATGATCCGTTTCTGTAAACCCCTCCCCTTATTTTTATACTCCTCTGTGTTTGCATAATAAACACAGAATTATCTGGAAGACTATATGCGGTTGCTTAAGGGGGATGAGATTTTTTAAAAGGACATAAAGATTAATAACTTTACTGGAAACATCTTCGTATTTGTTTGCAAATGTTATTAATCTTGTACTTAGTGTTTTCCTTCGGGAAGAATTTTTCACCAAACCCTCTGAGAAACACTGGCAACAGACACACCAAACTTGAGTCAGGAAACGTGAGTTCTAGTCTTGGCTCCAACACCCATCAAAACAGGACTTAGAGCTATCTTCTCACGTCAAACCTCCATTTCCTTAATTGCAAATTGGAAATCCCGATTTTTACTTTGTTCACCTCTGAAGGCTACTGGGAGGATAAATGAGGGTTATTTACAAGTTATAAAAGGCTATGCAAATAGCAGCTATGTCTTCTATGCAACCTGAAATTAACATAAATACCGTGGATGCCAGCACTGGCAATAAAGTGGGAAGGGTGTTTTCTCGGGAACTATTCTCTCCTACAGTTAAATATCTTAAGAGAGTAGTGCCTGAGCAGAGTCATCGAACACTTACAGCTTCATATTGCTAAGTGGCAATCCTGAAAAAAGATTATCATTAGCAATAATAATGCTAACTACCTTTTATGGTTGTGAAAATTAAATGCGTTAAAATACGTGTGAAGTGTCTGGAATAGCATTTGGCTCATAGAAAGCAATAATTTACTGATGCTATTGTGATTACCACGATTATCACAATCTCCCAAGATTTCCTGAGTTAACATATAAAAGTGCTTGTAAACTATTAGGGCATGACAAGTGTTAGAAGTGTTAGAAAATATTAACACATCATTTAAATCTATTATCGTGAAAACATCTACTTAAAAACTGGGTCTATTCTCACTCTCTTCTCTTGAAGTAGCTTGCACCTACTGGGCAGTTGCTAAGCGCCGAGCTCAGAGCTAAAGTGCTTTCCGTGGCCTTTAAAATTTTGTATTCAATCTTTCAGACTAAGTACAAAGTAATCATATTCTATTTTAATATATTTTCTTTTTGAAAAAATTTTTAATGTTTAGTTTTGAGAGAGAGCACGAGCAGGGGAGGGGCAGAGAGAGAGGCAGACACAGTATCTGAAGCAGGCTCCAGGCTCTGAGTTGTCAGCACAGAGCCTGACGCGGGGCTCAAACCCATAAACCGCGAGATCATGACCTGAGCTGAAGTCAGAGGTTTAACGGACTGAGCCACCCAGGCATCGCGACCCATATTATTTTAATTTTTTAAATGTTTATTTATTTTTGACGCAGGGGTGGGTGAGGAGAAGAGAGGATCCTAAGCAGGCTCTGCACTGACATCAGAGAGCCTCATGTGGGGCTTTGAACCCACAAACCGTGAGATCATGACCTGAGCTGAAGCAGGACGCTTAACCGACAGAGCCGCCCAGGCGCCCCATGATTTTATAATATTGCTAACCCTTAGTTTTACAATACAAATGAGTGGAATGACAAAATTATGGAGTTAGAAAAACAGAAATGGATACGAAGTTTAATATTTAATTTCATAAGTAACATGCAAGGTTCAAAATATCCACAGGTCTGTAATGTTTCAACGTAAAAGCTAACTGAGCTTCTCAAAACTGATTTCAATTTGAATGCAACTTCCTTCGAAGGAACTAAGACGGTCAACTTCCACTAAAACTGAATGGCTCCTGTGTTCCAACCTCTTGGCCCTATTACTATCATTTATCATTTCTGAGATTCTAGGAATCCAGAATATTTAATGCCATCCAAGGGAATATTTAATCACTTTGAATGGATAAAAGCTATCAAGCGATCGAAGATATGAAGGTAGGTCACCAGAATCATTTCAGCTCCATTCGGAAGGGTTGGGTCGAAATGCCTGGAAACCAGCAACCTTTCGATGGCAAGGAGAGTGCAGTTTATCCACAATAGAAACTTCCTTTTTACTCCAAATTACAGACCTACTAGCTTTTGGCTATTCCCTTCAAAACTACATGCCATTCTTTCAACAAAATGCTACGCAACCATGACAAATGACTTAGACTGATACCTACAGACATGGAGATCTCTCTACGACATACCGTTGAATGAAAAAGCATACCGTAGAACAGCAAGCATAATGATCTTGTTTTAACCAAACTATACGCACACTCGCAGGCAGGCAAAAAAGACTAGAAAGATCGACACCACGACAATGAATACAGCCAACTTAGGTGACAGGCAAAATTTCCGAGTGTTTATATGTTCTGGATTACCTGGAATTTTGTTCAATAGCCCGGTATATACTAATTTAATAATCAGGGAAAATGCTGTTTTCATCTGCTGGTCAGGCCAAAAAATACCTCCTTGCTTTTGGCTCAAAAAGCTGCAGGTCAGAATCTATTTGGAGTCCAAAGAGAAGACATTTTTAGAGCCACTGACGAAGCAATCCCTGACAACCATCGAAACCATTGATACCTTCAGTACTTAACTTGTCTCCCGGTAAGTAAAAAAAAAAAGAATACAGTGTGCTTAAGGAAAAAAAAAAATCAAAAGAGCTAAAGAAACCATCATGAAACTCTTTCAGAAAAAAGTCGCCAACTAGAAACAGCAGCCCTTAAATGCTGTCTGTTTGAAGTTGCCTTTTCCCGCTCTATGGAAAAGAAGTAGACGCTTCATCAAAACCTGGGTACTTCCACAGGCTCAGGAATCCCTCCCGGGAAACTTTTTGGCTACGCTTGTACCTTCCCCAGAGCGACTTACATGGTGGAGAGACAGAACAGTTCTAATCCGGACAGAATAAATAAGTCAAAACCTTTCTTTTGTACAATCAAAGATGAGTTTAATCTTCATATCTTTTCAGTCAGAGTCCTACAATACTCGCACATTCTAGGCACTGGCCAGGTCACTCCCATTTTCCCTGATTGCTATGTAGGCGCTGTCAAAAACCCACTTGAAGCTACTGACTACTTTAAAAACGTTGAAGGCAATCGCTAAATAGTTTAGTCTGGATTTTCTTTCCCTATTACTGTATCAAGTTAAGATTCACAGAACATTATAAAACTAAATTAAATGTTCATGATCCACGGGAATTCTTCACAAGATTATATTTTCCATCAGCCTTTGGTTTTGAACCAGTGCTGCCAACAACACCTGTAGGAAAAGAACTCTGGTATCTTCTACAGAAGCTAAGATACTCTCCACCATGTCATATATCGCTTCCATAGAGCCACGTGTAAATTCCTTTTCGATTCTGTTGCTAGGAAAGAGCTGCTTTTATGAGACAAGAAGAAACACACAATACGGACTGTTACTTCAGCTTTCATCTCATCTGCCAGGCGGCTCAGATATAAATTACAAAACTTGACTTCGGGTGCATCTTCCGATATCATACAGGGCTGGCTCTTGATCTTTTGTGGATCCAATACAGAATCATACCAAATACATGGTTCACCAGACTGCTTCCAGATCAGGCATGAGACAGCTATGGCCAGTGCTGAGAATTCAAATCAAAAGGCACAATTCTACAGAGATGCCCTTGCCACGGCAAACAAGCCATCAAGTACTTAAATGAGAACAAATGCCACAAAGTCATTAAACTTAATTTTCAAATTAAAAGGGTTGAGATAAATGAGGAGGGAGGGAGGGAGGGAGAGAGGAAGGAAGAGACGGAGGAAGGAAGGGAGGGAGGGAGGGAGGAGGGAGGGAGGAGAAAGAAAGAAAAAGAAAGAAAGGAAGAAAAAATCATTTCTGGTGAAGAAAATAATTTAAAAATACACAGGTTTTCCCTAAGGAAAAGCTTTTAAAATTCAAGTCTGGCTAATTTTACTTACCGCGCCTTTTCAAAATTAATAGAGTGTTTATAATCATAACAAAAAGACGTACATACCTTATGTAAGCAAGTGTCCACTACCCAATTGCACACATTTTCCAGGTCATCAGATACCTCAAGCCTAGATTTAACAAATTCACAGAGCTCCTCGTTACTCATAACATCCCAGATCCCATCACAAGCCAAGATGATAAATTCATCCTCTTCTGCTCTTACAATTTCATAAACCTCGGGCTCTGGAGAAACGAGTTGTTCTGTCGGGCCCTTGCCATCAACACACTTGTAATCATAGTCCCCCAAAGCACGAGACACTGCTAATGAACCATTAACACGCTGTATCATCACGCTGCCTCCTGCGTTCTGGATCCGCTCCTTCTCCCTTGGATTGCAAGGTTTGTGATCCTGGGTAGAAAAGCAGACTTGTCCGTTCCTGTACAGAACAGCCCGCGAGTCACCGCAGTTGATAAAGTAGACGTGCTTGGGCGAAATCAGGACCCCCACCGCCGTCGAACCACTTCTGTCCATTCCGTTTCTGAGGTCTGAAAAGTTACGCATGTATTCGTCGATTTTCAAAAAGCCAGTTCTGATGCCATTCTTGACATTTTCCACTGAGGGCTCCAGGGCAGATCCTGATTTCCCAGCTGCCCTAAAGTCTTCATTATCAGTGATGTGTTCTAGTAAGTGTGTCGAGCAGTAATTTGCCACTCGGGATCCAGCATGGCCGTCATAAACTGCAAAAAATGACCAGTCTTCCAAGCCGTGAGGAATACCTACGACAGCTGTGTGTGCGTCTTCCATTTCCACTCTCCACCCTTGCATGCTGCTCAGGCCATAGCGTAAACCATTCCCAGCCCCGTGAGCATTATGTTTCTCCGTTTTGGGTTTATCCAAAAATGCACCCATGTTTAATAATGAATCTGAAAGAAAACAAAAATTGTCAAAGGTTACATGTTTAAATCTGTGAGAGAATTTTCTAGAATATTCTATCTAGTCTCTACTACCTCCTATCTCAAGTATATTTTTCAGTATTATCGGAATTTACTGGAAGGAAAAAGAAACCAAGGAAATTTCCCCGCAGATCCTTATTCTAGAACGGCAGTTTCTCAGCCGTAGCACGTTAGAATCATCAGACCAATTAAATCAGAATCTCTAGGGGTGGGACCCAGATATCAGTAATTTTTTTAAGCCTCTCTGGTGACTTATACGTGCAGTACGTTGTGAACCACTATTCCAGGAGAAAGGAAAACTAAGAAACAAAACCTGGCTAAGTTTCCTTAAACATTCAAGTTATAAGGTAACTCTGTGGTTCACACAGAAGTTCAGAACGGCGTGGCAACTCTTCCAATGTATCAAGGTAAAAAACATGCGACTGTACATTTCAGAGACTTCTGAAAGCATGTATTATATTTTCCCCCAGTGATCCTGACAGCCCCGAAATTCAATTAAAACATAAAATCTCCATTCTATGAACATTTGATGTTATCAAAGCTTTATCATGTATCAAATGAAAACCTTTACTTGGATTAACTGAAATCTCTAACTTGGGATTCTGTCCAAAATTCACGATACAACTTTAACAATGTGCTACAGAAAATACATAATCCTGTCGAGTTTTATAATCCATGAAGCAGCACTAGGACAACTTTCACTAAGTGCTGACTGATAAAGGACTTACAGCTCAGAGACAGTACCACTAAGTAGTGCTAAAATAAGTACTACTATGCATCCCCCTCCCTCCTGGCTTTACTATTATTTATTTTTAAAATTTTTTAGTGTTTATTTATTTTGAGAGAGAGATAGAGTGCAAGCAGGGGAGGGGCAGAGAGAGAGGGAGACACAGAATCTGAAGGAGGCTCTAGGATCCGAGCTGTCAGCACAGAGCCTGATGCGGGGCTCGAACCCACAAACTGTGAGATCCATGACCTGAGCAGAGTCAGATGCTTAACCAACTGAGCCACCCAGGCGTCCCCTTACTTTACTATTATTTCAGAATAAAGGTTTCCCAATTTCAAATGACCTGAGCCAGAGTAGTGGTTCTCCAGATAAGCATGGAGACGCCCTGTTAATTTCCCCCCCTACAACCCTGGCTCCAACACTCGTTAGCACCGTGACCGTGAGTAAGCGTCTTAGTCACTTCTACCTCAAATTCCTGCTCTGAATCAGTCACTTGTACCTCCACCTCCCCTCTGTCAAAGGGGATAACAACAATAGTACCTACACTTCACAGAGTTGCAGTGAAGAATGAGTTAAGGTAGTGTGCTTTAAACAGAACTTGAAAAATAGTAAAACCACCAAATGTTTGCCGTTATTTTCTCAAAAGGCAGATTCCATAGCCCATTCGCACACCCAAAGATTTTTTTTCAGTAGATCTTAGATAGGGACCTTCAAAAGAGCATGCCAGCAACTGAAGAATCACATTTTGAAAGACACTAGTCCAGATCAACTATCTTTTTTCTCTTTTTAAGTTTATTTATGTATTTATTTACAGAGAGAGAGAAAAAGAGAGAGAGACAGAGAGAGAGAATTCCAAGCAGGCTCTGAGTTCGTCAGCACAGAACCCGATGCAGGGCTAGATCTCACAAGCCGCGAGATCGTGACCTGATCAGAAATCAATAGTCGATGCTTAACCGACCGAGCCACCCGGGCGCCCCTAGATGACTGACTTTCATTTGGATCTAGGTATCTTTGTGAGTTATCTTTTTCAGCTATAACCATTAACCTAACTTTATAATAAAACTGTATCTCTATTTCTAAAATCCCCATGAACCACCATATATGATATTTATAAGTTAGAGCAATTTTATAATTTTTCATGAGTTATAGAATGCTGTACTAATAAATTACAAATACAAATATTTATAAAAAGGCATTCTGAAAGGTAAGATTCAAAACACACACAAAAACTATTTTCCATTCAAGGATACAAAATTATATTCTGTATCGACAGCAATGTAATAGAACGTTTATTTTTTAATGCATTGGTTTAAAACTGTGATACAACAATTAGAAAGCATACTTCTAAGTGCATTTCACCTTAGACTCTTGTTTTTAAAAGTTTATTTGAGAGAAAGTGAGTGCACGTGCGAGTTGGGGGGGGGGGAGGGAGAGAGCATCCCAAGCAGGCTCTGAGCTGTCAGCGTGAGCCGGACTCAGAACTCAATCTCATAAACCATGAGATCGTGACCTGAGCCAAAATCAAGTCAGATGCTTAACCAACAGAGCCACCCGGGTGCCCCTAGATTCTTATTTTTAATTGCTATTTTCAGCTGAGAAAGACAACTTAGATCACACCTAAATGCAAATTAACCGGGTTACTATTTATCAAACCACTTTTCTTTGTTTCTTTAGATCTTTTTATTTTAAGGTTTTTATATATTTATTTTTAGTAATCTCTACCCCCAATGTGGGGTTTGAACTCACAATCTCGAAATCAAGAGTTGCATGCTCTTCCAACTGAGCCAGCCAGGTGCCCCTACTTGTAAATATTTTTAAAGCAACCTCTATTCCTAACATGGGGCTCAAACCTATGACCCAACATCAAGAGCTGCAGGCACCACCACCTAAGCCAGCCAGGCACCCCTCAAACCACTTTTCCATCCCATCTATCAATTATGAAAAAAAAAAGTGCTGTCATTTCCATCATCTTGACGTTCTTGCAATTAAGGTGCTGCTGTTTTACATTTCAGCAAATAGGTTCAAAATTCTTAAGACCTCCTCATTTTGAAGGTTAAAGCAATAGTTGAGAAACTTCTATTTCCAAATTTGTTTTTAGGAATAAATAAAGGAGGGAAGGAAGAAGGGGTCTTGGGTAGAAAGTTACAAGGAACATTCAGAATCAAATGGGGGGCTCCTGAGTGGCTCAGCTGGTTGGGCGGCCAACTTCGGCTCAGGTCATGATCTCACAGTCTGTGAGTTCAAGCCCCGAGTCGGGCTCTGTGCTGACGGCTCGGAGCCTGGAGCCTGCTTCGGGTTCTGTATCTCCCTCTCTCTCTCTACCCCTGCTCACATTCTGTCTCTATGTCTCTCAAAAATAAATAAACGTTAAAAAAAAAAAAATTAAGAATCAAATGGCACCCGGCAGGCTGACTTGGAGCCCTGCCCCAAACGAAGGAGCCACACACTGTGACATTTGACACCAAGAACAGCCTTGCTTCTCTGCTGCTCTCACTCCAGTGACTCCTACCCGCTGTCTCCCTCTCAAAGTCACTTGTGCACAAGACTCAAAGTCCAGGAAATGAGTATCTGACAGAGCTCGGGTCACCAGTACACCTATTGGCTTTGTCAGGAACTGCATTCTCCTGCAAATTAGTCATTTTAAATTCCAAACTGATATTTTATTTTATTTTTAAAAAAAATTTTTTTAATGTTTATTTATTTTTGAGAGACATAGAGGCACAGCGTGAACAGGGGAAGGGCAGAGAGAGAGGGAGACACAGAATCCGAAGCAGGCTCCAGGCTCTGAGCCGCCAGCACAGAGCCCGACGCGGGGCTCTTACTCACAGACCGTGAGATCATGACCTGAGCTGAAGTTGGCCGCCCAACCGACTGAGCCACCCAGGCGCCCCCCAAACTGATATTTTAAAGTTGGGGTTGTCCCTTGGGGCACCTGGGTGGCTCAGTCGGCTAGGTGTCCGACTTTCAGCTCAGGTCATGATCTCGCAGTCTGGGAGTTCGAGCCCCATGTCGGGCTCTCTGCTGTCACCGCAGAAACCTCTTTGGATCCTCTGCCACTACACCCGCCTCTTCTCTGCCCTGTCCTGTCCCTGCCCCACTCACACACTCTCTCAAAAATAAATGAACATTAAAGTTGGGGTTGTCCCTTAGTGATTTAGTTTTTTAAACATGAAGTATCATACACATGATGTACCTATATAATGTACATATACATCTAAAGAGTAAAAGAATGAACATCTATGTACCCACTGTACAATTTAATAGAACATTATCAAGATCACTGAAGTTTCCTATTATCCTGAATCTTATCATTGTATCTCTTGTATTTTAACTATTTGAAGAGCAACTGTTTAGTTTTATAGGTTTGACACTATACCTTGATGTGAAATACAGTATGTGTTGCTCTAGTATTTTTATTTATTTTTTTGGCTCACCACTGTTATTTCTGAGATTCATCCACCGTGATGCAAAGCTATTATCTATTCTACTATGGATGAATATTTGAGTTATTTCTCATTTTTTAGAAATAAACAAGGAGTATAAACAATTAGTATAGAACAATGCTATTGTGAACAATCTTTTTTTTTTTTTTTTAAATTTTTTTAAGTTTATTTATTTTGAGAGAGACAGAGACAGCATGAGTGGGGGAGCGCCAAAGAGAGAGGGAGGAAGAAAATCCCAAGTAAGCTCCGTGCTGCCAGCACAGAGACTGACACGGGGCTTGAACTCACGAAACTGCAAGATCATTAAGAGCAGACTGTTTAGCCGCCTGAGCCACCCAGGCACCCCTGCTGTGAACACTCTTGATGCCATGCAGGAGTTTTCCTTGAACATGCACCACAATTCCCAAGGACTCAGGGTCTGCAAATTTGACAGTTACCACACATGACCTTTTTTTTCCCAACAAAATCACAAAACAAACCATTACCTTTCCAAACATTTAACCCGCAAATGCTCATTTATTTGGTAACACTGCTTTCTTTAAAATAGATACCTTCTTGGTAAGTAACCTTTCTCTTGAATGGGAAGATCACCTGTGTGTTTCTTTTATCTAAAAATATCCGCACACTGCTGAGGAATTAGCAACTCCTATTTTAAGTTCTATTATTCTTCCAAAGCAAAGAACTTTGCTATGAGATAATCAGTAAACTTCTGTGTGGGAAGATGTACTTCTTGGTTACTTCTCATTTATAAGCACTGTAAATAACTTACTAGAATTTAAAGTTAAAGGTCTTATTTTTCTAAAATTAACTACACTGATGACACGCTAACTGCTCCTTATAAACTCCTGATTCATTTCTTTGCTGTGGTAATTTACCTATGAATGATGCGGTGAATGATTTTTACCTAAGTGACTATGATTTTTCTTCCGTGAAAGGTTGTCTTTATTGAAGACAACATTTACTGTTGAAAATATACATTTGCCTAGCATCTCTTTGTCTATGCCCTCCACCCCCATTATTACTGAAACACAGGCAGCAAACACGAAGGGGAAGGTATGTTACAGCACCTGTATTTTACTCAATTGTAAAGCAAATCTTCCACAATGTATAACTGTTCTGAAACTGGTTTCTTCAAATCAGTACTGTATACTAGGCAGCTCTCAGAGGCATTTGATGACAAAGGAATGCATTTTAATTTTTTGCCATACGTCCATTCCATGTTATTTCAGTCACTCTGACCAAGACAAAGAAAACCAGTGTTTCCCCAGTGACACGGCCTGATGTCGTTTACTGTTCAACAAGAAACCTCAAAGGGCCTTGTACATGTTTGTAATTTGGTGAAATTTTGTACTTTTTTTCTTTTTTAATGTTTTTAGATTTTTTTTTGAAGGAGAGAGAGACAGAGCATGAGCAGGGGAGGGGCAGAGAGAGACGGAAACACAGAATCTGAAGCAGGCTCTGAGCTGTCGGCACAGAGCCCAACGTGGGGCTCGATTCCACTACGCTGGTACCATGACCAGAGCGAAAATCAAGAACCAGAAGCTCACCAACTGAGCCACCTAGGCACCCTCATAAAGGTGCTTTATACTCAGAGAGTCTAATTTTTACATGTCTTGGTAATTTGTTGTGATTTCATGCTACCATTTAGCTACATGTCAAGCAACAATGTACACTCAGGCACGGTACAGTTTCAACAATATAGATCTATGCTTCAAACAATCTTCTTTGACAATCTTAGATTTTTTTTGTAGTTGATATTTCATATCTGATTATATCATAGTTTTTAGCCCATAACGAGAGTGCGTAATCGAAATAAGAGTTCTAACATTTTTTGTGTGTATGCCTGTGTGTGCTTTATTGTAACTACAATCAATCTGATATTAAAAGAATATTTTTTAATATTTATTTATTTTTGAGAGAGACACACAGTGTGAGAGGGAGAGGGTCAGAGAGTGAGGGAGACACAGAATCTGAAGCAGACTCCAGGCTCTGAGCCGGCAGCACAGAGCCCGACGCGGGACCCGAACCCACGAACCACAAGTCCATGACCTGAGGCGAAGTTGGAGGCTTAACCGACTGAGCCACCCAGGCGCCCCCAATCTGATTTTTTAATAGGAATCTTTTATAGTCATTTGCTCACTTTTTGAAGACAACTTCATTAAAACCTCATCATATGGAAATCAACATAAACACATGTAAATTTTAATTTGATACCACGACAATGAATACAAGTGAGACAGTGAAAATTCTACCCTTCCTTAGATCTCTCCCGGGCCCATCTGACACGCTACCAGTGTAGGAAGCCGGTGTCAATCACTGTATTAAATGCCATTTGTGTTTTTCAAGATGAAAGGTAATAAATAGAAGTTCTAATTTTTTAAAAACTTAATACTAATGGCTTGTACTGCCTACCCATGCTTAGAAACCAGTGCTGTATGCAACTCGGGGCCACAGAGTTTTTACAAGACTGAGAATGTCTGCATAGAAACCATTATCCAAAGACTGAACGCGTTTGTCCACGACCTGCTCTGAGAAAAACCGTGAACCCACAGCAAAGCATTACTTACTTTCTCAATCAATGATATATAGTCATTGTACTATGAAATAAGAAGCTGAGAAATGATATTTTAAAAGGGGTTCTCATGCCTGGAAGATAGGGGACTACTCATCTGTTTTATTTAAGTATTTGCTTAGATCACTTTAAGTAATCATATTTTTATTTTAAAAAAAGTGGGTTTTTTTGGTTTTTGTTTTTGTTTTAAAGTAAACTCCAAGCCCAACATAGGGCTTGAACTCATGATCGGGAGATCAAGAGTCATACTCTACAGGCTGAGCCAGGTGCCCCAAGTAATCATATTTTTAAAAATCACTCAAAAGGTGGCACACGTCTTGATATATTATGTAGCATTCAGGAAGATATGAACAGACACTTCTCCAAAGATGACAGCCAGATGGCCAAAAGACACATGAAACGATGCTCAATGTCACTCATCATCAGGGAAACACAAATCAAAACCACACTGATACCACCTCACACTGGTTAGAATGGCTAAAATGAATAAATCAGGAAACTATAGATGCTGGCGGGGATGTGGAGAAGTAGGCACTCTCCTACACTGTTGGTGGGAATGCAAACTAGTGCAGTCACTCTGGAAAACGGTGTGGAGGTTCCACAAAAAAATGAAAATAGAGCTACCCTATGGCCCAGCAACAGCACTGCCAGGAATCTACCCAAGAGACACAGGAATGCTGATGCATAGGAGCACGTGTACCCCAATGTCCACAGCAGCACTTTCGACAATAGCCAAATCATGGAAAGAGACCAAGTGCCCATCAACTGACGAATGGATAAAGAAGATGTAGTACATATATACAATGGACTACTACGTGGCAATGAGGAAGAATGAAATCTGGCCATGTGTAGCCAGATGGATGGAACTGGAGGATATTATGCTGAGTGAAATAAATCAGGCAAAGACAGATGCTGTATGTTTCTATGCATAGGTGGATTTTGAGAGACTCAGCAGAAAACCATGGGGGAGGGGGAGAGGGGAAAAGAAAAAAGACAGAGAGGGAGGGAGACAAAACATAAGAGACTCTCAAAGACTAAGAACAAACGGAGGGGTGAGGGGGGAGAGGCGGTGACGGGCACAGAGGAGGGCACTTGTTGGGATGGGCACTGCGTGTTATATGGAAACCAATTTGACAATAAATTATTTTAAAAAATTATGTAGCATTCAAGTCTGGGAAGACCCTACAATTTCTCATTAATGATCAGTGCATAAAATACAGCAATAAATTATACATATTTTTAATGTTATCTGTCAAAAGAGTACTTTAACTTTGTTCAATTAATTTAAAATTACGTAAGAGTACAATAGTTACTCATTCAAATATTTTCTTTCCCCCCTCCTCTTTCTTTTTTTAAGTAAATTACCTCCAACGTGGGACTTGAATTCACAACCCCAAGACCAAGGGTCACATGCTCTACCAACTGAGCCAGCCAGGCACCCCTCGTTCAAGTATTTTCTCAGTGCCTACTGCATGCCAGGCACTGTATAGGCACTAGGAAGAAGATGTCCCCTTTCCTAAAGGAACTTAAGAGTCTGGTGGAAGATAAGACCAGTGCACGGATTATGAAGGAACACTGTGACACAGGGCACAAAGGGATAACTAGAGATATGCTAACAGGGGGTGTCAAAAATAGCCTTATATATTTCACACTTTTCCAAAGTGGGGCACCTAGGTGGCTCAGCTGGTTAAGTGTCTGACTCTTGATTTCACAGTCGTGAGACAGAGCCCCACGCCAGGCTCCCCACTGGACATGGAGCCAGCTTTAGATTCTCTCTTGCCCTCGCCCTCTACCCCTCCCCTGCTCGCACGGGCATGTGTGTACATGCTCTCTCTCTCTCTCTCTCTCTCTCTCTCTCTCAATAAAAAGAATAAACATTTAAAAATTAAATTAAAATGTGGTTTTAAGAAAAATCCATACCCCTCAAAAAAAAGGCCTAAGGCGAGACCTAAATGATGGAAGTGGGAGAAGGCATCAGCCGGCACATACGAAGACAAAAAGACGACTAAGAGCACAAAGAATTTGGTAAGCTGGTGTGTGTGTATGTGTGTGAGTCTATATGTGAGCAAGGCGGGGACAAGGCAGCAGCACTGGAATCCTAAGAACAACGTTACTTCCCATCGAAATGTCCTTTATCTACTTCACTAAGAACCATGGGCTTGAGAACTCAAAAATGTGCCAATCTTTCTTGCCTGAGAAGGCAGTAACCCCATCTGACAGCTGTGCTTTTCAGTGCGAAGCAAATATCTGGGGGAAAGTTCTGGAGGCCCTAAAATTTAGATGAGTGTCTACAGCTTACATTCTTCTATAGAACAAGACTCCACATAAAAAAATTTGATGCCTTTGAGTTTGCTTACAAACCCATTCTAAAAGGGAGTGAGGGTTGGGGGAGGGGGGTGGACAACCTTTACATATAACAAGTCAAATTTCATTGAAAAGAGACTTTTAAGGGCTGTTCAAATACTCCCGCTAAAATATTACTACAATGTTCAAACAGGTCAAATACATGCAAATACACACAGTCAAAAGGTAGTCACACTATTCATCACCAGATAATTAAAACAGTTGCAAAACTGAATTTCAGGTTCCCTTTTTCTTTTTTTAATATTTATTTAAGTAATCTCTACACCCAACACAGAGCTCAAACAAACTCATGACCTCGAGATCAAGAGTCAAACGTTCTTCTAACTGAGCCAGCCAGGTGCGTCTTAGGTTCCTTTTTTTTCTAAATCCCTCTTTATTCATTCAAACTCAGCTCTACTCCTCAAACGGATCCCTAGAACAGAGGCTTTTTCCTCTCTTTTCTCTTAACCATGTCTAGGGACCAGGACACCACCTAAAGACGGACACGCTTACTTCAAAGCTGCGCGCAGTTTATAATCAAGCCCAAATACACGTCACATTTATACACAAAACTGACAGCACAGTAGGAAACACTAACAGGTCACCAAAGAATATAGCTTCATTTTTTCAAATAACAAGTAACTTAAAAAGGGAAGGAGAAAAAAACACGTACTGTGCTAAACATTTGCAATAACAGACAGTTCTAGAGACTCAATTCAAAAGCAGGACTGTTTTGTCCACCATAATTAGGACACTGAATTATTTTCCAATCGTGCCTTCCCCCGCCCTTAATTATCCTCCACCTAGGCAAAGTTACATTCTTCCAGGACTGTCAGATTTGGGTCTCACCCCTTCCAGAAATCCTTTCTCCGTGGTGCTCTATCTACTAAACCTCATTAACAGTTCCTTCTTTCCCATCCATTTAGTACATGCTACTTTGCCTCATCAGTGGCCCCTCTGTGTACACTTACTTCCCCAAATAGTATGTTTCTTTCCCTGCAAAAACAAGTACTGAATAAATGCTAGATTTTTAAAAAATTAGGTAGAGAGAGGTGGTTTTACAAGCACCACTTCCATTCCCAATAAGTGAGCAATACGTTGGGTGGCCTTTGCCCTAAGGCCATATTCTCCCTAGAAACTGAAGTTGATTCCATGAAGGACAAGCCCTGACCTTGTCACTCCAGTGTCCCAGAAGAGCCCCATTCTGTCAGGGAAAAGCCTCTCAGAGAGGACAGCGTCCAGGTGCAGGATGGAGGGTATCGGATGCCAACATGGTGTCCACCGCAGTAAGTCGGTGCAGGAATTATACTTCATGAATGAAGCTGTGCATCCCAGAAGACAAGGCCTTGGCTAAATTCTATTTCTGGTTATTGTCCTAGATGTTTATTTTCCTTTGGATTTCCTCTGTGTTTAACAAGGCTTAAAAGTTCTTACTTAGCTCAATAGTCTTATGGCAAATTTAGAGTGGTAAGACTCACACGCGTGTTCAAGAGAGGCTTTGAACTTTTTAACTGAATGCTCTCTGCCTCCCTTAAGTCAGTGATAAGAAGGGGCAACAGTAATAACGGATAGTCTCCCAAAAGTGAGAGGGACACTGGCTTAAGCAACCAGCTGGGAATGAACATTCTGGCCACTCCTACCTGCTTGGACCAGTTTTTGTTTTTAAAGAATAGTTTACTCACACATGACAGTCATTGAGTCATTTTAACTACTGACCAGTTCATTTCACAGGATCACCTATAAGGTTCGGCCACGGAAATTTTCTCCTATGAATTATAAAAACACCTATTAGAGCAGATTAGCATGACCAAGTGCCATATTTTACTGAGATAATCTGGGAAAGCTTCATGCAACAGAAAGTCCAGAAAACAAACTACGTTTTTACAAATCTAAATCTGAAAAGACTAAATGAAATGGTCCCAAAAGAACCAAGAAATCTGTAGTTCTTAGAAGAATATTTTCTGATAATAAATAAAAGCATACTAACTTGCATCCAAAATACGAACACATTCAGTAAACATACCATCTTAAGACAACTAACTGTAGGAAACAAGGAACCAGATGCCTAAACATTGGGTTTGATTCTTGGCTCTACCAAGTATCTGGTTTTTTGGTGGGGGGGGGGGCGGGGGAGAGGGAGGAGAAGGCTGAACAAAACAATATCGTGCATTTCTTCCTGTTCTGAAATTCTATGTGTTTAGAGTCTGACTAGTAAGTAAACCACGAACGGCTGACAACAAATACAAAATTACAGGACACTATAAGACCAAAATACAGCGCACAGTGGATAGTACAGTACCACTGGGCAAGTTTGTATTTCTTTTGCAATATCAGATAAATACAAGTAAAGTAAAATAAAGTAAGTAAACTAAGGATTTTAAATCGATTTCTCCCTTTCTGAATGAAAGCTGGAGAACTCAGGCCTACTGCCCAAGGCTCCCAAAATGATAGCAAACATAGCCTCTTCTCCAACTTGGAAAAAAAAACAAAACCTCAAGTCAAGCGCGTCCTCTCCTATGATATCTTACAGACTAATCAATCAAAAGTATTTATCGGGGCACCTGGGTGGCTCAGTCAGTTAAGCGTCGGAGTTCGGCTCAGGTCATGATCTCACGGTTCTATGAGTTCGAGCCCCCGCATCGGACTCTGTGCTGACAGCTCAGAGCTTGGAGCCTGCTTCAGATTCTGTGTCTCCCTCTCTCTCTGCCCCTCTCCCACTCACACTCTTGTCGGTCTGCCTCTCTCCCTCAAGAATAAATATTAAAAAATATATATTTAAGAAAGTATTTATCACCCTTCTGAACTCCTGGAAGTAGTGGTCTGCACAAGGCAATCAACTCTTAACTGCTCTATGGCAAGCCTCACAGTAAATGGTAGCATTTGTATCATTCCAAATGTATCTGCCTATGTCAAATGGTACCAAGTTTCAATTTCAACTTCCTAATCAAACCAAAAGGAGGCTTCTTACTGAAATTTACCATCGAGCAGAACTACGCTTGCTTGTTATTACATTTTCATTATTCGCCCAATTTGGATTTAACTTTTTTGCTTTTTAAGGACGGAGTCACTGGTGTGGCATGGTTTATGTCTTTGAGAAGTTGAGTTTTACACTTTATGTAAAGGTCAATGCTTCTCCATGTTGCTGCCGTCTGCCTTGAAGAATAGAAGGGAATAACATTTTGGTAGAAAACACCTCTGCAATCCCTCTAGGCTATAAGGGACTTTTAAATCCGTGAAGGTAAAGTTAGTGAGAGTGAAGCCAACAGCACCCACGCTGTGAAGCCTAGGGAGCAGCAGAACCATGACTCTGACTTAGTGGAATGCTAAGTTAAAGGCTAACTCATCACGAGGACACAAGCAGCACACTAGTTTAGCCTGCAGCGGGAGGCACTGCAGGGAGTGGCGGTGTAACCGGGGCCACCGACAAGAGGACTGATGGAAAGTCTATTGAGGAAACAGGTGCACTTCCCAGAATTCTCCTCTGTGGGTCAGGGCAGCTGAATGAGGAATACCACCCCCTCGCCCCAATTATTTCTGAAGAAGGTAAAACAGAACTTTGGGAACTGGAGAACACCAGGCTGAGAGGAGGGCTGAAAACTAGCCTTAAAAGGTAAAATTAAGTAAAAGTTTACATATTTATTGTTTGATATACTAGCTTTTTCCAGACACTCAGTGCCCCAAATGCTGGCAAACAAATGTATATAGCCTCGAAATAAAAGACGAAAAGAGGAGTATTGATACGCCTTAGAATCTCACTAGCTCTCCAAGAAAGATCTAAGGTACTGACATTGGAGGTTACTCAAAAAAATAGATCAAATTCACCCCACAGTGAATCCCACAGCCAACCAATCCCACGGACAAGCACAGAGTTTCCAATCATCTACTCAACGTCCGCTTTAAAATACAAGCAGGCAGTCCGTGGCCAAAACGTAGGTGAATTTTCCTAATACAAGAGGGGCCAAACA
Source organism: Paguma larvata (assembly GCA_030068075.1). NCBI lineage: Eukaryota > Metazoa > Chordata > Mammalia > Carnivora > Viverridae > Paguma > Paguma larvata. Next base: position 73,947,916 of record CM057836.1, read on the forward strand.
CACGCAGAAAAGGGCAGCATAGAAAACAAAAGCCTAGAAAGGGATTAGGTTGGGCACAGAAAAGTTCATCACAGGAGGAGGAGGAGGAAGGAAGCACGCAACCAAACTCCTTTCAGAAAGGTAAGAGATTTTGATTCCATGAAGTAACAGGATGTTATTAAAAGGAAAAATAAAAGTCTGAGGATAAAAGAGCTCCTGTAAAATGAAACCACGACCATAGAAGAGAAAGCCGGGAAAATGAAAGTTGAGGGAAATTCCCAGAAATTAGAGCACAAGACAGATGGTACGACAGGAGAGGATCGGCCTGGGAGTTTCAAGAGCCAAAAAAATGGGAGTAAGAGAACACAGAAACCTGAAGAGAAGAAATGCAGACACACCTTGGAGATACTGCAGGTTCGGTTCCAGACAACTGCAACAAAGCAAGCACCGCAATAAAGCCAGAAGAACGAATTTTTTGGTTTCCAGTGCATATAAAAACTATGTTTATACTATACTGTAGTCTGTAAGTGTGCAATAGGAGTAGGTCTTAAGAACACACAATGTATATACCTTAATTTAAAAACACTTTAGGGGCACCCGGGTGGCTCAGTCGGTTAAAGTATTCGACTCTTGGTTTTGGCTCAGGTGGTATTTCAAGGACAGTGGTGAGCCTGCTTGGGATTCTCTCGCTCTCCCCCTCTCTCTATCTCTTTCTCTCAAAATGAATAATCATTAAAAAAAACAACAACAACTTTATTTGCTGGGGCACCTGGGTGGCTCGGTTGGTTGAGCCTCCAACTTTGGCTCAGGTCACGATCTCACGGTTCGTGAGTTTGAACCACACACTGGGCTCGCTGCTATCAGCGCAGAACCCGCTTTGGAGCCTCTGCCTCCTCTCTCTGCCCCTGCCCCACCTGCACACATGCACACGCTCTCTCTCTAAAATAAACATTTAAAAAAAATACTTTATTGCTAAAAACTGCTAACCATTATCTGAGTTCGCAGTGAGTCACAATCACGGATCACAGATCACCATAACAATTATTAATACTAATAATGGAAAAGCTTGAAATTGCAAGAAATATCAATATGTGACAGACACGACTTCAATATATAAAAACGGCAGGATCTGTGCAGCTCACTGAGGCATGCCTGTAGTTTATAAAAACAATATGAGAAAACTTCCACACCGAAGTCTGAATGAACTTCAGTTCATTCCACTTCCACACATGAATTTCAAAATTGAAAAAGCCCACCCTGGGACGAGCACAATGGATGGAAACGGACACTTACAAAGGCACATTACCAAAGCTTTCAGAACACTGGAGATGGATATAAGAGCCTATAAGCTATCGGAAAAAGGTTTAGTCAAAAGCTGAAGGATCAGAATGCCACTGGTCTCAGCTGGGGGCTGAATTAGCCATTAGAAAATCAAACACTAAACAAACTTATTAATAAGTCCAAGAAAACAAGAAACTGTGCAGGAAATAAGAAGCAATCCTATTTTGGAAGAAATGAAGAAGAATGCAGGGGTGTGTGTATGGTTAGGGTAGTGGAATTGAAAGAGCTAGATTTCATCTACAGTTACAGGACAGATAATTCCTAGAACTGGAAAAAAATAATCAACTAGCACATTAGAGATTTAAAGATGAATTCCCAAAGAATCAACTGTAATAGTTTAAAATGGTTGGTTCTGGGGAGGCTTCTCCAAGAAGAGGAGCTCACAGAACTATTTGGTTCTTCAAACCATGTAAATGTTTATTTTAATTAAAAAAAAAACTAAATTAAAGAAGCGTAAAGTAGAACAACGGCACACTATGAAATAAATTGCATTTCAGATCATGAGCTAATTTCCCTAATGAAGAGACATAAAAACGTCTCATTAGGGATTGGTATCTAAAATATATTCAGAACTTACACAACTCAATACCCAAATAACAATCCACTTAAAAAATGGACAGAGGACTTGAACAGACCTTTTTCCAACAGACACATGAAGAAATACTCAACATCACTAATCATCAGGGAAATGCAAATCGAAATCACAGAATCACCTCATACCAGTTAAAATGGCTAGTGTCAAAAAGACAAGAGGGGTACCTGGCTGGCTCAGTCTGGGGAGCATGAGACTTCTGATCTCAGGCTTGGGAGTTCAAGTCTCACATTGGGCACAGAGATTACTTAAAATATAAATAAATACTGGACTTCAAGCTGTATTACAAAGCCGTAATCGTCAAGACGGTATGGTACTCGCACAAAAATAGACACTCAGATCAATGGAACAGAATAGAGAATCCAGAAACGGACCCACAAACGCATGGCCAACTCATCTTCCACAAAGCAGGAAAGACTATCCAGTGGAATAAAGACAGTCTCTTCAGTCAGTGGTGCTGGGAAAACTGGACAGCAACATGCATAGAGATGAACCTGGACCACTTTCTTACACCATACACACAAATAAACTCAAAATGGATGAAAGACCTAAATGTAAGACAGGAAACCATGAAAATCCTCATGAAAGCAAGCGAAAACCTCTTTGACCTTGGCCGCGGCAACTTCTTACTCAATATGTCTCCGGAGGCAAGGAAAACAAAAGCAAAAATGAACTATTGGGACCTCATCAAAATAAAACATTTGCATAGCGAAGGAAACAATCAGCAAAACTAAAAGGTAAGTGACAGAATGGGAGAAGACATTTGCAAACGACGGATCAAATAAAGGGCTGGTATGCAAAATCTACAAAAAACTTATCAAACTCAACACCCAAAACACAAATAATTCAGTGAAGAAATGGGCAAAAGACATGAATAGACACTTCTCCAAAGGCATCCAGGTGGCCAACAGACACATGAAAAGATGCTCAACATCACTCGTCATCAGGGAAATACAAATCAAAACCACAATGAGCTACCACCTCACACCTGGCAGAATGGCTAATATTAACAACTCGGACAACAACAGATGTTGGGGAGGATGCGGAGAAAGAGGAACCCTTTTGCCCTGCCCGTAGGAATGCAAAGTGGTGGTGCAGCCACTCTGGAAAACAAGATGGAGTTTCCTCAAAAAATTAAAAATGGAACCACCCTACGACCCAGCAACTGCACTACTAGGTATTTATCCAAGGGATACAGGTGTGCTGTTTCAAGGGGGCACATGCACCCCTGTGTTTATAGCAGCGCTATCGACAGCGGCCAAAGTATAGAAGGAGCCCAAAAGTCCATCGATGGATGAATGGATAAAGAAGATGTGGTATGTATATACAGCGGAGTATTGATTGGCAATCAAAAAGAACAAAATCTTGCCATTTGCAACTACGTGGAAGGAACTAAAGGGTATTATGCTAAGCAAAATTAGAGAAAGACAAATATCATATGACTTCACTCATATGAGGACTTTAAGATACAAAACAGATGAACATAAAGGGACGGAGGCAAAAATAATATAAGAACAGGAACGGGGACAAAACATAAGAGACTCTTAAATATGGAGAACAAACAGAGGGTTGCTGGAGGGGTTGTGGGAGGGGGGATGGGCTAAGTGGGTAAGGGGCATTAAGGAATCTACTCCTGAAATCATTGTTGCACCATATGTTAACTTTAAATTTAAAAAATAAATGAAATTAAATTCATTTGAACTCATAAAAGTATAATACCAAGAATGAACTCAAATGTAAACTATGGACTTTGAGTGATTAAAAAGAAAATAAATAAATAGATAAATACACACACTATGATACTACAGCCTTTCTTTAAAAAAAAAAAAGACAGGAAAACAAGGGTTGGTGAAGATGTGGAGAAAAGGAAAACCTTGTGCACTGTTGGTGGGAATAGAAATCGGCACGGCCACTGTGGAAAACAGTATGGACCTTGCTCAAAAAAATCAGAAATAGAAATACCAGATGATTCAGTAATTCCACTACTGGGAACTTATGCAAAGGAAATGAAAACGCTACTTTGAAAAGATATCTGCACCTCTATGTTTACTGTAGCATTATTTACAACAGCCAAGATACCGAAGCAGCCCAGTGTCTATCAATAGATGAATGGATAAAGAAGAGAGGGGTGTGTACATGTATGCACACACACACACGTTCACATACACACATTGGGATATCGCTCAGCCTTAGAAAAGAATGCGACTCATCATTTGAACAACACGGATAGGCCTAGAGGCACCAAGTGAAATAAATCAGAGAAAGACAAATACCACATTATTTCATTTAAACAAAACCAAACAAAACAAACCAACTCTTAAATACAGAGAACGAACCAACCAGCGGTTGCCAGGGGAAGGTGAGTGGGAGGATGGCCAAAATCGATAAAAAGGATTAAGAGGTACAGCTATAAAAACAAATCAGGGAGTTGAAAAATACAGCATAGGAAATACAGTCAGTAATACTGTAATAATGTTGTAGGGTCACAGACGGTGATTACACTTACTGTGGTGAGGGAGGAGTAACAGAACTGTCAATTCAATCAACTCTCAATTTCAGGGGTTGTACCCCTGAAACTAGTAACACTGTGTGTCGATTTCATCTTTTAAAATCCCATAAATCAGTAAGAAAATGACCGACAACACTGAGAGATAAGTGGACCAAAAGAACGCCACAAATGGATCTTACGCCGTGCCCAACCTCACATTCCCAAGAGAATGAAAATTAAAACTACACGGAGATAACGTTTTTCACGTGTCAGACTGGCAAAGACCAAAGGTTTGGTAACGTTCTCTGGACAAGAGTATGCAGAAACACATTCCGATCGCTAGTACCAGCAGACTGGGTCTATCTCAGCGGAGGGCAGTTTCATTAAAACTGATCAAAAATTACGGTTGCACAGACTCTTTGACCAGATTCTAAAAGTTTACCTACACGTTCATGCCTACGTGGACAAAATGACTATTCACTGCAGCTCTGTAAGCAAAAGTAAAGCACATGAAACAATCTTAGTATCATTCATTTGGGAATTGATTATTTTATTTAATAAGATGAATCATGATACACACTCGATGGTAAAGTATGTTAAACGTTAAGCCCTACGATTCCTTTTAAAGGAATATACACACGTGCACACGTGTATATTCGCTCATTTTCTGCAAGTGTACACAGAACTGGAAACTGCAGGGGAGAGAAATCAAGAGGTCAGAAGGCAAGAACGAAAGGGCCGCTCTCCACTATATGCCGTGCTGTACTATTTCCATTTATTTACATTTATTTATTTTGAGAGCGAGCAAGCACACAAGGGAGGGGCAGAGAGAGATGGAGAGAGAGAGAATCCCAAGCAGGCCCCATACCATCAGCTCGGAGCCCAACGCAGAGCCCCACACAGAGCCCGACTCGGGGCTCAATCCCACAAACCATGAGATATGACATGAAGCGAAATCAAGAGTTGGACGCTTAACTGAGCCACTCAGGTGACCCATATCCTTTCCATTTTAAAACCTATAAATGTAATAAAATTAAATTTCTTGAATTTAATGCTATGAAAGGAACATTATTTCAACTAGGAAAATTCCTTTAGGGTGAATCTTCTTTTAGCAATCAAAGCTCTAAACCATAAAAATCTAAACCATTATGAGGGCGCCTGGGTGGCTCAGTCAGTTAAGCGTCCGACTTCAGCTCCAGTCATGATCTCACGGTTCGTGAATTCGAGCTCCACGCTGGGCTCAGCGCTGACGGCTCAGAGCTAGGAACTTGCTTCAGATGCTGTGTCTCCCGCTCTCTGCCCACCCCCCACTCACGCTCTGTCTCTCACACAAAAAATAAACATTACAAATATTTTTAAACCATTATAAATACTGATATATTGGTACCCAAAGGGTTTTTTTCTCTGCAAATCAAAAGGACAATCACCCACACTGACAGAGTGGGCCATTAAGACCGAGCAGATATAGCCTGTTCATTTTAATATATCATTTCCTTGAAGAAGTAAACTCATTGGTGAGTCCTACTATTAAAAAGAATAAATAAGAAGCATGAATACTACACCCAACGCACGGCGAAAACAGAGGTGTAGTGGTGCCAAGTAAGACAGCATCAAGCTATGGTAAAGTATATCATGAATTCGTAAAGAAATGCATATACCACATAACAGATGGAAAAATCGTTTTCTCGAAAGAATTCAGAACAAGAGTAAATATTTAGTGCTGCTATGCTGTATATAAGAGTATCAAATCCTACCTAAATGAATTGCGCTTTCATATGAGATCAGATGAAAACAAAATTCTCATGGATCATAAGTAAAATTAACCTATATTTCACCAGCCACGAATATAAAAGCTATCCTATGAGGCGTGTTAGCAGAAATCGAGTATTTCTGATAACTCTTTCAAGATATTTCTTCGGTCTAAGACTGCAGTATAATCAGATTCTGAAAGCATTGGAAACAAATCCAGTATTAATGCAGATTTCAGCTAGCAACATACAACCACTGGAAAACACATTGTTTTCCAGTTTTTCTATATTTTCACAATGGTAGAAAACAAAAAATTTACAGATACCCCTGAAGAAAAACAAAAATTACAAAGAAGCAATTAAAAAGTAGTTAGTGTATAAACCAAGTAGTTAGTCGGTTAGTCTATAAACGAACGTCAGCATATGGCTGACGTTATGTAGACTCAAAATTACCCTTGCAAAACCGTTAAAATAATAAACGCTAACCTTTATATAGGCTTTTTAATATGATCAGGCGCTGAGCCTACATTAATTTCATCTGTATCATTCAATTCATGTAATCTCTTCAACAGTCTTATGAGGCAGACATTATGGTCATTTTACAGAAGGGCACTGAGTCACACGATGGCTCTGTAACTCGTCCAAGGTAAGGAACCCAGGTTGCCCAAACTGTGACCCACTCTGCCTGACTCCAGAGTCCATGCTCTTAACCACCACACCAACATACCATACAGTCAGTATCAAGCACACGCGGTTTGTTCTCGAGTTGAAACAAATCTGTTTCTTCACATCAACAAAAGTATCTGACTGTCACAGCCTCGATTCTGCTTTCTCTCTCACACACTATTTTGAATCATTAATAAATCCCATCAATTCAGGGAGCCTGGGCGGCTCAGTCGATTGAGTGTCGAACTTTAGCTCAGGTCATGATCTCATGCATGGTTCGTGAGTTCGAGCCCCGTGTTGGGCTCTTGGCTGACAGCTTGGAGCCTGGAGCCTGCTTCGGGTTCTGCCTCCATCTCTCTGCCCCTCCCTTGCTTGCGCAAGTGCGCGCACGCTCGCTCTCTCTCTCAAATATAAAATAAAACATAAAAAAAAATAAATAAATAAAGTAAATTCCATCAACTCTATCCCCACATATAGCCCAAATCAGTCCATCTCTCTCCACCTGGAGCCGCACCAGCCTGGCTGAAGTCCTCACCATCCCCCGCCTGCACTACTCCAATAACCTCGTAACTAGCGGTTCCGCTTTTGACTCCCTGTAATTCATTCTCCAGGGTGATCTTTCTCAAATGCAATGAAATCACGGCACTCTGGACGCCCACTGAGTTAAGAAGGAAAGCCAAACAGTACAGCACTCTACAGTCTGACCTGTTTAGATCTTCGGCCTACTTCCTGTAACTCCTCCATCAGCACTTACGGCTCACTAGCCACAGTGCCCTTCTCTAGCCCCCCTCACTGCGCCACACTTGTTCCCCAGCTCTGGACTTCTGTTTTTACTGTTTTCTCTTCTTGGAATCACCCTGGACTCTACAGCCCCACTTGCACGGCTGACTCCTTCTTGACATTTTGACCTCAGCCCGCCTGTCAATTCAGAGACCTTCCCTGACCACTCAATCTAAAGTTTTCTCCAAACACCATCACGGCTCATTATACGGTGTTATTTTAGTCACGGCCTGCTGAAATGGCTGTTCATTGAGTTCTTTATTGAATACCCCGACAAGAATGTAGGCTCCACGAGGAGAGAAACTCTGTCTTGCTCACTGCCAAGATGACTAACGCTACGCGTGGCACACAGTAAGCACCCCATGAAATACCTGCGGAAGGAATGAATGCATGGGCACGTGAGCACCAGATGAAGCGGCTGACTTGCTGCAAGCAATACGCCTTGCACGACGCTCACTTATAGGAGGTACACTGTAACTGAACACGGCGGAGCCACGGTTCACAAGTCAAGCTCATTAAAGCCAGGGACCACAAACGCAACAGTCTAGATTAATACAAGGTTCAAGACTCTGATTTGCCAAACATACAAAGCGCTGCATTCATGAAGAACCACGTTTTAAGAGGGACACTGACAAAACCTAAATATATTCTAAGCAGAAGAATGAGAAGAGCAGCCCAAAGAGCATCTGAACAACAAGCGCAGAGCACCTGAAGCCGGCCCTGCTTAGACTAGAGAGGAGGCATGAAGTCCTAACAGGGCTGCTGGCGGATACCGAATCCTGGCGAAAGAAGAAAAGGCTTATTCGTCTGTTCCAGAGGGCAGATCTGGAATCAGTGGGTGAAAGACGGGTGTCCAGGGAACATTAACACAGTCTCAAAAAGACTATGCTATTTACTAGGGATATTGAAAGCAAGGAGGCAACTGAGTTGAAAATTGGAAATTAGTTTACATGCACTCCCGCCACCCCCCCCCCTACGCCACGGATTAAAAAAAAAAAAAAAAAGACAGCTCTCTTTTGAAGACATTACTTGTTCATAAATACATGGAAACCAAGACGCATCACCATCTCGGCGTCTCCTGCAACACAAAAACATCGGTGCCTTTGCCAAACTGAAGTCAGGAAAGACTGTAGAAAGAAGAGCCAATAAACGAGAACTGAGAAACATAAAATAGAAAAATCGTGATCCCCACTTAAATGATTATCATTAAGACTACTTACCAAAAAAATAAAAGACACAAAGAAAAACAAAAATATTTGTGCTTGTTTTGTAATGTAAAATTTATGCATATAAAATATGCAAAAATTAAAATGGTAGCTATTGGGCTGATAATATTATGAGGGTTCAACACAATTTAAAAATACTATCTTTCATGTCAATACTGTTGAAATAGAGTAACGGGTAAAGGCGGGCTCGATAAATACTATCATTTCTACCTTCATGTAGGTCTGAAATTTTCTGCAACCAAATTTTTAAAAACGAATTTAATGCTCTCTCTCTGGTGTCTACCAAAATTAAGACCACTTCTTCCCAAACAACCACACTTGGGACACTGATGATTGTAATGAAATTTAAATTGCTTGCAATTTAATTCTGGCAGAGAAAAACCTGCCAAAACAATTTCATTCTCCCTTTATTCCCTCAGAATTACAAATGCCAGAAACTACCCATACTTCCATCAGCCCTAAGCCAAAGCGAAGAACCTTCGACTGTCTCACCGGCACCATGGGGCAGATTGCAAAGACTTCTGGTCAGAAACCAAGGCCCTTCACAGACAACCAGGTGACCAATCTTAGAGGGTTAATGGTCCCCTCGCCTCCTATTATTTCAATTAAGTTTTGCTCCAGAGACTCATTAGAACAAGTAATCAGAACGCTGGTATCTCGTTTGAGGTGCTAAGGAATAAGCAAAGGCATCTGTGGGGCTCATTCTGTTGCAGGCACTTTCTAAAATGCTTCACAAACATTCTACCGTTTAGAAGAACGACTAAATAATTGTCGAAGAGACCTTCGACCAAAAATCTTTGGACATGGCCAATTACAGAATGTCGGCCACAGACATTCGGCTACCGCACAGTCTCCCCTCTCCTGTCTACAGATGGCACGCTACTTCACGGAGGGGCACACGGACACTGGCAGGCCTTGCTCGGGGACAACACAGTCTGCCAATCCCATCTGCTTCCCATCAGAAGGATGCGGTGGTGGCACGGATGCCTCAGGCCCATGGACAAAATGTTTTCCCGAGGATTTCTCAAGACTGGCATGTTGTTCTTTTGACTAACGGTAATACCGAAAAAATAAGCTTACTGTTTCTTTGTGCGGTCCACGTGCCAGACTTTATATGAAGAGATGGACATGCACTGTCGCATTTAAATCAAGTAACAATTTAGCAAAGGTAATACTATGAATGTTCCTACTTTACCGCTGAGAAAACTGAGATCCCTAGTACAACTTTACAACACAACTTACATGTCAGATTCATACCAAAGCGGGCTGGCTTAGAGCTTGCATTCTTAAACCCTAAGCTTAAGTGCTTAATGTATTTAAAACTTGTCTTTTTTAAAAATCAAAACTAGTTACACATAAATGTTGGGGGATTCGAAAGGCAGAGGCACCAAATGTGATGTGGTACTCGGATTGGATCCTGGCACAGAGGAAGAGAATTACCAGAAAAACTGGTGAAGTCCAAATAAAGTCTGGAATATCCTTAATAGAAGGGCACCAATGTTTGCTTCCTAATTTAGACAGATACACCACAGCCTGGGAAGAAATGAACACTGAAGGAAACTAGTCAAGGGGTACGTGAGAGCCCTCTGCACTCTGTAACTTTTCTGTGAACCTAAAATGATTTCAAAATTGAAAATGTATTTAAAAAATTAAAATAAAAAATTGAGGGGCGCTTGGGTGGCTCAGTCGGTTGAGCGTCCGACTTCGGCTCAGGTCATGATCTCGCGGTCTGTGAGTTAGAGCCCCGCTTCGGGCTCTGTGCTGACAGCGCAGAGCCTGGAGCCTGCTTCGGATTCCGTGTCTCCCTCTCTCTCTCTGCCCCTCCCCCACTCATGCTCTGTCTCTATCTCGAAAATAAACACTAAAAAAAAAAAAAAGAAAAGAAAAAAGAAAAAATTAAAGTAAGAGGTAAGCTTCAGTTAAGGAGAACACATCGCCCTTACCAAAGTGTTGGGTAAAGCAAGGATTATAAAATGGCTATGGAAAATCTCTCCACCTGTGATCTGCCTACCGGGCGACAGTAGCTCAGAAATGGATCCTAAAAATATCAGGATTACATAATAACTGAAAACTCTGACACAGTGCTTCGATTTCTTAGAAGTTATCATTAAAAACACATGTACACATTGTACATAAAGATTGTATTAGGATCTTAAAAGATTAAGATAACAATGTTAACAAATGGAACATACTAGCATATTAAAAAAATGTTACTCCATTACAAAACAGGAATAGAAAAATGGTTACAGGGGAGCCTGGCAGAGCATGTGACTCTTGATCCTGGGGTTGTGAGTTCCAGCCCCACGTGGGGTGTAGAAATTACTTAAAAATAAAATCTTAAGGGGCGTCTGGGTGGCTCAGTGGGTTAAACGTCTGGCTTCAACTCAGGTCATGATCTCAAGGTCCGTGAGTTCAAGTCCTGCGTTGGGCTCTGTGCTGACAGCTCAGAGCCTGGAGCCTGCTTCAGATTCTGTGTCTCCCTCTCTCTCTCTGCCCCTCCCTCACTCATGCTCTGTCTCTGTCTCAAAAATAAGTAAACATTAAAAATTTTTAAAATATAAAAAATAAAAAATAACAAAATCTTAAAAAAAAAGAAGAGGGGCACTTAGGTGGCTCAGCTGGTTAAGCATCTGACTCTTGATCTCGACTTACAGCCTGTTCTTGGGGTTGTGAGTTCAAGCCCTGCAGTCGGCTCTATGCTGGGTATGGAGCCAACTTAAAAAAGCAAACAAACAAAAAACAAAAGAAAAAGAAAAATGGTTATAATTTGGAAATCAGTTCTGTAATTCATAATAACAACAAAAAGAAAAATCTTTGTGTATAATGATGCTCGTTACAGTGTTATTTATTCTAACGATAGAGGAATGACTAAATCAACAGCAGCGGTTATCAACAAAGGGAGATCCTGGCCCCCAGAGGATGTCATTTGGTAATGTCTTAGAGACATTTTTTTCCTTGAGTGAGAGAGTGAGAGAGTGAGAGAGAAAGAGAGAGAGAGAGAGAGAGAGAGAGAGAGAGAGCGAGAACACCTGTGCACACGCGTGCCCGGTGCAGAGCTTGAAGTGGGGTTCGGTCTCACAAACTTTATTTAGATCGTGATCTGAACCAAAATCAAGAGTTGGACACTTTACCGACTGAGCCACCCAAGGGCCCCGTAGAGACATTTTTGATTGTCACAAGTGGCGCAGGGAGGGGATACTGGCATCCAGTGAGGAGAGGCCAGGAAGGCTATAAAACATCCTACAATGTACACAACAGGCCTGCAGCAAGAATTAATGGTTCCAACGTCAACGGTGCGGAGGCTAATAAACCTCATCGACAGGATGAAATACTACACAGTTATATCTACCAAGAATTTGGGGGAACGTGTTTACAATTTAGGTTCGGGGAAAAAAGCACAGTATGCTCAAGGCTATCTATTTTAAAGGCAAATAAAGAACCCCATGGAAATTCAGTCTGTCACTCTTCTCCACTCGGTCTTAAACAAAGCCGCTTACACAAATCAGGCTATTCTCAGTTTCTCCAAGACACAACGCAGAAGGAACTGCAATAATGGTAAAGGCTTCAGAGAAACAAAGCACGATTCAAGTGTTTTATCTCTAACTAAACTGTTGTTCTTTCAAACGTGTAAAGGGATGCGAATTATGTCACGGTGGCCTAAGAATTATTTTTGCACTGAAGACATTTGAAAATCAGCAGGTGCAGAAAGGCTTTATCTCAACTTCATACCCCTTTTCTCTGTCTAAAAAGCAGAGTCCTCCAACGGAACCGAACAGGACAAAATCCCCCTTCAAGGGAGGCTTCCAATAACAAGAGACTTACTCCGGATCACCTTCCAACCGGAAGTCAGCACTGGGATGGGAAAGCGAAGGTCGGACCGCTCATCCGCTCTCTCCTCGAGACCTAATCTGTCTCTCCTGAAAGCCTTGTTTTCCCATGAGAACCCTTTCTCTCCTTCCCCTTCCCCCATTAGGGGGAACTCTAAATTCTAAACTCTAAATTCTAACTATTGGTTTAAGCTCCCATGTAAATACACAAATAAACTTTGTTCTTTCTATCGTTACTCTGCAGTTTGGCAGTTTAATTCACAAGCCCCCAACCCATCAATATGAACTGGCAGGGGAAGTGTCCCTCCCCCCATGTGCGAGAATGCAATTTCATTCTTCTGGCCCTTTCTTATAACAAACTACTGAGAGCAAACTCAGCTAAACAAGAAAGGACTAGAGAAGAATTGGGGATAAACATAAATCATAATGAAGTAGAAATAATAAAGTAACTGACACGGACTGGAAGGAACTGGAAAGAAGTGAAGGTAAAAGGCGGTGCATTTGTGTGAATTTCTGCTTTCATGGTTAAGATGGTCACCTTTGTTGACAGCTATTAAATAAAGTGACAGAGGCATATTAACTAAAAAGAAGGAATTAAAGAATCAAAATCAGGTGGCAGAGAATAAAGCACTAAATATTAGGAGTAAACTAATTTCCACATCATTGAGATATCATTCAGATAGAACTTCAGCTTACTATGCAATTAGAAACAAGCCATTAGCGAAACAGAGATTATAAAATGTCTAAGTCATAGAAAAACATGCCCAAAAGACAGTATTTTTAAATTTTCAAACATTTAAAAGAGAAAGCAAACAAAGACAATTCAGAACAAAGACACATCATATTAATAAATATAAACTCGCCTATTTAAAAACACAATTCTCAAACTAGAACACCAAAGAAAACTCATCTACCTACATATTACATTTTTATTTTTTATAAACTTTTATTATTATTATTATTATTATTTACATTTATTTATTTTTGAGAGACAGAGAGAGACAGAGCACAGGTCGGGGAGGGGCAGAGAGAGAGGGAGACACAGAATCCAAAGCAGGCTCCAGGCTCTGAGCTGTCAGCACAGAGCCCGATGTGGGGCCTGAACTCACAAACCACGAGATCATGACCTGAGCCACAGTCGGACGCTTAACCGACTGAGCCACCCAGGCACCCCATAATACATTTTTAAGAACCCGCCCACAACAAAGAGACCCAGAAAAGCTGAAGATAAAAGATCAAAAAAACAAGGGCAACAAATGCAATAATATCTATATATATATTAATCAATAACAATTACTTAATAGTAATTTAGGCCAAATTCCAGGGGGAAAATCCAGCTTAAAAGATAACAGGGGCCGGGGTGGCTCAATCAGTTGAGCATCTGACTCTTGATTTCGGCTCAGGTCATGATCCCGGGGTTATCAGTCTCTGTGTTGGGCATGGAGCCTAATTAAGATTTTTCTCTCTCTCTCTTCTCCCCTGCTTGCACTCTCTCTCTCTGTTTAAGATAACAGAGGTGCTTAGCCGGCTCAGTCAGAGGAGTGTGCGGCTCTTGATCTGCTAGGTCACAAGCTCGAGCCCCGCAGTGGATATAGACGTTACTTAAAAACATAAAACTTCTAAAACAAATTTAACTTAAAAAGATAAATATAATTCGCAAAGAAAATTTAACTGTGGTGATAAGCCAAGTAACATCAACCAAAATATGCAAGTAAAAACTATAAGTAAGGCAAGGGGAAAGAAGCAGAAACAACAGAATTAATTTGTTACTATTACATAGTACATATTTGTACTATGTACTATGGTACATCAAACAATGGTTTTTAATGGGCGAAACTGAAATCATCTACGCAAGAAAATAGAGTAGTATCGGACTATAACCCAAAGTATAAAATAAAAACTCCCTGAGTCCATACTGATAAAAATGGCAGAATAAATAAATAAATCTCCAGCCCAGAAGAATTCCAAATAATTTATGTAGATACCCCACACTGAAACAGGTGAACCATCGCTTTCCACCCCTTCAGTGTGGTCTGGGCATAATGACTTCCTTTTCAACGAGTACAAAATGAAAAGAGGGAAAAACAGTAACCTGACAGTGGAAAGGCATGACACGCCCTCTCTGGCAGGTGATCGAGGTCAACATCGACAATCGTAACCGTGATCACGGTATGTTCTCCTCAAACAACATGAGGAAAACAGCACTTTATCTCAGTGGCCTTCTGCCCCGAATCCCATAACCCCAGCCTAATCATGAGAAAAGCATTGAGCAAATCCAAATAGAGACAGTATGCAAAATAGCTGGCCAGTACTCCTCAAGATTGACAAGACCATTTAAACCAAAAAAAAAAAAAAAAGGAAAGTCTTAGCAGCTCCCGCAGACAAGAGTGGCCTAAAGACAGACACATAAGGATCCCAAGTAATGTAGCGTGTCCTAAATGGGGTCCTGGGACTGAAAAAGGTAAATTAGGTAAAAACTGCGGCATCCTTCACAATATAAACAACAGGGATGAAAAGTATAGCACAGGGAATAAATCAATACTGTAATAATTTCGTATGGTGACAGACGGTAACTACGCTCACCATTGTGTAATGTATATAAACGACGAACCGCTATGTTGTACACCCGAAACCAGTATACTAGGTCAACTAGACTTCAATTAAAAAAAAAAAAAAAAAAAGAATCCCGAGAAGGGGAGGCACCCAAACCTTGATTTTGGCTCAGATCATGATCTCATGGTCTGTGGGTTCGGGCACATCGGGCTCTGCATGGACAATGTGGGGCCGGCTTAGGATTCTCTCTCTCTCCCTCTCCGCGCCTGCTTGTGTGCGTGCTCTCTCTCTCAAAATAAATAAAATAAACTTAAAAAAACTATTAGAAAAAAAGTGAAGAAACTAGAGTCTGAGTTTTAGTCAATAATAATATATCAGTATCGACTCATTATAAGGGTTCCACTGAGCCCCCCACGTGGGGTTTCTCCCATCACTGATCAGATATTGGCTGGGAAGACAGAAGGTCACCTGGAAATTCATTCAATGGTTGGCAGTTGATGGGAGCTGCTGGTAAGAATTCAGTTGGAATCGCCCCCAGGAGCGCCTGTTACGCAGTCTATCCAGTTTGACTCTCTCTGGGTAGTCACGCTTACATGGGACCTGGCTGTCCCCAGAGGGAATGTCCCACGGGAACCAAACAAAAGCTGTCTGTCCTTTTCTGAAGTGGCACCAGTGCCACATTCTGCTGGTTAGAAGCAATAGACTAGAGTCAGTTCAGATTCAAAGGGAGAGGATATGGACCCCACCTCTCCTTGCAGAGACCCCATCTCTCAAAAAGGGAAATTAAAAAAGAATTTACAGACATATTAAAACTACCACGCATGGCAAAAAAACTGGAGGTTTACTTTGAAAAAAGCTGAATTACGAAGGCTCTGAATTTAGAGACAGCATATTTAGTGGAGAGCCAGGGTAGCCAGAGATTTAAGCGATGAATGCTAAAGCCCCTTCTTTCCCAACTCCGTTTCCAGAAATACATTTATATAAATCTCAGGCACGAAACAACTCTACTCCTCTCTGAGGAAATTCGACAGTCCCAGAGAAAGTACCTACAGATTACTTACACACAGGAACATTCAACAAAATGGTCAGGGCACCCGAGGGACAGGTCTACCAAATGACAGTCTCTGTCCCTTTCACACAGGCTTCTGAACTTAAACACGAATGGACACCTGAAGACTGCCAGACACTCAAGCAAAACATACAACGTGAAAAACGGAATAAATCAAAACAAACATGAAGGATCAGAAATAAGAGAGTAGAAAAACAAATCATCAAGAGAAATGAGTATTATAATTCATGAAACAAGAACGAGATGTTATTTTAAATAAATAAGTAAATAAACAAATAAATAAAGAAAATAGGGGCACCTGGCTGGCTCAGAAGAGAGTACAACTCTTGATCTTGGGGCTATGAGTTCAAGCCCCATGTTGGGTGTAGATTACTTAAATAAATAAAAACTTTTGAAAATAAAATCAAATCACTAGCATATATGTAAAAAAAAAAAAAAATCAGAGAAAAATAACATGTCCTTTAGGACCTAAAGTAGGATGGACATTTTAAAATAAGAGGTTACAAAATTAAGTCAGAAAAACGATCCAAAAGCAGGATTCTCTGTACCTCCTTCACCCCAAAATATACACGCGCATGTACCCACACACTCAAAACAGGAGGGGACAAAACTAAGAAAGTTTTAGGCTCAGTCCTGGGTATAGCATTCAAACGACAGATATTCTAGAAAGAACAAGGAATGCAATGAGAAGAAACCTATCAAAGAAATGATTCAGAAAAGTTCCCCAGCACTAAACCTAAGTGCCAAGACGGAAAGTGCCTGGCCAAAGCGATCAAAGTAGAACCACTGCTGCCACAACAAAAAAAGGTAACTGAAATTTCAAAACACTGATAAGACAAAAACCCTGAAAATTCCCAGAGCGGAAAAAAAAAAAACAGGTCACACAAAGAGGATCAGGAACCACAACGGCATCAGAAATCTCAGCATAACATCTGACAAAGATGCTCGCAGCTTCCTGTGGACTGCTGGGTGATATGGCATCCCCCCGAGAAACTCTATACACGAGGAGGAGCACATGACGAGACTGACGCAATGTAAGCCTCTACGGAGGTTAAAAATACGGGTCCCGTCTACGCGTGTCACCACGAACAAATCCAGCGCGATGCTATTTATGTCTAGTTATAAAACGTACGAAACAATAAATAGATGAGGTGGGTAAATATCCAGCACAAGTATTAGAAACATGCCTGCCCGGTATAAAAGCCAAGCTATTATACTACTGTGGGTGCCCGGCTGGCTCGGTGGGAAGAGCGTGCCACTCTTGATCTCTGGGTCACGAGTTCGAGCCCCACGCTGGGGTGTAGAGCTTACTTAAATAAATAAAACTTAAAAATACAATAAAACTACAAAACTACTAAAACCAATTTGATAGTGGCTAACTTCCAGGGAAAAAGAGTCAGAAGAGATGGAATGATAATATTTAGATAAAGTTGTTAACATTTTCTTTCTTTTTGAGAGCAGTCTGAAGCAAACACAGCAAACTGTTAACGTCTATTAAATCTTGAGACAGAGATGTGAAGCCTCCTGTCGAGAACCAAACCGCCACGCTATTCAAGAAGCAGCATATGCTGACGTGAAAATTCATACCTCAGGACAATTTCATTTCAACACAATAATTCTGCACCCATTTCCTTTACTATTAAATGGTCATTAATACCCGTTTCCTTGACAAATATTATAGGAAAACGTAGTCAACCTAAAAATATGAGTCCTTGCTCTGTTCAATTTATGGAGTGTGAAAATGCTCTGTAAACACATATGTAGAGCAGAAACTGTTTAGCCAAAATAAATGTCACTTCTGTTTTAACAGACGCCTGGTCTAACACTTATAAATAAAAGATCAACTCATTTAAATGTATCTGCCTACTGAGTTTTGAGAGTTCTTTAAAATTATTTTCAAAAGAAAAAAAAGGCTTTAAAAAATGAGAAAAAGAAAAGTTTCAAAGTGCGGAGAAGACATGAGACACAGATTCAGTTTCCCCAAAATCCAGTGTATTTAAAATTTTCTAGACTATTATTAAATATATGCACAGAAACAAAAGCCCTAGGGTAGCTTACTCTTCAGTGAAAAAAAAAAAATTAATTAAGCTCTACACCCAACGTGGGGCTCAAACTCATGACTCCAAGTTCAAGAGTTACATGCTGTACCGACTGAGCCAGCCAGGTGCCAGTGAAATGTTTCTATAAGGAAAATAATCATTCATATTGACATATTAACCCAAGTCAGGAAGGATCTCCTTGTTCAAGACAGACGGAACATAGCCCATTTCTCTCTAACCCCTCCCAATACGCCATCAAACTGTTACTAAAGTTATTTATTTTTACGCATAAAACAAAAATGCAAAGTTAGGAGGGAGAAGAGGGGAGAGTAAGAGGCGCGGCATCGCTGGGCGCAGATCGCACACATCCACGGGCGGTGGAAAGCAGACGGAAGCATGGAGACCGATTAGTGACCAGAACGGAAGGAGCTGCAGTTCGGAATGTGCGCGCAGCAAATCAGAAGCGGGAAGACGATCCCTAGCCAGGTTCAGAACTCACGCGCGGCCTGGGGCTTGGACACAGCAAAATGGGAGAGACCATGAAAATAGAAACGGGGGGAAGCTACTGAAAGTTAGAGAACCATTAACCCCATTCCAGCCCCAGTTCACATTAAGGAAAGGCAGGTGGCAGACCTTTAAGCCTCAACAGAAAACAGAAGTGTTCTTTTCTCCAGAAATTTAAAAGGAATTTTATATGCGCGTTTACTTTTTTTAATATTTATTTTTGAGAGAACAGAGAGACAGCGCGTGCGCTCGCACAAGCAGGGGAGGGGCAGAGAGAGGGGGAGACGCAGCATCCGAAGCAGGCTCCAGGCTCTGAGCTGGCAGCACAGAGAAAGACACAGGGTTCGAACCCACAAACCGTGAGATCATGACCTGAGATGAAACCGAGAGTTGGATGCTTAATCCACTGCACCACCCAGGCACCCCCTATGTGCATATTTCACTGTCCACAAATAGACAGGTCAAGGATAATCAACCATGTAAGAAAACTCGGCAGCACAAAAGGCAAACAGTTGGGATGATGTCACTGTAAAGAGAATTTCGCAAATGGAGAGAAATTTTTTTAAATAAGAAATCAGAATCTTCAGAGATTAAAAAAAAGTACTGTATTTTGCTTTCATAAAACAGGAACAAGGTGCTATGAAAATGGAACACCGGATGAGAAACAGCCCTTCACATTTAAATGTATGACTGCCCCTACCCCTCACCCCACTAAAAAAAAACAACAAAAACAAAAACCACACCTCACTCAATCGTTTGGGGGAAGTTTAAATAACTCAAAGCAACCTCCCAGACTATAACAAATACCCCACCCCCCAAAAAAAAGAAAGAAAGAAAAAAAGCTGAACATCACAGAGGAGGTTGGATGTATTCCAGAAAGAAAATAAGAGAATAAATTATCAGATGAATAAAGAAGAAAAACAATTTCTCAGAGCTGAGGGAAGACAGAAGTAATCAGATTCAAAGCCCGTTGCTTGGGGGGGGGGGGGGAAGTGGGCTAAGGGGAGGGACCCATGTTCAAACAGATCAGCGTGAACTTCCATACGACCAAAAATTAAGAGAATCTCTTAGAAGCTTTCGGGGACAATGTGGTGGTTCCCCAGAAAATAAAAATAAAACTACCACATGATCCTGCAAATCCCACTTCTGGGCACATGTCCAAAAGAACTGAAAGTGGAGTGTCAGAGACGCTTACACACCCACGTTCAGAGCAGCGGAATTCACAACAGCTCAGAGGAGGGAGCGACCCAAGTGTCCAATGATGGATGAATGGATACACAAAATGTGTATGTACATACGACTATTACTCCGCCTTAAAAAGAAAAATTTTTAAATCACTATTTTGTACATCTGAAACTAACATAACACTGTAGGTTAACTATACTGGAATTAAAATTGGGAGGTGCGGGGAGGGAAGGAAATTCTGACACCTGCTACAACATGGATGAGCCCTGAGGATATTATGCTAAGTGAAATAAGGCAGTCACAAAAAGACAAATACTGTATGATTCCACTTATGTGAGGTCTCCAAACTCGTCAAATTCATACGCACAAAAAGTAGAATTGTGGTTACCAAGGGCTGAGGGGAGGGGAAATAGAGGAGTTAGTATTTAGTGGGTATCTCAGTTAGAGATTTTTTTGTGTGTTTTTTTTTTTAAAGTTCATTTATTTTGGAGAGAGAGAACACGCAAGTGAGCAGAGGAGAGGCAGAGAGAGGCAGAGAGAGAGAGAGAGAGAGAGAGAGAGAGCGGGCGGGCCCTAAACAGGCTCCACCTCAAGGCAGGGCTCAAACCCACAAACCATGAGATCACAATCTGAGCAAAAACCAAGAGTCCGACACTTAACTGACGGAGCCACCCAGGCGCCCCTTATTTTTTTTAATGTTGATTTATTTTGAGAGAGAGTGCATGCAAAAGGTAGGAGGAGACACGGAGAGAGGGAGAGAGAGAGAAAACCCCAAGCAGCACAGCGCAAGGCCCAACTCGAGGTTTGATCTCACAAATCGCGAGATCATGATCTGAGCCGAGATGAAGAGTTGGAGGCTTAACCGACTGAGCCTCGCAGGCGCCCCTGAGCACATACTCGGGACAAAAATAAATAAATAAAACCGAGCACATATCACTTCTTTTTTTCATTGTGATATATAAAAGTGTCTTTACTGAGCTTAACAGACTACTCATTTAATACACCACCAAAATAAAGTTAAATCAATCTTATTTTCTTATTGCCTTCCATTATAAAATAGGAAGCATGTTTCTCTGAATTTAAAAAAAGTCGATGGTAAAAAATACCATTAAATAATAATAAAATATTGGTAAATTGGGAAAATGGTAAAAAAAATACCATTAAATAATAATAAAAAATAGAGCATTTTTTTTCTCTGAAAAAGAACAAAACATTTAAGAAAAAGTGGGGGGACCGGAGGGCACCCGGCTGGCCCAGTGGGTAGAACATGCAACTCTTAATCTCCGGGGTGTGACTTCAAGCCCCAGGTGGGGGCATGGAGCCTACCTTAAAGAAAAAAAAAATTTTTTTTTTTGAAGTCAATCGTAAAGGTAATAAAATGACATTTAGAAATAAAGAAATCTAAGGCCAAACAAATTTACAGGAAATATTCTTGCTGAAAACAAAGAGTAATCATAGCATGCGTAAGAGCAGTCCTGGTATGTTATGTTCGAACTAGCCAGAATACTAAAAATGTGTAATTCAATAGCGGGGGGGGGGAAGAAAGCAGAAACAGTATACAATTTTACGCTGTGGACCGTAGGCCTAGATCCCTGCTAACACCCTGGGCTTTTAAACACTCTGAGGTTGAGACTCCCATACCTTTCTGAGCCAGATGATCCAGGTATCACAAGTCTAGAAAATTCTCAGCTATTAGCTCTTATTATAATGTATCTCCTCAATGCACTCTATTCTATGTATTTGCAGTTAAGCAAGGTCTCCAGAGCCAAACGATCTGAATCTGCATTTATCTCCCATATGCGAGGTGTCTTATCAAATTATTTAACCTTTTCTGTGCCTCGTTTTCTATAAAATGTGGGGAATAAAACCTACCCTAAGAGAGCTGTGAGAATTTAAAAAGCTAATACAGGTGAAATGCTTAGAATAGTGCCTCTTTCCGTTTTCACATTTTAACGGAGGCCATATATTCTCCTAAAGGTAATCAAGCAAAGTTTCTACGCTGTAGCCAAGCCACGTATTCCTTGCTACCAACCTGCTGCTGGACACAATGCCTAGATTAACAGCTCTCACTAGTATAACATGTTGCTAAAATTAATGATAGCCCGGGGCGCCTGGCTGGCTCAGTTAGTAGACTCTTGATCTTGGGGCTGTAAGTTCGAGCCTCAGGTTGGGTGTAAAAAAGGGTTAAAAAAAAAAACACCTTTGCTTAAAATAGATAAATAGTAAAATTAATGATCGCAGTAATAAAATCCATAATCAGCTCCCGCTCTGGACGATGACATTGGAAGGTCACATAGTACCAATACCCATCCAGAGCCTTAAAGAGCACACTCCTTCACAAATGTCTGCTTCAAATCCCAAACACTAGTCTCCGCTTCACCGGGAAGCAAAGGAAGAACACTTTCCTCCTTTACCAAACACACAGAAACAGAACATTTGGCTCTCACCCTCCTTTCCAATTCTTAATTCTTTCAGAATTAAATCAGAAGTTCTCTCTTCTAAATCAACTCCGAATTGTAGTGTTAGTGGCGTTCGTTTAAGATTTCTGAAATAATAACAGATATGAAAGTTCAAAAGGGTTTGAATAAATGCTAAACTGATACTTTTAACATTTTTTTTTATTATAGTTGGATAACTAGGCATTGACCACACCCAGCTCCAGTAAGAGAGATGTAACTGATGGGAATATCAATTAATCTGCTCCAAAGCTAGTGTTTGATTTGGAACTTTCGTGTATGGTGCCCCCAGGTCTTTCCAACTAATTCTTTTTCTGCTATTGTTATTTTTTTTAATGTTTATTTATTTTTGAGAGAGAGAGAGACAGACGCAGAGCGCGAGCAGGAGAGGGGCAGAGAAAGTGGGAGACACAGAATAAGAGGCAGGCTCCAGGCTCTGCACTGTCAGCAGAGAGCCCAAGGCGGGGCTCAAACTCACTAACCATGAGATCATGACCTGAGCTGAAGTAGGACGCTTAACAGACTCAGCGCCACCCAGGCGTCCCATCTTTCCAACTAATTCTAATATTTGCTTGCCTCCCAAAACAAAACAAAACCCAAAAAAACCCAAAAAACAAAAAACCCCAAAGGTTGGAAACTACAGCTCTAGATTAGATTAGATTATGGAAACAAATCAATGAAGTTACAGATTTTGTGAATTTATAAGTGAGCTTCACCAGATGTGACAATAATTTAGATCCTGTTCTAATTTAAAAGCATAGCTAAAATTTCAAGTTTGGGACAACAGTGCCACTTGCTAATCCCTTCCCTAGTCCCTTGATAAGGAAAAGGTAGGTCATGAAACGGAAATAACTCTCACTGTGCCCTTTTGCTTTAGCTGCTATTTTAACAAGAAAAAACCTGTCACTGTTTTTTGGATATGTATAGTATGTGCTAAAAATTACACCACCTGCATCTCTGAACTACGATTAACATGCATTCAGGTTATATATATATATATACATATATATATATATCAGGTCATATACACACAGATTATATACATTGTCAACTTTAACGGAAATGCCGGGAGCTGAAAACGACGATCTTGAAGAAATGCAGGAGAATATCTGCCACAGAATTTACATCCAGCAGAACGAACTTCAAGTATACGAGAGTGTATATAAACTCATAAACACGCAAGAACTCAGGAGATACTGTTCCCGTGAGGCCTTCCAGAGGAGCCCGCCTTGACACCACGCTAAAAGGATGTCAGGAGTGAAGAGAAAGACACGGAAGAAGAGAAAGGGTCCCCGAAGGGCAAAGAGACACACTGTTGAGTGAACAACCTTGGGAACGGCGGAAACCTCCTTCCCAACAGCCATCACTGCCATTAGCTCAGATCCACGAAACACCGCCTGCCCTCGAGGGCTGCCAAAAGCTAGAAATGCCACACTTCGGTACTCAGGATCCATTTATCGTGGGCCACAGAATCTGCAGAAAGCCAAGTCATGCCCTCTTTTAAATCACCACTCTTCCCCTCAAGACTTCTTTTTCACAGTTAAAAAAAAAAATGGTATGGGCTTTAGCACAAAATAGACTTGAAGCAAATGGCAGCTCAACCGCTTACTGTATGACCCTAACCTAATTATTTAATTTTTAAAGCCATGATATATTCGTCCAAAAGACAGCAGTATTAAAAGCACCAAAGTCACAGAGGTGTTGCAGTAAATGAATGACAGTGCAGGTTGACTGCAGGTCAGTGCTGGGCGGAAAGTCAGTGCTGTAAAAATACTCGCGATCATTACCATTACAATCCATAAATCAACCTTAGTCTACCATCACCAACCTAAGGCATAAAGAAAACCAGATGTAGTCAAATAGCAAAATAAAGCTATAGTTTAACTCCCAGATCAACTACCCACACAGAAATCGACAGAGGAGGAGACAAATATCTGATGTTTAGAGGCTAATTATCCTGTGGATAGCTTTTTGAACGCTCCAGTTTTTCCAACCAGGCTCAACTATATGTAAATATTCTTTAAAGGCTTTTTCATTACTGAAATCCTTTTGATGACTTCTGAAACCAGCAAACCAGTTTGGGGGGGGTGGGGAACTTAGTTAACTGGATATTACAGAACGTTTTAGTTGATGAAGTGTATGTTTACTTGCATCTCAAACACAGCAAAATCGCTACATTAATCTCTCTTACATATACACTCCCCATCAGACACCCCGCCAATGTCAGACAGCTTAACTGTCAAAACGGTCAGTTCACCGTAAAAATGTCAGATTAGAATCCAATCCATAAAGTTCCATGCTGTCATCCAGCTTGCTCCCGTTGCCGAAGACTCCTGGCTACTGTTGTGACGTATAATAAAATGCACCCGTTCTAAGTGCACAGTTTGAGGAGTTAAACATAGACACTCGTGTAATCACCACCACAATAAAGATACTGAACATTTCTAGGACTTCAGAAAGTTCCTTCATGCCCCTTTGAAACCAGTCTCCCCATCACCTCTGGACTTAAGATAGCCATTAACATGCTGTCCATAGAATCGTTTTGCCCTTCTAGAATTTCATTTAAATGTAATGTGTAAGCATGTGCCCCCTTCCATCTGGCTTCTCTCACTTAGCATAATGTCTCCAAGAGCCATCCGCATCGTGTTTATGATCAGTTTGTTCCTCTTCACTACTTCCATGGCGTTTAAGAACTTTGGGTCCTAACAGATTTGGAAGAAGACGGAGAGGCAAAGACTAAAGAGCGTATTTTGGTCAGTGTAAAGCTGGTACCACCAGCTACCGGCATGTGTCCAATAAAAGCTTCATATTTTGGGGTACTTGAGTGGCTCAGTCAGTTAAGCTTCGGACTCTTGATCTCGGCTCAGGGCATGATCTCAAGGTTAGTGAGTTCAAGCCCCACATCAGGCTTCTGACAGCACGGAGCCTGCTTGGGATTCTGTCCCTCCCCCTCTCACTGCCCCTCCCCCCCCTCCAGATAAATAAATAAACATAAAAAAAAAAGCTTTAATATTTTAAGGCAAAAGAATCACTTTCCTTTGACCCTAATAGTAATTTTTTAGCTAATGTTGCTGAAATCAGAGGGAGTTCATGTCCTATCTTTATTTGACTACGTGGATGATGAAACAAATGTACTTTGAACTTTGTCATGATTTTGTGCTTGACTGTTTTACTACAAGATTGACTTCAAACATACTGACAGGTATCACACCTTTTTAACTTCTGCAAAGCAGCCCGGAATAAAATAACTGCTTTTTCTAATCCCAAGTTTTTCTTAAAAAAAAATTTTTTTTATGTTTGTTTATTTTTGAGAGACAGAGCACAGGTGGGGATGGAACAGAGAGAGGGAGACACAGAATCCAAAGCAGGCTCCAGGCTCTGAGCTGTCAGCACAGAGCCCAATGCAGGGCTTGAACCCACAAACCGTGAGATCATGACCTGAGCAGAAGTCGGATGCTTAACCGAGTGAGGCACCCAGGTGCCCCCTAAACCCAATAGTTTTTCAATAGGCAATGACAACAAAATAACTTCGGGGCTGCATGATTTACTTCTAGTTGTTCTCTGTCCTCCCTTCACTCCTAAAGAAACGGCTCCAGATTACAAAAAGCAAATTAGGAAAATTATAAGACAGCCAAAGTTTTGGGAGGCTTTCAGAGTGAGTTTTATTTGTAAGTTTCCTTATCTTCAGTGCTATGATTATGAGTAGTTAGTGACAGAAAATGACTACAGCCTCGTCATAGTCCTAACACCCACGAGTGAAGTGACTTCCCCCTGAAGCATGCGTCATAGTATGACCAACATATCTAGAATATCATATACAGAATGTTTCTCATGATATAATATGTTAACTATATCATTACAAAATTTACCAGTACTCCTGGCAAAACAACTCGAACACTGAGGTCTTTCTGGCAGAATTAGCTATTTCTTGATAGAATTAGCTACCTCATTAGTCCGGCCCTAAAAAGCCGGCGTCTCAAGACAAGGCATTCTGCTGCACTTCACACTACTGAGAACACCTCCCCTTTCCTGAAATTCTCTCCACTTCTGCGGACTTTCAAAACACGACCGTGACACCCGATCACAACACCCGCAACCACTCATGCCCCTTCTTTGTCCTCCAGCCTCCAAGTTTCAACAGCGAAGCGGCCCCCCAAAATAATAATTAGCCTTCAATCCAAAATACGGTATCTACCTTTTCATCCAATCTCATTGCTTCAGCTACCATTTTTAATATATACATATTTTTTTATTTTTTGAGTGAGAGAGAGCGGTTGTGAGCAGGGCAGAGAAGGAGGGAGGGAGAGAATCCCAAGAAAGGTCCAGCTCAGTGCAGAGCCGGATGCAAGGCTCGTCCCATGACCCTGGGATCATGACCCAGCCAAGAGTCAGGCACTCAACCAACTGAGCCATCCAGGTGCCCCTCATATTTTATTTTTTTAAGTAGTATGTACACCCAACATAGGGCTAAAATTTACAACCCTAAGATCAAGAGTCACAGGCCCTACCGACTAAGCCGGCCAGGTGTCCCTCAGCTATCACTTCTATGTTGACTTCTATACTGACTTCTCAGATTCATTAAGCTTGGCTGCTCTAACATGTCTCTTCAAACAAAACGTAACCAAAACCTTCACCTGTGTATCCAAACCACCTTCACATGCCAATCTAGCTACCTGTATTCACTACCTATTAATCTCCCCATTCATAATCCTTCTTCTAGGAACTCTGGCTAGAAACCAGAAATCTATCATATAAATCCACTCCGAGACAGACCGAATCATTGTGTTCCATCAAATCTCTCCCTGTGAGTGTCTCTCTTGCCCTCCACCCTACTCCTGGACATCATCGCCTATTGTCTGGATTAGCTAACCACCTCCTAGTTGGTCTCCCTCACTTCAGTCTCCCCTTCCTTGAAGCGACCCTGCAGGTTACCACCAGCTTCATCTCCCTAAAACATACTTTAACTATCCCCAAAAGATTTAGTGGCCTTCCACTCCCCAAGTGACACTGAGTGCAAAACATCCGGTCTGGAACCTTCCTCTATAACCTGCCCTGCCTAGGCCTTACATGGGCCAAGATCATTCTCATTCCCACCGAAGGAGTCCTATCTTCTTTCAGCAAACGAACCAAATTGTTCAAGGTGTCTAAGAAATAATACCGCCTCTTTGTCCCCATCAGCAACCCTTCATCCCAGCCTCTCACCACCCCTGTAGTCATCCATATTTCTTCTGACATTTTTGCCTTCCTTATCCTTCCTACCCCAACTTGTGTCTCTGACACCTAGCATGTACTAAGTAAAATACATGTGAAGTTAAAAGATCCTTCTTCGAGAAAGGATGTCCTAGTCAACCAATCCAAAGTTCACAAGATTATTAAACTGGCAGAGACCCAAATATCTACTAGAACACTGATTAACCTCTGTCATCCACTGTAACATATTAAGTACAAGCAGCTTTTATTTCCAGTAATTTTTTAAATGTTTAAAGTAATTTTATTAATTATGTTTATGATTCCTATCTTTTATTGCTTTTACTTTCCAAATCAACCAACATTTCCAGGAATGGCTAATGTCACCACGATGACTAAATTTCTCAAGGGCTTTGCTCACACATAGGAGATTAAGTTCCTACTTAGCTGTTACTGATGGACTTGGCCAGCCTGTTAGGAAATCTCATTATCACTGCTACCACAAAGCACCAGAACCTCCACACGCTCATGCACTTCTTCCTCAGGAACCTGTCTGTCTTAGACACGAGCTATATTTCTGTCACTGTCCCCAATGCCTGGGTAAACTCTCTGACAACAGGGCCATTTCGGTGGTGATTTCCAGCCATCCTACTTTTAGCGTTTCGCATTGAAAGTACCCGGTCAATCACACCCACTTACTGCGGACGGAGGGTACACTAATGAATTTATCACTTGGTTTGTTTCCAGGCGCTCCACATTAAGCATCCCCAACTCCCACATCAGTCTAGCTCTAGAAGGCCTTTGTGAGAACATCTCTGGCTCTAGACCAGAAACCACTCAGCTTCACTCTTCCTAGGAGTCTTTGGGCTTAGAGTTAAGGAAAGGAGCAAGACTAAACTGAACAAAGGGAGGAATGTATACAGGAAAAGAAATACACAGAGGGGCGCCTGGGTGGCTCAGTTGGTTGAGGTCAGGATCCCAGGGTGGTGGGATCAAGCCCCGCATCAGGCTCCATGTTGAATGTGGAGCCTGCTTGGGATTCTCTCTTTTTCTCTCAATCAGCCCCTCTCCCCACCTCACATCGATGCTAATTCTCTCTAAAATTAAAAAAATTTTTTTAAATTTAAATTAAAAAAAAAAGAGACATACACAAAGTATTGTTTACCTTAAGTATAAAGCAATCACATTATCCTCCATCCTGCATATTACCATTCAAGTACTACCCTTCCAAGAATTTACTTCAATCTAAGCATTTTTGGAGTTATTTTAAAACTGCCTTTATGTTAAGACAGGATTTGGGGGACTTTTCGAGACCTAAATTTTAAGAAATCTCCACACCCACCAAAAAAAAAAGACAAATGATAATAGCAAATACACGGAGAAATTCAAATGGCCACTAAATAAATGAGAATGTTCACCCACACTAGTAATAGGAAAGTGTAAAATTAAAGCCACAATGAAACAGTGTTTCTCTCATTAGACTGAAGAAAAAAAAATTCTCAATACCAAATGCGACAAGGCCATAGAACTGTGCTGTCTGATACAGGAGCTAGGATCATGTGACTAACCCAAACTAAGATATGCTGTTAAGTATAAAATGCATACCATATTTCAAAGATATAATAGAAGAGGATGCAAAAATACCACATTAACTTTCATCGTTTACTTATTGAAATGGTATTTTTAATATACTAGATAAAATAAAATCACCTTCACCTGCTCCTTTCTGTTACAGTGGCTACTAGAAAATTCTAAGTTACATGTATGGCCAATACTCTATTTACACAGGGCAGCACAGATATTGATACAGAACAACAGGAACTTCTGTGTACCACTGGTGGGAGCAAAAATTGCTACAGCGATTTGGAGAGAATCGTGGAAAAACCTAAGCAGGTTGTACGATGAGAAGAGCCTACTATTCAGCAATTACACCACTAAATATATGCTCTAGAAAAACCCTCACACATATACATGAAAAGACATGTAAACTACATTTCAGCATCACTGTTACACTTACAAAAAGAATCCAAATGTCCATCCAAAGAGACTGGACAAAAGTGTGTTAAAATCACACAATGGAACACTATACAATACATATGCAATGCCATTAAAAATAGAGGGAGAGAGCAACGAGGAAGAACCTGGCAAAAATGTTAAGTGAAAAAAGCAAATTCCATATATAATCAGGCATGAAAACTCCAAAATCTCTTAAAACAACCGCATGTGTTATTCGGACACAGATACGTACACGGAGATCATACATGGGAGGGTAGGCGGCCACGAAATTCAGGACAGTGGGAAAGAAAGGATGGAATCTGTGAAGGTAACAGAAGGGCTTCAAGTACAGTGGAATGTCCTACATCCTAAACTGAGCTGAGCAGAGGGTACTTCGGTGTTCATTATTCTTTGTACCTCTTTTTATATCTGATATATTTCTGTGTGTTTAACATATGTATGGACCATGTACAACACCATACTTTATGGATTTGGAGGCACAAGCAAAAATTTCACAATTTTCACCATGTTAAAAGCAGTTATACCTTGAACAACATCAGGATGCAGCAAAAGCTAAATATAAACAATTATATGAACACCAAATACATAAACACCACTTTTATGCCACTACTACCATTACAATGAGAAAAAGGGGGACAACATATACATACTAAATCAGGGGGTCAGCAAAACTCTTCTTGGAAGAACCATAAAGTAAATATTTGGGGCTCTGCAGAGCCATATGGTTTCTGTCACAACTAACTATTCGACCTGCCACAGCTGTGGGAAAGCAGCCATAGACAATATGTAAATAAATGAGCATGGCTGTGTTCCAATAAAACTTTATTTACAAAAACAGGCAGGAGACAAAATGTGGCCAACGAGCCATAGCTGGGTGACTTCTGTCTAGATATATCTTTTTGTTCTTTAATTTTTTTTATTTTTTTATTTTTTATTTTTATTTTTTTATTTTTGAGAGACATAGAGACAGAGAGTGAGCAAGGGAAAGGCAGAGAAGGAGATACAGAACCTGAAGAAGGCTCCAGGCTCTGAGCCATCAGCACAGAGCCCGACGCAGGGTTCGAACTCACAGACCATGAGATCATGACCTGAGCTGAAGTTGGCCGCTTAACTGACTGAGCCACCCAGGTGCCCCTCTTTAATTTTTTTTTTAATGTTTATTTATTTTTGAGAGAGAGAGCGTGCGCAAGTAGGGCAGGGGCAGAGAGAGAGGGAAACACAGAATCCAAAGCATGCTCCAGGCTCTGAGCTGTCAGCACAAAAGCCGGATGTGGGGTCCAAATCCACAGACGGCAAGACCATGACCTGAGCTGAGTCAGCAGCTTAACCAACTGAGCCACCTAGGTGCCCCTAGATCCATTTATAAAAAAGAAATCCTGAGGTGCCTGGCTTAGTCAGTAGAGCGTACGACTCTTGATCTTGGGGCTGTGAGTTTAAGCCCCACAATGAGTGGAGAGATTACTCAAAATCTTAAAAAGAAAAAAGAAAAAGAGAAATCAGTAAATCCATTTAGTAAAATGCTGAAGGAGAAAGGAATTTTCATGGCAATGAAATATGCCAAGATATACCTGATAATCACAAAAGGGAAAATGTTACTTGCCCATGGGGCTGTCTAGCAATCGCCAACTTCTCCTGTGATCAAACTTAGCACCACTCAGAGTGGGACGATGAGGCATTTTGTGCCTCCCAACGCGAAGGATAAAGCAGCATCACCTATGAAGCACCCCGGCCAAAATGTTTAACCTGAATTTAACTCAGTCTTTAGCTCTAATTTAAGAGCTTACAGAAGACAAAGGAATAAGTTTTAAACAAGACCTCAAAGAAATAATGAGACGAAATTGTACAAGAAGATCTGTCTCTTCAAAAAGATGGTTACTTTTTGGGGCGCCTGGGTGGCTTAGTCGGTTGAGCGGCCGACTTCGGCTCAGGTCATGATCTCACGGTCTGTGGGTTCGAGCCCTGCGTCGGGCTCTGTGCTGACGGCTCACAGCCTGGAGCCTGCTGCGGATTCTGTGTCTCCCTCTCTCTCTGCCCCTCCCCTGCTCACGCTTGGTCTCTGTGTCTCTCAAAAATAAATAAACGTTAAAAAAAAAAAAGAGGGTTCCTTTTTAAGTAAGTGCTTAAATTTAACAGAGGACTGAGACACAAGAGCAAATGCAGCACAATAATGCGCCGTGTTTCCCTGGACCTTGGTGTGGGAGGGAAACGCTATGGAAGCCATTTCTGACCCAACTGGGGACATCTGCATAAGGACTGGGGATCAGATGACTTCCGGGGATTAGACAACTGTGTTATGCATGACGACGATATTGTAGGTAGGAAGCAAACGACATTTGGGGAGAGTAGATTCATACTGAAGTATTGAGTGAAGTAACACGGTATCTATATTTTGAAATGTTCAGCAAAGATTATATAAAGCAAGCATGGTAAAAATATAAATACAGTTGAGTTTAAGTAGTAGGTATAGAGGTACTCGGTGTACCGTGACAACGTTCTGTAGTATTAAAAATGTTCATAAACTAATATAACCATAGATGTCAACTATGCTTCTACAAAAGAATTTTTCATAATAAAAAGGCAAAAATGCATTGTGATTGTTAGTTCGTTAAACTGCGTTCATCCATCTCCTCTACGAATACTAGTTTTAAGTCTCCCCCAGAGTTCTCTAGGTTATTATGTATCAAATTTGACCCAAAAGACACTCTTCTAAAGTTCACGACCTTCATGTTTTTCAAGCATCTGCTTTTTAAAGCACATCAAGACAATTACAAGATACTCTATACTGCCATTGGATTTTTCTACAGTCTAAAAATGTTCTAAATATACAAAATATACCTATAATTCCTTTACAGCATTTTTACTTATTACCTTGTATAATTAATTAATCATAAACATTTTACTCCTTTCCTCACTCTCCCAGGTGGCAGATTCAAATTATCTTTGTTCTCCAAAGTGCCTAATGCTAGCAGACAATATTTATTTACTAAATAAAAGGTGAACGGCAGGAGATTGGTGTTCATTCCTTTAACAAGTTAAGCATCCAGTCCTTGTGAAGGAATGCTAACCTCTCTCCTCTCTTCCTGCTCCCATTCCACACTCATTAAAAGATACTGTTTCTTTATATGGAAACCAATTTGAAAATAAATTATTAAAAAATAAAGATACTGTTTCTATGAAAAACTTTACTCGGCAAGTATTTACAGACACAATATAGACACACGGACAGAGCAGCTTACAAAACTAACACAGCTGTTGCTCTCAAGAAGCTTACATTCTAATAGAAAATGAGAATCTTACAACAGAACTCTGATTTCAGAGTCAAAAGGACCTCGAGACATCATACGGTCCAGCCCTCTGCCTTAACTCAGGCAAAAATACTATACTGCAGATTAAAACTACTAAATCTTAGAAAGAATAAGTAACTTGCAAAGTCACAAAACCATTAATAAATAGTTTCTATGGGTGGGGTACCTGGGTGGCTCAGTGGGTTAAGCATCTGACTCAATTTTGGCTCAGGTCATGATCTCATGGTTCAGAAGTTAGAACTCTGCATCCAGCTCTCTGCTGTCAGCAGAAGCCCACTTCAGTTCCTCTGTCTCCTCTCTCTCTGCTCCACCCCCCCTCAAAAATAAACATTAAAAAAAAAGGTTTCTATGGGAACCTCAAACTGTGTGTCTTCTGCCTAGGTTAGGTACTCTTCCAACTTACCACGTGTCATGTACTAATAATAACAGTAGTAGTTGTAGTAGTAACAGCAGCAAAAACAGAAGGCATTACAATGGTAGTGATTACAAGTGCCAGTCTCTATAGTAACGGCTTTACATGGACTGTCTCAATCTGACAATTTCACAAAATATATTACCATTCTGGGGCACCTGGCCGGCTCAGTCGGTACAGCATGTGACTCTTGATCTCAGGGTTGTCTGTTCGAGCCCCACACTGGGTGTAGAAATTACTTAAAATCTTAAAGAAAATAATAAAAAAAAACTTAAAAAATTAAATATGCATATATTGTCATTCACTTTACAAATGAGAAAACTGAGGTTTAGAAACATTAAGTAACTTGCTTTAAGTTATCCATCTACGGAGTGGTGGGACAGGAATACAAATCCAAACAGTCCGACTCTACTGTCAATGCTCCCAGTCACCATCCTTCTTTTGTAGCTTTTTCCAGAAGCATAATCTGCTCCAAGTATAAAGCCTTCTTACTTCTAATAAACACTTACAAACATACACAAGTAAACCGCGCTAAGCATTCTGCATTAACCAAATGCATAAAGTAGCAAGAATTCAGAAATACATATCTAAATGTGTTGAGGTATCTCAGGCACATTTGTGGACAAGTAATTCTCACCTAGATCTGTGGGTACAGAATGGTTTTCATTCACACATGACTAAGAAGGATTTTATGTTTATCAAGGCATTACTCTGAAATAACGGAGTTAAGGCCTAAAAAAAAACATGGCCGCCTAAGGTCGTCACCATTTGGCCAACGTCGCTAACCATTTTTCAACTGGTATACTTCTGAAACCATTGCTATACAGCATCTCCCAAACTTTGTTAGCCATAATATCATCTGACGACACATTAAATATCACACTCCTCTTTTGTTAGATTGGTTTCAGTCCTTGTAAAAATGCAGCGTCAATGTTATTCCAGCTAGCTCTCTAATAAGATTAACTGCATCTCTTCTCCTTTCTATTCAAAATATGCCTCAGACTTGACTCCGTAATTTGCCCATGCAATATATGCCTGAACAAAAACGAAAGAGCCACCTACAAGAAGTCCAGTCTGTAGGGCGATCGTAAAGTCTGAAAACAGAGACACTGCCATTCTGTCCTGTAATATCAATTAGCCACTGATTGTGTACGCATCTGTGTTTCCAGACCTAGTGGCCATCCTGGACTTAAAAATCGAGTAAGCACAGACGGAGGCAGAAAAACCAACACAAACCGAAAGCACAAGAGCAAATAAGCTGAACCTAAAACACAGACCTCTCACTGAGAAAAAGGCTCAAGACACAGGATAAGAGCAGTAATGCAATCTAAACCATCACCAAACCTTCCAAACCTCTACTTCCCTTACAAACTAGTCAGACTGCATAAAACGACAACAAAGAAAGGGAGGTGTAACTGCAAACTATTCTGTATTAAGCCAAAAGTTATCACTCCGCTTTCACGTTTTACTTCAAAAGACTCCAGAACAGAGAATGAGAAAGAAATTAAACTCCATTTCCTCACACTTTGGACCTTCGACCACCAAAGCTTTCATAAAATTCTGTACCATAGAAATGAAACCAGTTACAAGAGCTAATTTAGACCTCAAGTAAGGCTTTGTTTTGTTTTTCAATCTAAACTATAGGCACGTATTTCCAAATGCTGAACAGCTCGGTGAACCTGCTGACTTACAGCACTGAATTTAATATATTCACAGAGTTCAAGTTCTTCGGCACATCAGCATTTTGATAAAAGTGATCTAGTTACCAAAATACATTAACAGTGAAACTAGTAATTTGAGGGCTGAATTTGGGCACTATAAGTGAAGTCTCTTAGGTCATGAATGGAACCAGTGTTCATTTTTACATTGAGACACGGAAATAAACGCAAGTCGATTTGCTTTAAAATAAAAAAAAATCTCGATTCACTGCAGCAAGCAAGATCACATGAGAGTCTGACTCAATGCCTCACAAATGAAAGCAAAAGACCATTATGTATTAAAATTAAAACAAAGATCAAAGATCTCTCGTGCTTGTCATAAGTGTGCAATGGTTGTGTGAACTCAGGAAGAGGCACCTTTACCAAACTGGAGCATCACAGAAAAGGTACATAACAGAAAGCGGAAAAATAGGCAAACGAGCACCTGCTTCATACCTAAGTGCAGGAAGATATCCTCGCACACAAATTTACAACGCAGGAAAAACGGGCACCACTTCAAGTTAAACTCCACAGGTCCAGAACTAAGGGAAGTGGTAACAAATATACAGACCAACTTTAGTCCAATAAACTAAGAACAGATTGGCTCCATCGGCTATCTGCAGAAGAACTGTCAAATAACCAGAAAACAGAAACAGCAGTCACAAATCAGTGACGGGGCACCTGCGTGGCTCAGTTGGTTAACGGTCCGACTACTGAGGTCACGATCTCACAGTTTGGGGAGTTTGAGCCCCGCATCAGGCTCTGCGCTGACAGTGTGGAGCCTGCTTGAGACGCTCTCTCTTTGCCCCTCCCCCATTCTCCCTCTCTCTCAAAAATGAATCAACTTTTTAAACAATGAATCAATGACAGTATTTCCAGACATTAAGGCCAATCACTCATCTTTCAGATATCCTCACAAAAGAAGAGAAACTCGCGACAGGGTCTTTTCTAAACACCAACGTCATGTTTTATAGGTACATCGCCAGGTTACTTAAACCAACCTTGTTAACAAGTCCTGTTGGCCCTGTCCTCGTTATCCTACCTTCTCCCATTTTCCTGTCCAGGAACTCGTCTGTCCAAGGCTGCGCAGTGAATGGGAACACCTCAAGGCCCCCCGCTTCTGCCAGGATCTCTTTTCCACCTTTGGCTCACCTTTTTCATCTTTCGTACAGTAATATTCCCCCCTTGCTACTTCCTCTTACCATATACCAGTTTTTGCCTAGTTACAGAAAAACTCTTCTTCCCTCTTTTTTGTTAACAGTAGTAAAGCTCTAAGGGCACTTGGCCGACTCAGTCAGTGGGGCGTGAGACTCTGGGTCTCGGGGTCGTGAGTTCAAGCCCCACGCTGGGAGTAGAGCTTATTTTAAAAAATTAAGAAAGTAAAAACAGTAAAGCTCTAATCATAGCTTCTAAGTGTAGTATAGAAACACCCTGGTCCCAAATTTTCCACTCCTAATTTCAGCCATCCACAAAGGGAGCACAGTTGTAACGGAAACTGAGGAAGTCGGTGTGCCACCAGAATGTAAAACCTTTGAGGGCAGGGGTTTTGTCCGTTTTGTTCCATCTCCAGCCGGAACGGCACTTTGCATCTTAGAAGGCCTCAGGGAATGCCAGGGTAACAGCTGGGGGTGGGGTGGCTACCGACCAAAAGCTATTAAACTACATGGAACGCTTGATGGCTTCTCAGTGGGTTGGTAGCCTAGAGTAAGTAAAAGTAACGGGAGGCCACTCATATCTGAACTCGATCTCCCACACATTCTATCATTTAGAGTTGCCCTGAGTTCACCATTTCCTCTTTGTGGGAGAAGGGCCACCTGTGTTTAATAGGTAACACCCTTCATTGACTCAGATTTGATTGCTTTAATGAGAAGAGGGGGAAAAGAAAAATTCTTTGTGAAGATAAAGTTAAATGACCCATGAGCAATATGGACACTCCTAGATTCTCCTGGTTGTAAGAACATCTGTTAACTACCCTTTTTCAATGGTAAGAGGGTACTTATACATACCGACATCAAGAAAATTAAATGCAATTAGCCTTAAGAATCAGTGACATTACTCTCCAGCTTTAAAGGGCTTTGAAATCCTTTCGAATTTCGCAAATTACTCTATATATCCTTTCTTTAACCTGCTTCTCAGGTCTGCACTATCACACAAACTCTGTTTCGTTTTTTTTATTCTATTACACATTTGATTATATCTGAAAACATGACCACATTTTAAAAGCAGAAAAACAGTTTTCCACGAAGGAAAAGGTTTTTCATGCTCCCATCATACAAGTGCACTTATCATCCACGACTTATTTTGAAGTGGGGGACAGTCTATATAGACGAAAAGCACAGCAATAGAGAGACATGTCTATCCTGCCTGTACCACTGCCAATGACTGGTCCCACCTCTAAAAGTAAGACAAGTTCCTTAACCTTCAATAGAAGTCTTCCAACGTTCATCTCTCTCTCCTCTAAATATCAGACCATGTATTTAATAGTCTTCTTTTGTTCAAAGGGATGTAAACAAATTTTTCAATAAGGGTTATGTTTCCAAACTTCGAGGTCTTTAGATTTCAGAAAGAAATCAACTTAAAGCCAGTAAGTGTAATATTGATATTTCAGCATACTCCCCCCCCAAAAAAAAACAACACTTGAGTCCATTTTTAGTAAGTTAATATTAAACTATTTAGTAAATGAGGGGTGCCTGGCTGGCTCAGTCAGTAGAACATTGTGGCTCTTGACCTCAGGGTCATGAGTTCGAGCCCCATGTTAGGCATGGTGCCTACTTAAAAAGAATAAATTTTTTTAAAATTTAGTAAATGAAAAAGAGCCTTAAATTTGTAAACTCTGCTTTTACTGTTACAAACCATGTTAAATTTGTCTAAATATATGAACAAGTTAAAATACCACAATTGATAGTTAAACTACTAGGTTCTTGAACTTAAGTAAATTATTAAAAGGGTATCATTATAAAAGGTGTATCTTATGCCAAGAAATAAAAAGATATTGTAGAGGTGGTCACAAGTTAGCTGTAGTTCAAAAAGAAAAATATTTACTTGAGAACTCCTCTGTGTCATGACTTACCATAACTCAGAGCAAAATGTTTATGTCTGTTATTTAACATTAAATCGCAACGGAGAAATAAAACACCCTGAAGTCTGAATGAAAACTAAAAAAAAAAAAAAAAAAGAATGAGCTACCTTCTGCTATTTGTTTTTGTTTCAAGGTTGCTAAGATGATGCTAAAAACGAAATCTCAGCATCTTTATAAAATCTGAAAATTAAACTATAGTATAAAGACTACACTTTGGGAACACTTCATTACGTCAAGAATTTTTAGTAAAGACTTCTTTTTATCACAACATTGATTCGACTACCTGAACAGATCACTCGAGTTAGTCTAAACGGTGGTTTTCTTGGCGGGGAAGGAGAAGATATAGCTTAAACACTGAAGAGTGTAATTCGAGTCAAATCTACACAACGAGGTTAAACCACATTAGAGATGTTTCTTTTGAGGGGCGCCCGGCTGGCTCAGTCAGAGCATTCGCCTTTTTTTTTTTTTAAGTTTATTTATTTATTTTGAGAGGCAGAGAGAGAGAGAATGCGCGCGCGCACATGCGTGAGCAGGGTACGGGCAGAGAGAAAGAGAGAAAGAGAGAAAGAGAGAGAGAGAGAGAGAGAGAGAGAGAAAGAAAGAGAGAATTGCAAGCAGTCCAGCTGTCAGCGTAGAGCCAGAATTGGGGCTCAAACTCACGGAATCATGAAATCGTGACCTGAGCAGAAATCAAAAGTCCGATGCTTAACGGATTGAGCCATCCAAGTGCCCCTGGAGCATTTGACTCTTGACCTCAGGGTCCTGAGTTTGAGCCCCACACTGGGCGTAGAGATTATTTAAATGAACAAAACTGAAAAAAAGAAATGTTTCTTATGAAAAAAGATTCCAATATGGCTAATCAGAGATATTAACATAAATTAGTCTAGAAGATCAAAAGGTTTTTTTTTAATCAATGTTTTGGTAGAAACAAGTGTCAACAAAAACAAAGATTAACAAAGACTATGAAGTACCTTTTTCTTCACCTATACTCGTTAGATCGGTATGACGGTTTATACAAAAACTACAAAAACCAGTATTCTCCAAATCCGCCCGACCTCCTTCAGTGTTCAGTCTGAGTACAGGATAGTGAGATGGAAAGTGGTCAGGTTACAGTTCCAGGATTTATCTAGTTTCTGAGACTTTCACCTCATATCCCCAATTAATCAGTCCTCTTAATCCGCAATTCAACTGATAGGATACATAAAATATACTCTAGAGTAAAACTTTAAAGCCGCTAATCTATCATTTCGTTTTGACCCAAATTCTGAAATTCACTAAGAAAAAAAAAAAATCAAGTGCAAGGTGGAGGTAAAAAATGGATATCCAGAAATATCATATTCCCCCAAATTCTCTTCCTGCTAACCATAATTTTATATTTTAGGCTAGGTATTACTTGAATAAACTTTGCTCTGTGAATTCTGGAATTAAAAAAAAGTTTATTCTAACTCTGACACTGTCAGTTGTTTCCTAACTCATTTTTGCTTAAAATCAGTGAACCGTGAAAGGCATATTTCGCAGTTATATTTTAATAAGTTAATTTTATTCACTTTATTAATTTCTTATGAAAAAGACCACTAGAGAGTTAGAATTTAACTACTCCATTCTGGGTACTATCACGAGATACTTAAAAATCGTTACATGTAATATACAAATATTCCCACAATGTAGAGAGCATGTGTAACTAACACCAATGAGAGTGGGGGGGTGAAATTCACTCTCGGGATCACGTGCAATAAAAGAAATGTTTACCGACCCATTTACAGGGCATGTTTACAATCGTTCCACCACTGGCTCCGTTTTTAATGAATCTCCACAATCCCTAAGCCACGCTGTGGCAACTTCTACTCTTCAATGTGTGCCACATTCTATCAGCATCGAATTTTAATTCAAAAGACTTCGTAAAAATGTACATTACGGGGGAAAAATGCCCAGTATAGGAAAACAAACTTTCACCGAGAACTACTTTTGCTGACCCCTGTCAACTTGTGAATTGATATTCTTAGAAGCACAGCTATTTAGACATACCATTCCTTCAGATGATGTAATTTGGGGGATTGGGTAATTATGATATGTGAACGACTAACATAAAATAATACTTATTGCCATGACTATCAGACAAACTTTAAACGCTTTCACCTATTCTGGGAGTCTTCACAGAAACCAGACACCTGGGAGGGGAGGACAGGTGTTGAGAGCTCTGCCGGTCCCTTCTAAGAGCTTACTACAACATGAACAAATGCCACGGATCATGGACAAAAACGGAGGAAATCCTAACTAATGGGTACGAAAGATCACATGAAAACACTACTCCATGCTCATAACGCAACACACACAGCTACTGCAGACACTCTGACAAAACTTTCTGGGAGCAAAACTGAATGAAGAGGGAAACACACACAACCACCATTTAGAAGAGGCACTGAAAGCAGCAAAGCGGCACAGTAAAAATCAGGATTACCCGTGACCCGCCCCCCCCCCCAAAAAAAAAATCTGTCTACCAAAAAATAAATAAATAAAAACTGTTCTAAATTTGCAAAGTTCAACTGACACAACACACTGCCCATTCAGGCAGCCTACAAATATATTTCTTAAAAAAAATTACCACCTTAATAGTATAACTTCCACCGTATTTTTTTTACAGCCAGTACGCTTGGAAGAGACAACCACGATAATTAGAATAACTTGTCTCTCTCTATTTAGACCTGCTCTGTTTAAAAGCAGGCCAACAATAGGAACTCCGCTATTGCACAACAGAGAAAGTAAATGAAATAATGTCCATTAACATTCGGGGCCGATGGCGCGTTGCTCCATCTCCCAGAACACAGGGACTTACACCATGGACCCTGTACAATCTCCCACTTCTACACCCATGCAGTAGCTCAAATAAAATGA
Organism: Paguma larvata; assembly: GCA_030068075.1. Classification (NCBI taxonomy): domain Eukaryota; kingdom Metazoa; phylum Chordata; class Mammalia; order Carnivora; family Viverridae; genus Paguma; species Paguma larvata. Next base: position 73,988,957 of record CM057836.1, read on the forward strand.
GTTCCTGTGTTAATCCCACAATAAACCTCAGTAATTCTCACATCACAGTTGTAAACGTTTGCTAACAGAAAAAGAATGTTTTTCCCAAAATAGCTACATATCACTAAGACTACTCAAATTCCTAAATAATCCTTTTACAAGTCTCCTGCCAACTTTATTTTGATACATTAAACATGTGGAGCCTATTTTAAAAGGTCTTTTACTGTGACTTCATGGAAACGGCTTCCTACTTGGTCATCTAAAGTCTTCTTTTTAAAGTTTTCTCGTTGCTTTTAAGCCGACTTGAATACTGATGAATCTGGGCCGGCTATCAAATGCTTAAGAAGCAGTTTTGCCAAATAAGATGGGCAAACGTTCTAGATCTGCTAAATCCGACAATAAAGGTCAGGCAACTTAAAAAACGAAATAACTTCTCTCCTACACTCATTGAGCCCCTCGTTTTTAAAATTACCTTGGTGTTATTCTCACATTGAACGTTTAAGAATATAACCTACTTTCGAAGGGGTATTAGGCTCAGTGAAATCATAAAAAATACTGGTCCGCCATATAAACCTGCTTAGTCCAGTCTTAAGGGACCTCTGGAAGATTTGGGGTACTGATGGCAGAAGTTTCATTTAAAAACTTCCTGGTGAAAAGAATGACATCCGAAAAGGACTGCCGGGGAAGGCAGGGAAGAGAAGCCCCGAGTCAGCTGAGAAGAGAAAGAAGCGATTTAGAGCTATTAAGAAGCAAGGAGGTGGTGAGACGCCTAGAAAGAAGAGCGAGAAAGATTTAACAAGGAAGTGGAGTGGAGCGCAGAGTGGGGCAAAAGCTGATGAGGAAACAAATGGAAAAGGTAGGGGTTTCAAAGGGGTAGGATCCAGGAAGGGATGAGTTAAAGCCTGGGGTACCCCTAGCCCCAGTGCTTCGGTATGAGAGATGCTCGCAGTCTGAAGCAGAGAACAGGGGAAAACAGTTTACTTCCAGGCGTTGGAGCAAAGTAAAATTCCCTGCCCCGAGCCTCTCCCAGCCTCGGCCGAGCGCGGAGGAGGCGGCTGAGGAAGGGGCCTACCCAGGAGCCGGGCCCGGCGTTCTGGTCCCCCAGACTCGACGGCAGAAGGAAAGAGGTGAGGATTAGGCCGGCAGGGCCCACGACCGCAGCCCGGCGGCACCCCGAAAACGGTCCGGGGCCTCGGCGGTGCCCGCGAGCCGTTTCCCCTGCGGCGGGGCGCGGAGCGGCCTTACCTGGGGCGAGGGAGGGAAGCGAGGTCTAGGGCGTCCGTTCTCGCCCGCCGCAGAGAACCCCGGCTGCACTCAACTCAGGTTTCCGACCGAGGCGGGACCCTGCCTCAGCCGCCGCTTCCCCGTCGGGGTCTCGGCCACCGCCTCCGCCGCCTCCGGGGCTGTTTACACCGTCGGGCCCCGCACGCCGCCGCCGCCGCCGCTGCCGCCTTCTCTCCACCCTAGCGCCGTTGCCGATTCGGCCGCCGCCACCTCCTCCGCCGCAGCCTCGTCTCTCTGGAGCATCTTCCAGCCACCGAACCCTGAGAAGCAGAGAGTCCAGCCGCGCCGGCAGGAAACTCCCCCGCAACTGCTAGGGGGAACCAGGCGGTCAGAGCACCGGCGGCTTTTCCGCCATTGAGCAGCAGCCGCTCGGCTCCTTCTGCAACCCCCTCCCCGCACCCTGTCCTCCCCGCCCCTCGGGGAGCCACGCCCCCAGCTCCCACCCATTGGGACGGCGCGGCCTCTCGCTGCACCCGGTTGGCTGGTCGTCCCGTCAATCATCGCCCCCCTCCCACTTCGGCTGCCCTGTACCTCGGTACTCAGTTTTCCCCGCCCACAATGCCCCGCCTCTCGTTTCCTAATTTCCCATTGGGCATCAGTGACCACCTTCAATTGGCAAGGTCAACTATCCATCAAACACCGCCCACTGAGTGAGACCCAACCCTTCATTACCATTTACTTTATTCAGCCCCGCCTCTGGACGTCGGGAACCAACCCGCCCTACCAGCCATAAGTAGAGCTCGCCATCAATCAAATAACGCCCACCTGCACTCCGCCTCGTAAAGACCGAACCCTAGCGATTCTCTTTTCTTATTGGCCCAAAGGGTGACCCGAACCCTCAATCATTGGCTTTCTCTGCGTGTCCGTCACTGAACCAATTTCCAAGTCCGTCACACTGGCTTTTTTTAAATGAACGCGCAAAAGGCGGGGAAGTATTCGAAAAGCGATTGGCTAATCTTCGAAAACGGTCAAATCCAGACGATGTGTGCGGATCCTTCCCGTTCTACGAGTCATGCCCCTTTATTTCTGACCTCTAAGCCTTGCGTAAAACAAGCGCCATAAAGGAGCAACGCGCTTGTCCAGTTATAGGTGTGGAAGCCTAGTCCCACCCGGAATTGCAGGGGGTTGGCTGCTGATTGGCTAACAAAGTCCTGTTAGGCCCTCATTGGAGAATATAAACGCCTCTCTTTGGCGTAGAGACGGAAGGGATGGCGCAGGCGAGGATCAGAAGCTGCCGGGGAGAGGCAGTTGTTTTGCTTCAGCCGGCGGGAGGGGCCTACACGGGAGAGAGCAGCTCAGAACGCTGGGCTCTGGGGGAGGTGTTGCGGGCAGGGAGAGAGCCCGGATGTTTCCCAACAATGAAATCATCGCCGACCAATCAGAGCTGCTGAGCTAATATACCTGCCTGACCTGTCCGCGGTAGGGGAGGGAATGAGTTAGTGAGCGGGAAATTGGGGTGTCAGGAGAGGCTGGAAAGCGACTTGAGAAAATGGGACAGGTGATCCCTTCAAGAGGACTCTATGCTGTTAAGGGTTATGTTTGTTCTGTCTAGGCCTCCAATGCCTGGCATTCAGCCCTTGACATTTCCATGTTTTATTTCGTAGTCAACATTGATTTTTAAAACTTGGCCTAGTCTTTGACGTTCATTCGTTCGTCCCACAATTCTTGAGAGCCCGCTATTTGCTAGGCACTATACGAAGAACTGCAGATACAAAACTAGATTAGGCAATCCCACTACAGGATGATATGTGCTATCATTGAAACTTGCAAGGGATGCTGGTGACATAAGGGATCGTCCCTGTGGATAGGTTTACCGAAGAAGGCTTCAGAAAGAACAGTATCGGTCTAGAACGAATGATTCAATAGGCAAAAGAAGGGAGTGGACATGATTCTTTCAGCAATCGAATTAGACTAACAGGTATTGCCGGGTTAATTCCCCCCAAAAGAAACAAAACTAAAGTGTAACGAAAGCATTTTAACACCTTAGAATACTTTTTTTTAAATTATTTTTTTAATGTTTATTTATTTCTGAGAGAGACAGAGCATGAGCAGGGGAGGAGCAGAGAGAGAGGGAGACACAGAATCTGAAGCAGGTTCCAGGCTCTGAGACACCAGCACAGAGCCCGACTCGGGGCTCGAACTCACAGACTGCGAGATCATGACCTGAGCTGAAGTCAGAGGCTTAACCCACTGAGCCACCCAGGCACTCCTTTTTTTTTTTTTTTTTTAATGAAAGTGCCCTGATAAAGGATTTAAACCTTATTCACACTTTTGTGTAAATTGGGTTGAACTTACAAGTTAGACTAAGACCCAACAGAGCGCTATTCAGCTTCCGGGCTGTGGATGTTTCAGAAATAAGGGCAAATTTAGGAATAGGACGAGTGCCTGGGCAATGGTGAGAATGGCAAAAATAAAGACTTAATTGCAGTTCAGATTTTTTCATCTGTGCGCCAATTTTGCACAATAACAGTGTTTTTTTACAGTACCCTGGCTAGAGCACCAGCGTCATAATCACCCGGGGCGAGGACTCCTGGGTCCACTCTCACCCATAAAATCAGGGACTCTAGGCACAACACTTAGGTGAATTTTTAAATTCTTATACACCTCAATGATTGAGACCCTCTAGCATAAGTAATGGAGACCCCATAAACCAAAATTTAGTTCCCCCAGTTCTGCATGATGGGAGGAAAAAGAATAATAATAATAATAATAATAATAAAGAAGTAGGCCCATTGAGACTTTGCCTTTCCCTTGTCCCCTTTGTTATCGCTATCACTTCTTAGGAAATACTTCTTATATAACTTAGAGAATACATTTCCTTAAATCACACTCCTTTGTCTGACATCCTTTATACAGGGCAAAAGGAGTCTAGGATCCCAGCTCTCACAATTAGAATCTGAAGATCATAAAATTGGAGATATCAGAGGACCCTGGTCTTGAGAATCCAGGCAATCTCAGAAGGGCATCGGAGAAGTTTCTTGATCTGTTTGATTTGCTTCTCATTTTCCCTTGGTTGACCCAAAAATGAACCTGAAGCACAATGATTTAGGTGGGCCGATGACTGCACAACGTTCATTCTTGCAATCGCTAAAAGTAAAGACGCAATGGGCACCTCAGTGGCTCAGTTGGTTAAGCTTCTGATTTCAGCCCCAGTCATGATCTTGGGGTTCACAAGTTGGAGCCCCCTGCATCAGGCTCCCAGCTGCCAGCCTTGGAGCCTGCTTCAGATCCTCTGTACCCCTCTCTCTCTCTCTCTCTCTCTGCCCTTCCCCTGCTTATGCAGTCTGTCTCTCTCAAAAATAAATAAAACATTAAAAAATACATAAATAAAGGTATATTTGAATTCTGTCCTAGGGGTTAAGAATACAATAGGCATAAAAACACATTTGGGTTAACTTTCTTGTATGCTTTATTGGATTAAAACACTAAACCAATAAAGAAGGCCCAACACGATTCACAAATGTATAAGGTAAATCGGGGTGTACCATCATAAACATATAATGTATCATAAACATTGAGTACCATCCTAGTGAGCTCTGATTCTAACTAGCTGTGTGAATGCAGCTAGTCTAAGCTCTCTGAGCTCCGTTTTGTTGAGATTTAGATGTTATTAAACGCAAAGCAGTCCCCAAAAGATAATAAAAAAAAAACAATACTAAATATAAGGTAGAAGGGCGCCTAAGTGGCTCAGCCAGTTAAGCATCTGACTCGTGATGTTGGTTCAGTCATAATCTCACAGTTCCTGGGATTATGCCTGGAGTTGGGCTCTGGAAGCTGACAGCAGGGAGCCTGCTTGGGATTCTCTCTCTCCCTCGATTTCTGCCTCTCCCCCACTCGTGCTCTCATGCTCTCTCTCTGTCTCTCTCAAAATAAATAAATAAACTTAAAAAAATATTGAATGTAATGTCAAAAGAGTCCTGATTTTCCCAATGTTGGCTGTAGTGCACTGGTGGGATTTTTTTTTTAATAATCTTATTTTTATGTTTTTTTTTTTTTAGAGAAGAGAGAGCTCTCGAGCAGGGAATAGGGGCAGAGGGAGGGAGGGAGAGAGAGAGAGAGAGAGAGAGAGAGAGAGACAATCCCAAGCAGGCTCCATATTCAGCACAGAGCCTGACTCAAGCTCGATCCCAAGACCCCGGGATCATGACACAGGAGCTGAAATCAAGATTCGGATGCTCAGCTGACTGAGCCACCCAGGCTCCCCTGGTGTTGTTTTTTAAACAAGACATCAGATATCAGGGCACCTGGGTGACTCAGTCAGTTAAGAGTCTGACTCTTGATTTCAGCTCAGGTAATGATCTCATGTCTGTGAGTTCAAGCCCTGCATCGGGCTCTGTGCTGATGGCTCAGAGCCTGGAGCCTGCTTCAGATTCTGTGTCTCCCTCTCTCTCCACCCCTCCCCTGCTCGTGCTCTGTCTCTCTCTCTCTCAAGGATAAACATTAAAAAAAAATTAAAAAAAAAAAAAGACATCAGATATGGGGCCTCCGGGTGACTCAGTCTAAGTGTCTGACTTCAGCTCAGGTCAAGATCTCACAGTTCGAGAGTTCGAGCCCTGCGTCAGACTCTGTGTTGACAGCTGGGAGCCTGGAACCTGCTTCAGATTCTGCGTCTCCCTCTCTCTCTGCCCCTCCCCTGTTCTCTCTCTCTCTCTCTCTCTCTCTCTCTCTCTCTCTCCCTCTCAAAAATAGACATTAAAAATATATATATATAATTTTTAACGTTTATTTATTTTTGAGAGACATAGAGAGAGAGCGTGAGCAGGGGAGGGGCAGAGAGAGAGAGGGAGATACAGAATCTGAAGCAGGCTCCAGGCTCTGAGCTGTCAGCACAGAGCCGGACGCAGGGCTCAAACTCACAGACCACAAGATCGTGACCTGAGCTGAAGTCTGACGCTTAACCAACTGAGCCACCCAGGCGCCCCTAAAAATGTTTTTTTAAAAAGACATCAGGTGGGGAGCCTGGGTGGCTCAGTCGCGTTGGCGACCCGACTTCGGCTCAGGTCATGATCTCGCGGTCGTGAGTTCGAGCCCCCGTGGTCGGCTCTGTGCTGCCGGCTCAGAGCCTGGAGACTGCTTCGATTCTGTGTCTTCCTCTCTCTCTCTTCCCTTCCTCCACTCACGCTCTGTCTCTATATTTCTCAAAAATAAATAAACTTTAAAAAGACATCAGGTACCAATTTTCTCCAAACAACTTTGGGAGCCTCGGTTTTTCTGGTGCCCTAAACCCACACTTGGAAATCCAGTACTGCCTACTTCATATAATTATTTTAAAGATTAAATGGAAGGTGTCTTGATGGCTCAGCTAGTTGACTCTTGATTTCTGCTTAGGTCATGAACCAGGGTTATGGGATGGAGCCTGCTTGGGACTCTTTCTTTCTTCCTCTGCCTCTTCCCCTGCTTGTTTTCTCTCTCTCCCTCTCTAAAAAAAAAAAAAAAGAAAAGAGTAAATGGGATTCTTATATGTAATATAGAAGAAGTTTCATGTATTCATTCAGCATATTTATATACCTATTATATGCAAGCCATGCCCTCTCTGACAGGGAGCTTCAGTGTCAAACTTCAAGTAGTCCAATTTGTGCAGATTCATCCACTCCCCTCTTTTTTTTAATGTTTATTTATTTTTGAGACAGAGAGAGACAGAGCATGGGTGGGGGAGGGGCAGAGAGAGAGAGGGAGACACAGAATCTGAAGCAGGCTCCAGGCTCTGAGCCGTCAGCACAGAGTCCGACGCAGGGCTCGAACTCACGGACCATGAGATCATGACCTGACCCGCAGTTGGACGCCCAACCGACTGAGCCACCCAGGCGCCCCGATCCACTCCCCTCTTAACCACTGGAAATATTCTGCTGATAAACCTGTTTCCTTCATTAAAAAATTTTGGGAGGAGGCGCCTGGGTGGCTCAGTTGGTTGGTGCTGGATTTCAGCTCGGGTCATAATCTCACAGTCCTCGGGTTCGAGCCCCGTGTCAGGCTTTTCGTCGACAGCGTGGAGCCGGCTTTGGAATCTTTCTCTGCCCCTCCCGCTTGTGCTCACGCTCTCTCTCTCCCTCAAGAATAAACATTAAATTAAAACAAAAAAATTTTTTTTACCAGTTCCATTCTACAAGCACTTACTAAACAGTCACTGTGAATCATGTACTATGGTAGATTATAGGCACCACTGCTTTTGAAATTAATTAACAATGAGGGGTGTCTGGGTGGCTCAGTCGATTAAGCGGCTAACTTCGGCTCAGGTCATGATCTCTTGGTCCGTGAGTTCAAGACTCGCATCAGGCTCTGTGCTGACAGCTCAGAGTCTGGGGCCTGCTTCAGATTCTGTCTCCTTCTCTCTTTGCTCCTCCCCTACTTGCACTCTATCTCTCTCTCTCTCTCAAAAATAAACATTAAATTTTTTTTTAAAGAAAGACATTAATTAGCAATAATATGGCGATATGAAAAGAGATATATATTGGATTTCGTCCCTTGTTCTTGACACGGGGCTCCTAAAACCCCTATCATTTTTTGAATGCTAGAGGTAAGAAGAGCATTTTCGTTATTCGTAAGTGGCCTTTTTTAAAAAAAAATAAGCTCTAGGCCCAAGATGGGGCTTGAACTCAAGACCAGGAGATCAAGAGTCACATGCTTTACCCCTGAGCCAGCCAGGTACCCCCTAAGAAGCCTTTTTGAACCCCTGATTTTATGCTAATGAGGTAATTCTTAGAGGATAGCTAGTTGCCAGAGGAAGCAACTATGTAAGAAGAAGGTCAGAACTTTTGGCGCTCCCCAGCCCCTAGGGAGGGCAGAGAAGGGAGAAATGGATTTAATCACCAATGGCCAATGATTTAAGCAATCATACTTAGGTCATGAAGCCCCCATAAAAGCCCTAAATGACTGGGTTTGGAGAATTCCAGGGCTGGCAGACACATTAAGGCGCTGAGAAGGTGGTGAGCCCAGAGAGGCCAGGGAAGCCCCGTGCCCCTTCCCACGCAGCCTGCCCTATGCGTCCCTTCCATTTGGCTGTTCCCGAGTTGCCTTCTTTAGAATAAACTGACCATAGTAAACAAAGTGTTTTCCTGAGTTCTGTGAAGGGTTCTAGAAAATTATCAGACCCAAGGAAGGCGTTGTGGGAATTCCCCACTTAGAGCTGGGTGGTCAGAACAGGTCACAACCTGGGACTTGTGATCGGCCTCTGGAAGTGGGGTCAGTCGTGTGGGACTGAGTCTTTAGCCCGTGGGAACTGCCCGAAATCCATCTAGTCAATGTCGGAATTGCTTTAGGTAAGGAAAACCACCTATACATTTGGTGGTGTCAGAAGTGTTGTGAGTACGGTAGGAAACAGCTTTTCCTTTTTGTTGACCACGACTACTTTCTTAGAAAGGTACAGCCCTGGGGCGCCTGGGTGGCTCAGTCGGTTGAGTGTCTGGCTTTGGCTCAGGTCACGATCTCACAGGTCATGAGTTTGAGCCCCGCATCGGGCTCTGTGCTGACAGTTCAGAGCCTGGAGCCTGCTTCAGCTTCTGTGTCTCCCTCTCTCTCTGCCCCTCACACTCTGTCTCTCTCTCAAAACTAATAAATAAACATTTAAAAAAATAGGTTCAACCCTGATTTTAATGAAACCACAACATAGATTCTCTTTCTTTTTTTTTCACTTTTTAAAAAAAGTTTATTTATTTCTTTTGAGAGAGAGCCAGTGCGAGTGGGTGGAGGGGCAGAGAGAGAGAAGAGAAAATCCTGAGCTCTGACAGCTTGGAGCCTGACACAGGGCTCCAACTCACAAACCCACGAACTGTGAGATCCTGACCTGAGCCCACATCAAGAGCTGGATGTTTAACTGACTGAGCCACCCAGGTACCCCAATATAGTTTCTCTTGAAAATGTGTCTCAAACAGTTCCAGAGAGCTCTTTAGGACGAAGGCCCTTTTATCCCAAGGTATCTGGGATGCGGCAAGAATTAGGCCACACACGCTAAAAATTGTTTTAAAGATCCATTAGAATGTTACCCTCTGCCCCACATTTAATTCTTATTTCAACACTAAGATATTGTTTAAAGTTTTTATCACCATGAGGGGAAAAGACTTGTTAATAACCCGTGTCCTAAAGTTAGAGTTCTGTTTGGCTAATAGAAAAACCTAAACAGTGGCTTAAAGAACTGGAGGGTGCAGGCGGCGTTTTTTTGTTTGTTTTTCACACAACGAGAAGTTTGGAAGGGAGCAGCGATGTCAGGGCCAGTGCTTCTACAATTATCTCGCCGCGCCAAGGTCGCGGGATGGTGACTGCAGCTTCAGATAAGATGCCCAAGTTTGAGGCAGTAGGGCGTGAGCGCGTCACGTGACCATCCCTAGCCTGAAGGTCGGCCGGGAAGCTTAGGGAACTGTGACGTCATGAGTTGCTGAGCTTGAAGGTCCTCAGACCTTCCCAAGTATCAGAATCGCCTGGAGGGCTTGTGAGAACATGGATTGTTCGCACCCCCCTCCCCGAGTTTCTGATTCTGTAGGTCTCACGTGAGACCGGAGGGTTTGCATTTCCAACAAGCTCCTTGACGCTGCTGTTACTGCTGCTACTGGTCCAGAGACCACACTTGGAAAGCCCCCCCCTGACTTAGGGGGACCCCAATCCCCGCCTGGCACTGGCACACCGCTGTCCAGATGTGTGGCCACGTTAGCATTTATGAATATTTTTGCAGGTATATTTCTGCTTCCTCTCTGCACAGATGACAATAAATTCAAGCAGGGGCGCCTGGCTGGCTCAACCGGTAGGGCATGGAACTCTTGATCTTGGGGTTGTGTTTTTGAGCCCCATGTTGGGTAAAGAGTTTACTTTAAAAAGAAAGAAAGAAAGGTAGAAAGGTAGAAAGGTAGAAAGAAGGAAGGAAGGAAGGAAGGAAGGAAGGGAGGGAGGGAGGGAGGGAGGGAGGGAGGGAGGGAAAGAAGGAAAATAAACTCAAGCAAAAGCAAACCAAGAAGTCTTTGCAGACACCAGTTGGTCTTCAATGCATCCAGCCCTGTCTTTCTCAAGCCATGAAAGATCTTAGACTCTGACACCGGAACTCTACAGCTTCCTAACTTCCATTAAAATCAGGTGGATGGGCTGCCATGGACAATACTTTTAACTGAAGTTTATCCTTAAGGTACTATAGCTCTCCCGGCTTGCCTTATTCAGAGTTCCACAAGAAACAAATGATGCACTCAAATTAGGAATTTGGAGGAAAGGATCCTAAAGAGACTATTTCCAAAGGTGCCGGCAGGGTATAGATAAACCATACGGCCTAATCCCCTTGGGCTAGTAGGAAGGAGGCACACTATCACACCTATGCCTGAAGGAAGGTGAGTCAGAAAGGCTTGCAGGAACAGAGAGGTGTGTGCAGAGTCCCGCGTCAAGAACTCTGATTCCCAGGGAAGGACAGTGAGCCCTTTCCCACTGGGGAGTAAATACCCCAACCTCATCTCCTCCTTCCCTTTGCTCTGCCGCCAGCGCTATCCCTCAGCCAAACCCCAATGGAGCCCATTGATAGTATCCATTCGGGTCACAGGACAGAATGGAGACGGGGAAGGGACATCTGGACATCTGGAGGGACGACGAGAAACAACCGGCACAGACATCTTTGCATTTTATACCATTTCTTTCTAGGTATAGAATTAGTCTTTGTCTAAAGGAAACTCAAGTTGTGAAACAAAGAACAAAATTATTAGAAGAAATCCCTAAGTCAACAGTTCTCGGAGTATGGGCTGAGGACCCCCGAGGGCCTACAAGGTCAAAACGATGTTCGCAATAAAATAATGGTAGGACGTTATTGGCCTATTTCGCTCTCATTCTTTCAGGAGAATAGAGACTTCCCGGAGGCTCGAGGACATGTACTATTGCAACATACTGCAATGCAGTTACAGAGTCCAACTGTCTTCCATTAAACCCGAGATGAAAGAGATTTGCAAACGGAAGGCGATGTCTCCTTCCTTGCTAATATGTTTGCTTTAGAAAATACTGTGTTTTTCACCAAAAAAATTCCGTAGATGCGAACACATAAAGGGCTTATTTTTTTATGAGTGAAAAAAATATTTTTTAATTTCTCAATTTTAATTGCTGGCCCAATAAATGTGTATAGGCACAGCCCGCACAAACGAAAGCTCTTTGGGTACTTAACAATTTGTGAGGCTGCAAAGGAATTCTGAGAGCAAACTCTTAGAAAACTGTTCTAGATCGTACTCTACCTAAGGCTGGGCAAAGGTAGTCCGGCTTTAGCCAGTTTAAGGAGCTGGGGAGAGCGGGAAGGGAACAAAAAGGATGACACAGAAGGGAAAATGCCTGCCTTTCTTATCTCTACTGTCTTGTCTTCCCCTTTACTTCTTTTTTTTTTTTTAACGTTTTTCTTTTATTTATTTTTGAGAGACATAGAGACAGAGTGTGAGCAGGGGAAGGGCAGAGAGAGAGAGGGAGACACAGAATGCGAAGCAGGCTCCAGACTCTGAGACATCAGCACAGAGCCCGACGCAGGGCTTGAACTCACAGACCGTAAGATCATGGCCTGAGCTGAAGTCAGCCGCTTAACCAACTGAGCGACCCAGGCACCCCCCTTTACTTCTTTTTAAAGGTCCAGGGACCACACTTTGAAGACCACTGCTTTAGGCTAATCATGATCCATTGCCCGGCATTGGTACACTGCTGCCCAGATACATGGCCACGTTAGCATTTATAAATATTCTTAATGGCTTTACGTCTGTTGTATCCCTGCACAGATGAAAATAAACGCAGGCAGAGGCAAAACCAAGAAGTCTTTGCAGACACCAGTGGGTCTTCAATGCACCCAGCCCTCTCTTTCCCGAGCCGTTACCTTTTCTGATTTCCTCTTCCTACTGAATCCCTTTGTGGCTCCAATCCTAGGACACTTATCCTATAATACCTCATAGTACGATTATTTAGGTAATTTATCGTTTCAACTTCTACCTTCTCTGGAGGACACGAGTAGGAGCACATGTGTACACACACGTACGCCCACGCGCAGGACGAGAAATTCTTAACCTGGGGCCCACAAAGTCCGCGGGGATTGAATTCACAAGTTTATGAACTTGGACAGGAAAAAAAATCACACATTTATTTTTCCTGACCTCTAACTGAAAGTGAGCATTGCTTTCTTAAGAGTGTAGAAAGAAAACCCCAGTAGCACCCACCATACCTGTGACTTCACCAACAGAGATTATTGATATTTTTTTTATATCACATTAAAGTTGTTGGAGATCTCTTGAAATATCATTTATGCGCCATGTTATTTTGAAATTATAGGAATTATTAGACTCAGCACTATATCCTGTTATTTAAAGTATTCATAAAGAGGCTTATGTGGGGCACCTGGGTGGCTCAGTCGGTTAAACATCCGGCTTCGGCTCAGGTCATGATCTCACCAGTCTGTGAGTTCAAACCCCACATCGGGCTCTGTGCTGACGGCTCATCAGAGCCAGGAGTCTGCTTCAGATTCTGTGTCTCCCTCTCTCTCTGCTCTTCCCCTGCTCACGATCTGTCTCTATGTCTCTCAAAAATAAATAAACGTTAAAAAAGAATTTAAAGAAGAAGAAGAAGAAGCAGCAGCAGCAGCAGCAGCATATGTATTAGAAGCTGACTGGCTCAGTCAGTAGAGCGTGGGCCTCTTGATCTCCTAGTTCTGAGTACAAGTCCCAAGTTGGATGTAGAGCTTACTTGGGGGGAAAAAAAGAAACATACGCGTTACTGTATCACAAATTTGTTTGTTTAAGTTTGAATTAACTGTTTCAATATAACTGGGTTCCTTTGAAATTTTACAAAGTTTACGTATTTAAAAACATTATCCTGAAGGAATCCACAGCATTTACCAAACGGACACTTCAAGAAAAAAAAAAAGGACGGGGAGTAATAACCCCCGCTGAGGTGGTAATCTTCAATTCAGCAAGGACATTGTTTCTTTGGTTGTGCGTTGCACACAGAAGGTGTCCAAAGGGTACTGACTGCATTGCATTTGGGGGATTTCAAGTAGTTCACTGGATGTTTTCCTTTTCCTCAGTGCCGCCCCGCCAAGGCTGGGCCGGCCCCCACCCCACTTCCTCCCGAGAGAGGAAGTTGATCAAGCTATCGCCATCCTGCATGCAATCCCCACAGCCGTGGAGGCCAAAGCTGGCTGCCTCAGAGTCAGATGCTCCTTTGTGTCTTCAAGTGAGTGTCGTGCACATGAGATGATTGAGATTACGGTTACAACACAGTGGGTGGTAGCAGAAACACTTTTCACTTTGGAGCCCAACTACATAGCTGCTGCAAGCGGGTGCTTCGCTGGGGAGAGCTCTGCTCTCGCCATTGATGTAAGCATTTTAGCATTTGTGCCCAAGTTCATTTACATTATTCATTCGCTTTGTTATGTCTTGTTTTCTTTTTCCCGTAAACTATACATTTCTGCCAACTCTTCATCTTTTGCTTCTCAGCAGCACCGCCATTTGCTTATGCAATATGGTGGTTTGCTCATGCTTCGAAAACCCCAAGGAAACCTTGTGCTACTTTCCCCCTTATTTTTCTTCCACATCTGCAACGACTCCTTTCCTGTTCACTTGTCTGAAAGCTCTTTTTCTCCTGCAGCGAAAGCTGGGCATGAGTGCCGTTCTTAAGAATCGAAGCAGACTTTCCGATGGAGCAGACACCAAGGAGGAGAACAGAGGAGTAAAGCCACGGGTCGGTTATTCTATAAACAAGTATGACAGAGTTGTAAGAAAGCTCTCAATGAAAAAGTCGTGGCGAAAGGGACGCGCAGGACTTAAGTGCTATTAGCTTCAAAGGTTTCATAATAATGCCCACATGTAATGTCCTTGAGATAAAGGGTTATGTTTCTGGAAAATGGCAGAGACCTCAGCAGTTAGATAACTGGGCTAGAGGCAGGTATCTTATCAAGACGTGGCCGCAGAAAGAGTGAAGATCAGCGTTGAGAAATTCGGGCTTTGAGGCCAAGTAGAAACGGCGACAGGAGAGGAAGCCAGAGAATCCCAGCAGAAGAGCCGAGGACACCAGCAGCAGAAAAGGCTGGAAACTAAACCCGTGAGAGGGCAAACGAAGGCTTCTTATATTCTCCCTGCCAGGGACCAGAACTTCTCTCAAAGTGGGTTCAAACCTTAGCCAAGGGTTACGGCACAAAGCTGCAGAGGGTTTGGGGAAGCAAGGAGAGGAAAGACACTCCCTTACAGTGAGTTTCCAAGAGTTCCATGGTGGTTTTTTTTAAAGATTTTATTAGTTTGGGGCACCTGGGTGAGTCAGTCAGTTAAGCGCCCCATTTTGGCTCAGGTCACGATCACATGGTTCGTGAGTTCCAGCCCCACATGGGGCTCCGTGCTGAGAGCAAGGAGCCTGCTTCAGATCCTCTGTCTCCCTCTCTCTCTGCCCCTCCCCTGCTTGCTCGCAGGCTCTCTCTCTCTCTCTCTCTCTCAAAAATAAATAGATAAATATTTTTTAAAGTATCTTATTATTTTATTTTAAAAATAATCTTTATACACAACGCGGGGCTCAAACCTACAACCGCAAGGTCAAGAGTCCCACACTCCCTGGACTGAGGTGGCCAGGCACCCCACAGTCGTTTTTCTTTTGCTTTGTTTTCAAAAATTTTTGTTAGGGAAATTTTCAGGCACGCACGCACACACACACACACACACACACACACACATACACACACACATGCACACACACAGTAATATTATATAACGAACCCATGTACCTACCACACACTCTGAACAATTCTCAGCATTTTGACTGTACTACTTCAACCATAAACTCCCCTCAATCTTTTAAGGTTCAACTTTTAGCCCTCTGCTTTCTATACTATCACACAGAAGTGTGCCCCATTCTCATGACTCCAACTACTGTCTCAACGCATCTGAGCCCCAATTGGGGAGCAACAGCCCCTTCCTTTGATGTACCCTCAATGGCGTACTGGACCTGTTTGTTTCGAGGTCCCTGTGGCACTTCCGTCTGTAGCAGATAAGGTTGGCTGCCTTCCAAGCAACCTCCCCACCTTAATGTTCTGTCCTGCTATAAAATCTCCCTTCGTTGTTGATACCAGGGGAGGTCTAATTATCTTGCAGCCATTAATCTTCGTTAGTCTCAACTGTCCATGATAGTTTCATTTCCCTCTTTGGGTGACTGATTCAGGAAGGCACATATGTTTTCCATAAAGCTCTGCCATTAAGAGTTTTCCTTACTTTTATGAAGGAATAGGAAAAAGGTACTCTTTTCCTTTCTTGGAGCCACTCACTTGCTAGGTGACTCTGAGCACGTTGCTTAACTTCTCCATACCTCGGTTTTCTTATCTGTAAACTGGAGATGATAGAAACAACTAATGGGGTTGTTGTAAAGAGCAAAGGAATTAGTATACGTGAAGTGCTTAGAACTGTGTCTGCCCTGTCAATAGTGCCATTAGTTAGCACTATTTATTTGAACTATTGTCATTATTTTGTAAGGATGTGATGCTTGGAGCTATGGCAGCCATCTCGTGGTCAGGAAGGGACGAGCTCGAGGATAAAGACCAGCTCACTATGCACGAGAGAGGAGACATATGGAAAGGACTTTACCCATTGATGGTGTCAAGCTACTGAATTAAACAACCCTAGAACCACCCTACCCCTAAATTTCTCATTCAGTGAGATGATGATTTTGCTTGTTATATGTACCTCTTTGGTTGAATTTTCTATTTCTTGCAAACAAAAGCAGCCTAACTGATGCGTATGCCCTGAATCAGATGGCTTCCTCCCTAAGCTCGCCCACGTTTATTGCCTCCATCAAGGCATCAAAATTTCCCCATTTGGTCTTCTTTATAATTCCCCATATGTAGCCAGTTTGGTCATTGTTTCCTTCTAATTTTTTCTTTCCCTCTCTTAGCAAAGTTACCATTAGTGGCAAAACAAAACATAGTGCAGCTAAAGCCCTGAACTAGCCATCGTGAGAAGTGAGGGACTCATATAAGGTGAAAATACTGGTTACGGCCAACTTTGTCTTGTTCATAGCATCTAGCACATACTAGACATTCAGTGTATATTTGTGGAATGAATGGATGGAGGGATACATGGATGAGGCATTTTCCAAGGGAAGATATTTCATCAGAGAATAAATTTTCAGAGCAAGAAATCTTCCTCAGAGGTGCCTAGCTGGCTCAGCCAGTAGAGCACGTGACTCTTGATCTGGGGGTCATGAGTTCAAGCCCCACATTGGGCATAGAGTTTATTAAAAAAACAAAAACAAGGGTGCCTGGGTGGCTCGGTCAGTTGAGAGTCTGACTTCAGCTCAGGTCATGATCTCGCGGTTTGTGAGTTTGAGCATCGGGCTCTTGTGCAGACGGCTCAGAGCCTGGAGCCTGCTTCTGCTTCTGGGTCTCCCTCTTTCTCTGCCCCTCCCCTCCTCGCTCATGCGCTCTCTCTCTCTCTCAAAAATAAATCAAAATTTAAAAAATAATTTAAAAAACAAATAAATAAAAAAAAACAAAAGACTTCCTCTGCCAAATAAGTTTGTTTATTTGATTAACCACCAAACAAAATTGCTTCGGGACTTCTCAGAGCCTTTCAATAGGCTTCTATGTATTGAGAGAGTGAATCTACTATTCAGTGCCACCCCAGCTTAATTGGCCGAAGAGGCATTTTTTTTCTCTTGAATCAGTGTATTCTGGAGTTCTACAGAACATAGCTAGAGCAGTTGATCTCAAGCCGTTTTTGCCAATTTTGGCTTCAGACAGAAGAGAAAACTCTAGAACAACCTATACTTTTCAACCTTTATTGCTTTCCTATCTACTCATTCTCATTTCCCACTGCAAAAATAGTTGGGCATAACAGTGAAGGGTCACTCTATGGGAAAATTTAGGGAGATTACGTATGCATCTATTTTTGCAATTCTAGTACAGCTTACTGATTGTTTAAAACAGTGTGTACATATCCTAACATCTAAATATTGGAAAATCCCATGCTAAAACACTATTCGTGCAAATATGTACTACTGGATGTAGTAAATTAATTAAAACTCCAGCGCAAACTGGGGCGCCTGGGTGGCTCAGTCGGTTAAGCGTCCAACTTTGACTCAGGTCATGATCTCACTGCTTGTGAGTTCGAGCCCCGCATCGGGCTCTGTGTTGACAGCTCAGAGCCTAGAGCCTAGAACCTATGCTTTGGATGCTGTCTCCGTCTCTTTCTCTGCGCCTCCCTTGCTCACCCTCTATCTCTCTCTCTGTCTCAAAATATAAATAAACATTTAAAAAATTTGGGGCGCCTGGGTGGCTCAGTTGGTTGGGCAGCCGACTTTAGCTCAGGTCATGATCTCACGATCTGTGGGTTCGAGCTCCGCGTTTGGGCTCTGTGCTGACAGCTCAGAGCCTGGAGCCTGCTTCGGATTCTGTGTCTCCCTCTCTCTCTGCCCTTCCCCTGCTCATGCTCTGTCTCTGTGTCTCTCAAAAATAAATAAAACGTTAAAAAAAATTAAAAAAAAACCAGAGCAAACCGATAATGATAAAGCTTAACCGGGCATGAAATGGAAGAATAGCAGCTTTTTAAAGCCTCAACCAACCTACGACCGTGCTAACGAAGCACTGAAAATAAAGTGTCCTTCCTGAAAATTCTGGGAATTTCCACCAGCCATATATGTCAGGTGCTACAGCAGCTGTGCACGTCTGCTGTCTCCCCAGAAGAACCCTGAAGTCGTTCTCATTCAACTCTAACAAATCATAATTGTTGTGTATGAATCCCAGAGCTTCATAACCCTTAATAACTCAGTAGGTTTCAAGTAGGCCTTAGTTTTATGTGAAAACGAATGTCACTGGCATTGACCAAGCCGGTGTGTTCAAGAACAGGACATTACTTCTGAGGGTGACTTCGATGGGGCCTGCCTAGATTAGCACAACGTGCAAAGAGCCCATCTGTTTATCTCCCTCAAATGTTGGAGGCCGTCATGGAGGGCCCAAATTAGCCTTCGCCTCAGGCCTATTTTGTTAGCTGCCCCTCGTTACTGCTACCAGAAGAGTCCGGACCATCCTCGTCTCACACTTGAAGGATCTAATACCTACCAGTAATAAAAGTTACAAGCTGCTAAATGAGTCGCTAGCAGCTTAAGGTCTCCACGTCTCTCTAAGGGTGCTGAGAAGGAGGGGCGCCTGGCTGGCTCGGTGGAAAAAGCATGAGGCTTGATCTCAGGGTCGTGAGTTGGAGCCCCGTGTCGGGTGTAGGGATTACTGAAAAAAAAATAATAAATAAACTTAAAAAACCAAAAAGGTGATCAAGGGAACTTGAGAGCTACTTCCAATATTTAAAAAAACCTCCAGGAAAACATGCATTTCCTTGTCGTGAGTTGCGTTGGCCGCATTTTGTGTTTCGCGTCTGGAATCATCCCAAACCAGTGAAGAGATACCGGTTATCTCCTGGCGACTTGAAGTTCAGAATGATGGTTTTCTATCTCTGGTTTATAAAACATGCTAAAGCCATCCTCATCCTAGGTCTTGCTAACCGAATTCGCCCCATATTTAAAGCATAGGCTCCAGAGCCCGCTCGCTGCAGTCCCCAGAGACTTCCCCTGACTCTCACATTCTCCAACACTTCTTGATCATTTTATTACCCTACTTATTTTTTTAGTTTATTTATTTTTATTTAAAAAAATTTTTTTTAAACGTTTATTCATTTTTGGGACAGAAAGAGACTGAGCATGAGCAGGGGAGGGGCAGAGAGAGAGGGAGACAGAATCCGAAGCAGGCTCCAGGCTCTGAGCCATCAGCACAGAGCCCGAGGCGGGGCTCAAACTGACGGACCCGCGAGATCACGACCTGAGCCGAAGTCGGATGCTCAACCGACTGAGCCACCCAAGCGACCCTGGTTAGTTTATTTTTGAGAGAGAGAGACTGCGCAAGTGCACGAGTAGGGGAGGGGCAAAGAAAGGCAGACAGAGGATCCGAAACAGGCTCTGCGCACACAGCCCCATGCCGGGGCTCAACCCCGAGTACTGTGAGATCACGACCTGGGCCAAAATCTGACGTGCAACCACCGAGTCACCCAGGCACCTGTTATTTTGCTAATTTCTTAACGAGAGCTAATCCTACCCCCAAACCCTGGGTCCTTGTCTTTGAGGTCGCTTCTGAATCAGCATTGCCCACGTAAAATGTTCTCACCTGGATAGATCCTCAGCAAATGAAAGAAAATCACTTTCTGAATAAAACTGAGTTTAATTTGTAGGACGGTGGATCAAAATTCATCTATTTAATTTATATATTGTGTGGTGTCCTTAAAAAAATTCCTGGGGCGCCTGGGTGGCTCAGTCGGTTAGGCGGCCGACTTCAGCTCAGGTCATGATCTCCTGGTCTGTGAGTTCGAGCCCCGCGTTGGGCTCTGTGCTGATGGCTCAGAGCCTGGAGCCTGCTTCAGATTCTGTGTCTCCCTCTCTCTCTGCCCTTCCCCTGCTCATACTCTGTCTCTATGTCTCAAAAATAAATAAATGTTAAAAAAAATTTAAAAAAAACACCCTGAGGTTAAGCAGAAGTTTGCAAACTCTGTTTTTATCTCCCATATTTTTTTAGTATGAATATACATAGAGAGATATAGAAAGAAAATTACAATGAACGTCTATGTACTCTCCACCTAGAGCCAACAATTGTTCCCGCTTTGCTATATTCATTTCATCACTGATTATCTGCCTACATTTTTTTATACTATCGCTGAATTGCTTAAAAATAAATTACAGATATCATAACATTTACCCCTTAAGTACGTCACTATATTTCCCTAAGGAAGCTTCTCCTACCTAACTATAATACCATGATCATGCCCAGTAAAATTAATAATTAATTCAATGTTATCATCTAATATCCAGTTCTTTTTCAATTTTCCCCCATTTGTTCTAAGAATAGCTCTTATATCTGTTTTGTTTTGTTTTGTTTTGTTTTGCTTTTTCCTGTCTGGGATCCAATAAAGTTTTATTTATTTTGTTTTTAAATATTTTTAATGTTTATTTATTATTGGCAGACTGAGAGAGACAGAGCATGAGCGTGGAAGGGGCAGAGAGAGAGGGAGACACAGAATCTGAAGCAGGCTCCAGGCTCTGAGCCGTCAGCACAGAGCCCGACGCGGGGCTGGAACCCACAAACTGCGAGATCATGACCTGAGCTGAAGTCGGCCGCTTAACCGACTGAGCCACCCAGGTGCCCTCCAATAAAGTTTTATACACTGCATTTGGTCGTTCTATTTTGTAGGGGAAGAAAAAAGTTTTCCATATTTGGGGGTAGCATTTCCTGGACATCGTCAATCTCTTTACATGATTTTAATCTAAAATAAGTCCCCCTTCTTTTTTTCAATAACATCAATTTTTTAAAGAGGCAACTGTCGAAACAGTTCTAACAGTGTTAGATAACTAGAGCAAAGACATTTTCCCCCCATTTCCCTTGTTTACAAAAAAAAAAAGAACTTCCTGTTCTGAGGTTCTGAGATTTTCAATCTCAAACTAATCATCAGTTGATATGGTTCCAAATAAAACAGCCACTGGAGAAAAAAGAGAGAACTGTGAATTTACTAGATAAAACATAGGTTCCAGCAACCACTAGCTAGGACTCCTTGAGCAAGTGATTCAGCTGCCGCGAGGTTCATTTTCTGGTACATAAGAGGGAGATCATACCTACTTTGCAAAGTAAGGATTACCGTGAGATAATTACACGAATGCCGAACATAGCAGAGAAGCTTAATAAATGCTTGTTTCCTTCTCCTAAGTCCCTATTTGTTGTCAAAGAATGGGGTATTTCCAAATTGGTAAACTTCCCAAGTATGATTCTTCCTTTGAACATTTTGTTGCAAACTCCGTTGGAAAACATGAAGTCCATACTTACGTTTTACAGTCCATTTTACTTGCTTCGCTTGGGGCTGTGTTTTGAAAGTAATATCTCTGCGCCTTCTTTTTGAGTGTATTATGCAAACGATTTCCGAAAAGCACTTCTAAAAATAGTGTAAGACAAAGTCATGACTATTTTAAATTATATTTCTGCCAGCATTTTATCTTTTTTTAAAAAATTTTCCCCCAGTGTTTTCTTTATTTATTTAAATCTAAATCAGTTAACATATAGTGAAATAATGATTTCAAGAAGAGAAATCATTAGTAACTGCTCTTCCCGCCAAGTGTCCTCCTTAATGCCCATCATTCGTTTAGCCCATCCCTCCACCCTCCTCCCTCCCAGCAACCCTCAGTTTGTTCTCTGTATTTAAGAGTCTCTATACTTTGCCTCCCTCTCTGTTTTTTTCTTGATTTTCCTTCCCTTCCCCGGTGTTCATCTGTTTTGTTTCTTAAATTCCACATATGAGTGAAATTGTGATATTTGTCTTTCTCTGACAGACTTATTTCACTTAGCATAATACATTCTACTTCCATCCACATTGTTGTAAATGGCTAGATTTCTTTTTTTTTTGATCGCTGAGTAATATTCCATTGGACACACACACACACACACACACACACACACAGACATACATATAATATATACCACATCTTCTCAGTTGATGGACTTTCGGGCTTTTTCCATACTTTGGCTATTGTCGATAGAGCTGCTATAAACATTGGGGTGCATGTGCCCCTTAGAATCAGCATTTTTGTATCTTTCAGACAAATACCTAGTAGTGCAATTGCTGGGTCATAGGTAGTCTATTTTCAGGTTTTTGAGGAACCTCCATACTGTTTTCCAGAGTGGCTGCACCAGTTTGCATTCCCACCGGCAGTGCAAAAGGGTTCCTCTTTCTCCGCATCCTCCCCAACCTCTGTTGTTGTCTGAGTTGTTAATGTTAGCCATTCTGACAGGTGTGCGGTGGTAGCTCATTGTGGTTTTGATTTGTATTTCCTGATGATGAGTGATGTTGAGCATCTTTTCATGTGTCTGTTGGCCATCCCGATGTCTTCTTTGGAAAAGTGTCTATTCATGTCTTTTGCCCATTTCTTCAGGGGTTTATTTGTTTTTTGGGTGTTGAGTTTGGTAAGTTCTTTATAGATTTTGGATACTAACCCTTTATCTGATATGTCATTTGCAAATATCTCCTCTCATCCTGTCACTTGCCTTTTAGTTGCTGAGTGCTGCCTTCACTGTTTAGAAGCTTTTTATCTTGATAAGGTCCCAATAGTTCATTTTGGTTTTGTTTCCCTTGCCTCTGGAGACAGGTCAAGTGAGAAGTTGCTGAGGCTGAAGTCAAAGAGGTTGTTGCCTGTTTTCTCTGCTAGGATTTTGATGGTTTCCTGTCTTATGTTTACCTCTTTCATCCACTTTGGGTTTATTTTGTGTATGGTGTAAGAAAGTGGTCCAGGTTTATTCTTCCACAAATGGTTGTCCAGTTTTCCCAGCACCATTTGCTGAAGAGACCGTCTTTTTTCATTGGAGATTCTTTCCTGCTTTGTGGAAGATCAGTTGGCCATATGTTTGTGAGTCCATTTCTGGGTTCTCCATTCTGTTCCGTTGATCTATGTGTCTGTTTTTGTGCCAGTAACGTACTGTCTTGATGATTACAGCTTCGTAAAACAGCTTGAAGTCCAAAATTTTGATGTCTCCAGCCTTGGGTTTCTTTTTCCACATTACTTTGGCTATTTGGGGTCTTTTCTGGTTCCATACAAATTTTAGGATTGTTTGTCTAGCTCTGTGAAGAATGCTGGTGTTATTTTAATAGGGATTGCATCGAATGTGTAGATTGCTTTCAGTAGTATCGACATTTTAATAATATTTGTTCTTCCAACCCATGAGCATGGAATGTTTTTCCATTTTTGTGTGCGTTCTTCAATTTTTTTCATAAGTTTTCTATAGTTTCTCAGTATGGATTTTTCACCTCTTTGGTTAGGGTTCTTCCCTAGGTATTTTATGGTTCTTGGTGCAATTGTAAATGGGACTGATTCTCTGATTTCTCTTCTACTGCTTCGTTACTGGTGTATAGAAATACAATGCATTTCCGCACATTGATTTTTATATTCTGCAACTTTGCTGAATTCGTGGATCAGTTCTGGCAGTTTTTTGATGGTGTCTTTTGGGTTTTCCACATAGAGTATCTGCCAACATTTTATCTTGAAATATGACATTTAAAAAATAATAGAATACAATTTCAAACTACTTCGTGAAGGTATGGACACAGTTCTAATGAACCACCTTTAGAAATTAAAGAGGGGCACCTGGGTGGCTCAGTCAGTTGAGAAGCTGACTCTTGATTTTGGCTTAGGTGGTGATTGCGAGGTCGCGGAATCCAGCCCTGCCTCCTGCTTGAGATTCTCTCTCTCTCTCCCTCTGCCCCTCTCCTTGGCTAGGGCTCTCTGTCTATCTAAAATAAAAACAAAATAACTAGAGACATACATTTTGGATGAGTTTTCCATCTTGCTTGTGTTGCTCTTACTAATGAATCCATAAATCTTTGATATGTGTTTATTCTTTAAAAAGTAAAGAGATACATAGTAGATACAATTGTAATTTTTTAAAGACTTTTCTTCATTTTATTTATTTTAAAGAGAGAGAGAGTGTGTGTGTGAGTTGGGGAGAGACGGAGAGAGAGAGAGAGAGAGAGAGAGAATCTTAAACATGCTCCACCCTCAGTTCAGAGCCTGACATGGGGCTTGATCCCACAACCCTGGGATCATGACTTGAGCCGAAATCAATATTCAGACGCTCAACCAACTAAGCTGCCCAGGTACATCATAAAGACTTTATTTTTAAGTAATCTCTATACCAACGTGGGGCTCGAACTCATAATCAGGACTCACATGCTCCACCAACTGAGCCAGCCAGGTGCCCCTAAAATTAAAATTTTCTAAAAAATAATATAAATAAAAGCTACTTAATTATCTTTGAAGTGAAAGATTGTATAAGTCACTAAAGATTACAAAAAAGAAACTGAAAAGAAAATTATCCTTTTCAGGGTACCATATTTTAAAAGATACAGAATAGATAGAGTGGATTGTGAAAATTCTCTACTTAGAATCTCTTCTAGTAATCACTATATTTAAGGTTGAATTTGACATAGTAAATATCTCGAGAGGCGGACAAAAGGAGCCAGTCTTTCAAAACACAGTTTTCTTTCTTTTTTTCTTTTGATAGAAAGAGAAAGAGAGGGCATAAGTGAATGAGGGGCAGAGAGAGAGAGAGAGAGAGAGAGAAAGAGGGAGAGAGAGAGAGAAGCAGGGCTCACCTGAAGTGCGGCTTGAGCTCACCCCATGTGGGACCCGAACTCACAAACTGTAAGATCATGACCCGAGCCAAAATCAGATGCCTAACTGACTGAGGCACCCAGGCGCCCTCTTTTTTTTTTTTTTTTTAATGTTTAGTTATTTATTCTGAGAGCGGGGGAGGGGATAGAATCCCAAGAAGGCTCTGTGCTGTCAGCACGGAGCCCGATGCAGGGCTCAATCTCACAAACTGAAAGATCATGACCTGAACTGAAATCAAGAGTCCGACAGTTAACCACCTGAGCCACCCAAGCACCCCAAGTATAGTTTTCATTGGATTATTTTGGAACGTAATTGGTCATTAATAATAAATTCAACATAATTTTCAAACTATATGATAGCAGTTATCTACCCACACGGGACAACTATTTTGGTGGTTTTGTTGACACCAAGTTCATGCAATCAAGGACCAGGTAACACCAAATAAAGGTCATCGTGGATGAATTGTATAGCTCAAATCTAGAATTATAATAATACCTTTATAAAAATAAGTCATAGAAGAATGTATGTATATTTTTGTTTCTTACTGCCGGCTATATTTTGTGTGTGTGTTTTTAGAATGTTACACACAACTATCATAACCATTTTCTTTCACCATAACTTCCTAACGTTACTTATATTTACTTAATATAGGGTGATTATAGCATAAAGTAAAGCAGTTTGTGAATTTCAGTTACTACACGAATAGGCACAGGTTTGTTCATATTTATATGACCGTATTATGGTTAGTTTTTAATCGCCATCACACAGGAAAACAGACAAAAGCCAACGTGAGGGTTTAGACATGATCGTTAATATCCGTTGCAAAATACTTCCTCAAATAGGACAGATAGCTGACCGACCCCAGGAAATCTAATCTCCTTGTACTAAGCTGAAGTAAGTGAAAGTAGACAGTGCACTGAACGTGCTGTAAGATTATAGAGAAGAACGAAAGCACTGTGCTTTTATAATTTCCCAACATTGCAAGAGGACTCACCACCAACTGGAAGCTAGTAATCAGAAATAAGAGAACTATTTTTAAGCAAATTTCCTACCAATTAGTCACATGAATTCTCTTCTCTAGTCCCGCTGGCGTGCTCACTATGGAACCCCTCCCCTGCTCTCTCATCTCTGACCATGACAGCTCAGGAATCTTGCTCTCTTCCCTGAACTATGGTAGTAAGGTTTCTGGACCATGCAATTTAATACCTAATTATACACTGATTCGTGTCAGTCTTTCATTGTTTTAGATGTGTTCTATATTCTTTTGTCCACTCGGTTGTAGTCCCTGAGGCTAGGACCACACGTCAATGCTTTTTATGCTAAACATGGTAGGCACTAAGTAATGTCTTATAGGAAAATCTAAAAATAGCCTTTGGTTTCATACAACTACGCCTAGAACTCAAACCAAAAACACTTCATGTCTGTGCGGGGTAGAAAGGACACTCACTGGGCACCGATGTTTTCAAATTCATTCGGATCCTCTGGCTATAGTAAACATAAATCTACTCTAGTTGACTTAGCTAGAGAGATACCTACTATAAGCAGACAAGATGATTTTATGGAACCCAACTGCAGATGGGTGATTAAGACTGAAATTGGGGATCAGAAGGTCAGAAACCAGGCAATGTCTTTTTCGGAACGTGAACACGTTTTCTCTTTTTTCCATTTCTCCATCCAGCTGCTTCTGTCTCGCTGCGTAGGTGGAAGCCAGTTTCCCTTGCCAGCCTGTGTCTTGGCATGTGGCTTCTCCACCAACAACCTTCCATAGTCTTACAAGTCCAGGACCTGTGGGTAACTGATGCGGGCCTCACATCCCATTCCAAATTTCTGACAGAAAAATACAACTGGCCTGTGATTGGGTCAGATAGTATTCCCTGGCACCGTCAGCTGCCACATGGCTAGCAAGGGTCACGTGGTTTGACGTTTAGTCTCAGCAGAGCTATGGGAACAACTTTCAAAGAAGAGGAAAGACAGAAGGCAGGCAACTTGACTGGTGCAACAATTACAGTTCGAATCCACAGGAAATTGCAACGAAAGTTTTGTAGGTGTCTTCCCAGCTCGTAACTCTCTTCTCCTGACAATTACCTGACCCTGTGGGGTGGGGCCCCAGTGAACACATTTGCACTAAAGAACACTATCCTCCTGGTTGGCTGACCAAACAGGGTGATGACTCTTCCCAAGCCAGGTCAAACTGGTTTTCTCCTGCGAAGATTGATTTGAGGCCAAGAAACTGCCCCTCAGACTAGGCTAGTCTTTTGAGAGGAAAAGCTGTGGACTCAACTGTTTGAGAACCATCTTCCCCCTTTCCGTACTCAGAAAAGAGAATGGGGGCATCTGGGTGGCTCAGTCGGTTGGGCGGCCGACTTCAGCTCAGGTCATGATCTCGCGGTCTATGAGTTCGAGCCCCGCGTCTGGCTCTGTGCTGACAGCTCGGAGCCTGGAGCCTGTTTCGGATTCTGTGTCTCCCTCTCTCTCTGCCCTTCCCCTGCTCACGCTCTGTCTCTCTGTCTCTCAAAAATAAATATAAACATTAAAAAAAATTAAAAAAAAAAAAGAAAAGAAAATGAAGCAGATACCGTTAGGAAGCAGGGCTGAGACTAGAGAGCAAGCCCTGCCCCCTTCTTCAAGGCGGGAACGATTTCCACGTCCAGAAGCCCACTTGAGTTCTACCCTTGAGATCTGTGAGGCATCTCCATGTTATTATTATTATTGTTATCTTTGGCTTGTATTAGCTTGAGTTGGTTTCTGCTTATTTGCAACCAACATAGCTGTAAGCGAGAATCCAGACTAAAAGTAAGAGTCTTTCCTACACTTGACCGTTGAGACAAGTCAGTCATGTTAAGATGCCAATATTTTGTTGCCATGAAAAGTTTCTAAATTTATCTTGGAGACTCACATATCTGTGTGGCTATAGACTACATCTGTTGGTGACTCATGAGGATTAAATAGTATGGGAGGCCGATTCTCAGTTGGGTGCTGTACGATTCTTGAAAGAGAACAATTTATGAAGGGAAATTGGCCTTGAAATTTTTTATCATTGACTGCGTGTCTGTTATTACAACTGGTGCTTATTATCGTTTTCAAAGCACAATTACATGCCTTCCCTTATTTGACATTCACAGTGTTCCTCTGAGAAAATATAATTCCTATCTCATAAATGAAGAAACTGAGGCACAAAGAGATCAGGGGATTTGTTCAGTATCGTTCATCTAGGAAGGCTACAACACAAACTCAAAACCAGTGATCTTTATATACTTCTGACTCACATTCGGTCTTCTCACGGCCAGAGTATGTATGTACTCATCTATGTGTGTACATATGTATGTATGTATGTGTGCTTGTATGTATGTATATATATGTGTATGCATGCATGTATAAAAACTCTCTTTCCTATTGAAGAGTTAGATAGGTACAGAAAGTGTACCAATCCTAAAAGTAGAGCTCAGTGAATTATCACAAAGCAAACACACCATGTGATCACCAATGGGGCATGAAAGTGGGTATGCCCAGCACTTCCTTCTGCCCCCTCCCAATCACTATTCCCTCCCTCTTCCCAAAAAGAAATCAGTCTCTTGATTTTGACACCATAGATTTGCCTATTTTCAAACTTCATATAAATGAATCGGGCAGTAGGGATACTTTCGTGTTCAACAGTTTTTACTCACGTGAGATTCATCTACTTTGTTGTCTGTAACTGTGGTTCATGCGTTTCTATTCCTATAGAGTATTTCATTTTATGAGTATACCACAATTTACGTATCCTCTCATCTAGAGATACTTGGATTGTTTTTAGGTTCGGGCTATCATGGATGCTGGTGTCATGAGCGTTCGTGGGAATATCTCATGGTGTGCCACATGCTGGCCCTATTGAGCAAATACCTCGGAAGGAAATTACGAGGTCACAAGTTCAAATGTAATGCCTCTTGCAAGGCAGTTCTCCAGGTGGGTGGATCAACTTGCACTTCCACCCCACTGAGAGAGGAAAATTTTGGCCGTTCCATATCCTCATCGACACTTGTTATTTTCTACTTCTAACTTAAGCGTTCTGGTGGGGCGCCTGATGGGCTCAGTCGGCGGAGCGCGCCACCGTTGATCTCGGGGTCGCGAGTGCGAGCCCCAGATTGGATGTAGAGATCGTTTAAAAAGAAAATCTTAAGAAAAAAAACACACATTCTGGTAAGTGCGTATAGTACATATCATTGTGGTTTTCATTTGGTTTTCCCTGGTAACTGATGAGCGTGAGTAGATTTTTATGTTTACGGCCCTTTAGGTATCTCCTGTGAAAGGCCAGTTCAAGTGTTTGCCCAATTTTCTACCGATTTGTAAGAATTCTTTATGTGTTCTGAGAAACATGCATTATGTTCAGTAATAAGCATTGCAAATATCTTCTTCCCCTCTGTGGCTTGTATTTTCAACCTTGAATTTTTTTAAGTTTTTTACTTATTGAAGTAACCTCTACCCCCCCTCATGGGGGGGTCAAACTCATGACCCTGAGATCAAGAGTCCCATGCTCTACCGACTGAGCCAGCCAGGTACCCCTCAATCTTGAATTTTTGACATGAAAGAAATTAGAGCATCTTGTTTGCACTTCTCTGCATCCTTAAAAAAGGTGATGATTTGGGGGTGCCTGGGTGGCTCAGCTGGTCTGAGCATTTGACTCCTGATTTTGGCTCAGGTCATGATCTAGCAGTTCGTGGGTTTAAGCCTTGCATTGGGCTGCGTGCTGACAAATTGGAGCCTGCTTGGGATTCTCTCTCTCCCTCTCTTTCTGCCCCTGCTCCACTCATTCTCTCTCTCTTTCTCTCTCTCTCTCTCTCTCTTTCTCTCTCCGCCACAAATATGAAGGTCACAGAGTATGTCTGAAGCCCCACCGGCTTGCAGGACGCGCTGTGTAACAAAATGGACTTCCACTTACAGGAGGCAAAAGGGAGGAGGGCCCAGGGAACAACGGGGAGCCCATAAGAAGCACTGGGCTGGCATCATCCGAAAAGGAACGTTGCATCTCTGCCCTGCAGTGGGGGAAGGAGCCGCCCAAAGCCCAAGTTCGAGGGAGTTATTAAAAACTGACAGCCAGAGACATGTTGTCTGCATCAGGGCGCTACAGGCAGTCTGTGGAGGGAGAGGGGGGCACTTCTGAGGAAAAGGCTGGAGAAAAAGAGTCAGCTTTGGAGCGTCTCCATACCCAGAGGGCACTGATGCCAGATGACACGGCGCCCGTCCTACGAGACAGTTTCCCTCTTCCCCTAATCCGCTTTTCCCCCTGGCACAGAGAGGGGAGGTCAGCCCTGAGCCACAGGGGAAGCGGTGTGGGAGGAGGGGAGCCTCTGACCAGGCACCGCCCCCGCTCAGGTCCTGGGGCCCCGAAGCAGGCCTGAGCTGGGGAGGCAGAGGAAGTTTCGCTCTGAACATGTTTGGAATTTTGAAATTGCCCTTGATGAGACCGGGGTTATGTGACTATAAGCCTGGACTGGAATCTTCTCCAAATGCTCTCCTCCCCTGTTTCTGGGCTGATGCTTAATTCGTCTCCTGAGTTTTCAACTTCGATTATTAAAATTTTCATCTCCAGAAAGTCTATGTGATTCTTTATCAATGTGCTTAACCACTTTTTTTTTTTTTTGTAGTCTTTTTGTTCCTCACTCAGATTTGGAGCCACTTTTATTTCTTTGTTTGTTACAAAGAGTGCTTTTCTGTGGGGTCTGACGGTTGCCATCTCTGAAATCTTTGCAGATCTGTTTTGTCTGTTTGGTTTCTGCTAACTCTTGCTTCGAGTGCCTTATTTCCTCGTGTTGTTAGACTCTCTAAACTGTGAGCCGAATCGCTGGACTTGGCGTTTTATCTGTGGAATTTCTTTGAGGTCCAGGTTGAAACTGTAGACCTCCTGCCTGTTGCCTGGGGGAACTACCAGCCAGAGATGACTCGGAGTTCAATGGTCATTTGAGGTTTCAAACCTCACTGGGAACATGCCTTGGGACTGAAAATCCACTTGCGGCCAGTTTGTGCTGTAATTGCTCAGGGGAGATTTTTCTATGGTATCATCCTCAACCAGAGACAAGTTCAAGACAGGCCAGTATCCTGCTGTCTACTTCTGAGTGAGAAGCGTGTTTCTCTTTGGGATCTCTGTGGTCCCAGTTTTATCTGGATCTTCTAGTACATGCTCTACTTGGGTAGGCACTAGGCATTTATTTCCTGTCCCCCAAACTCAGTGCCACCATCAAAGTGGAAGCCTACGGCCACCAAAGCTCTTCACAAACCTTAAAGCTAAGCCAGCTTTGGTGCTTACTTCCCTTCTGAGAATCCCTGCTTTCACTTCATGTTTGGCTTTGGTAGTTTTCCTTGTATCATGCTAGTTAGCATCACATTTGAAATACCGTTTTTGGGGGCACCTGGGTGGCTCAGTCGGTTGAACATCCGACTCTTGATTTCTGCTCAGGTCATGGTCCCAGGTTGTGGGACTGAGTCCTGTGTCGGGCTCCACACTGAGCGTGGACCTTGCTTGGGATTCTCTCTCTCTCTCTCTCTCTCTCTCTCTCCCTCTCTCTCAAAATTAAAAATGTTTTTTAAAAGATTGTTTTCAATAATTCATCCCAGGTTAAAACTCAAACTCAAGTGGGGGTTTCCCAAACTTCTTAGAGCCTTCTGTTTGCTCACCAAACCCATGTTACTTTCCTCCTGGGCGCACGTACTTCTGGAAATCTGGACAAGACCCCTCTGTGTGTGAAAAAGATGAAAGGACTTTTTGTTATCTCAGAGCAACTAGATATATGGCTGAGTTTTCACGCAGTCAGGGGGGTTTAACTGCAACTGGTGATGACAAAGAGAGCTACTTTAGTTTTGTTTTTTTTTTTTAAGTAGGCTCCGCACTCAACTTGGGGGTCAAACTCATGACGCTGAGCTCGAGAGTCGCGTGCTGTACAGACTGAACCAGCCAGGCACCCCTAGGGCAAGCTACTTTCGTTCATAGCTATGGATACCTTTAACATTTCTAAAGAAACATCGAGAAGGTGGTACTACTTCATCAGGGCACCTAACTGGCTCCAGCTATGGAGCACGCGACTCTTGATCTCAGCGTCGTGAGTTTGAGCCCCACGTTAGGCGCAGGGATTACTTTTTTTCAAAAAGTGGTAGTAGGGCCTCCAAGCTATTGAAGTAATCCTGCAGAGGAGTGAGTTTGAGGCCTCAGTGGAATGGAGGACCCGTTGACAGATACTTAATATAAGCGAAAGCTTGCTGCTCTCGGGCAAACCAGCCAAAACCCCCAGAGCTCATCAATCAGGCTCTGGATGTTTAGCGACTGCAGCTTCTCTAGTATATACAGTCCCAGCTTTGCAGACGACCCCAAGTGGGGGGTTAGCAAACCTCCCACAGCCTCTGCGGGAGAGAATGGTTGGTGCTTACCCAAGCCGTGCCACTTTGCTCCTGGACCGCGCTTCCTACCCTCTCTTACGGGTAGGTGTCATCTGAGTTTTTGGCCAATGGAGCGTGGAGAATATGAGCGTCTTCAGCCTGGCCTCTCAAACTCTCCTGCCTAGCGATTGGCGAGCTGCAGCTATTGGCTAGATGTTATTGCCCCTGCTTCTCCCTGGTGGGGGTTGAGTCTGTGTTGATTCTTCCATCTGGTGAGCCTCTTTGCTCAACCAGACCATCAGCCAGGAAGGTTGATGGGAAGATACAGGACTTATGAACACTGAATAACAGAATTTAAGTGGCCCATCCACACTTGCTGATACCTTATCTTAACTCTGGTTATCTCCCTCGTTCTCCTTCCTCTTGCTGTAGTGTTTAAAATGGACACAATAAACCATGTGACTTGAAAACCAAAACCAAAACCAAAACCGGCGTGATCTTCCTCTTTTGCCACTGGAAGCAAAGGTTCGAAGGCTCTGGAAAATGGCAGACCAGGGGATGGAAGAAACTTGAGAATCCAAGCTACCAAACAGAAGGCCATCCGTGAAATGCTAATCGGTATTTGACTGAGAGAGAAATTTAATTGTATCAGGACACTGAGATTTCAGAGTTTCTCTGTTACTACAGCTATTATCTTAACAAATATAATGCACGGCATTCTGAAAGTTCAGCAAAAACCGAATGTGGTTGTGGACCCTGCCTTAACAACCCAGGTCATTGGATCTAACAACTAGACTTGGATGCACTGCTTTATTCTGTCACTATCTCCACCTTGCTGGTTGGCCACAGGGTTTGTTAACGACTGAGCATCACAAGCATACAGTTTCACTGCAACGAGCTAACAATGAGAAGTCCATGGGCCTGCGTATTATTTATCCAGGAGACCAAGGAGGGACTGAGCTAAGCAAGCCTGGCCAGGGTCTGCCAGTTACACATACTGATAAAAATGTCTTCGTGCTTAGTGTGGAGCCTGCTTAAGATTCTCCCTCTCCCTCTCTCTCTCTCTCTCTCTCTCTCTCTCTCTCTCCTTTTTCCCCTCTCCTCTGATCACATCCTCTCTCCAAAAACAAAATTAAAAAATAAATAAATAAATAAAATAAACAAAACCCCCCTACATTTTAAAGGATAGCTTACATACTCAAAAAAAAAAAATCTGGGAACCATACTCAATAAATTGGCAAGAAGGGGTGCTTAGGTGGCTCGGTTGGTTAAACATCTGACTCCTGATTCTTTTTTAATTTTTTTAATGTTTATTTATTTTTGAGAGAGAGAGAGAGCATGAGCAGGGAAGGGGCAGAGAGAGAGGAAGACAAGAATCGAAGCAGCTTCAGGCTCCAACCTGTCAACACAGAGCCCCACGCGGAGCTCAAAATCACGGACCGCGAGATCATGGCCTGAGCCAAAGTGGGACGCTCAACCGATTGAGCCACTCAGGGGCCCCCAACTCCTGATTTTTGTCATTATCTCACAAGTCATGGGTTCGAGCCCCATGTGCGGAGCCTGCTTGGGATTCTCTCTCTCCTTTCTCTCCGTCCCTCCCATGCACTCACTCTCTCTCAAAAATAAATAAAACTTTAAAAAATATATATAAACTGGCAAGAACTACAGAAAAGTAGGTTAATGAGAACTCCAAAACCACAACATAGGCTACATGTCTTGAAAGTATCATTTGGGGCGCCTGGGTGGCTCAGTCGGTTGAGCGTCCGACTTCGGCTCAGGTCATGATCTCACAGTCTGTATGTTCGAGCCCTGCGTCGGGCTCTGTGCTGACAGCTCAGAGCCTGGAGCCTGCTTCACATTCTGTGTCTCCCTCTCTCTCTGCTCCTCCCCCACTCATGCTCTGTCTCTCTCTGTCTCAAAAATAAAAATAAAACATTAAAAAAAAAGTATCATTCCTCGGATTACTTTTTTTTTTTAATTGTAAATCCAGTATAGTTAAAATACAGTGTTCTATTTGGGTTAATATTTGTTAATATAACAGCTATAGTTATATTATATATAACATATAATATTATGTTATTATATCTGTTATATATAATATCTGTTATATGTTATATAATATATATTATATATATATATAACAGAGAAACTCTAAAATCTCAAGGTCCTAATACAATTAAATTTCTCTCAGTCAAATATCAATTAGCATTTGACAAATGGTGTTCTATTTGGTAATTTAAATTCTTGAGTTTCTTCCACCCCCTGGTCTGCCATCTCCCAGAGCCTTACGGCCTTTGCTTCCAGTGGCAAAAGAGGAAGATCACGCAGGTATTGGTTTTAGTTTTGGTTTTAGTTTTGGTTTTGGTTTTCAAATTATATGGTTTATCGACTCAATTTTAAACACTACAGCAAGAGGAAGGAGAATGAGGTAGATAACCAGAGTTAAGATAAGGTATCAGCAGCATGTATAATAAATGTATGATACGGTGATTCAACAATTCTGTACCTCCGACTTCGGCTCAGGTCATAATCTCACGATTCGTGGGTTCGAGCCCCGCGTCTGGCTCTGTGCTGACAGCTTGGAGCCTGGAGCCTGCTTCGGATTCTGTGTCTCCCTCTCTCTCTTTCCCTGCCCCACTCCTGCTCTGTCTCTCCCTGTTTCTCAAAATTAAATAAATATTAAAAGAAAATTTAAGACGAGTGTACTCTTAATCCCCTTCGCCGACTTCACACATGCTCTCCCCCACCCCCTGGGTTACGTACTAACTAAAAAAGAGAAAAGCTGCTTCTACAAAGGAGGGACCTGGCAGACGCCATCTTAACTAAGTGATCTAACTTCATATCACCAATAATGGGTCAAACGATATTACCTGTCTTCCGAAGTGAAAAAATGGAAGGACACAGCGTCTTCTGTGTAGCATATTTGTGAAACGTTTAGCCTGCAACTAATCTGGGGAAATAACGAGGTAATTCCAGATTATGGGACATTCTACAAGACAACTTGCTTATAATCTTCAAAATTATTCTTATTTTTAAGGAGGCTCTACCTCCAATGTGGAACCCTGAAATTATTATTATATTCTGTTTTATATATTATTATATATATATTATTGTTGTTGTTATTTTAAGTCAACTCTATGACAATGTGGGGCTTGACCTCACTACCCCCAGATCAAGAGTTGGTTGCTCCCAAGTGAGCCAGCCAGGTGCTTCATCCTCAAAATCATTAATGTCGCAAAAGACCAAAGAATGCAAGAACTTTTCCAAATTAGATTACGGGAACATGAACATTGATTAAGTCCTAGTTTGGGAAAGAAAAAACCCAAACTCTTTTAAAGGGCATTTGGGGAATATTTTAAAAAATCTGGGGGCGCCTGGGTGGCTCAGTCGGTTAAGCGGCCGACTTCAACTCAGGTCATGATCTCATGGTCTGTGAGTTCGAGCCCTGTATCAGGCTCTGTGCTGATGGCTCGGAGCCTGGAGCCTGCTTCCGTTTCTGTGTCTCCCTCTCTCTCTTCCCTTCCCTTGCTCACGCTCTGTGTCTATGTCTCTCAAAAATAAAATAAAAACGTAAAAAAAAAAAATCTGAATATGTATTAGGTAATACAATATATTATATCAATGATACATTTCTGGAGTGAGGTCATAATATCGTAGTTATATAGCAGAATGTCCTTGTTCTTAGAAAATTATATTGGGTATTTAGGGGTAAAATTTCATGGCATCTAGAACTTATTTCGAGGGATTTAGCAAAAATTAAATCTAGGTAGGTAGGTAGGCAGACAGATACAGAGCAAGCAAATGTCTCCAAAGTGAATGATAGTTGAACCTAGGGTAAGGGTATATGGGCGTTCACTCTGCGAGTTTTTCCATGTCTTGTAGGTTTAACATTTTCAAAACAAGCGCTTCAGAAAGTTGCAGCGGTTTCGTCGTGCTTCTGAATGGTGCCTAAGAGTTTACGCTGCAGGCGCGGCCAGGATATGACACAGGAACGGGTCTGTGGGCAGCCGCCATGTTGAACGTGCCTGTCAGTCTCTGGCAAAACTCACGTAGCTTCTCACAGGTCTGGCGTAATTCAATAGAAAGTTTTAAAAATGAGAGTGGGAAAGAAAATCCCCAAAGGTCGCACCGCTTCCCAGTAGCGGAGCTGGGATATACACCGTGGTCACACTTTTTTCCCCCCTCTCTGGTCAGCCCAGTCCAGAACCTTGCTACACCCCAAAATCAAGTAACCTACTCCTCAGTTTTGTAGGGGCCAGTCTTGAAACTCATTTTTAAATCACTCCCGAGGGCTAAAGATAGTTACAGAATAAAAGGGTAAGAATGCTTTCAAAATACTGCTTTATTAAGCCAAGCTCGAGAGTGCATTTGGGGTTTATAAGAGGGTTTGAAGAACTTAATAAAATGGTTATTTAAAAACAAGAGAACAAGAGGCTCTCTTGACAGGGATTTAACAAGAGTTTTAGGAACAGTTGGGAAAGACTCACTCCCAGGGAGTCTAATTAATGTGTCGGATTTGTGGGGGAGAAACGAAACGCTGACGTGGAGGAATAGTCTGAGAAATTAGGTTTTAGAAAAGTCACGAAGTCGTACAATAACGGACTTTTGTATTTTTCTCTCCGTCTTTCAAACTTCTGTCCCCAGACCTGCTCTTGTTGCCCTGTCAGTACTCTTAGCTGCTACTGTTCCTTTAACCAAGAGCTGAACGGAAGCGTCTCCTAAAATCTGGGTCTCTGGTCTTAGCCTCTTGCCAGGCCCCACAAGCCCATTTTCCACTGCTTCCAGAATCGTGGATCCATTCCGTTAACGTCTCACACTCAAAATAAATTCTTTATTCTCCTTGGAATTTGGCCCTCCTTCTGATTTCCTTGTTCCTGACCAGTTAGCTGCTTCACGCCTGGGATTTTCTTTGTAAGCTTTATTTATTTTTGAGAGAGAGAGAGAGACAGAGTGTGAGCTGGGGAGGAACAGAGAGAGAGGGAGACACAGAATCCGAAGCAGGCTCCAGGCTCTGAGCTGTCAGCACAGAGCCTGACGCAGGGCTTGAACTCATGAACTATAAGTTCAGGACCTGAGCCAAAGGCGTCCGCTTAATCACCTTGGATTTTTTTTTTTTTTAATCCCACCTCTCCTCTGCCCTAGACGTAGTCCTGTTCAAAATTCTGTGTACTCTACTTTCACGAAACCTTTTGTATCTCTGCCCCAGTCTTTCCCTTCACGTTATCAGTTCTAATCACCTCTAACCCAGATTGCTCAAGCCGTATACTCCTGACATTTTGGACAGGGTAATTTCGCGGTTGTAGGGGTTGTCCTGGGCATTGAAGAATGTTTAGCAGCATCCCTGGTCTCTACCAACTAGGTGCCAGTAACACTCCCTCAGCTATGAAAACTGAACGTGTCCCTAGACATTGTCGAGTGT
Organism: Paguma larvata; assembly: GCA_030068075.1. Lineage (NCBI taxonomy): Eukaryota > Metazoa > Chordata > Mammalia > Carnivora > Viverridae > Paguma > Paguma larvata. Next base: position 74,026,125 of record CM057836.1, read on the forward strand.
CCCCTGATGGATGAAATCACCCCCGGTTAGAACCGCTGTGAAAATTGCTGTAAGTGATTGCCATAGCTCTCTATCAGAAACACCTTCTGGGCCGTCTGGGTGGCTCAGCTGGCTGAGCATCTGACTCTTGGCTCAGGTCTTGATCTAGCGGTTCATGAGTTCGAGCCCCACATAGAGCTCTGTGCTGACGGCACACGGAGCCTGCTTGGAGTTCTTTCTCTCCCCCCCACTCCCTCCCCTGCTCATACCCTCTCTCAAAATAAATAAATAAACATTAAAAAAAAAAACCCATCTTCCCATCTACTAGCAGGTGATATTCTAGACATTGCTACCGGTTTACTCTTCTTATAGTTTAGCTGTGATCATACTATTTCCCTGCCCATAAATTTTCAGTGGCTTCCTACTGCCGCCAGAGTAATGCACAAATTCCTCAGCTTCGCCTTTAAGCCCCCCTACCATACGGCCCTAACTTAGGTCTCCAATATATTTCCCACTGTTACTCTTTATATCCTTTGTTTCAGCTTTGTGACCTCTGAAACTTTGCTTTGAAGATTTATTCGTTCATTCAACAAACCTTTATTCAGTCAACAAACCTTTATTGAGCAACTATTATGTATTAAGGGCTATGTCGGCGCTGAAGCTATAAGTAGACACTGCCCCACCATCCCTCATGGAGTTCAGCACAGAGAGCCGAGATTAAGAACGGTCTGGATGCCAGTTGTCTTGGCCTGCCTCACCTTCTCTTCTGCATCTTCCAGCAACGCAGCCTGCCTGTCTTGCAGGGCCCCTTTGCATGAGGTTCAGATAGGGCTGATTCATCATTCCCCATTTTGGAGATGAGGAAACTGACGCTCAGAAAATTGGAAAAGGAAATTCAGACTTGGGGGAAGTTCAGTGTCATTTCCAATCGGCTGGCGCGAGGTCACAGCGCTGGGGGATTGCGGAGCCAGAACTCGAAGGCAAGCATTTGAACTCCAGGCTCCGTCTTCTTGACCTTCATGCTGCCCTGATTCGCGATTAAAGAAATTAGAGGATTCATGTCATGACCGGAATCTCCCGGGCATCAGTATCTCAGCTGCCAGAAGGCTCAGCCCGTGCTCGAGTTGGGGAAACGTAACCGCAAACGAAATCTCTCAATCCAGAAAAGCGCTCCCCAAAATTAGAAACAAAGAGAGAAACTTTAAATTTGAACACACAAAAACTCAGAATCTGATGTGCCACCCAGGTAACCCACGACGGGGACTGCAAAGACAGAAAGGAATCTCCCTCTTTCGTACAGCTAAGCGGGTATCACCTTCGTGGCTATTAGCGAGGTTTTGCGATTTGGAGTCCGGGGACAAGTCAGCCCCCTCTCCTTCCAGGAAACGGGGAGATTGAGTTTTATCTTCCTCGAGGATACGGAAACATTCCTGAATTGTGAGATTGGCCGAGGACTTGTTTAGCCATTAAAAAGATTGACATACGGGGGTGCCTGGGTGACTCACTAAGTTAAGCGTCTAACTCTTGATTTCGGCTCAGGTCATGATCTCACAGTTCGTGGATTGAGTCTCGCGTCAGGCTCTGTGCTGACAGCGTGGAGCCTGTTTGGGATTCCCTCTCAGCCCCTCTCCTGCTCGCTCTCTCTCTCTCTCTCTTATAAATACATACATACAGGGGCGCCTGGGTGGCTCAGTCGGTTGAGTGTCCGACTTTGGCTCTGGTCATGATCTCACGGTTTGTGGGTTCGAGCCCCACATCAGGCTCTGTGGTGAACACTTCCTCAGAGCCTGGAGCCTGCTTCGGATTCTGTGTCTCCTTCTCTCCCTGCTCCTCCTCCACTCGCACTGTGTCTCACTCTCTCTCAAAAATAAATAAATGCAAAAAAAAATTAAAAAAAATACATACATACATACACACATACATAAACATTTTGAAAAAAAGAAAGACTTACTTACATTTGAAAAGGACAGAGAGAGAAATTCAGAAAGGAAAAGGAGAAGGGGAAAGTCTCCTTCCTCAGTTTTCAGGGGCGGGTGGGGAAAATCTGTATTTAACCTCATACTTTCTAGAATTTAAGATCAGTCAATATTCTCAGATGGACTTTATGTACTCTATTTTCACTCCCTTTGTTTATACTTAATTTTATGTTGCTTTGAACATTTTTTGAAGAGATTTTCTGGGACCCATATAAAAACTCCTGTCCTCTTAGCTCACGGTTTTTTTTTCTGCCAAGAAGAGGAATTCAATAAGTCTCGTGAAATGATAGACAGTGTTCAGCTCCAAGGACTTGAGAGGAACCGCGAAGCTGTTGAGATTCGTCCATCCCCCACCAGAGCAGCACCGGCCAGGAGCTAGGCATCGGCAGGACCCAAAGGTCATAGACGAATCTGCCCTCTCAGAGGTTGTGACCAATCATTTCCCAAAGAAATATGGAGTAGAGGGGGCGCCTGGGTAGCTCAGTCGGTTGGGCGACCAACTTCGGCTCAGGTCACGATCTCACGGTCAGTGAGTTCAAGCCCCGTGTCGGGCTCTGCGCTGACAGCTCAGAGCCTGAAGCCTGCTTCAGATTCTGTCTCCCTCTCCCTCTGCCTCTCCCTTGCTCACGCTCTGTCTCTCGCTCAAAAATAAAAACATTAAAAAAAAAAAAAGAAATATGGAGTAGAGGATATATTCAAGAGTATCTCAATACTGGCTCTCAAGTTTTCTACGTAATCCTTAAAATAATGCTCAGAATATTATCAGTCCACCTCCTGCTTTCTTTTTATAGTCAGCTCTACTCTTTTTTCTTTTCTTTTTTTTAAAGTAATTTCTACACCCAACATGGGGCTTGAACTCGCAACCCCGAGATCAAGAGCTGCACGCTCTCCTGACGGAGCCAGCTGGGCGCCCCAGTTGGCACTACTCTTAAGGGAAGCATAAACATCTCGGTTAAATGCTGTCCGTGGGATTACTCGCTGACAGAAAGAAAACAGCATTCGCTCTGAACGAATGAATGAAAAGTCATTTCCAAGGGTAACTAACACATAGTTTAATGAATACGAGACCTGGGACGGAGACTTGAGATACTAACATTTCACCTTCGTTAAAAAGATAAATTGAGGCACACTGCATTTTTTCTTCAATTACTTCCATTAAAACCAGGCAGCATCAAACCGGAAGTGGTTAGGAGCACTCCTCCAACTGGGGCTCCAGGAGAGACTTCCGGAGAGAAAAGAGAGAAGCAAACTAAGGAAATTACGGACTGGCTGTAGCTGAGAATTAGCTGGCTGTTTGTGACTGGTTGGCCTTAGGTTTCCGTTTCTTAACTTTGAGGTATTTACAGATTTAGATTTTAGTTCGTTTATATAATGCCACTGAGGCCTTACGACCACATCAGGCCAATGGCCTCCTTGCTTAATTAACTTAACACCTTTCAGGGTAACCTTGAGACTGGCATTAGGCTGGAGTTTAGTGGTCTCATCTGAAAACTCTTTTTTTTTAATTTAATTTTTTTAATGTTTATGAATTTTTTAGAGAGAGAGAGACACACATACAGAGTGCAAGCAGGGGAGGGACAGAGAGAGAGGGAGACACAGAATCTGAAGCAGGCTCCAGGCTCTGAGCCGTCAGCACAGAGTCTGACGCGGGGCTCGAACTCACGAACTGTGAGATCGTGATCTGTGCCGAAGTCACAGGCACCCCCTCATCTGAAAACTCTTTAGAGAGTCCCTGATTCTTGTGTTAAAATGCAAACATTTCTAGCAGGGATCTCGCTTTGAGCTCTTACCAGTATAGTCTTCCTTAACTTTTTGCTATCAATTAACAGCTTTATAGAGCTGTAAGGTCCTCACATGACTTGAGAGGGTGGGGTGGCTGTGGTAAACCAGGGATTCTGGAGGAAAAATGGCTACCTGAAGGGAAAAAATAGCCTGCCTGCCAAGGACGAATTGCCGTTACCTGATCTGTTGAGGGTCTGACCTAAGAGAGAAATAGTCTGAAGCGGGCAGTGTGTCCAGGATTAGCGCCAGGCCAAAGTTCTATGAGAACGGAACTTGTTTTCTTCACCTCTCGGGGCCTCCGTGTTGATCGTACCCTCCCTTCAAAGCCCCAGGAGCCCTCGCAGGCTTCTCCCGGGCCTGCTACCCTGGCCGATTCCAGTCCAGAGCCTTGCAAAGACCTAATTCTCCCACCTTCCCACCTGCCGACTTTGCACCTGCCTCACACCATAGCATGACTGTCTATTAACTCAAGAATCCGACGAGTCAGGAGCCTGGGGGATCCTTTAGAGGGTCGAGATTTAGTTTTATTCCTGTATGTTTCTGTGGCACCTAACCCGTGGAGGCTGCGCAGCGCGAGGCTGGCGTGTTGATACAGACTGATGGAAGAGGGCAGCTTAAAGCGGTTCCCGATTGAAGACTTCCATTCTTCATGTCTCCTTTTCAGGAGAGCTACTGACCCTCTCCCCAATTATTCTGGGGCTAGAGGTGACTGGGTCACTGCCTGGATGTGAGAGATAAAAAAGGGAAAGCCAGTAAGCCCCTGCCCCCACCCCCAGGTTCCCCATGTGGCAGGGGGAGGGGAAGTCAGGCAGGAAGGCTCGTGAAATAGTGAAACCGGCATTGCTTCAGAGATCAGAGCACGCCGTCGAGTACTCTCTGTAACCTGATTCCAGCATTCGCTTTTAATTTAGCCGTATTACCGTCAATTTATTAAAAGGAACCGAAATCTTCAACTTGGTGCTTACGCTCCATCAGAATTCGACCCATGCTACTCTTCGTAGAAGGAATTGAAACAGTTTCCGTGGAAAATGTGCTCACGTCTCCTCATCCAGAATGTGACCCGCAATGCTCTCGCTGCTCTTGTATCTCACAGAATGTCCTAGATATACTGTGATCTTATTTCTAATAGCTGAATAAACTAATCCCCCTAAAGCCACATGAGTACTTCGCCGTCATGTAGTACAAGAATTAGGATGTCCTCAGTAGGCGACTGCAATAAGCTACCTGCTGAGTCACTGAGCTGATCTATTTTTAATCCAATGAGCAAAACTTCTATTTGGTACGACCTTATCCGAACGATCGCTTCCGTAGAGCTTGTAAAAACGACACCGCTCCAAAAAAAAAAAATTTTTTTAAAGGAAGTGCTCATTTTCATTACTCCCTGACAAAATAATTATGCTGCTTATTCAGCTGGGCATAAATCTTTTAACTAGAAATCAAACAAGTCTCGCCTTAATACAGACAGACTGGAAGCCAGGTTGTAAAAACAAAACAAAATGAAAAAAAGCTCCGTAAAGCTACGTTTCTATTTTTCTTCGAGAATTTATCTCTACAGCAAAAATTACTGGAAATGCATTCGTCATGGTGAAAATTATATTCTTATTTTACATATACTTCTCTACTCGTACCGGAAAATGAAAGTGACTAAGGTCTCCATGTGATACCGCTTTTGGTAGTCTTAAATTAGATGAACAACTGGTTTTGTTATTGACGGAAAGTGTTCCGTCAAAAGTTTGAAACTCCTGCTGAGAAAGGAACCCAGAGTGTTTGGAAAAACCACTGCTAAACAGAAATACTACCTAGGAAACAAAAAAATAATCTCGTAATTGGGGACAATTTGTTAGTGATTTCCTCTTCAATTTCCACAAGAAATAATTTGATGCTAACTGTTTCGGGAGTTTGAGAGAGAGGTCAATGTCCGGTGTTAATTTTCTCTTGCTGAGAAAATCAGGCACATAATAGTTTCTTTTTTTTTTTAATTTTTTTAAATGTTTTTATTTATTTTTGAGAGCAGGAGAGACAAAGCATGAGTGAGGGAGGGTCAGAGAGAGAGAGGGAGACACAGAATCCGAAGCAGGCTCCGGGCTCCGAGCTGTCAGCACAGAGCCCGACGCGGGGCTCCAACTCACAGACCGCGAGATCATGACCTGAGCCGAAGTCGGACGCTCAACCGACTGAGCCACCCAGGCGCCCCCACATAATACTTTCAGGTCAAGGAGAAAAACCTCGTTATAAAATTGTGCAGGATGAAAGGAGACGAGTTTTATCAGCTCGGAGAGTTTGGGGCCTATGGAAATAGGGTTCGCTATTGAACCACTATTCTAGATGAATTTCTTTTAGTAGGTTTCAGTAAATTCACGTAATCATTGTATTTCTTGTAGCTGAGAAACACAACCTTCCTGGCCAGAGTCTGTGAGGTCTGGTGCTAGGAACCCTATTTCCACTTTTGAGTCAAACCTACCAGGAGTATCTTTATCTTTCCCTGAGGATTTTCTAGAGTGAAGGCTAGTCCTAAAACTATGGGCAATAATTTCTCAGAAATTCACTCTAGAATCTTCACCAGAGTGAAGGCTAGTCACAATGGGAAAACCTTTTGAATTTCTTCCACCTTCCAAATTCCCAGTGCATATTTGTGAGGTCAAACCCAGTTCAAAATTAACCTTGAAAAGTTACTTTTACCTTTCACTGTAGGTATTGCAAGTTGCCTCTGCCAAGTAGACTCTTCCCTCCTTCCTTCCTAATGGAAATAGAATTTGTTTCCGGTGGCTGAGTACCCAATTAAAAATACTCACTTCTCCACTCATCTTTGAAGCGAGGGGTGGCCAGGCAACCCAGTACTGGCAAATGAAATGTAAGGAAGTAATTTCTGCTAGATGGGAGTTTTCCAGAGAAGCTATTGTTTTCCTGAGTCCAAGGGACATGTGTTTAGAGGCTACTGTTTTCCTGTTTCAAAGGGGTCAGACTCGAGGCGCCTGGGTGGCTCAGTCGGTTGAGCGGCCGACTTCGGCTCAGGTCATGATCTCACGGTCTGTGAGTTTGAGCCCCGCCTCGGGCTCTGTGCTGACAGCTCAGAACCTGGAGCCTGCTTCGGATTCTGTGTCGCCCTCTCTCTCTGCCCTTCCCCTGCTCATGCTCTGTCTCTATGTCTCAAAAATAAATAAATATTTTTAAAAATTTAAAAAAAAAGAAGAAATTAAAAAAAAGGGGGGGTCAGACTCAGCTGGCTAAGGACTACTGTCTTTCCCCTTCTCTTTCCCCCATTCTTCCTACCTAGAACCTGAATTTGATGCCTAGAGGTAGAATATCCATCTTACAACCTCTGAGGACAAAAAGCCCCTCCTACCATGTCAGGAACTACAATAGGCATCTTCGCACCGGCGTGGACAGTCAGCTTCTACGATTGCCAAATCGAATACAGGTTACCCAGTTAAGTGTGTAAATGAGACACCTCACCCTGGAAAACATGTCATTGTCCATCTGAAATTCAAGTTTACCTAGACGTCCTGTATTTTTGTGTGACAGCCCTACCTGCTTCTAGACTTCTTGCTATTTGAAAACATTAAAATCCTATTGGGTTAATACAGTCAAACCTCTACTATATGGGGCTAACGTCATCCCTAGCTAAGGCACTTTTAAGAAATAGTTATTTGGAAAGAAAGGAAGGAAGGAAGGAAAGACGGAAGGAAGGAAGGAAGGAGGAGAGGGAAAAAGAAAGAAAGAGAAAAAGAAAAAAAGTTATTTGTTTTAAATTAATTTAGACTTTAAAATCCTAATTTTAGATTTTAACTATTTGGAATTATGAGCCGCATAGTATCTTCTTTCTTAGAAAATACAATATATATACAGTAATTGTTAAATTAACTAAACAAGGAGGCCCATTACACGACAGTAGTTCTAATGCTTTATGTGGCATTATGTAAACAAACCAAAACCCAAGCCTATAAATGTGGCAGGATTAAGAAATCAAAACCTAAGGGCAGCCAATCACAAACAGCCAACAGGTCTTTCCCAAATAAGGCAGCTGCTTAAGCTATAGCTGATCAAATAACATCGTTGTCTTGTTTCCATCCCTTCTCTATAAAACTTTTTTCCTTAGGGGCCCCTGGGTGGCTTAGTCGGTTGAGCATCTGACTTCTGCTCAGGTCATGATCTCACAGTTTGTGGGTTCGAGCCCCATGTCAGGCTCTGGGCTGACAGCTCAGAGCCTGGAGCCTGCTTTGGATTCTCTGTCTCCCTCACTTTCTGCCCCTCCCCAACTCACACTCTGTCTCCATCTCTCTCTCTCTCTCTCTCTCTCTCTCTCTCAAAAATGAATAAACATTAAAAATATTAAAAAAAAAATTTTCCCCTAACTCTTGTCAGTGGAGCACTTTCTGGTTTGGCATTTTTGATTGATTTTAGCTCAAATAAGTTCTTAAATTTTTCACTCTGCCTCAATTTACCTTCCAACAACTTAAATGATTGGGGATTTGTTCTATTGGTAATTGGCTTTTGAAACTTAATAGCATGAATAAACAGAACTCAGATTTGTTTGTCCATATGATTTACCAATTACAGGCACGAAGATTTAAGGCAATGATCCCAATTTCAAAAAACTATATACATGAAATATAAGTTAGTAATTTCAAAGGGGACTATTATTCATGGAATAACTGATTTATTTCTAGATTTGCTTATATACTTTACTGCACTTGTAATACCAAATGACTCAAATTATTGAGGTCGAACCAACTAATTCAATTGAATTATTAGCTACTATACTTATCAGCATGCATAAGAAAGCTTCGATCATAAAGAAATGGAAAGTAATAGGATGTCTATCCTCTTAAGTTATAATCCTTTGAAGGAGAGAAAACTTGACAGGAATCAAATACCTAAGGATGAAAAATGAAAAAATAATATAAAAAGATAAATTATGGTTAAAATGGAATATTTTTAAAATACCAAAATACAGAATGCATATAATTAGGGTTTTTTTTTTGTTTGTTTGTTTGCTTTTTTTTTCTTTTTTGTGGGGGAGAGAGCTGGGGAGAGGAGCAGAGGAAGGGAGAAAAAAAATCTCAGGCAGGCTCCGCACTCGGCGCACAGCCCGATGAGGGGCTCAATCTCACAACTGTGAGATCATGACCTGAGCTGAAATCAAGAGTCAGAAGCTTATTAACTGACCGAACCACCCAGGCGCCCTTACTATAATGGACTGTTAAGACAAGTTACGGGGGAAGATTTCATGGAGGAGGTGGAATTTATAATGAGATTTGAGACTGATGCTCACAGGCCAGGTCTGAACACCCAGACGGGCTCCCACAGGACAGCCAAGAGTGTCCTTGGCTTCTAGAAAGATGGTAATCAGACACGAGCCAGGAGGCGGTGAAAGCAGAGTTTACTGAAGATACAGAGTGAAACCTTGGTTTGTGAGCATGACTCATTCTGGGAACATGCTTATAATCCAAAGCACTCCTATATCAAAGTGAATTTCAAGAACCATTGGCTCAGCTGTGATCATTTGACATTTGGTGTCACGTACGACTCGTATTGCAAGACACCGCTTGTTCGTCAAGTTAAAATTTATTAGAAATGTTTGCTCTCTTGCAGAACACTCGCAGAATAAATTACTCTTAATCCAAGGTTTTGCTGTGTGTGTGTGTGTGTGTGTGTGTGTGTATAGAGAGAGATAGAGATATGAACAGAGCTTCCTGGAGACTCGGAAAGGAGTCTGAATCTCACCTCTGCTTGGGGTCTGGGGTTTTTATTGGTGGTTGTGGTCTTGTGCACGTGTCCTCTCAGGCATCTAGGAACTGGTCAGAACCAAGGACAGGGGCCAGGTGTCCTTTCTAAGTCATTCATTCCCTGAGGTCAGGGGTCTTGGCCTCAAGGTGTTGGGTGCCAGTGGTCTTGAAGAATGCTCATTGACCACCCCACCCAGTCACTCCTTAGATGCTATCGATTGTGCTGGAAGACTGAAGACTCCAAAGATGGCATCGTCTCTTGGTCCCTTACAAGGAGGACATATGCTATTTGCACTACAAGGCACATGTAGAGGGGGTTGGGGGTGCAGGTCCTAGCGAGAATGGAAGTCAGAAAAGGAGCAAAGGGAAAAAATGGCTTTTTAATGGGGGTTCCTTCAGTTTCCCTGTCTCAAGATTTGCCTGATTCATGTCTGTGATGCCTTTTTTTAAATTTAATTTTGTTTTTTTTTTTAAGTGAGCTATACACCCAACGTGGAGCTTGAACTCAGGACCTCGAGATCGAGAGTCCTCGAGGTCGAGAATAGCTTACTCTATCAACTGAGCCAGCCAGTGGCCCCCCTCCATTTGTGATATCTATAGAGCATCTCTTACTTAGGGCCAAGAATCTACTTTGCTAGTTGTGGGCGATACCCACCACGTACATCTAAGGCTATGGATGGTGTCACCTCCACATGAACGGTGTCCCCCGGAGCTGTGCAAGGAAGCGTCACTGTCAATCATTCAATCTGGGCTTGCAGGCCCAGAGTCTGATTAACCTAACAGCAGTTTATAGAGTTGTAATAAATATAAAGCAGCGATAAATCTGTCATTTCCATGAATATCCTAGTTGTCCTCTCTGTTCCCTTGTTTTCCAGTCTTTTTTTTTTACGATTTTAAAGTAATCTCTACACCCAAGGTGGGGCTCGAACCCACAACCCTGAGATCAAGAGTCGCATTTTCCACCAACTGAGCCAGGCAGACCCCACCCCTGTGGTCCAGTCTTGAATAGCTCCCCAAATTTTATGAACCAGCCACAGGTTTAAGTTGTCCCTTGCAGCTATTTATAGCACACCGTGTAAAATAAAACTCATTCATAAAATGAAGATGATAATAAACCTTGTCCTACTTATCTAAAAATAATTTCCTATCTGCAAAATGGGGCTAATAATACCTCCCCTATTGATTTCACAATGCTGTTCTGAGCATCAGACAGGTTACTATATAAAAACAGATTGAAATTCAAAGTATGACACAAATCAGAGGTACCCTCCCCACCCCCAGTTCTGCCTAGCACCACCCAGCGCTGGAACCAAATCGCTTGTGAGAAAAGCAACGAGCTATCCACTACAATATGTTTGGCCACGAGGGGGTATGAGATCTACTAGCCTGTGGACCCACCAAAATGTTTGTGCTACATTTTGTGTTTACTCTTCTTAGGAATAGCTGTATTTAAAGGAGTTGGCAAAGGCTCTGCAGCTGGAGTGACTACTTGTAAGCCTGCCCATGGTTTAGTGTTTAAGGCAAGAAGGTGAATTCTATTTCTCCTCTTATTCTGCTCAGTTTCCCATTTCTTTCCACAAAGGGGAAGATTGTTCAGAGCAGAATTGTAGATAGAGCACTTTTCTCGTAGATACGTTCATTTTACCTCTCAGGCCGACTTCAGTGTGAATTCATCTGGTATGATCATTCGAATTTTCTTCTCAGAAGTGAATGGGGTATTGTACTACTATTCTGGGGACGAAATGCGCTCACTGCAGGAACCAGAAACCTGTGTTCTTGTCCCAGCTTTTGTGTGACTTTTGGTCAACTACCTCTCTTTTTGGGCCTTCAGTCTCCTCCTCTACAAAATTCTTGCTCTTAAAGTTTTTGTTATAGTTAATTAATCAGGGCGGGGGAGAGTTTTCTTGAGATATAATTAACATACCATACAACTCACCCATTTAGAGGGTACAATTCAGGGGTTTTTAGGGTATTCATAGTCAAGTGTAACCATCATCACAGTCAATTCTAGAACATTTTCATCATCTCAAGAAGAAACCCCTATGCTTTAGCTAGCGACCCTCTACTCCTGCACTCCTCACTGCCCCTAGCCTCCCCCACCCCCCACCCATCAAGTAATTGCTAATGAACCTTCTGTCTCTACAGATTTCCCTACTCTGGACTTTTGTGTAAGTGGAATCATCTACTATGTGGTCTCTTGTGATTGGCTTCCTTCAGTTAGCTACTATAGTCAAGGCTCATCCAATGTTCTGGAATGCATCAGTTCTTTACTCCTTTTGAAGGCCAAATAATACTCCATTGCACGGGTATTGCTACATTTTGTTTATTCATTTGTCTGTTGATGGACATCTGAGTTGTTTTCACTTTTTTTTTGCGATTCTGAATAAGGCTACTATGAACATTCATATACAGGTTTCTATGTGGACATATATTTTCAATTTTCTTGGATATCTACCTAGATGTAGAATTGCTGGATTATACCTTAATTCTGTTCAATTTTTTGAGGAGCTGCTAAACTGTTTTCCAAAGCAGTTGAACAATTTACATTCTCACGAGCTGCGTACGAGAATTCTGATTTCTCCTCACCCTCGGCTACATTTTATTATCTGGCTTTTTGATTTCTAGCCATTTAGTGGGTGTGAAGTGGTATCTCATGGTGGGTTTGATTTGTATATCCCTGATGACTAACAATGTTGAGCATCTTTTCATACACTTATGAGTCATTTGTTTTGTCTTGTTTTTTACTTATTAGCCATTTATATATCTTCTTTGGAGAGATGTCGATTCAGATCTTCTTCCATAAAATTTTTTTTATTTAAATAGGCTTCACGTCCAGCATGGAGCCCAACATGGGACTGAACTTAGACCAAGACCTGAGCTGAGATCAAGAGTTAGATGCTTTGGAGCACCTGCGTGGCTTGGTTGGTTGAGTGTCCAACTTTGGCTCAGGTCATGATCTCACAGTTCCTGAGTTTGAGCCCCACATTGGGTTCTCCACTGTCAGCACAGAGCCCACTTCGGATCCTCTGTCCTCCTCTCTCTCTGCATCTCCCCCACTCACTCTCTCTCTCTCTCTCTCACAAAAATAAATAAACATTAAAAAAAAGAATTGGATGCCTAACTGACTGAACCACCCAGGCACTCCTGTGATTATTTCTTAGAGAATAAATAACAAGAGAGAAGAAAAACTATCTCACTAGTAGTGAGATTTGTTCTAATGCTTGAAAACCAAAACTAAGCTAACAATAAAATCTCTCAACTTTTGACCCCGAGTTTGTTTTTAAGCACATTTATTGGAAAATCTAAATTAGTACGAAATCCTTTTGTTTTCTCATCTGTGGTTTTTAGAGTAGAGACCCTATTCAAGGGGGCATATATAATAATCAGTGATCTACTCCGATATTGTTTCAGATATCAAATATTCTTTTTGAGGAAATATGGTTATTTTCTGTGATGGTGGTTCTCAAAGAATGGTCTGCCTCCCCTGTCCCCAACACCCTTTCAAGAGACCCATGAGGTCGAAACTATTTTCCTAATAAAATTAAGATATTATTTGCCTTTTTCATTACGTTGACGTTTCCACTGACGGTACAGAAGCAATGGTGGGTAAAAATGCTGGCACCTCAGCTCAAAGGAAAGCAGTCGTACCAAACTGTGTTAATAGCCATTATACTATTCACTGCTAAGCACTAGCAGTAAATAAGTAAATTAAGTTTAAGATGCCAGTTTCACTTAAGAACGTTCTTGAAAGAGTAAAAATTCTTAATTTCATTACACCTCGACTCTTGAGTACTTGCTTTTTTGTGTGTGTACATGTATTATTTATTTATTTTTGTGAGAGAGAGCGGGCACGCATGGGGAAGGGGCAGATTGAGAGGGGAGAGAGAGAGAGAAGCATACATATAAGCAAGCATGAGTAGGGGAGGGGCAGAGGGAGAATCTTAAGCAGGCTTCACGCTCAGCAAGGAGCCTGAGTTGGAGCTCGATCCCATGACCCCGAGATCATGACCTGAGCCAACATTAAGAGTCAGACACGTGCCCCTGAGTACATGTATTTTCAATACTATGTGTGATGAAACAGAAGTGCATATTAAGTCCTTGTGCTTCGTACTTAAATAGGGGGATATCTTGAGGAATACGCTTGTTCTTTGAATTGCAAAGAACCATGGGACTCTATTTTGACTTACAAGAATACCTGGTAGACAAATTATAGTATTCAAACTTGGGTATTGGGCAGGCATTTTCTCAAAAAGCAAAGTGGGCCTGTCACTTCAAGGACAACATTGGAGGTATTTGTTGCCAGTGATAAAATTCAAGATTTTACATGAATATTAGAATTTTAGGAACCCTCTATCTGCCACTGTGAACTTGACAGGCTCCTGGTGTTTAAAGACCTTTCCAGTGACATCAGTGGTATTAATGAATGCGAGTTTTGGGGGTTTTGTATAATGTTTGGTGTCAATACTTGGAAGATATACATAACTCAATGAACCAATATTTTCTGAATGAAAATGCATGATGGTATGGAATCATCCACTGGTAAAATATTCTACAAAAGATGATTTGGAAAGTTGACTTTTTAAAATTTTTCTTTTTTTTTTTTTTTTTTTTTGTTTTTGAGAGAGAGAGAGAGAGAGCATAAGCAGGGGAGGGGCAGAAAGAGAGGGAGACACAGAATCTGAGGCAGGCTCCAGGCTCTGAGCCATCAGCACAGAGCCTGATGCAGGGCTTGAACTCATGGACAAAGAGATCATGACCTGAGCCAAAGTCAGACACTTAAACTGACTGAGCCACTCAGGGGCCCCGTGATTCCAATATAACAGAGCATGAAAAGGTCAGGTCTCAGATTGCAACTAACCTTGAAGAACTACAACTTGTCAAGTTTTGGTGTAATATCAAAGAAGAATATCCATAATCATCTGAAAAGACTTAAAATCCCCCTCTTTTTCCAATTGCCTTTGTGAGGCCAGATTTAAAAAAAATTTTTTTTTTTTTTACCATTTATTCGTTTTTGAGAGAGAAATAGTGTGAGTGGGGGAGGGGCAGAGACAGAGGGAGACATGGAATCCGAAGCAGGCCCCAGGCTCTGAGCTGTCGGCACAGAGCCCAAAGTGGGGCTCAAACTCCCGGACTGCGAGATCATGACCTGAGCTGAAGCCAGTCGCTTAACCAACTGAGCCACCCCGGGGCCCCAGGCCAGATTTTTTTTAAATTATTTTTTAAAGTAAGCTCTAGGCCCAACGTGGGACTCAAAATCACAACCCTGATATCAAGGGTCACATGCTCTACTGACTGAGCTAGCCAGGCACCCCTTTAACATGGTCCTTTTAGTATAAGTATGTTTTTTCTCTTGTATTTACCATTTTTTTTTAATGGTAAACTCTACCCCCAACATGGGACTCGAACTCAGGACTCCAAGATCAAGAGTCTTATGCTCTACACACTGAGCCATCCAGGCACTCCTGTGTGAGGCTAGATTTTCTTCATGTGTTTGAACCCAAACGTTTCACAGCAGACAGAACGCAGAAGCAGATCTTAGAATCTGTCCTCTATTAAGCATGATGTTATGACGATTAGTAAACCATCAGCAACCACAACAAAACTCATGCCATTCTTCTCTCTAAAAATGGTTTTTGCTTTGGAAAGAATTATTTTTCATAAAAACATATTATTTCTGTTAACATATAAGAGATTTATGATTGTTTTAAATGAATGATTACATATTTAAAATTTTTCAGTTTTAATTTCTAAGTTTTTCCGTAGTAGCTTAGAATAGATCTAAACCACCATGGTTCTTAAGCCTTTTATCTTCACTAACATACCATAAACCCCTAAGTCATCGTGACTGGGACCTATGAGGCAAGGAATGGCATGTCGTCTTAGTCCGTACTGTATTCCTGGCACTCCACACAGAGCCTGAGTAGTTACTTGGCAAATACGTCACTGAATTGAATTGATTGGAGTTACAACAGTGATCCTCAGCTCGCGTTGTGTTTTCACATATCGGGGTACATCCTCTTTCAGAGCAAAGATTTTAATTTGTTTCTAAACCAACACAATCAGTCTCGAAAGGCATCCAAGAGAAAACTTGCCTCCACCACTACATGGTAGACATAGAGGGAAAAAAATAAATCACAAATCCAACCATGAAGTTCAGAGATTACAAATTCTGTTTTGCTTAAAAATGGCCACGGCCGTAAGTGCTACTTGAAAAAAGATTAGAATCAGGTTGCCTGGGTTCAAATTGTGGCTCCATTATTTGCCGTCTGTGGAATCTTGGGAAAGTCTTTAGCTCATCAATGCCTCAGTCTTCTCATCAGCAAAATGGGATAGTAACATTACCCTTTTTGTAGGGTTATTTTGAAAATATGATAAGTTATATACTCATTTAGAGTTATATTTGTTAGAACAATGAATTTAGAACAGTGCTTGGCACTTATTTTCCCAATACATTTTCTCTGTATTCCCTAAAATGGGGGAAATTCATAAAATATATATGCTGCCATGGTATATAATTATTCGCAGTGAATGAAAGTACTTTTTAACCATTTTTAAAACGAGTGCACACTTGGGAGAATATATTTACACCGGTACACTGGGTAAACAGAGGAGCCTGCTTGTGGCCTGGATCGAACAGTCTGGAGGCTCCCACTTCCCAGCACCTACCCAGGTAGTCCGAAGGATAAGGGGAATCGTTTCTTGGCCTCTTGGAAGTCATTCAGAGACCGCGATGTTCTGAAGGTCACATTCACACACATCCACACATGTCAACATATATAAACATCAATTCATATGTTCAAAACAAACAAACGCATCTTCATTCTGTTCCCAGGAAAAGCGTATTAGTCAGGATAAGCTCTGGCACGCTGTGCTAACAAAATAAGCCCTGGATTCTTCGTGACTGTTAAGACTGAATGTGTCCCTGCAAAATGCATATATTGAAGTCGCAATGCCCAGTATCTTTGTATGTATTTAGAAGTTTGTAAAGAGGTGATTAAGTTAAAGTGCGGCCATTAGGATGGGGCCCTACTCCAATATGACTGGTGTCCTCATCAGAAGAGGAAGAGACACCAGGTGCCAGGAAGAGATATCATTTACCCACATGAAGAAGAGGCCATTAGGAAATGCAGAAAGAAGGTGGCATTCTAAGAGCGAAGGAGAGAGGCCTCAGGAGACACCCAACCTGCCAGATACCTTAGTTTAGACTTCTAGCTTCCAGACCACAAGAAAATATACCTCTCTTGGTTCAGCCACCCAGCATGTGGAATTGTGTTATGGCAGCACTCGAAACTCACAAACTAATATAGTGACTTAACGTCACAAAAAGTTACTTCCTTTTTTAAAAAGACTTCTTTTATAGTAGGCTCTGTGCCCGATGTGGGGCTTGAACTCGCAACTCGGAGATCAAGAGTCAGATGCTCTACCGACTGAGCCATCCAAGACTCTAGTTTTAGGTGATCTCTACGTCCAATATGGGACTCACATGCACAACCCTGAGATTAAGACTTGTACATTCCACTGACTGAGCCAGCTCGGTGCCCTGAAAAAGTTATTTCTTACTCTAAGTCCAAGGAGGAGGGTGCTGGGTGGCTCGGCTCGTTAAATGTCTGACTCTTGATTTCTGCTCGGGTCATGATCTCACTGTCCATGAGATTGAGCCCTGCATCGGGCTCTGCGCTGACAGCAAGGAGCCTGCTTGGGATTCTCTCTCTCCCTCTCTCTCTCTCTACCCCTCCCCTGCCCACACTGTCTCTCTCACACACAGACACAATAAATAAATAAAGTTTGAACAAACAAACAAATAGGGGCGCCTGGGTGGCTCAGTTGGTTAAGCATCCGACTCTTGATCTCGGCTCAGGTCATGATCTCACAGTTCGTGAGTCCAAGCCCCGTGTCGGGCTCTGTGCTGACAGCGTGCAGCCTGCGTGGGATTCCCTCTCTCCCTCTCTTTGCTCCTCCTTCTCTCTTTCACCCTCTCTCTCTCTGTCTCAAAATAAATAAATCAACTTAAAAAAAAAAAGAAAGCAAATGGAACATGGGGTGAACTCTTCTTCTGACACAAAAATAACTTTTCAAAAACTTGGTTAAAATGAAGAAGTGTAATTTCCCTGTTCCTCAGATTGTCTCTTAGCAAGAGTAATAACAGACCTATTCATCCCTTTGTGGAAAGTAGGACTTTATTAGTATTTAATTGCAAACAAATGGGAATTCTTCCCATTGTTTAAAAAGTACGTGCTGCCTTCTTTCCTCGTGTTACTTTTAGCCCTCTTGAGATTTCTTTTACGGTTTTGCTTTCATCGTTGAGCATGGAATTCCTTTACACTTCTAGCATTTCCAGTGAAATTAAACTCTTGAGCAATCTTAGGAAAACATTGGAGAAAACTGAAAAACTTATTACTTGAATCATATCTATTCTAGAACACTGGTTGTATCAAATCCTAACTCCTCTACAGACTATCCCTTCAGGCTCTCCCTCGGGGCGCCCGGCTGGCTCAGCCGGCCAAGCTGAAGCATGCGACTCTTGATCTTGGGGTTGCAAGTTCAAGCCCCATGTTGAGTGTAGAGTTTACTTAAAAATAAAATATAGGGGCGCCTGGGTGGCTCAGTCGGTTGAATGGCCGACTTCAACTCAGGTCATGATCTTGCGGTCTGTGAGTTCGAGCCCTGCGTCGGGCTCTGTGCTGACGGCTCAGAGCCTGGAGCCTGCTTCGGATTCTGTGTCTCCTTCTCTCTCTGCCCTCCTCCTGCTCATGCTCTGTCTCTCTGTCTCAAAAATAAATAAACGTTAAAAAATTAAAAAAAAAAAACAAAAACAAAAATAAAATATAAAAAGAAAGAAAAAAATCCTCCCTCAATAATCATCCCTGCTAACACACACACACACACACACACACACACACACACACACACACACCTCTAACCTGTTGTCTTCTTTTCTGAAAACAGGGGGGTTTTTGTGTTCCCACCAAAGCTATTCTCAATGTAAGATAAGTTAATAACCACGGATTGGGGAGCTATATCATCCGTTTTTAACTACTTGGTAAATCATTAGCAATAATAATAGTATTCTAGGCTTCAGTAAATACTTTTTATATCTTAAATGCTGCAGTTTTTTTCTTTATTTTTGAGAGAGAGAGAGAGAGAGATTGAGCGAGAGATTGAGAGCGGGGGAGAGGGGCAGAGGGAGAGAGAGTCCTAAGCAGGTTCCATGCTCAGCTCGGAGCCCAATGTGGGGATCCATCCCACAAGCCCGGGATCGTGACCTGAGCCAAAATCAAGAGTCCAACACTCAATGACTGAGCCGCCCGGATGTCCCTAAATGCTGTACTTTTCTTATCGTCAGATCATAGATGCTCGTCTTAGCTTTTATCCATGACCCTCCTGCCTGGGAGAGATTCCCGTCGCAGATAATTCAACTCTATCTTATTAACTGATGAAAAACTGAGGACCACATAAATTTCTAGTAGTCAGGACATATGTAGCCAAGTAAGCTATAAAATACTGACATTACATAGCTCATGAAAATGCCAGCGAGGGGACTCTATCAACATATTAAATAGATGTAATGACAATACTATGTAGTTTATTGACGGTTTACTGCAGGCATGGTGCTAAGGAATTTTATATCCATTACCTTATTTCGTTCAAGCCATAGTCCTTTTAATTGCTTAAGTTATCATACCCAGTTTACAGATGAAGAAACTGGGGCTCAGAAAAGTAACATGCCTAAGCTCGAACAGCCAGAAAATGATACCGAACCCAAGACTGACTGACTCAGCCACAATGCTCTTCTCCCCTACAGGCAGAAGACATAATGTAAAGTTTAAAAGGCTAGTTCAGGGGCGCCTGGGTGGCTCTGTCGGTTAAGTGGCCGACTTCAGCTCAGGTCATGATCTCACGGTCTGTGAGTTCGAGCCCCGCGTCAGGCTCTGTGCTGACAGCTCAGAGCCCGGAGCCTGCTTCGGATTCTGTGTCTCCCTCTCTCTCTGCCCTTCCCCTGCTCACCCTCTGTCTCTATGTCTCTTAAAAATAAATAAACATTAAAAAAATTTTTAAAAAATAAATAAAAGGCTAGTTCATAAAAAATACTAAATGTGTACAGCGATTGCTACCGATTGAACTCAAATGTATATCCACTCGAAAAGCTTGAAAATCTATTTTTAAGTTAAAAACTTGGGGGAAAGTACAGAAAAATAGGAAACAGGAAAAAACACCTTGCCAGTACTCTATCACCGTCAATCAAAAAGTTAATAACTTGGTATATTTCCTTCCTATTTATATATCTCCCGTGTACTTTGGCATACGCAATTTTATCTCCAGCTTGGTTTTCCCGTATCATCACGTAAGCCTTCTCCGTTAAAAGCTGAAAGACAGCTTCGAGTTCTGTAAGTTAGTGGTAGTTTGTATTGGTTAGGATTCACTCCAGCTGTGAATGCAGGGAAGCCAAGTAACAGGGGATTAAAGTGTGTGTCTCAGATAAACATAGACGATTTGGGGCCGGTGTGGTGGCGTCGTGGGATCATCGGGATCCAGGCTCCTGGACTTTTGCCGCTTTTCTAGTCTCAGTATACAGCTTCCGCACCCTGGCCCCAGGAAGACGTCTCTAGCTCCAGCTAGCAAGGTCCCAGTCCACCGGCCAAAAAGAGAACACGGAGAGATATCGTAGGCTCCCTCTCTTTAAGGATCTCTTCTGGAATTTTCTCATGCTCCATTCATATCCCATTAGTCAGAACTTGGCTATGTGATCGCCTATAATAGTGAAGGAGGCTGGGAAATGGAATTTTTTTTTCCAAGTGGCCATGTCCTTGGCTTACAATGAGGAGTTCCACTACCGGGGATGAGGGAGAGACAATTTCTGGAGGACAACTCGCAATCTCCTTGTAGCGGAGTTCTTGGTTTCTCTATAAAAATTAATAGTGTTGATTTATCCGTTTATCATCCTTAATACGTCATAAGCTCTTTTGAAACACTATTTCTTGAATAAGAAGGCATTATTCCATGTATATTTTTTGCTTTCCTCTTCCATCCCCAATATTTAATAAAATACGGTAGCAACTCCATCACAGCCTAAGCTCCTTTCGAATGAGAAATGAGAAAGAATAAGGATTTTTCACCACCCGCTATGTCCGACACCCTGTATTTCCTTACATCCTCTAGGAGTAGATATAATATTTCCTCGGCATACGTAAAAGACTTTTCTGACCCACGGCACGAGAAACTAAGCAGCCAGCTGGAAATCACACAGCCGGGACTCGGCGGAGCTGAGGTTCGAGCCCAGGACCGTCTACCTCCCAGATCAATCCACCTTTCCCACAGCGCAGGGCATCAGAGCTCAAAACACCCGCAGGAAGAAGTGAAAAGTTCAGGGGAGCAAGTATTTTCGTCTCTAAAACTACGGTTTGCCGTGTGCGACTCTCTGTGAGCGAATAGTAAGACCTCCTTTTCATTTTCAACTCTTGTATCAGATGATGGTTTTCCTAGTAATACCTGAGAAGTGTGCGTGTGTTGGTTTATTCGCCCAATCACAAATACTTATCAGGGACCTCTACATTCCCAGCTCTCTGCAGGGCTGGGGGGAGATGGGGGGGGCAGAGATGAAAGAAACAGCCCCTATTTGTGAACAGCTTACCTGGCAGGGGCGGGCGTGGGGGAGCGGGATGGACAGATAACTGGCAACAACAATAACAAACTGCAGTTCTTTGCCTTAAAGCGATATGCAGCCTAGAGGAGTCAGGGCGGGCTTCCTAAAGGGGATTCTCTCTCTCTCTCTCTCTCTCTTTTTAAATGTTTATTTATTTCTGAGAGAGAGAGAGAGAGACACAGAATCCGAAGCAGGCTCCAGGCTCCGAGCTGTCAGCACAGAGCCCGACATGGGGCTGGAACCCACGCACCGTGAGCTCGTGACCTGAGCTAAAGTCAGACGCTTCACCGACTGAGCCACTCAGGCCCCCCAAGGTGATTCTTAAAGAGCTTTTCGAATAGTTCTAGAAGCACGGTCCAAATTCGGTGAGGCAAAGAAGCGTGTCTGTGCAGGGTGCCGAGCACCAAGATATGAAGAGAGAATGTGGGACACTGAGAAAGTAGTTTGGAAGGGCGCCTGGGTAGTTCAGTCGGTTGAGCGACTGACTGGCTCAGGTCATGACCTCATGGGAGCCCCCTATTGGGGGCTCTGTGCTGACAGCTCAGAGCCTGGAGCCCACTTCAGATTCTGTGTCTCCCTCTCTGTCTCTGCCTCTCCCCCGCTCATGCTCTGTCCCTCTCTCTCTGTCTCAAAAATAAATACAAACGTTTTTAAAAATTAAAAAAAAAAAAAAGTAGTTTGGAAAGTCTACCGGCACCTGCCAGACCACCATGTTGCCTGAAAGTCACCCTGAAACTTCACGGTGCAGACTTCTAGCCCTATTTCCCACAATTTTTGATTCTGTGGACCTCAGACAGGACCCAGGAAACTGTAATTTTCATAAGCCGTGATTTTCTTAGGGATGGTCTAAGGACTACACTTCGAGAAGCACTGAAATTAAAGAAAGAGGGGGAAGTGGAGACAAAGCTGGTGACATAGGCAAAGGCACAACCAGACTGACTCAAGAGTGTGAAGTATCTTCTGATGTCAGGGGGACAGAAGGGTTTTAAGTGAAAGAGAACTGATGTTTCAGAAAAATCTTTCCAGGGGCGCCTGGATGTCTCAGTTGGTTGAGCGTCCGACTTCAGCTCAGGTCATGATCTCACGGTCTGTGAGTTCGAGCCCCGCGTTGGGCTTTGTGCTGACGGCTCAGAGCCTGGAGCCTGCTTCAGATTCTGTGTCTCCCTCTCTCTCTGCCCTTCCCGTGCTCACGCTCTGTCTCTCTGTCTCTCAAAAATAAATAAACGTTAAAAAAAATTAAAAAAGAAAAGAACAAGAAAAGAAAAATCCTTCCAGATCTGGTTTACAGGAGAGAAAGGCTGGCATACTGGAGACCCTCACCAGGGCAGTGAGGAGAAAGGAGGAGAATTGAGAATGGTGTTCATGTATGTATTAAGTAATCTCTACACACAACACGGGGCTCGAATTCATGACCCTGCGATCTCGAGTCAGATGCTCTACTGACCAGCCAGCCAGGCACCTCAAGAATGGTTTGGAATGATATTTTGTTTTTATTTTTTATTATTTTTAAAAAAATTTAAGTAGGCCTCATGCCTAGCAAGTAGCCCATTATGGGACTTGAACTCATGACCCTGAGATCAAGACCTGGGAGTTAACCAACTGAGCCACTCAGGTGCCTCTGAAATAGATTTTTATTTTTAGTTTTGAGAGAGAGAGAGAAGGAGAGAGAGAGGGAGAGAGAGGAAGAGAGAAAGAATCTTAAGTAACCTCCACACTCAGCACAGAGCCCAATGTGTGGTGACCTGAGCCGAAATCCAGAGTCTGACGCTTAACCAGCTGAGCCACGCGCAAGCCACGGAAAGATATTTTGAAGGTAGAATATCCCAGATTTGGACTTGAACGTGGTGGTGCGGGCAGTGCTGCGCAGGAAGACTTTAGGAAACTTTTGGAATTACCGCAAAACTGGAAAAGGGGCAGAGAAATCAATTTAAAAATAAAGGGGCATTGTAGCATACAAGAGGCCAGTAAAAATTAAAATTTTAGTAAATTAAATTTTTTTTCCCTCCAAAACACTGTTTTTTTCATTTTCTTTTAATGTTTATTTATTTTTGAGAGACATAGAGACAGAGCATGAGCAGGGGAAGGGCAGAGAGAGAGGGAGACACAGAATCTGAAGCAGGCTCCAGGCTCTGAGCCATCAGCACAGAGCCCGATGCAGGGATCGAACCTACAGACCGTGAGATCATGACCTGAGCCGATGTCGGCCGCTCAACCGACTGACCCACCCAGGCACCCCCAAAAAACCTTTTTAAACCTGCATTTGATTTAGTTTCTGAACCTTAACAAATAAAATCACTGTTCAGATTCATGAGAGTTTCTGACAACTAGGGCATTCTAACCTCAGGTTAAACATTGGTCCCAAGCAAAACTTTTTCGGGGACTGTCCGATCACTCCCTCTGGCACTGTAGGGTACCTCCAAAGGGGATCCTTCTTCCTTTCCACCACAGGGAATGAAGGAGAGATTAATTCTTAGCTCAGGAGCCGGCCCTCCGACACCTTCTTTCAGAATTATGTGAACACATCGCCACCTTGTTATGGAATCAGTCTACAGGTGTATAAAACATGCTGGGTGCTTTTAGAATTTAAATTATTTGCATTAGTGGGTCATGCATCAAGGGAAGAGGATAAAACCCACTCATGTTAAAAATACACGTGCATTGAGGAATCTCTCAGAAATAAAGCATAGTGCATCTAGAGGCTAATAAGACTGTTTCACACACTCACCTAGGGAAATAGTGTTGTGATTTGTAAGCCAGGCCTCATCACGCCGCCATGGTCACAGCCTCAGCAGCAAACGGGGGCCGGGTGAAGCCGTGGTGCTGGAGTAATAACTGGCACTGAGAATAAAACCGACTCATAACCGAAAGGGTCTCAATTATACCTTTCTGAGTCAGACCAGTCATTCTGGTTTGCCCATTAGGTAGTGATAGTTCCCTGGTCAGGCTGGCACTCACAGGAGATCGGTAAACTTGATCTTAGCGACTGAATGTTGTCTCAGTCTTTTTTTTTTTTAAACGTTTATTTATTTTTGAGAGAGAGAGAGAGAGAGAGAGAGAGTATGAGCAGGGGAGGGGCAGAGAGAGAGGGAAACACAGAATCCGAAGTGGGGCCCCAGGCTCTGAGCTGTCCGCACAGAGCCCCACGTGGGGCT
This sequence comes from Paguma larvata, assembly GCA_030068075.1. Classification (NCBI taxonomy): domain Eukaryota; kingdom Metazoa; phylum Chordata; class Mammalia; order Carnivora; family Viverridae; genus Paguma; species Paguma larvata. The sequence continues at coordinate 74,050,381 of CM057836.1, forward strand.
CAAACCCACAAACTGCGAGATCACGACGTGAATGGAGATGAAGAGTCGGACGCTTAACCGACTGAGCCACCCAGGTGTCCCTCATCTTTCTTTTAAGTTCATTTATCTATTTCGAGATAGAGAAAGCACAACTATGTAAGGGTACACTCTCTGCTTCTAGAAGCTACCCACATTCCTTCTCACACGGTCTCCTTCGTCTTCAAAATAATCAATGGCCAGAGTCCTTCACTTCCAATCTCTCTGACTTTTCCTTCTGCTAACCGGCCAGAGAAAAAGCCTAGCTTGTAAAGGGCTCTCCGTATCTTCAGGTCAACTAACTTGGGATTGTAATTATATTTGCAAAATCTCTTCGTGGCATTACTAGATGAGTTTTGATGGAATAACCAGGGGACAGGAAGCTTGGGGGCTACCTTTAGAATTCTGCCTACCATGTGGTTATTCTATGAACCCACCTTAAGGGTTTATCAATCAGTTTATCAGTTCAATCATCTATTGGCCACTTATTAAGTGCCTCGTACCAGTCACCATCATGCTAAGTGGAACCTTAATTTTAGTCTGAAATATTTTCAGGTGCTTCAAAACTAGAAGCCAACTCTGGGCTTGGAAAAAAAAGTCAAATATTTTCAATAAAAAAATTTTATCTATCTATCATCTATCTATCTCCACATCCAATGTGGGGCTTGAACTCACAACCTTGAGATCAAGGGTCGCATTCTCTACCAACTGAGCCAACCAGGTGCCCCTAAATATAACCTATTTAAATGATATCATGAAATGTTTCAATAAAGAGGTGTGCCAGCCCAACTTAGGGAGTTTTTTAAGCTACACACTACTTTCTACCTCATTCCTCATTTCCACCCGGGGAGCAGAAGGTTAACTCTCCCCAGTTCTCCCATCCTTTCTCCCTCCCTCCCTTTTCCCAATCACGGAGAGTCACCACCATCATGAATCATTGTTATCCATTTCTTCATTCATGATGGCCTCTCCTCTGATCCTCACATGCGCTCCGTTCTCTTTTGCTTCCAGAACTTTCACGCACGTAATGCATTCCCAATCATTATGCCTCTCAACACGTCGCCCACACTTCAAGATTTGGCTCAAACCCTGCTTTCTCCATGCCTTCCGACATACCTGTATTTTTTTCTGCATAATCCATTGGGCAGTCAACAGTATCACTGTGCTGCATCACTTCTATTTCAATCTGAATTGCAAATTTACATATCTATATTTAAAAATGTTTAAGTGACAGTACTTTTTTTTATGTTACCCAAAGCATTTAGTATGAGAAAGACATTGAAAACAATTTGCTGGTGTGATAAAATTGCTCTGATGGAAAACTTCTGATAGCTTCCCATGATTTACTGGTATTATTTTATCTAGTGGTCACATTTCTTAAATATTTTTTAAAAATTAATCGGGGTCCTGACAAGCAATATAATCATGGTCCCATGTTTTCCATTTATGAATAGTCTTCTATCTGAAATTTTTTTTAATTTATGTTTCTATTTTGTTTTTTTTAATTTTTTTTAACGTTTATTTATTTTTGAGAGACATAGAGACAGAGTGTGAGCAGGGGAGGGGCAGAGAGAGAGGGAGACACAGAATCGGAAGCAGGCTCCAGGCTCTGAGACATCAGCACAGAGCCCGATGCGGGGCTCGAACTCACAGACCGTGAGATCATGACCTGAGCTGAAGTCAGACGCTCCACCCAGGCGCCCCTCTATTTTGTTTTTGAGAGAGAGAGAGAGAGAGCGCGCATGAGCGGGTGAGGGGCAAAGAGAGGGAGGCACAGAAACTGAAGCAGGCTCCAGGCTCTGAGCTGTCAGCACAGAGCCTGACATGGGGCTCAAACTCATGAACTGTAAGATCATGACCTGAACCGAAGTCAGACACTTAACCACCTGAGCCACCCAGGCACCCCTTCTCTCTGAAAATTTTAAGGGTATACGTGGTCAGGTATTGATATTACCAAGCAAGTAATTATAAAATGTTCTGAAGCTAGAGGCACCCTTATTAGTAACGTTCTCACTTAGATATTTTTGATGGTTTGCTTTCTTTCTTCCCATTTATGTGATGAGACAGTAGCTGCCCACCAAAATCTTCCTTGTCTGGGTCAATAGGGTTGTGGCCAGAAACATTTGCTCAGCCTGGAACTACATTTCCCACCAGCCTCAGAAGCCATATGTGACCACGTGACAAATCTTTGCCAATAAAACATGAAGGGAACCGATTTGTGCCAGTCCTGGGTATAGCTCTTTAAGAAGGTGTCCACTCTTATTTTCCCCTTCCTCTAATTGGACACAGAAAGACAGAGGCCCTAAGGAAATGAAGAAAGCTGTTGATGTCTTGGACTATTCGCCCTGTTTCACGAGTGATGAACGTTGCTGGATTTCAGCCATTGTATCTTGGAGCCCATTTGTTCCAGCAATTTGGCCTGGTACAAATTCATTTAGTCCAAATTCATAGCTAGTACAGTTCACTTTGGTATTTTGCGCCAAGCGTCTATTAGCTATGTAGTGTGGCTCCCATATATACACTTCTTTAGAAATCATGCATGAGAGGCGAGATCTAAGTAATTACTGAGGAAAATGCCACCCAGCTCTGATTCTGAGGAATTGCTGTTTTCACCTCGGTGAGAAGAAGTCATCATAAGAAACTATTTATAGTAATTGAAAGCAGAACTTCTAGTTAGCAACACCCCTGAGGCAGTGTGGTTTGGGTTCATCTGTTTGTGGCTTATGGTCAAGGAGCCTTGCTGGATGGCCCATCTCTGCTAATCAGAAAAACTAGAAAGAAGCTAAATTCTATTCGACCTAAGGCTAGAGCAATGTCCTCTGATGGTCAATCTCCTTGAATTTGAATTCTTCTCAGATGTTCTATCTTCCAGGAAGATTACCTGGCCACCACACTCTCCTCACCACGGGCAGGATAAGATGTCCACTCTCAAAGTATCCCCAGGACTCACTGTAAATCTCGGTCACTGTTCTCACCACACTAAAGCCTCTGCCACCTCACCCCCTACTCCAGTATGTCAGCTTCTTGAACGCAGGGAGGCTGCCTTCTTCATCTTTGGGGTCCCTCTGCCTAATAGAGCGCCTGGTAGGGAGACCTGTCCCAAATGGTGGCTGAATGAATGGCTCCTTGAATTGAAGGCCCTCATGGGATGGTATTTTTCTGCTTACTTCTATAGGAGACAACTTCATCATAGTCATCACTGACATCAATTTCAAGCCCCTCCAAATCTTTTTAAATTATTTGGTACCCTGCCTCATTACTTTGTACTGGTCACCATGCCTGGTTGCCATTGCCTTTGCTTAGATCAGCCAGACCTATGTCCCTTCTTGAGATATATCTTTGACAAAGATATCTCTATATATCTTGACTGTTAATTTTAATATTCTCAAAGCTTTACTAGATTGGACACTTTGCATCAAGAGATAGGGTTGAGGAATATAGCGAGACCTGGACCAGAATTCAGGAAACACTGCGTCTCTTGATCTCTTAGGGCTTCAGTAAAATGCCCCCCAAATAAGGCCACCGTAAAATCATAGTGAATCAGAAAAGAGTAAGCTCTGAAATTATCCTTCAGACATGCTACCTAGAAATAATAATAAATTTTAAAAGAGATAAAAGCAAAGCTTGCTATGGGGCTTCTGAGAAGCTTGGAAACCACAAGCCTGGATTGTCTCAAAACCCCTTTCACCTGTGAACGCCTGCGGTTCTATGTAAATTAATTGCTCTGCATTTTTTATATGTAAATGATATAATCTTTGGTACCTTCAAACCTGTCTAATAACGAACGGCACTGTGTACTAGCTGTACCTAATAAAATTATCTCCTGCTGACATAGCATTTTACACGGGGATTTATAGAGGTGGTGGGGCACTGTGGTTACCAGCGCGGACTTTAGACTAAGACTGTTCAAACCAAATTCAAATCCGGACACTTCTGTAAACTAGCAATGACTTGGGCAAATGACTTAATCTCTCTAAGCTTCAGTTTCCCCACCTGTAAATGAGCAGAAAAATGCCTGCATCACTGGCTGTTGGCAGGACGACGTGGGATTTAGTACAGAGCATTCAACACAGTGCCTGGCATGGGGAACATTCTCTACGAAAATTTGCTGTAGTCAATTTCTCATTCTTCATTTCACTTAATCCTCGCAATACGAGACAAGTGTTACTATTATCTTTATAGAGAAAGTTGAGATGCAGAGGAAAGGAATGACTTGCCAAAATTCACCCAGTAAGGGCAGAATCAGGTGCTTTTTCCACGGCCCTGCTCAGAGTCTAACTGAGAGAAGGAACTAAGACAGGTAAGCTCGGGGAGGGGGAGATCAAAGGAGCGGAGGTTGGGAGCCACAGGAACAAAACCTGCTGACCGCGCAGGGATGGCCCTGACATGGTAGGTGTGGGAGGAGGATTCCAGAGACAAATGTGACTAACCTGTAATGGTGTGTGAGACGGAGACACTACTTGAGCGTGGCACAAGCCAGGGTGTCACGGTGACCTCTCCACCCACGCAACTTCCAAGTCCATGGCAGAAGTGGGGCTCCTCCTCAGCCCGCCCCGCGCCTAGCAGGTGTGCCCACTGAACATTTGCTAAGTGGCCTGGGTAAGAAGGCTTCTCTTTTTATTCCCCCCTCCCTTAATTTAGGCCTTCCTTGTCTTTGAAATCATGAGCAATTAAAGACTCTTCTTCCTTCCTCAAAGCAGAGGGAGGAATCCTCCCTGACAATTCAATTTTGCGGAAAGTAGTTGATTGACCCTGGCAATTACTCCATTGACTGAACTTAAAATTTTTTTTAATGTTTATTTATTTTTGAGAGACATAGAGGCACAGTGTGAACAGGGGAAGGGCAGAGAGAGAGGGAGACACAGAATCGGAAGCAGGCATCCAGGCTCTGAGCAGTCAGCGCAGAGCCCGACGCGGGGCTCGAACTCACAGACCACGAGATCATGACCTGAGCTGAAGTCGGCCGCCGAACCGACTGAGCCACCCAGGCGCCCCCATTGACTGCACTTTAAATAGTAGCTCTACCTACCTTTCCCCTCTCACCCTCCAGCTCTCTACACGGAAGTCCTGGAGGCTGATTTAGTCCACCATCATCCTTTCTACCCTCAGCAAGCTCATAGCTTCACAAGCAAGCACAGCCCCAGGCTACTCGATGAGAAAGAGACAGAGACCCAAGAAAGGAAATTAAGGAGCTCGTTCATCCCCCCCGCCCCCGCCCACCCTGCCCTCTCTCTTATTATTCTACTGCATTACAGAGCCTGCCCCTTCCCAAGAATATCGGTGGTTCAGAGTACATTACAGAGACACAGACTGCAATCCCCTTCTTGCTACAGTATATTTCAATACATATATATTTAAAGCACCAGAGGAAATGCAAGAGTTGGTTTTCTTCCCTCTAACAGATTCATGTCTTTGAGTTGTTTTCATTTTAGAGAAAAGGACAAACGTAAAGGACCAGAAGGGTTAAATAACCACAGAACAGCCTGTCCTCATTATTCGTGTGAGATCCCCACTGCGTCACAGGGACAGCGCGTTAAATCAATAGAGACTGTGAGTTGTTAATTTCCAAAAAGGAAGAGGTGATTGAACGAAAATAGTCGACATTGAGTCTCTGCCCACAGGCAACGGGAGAGCCTTTATTTCCAGGTCTTTCTACAATTAGGTACCTTCCTGGATCACTTAACCAGTTTACAACATTTCCTGCTTTGGGCGGGGAGGGAGGGGAAGGAGGGAATACTTCGGGGCCACAAAAGGTTTAGTTTCGCACCGCACCGAGTTCACAGCAAGGTGGGCGGAGGTGTAGGTTTGAACACAGGTGTATGAAGGTGACGAAGGTGGGGTGAGGCTGGACAGGTGGGGACACACCAAGATCGGTAACAGGTTAACGTTTGTTACCCTTTTATTTCAACTGCTTTACGCGACCCCCACCCCCACCCCCCGGGGCTCTGCCTCTGCAGTTAAAGTCCAGGGGACAAGATTTTGCTTTTACTTCTTACTGACCCACGGCCCTCTCTTCTTAGTTTTTGTCCAGGCAGAGGCGGAAAAGGAGGCTGTTTGCACTGCACGCAACCTTCGATCAATGATTTTTCTACCAGGTTGGCATGATCAAATACTCGTGGGGTCTGGGGCGGACCCGCGTGATAAAATAAAGGGCAGCTTTTACTAGAAGCCGCTCTGTGATGCCGCTTCTTGGTGGGGCTATTTCTTGTGAACTGTAATAGGTGTCAGTGTCCTGATGACCTCTTAGGTATAGATTGTAGAAATCCACAGAGCAGAGAACGAGGCATGTTTCAAATAAATGTGAGCTGATTGTAATTTCTTAATGAGTTCCTCCCTTACTTTTTTTCTCATTCTTGGCTGTGACCTCTTCAAACTAAGAGTCTGCTGCAGCTGGCTGGGGCTTCGTTTCTTATCCACAAAAAAATTCCTTACGTTCTTAGAATGGCCACGAGCTCTACACTGCCACCTCTGAGCTGGTCCCCAGGAGAAGGGGAAGACAGCTCCCGATGGCTTCCTCCTCTGCTGTTGGAGGGGATATGAAGGAAAAGATGTTCCACTCTCTCACCTCCCAAAGGACCTCTCCTTCCTCCCAAAGAGCAGCTGGTGTCCTTAGGGGAGGGGCTGGAGAGGCAGGATGGGGTTTTGAGACCAGGAGAGGTGTGTCCGTTCGCCTTATTTTTCTACCCTTGTCTTTCCCTGTTCCCTGCCACTTGGTCCGTGAACGGGCCAGCTCTAATGCTAAGCTAGTCCCAACCAGGGCAGGTAAGAGAGGAGCCGCCAGTCCTCACCCTGCATCCCTTAGTTTACACCCAGGGGACGTACTGGGGCCCTAGGAACAAACTCAGTCCCTACTGGTCTAGGAGTGTGGCACTCCCTCCCCTCTCTGGACTGGGCTGCCTTCGCTTTATTTTATTTTTTTATTTTTTTAAAGAGAGAGAGAATCTTAAGCAGGCTCCATATACAGCCCGATGTGGGGTTTGATCCTACGACCCTGGGATCATGACCTGAGCCGAAATCAAGTGTTGGATGCTCGACCCACGGAGCCACCCAGGTGCCCCTGGGCTGTCTTCATTTCAGAGGAGTGATTCTCAGCCCTGCCAACACCTGAATTTTCTGAGGAGCTTTTAAGGATTCCCAGGCCTGGGTCTACCCTAGAGTACTTGAAACCAAACCTCCGGAAGTGGGGACGAGTCAAATGTGTTTTCAAAGCCCCAGAGTGAGGGCAAGAATGCACTTCCCACCGTCTCATCCAGCTTATGGGACTTGGCAAGAGGCGGCAAGACCCTTTGAGCCGGGCCTTAGCAATGGCCCTGTCCAAGTCAAAAGCTGCATGCGATCTCACAGAGACCCCCTGCATTCACTGTCCTGTCTTCCTTGTCTTGGTCTCCAACAGCCTGGATGTTGCCTCTCTCCTGCTCACTTAGCTTTTCCTTTCAAGATGGCGTCTGGCCTTAATTCTACTCAGCCCAGCTGTCTCTCTGCACAGGTGGCAAAGGCCACAGGTGACCCACATAGGTCTCTCTCATGACTGACCGTGAGCCTGTAAGCTTATTTGGAGCTTCTCTTCCTACCCTCCCTTCACCCGAAATTTATTGAGCATCTATGATGTGTCAGGCTCAATGCCAAGTACTTTGTAAGTTTAATCCTCACAATGGCTTAGAAAGAAGTGTTATGATTGTAGAGCTAATGACACAGAGGTCCTGAGATGATTAAAAATCCTGGCCCGGGCGTCTTACTCCAGGTTCGGTTTTCAAACACAGGTCTGGCTGACTCCAAAGCCCATGGTCTCCCTGTTGCCATGCTGCTGCTCAGTAAAAAAGACCTGATTTCTGCCTGAAAGTGTTCACAGTCTGGTTAGGAAGATACGCACAGGAGACAAGCAGGAGGAAGAGGGAGACTGGGCTGTGGGAGCAAGTGGAGAAGCACTTACCCAGAGAAGGAGTCCTTGAGAAGATGATACTTTGTTTTTTTTTTGGTTTGTTTGTTTTTAATGTTAATTTTTGAGAGAGAGATGGAGTGCGAGCGTGGGAGGGGTAGAGAGAGAGGAGATACAGAATCTGAAGCAGGCTCCAGGCTCTGAGCTGTGAGCACAGAGCCCAGCGCGGGGCTCGAACTCGTGAACTGTGAAATCATAACCTGAGACGCTTAACCGACTGAGCCACCCAGGCGCCCCCGAGAAGATGATACTTTGACTTGGATCCCAAGAGATGAGCAAAAGTCGCTTGGATGAAGAAAGTGAGAACCTCACACACACAGCTGTGGGGTCCAGGGAAATCAGAGCTTCCTCAGGGACCTGCAAGTTTAGCATGGCTGGGAGACAATGTGGAGGCAGGGACAGGAGGTGACAACGGGAAGCAAGGGGGGCAGGTCGTGAGCCTTTAAGTCACTCTAATAGGTCTTGCACTTTATCTTGGGGACAGTGGGCACCAGGTGAAGGATTTTAAGCGAAAGAAATAAAATGAAAGTTGCATTGAGGAGGAAGGATGAGCCAAGGGTGTTCAAGTCTGTAGAGTTAGGCAGAACAGATAAGAAGCTGCAGTTGCAAATTCTAGTGAGAGGTGATGGTGGCCAGAGCTACGACTGGTGAAATGGCAAGGAAAGGAGAAAAGGAGAAGCTATTCAGAAGGCAGATGCAACTGAATTCGACAACAAACTAAATATGATGGGTGAGAAGGAGTCGTCGAGAGTAAGTGCTCTCCTTGGGACAAAGGACATAGGACGAGGCGCAGTTTGGGGAAAGCTGGTAAGTTTCTTTCGACATTTAAGTGTAGGGGTCCACGGGGCAGCTGGATAGAAAGGTCTGGAGTCAGGAAAGGGGTAGAGACTGGAGAGCTAACATAGGAAGTAATTGGGGTGCCCGGTGGCTCAGCCGGTTAAGCCTGGCTCTTGGTTTGGGCTCAGGTCATGATCTCACAGTTCATGAGTTCGAACCCCATGTCTGGCTCTGTGCTGATCGTGCAAAGCCTACTTGGAATTCTCTCTCTTTCTCTGCCCTTCCCCGATATGCTTGCACGCTTTCTCTCACTCTCTCAAAATAAATAAACTTTAAAAAAATAAAATAGGAAGTCATCAGAACTGTCTCTGACTCCAAAGATGTAATAAGGTGTCCAGAGAGAGTGGGCATGAGGAGAAGATCTGCCTTGGCAATGGCCACTAGCAGGGACCCCACCTTCCCTCTAGAACTCGAGAATTATTCTGACCTCCAGCCTACTTATACCGGGTCCTGATACCTGCCCTGTTTCTCGCTGGTTTCTTTCCTCCAAAGAAAACACACTCTTCTCTGTGCCCTCATCCTTTTACTGGTACCCTTCATGAATGTTCACCTCCTCCAAACCCTGCTAGCTCCAAACCCTGCATTATTACTGCTGCCTGAACTCTCTCCCTGGCATCCAACACCATCCGAAGAGGACCCTGTAATACCATTCCATTCCCGGCCTTTTTTTTTTTTAATTTTTTTAATGTTTATTTTTATTTATTTTTAATTTTTTTTAATGTTTACTTATTTTCAAGAGACATAGAGACAGAGTATGAGCAGGGGAAGGGCAGAGGGAGAGGGAGACACAGAATCTGAAGCAGGCTCCAGGGTCTGAGCTGTCAGCACAGAGCCTGATGCGGGACTCTAACACATGTGAGATCGTGACCTGAGCCGAAGTCAGATGCTTAACCAACTGAACCACTCAGGCGCCCCTAATGTTTGTTTATTTTTGAGAGAGAGAGAGAGAGAAACAGAGGGTGAGCAGGCGAGGGGTAGAGAGAGAGGGAGACACAGAATCCGAAGCAGGCTCCAGGCTCTGAGCCATCAGCACAGAGCCTGGAGCGGAAATTGAACTCACGAACTGCGGGATCATGACCTGAGCGGAAGTCCGAGGCTTAACTGACTGAGCCTCCCCGGCGCCCCAATTCCCAGCCTTTCTTTTCTCTTTGGGCCCTGTGTCTGAAATAGACCAAACACCACTGTAGGCCCAGCCTCTGAAATCAGGTTGGTTCCTATGCCCTAAGTTGGGAAGGGCCCTCCCTGCTTCCTCTTCTTCCCCTTTGGCCCAGGGCCGTGGCCTGCTCCAGCGGGCCTCACTTCACAGCCCACGGAACAGGGGCCACTGAAGGTGCCGAGGCTGAGGCCGGTAAAGGAGCCTGGGATGGGGTGGCAGTTCCCCCGTGTATCCAGTCACACGGAGCAAGGGGAGAGGACACACAGCAGAGGCTGACAGCATGGAAAAGTGGAACACCAGAATTCGCTCCCAAGGGAGACAGGCTGTGGACTACCTTAAATTAGAAGTCTTAAAAACTGTGTTAGGGATCCCTGTTGCCCTGGTTGGCTTTGGGTGTGGTTCTTTCCAAAGGCGAAAGATTGGTGGAGCTTTTCCAGCCCTATAATTCTACTTGCGATGAGGTGGAATTAAAGCTGAAATGTGAGTTCATAAATTGCCTAGTCGGTGAATAATGGAGTTTAAATCTCCTCAAAAAAAAAAAAAGCTACGTACGAAATCATATTAAAATTCATAGCCATCTGCCTACAACGGTCTCATTTAAAAATTGAGCACAATTAATTTTTAATCCGAGGTCAGTTTCCCACCCCCACCTGTCTCTCTCTCCTCACCGCCTCCCCCATCAGACAGTCAGCGTGTGCTCAGAGAACTCGAGACCGTTTTAAATATTAACCAGGGCCACGCATACCTAGGAAGATGAACGCACACACACATCGTCTCCTCTTCCGTCTATTATTACTAGCATAGCTGCTCACATGTTTCTAAACGTAGTTCTGGTTAAAAATAAATTCAGTAAACTAGGAATGTGGGGTGTGTCTGCCTCCATGAAACTCCCTTTGTTCTCTGTTGAGAAGGGAGCAGGGATGCGGACGTAGAAAGCGGGGCCGTACTTCAGGAAAAGATCCCGGGTCAGCGTTTCGGGACCCATCTTTCTGGTAGCAGTAGGGGTCCCTGAGTTTGGGGAGCGATCTGGATCCTTCAAGGTTCTGCGGCATAGACCGTCTGACTTCCTGCCCCTGGCTGCTCAGTTTGGATGGGAAGAGATTCTATTAGAGAGGGTCCAGGAACCGGCAGAAGCAGGGCGGGCTAAATAAAGCCAGTTATCACCAGGAAGCCGACATGATCAAGCATCCTCCAAAAGCAGGCAGCCGGAGCTGAATCAGCCAGGTCCGGAAGCTGCTTGCCGCATCTTGAGAGGCCAGCACGCTTGGGGAGAAGAGCTCTTCTGACAGAGACCCTCTGCCGAGTGGGGGCTTTCCTCGGGATGAATCGAACCATGCAAATTTTTAATGAGGTTTGCCCTCCTCAACGTTGGGAGTCCTCGTTATCTATGAACCCCGCCTCACCCTTGGGGGCAGGAACACCAGGGCTCCACGGACTGGCGACAGCATCGATTCTTGTAGAGAAAGACGAGGGGCAGGGCAATGATCCCAGGGGGTATGGTAGACCATGCTCCGCGAAAGCAGAAACCAGAGAGGGGTCAAGGGCTACTCACTTGACACCATTCTAAACAAACCCTTGGATTGCCCACAGTCCAAGATCATTAGTGAGGTGACCTAAAGGTCGTGGACCCAAAGGGCAGCAACCGTACAAAGCCCAAAAGGAGAAAACAGAGGTCCTAGAGGCAACCGTGAACACTGCCGTGTGTTTTTAGTTTTTAGAAGCTACTGAATGTGTGGTCACGTGTGCTGGAGCCGGTATTGGCCCCTAAGACCTTCTGAAGAAATCAGGGTTGGCTGTTTAATGACTGATCTCAGATGTGTGACTGGGGAGACTGCACGGTCGAGGGAGTCTAGCGAGAAGCCACAGAAGGTTAGCTAGAGCTAGGTTCTGTTTTTGTTTTTTTTTTTTTAAGTGAACTCTATGCCCAACAAGGGGCTTGACTTCACAACCCCGAGATCAAGAGTCGCGTGCTCTACCGACTGAGCCAGCCAGGCGCCCCAGGAGCTAGGTTCTTAAATGGAGATGAAAAGCGATGATTGAAGAATGACCCATTTGGGGGAAATAAAGCCGATGATGGGAAATGGGCTGCATCTTAGGTTAGAGTCTCTTTTTAGTAAGTCCTGAGGTAGAGGGCATTTAGGGGCTGACGACTCAGAATGTCAGCTAAATTTGGCCTCTGCAAAGAGAAATTAGGTCACAAGTGCAATTTTTTGACCAAAGGTACTGCAAAGAAAGAAATCTAAAGTAGTTACCAGTGAACAAACAAGGCAATTATCAATATCGGGAAAAACAAAAAGCAACAAGGAAAAACAATGGTACACTACGATGCTCTGCTTTCCTTGCATGTGTCTAATGATGTAAACGCCAAACAGTAACCTAACCAATAATTATAATATGATGATGTAGGGAGGACTAGGGAGGGGATGGCTAAAAAGAGCACTAAATCCTCATTTACCGATACGGGAAGATAATACACCTAAATTGTTGAACTGAAAGAGAGTAGCACGTGTAGATTATTTAAAATACGGCAGCGCTCGGGGCACCTGGGTGGCTCAGTTGGTTAACCATCCAACTCGATCTCAGCTCAGGTCTTGATCTCAAAGTCATGAGTTCAAGCCCCGGGTTGGGCTCCATGCTGGGTGTGAAGCTTAAGTTAAATAAATAAATAAATAAATAAATAAATAAATAAATAAATAAATAAATAAATAAATAAATAAATGAAATACGGCGATGTGTAAATGAAAAAAACAAAAAACAACCCACCAAGACTTGGGGGTTGTGAGAGGGAATGAGGAGGGAAACTGCCGACATTCATTGGACTTTTGGTATTATTTGGCTTTTTCAATTATGTGCACGTGGTCATTAAAACAATTTCTAAATGGTCTTTATCCAAAAGGACAAGACAGAATAGAGCTTCTTCACAGTTAAAAGTGCGTTGGAAAGACAAATTAACTTCAAGCTCCAAATGCCCTGGTTTACAGAGGACAGTCAGGAAGCAAGAGTGAGGCCGAAATTTCCCTCAGTTGATTTAGGCACAGTTTGATAATGGTTAAGTTTAATAAAAAGAGTCCTTAGTTCATAGCTAGGTCTTACACAATTTTAGTCATTATTATTATTATTTTAATGTTTATTTATTTATTTTGAGAGAGGGTGTGTGAATGTGCAGGAGAGGGGCAGAGAGAGAGGGAGAGAGAGCGTCCCAAGCGAGCTCTCATCTGTCAGCACAGAACCCAATGCAGGGCTCGAACTCATGAATTCTGAGATCATGACTTGAGCCAAAACTGAGTTGGATGTTTAATTGGCTAAGCCACCCAGGCACCCCTAGATCCTGCATAATTTTAAAACTTGCTATTGTTTATTAGTCTTTATAGGAGAATTAATTAAAACTTCTCTTAAAAAAAGGTAGTTTGGGGACACACCGAGGGGACCATACTCTGTGTATCTCCATCTTTACTTGTCCACGCAGCAGAAGTGCCTAACCAGGGGCCTGGGCATTCGTAAACATTATTGTTATTCATCAAGTACAGTTGCCTGAAGAGCTAGCATACTGATCAGGAGGGATTAATCATCTTCCATTAAGACTTGAGGCTCTGATTGTCATGGATTTAATCCATTTCTTTATTTCTAGCTCTCTTTCAGAAACGCGTGACGTAAAGGAACCGCCAAAATACCTCTTTGGTGGCAGGTAACACCATTTAGGCAAACTAGCTGTGGCCTTGAATGGACGACTAGGGTTGAGCGGACCTTCACCCTTTAACCCAAGACTCCTCAACCTCAGCACTACTCATTTTGGGTTAAATGACTCTCCTTTGCGGGGGTCTAAACTCTGCGTTTTAGATGTTTAGTAGTGTCCCTGGTCTCACACGCTAGAGGCCAGTGGCATCCCTCCTGCCTGGTCGCGACAACCAAAAAAAGTCTTCAGTAGCTCATCAAACATTTAGGCTTAGTCTATATTACTAACTCCACGGCACAGAACATCTAAACAGTGATTAAAATTTATTATACCATCCTGCATCTGATAACCGAGACACGTTAAGTGAGAAGTTTCTCCCTGAAGTATAATTAGGCTATGTAAATTACCTAAGTATTCTTAAATCTGGAAGAAAATTGAAAACGCAAAGAATCTCATCATGACATTCTGACACACGGGTTCCATCTTTCTCCAGGGAGGAGAATCTGGCTCCCGACATCTTCTAATCTCCCCCTCAACTGAGCTTGCTTTGGCTTTCAAGAAACTTGGAGCAGAACCCGTAAGGCGTTAGGGTGGGCAAAAGGCACTCCAGTAAGGATTCCCTGGCCCGAGTGGGGAGGACCAGGTCCGGGACATAAATAGCTCCTTCATCATCAAAGCCTCCTCCTGCCCAAGCGAAGGCTTTCATGAGAACTCAGGCTCATTGTGTGAAAATTCAGATGACTGAACTATAATTAGCTCGATTAGTCAACATTTTAATTCATAGGATTCTGGCTTTGATGTGCTCCTTTCTCACAGAAATCAAAGCTAATAATTCTGGAATCATAATTGGGAGCGGAGTGCCAGCTTGAAGCTTGGGGAGCTCCCTCACTTTCTTGGCAAGCCCTGCTTCCACGACCGATGCTGCCTGGCCATGAATGAACCCAGCCCAGGCACCTCCACCTTGCCCTTTGGCTCCCTGCTTCAGAGGACATTTCCTGAACACCTTCTCTCTGTGAGCCAACATCGCCAGCATTTAGGTTCTGAATCTGCAGCGGTTGGCATTAAACTATGATGTCAGTACCTCCAAAGCCGGAGCACATAATAGGTGCTCCATAAATCTTTTTTTTTTTTTTTTTTTTGATGTTGCTAAACAGTGGAGCAGATTGTTGGTTGGTTGTCTAGCCAATAGCCATTCTTCCTGCTTCAGGAATAAAACCCGATTGAAACAACCAATTGTGATTGGTAGTGATTGTCTTCTTGCTCAAGTATAAGCATGTGAGGAGCACGGGATTGGCTCTGTTTGCTAAGCATCCAACTCTTAATTTCAGCTCAGGTCATGATCTTACAGTTTTATGGGATTGAGCCCCATGTCAGGCTCTGCACAGACAGTGTGGAGCCTACTTAGAATTCTCTCTCTCTCTCTTTCTCTCTGCCCCTCCCCCTCTGGCACATCTTCTCTCTCTCTCAAAATAAATAAATAAATAAACTTAAAAAAAAAAAAAGAACACATAACCCCACAAGATAATTCTGGTTGATGACATAGGGTAAGTATTCTGGGTGGATTTCAGAAAGATTTCCTTGCTTAAAAAGGCGTACACAGGAAGAGACAGTCCTCTCCTGCCATTGGATGTGCTTGTGTTTCCAAGTGACATCTAGAATCAAGTGCCCACCATCGTGAAACCATGAGGAAGACTGCCAGGGGACGAAGCAGACAGGCCGAGGATGCAGGTCAGAGAGGTGGAAGAAGTCGCGGCCTCCAGAACATTGTCGAGCTATGGATTGGCCATCCCTGAAGCTACCTCTGGATTTCTTAAGCAGATGACACATGTCCCTTATTGTTAAGCTCAGCTGGATTTTCTGTGCTTAGAGTCGAAAGCCTCCTAACTGATATAAGTGATTCGCCAGTGATCTGTTTTATAAGAAAGGATTGAGGTCAAAGGCTAGCCTGGTGGGGACGTCATTTTATCAGCCGCTGCTTACTGAACACCAACCAGGCACATGGCCGGAATCCTGTGAACATTGACTCTAATCCTCGCGATAACTCCACGAGGTGATTTTCCTTATTTGCCTTTCAGAGATGAGGCTCTGAGAGCACAGGTAAGCTCTCACACAAACAGCCAGTTACTATGCAATCTGGAGATCCATGTCAGTATCTGACTGCTGGGAGCTCCCAAGGACAGACCGGAGCTCATCGCTGCACCCCGTCCACTGCTTCCCCTTGGCCACCCTCCCCTCTCCGGCGCCCATCAGCCTCACGCTTGCAATGGCCAGCAGAGACACAAGTGTCCTCACATTTCTTCAGGCGCTGCGAGGAACCGATGAGCTAATCTCGACATGCTCTACACCCCAAGAGCTCTCACTGAGCGGGCTTGCTGGCCTGGCATGCTGACAAAACTGGAGAGGCAGGAGGAGACCAGGGCTTCCTGGATTCGGCACATCCAAAGGAAGCAGAGGCAGGAAGACGCGTCAACACAAAGAGTGTTGTCCCAACGGGCCGAATGTGGCCGAGAGGCTAAAAAGGATAGAAAGGCGACCAGTCGATGAAGCCAATGTGGAGAAGAGCGGTTTAGGGGAGCAAGGTGGGCCCGAAATGCAAATGGGTCTATGGAGGAGAGAACAGGAAGGGAGGAAGCGTCTCCAGACACCTCTTGGGAGATATTTTTGCTATGAATGGGATCGGAGAGCCGGAAGAGGGTGTGAAATCAAAGAAGGATTTAAGATAAGAGCTCCCAGAGCGTCTTTGTCTGCTGATCAGACGATTCCTTTCCAGAGGGAGAAACTGACAACGCACGGGAGAGAGCAGCGATATCTACACAGCGGGAGCCTTTAGGAAGAGGCGGGGAGCTCGGTTCTCCCAGAGTGAGATCTTTCTGGCAACGTCCCTCGCTCCGGTCTTCTAACAGACATCTGCTCTGTGTGCCCTCAAGAAGCAGCCGAATCCAGGACAGGGCCAAGAGGTTCTGGAAGGATTCCACGCCTCCCTTAGCTCTCCGTGCTGGCCTCGGGATCCAAGCTGTGGCGACCTGCCGCATGTTTTGCCTTCTCATCTCCCGGGGCATCCTCCCCAGGGGCTGGGGCAGGTGACTCTGCCCCCCATTTTTCAAAGGTCAAGAATTTTTGAAGGTCTAACCTCCTTCAATAATATAATCTTTACTAGGGGCCAGGCATTGCGTGTATCGACTCACTTACGGTCATCATCCCACCTCCCAGGTGGGGAAGCTTAGGGCCCGGAAATGTAAAACGAACTGCCAGAGGTCACACATCGGGTAAGTGGAGGAGCCGGGATTTGAACCCAGGCCGCGCGGCTGTGGGAGCCCACCTCTTCCATCCCCCGCACCTGCCCCATCCTGTTTCTTCCCT
The DNA here is from genome assembly GCA_030068075.1 of Paguma larvata. Classification (NCBI taxonomy): domain Eukaryota; kingdom Metazoa; phylum Chordata; class Mammalia; order Carnivora; family Viverridae; genus Paguma; species Paguma larvata. Next base: position 74,067,358 of record CM057836.1, read on the forward strand.
TCAGCCCTTCCCCCGGGAGACCTAGGATCCTTTCGACCAACAGAACCCTTGTGGCCCGTCTGGACTCGGAAGGCCCTAAATCTGGGGGGGGGGGGTCAGATTCGCTCTGCAGTGCCGAGACCCCCTCCACGCCCCCCCCTCCCCTAACACACACGCAGAGACCATCCCGAAGCCCTTCAAATGAGAGGTCATTCTGATTCCCCTGTGACCCGGCCCGTACCCACGAGAGACGCCGCCCATGCAGGGAAGAAGACTCCGGAGCTCCTGCTTTCCTGCCTTCCTATCTACAACAGGCCGGGTCCGGGGCAGGAAACAGATGGTGCACCCGAATTGGGTAATTTGAAGAAAGTTGAATAAAGGGGCTATTTACAAAGGTGTGGGCAGGATGCAAGGGAAGCCACAGAGGCGGTGCCATAAGTAACTGCTCGTTGCCCGCCGGCCCCCCCCCCAGGCCCGAAGGGGCAAGGGGAGGTGCGGTCACCAAAACCTGGAGAGTGCACCCTGTGTGCTCAGAGCCACCTGACAAGAGCCATGGCCATGAGAAAAGGGAGGCAGCCAGCCTGGGGGTGCCCCCACCCAGGGCTCCCTCCCGCTCCTCCCTCCCTCTGAGCTTCCACCTGGGACACCCAGTGGCCAGGGCAAACAGAAGTACCAAGCCCACCAACCAACGTCTTATTTAAGGCGGCGGCGAAGCGTGGGGCTCCGCCACCGGGCCGCCTGACTTCACTTGCCTCTTACCTGCCAAGTGTCTCCGGGCAAGTTGGCTCCTCTGTGAAGTGGGGATTATAACCCCAACCTCGCAAAGTTATAGTGGGCATTAATGCTGAATTTATCTCACTCAGACGGAAGGAAAGCACTTAGCATACAGTAGGTACCCAATAAATGCTGGTCCCTTTCTTCTCTCACCTCCTTCAGGTAAAATGGGTGGAGGTAAGGCCCTATCCTTTGCATGTGGCAATATTATACGACACACTCCACAGACAGCGCTTGGTTGAGGGTTGAAGGGCCCGTCTGTTCCTCGGAGGCTTCAGAACATCCTTCAAGCGACCCGCCTGGTGTCTCCTTGGAGCCCGCAGCAGTTACCGTGGCTTCAAAAGCTCTTGCTGGGATTGCTATCTCCTTTCATGGGTGGTTGCAAGGTTACCAAAGTATTTGCCTTATAATGTATTCATTCATGTGTTTGCTTTATGCCGTCGTCTGTGTTTGTTTTATAGTTAACCATGAGAAAGTTCCTGAAAATCTTTTTAAAATTTCCTAGAGCCCTACGAAAGTGCCATTGTTTGCTTTCTCTCCATTTGCTCTGCCCCGTGATTAGGATAGATCTGAGTTGTCACCAGGTTCGTGACAAAAGGCGTTTAAAAGGGCAGTGTCACTGGTGGGCAGCAGGCCTGGGGCTGCCGATTCCTTTCTATTCACGTCTTACTTCCTATTCACAGATGCGAGAAACCGAAGTCGGGTCTCAACGTGGCCTACCGTCAGCCGCTATAGGGAATGCTCCCTATTCCTGTGCTTTCTTTGGAGAACTCCATGGTTCTTGGTGACTGGCTCCAAAGCCTTGCCTTAGATGTACCATTTGACACTGAGTCAAAGGTCCAAGAGGACCATTTCCCCTTCCCACCTCCTTCCGTCTCCTGAGAGCCCCTGAGTGCCTGCAGTGCGGGGCTCCTGTTGTCCACCAGCAGCTCTGCCATTGTCGCCAGGCCCGGTCTCCAACCCACTCGTAAGTAGACACCAGAGTGGAGGTACGCTTTTCCAAACTATCTACCCGCCGCTCTCCTCTTCTGTCGCAATCTCTTTCAACCCTTCTTCCATCACGTGCTTTCCAAAAGGAGCCCAGGTCCCCTGGGACTATCAACACAACTAGACTCAAAGTCCGGCAGCAGCGGTGACCATGACTTTTCACGTTCTCAGCACCCATTCGTGCCTGTCTGAGGCTCTCCGACCTGACGCAGATCAGGAGCTCTAGAAATGGTCGTGGAATCGAATGGAACTGAATTTTCCTCCCTTTCCTGCCTACGTGAAAACCGTCGATTTCTCCAGGCCAGGGTGATCACGTCACCGAACTGCGCGTGACCTGCGGGGAGAGGACTTTGCCCTCTCTGGGCGGTGGCTTATAGGCAGAGTGCTAAAAGACTCTGATGGAGGTGCACGGAGAGGAACGGGCACTTAAAAAACTTCGAGGCTCATTTATTTTTAACAGGATAGATTTTTCTCTTTCTTTCCTTTAGCATAAGATGTGTCTACTCTCTTCTTGTAAAGGATTGTGTAACTGAAGAACGCTGTTTATTTTGCCTCTTGCACAGTCCTTGGCAAACTCCGTGCCTTCCATCCCCTACCCGCCAGAGCTGCGTAAGAGAGAGCAGCGACTCCAAGGCTTTTGATGTTTCTGCGTGTGCTCAAACTACCCAGGCCTGGAGATGAGAGACAGAGCTTGGCCATTTAGCTCCTCTGGGACTCCCCTGTCCTCATCAGTAGCTGGGCAGTGTGGGAGTAATAAATAAGGAGTAATAACTAAGTGAGTGTGGCTTGTTGTTGTTGGCATGAAAAGTTCCAGCCCGTGAAATGCCCGATTTATGAGACATTCAGGTCCAATTCCTGGGTGAGGGCGTCTGAGGCAGGCACCCCCGAGTCCCTGAGCTTCAAGGTGTCCCTCCCTCCCCCCCACCCCCGCAATGAGTCAGGACACAGATTGGCCAAATCAGCTGTTTTCCTTATTCCTCCAAGTTCCAAAGTCCAAATGTTTTCCTGCTGAGTAATTATTTTATAAAGTGGAAAGGGAAGTAAAAAGGCAGACTCCTTCTGGGGACTCTCAGCTGGCTCTGGCGGTGTCTCCCAGACACCCTTGGTTGTATCTGGCCTCCCCGCTGCTCTCCCTAGTTCGTGCCACCCTCGTTCGGGCTCCAAAGCCAAAGTGACCCTGAATCGAGCCCGTAGCACAGACCAACGCCGTTGCTTTCCCATCTCCCAAATTCCAAGTGTTTGCAAATAAATACTCCCCGCAGCAAAATTGTCAAGAAGGACATCGTGCTTGTCCGGACGCCCACATGAAGGGCCTTTTGCCAAAACGAATGGGAAATCATTGGCCCAATTAACATCCTGTGATCTTAGATCTAAAAATGACCCGGAGCCGGGTAAACAAGGTGACGTAAGCTGCAGGGCAGGGAGCGGCTCTCTACTGCCACCTGGAGGAGAGCGCGTGCAATGGCGCGGCGGCTCTGGGCGGCGGGCAAGCGGACCTCTCTGCTCCTTGCTGGGACCTGGGTTACAGTGGCCACGAGCTGAGCAGCCCCGGGGAGGGGGAGAAAAACAGGGAGGGACCCAGACAAAGAACAAGGGCGCTCCTCCGCGACCTCAGCTAGAGGAAAAAGAGGTCTGTGTGATCCGGGCCGTCGGACGTTGTGGCGCTGACCCTTGCTGGCGTCCTCCTTCGGGAACATTCCTTTTATAAAAGGACTCGGGCACCGCGAACTGTCGCTGGAAAAAAACATGGCGAAAACTAGTGGGACGGGATCCCCAACGCTGGAGACCCCTCCGATAAGGACAGCTGGCAGTTTCCGAAAGGAGAAACAGTGGCGTGGCTGTGCTAATTTAAACACAGGGCCGCCGGATTTTCTGTCTTACTCTGGGCTTGGCAGTGACTTAAGTGGGGGAGGGAGTGCCGGAGTGTAACAGCCCTAATTTACTTTCATGTCAGGCCGATGGGAGAACGAGGCTGCGGAGCTTTCTGCATTACGCAAGCGGCATGCTGGGAGATGCCCCAGAAATACGCCGGGGGCTAGGAAAAGGTCAATGCTGGGGAGGTTATTACTTTTCCCCCCTGTAGACGATCCACAAAAGGAAAACAAGGAGTTGATTTGTAGCTTGATAAAAACAAAAACAAAACAAAGTCCACTTTACTTTTGGGTTGGAAGGGCTTTGCTTCCTTGCAAACCACCTCAAGTTCGCAGTGGCCGGGGACAACAAGCGTTGATGTTTCTTGCTAATGGGTCTGCGAGTCAGCCTTGGTGTGAGCTCAGCTGGCCTCCGGGCTTAGGGTCAGGTACGGGGTCCACGTGGTTCAATTTCCTGACCTCAGGATGAAAGGACAAAGGTTACCCGAGGCACCTCTCTTCCAGCAGAGGGTGGGCACCGTTCGAGAGGCCAAGTCAAAATAGGTAACACAATTGAAGTGTGTCTCGTCAGCTAATATTACATGGGGTAAGGCAAGTCTAATCAGTGGGGGCGGGGGCAGGGGCGGGGGCGGGGGCGGGGGCGGGGGCGGGGGCAGGGGCAGGGGCAGGGGATATACTCTGCTTACTCTAGCCAGCTGATCTCCACCGGGATTTAACCAATGGATCACTGTCTGCTCACTACAGCCCATCTGCCCCTTGTGGAAGAATTACAAGGTGAGGATGGCCTAGATAATCGTTATATATTATCGGTGGCCCTCAATAAGAATTCGGTTTCGCCTAAGAGAAAACTTTCTTAAAATTTATCATTATTATTATTATTTTAGTAATCTCTACACCAAGCGGGGGGACTCGAACTCACAACCCCAAGATTACGAGTCACGTGCTCTACCAAATGAGCCAGCCAGCTGCTCCGCCTAATAGGTGATTCTAATTTCCTTCTTATTCACATCCAACCCTTATGCCTTTACGTGCTCATAATGGACAAGGGACACAAGACCCTTGTCTATGTCTGGTCTACTTCATGACATTCCGTCTCATGACAGGGTTTGCCCCAAACTCCCTGCGCCACAGAGGCAGAGTTAGCTGCGCAGGTATCACCTGGGGAACGAAGACGACAGGAGGAGGTTCCTCGTGGAGGCAGCGTGGTGCGCTAGGAAGAGGACTGTAGACCTGAGCATCAAGAGGCCTGGGTTTCTAGTCCTGATTCTGCCAGTGTTGAAATCTGGAAGGGTCAGCAGGAGCCAGCAACCAGGTGCCTTTCAAGTCTTGCTGAGAAGCTGGGACTTTAGCCTGTGCGCTGGGGCACGACAGGGTCAGATCAGAGGTTTCATGTGTTCTTTTTTTTTTTTTTAAGCCTTTTTGGCAACAGCGTGGAGGGTGGATTGAAGGAGAAAAATTGGATTAGAGAGGAAGCAGTGAGCTAGGATACAGTCCAGATGAAAGGTAGTGAGGGCACAGACCAGGACGGAAGCCCCGGAGGTGGAAAAAGGGGTGGATAACGAGACTTTAGAAGCAGAACTGGGGGCGCCTGGGTGGCTCAGTCGGTTGGGCGGCCAACCTTGGCTCAGGTCATGATCTCGCGGTAAGTTCGAGCCCCGCGTCGGGCTCTGTGCTGATGGCTCAGAGCCTGGAGCCTGCTTCAGATTCTGTGTCTCCCTCTCTCGCTGCCCTTCCCTTGCTCATGCTCTGTCTCTATGTCTCTCAAAAATAAAATAAAAACGTTAAAAAAAAATTAGAAGCAGAACTGAAGGAAGAACTTAAAGACAATCAATTATGAGGAGAAGGGGAAAAAAAGGGCAAAAGGGAGTCAAAGATGAATCTAGGGACCAGAGTGCATCACCTAAATCGTGTTAAATGTAGTTTCCCAAAGTCTGTCTTACGGCTGCGTGCATGTGTGTATGCATGGGCTGGCCGGTTTTGTAACATATATTTCTTTCCAGAAGTGGTCCCCAAAATGACCCAAAATGGACCATATCAGTGTTTCTCCAACTTCAGCTGTTTGCGAGGCCTGTTCACAGTCTTTGCCATATTCAAACGCAGGCACCGTTAATACTCAGTATTGTTCTTTCTTAATTTTTTCAAAGACCTTATTTATTTTTTAATTCTTTTTTAACGCTTATTCATTTTTTTGAGAGAACAGAGAGTGAGCAGGGGAGGAACAGAGAGAGAGGGAGACACGGAATCGGAAGCAGGCTCCAGGCTCTGAGCTGTCAGCACAGAGCCCTAAGTTGGGCTCGAAATCATGGATCATGACATCATGACCTGAGTTGAAGTCAGACGCTTAACTGACTGAGCCACCCAGGCACCGCTCAAAAATATTATTTTTAAGTAATCTCTACACTCAGCGTGGGGCTTGACCTCACAACCCCAAGATCCAGAGTCCCATGCTCCACTGACGGAGCCAGCCAGGTGCCCCTATTATTGTTCTTGAAACGAAGTCATTTTTTTTCAACCTAAACACTTCCTTGCAGGCTCATCTTTGTAAACCATATATGTGAGATCCTGACTTTCTTGTGCCAGTTATGTGTTTATACATAATGAGACAGACACCAGGCCATTAACATTTTTTTAATGTTTTTTTTAATTTATGTTTGAGAGAGGGGGGGAGAGAGAGAGAGAGAGACAGAGCATAAGTGGGGGGCGGGGCAGAGAGAGAGGGAGACACAGAATCCGAAGCAGGCTCCAGGCTCTGAGCCATCAGCACAGAGCCTGACGCGGGGCTTGAACTCACAAGCTGTGAGATCATGACCTGAGCTGAAGTCGGATGCTTAACTGACTGAGCCACCCAGGCGCCCCCCCAGGCCATTAAAATTTTAAATGTGTCTATAGACTACCTAAAAGTATTATTTCTCATGGCCGTAGTTATACGCAGGCTGGACTCAGGGAACCGCTGAGCCGGGCGATAGCTAAAGCCACTAGGATCATACATATTTGCTTTCTCCGCCCTCCTCTTAGTCTCTATTCAGACAGTATCGGCATCTAGTCCTGGACGACAAGTCTGGTCTTTGCAGCCATCGTTGCCAAGGCCTTGCCCTGCAGGCCATGACCTTTCGCAGAGCTGGGCTAGAGGCTGTCATCCAAACAAATGGGGGCTGACCTGGAATGTCATTTTAACTCAGCGTCTCGCATCCTGAGCCTCTGAAAGCCACGGCAAGAGCGGCCAAGCCACATGAGCTGGGTCCCTCGTATTCTGTAGACAAGAGTGCAAACAGGGCCTTGGGAGTCCCCCTTTACTTCCCAAGCTTTCTCCCTGAGGTTCTTCCAGAAGCCACACGCACAGGTCTGAATGAGGGGGGCAGCAACGTCTTTCGTTCACTTTTGATGTATAAAGATCTCTAGACACCGTTTTCAAGGTGAAGTGGAACTAATTCTGCACCAATGGGTTGGCTCCATAAGGCGTGTCGCCGACCTCTCTGAGCCTCAGTTTCCCTCTGTAAATTGGGGGCTTGGGCTGGTGATCTGGAGAGTGTCTCCCTTTAATATCTTAACTGTGCTCAACAGCGTGGGGACCTCGTGCTGTTTCTTTGAACTCCTTATTCAAGTCGTTGTCCATTTCTTATAGGGTTGTTTGTTCCTAGATATAAAATTTATTCTGGTCATTGTTTGTAAGTGTTTTATGCATATTTTCTCTTGACGCTTTGTCATTAATATTGCAAAATTTCCGGGGCGCCTGGGTGGCTCAGTCATTTAAGCATCTCACTTCGGGTCAGGTCATCATCTCATGGTTCACGAGTTCAAGCCCTGCATCAGGCTCTCTGCTGTCAGCACAGAGCCTGCTTCGGATCTTCTGTCCCCCTCTCTCTCTGCCCCTCCCTTGCTTGTGCTCTCTCTCTGTCTCTCTCAAAATAAATAAATAAAAACTTCAAATTTGTGTTAAATATTGCAAAATTTTCCCTATTATTATTTCGACCTTGTTTCTGTGGGATAAGGAGACATTTTTATTTTGCTGCGGAGATGTCTTAACTTACCAAAAAAAAAAACAAAAAAAAAACAGCCCCAACTGACAATCTTTTCCTTGAGAACTTCTACTTAAAAAGAGCTTCCTTACTCTAAGATTATAAAAATATACACTCAATTTATCTTCTGGAATTTTAATGGATTCATTTATTTTATTTTTAAATTTTTAGATCTTTTAAAATGGATTTTATATGAAGAGCGAGTTAGAGATTTTAGTTTCCTTTATTTTCTTTTTCAAATAGGCACCCCATTTATTGAATAATCTCTTTCATACAGATTCGAATATATGATCTTTATGAAATTTTTAAAAATCATATGTTATATACTTATAGTAGTAAAACTTATTATCAATTATACTATGGCATATTTTAACTGTCGTACTAATGGAATTGCTATTTTTATTTTATATCTTAAAACCAGGGGCGCCTGGGTGGCTCAGTCGGTTGAGCGTCCGACTTCGGCTCAGGTCATGATCTCGCGGTCTGTGAGTTCGAGCCCCGCGTCGGGTTCTGTGCTGATGGCTCGGAGCCTGGAGCCTGCTTCACATTCTGTGTCTCCCTCTCTCTCTCTGCCCTTCCCTTGCTCACACTCTGTCTCTATGTCTCTCAAAAATAAATAAACGTTAAAAAAAATTAAAAAAAAAAAAACCAGAGCAACAATATTTATTTCCAGCCTTCCTACAACCACTTTAATGCGTTTAAAAACTTACCATAAATGGTCCCTATAATGACTGTTAATTTATAAAAGCTCTCAGAAGGAGCAGACTTCTCTTTTCCATCATGGTAATTAGTAATGGTAATCATAGCAATTAGTAGAAGTCAAATACGCATCATAATTGTGAAGAACTCAGTTGCTGTGATTTAGAGGAAGTAGGGCTTGGACCTAGGCAGGTTATTCCAGAGACCAGGGTTCCCAGGCAAACTAGGAAGTTGGAGATGTTTTCTCCCCAGGGTGCCCCCTCCCTGCTCCAAGTACCCACTGTTCTCTCCTTCTCTCTACCTCGCTTCTCTTAGCATCTACTCTCAGATCTTCACTCACACTGAGGTGTTGATGACTGGTTACTGTCCAACACAGCTATTCTCATTAGAGCGTGAGGTATGTGGAAATTAACTTGGTGCTAATAATAGAATGCTGAAGTTTCAAATACTTTACTTTTTAATAAATCCGAGTTGACTCAGTGTTTCCTTTGAAATGAATTACTCTGATCTTATTTGCAAACTTCTTTTGAGAGAGAAAGAGAGAGAGAGAGAGAGAGGGAGAGAGAAAGGTGTGCTGGTAATTATAACCTCTTTCTCACAGTCCTTTGGGAGATAACAATGTCCCATTCATTGACAAGGCCACTTCAAACTGCCACTGGGTTGGGCTTAGACGATTGCTTTCATTTTCTCTTTAGTGTTGTCCGCGGATAAGTTTTTAACAATGTCGCTGAATCTGTATTGCAAGTGAGGAAGAATGATGCCAGAAACATATCTGTTAGTAAAATCGCAAAAAATTATGATGACTAACCAAAGACGGATGAAGTGAGGACACAATGTACACTACTGTTATTCACCCTGGGCGCTCAGTAAATATTCGTTAAGTGAATGAATATTTAAAACTCACTAAAATCCGTGTTTTATGTGGTTAACAAATGAAATTAGGATTGTTTATACTTTCCTGAGATATTTACTCATTTTTTTCTACTCACTTTTAATATCATTTGCGATATGAAAACAATAGTTTCAAACATGTGTTTCCAAAATGAAGTTTAAAATCACTTTAAACGTTATTTTTATGAATTTTTCATCATAAAATCATCTATTTTAGAATAAAAGTCTGAGTGATGGAATAAGACATAGAAGAGAATAACATGGTAATGCTCGAGGGTATAAACACGTGTCATCTAAATTTCATCTAGAATCTTCGGCCTCAGGAATATCTTGCCTTAACCGTGTAAAAACCGTTTTATGAATACCTCTGTACTTTTGAAATATTTTCAACAGTGTTTGCTTTATTTCTTTGCCCACTCCCTGGAAGCTATTTTGTTTGTTAAGTTAAACTAAACTGGGATCTCTGATAGGAGTAGGTCTGTGCCATCCAAACGGAGGAAAAAGTTCGAGAAAGGAAAATTTGAGTACGGGGACTATATTGGGACTATATGCTAATGTTCCCAACATGGCCTCCCCTCTCCCCCGACACACGCACAGAGCGCTTCGAAACCTTAAACTAGAGGGAAGAGGCCCCAAGAGTAAAATGGAGGCATGAACCCACACGGAGGACCTCTGAAACCATGCCCGTGGGCAGCCCCACCCACCCCCACTCCGTCCACTTGGAGAGTCAGCCCTGCTTCTCTTTGCATTCCATGTGCCATTTCTGATTGCAGGAAGGACAGTGGAGCTGGGACCATTACCAGGAGCCACGGACCAGAAGTGCTGTTTCTACCAGTTGGGTAGAACATAAACAACCCTTCCTTCCCCAGCTTGTTCCCCCGCCATCAAAGAGGAGGCTAATTGAGGTATCCTTGGTTTGCAGGAGGCGACAAGCATTCACCCCAGGGTCCCCTCCAGGGGACTCAGTGACTCGGGATTTCAGTTCTTACTCCCCAAGCAGTTTTTCTCAGCACAAAAGGTTTTCAGTTCTCTTAAATTCATCTAAGGACACAAACTATGCAGCGCAGTCAGGATATAAGCCATGTGAGCAACAAATAACAAAGCATAATTGCATCTAGTGGACATAGAGTTTCAGTGACTTCATGTTGGCTAAATATAGGCGAACACTTGGTGTGTTGTGCATGCCAGGCGGAACCATGATGCAATCACCCCTCCCCTCGATGGAGGGGGAGGACCAGGATCAGAAGGCAAGAATGAGATTGCCTAATAAACGGTCGCTTGTGATGGTCCCCAAATCCACTTGTGTCCAAGGTTTGTACACACACGCGCGCGTGCGCACAAGCACGCACTGAAACAAAGCAAACATGACTAGATGGCTTCAAATAAAACAACATAAATACTCAGCTTCTGACCATGGTTAAAAACAAATGCTTTTTTTTTAAATTTAATTCTTTCAATTTTTCTTTTAATATTTATTATATAAGAAATTCACATCCAACTTAGAAAATTTAGAAATAAGAATAACTACTAATTCTTACTGAACACTTAACAGGTGCCAGGCACTCCCTGCTATAGATGCTTTCCATCATCGACTCCCTGAATCCTGACGAGAACTCTCTGAGCTAGGGACAGTGATTATTCCTGTTTCCCAACTGAACAAGAATAAGAGATGAGTTCAGAAACTTGGTCAAAGTCACCTAGGGAGAAAAGCGAAGACTGGGAATCGAACTCAAGTGTGCCCAAGAGCAAATTTCATGCTCTTAAACTCTAGACCAGTGCCACTCAATAGATATACACTGGGACCCACATTTATGATGTAGAATTTTCTAGTAGCGATGTTAAAGAAGTAAAAAGAAACAAGTGAGATTACTTTCGATAATGTTTTATTTAGCTCAGTGTGTCCAAGACCCAATCATTTCAATATTTAATCAACGTAAAAAGTAACTAAATGAGATAGTTCACATTCTTCTTTTCATACTCAGCCTAAAAAACTCAGTGTGTATTTTGCACTTACAATTACAAATACTCGAGAGGCACATGTACCAAATGGCTGCTGGATTGGACAGTACAAATATAGGACATTTCCATCACCGCAGACAGTTCCATTGGACAGTGCTGCCCTAGATTATATTGACAGTCAAAAACAAAAAGTCACCTATAAACTCCACATCTGTTTCAATGTGTCATATCCTTCCTGTGTTTTCTTTATGTATTTGCATGTATAAATATGTTTTCCAATAGATGAAGGTCATACCGTAAATACAGATTTAATCGATTTATCTCTTTTTTTTCCAATTCATCTCTTTAATGAAAGTGAGCACCCCTACCATGGTCTTGTCTCCCTGTATACACGTGAGGCAGTGCTGATGCGCTGAAGATAGCGTGGGACTTTGGAGAGTCTAAAGATTCCATCATTTTCCATCTGTGAGCCACTGGACAAGCTATTCTCCAACCCTTGGCTATCTCATGTGAGGGTTAAACGGGATAATGTATGTGAAAAGTGCTTTATAAATGAAGGGTTATTATTATTTTTATTATTGCTTTAAATTTATTTTTCTTAGCGTTTTTTTTTTTTTTTTATTTTTGAGAGACATAGAGACAGAGCATGAGCAAGGGATGGGCAGAGAGAGGAAGATACAGAATCTGAAGCAGGCTCCAGGCTCCGAGCCGTCAGCACAGAGCCCGACGCGGGGCTCGAACTCACAGACCGTGAGATCATGACCTGAGCTGAAGTCGGCCGCTTAACCGACTGAGCCACCCAGGCGCCCCTGCTTTAAATTTATTTTTAAGGAAAGCTCTAAGCCCAACGTGGGGCTTGAACTCATGGCCCTAAGATCAAGAGACACACGCTCTCTGACTAAGCCAGCCTGGTACCACAATGAAGGCTCTTTAGAGGTACAACTAGTTCTTCTTACAATATATATGTGTGTGTGTGTGTGTGTGTGTGTGTATGCATGTATGTATATAGTGTGTGTGTGTGTGAGAGAGAGAGAGAGAGAGAGAGAGAGAGAGAGATCAGACTACAGAAATTTCAATGGTCAAGCCAAAGAGTCCAGTTTTGCACTCCCAACCCAGGCAGAGCTTTTGTTGGTCAGTGATAACTGTGGCATTTTCCCAAAGTAAGTGGACTTTCTCTTGCTCTTTCCATCACTGCTTGCAGATGAATTTTGAGATGTTCTTTTCTCCAAGCCTGGGAGAAGTTGCTGCATGAGGAAAAAGTCTGATATCAGGAACAATCTATTCCTCCTCCACCGTGGTTTGACATGGTTTGCTGCCTGGAGGAAGAAAGCTCCACGGCCCACCAAGGGAAGCGTAGGGTAGGCCCAGAATGAGAAGAGTATTTAGGGGCAGCTTGAAGCAACCATGGTCCTTGCGCTCCTTAAGCTGTGATTAGATTTTAACTACAAGGGAAGAAGAAAATCATGATTCTCCACCTCTACATCCTTCCGTCTGTATCATGTATCTGTCAGTGCAGAGCCTGATGCAGGGCTAGATGAAGCAAGCACACACTCTCCAATCAACAAGGAATCTCCTGGGGTGCCTGGGTGAATCAGAAGGGTTAGTGTCCAACTCTTGATCTCAGGTCAAGTCTTGATCTCAGTGTCATGAGTTTAAGCCCTGCATGGGTTTCATGATGGGTGTGAAGCTTACTTTAAACAAAAAAAAGCATAGAAAACAAGGTATCTATGAAAATCCGAATTTTCATTGGGTCAGGTGAAATGAATTTGGTGGGGTTCAAAAGATGTTACCCCCAAATATGGCACTTTGGGACCTGAATATTTTAAGCTGAAGGATTTTGAGGAAACAGCAGAAGAAGGCAGATCTTCTTGACCTTTCTCTTCCCAATTCCCCTGAGGCAGGTCATAAGATCCTCATGTGAGGTGGCCTTCCTATACCTGGAGGAGAGCGGTATTTTTATATCCTAAGTTAGAGAGATGCAGAGCGGAATAGGAATGAATAGGCCTTACTAAGTTTCCCATAGTTCATTACCCTTAGCTCATCCCCTTTTTTTCCCGTCATGTCTTTCCACCACTTCTCACTTTTCATCAAACTTCATATAAAAGTGCTAAGATTTAACAACCATTTTGGGTTTTGTGTGTGTGTGTGTGTGTGTGTTTTGTTTTAAAGCTTATTTTATTAAAAAAAATTTTTTAATGTTATTTATTTTTGAGAGAGAGACAGACAGAGTATGAGCAGGGGAGGGCCAGAGAGAGGGGGAGACACAGAATCTGAAGCAGGATCAGTCTCTGAGCTGTGAGCTCAAAGCCCCACCCAGGGCTTGAACCCAGGAGCTGTGAGATCATGACCTGAGCCAAAGTCAGATGCTTAACCAACTGAGCCACCCAGGCACCCCTTAAGTTTATTTATTTTGAAAGGGAGAGAGTGCAAACATGTGACTGGCAGAGAAGCAGAAAGAGAGGGAGAGAGAGAATCCCAAGCAAGCTCCACACTGTCAGTGCCGAGCCTGATGCAGGACTAGAACTCAAGAACCATGAGATCATGACCTGAACCATAATCAAAAGTCGGGCACTCAACCAAACAAACTACGCAGGGGCCCCAACAACCTATTTGGATCTCTGTTTTCTTGTGAAGGCTCTCATATCACATAAAACTTACACTAAATGTGTATGCTTTTATCTGATTAATATGTCTTTTGTTTCAAACCCCCAGGTGAAAACCTAGAAGGGTAGAAGGAACAATATTTTTTTCCTTCTCTACATGTTGTCAGACCAATAAGGCCCTGCTGATTTTATATAGATACTTGAGTGGACAAACCACTGTGGTTTCCAAGGTAGATTCCCAGCAACATTACCAAAAAGAACACAAACATAGGCTTCTAGACAATGAGAAAAGCCTTAGATGATGGCTTGGCATCACTAGGTGTAGGAATACAAAAATATCTAGCTCCCTATAATGCCAAGTAAAATAAGTCAGTCAGAGAAAGACAAATGCCATACTATTCACTCATATATGGAATTTAAGAAATGAAACAAATGAACAAAGAAAAAAAGACACAGACTGAAAAACAGACTCTTAACTATAGAGAACAAACTGATGGTTTCCAGAAGGGAGGTGAGTGGGGGATGGGTGAAATGGATGAAGGAGATTAAAGAGTACACTTATCATGATGAGCACTGAGTAATGTATAGAATTGCCGAATCTCTATATTGTACACCTGAAACTAATAGAACACTGTATGTTTACTGTGCTGGAATTAAAATAAAAATATCCAGCTCCCAACAAGGTAAGATTCACAATATCTAGAATCCAATCACAGGTTTTGAGGCACAGGAAAAAGCAGAAAAACACAACCCATAAACAGGAGAATAACCAATCAAAATTGATCAAGACTGACACAGATGTTGGAATTAGCAGAGAAGGACACCGAAGCAGTTTTAACTGTATTGTACATATTCAAAAAGTTGTGGGAAGAAATAGAAGACATAAAGAAGACACAAATCAAACATCTGTGGAATGAAAACTATCTGAGATGAAAAAAACACACTGGATAGGAAAAATGGCATATTGTTAGATATTACAGAAGAATATATTAGTGAATTTGAAGATATAGCTAAAAAAAAAACCAACACAAAGTACCTATCCAAAAAAAAATAGAGAGAAAAAGTGTGAAAATAAATAAGAGCATTAGTGAGCTTTGGGACAACGTTGAGCAACTTAATACATGTATAATTGCAGTCTCTGAAAGGGAGGGTGGGGGCACAAAAAAAATCTATTTGAAGAGACAATAAATGAAAACTTGTCAATTTGATGAAGATTATAAACCCAAAGATCCGAAAAAACTCAATAATCCCCAAATACAAGAAACACAAAGAAAAATACCTCTAGGATGTTTCAAGTAGAATAAATATGCATTATTTACCCTATATATGTAAGACTGGACATGAATTTAAAATTTTGAAAAATATATCTGTCCTCTGCTAGCACAGAAAAAGCTTAAAGCGCTCTTGACTGTCTTGAAGGGCATTATGGAAGACTCAAGAAAATGCACAACAATTTCCGTTCTCAAGTAGGTTTAAGCCACCTGGGTGCACTACTGTAGGAAACACTATTCCTTAACTCCACAATATCCATGCTGGCAGACCCCTAGTTGTGTCCAAAGATCCACCTCTTTCCCACATGACTCCAGAAGGAAAGACCTTATCCAAAGACCCAGGAATATGTGAAGGTCTGATCCCTTTTGACAGTGATTGACATGGGGGTGGCTATCTGACCCATTTCTGGCAAAGAGCTGGGGGGAGGGGGTAATGCTGGAGGACCACCGAGAAGGATTCTTTGCTCCCGAAGAACATAAGAGGAAGAGACAATCCCTTCTTCCTTTGGACGCTGAAGTGCCTGACGCCTGGAACTTCTGCACGCTCAATCCGTGACCAAGCAGGGCCAGTCTGAGGTCAGAGTCAACACCCTGAGGATGACAGAACAGTGGAAAGAATTTGGATCTTTGATGATGCTATTGAGCTGCTGAATTAAGCAACGCCGAAGCGCCTGTGTGAGAGAACTTTGTCTTGTGTGCCATAATAAAATTTCCTTATTATTTAAACTAATTCGAATTATGTTTCATGCTCCTTGTAGCTCCAAAGTGTCTGTTAGCAGTAACTAAAGATTTACATAACGAATTCTATCACTTTGGGCAGATAACTCTAGCGCTCGCATTTCTCCTATGGAAAGTGAAGAATGTGGACAAAACAAATTCGACAGTCCCTTCGAGCCCTGACTAATCCACCTTACATGTAACTGATTAGTCTAGGCAGTCAGTAATAACTGTCGTGTGCGTGTGATTCAGAAAATAGGTGCTCCATGACTCAGCATTCATCTCCTGGGGATATGCCCCCGAGAAACTAGTACATCTATCCACCAAAAGACATATACAAGAATGTGCATAGAAGCTTTATTCATTGTAACCCAAATCTGGGGACAGAGAAACAGAATGAATAGGATATATATATCCATGTGTGTGTGTGTGTGTGTGTGCGCGTGCGTGTGCGCGCGCATGCGTGTGTACGTGTATATATAAGGAAATCTAAGACATTGGCTCATGCAGTTGTGAAGGCTCGCATCTCTGAAATCTACACAGCAGGTCAGCAGGCTCGAAACTCAGGAGTTAATGTGGCAGTCTTTTTTTTTTTAATGTTTATTTTTGAGAGAGAGAGAGAGAGAGAGCGTGAACAGGGAAAGGGCAGAGAGAGAGGGAGACACAGAATCTGAAGAAGCAGGCTCCAGGCTCTGAGCTGTCAACACAGAGCCAGACATAGGGCTTGAACTCACGAACTGTGAGATCATGACCTGAGCCGAAGTCGGACGCTTAACCAACTGAGCCACCCCGGTGCCCCCCAGTGCTGCAGTCTTGAGGCAGAATTTCTTCTCTGGGAAACCTCGGTTTTTGTTCTTAAGGTCTTCAACCAATTGGAAGGCCCCACCCACATTATCAAAGGGAATCTCCTTTACTTCAATTCAACTGGTTGTAGATGCTATCACACGTACAAAATATCTTCACAGCAACACCTAGATTAGTAGTTGGCAAATAACTGGGTACTACTGCCTAGCCATGTTGACGCAAAAAGCTAACCATCACAAACCCAATGTCCATCTGCAGAAGAATGGATCAATCATGGTGTATTCATACGAAGGAACACTACATAGCAATGAAAAGAATGAAGTTGCAATAAACAACAGTGTGGATGAATATCACAGACAAATATCACAGGACGAAGAAGCCAGATACGAAACTACATACTAGGTGATCCATTCATAAACATTTTAAGAACAGGCAAAATACATGGATGGGAAAGAAGGCTAATGGCGTGTACGGACTGGGAAGGGGCACAAGGAAATCTGAGTGCTAGAAATATTTGGTATCTTGATCTGATGGCTATACAGGTTAGCCACCATTGAGCTATACACTAAAATTTATTATCCTTTAACACTTAAAAATTTTTTAATGTTTATTTATTTTAGAGAGAGAGAGAGAGACAGAGCATGAATGGGGGAGGAGCAGAGAGAGAGGGGACACAGAATCTGAAGCAGGCCTCCAGGCTCCGAGCTGTCAGCACAGAGCCCAACTCAGGGCCCAAACCCATGAGCTGTGAGATCATGACCTGAGCGGAAGTCAGACGCTTGCCCGACTGAGGCACCCAGGCGCCCCCAATACTTTAATACTTAAAAACAATAGTCTATCAAAAAGATTTCAAGAAAAAAAGCGCTACAGAAATTTAGAGTGGGAGAGACCGTTCTGATCTAAGAGGACAAGGGAAGTCTTCAAGGAGACCGTGGACCTTGGTCTGTGAAGAGGGAGTGGAATCAGAGAGATAGAAGTAAACTAAGTTATGGAAGAGGAAATGCATAAGACATGGTCAAGGAATGATGATATTTTTTCACTTAAAATTTCCACTTTTACCCAGGAAACACCATGAAATACAGTACATCAGAAGCAATGTGGAGTAGCAGTTACGAGAGTAGGCTTTAGGGTCAAGATATATGTGGATTTGAATCCTGGCCGTGAGGTTTTCTGGTTTGAATGAGTGCTCTGGCCCTCCCTCCTCATCTCTGAAATAGAACTCATGCGTCTTTCACACAGTTGTGGAAAGAATTAAACAGAATAATATGCATGACATTCTTAACACAGCGCTGTGTACATCGAGTTAAGCTCTCAATAAATGGGAGCCATTGCTCCTACTACTATGTCTATAATTGCCAGTCTGGGCCATCTGGTCACCTTCACTTGAGGGTGGTACTGCCCAAGGGAAACAGAATGACCTAATGATCACTTTGAGTTCTTTCAAACTCTCAAATCTATGCCTAATAAAACCCAAATGACTGAATCAGAGCGAATGAATGACTGAGGTCCACCCTTCCAGACCATCTTCATATCATTTCCACCCCCTTCCCCACCACAGTCTAGTCCTTGGTCTTTCCTAACTATACTCCTTGATCATGCCAGCACACATCTCTGTTCCGGTAGGACAGCTCTTGCTCCAAATGATCTTATGTGTTAGGAGTCAATTGATTAAAACATTCAACCCAGGCTGTGTGGCTGAGCCTGGGGCTATCGGTACTCCCAGATCCCTCTGAAGGGGGTCCTCTCTCCATATTGACCCTTGCTCTGCCCTCCAGGGATGGAGGCAGAGCAGAGAGAGGCAGTGCATATCAGCACTGCCCTTCCGTTCTGGCCTCACCTCTAAGCAACTATTGCACAGCGCTCATTCCACCACCAAAACAACAATCACCTGTAGTATATGTTACCTGTATGTGTCTACCTTCTCCAGCAGAGTGCGAAAACTGGATGCAACATGAACACATTAAGAGGCACGCAGCAATTTAGGGTAAAAACAAACCACCCTAAACAAATATGGCCGAAGAGACCCTTCTCAGGTAGGAGGTAGAAATCGCAGGGAGGGAAATAAAGGCCACCAGAAAGGGAACACTTCGGAGCAATGCAGAGGCAGGTGTGGGGAGGCGGAGGATGGGGCCTGGGCCCTGACTGTCGTGTGCTCCATTTCCTGTGCGACAGGCCCCCTCCAACCTGGTCAGACCCGATGTTACCCCCGCTTCCCTGCCCCAGGGGTGGGGGGTGGAATTGTATTTCTCATTCAAAACGTACTTGTTATAATCTTTGCCTCAAGAGGCAAAAGAAAATTGTAGCCAAGCCTGCACACCAATGAGCAGTCTTGTGATGGAAAACCTCAAACAACTCTTTTGTACTTCGGATTTTGATTCACAATAAAAGTTTCCACTAGAAGCCAGCGTTGACTTGTCAACACCATCCAGGTCAATGTCAATAAAGCTTAATGAATCTTGATGTGACCTGCTCTTTCTCCACTTCTTCTACTCTACCCTGCCGGCCACACCCATGCATATGCATTCACTTTCGGCCCCTTCCCAGATGATTAATTAGAGCATTTTCCTCCTGTCCTTTGAAACCCAGATGGTAGCACTCATATGTCAATCTAGGGGCCTTGTTGTTCTTGCAGTCATGGTAACGTCTGCTTCTGGCAGGCTCTAGGGGCACTTGGCAGAAGCTCCCATGTTGCTTCGGTTCCAGGTAGATCATGTGGTTTGCTTATGACAGCCTCCGGCCACTGGTAAAAGGGACGGGAGGAAGTCTCTAGGCTTGTACCCTCCGGCCTGGAGAGCGAATGGTCAAGTCGCCCTGCCCTGATCTCACATTGCTCCCCTTCTGCGGATGTATTCCTCCCATTCTATTACCATGTAATCAGCACCCAATCGTGCTGGCAGTGCCCCCCACTGTGTCCTTTACCTGCGTTATCTTCTTTGTTCTTCTGGGCAGGTCGACAACACGGTATTACTATAACAATCTCCATTACTGACAAGAGAGTGAGCCTTGGAGAGGTTAGTTAATTTAGCCAAATCCGCACCAACGGTGGCTTGCCGAGGGAGATGAAACTGGTTCTGCCTGACTGCTAAACCCTTGCTCTCAACCTCTGTGGCACAGGGCCTCTGCCACGTTGCTCCTCATGTTAGTTGGGTTCTTATTAGTCTTAGTTTAAAGATGAGGAAAACTGAGACTCAGAGAAGGGAAATCACTTATCCAGGTCCAGCCAGCCTATCAGAGGTGACAGCAGGGTTCAATCCCTGGTCCAGACGTCCGCGTATTAGCCATTGTTGGCATTGCATCTTCTGTTCCTACCTTTGTTGATGTTAGTCCCACTCCTACCTCCTTTTCCCCCACCAGTCCTCTCAGCTTTCAGCAAAACATGTCCCCCCTCCCACCCTTGACTCCTGTCTTCTCTGCCTAGGTAAAATACTCTCATTCTGGCCCTACTCAAGTTCCGTCTCCTTCAAAACTCTCCAGAAGAGAGCTCCTAAAGTTCTACTTGTCTTGGCCATCCATTTGTCAGGCCTCGGTATCACTGTGTGCCGCCATATGCACTTACACTGGGTCCCACTATGTGCGTTTATGGCCATGAGCATCAGTAGTGGAGATGCCTGAATTCTTGAACTGGACCACACGCTGCTTGGTCTTGTACTTCTTTGCACCACTCACTGCCTACTGCGCCTGGCACTTAGGATGCATGAGCATCTGAGGATGGTTAGTGGAAATAGTGTCAGCAAGTCTATCAGGTATTTATTTAATGTCCACCCTGTGCTAGGCCCTCTCACACACGCTGCCTCCCTGAAGTCTATTTAAACCACTCCTATGTGCTCATTGGCTTCTCTCTTTCTTTTTTTTAAATTTTTTTAATGTTTATTTAATTTTGAGAGAAATAGAGACAGAGCATGAGCAGGGGAAGGGCAGAGAGAGAGGAAGACACAGAATTGGAAGCAGGCTCCAGGCTCCGAGCCATCAGCGCAGAGCCTGATGCGGGGCTCGAACTCACAGACTGTAAGATCATGACCTGAGCTGAAGTCGGACGCTTAACCGACTGAGCCACCCAGGCGCCCCTCATTGGCTTCTCTCTTGACACAGGGCACAGGATTATGGCTTCTGTGTCATGGGGCAAAAATCGTTCTACCTGATTCTTATGAGAAACGAAAACAAAAGAACATGTTCCCTGAGTTTCAGAAGCAGGCAGCTACTTACACATTGATGCGTAAAGAAGAATTAGACAAGATTCCTCACCTCCAAAATGTCCATCCCGTGGGTGCCATTGTGCCATAGGAGCTTCCCATAATGTGCCATATGAGCAATCCCATAATGCCATTATGCCATTGGAGCTTCATTCTCTCAGACAAAAATTTTATTTTTCCTCTGAGGTCCCTTCTAAAATAAAATGCGTCCTGTCCCTGTCTTCCCCACGAGTATGAAGGCTTATCGGCAGACATAGTGACTGGAGGACTGAGACACAGGACAGGTACCTGGGGGAAGGGAATACAGTCCGACTCCCCAACTTTTTCTCTTAGCACCTTGCCTTTGCAATTCTCCAATCCTGACACACCCAACATCTTTCGTATCCTTCATCATTGCCTGTTCTCTTCTGCTTTCTGGCCTTTCAACACAACTGCGCCCACTCCTTTGGCTGCCTGACTCTTATTCATCCTCCAAATTACAGTCAGACATCACTTCCTCCAGGAAGCCTTCCCTACTTATCTCAGTCTGGGCTCAATGCCCCTACCATGTATCCCCGTGGCTCCCTGTGTTTTCCTCACCATAGCACATAATGCACTGTATTATATGATCATTTATTATCCATATAGCTGGTTGACTGTGAGCTCCAAGGGCTCAGGTTCCATGTTGGACTTTTCACAATCCCAGCACCAGATACTGCCTGGCACGTTGTATGAACACCCATTGAATGAATCAATAAGCTGGGTCTGAACGGGCAGATGGGAGTACTGGTGACAGATTTCACCTCCTTCACATGTCATCAAGGACCCGCGATGCCGGAGCCCCATGTAGTTTTCCTAACTCTAGGGAAGCCCTCCTAAAAAGGTGATACTATAGATCACAAAAGATTCTGAAAATATGAATAGTTCTGTACAGCCCACCCCCAAGCCTAGATATACAACTCAGAGCACAGGTCATTTTTTTTTTATGGGAGACAATGTGCCAATGTTCTTGGAAGCCTATGTGCCCACCTCAGAAGCTTTAGACATCACCATAGACCACCAATACCATATTGGCATGAATAGGGTTTCCAGGGTCCTTGGGAAAATTACTAAGGTGATCTTGGAGCCAATGGTCACATTTCCAATTGTACGAAGATTGGAAGACAAAGACTGTCTTTTAATCCCTGACACAAGTGCCTAAGAGAAGCCAAGAACTCTGATTCGGGAGAGTAATGGAGACAAGGCACTCTGCCTTGAGTAATGTAGGCAGCGCAGGTCATGCTATGCTTAATAGCTTCCAGGGAGGCATGCTCCAGGTCTCTGGGGAGAGGAAGAGAGGAACTCAAAAGAGCAGAGCTCACTCGAAGAGTTGAAAGAGATATAATTACAAGAAGCCAAGCCTTCCAAGGTTGACTGAAAGGCTCACTCAAGGAACACTTCTTTCCATTTGAGGTAATAATCAGGGTAATAGTCGCAGCTGGCCATTTTGGAGAGCTTACAAAGTGCTCATTCCTGTTTTTGGTGCTGTACAAATATTACCCAACTAATTCTCACCTGGCTCAGCGAGGAGATAGGTCCTCTTCTTACTCCTGTTTCACAAACGAGGACACCGAGGTGCAGATATGTTAGGTGACTAACCCAGGATTGCACCAGTAAGTGGAGAGAAGGAGTTTGAATCATATCCTCTGGCTTCAGAGCCCAAGGTCTTGGCCGAGATCCTTGGCAGGAGTGGAGGGCACCGGTCATCAGTGTAGACGATGGGAATGATGGCCCAGCGGGACTAAGGCTGGCTGGCGGGGGTTCCCACACTATATTCTCCTATGCACACTCGTTAGCATCTTCTGTGCTGGGTGTCTGACTCTGGGTCAGGTATTGGGCACGTGGGGGTAAGTAGAACCCGGTCCCTGTCCTTGAGAGGCTCTCAGTCCCTGGAATGGCTGTGATGCGGGAGTCAAGACGGGGAAACCCCCCGTCTGGAGGAACTGATGGAGAGAGGAGGCATTCACCCGGCTCTGGAACAGTGAGAGCTAGGATTCTGGCTTTATCTTTTTGCCTCCCAGTTCTGTCCAGGAAATACCTAAAAACCAGGACAGTGTTTTACTGACCTTCGTGTCCTCAAGGGCCAGCACAATGGGTGGCACATGGTAGTTGGACCACAAATGTATATGGAATAAATGAATGAGTTAACTGCTTTTACAGAATTGATTGTAAAGAACTCTAGCTTGGGAGCAAAAGCAGGCAGACCAAACTTTTAGGAGATCCAGGTAGACATAAAGCCAGAGGGAGTGATGCAGAATAGGGAGGGGAAAAACCCTCCACGTGCAACTCGTTGCAAAGCAAGTCTGCCGGAAGTCTCTGCCCTGCTCTCTGTCCTGTCCCTCTCTGTTGTCTGGAAGGGCTGAGGGCAGAGAGTGATTGTTCCCTGTAGGGTCCTTGATGGCGCTGCCTTTGTATCTGGAACCTGGGCAGGAAGACTGCTTTCCAGAGAAAGTTAGCAGAGCCTGGAACCAAGTACCATACATCACTCGAAACACCACAGATTTCATGGCGACTGGCTGCTCCTGGAGCTCCAGCAGCCAGCCAGCAGAGTGGGACCTGTGTGATTTTATCACCCTTCCCAGGTCACCTCTGGGCTTCCGCAGATTATTCTCAAGGTGGAGAGGGCATGGCAAAACCCCAGCATCAACTTCTTTAATGTCACTTTTGCCACCGGTACCGTGTAAGGGACTATGAAAGATCTTTTTTTATTATTATATTTTTTCTTTTTTTTCTTTTTTTAATTAACCAATTATCATCTCAAAATTTTAAAATCTATACTAAAAAGAAAAATAAACAGTGAAAACCTAAACATCTAACAAATGAAGGCTGGTTAAATAAATTATGGTATGTCTATGCAATGAGATATTTAGCATTCATTTTTTTAAGTTGATTTATTTATTTGGAGAGAGAAAGAAAGCACGAGTGGGGGAGGGGCAGAGAGAGGAGAGAGCGGGAATCCCAAGCAGGCTCCATGCTGTCAGCACAGAGCCCAATGCCCGGCTCCAACCCACGAACTGAACTGTGAGATCGTGAGCCGAGCCAAAGTCAGATGCTTAACCGACTGAACCACCAGGCACCCCGATACTGAGCAGCCATTTAAAAGAGTATAGATTTTAGGGGCACCTGGGTAGCTCAGTCAGTTCAGTGTCCAACTCTTAACTTCAGCTCAATCTCATGATTAGTGCATTGGAGCCTTGCATCCAGCTTTGCACTGACAACATGGAGACTTCTTGGGGTTCTGTCTCCCTCTCTCTCTGCCTTTCCCCTAGTTGCTCTCTATCTGTCTCTCAAAATACATATTTTAAAAAAGATGTAGTTTTGGTGGCAAACAAACTGGTGTAGCCGCTGTGGAAAACAGTATAGAGGTTCCTCAAAAAGTGAAAAATAGAATTATCCTGCAATCCGGTAATTGTACTACTGGGTATTTACCCAAAGAATACAAAAACACTAATTCAAAGGGATACATGCACCCCTATGTTTATAGCAGAATGCATAAAGAAGATATCATATGTGTATGTATACAAATACACTGGAATATTATTCAGCCATAAAAAGGATGCAATTTTGCTATTTGCAATGACGTGGGTGGAGCCAGAGAGAGTAATGCTAAGCAAAATAAATCAGTCAGAGAAAGACAAACACTATATGATTTCACTCATATATGGAATTTAAGAAGCAAAACAAATGAACATGGGGTGGGGGGGGTGGAAAGAGAGGCAAACCAAGAAACAGACTTTTAACTACGGAGAGCAAACTAATGGTCCCAGAGGGAAGGTGGGTGGGGGATGGGTTAAACAGGTGAGGCGGCTTAAGGAGTGCCGTTGTGATGAGCACCAGGTGAGGCGAGGAAGTGTGGAATCGCTAAATTCTACTCCGGAAACTACTATTGCATTGTATGTTAACTAGCTGGAATTAAAAAAAAAAAAAAAAACCTGGAAAAAAAATAAAATGGCGTCGATTTTTATTGACATGAAAATTTACTTAAGACATATTAATAAGTGGAAAAATAAGTTATAAAACAGCTTGGATATGTATATGTGCATAGCTCTCTACACAGGGGGAACAAAGCCCGGAGAGTTGTACGTCAGAATGCTAAATGTTGGCTATTTCAGGCGGCATCCTCGTGGATAATTTTTATTTTGATTTCTATCTCTATTCTTAGTTTGCATACAATGAGCAATCAATGAACAATCATAAAAGGTCTGAGTGAGTCTCTGGGATGATGTTAAAAGCAGAGAGTGTAACCCTGGGGTTTCATTAGCCCCTCCCCACCTTGCAAATAATCTGGAAGGCCCCGAGATGGTCTGGCGTGGGTGATAAGGTCACGTCAGGTCACACGCTGCGGATTGGATGTTAGAGGGGCAGGAAGCTGGCAACTGAAGCAGAATCTGCTGTGCTTGGGAGGTTTTTTGGACAATAACAGAGAGTTCTGATGGCAGGTGTTGCGAATTCTCTCCATTCTGCCGTCGTTTCCCCAAGTCCATGGCGGCACCCTCGGGTGAATGTACTTGGGTCTCGGAGGTGAGCGCTCTTCCAGAAGGCAGAGGGGGTCCAGGTCAATTCTGACCCCCCTCTAGCGCCTGCCAGTTTTATTTTCTCTCCAGTCTTTTCTCAATTCAGTCAGGGGTGAGCCCGGGCTGGGAGCAGATCACTTTACTCGCCATTATTTCATTGTCGGCATTTACCTCCTGCCCAAGAGGCCAGCTCACTTTTCCACTGTAAATTATTTATATTAGAAAGGCTCAGAAAAGATCCTTAATCTTCTCTTCCCCATGCCTCTGGGGTCTTGCCTCCAGCATTTTAACTCTCTCCCTCTATTGTCTTCCTGGACAACCCCCCTAGCTCTGGTGTCTGTCTTTATATTTAGGACTGAAGTTTGGGGGACACGGAAGACGGAGTCAAGGGTATAAGTTCCCAAAGAACAAACCCTTTGGCAATTTAGTAACGTGACGGCTGCCCTCTCTGGCCAGGATTAGAATGGCCTCCACAGTCAACGCCGAGCTGCTCCGTCAGAGAGGAGAGGGGAGCTCTTCCCTACTCAGCCCTTTTTCATACATGCCAACGAGTATCTCCACACACGTGTCCATAGAGGAATATGCATGCAGCCGCGTATACCCGCACAGTCCATATACACATCCTCAGACATCTGACAGGTCCCAACATGTGTTCTCCGAGGCATCCACGCCTATTAGTACAGACACACAGAAAACATTTATAAGGCACTGGAGCGCACACAACAACACGCAGCCATGTTGTGCAGACACAACAGTGTCAAAACTCACACATGCATTTAACCACGCAGACATGAGCATGCACAAATCGACTCCGGGCACAGAAGAGAGTTGACGGGTCTTCCCTAGAGAGAGACCGTTAACACTCATCCCGACACTGGGATTGCTTTGTTTCCTAGGAAGTTTTTGTACAAAGTTGGCTGTGCCTTTGACAATGAGTGCGGCCCTCTTCTGCCTCCTGCCCCCCCTCCCAGCCGGCTTTCTCCTCCCTGCCCCCTTGCAGCCCCATTTTTCATCCATCGCTGGGCCTGGCCAAGGGGAATGCTAATCGCCATGACAGGAACTGTTTCCTCCTGTTTACGTCCTGCTCGCCTCCCGTTCATGCCATTTTAGACTCCGCCAAGCAGCAGAGGAGGCCTGCTGTGCAGGCCATGGCGAGGGAGGCAAGGAATGAGCGGGAGGACAGTTGGAGTGTGAAAAGGACCCGTCGCTAAGTGACTCCCCATTCCAATAGCCACACACAAGATGCACATAATTGCTTTTAGCACAGTGGGATGGATAGAGATACAAAAGGTCAAATCAAGGATTTGTCCCATAATATCTTTGCTAAGCAGCGGCGTCAGACACTGGAAAAGCATATTCATGAATTGAATTGCCAGAGTGTGGGGCAGGCTTTTCAGAGGCGGCCGTGTGTTCCCTCTTTGAGGTGTGCCTGCCGTGGTGATTGGATTCACACGGAGCAAGTGACTTCTCAATGCTCAACAAAGCTCTGCCTGTGAATTGGACTAAATAGATGACTTGGCAGGCAGCTGAGATAACTATGCTAAGTGAATTTCAGAGTTGCCCCCGCTCTCCTTATGCCCAAATCTACTGGAAAAAATGCAGAAGAAAGGCCAAACTCCTGAGCACGACACCGAAGGCCCTCCACCTGTCTTTCCAGGCACTCCCCGACAGGGACGTTGGATGGTCACCCCATTGGGCCCTTCTTTGATCTCTGAATACACGGGAGCCTTGCCGCTTTGGGGACCCCGCCGTGGCCTTCCCCAGTGTGCACTGTCACCCCCTTACCCGTTCAAATCCTCTTTGTTTTTCAGGCTTGAGTCAAGTCTTAATCCTACCAATCCTTTCCTTGTTGCCCACCTAGACGTGACCGTGACCTTCTTGGAAGGAGGAGGGCAGCAGGGAATTAGAGAAAGAACGTGGTTCTGGACCCTGAGGTCTGACTTAAATGTGAGGAGGCTCACTAGCTCACCGGGACTGGTGTGTTGAGGACAGTCTGTGAGGCACGGAAGGAGCAGAAGTGGAAGGGAGTTTGGGAGTTATTGTGATCATGAGGTGTGGGGAACCAGGGAAACAGCAGTGGGGATGGTGAGCCGAGGTCAGATCCTCTTATATTTTGCAAGTAGCTTTGAAAGGTATTGCCCAAGGCCTGGTTGTGGGATATTAAAAAAAAAAAAAAAAGTTAAGGATGATTACAAGATTTTTGGCCTAAGAATTAACTGGCATGCGGCAAGACCAAACTTGGATGGTGGATATTAAGAGTCTAGTTTTGGGCGTACTTAAGGTGCCTACGACACATCCAAATAGAGATGCCAAGACTGAGAAGGACAAGTAGTAAGACAGAAGAAAACAAGGGGAGGGTGGGCTCCCGGAGGAAAGTCTTTCAAGGAGGAACCCATGATTGGTCCTGTCCAAATTGAGCTAATAGGCCTAGCAAGACGGGGACTAAAAGCGACCATTGCATTTCCTACGGCGGAGGCCTTTGGGGACCTCGGCAAATGTGGTTTTGCAAAGTGGTGGAGACAAAAGCCCACCCCTGAGAGGGAAGAGTGAATTTTTGAGAGGTTTTGTGATAAAGGGAAGTAAATCAGGGAGTTGGAGTAGAGGGAGCGAAAGGCGGATTTGGGGGGGCACCTGGGTGGCTCAGTCGGTTGAGCGTCCGACTTCGGCTCAGGTCATGATCTCGTGGTTTGTGAGTTCAAGCCCTGAACCGGGCTCACTGCTGTCAGCACAGAGCCTGCTTCGGAGCCTCTCCCTCCCTCTCCGCCCCTCCCCCACTTGCACTCTCTTCCAAAAATAAACAAATATTAAAAAAAAAAGATGAATGTTTCTATGGGGGAAAAAATACTGTCTTCAGGCCACATTCGCCCACACCTTCTACTCCCTTCTGTTCTTCTTACCCAGAGACAGGCAGTGTTTCACGGTTGTTCCAGAATAAGGCACATGGTTGGGTTCTCGGCGACTGACGGAATCCCCACCCCACCAAGTTTCTCTGAAAACCAGGGAGCTGCTTCTTATTTTAAGCCTCGTCCTGTGACTCTGGCCACATCCGCCTCTCTCCCTGATCGTGGCCAACTTGCCATTCTTTTCCGAATTTCTCATGTTCACCCAGGAAGGCAGGGGGACCCATTTCCGGAGAGTCATAGGTTTCCCAGTAAGCAGTACTGGCAAATCGGTTTTTCCTAGCAACTTAAAAAGATATATAAATACTTTTGTTCTTCTCTGTAGGAAGAAAATATATATATACCTGACACATCAGGTGCAGAGATGTTAAGTGTATTTTCAGTTTTTGGAAAATTAGCCTATCGTGTCCAGCGAGCTATTGTTAAGGGTTCTGTCATGTCTCCATTATTCCCAACCCCCATCGGGGTTTAATCCTATTCAGGGCTATTTGCAACTACGGTCTCCCGTTTCAAATGACATCAGGCTAAAAGGAAGCCTATAACTTACACTTTGAGATTTAATATGCAACACTGTCCATCAGCATATTATACCGGTTAAGTTGCTTTGGAGCAATGTAAAGGGAAAATAAAATAAAAATATCCAACTTAGTGTGAGAACTTGAGAACCATTCTTTTGTAATTTTCCTGAAGGTCATCTCCAGTAGGGAAACGACTGTGAGGGCCTCTCGTCTTTCCTTGACTGTGAGGTCAAAATTCTGCCGGTCTCATACCAATGTCTGTGAAAAGGTCAGTTGTCCTCTCAAGGCAATGAGCTTGGTGTTTTGTTTTGTTTTTTTAAGATTTTATCTGTGCCTGGGTGGCTCAGTCGGTTAAGCCTCCGACTTCGGCTCAGGTCACGATCTCACCATCTATGGGTTCAAGCTCCGTGTCGGGCTCTGTGCTGACAGCTCGGAGCCTGAAGCCTGCTTCAGATTCTGTATCTCCCTCTCTCTGCCCCTCCCCTGCTCACACTCTGTCTCTTTCTCTCAAAAATAAATACACATTAAAAAATTATTTTATTTTATTTTTCGCTGTGTTATTATTTTATTAAGAAAGCCACTTCTATGACTTTCATGAAACCTAGGCTATGTTAACAGTAATGAGCACTAGAGGTAATTACCCCAGACTCTGGACTTTCTGATTATAAGCACTGTCTTTTCTCTCTACCTCAGCTGAAAGCCCAGACTCATGAGACCTCAATCCCTGCCTCCCTATTCCTGGAAGATGCCAAAGCCAACTCCATAGGAGGTTTTTTCAGAGAAGACGACTTTGTCTTCCCAGAAGATAAACCCTCTATTTTGCTTTTTTTTTTTTTTAGCGTTTTATTTATTTTTGTGAGAGATAGAGAGAGAGACTGAGTACAAGCAGAGGAGGGTCAGAGAGAGACGGAGAAACAGAATCTGAAGCTGCCTCCAGGCTCTGAGCTGTCAGCATGGACGCGGGGCTTGAACTCACAAACCGCGAGATCATGACCTGAGCCAAAGTCGGACACTTAACCGACTGAGCCACCCAGGTACCCCTACTTTGCTTTTTGAGGCAGATGGCTTTTTGAGGCAGACCCCAAGCCACAGACGGGTGGGGACCTGCGCAGGCAGGCCTTGTGGTTAAAAATTTTAAGTAATCTCTGTACCCTACATGGGGCTCAAACTCACAACGCCAAGATCAAGAGTCGCATGGTCCAGTGACTGAGCTAGCCAGGCACCCCAAAGCAATGAGTATGTTTGAAATAATGATTTGGGGTTGGCTCCTGGGTTCCCTGTGGTCTCCGACTTCCCATAGAGCTGCCAGTTAGAATTGCGCAGGTTGGGGGGCGCCTGGGTGGCTCAGGTCATGATCTCACGGTCTGTGAGTTTGAGCCCTGCGTCGGGCTCTGTGCTGATGGCTCAGAGCCTGGAGCCTGCTTCGGATTCTATATCTCCCTCTCTCTCTGCCCTTCTCTTGCTCACGCTCTCTCTGTCTCTCAAAAATAAAATAAAAATGTTTAAAAAAAAAAAAAAGAATTGTGCAGATTGGGAATGGTGCTCTCTGGAGTCGTGCAAGTACACAACTTACACAGCTATGGTCCTGCTTCGGAGAGGACCTGAACAGAATGGCAGAATCCAACTATCTGGAGTTTCTTCAACAGTGGTCCTGTTTTTATGGACAGTGAGTCCCTTCCCTCTCTGCTCTACTCCAATGGAGAGGGCTGAGGGCACGAAATGTGCCGCTGCCACCGTACCATTTGAAAATGTCGCATTGGCTGCTGTGTCTGCAACCATGATGCACCAAAAATTGCCCCACGATACAACTGTGAGTTTGCTCTACACCTATGTGCTCAGAAAAAAGGCTCCTAGGCTCCTATACGAGAGGCGCCATAACCCCACGATAGCCAGAGAACTCATGTCCTGCACACCCCCGGCTAGGGCTGAACCGCGAGCTCCCACTACCTAACAAACACCGCAACACCCAGGCATTCAGTAGCTCCTACTCTCACTTCTCGCTTCCTCCTCCGTGGGCTCTCTGGGTTTTCCCTCTACTTCTGCCCTCCGCAGAAGACCCATTGGCTTTGGCTTTGTTGTAGAGGGCACTCAGTTCCTTGAGGTCCTTGAGGAGGTTCTGGGTCTGTCAAAGAGAAACATCTATAAGGTAATGGCCTTTCTCTTATTAATCAGTTATATCTTATGAAAGACCCTTATTATAGACCGAATATGCGTGTTTTCCCCAAATGCAAATGTTGAAACCCTAAAGCCCAAAGTTACGGTATTTGAAGATGGGGCCTTTGGGGGGTAATCATGGTAGATTAGGTCATGAGGGTGGGACTCCATGATGGAATTAACATCCTACAAGAAGAGTAAGAGACTCGAGACCCAGCTCTCTCTCCGCGCCATGGAAAGATACAGGGAGAAGGCGGCCATCTACAAACCAGGAAACAGGTCCTTGCCAAGAACCCGACTGTGCCAGCACACTGACCTGGGATTTCTAGTCTCCAGGACTGTGAAAAACAGGTGTTGTTTAAGCCACCCAATCTACGGTATTTTGTTACAGAAGCCCAAGCTAAGACAACCCCCTCCCAAGAAGACTGAAGAGGAAGGAAAATCTCATTCCAACCTGGAAAGTTCCTTCGTCCTTCAATCTGAATCTGACTTCCCGCAGGTTTAGGTCCAGTTTTGGCCTGAGGAACAATACCTATGTGACTTGCGCATCTCCTACCTTCAGCCTTCACCTTCTGATGTTCGTTGTCATGGTTCTCTTCAGCATTTTCTTCTGAGAGCTGAATTTCCCTAGTTATTCCTCTGTATGGCCTCGTTTCCATTCGCTTCACCCCTCATATGACAGGGCCCAGAAGGGACCACCCCCCTAGACACGGTTACCTGGGAATGGTCTCTATTTACTTTCACGTGCCCGTGAGAATTTTCTTTGACACAAAGTAGTCAGGGCAATATTTAAAGTGTTTCAAGGATTGGCTTGACCAGATTGGTACATAGGCCAAAAAAAAAAAAAAAAAAAAGCCTGCTTTCGAGCTATTACTCTATGCGATGTGTTTTTAAGCCACCCACACGGCTATATTGGGTAATTCCTACTAGACGATCTCATCAGTCCTGTGACCATAGGCGAGTCCTTTCCCCCATTTTGGGTCTCAGTAACCTCGTCAGGGAAAAAACGATGATATCTAAGCTTTTTGTGATTCGATCTTCTTTCTTAGGGCCCCAAAGGTGACCCAAGGTTGAAGTGCAATCACCCAGCTCTGCTGCCCACAGACACGTGGTTAGAGCTGCAGAACCAGCTTGTCCTCCATCTCTGCTTGGAGTGAAGAACGTGGTGGGGCACGGTGGGTAGGTGCAGGGCAGTGGGGGGGCTAATTCTCTGAGTCCAGGACCAAGAGATCAAGGTTTATTCTTAGCTCCCTCATCTGAGCCAGACTATGTTGGAAATTAGGGCGAGGAAAAAGGCCCTTTCCCCCCCACTTCCCTTCTCGTATGTCTGTGCCAAGGCAGAAGGCACTCTTTCTAGATGACGGTTTCCCTTCTATGTGCGTTCCTATTGGGGCATCTCTCTCTTCTCCCACTGATGTCTACTCACACTGGCATTCAGGGGAGGAGAGGGAAGGTCTCCAGCTGTGTAAGGAAGGGGTGGCCTCACTCTGCCACAGTCACTTGCGGTCAGGTGCCCAGGAGAGCTACGTCTCAGTCTGAGCTTCCTCCATCCATCCCGGCCCCTCCATCCATAACGCGACCCAGAATTCCCACTTTATAGAGTGAATTACCCGCCGTCGGTCCTCGCAAGACCTGCTCCTACCACTTCCGTGTGACTCCAGAAGGAGAGAGGGTCTGCCTTGTTTACACAGCTCCCCCCCCCCATACTCTCTGACCCCAAGGCATTCTGTGTCCACTGAGCTGAGTTTTCTTCAGCGTTTCCGCTTCTCGTTGACACTTCCGCAGCCAGCCCGGTGCCCCGCCTCCTTCTCTCCCATGTCCTCGGCCCCCAGGTTGGGAGCTTTTCCCGAATCTTCTCCGGTCTAATCTAACCTCTGACCAGCAGCCTTTTCTGCTGCTTTCTCTCCCTGACAGACTCGATTTGTCTTGATGCACCAACCTTTGGGCCACAGAGGCCGTGCTAACCTCTTCCGGGAGCTCAGCTCCTGTGGTGTCCAGGAGCTCCCTCTCCTAAGGGCTGTATCAGTCAGTTCTTCACCACAGTGGATGGTGGGTTTTTCTAAAAAGGACCTGGGAGAGCAGCCCACATGGTGACTAAAGCTGTCAACCTCTCTCCTTTCTTAGGAGGCCTTTCTTTCTTTCTCCCTCCTGCCCCCCCTCGCAAGGGCCAGGGCCAGAGGTGGGGCGGAAACCTCACCTGCCATCGCATCAATTAGGTAACAGTTCTTTAGACACTGGACATGCTGACAACAGGCACAAAACACTATGTATCAAATCACGTTTGTTATATTTTAACCATACCATATCTGTATTCATTTGCTAGGGCTGCCCTTAACAAAACACCACTGAGTGCTTGGCTTAAATAGCAGGAATTGGGGCGCCTGGGTGGCTCAGTCAGTTAAGCCTCCGACTTCGGCTCAGGTCACAATCTCACGGTTTGTGAATTCGAGCCCCACGTCGGGCTCTGTGCTGATGGCTCAGAGCCTGGAGCCTGCTTCAGAATCTGTGTCTCCCCCTCTCTCTGCCCCTCCCCTGCTCATATTCTGTCTCTCTGTCTCTCAATAATAAATAAACATTTAAAAAAAGTAGCAGGAATTTATTTGCTCATGGTTCTAGAGACAGGAAGTTCAAGATCAAGGTGCCGGCAGATTTTGTTTTCTCTGAGGCCCCTATCCTTGGCTTGCAGGTGGTTGCCTCTTCATGTGGTCATCCCTCTGTGCACGCGCCTCTGGTGTCTCCCTGTGTGTCCGAATCTCCTCTTCCGATCAGGACAGCTATCAGATTGCATTAGGGCCCACCCTACCACCTTAATTACTTCTTTAAAGGCCCTATCTCCAAATGTTGCCACCTTCTGAGGTACCGGGAGCAGGGGGAGGGAGGCCTTCAATGTATGAATTTGGAGGGGGGCACAATTCATCCCGTAACAATAATTTCCCCCAATCCTATGATCGTCCTGGCAAAAAGAACAGTCTCAAATTGCAGGGAGGGGGTTTTGGCTAGGTGTAACCAAGGTTCAGGCATATCCCCAAATTGAGATCCCAGGGTGCAATCTCACCTGAGGTGAGGAAGACCCAGAAATCGGGTCTTGTTTGTCATGGAATAAAGATGAAGGCAGGCATCTCAGAAAATACACATTCCCAACCATTTGGGACTCTTCCTAGGAGGTTAAACGAAATGATTTTTTTCAGTCTCGACATTCGTTCATTCACTCGAACACCCACTGAGCCCTCACCATGTGCCAGACACCAAGAATCCAGAACAAAACCCATGAAGGTTCTGGCCGCCCACAAAGGACTTCTGTATCTTGATACCTAACCCTGAATGGGAGGGGAGGAGGACAGGAGCAGGCAAGAGAAGGGTCAAGAAGACCATGAGGCTTGAATGTTAATGAAACCACAGACCTCAGCCCAGGGTCGGCCCAAGCTTGGGTAGTTCCTTGCCAGCACTAGGCAGTCCCCACACTCAGGGCAGGACCCTCTATTTGACGCAATCTTGCAAAAAGCGTAACCTCCCTGGGTCTGAGAGATCTGAAGGACCCTGCACCTTGAGCCAGCCCAGGGAAGCTGGAGACTTTCCTGAGCCCCAAACGCAGGGCGGGGAGGCAGGAGAGGGGCGTGGCTGGTGCTGCAGTGGCGTCGCCATAGCCACAAGCCATGAGGTTTGGGATCCAATGAGCTCTGGCCCTGACCCTACTGTAGCTGCAGTCAGGCAGGCATTTCTAAACCAGACACCTCTTCCCCTTGCTTCTCGCCAAAGCTTAGTCACGCCCTCCCTGGGGAGCCCACCAGATGTCCCTGGGATCTGCTTGAGAGTGTGCAGCAGCTGGAAGCAGAGGAAGGGCTGCCAGTGCCGGACACTTCAGGCTACGAAGGTTCAGACACCTCTATCTGGAAGGTAAGCCTGCCATCTAGTGTCCAAGTCTGAGAGGCGCAGGGGCAAACAGGCTCTCCTGGCCCTGTTGGCCGGGCTCAGCCTGTGACATATTCTTCCGCCACCCTCTGTGAAGCCAAACCACTTTGCTTTCAGAGTGGATCTGATTTTTTAGAAACAGCTAGAAGTCATTCTAACCCTAATGGTTATTGGTGGGAGTACAAAGAAATAACAGATTTTCCTCTGTGGTTTGTAACCATCTAAAGGCTATTTTGAAGAATGTATACACTTTCCATTAGTGTCTTGAAATTTAAAGTCTAATTATTTTATTTTATTATTTTTTTGATGTTTTATTATTTATTTTTGAGAGCGAGAGAGAGTGTGCGCACACAAGTGGGGGAGGGGAAAAGAGAAGGGGACAGAGGATCCTAAGGGGGCTCCAGGCTGACACCAGTAAGCCCGATGTGGGGCTCGAACTCCCGGACCACGAGATCACAACCTGAGCCGAGGTGGGTTGCTCAACCAACTGAGCCACCCAGGCACCCCAAAAGTCTCATTATTTTAAAGCCAACAAGGTATACCATGGAATCCTACTAAAGTACTTTTTATAGAGAATTTAAAATACAACCTCCCCCCCTCCCAAAATGAGTGTTGGTGTGGCTTTTCCCATGCAGGCCCATCTTTTATAAGAAAAGAAGAATGGTTTCTTTGATTTATTCAGCTGCTGAGAAGGGAGTCATCCATACAGCCTGACAGAGCCCAGTCTTCCTTCGAGTGCTGGTCCCTCAGAACTGTGTACTGAACCCAGAAGTCAGATCTTGTTTGTCATGGAGCTTTCTTCAGAAGACTTTGGATCCAGGAAAGTGCTGATGGGGGGACGCTGGGCAGCATTTCGGCTCCATCTCTTCTTGTTTCTCAAAGAAAGTGAGGTGCTCAATGCCCACGCCAGGGCTGGCAAAGGGTCTGGAGTCCGTCTGAGAACACAGAGGCGTGTGCCAGAAAGCCAGAGCATCAGAGACTCAAACGTTTGGTCCCTGGAGTCAGCGAATGGCAGATTCTTCCCTGAAAAGCAGGAGGATCGGAGCCTCAGACTGAGCCCGACCGAGGTGGGAGAGGCTAAAGAGAGTCCTCCCCAAACCAGCAAACCTCCTGAACAGCCCTGAGCTCCCTGCGTCTTGGGAAAAGGCCCTTCCTGCAACACTTGGAGCCCACCTTTCCCGAAGCAGAAGGTAGACCTCTCTCCTAGGATACTTGCTAACTTCAACATTATCTGAGTACAAAGGGTCGCTTCGGTTGTAACAAGCCTGGGATTTAAGCTGGGCCATTAAGTTGTGAGGAGGGTAAACTCATCTTTTTAAATATGCAACAAGCTCAGGAAAAGAGGGCCCTCACTTGGCCCTGAGTGCCTGGCAACTCCATTATTCCCTGGATCAGCAGTATTCTGGAGCTGGAAGAGTCCCAGCTCAAAAAATACAGAAGAAATAAAAAAATTTTCAAAAATCACTCATACTCCAAGTGAAATAATGGACCTAGGTAACAACCATCAGCGAATGCCAAAATCATCAGGCGAAAGGTTAATGGGGAGCTACCTAAACCTACTGATCAGTGTTGGCAGCGTTAAAAGTGAAACATCCAGAACTATACACCTCACAGTACCAGTACCACCCTATGAAGTGTTGGTGCCTAAAAATATTGATCTCGAATCTAATTGAGGCCCTAAATATAACCACCAGTTTACAGGGAATATGAAGGGTAGAGGAACATATTACCTAACTCCGCAAGAAAACAATCAAATACAAGGAGCTCCTGGGTGGCTCAGTTGGTTAAGCATCCAACTTCAGCTCAGGTAATGATCTCACGGTCTGTGAGTTTGAGCCCCGCATCAGGCTCTGTGCTGACAGCTCAGAGCGTGGAGCCTGCTTTGGATTCTGTGTCTCCCACTCTCTCTGCCCCTCCCCTGCTCTCTCTCTCTCTCTCTCTCTCTCTTTCTCTCTCTCTCTCTCTCAAAAATAAACATTAAAAAAAGAAAAAAATAAAAGGAATCAATCAAATACAGAACACAAGACATTATACAGAACAATCTGGTTCCTCTTTAAATCAATGGCCAGGGTGGATGGCCTCGGAATAAGAGAGACCAAGAGACACCACCATATGCAATATGTGGATGTTGAAAAAGCCAGCTATAAACACGTCTGAGATAATCAAGAAATTTGAATATGGATTGGGTTCATCATCAGGTCATGATCCCAGGGTTGTGGGATCAAGCCCTGCATCAGGCTCTGTGCTGAGCATGGAGTCTGCTTAAGATTCTCTCTCTCGCTCTCTCCTCTCTCCCTCTCTCTGCCCTTCTCCCCTGCTGGAACTGTCTCTTTCTCTCTAAAATAAAATAAAATAAATAAAAATAAAATAGACTAGCAGGAAAAAAAAGGAAAGACAGATGAAATAGGGTTGGCAAAATTACTGAAGCTGAGTGATGGGTACAGGAAGGTCCTTTTATTCTAATTTTGAGTATGCTTTGAAATTACCATGATAAAAATACTCTCTCTTTCTCTCTCTCTCTCTCTCTCTCTCTCTAGGGTGCCCTTGACTCCCATGCAGATCTCAGTTTGTATCATATTATGTAAAACTCAGCCTCAGTCTGAGGTCTGGGGAGAACAGGCAAACTCACATGGAAGAGGCAAAGAACGTCCCTGGGCAAGTTTGGGAGAGCGGTCCGTCAACCATTTTGGATTAGGAAAGACAACTGAAAACAACAAGATAGCACAATACACCTATTAGAATGGCCAAAATCCAGAACACTGACAACGCCAAATGCAAAATCCTACAGCTACTATAATGGTGGATACGTGTCATTACACATTGGCCCAAATCTACAGAGCGTATCAAACCAAGAATGAACCCTAATGTAAACTATAGGCTTTGAGTGACAATGGTGTATCCATGTAGATTCATCAATTGTAACAAATGTAACGCTCTGGTTGGGGAGGCTGACATTGGGGGAGACTGTACACCTGTGAAGGCAGGAGATATATGGGAAATCTCTGTATCTTCCTATCGATTTTGTTGCAAACCTAAAAGCAGATCTAAAAAATAAAGTCTCTTTCACAGGACTGCTGATGCATAGGGGCACGTGTACCCCAATGTTCATAGCAGCGCTTTCGACAATAGCCAAATCATGGAAAGAGACCAAGTGTCCATCAACTGACGAATGGATAAAGAAGATGTGGTATATATATATACGGTATGTGGTATATATATATACACACACACACAATGGAATACTAAGCAGCAATGAGGAAGATGAAATCTGGCCATGTGTGGCAACATGGATGGAACTGGAGGGTATTATGTTAAGTGAAATAAGTCAGTCAGAAAAAGACAGATACCATATGTTTCCATGCATAGGTGGATTTTGAGAGACTTAGCAAAAACTATGGGGGAGGGGAAGAGGGGAAAGGAAAAAAAGACACAGAGAGGGAGGGAGATAAAACATAAAAGACTCTCAAAGACTAAGAACAAACTGAAGGTGAGGGGGGTGAGGGGGTGACGGGCATTAAAGAGGGCACTTGTTGGGATGAACACTGGGTGTTATATGTAAACCAATTTGAAAATAAACTATTTAAATAAAAAAAATAAAGTCTATTTAAAAGAAGACAGGGGTACCTGGCTGGCTCAGTCAGTAGAGCATGCGACTCTTGATCTCAGGGTCGTGAGTTCAAGCCCCACATTGGGCATGGAGCCTACTTAAAATATAAAAAATAGGGGTGCCTGGGTGGCTCAGTTGGTTGAGCCTCCGACTCTTGATTTCGGCAGGTCATGAACTCACGGATGTGAGATGGAGCCCCACATCGGGCCCTGCGCTGGGCGCGAAGCCTCTTTGAGATTCTCTCTCCCACTCCCTCTGCCCCTCCTGTGTGTGTGTACGCTCTTTCTCTCAAAAAAAAAAAGTAAAAATTTTTAAAAGACAATCGAAATGATCTTTTATAAGCTACTCTAAGGGTGGCTCAGTCAGTTAAGTGTCCAAATCTTGATCTCAGCTCAGGTCTTAATCTCAGGGTCGTAAGTTCAAGCCCAACATGGGGCTCTATGCTGGGTGTGGAGCCTACTTTAAAAAAAAAAAAAAAGCTACTGTATGGTCTCTGATATGGACAGAATGGGACCTAATGGACTTTAATGTGAGAAGACTCTAAAAGGCTACTTCTTGGCCATACTGGGAACTGACTACTAACTAAGCCAAAATTACCAGCATCTCTCACAGACATGTGTGCAAAGACACCTTCAAGGCACACGTCGACAAGTCGGAACACAGAGGAGCAGACAAAGATGCGTGCCGACACACCCAGGAAGGCACGCACTGGGCTACACACCGGTAAACTGAGCCCAGCCCAGACTCCAGCACGGCCACCCATGTGTACAAATGTCCAAACACCCACAAGGCATGAGTATTCTCCTGCTTCCCAGACACTGCTGAAATATCAATGCAGAGACAAACAAATGAATTTAGTAGTACTTAACATTAACGCGCGGCTGGACAGAGGAAGAAGGTTTGGCAAATGAAAACAAAACTCTCAAACATCCATCCTAATGCTACTGGAACATCTCGATTAACCTGAGGGCAACTTAAAGTTGCGTCTCAAAAACAAAAAAATGTCCTTAGTAAAAAGACAGCATTTGAGCTTCTTGTGCTTAATTCTTCTCTTGCCGCACACTCCCTCTAGGAAACTTCATCTAAAGTAAAGTTTCACTCAGTGTGTAGATACCAACCAGTCCCAATTCTCAGGTGCTAGTCCCTGCCTCTCTCCTAAGATGCAGTCTTGTATGTCCAACTGCATATTGAATATTTCCTCTAGGAGGTTGTATTGTAGTTAAGGTACAGACTAAGCTTTTCCTCTCTCATGTAACAATTCGGAGGTAGTTGGCCCAGGGCAAGCAAGTTACACGGCACTGGCATCTTCAACATTTCATCTCTGAGCCCAAGCTGGCTTCTCCAGGGCTGGTTATCTTTCTGCCAGTGGAAAGGAGAAAAGAGGCAGGAGGGTTCACACCCGATCCTTCTAAGAGCAAGCAAGACACACATCACGTCTTCTCCCACCCCGTAGGCTGGAGTCTGGTCACATGACTACATTCTCCAAGGGATGCTGGGAAGTAAAATCTTTAGCTGAGTGCCTATGTGCCAGCTACCACTCTCCTTACAGAAGGGCAGAAAGGTACTGGGGGATAATCCGAACTCAGTTACATCCCTCGGATACCTCAAACTCAATATAAATAAGTATCACCTCATCGTGTTCTTTGCACTGTTCCCAACTGCGCATCCTCCAATTCCCAGCTTAACAAATGACCCACCACTTACCCAGCCGCCAGAGTAGGTTTTCTGGACATCGAATTAAGTATTAAATATTGAATTTGAATAAACTAAGAATCATTTTTGAGTATCAGTATGTCCCATAGATGGCATATATTTTTATTTGCCAAATCTTACCACCCTATACCTAAGCCAGAATCCTTGGAGCCATTCTGAATTCCTCCCTCCTTTCCCACTTTCAATTGCCTTCCAAGTCCTGCTGATTCTTTTCTATAATGTTTCTCAGTCTGCCCCCTCTTCTCCATCTCCACCGTGACTTCTTCGGTTTGGGCCATCACCGTCTCTCTCAAAGACTCCTGTAAATTGCCTCCCACTCGGCCTTCCTGTTTCCAGCCTTGCCCCTTCTAATTCTGATCTTTTTCTTTTTCTTTTCTTTAGAAAGACACAGAGAGAGAGCATGTGCACGTGCACACGAGTGGGAGAAGGGCAGAGGGAGAGAGAGACAGACAGAGAGAAAGAGAGAGAGAATCTTAACTAGGCTCCATGGAGCCTGGTGTGGGGCTCGACCCCACGACCCTGGGATCATGACCTGAGCTGAACTCAAGACCTGGACACTCAACTGACTAAGCCCCCCACGTGCCCCCAAAACTGGTCTTTCTAAAATGCAAACCTGACCACTTCACTCTTCTGCTTAAAATTCTTCTATTGCTCTCCATGGCTTTCAGGATAAACTTCAGACTGACTAACTAGGCTGATAAAATGCTTGGATCGTTCGATTTCTCTTTCTCCCTTGGTCGGCCCGTTCCTCTCAGGCTCTAACCCATCACCCATGCCCCAGCCACATCTAGCTTCTGGGAGTCCTGTAAGGGAGTCCTTTAAGGGTGCTCATTCCTACCACCATCCCCATACGCACCTCACTCCTTATCTTTTGCTTGGCTAAATCGTAGTCATTATGAAAAACCCAGATGAAATGTCACTTTCTCCTGGAAGCCTTCCTAACTTATTATTTTAGGCATATATTCTTACTCCCATAGCCCTTGACACACTATATTGCAATAGCAGACTTGTCTGTGTGTTTCCCCAAGTACGTTCTACATTTTCCTTCAGGGCAAAGACCGTGTCTTATTTATCTTTATACATTTATCGTATTTATCTTCATATATTCAGCAATCGTCATACATACATGCTTTATACACTCAGCAATGCCAGACAGGAATTGGCACAGGTAAGCAATTAATAAATGTTTATTGGATGAATTACGGTTCTCTGGCTGAAAATGTTCCTATTCCCATCCCTGGCTGGACGGGCATGTCTTTAGCTGGACGCTTCCCTCCATTCCAGATGTGGACCTTCCTGCGCCAGTTATATCTTTACTCTCGTTGAAACTATGAGCTCTGATTTCCATGGCTCGACCGTGCCGAAAAAGCTTTGTGTCCACTCCATTACGCGCCTACCTAACGGATGTTAGGATAAAGAAGTGACACCTTACCGAACGAGGCCCTCGCCAGTTCCCCTCCCGAGCTGAGTTTCAGATCGTGATTCTAGCTGACACTGGGCAGCTGTTGGATGAGAGCTTCTCGTCTGCCCTCCCAGCCCCCACGATTTGCCCCCAGCCCTTCCTCATCCCCTGGGGAATAACTTCTCCTTTTTTTTTTTTTTTTTGTTTTGGGCCACAGCAGTGTTCAGCAGGAGCGGGCGGCCATGCCTTGTTTGCGCCGTGATCTAACACCAGCTGACAGGTGGGTTTCGGGGTGTCTCTGGGGCCGTGGCCTGTTTCGTGGATTTACCACTCTAAACTCAATTA
The DNA here is from genome assembly GCA_030068075.1 of Paguma larvata. NCBI lineage: Eukaryota > Metazoa > Chordata > Mammalia > Carnivora > Viverridae > Paguma > Paguma larvata. The sequence goes on from CM057836.1 coordinate 74,109,199, forward strand.
CAGGAGACTTTCACGCTCCACAGGCCATTCCAGTCCCTTTTTGATAAAAACTCTGGTAAGTACATAAGTCATGATGGTGATAGGGGGCTACCGTTTAATATTCATTGAAGTACACATGTTTGGAAATTGGAAGCAGAGTTTAATCCATTTTCATATTTATATCAACGCGCAGCTTTTAAAAGGATCCCTCCTTTCCCTCACCAATCTTGTCAATTTCTCCTCTGGAAAGATGAAGGTAAACTGGATACACGCTTTATTTTTAAAAAGTTAGAAGTATGTGAAGTTATAATTATTCAAGGGTGAGCTTCCGATCTGTTAACTTTCAGCTCAGAACCAATTCTTGCGTGTCACTCGAGCTCCTGGGAGAGGCAGGCAACGGGAGAAGCCAAAGTCCCCGCTGTCTCTGGTGGCTCGATTTTGGGATTTGACTTTGCGGTGGGAGCTCAGGGAAAAGGAGAGGTTGGCAACATCTCAGCTCCAAGATCTTACGAGTTAGGGGAAGGTTCCATAGCCATTCCAAGTAATGTAAAAGGGCCCCCTTTAGAACAAAGGCAAAGTGCACAAAATCACCAGTGTTCGTGCTCGCCAACAGTGATCACAGGATTGTTCGTTGAGGGAGACCGGAAACCTGGGGAGAAAGAGTTAACACAGTGAAGGGAGGGAGGGCATGGTTCGGTTGCCCCCCCCCCACCTTGTTTTCTTTAATATGGACGAATGTTCTAGTATGGTGCTGTGGTCAAAGGCATCTCTTTTAATAATGCAACAACCGGCTTCCTGAGGGGACAGCAGTTGATTTGGAAACTGAATATGGTGCACTCTAAATTCTCGTCCCCAAGGAAGGCTGACTAACTGTTAAGTGCCACGAGCTAGCATGGGGACTCATTCTGTCAGATCAACTTGCTGGAAAGGCCCCATGCGGCATCTTCTCCAGTCTCCGGGAGCTAATGTGAGCAGACACTTGTGACATTAGACAGGGCAGCGGGCCCGGCATGAAGGAAAAGTTCGCCATCCGCCAACAAGGTGGTCTTTAGATGACAAGGATAAAGGAACCAGCGCAAATTTGTTAATGTAACAACTTGGAAAAGTATGCTTTAAAAAAAAAAAAAAAAGCCACTCTATAGGGAGAGAGGACCAAAAGAAAGAAAGGCAATAACAGTACTTGGAAGCTTCCTTTGGGCCTTCCGTACCTTTCCCCTGGTCCTTTCTCTACACTGGGGAATCTTCAGTTAAGCGGGTGAGTCCCACTGCACAAGCCACTGCTCCACCTAAAACTGAAAACTGAATAAAATAAAAGTAAGGAGAGGAAGAGCAACGGAGAGAAAAGAAAAGAAAATGCTGGTGCCTTTGCCTTCCCGAGGTAAATACCACGTCTCCTGTTTCAGATGGGCGACCGCCTGACTGTCTCAAAGGGAGAAATCTCGTCTGTCTGATCTTGGGGCGATAGTGCTGAGGGAAAAGGGAGGCGACTGTTCTCTGGGAAGAGACATGGTGATGAGATGTTACCTCCCTGTCTGGTACAAAATATAAGTAGATGTCTATAATGGGATCAAGTATTTTAAGAATCAAACAGCACTCCAGGAGGAAAATGCAGTTATTAATATCAGGTAGACAAATTTGACTGTGTTGAGTGTCTGATTCAAAGAGGTGGTTCTGCCAGGTTTTTTCCCACTTGGTGGGGTCAATTTAAGGGGGAAAAAAGGCAATTTAGGGGCACCTGGGTGGCTCAGTTGGTTAAGTGTCCGACTCTTGGTTTTGGCTTCCGGTCATGATCTCATAGTTGGTCATGATCTCACAGTTCGTGAGTTTGAGCTTCACATCGGGCTTTGTGCTGACAGTGCAGAGCCTGTTTGTGATTCTCTGCCCCCCTCTCTCTGATCCTCCCCCCGTTCACTCTCTATCCCTCTCTTTCTCAAAATAAACAAACATTAAAAAAATATTTACTTATGTTAAACCTGTTTCCTAAATATACTTGACTGTGGAACCCTTTCTTGTTAGGGTCATTAAGGGCCTATGGAAACCCATTTAGGTTTCTGGGCACCCAGTGCCCAGAAATTTTTTAACCATGGTATTTTTCAGTGCCTTTGTTATGCAAGCATGCATGATGAACATATACGTAAGAATTTGCTTTCTTATTTTTTTTAATGTTTATTTTTGAGAGAGGGAGAGATACAGAGCACGAGCGGGGGAGAGGCAGACAGAGAGGGAGACACAGAATCTGAAGCATGCTCCAGGCTCTGAGCTGGACGTGGGGCTCGAGCCCATGAACCCCAAGATCGTGACCTGAGTCGAAGTCAGACGTTCAACCGACTAAGGCACCCAGGTGCCCCAATAATTTACTTTTTAATTTTTTTTCTAAGTAAGCTATGTTGAATGTGGGGCTTGAACTCACAATCTGGGTATCAAGAGTTGCATGCTTTACTGACTGAGCCAGTCAGGCACCCCCGAAGGAAGTAATTTAAAGCATAATAATTGGTTACCATATAGACCTCAAAGGTCTCAAAACACTTCCTTTATTATTATTTTTAATGTTTTTATTTATTTTGGAGAGAGAGAGAGAGAGAGAGACAAAGCATGAGCAGGGGAGGGGCAGAGAGAGAGGGGGAGACACAGAATCTGAGCTGTCAGCACAGAGCCTAATGTGGGGCTCGAACTCCTGAACCGCAAGATCATGACCTGAGCTGAAGGCAGACGCTTAACTGACTGAGCCACCCAGCTACCTCAAACACTCCCTTTTTAAAATAGCATTTTGTAAAGTGGGATTGGCAGGAGGCAGAATAGCGCAAGGTTAAAATCCAGACACCGGAGTTGGCAAACCCAAGTTCAAGTCTGCCAGGCAAGTTACTTCCTATCTCTAAGTGGTGAGTGTCCTCAGCTGTGACATGGGGCTAGTAGGGATATTTACCTCCTAGGCTTGCTCTATCAATTAAATATGGTAATGCCTGGCTCTGTCAGCTCTTGTTGATATATATATATATATATATATATATATATATATATATATATATATATATATATATATCCCAACAGAGGGACTAATATTTGTCAACAGGTAAGGTCACTTGGGGCTCCACTGCTGCACTCATTCAGAGGCCTGGGTGCCTCTTGCAGCAGAAAAAGCACTGGGATAGGAACCAACATCTGTGCGTTTGGGAGCACCCTTCGTGTCTAATTGAGGAATTAGCTGACGAACACACAGGATGAATGTACCAAGATCACTGCATCTCTGTGCCCAGTTTTCTTGTCTATGAAAAACAAAAGCAGCCGCACAACTTTCCTGCTGGTCTCAGGGTGATTCTGAGATCCAGAATGCTCAGGCACATATAATTTTCTTAAAATAGAAAGACCTGCTGCCTTTTTAGACATAATCCTATTGAAAACTTACTATATTCCAGGTAGTGTACTAGGTCTTATATGTTAGGGCTTATCTTAATTCTCACTATGACGTGGATATTATTATACCTATTTTAGGGATGAGGAAACTGAGGCTCAGAGAGGCTAGATATTGCTAATTTCCCCCCAAGTTCTCACAGCTAATAAGTGATAGAGCCAAGAATCGAGTCTAGATCTGTCTGACTCCAAAGGTCTTAGAACCTGTGCTTTAAAATAAAAACCATTAAGGGGTGCCTGGGTGGCTCAGTCAGTTAAGCGTCTGAATTCAGCTCAGGTCATGATCTCACTGTTGGTGAGTTCAAGCCCCATGTCGGGCTCTGTGCTGACAGATCAGAGCCTGGAGCCTGCTTCTGATTCTGTATCTCCCTCTCTCTGCCCCTCCCCCGCTATGCTCTATCTCTCTCTCAAAAATAAATAAACATTTAACAAAATTAAAATAAAAACCATTAAAATACATTTTAAGTTCAAAATTAGTATTGGCCACACACAATTTCTCCACTGGCTTCTACAGACATCTTTTTGGCGTACTGTAAATATCTTAACTTGGACAGCAGCCACCAGTTAAATGAATGAAGATGAAGCATTGTGTAGAAAACAGAACGACCAACACAGGACCCAGCCTCTTAACGGGATAATGACTTATGATACTGGCTGGTTGGTTAACTTTCCCTGGGACCTATGCGTTTGCTGTGATTATTATTATGACTAGCGTATGTTTGAGGGCACCCACTCAGAGAAAGTCGTAACTCGTTGGTAACTGATCTCTACCGCCTGAGAGTTCCTGGATGGCAAACTGATGTGTACAGCAAGTGGCTTCACATACTGAAGTCGAGCAAGGTCTGTCAGAGAGGGAAAATCCATATTAATGATACGCTATAAAACACTTTTTGTTAGTTACATATATTCCTTTACTTTCATTTCCCAAGAATAGCTCAGCTGTCAAAGCATTTCCAAGATTTCCATAGATTCGGCAAATACTGTGCGATCGAATTATTGCTCTGAGAGAAGCTGCAATTAAAACACATTAATCATTGTAACAAAGGATCCTTATTGAGGCTGACAAAGATGGTGAAATCTGATGAATAATTAGTCTGGTTAATCTTTTAAAAGTGAATTAAACTGCTAACAAGTTAAATCACTGTGATTTTCAAAATAAGCCTCCAGGGTGAGCAGAGAATGGGAATATTATCTTCATTTTTAAAAGGTATTTTCTCCCTCTTTCTTATATCTCGGCTTGCACTGGGGGCCCTGGGTCACAGCAGAGGGGCCCTGGGGAGCAGCGGGGGAGAACAAGGCCGGTCAAGGTGTGAGGGCATGTTTTTCACTTATCCTCCTGGTGATTTCTTCATCTATCTAAGGTGAACAGTGGAGAGAAGAAGAACCATGGATGACCTTTAAATCTGATCCAGAACTAACATGGCACCTGCTCACCAGCCATTCTCAATGACCCAAAGCGGGTCCAGCCCATGGTTCTGATTTCATCCCCATCTAAGCCAACCAGCCATGACAATGGGGGATTCTATAGTTTCCTCTTTTGCCCTTCTCTCCAGTCAGATGGCCTATTCTTCCAGACAGTGCCTCTTCTCTTTGCATTTCAATTACTCTGGAAGGTTTGCCATGCTCTGAAATAAACAGAGATGGGCAGAGACAAACTGGCAAGTCATGAGAAATGGACAGAAGGGGACACTAATCATTGGCTAAAGTCCTGACTTCGGCGGAGTCTCCGCCATTTTGGGGAGTGTTAGTGGATGCTATAATGTGTTGTCCAGACCCCCTTCAGGAAGGAAGGACTTACTCCCCCAGCTGCTGGGAGAGCTTTTAGAATTTGGCCCTCAGCTGTTAGCCTCAAAAACTGCTCCTCCTCAACAAGGCCACACTCCCTTCCAGGGCTGGCTGCCATCCAATTACTGATCAAGGTCGGGGTACAAAGATGACCCAATTTGGGCCAAGCGAGGGTCATCCTGGTGCCAGAGTTCCCTATGGGTTTGGCCAACGCCTTTGTCGGAATAACATCACATCCCCATTTCTCTCTTACCCAATCTTCATTTCTCATCCTCTCGGGTGTCAACCCCAAGAGCACATCCTAAAAAATAAACCGACTGCTAAACCCCACCTTGGACTGCTCCTGGTGACCCCAACCTAAGGCACTTGTGAAGTGGAGGTCTCTCATGACTATTGATCCTAAAAGAGCAGATGGAAAAAATGGATCAGCAAAGCTCCCAGCTCAGGGGGGTGGAGAAACTACTACTTCCTGGCTCCATATCGCTCCTACAGCAAGCGTATTGGCCACATACAGTTTCCCCACCAGCTTCTACAGACATCTTTTTGGTACTGTAAATATCCCTAACTTGGACAGCAGCCACCAGTTAAATGAATGAAGATGAAGCATTGAGATAGCAAGGATCACTTAAAGGAGAGAGGGGTGACTGCTGTCACAGACAAAAGGCTTACAGCTTTACGAAGTAGATGGATCTTAAGCAAATTCTTTATTTCAGGCTAGCTACCTCTCTGTGATTGGTTCCTCATTTGCAAAGTGGGAAGGTACAGTTGGCCTCCCAAGCTTATTGGTTACACGAGATGATGAAGGTCAGCTGCCCTATCCCAAGTCCCTCCAAGGGTCTATTTGTCTTCTACAGCCTCCATCTTCCTCAACTTGTTTTCCAGATTCCAGAAAAATCACTGCTTTTCTTTTTTTCTGCTTGGTTTCATCTACCCGGGGCTGGGGATTCCATTTCAGGTTGAGGGTGTTTGGGAGGGTGCTTAGCCGCCTATCTTCTGTCCATTGTGTTCATGGTTACATGTCTATCCATGTGAGTTTCAGTGGGGGTCAGGGACATCATACAGTAACTCCCTGGGAACTGATGACCTTTCCTACTTGGAGACACAGAGGACAAGTCAACAATGTTGAAGTGTGATAGTTTTCAGTTTAAATCTGGTTCTTGGTTTCACGGGTGGTAGCCATTTCTCCCCCACTAAACTGTAAGTTCTGCGAAGTCAGGTCACATGTCATCTCTTGTAACCTAGAGGATTTAGCTTGGAGGGAGTGTTTTTTTTTTTTGTTTGTTTTTTTTGTTTTTTTTCCCCAGATTACTTGGGGTCTTGACAAACAAACTGCTCAGAGAATAAGCAACACCCGTACAAACTAATATGTCCTGGGATCTTCCCAATCGCTCTGTGGCAATTCCAAGTCATTTTAATTACTCTTTAATTTCCTGGTGTTGCCCTTGCCTCAGGTCATTGAGAGAGAAAGCCACGTTTAAATGCTCTTGCCATGAATCAGACCCATCTCTGTCTTAGGCTTGAACCTAGAGAATCTTAACAAAATTGTAAAGCATCAAGGGAAAGTTTGGGAAGCAAGCTAAAACTGAACCTCAGAGAGAAGTGAAGCAGAATTGAGGTCATTTGGCCCAGGATAAGGGAAGTTCTGTTCACTCCCTTCCAATGCAAAGAGTTATTATGAGGAAAGTGTTCTTTGACTTTCCATAGGAATAAACAAGACTGAAACAGGAAGGACTTTGCTAGGAATACCATTATTGAACACTGAAATCTTTAGAGAGATTAAGTCAAACGTGTGTGTATGTGTGTGTCCTATTTTTTATTTTCAGGATTGCTTTTTAAATATTATTTTGTTTTATAGCTGTGTAACATACTTAGATGGCTTCAAGTCAAAGCCATAGAACAATGTGTATTTAGAGAATTTGAACTATCCCTAATCCTCCTATTCGAGTCCTTCCCCCTTTCACAGGAAGTATTTAATGTTTTTACTCTGTTTTGGCCTGTATTCCTTTAAAAAATATCTCTTTATTCCTTTTTATATCTATTTCTCTCCAGCAATGCATCTATTGTGTTTATTCTCTCTTTTTTAAGTTTTTATTTTTTTGAGAAAGCAAGCAAGCAGGGGAGAGGCAGTGACAGAGGGAGAGAGAGGATCCCAGGCAGGCTCCATGCTGTCAGTGCAGAGCCTGACTTGGGGCTCGATCCCATGAATGGTGAGATCATGACCTGAGCAGAAACCAAGAGTTAGATGTTCAACTGACTGAGCCACTGAGATGCCCCTGTGCTTATTCTCTTTTGAGATTTCCTAATTTAGTTTTCATTTCTGAAATAAATCTTTCCTTTTACTTCTAATTATTTCCTAGGTCTATCACCTCATTTCCAATTTTTTCTCACTTGCAGTTGCCTTTCTTCTATCTCTTCTATCATTTTCTCAATTGTTTTTAGCTTCTTTGAAATGTTAGGATATATTTCCCATGTGTTTCATGAGCATATTTTTCTAAACAGTTTTAATTTGGGAGCAAAAATGTTTCCTTGACGCCCTAGCTTCAGTGACCTGCATCTTTGCTCCTCTCTGTATGCCTCCACCCATCACTAGGCTTAGGAACTGATTCTCGGGATTTACCTCTCTCCTCTCCTCCAGGATCTTGCACTACCAACTGCTGTCTCTTTTCTTTTTCTGTACTTTTTTTTTTTTACTTTTTTAAACGTTTATTTATTTTTGAGAAGGAGAGAGAGAGAGAAAGTAAGCAGGCGAGGGGTAGAGAGATGGAGACACAGAATTTGAAGCAGGCTCCAGGCTCCAAGCTGTCAGCACAGACCCCAAGGTGGGGCTCAAACCCACAAACCGTGAGATCATTACCTGAGCTGCAGTTGGATGCTCAATCAGCTGAGCCACCCAGGCACTCCTTCTCTGATTCTTTTCTTAGCCAACCTTCTGTGAGGTCCATCAGCATTACTTCATTTCCCATTCAGTTCCCAACCCATGCTGTCTGTCAACCCACACCATCTAGCCCAGGGTCTGCACGCCTCTGCTGAAACTGTTGCGAAGGTCCCCACTGGCTTCCTTATTGCTAAATCCAATGGTCGTTTTTCAGTTTTTATCTTATGTGACTTCTTTCTACTCTTGGACACCACTGGCCACTTCCTCTTTCTTGAAGTGCTCTCTTATGCTAGTTCTCTTTCTCAGGTTTCTCCTTCTTTAGCCAACCACATAAATGTACTGTTCTGGGGGGTTCTGTCCTTGGCCCTTGTCTCTTCCTATTTTGCCCACTCTCCCTGGGTGATCTCATTCACCCGCTCAATTTCCGCTGCTACTCAAATGCTAACAATTTCCTATTTACTTATTTATTTACTCACACTCCACTGTATTTGAAAATAAACCTATGTCACTAAAATATCCATTGAAAAAATTAACAGAAAATCTAGGCAAAAGGGTGTGGGGTAGGGGAAGCAGTTTAGAACACAAAATTTGGCTCTAAGGTTTTCTGCAGTCGGTGCAAAAAGGAAAATAGAATAATGCGTATGTTTCACTGTGTTCCTGAAATAAAAGTCAGCAATTTGCTCCATAGAAGCACAGCATTCATGGTTCTGAGACAGAAGCATTTTGTCCCATGGGTCCTCATAAGGGGGACACTGCACTCTGTTACAGAGCATCTCACGGGGTATCAGTGAATACAACAATGCTTTTTCCATAGGTTGCTTTTTAGAAAAAAATAATGCCTCTCAATATTGAATTAGATTTTTTTAAATGTTTATTTTGAGAGAGCACAAATGCAGACAGGGGAGGGGCAGAGAGAGGGGGACAGAAGATCCAAGCGGGCTCCACGTGGATGCAGCGAGTCGAATGTGGGACCCAAACTCACAAGATCATAACCTCAACTGAAGTTGGGTGCTCAACTGACAATCATCCAGGTGCTCCACAATGCTTCAGTCTTAAAGCAGAATTTCTTCTCTGGGAAACCTCGGTTTTTGTTCTTAAGATCTTCAACTGATTGGAAGGCCCCACCCACATTATCAAAGGTAATCTCCTTTACTTCAGTTCAACTGGTTGTAGATGCTATCACACTACAAAATATCTTCACAGCAACACCTAGATTAGTGATTGGTAAATAACCGGGTCAATCTTTTTCTTACTACCTAATTAAAAAATTTTTTTAATGTTTATTTTTTTTGAGAGAAAAGAGAGAGCAGGGAGAGGGGTAGAAACAGAGGGAGACACAGAATATCGAAGCATGCTCCAGGCTCTAAGCTGTCAGCACAGAGCCTGGTGGGGACTCAAACTCACGAACTGTGAGATCATGACTTGAGCCGAAGTCTGAGGCTTAACTGACTGAGCCATCCAGGCACCCCTCTTTACGGTTTTATATTTTGAAATTTAGAGAGTTCAAAATCTTATCTATAGCAGATTATATTTTTAAAATTTCACCCATTTTCCTCTATCACTTTTTATGGATTTGTGTTTTTATGGTTAAATCTTTGACTCATCAGGATTTTATCCTGATAGGGATGCCTGGATGGCTCAGTTGGCTAAGCATCTGACTTCAGCTCAGGTCATGATCCCATGGCTTGTGGGTGTAAGCCCTGCATCAGGCTCTCTGCTGTTAGCCACTTATTAAATCATCTAACATAAAAAGCTGCTCTTCTAGGGGGCACGTGGGTGGCTCAGTCAGTTAAGCATCAGACTTAGTTTAGGTCACAGTCTCGTGGTTTTGTGAGTTCGAGCCTCAGGTTGGGCTCTGTACTAACAGCTCAGAGTCTGGAGCCTGCTTTGAATTCTGTGTCTCCGTCTCTCTCTGCCCCTCCCCTGCTCACGCTCTGTCTCTCTCTCAAAAATAAACATTAAAAAGCTGTCCTTCTAAAGAAAAGGAAGAGATCGATATTTCCCAGACTTCCCAAGGATAAGACTCTTGTAAGGCACATCTTAAAATATGAGTTCCCAGGCCCCTCCCCGAGAAACTCTAATCAGGGAGGGGCAGAAGTTTATATATTTTGAACAAGTACCCTCAGGTGATTCTTATCATCTGGGAAGGCTGGCAAACCCCAGAGTAGACTCTGCTCTGGATCTCCATAGACAGGACCACGCCATCAGAGACTGAATCTTGACATTTCCTGAGAAGTCTGAGAATTTGCGTTTCTCATAAATTCCTGGAGCTGAGGAATTAAATCTAAACCTGGATTTCTGATTAGTCTTCTACTAATTCTCCATATCCCCTGTCTCTGCTTGGTTTTTCTCCCTAGAGTCTATCACTATCTGGTATATTATTTGCTTGTTTGTCAGTAAAGATAGGAATTTCATTTTGCTCACTGCTATGTCATCATTAGGACTGTAGGGTGATACAGCTGATGTACAACAATAGTTGTCTAATGAATTAATTAATGTTTCTCCACTTCAGAGTTCTCTTTTGAGATCCTGATTCTGTTATCCACTGCCCACTTGAAAGCCCCATGGGAACTTTAAACTTAATATATCTGAGATTGAGTTCATTGTTTCTCCCACCTCAACCCAAACTGCTAGTGCTTCCTGGCTTGGAGAAGAGCCTCACCAACAAGTCTCCTACTGAGAGGAAGGCACCACTGAGACCTTCTCATCTTTATCATACCGACCACTAAGGCTTGGCAATCCTACTTCTCATCTTCTCTCAAGTCTGTACTCATCTCTCTGGTGCCTTAGTTCAACTACCATTATCTCTTGCCTGAATTATTGCAGAAGTCTCAGTGTCGTCCCCAATAAGTACAGGTTTCTAAAATAAAGATTAGCTTAAAATCTTTCAATGGTTCTGCCCTGTTTTGAGGTGTGGTTTAATTGTCTTAATTTGACTAAGTAGGCCCTTTGTGACCAACCTCTGTCATCTACTTCCTCATCCCCTTCAATCTTTGATCTAAATAGATGAACTATTCCTTCTCAACAGACAAGCAGCGGAGAGGCAAGAGTGAAATGATAAGAGCAGTCTGTTCTCGGTGGAGACAGCAATGGGTTGTCTGATGCATCATCTATAGGGAATATTTTTGTTTAAACTGGTGTTGTTTGAAAACCAATTCTGCAGGGAAAACTTGGAGAAAGAAAACACAAATACTGAGGAAAACTTCCTTCCACTCTTTTAGGTTCTATGGCTGGGCCCAATAATTAAATTTACATAAGACAGATTAATAGGAGAATAGCATACACATCTTATTTAATGTTTTCATGTGCACGTGGGGGATTGTTATGGAAAATGAAGACCCAAGGAGGCAGTTAAGACTGAGGGCTTATATACTTTTTAAACAAAAAATTTATAAATCTGTGGAGAGGTGACAGGACAAAAGGGTTTGGGCTAACGGACAGTAAATTGTGAGACAGTGACTGAGAAATACATGAAGGAAACTGATGGAAGATCAGTTATTTTCGTCTTATTTACACAGATTTATTATGGCACTAATTCCCAATCTCCTGTGATTAAAAAATGTTCTTCTCTTCCTGATACAGGGAGAGGAGATTTTATTGACCTGATTCAGGTAGAAACAGAGAGGTCAGAGAGCCCTTCCTGTACCTGCTATTCCTCAAGTGACTTCAGCACAAAATAAGTCAAAACAGCATACTATGGGGTGGCATGTTCTGAACCCCTTCAGTAGGCCAGCAATTCTAGATGATGACAGTAAGAAGAAGAAGAGGAAGTAGAAGAAGAAGAAGAAGAAGAAGAAGAAGAAGAAGAAGAAGAAGAAGAAGAAGAAGAAGAAGAAGAAGAAAAGAAGAAGAAGAAGAAGAAGAAGAAGAAGAAGAAGAAGAAGAAGAAGAAGAAGAAGGGAAGAAGAAGAGGAAGAAGAAGAAGAAGGAGGAGGAGGAGAAGAAGAAAGCCGGCTTCTAATCTCCAGAAACAGATCTAATGCAGTTGGTTCAATGTATTACAAACTGATCTGATGAGGCTAAGCTATATTGTTCTCCTGCTGGACAAAAACGTGCTGCAGAGTATCCAGTTCAGACATAGTCACTGCGCAACACCCAATCCCATATATATCTCACTCTCCTGCCTAATACGACTGACCACTTTACCAATTACAGCTTTAGCTTTGATTTAGTACCCACTGCCCTCATGATAAGATTTATTGAGATGCCCAATTCAAAGTGAGCCCTGCTTTCCTTAGAAAGCCCTTCTTTCCTCCCCCAAATTACCCAACTAAAGTCCAAATCCAAACCAAATAGGTACTTTCTAACACCCTCTTACTGAGACATCCCATAGTTCTCCACTGTGTGTGTTGTCCCTCACTGCAACGATAAACATACCTGATTCCACTACATGTGTGTCCCTGTTTGTGTTTGGGTGAAGGGCATTGATACAATGCAGAATCTCTTTTACAGGTTTGACTTCTGAACAATTGCTGTGGTTATTGTTGAGCTTTAATAAAAAACACGTAGACTTCAAATTAGACCACGTCAGGCCTTAGCTAAAATGATACTTCTGGAAAACCACTTGTAGAGCTTCCCTCGTCAGAGCCCCCTCTGGACATATGTACTTCCTTTTTGATATTGCCAATGCTTGTTAGCTGTTTATAACCATGGCTAGCTTGTGAGCGGCATAAGGATATGGCTTGTATTCCTCTTGCTGGCTCAATAAGTGTTTATTTACACATATATATCTCACTCTCCTGCCTAATACAACTGACCACTTTACCAAATAAGTGTTTGTTAAGTGCATTAAATAATGAATCCCCTCCCACACCACCTAAATAAACAGGGCCTGGGCTACAGAGCAAGTCATTTGGTAGAATTCCCAAAGCAGGAAGTTTCTAAATAGAGAGTTTTCTAGGAGGAATTCTCATAGCAAACTTGTGAGAATCAAAAGAACACGCTTTGGTATTATCTTCCCTCTGTTCTTCCAATCCTTGTTTCTCTCCACCCTTTAACATCACAGAAGTGTCCCAAGAAAATTCAAAGTAAAGAGAAGGAAAGTAAAAATCCATTATAGATGTCTAAAAACAAACAATATCAAGAAGAATAGGGGGTAGGAGTGGGGCGTGATGGGAGACCAGATGTGCGGAATGTCGTCCGCCCTAAAATAAACTTGTGAAGAGGAAGCACTTCCCTCCTTAACCCTTAGCCCTGCCAGGTACGAAGTTTTCAGAACTAGGAGGAGTGAAGGGGCAATATACTTGGGGCTCCAAAGACTGAGGCAAACCTGGAAGAATGAAAACAAGACTGACTTCTGGGATGGAGGATCAAAAAGTCTCCAGTTCTCTTGAGGATCCACTGGTCACTTGGGTCAGCAGGTAAGAGGAAGCCAGGCATCCTGGCTGATACATGTTTTGGGTCCCCTTTGTCTTTAGCATTTTAACATGAGGATTCAGAGTGGCAAACATTCACTCGTGTCCCAGAGGCCTGGTGTCACATGTTTAGGGATGACACCCGATCCACTGGATGGCTCACGTGGGACACTGCAGTGCAGCAGCCTGATCGTTAGAGTTGCCCCAGGAAGATAAAACGATACAAATATCCAGTGTTGATATTAATGTCCAGTGTGGACACTTCAGTGTGCTTCCCTGACAGAGAAACACGGAATTCCACACACGGAATCGCTATACTGATTAACAAGTATGTTTTGAGGCAGAAAAAGATTCCCCACATTATAGCAGAACTGAGAACTTACATGTCAGGTTGAACCCTGGTACGAATTAAACAAATGAGCAATAAACCCTTGCAGAGAGGAGCTTATAATGGAAACACTGACGGGATATAATTATGATCTGGATTTTGATCACTACATTCTATTGAAGATACCTCCAGTATACAGTAGTTATGTAAAACACCTATACACTGTTGTCAAGTGGCATTTTAGAAAAGCATTAAAGTTAATTTTTCTGAGCCTCGAAAACCACAGTGATAAGTGAAGAAGCCAGCACTGCACTCTCTTTGCTACAAAGGAATTCAAAGGAGGTGAGAGGAGGGAGTGACTGGTGGCAATCCACTCAGGCCCTATCTGTTTTACCTTTACTTCTAAGCGATTCTCAGCCTTCAGAGTTTATGCTAAAGGTCTAATTGAAAGACTGGCACACAAGTATATCCTGACCGGCAGAATTTGCTAAAATAATTCAACTCAATAATGATTATGGGTCGTCCTGTGGTACATACAACATAAGTCACAATCGCTACTCTCAAGGAATGTACAAATTAGTGGAAGAGTGATAATCCAAACATGTAAAGTACCAATATAAAAAGCTACACACTGTAGGTGCTGTTGTGGCTTAAGACACCTTATTTAGTTAGGGAATTAGAACAACCTAGGAAAGCAAAGAGCTTACAGGATGGGTAAAATCTTTAGAAAGAGACAAAGTGAGGTGTGTTTGGGCATGTCTGGCACAGGAAACAGTGAGAACTATGGTTCAGAGGCCCATAAGGTCTAAATGGGCAAAGCACTAGACAAAGAGAACCAGAACCCTCCAATGGCTGATATAGGCATTAGTATGAGGTCTGCCTGGAACAGATCCATGCTAAAGACTTAGAACAATAAGACTGAATTTTCTACTGAAGGCTTGTCATCAGAAAGTAGTTCCATCACAGTTGTGTTAATGTTTCCAAAAAGACCAAAAAAAAAAAAGAAAAAAAGAAAAAAAAAAGAAAAAAAAGTCATGTCCCTCAAGTGACAGAATTGTCCCCTTTTTAAAAAAGGAGATATGCTGTAAATGCTTTTTATAGATTCTAAATCCCTTTACAATTCCCTTTCCATCCTTTTTCTCTCTCTCTAAAGCAAAGAATGCCATTCTATCCTGAGATGTCATTTAGGCTCAACCTCAAGCTAAGCCTGATCAAGTTTGCAGATGAGAACTAAGAAAGTGGAAAAAACTCAAAATACACTCTTAGAATTAGGCCAGATTTTTGTCCTTTTCTGTCTTGGGCCTTAGCAAGAGGCAAGCTGGGGGACTCAGACTAGGGATAACTGGCTGGTCTTAGGGTGCTCAATATAACGGATAATTGAGTTCTATGGCAGGGGAAAGTTGAGAACGGGAGAAGTGACACTTTAAAATCTCATGACACCTTAAAATCCTCTATTTTCTTTTTCTAGGGTCCTCATTCTTGATAAAAAGAGTTAGTTTTAATTTTCCGAAAGCTTCGAATTTTCTCTGTGAGTGTATGCACGCACATATGCACACATCTGCACACCAAGTCTCTGAAGAGAATACATGTGGGGCTCTCTTGCCTCTGATTGGAATCCACAGAAAGGGAAATTTGGTAGAAAAACTAGTCTTTGAAATTCACTAAAAGATTCCATTCCACTGGTTTGGTGTGATAGATCTGTTATATCAACTCTAAATTCCTTTGCCTGTGGATTGCGGCATGCGGCCATGGTATCGCTGTCCATGGTGCTGACACGTTCCTGCGTGCTAGATAGACATGATTGTTTCTCTTAACTCTGAGACGATGATGGTGAATTAAAGTCCTTGTGAGCACTGATGCCACAATGGCCATAGTTGGTATCTGAATAATAATTTTAATTTTTACTATATTGCAGAGCTAAATTATCATTTACCTATCCCAATACATGCAGAAAATTCACATACAGCGAGTTCTATCATGTGTCAGTTAATTACAAAATTTCCCCCCTGAAAGGCACGTGGTCTGTCCCTCCTTTCCCACATCTCTCTACTTATAACTCAATCTGGCCCTGAAATCACCCTACAATCTGATCATAATACCTGTACATTCCTATCTTCTACTTTCAGCAATAGCAAGAGCAATGGTCTCTTCGCTCATCATGTGCCACTGCCATTCCTCTCTATTCTCAGCTCATTCTGGTTCCCAGACTGTAATTCCTCTCATCTTTTATGATCTTCCTTTATACTCATAAAAACCCTGCCCAGATTTGAAGTTCCAGCTGCTACCTGGCCTCCTCCATGAAACCTTCTTTGGTAGCCCAAGAACTTTTAGTTGTTGCTCCTCCCCAGATTCCTTTAGAATTCATTATTTGATGAATGTGACATTTCATCTTGGACCATAGTACATTTGGAAGGGAATCTCAAATTTAATTCTGTGCCACTGTAGTACAATGGAAAAGGTATGTGTTTTAGTATCAGACAATTTTCAATTTCAATTGTAGGTCCTCCACTGCCTAGCTAAATGACGTACTTAGTCTTTCAGAGCCACACTTCTCTAACTGTGAAGAACAATCTTTACCTATTTATACATAAATAGGTATATAGGTATCTTTACCTACTTATAGGTAAATAGATATATAGGTATTTTTACCCTACGTACAGCTCTTTTTTTTCCCCCACTGCAACCTTCATATCACGTGTTAAACACGTGGTAAACGTGGCTATACTGAAATGCATACAAAATTCAACTTCTTTACTCAACCTTGCTGTATGATCCACCTGCAAAAGCTGGCCATCTCTGATCAAGCACATTTTGGGCAGAGAAGTGTCCACAAAGCCTGAGAGTGTAAACATAAGAGAGACCATTTGGAGAAGATGTTGAAATATTTGGCTCTTGAAATGGTTATTATGATGACTAATTTTATGTGTCAATTTGACTGGGCTAAGGGATGCTCAGACAGCTGGGTTAAAACATTTCTGGATGCGTCTGTGTGGGTATTTCCCAAAGAGGTTAGCATGTCAATCATTAGACTGAGTAAAGAAATTAGAGCCCACCAATGTGGGCACCACTCAATCCATTGAGTCTAAAGAGAACAAAAAGTAGAAGAAGGGTGTATTTGCTCCCTACTTGAGCTGGGGCATCCACCTTCTCTTGCCCTTGGATATCAGAGCTCCTGTTTCTTAAGCCTTTGGATTTGGACCAAGACTTACCATCAGCCCCCTGACTCTTGGGTCTTTGGACTGAGATTAGGATTGGCTCCCATAATTCTCATAACTTCGGATTCAGACTGAAGTACACTACTGGTTTTATGGATTCCCCAGCTTGCAAAGTCTCTGGGATTATTGAACCTCCATTATCCCATAAACAAATTCCCATAATAAATCTTCTTACATATATTTGTATGTATGTGCAAATGTACATATTTATGTACATATGTATCTATGTACTATCTACTAATCAAGATATTGTTGGCTCTGTTTCTCTGAAGAACCTTGACTAATACAGTCATGTTCTCAGTCAAGGTCTGATGAATGACTGCAAATACTGTAAAGCCATTCACAGACATGGGCGCTGGCAAAGAATACAAGAGGATGTGGAACTCTGACTCCTGAACAACCTGTGCCCCAAACTCTTTAAAATTCAAAGTACAGTGTTGGAGAAATTTCCACTCTCTACAGCATGCCAAATTTTGACATTTTCCTCACTGACATTTTTTATTTTCTATTATCAGAAAGGGCAGAATTTCTTCTGAAAAAGAGAAGAAAAAGAAGATACACAGAATATCGGTTTTAAGTGTTATTTTTGTTCTTGAAAAGGCTTCTCATAGACTTTAAAAGAAAGCTTTTTTTCCTTCAGAGATTTATTTTGATAGAATTATCTGAGCCTTGTCAGGGAGAACAAAATTTTGTGAGCCTACCATACCAGTAAAATGCCAAATTATATGCTGTAAGTTTTTTGTTTTATTATCTCTGGGTCCAGTCAAAGACAGAAAAGATTTTGAATCCAGAACTATTAGCATTTGGAAACAAAAGAGTCTTCACTGCAGCCGTTCCCCCAGGGCTCATTTCCCCAGCCCTTATGGGCTCTATCATTCAGGTGGGAAGATGCTGTACCTCCTCCACTCCCACTCCACCAGGCACTTCTCTTCTGGAGATCCAAGGAGTTTACAAAGAGGATTGATTTACTCAGCAACTTCTTTCAAAAGCTTAAAGCCAGCTTTATAATGAATGTTGGGACATCAGCGCACACACTCACACACACCCTAAAAAGTAACATTTTACTGAGGGCATGAAGTCCTCATTGGTCCATCCTGGTCACAGAGACATGCCGTTACACAATGGAAAGAGCTTAAACTTTAAAACGAAACACACTTGAATGTGAATCCCAGTTCTATCACACTGTTCAGCTCTGCTATTTTGGGCAAATACCTAACCTCTCTGAGCCTCTGTTTCTTCCTTTGTGAAGAGGAGATAATAATATCTATGTTGAGGGGACATGGTTGAAAAATTACCTATGTAAAATACCCAATGCACTGGCCTGCCTGTAGTAGGAGCTCAATAATTGATACACTGTTATTGTAAGTGAAACCTGGGACTACGACACCTGAGAGACAAACTTTAGGTTGTTGGGGACACCACAGGAAGGGTACTGGGGTAGAAAGAAACACTAAGAGGGAGCAAGCTGGCAGGTCTGGAGAAAGAAGCAGGGGCCACATCACATAGGATCTCATGCAACCATGGTAAGGATGTTGGATTCTTGTCCTAAGTGTGATGGAAAAGCCATAAAGGGTTTTGCACAGGGGAATAAAATGATTAGACTTGGTTTAAAAATATGAACAGTCAGGGAGTTATTCTAATGGTCCAGGTGAGAGCTGATGGAGAGGGAGATGATGATGTGGGTCACAAGAAGTGATCTTAAGTGCAATATGCCTTGATGGTGAGTTGACAGGGCTCATTGATGGACTGGATGTATGGAGAAGAGAGGGGGAAAAAAACCCTGATTTTTAGGTTTTGCTTACAGGAATGAATGAGACAGGGAAAACTGGGAGAAAAAGTTGGGTTCACGTTTCTAGTAGACATTCAAGGGGAAATGGGGAATTGGAGACTGGACTTCGGAGGAGACAGGAATTTGGTTGTCATCATCATAAAGATGGTATATAAAGCCACAAGACTAGAGGAGATTGCCAAGGCAGAGAGAGAAGGAATCCAAGGACTGAGGCCATGTTGCTGCAATGTTTGGAAGTTGGAAAAAGGAGGAAATCCAGTAAAACAGACTTGGGAGGACTATTCTTTCTGGATTTGGCAACATTAAGTACTAGAAGGTGAAATGGTAGGGACAAAAGCCTCACTGAATGGAAACTGATGAAGACCAATATAGATAACTCTATCAGGAACTTTACTGTAAAGAGGAAAAAATCCAGGGAGTTGCTGGAAGGAGAAATAGAGCCTGAAGGGTTTTTTTAAAGATGCATTCAAATGCATGCTCATGGGAATCATCTGGCAGATAGGGCAACGTAAAAAGGAAAAAGAAGGCAGAATGTCAGGAGAGAAGTCCTTGAGGAGGCAAGAGGAGATGAGATCTGAATATAAGCGGGAGGATTACCCTTAGACAGAATGGATCATAAGAGGAAAGAAGGGCAGGTTTATGGGTATGGATGCAGGAGGCTGGTAGAATAATTGTCTTGCAGATTACCATAAGCCTGGACCAGGGCACATAACTGGAGAGTATCCTATATTAGAAAGGGTGGCATTCTATTATACCAATAGATTTCACAGCACAATATAGGGAGAGTTAATTTTTTATTTTTCTCCTGGTTCCCCTCCCATCGACCCCTCCTGCCGTCTCTGAGGCTTTTCTAACCAGACTCTAGCATGGACACTGCATGCTAATGAGACACTACTTGGTCCAATCCCAGACACTTGTTTCTGAATAATTAATCTGGCACTTTACCAGCGCCTAGGAGCCTTGGGTTTTCTGATGATTAAATAAAAGGCCAAAGCTCTTAACAACCGTCAACTAGCTCTTCGGTATGGTTTGGCTCCATGTCATATTAACACACGGGGAAGTCCGGACCAATCTGATGAAAGGAGAACACCCTCCCCCTTTTGGCTCTCCACCAAACTCTAGCTCAGACAGCAGGGGTCAAGCTTCGTCACTCCGGGGACATGAAGGAGGATAGGATGTCCTGACAATTATGACCCCTCACACCCATTTCGAGCATCGCCTGGGACCCTCTGGCTTTCCCGAGTCCCATCCAACCATTCAAGTGCATTGTTTTGCTTTCTGGCAATTCTCAGGTCTCCCTCCTCTCATCCGACAGTCTCATATTCCTCCCGAATGTGAATGTGATCGACATCAGGTTCAGTTCCCCAGACGGTATGACTCGAGCCCTAAATTCAAAATAAAAGGAAGTCTCCTTCCTACTGAGAATTAAACAAAAACCCAAACCAAAATGACAGGTTTCTCTCGGCTCATGTTTGAAAGTGCCAAGCAGAAGCCCCACCTTTCGACAAGCTTCGAGACTTCTTTAATGATGACTGAAAGAAAGAAGAGAATGAGGATCGGTGAGCAACGGGTTTTTGTGAAGTCCTGCTGGCACCGCAGAGCTTTCTGAATTCACAGGGGGCATCGGAGGCACTGAGATGGCAGAGATTGTTGTGGCAGAAGCGACTGGAAAATGTCCCGAAACTGAAACACAGACAGATTAACATCACCCCGGTGGACACTAATGACTTGCACTTTGAAATGCCAGAGGCTCATACTGCCAGTTAAGACAAGGAAAAAACACATTTCTAGTCTCCAAAGACCTTAGATCTTTCCAAACTCTGCAGGCAAATGCAGCCATCATGAATTTCTGCAGCTGGGCAGCCCCTTCGTGCCGCTAAGGGAATCATTGCCAGAGTCGCTAGGGGCAGTGTAGTCAGTAAAGCTGAACAAAACAATCACTGAAAACCTCTCAGAGGTTAAGTTAGTAATGATTCAATTTACATTGCAATGTATTCAAGCCCACAGCATTTCCAAATACCGAGCTTATTTTAGTGGTACTAGGTAAACCGGTCTTTCCCCTGAACACTCACAAGCTCAACAAAATGGGTTTCCAAACAAGTTTTATGATTTACCATCGACGGATAATTAGAATGTCTTTTCAATTGCCGGCATGTGGATCAAGTAATTTTGTCCCAGCATGGGCGTTTCTGGGAAGCAAAGAAAAGTCAAAGAGCACAGAGCTTGCTGGAAGCATGCTCAGAAGCAAAAAATTTCAAGAACTGCTCTCAGCTGCAGGAAAGGAAGGTTCCCACACCAATTTGATTAGAAAAAGAAATGTGGGCTTTGAGTGGGGAGTCAAAAGGATATTGACGAAAGGAGATCTGATGAGACCGAAGGGAGGGACTATCTGGTTGAACCATCTAAAACCGCAAAAGGGCAGGAACTGATGAAAAATGTAAGGTCAGTCTCAAGGGTTCAGGGCTAAATGCATCTAGAAGTCACAAGTAAGCAGGTTTCTAAAGTCAGTTTCCCACTTCCAAATCTGTCAGCAAATAATGGTGCTAAATAAATAAATAAATAAATAAATAAATAAAAGGTGCTAAAGCAAGAAGAGGCAAAACTGGACCTCGGTTCATGGTCGATTCTTTTTTTTCTTTTTAAAGTAGGCTTGATGATCAACGTGGGGCTTGAACGCATTACCCTGATACCAAGAGTGCTGTGCTCTATTGACGGAGCTGGCCGGGCACACCGTGCTAGTCAATTTCTGATACGGTTGAAAAGGCAAGACTAGCAGCACCCAGAGGGAGAGAATTCGATGCCAAGGCGTACGATGCTGATTTTGACTATAAGAAGTTCAGGGGCAGCTGGTGGCTCAGTCGGTCAAGAGTCCAACTCTTGATTTCGGCTCAGGTCATGATCTCATGGTCAGGAGGTCGAGCCCTGCATCGGGCTCTGTTCTGGGCTTGGAGCCTGCTTAAGATTTTCTCTCCCTCTCCCTCTGTTCCTCCCCCCCTGCTTGCATGCGTGCCCTCAATCTCAAAAAAAAAAAAAAAAAAAGTTCAGAAATGAGAAAAATTAGCGTTGGCTGGGGTGGAAGAGTTCCTGGGAAGCAGAAAACCCCCAATGAATCCAAACATGTCTCGTCCTGGCCTGCCTGCAATTGTCAGTCACCATTCCTGCTGTGCCATTATTGCCACAAAGGCCATTATTTTATGACAGCACAGGGTAGTCGTTAAGTAACTGGCTTTGGAATCAACCTGCCTGGGTTTCAAACCTGGCCCAACCACCGACTATCTGTGGGATTTTAGGCAACTTAGCCTTTCTGTGCCTTAGTTTCTTCATTTTTCTTTTTAAATTCAGTTTTATTTTTAGAGAGAGAGAGAGAGAGAGCATGAACATGGGAAAGAAGCAGAGAGAGAGAGAGAGAGAGAGAGAGAGAGAGAATCTCAAGCAGGCACCATGCCCAGCATGCAGCCCCATGCAGGGCTCTATCCCACCACCCTGGGATCAGGACCAGAGCCAGAATCAAGAGTCCGAACGCTCAACCGACTGAGTCGCCCAGGCACCCTTCCACATTTTTAAAAAGTAGTTGATAATAGACTCCACCTGATAGAACCATTATGAAAGTTAAGTGAGGTAATTGATGTAATTCACTTAACACATTTATAGTTTGGGGTGCCTTAGAATCACCTGGGAAGTTTATGTAAAATATTATGTCATGGAATCTGTAGAAGTTAAAAAAGTGACGCCCCCTAGAGCACCTAAATATATTTGGGGAGATGGTGGTAGCGTGTAGCATAGAATTTAAGACTTTCTTTGAAAGTCTTACTTCCAGGCCACTTGGTCAGCAGGCCATTCCACCTTTGCCCTAGGGTAGTTCTCCTCAACCTCTTGCACTATTTTGCTGTGAAATATTTTCAGTGTGTTTGTTTGTTTATTTAGAGAGAAAGAGCACGCGCAGGAGTGAAGGAGGGGCAGAGGGAAAGGGAGAGAGAGAGAGAATCCCAAGCAGGCTCCGCACTGCCCGTGTGAAGCCCAATGTGGGGATTCATGTGGGGCTCAGTCTCAGGAACCCTGAGATCATGACCTGAGCTGAAAACCAAGAGTTGGATGCTTAAAATGACTGAGCCACACAAGTGCCCCAGTGTGTTAGTTTTCATTTGGAGTCTATCTGATTTAAAAGAAAAAAAGCAGGGGCACCTGGTGGCTCAGTTGGTTAAATGTCTGACTTCGGCTCAGGTCATGATCTCACGGTTCCTGGGCTCAAGCTCCATGTAGGGCTCTCTGCTGTGAGCACAGAGCCCACTTAGGATGCTCTGCCCCTTCCCTGCTCTTGCTCTCTCTCTCAAAATAAAGATTTTGAAAAAAATAATTAAAGAAAAGGAAAAATGCAGTCACCCTTGTTCCCTTTTTTTGAGACTCTGGAAGACAGCCTGGCTATATTTTACTCTTTCGGCCTTTACGGGGCATCACAGTGTAACGGGTTACAATCAACAAAATGATACAAGAAATGATGAGAACACAGAGAATAACCAAAAAAAAAAAAAAATCCAACACTTATTCATGTATAAAGGAAGAATGTTATTAAAGGGTGAAACCTAAAACTCAGGAGAGTAGGGAACCTACCTGAAGTCCACATTAAGTAGGGCCTGTTTCTAGTGCAACAGCAAACTCCCCTCAGATCAGCTGAAGTACAGAGGTGACTTGTTGGCTCAAATAACTGGGAAGCCCAGGGGTAAATTTGTCTTCAAGCACAGGTGGATGTGGAAACGCCAATGAAGTCAGCAGGCCTTTCTCCAGCCCTTGGCTCTGCTTCTCCACGCGTTCTTATTCTCATCCAAACACAGGTGCCTTCATGGGGCAGGAAGAATGGCCACCAGCAACTACCGAGTCACATCTTCAGGGCTGATGACTCTAGGATCAGATCTCTCTGCTACCAGCCACGGTTAGTAAAATTCAATGAATTACACGAATTGCCTTAGTTTGGGTCCCCAAAATAATCACTGTAGCCAAAAAGATGGGATTGTCTCAGAGGCTAGGCCTGGGTCACACGCTGATCCCGGTGAGCAGAAGGTGGGGGGGAGGTGGGATCAGAAATCAAAAGTGTGGGGGCACCTTGGTGGCTCAGTCAATTAAGTGTCTGCCTCTTGATCTCAGCTCTGGTCTTTGATCTCAGGGTTATGAGTTTAGGCCCCAAGCTGGGCTCTGCACTGGGCACGAAGCCTGCTTAAAAAAAAAAAAAAAAAAAGGAGGGGCACCTGAGTGGCTCAGTTGGTTAAGCGTCCGACTTCGGCTCAGGTCATGATCTCACGGTTCGTGGGTTCGAGCCCCGCGTCAGGCTCTGCGCCTGCTTCAGATTCTGTCTCCCTCTCTCTCTGCCCCTTCCCCACTCATGCTCTGTCTCTCAAAAGTTAATTAAACATTTAAAAAAAACAACAACAACAAATATTAAAAAAAAAGGAAAAAGAAATCAAAAGTATGTATGTAGGGGAAACACTGAAGAACAAGTCAGAATGCGGACTAAAAACTTCCTTCTAACATGCATTATAAACACATACCTTTCTTCCCATGTATAATTTAAAGTGTTTTAATCTCATATAATTCAAATGTCCCACACCTGCCTGAAGACATGCCACTCACTCTTCAGGGGGAGACAACCCAGAGACACATATCATTTCTATATCCTGTTCTGTGTACCATAGTTCCCGGCCATTTGCATTCCTCCAATACAGGCATGGAAAGCAAGATGGGCAGCCAAGAACCAGAAGTATATCAGTGTCTGTGCAACTTAATGCCATGGAAAATCCAAATACTTTTTTTTAAAAATTATTTTTAATGTTTTTATCTTATTTTTGAGAGACATAGAGACAGAGTGTGAGCAAGGGAAGGGCAGAGAGGGAGGGAGATACAGAATCTGAAGCAGGCTCCAGGCTCTGAGCCGTCAGCACAGAGCCCGACGCGGGGCTCGAACTCACAGACCTTGAGATCATGACCTGAGCTGAAGTCGGAGGCGCAACCGACTGAGCCACCCAGGCGCCCCCCAGATACTTTTTTTTTTAAATGTCTTTTTATTTTTTAGAGAGAGAGTGTAAGAGAGCAGGGGAGAGGCGAGAGAGGAGGGAGACAGGGGATCTGAAGTGGGCTCTGTGCTGACAGCAGAGAGCCTGATGCGGGTTCCCCAGCACACCCGTATACTATTTACTGAGCCCAAGTAAATGCTATTAATCTCCCTCTCCAAATTAAACTGAAATTGTCAGAAAGCAAGGTGCATAAAAGTGTCCAACTTTTTTTTAAGTTTTATTTATTTAAATAATCTGTACATCCAACATGGGGCTCGAAGTCATGACCTTGAGATCAAGAGTGGCACACTCTTCTGACTGAGCCATTCGGGTGCCCCCCCGAGTGTCCAACTATTAAAAGATAAAGTATTTTTCAACTCTTAGAGAGACACAAACTAAAACAAAAACTCCACATTATCTATTACTCCAAGAATATTAAGTACATTTGCTAGTTCCTTAAGAACAAAACAAACCATAAACTTCAATGAACCGAGAAATTTAAAAAATCTATGCCACGTTTTAGGAATTAACAATGATTCTTAATTGGGGCACCTGAGTGGCTCAGTCGGTTAAGTCTCTGACTCTTGATTTCAGCTCAGGTCATGATCTCTCTCAGCGGTGAGTTTGAGCCCTACATCGGGGTCTGCGATGAGCATGGGGCGTGCTTAAGATTCTCTCTCCCTCCCTTTGCCCCTCCCCCACTCTCGCTCTTTCTCTCTCTCTCAAAAAAAAAAAAAGACTTCCTGAAGTTTATGTTCAGCTGTTACAAGAATTATAACTGTGTTTTGTCTTGAAGGGACTCAGTTATAGTATGTGGAAATGCCAATTATGTTTGACTACTTTTCTGTATGGATTTATCTAGACACGGTCTGCCCTGTGGGAAACACATAAACTTTCAGCCTTCACACATGGGAACACCGGGCAAATATCCGAAACAACCCCTTATTGCCAGTGCTGGTTACCTTCCTGTAGTAAATGACCCCGCATCTGTCTTCCTGGTTTGTGTGCTTACGAAAGAATTATTGTTTGACAGAAGTGTTGCTGAAGGGTGCAACAGTGACAAATGGGACCTCCACTTATAATGAGAATCTGGGGGCTGGGTGCAAATAAGGGTTTGAGCAGAATATTTTTTTGAATAATTGAGAATTACACACATGAATAAATTTGGATGTGAAAAACGTAGTCAGATGGAAGAGGCCCTTGATTCATCAGACAAATGCCTTAAGAGAAAATACAATCATAGCTCAACATTAAAACTGCTGCTTAGAATATGTTAAGGCTTTTAAGCAAAATAGGCTTTTAAACCCAAAGCAATCTCTTGGGCCTTTGCTCACACTATTTTGAGCATATTTGTGTGAAAATTGGAGGAGACCCCAAAAAGGCCAACAATTGTGAATGATCAGTAGTATTTCCTGATTCTTTGTGATCCATCATAAGTTGGTATGAGGGCAAAAAAAAAAAAAAAAAGTTAATTGACCAAAATAAAATGAGATTAATGTCCACTGCCTTGTAAGTTTTTCACTTACGGTGTTGAGTACAACACTTTCAGCTCTAATTCTGAGGATAAATGTTTCTTTAAACACACACACACGCACACACACCACTTTGGTCTTAAATGAAAATATTTGTCAGTAGACTGTAACAGCTACAATCTCGGATATTTTAAATTATGTGTAAAATGATTTAGCAACAACAGCAAGTTTTTTTTTTTCCCCAAATGTTTATTTTTGAGAGAGCACAAGCAGGGGAGGGACAGAGGATCGGAAGTGGGCTCTGCGCTGACAGCAGCGAGTCTGATGTGGGGCTCGATCTCATGAACCGCAAGATCGTGACGCGAGCCAAAGTTGGACGCTCGACCAACTGAGCCACCCAGGCGCCCCAACGACAGGAAGGTCTTGATGTCTCAGCAAACTGTTTGCTGGAGAAGTCAATCGCCCCTACGAACAAGTCTCCGGCTCTCCCGGGTACATTTGCCTGTCGGGTGCTGTTTACTTTGCATTGACACTGACATGATTGAATAAAGCGTCTTTCAAACTTGCAGTTGTGCTCTATCAGTGAGTAGTGAAATCAAGCTACAACCAGCATTTAAGGTTTTTCTTTAGGAACCTTCGTAAACATAGAAAAGTAGAGGAAATACAGTAAAATGAACTCCCATACACCCATCGCCCATATTCAATGATTACCGCGATATTCTCACATATTTTCTTACATAACCACATAGCCCACTGTCACACCTAAAAAAGTTAGCAATAATTCCTGGTATTGGGCAATATACCTCAGATGTCTAAATAGTGTTTTCTTGAACTGGTTTGTTTGAATTAAGATGAATCAGCATTTTTTTAAAAAGGTGAAATCGAAGAAAATAGATAAGGGACTATCCAAGGGCGTCACATGTAGTTAGGTTCGTTATTGTTCTATGACATTTCTTTCTGTATGTGTGTACTTGTGTCATTTGCAAAATTATTTCCTTACCATTGGCCCCAGTCGCAGAAGTGTGAAAGTCACTGGTTTAGCGATCCTCTCCTCTGCGGAGTCTGGTGTCCAAAAACACTGTCTGCAGTTTAAGGAAGGATGGATGTACAGGAAGGAGAGCTCTGTATCTTTGCTCCTGCTGTTCGCTCCGTCTAGAACTTCCTTCACCACCATGTCTGTTTCATATCTTCTCCAGCCTCCAAGGGCTGAAATGTCATTCCCATCTTGGGCCTTCTTCTGTTCTCCTGCCCAGCTGTCGCTTGGTTGGTCTTGTTTTTTGCACTCATCACACTGCCTTTGGTAATGGTTACCTGGATACGGTATGTGTTTTATTCCTACCATATAAATTAAGCTCATTGCGTGTACGATGCAGAGCATCTTTGCCTTGAGACATTACTTGCTCTGTGCTTTGTTAACACTAAGCACTCAACTGAATAAGCCAAGTTAGGAGTTTGAGACATGAGCTATAGGTTACTAGGCAGTGTCAAAAAAATCAGACCCCGAGGAGAGACCAGAGAACCCAAATTTATGAGGTTTAGACTAGATCATGAAAAGCAACAACAACAATGGTAGCTACATCATTCTTCAGAGCTTCCTATATGCCTGCTATAAGAACCTCACGTATTTTATCTAATATTCCCCCCAAATTCTGGAAGGGTATCACCAGCATTGCACATAAGAAACCAAGCAGTTGGGGCGACTGGGGCGACCGGGTGGCTCAGTCGGTTAAGTATTGGACTCTGGCTCAGGTCATGATTTCACGGGTTGTGAGTTCAAGCTCTCATCAGAACCCCGCTTCTGGTGAGTACGAGCCTCTCCTTTGGGTGAGCCCTGCTTCTTTCTCTTTTCTTCTCTCTCTTCTCTGCCCCTCATGGGATTCTCTCTCTCTCTCTGCCCCTTGCTCACTTGTGCCCCCCCCCCCCCCTTAAAACAAACGCAACCCAGCAGTTAAGTACTTTTGAGGGAGAAACCAAGGATGATCAACCTTGACTTCTCTTCCACTTTGCCACAGCCGCTGGCGTCTAAAGAAGCTCGAGAAGAGTTAGGGAAGCCTGAACTGAAAAAGGAGCAAACGCCACTCTTTCCGTCTTACACACACGCAGACACACACGTGCGTGTATGCACCTTGCACGTGCTAGCTATTCATCCTTCAGACCGCAATCTAACAACCCTTTCTCTGGGAATCTTTTTGACTCCCAGGTGAGGTGTATTCTCTCATGGAGACATGTCTCTTGCCCTCAGAACCCCTGTTTCAGTGTGTAACTCATTTAGTGTGGTTATCTGATTAATACCTGCTTTGCCCTTTGGGATACGAGTTCCATCACTCTAAGGCCCACTACTGTTTGGGCCCCTCACATTTTTTCTAGCACTTACCCTGCTGCCTGGCAGATCTTAGGTGTTCAATAAACAGTGAATATGTTCACAAGTGAATAAAAGCCTAGACAAATTTCATCGCTAGTTTCTTCGCACTTTAAGAGGAAGCCTGGTGCAGCCACAGAAAGAATGTTGGTTGGGAAGGAAGGGTTTCAGGGCTAGAAACAATCAGAACAGAGCATCATTCGTTCTCGGCACTCCCTCTACCAGCCTTGCTGCATCCGTCACCATACACCTTGTCTTTCCTTCTGTGACAACGGCTGGAATGTCTGGGGTCTTCTCTAAAGTCGACCCCTTCATGGCTCAGTCGGTTGAGTGTCTGACTCTTGATTTGGGCTCAGGTCGTGATCTCAGGCTCACGGGATCCAGCCTCACATCGGGCTCCGCAGTGAGCGTGGAGCCTGTTGGGATTTTCTCTCTTTCCCACTTGCGCATGTATGCTTTTTCTCGGTCAAAAATAAAAAAAAAACACTTTTTTTTAAAGATGAAAAAAAAATTAAAGTCAACCCTTTCACTTTGTACTGGATCCTATCCCCTCCTGCCTCCTCAATACACTCATACTCTTATCCATTATTACATTTTCACTCCCTACTGCAGCCCTACCCAGTAGAATATTCTATGATGATGGAGATGTTCTCTGTTGTGCTATGTCGTTCAGCATGGTAGCTACTAGCCACTTGAGTGCCTGCATAACCACTGACTGCTGGAAATGTGGTACATCACTGAGGAACTAAATTTTGAAAGGTTTATCTAATTTAGGTGCCTGGGTGTCTCAGCCGGTTTTAATGAAGTTAAAAACTCTAAAAAGGAGAAGTTCATTTCATTTAAATCAACTTAAATCGTTACATACAGATACTTTCCGTCAACATCGAACATGCTATTATTTCTTCCATCTGAAAAAAATATAACCTCCCTCGAGTCCACACCACTTCTCGACACCCCCTTCTCTGGTCCTTCCTTCGCGGCATATTCTACAAACTGTTCGTCCATGCTTCCTATATCCACGTTCCCTTCCTTTATACACTTTCTTTTTAAGTTTATCTATTTGAGAGAGAAGAGAGAGAGAGCCCACTCGTG
The DNA here is from genome assembly GCA_030068075.1 of Paguma larvata. Taxonomy (NCBI): domain Eukaryota; kingdom Metazoa; phylum Chordata; class Mammalia; order Carnivora; family Viverridae; genus Paguma; species Paguma larvata. The sequence continues at coordinate 74,138,896 of CM057836.1, forward strand.
CAAGTGCGGAAGGGGCAGAGAGAGGGGGAGAGAGAGACAGAATCTCAAGCGGGCTCCGCACTGTCAGCACAGAGCCTGACGTGGGGGCTCGATCCCTCGAACCGTGAGATCGTGACCTGAGCCCAAATCAAGAGTTGGACACAACCGACTGAGCCACCCGGGCGCCCCCTTCCTTCATGTACTTTTATACTTACTTCTGTCTATCCTTTGACCCAACAGGTCACCAAAATGATGCTCCTCTCAGCATCACCGGGGACCTCTGTGTCGCCAAATCCTAGGGTCAACGTTGAGTTTTCAATTTACCGGAACTAACGGCAACATTTTACGCGGTTGTTAATTCCTTTCTTGAAAGACTTGCCTCTCTGTTATTTGAGATCTCACCCCTTTCTTTCTTTTCTTCCTTTCTTTCCTTCTCTCTCTTTCTCTCACTTCTCCTCCTATCTCTCTGGCTATTCTTCCTGTTTCTTGTGCTAGATTTTCAGCTTTGCATCCTCCAAATACTGATATGTCACAGGCCTCAGTCCTTAAACCTCTTTCCTCGTCTCTACCTTCTTCCTAGATGCTTTCATCCATCTCCATGGCTTCAAATACTAGGTACAGGCTGCAGATGCCCAAATGTATCTCTAGCTCTGAACTCCAGACTTGCAAGTCCTATAGCAGATGCCCGACTGAAACCATACATTTGGAGGTCTCACGGGCCCCTCGAGCTTCACATTCTGTAAGATGGTTTTTGATTCAGCTTTGAAACCTGCTCTTCCCTCAGGCTTTCATGTTTTAATCAGTGCCGTCTCCATCTCTCTAACTGCCAGGCTCCAAATTTGGGAGACATCCTTGGCTGCTATCCCGCGGCCAATCCATCAGTAAATTCTCTCTGTCCCACTATTTAAATAAAGCAAGAACCTGACCTTCTCCCATGATCTCACCTGCTACCACTGCCTAGTTCAGGCACTCCTAAGGCTAGTCTGGATTCCTGCACGAGCCTCCTGACTGGTCCCCCTACTTTTATTTACTTTATCGCCTTAAAATCACTTCTCCAGACAGAAGCCAGAATATTCCTTTAAAAATGCAAATGGAGGGTCTCTTGGGTGGCTCAGGTCACGATCTCATGAGCTCTGTATCAGACTGGGTGCAAACAGCACAGAGCCTGCTTGGGATTCTCTCTCTCCTTCTCTCTCTCTCTCTGCCCCTCTCCTGCTCTCTCTCTCAAAATAAATAAACATTAAAAATTTTTTTAGACAAATTAATAATGCAAATGGATTCCTATCACAGCAAAACACCAGGCTTTCCAATGGTTTCTCATCTTTTACGGAATAAAAATTGAAGTCCTTACAGCAGCCTATAATACCCTGCATAATCTGGCTCCCAACCACATCAGACCTCTCGGCCCCCAATCCCTCCCCTCCCTGCCCTTTGTCTTTCCTCTAATCTGCATGGTCCTCCTTACTGTTCTTTGAAGGGCTAAACATGCCACCTTCAATCTCTTTATACTGATTTATTGATTTATTATAATATTTATTTATTTTTGAGAGAAAGAGAGAGAGAGAGAGACTGTGTGCGGTTGGGGGGAGGCGCAGAGAGAGAGGGAGACACAGGATATGAAGCAGGCTCCAGGCTCTGAGCTGTCAGCACAGACCCTTAGGCGGGGCTCAAACTCACAAACTGTGAGATCATGACCTGAGCCTAGGAGGACGCTCAACGGACTGCGCCCCTATACTGATTTATTTTACATGGCGGTTCTTATCTATCTTCCCAAACTAAACTTTGGAGCCCTTAATCAGAGTTCGGACTTAGCCTGTTTTGTTCCCTGCTGGATTCCATCTCAAAACAGTGCCTGGCACTGAATAGGTGTTCAATAAATCAGTGTTGAGTGAGTGAATTATACTACTAAAGCCTAGTAGTGTAACCCAGAGTAAATCATTTAACCTTTCTTGGATCTCATTTTCCTCATCTCTCAAAAGAGAGATAAACTAGATAATCTCAAAATGCTCATGTACTTAGTGAGTATTTAAAGCTCTCTACTGTGTGCCTGACAGTAGGCAGGTGCTTCACCTATGAGGAAAGGTCACAGACCCTGCTGTCGAGGGGCTGGATGTTGAGTGGGACAACCAGCCACACGGGGAATTACCATGGAGGGCTTCCAGCGGAAACCTTTCTAAGCGTTCACCCGGAAATGGGGAGGATACAGTTACATGAAAAGAGAGTGGAAGCCTGTTCCTGACTTCCCACGTGTGCATAGGGAACCCTTCCAGACTAAACCTTGTAAAGGCTGGGACCTCTTGTTTTATCCCCAGACGTGGCTCCAGACTCTTCTTCCTATCTTTATCTTACCTCCGATGCTGGTGCATTTACTGAACGAAGAAGCGGAGTAGGAGTTGGGGTAGATAGTGAGTTCAGGTCCAGCTTTAAAACTATCCGATCTTGGTCAGCAGCCCCTCTGTTTCATAAAGCGAGGCACTGCTAATGGACTTAGGCTTGGACCTGCGTATCCTTCTACAGTGTCCTCAAGCCCCAGAAACACAAATCTCATCCTATTAACCTTGGAGACTCTTAGCACCTTGCAAAGGTCCTCAGCGTTTTTCCCGTCTCGCACTTCTCAGAGCTTTCCTAACGATACGTTCCCATCGGCGCGGCAACCTCGGCGCCAAGCCAGGACCGCAGAACGTCTGCGACGACATCGGCGCACGCCCGCGAACTGTCCCACACTCTGGGACTTTCACGGTCGGCTCTTCTCTAGAGTTCCCGGGTGCCCTTGCTAGTTGGCCCCCCGCAAGCCCCTGCGCTAACCTGGGAGGAGTCGACCTCTTCTGACTCTACCAACTGAAAAGCGCAGGGGTGGACGCACTGAGCCTGCTGGGAGGAAGGCTAGAAAATGAAAAGAGAAGTTCCTTCAAATAATCATTCAAGTCATATTATTAGTAACACGTCGCACGGGGCTCATGTGTCCTCAGAGAAATAGGTTTGTCCACCTTCCAGGCTAGAACAACGCGTGGCTCCCCCTACGTCTGGCGCGTCCGGCCTTTGGTTTCTTCCGCGCCCGGCGACCCCGTGATCACGTGCTCCCCCAGTCCCTCTCGCGGAGCGTGCATCCTGCGGTGGGGACGGCCGAGCCATGGCAGCCCTGCTGAGACCGGCCCGCTGGCTCCTCCGCGCCGGGGTGGCCCCGCGCCTCCCGCTCTCCCTGCGCCGCCTGGTAGGCGGCCCGAGCCGGCTGCACGCCGCCCCTTTTCTGCCCGCCGCCCGCGCCGGGCCGGTCGCCGGGTGAGTGTCCATGCTCTGCCACCGCTTGCCTGCAGCGCGGGCGTCCCCCGGGGTCGTGACGCGGGCAGGAGCTGGGCCCGCCTGTCCCTCTCCGTGCCCTCTTCACAGCTCTAGGGGCCGAGCGTCCCGGAGCCTTAGACGCCCCCCACCCATCCCCAGCGGGGATTTTCTGGTGACAGGGTCGGTCGACTTCGGAAGGTCATGGCCGTGTGCAGTGTTTGCTTCCGGCCTGGATTCTGCTCTCGCCTAGGACTGGGTCTTCCTGCCCTCGGGCTACCGGCGGCCTAAGAACCTGGAGGCCGAAGGGTGGGCTTTGAACGCGGCTGCTGGGATCGGGTGTTCCTCTTCTCCTTGGGATTGACCGGCGTGGGTGCTGTCCCACGTGGGAACATTATCAGTGATCAGTAACCGGCTAGGACGTCTGTTTCGAGAGGTTCGGTTTTGGGGTACGGGAGGAATAGGTTGGGAACTTGGGTGAGCTAGGGATCATTTAGAGAGGGACATTTAATTATGATCATGATTGCATTTTCTGGAGTGGAGTTTTCCTCTCGATATTTACAAGAGTGTGGTCTAAGGTTGAGAATTGTCACAGTAGGGCTCTGTAAGTGTCCATGAATTTGAGTAAGTGAACACGTGCAAGGGAAGTTAAATCCCCAGTGGGTGTCAGTGTGTGACTAGATGCTCTGATGGATTGAGGTTTAATCAGGAGGTAGGGTCAGATACAGACTTGGAAGCCGCGGGATAAGGAGCTTTGATGAAAAAGTGATGAGTAGTGTTCTGACCACCTAAGAAGGGGAGATGGGCACAGAGGTTTAAGAATAGGAGAAAAAGTGATTTTGAAAGACAAAAAGTACTTTGGGGAGACAACAGGACTAAGCTAAGGATTTGCTATTGGACAAGTTACTCATCATTTCTACAACTTAGTTTTCTTAGTTAGACGGAGTGGTAATAACGTTGGTAGCACTGCATGAGATTATCTATAAAAAGTACTTAACATAGGGGCTGGTACTTAGTAAGTGCTTTATTAGTTATTAGGATAGTAATAACTATGATTACGGGGATCTTTGTGGAGCAGCCCGGAAACCTACTCTCTGCAGAAAATTATATGGAGGAAACGTTTTATGGCTTCTTAACAACTCAGTTACAGATCTTTGGAGTGTAGCCTGCTTGTAACTTACGGCCTCTCATCAGACCTGCAACAGCTCACATTCAGGAGTCATGCCTCCGCTTCCGCAGAAATGCATTTCTTTGCTTTTAAAGACTTTATTTTGAGAAAGTCGTGCCAATTACTCTTCTCTTTTTAACCCTTACCTATCCCCGTGAGGTCAGAAGAGGGTCGATGTTACCTTTCATCTCCACTGTTGCATTTGAGGAAAATAGTAGGAAAACACGATCTAGTAGAAAGAGTATTGGTCTCAGGGTTCCTCAGACCTTACCTAACCTCTCCGATCCTCAATTTCATGATCTGTAAAATAAAGGTCACAAGGCCTTTGTTCCCTGTTTTGCAAAGCTGATTTCTTGTCATTCAGGATTCACCTTAAATACTGTTTCTTCAGAGAAGTCTTACCCCAACACTCACTCTGAAAACCTATCCTATTTTTGTTTTCTCATGGTGCGTCTGACTTGTCGGATACTCTTTATCTGCTTTCTGTTTGTTTCCTTAGTAGAGAAAGCGAATTGCATACGAGCAGGACTTTGTCTTCTTGCTCCTCACTGTGTGCATAGCTCATAGCAAGCAATAAAGAAGTATTCCTTCTTTCTCTTGCGCTCTTAACAGTCCTTTTATACAGTCTGTAAGCATGTCCGGAGCTTTCCCGCCTGAAAAACAAAACCTTTCCTAGAACTCTGGACTTACCCCGAGATGTTTACCAGTCGCCCTTCCGTGTTCGTGGCGCTGTCTCCTTTATTTGGTCACTTTGTGTTCACCCTTCCTCCCGCCGCAGTCACACTACTGGGAAAAGCCATCATTGTCTTGTTTATTAATTTCTTATTGTATGTTTTTACATGATAAAAGTCACGTGCCGCGAGGAGCAATTGCAAAATACAGAGGGAATAGTTATAAATTAAAAGTCACCGTTGGGCGCCTGGCTCAGTCGGTGGAGTGTGTGGCTCTTGATCTCCGGTTGTGAGTCTGAGCTTCATGTTGGGTGTAGAGATTACTTAAAAATAAAATCTTAAAAAAAAAAACCATTATCCTTAATTCAATCACCCAGAGAGAGCCATCGAGATATGTATGTCCTTTGTGGATGGATGTTTGTATGTACGTAATCATTTATGTATGCGGCCGTGAAAGTTTATTTCATTTGTTTTTTTTCCCCAGGGACTTCTTGATTACCAGACCCACTTTTAAGGCCTTGAGGGGCTGGTATATTAATTACCCTGTCTCCCATTTTGGCCTTCACAAGCCCCTTTGCTCTGCGTGAGGCTTTCATGATTCTCTTCTCTTTAGGATTTTTCTCACCTGCTTTGTTGCTTCCTTTTTCTTCAGGTCGTCTCCTAAATGCTGGTATGTTGGGGGGTTTTGCATTAGCCCCTGCCTGCCTATCTGATCATGACGTTGTTTCTCTTCCTGGGTATAGACCCTTTACTAGACACCTCCAGGGGTTAAACCGCTCGTGCTTCAAACTCATCACATCTCCAGTTGGACTCCTCTTTCCCCTCAAATCTGTCCCTTGTGTATTCCCTGTTTTAGTGAATGTGGCCATTTCTGTCTGCTTCCTAGAGATTTTTCATTCTTATTTCGTTGGCACCTCCCTGACCCGACTCACCCCCTATGTATTGATGATACAGATGATTTAAGTTCCGTTAGATTTATTTCATCTGGAACGAGCCTCCTCTTCCTCCAACCCTCACGTTATTCCCTAGTCTCCCTGATAACCGTGATCATGTCATTTTCCTACTTACAATTAGACACTGTGGTGGCTCCCATTAGTTCCAGGAGAAGGTGCTTCATGATCCGGAGATGCCCATGGGGCCTCACTTTTTATGAGTTACTCTCCATGACGTTCTGTAGTCTAGCCAGACCATACTACCGTATCAAAGCAGGGCTTCTTCACGAGCATAAAAATTCCTTGTGGGGATCTTGTTAAAATGTAGATTCTGATTTGGTAGGTCTAGACAGGGGGCTGCGATTCTGCGTTTCTGACTGGCCCCCAGATTCTAAAGGTACTGTGGTCCATCTCTTGACCAGCAGCCAGTCTCTGAGGGGCCGTGTCTCGCACATCTCTTTGCCTTTGAATGTGGTGTTCACTCTTGGAACGCGTCTTTCCTTCCCTCTACTCGGTTATTCCATTCCTTTCGTCGGTTAAATCTTGACTGCTTTTCCCATTTGGCCACTCTGCTTTTGTGTTTTCTCTCCGATTCTGAATCACCAAGCCCCTGCGTGTGTACCCAGCAGCACTCCAGACCTGGCCGAAAGTTCCTTGAAGGCAGGGACTTTGTTTTATTCTTTTTGCCTACCCTAGTGGCTGACTTCGTGGCACATGGTAGTACAGGCATCAGATACTTGTTCAGTAAATCAGCGAAAAATCTTAGACACAGAGGAAGGAATATCGTGACGTGCAGAGACATTTGAAGGGATATTTAGTCCACGCGTGTAGTGTGGCGCACCTCCACACGGTCACCCCAAACTTGATTTCCTAGAATGTTCTGGGAAGGACAGATGAGTATTATTGAGAAAAATTATTAGAATTTATTAATTTGTTTTTAAAATTTGTTTTTAATGTTTATTCATTTATTGAGAGAGGGCAGAATCCAAAGCAGGCTCCAGGCTCTGAGCTGTCAGCACAGAGCCTGATGTGGGGCTTGAACTCATGAAGTACAAGATCATGACTGTGAATCAAACTCCAATGCTTAACCTACTGAGCCATCCAGGCCCCCTTATTTGTTTTCAAAATTGAAACACCAGAAAGTGTATACTTTTATATTCTCTAGTCTCGCTCTTCATTTCCCATTTCAGCACCTTTTTTTCATTTTTTTAAAATGCCTTCTTAAAAACCCAGTTCTTACCTTATCCTTTTGGGGAGTTTGAGGGGCAGCCGCCATTGTTTCCCACAGACTCTCTCTTCTCACACTTCTGGATCAGAAGCTGCTTATGTTTTCTTGCGAGAGTTTTTTAGACTTCTGTGCTTCAGAGGAAAGATTTGAATTAAATCAGTTCGGAGGTGGATCTAGATTGAGGCTCGGCTTAAAGGTGAAGAGCCCATAGTGCCTTGTGACAGAATGCTGCGACTTCTCAAGTTGGAAGGAAAGAAAACTTTCCCTTGCTTATTTCTTAATAAGAAAAAATCTTCACAAACATTACGAGTCTGTCTGGGTCCTTTTGCGGTTATGATTTGACCTCTGTGTCTATAAATTTGTCAATTACAGAGGGCTATGACAGGCACAGGTACAACTCTTATATGCTGTCCATAAAAGAGGAATATAATACTGGGGCGCCCAGGTGGCTCAGTTGGTTAAGCCTCCAACTTTGATTTCAGCTCAGGTCATGATCTCACAGTTCATGAGTTCGAGCCCCGTTATGGGCTCTGCGCTATTCAGGGGAAGAGAGGAGCAGAGAGAGATGGTTCGAGGCCGTGCTTTTATCCTGTGTGGCCGTGTGGGGCCGGATGTGGTAGAAGTTGATGCGCAAAGGCCAGTTGGTTTCTTGTAGCTATTCAGGTTGATTAGAAGTTGGTCATTTGATGGTTGAAAGCCTTTGGAGAGTTTTGAGAGGCACAGGGCTTGACAAAGTGAACACAGACTATAGGAGAGATGGCGGCTAGGATGGATAGACCAGTAGGAACAACATTGATACCACAGATTTGGGCTCATGGGACCTCAGCCAGGTGGTGCAGAACTGAGAACCAAAAAACAAACGCTTCCTTTTCTTCTTGAGAGATTGAGAACAGGAGATTGGTCGGGATGTTGGCAGAATTCGGCAGAATAGATTTGGAGATGAGGACAAATAGTACCTTCAGATTAGTTCTTCACTGTTTTCAAGCTTCGTATGAATATATCACACATGCACTTCATCTCTCGTGGGTTCATATTACAAATTAGGAAAGACGCTTAGAAGAGGGAAGTAATTTATCTGGAATCTCCGGTTGGGATTTGACCACAGATGCCGTGATGCCCAATTTTGAAGTGTTTCAAATATGTTGTGCTTTAGGTGTGGAAGGGATCACTTTATGGAAGTAAGTGATATGGATTACTTGTAGACATACCAGTTTTAAAAAGGTGATATGATACATTATAAATTTAGGAAGTAAAGACTGTCTCAAGTGAGTAAGCATATGATATGGTCTTAGAATGCAAACTCTGGAAGGGCCCTTGAGGTTAATCTTGTCCTTCCAGATTCTCACTTCACAGATTCTAAAGAGTGTCCTGTTCCATATTACGTCATCAGTCCCAACCTGGGTAATTGACTGTTCATCCCTTCCCGTCATAGCCGAGACAAAGGAGACCTGCTTTTGGACTAGAGGAACCTAGGGCGGAGGGGACATCTAGATAGGTGGAAAGGAATTGGTGTTTCAAGCCAGGAGACTTTTTTTGTTTTTTTAATGTTTATTTATTTTTGAGAGAGAAAGAGAGTAAGCACACAAGTGTGCGGGTGAAGGAGGGGCAGAGGGAGGGGGAGACTGAGAATCCAAAGTAGGTTCTGAGCCGTCAGCACAGAGCTCGATGCAGGGCTTGATCCCGCAAACCATGAGGTCATGACCTGAGCCGAAGTCGGACACTTAACCAACTGAGCCCTCCAAGCAGCCCAAGCCAGGAGACTTGTTTAAGTGTAGAAGAGTTACAAGTGGCTTTTTTAGTCGAAAATTTTGTGACTTACCATAAAGCATAAAACTGCGTTTGGGGGACAGCTTCCCTGGGCAAGACTTCTTGGAGAATTGAGGTTTTCCAAAATAGTTGAGTGAGAAAGTTCATTGAAATAGCTTTACATAAGATTTTTTTTTTTAATGTTTATTTTTGAGAGAGAGAGAGAGAGACAGCATGAACAGGGGAGGAGCAGAGAGAGGGAGACACAGAATCCAAAGCAGGCTACAGGCTCCGAGCTGTCAGCACAGACCCAGTGTGGGGCTCGAACCCAGAAACCACGAGATCATGACCTGAGCGGAAGTCGGATGCTCAGCTGACTGAGCCACCCAGGCGCCCCTGCTAATACATTTTTAAAAGAAGACAACGCTCTAGGAAATATGTAGTTAATATTCGTTATGCTCACTCTCCTGGGTCTTTTAGGGACACTATCTCAGTGTCCCTCAAACTTTGGGCATTCGTGTACTGCCTTCAAACTTTTTTTTTTTGTGAGATCCGAGTATTACTGCCACCATTATTTATATTTAGTATTTTTCTTTACATTGGTTTTAAACCGATCTTTTTATAACTTAATTTCGTCTTAAGCAAAAATGTTAGGAAAACGAAGAACTGGATGTGAGAGTTATATTTAAATATTGATTAAAATAGACAAAAGGACCGAAATGGAAAATTTTTGTCTAAATGCTATCTAAAATCATCTTGGCTAGCAGAAGGGTGATATTTTGGGAAACGCTGCGTTATCTCCATCAATCCTTGTGATATCCTTGTGAGGTAAATACTCCCAGAGTTTACAGGCTGAGAGAAGGTTGGAGTAACTTGGCCAAGTCCCACATCTTATAAATGGCAGAGCCTGAACTCAGGCCGGTCTGTGGGACTCAGACTCCTGCTCTTCCTAAGCTCACAGCTCCTGCGTTTCCACCATGCCACGGAGCCTTCTGTTTTTGTCTCTAAGATTGTCCTTATCCTAGCCAGTGTTCATGAAAATGGTACGTAATAGGGGAGGATGTATGCAGAGGATTAAGGAGGCCTCTCTAAGGCACTTTCACATGAAATTTTCTTCATTATTTACGAGGAAGTGAGAATTAACCAATTGTATTGGTGAGACTTGTTGCTTGGAATTTGCAGTTAAATCAGATGGGGGCCTTGGTAGTAGGTGTTTCTTTTCCATCTCTACCACCCACTCTGGTGTAAGTTTCCCTTAGCCTTTTACCTGGACTACTGCGATGGTTTCTTAAATGGTCTCTCTGTCTTAATTCTTTAAAAAAAATTTTTTTTTTAGTGTTTATTCTTGAGAGAGAGACCCACCCACACACGGAGTGTGGGGAGGGGTGGGGCAGAGAGAGAGGGAGACAGAATCTGAAGCAGGCTCCAGGATCTGAGCTGTCAGCACAGAGCCCGACGTGAGGCTCGAACCCACAAAGTATGAGATCTTGACCTGAGCCAAAGTCGGATGCTTAACCGACTGAGCCACTCAGGTGCCCCTCTCTGTCTTAATTCTTGGTGCCCTCTAATTCATTCTTCACCCAGCAGTTAGGCTAATCTTTTCAAAACAGAAATAGATCATGCCACAACCCCTGCTTATAAACTTTCCACAGGTTTCTGATACATTTCTGTACCTGGCTTAAAATCTGTACTAAGAATAAAATCCAGACCCTCATCTTCGCAAACCTTCATGATCTAGCCCAGTCTCCCTCTCCAGCCTCATCCCATCTGTTGCTCACTTGCTTGGCCTGCTGACTGTTCTAGCTTGCGTGGAATACTCATCCCCTCTTGTCTGTGGCTGCTGCTTTTCATCCTCAGCTAAAAAATTAAAGTTACATTTTCCTTGAGCATTTTTTAAAAGATTCTGTTTTTTAGTAATCTCTGCACCCAATGTAGGGCTCGAACTCAGGACCTGGGATCAAGAGTCACGTGCTCTTCCAGCTGAGCCAGCCAGGCATCCCCATTTCTCTTGAACATTTTATTCAAAATAGAACCCTGCCGTTACTCTTTCACTGAAGTTTCTTATTTCCTTCATAGAGCTTAACACAGCCGTTTTTAATTTTTTTTGAAGTTTAATTGATTATCAGAGTTACTCACTAGATTAAGTAGAAGAGCTGATCCTAGCACGGTGCCTTGTACAAAGGAGGTACTCAGTAAGTATTTTTTGAATTAATAAATAAAAGAATTTAGGTTTGTTGCGATAAAAGTAGAGAACAGCTGAAGGGTATTAAAGAGGGAATCAGACGAAGATGGTTTTGGGGATGGCTCATCTGGCAGTTGTGTTAATAAAAGCTGAAGCCTAAGAAAGTAAGGGGTTTGTTGCGAAAAATCCATGTATTCTGGGAGCACCTGGGTGGAGGCGACTCTTGATATCAGCTCAGGTCATGATCCCAGGGTTGTGGGACCAATGTAGTGGTGGTGTAGTCAGTGCCAGTAAAGAATTTGAAAGGACTACCAACCACTTTTAAAAGGAGGCATTGTGTATTTTTTTCTTATGTGATTATTATAGAAATTGTACTCCTTGACCCTATAGAGAGAGAAGTCATGATGTGGCTTATGGTCTGGGGTACCCATCTGAATTGTCAAGCGAACAACTAGTATTTTTAAAAACCTTTCCTCTGGGTGGCTTAATGGTTTACGTGTCTCGACTCTTGATACTGGCTCAGGTCATGATATGGTGTCTTTGGGAACCAGCCCCGAGTCCGGATCCATACTGAGCTCCATCCTGAATGTGGATCCTGCTTGGGATTCTCTCTTTCCCTCTCTCTGCCCCTCCTCTGCACAGGCGCTCATTCTCTCTCTAAATAAATAAACAAACATTTAAAAACTTTTCTCTGTTGGGGCATCTGGTTGGCTCAGTCAGTAGAACAGGCAACTCTTGATCTCAGGGTCATGAGTTCAAGCCGCACGTTGGGCATGGAGCCTACCAAAAAAAGAGAAATAGAAGGAGGCATCATCTTTTTGAATTTTTAACATGTTAGAACTTAAGTGGAATCAGTAACATATAAAATGTATAAAAAGAATTATATACTGTGTGCAAAGGGGGCTCAAATTTGAAAATCAATCCACGTGGTCAACTGTATCAACAGGCCAAAGAAAACTCAAGTGGAATAGTTAAAGTAAGGGATTGGTAAGAACATGAGATAAGTTTGAGGTCTCCGTTGCTACCACTTTCCATTGTCAACCCCCTTTGCAGCCACATTAGTTTCCTTGATGCCTTTCTGCCATGTTGAACTCCTTTCAGAAGGTGACTGCCCAAGTACGGATCCTGGACCTGTCATCCTGTCATTCACTAGCTTTTACCGTAACTTTGGGCAAGTTGCTTCAGTTTTCTTATCTGTAAAATGAAGATTGTAGTAATAAATTCTCGTTATTTAGCCTGCATCCTTAAATGCATAATATATGTTAACTACCGGTTATATCTATTCTATCACATATCTGTATCTCTTTTTTTTTAAATTCTGGTAGCTCCAGAGTGCCAGATGCTAGATTGACTCCTAATAGCAATGATGAAGATAACAGGGAAGATAATGTTTTGAGAACGTCTGTGTTTGGTGTACATTCCAAGTTTAAAAAGAATGAGTAACACTTCAATAAAAAGTTTATTTGGAGAAATAAACACCAGGACTACCCAAAACATACAAAGATCTCTTCAAACTCAACGATAAGAAAACTTAGAAAAAGAAAAAAGCATACTGACCCAACTGCAAGATGAGCAGAAGATCTGGAAAGTTCGCAAAGGAAGACATATACGAGACAAATAAGCATATGAAAAAATGTTCACCGTCATATGTCATTAGGGAATTGCAGATTCAGACAACAATTAGATACCACCACATACTTGTTAGAACGACTAAAATCCAAAACATCGTTGACACCAAATGTTGGTGGGGACGTGGGGCAGTAGGGAGCTCGTATTTATTGCTGGTGGGAATGCAAAGTGGTACAGCCATTTTGGAAGACAGTTTGTCAGTTTCTTGCAAAGCTAAGAAACAAACAAACATAAGCTTACCCTGTAATCCAGCAGTCACACTCCTGGATATTTACCTGAATGAATCGAAAGTTTACATCCACATAAAAGTCTGCACGCAAATGTTAATTGATGCTCTACTCATATTTGCCCAGATTGGAAGCAGCCAGTATGTCTGTTCTTCGTTAGGTGAATGGATAAACAAGTTATGGTAAATTTGTAAAATGGAATATTATTCAGCACTCAAAAGAAGTGTGTTAATCAAGCCAGAAGAAGACATGGAGGAACTAAATAAATGTATTTTGGTAGGTGAAAGAAGCCGGTCTGAAAAAGGCTCCGTATGTGATTCTAAATGTAAGACATTTTGGAAAAGGCAAAACTGTAGAGGAAGACAGAGGTGGTTGACAGGGGTTCAGGAGGAGAGGGGGGAAGGGACGAAAAGGTGGAGCACAGGGCATTTTTAGGACAGTGAAACTCTTCTGTGTGGTACTGTAATGCTTACCATCGATTTGTCAAAGGTGTGCACAGAGCGAACCCTGTTATATAAACTATAGGCTTTAGTTTACGTGTCACGATCGGGTCATCATTTGTAACAAATGTACCACACCAATGCAAGATGGAAATAGGGGAAGCTGGCTGGAGGGGAAGAGGATATACAGGAACTCTGTGCTCTGCACAATTTTTCTGTAAAGTTAAAAATGCCTTGCAAAAGTAAAGTGTTAGAAAAAAGTACAGGCTTAAGAGGGGAATCTCATGGAAGCCTGCTTATAATAATATGGTCCTTGTACCTTTTTGAAATAACGACTCCCACCCATAAAGTCATTCTTTTTTTGTACCAGAGAGTTGAAATAAAAGCCACCACCAGTTTAAAAAAAAAAAGAAAATGCCAGATTTTGCCAGAGGAAATTCTGGGTAATCTGAATATTCTTGTTTCGTACTGGGTGTGTTTCTGAGGAGTTTAAAAATAAATTTGGGGCCGAATCATAAATGTGGGAAGCACTGGAGACTTCCTTCGGAAGAGTGAACACGAACCCGTTGGCGTAATGTGTAACCCTTCCTTCACCCCAGTTCATTCTGTGGTGGAGTCATAGTTCGGCATATCTAACCAAAGTCAAGTATAAATGGGGTACTTGGGTGGCGCAGTTAAGCGTCCCACTCTTTGTCTCGGCTCAGGTCATCATCTCAGGGTTCATGAGTTCGAGCCCCACATCGGGCTCCGCATTGATGGTGCGGAGCCCGCTTGGGCTGTCTCTTCTCTCTGCCCCTTCCCTGCTCGTACATGTGTGCTCAGGCTCTCTCTCAAAATAAATAAACTTAAAAAAAATAAATAAAATAAAACAAAGTCAAGTATACTTGTGTGAAGGAGAGTTGGCCTCGTTAAAGATTTATTTGTGGAAAAATGAGCTTTAAAATGTTCAGAATAACATACTTTGTCTTCTGTCTGAATTTGGCGTTCGTTTGATCTTACATTTTAAAACTGCATATTTTAGCAAAGGTTTTATTTTTGTGCTTTCTCACAGTTTATAAGATTTGGGTTGTGTAATAAAATCTTGGCAAATGTACTTCACTACAATTTTGAAATTTCTGTACTACTCAGCTTCCGTTGTTTTGAACGATATTATTTATCGCACATTCCACCTGAACTTGACATGTTCTGGGTGACTTAAAATAATGCTATCTTGTGTTTCCAGTAGATCGGCGAATGGCCAGAGGAAACCTTTGAAAATAAGGGATAAATAAGTAGGAGTGTGGTTTGTAGGTAATTAGCATTTAATTAATTCAGCTCACTTAACAAACGAGCCATCTACAAATTAATCAATTAGCCATCTAAGTGTAAAGGTATGAAGGCAGTGTCTTATTTAATTAGTATCCTGATTTTTTCCACTGTTTTCCAATTTGTTTACATAGGTAGAACCATTGACGGCCAGAGCGCTTGTGAGTGCTTGTGACTTGTCCCCGCTCACGGTCGTAGAATTTCTAGTCTAGTGTCTGTTCCTGCCTCTGAATTTTACACAGCCTTGTGGCGAAACTTCTGATGTAGATTTCTTGAATGTAGGATCATATACTTAACCATTCCATTTGTGACTGGTTTTCCAGGTAGAGAACATAGAGTAGGAAGCCAACAGCTTTATTTTTAAACTCACTACTATGTAAATGTTTGTTGGTAACTGGGGTAAAAAGGCGCACATGCAAGAAGAACGGGATTATCACCATGAAGGTGTCCCTGGATCAGTCAGTATTTTTATATCACATTTCGTTAACACTTACTACCTGATCTTGGAAAGATTAAGGTATTTTGGAATAAGTGGGAATCTTTGTGCATTAGAAATTTTGTGTCAAAAAGTGACGTTTGAATACAGAGAACGTTTCAGTTCAATTCAAAGATTCATGACAGGGTTTTCCTCACACACGAGGATTTTTAAGTCTGATATTTTGTAAGTCAGGTAGAGCCTGTATTTCTACAGTGTGGAATGCCTCTGATTTCATGTTTTAGAGCATTTGGCTTATGTGTTAGGCCCTCTATTATTAAAATACTGAATGGTTTAGGGGCGCCTGGGTGACTCAGTCGGTTAAGTGTCTGACTTCAGCTCAGGTCATGATCTCACCGTTCCCGAGTTCGAGCCCCGTGTCAGGCTCTGTGCTGACAGCTCAGAGCCTGAAGCCTGTTTCGGATTCTGTGTCTCCCTCTCTGTCTCTGTCCTCCTCCCACTTGTGCTCTGTCTCTCTCTCAAAAATAAACAAACATTAAAAAAATTGTTTTTTTAAAAATATTGAATGATTTAAAGGTTGTTTGCTCTTTTAAACATATATGTACTAGTCTGACCTTATCTAATTTATAAAGTTTTTTTTTACTTTCTGAAAATGATGTTTAATACCAGAAATCTAGTTTTATTTTTAATGATCGCAGTTGTTAAAACAGCTAGAAAAGTACTATATAATTAGTATTTTGACAGATGGAAAGCAGATATGAATTGAGAGCTGAAACACTGTAAAATGTTTCAAATTTATTTAGACAGATTGGAAATTCTTTTGTTTTGAATGATTCTTTTAAAAACTGCATAATTTAAACTTGGACATTGGTCTTCTTTTAAATTCATAATGAGATTTTACCTAGAAAACATTCAAAAGCAGTTATCAGAATTTTAAATACATTTTAGCTCTCTTGTCTCATTTGTAAAGATGAGAAGAACTTTGTAGCATAAACGGCTTCATTTTCCTTCACTAAGCTGGTTTTACTTAAGGGAAATAAAAAAAAAAACCCCACACATACACACGCTTAAGCCACACCATAGTGTTGTCTTAGTTTGAAATGATTCCACGTGGAAGGTTATCAAGACAAACAGTTATTCAAGAGATTTATTTTGCGTACAATTTGTGTATGCATGTAGTTTTATTTAGAGTAAAAGGCAGAACTTTCTTTCCTACCATCTTACACTTCTCTGAGCATTTCTGGTTTTGTACCAGAATTTAGGCATTTGGTAACCAGTAAACTTTATATAAGTTTTGCTCAATAGAAGAATTTATATGGATAATAAGTGAGTTAGTTAATTACCAATTGTGTTTCATTTTATAGAGGGCCACTGAGCCAAGCCAGGCTATATGCCATTGCTGTTGAGAAAAAGAATTATCTTCAAGAGGAGCCCGCTTCTTCTCATAGAAAGAATGCCAGCCAATTTGACTGGGCTCTAATGAGACTGGATAATTCTGTCCGAAGAACTGGCCGCATCCCAAAGACTCTTCTGCAGAAAATCTTTGACAACACCTGTCACTCCGGTATTTCAAATTTTTCTGTGTATTTTCTTGTTTGGGGGCAAGATCACTATAGAACACGTTATTTGATACTTAATTTTGTTATTTCTGTTGGCGATGACTTTATGTTATGATTGTGATCTTTTGGTCTTTCCAACTCATCAGGACAAAGTTTTGCGTAAACCATTTTTGTTTTAGAGATCATTCCAAAGTCAGCAAGTAAAAATTGTCTTTCTGCTTTCCACAGTTTATAAAAAAAAGTCACTTTCAGTGGTACATCGTCTTAGAATAGTTACTGTTTTTCTTACTTGCCTTGTTTAGTATCAGTTTTCTCTAAGATGCTTATATGATGAATTTCCAGAAAGACCAGGAATCCTTACTTCCCTTTCATTTTCGCTTAGCTATTGTAATCCATTTGAGTCACTTACTTTGATAATCTGGTGGAAGGTGGTAGGCCCTCCTACCACCTCCCACCCCCACAAGCCCAGCATGCAAACATATGCAAAAAATAATTTTGCGTGTAGATACGGAACATTCACCAGCTTCCTAAAGCCGGTCTGTGGGCTTCATTCACATTAAGAAGCTATGGAAGCTAATGATGAAGGATATCCGAGAAGTATCAGAATTGTGTGTATTTAAAGGCTATCGATTGTATCATTTTCTCTTTTTGATTTATTCAGAGTTGAACGACTGTGACCATAGTTAATTTTAGAATATTTTTATCACCTCAGAAAGAAATCTCCAGACCCGTAGCCATTAGTCCCCAACCCCTCATCCGTTCTAGCCTTAGACTAGTGTACTTTTTGGCCTTGCAGATTACTGATTTTGGATACTTTGTATAAGTGGAATCATACAGTGAGTGGTTCGTTTTTGTTTGTTTCGTTTTAAAGACCCCTTTCAGAGACAGGTACATAAAGGCCATGGATAAAGGGAGAAGGAAGCTTATATTGTTTTTTAATTGACTGTAAACTTGGTATTCATGGGTTTTAGTTGTCGTGCTCTGTACCATTTTCCTAAGATACTGAAGAGAAGCTTAGCCTTCGAGTCGTAGTCAGCAGTGCTTCTAAATTAAGTTCTGTGTATGTTTATATGGTATAGAGCCTTGTAGATCACATGGATTCATAACCTTAGCTTTTTAAAAGCAGGCTGATTTTAAAAACATAATTTTTAGTGACATCGCAAATGTTACCTGTGGATTTGGGTCGGGTTTTTCCAGTTTGTGGGTACTCTTAGTATCTCAGCGAGGCAGGAGAGTTTTGACTGTTTACGAGTTTCAGTTTAAGCTTTGATATTTGTCGCTATGATACTGCCGCTGTGTTAAATGTTATCCGTGACCTTTCTTCGTAGGTAGCCCAGGTGGTAATCAGGCCTTGCTTCTCCTGCGCAGCTGTGGTTCTCTCTTGCCTGAGCTACAGCTCTCGGAGAGAACAGAATTCGCTCACAGGATATGGGACAAACTTCAGAAATTGGGTATGATTGTTCAAAAATACGATACGGCTATGTAAAAAGCGTAGATGTTTTTCCTTTTGGTACATGAGAATTTCTTTACATAAATGCTGTCATTCAATTTTATGGAAGAGCTACTGGGTAAAATTCATCTGGTGAGTTACAGTGACATCTAGGGGCTTTAAGATTAAAATAATTTACTAATGTAACATTGCATGTCAACTATATGCAAATGAAAAAACAAAGTAGTTTTCATAACAATTATTACTTTTACGGTAAGTTAAAAAGAAAAGGGACAGAATAAAAAGGCAGTCGGTTTGTCAAAGTTGGGAATGCACATAGCATCTGAGCAGGCAGTTCCGTTTGTTAGAATTTAGATAACGGGCACCTGGGAGGCTCAGTTGGCCACGCGTCCGACTTGAGCGCAAGTTATGGTTCATGAGTTGGAGCCCCGTGTCGGGCTCTGTGCTGACAGCTCAGAGCCTGGAGCCTGCTTCAGCTTCTGTGTCTCCCTCTCTCTGCACACTGCCCCCCCCAAATAAATAAACATTGAAAGTAAAAAAGATTTTAAAAAAGTATTTGGATCGCAGATAGACTCAAATGTGCAAAAGGATATCCTTTACTGTAGCTCATTTGTAATAGTTAGAAATTGAAACCAACTCTAATGTCTCTCACCGGGGATCAGATAAATTTTATGGGATGTCCGTGAAATGGAATACTGTGCAACTGTTACAAAAGGAGAGTTCTATACTAATGTGGGGTGTTGTCCAAAATAGAAGGAAAAAGTAAGGTGCAGAACGGTGTACATAGTACGTGACTGTTTTGAAGAAAAATGTCTATATCTGCGTATGCACATAATATTAAAATAGTTCTGGAAGGATAATAAACACCAGATACAATTTTTACTCTGTGCCTTTTTATGCTTTTAAAAGTTTGAACCGTGAACATAGTATCTATTGAGAAAATAACATAATTTAAAAGACTATTAGAGGGGCGCCTAGGTGGCTCAGTCGGTTAAGCGGCCGACTTCGGCTCAAGTCATGATCTCGCGGTCTGTGAGTTCGAGCCCACGCGGGCTCTGTGCTGACAGCTCAGAGCCTGGAGCCTGCTTCGGATTTTGTGTCTCCCTCTCTCTGCCCTTTTCCTGCTCACGCTCTGTCTCTATGTCTCAAAAATAAATAAACATTAAAAAAAAAGACCGTTAGATAAAATCCAGTGTTCATTCTTCATTTTTGAAAAGCTTAACAAAGAATAGAAGGCTGCTTCTTTAACATGTTAAAGTTTAAAGCCAACAACTAATATCATACAATGAAATAAGTTGTGACACAGTACTAGAAATTATGGGTTTTTAGATGATGTGATTATTTACCTGAGAAATCACAGAAAATCAGCTTACAGTAAAGTAGTAGGAAATATTAAATGTTTAAGAATCTATAACTTTTCCTAGTTAGAAAATAAAATAGATAAAATGTTCCAAGTTTAGTCACAAATCTATAAAATATCTATGAATATCCTTCAAGAAACCTGTAGCACAGTTTATAGAAATAAACTGTAGAATAAACACAGAGCCTCGCCTCAGTTTTGAATTCATCTAGCATTGATTTTGATGACAGGTTCGTTTTTTAAACGTTTTTAAAGTTTTGAGTAGCAGATTTCAGAATGGAAAAGAGTTTTCCAGGTATAAAAGCAGCAGGAAAGTGAAGATAAAGAATTGACTTCATAAAAACTAGAAATTTCTATATGTCAGTAAGTAATGTAATTTAAAAATACATGTTGAACTGGGAGAAATATTTGTGCAAAAGCATATATGTACTTTCTTTCAGCCGTAGAGCCGCTTTTTAGCCAACCATTGTTAAGAGTTCAACTTGATGATTTTTTTGGAAGTTTTCAGACACTGGTAACCTTGTTGCATAATCACGTTGCAGATGTTGGATTGTAAGTGGTTTCACTTAAGGCCCTATGTGAAGTGTTAACAGTGGTTAACAGATTGGGTGGGGGGGGGCAGACCACCTACATTCATATCTAGCCATGTGGCCTTGACGTGGAAGAGTCCGCTTTCCTCATCCATAAGATGGGAATAAGAGTGCCTGTCTCAAAGCTATCGTAAAGAGTAACAGAGCCGCTAGATGCAGAGTACTTAGCCCAGTTTCCGAAGCATAGTAAGCACCGTATGTACATGTCTAGTAAGATACAAACAAATCTTCATAGAATAAGACCGCTGCTGTCTAGAATCTCAGACTGACACTGGATACTGACCAGAGGCCTGTGTTGCTACAGGCAGTTAGGATATGAAATTTAATTCGTGCAAATTTAGTAAAACATTATTAGCACTAGGTTAATATGATGACCAAGAATGTCACCAGTGGGTAGAGGAGGGCTGAGTGGTAACCTTGATTGATGTGGCCTTAGGCGAGATAGTACCTGAAAGAAAACAAAAGGCTTTGGGATGGGGTAATTAACAATAGCAGACTAGAAATGGTGTCCGGTAACTGGAAATGGAGCCTTCAGACAAACGCTGAGTAGCCTGGTTAGTAAATAAAGTTGCTAGTACAGTCCTACGTGTATAAAACAACTGCAGTCACAGTCCATCTTGGTGTGTTTGTACTGTGGCAAGGACTGCTTTCTGTCAAAAATCTTTGTCACTTTAAATACGGAGGTATTGTCAACATTTTTCAACAGGAAGGGACTATTATGCTTCATAAGGAAGACCCCTCTTAACATCTGAATAAGCAGTTACTTATAACTGTATAGGAATTCAGTTAATTACTGTCTTTTTTTTTAATTTTTTTTAACATTTATTTATTTTTGAGAGACATAGAGACAGAGTGTGAGCGGGGGAAGGTCAGAGAGAGAGGGAGACACAGAATCTGAAGCAGGCTCCAGGCTCTGATGAGCTGTCAGCACAGAGCCCGATGTGGGGCTCGAACTCACAGACTGTGAGATCATGACCTGAGCCCAAGTCGGCCGCTCAACCAACTGAGCCACCCAGGCGCCCCAATTACTGTCTTAAATGCTTAGCTTGCTGTGTTCCGACAGGATTGCTGTACTGATGGGTCTAAGTATGGGGGGGGATTGCTGAAGTGATCATTTTACCCCTTTTGTTAAATTTAAGTATGCATATTTTAGTTGTGATAAAGGATATGATTTCAGGTCCTTTTCTAAAAATTTGATTTAAATCTTATTTGTAGGTACTGTGTATGATGTAAGTCATTATAATGCTTTACTTAAAGTCTATCTTCAAAATGAATATAAATTTTCACCAACCGACTTCTTGGCAAAAATGGAGGAAGCAAATATTCAACCAAATCGAGTAGGTGGCTGCTATCCTAAATATTTATGGGTTGCATCACTTTTGTTTTTTAATCCCAGGACAAAAGTAGTATTTAAAAAATATTAACCAGCCCATTTCATTGACAGGTGACATACCAGAGGTTGATCGCAGCTTATTGTAACGTAGGAGATATTGAAGGTGCCAGGTATGGAGCTCTAGAAACATCACACTTAAGCAAACAAATTTGTTAAGTCCTGTAAACCTAGGATACGTTCGTCTTTTTTTTTTTTTTTCCCTTAAAAGAATTTAGGGAAACTATTTCGGAAGGATTTTAATCTAGCAAATTGGGTAATATGACTTAGATAAAATACG
Organism: Paguma larvata; assembly: GCA_030068075.1. Taxonomy (NCBI): domain Eukaryota; kingdom Metazoa; phylum Chordata; class Mammalia; order Carnivora; family Viverridae; genus Paguma; species Paguma larvata. Next base: position 74,160,744 of record CM057836.1, read on the forward strand.
AAATTGTGTAAGAGGGGAAAGCTAACTGAGTATTGCTATTTTAATTAAAATTTCGATTTACTGGAGCGGAGGCTTAAAATTGCTGAGGTGTGTAAAGTTGGCTTTAGTCCTTTTAAATTGATTTTTTCCTAGAGGAAATGTTCTTAGCCATTTAAACAGGGTTCATTTACAAAACTTGCAATATTCTATCTTGCTGATTCATATAAAATCAGTTGCGATGTTTATTTCTCTGTAAAATTAAGTACTACTTTTGGAGGGAGGTTTTAGGAAATAAGGAATACGTTGAAATGTATAATTCATTTTTAATTAAATGGGTTTTATTAAACTTTATAGGCTTCTTAAAGGTTAATTAGTATAGAAGAGACAATCAGATTTTAAAAACTTGCCTGCTATTTTTACCAAGGGTAGTTCAAGGTATATAATTTGATATAATTGATATAATTTCAGGGAGTCAGATTTTGTGTCTCTATGTTGTAAAAAGTGGGTTCCGATGTATATTTCCACGGAGAATTTTCATTTCTCTTTTATTGCAGCAAGATTCTCGGCTTTATGAAAACTAAGGACCTGCCAATCACAGAGGCGGTTTTCAGCGCCCTCGTTACAGGGCATGCAAGAGCCGGGTAATGTTCAACTTAGGTTTTGTTCTCAGGCGAGGTTTAAATTACGGGAAATTATTGTAGAAAATTCTTACACCTTGCTTATCTAACCCCTCAAAAATTTTGAGTGTGTGAGGTAGCCCATGTAACTTTTTAAGAACTTATTCTTAAATTTATCTGTTTCGTAAAACTTTTATTTGAAAATATTCAATTTTAAAAATTGGGCCTGCTCCAAACTAGCTGATTTTGTATTTTAATGGCTCTCTCAATGCACTTGGAAAACAGTTTTATTTTTTCAGAATAATTTACTACATGTGATTCTTCCCTAAAAAGGTAAATTTGAGTCATAGCATACTCGATGAAAGAGGGCACATTAATTTAAGGTCTACATGATTATTAGGCAGATCGGTTTCTCTTTTGGAAAAGTTACTTGTAAAAATTTCAGAGGTTTATTATTCCTTTTGTTATTTCAGAAACCTACAACCGGTTTCATATGTATTTGTCCTTTTCTGATGTCCTTTGCTAAATGGTTCATAGGAATTGTTAATTTTAATAAGTACAGGCTAATACATTTTAGATTGAATGATAGTATTACATTTGCCAGTATTATAATAATCTGTTCTGTTTTCTTTGAATAATTTCCAGAGACATAGAGAATGCAGAAAATATTCTCACAGTGATGAGAGAGGCTGGAATTGAGCCTGGTCCAGACACGTACCTGGCATTATTGAATGCATATGCTGAAAAGGGTGACATTGACCGTGTTAAGCAGGTATAACTTGTGTAAATAATACTTTAAAACTGTTTGCATAAAAAAAATCACTTGCGTGAGCTTGCGTTATATTTTGCATGAAGCAGAAAAGTGTAGTCTATATCTATTTTTAAAGGTATTTCTTGTAGACATTTGTATTGAAGGAGGATTTTTATAGTGTGGTACCTTCGTGTTGATCTGACAGCTCTTGCCGAGATGTAATAGTTTCTGTTTTATAAAAGAAAGCCCTAAATGTTTAGATACGGGGTATGTTCCGAATTTCTTAAGATTTGGTATTTTAATTTATTTGGCGGGAATTAAAAAATACTCGTTTCTAACTCGTCCTTCTGATTTCTGAAACTGTCTACAGACTCTGGAGAAGGTGGAGAAGTCCGATCTTTATCTTATGGACCAGGATTTATTGCAAGTTATTTTTAGTTTCAGTAAAGCTGGGTTTTCTCAGTATCTCCCGGAAATCTTGGAAAAAATTACCTTTGAAAGAAGATGTATTCCAGGTAGTTCTTAAAAATTTACTTTTCTGAATTTCTCTAAAAATCTGAATTTTCCTGTGACATGATGGAACGGGCATTCTCTGACGATAGGGGATTGGAGTACGTGAACCCAGGACTCTTAAAAGTCAGGCTAATCAGCTAAACAACTCGAGTATATGTACACAGGGGAATGTTTTGATTTGGAAGTGTTTCACTATTATCCGGGCAGCTATTTCCTTTTGGTCTTTGCAGTGTAAAAATAGTGTTCAGGTCAGTCACAAAATATGTCTTTTTTTTCCTTCCCAGATGCAATGAACCTCATTCTGCGTTTAGTCACTGAGAAATTGGAAGATACAGCATTCCAAATTTTATTAGCGTGTCCTGTATCAAGGGAAGACAACCTGAGTGACTTTGGCAGTTTCTTTTTACGACACTGTGTGACTGTGAATACGGTATCCTGTCTGTTTTTACCTTCTCGACAGCGTCATAGGCAGTGAAATAAGTCTGTAGAATAGGAGGACATATTATGAGACCAGAGCAGTTACAAACATTAGGGAAACTTTGTTTCTGTGGTGTAAGTGTATCGGGTAGAAAGAGGAGGAGAGGTTGGAGGACAAGAGGTTGAAAGTTTTCATTCCAGGAGTGGTAGCATGTTTGCGGAAGGTCAGATGGTAGCATGTCTGCAGACCTGGCTGACGGGTGCTGCCTTTTTCCCCCAGCCTGCAGAGAAGCTGCGAGACTACTGCAGGCAGTTAAAGGAGTCCCAGATGCACACGTCTCCTCTGCAGTTCACGCTCCAGTGCGCTTTACAAGCCAATAAAACCGGTACGCTGTTCTCATCGTTAAAACAGACGTGAGTAAGTTTTGCCGAGGTAGCTTGGTAATATTTTATGCTATCTCTTTCAGATTTGGCAAAAGCCCTGATGAAGGCTCTGAAGGAAGAAGGTTTTCCTCTCAGAACCCATTACTTCTGGCCGTTGCTAGCGGGACATCAGAAGGAGAAAAACGTTCAAGGTTAGGTTTTGCCTTCTGCAGATTCGTAATGGTTCAAAGATCCAGTGTTAAGTTTCCGCACACATCCACTTGGGTTCTTTGGGAAGGCAGACTTATCTCTGGGTAGTAGACCTTCTGAGAAAATAGCATCGATTTAAATCAGAGTCAAGAATTGGGTAAGCGTTTTTAGAAACATAGTGGATGTCTGTCGTCTTAATTTCATTTCTGACTTCATCTCTGATCTCGATACTCAGACTCATGAGTGTAGTTTTAAACAGTTCGTTGTTTTTAAGTTTTTCAAAAAACTCTTCAGTTCTCGATGTTACATGCACTGTTCGAAATTAATTTGTCTAGCCTCATTCAAGATAAAGTTGTACATAATCCAGCTCTTTTCTTTGTGGACCAGTCGCCTGAACTGAGCCGAGTTCCAATAATAGGAAAGGCAGGAAAACTTTTATTGCAGAATGAGTGCTCATGACCTGACAGCCTGCTGATTGAAGGACAGAAATGTTCAATCTTTCAGGTTCTTAAGTACGCTTAAGCATTTAGCATACTTTTCCCTTGTACACATGGGATGCCTATAGGCTATGAATAAGAATTGAACAAATATTAAATTTTAGAGTACGGGATCTAATTCTTTGGTTTGCATTATTGGTAATTCAGAAAGAGTAGTCTCATAAAAAGATGCTTTTAACAGAAGTACTTCCCCCTTGGGGAAACGAAAAATGGTCTTTTTCATTTTATCTCGCAGTATAATGTGCTTTCGAATGAGATGCAGAGTTGTTAGTATGACATTGGGTGACAAACAAAATGCACAAACAACAAAAAAAGTGCTTTTAGCAGACTTTCATATTGCAATTTTATTTTAAATATATAGTCGTCTTCTGGTCTAAAGGAAATAGTGAAACAAGTATTCCCTAATTGTTTCTGGCTATAAAAGTCTTAAAATCCTTTTTAGAAAAATCCTCATGAAAATAATATGCTACTCGATTAACTCTTTGCACATCCTCCAGTTCTGAGAGCTCGCAAGAAGTGACCTTTAACCCAGTATTTTTGAACCAGAGAAAGTTTACATCGTTCCATGAACATCTTTCGGGCGTATTCATGTTGTCCATCTCTACACAGATAAGAAAATATGATACGTTTGTCCATCAGGAGAATTTGCTTTCTTCAACCTGATCGCTGTATCTAGGCTTGAACTGGTTACCACACTTTAACAACTTAGTAAGCGTAAAAGAATTCAGGTAATTTCTTTCGATAGTCATAGTTCAGACTAGTGGAAAAATGGGCTTTGTCTGGAGTCCATCCTCTCTTAGAAACTTATAATTTAGATCGCAAAGGTGCCTTGTTGAAAGCTCACTTTATATTGATGAAGTGACTGAGAGCGGCCGAGAGATGCTGTGGCCGGCCTCGGGTTCCACACCTCGCTGCCAGTCCTGCCGGGGTTAGACCGAGGATTTCTGTCCTATCTTAAACACTCTTTTTAAATACTGCCACACACCTCCATATCAGACATTTGTAAGTGTTACGCTGTATTTATTTTATAAAAATTCTTAGCTGGGAGCTAAAAGTTCGATGCCAGTTTTTGCATTAAGGACGTTTAAAAAAGTGGTATCAAGTTTTTGAATCAGTGATGGTTTTATCTGGAACAACATAAAAGCTGAGGTGGTAACTTGAGAGTACAAGGTATTGGCAGTTGTGTTACAGTTTTTAAAAACTAGTTTCTAGGGACGCCTGGGTGGCTCCGTCGGTTAAGCGTCCGACTTCAGCTCACGGTCTGAGTTCAAGCCCCGCGTTGGGCTCTTTGCCGACAGCTCAGAGCCTGGAGCTGCTTCAGATTCTGTGTCTCCCTCTCTCTCTGCCCCTCCACTGCTCATGCTCTGTCTCTATGTCTCTCAGAAATAAATAAATGTTAAAACAAAAACAAAACTAGTTTCTCCCCTTGCGGGAGGTCCAGAAATAATAGTAACATATGTATTCTACAGTTGTCCTCCATGTAACAACGGAATGGCTGTACATACTCTGTATGGGTTCTTTAGGGTCAGGTAAGAAGGTCACATTTTCATTGGTGCAGTGAACTTGTTCTTTGTTCAGGAAAAGTCCCGTATAAACTGGTAGAACAGAAGAAAATACTGACTGCGGTGTTGGAAGGTGTAGAGGAGTGTTTCATACGGAATAGATAAAACCCTTCATGAAATAAAGAAAGGTATTTAGAGGTCAGATCAAACCGAAGCAAGAGTTTCAAGAAGACTGTGATCATTCATACTATTACTGAATTCTAGAATGTTTCTGGCTGCCAGCTCAGCCATCACCAAGCCCAAAGAAAGCTTCTCATAGTGATTTCCTTTCTAGCTCCGCTTACTAGTATCTTTCTTAGGGTTTTAGCAAGTTGGCCTGGACGAGAGGAAATAACCGAGAATGGTTGAGGCTTTCTATCGCTGGGTATATTCAGAAAACCGAAGAATAAGAGTGTAGAAGGGATGAGATACATAAGGAAGGGGCCAGCTGGAAGCTGGAATGCCAGTTGAGTAACGTTGGTTGAATAGAGAATACCTTGCAAAAAAATAGGAAATTGTCTAATACAGGGAGTGCCCTAGATAAGAGTCTCGAATCATGTGGAGTAAGTGGTCACAGTTGGTGAAGGTTGCTCAGATGAACCATTTATCTTTCCCACAAGTAGGAGCCGTTTTAGTTCTTACAAAGCTTTTTGAATGGAGGGTTTCCTCTGGATTCATAAACGTTGTCGTGACTATCTTTGAAATTTTTTTTCTTTGAGAGAGAGAGAGAGAGAGAGAGCACATGCGCAAGTGGGGTAGGGACAGAGGGAGAGGGAGCGAGACTCTTCAGCAGCCTCCACGCCCAGCACGGAGCCCTTCTGAGGGCTCAGATCTCACAGCTGTGAGGTCGTGAACCTGAGCCCAAATCAAGAGTTGGTTCCTCAACCGACGAGCCACCAGGTGCTCCTGAAATATTTTTATTCGATTGCTTAGTCTTAGTTCCATTTTCTAAGTTCACAGAGGTTTGGAAATCTATGTTTACCTAGCTTGATGTATGATTATTTTAATCCTTTTATTTAAAAGAGAAATAAGAGGGGCACCTGGGCGGCTCGGTGGGTTAAGCGTCTGGCTTCGGCTCAGGTCGTGATCTCACGGTCTGTGAGTTCGAGCCCCGTATTGGACTCTGTGCTGGCAGCACGGAGACTGAGATTCTCACTCTCCCCTCTCTCTCTGCCCCTCCCCAGCTTGTGCTTTCTCTCTCTCTCTCTCAAAATACTTGAATAAGCTTTAAAAATTAAAAAAAAAAAGGTAAAAATAAAGAGAAATATGAGGGGCTCCTGCTTGGGATTCTGTCTCTCCCTCTCTCTTCTCCTCCCCTACTTTTCCCTTCTCTGTCTGTCTCTCAAAATACATAAATAAATATTTAAAAAATAAAAAAAATATGAGTTGTAATTTTTAGGAGGAGGTATGTAGGTATGCGAGATTGATCGTGGTTTTTTCTCCTTGTCGGTAAGTGTGTCTGTCCTCCCGTCAGACCGTAGTTATTGAAGTGAGTATCTTTGTACTGATGACTGAACTTAACTGATCAGGTGTGGACCCGAATTTTCTTAAACCAACTTGCATTTCAATTAGAAAAAAACATAAGTTAAAAATGCTGGCAACACACACCCTCTAAATGAGCAGAATACACTCTTCCCCCAGTGTACTTTTTGGAAGAATGGTGAGTTCAGAGAATAAAATGTATTTAATCATAGATCTTGGAGTGAAGTGTTTTGTACAGAAGAAAGAAACCTATGTTTCCAGTCAATTTGCTGGTCTGTTTTCAGACATCAAAAAATTACATACATACTTTATTCCGCATGTATTTACTCTGTGTATCATCTAAGGAAATTTAAAAAATTATAGAGTATTTTAAGACAGCTAAAAAAATGAAATCATTATTGTTATTGTTATCATGTATTTAGTATTTTTAGGGTTTCACACATTTTTTCCTTTAATTTAAATGACCACCCTGAGAGAGCTACGTGGAGAGTTTTATTGTCATCATTCTTTTTTTTTTTTTTTAACGTTTATTTATTTTTGAGAGACATAGAGACAGAGCGTGAGCAGGGGAAGGGCAGAGAGAGAGGGAGACACAGAATCTGAAGCAGGCTCCAGGCTTTGATGAGCCATCAGCACAGAGCCCGATGCGGGGCTCGAACTCACAGACCGTGAGATCATGACCTGAGCTGAAGTCGGCCACTTAACCGACTGAGCCACCCAGGCGCCCCTATTGTCATCATTCTTATGTCATAAACAAAGAGCTGCTAAAAATCAGGTTTTGGTGACAGCAAGGACTTGGACCCAAGTTCTTCTGATTCTAGAATAAAGCATAGAGTTTTGCAGTTTCGTGGCATTACGAACACCTGCCAGCAATTAGGAGACTTGTTTGTTTTTTTTTAATGTTAATTGATCTATTTTGAGAGAGAGAGGGCATGCAAGTGGGGGAGGGGCAGAGAGAGGGAGAGAGAGAATCCCAAACAGATTCTGTGCTGTTAGTGCAGAGCCAGACATGGGGCTCAAACCCACGAACCGTGATATGCATGACCTGAGCCGAAATCAAGAGTTGGATGCTTAACCGCCTGAGCCACCCAGCTTCCCTAGGAGACTTGGTTTCTTATTCAAGATACGCTTTTGATCTTAGAGAAATAACTCACTTTAACACTTTTGTTAAAATAAAGATGATTTGACTTCTAAAGACATTTCCAGTTTTGCTTACATCGAGAAGTACACCACCCCCAGTAGACCTAGTTGAAAGCCGTGTTAATACAGTTGGCCCCTGAAAATACAGGTAGCAGGTTTGAACTGCATAGGTTCCCTTAAACACGGATTTCTAAAAAAATAAATACAGTACTGAAAATGTATTTACGTTATGATTTTTTTCTTTTCTTGAGTTTATTTTTTAGTATTTATTTTGAAGAGAATGCACACGTGAGCGGGTGCGGGGGGCGGGGCAGGGAGAGAGGGAGAGCAGGAATCCTGAGCAGGCTCTGTGTTGTCAGCACAGAGCTGGATGCGGGACTTGATCTCATGAACTGCGAGGACATGTCCTGAGCCGAAATCAAGAGTTGGATGCTTAACTGACTGAGCCCTTTTTTTCTTTCTTTTTTTTTCTTTTTTGGTATTTATTTTGAGAGAGGGAGAGCGAGAACTTAAGATCTTCTTTATAACATTTTTTTCTCTAGTTTGTTATAAGAATACAGTATATAATACATACCACGTACAAGATACGTACTAATTGTTTGTGTTATTGATAAGGCTTCTGGTCAACGGTAGGCCATTAGTAGTTAGGTTTTTAGGGACTCAGAAGTTACATGCAGATTTTCGGTTGTGCTGGAGCCAGCGCCCCTAACCCATGTGTTGTTCGGGAGTTACTTTTGACAGATGGATCAAAACTAGGTCATGATCTAGGGTTCTTTCTGTTCAGTGTGTTCTCTTTTTCCTAGTCTCAATTTTCCTCTAGGCCTGGACCACATGAATTTCTTCCACACCTGCGGGCGATACTTGCAGTTCTTGGTACTTTGTTTCCATCTACTCCCTAGGCGTGGTTCCTAGCACATTGCTCTTTCTAATGTGTAAGCTAAGAAATTATGGCTCAGAGAGGTGATGCTACTTGCTGGGATTTACGCTGCCATTAAGTGCCCGAACAGGGTTGAAAGCTCTTTAAACTTAAATGTCTCTTTGAACTTCGAGCTTGTTTTTGTTTTGTCATTTCGCTGGAGAGTCCTACTAGACACTTACTTCCTTTAAACCATGGTCATGAAAGCAATCCCTATTGGTGAGAAAGGACTTTGAGGACGGGAGATTAGCATAAGTCTGTTACTAGTAAATGAAAGGCAACTAACTAGCTACGCCTTCCTCTCAAGTGCTTAGTAATCTTTGCGTGTAAAGACGAGCACGGTGTGATTTGCCATTTTTTTATGATAGTTCTCAGTGTTATTAGTAGTAGTTCCTAGTGAATTGTTAGAGGAACACTTCTCCTAAATTTTGCTTACGAGTATTGTTATGCCTGTTGTGTGCTGTATGGACCAACTCTAAGTGCATGTTCTCCTAAACTTATAACTAACCACATGCTTTACCTTGAGGGTTTTTTTTAGTAGTGTATTTATATCTTGAAACATAGGTTTAAATATTTAAGGTTTTGAGGATCCATTAGGCAATTTTAAATAGAAAAAACTGTTTCAATAATCTGCATAATTGAATTTTATCTAAAATGTGGAGATATTCATAAGGTATTCACACGTGCGTATATATCTCTGTACTCAGTGGGAATTTACAATCAAGTGTTGTACTAGAACACATTACATACCAAATTAGTGGAAATGTAATTTTTCTGGGTGCCTGGGTGGCTCAGTCGGTTAAGCGTCCGACTTCAGCTCAGGTCATGATCTCGAGGTCTGTGAGTTTGAGTCCCGCGTCGGGCTCTGTGCTGATGGCTCATTAGAGCCTGGAGCCTGCTTCGGATTCTGTGTCTCCCTCTCTCTCTGCCCCTCCTCTGCTCACGCAGGTCTCTATGTCTCTCAAAAAAAAAAAATAAACGTTAAAAAAAAATGTAATTTTTCTGTAGACAATGTGTTAGGGCAAACGCAGGGATTTTGAAGCGAAGTTTTGTTTGTTCTGTTTTTTAAGGGGAAATTTTAATGTGAAAGTAATGAAGCTAAAGAAAATAAGTTTTAAAGAGTCCTTTTATTAAACTGTGACCTATGTCAAATCGAGTGACACCTGAGTAGTTTGGTAATTTTCTAGATTAATTGGTCTGATATAAAGAAATCTGTGTGTACTGTTTGAACCTAACTGCAGCTTTGGAAAACATGCAGTGACTTTTTAAGAAGTTAATAAAAGATACTTTTGTAAGTGAGAGGAGGGAGAAACAAAGAACCTTGTAGATTTTTATTTTTAACTGTATCGAGATAATAATTTCTTACACTGTTCTTCCTTATTCATTTTTACTCCTGTAAAATATGAAATCAGAAGTTAAGGGGCGCCTGGGTGCCTCAGTCAGTTAAGTGTCTGACTCTTGATCTCAACTCAGGTCAGGATCTCATGGTTCGTGAGTTCGAGCTTCACATCGGATTCTGAGCGGACAGCTCGGACCCCGCTTGGGATTCTTTCTCGCTTTCTCTCTGTCCCACTCATGTGTGTGCGCACGCTCTCTCTTTCTCTTTCTCAAAAATAATAAATAAATAAACTTGAAAACAAATTTTAATTAATAGCAATTTTTTAAGTTAATAGCAATCAGGGAATTTTTTATAGAAGGCTTGAGAACACTTCCGTCTTTGACAGATCCCCTCCCCCCTGCCCCACTCATCCTTCTCTCTCCGGTGTTTATTCTGGTCAAGCTTTGTTGTGTCGATCCGTCACTGCTGTGTAACGGCAGTGATACCTTATGATCTATGTTCATTTAGACACCAGAAGTATTAGGCTTGTTGTTCAGTTGTTTTAAATTTTCTTGCAGTTATAATTTGTAAGATATTCCCTTAGCGCTTGCTACTGAATTAATAGATGAAAAAAGGAGGAATCATTTTTCTTTTCATTTGTCATCTTATTTCCCAGTTCTTTTGCTTTCTGCTTTCTCTGCGTTTAGACAAACAAAATGAGTAGTCTTTCGTACACCATGATTCCGAAAGTAAATGAACCGAACTTTCTGATCTCTGGTTAATTGGTCCCAAGTACCTCACCTCTGTGCTTCTAAATTTTATCCCGCAGGTATAATTGACGTTCTCAAAGCCATGGGCGACGTGGGAGTAAGTACCGACCAGGAGACCTACATAAATTACGTGTTTCCATCCTTTGGCAGCGTCAGGTCAGTTCGTGGTATTTTGCAGGTGAGTACAAGGAAGTGCGGTTTTAATTTCGTGGTTGAAGAGATTTCTTTCCGCCCCCGTTGTTTAGGGGTAACCCCCAAAAAGAAAAGTCATGAAGCTTAGTACTAAAAATGGTCATTGTCTCCGTACAATTTTCTCCAGCTTTGTAAAAACGCTGGTTAGTGTAACATCTGTAGTGGCGAAACTTAAGCAACTTAAAAGGTAAAACACCCGTTTTCTTGCGTGTTGAAAGGCAGTATGTCAGTAACAGGAAAAATGTAAATAAAATAGACGCTCTTTAATCCCGCCTTACAGTGTAACTGCAGCTTCCAGCTTTTGACCATTATTTTTTTACTTGTAAATCAATGTTCATAATACAATGTTAGCATACTTACTATACATACTATACTTATTCTTTTCTTAAAATAATTTTTGACTGCAAAGCATTATTTGCCTACCCAGTACTTCGTGTGCCCATCAGAAGAGGCAAGGCATTTATGAATGGGCAAATGAAGAAACTGACTTGGATAGCGCCTTAGACCAGCAAGGGCTGGACTTGGCGTTTTCAAAGCAAAGTGCTCTACAGTTAGGAACAACACGACAGAGCACCAGACACTTTAGTAAGACATATTTTGTTTGGAAGGTCTGTTTCCTAGGCGGGTATTCCCATAATGCCTAGATTTTTCTAACAGTTTTAGTGTTCTTTTCTTTCATTGAAATAATTACATAACTACAACCTTCTTAAAGGCAGAGTTTATATCTTGAGTGTCTTTACTTCTCTTCCCTGAGTACTTAGCAGAGTATTTTGAGCCTGTGCTGTACGTATTTTAGTGTTAAAAATTTGTATTTACCAAAGTCGTTTCCCTATATAATCTTGCTTCCCCAACCTACTTGACACTTCCTTTATAGTATGTAATTCCACCAATTATTTTTTTATGCTTGCACGCTGTTTTATTGTATGGATATACCTTAATTTATTTCTAGTTATTGCTTATTATTGATTAGGTGGTTTTAAATATTGTGCTATTATACAGCGAGTCAGTAAATGTATTGGAGCTGAATTTTGGCTCAGATACTTAAATTATTACACAAACGATGGTGTTGGGACACATGAGTAACCATTTGGTGTTAAATTAAATTTGATCTTCACCTCACTCTATGTCCCAAAGTGTCATTTTTAGATCCGTGCATTGAATTTTTATTTTGTTGTGAATGAGAGAATTGGTCTAGTGCCTTCAATGATAAACTCTTTCTAGAAGGAAGGCATTCTAAGGGTGACGCATATTTGAATTTGAAGATTAGGTATTTCATTTGGAATGTTGGAACTCCATCTCATAGTTTTTGTTAAAGTTCATTTATTCAGTTTACATATTGTTCTAGAAAATGCTTTTTTTTGAATGAAGGATTATCAAAGAACAGGTTGATATAAAGCAAAAGGAAAACAGGAAATTCGGTATATCAACATATTTTTAGCTAAGGCGTGTTGTCATAGAAATATGCTTTATCCCTAGGAAAATGGATATCTACCTGAAAATACCGTATTTTCACAAGCTGAATTCAGAAGTGAAGCAGTTAATGGGAACTTACCCTATGTTTTATCATTTTGTAAGTATGCAGCATTAGCCGTGAACTTGACAGATACTGATTTCAGTTACTGTTGAGGGCACACAGGGTAGTTCATGCCCTTGATACCTACCTCAGGGAAGGTCAAGATAACTTTCTGTGTTTTTTAATATGTTTAAGTCATATTGATAAGACAGTTTATGAGTTGAACTGACGGACAATTTGGAAGTAATTTGAAAGTTCAAAGAACCTTGGAGGTAATTTGGCGGTAGGCTAGGACCCAGAAGACTTGGTTCTATTTATAAGTAAGCCACGGATCATGGGACCTGGAACCGGTCCTTTTGCTCCCATTTCACCAAAAGGAGATAGTGTTACTTATCTGCGTGTGCGAGTCCTTGTGGAAATCACGGGAGATACTGTTTCTGAAAGTGTTTTCTAAGCCGATGCGCGTTATAGCCATTGTTACCTGAGGTACGTCCTCCAGGCCCAAGTAACCAGAACCCACCAGAAGTTTATTAAACACTCACAGGTGCTGTGGTGCTTTACAGCACTCATCACGTGTTACTAAATTCACCTGCGTTGACAGGTGAGGAAAGGCAGAGAGGTTGGATGGCTGGCCTGGTCCAAGTTCTGAGATCGTCTCCTTTGACCTCATTCTTGCACCCTGAACACATTTTAATGAATAAGGCATTTCTTAAAGTCTTCATTTTTGAACATATCCATGACATTACTTGACCGTTTTTCTAATCCTGGGGAAAAGGTGCCGTTTAAGAAGAAAACGCACAAACATTAGTTTCCACGCCCCTAAAATATTAGAAGTCCCGCTTGGATTCACGTGTGCCCAGATTGCAGACGTGAAAGCACCGTAAAAACCGGATCACTGGTGTGGAAAATAGTTCGTCTTAATATCGTAAGGGAAGAAGGGCACCGTGTCCAGTATCAAAAACGCTGACTGCTGCAGGCGTAGTTATTGGAGTTTAAGCGCTTGGTTATTAACGCCGGCTGCTATCTGAGGGTATTGATTTTTCCTTCTACTCAGTGTAAGATAAAAATTTGCCTTCCTGACAGGTCGAAAACAGAAGCGTTAGCAGAGGAGTCTGGGTGCTCGAGGTGTATACGTGAGAGCTGCCTTTTCCCTGTAGCATCCGTTCCGCTTCGTTGTCAGCCTCCTGATTTTCAGACCCGTTTGTTGCTAAGGAGACTAGATGCTTTTTGTCAGCAGCCTTCGTCTTGCTGAGATGTTTCTGGTCACTTTTTAATGAGTAAAAACCTGACGAGATTCTATAAAATACTAATTTGAATAGTATAAAGATAACTTTTCAAGAGGCTATTCCATTCGAGAAAGAAAAATTCCAGGAACTTCAGGACTGAGGAGTACTTCAGGCCACTCCTGCCGGTGCCCTCGCCTCCCCGCTTTGATTTACGGGTCTTTGAAGGGCAGTTCGGTCTATAATCACTGGTATTCCCTGTGGGCAGCTCGGAGGTAGGCACTTTTGGTTACTCCATCAAAAGGAATGACGGGTAGTAGACAAGAGTAAGTGGCTTATCTCGATCCAGTATGTGTAGGAGTAGGGTATATTCCCCGACTTGTGTTTGTAGGCGTGGAAGATTAATTTGATCAAGCAGTTTTATTAAAGGGTGCTGAAAAGGGCATAGTTCTGTCCACTTTAAAACTTCCTTGAGTAACTAAATGCTGGACATTTAAAAACTGATTTTCACATTTTTGAGGGCTGTGTGAAACCTTTGAGAAGCTCACATTCCCTGTTGAAGAATATGGCAGTTGATCTAAAATAATTTTCTTATGTGTGTGAGTTAAATTTTGATTCATTCTTAGGAGATGAGCAAATACTCTTAAAATCTTATGTGACTTGCCCATGAGTGGTGTTTTTGTTTTTAAGTAAACCGGGTATCTTAATCTTCACTAAACCGTGTTTACTAATTCTGTTTTCAGCATTCGCCTCGACTGTGAGCCCCTCTCTAATTCTGTCCATCTTGGATCGCTCAGTAGTCACATTATATGTGAAAAGATTAAGTCAGTTTCTTATGACCTGGCACCATTTTAATACAGCGGCAGGGAAGAATACATTCAGGGGTGGTCTGCTCTGATTTCCTCCCTCGCCAGCGAGGGTTCTGTGAAGAATCAGGCCTTACGCGTTAAGGCAAAGCAGGCCTATGATGTCAGCATTGGAACATACAAAGTTGTAAATTGTTAAATGACAAAATGAGTAATAGAGCCAACAGGTACTTAGAAAAGCGGAAGGTGAATATAAATCAGTTATACCACAGAGGTGAAGACTTATTATGACGTGAGGCCATTTATACCAATTTATAAATTCATTAGTTGTATATATTCATGAAAATGAAATAAAAATGTCTTTAAAGGATGGCTTATGTCACAGATACTTACTACTGCGTTATCTGATTAATTTTGTATCCGAACATTTCCATTTTAAAAACAAAATTTCCAGAATGAAAATGAAAAGATTTTGCTATACACATGTTTCCAAATAAGGTGATAATTTTTTAACTTTTTGGCTTTGGTCTGGGATTTAATGATGATCATTTTCTTTTGCAGTGGAATCAAATACATTGCCTTTCTCGTTTGCTTCTGTGAGAGGCAGCCTAATTCTGGGCTTTAGGAGGTAAGATGATTACCTTATGTAATGTTCTGTGCCTGATTTCTGCTGTCTTCTTGACCTACTATGTAAGGAAACCTACAGATATTCTTGTCTTCCAAATATTCCTGTTTACTGGTTACCTGAGATAACTTTACCTGTTTTATTATTAAATAGTTGACTTCAGTGCAGGCTGTCTTTTATGTCGTCTTTTCCCGGAAGTACACACAGATTTCGTAAAGGTCTTGTTTCGAAGGAGAGAGCACTGTTTGAAAATCGCAGGTCGGAGTTCCAAAGATGGCTGTATGTTAATCTTTGGAATAGAATGGAATATTTAATTACAAGGTGACTTTAGTCAGGATAATACTACTGTCTTCCTCTGTGGCCTCAGGGGACCTTAATGACCTTTTCCCCTCTCAGCGTTGTTATTTTCAAAATATTCAAACGTAACGAGTTGTAAGAATAGTGAAGGAAACACCCAAGTACCCTGTATGCAGAGTCACCATTTTTGATATTTTGCTCTATTTGCATTCTCAAACACTTTCTCCAACATATACACACACAACCACACGCGTATATATGCTTTTTTCTTTTTTGTTGAACCACTTGAAGTTGTAGACATCATGATACTGGGTCCTTCAACTTTTCTCTCTTTAAGAATAAGGTCATCATCATGGGGCGCCTGGGCGGCTCAGTTGGTTAAGTGTCCAACTTCGGCTCAGGTCATGATCTTGTGGTCTGTGAGTTCGAGTCTCATGTCGGGCTCTGTGCTGACATCTCAGAGCCTGGAGCCTGCTTCGGATTCTGTGTCTTCCTCTCTCTCTGACCCTCTGCTGCTCGCACTCTCTTTGTCTCTCTCTCTCTCAAAAATAAATGTTGGGGAAAAAAAGAATAAGATCGTCATCCATAAAATCACAATACCCGTGTCACTCCTAAAATTTAATAATACTATAATATCATCTAATATACATGGTTCATATATATTGTAACTGTTTTACTTTTGATCGAGGATTCAGAAAGTGCATGCATTGCATTGGTTGCTACCTCTTTGTATTCTCTTAATCCAGAACAATTCCCCCACCTTTTTTCTGTCTTTATGACATTAACGTTTTTGAAGGGTCCCAGGCTACTTTATCTATAGAATGTCCCTCCCTCATTCTGTATTCGTCCAATTTTTTCTCTTGATCAGACTCAGGTTGAATATTTTTGGCAAGAATATTTGATAGGTGATGGCATCTCTTATTGCAGCAAGAGGTATAATGTTGGTGCTGTCGGCTGAGTTTGATCACTCAGTTACGGGTGTTGGCCCCCATGACTCTCTTGCAAAGGAACCTCACTCCCTTTGTGATTAGCAAGAAGTCTGTGGGACGATACGGTTGAGACAGTGGGTCTATCCCGTTTTGCAGAACCTTTCTTTCAGTGTTTTTAGCAGGATTGGTAATCCTTGTTGAATCAGTTGTTCACAGTGGTAGTTACAAAAAGGACAAGCTTCTAATTTTGTCCTTCTTTCTGTAGTAATGTTAATGACTTCTGATACTAATCTCCGTAAGTTTTAGCCTGCTCATCAGAGGGAACACCAAGGTTTTCTGTAGACCTCTCCAGAACCTCCTTGCCGGCCAGGAGAGGTAGAACAGGTGGGTGGGATTCTGTGTTGCTACCCTTTCTTTAGCTGGCGCGGTTCCGCTCTTTCAGTCAGTTTTGAGTTAGGTTAAAAAACAAACCAAGGGCTGCACCTTCAAACGTAAAGTTCGAAACTACAAAATCCATAATTAAGTGGATAAAAATGCTAGTAGAGCCAGATTTTTTAAAAAGAACCTGTCAAAATAAGTAAGAACCAGGGCACCTGGGTGGCTCAGTTGGTGAAATGTCCGACTCTTGATTGCAGCTCAGGTCACAGTCTTAACAGTTTCGTGAGTTCAAGCCCCGTAGCTTGGGATTCTCCCTCTCTGTCTTTCCCTCCTCTGCTTGTGCTCTGTCCCTCTCAAAATAAATAAATAAACTTTAAAAAAAGAAAAAAAATAAGAACCTCTAATGTATTATGAAGTGAAATAGTAACATTGTGTTTTGGCGTGTATTTCCTTCTTTAACTTGACTGACTAAGATTATGTTTTTGTAGTCCCTTTGAATGGCAGTTGTTATTTTTCACGTGCCCTCGTCTTCATTAACAAGGAACTCGGGCTATAAAATTGGTCCAGTGCGATGGAGAAAAACCAGGCTGTATGGTCCAGTATGTAGCTAGGTCCGTCATTGAGCCGGAAGTGCCTCAATGATTGAAGTACGCAGAGCTGCTTGCGTCTGCACTAAATTTGTTGTGTTTTCTGTTTCTCCTTTTTAAAAAAAATGTTTATTTATGCCGGGGATGGGGTGAAGAGAGAGAGGGAGAGAGAATCCCAAGCAGGCTCCATACTGACAGCATGGCTCAGTCTCACAAAACTGTGAGATCATGACCTGAGCCGTTATCAAGAGTTAAATGCTTAACGGACTGAGCCACCCGGGCGCCTCTCTGTTTCTGCTTTTTAATTTTGTGTCATCTTTGCTGTAAGAGTTTCTGCTTTGCTCTTGACATTTTTCAGTGTTATTTAAGTAACCTATGCATGGTTCAATGATTTGCTGTTTTTGAATTCTCGTGGGCTGGGGAATTAGGTAAACTAAGTCATTGTAATTTGGAAAAATAAACAGTTCTAAATAAGGGCATGTGTATGTATCTTTTTGTTATTATTTTTGTGACAGACTTTGTGGCAGCTGTTTGGGTTATTAGAGCATCAGCTTTGTGTGTGTTCGTTTATTGTGCTATCTCCAGTGCCTAGATGAATAGCTGGCACATGATTGAATTAATTACGGAGGCCTTATTGTCTGCCTCTGTGTTTAGGCATTCCCTTTAATTCAGCAAGTATTTATTGTGGGGATTGGAGAAGCTGGTTGGGATCAGACTGATATATGGTAAATAACGTATGGGAACATGTCCCCTTTTTTTTGAAGAAAGTAGATAATTCGTGCAGTGCGGAGGCTCGGCTGAGGCAGAGATACATTTAGAACGTATTTTAATCTCAGATACATTTCTGATGTCTAGAAATCCAATTTGGAGTTTTAAAATGTATCTTCCATATCTCCTTGACACGCCTATCCTTTTTCTTTCATGACTAAATGGACTGTTGTCGATAGGTGTTTCGATGTCTTCGTCTATTAATTCTGTCATTTGTATCATTTCTGCTGTTTCTCTTGGTTGATTTTTTTTCTCAGTATACGTCATACATTTCTGCTTCTTTGTAATTTCTGGTTGGATGCTAGTTGTGGATTTTGCCCTGTCAAATGTGGATTTTTTTTTTTTTTTTTTTTTTTTTTTGGTATTTGTTTCAATATTTTTGAGCTTTCGTTCTGATGTTTTGAGTTAAGTTATTGGAACAGTTTTCTTAGTGCTTGCTTTTATGCTTTATTAGGCAGGACTAGATCAGCAGTCAGTCTAGGATTATTCCCACTAAATTAACCCAGCTCCATTATTGAGGCAGGATCCTTGTGAGTATTTTGGCTGCTAACCCATGTGTTTGGTTTTCTTTTTAAGTAATCTCTCCACCCAGCGTGGGGCTCGAACCCACAACCCCAAGATTGAGAGTCACGTGCTCCACTGACTCAGCCAGCCAGGCACCCCTAGCCCGTGTAGTTTTAAGAACATTGGGAATGTGAGCTATTCCAACCCCTGTGTGGGTTTTGGGAATTGCCTTTTTCAGTCTCTGGAAAGGTCTCGGGTAGTTCCTTCCTCACATGTGATTGTTAAAACTCAGCTAAAGACCGAGGACAGGTCTGCAGATCTCCAGAGCTCTCTGTCAGACTCTCTTCTTTCTGGTCGTCTACACTGCAACAAGTTGTAACTAGTCCCTTCCAGGAAAATATTGTTCAATCTGCGGGTTCTAACACTGTATTACGTTGGTGACTTTTTCTTACTGTAGACATAGGTAAGTTTCAGGCCGTGGTAATTTGGCATTATTCATCAGAATACGTGCATATTTTTAAGCATTTGTGACCAGGCGATTTCTTTCGTTCTCTCCCACCGCAGAAACTATTAAAAATTCAGAATGTAAACAGTGTTGTTACAGCCCAGTATCTTAGGGTTAGTGTAGCTTTCTGTTCTTTTATTGGATGCTGAATCAAATAGTATATATGTATACTATTCCCATCCGCATGCCCAGGAGAGTCCAGATGAACTCTGCACCTGCCAGGAGGATGAAGTGATTCACTTAGTTGCTCCTTACCAAGAGTAAGGGCTGCGAAAGATTATTCATAGCCATTCGAAATGTAAGAAGTTCTAGAACATTAGATGAGATACCATAGTCACTTTAGCTACTGAACATAAGGGAAACTTGAATATGCATTTCAGTATTGGAATGCCAGTTTGGAATAGTTCTCTACCCTTAGTATAAACTGCCCTCTAAAAAAAAAATTTAACAAAAACCCAAAAAAACAAATAAACTGCCTTCTAGGGGGTCCAGGGTCTTTGAAGAAGTAGTTCCTAGCATGGTTTCTGTAACCCGTTGGCCCAGGTCAATTTTTTATCCCACAATGTTTCTGAAATACCAGTGCTGTTTTCTTCACGTCCTCTGAGAGTGGTGTTTGGTGAGCTAGTATTTCTGGAAGTTGATAAGCTCAAGACATGGTCATTGGTTACCAGTCAAGTATATGCCTTCCTGGGGTGCCCGGGTGGTGTTTTTCAGTTAAGCATCTGACTCTTGATTTCACCTCAGGTCATGTCGGGCTCTGTGCTGAGGAAGGAGCCTACTTGAGATTCTCTCTCTCTCCCTCTGTCTCTCTCCCCCGCTTGCACTCTCTCTTTAAAAGAAAAAGTATATGCCTTCCTAAGATTTTCTAATTTATAAATTGTTAACATTTGTAGGCAAAGTCACCTGTAGAAAACTATCTAAATCCAAGACTGCTTATTCAAGATTATTAGGGAATTCTTCACTCTAAACTTTTTTTTTTAATAAGGCTATTTTAAGACTATTTCAAAGGACATTTTAGATCTGACTGATAAAGTTAGTGAGTTCATATGTCAGGTTCAAGGCAGGCTGATATTAAGTATGAGTAATACTTTCTTTCCTCCTAACAGCCAACAGTGCTAGCTGAACAAAGTTCAAATAAGAAAGAGGGCAGTATACATATTATATATTACCGAAAACTACCACCAGAAATATTGAGTCACTTCTTCTAAGAGACGAAATGTCACTGAAACTCGTTCAGAACCTGGCTGGGAATATACCATACCAAAAAGATAATGTTTCAGAATTGGCATGCTGGTATTTAAGTCCTTTTTCTGCCACAGAAACAGAGTTCTGGGATCGAAGGAGGGGTTTTCTGACCCGATGGCAATAGTCTAAACTCGGCAAGTGGGAGTTTGTTTATTCCACTAAAGTGGTGCTCCCTTCCACATGTCGGGAAAAAAAATGAAGTTTCTGACATTCGCCTTGTTGAATTCACCAAATTAAATGCCAGATTGTAGGGGCGCCTGGGTGGCTCAGTCGGTTAAGCGGCCGACTTCAGCTCAGGTCATGATCTCGCGGTCTGTGAGTTTGGGCCCCACATTGGGCTCTGTGCTGATGGCTCATCAGAGCCTGGAGCCTGCTTCGGATTCTGTGTCTCCCTGTCTCTCTGCCCTTCCCCTGCTCACGCTCCATCTCTATGTGTCTCAAAAATAAATAAACGTTAAAAAATTAAAAAAAAAAAAAGCCAGACTGTAAGGTCATCATTTTAGTCAGCCAGTGAGGCTCCCTCTCTGGACATCTTTATAGGAACAGGGGAAGTTCTTCGTGAACTACAGTTTAAGTGCTCAGAAATATTAGCTCTTTATTTGTGTACGCCAAGGCCTGGGACCGCAAGATCATAGGCGATTCGAGGCTGAACAGGAGCCTTCATGTCACCAAGTTGTCCATAGTTGGGAGACCAGGAAGTGAGAAAGCAACTGCAAACTGGTTTTGATTGTGACAAACATGTGGAGGAGAAGGTACCAAGTCTTCTGTCAAGGTTGAGGGAGGGACGAGTCTGGGCTAAGATGCGCAGAAAAGGTGCTGAGCTGAGTATTAAAGGATGGGTGAGAATTTGTCTAGGATGAAGGAAGCATATTCTAGACCAAAGCATTGAGGCTGACAGAACAGTGCATTTGGGGACCCGAAAGTAGATTGATAGAATGGTGGCCCGACAAACTGTGAAATAATGGCAAGAAATAAAGCCAAAGTGTTAGCCTGGGGCCCTTCATCAATGATCCCGTTCTAAGTTACGAGGTTCGGACTTCGAGTCCTGGCTCTGAGCCATCGAAAGATTTATGTAACGAAGGTAAGGGTGACAGTGGATATTCCAAGAGGAGAGAAAAGAGCGCAGGTAAGGTAGGTGATCCACAGTTTGTGGGGTCCTTTGAGTTACCTTTTCAGGTACCTGTGGAACTTTGGGTGAAGATGCTTAGCCTTTTATTAAAAAAAGTTTTTGAGAAGGAGAGCATGGGGAGGGGCAGAGAGAAAGGGAGAGAGCGAATTCTCAAGCAGGCTCTGCGTTTAGTGTGGAGCCCGAGGTGGGGCTCCATCTGACGGCCCTGACATCATGACCTGAACTGGAATCAAGAGTCAGATGCTTACCCGACTGAGCCACCCAGGCGCCCCAGCCTTTTTTTTTTTTTTTTAAGTAATCTCTGTGCCCAACGTGGGGCTCCAACTCACGACCCCGAGGTCAAGTGTCACATGCTCTACCGACTGAGCCAACCTTTCTCAGACTTTCTCTTTCTACCATACTTAGCCTTTCTAAGCCTGTTTCGTCTTCTGCGAAACAAAGAATTTTAAAACCTACACGCAGGACCGTCCTAAAAATAAAAATATATGAGGTACCTGGAACCCAGTACAGAGGACTGCTTAAGGAGCAGATGGTAAGGAGAGTCTCAAAAGGGACTGAGAAGCACCAGTGGGAGACCGGCAGAGAATGATCGACAACACGAAGCTCCAAACTTAGTCAAGGGGGATCAAAAAGCGTTAGTTGAAATTTGAATTGAGATTAGTGGTTATTTTAGCAAGAAGACTTTCAGCGGAGGTTTGGGGCCAGAGAGCAGTGGATTATGGGGTGAACATGCAGTGAAGGAGGACTCCCTGTTCTTGACAAAAGCTTGGTTTTAAAAGATTCTGTACTTTTTTTTTTTTTTGAACCTGTGCCATCACAGGTCAGAGGTTCTCGAAGGTCCATCATGAAGGTTCACGTTCAAGGTAGTGCTTTTAGTCATCGTCAGTTGTTTTAGATACATGTACAATATTGAAAGTTTATTTCCATGCCTTTCCTAGATACCTCATGCCAGGTTTGAGGGCAGTTTAGTATCTGAATATTTTTCATTTTATGCACGTTGATGTTTGATGAGAGATATAATTAAGTAGCTTTTCATAGAAAAGGAAGCCCAGCTTATTAGTGTTGGGTGTTGGAATCGAGAGGCAGCATTTAGACCAGAGATGGTATTTGGCTTTTACTATGGAGTTTTCAAACATTCACAAAAGTAGAACTCCCAAGGACCCATCCGCAAACAGTTAAGATTTTGGCCATCTCGTTTCGTTTGTCTCCCCCCATCCCCTTGCCCCCCGTGGACTGTTTAAATTACAGACCTCTTGCCATTCTACGTGGAAATACTTCAGTCTACACCTCAGAACTTATTTTAAATACAACAACATGACCACTCTGTTATTCTCACACCTGCCAAAATTAGCAGTACCAGGGAAGAAGGATTCATCAGCTTCCCAAAAGGGCCCATGATACCCAAAAAGGGACAGAACCACTGTAAGGCTTGCCACTTAATGTTGCGTGCTTTGGGGCATTGGCTTCTAACTCGCCTGCAAGCTTTCCCTGCTCCCCACTTCTCCACCATGCCACACCGCTCGGTGTGTAGGCACCCATAGGCTAAGATTCCTCGGAATTCAATTCAAACTGTTTCTAGCCTGGTCAAAAAAGATGCCTTGTTTTTATTAAGCAATATAGACTTTCACTGTATCTTAACGTTCACTGTGCAGCATTTATTCTCACATCTTAAGTTCTCACCCTTCTTTCGGTTAACTATTTGGCAGAATAGAAGTCTTTTTTTTTTCTTTTCTTTTTGCTTATGGAAATGTCAGGTAGTCCAGGGAGGCTGCCCTGTAATCAGCGGATGGGCGAGATGAAAGCTGTCTTTAACAGTTGAGAGATTGTTTTCTGCTACAGCCCTGAACTATGATTTTTAGGCCAGTGTATCATTTCTTCTGTTAACTGGTTTCTCAAAGAATTTTTCCCAAATGAAAAGAAACACCGTACTAAACACAGGGCTTCGTACTCATTTTTTTTCCCCACCTGTAGATAAGAATCCATCTTTTTTTCCAGAAATTTCTTAATGTGCATCAGTGGGAGGGAGGATTTCATCATGGACATGTTTGTAGTTTTTATTTATTTGTTTAACAGTTTTATTTAATGTTTATTCAGTTTTGAGAGAAAGAGACAGAGCATGAGTGGGGGAGGGACAGAGAGAGAGGAAGACCCAGAATCCAAAGCAGGCTCCAGGCTCAGAGCTGTCTGCACAGAGCCTGACGCGGGGCTCAAACTCACGAACTGTGAGATCATGACCTGAGCCAAAGTTAGACGCTCAACCAACTGAACCACCCAGGCGCTCCTGGAGTTTTTATTTTGAAATAATTTTGGAAGCATAGGAAGTTGTAAAGATAGGACACAGAAGGCCTGTGTGCTCTCCACCCGGTTTCCCCCACTGGTTATATCTTACATAACTTTAATACATTATCAAGACACATTGGTATATCGTGTGTGTATAGTTCTGACATTTTATATCGCGTGTGTAGCTTTGTGTAACCATCACTGCAGTGAGGATAAAGAACTACTCCATAACCACAGTTATCCCTCCTGGCACCACCCCCCTGTAGTCCTGCCACTGCCCCCCACCCCATCCCTAACCTGTGGCAACCACTAATTTGTTTTTAATTTATATAATTTCGTTATTTTGCAAGGATAATATGAATGGACACACAAAGTAAACCATGTTTTGAGACTGGCCTTTTTTTACCCAGCATAATGCCCCTGAAATCCATCCAACTTTTTGGTGTGAGTTGGTAGTACCTTCTGAAAAAAGTAATTTTTTTAAGATTTTATTTTATTTTTATTTTTTAAATATTTATTTCGAGAGAGAGCAGGGGAGGGGCAGAGAGAGGGGAAGACAGAATCCCAAGCAGGCTCTGCACTATCAGCCAGAGTCTGATGGGGGGGCTCGAACTCACAAGCTGAGACATCACGACGTGAGCTGACATCAAGAGTCACCAACTGAGCCACCCAGGTCCCCCTTAACATTTTATTTTTAGGTAATCTCTACAGCCAGCGTGGGGCTCAAACTTAACCCCAAGATCAAGAGTTGCGTGCTCTACCGATTGAGCCACCCAGGCACCCCTTTCTGAATATGTTTTTAAAATAAAAATAAGTGCCTTGTTAACTCATTGTACCAAAATTCAGTCCACTCAAAGCTGCCCAGTCTCAGGTTTAAAAAGGTACAGGTTTAAAAAGGCTAATAGATTTTGTGGGTGTTTTACAGTGTAAATATATGTAGTAAATATATTCTATAAATTTCAGTAAATTATATTTGCGTTATAAAATTACCATTAAGGGGTGCCTTGGGTGCTCACTTGGTTGAGTGTCCTGATTCTTGAGTTTGGCTCAAGTCATGATCTTGCGGTTTGTGGGATTGAGCCCCGTGTCAGGCTCTGCGCTGACAGTGTGGAACCTGCTTGGGTTTCCCTTGCCCTCTCTCTGTCCCTACCCCACTTGTGCTTCCTCTTCCCAAAATAAACAAACGTTAAAAAAATAAAATTACCATTAAAACACATCGTCTTTTTAAAATAGATGATATATTTAAATTAAATACATGGAACTTGTAGACATTAAATTTATGAAGCTTAAAAATAGTGTAAGACCAGTGTTCACTGGTTATCCCGTTTCATAAATGGCTTTTCACTTAAATAGGAAAATTTGGGCGAGCCATTTTTTAATTAACCATTAATTAAAATGCTTTTAATTTTTTTTTTTTTTGCTTTGAAGTAATTTCAGATGTATAGAAAACTGGAAGGATGGTACAAAGAACTCTTCTATACCCTGTTTACTATTAGCATTTTTCTACATTATTATTATTATTATTCATTCACTCTGTCAATCTGGATTTTCACACATGCACATACAATAGTATAGATAATAAAATTTATGATTTTGGGGGGACTTACTCTACAGAATAAGGATATTCTTTTATTATTTTCTTTTAAGGTTTTATTTTTAAGTAATCTGTATACCCTACAAGGAGCTTGGACTTAGAAGGGTTGCATGCTCTACTGACTGAATCAGCCAGGGGCCCCGCTACGGAGCAAGGATATTCTTAGACCATCACAGCACATCTAACAAATTCAGAAAATTTAACATCGTTGGAATGTTGGTGTCTAATATGGCTCTTTTTATTCTATTATTATTCTTTTTTTTTTTCTCTTTTTTTTTCCCCCCCTTCTTTCCAGAAGCTCCCTCAGGGATGGACGTTGTCTTTTGTCTTTAATTTTCTCTGATCTGGAACCCTTCTGCAACTTTTGTCTTTTATGACATTAACATTTTTGGGGAATAGAGGCCAGTTATTTTATAGAATGTTCCTTACGATGGTTTCCTGTGATGACCTTAGGTTTTCCATTCCTGCCTGGAATACCACTGGAATGATGTTCTGCCCTCAGGGAGTTAAATCTAAAAATGACCAGTGTCCATCGGCATCTCATTAGGCTAATTTTGATCACCTAGTTAAGATGTTACTCAGTTTCTCCATTATATGGTTTCTATCTTTACTGTTACAAGTAATAAGCAGTCTGTGGGCAGATGCTTCGAGAATATGCAGATATGCTGCTCTTTCAAACTTGGACGCAAAGATTTAGGGATGATTCTTAATGATTCTTGTTCAAACTAATCGTTATTTTGATAGTTCAAAGTAAGAGCCAGCCTTTCTAAGTTATCTTATCCTGAAAATTCAACTTAACTTTGGAAAAATTTATTCACCTACTTTTTTTTCCTGGCTTTTATCTGTATGCATTGCATATAATAATTGCTAGTGTGTTTTAACTTAAAATGTTTTTTAAACCTCTGGATTTATTTTTAATCCTTTGCTGCCCTCTGCAGGTCTGTAGATATAAATCTTTGGAGCAAGGTAAGTACTCCTAATAATGCAATTCATAAGGCGATACCTAAAAAGCTTTTAAGAGGAAAAATGATAGCTTCATACATTCATGATATGTTATTATAAATTAATGAATTTTAGAGTCTTGAAATTGGTAGTTTTAAAACTGTCTTCCTAGAGCCTGAAATTGATTATCGAAGTAATTCTTGACTTAGTTCTAAATTCTTCATAAGGTTTTCAACTTTTCCAAAGGACAGCTGTTAACACTATTGCAGTGACATTTGGCATACAGATTTAATAATTCGTTTTTAAATTATATATGCATATGTACATTTGCGTGTCTCCGTATATGAATGGTCAATTTTAACTTGCTAGTTTTTTAAAAAGTTAACTGTTTTTATGCAAGAAATACAGTTATTCTGATGCCGAATTGCAAGAAACACTTGTAGCTGAATAAAATCAGAATGTACATCATTAACTGGACTTTCCAATTTAAATATTTTTTTAAATCTAAATTTCCTTTAATTCTAAGTATTACTTATACTGCCAGTCAAACTATACAGTCAATTATAATTTATGATTGGGATATCTATATTTAGAAATGATTTTTTGACTAGAAAGATTTTTTTTATTGGTTTATTCACGAAATGTGTTTTTGCTCAAAATTCAGTATCCAACGTGGCTGGCTGTCTTACATCTATTGTATGGCTATAAATTACAGCTTCTGGTAGAACATAATGTCTGCCTTTTATACGTGTCTGTATTAGGGAGGAGACAGTTTGTAGGGGAGGATTGTTTCACTTTACTTTGCTTTTAAGTACTTTCTACCTTAACTCTCCTTTGAACTGCCATTAACTGCAGCCTGATTCACATGGTGGAGTAAAGTGGGATGCGGCCAATTTTGCCGAATTTTCTCTATTAGCAAAAGACTGGTAGAAGTCACTGCATCTGGAGTTGTCAACACTTACCATATGTGCCAGGCGGTATTTTAGGAGCAAATAAGTTCAGTCGTAGAACACCCATCGCGTAGTTCCGAATTCCCAACTCCGTTCTCGCTGTCTTCAGCCCAAGGATATATAGTCAAATAACTGTGTCCCAAAGTCACAAGTCAGTAGTATAGGTTTAGTAGTCACGTTTTCATCATGAAATACATGTTTGGATTTGCCTGCAGAATTAATGTTGAAGACTAAGTGTTGTGTATGTCTTTGAGTATTTGTGCACTCGACCGATAGGACTCCTTGAGAACAAGCACATTGGAGCTCTTGACCCCTTTGGTTTTCATGCCATCGAAATGACTGGGAAAAGGTCACTTAAAAAAAAAAAAAAACTAAAAAAAAAAAATTTAGCTATTTAGGGGTCCAGGATATTTTACTTTATTGCTTCTGTAATACTTCATTTAAAAGGAGGAAGCTGGTCCAGTGTCAACAAGACCAGAGACAACACGATGAGAAATAATACTGGTTGACAATCCCTAAAAGCTCTTTCCTGTTTATAACAATTTATTTAAAGCAATATATAAACAAATCGGTTTAGAGGGTTTCTTGGTGACATTTCAAGAGACACCGTAGTTTCCCTTCAACATGGATTTGTTTTGTTTTTCTTTTTAAAGACCTATTATTTAAAAACGAAACAATCCCCTCGGCTGGTGAGGGAGGGTTGAATTACCGTGGTATAGAATAGTACCTTACTGGAGAGAGGTTTTATGATTTCAAGAATTCCGTTTCAGATTGTATTTGTTTTCGTTTGCTTCTCTCGCTGCAATGTGCGCATTTTCTGTCTTCCCAGATAACAGAACTGTTGTACAAGGATGGACGCTACTGCCAGGAGCCTCCGGGACCGACGGGTAGCGTTTCCATTTCGATGATTGTAACTTATCCACAAAGCCATCCTTCTGTGTAATGACGGGCTAGGGAGATTACAGCAGTAAACATTTTCCTTTTGAGAGTGAAATCTGAAAACATTTGGTTATAAATCTTTATATTGATAACCCACAGCGTCTTGAGATCTGCGAGGTGTTTCGTGTTACCATCATAATTTTTTTTAAAGACAGGGTCGGAGGCTCTTTTTTTCTTAGATATTGAGGAAATGCTTCTTCACAGCACCTACCAAAATAGGCTTACAAACCAGTGTTCTTCGCGTTTGTTATTTTAATGTTTCGGAGATACAGTTAATTTTAAATTTATAAAATAGTGAAAGAGATCTTTAGATTTTTTTCTAATTTAAATAGAATTTATTCTCCAAAATACCTTATTTGGACACCTGGTGATTTTTGTTTTCCAGATAACGAAGCCTAGAATATATGGTTTTCTTTAAGAGAGTACCCTTCTTGAAAGTTCACATTTTCTATCCTAGGTATTAACGTACGGCCCTATACATTTTATGCTTGAACGCATAGGAAAATTACTGTTGTTACAAAACATCTTTGTTAATCTTGGTTTTTCATTGGCTAATAGGCAGCTCTCCACAGGATTACTGTATCTGCTTATTAAAATTATTTAACTTTCTGTACTCAACATGTAACAGCCGCTTCGAATTTTATGTGTTCCCTACATATTGCCCACGAAACAATGAGTACAGAAACGTGGACAAGGCATTTATTCGTTCTTACCACTCACGATTTGGACAGGAAAGGGGGAAGGCCTTGGGCAGGGCCACTTCTGTCACAGAGTGGTGGAAAAAAATAGATTGAAGTAAGATTCAGTACTGAAAAGCTGTCACTCGGTCTGAAAATAATTAATATTCCTTTCACTCACCAGTTAGCGATGTGCTCCCAAACCACATAATCTCTATGCCTCAGTGATCATTGTTGCCACCCCAGAGCCTCTCATCAGGGTGACATCTCACACCAAGATGATTTCTTATAAATTAATCTTGATAACATGACAGTCTCAGTAATTTTAGTGGAATGCTTTCTCTTGTTTTTTTCCACAGAAGCTATTGGCTATTTTCTTTATAACTTGATTGACAGCATGAGTGACTCAGAGGTACAGGCCAAGGAGGAGCGTTTGAGACAATACTTCCATCAGCTGAAGGAGATGGTACCATTTCATTTTTTGCTATATAATGCCTGTCCTGTCTGACATGTATCTATTAGATTTGAAATTGCTGCTTTTAAGTACAACCAGACCACTTCTCAATGACATACACGAGTTGGAGACTTAAATTATGTCTGAGATAATTTCTGTTAGACAAATTTCAGTTTGGTTGTCTATAAAACTCAGGGTTTTGTTGTTTGCTTTTTTTTTCCCCCTCCTTTCCCTTTGCACAGAATGTAAAAATTCCTGAAAATATCTACAGAGGCATTCGTAATCTACTGGATAGCTACCACGTTCCTGAATTGATTAAGGTGTGTGTGAAATAGTAAACTCTTTAAAAATGCTTAATTTCCATATAAAAGTGTGTTAAAATTTTATTTAAGTGTGATGCTTTTGGACAAAAAACGTTAACTTACATGGAAACCATTAAAATAAGGCTTTTCATTGATGGTTGGTAAATATTGCGTATGTGTTTGGAAGAATGTGTTTAAAACATTAATGACGATAAGTATGAACAGAATTTCTGGAAGATTTTGAAAAGATGAAAAAACAGTAAAATGAGTTGAAACTTCTAAAATCTGCTTTTGACATTCGCCGATACACTTTTCCATGTATTTTCTAATTCTAATTTAAATCTCAATTTTAGGATGTTAATATGTTGGTTGAAAGAGAGAAGATTGACTCTCGAAAAGTAAGTAGGTTTTTGGAGTAGATTCTAGATGCACGTTTAATGGCGTTTAATGGGGATTCTAGATTGTGTCCTTATAAAACCCGTGGTTCCTAACATTTTTGTCATCAGTATATATCTAAGAAGTTGGTAACAGCTATTCCCCATCTCAGAAAAATCAGCATATCTCAGAAATTTGCATGGGTACCTCAGGAACTTCAAAAACCCCTGGAGTCCGTCCACATCCGAACCCCCAGACGAATACCCTTGATAGCACTCGTGACATCTAGGAAAGGTCAGTTTAAAGGGAAGAGCGACAAGGGGGACATTTTCCTTTTGTAGTACATTTCTTTTCCTTCTGTTTTCTTTCCATTCCTGCAGACTACGCAGCTTACATCATCTGTTCTGGAGTCGACGCTTGAAAAACTAAAAGCTGAAAATCAACCTATAGGAGATGTCCTAAAACAACTCATACTAGTGCTTTGTGCAGAAGAGGTAACGTTTACGTATTTCAAATATGCTATTAAGGTCAAAAAAAAAATTCTTTATAGATAACAGTAAGCAAAGCCAAATATAATATTTATGATTTTCACAATTGATTATTAAACCTCATGCGTGAAGAGTGCAATTAAATGAAAGGTTAACTAATTTCAGCTACACCTTGAATGGCATGTTTTCGGGTTGCTGTAGTTTGTTTACGATAATCTGCAAAGTGAATGATAGGAACAGCCGTGATAGGTTTATCATACATGCCAAATGTCCTTTCAAGCCATGGCTCCGGTCTCTTATATCTAGATTGTCAAGCAACTGATACATGCACTAGTCATTTGCAAGTCAAATATTACTAGGTTGTTAATGCAGGGATTGAAATTCCATTTTCCTGCTGGAAAAAAGCTCTTCCGAGATAAAGGGTCTCTTGCATTTTTTCAGCAGGCGTCCAGCTGTACTTTGTGTTCGTTTTCGTGTGTGTCTGCAATTTGTGGTCTATCACTAGACTTTTTCAGTTTCTGGTTCAATACGATTTGGTTGTACGCCTGTGTTTTCAGGGAAAAAACGCATAAGTGAGTTTTAGATGATAACATGGTACTGTTGAATTGTAAAATATTTCTTCACTTGGATATTAAAGTAGGCCGTGAGGAGCTTTGCAATGATATACATTTCCGTGTGTGAAAATCGGACCGTGAGTCGGGGCTGACTTGGTACATATTTAATTTGGACATCTTTTTTATAATACAATTCCTACAAAGCTAAAACATCAGATTGGGCACAGCAGCTTGTTTTGCGTTATATGTAATAAATCTTTTAAACCGTACACATATATCTTGGCTGCTCTTTGAAAGATGAATAAAAACCCCAAGGAGCGAGGTGAAATTACTAACACTGGATCATTTGTTTTTAAAGTACTATTAACTTTTTCTATACTCCGAGTGTTAAAACCTAGAGATTTTACATTTTTATGTCATTTTATATCGTCTTCCTTCTTTCTTTTTTACTGCTGCCCTTTATTTTAGAACATGCAAAAAGCTCTTGAATTGAAAGCAAAATATGAATCGGACATGGTCGTTGGTGGCTATGCAGCTCTAATAAATTTGTGCTGTCGACACGATAATGCAGAAGATGCATTGAACCTGAAACAAGAATTGTGAGTACCCCGGCACTGGAACAGGTCATCAGCGTTATGCGGATAGTCAGTCCTTCATGGATCATGGAAATTGAATATTACTCTTACAGAATGTAATTTTTTAAAAAATCTCTTTTGCCCGTGTTTTTTGAAATGTCATAATATGACTCCCTTTGATTCATTATGGCTTGTTTTCAGCAAGGAGTCTTTGTTTAAGTGTGATAAGACATCCTGTTCCCGAAAGCCACGGATTTCTCCCCATCGATTATTCCACGACTGCATATCACAACAGGGGGGAGGGTAACTCGTTTATAAGGCTCAAGAGTCCCCTTTCTCTTCTGTGGTGTGAACAGCATTCTGTCCTCAGGTATCTTTGGTTTCCCATCCCCATAGATCTCTTAATGAAAACTAAAGTCCTTTTGAGTATTACAACGTTTATGATAAAGTTAGAATCACCCAAAGTGCCACGAAGCAAAGCGTTCCTTCATTTGTCGCACTTGCAGATCGGGTGACACAGTATACATGTAGTGTTAGGTGTTTACTACTTCTGTCACTTCGAATGTAATTACACATGAATTTGAATATGGCTTCAGAAATAAACCTTCACGGAAATGTAGAGGCCCACGCTAATAACGGTTCAGAACAACCGATGAGCTTTAGAAAAGTGTTAAAATGGATATAGCAATTCTTTGCACAATCAACTTTTAACGTAACATAAATGTGCCTTTAATTTTTAGTGACCGTTTAGCTCCATCTGCCGTCCTTGACACCAGCAAGTACGTGGGCCTTGTAAAAGTATTGGGAAAACATGGCAAGCTCCAAGGTAAGCCCTGGCACATAAAGGAAATAGGTGATGCACGTATCTTGCCACCGGAATAACATGTGAATTGATATTAATGGTATATCATGTCCTGCAAAGTGCTTGAACACTTTGCATACAAATTTGCATGTGAATCCATCCAGAGCTGCGTGGACAGTGTAGGCCATTAGTTTTAATGGATTGGCAAGCTTGTCATTTACATTTGCACAGCTCAGTGCTTTTTGCATTTCTCCAGCTAGTTTTTATTAGCATTGCTGTTTGGATTGAGTTTGAAGATCATGACTTATGGCACAATTTGCTTATATGCCTGCACTAATGGCTTTGTTTTTGCTGAAGAACGTCTGAAGGCTGAACGTAAAACCTATAAACATAACCTTTATTTAAGAATGTGAATTCTGCAGTAGTCTTTGTCTTAACTTTTAATAACATTAACAAAAGACGTATATACTTTAATAAGGGTTCATTTAGAAGTTTGCAGGGAAAGCCTTGCTGATTATATAGCTGATATTCATACTCTAATTTTCTCATTGTGGAGATAATACGAAGCCTAATTACTTACACTCAATCATATATTCTTAACTGTTTGCTTAACTGTTTGCTTAACTGTTTCTTAAATTTCTCATTGGGCTTTATTTGGAAACTTCCTTTTTAGCCTTCCTCTCCTTTTTATTTCTAGAGAAGATATTTTAAAAAAATTTTGTAGTGAAAAATGTGTGGAGGAAATATTTGATTTGCACGTTGAATTTTTTTGGGGGGGACGTTCTTCTAACACAGAAAACTCTTAATAAGGATTAGCCTGCTTTTTAAAAATCGCTTTTGGTGAAGCGGTCAAAACATTTTTGTCTGGGCAATAATTAAGAACAACATTATAAAAATGCACTTATTCCATATCCTAAAATGTTTGTTTCTGCCTTCCTAATGAAGCTTAATGAATCTAATGTATTAACATGCAGTCTGTTGGAAAGCTTTCATTGGCTCTGCTTGGCTAATTAGTATCGACATAGCAAACAGGCCCTATCGGTATCAGACCATTAGTCTGGCTGTATATACAGTGTAAACACATCTTTATTATCTGGCCTCCTGACAAGCCATCTGCTGAAGAAACAATGATGTGATTTAGCAGATGTTAGCTCTGAACGATAAAAGCCTCCATTTAGGAGGGTCTTACAGCTATAGGGCAGACCGTACAGGGTTACGTGGTGCAGAGTGGGCACACAGTCCCTATCTATAATTTGTAGTCAAAGTTGCAGGGAAACGATAAAACCATGCTATTGTGGATTTATAATTGTAGTCTCGTTTAGAAATGCAAGTAGTAATTAACTTGAAATCGGCATTATACACTAGAATTTACATTCCTGCTGGGCTCGAAATGCTGTTTTAATAGCAGTTTGTTTTCCCTACATGAAATTACCTAAGGGTCTTTTGTGTTACTTCATCGTAGATGCTATTAACATTCTAAAGGAGATGAAAGAGAAGGATGTTCTTATCAGAGATGCAACAGTCTTGTCCTTTTTCCACATCCTGAATGGCGCAGCTTTAAGAGGTGAAACCGAAACAGTAAAACAGTTGCACGAAGCCATCATGACTCTAGGGTTAGCGAAACCATCCACTGCCTTAAGTTCCCCACTGGTCACTCTCTATCTGGAAAAGTAAGTTAATTGAATTGTGAATTTTACATATCGGTATGCAAATCGTGAGTCTGATCATTTGGGGGAGGGGTTCTACTTTGTAAATACTCTGTGGTGCTACGGAAGCCTCGGAGGTTACTTACCACAAATAAGAGGACTCGTATGGGCTGGGTGACCTTTCAAATGGCCAGCATCCCTGTGGCCCTGTGGCTTCCTTCTCCGTGGATTGGTCTGTGCTGAATTTTTTTGTGGAGCACGTGATGATATCCCATGAAATTGAATCTAAGTTTTCCCAGTTACTAGCCTTAGAGGTGTTAATTATTCATACAAGAAGGAAGGGTTCTCTGGGGCTTTCGATTCCGCATCATGACTGTTATTCGAGTCATGATGCTGCAGCATCTCTTTGGTGCTCCTTTCCCCCACGTCGTATTTGGTTTTAAGAGCATGTGCCAGTACGGTTCTTCTAGCTTTGGTAAATGCTGCTAGAGATGTCTCTGGCTTGGGAGAGGAAGATGAGTTTTGTTGATCGGGCGAGGTTTACTTAGTGTGAACATTTTTACATTCGGTACCACTTGATATGCTTTAATATGCCCAACGTAAGGTATTATTTGCAATACAAATCATAAAAATCAGCCCTGCTCTCTTGTAACGAGTCAAACATTTTAGTAAGACCACTACGCACCCTTTATTGTGTCTTCTTTTCCTTTTGCGTTTGTTTTCCCTTCTTTGCCTCTTTTCGTAAATTTCTTAGCTCTTTCCTCTTCATCATCTTTTTCATGGTTTAGTGCAGTTTTTAATTTGCCTATTTTGTGATTGGGATTTTCCAGTTTTCTGATTTTATTTTAATTCCACTGTAGTTAACCTAGAGTTAAATTAGTATCAGGTGTACAATATCGTGGTTCGACAGTTCCTTATATTAGTCAGTGCTCATCAAGATAAGTGTATGGGGGGCGCCTGGTGGCTCAGTCGGTTAAGCATCCGACTTCGGCTCAGGTCATGATCTCACAGTTCGTGAGTTTGAGCCCCGCGTCGGGCTCTGTGCTGACGGCTCAGAGCCTGGAGCCTGCTTCAGATTCTGTGTCTCCCTCTCTCTCTGCCCCTCCCATGCTCATGCTCTGTCTCTCTCTGTCTCTCAATAATAAAAATAAAAATAAAAAGATAAGTGTCTGGGATTTTTCTGATTTGAGTATAGATGTTGCCCTATCAATGCCAGGAAAAATAAAAGATACATCTTAATGGTTCTCAGACTCTTTCCAAATTTCGGGTAGTTTTCCTTTATTAATTAGAGGGTATAATTAATTGAATATAAGGAATGGTTTACTATTGAATTTATATATATATATTTTTAATTTTATTTATTTAAGTAATCTCTACACCCAACATGGGGCTCGAACTCACCACCCCAAGATCAGGAACCACATGCTCCTCCCACTGAGCCAGCCAGGTGCCCCTCGTATTGGGTTTAAAATGGGGAAGAAAAATCTCATTGACTCCACGTTAGGAAATGTGGGTGTATATGTTTATACACACATAGATACATACATACATATATATGTTTGATGAAATAATTGGTCATCCCATCAAAAAACAGCTTATCAAGTTAGGTGATGGGCCACAGCTTAACCTCTACAATCTCAGCATTACATCCTTTTAAAGAAATAGTGATTCAGACAATTACTGTGTTACTGAGTTCTCATGTTCACAGCCAACTTTATATCGAAATCCTATAATTAATATGCTTCCTACTAGAATTTTTTTGATTGTTTGAGAGACCCATCTCTGCAAATTGCATGCGAAGCTCTGCTTAGGGATTTGAAAGAAATGGGCCCAGTGCCCAGAAGAATTAGGCCCTCCTCCACTACTGGGCAAAAAATAAAATAATTAACAATGAAAACGAGGCCATGGCGGAAAAGTATCTTACAAATAGAAATACTCTGAAGACAGAGAAAGACATGGAAGTTTTCGGCAAGAGGTCTGCAGATGGGGCTCATGAACCAAGGAGAGCTCACCCACAGGAAAACGGAAGTGGCGTGGGATCGCCATGTTAACCTGGAGCGTGCTCTGTGCTTCTGATTAATGAGGACAGTCAGAGATTTGTGGGTCTCAGGACCCTCTTCATTGGGCTAGAGAAATCTAAATTAGTATCTTTGCTTTTATGATTTCTTACTACTTTCAGATCCCGAGAGAAATTTTTACCCACTGTTTTGATTTGCCTCTTTTTTTTTTTTTTTTTGGCTATCTTTGCAGAGGAGTCTCTATGACAGGATCTTTCAGTTTAGAATAATAAGAAGGTTTTGTTGACCGTTTTAGATGAGTCATGAGAGTGATAAAGAGAAGAGAAAGGAGATTTCCTGTCTATAAAATTGCGGAAAACAGTAGTAGCGCCTCTAGCCCGGGATAAGTTGGAGGAAAAAATTGTCTTTGAAACTTTTTTCCGATTGTGTTTTCCGTTAATTAGGTGGAACATACCTAATTAATTCAGAATCATGACGAGAGCAGTACCAGGATTAACTATACCAGCCTGCTAAAATGTCCACATGTATTTGATTTGATTAAGTATGTTTAATCTTCATTAATATCATGTAATTGACCTCAGCAGGTGTGAGCTCATCTAGAGAACGAGCCTTATTTATTCAGACTTGATAGAATTATGAAACACGTTTCAGAACATCACATAAAATCTTCATCTTTTTGTTCAAAGATAAGTATCGTTTTGGAATGCCACCGCAAAGACTCTAAAGAGACTGTCACTTTGTTGTAATTCTGGAACAAATCCGGGAGGTTGGGTTTTATTAGAAAGATGATCTTTCAGATTGAGTAAGATCTTAATTTTGAAACTGATTTTTCCAGTATTAGATAAAACACGGGAGAAAGCAATCCTGTATCCGTTTGTTATTTGGAAAATATATAAAAAGATTTACCGGTGTGGAAAACAATACAGAAACAAATAAAACTATTTGGAAACAAATAAAACTAATAACACGTCTGGAAAATTGTAAAGAAGTTGGTTAACCAATCTGCGTATTATCAAAATGATAATACTTGAATGGAAAAATAGGCAGAGTTGAATCAAACTTCCGTGTGTTTCATTTACATTCGGACTCTTTTATAAGCCCCGTGTCTACATGTAGTCCAAGTGAATGTTATTTTAAACATTTTTTGGGTAACTACTGAAAAATTTTTTTTCTTTTCATTGAAATCGTGCCCGATTCTGGAAGGTGATCCAGGTCCTCCATATTAAGTAAGAAAGAAATGCTTTAAAATAGGCTAAAAGAGCTTTTGATTAGTCTTTATGCCGTGGCAAAGGAGGTGAAATTAATAAAATCTGGGCCGTGAGGTTTAAAAGCATAAAAATTTGAATGATGTCGTCTCAGATTCGCTTGTCTTACGGCTTATCCATTTTGGTTTCATTGCCTATGAAAAAAATATCTGAAGCCGTTTAACTGGATTATTTAGTGCAAATGATCAAAGAAGCTTTAATTTCTGCTTTCCATTAAGGACTTCTCTGTGCCGATTTGTGCTATCATCTGTATGTGCCCACATGCATTTCATTTAAGTGACTCATGGACTTTGTATATTTAATCCTCCCAGAACTCTTGCTAAGTTAATCTTGAGTTCTTCGTAAAGGTCGCAATTTCTGTAAGACGAACCTATAATAATAAAAGTTTTAAAACTCATCGTAGCACTTGAGAATGTTATGTAAATGGGAGATATACTTTTGAAAATGCTGGTTATTCTGTCATATTCGCTCCCCTTTAATTTTAGCATCCTCATTTGTACTGGATACTTTTATTATTTATGGGAATGCTTGCCTTCGGGAGTAAAACTCTTTATGTGCTGAAAGGAAATTAAGGAGGTTTGGCTCTTTTACTCCATTATTGCAATTAAGAACTTCGCGTCATCAGTGCCAAAGGACAAAAGTGGTTCATTTGCCCTAGGGGGACAGGACAGTGATAAGATGATTTTTCGTCAAGGATCATTGGGTCGTAATTAAGTTACATTCATGGCTATTGCTTTTTGAAGGATGATTGGTAAATGACGGGCTTCGTGTGCTCAGTGCGGACAGTGTTCGGGAGGGTTTTTTCTGCCTCTGTCAGAAAATCCTGTTGAGCCTGATAATGTAAATGTGGCATTTTATTCTGAACAAAAGAGCAGGGAAATGAGCTATCTTGTCTAATCATTCAGTTGTTTAACACCGACTTCCAGTTTAGACTCAATTGGCTGGAAAGCTCTTGACATGTGAAGTTAGTGCTGTTCGGAACGCGTGTTTGAGTAAATTTTAAAGTAAGTGACAGCTAAATTGTACCTAGGGAAATTACAAAGCCTTCAACACAGTTAATTTTTTGGGGAGGATTAGTTGTAATTGCAACACCAGTCTCCTTGAAGATTCCTCATTTACAGATGACGAACAGAAAAAAAAAACATTTAGCTCTTTCAAAGGCTCGTTCCCTTAACAGAATAATTTTTACGAGGACGATGGTTTCCCTCGAACTGATTTCTTTCCACAACGAACAACCGCTTAAGGTTTGTACAATAGTTTGTTTTTAGAGTGTCGGAGTGGTTTGGTTTTTTTTCTTGTTTTAAACTTTTTTCTCCTCCAGACTCCCCTTTTCTCTAGTGATTTCCGATATTGAGAGCTTTTCAGTCAGTAAGCCCTTGAGGTAAATTGCCACTTCACGCACACTTTATGCATAACGTCGAAGCACTTTATTCCAATTAAAAATCAATATTTGTCCCGTTTTCGTTGTTTAAATGAAGTATACTCTCTGGGCTGGAAAGTTATTTACGATAAGTAAGGAGATTAAGTTTGAGGCTACTGGTTGGTGAATGGATCATTGTCACTAGTTCTAATGGTACGAGATTGTAGGAGATGCATTTGTGATTTTTACAGTTACGTACGGTGAGGAATTTGACTCAAGAGGCTTCGTTTTCTAGTATCTTCGGGGGAAGGTGTTTTTGTGATCAGTGAATGCCTCGCGTTATGAATGTATGTCCAGTGTTTGTTTTTCTGTCCGTGACATCATCGTAACATACTTTAATTCCATAATAATGTCTGAAACAAAAGGCGACAACAGACTTGCCATCTGAGCTTCCAGCTTGCCATTTTGGATATTCGTCCATGTAATAATTGAAAATTAGAGTCTGTAGTGGTTTTATGTTTGGTCGTGTTCCCTTAAAGAGTGAATTAGAGATTCTAGGGTGAATTTTAATATGGGCCGAGTCCATTACACTGATAAATAAAACTCTCTTTTAAATGTTCAGTTCACTTACTGGACTCAGCCTACCTTAGATACTTTTCTTCAAGTTTAGAATTCTAGAATATTCCTTTCGTCTCTTCTGCCTTATTTCGTAGACTCACAGAATTTGAGAAACCTTATATTTGCATCAATGAGAAAACAGTTTTTGAATGATTGCTTATTGGCATGTATAGTTTTCATTCATGAAAATTGCTTTATGTACTTCATTGAAATATTTTCGGGGAGGGTCTACTCATTGAAAATAGGTCAGAGTTACGGGTTTTTTGCTCATTTTTTCTTTCTTTCTTTCTTTCTTTTTTTTTTTTTTACAGCTTATTTAATTTGAGAGGGACAGTTTACATGGGGGAGGGACAGAGAGAGAGAGGGAGACAGAGAATCCCAAGCAGGCTTCATACTCTCAGCACGGAGCCTGAGGTGGGGCTTGAAGCCACGAACTGTGAGATCATGACCTGAGCCGAAGGTGGAACCTTAACAGACTGAGTCACCCAGGTGCCTCCCTCCCCCCCCCTTTTTTTAGAGATACAGTATGTTATAGAGTTGGTTTCCTTTTAGCGTTATTTGAGGTTTGTGACAGTGGTGGCTAAGTTTTTATCAGGAATGGGCTTTTAAAAATCTGTGACACAGTCGTATATAAAGCTTTCAGAGTTACGAATAAATGCTGAAGGGAGCCCGGAATCGAAAGTTTCGGATGCAGAGTTAATGTCATCAACAAGATTTCTTCAAAGCATTATTGTTACCTTAGAGTAGGGCTAACAGATTTAAAAATCTGTTAGGGTTTCAAGTGTAGAGAGGAGGTCACAGCGTCATTTGAGGTCACGGACCCTAGAAGCACACTGATGAAGTGCCGTCCCACGCCTGGGGTATAAAGCAATGCCGCCTGTTTTCCTTTTCATATTTCACTGTTCTTAACTGATTCCATCCGGCCTCATCGAGGTGGTACTTGCACGTAATGATTCTCTCCGCTGGTGTGAAACATTCGAGTTGCTGGATCTAATAAGCTCGAGTTCACAGAACCTCATGTTAGAGAATGAGAACCGGGAGAGCACCCACAGGTCCTTGGGTTATCTTTAATAGGAAAGATTAACGATGACACCATATGAAGGATGGACATTTTTATCTCTTTTTAAGATGACACGATTCAGCCGCAAGTCAGAATGTAGATGATAGGGATTGAAAAGAGCCGACTAATGATTAGTTCATTTCTTTTTTTTTTTTTTATCCCCCCCCCCAAGCCCATTACATTTATTCATTTCTGTCATGAGTACACTTCGTGGGAAATGTTTCATTATAGATTTCTAATTCGTTTTGTTGGCAACCCGAGAACAGTAACAGTGGCACTTAAAATTACTAACAAATTTATGAATTCTTTCCAATTTGCTATTCTTGTCTTTTCTGTTGTTGTTCTGAGCACGTATGATCTTCAGAAGCATGTATTTGGAGACCGGAGACTATTAACATGTCTCTTTGATTGACAGAACAATTATTCATTCATTTATTGATAGCTTTGACCTAACGTAGAGGAAATACAATTGAGACCTCCTTTTCCAGTTTGGGAGTTGATCTGCGAAAGCAGATCATGCTGCTTACAAAGAAAATCAGTGTGTGTCGAGTTTTTCTCTTGAAGATATTTGAGTGGTTTTCCGTTAAAGGGCATCGTGGGAAGCTAAGAACTGAACTTGTGTCTGAGGCAAGGGGAAATACCGATGATATAGAGGTTTATATCCTCCGTGGTAGCTACGGTAGCATTTCTCTGGTATGACAGTAATCTAGCCAGCAACATCTACTTGCGGTTTCGAAATTAACCTGTAATTTAGTCTTCACCCCAAATGACAAAAATTCAAATGACTCTGTGGGGTGCCGGAGGATGCACTGTAAACAGGGCTCAGGAAGGGGAGAAGGTAGAGCGCCGGCGGGATCGGCTCGCTTTTCACCGTGTCAGTATTATTGCGATAAAATTAACACTTCTCCGTGGTATTTGCCGCTCGGTACAGCTTAAAATCTTCATCTGGATAAAACAGTAATTCAGTCTCGGGCAACAGAACATTTGTATAATGGACCGAAATGTTAGGGCTTCGACAGAAATTCAAAAAATGCTTTCTTCCTTTTGCAAACTGTTGCGTGTATGAGAGAAAGGCGTCCTCTCCACAGAGCTCGTCAGGAACCGTCACTAACCGTGCCTGCCTGTCCCTGTTTCCTACATTCTCTTCAGAACTCTTTAATTTCCTCTTCCAAATTGCATCACCTTAGTTAAGTTAAACAAACGGCAGCGCTTTTAATAGAGCGTAATGTGTGAGGAGAGGGAGTCAGCTGAAAGTCCAGGGACCGGAAGGCAGTGCCTTCCTCCGTTTACCCAGTAGCCCCCGGCTAATCGTTCAGTCTCTGCAGGCCTTAATTTCCTCATCTGTTTTAAAATAAAGGAGGACGGCATGTAGACTCGGATCACACAGTTTCTACGGTTTTTCTAAGGCCGTACACATTTCTCACACTGTCCTTTTCCTTTTAAAGGAAAAAGTAGTTTTCGAGGACTCCTAAGGATGTCTTTCCACACCCTTGTTTAAGAAATTCGGACTTGGGGCGCCTGGGTGGCTCAGGCATTTAAGCGGCCAGCTTTGGCTCAGGTCACAATCTTGCAGCCTGTGGGTTCGAGCCTCGTGTCAGGCTCTGTGCTGACAGTTCAGAGCCTGGAGCCTGCTTCAGATTCGGTGTCTTCCCCTTTCACTGTCTTTGCCTCCCCCATTCGCCCGTTCTCTCTCTCTCTCTCTCTCTCTCTCTCTCTCTGTCTCTCTCTCAAAAATAAATAAACATTACCCCCAAAAAAGTAAATTCTGACTTAATGAAAATATCTTTTTATTTTATTACCACAGAAAAGAAGCCCTAACTTTACAATTAGAAATGATGCTTTTTTTTTTCCCTTTATTAATTTTAATTTTGTTTTTAAGTAACCTCTACGCCCACTATGGGTCTTGAACTCACAATTCTTTTTGATCAAGAGTTGCATGCTCCACTGATTGAGCCAGTCAGGTGCTCCCGGAAGTAATTTTTAAAACCTTACCCTCCAATGAGAAACTCTTTCAGGGTCCTCCTAGAATTCTCCAATCTTGAGAATGTCCTAGTTTTTACCCATAATAAGTTTCTGTATTATGAATCCCGAAGGTATTTCCTCCTTGTCCAGAGAGGTGGCAGTACGAAAAATAGGATGATAAAGCTGAAGGTACTCAGGGGGTGCCCAACTGGCCCAGTTGGAGGAGTTTGCAACTCTGGATCTTGGGGTCGTGAGTTTGAGCCCCATGTGGAGTGTAGAAATTACTTAAAAGATAAAAAGAGAGAAAGAAAGTAGTCAAAAATTCCTTGGTAGTTATTGCTGGACATTCCATAACGTTTCCCGAAGCTAGAATTCTTGAGGGCCATGGACACACATAAGCAGTTGGAGAAAATATTTGAGAGTAGTCCTTATTTTTAGAAATAATGTCTTCTTATAGCATCTTAATATGTGAAATCAAGTTTTATTTGTAATAATCTCATAATGCCTTCATTTATTTGGATTTTTTTTTTTTGAGAGAGAGGGAGGGAGTACACATGCACGCATGATAGAAAAAGAGAGACTCTAAATGGGCTCCACACCCAGCCCAGAGCCCAGTGTGGGGCTTGATCTCACAACCCTGGGATCATAACCTGAGCCTAAATTAGGAGTTGGATGCCTAACCGGCTGGTTAACCAACTGAGCCACCCAGGCTCCCCTATTTAGACTTTTTTTTTTTTAATGCTTGTTTATTTTTGAGAGAGAGGGCAAGCGGGGGAAGGGAAGAGAGAGGGGGACAGAGGATCCGAAGCTGGCTCTGTGCTGAGAGCGGCGAGCCCGGCTGGGGCTAGAATTCATGAACCTCGAGCCCATGACCGGAGCTAAATTCAGACACTCAACCGACTGAGCCACCCAGGTGCCCCCGGACTTATTTTTAAGAGTACTGTTGAGCAGACAGAATAATAAAAGATAAAGGGAGGGACAACAGAGAACCGCTCGTGATGTCCGTACTCCGAACATTTATTTAGACTACGTAAGGA
Source organism: Paguma larvata (assembly GCA_030068075.1). Classification (NCBI taxonomy): domain Eukaryota; kingdom Metazoa; phylum Chordata; class Mammalia; order Carnivora; family Viverridae; genus Paguma; species Paguma larvata. Next base: position 74,203,857 of record CM057836.1, read on the forward strand.
GTGTTTATCTCTTTGGCTTTATTGGGTAAAGCTAATCATGTACGTTTTGACTGGTCATTGTACATCCAGATACATTGTATTCATTGTTAATATTTTGACGTTTTCAAGGGATGACTTAAGCACCGCTCTTGAAGTCGCCATCGACTGCTACGAAAAGTATAAAGTATTACCAAGGATTCACGATGTCTTATGTAAACTGATCGAGAAAGGCGAGACTGACCTAATTCAGAAAGGTTGGTCACCTCCAATATCTTGTGTAGTTTTTTTCCCCCTCTTGCTTACTTAATCGTAATGCATTGCTGTGAAGAGAAAATTTAACAGGAAGGGAGCACACCCAGAGGAGTTTGGTTTTGCTTCTAAATTAAAAAGGCCAATAATCGGGTAGATTTTCAATGCTATAAATGTCCTTGATTGTCATAACTGTCCATTTCGCAAATTTGCCCCCTCTTATTTTTGACTCCACGTCTTGGTAATCTGCCTTTAGCAGGAGTTTTCCCCCCTCGCCCTCACCAGTTCTCCTTGAAGCTAGTCTTAGGTACTCACCGTCATACATGGATACCCTTGGATAAGGAACGGGACAGGTTATAGGTTGATACGGCGTCAACCTTTAAGTTATTCTGAAGACTTGTTTTAAAGTTTTCTTGTGTTTGTCCCGAACGTCAAGTGTTTCTTCATATTTTTTCCTCTGCTTTGTTTTCTTCTTTCCTCTCTAGCAATGAACTTCGTGAGCCAGGAACAAGGCGAAATGACAATGCTGTATGATCTCTTTTTCGCCTTCCTACAAACAGGAAATTACAAAGAGGCCAAGAAGATCATCGAGGTAGGATTTTTTTTTTTTAACTACAGCCTTCGAATTGGATAGCTGTTTAGACTCTTAACTGGAATATGTTTAAGAATTTTAACCTTTAATTACAGTTGTTCTGATTCATGTTAATATAATTCAATCCCAATAATGGGGGCTGGGGGGGTGGGGGGGACCTGGCCAGCTTCTTTATTGTATATAATTACGGCTCAGAAAAGGCAGCCTGGTTGTATCTTGAATTTGTTTCCTCACTTTGTTAAATTCACTGTTAGGTATCAAAATGATATTTGCATATTAAATCTCGGATTGTGGAACAATTAAATTAAACTGGCATTCCTGGGTGTAAAGTTGCTAATCCGCTTTGCCAAGGAATTCTTTGTTCTTAAAAGCAGTGGAATTTAATTTGCCGCAGACCCTGCTCTGATTTATTTGTAATGCTTGTCTACAAGTTAATCAGCCAAACAAGTGCTGTCTGCAACTGTTTGGCATTTAATTTAAAATTTCTTCTTCTTCTTCTCCTTTTTTTTTTTCTTTAAACTATGGTAAGCAGCTTATGGGAAATGGTAGGTGACAAACCTGGCCTCTTGAGGATTAGTGTATTTTTATCTAGGCTTGATTGAAATTTTGCTTACTGAAATTGATAAGTCAAAGGGCAGCTATAAAGTCTGCCCAGATTATGATTAATTTCACTATTGAACAATTCTGTTTCCTCTCCATAAAACATTCCACAGAGGATAGACCCGTTACCCGAAGAAGAATTATTTAATGTGAAATAAATAAAATAGACTTGTAAATGTATCAGTCACCATACTTCTGTCAAGTCATACTTTGCCATTACGCCGTGTCTGTTTCCAAAAGTTCCCGTGAGGCAGGGGACGCAAAAGGTGATGTTTGGCTTCCTTGTTGACGTATCGTTGACTGCTCATCAGGAAATTGAAAACGTAGTTCTATAATCCAGAAAATTTTTATTTTCTCTTGATGTTTTGCCCAGAAAAGGATGAAAAGGGAAGAGTGTGATATTGATTTCAGAATATTCTCCTGTCTGTCTGTCTGTCTTACAACCCAGTCTGTCCTCCTGTCAGAGGGAAGTGGGGTGTGCTATCTTGGACAGGTGCTTCTGTAGTGCAAGTAGTCCATTAGAATTTTCTAGAAGATAGTATAAATTCTTTCACTGAAAGTGCACAGGGTGTCTGGAAATGCGGGACGCTCTTCGGCTTCACCTCTTCAGAAGCCTTTTGCGTTCTTCTGCCCTGTGTGCCTGTATGTCAGTATTAGCAGGGCCCTGATCAGAGGAGAAACGAAGCTCAGGTATTCAGATAATAGTGACGGGACGCTCTACGGTAGGAAATCTTGCGCGTCTCTTTATGGAATAAGCACGTTACAGGAAGAGCCAAAGGCAGAAGTGTGAGTTCGCCTTTTGCCATTTACTTGCTAGTGCGGTAACAGTTTACTAAACCTTTTTAAGCTTCTCATCTATAAAAGAGAATATGGGATCTTTCTTGACGATTCAATCACGTAATGTTTGTAAAGCAGCTTGCATGTTTCCCGGATTATGGCAGTAATCAATAATATTAATTCTCTCTGCCCCGCAAAAGTAGGGATTGTGTTATCTTCTTTGCCCCACGTAATTCACAATACGAGGCTCTGCAGGAAGGTACGTGTTGTCACATGAACAGGCAACAGAAAACGGCCTCTTAATTACTTTAAAGCTTTGCCAAATGCCGCATCATTGAGCGTAATCATTTGGGGATGGCTGTCTGCCGATGACAGAATTTTCATAGTGGATGTGTACAGAATTGCTTAAAGGATAAAGCACGGCTTTACGGAACCCCGGCAGTAGGGCAGGACAGCAGGTGTGTAGTACATGAGAAGAGACTGAAGCACACTGTTAGTTTCTTTTTGTAATGGGCAGCTGGAATTGAATTCAAGTGGAAACTTATTTTTTTCACTATTAAAATTCAAGACCCAGGGGTCCCTGGGTGGCTCAGTTAAGCGCCTGACTCTTGATGTCAGCTCAGGTCACGATTTCGTGGTTGGTGAGATTGAGCCCCGCGTCCGGTTCCACGCTGACAGTAGGGAGCCTGCTTGGAATTCTCTCTCTCCCCCTCTCTCTGCCCCTCCCCCGTTTGCGTTTTCTCTCTCTCTCTTTTTCTGTCTTTCTCTGTCTCTCTCTCAAAATAAATAAACTAAAAAAAAATAATAATTCAAGACCCGGAATTCTCTCTCACAGTTTTCTAAGGATTATTGAAATATAAAAAATAATAAAAATCCACTATGACAGTATCAGCATATGAAAGAATATTGTAAACAGTGTGCAACATTTTTTATCATTTCCAGAAACGCAGGAGTGTCTCATCAATGGGTAGATTTGCTAGGGTTGAGTTTCCAAAGCAGAATGTACAGCGAAGCTTCTTTGTATTTCAAGGAGCGTGGGAGGTCAGAAACACCAGTCGTGGAAATGTTCACATTAAATGAAGGAGAGTCAGGATTCAGTGTGTGTATTACAGGATTCAGTGTAGCAGCGAGCCGTGTTGTTTTTTAAATGAGCTGATGTACATAATATCGTATAGAATACATTTTAATCTAGCCTTTACATTTTATTTCTACACATGGATTATTGCAGGAGATTGGATTTATAGCTGTTTTACTTTGTACTTTTCTGGATTTTCTGAGTTTTCTATAATGAGCATACACATTCTTTTTTTTTTAATGTTTATTTATTTTTGAGACAGAGAGAGACAGAGCATGAGTGGGGGAGGGGCAGAGAGAGAGGGAGACACAGAATCCAAAGCAGGCTCCAGGCTCTGAGCCGTCAGCACAGAGCCCGACGCGGGGCTCGAACTCACAGACCGTGAGATCATGACCTGAGCTGAAGTCGGCCGCCCAACCGACTGAGCCACCCAGGCGCCCCACACATTCTTATACTCCGAGAAAGTGTTCGCTTCCAAAAGAAAGAGTAAAAGAGAAAAGCAATTCAGACTAAGAGCTCATGTGAAACGCGTTGAATGTGAGATTAATGTGTGAGAATTATTAGCATCTGAGGCTGCGAAATGTTAACTGCTGTAAGAAAAGTATGAGTCGTTCTGGAAGTTCAAGGGTGGAACTTACTCCCAGCAAAGGAAATTGGGCAAGACTTTCTGGAGGACGTAGAGTATGAGGTGGGGGGATTGATGAATACAGTAGTACTGTAACATTTGAGAGTTCGATGGGGCTGGGAAGGCTATTACGGGTATTAGACACAGAGCAAATAGCAAGGGGAAATGTAAATAGTTCTTTCCCCAGCTTTCTTGCAATATAGTTGACCTATAATATTGTGTCAGTTTAAGGTATACGTCGTGTTGATTTGATTACTTGTATTTTTTTAAGTTTATTTCTTTATTTTGAGAGAGAAAGTGGGGCAGAGAGAGAGGGAGAGAGAGAGAATCCCAAGGAGGCTCTGCATTGTCAGCACAGAGTCCAGTGCAGGGCTCGAACTCACGAACCGTGAGATCATGACCTGGGCTGACAAGAGTCAGACGCTTAACCGACCGAGCCCCGCAGGCGCCTTGGATTGCTTGTGTTTTACAAAATGATTACCGCAGGGATGTCAGTCAGCGCCTCTAGCACCTCACATAATTATCATCTCCTTTTTTTGTGGCGAGAACATTTAAGATTTACTCTCAGCAGCTTTCAAGTATATTTTATATTTTTTAAATTTATAACATTTTTTAAAAGTTTTATTTATTTAAGTAATCTCTACCCCCAGCATGGGGCTCAGACTCACAGCCCCGAGATCAAGAGTCGCACGCGCCTCGGATGGCCAGCCAGGCACCGCTATCACGTGGTATTGTTAACCGTAATCATCATGCTGTATATTGGGCCCCCAGAACCTGTTCATATTATAGAGGAAGTTGGTGCCCTTTGACCAGCCTCTCCCCATTACCCCTGAGACCCTGACAACCACTGTTCTAGAAGTTTGAGATTATACCATATTTGTCTCTCTCTGCGTGACTTCCTTCACTTAGCATAATGCCCTCCAAGTCCATCCTGTTTGACCAATTTCCCTTTCTTCCCTCTTTTCCTCTTCCCTCCCTGTCTCCTTCTTCCCTCTCTCCCTCTCTTCTTCTTTATATCATTAACAAATAATTAAAGAAATGAGTCCATATAATGCAGTAATTGCTGGAGAAAGGACCTGTTTCCAGACTCGATCTTTCTGCGGAAGTGATCTTTGGGCCGAGAACTAAAGGATGAATTGGGAGCCAGCCCAATTCCCTAGCCCAATTCTCCACTCCCAGAGTGGAGGCAAAAACATTTCAGGTAGAAGGAACTCCCTGTGCAAAGACCCTGAGGCAGGAAAGTGCTTCCATCTTTTATCCTTGTCTGTCTCTTAGGCCTCTGTCGGATAACACTCAAAAGTGTCTGCATTATCAAACACTGTTTTTAAATATAAAGTTTGTTTATTTTGAGAGAGAGAGAGCACAGGCAGGTGAGGGGCAGAGAGAAGGAGTGACAGAATCCCAAGCAGGCTCCGAGCCACCAGCACAGAGCCTGATGTAGGGCCTGAACTCATGAACTGTGAGAGCATAACCCGAACTGAGATCAAGAGTCGGACACTTAACCGACCGAGCCACCCAGGTGCTTTTTTTTTTTTTCCTTAAATAAAGTTTATTTATTTACTTTGAGAGAGAGCGAGCACAACAGGTGAGGGGCAGCACTATCAAACACTTAATAAATGTTAGTGTTCGTCCCTTCCTTCTGTGTGACCTTCTTCCTGTGTTGAAGTCAGCCCCTTTGTCTCTCCTGCAGTCTCCTCCTCGGCAGGCTAACCGTCCCCAGCGCCTCTCAGTGTTCTCCTGGCACGTTCTGGAATGAAATGGGGGAAATGTTCACAAATTATTTTTACACACTTATTTAATAATATCAGGTAAATATTTTGTGAACTGTATTGTGCGTTTTACCAGTGATGATTATCAGTCCGGCTTTTGTCCCCCTGTGAATAGACTCAAAATTTACTACACATGTTACTGTTTAAAGTATGCCAAGTCTGAAGACCCACTGTTAATCCCATTACTCCTCCAGCCATCCCTGTGGTTTTTCTGTACTTTATTGAGTGCCTGTTTCTTTTATATATAATTGAAATAAATCGAACCCTAGCTTTACCCTACGTCGCTGCTTCTGCCTTTCCCTGCATGTAATTAAGAACTCTTCTAAGCATTATTTTTAATGACCCCATCATTCCATCGTATAAGTGAACTAAAGTTTATTTGCCCATTTTTCTTTTGAGAAAGATTTTTCTATTAGATCATCATAACTCACATGTTCAGCTCTAAGTGCAGGCACATCTGGTTTTCAGATTATTTATATAGATCAATTCTTAGAAGTAGGTGAAATGGTATTACCATTAAGCCCCTGGTACACAGAAATTTTGTTCTGTCTTTATTTTATTTATTAAAAAATTTTTTTACAAATATTTATTTTTGAGAGAGAGAGTGTGTGTGTGTGAGCAAGGGAGGGGCAGAGAGAGAGGGAGACCCAGAATCCGAAATAGACTCCAGGCTCTGAGCTGGATGTGGGACTCAAACCCATGGACCATGAGATCATGACCTGAACTGAAGTCAGATGATTAACTGACTGAGCCACTCAGGCGCCCTGGTTCCGTCTTTATGGATGATATCTCTTTTATGGTTATCTTAGCAGAGATTTGGCCTAAAGTGCAGGCCTCCCGAGTTCTAGTCCATAGCTAGAAATTATGATAAACTAAAGTGGTATTTTATTTATTTATTTTTTTAAATCTGGGTAATGCTGCCCTTGTAGAATGAGTTTGGAAGCTTTCCTTTCTCTTCTGTTTTTTGGGAGGTTTTTTGGTTTGTTTGTTTGTTTGTTTTTGAATAATTTGAGAAGAATAGATATTTACTCTTCTTCCAGTGTTTGGTAGACTTTATCTGTGATGCTATCTGGTCCCGGGAGTTCTTTGTTTACTGAATCGATTTCATTCTTCCTGATGCGGTTTTGGAAGGTTATGTTTCCAGGAATTTATCCTTTTTTTTCTTGGTTGTCCAATTTGTTGGCGTATAGTATAATGGTATTTTCTCATTTAAGAAAGGACTTTAGGGGCGCCTGGGTGGCTCAGTCAGTTAAGCATCTGACTTTGGCTCAGGTCATGATCTCGCAGTTTGTGAGTTCCCGTCCCGCTTTGGGCTCTGTGCTGACAGCTCAGAGCCTGGATCCTCCTTCAGATTCTGTGTCTTCCCCTCTCTTTGCCCCTCCCATGCTCATGCTCTCTCTCTATCACTCAATAATATATAAAAATGTTTAAAAAAAATTAAAAAAAGAAGAAGAAAGAACTTTATTATGGGGCACCTGGGTGGCTTAGTCAGTTAAACATCTGACTCCTGGTTGCAGCTCAGGTCATGATCTCACGGTTTGTGAGTTTGAGCCCCACCTTGGGGTCTGCAATAACAGTGCAGAGCCTGGTTGGGATTCTCTTTCTCTCCCTCTTTGCCCCTCCCCTGCTCATGCTTGCTCGCTCTCTCTCTCTCTCTCTCTCTCTCTCTCTCAAAATAAATAAAACTTAAAAAAATTTTTTTTAGGGGTGCCTGGGTGGCTTGTTTGGTAAGTGGCCAACTTCAGCTCAGGTCATGATCTCACAGTTTGTGAGTTTGAGCCCCGCATTGGGCTCTCTGCTGTCAGCGCAGAGCCCACTTCGGATCCTCTCCCCCCCCCAATAAATTAAAAAAATTAACAACATTGTTTGGATAATTTATTTTGTGTTTTAAGACTGGCCATTAAGTCCAGGGAGGAATGATACATACAAGTATGAAAAGAGTTAAATAAAGATAGGAAGTATTAAATGACTACATTAAAGGTTTCTGTAAAGAAACAGATTATGTTTATTCTTAGCCCTTTGAGCTGTTCAGTAATCACTTACTTAGTGCCTGCCCCGTGCCAAGCCCTGCTGAGTTTTCCAGGTACAAAACAAAGATCTTTGAGTAAGAGTCTGCTTTAAACTTAGCATTTCTCATTTCAGCCTTTTCCTTTGAAGTGCAAGCCTAGACTACAAGCTCAACAGTGTAACTAACAGAGGCAGTGTTTTTACACTTCTCAGATGATTTTCATCTACATCTTCACGTGAGCCTCACAGACCAACTCTGAGAAGTAATCAGGGCAGAGAAGCTAGTTTGGAGTGTCCACGGGGAGCTCGTTTGGTTAGCGGTGGCCATGGAATTTGAAATCGGGTCCTGATTTCACATTTTCTCTTGGTTCTCTTATGCCAGTTCCTACCACTGTGATCTTTCTCTCTCTCTTTTTAAAATTGAGATAAGATATAGCGTTTGGTAAGTTTAAGGCATGCAGCTTGTTGAGTGGATGCATTTATGTATTGCAGTATGAACTCCATGATCTCTTGACCCCTTAATAATCCGAACCAGCAAAAGAACTTACCTTTTCTCCAGAATTACTCTCTCTTGATTTTTCTCCCTCTTCTTATCTGCTATTACCCTTCCATCACATTGTAGCCAGAGTAAATTTGCTGTCTTCTTAGGGGGCAAAACCCTTCTTTTTATGGTTTTGTGTTTAGAACCAAAAGTTTGGATTATAGTGATCTCCCCGTTTTTGTGATTTTTTTTTTCTATTGTTTTTTACTAGATCGTTTCACGGTTTTATCCTAGTTTGCCTTCCTTACTAAACCAGAATGGATCTTATATAGAGAGAGAATTTTGTCTTTATTTATTTTTTAAGATTTTATTTTTAAGGAATCTCTGCACCCCGCGTGGGACTCAGACTCACACCCCAGAGGTCAAGAGTTGCGCGCCCCTCCCACTGAGCCAGCCAGGTGCCCTACGGGAGGATTTTTTAGTTTTTTCCCCCTCCCACATTTCAAGAGATGGATGTCAGTTCTCATGCCAATTCATACCCCCTCTCCCTCGTAGCTCCTGTAACACCTGGCTAAACGGGTCATGTTTAGTTTACCAGTTAGTCTGCCGGTTTGACTCGCTCAGCCTTATTTTCTTTCCAACTCTAGACATGGTCTTTACGTCAATCTCTGAAGATTTTAGAGAAAAGGACAAGTATCAAAAGATTTAATACGTTCCACGATACCCTTTTCCTCCTTTGCTCTTCTAGCTATGAAGATAAATAGTTGGGTTTTTGCTGTTTTCGTGTGTCCAGTGCCTGTCAGGCACTTGGTTTCCCTCCGCCGCCGCCTGGAGGGTGTGGGGCTAGGGCAGTTCTTTGTTTTCCAGTTCACATTTTCTAGCACTAATGGCAGGAAAAATCAAAACAGGTAAAAACTTCTATTCGGGTAAAATTTAAGATAGTTTTCCTTGAGGTCGAATTTGAAGTAGAAGAATCTTCATCTCTTTCCACTTCGAAGATAATATCCACTTGATAGATATTTTTACTAGTATATATAGAAGCCTATTAGGATAACAGGAAATTGACATCAGAGTAATGTAACGAAATTAAATGAAAATTATTTCTTATTTTGGATTACTATTATTTTTATACAAGTGAACTTACTACTGAATTAGAACACCACAAAGAATGTTTTGAAGCCCAGTAACCCAGGGGGAAACAAACATACCAGACTTTTTATTACAGTAATTACTTTATCCTCACTGTCCATTAATTAGATTGTCGCACAACCAGGAAAAAAAAAACTAGGTAAGTTCATTGTTTTAATTAAGCATTAGTTGGTTTTTGGTAAGTTATATTTAACATCCCAATTAGAATTCTGTTCTCCATATTTTTATTACATTTTCTGTTTTTGCTTTCTACTCGTAGTGTTTAAAATTCAATAAGATGTTAAGAGATAAGCCAGACATGTGGACTATTACAGAAGCCTAGGAGATTTAGTTAATCTGACCTAGATGTTCTTTTGATGATTGAGGTTTATAATGTGAAAACAGTTCTCAATTTCAAAATGAAACACAGGAATATCTGTCATATGAGCTGCCCCGCCGGTGACAGGCAGATTAATCAGCCACAAAAAGCAAGAGTTTACCGTGAAAGTTGGGCTGTTTAGATGGTTGGCATTTGGATCAGCGATAACGTGGAAAGTCATAGACGAATGAATGTAGTCCCCGCATTTTGCCTTCTTCTAAAGAGAACCGTCCAGAATTTGTGCTAGGGCTTTTTGGATTCGTTGGATTTCATTCGGTTTCATTTTCAGTGTAATGCATGTGAAACAAAACAGGTAATTAGGTGAGAAAACCCTTGAGTAGAAATTGCGCGCAAATGTAAAGTTTAGTGATATTTGAGACTGTATTTAAACGAGTAGTTTATTCAGCATTTCGTTCTCGTAGCCCCACATGTGCGCACTTGCACAGTTGGAATGAGAACACTTACACAGCTTCTGCCGTGCCGGCTTTTCTGTCATTCTGCCAAAACTCGGAGGTGTTAGTGTCTGCTTCAGTTCTTAATTTAACATTGTACAATATCATTTTAAGAGATAAAAAATAATGAGGACTTACAAATAAGAGATCAGATTTGAGGGGTACCTGGTTTAGTCAACAAAGCGGAGTGGAGAAAGCAGTAAAGGTACCTCCTCTACACTGGAGCAGCCAGGGCTAATGAGTATGTAGTTTTCTTATCATAATGCTGTGATTGAAATGTAGTATTTAATGGGGAAGCCCTCTTACAGATGATGAAAATACTATAGTTAGAGTGACAAATCCTTGGAATTATGTGTGAATTGGTTTGCCTTTCATTCCAGTATCCAGAATTGTAAAATACTTCCTTTGCAGCCAGAGTTATTGACTAACCCTTAGTAATTTCTGATTGAGGCTATAACCCGTGTCTCCGGAATTAAAGTAAACTAAGACTATGAAGTAGTAAGTTACCTAGCTCTTTAAACATTTAGTTTTAGGTCCTAGGCAGACATTCGTGGTAGTCAGTACTTTTTGACCACGAAATTTTACAAAGCATGTTAAAAGAAAAAGTAAAAGCTATTGGTTTCTTGTTGTGATAATGGCTCATAAGTTTGTGTGATGTTAATATTTTTTGCTTCTTGAGTCCATTGCGATCTCTGAAAGTGTGCGTGTGTGTGATTGGACATATTTTGGAGTTGAGTTAGTTCATCAAGTCAAGGTTTCTTTTGGAACGGAAGAATGCCTAACCATTTTAATATTTGAAGATTTATGGACTGGAAATTGACCTGCAAAGCAACATTCTGATGTAACTCGAATCTTCTAGATACTGGTTAAATATAGGTTACAATTTATGCTGTTCTAATCCTAAAAGTCTTTGATAACTATGGTATTAAGTTATAGGGTTTTTTTTAATTATATGTTTGGGAAGGAAGCAGCAAATTCAGTAGAAGGAAAACTATCTGTCTTTGAGGGAAAATTAACATTTAGCGAAGCTTTATCTCATATGCTGTATGGTTATTTTATTTTATAGACTCCAGGCATCAGAGCTCGGTCTTCGAGACTTCAGTGGTTTTGTGATAGATGTATTTCAAGTAATCAGGTTTGTGTTTAATTTCTGGTCTCAAGCACTTAAAACTGTGAGTGGAAAGCACCTGTCCTACACGTCATATGAGCTTTTGGGGATTTCGGGACATACGGCATTCTTAATGCAAGCAGCGTTACCTTGGTTGTTTTCCAAATAAATGGTAGCTTAATTCTTGTTCCTGAGGCAGAACAAGCAGTAGAATCCCTAAAAATTTTAATCGGGGCCCTGAAGATTTTCCCTCACTTTGTCCTAGCTGTTGGCTTGAGCAGGCTAACCTTGTTTCTTTGGCAGTGTAAATCCGCTTCCGTCCTTAGTGACCAGAGCACTTGCTTGATGGGACTCCAAGTGGAATTTCTACTTTCCCTCTCCGCCAGTGCAGATATCTGTTCATATCCTGCCAAGTAAAAGCCACGGGGAGAGGAGTGTAACATTTGGGTGGAGGAATATTCTTATTAATAAACAGAGGGTGTGCTCACTCTACCCTCCACCCCAAGTATCTTTGAGTTCTTCAAAATGCATCTTCATGGAGGTTCCCTGGTTAGATGATTGTTCATGTTTTGTTCTTGACTGCAGAGTCCTTCAGCTTTTTAACTTAAATTTTTTTAATTGTGGTAAAATACATCTAACAAAATTGATCATTTTAGCCATTTTTAAGCATTAATTACATTCACGCTCTTCTACTCGGGCCTTTAAATTTTGACATGAAGTTAATCTGCCCTTTGGGTAAAGCTTATGTGAAGGATTATTCAGCTGCTATTTGTGAACTATGAAATATATGCTTTACACAGTCTAGGTCCATCTGTTGATCTTATTTTTCAGGTCGAAACTCTAGAAAAGTTAGTGGAGCTAACACAGAAGCTATTCGAATGTGATAGAGACCAGCTGTATTACAGTCTACTAAAACTATATAGTAAGTAACCTCTTCCTCATGTTTTCATCTTGCGACGTTTATTCTGTTGAAAGCAGGTGCCAGAACGGAGTATTAGGAAGGTCCAGGGATTGTCAAATGTGGAGTCTTCAACAGAGGCTTAAGTGGAGACCAGATTGAATTTTATCACAGAATGTTACATGCTATCGCTAGACACCGTACAATGGCCATAATTTCTGACAGTCTTACTGCAGTCGTGAGAAGATGAGAAAAGTCTTCATCAGGGCCCCAGAATTTAATGGGACTTTTAGAGGAGAGACTAGTTTTTTTCTTCTTATTATTTAAGTGCTCTAGTAGGCTTACCAGTCAGTCACTTCTATAAATAGCATAATCCTTGACCTGTTCATGTGTACAAGATCTTTTTCCAGAAGAATGCACATTGATGTACAAACTCATTGCCAATTTCGTAAAATGTGATTTTATCATAATGTGGTTTTGACTGCTTCTGTATTATAGGCATTTCCTTGTATTGCATTACCTACAAATAACTTCATTGGGTGGATGCACTAAATTTACCCAGCCAATCTCCTAATGCTAGACGCTGGAATAGAATTCCATTTCCCATGTTATGAAATAGCGCTGCATTAACCATCTGTGTGCCGTAATCTTTGTGCACACCCCTAGTTGTTTCTTTGTACGGGATTTATATTTGTGTTCTGAGACCTTTGATCTCTATTACCAACATTACTCTAGTGTGTTGATTCCAGTTTATACATCTGGGAACTTTTCTGTCTCTTTTAGGGTATTTGGGTGGAGAGGAACAACACTTAGAATAGTCAGTGACCTGACCTCCCCTCCTCTCCCCTCCCCTCCCTTTTTTACGTCATAGGTGTTTGATCTAGAGTGTTTTCTTTTTCTCATGGGAAATGTTCCTTCACCAAACACCATAGACAGCAGCGAATAAGTTAGTTCGTATGTCTTTTTGGATTTGCATTTACTATCCTTTGAAGCTTTGTCTTCTATGTTGAATGGTATAAATAAGACTTGGCTTAAAATTTATATTTCAGTTGTTGGCCTCATTGAAGTACACACTTCACTATGTAATTCTTAAAATTAAAGTTCTTTTTTTTTATGTTTTATTTATTTTTGAGAGCAGGAGAGACAAAGCCTGAGCGGGGGAGGGGCAGAGAGAGAGAGGGGGAGACACAGAATCCGAAGCAGCTTCCAGGCTCTGAGCTGTCAGCACAGAGCCAGACGCAGGGCTCAAAGTCACAGACCGTGAGATCATGACCTGAGCCGAAGTCAGCCGCTTAACTGACTGAGCCACCCAGGCGCCCCAAAGTCTTAAAGTTCTTAAAATTCGGTTCTTTGGTTTGAATGAATTCTGGCACAGAGTACTGATGTTGTAATTGAATATGCATTAGAAAACTGACCTTGTAGGAGTTCAGTCCTCATTGGTGGATTATAACCTGTATTCATTTAGGTGCTAGTTCTTTCCCTTCTCCCCTCCCTTTTCTTCCTTTTGAGAAAGTTGCATACTTTTATGAAGACTTGAAAAGAACAAAAACCCTGAATTTATGTTTCCACACAAGTCCCAGCATTTAAAGTCTTCCCCATAGAAGACCCTAATCCCTTACTGTGTGGGCATTGAGGAGGTAGCACCCTGTGGAGAGTTAGGCCCGTGACCAGGACTAGCTACACGGAGTGAGAGAACAACTGGAAGAATGTACGAGGTATGGTACTAGTCCGGGGAAGGCGGAAGTAGCCAGCCTCACCGACTTCTTCTTCTGTGCAGACGACCTTTGGCGATGTTTTTTTAAAAAGAAAGAAAGAAAAGAAAAAAACAACTTCTAAATACATCTTAGAATTTCCTTTAGGGATAAGCAGTCTCTGAGGTTTATCACAGTGTTTCTCCTTCAACCCCTCTTTTGCTCTGTTTGACACCTCCCTCCAGTTTTTTGCTCTGTATATGAGCCAACAGTCTGAAGAGCACGGCGATGCGAGGGTGGCCTCTTGTGAGGCTGGAAGCCAGAGGGATATTTATAACAAAGTATACTTTTTAACCCGGTTCGTGTACTTCATACTTTTGTAGTGCGATAAGTAGATACCGTGGTTGCGATAACCCCAGTCCCTCCCTTTCTGGAGAATAAAGCAGTGCTCTTCTTTTGCTGACCCCCTCTTTCCCTTTTGCCTTCTGACTTAGACCACTACTTAAACCATGTTAAATAATTTATAAAGCACTATGGACTCCGTTTGAGAAGAAATACATAATATGGAATGGTATAGGAGATGTGGTCCTATCGTACTTGAAAAATCCTATTTCAGATTGTGGATTTCTGAGAAAGTAATTTGTCTGACCTACTGGAACTTTTTATGAATTCATTCTTTCTCATGGTGTAATTTGAGTCTTTGAAAGCAATCGGCCTGATTATTTTGGGATATTCGTTGAAGAGCAGTTTTGTTTTGCTTTAAAATAGCCTCCCCCACCCGCCTCACGCACTTCATGTCGTGAATTACAGCACGCTACAGAAACAAGCACAAAACAGCGATACCCAATGCTCAGTGGTTTATGATAGCCAACATTCACGTAACTATAATCTGGATGAAGAAAAAGAAAATGAAACTTTTCATACCTTTAAATATTAGCTGTACTAAACACATTTCATTTTCTACTTACTCTATACAGTATAATGTCCATAGGTGATCTGTTAAAAAGAATCTGTCATGATTTAAATTTTAGTTCTGTCTTATATCCTTTGTAATATCACCTTTCATGGTGATAGTCTTGCAAAATTAGTTCCTAAGACCTCTAACAAACATGAATGAAGCGGCCCCCCGCATCTGCATGATGAACACACTATTATTTTGAAATGACAGTATTTTTATCTTCTTATTGAATGTTTTCTTTATATTCCAAACATGTCGATTTCTTTGTACATATATACAGATATTTTATTATTTGTACACAGTATTGGAAAACAGAACTGCTTTATGTTTGTTTGTAATTTTGTCTTAAAGTGTTTACAGATCGATTTTTAAAACACCAGCATTTTCATTTTAGCGTGTATTCTACCTCAGAAGTGATTTATGTGCCTTTTTTTTTCCCCAAGTACTTCTGGCCGTTGACATTTCTTTTCACACTGTGTGGGTGCCTCTCATTATTATACAAACAAGGCATGAGCATATTCCAAATTACTAAGGAGTCAAGCAGTACAGTAGTGTACAGAACAAAATGCGGAACCGTCATTCGGGTCCACCCCTCAGAAGCAACTTGTCCGTTAGCTAACCTTCCAGTTTTTTCTCTGTATATTTGTATCCATATAATTTTTACCTGTATACCTATTATTTCGATCGTTTTATCCTCTACGTTATGTTCATAGTCTACATTATGTTCTGTGGCTTCCTTTTTTGCTTAATATGAAACAAACTCACCGAAAAGATCCGTGCCTTTTCTCTCTTTAATTACCAAATTTCAGTGCCGGTGTCCTTGGAACCTCCAAAGTTGACTGTTGATTTTTTTTTTTTTTTGATGAGTTCATATTTTAAAAACATATTTGTCTTTCAGTTTATGCGGTCATTATTCTTCTAGGTGCTCCAATTGTTCTGTCTTTAGTGTTGGCTCCTAGGTCATAGGACACCGCTCGCTAGCCTCGGGTTGTTTTCAGGCAAAACAAGACAGTCCATACTGGGCGTAGTGCGGTCCCTGTCCCAGGATGTGTAGAGACCATCATTTGGAAATTGCCCCCTCCGATCAGTAATCTGTGAAAACTTTCCGACCTTAACTAAAACCCCAAACTAGGTATTTTCGTCTCTTAGTTCAGTACCATAGCGGTTGCGCATGCGGTGACACCTGTTGTTACACACGGGTCGTATCGCCGTAAATTACAGTCCCGCAACAGTGTGTACTCTGGTACGATCACTAGTGGTGTCCGGAATTGTCGGTCTTGTAGCCTAACGGTCTGGAGGCTGTGTAGTGGTCAGTCCTCTTGTTCTTTAAAGAGGGCGAGCCAAGAGCGCCCCGATGGCGATGATGGGATTATAGAGGCAGAGTGTCCATTCCCTGGCCACAGCCCAGGTGACAAGTAGGATTGCTTGGTAGAGGGATTTTAAGCCCCAGAGGGATATTCTACAAGAGAGGCATGGCCTTTCTGTGCCTTTGTGTTTGCACACAGGTGCAAATGTTGGTACACTGACTAGTTTGCCTCAAATTTTTGTTATGTATTTTGTGACCCGGGTGTATTTCCAAGTTTTTTTCCCTTTAAACCAAAAAAGCGCGCGTGTGTGTGTATGTGCACGGAAATGGAAATGACTGAGTCGTCTCATGCTATAACCACTCTCTAATTTTCATGTATTTTGAAATATTTTCTTGTATAAGTTGCTAGTCCATTTTAATTAAAGGTGCATCTCTGTAATATCTTGTCCTCCCAAACTGGAAGTTTCCACACACTTGGGCCATGTTTAGAAGAAAACTGTCTTCCTCAAATTCTTACAGTTGAAGGCACAGAGTTGTAATCCTCCATGTGTCTTCTCCTCGGTGTTGGGAGTAGTTATGCTAGCTTAGAAATGAATCTCTTAGCAGTGCTGTTTCCAGTTCTTGGAAACCTTTCCTAACTGTGTCTTGCACAGTCCGCAGTACTCTTTGGCAGGGAACAGAAGTGTTCCACCTTTTCTCTTCTAGGGAATTAAAGATCCTGGAGCTTGGTGTTTTGTTTTTAATGTATTTAATTCAATTAGTTTCATATCTTCACGTAATTGAAAAGTTACTATTGAATTTTCCATTACATAAGAACAGTCTAATGAAGGATAAGCATAATTAGCTTATGAGAGTCTTGTTTTGAAAATAGATCATAAATTTAAGCATTTTATATGCAACTAATTTTATTCTCAAAGTGTGTCCAAAATCACTGCAATCTGTGTATGACCTGGTGACATTTTCCCACTTACTACCCTTTTCTTTTACTTAGGTTTCTGATGGAGCATGAATGTGTTTTGTTTTTCTTCCTTGAGTTTTTTACTTTTAGCAGTCATTAAGTTATCTAAAAACTTAGCTTTTCAGTTGGAGGGGTCAGGGAAAGTCTAGGAAAATCCCATTAGTTTTAGTATTTTGGAATTCCTGAGAAACATTTATTTATGTTTTCTGGAACATTTTGTGCTCTGAAATAACCCCTTTCCTAGAGCCGACTGTATACCATGAAGATACTCTTCATTCGAATTTGAAAATTTAAAAAACACTTATAACGGAGTGTTTCTTTGTGCTTAATAGTTGTGTTGAAGTTAATTAGTGCCATGATATTCTTCATATTTTGGTCTAGTTTTTCACAAGCAAAAGTTTATTATATTAAATGACTTCGACTTTTCTCTTTTTAAAACCCATTAGAAGGTTTTAAAATAAGGTCTTGATTATTAAATTTTTGCTATTCGTGAAGACCCGGTTACCACATAAAAGGAATACCACATATTCGTTCAATACGAAGGAATCTGCCTATTTCCTTCCAACAAACTCCCCTTACCCCGTAATACTTGTAGTCCGATGGCATTATTGGTTGGGGTGAGACTATCTGTCACACGATGTCATAGACATTCTTTGAGTCCGCAAAAGAGACCGAATTCTCCCTGTTCAACTACGTGAAAAGCGATTGTTGATTTGTCCCTTTTGAGGAAAATCCTACATCTGGGCACTTTCACCCACGTTAGACTTTCAGCTGTGTATCGTACTGCGTACATGTACCCATCGCCTTTCCAGAGTCTCCCGGACATTGTTGAATTGTTACCTATTTCTGATTTTGAGTTCATCAGTGGACAACTTCTCAGTTACTTTAAAAAGGTTTTCAGAATATGTAGTGAAGGATAGGAGGCTTGTTGTTATTCTTTAATAGGTAAGGGATTTCTATCGAAAATTCAAAAGGTATACAGAAAGAAGTCTTCCCGCCTTGGGGGCACAGTCATCCTATTCCTTTTCCTGGAAGCAGTTATTTGGGGGTAAATGCTTACGATTCCACATCAGATAGGAGGAAATTCTAAACATTCTTATGAATTCTCCTTCGTCTGTTCCTTAATTTCTGCCTAATCAAATTTTACAGAAGTAAACGGTGACTGGCAAAGAGCCGATGCTGTCTGGAATAAAATGCAAGAAGAAAATATTATTCCCCGTGCAAAGACATTAAGACTGTTAGCAGAAATCCTCAGAAACAATAATCAGGAGGTTCCATTTGACGTGCCTGAGGTAATTTGTGTTTCACCCGTAAGCGTAACACGTTTTGTTGTCAGTATAACATCAGAGCATAGATGAGCCCGGTCTTAGACTGAAAGGATCACTGTGCATACCAGGTTTTGTTTAACTGAAGAATTTTATTTTTAAGTTGTGGTACGAGGATGAAAAGCACTCCCTGAATTCATCGCCACCTTCACATGAAGAAACGAATATCCAGAAAAATCTATTGAATGCCTGCCAACGAAGGAGAAGCAAAGGTAAACCCGTACCCTGGCGGGGGGGGAGGGGGGGGGGTTCTTCATTCTAATAGCAACATGAGATCTAAGCCCATCTAACAAATTTGAAGTGCTCTAAGACAGAGATGGAGCTCGTATAAATTACTTCCTTTATTCCTTAAATTAACAAAGACATTTTGGGGTAGTTGGGGAAACTTAAATATCAACTGAGTAGTAGACAACAATAAGGAATTACTTTTTTTTTTAAGTTTATTTTTTGTTTTTAGTAATCTTTATATCTTGCGTGGGGCTTGAACTCATGACCCTGAGATCAAGAGTCGCATGCTCTTCCGACTGAGCCAGCCAGGTGCCCCATCTCGTTTTTATTAGATACGATAGTGGTATTACAGTTTATAGGACAGTGTCCTTAGGTGTTGAGATCTATAACGAAGTATTGAGAGATGAAAAAAAAATCAACATATCTATAACTTGTTTTAAAATATCTAAGCCATAAGGAACAAAGGTAAAGCAAATCTGGTAAAATGTTAATGATAAATGTTAGAGGTAGCTGATAGGTATATGGAAGGGTCCATTATACTATTCTTTATATTTTTCTGTACATTTGAAATTTCTTATAATAACTAAAATAAGCATACATCTTATCAAAAATTATGCTTTGAAAATACCATGATCATGAATGTTTTTTGGCAAATGTAT
Organism: Paguma larvata; assembly: GCA_030068075.1. NCBI lineage: Eukaryota > Metazoa > Chordata > Mammalia > Carnivora > Viverridae > Paguma > Paguma larvata. The sequence continues at coordinate 74,223,101 of CM057836.1, forward strand.
TTATTGTATATTTTGTTTTTATCTGAAAGCCAAAATTGGTTAGGGCTTTAACCACCATAATAGGACATGTTGAAGCGATCAAGCACTATTTCAAGCTTAGAGGCAGGCCATGAGTCCTGTGTCTTGCTTTTCTTCCTTTTCTCTAGCGGTAAACTTTCCTGACGTGCCATGCCTACTACCTTTATGACTACTTTAAAATTTTTATGACCCTCTTGAATGCTCTGATAGCCGCTTGCCTATTACATTATAGACATTTCCATTTAGACTTCATTGTACTCTTTCAAAATCATATATTACTGTTGTTTCCCCTTTTTTGTTGTTAATTTTTCTCCATAGCATCCTAGCTTGCTCTTTAATTTCTTCATTTTTTTTAAATTTTTTTTTATTTTTGAGAGAGAGAGACAGAATGTGAGTGAGGGAGGGAGACACACACACAGAATCTGAAGCAGGCTCCAGGCTCTGAGCTGTCAGCACAGAGCCCGATGTGGGGCTCGAACCCACGAACCACGAGATCATGACCTGAGCCGAAGTTGGACGCTTAACCGACTGAGCTACCCAGGTTGCCCCTAACTGCCCCTAACATAACTTTCTTCAGTTATGTGTGGATTTTCAAGTATGCTTTGTGATACTTAAACTGTTATGTAGGTTTTTTTTTTTTCATTTCAATATTGATACTTTTGAACTCTGTTTAGTAGAAAGGAATCCATTTTGAAATTTATAATTTCCTCTTAGTTCTTAACAGAAATTTTGTGACACTGACATAAAGTGTAGAGGGTCATGAAGAGTCATTTTATCCTTTCTGTCATTTTCCTTTGCTACATACTCACTCTGTACATCCTTGAGTCCTTACCTTTTATATAGTAGACCTAAATATAAAATTAATTATGATCATCAATACTGTTTAAATATTCCAGTGGAATTTTTATTTGACTGAAATGAATATGAAATTAGTATGTAGTTACTTTTTGAAGACTCGAGAACTCCTTCATATATTACCTTTTTAAAAATTGTTGTTTTGGCGGCGCCTGGGTGGCTTAGTCAGTTAAAGCATCTGACTTCAGCTCAGGTCGTGATCTCGCAGTTCATGGGTTTGAGCCCCACGTCAGGCTCTGTGCTGACACCTCAGAGCCTGGAGCCTGCTTCAGATTCTGTGTCTCCCTCTCTCTCCGTCCCTCCCCTGCTCATGCTCTGTCTCTCTCAAAAATAAATAAACATTTAAAGAAAATTAAAAAAGAATCGTTTTTTAGTGAAAGCAGTTAACTAAATAGATGTAATGTAGTGAAGATATAATGTAGTGATTATAAACTTAGAGATATACCCCTATTCTGGTTTTAGTAAATTTACATTTATCGTACTGGTTTTATCCTGTTAATTCTTCAGAGTTTTTATTTACAAATCTCAGGATTTGAATGCTTAGAAAAATATGAATACTTTGAAATTCGAATACTTTGCATAATAGTACTTTATCGAATTTCTGATAATTTAGCTTCCTTACTGACTTTCACACCAGAAACCTGTGGTGAATGAGTGTGGCACTTTACAATGATGGCCCCTTCCTTCCTCCATCCTTCCCTCCCTCCCTCCCTCCCTCCCTCCTTCCTTCCTTCCTTCCTTCCTTCCTTCCTTCCTTCCACTAGTAGAGAATAATAAACAGAGCCATACCAATTTCTTACAAATGACTACAGTTTTAGAAAACAATTAGTAAGATTTTCTAGATTGTTTTGTTAATCTTAAATATTTGAATGATACTTACTGTATATTTCTGTTCAGCAAACCAAGCTCGTTGAGGAGTAGACAATAATTGCACTGCGTTTAACCTCTTAGCTCCCTTAAAAGGGAGCACTGTGTATGGAATGACAGATTTTATCTGTTAAACCTTGGTTCAGATGCAGATATTAATGTCATACCTTTTCTCTTTTGTTTTCTCTGAGTTTAGCTTGAAAGGAGGTTTTTGACATTGTCACTTCAGTTGAAATCAGAGGGCTCATGCAAACTCCCCTAACTTAGCAATACAAGTATAATGTCTGCTTGTTCAGAAACCTCTAAAGTAGCTCCGAATGTTTTTTTGAGCATTAATGTCGTGTTCGCGCCTGACTGTAGGTACTGCGTTTCCTTACATGGAGCCTTATACCCACAGATGTTCGTACGTGGTGGTTCACTTATGCCCCATCTCTATTGTGATTTGTTTACACACACCCGAGAGTGGATTATAGTTTCAGTTCGATGTTTATAGCCAGGCAATTTTATTTCAGAAAAGTGGGTGACTGAAAAGTGTAGTTACTTCTCTTTTGGTAACATCTTTTCATTCACTGACAGTTATTGTGAACAAGTGAAATAAAACTGTTAATCAGTCAAACAAATGTTGCTTAGTTTACTTGTTAGATACCTGTATATTTGAAAATTGTATGTTTTTGTATAAGTCCTGTCGTAGCCAAATAATTTGATCTCCTAATTTTAGAATTATAGGCTATATTCACTTTAATGCTATTGTGTTGAAATGTTAACCATTGTAACCACCCACTTATAGATTAAAGATTGCTTTAAAATGGCATCTTTTGCTCCCCTCAATCTAAATTATACCTGTGGTTTATTTGGACTTTAACACATTTTGCAGTTTAATTTGAAACTGGTATCATCTTTTGACAAACAAATTCAGAAGAGCTCTTTCTCATTTTTTTAAAATTATTTTTAATGTCTTATTTATTTTTGAGAGAGAGAGACAGAGTGCAAGCGGGGAGAGGGGCAGAGAGAGAGGGAGACACAGAATCTGAAGCAGGCTCCAGACTCTGAGCTATCAGCACAGAGCCCGACGTGGGGGTCGAACTCACAAACTGTGAGATCATGACCTGAGCCGAAGTCAGACATTTAACCGACTGAGCCACCTAGGTGCCCCTCATTTTTATTGGCATGAGTATAATTTATGGAGTTTAAAAAAATTAGTACAAAAGTAATTTTAAAAGGAAGTCCTTTCAGGCACCTTCCATGTGGTGGCTTAAGTAGAGTTCCAAAACTGTGACTTTGTGTTTATAAACGTGAGAAGGGTGATGGCCTCTGTTTAGGTCAGCGTGTGTGTGTGTGTTTGTGTGTGTGTGTGTGTGTCTGTGTGTGTTTGTGGGTGTGGAGAGTGGTCCGGTGGGCGAGTATTGAAACAGAGAAACAGTGTGGTTTGGGGGCCATGTCGTAGGGGTTTTTTCCCTCCTTTCTGCCATTTCAGGATAATGTCCTCTCATTTTGTTTTTTTTTTCCTTTATAGATGCATACGGTATTTTCCTGAAAGCACAAAACCAAAACATTGTGCTGGACAATGAAACTTACAGCAGTCTTATAAAATTACTTTTGGAGAAGGATAGCTTCTTAAAAGCAATGCAAGTGAAAAACGTGTAAGTATTAGTCTCTCTATTAAACGTGTCACTTAAAAAAAAGCATCAGCTCTCGTTAGAGTTTTTCTAATGACTTATAGTGGTAGCAGCTGCTTAATTATCCTCACCTACACACAAAAACCCTATGAAATGGTGTTCTGATTTTATGGGTTTCTTTTTAACCTATAAAAAAATAACCTTCCCTGGCCCTGCACAGTGCGGTACCTTTTATTTGCCTAATATAACCTCGCCACTCATTTATGATGTTCATATACAGAAAAGTAATTTCTCTTTCTTCATCATACTCTGTTTCTTGTTCTGTAGCTAGAGCTATGAACCTTTTGTGGTGGGCGGAGCGTAGTAGAATGAAAACACCCAAGGGCTTTGACCTTAGGCAAGGGTGCGGATCTTACGTGAAATTTCTATTGGGAAAATTACCTGCCATCTGTGAGCCTCATTTTTTCTTCTATGTGATGAGTGGATGCTAATAAGACTTACATTAAAGATCTCTTCTAGGTGTCGAAGAACATAGAGTGAAGTAGAGAAAATATAGGTGCTCAACACATTTTATTGATTTATTGGTTTTTTTTTTTAATGTGTATTTAGAGAGGAAGGGGGCAGAGAAAGAGGGAGGGAGAGAATCTCTATCCGCACAAAGCCTGATGCAGGGCTCTGTCTCACACACCACGAGATCATGACCTGAGCCGAAAACCAAGAGTCGGAGGCTTAAGCAACTGAGCCACTCAGGCGCCCCTCACCACATTTTAAATGCCTTTTCTCTTTCCCCTTCTGTTGTGTTTTTTGTTTGATTTTGGACTTCAAAAAAAAAAAAAATCTGTGTGGTGGGGGTGGTAGGGGTTTTGCTTCTCTGACTAGTTCCTCAGAGTAGAATACTTTGTTAATCAGAGCAAGAATAAAGTTTTCTTATCTGGTGTGTCAGGTGATGGCCTCTGATGTCTTATCCCCAAGGAGTTAGCATGAAAAGTTGAGCCATTAACCAAAAAGGGCCTAGGAAGGAATAGAATCACAGTCACCGGCTCTGGACTATAGACCTGTCCTGGTGATGAGTCGGTAGCCTTATTTTCATTGGCAAAGGTCAGCCTTTTTCTAGTGTATGACAAGTTCTGAAATCATCTCTCTTGGCTCAACTTTGACCTTCAAAATTTTGAAGTCACAGTACTTTTGGAATATTAGAATCCTGAATAGAAAGTGGATGCTTGGCATTCTTGCAATTTGCTGGAAAATTCGGTATTACTGCCAGTGTTGTGTTAAAGTTATGCACCACAGGGCCATATTTAGTGTTTGTATTTCATTATATTTTGAAATATGTATCCGACTGTACTCATCTGTGGAAATACATAACATACACACAGCTACTGTGTCTATATGTGAACAGTATATATAGATGTATATAAACAAGTATAATATATACTTATCTACACACATGCACACCATATATATCTATGGTCTTCAACCATCATTTTTGCGTCCTGTATCAAGGACAGTCGCACTAAGACTCTTTGAAAGTTCAGGTTTTTAATCTATTCTGTACCCCATTTGTGTGTTTACTTGGTTGCTAATTAAATTACATATCTCCAGAATACTTGAGACATGCTCAATTAGTGACTTGGAAAATTTTACATTGAACCACCTATCGCCATCTGCAATCATTGAAGTCATCAAGGGGATATGGGTTTTTCCTAAAATTACTTTTCTCAGAAAGTTATCACCTAAACTCTCTATCCTAACACTGCCCATAGTAAACAAAGGCATTCTGAAGCAGTAGTGACTTGGGAGGAAAGGGAGGCAGCGTAAGAGAAGAACATTTTGTGTTGTGAACTGGGTGTGATTAAGTGAGAAAGAGAGAGAGTGCCAGAGCACGAGCAGGGGAGGGGCAGAGAGAGAGAGGGAGACACAGAATCCGAAGCAGGCTCCAGGGCTGAGCTGTCAGCACAGAGCCCAACGTGGGTCCTGAACCTATGAACTGTGAGATCATGACCTGAGCCAAAGTCAGACTCTTAACCAACTGAGCCAACTAGGCACCCCAAAAGATTTTTTAACTTTTAGTTCTGGGGTTGGTCACAGAGATCTCTGAAATTCCCCAAGGTACAGATTGTAATTTTTTCTCATTTTAATTGGGCTTGTTCTAGAATTGTGAACCTCACTCCCGCTGCTCACCCCAAACATTGATCCAGTCCATCTTACTCAGTCCATTCACCCAGCAATGATTTGGGACCCAGGAATCTGCATTTTACTAAACACCCCAAGTGATTCAATAATCACATGTCAAACATTTTGATCATATCCATTAGTAATGAATTGTACTAATGTAGCACATGCTAAGTACATAATAAAATATACTTAGAAAATAGAGGGACACCGGGGTAACTCAGTCGGTCGGGCATCTAACTCTCAGCTCAAGTTATGATTTCGTGGTTCGTGAGATCAAGCCCCCTGTTGGGCTCCGTGCTGACAGCCCAGAGCCTTGCTTGGGATTCTCTACCTCTGTCCTTCTGCCCCGTCCCTCACTTGCATGCTCTCTCTCTCGCTCTCTCTCTCAAATAAATAAATAAACTTTAAAAAATAGACATTTTTCAGAGGAGAAGATTGAAACATAAAGGATTAAACAGTTCTCTTGCCTCCCCCCTCGAGCGCTTATATGGTGTGCACCCCTTTCATTGAAGACCACTCGCTGGTGAGTGGTTTTTCAAACTGCAGTTGTAACCACTAAGGGTCATGGAATCTCTTTAGTGAGACAAAACCAACATTTTGTTTAAACGAAATAGAATAGAAAATATCGAAGCACTTCATGTGGTAAAGATGGTTTTGTGAGTTTCGTTTAGTAGAATGTGCACTAATAGGCCATGTGAAGAGTTTCTTACCCTGTGTGACTGTGGATCCTAAACGAGTGTCGTGAAAGGTGCTGATCTAGAAAATGCTAGAAGGTGCCTGCAAGCACGGCCCTCCTGTTTCCCCTTATGTGCACGACGTTTAAAATACGTGTGGATCTTTCCCTCCTCCTCTGGATCTTCGTGAAGCCATTCTGTTCTCCGAGCGCACTTTTATCTCAGCTGTGTTACCTTCCAGGAGGATTTAGCTGCCTTCCACATGTAACTGGGTGGGCCTCAGAGAGTCCTCGATGCAAAGCCTTACCATGCCTACGCACCTAAACTGGGGGTTGGATGCATATCCCTTCCCTCGAACTGAGAAAACGGTCTGTCGAACTCCGAAGAATTGTCTCTTGGGTTAGATCTACATTGGGTTATTTTGAAAATAACTCTGGCCTGGAACTTCAGAAATGGTCACCGAAGTTCGAGTTTCTAATGAGGTCATCACTTCTTCCAGTTGTGTATCAGTGCTCTGACTAAAAACGAATGGTTGCTTTTTTTTTTTTAATGGCCGCCTTTATTTTAATGTAGTGTGACCAAACGAGCCACCATAGCAAGTGGCAGTGCCCCCGTGTATCTTGGCACTGTTGTTGGCAGTCATAGATGGCAGTCTGTTGTTTCTTTACCTGCGTGATGCCCCTCGTTCAGTCTTCAGAGCAGTAGTTTTCTCTGTGAACTAAGGCATGCAGTCTTTGTTTTCACTGTACCCGCGCTGTACCCTCTGATGTGCTGCAGTTACTTGACCTCTAGTGAGATTTCTTCCTTTTTATTAACGAGGTCGTTTAAACCTTCCCCACGAGTTAGTGGAACCTCAAGAGTAACAGCCACAGCAGCCTTTAAAAAATGAAAGAAGCCAGCTTTCATTTTTAGTCAGAATTCCATTTCCTCAGGTTTCAAAATAAAAATTCAGATCTAACGAATTCTTTCAAGGGAGGGGAAGGGCTTATCCAAAGAGCAGTAAGGGAGATGAATTACTGTTTTCAATCTCTGATAACACTAACCCGTGTTTTTAGGAAGTTGAGATTTCCATTCCTCCTCCACAGTAGCCAGATAGCCACGTGTGGCTAGTGACTAAGGACTGTGTTGGACAACATGGAGAAGGAATATTCCCAGCAGCACAGGAAGTGTGATTTGACAGCTCTGGACTGGATTTTCTTCTATAAAAGGAAAGATCCAAAGCATAGATCAGAAGTAGTTTCCCTTTATTGTCCAACACAGAGATCTCTGCCAGTAACTTTCTGTAGTTGTTTTTTTCTCCCCCCTTTGCCCAGTGTGGAATGTATTTTGGTTGGGATTGGTCAGTGTGTACGTGTGTAAAATATAGATGTTCGGTGTATCCTAGAGCTGGGGAGAATTCCTGTCTTCCCCTGGATCCCCGCTGTCCTAACCGGAGAGAAGAGGCGGCTTCTTGAGATGGGAAGAGATTATTGAAAGAAAACGTTCAGTGTTGATAGTTCACGCTTAACGTCAGTTAAAAGGGAAGTTTTGTTAAGACGTGGTTTCAATGAACCTTAGGTAATATTTTCGCGTAAATATGGTATAATACATGTAATAATGTTGGCTTAAGAAGTGAGCTTAATTTTGTTAGTGTCTTCTGTTTATTTAATCATGCTGAAGATTGAGAAAGTAAATCCTTTCTGCAGTTTATAGTCTCATGCCCGAGTTGTTGACTTAAAAGCTTTGACAGATGGGAACGAAGGAAAAAAGTCAAACTGAGCAATGGGTGCTTTGGTGGGATTAAGGGGATTGGTCGGGTGGGGGATAAGAAAAATCCTGTGCCCGGGGACCGCAGGGGTGAATCTCAGAGGCTGGAAGTGACGGAGAGGCTGGGCTCGTCGCCGTGTCTTTGGAGGATTTTCTTGGGATTGACGAGAATGATTTAGGAGCGACCCTGCTTTTCTCGCAATCTGCTCAGCTTCGATGTTCACGTCGGCAGGCCGGGGTTGTTGGTGGCAAGGTCAGCACCGAGCTTGCTAAGGCAAATGGCCGCGATTGCTTTTGCTCCTCGTGACCTGCGAGGCTTTCCTAATCAGGAGATGAACCCTTGGGGGGCATTAAGGATACTGAAATTTCATCACCGGAGATGTGTAAAACAGTGTAGCAAACAGAAGCCATCCCAGGCTAGGGTTTTTTAATCATGTTGGTTTTAGCCATTAAGTCAAGCGATTTTTGCTCTTGAGTTTTAAAAAGTTGGGGGAGGGGGCGTTGTTTCAAATAAAAAGCCCGGGACAAGATCGTTGAGTGCCATTTTTAATTTTAATGTCACGATGGATTTAGTTCTGCCGTATGCCCACCTTGAAAAACTGTATGTATCTAGACGACAGAAATTTGAAAATTAATCAGCCAAATGATACGGTGTTAGCAATATGCTTTCGTTTATATTTAAAATATACAGCGCCGAAAATAAATGTTCATTTCTGTTGCCGAAAGAATAGTTTTACATTTTATAATTACGGTGAGTGTAGAAAAAAGAGGAAAAAGTATCCCGCTTAGGATACAGCCGAACAATGCAGGGCATGCGGTTATTTTAGTCATCTAATATGTCAGCATTCAAGAATCCGAACCGATTGTTTAAAAAAAATCTCGTACTTTGTTTCTTTTGTTGCTCATTTCCAACTTTGTCATCTGTCAGAATGCAAAAAAAAATTATCCTTCTATAACCATTGACAGGATAACACAAAAGCTGTCTCCAGGTCGATATTTTGCAGCAATATTTTTAACATACGAACAGTAGTTTTTATAATTTCACCTTGGCGCTCAACCATTTATTATCGTATCAGAAGCATGTCAGTAATTCCTTTCTAAATGTCTGCTTCTTTTAGCGCTGAGACCCACATCAAGGGCTTCACACTGAACGATGCTGCCAACAGCCTCCTCATCATAACGCAAGTTAGGCGGGATTATTTGAAAGGTATGTCACAATGCTTGACCTTTACGTCACATTAATGCCTCTGCAGATTTTTCTTGTAACGCCCTTCGAATACTTGGATAAAGGAGTCCATTTAGCAAATTACCTGCTTATCAAGAGCCTTTTGTGGTAGCTGAGAGACGTAAATTACTGTACATGCATTTATAATACAGCTTGAATATGAATGTACTTGTCATTTGACCACTTAGTCCAGTTTCCATTCCATTTAACACAAGATGGGTTTTCTTAAGATGAATCACAGCTCTTCAGACATGCAAAATTTGTGTTCCAGAACGAGAGAAAGTACAGGCTTTCAAGTGCGTTAAAATTCACAGCACAAGTCATTTCGCTCTGGAAATTAACATACTTTAGAGCATCTGAAACAATTCCCAGCAGTTGTTTCTTGCGTATTGTGTTGGTTGTGTGCGAGATAGCGAATGAGTTAAATTGAGTGTTAAATGTGTGGGCTTGTGCACCAAATGATTATAATATTGATTTTTAAAACTTAATCTAATACTTTTTCAATAGTTCATAATACCAACAGCAATAAGATACAGTGTTTGGAGTTGGGAGTTGAGCGTTTTTAAATTAACGTTAAGAAAATACTCCCGGAAAGCTGCGGAGAGGACTTTGGGGAGGCCTGGGAAGGGGGCCGTTCGTTTGGTGGAGGGTATTTGTGGGTGGATTGGGATTTGGGGGTCTTTGGAGTGAGCTCCCGAGGGGGAGAACGGTGACTCTCTTAAATGTGGGTACGCGTCCTCTCTCGGGCTTTGCGTTTGAATTTTAGTCAATACAGTAAAACCATTAAAAGCCCAGTCTTGCCGATCTAACAAAACCCACGTAGGAAAGCTTTCAGGAACGTTGAAAAAGCTCTCTCACTGTTCCGTGTGGTGTCTCCTCTCTTCCTAGCTGTGTAGTAAGATGCGATTCTTCACGTGCGTGTTCATAAAATAATTTCCCATGCCTGCGAGAAAGTTGTTAATTGTGCCGCTGTAAGGCTCGCCTGTAATACTTGAATATGCTGGTCGTTAGAGGCCTTCCTCACGGATTAGGACGGAGTATGCAAGCGATGATTTTTCTCCTTTGCAAAATTTCTACCGCAGCACCTCACAGGCAGGGCCAGCCCATCTAGACAGTACTTTTGGACAGGGCTTGTTACTAATCAACTTTAAAAGCTTTCGTTTCATTTTCAATTAAAAAGAAACTAGGGTTTTTGTCAAGTTGATTTTTAAGGTATAATGATAAAGAGTTTTAAAACATTGTAAGCTGGCTCCTCATATAAGTGTTTCTGCAGACACGGAGCTAAAACATGACCCTTTTTTCATTTCAAGGCGTTAATTTTTGAACTGAATGTGAACTGAATTTGTTGAACTTGACTACTGGCCTTCACACGTATATTAGATACCCTATGAAAACTACAAGGAAACTTTCCGATGTGATTTCACACTTGTTCCTCTCAGCTGGTCGGTTCAGCAGGGGGTTGGCTGAGAGTGGGAGCCATGCCACTACCGCCTTCACCCCCCACACCCCCTCCCGTGTGTCGCCGTCAGCTAACCTGTCGTTAGAGTCCTGTGGTCTTCGGCAGGGGTGGGAATGGTGTGGGTATAGTCCCCATCTCCTCATCTTGCCCCGTGGCTGGCTAGGGCTCCCAATTTTTAAGACTCCCTTCTCTTTTTCAGGTGTCTTTTTCTCAATCCCATCTAAAGCAGGAAAATAAAGCCAGTTCACTGTTAATCTAATTTTATAAGCGTATACTGTTCTGGAATATTAACAGCCGATTTATGTGGCATCTCGGCAATATCATCAGTATTACTATTAAATTAAGGGGACTCTGGAAAGGACTCGGGGGGAGAGTGTGGATGGGTACCATTCTGAGTGTCCCTTGGGTCCTAAACTGTATGGCAGGCGAGTCCTGTTCTGGGAATTCGATTTAGGTTCTAAGGTCCCATGCTCCCTTTGGGTGGACATAAAATGGTCTGTCGTCCCAGTCATTCTCTCTCGCTCACACATGCACCCGTAGATGCAGGTGCGGGGGCGTTGGATTCTTGGGTTGCTGTCTAGCAATAAGACCTTGGGCAAATTATTTAAACTCCATTATGTCAGTTTCTCACCTATAAAATTGGTACTTACCTCAGAAGGGTAGTCGTGAGTGTAGCTGCTGACTGCCGTGCCTGTGTGCAGGAAATGTCAACGCTGTCGTGATCTTATTTTTGTTACTGTTTCGATCCAGTCCTGGGAAGATCCTCCCAGTAGACTGTATTCTTGGTTAAAAGAATATTTTTAAGTTGATTATCTGTGTGTGACTACCAGTTAAAGATTGTATCAGGCTTCTTTCATAGCTTATATTACTAAAACAATATCAGTAACATATTTTGTTTCCTAGGTATACATGTGTATTTACAGAATTTCAGAGAATGTGCCTTTTGAACTACTGATTCTGTTTTTCCTATTTGAGAATCACGGATGTAGAGCGTACCTTTGTAGTAGTTAAAAATTATTTCCTCAGTAATAAACACTGAACATATATATATATTTTTTTTACTGTAGCACTTTCAATAGACTGTTTAGTTATTACCCTTTCCCTCATTCTTCCGTAAAAGATAGGTTTGTTCTCATTTGGAAGCTGCCTTCAGAGTCTTCCTTTTTTTCTAGGTTACACTGCTTTAATTCTGAAAAGCCGTGAAGTTTTTCTTAGTAGCAGTAGTGGCGATTGTTACGCTAAGTATAAAATTCTCCCCCGCCCCCACCGCTTTATCTTTAATGTCTTGATTTCGCTACACTGGCATGTGAGTCAGTAAATCAGGATGTTCGTATTTATCCATAATCAAGTACTTACGAGTATGATACTTTAAAAAAAACAAACAGACCTGCGGCTGTATCCCTGGGAATCTGATGATCTTTATTTTCTGTATCTGCCAAGTGTTCAGTCATTTAAAATGAATTTGTTAGTGTGAAAGTTGAATGTCCTAAGTTTGGCTGCTTCTGTGTAATGGATCCTGTTTAGACTAGAGAGAGACGTTGTTTTCAAAGAAGAATCTTTGGGATATTAGAAGATTTGGATAAGCAGGTAATCTTTGAATGTAATGAAATCTTGGAAAGTCTGAATGGGGTAGAAGTTACAGTATTTTGGGAGACTCTTTAATTTTTGAAATTATTTCTCTTTTTCCGAACTTGTCAATTTCCTTGAAATTGGTCACTGACTGTTCTCCCCAAAGGGAACCCACATTCTGTCGGTAACATTTGTGTTTTCTCTGGGATTTAAAGAAGAAGTTTCTCTGGTCTCCGATATTTTATAGAGAGCCAAATAGATGATTTTTTTTTTAGGTTTCTCATAAAGTATTAATGTTTCCTGTAATTTAGAATAAATTATTCACAGCTTTTTGTGTGTAGCCATTTGGTCCTCGTATCTAAAAGCTGGTTTTCAAAATGCATCAGTACGGTTCATAAAAGAAAAACTCTGTCACCTGCTTTTCTGTCGTAGAGGCTCTAAAAACGCTAAAAACAGCCTTGGATCTGGAACAAACGCCTTCTAGGATAGCCGTGACCCGCCTTATTCAGGCGTGTGCTTTGAAGGGTGACGTAGAAACGATACAGGAGATCCAGAAGATGGTAAATGGACTCGAAGATTCCATTGGGCTCTCCAATATGGTTTTCGTCAATAACATTGCTTTGGCACAAATAAAGAAGTGAGTATTTTCACGTTTCTTCTCCTTCACTGGATCCTGGAAGGAGCATTATCTCAAATACCACCTTTTAAAACCTTTTTCTTAGGCTATTAGAAACCGTATCAACGCAGAGGAAATATTGATGCCAGTTGCTCATTGTTCTCTAACTATTAGGGAATAATTACGTGTTACGAAGTGTGTTTTAGCTTTAAATTAGACCTTAGAATGGCATTTATCAAATTTTTCGAAATCGTGAAACTCTCTCCACGGTGGTAACTTCCCCGACGCGTACGTGCCAGGCCCTTGTGCCAGGACACCGACGCGAACGTGAAAAACGAGTTCATTCGATTGTCAGCAACTCTGAGGGTGACGCTCTGCTAGAACACTGTGAAGGCAGAGGGACAAGCGAGCTCGTTAAAAACGGGCATTTCTGTTTCCCCCGCCGTCCTTCCCACCCACCCTGTCAGCACACACGCATAAGAAGAGAGGGGTTTAGAGGCGGCTCTTTTACCATCGTCTCTTGATTCCTCATAGAGACGTGCCGCCGTAGCAGTCAGAACTTGATTTTTCTGAACCTCACCAGCAAAGTACGTTGCTTACGTTGAAGATTCGTGGGATAATTATGGAATCGATACTCTTCGTGCTTTGTTCTTGAGTAGTTAATCTCACATACTGTCAACAGGTTGCGAGAATCAAAATGTAATGTTTGTTTTTGCGGGGTCCTTTGTTCCTATTTCTTTGGGCAGAAAAGCTGTGTTTGGTTTCTTTTTTTTCCTTTTAAAATGCACCCTCCCCCCCCAAATACTTTGGCTTTTCCCTTAATAAGAGAATGTGATTATTTTAGGTTGGAAGATCAAGGAAATGATCCAAGTAAGATCTGGATGAATTTTAAAATGCTACCATATTAAACACAGTTTTATATGATGTAGAGAATGTGATTTCATTCACTAGTAAATAACTATCTCACTGAAACACATAAGAAAAATTTACTGTAACACCCGTAACAGGGTGTTCATTTTTATTATAGAATTCTTACGTTTTAGGGAAGAATTCCAACATAAAATTGATTATTTGGATTCAGAGGACCCTATCGTGACTGTGAAGTGTCAGTTAAGCATTACCTTGACCAAAAAGATAGTCTTACAGATCATTTTTTATCCTAACTTGTTAAATAGGGCTATGTAATTGATTTTAGTGTAAAGGTACTTCTTTCTCAGAATTTTAGTATAAATGGATTATTTTTCAAACGTTGTATGCTCCCTGACAAAAACGGCTTGATGCGACTCCTCGCTGCGAGCCATGCAGATAGACCTTTGAAGACATCGAGAGCAGCTCGAAGCGTCCTGAGGTGTTAGGCAGTTATCATCTCCACCTCGTGCAGCGGGGAGCAGTCGTAGATAAGAAAGCCAGAGTTAGACCACTTCAACAGGTTTTCATTTGCTACCCAAAGAGCCGCAAAACCAAATTAAAGATTTAAGGTTACTGTCATTAATTAGCTGTTCGATCTTGTCTCGAGAGCCGTGTTTTACGGTCAGCTGCGACTTTGATTATCGTAGCATCGACTGCCTAGTGACTGCTTTTGTGACCGAAACGGGGAGTTCAGCTCTTTCATGATTTGTTTTGCTCTCTTTGACAGCAACAACATAGACGTTGCGATAGAAAACATCGAGAACATGCTTACTTCTGGGAATGAAACGGTGAAGCCCCAGTACTTTGGCTTGACGTACTTATTCAGAAAAGTTCTAGAGGAGCAGTTGGAACCAGCCGTTGAAAAGAGTAAGCGAGCCGTCCTTGCCAAAGAACGCAGCAGCGCGTCCTCTCCCTGGCGAGGCTGGCCCACATTTCTTGGGCGGACGAGTTATACTGCCGTTGAAACAAAAGATTTTTCTTCCCTGTTATTTTTTCAGTAAGCATCATGGCAGAGAGGCTGGCCAATCAGTTCGCCGTTTACAAACCCGTCACTGACCTTTTCCTTCAGCTTCTGGATTCAGGCAAGGTCGATGATGCCAGAGCTCTCCTACAGGTAATGGCTCGCCGCACCTGGCCAGGGGGGCCTGTGGCTTGTGGCAAGTGAATTGAGCACTTCCTGGACCGAGGCGTAGGGTAGAATATCGGAAATGGAGCACGGTGCCGCTAGTACATTTAAAGTCCGTGCGAATCCAGGGTCACGTGACAAGGGCTGGCTTGTAAGCCGGAGGTTGCTGGTTTTAAAGATGCCAAACTGGACGAGGCCTGCCCTTGGATTTAGGGGGCGTGAGGGAAGAGGAATTCTGCCGAGCGATTTAAAGACCAGTGTTCCTGTGCAGATAGGTAATGCAGAACCAGGCCTTTGATTTCCTACTTTAATTTCTCTAATGCTCTAAAGACTGCATCGCCATGGCAACACAGTTTGCAAACAAAAAGTAGGAAATGTTTGCTTTTCAAGTACAGCTTCTCACTTGAATACTCAAACACTCTCAGTGCCTTATTCAAGGTTTATTAAGAGTCGAATTTGCTTTCTATTCACTTGTGTGTCACAGACACATTAAATGACAAATGCAGGTCTCTGTGGCCCGCGCTTGCAGTTAAATTAGCAATCTTCAGGGAAGGAGACAACCGCATTCATGCCATTTTCACGGCACTAAATATAAAGCTGTGCCAAGTGCCGACAGAACGGTGGGTGATCGGAGCTGCCACTGGCGGTGTACACAAACAGGCGCCGCCGGGGAGCCCTTCCCAGCAGGTGGCAGTCAAACAGTCACCGCGATCCCGCCGACGGCAGTGTTTGTGTCGACTCTCTGTGTCAAATTGAGGCCCGGGACCAATTTCTGATAGTAAATAGTGTTCTATTCCGTTCCGTTTTCACGAGCTGCGAAATACACTCAGTGGTAGATGGGGAAAGTGAAACCGTGCCCCCCCGCCCCCGCCGTGCCGGAGCCCTGGTGTCAATCCACAAAGTTCATCTAGTGTGATAACAGGACCCAGGCCATTTTTAAAAGGCGGAGTTCTTGAGAAATTTCTCTGTGTGAACGGTTTTGCAGAAGCTAGAAATTGGCGCGTGCCCCTAACGCTTTCTTTTACTTTTTTGTTCCTGGACAGTGAGAAATTCCAGTTAATTGGGAATGTTCTGGTTTGGTTTGGTTTGGTTTGGTTACTTTTTTTCCTCCTCTCCCCTTCCCTGCCTTTTTTCTTTTTTTTAAACAGCAAAGGCAGTTGAATATACGTAGGGATTTCAGGAATCTTTCCGTGGTTTTGTCTCGCTGCCTTTAGTGTTACAAGTTCCACGTAAGAGAAATACACTCTGAAGCTTTATCTTTGTGTGTACGTATCCGCACGTATCTGAGTGTACCTGCCAGGGGGGTGTGCGTCTCTAATTATACATGCCGTAGTACTCATTCTGTTTTAGCATGCTATTTTAATCATGCTTTAGAAAGCGGCACTGGCCGTTTCATCTGCCAGCTTGTCCCGAGCCACCGTCGCCCAGGCTCTTAGCGTGTGCAGAGCAGCCTCGGGAGTGGGGGGCTAGGGTGGGTGCGGCAGAGCCCTTGCCTGTGCCCTGGGCGCCGCGCTCACACAGCGGCCTCTCCAGGACTCTTGGTGGCAGCCGTGCGTTGAGCCAACATCGGCCACAGTCTCTTCGTTGTCACCCCCTTCAGCAGACGGACACTTCGGACGATAAACCCTTCACCCGTCCCTTACCTGCTTGTCAGGCAGGACAAGATTATTCTTGCCTCGGTGAAGAGTACTTTATTCACACATGTCAAAAACATCAGTTTGTAATGTAAATGCTCTGTGCGTCCCCAAAAGTTCTTTTTATACTGTTCGCTTTAGTATTGACAATGCTTTAAAGCTTTGAAAGAGCAGCGTGCTCTTAGAAACTTAAGAGAGTGTCATCTGTGATGAGTGTAAACTAAAATATTGTCTTGCCATATTCGATTTTACTATAGCATCTAAGAAGGGATAGACACTTGATTTCTCTGGTCTGTCATATAAACTTTTTTTTTTTTTTCCGAGTTTAACTTTTGTCTCTTTCTCAAGCGCTGGCTGTCTGTTGCAATGAAAGCCTTTTATAAAATAGAGAGATTGAAATCAGTCCTTTTGTATGCATAAGTGTAGGTAATTATACTTTAAAGAGAACTTGCTTTGTACATTTTAATTTTTATAAAGAAACGAGCAGTTATCTCCCTGACACCTTATTAAATGTATAATTAACCTTATGATCCCTAGCTCACTTGTGAATGCTTGGCAGAATAATTGGAGAGGAATAGTGCTTCTTTTTTCCCCTCTTTCTTTGCCGTCCTAAACCTTATTCTGTGGTTGTTGAAGCAGTGGCTTAATTTTTCCCTTTTCTTCTTAAACAAACTTTATACTCGCGGTGCCAAGGACAGCACTCCACTCACAAAAGCTTGGCATAGCCGGAGTTTGTTTTCTTTTTCTTGCCTTAGAAAAATGGGTTGACAATTAGGCCTTCCTGTTGGTAATGACACATTGCTGTATTACTGTGAACTTTGTTAATTGGAAATAATTCACCTCGGTCTCCTCGTTTACCAGAAACCTTCGCTTACTGAATAATGTTTCCATTCCTAGAGATGCGGCGCGATCACTGAACAAACCGCCATCTTCATGGTGTTCTGCATCAGGAGTTCCCGGAAACCAGGAAAGGTACCGTGCGGGATTCGCCGGCCGGTCAGGGAGGCTAGACGCCAGTCCTGCTCAGCAGCCTGCGTTTCACAGGAGGGCTTGTTGGTTCGGTACCTTACGTGAAAACACTGCAGAGATCGAAGATTTTGCTGGTCTCTGCTTGTTCACCTTTTTAGATACTGAGACGGAGTCCGTTCAAGCTCCTTTTGTCCTAGAAATGCAAAACACGTTCATGCAGCGAAGCCCCCGTTCACGTAGTTGTGCATGAAGAGCCTCGAGAAAGGGCCCTTACAGGGGCGCCTGGCTGGCTCAGTCGATGGAGCGTGCGACTCTTGATCTCGGGGTTGTAAGTGTGAGCCCCACGTGGGATGTAGAGATTAAGAAGAAAAAAAAAAGGAGAAGAAAGAAAGGGCCTTAGAAAGGAAGATAAAAATCCTGTTGTTTAGGTCACTTGGTCCACTTAACAGTGGGGAGTGCAGAGCGTCCCCGTGCTGGTGGCCACTGCCCGCCGTTTCTCAGGTCCAAGCCATCAGGTAGATGAGCCACTTGGCTTTAAAACTGGCAGGTGCCACAAATTAATGTTCTCAATTTGTACGGTTCCCTTATTTACACTAAAAAGCTACGTGTGTGTGTGCGCATAAAACAAAGCCAAGTCCTGTTTTTGATGTTTAAAAAAAAAAAAAAGGCCACATTCCTCCCAAATTTTTGTAGAACTGATTTTACCTCTGAAGCGTCATAAACCTCATTGTTAGTTTATTTGGTCACATACGAGGTTTTAAACCCAGCGCCAGCTGTCATGTTTGTTTTATGCAAAACCTTGAGGTTTCCAGTCTGAGGGGTGTAGGTCTCCTTAATTTCCCTCACACTGACACACCGGTTCCGGGGGGGTCTTTGATTTTACCCAGTTGCACTTTTTATCTCTTTCTCATATTTATTTACAGCAAACAGCGTTTCAAAAGTACGTACTTAGTGGCTCTTTTTCCTTTCAAAAAGACTTTCTCGTTTTAAATTTGTGATGAAAAAGTATAAGAAACCTAAAAAGCACTCGTCACTCTTCATACGAGTCTGTGCCCACATGCCAAGTACCTGCCGCCTTGCTTGGAAGATGGGCAGGAAGTGTACAGTAATATAACTGTTGAGAACGTTCTTCGTAGGAGACTGAATTGCAGGGAGTCCTGGAGAGAAGCAGGTCCGCTTATGTAGATTGAGAAAACATGTCAAAAGTGAATTCGGATTTTTAAAAATCCCAGTTACAGGGTCTGCCTGTTTAACAGTAGAATAATTAAGCCAGCTGTGTGCACAAGCCGTCCTTGACTTATCCAGCCATATTGGACTGTGTTCGGTTGCTCACTAGGGAATGGCAGGTCCGTCTTCACTACAGGAACGAGGCCCACCGGTGTGTCTAGATAGCTCTGAAAGTAACCAAGTAAACATTGCAGTGATATCTGGAAATGCTCTGTTTATATTCAAAGCATGAAAATTTAAGAAGGACTGAATTCTTGGGGCGCCTGGGTGACTCAGTTGGTTAAGCATCCGACTTCGGCTCAGGTCATGATCTTGCTGTTTGTGAGTTTGAGCCCTGCGTTGGGCTCTGTGCTGACAGCTTGGACCCTGGAGCCTGCTTTGGATTCTGTGTTTCCCTCTCTCTTTGCCCCACTCCCGTTCACACTCTCTTTCTCTCAAAAAGAAAAAAGTTAAAAAAAAAAAAAGACAATTCTTCACGTTTATTTAAAAATCTTGGCACCTTAAGATATAGTTAATATCTGTTTCTTTTCGGATCTCCTAACTTTTTGGTAAGGTTGCTAGTTGACAAAAGAAGCGATCTTTGTGATGTTTTAGAAAATGACACATAGAAGTGTAAATGGAATTGCATTAACTTTTGAAAAATACTTGTTTGTTTTGGCTCTCAATTACCGAATCAACAATAAAATCCTAAGATACACTAGAAGGGAAAAGGGTGTATTAAATTGAATCGGCCATTCCACTCTAATTGTTGTGAAGATTTTCTGATGTAATGTACATATGTCAGTGTTTTCTTTCACTCCTCTTTTGAGTTGTGGTAACATTTCCTGTATTTAATTTCCTAGGCACCAACTCTGAACTCTTTGTTAGAATTAATTCCTGAATTAATGGAAAAAGAAGAAGCATACACTTCTGTCATGAAAAGCTATGGTAATAAGTTTAATCTATGTTCTTTAAGTGATTTAGATATTGTTAGTGTAGTCAACGAAGTCTTTGGCTCAAAGGCAGTAATCCTAAATATCAGGTAATCATGGTATAAACAATCGATTTAGCCTTAAAATATGTTTTGAAAGTACATTTAAGAAAACTATGTAACTATTCATGTAATTTTAACATGAAAAAGGATCACTGGGCCTCTTCAGAAGGGCCCAGCTCTGTCGAATAGATCCCGGGCTCCTGGAAAGACTCGGAAGTGTACTTGAGTGGACCTACTGGGAACCAACCCAGTCTCCCCAAGGCCACCCGAAACAAAACACGAGATAGGCACATACCTGAGACTGTCACGTGACTTGCCTTCTTGCCCCCTCAGTACCCTCCCCGCCTCTCTACATTTCTGGCATAACAGACCTCGTCATAAAAGTGGGCCCCAGGATTTTACTTTAAATCGCAGTTGAAGTTCTAGTCTTTTAAGGACCTTGCTCCCCGATTGCCAGCTCATCACACATGAAAGGGAAGCAGACCAAAGTTTCCTCGGTAATCAAGATAAATGTAAGCGTTTCATCACTAAGTGATGATCACCTGTCCACCTGCCACCGCCGATTTGCTCACGTGCGGCGAGGGGCAAATAGAGAAGTGCTCTGTTGATTTTATTATTGTCGGGACCACAGACTGCAATCAGAATTAGTCAGTGGGTTCTTCGTTTCTCCCCACCTTACAAGGTGACCATGATCTCTTTTAAAATAGAGGCAATAGGGGCGCCTGGGGGGCTCAGTCAGTTAAGCGTCTAACTTCATTCGACTCAGGTCATGATCTCACAGCTCGTGAGTTCGAGCCCCATGTCGGGCTCTGTGCCGACAGCTCAGAGCCTGGAGCCTGCTTCGGATTCTTCTCCCCCTCGCTGCCCTCCCAACTCGCGCTCTGTCTGTTTCTCTCTCTCTCTCTCTCTCTCTCTCTCTCTCTCTCAAAAATGAACATTCAAAAAAATTAATAATAAAATAAAATAGAGGCAATAATCACAGAACTTCTCAAAGTTCCATTTAGGGGATTGGGAGATGTCAAGTAATGGCTGAATACCACAAAATAGTGTCAGACGGCATAAAACTACTGTAACTTTTGTAATCCACTTGGGAATTTGGGCAGGAACGAGTGGGGAGACCATGAAGGTAGTGAAAGGCAGGATGGAAGAGTTTTCTGAGTAGCTTCCTGGAAGATGGTAGAGCTTGAGCTGTGCCCTTGATGGTGCCAAGGGAAGGATTTGGTCCGTAAGGGAGGACAAAGGATTTATTGACAGGATATGGACTTCACCCAGATAAGCAAAGATCTGTCCAAGTCCAGTGAGGGCTGATGAGTCATCCATGCTCGTTATCTTCTGGGAGATCCTGGGATTGGTCCCTACACTTCTCCTGTCCATCCTGGAGGCTCGCCCTCGCCGTGCTGGACTTGGGATTGGTTAGACAGCACTGGTGGAGGGTAGGGGATTGTCAGGGGCTTAAATGTTAAAAGATTTGAATTACCAACAGTAATTGTTAGCGGGGACCTTGTAATCTCAATAGTAAACCTAAGAGTAAGCTTTCTACGCATCAGCTACAACAGTAAATCTTGGTGTATCTCGTTAATGTTACGTAGATGTGTATAGTTATTTTATGTAGATTGATTAATGTATTTAGGTTATTTTTGTCATGGTGGCTAACTGTATATCCCTCATATTTGCCTAGCTTACAATAGGAGAATGTGGGAAAGTTTTTTGGTGTTGTTTAGCTGACGATCTTCATCGTGATGTAATTTACATGACCCTCCCCACAACCATCCTTGAATTAGCTTGATTTCAAAGTGTGGTTTAAAGGGCGCCTGGGTGGCTCAGTCGGCGAAGTGTCCGACTTCAGCTCAGGTCATGATTTCACGGTTCGTGAGTTCGAGCCCCACATCGGGCTCTGTGCTGACAACTCAGAGCTTGGAACCTGCTTCGGATTCTGTCTCCCTCTCTCTCTGCCCCTCTCCCACTCACGCTCTGTCTCCATCTCTCTCAAAAATAAATAAACATTAAAAAAAATTTGTTTTTTAGAGTGTGGTTTTAAGCAGAAGAGCGTTGAGTGGTGTATGTTTACTTTGGCTTATGGTCACTTTAACTATCATGGGTCTCTCACTAGCCTTATTTGTCATCTTTTATACTGAATAATGCTGAATTAGAAGTGTGGGGAAGAGGGAGGGCGGGAGCTGGTAGTTTCTGGCTTTTTTGCTGAAAGTAGTTTACTGTTTATTTGCCTTGGGATAAAGGGATTGGGGAGTCCCTGATCGGCTAAGTGTTTTGGGAAGAGAGGAAGGGAGGTGGTCTTTATCTATGATCAATACTTTTTTTCAGTCTTAGACAAGGATGCCGCGTCTGCTAAAGCACTGTATGAAAATTTGACTGCAAAGAATATAAAATTGAATGATCTGTTTCTAAAGCGTTACGCAGTTTTGCTGAAGAACGTTGGTGAGCCTGTCCCTTTCACCGAACCCCCTGTGAGTATTTCTTAATTAAGGGGAAAAAATACCTCTACAGATTTATGTATGCTTCATATTAATGTGTAAAAGAAAAACTAAGTTGAATACTTAATTACATGAGGATTAGATCTCTGCGAAGAACCCTCAGGGGAGGGTTTCAGGAACTGAAGAGGCGTGCCGTGGATTTGGCTGTGGGAGAACATAGCCCTCTGGGACTGAGGTTTAAAACACAAGGCCAGTCTCAGACCTTCAACTATAGGTAGGGATTTTTATCAAATGTCCTCGGGGCAGTTCTCGGGTCATTTCAACTTGAAATAGGATTTAATGGCCTGTATTTCAATAGCCAAGTATATTGTGTCCCTACTAATTACCTGTTCATTTTAAAAAAGTTGGTTTTTATTTCTTCATCTAGGAAGGTTTCTTTTTTTATTGAGGTATGATCGGCGTAACCTTATAACGGTTTCAGGAGTACAACATAATGCTTCAGTATTTTTTTATAGTGCCGAATGGTCACCACAGTAAATCCGTTAACATCCATCACCACACATAGTTACGCATTTTTTTTGTCGTGATAAGAACTTTCAAGATCCACTCTCCTAGCTACTTTCAAATATATGTGGGTGCCTGTTTGGCTCGGTTGGTAGAGCGTCTGACTCCTAATCTCAGTCTTGAGTTCAAGCCCTGTGTTGGATGTGGAACCTATTTAAAAAAACAAAAAGCAAAAAAACATGCAACACAGTATTAACTGTAGTCACCGTGCTGTACATTCCAGCCCATGACTTAATCAGTTTATAACCAGAAATTTGTACCTTCGGACCCCCTTCACCCACCTGAGGCAACCACTGGTCTGTTCTCTGTATCCGTGAGCTTGGGGCTTTTCGTTTGTTGGTTGGTTTTTGATTTTTGTTTTATTTTTTAGATTCCACATATAAGTGAGGCTGTGTAGTATCTACCTTTTCTGATTTATTCCATTTAGCTTAATGCTCTCAAGGTCCATCCATGTTGTCGCAAATGGGAAGATTTTTTTCTTTTTATGGCTGAATAATAATCCATTGTGTGTGACTTATATATATATATATATATGTATACGTGTGTATATCTAATGATACGTACGTCACATTTGCTTTCTCCATTCATCCACTCGTCCACACTTGTCTCCACATCTTGGCTACTGTAAATAACACTGCAGTGAACATGGGTGCGTTTCTTTTCAAATTGGTGTTTTTGTTTTCTTTTGGGGAATACCCAGTCGTGGACCTACTGGGTCATATGGTATTTCCCTTTTTAGTTTTTTGAAGACCCCCCCCCACCCCCGGATACTGCCTTTGCCACTGGCTGTACCAGTTGGCATTCTCACCAGCAGTGCCGAGGCTTCCCTTATCTCCACATCCTTGCCAGCGCTTATTTCTTGTCTTTCTGATACCAGCCGTTCTGACAGGTGTTAGGTGCTACCTCGTTGTGGTTTCGAGTTGCATTTTTCCCTGATGATGAGTGATGTTGAGCACCTTTTCCTGTGTCTGGCCATCTGGATGTCTTCTTTGGAGAAATGTCTATTCAGGTCCCCTGCCCATTTTTAATTGGTTGCCCAGTAAATTTTGTTTTGTTCTAATAAGAGAAATTATACATGCCAAATTCCTTTTTATTGTGTCATTAACCTGCAAGTTAGTACACTGTGTTTATTTGAACCTCCCATACCCAGGCTTAAATACCTGCGTGCACATGCGTGTGTGCACACACAGCGGAGGTTCTTGGCGCTGTAACTCTGGACTCGGGGCCCTTGAACTGGTGATTTCATGGATAGAAAGGAGACCAGATGGAGTGCCTGGGTGGTTCAGTCGGTTAAGCGTCTGACTCCGGCTCAGGTCACGATCTCGCAGTTCGTGAGTTCGGGCCCCGCATCGGGCTCTGTGCTGACAGCTCAGAGCCTGGAGCCTGCTTCCGGTTCTGGGTCTCCTTCTCCCTGATCCTCCCCTACTCATGCTGTCTCCATCTCTCTCTCTCTCAAAAATAAATAAACATTAAAAAAAAAGAAAGGAGTGCAGAGGCTCGAGAGGACAGCACCTGCCACAGGCCTGGGGGTCTTTGCCATCAATTTGCAGTATTTTGTGAATTCTGAGTTTTGTGCCATCAGCTGTAACTTCCCTCCCTTTTTTGTCTTAACAGGAAAGCTTCGAATTTTATGCAAAGCAGCTAAAGGAATCAAGGGAAAATCCTTTGTGAAATAAGCAGGCACTACTTTATTTTGTGTGTATTTGTGATTCAATGTCTAAAATGTTATTTTTTAAATATATTTGAGAGGACAGAATAAATAAATAAAAAGTTACTTTGTGTATTTTTTTTATTCCTAGTGTATATGTTCAGCACCTTATCGACCATAATGGTGTGCACTTAGTCACTAGACTTTCTTAGGGTTTTGCCTACAACACAAATCTACAGCATTTTCTTCATGGTGTCTGTCTGATGTTTGAAGCCGTACGTTTTCGGGGTTCTTCTCTCAAAGACTAGTCATGTTCCGCCTGCTCTATTTTGTTCATTATTTTCATAAAATGTTATTCCTTTATTTAAGACTTGCGTGTTAATATTGTTTATCTGAAAATTTTGGAGCTCGACAAAATGATGCTCGGTGAGCCTTCTAAGGCTTTGGTATTCTGCACTAGGAAATTCTCTTCCTGTGTGAAACCCTGCCTAATTCTCCAGTTTTGTAAAACGCTGGCACTAGCAGGCATGTTACGAGTCACCTAGCACTGGTTTGCCAGTGAAAAGCAGAAACTCAGACTGTTGTTTGCCCTTGGTCCGGGGGCTCTTTGCCAACACCTGGACACTCCCCACTCTGCTTTCCCTTCTGCCACAGAGAATTCCGAGGGCCTCTGTTCACAGGCGTCTCTGAGTCCCAGCCGTGACTTTGGTCTTGAAGCCGAGCAGCGCATCCCTCGTGTCTTGGTTTCGGGAGTTTGCCCCATACCAGGCTCGTTACTTCATACTCATCCTATGAATATGTGATCTTATATAGGAAGGAGATTGTGACTCTTACTCAGTTTTGTCAAAGTTCTCCCCGCATTGGTTAGTAGTTACCATAAAAGAATTCAGACCGTTACCAAAGTTATCTTACTATGTAACAGAGACCTATTTGGGGATTAGGTAGTTAATTACCAAGAAAGCGGACCGGGTTTCATTGGAGGCTTATCCTCGTTCTGGTGTATTCCTTCTCCCGTTTGAAATCAGTAGTTCCCACCATTTACACGAGGGGAGACCTCGCCTTGCAGGACCGGCCTCGTGCCGGTTGTGCTGCTGACCTGAGTCTTAGTGGAACCAGCCGTCCTTCGTCTAGAGCCTGCAAGTCGCACGAAAGAGGAGGCTGACGGAGGAAAGCCAAGAAGTACGTGTCATCGCCGCATTGTCTCCTTGGTCTCTGTTTTGTGGAGTTAGACCTAAGGCATCTGAGGCCTCGGCCAGTGCCGACTCCCAGCCTAAGGGACTTCCTGAAGCTCCCCACTGTTCGCTCCAGGGGCAGGACCTGGACCTGTCGTGGTTTCAACACTGTCTCCTTTGCCATGAGCCTCACTCCCTCAGTGATTTCACTGAAGCAGGCCTTAGTTTTTGCAGCTGTGCTAACCATAAGTTAGTTGAGCAACATTTTATTAATCTCCATTGAAATCGGTCTCTCAGATAAGGCACAACCTTGGGGCTCACCGTGGACTTACCAGTTGCCTGGGCCAGAGACTGAGAGTACAGAGTATAGTCCTGCTTGTATGAAGTGGCTCTAAGCCAGCCTTGTATATGGACTCTGATAAAATGCAGGGTAGTGCGGAGGAGGAGATAGGTACAAATCCCTTCTCTAGCCTTCTAAACAGCACTATAATGGCTTCCCCCTCGAATTTCAATATTTAAAATATAATTATACATTCTAGGTGGGCTAATAAATGCTTTGTAAATGTCTAATTGCAAAACCGAAATAGAGAGCAAACCCAATTCTAGAACTCAGTAATATGTTTTAGACTAAAATTACAAGCAAACAGTCTAAAAAGTAAACTTTTGGAAAGTATAGTGTTTTATATGTATGTTCATGTATTGGAACCTAATACAATTTTAATGTGAAATGCTTTGAATAAATTGTACCCCCAAAACCTGTGAGCTTCTTTTTTGATTTTATCAAATTTTTGCATAACTGCTTTTATCATTTCAAGGACTTTAGTCTTAATTTTTTTTTAATTTTTTAATGTTTGTTTTTGAGAGAGAGAGACAGCGTGCAAGCAGGGAGAGGGAGAGAGAGAGACAGAATGTGAAGCAGGCTCCAGGTTCCAAGCTGTCAGTGCAGAGCCCGATGTGGGGCCTAAACTCACAAACTGAGACCATGACCTGAGCCGAAGCCAGACACTTAACAGACTGAGCCACCGAGGTGCTCCGTAGTCTTAAAATTTTAAATTAAAAATTGTGTGGTACTGGACAGCGACATGCAGAAAAATTAACCTGAACCACTTTCTTACACCATATATAAAGATAAACTCAAAGTGGTTGAAGGACCTAAATATAAGGCAGGAAGCCATCAAAATCCTCGACAAGAAAGCAGGCAAGAACCTCTTTGACCTTGGCCACAGCAGCTTCTTACTCATCACGTCTCTGGAGGCAAGGGAAACAAAAGCAAAAATGAACTATTGGGACCTCATCAAAATAAAAAGCTTCTGCATGGCAAAGGAAACAATCAGAAAAACTAAAAGACAGCCAATGGAATGGGAGAAGATATTTGCAAACGACCTATCAGATAAAGGGTTAGTATCTAAAATCTATATATAAACTCATCAAACTCAACACCCAAAAAACAATCCAGTGAAGAAATGGGCTAAAGACATGACCGAACACTTCTCCAAAGAAGACATTTAGATGGCCAACAGACACAGGAAACGATGCTCAACTTCACTCATCGTCAGGAAAATACAAATCAAAACCACAATGAGATACACCCATCAGAATGGCTAACATTAATAACTCAGGCAACAACAGATGTTGGCAAGGATGCGGAGAAAGAGGATCTCTTTTGAACTGCTGGGGGGAATGCAAACTGGTGCAGCCACTCTGGAAAACAGTATGGAGATTCCTCAAAAAATTAAAAATAGAACTACTCTACAACCCAGCAATTGCACTACTAGGTATGTATCCAAGGGATATAGGTGTGCTGTTTCGAAGGGGCATATGCACCCCAATGTTTATAGCAGCGTTATCAACAATAGCTAAAGTATGAAAAGAGCCCAAATATCCATTGATGGATGAATGGATAAAGAAGTTGTGATATGTATATACAATGGAATACCACTCGGCAATAAAAAAGAATGAAATCTTGCCATTTGCCAACTACGTGGATGGAACTAGAGGGTATTATGCTAAGTGAAATTAGAGAAAGACAAATATCCTATGTCTTTACTCATATGAGGACTTTAAGATACAAAACAGATGAACATAAGGAAAGGGAAGCAAAAATAATATAAAAACAGAGAAGGACAAAACATAAGAGACTCTTAAATATGGAAAACAAACAGTTACTGGAGGGGTTGTGGGAGGGAGGATGGGCTAAATGGGTAAGGGGCATTAAGGAATCTACTCTTGAAATCAATGTTGCACTATATGCTAGCTAACTTGGATGTAAATTTTAAAAAGTAAATAAAAGTTTTAAAACATTATGTGGTGGCTGCTGTTGCGGCCAGAATTTCTTTGTTAGAAGGCGTATGATTTCTGTACGGAGAACCAACGAAATCATAGCTTCTCTGTGCTAAGGACAAGCGAATATTTAATTTGAGATCTCTGAGGTACAAAGGTGGCAAGAATTAGTAGAGTTGAATGTACGGTAAATGGACACTGGAAACGAAGGGGGTGTTACCTGCATTAAGTGTCAGAAGCAGCATTCACGCCGTGCAGAGGACTGGGACCGCCACCTAGATCAGTCCGGGGCACACTTCCCTCCTCCCTGCCTTACCTTCTGTTTCTTTCTTGGGCGTGCTCACTGTGGCCAACATCAGGGTCTCCTCTTTGCAGCTTCTTGGCCCTTCCCACCCAGCAGGTTCGCTCTCCTGGGCTCCTGTAAGCCGCTTAAAAGAGCAGGTATCACGGAACTCGTGAAATCCCTGAGGACCAGTTCTCTGTGTCATGTCTGTAACCCCTCGCGCAGACCTGACCGCAGGCCCCTGGGGTACCATTGTCAGGGCCATGTGCTTGCGGGGCTAACCATGGGAACTGGCTACCGTGCATCGGACGCACCTCTTATCTGCTCATTCACGATGAGAAAATTGGGGCTTACAGAAGTTAATGTACCGGTAGCACAGTGCTCTGGGACTCTGACTTCCAAAAAAATAAGCACTCCCGTTAAATTTTAAATTCCATTAAAAATCCAGTTAAAAGTCCAATTAGAATATCTAAACCGTTAGGATATTCTGTTTTTTAAAAAGCAAGCTTTCAACATTAACACAAGCGTTCCCAGTCCGGACAGCTTTACGTTGTAAAGTTATTTTCTTCCATTTAGTCAAATACTCCGTTTCTGGCATAATCACCCGAGTTTGTGAATTCCAGTAAATTATTAAGCACGCTTTATATTGCAAATTGTTCTGCCCCATACAATTTATTCCTCAAGTCTGCAATGTGTGTACTCTGCATACTCTTTCTTGTGTTTGAGCACAATTTTCATTTAATATTTGTCTTTCTGACAAACCAATATTTGTAGAGTTTCTATAAAAGGAAAGCAACCTTCCTGAAGTATGGTCGAGCTAATAGCTGCAGGGGGTACAAAATCACGGTAATTTATCGCTTTGCTGTTTCCATTAGAAATGTATCCTGCTTTCAGGCCTGTGGACTTTACAAAGCCCACATTATACAGCCTTAGTACAAATAAAGGAAATGGCTGCATTTGCAAATTCAAAATAGGCAACTTATCTTTTTCTTTTTTTGCACAAAGAAAAGAAACATCATCCGGTTCAGGCAGAGCAAAAACATTTAACCGACTTCATACTTCCCATCCCTGCACATTAGTTTGGACAATGGCTGGCTGGCGGGATCCGCGCTTACAGAGATCTCTTGAAAGTAGTATCTTCACCAACCCTGCCCCAGGCGTACGCTTGCTGAAATTCTCTTCATTATTTACTTGCCTTTGTCATTTCCTCCCCTGAGCTGCGAGCTCTTCTGGTGCTTTGCAGAACCACCAGTTAGAACAGAACCCGGCTCGGACACCCAGTACGCATCGGTGAATGACAATGAACACAGCACCTGTCGTGCTTTCCAGGTCCTGTTCTGAGATATGTGCCTTGAGTGCACTGGAGGGTGTTCTCACCCTTGTCTTCCCAAGAGATCCAAGATGCCACTTGGGAGCTCGGATATTGGGGGCCGAGGCCCAACGAGTTCTTTAAAACCCGTGTGCCCGAATGAAAACACACTCAACTTTAGTGCCAGGAGGAGGAGGGCTCCTAAATATGTGATGGAAGCAGCTCAGTGGAAGAGTGGAATCCACAAAAAGGGGCAGGGAAGCTTTTCAGCAGTTTGGGGAAACGGAATCGCTCCAACTTTACAAAGCGGCAAGACTATGGTACACACGAAACGGCACTGTTATTACATGGAAAGCTGAGAAGCGTTTTCTGGGCTTTCAGTTGGTGTGTGCTAGAAAATCTCAACCCACTGCTTAAAAATTACTGTTTTAGTTGTTAGCTGCTAACACCGTGTGGGGGCTGCTGTTGCCCAGTCAGTT
Organism: Paguma larvata; assembly: GCA_030068075.1. Lineage (NCBI taxonomy): Eukaryota > Metazoa > Chordata > Mammalia > Carnivora > Viverridae > Paguma > Paguma larvata. The sequence continues at coordinate 74,252,926 of CM057836.1, forward strand.
GCCAGCAGAAAGTGGGCGGTGCGCCACCTGCCTGCCGCCTCCCCTGCCGTAGCATCTTGAGCAGACACCATGTGCTGGGGCCAGGATATTGCTCTATATCCTGGCCATTTAAAAGGAAGAACCAATCCTACTATCGAAAACAAGTGAGAGGGGTTCCTGGGTGGTTCAGTGGGTTAAGCGTCCGACTTTGGCGCAGGTCGGGACCATGAGTTCGAGCCTCACGTTGGGCTCCGTGCTGACAGCTCAGAGCCTGGAGCCTGCTTTGGATTCTGTGTGTCTCTCTCTCTCTGCCCCTCCCCCACTCATACTCTGTAAAAAAAATTTAAAAATTTTTTAAAAAGGGACAGATCACTTGAGATTTGAATGACCTAGTTTACAGATCACTTGAGATTTGAACGACCTAGTTTAGGCTACGAAAATAGGGGCCTTTAATCTCAAGCATGAGCACCGGATGTATTTTCCAAAGAACAGGTCAGCCAGCAAGATGCTTCCTTCCTCACTCTCCGCTTCCCGGTCCCTTGCCCTCGTCCTCCGGAGCCTGTGGCTGGGCCAGGCCTGTGGGTGCTCCAGGCCTGTGGCTGGGCCAAGCAGGAAGCGGCACATGGAGGCGTGCTCCACTCCTCTGTGAGCGACATACTTGAGTCTCAGGAAAGCCCCTGTGTCTACCAGGTATACAGTTAGCACTTAGATTTGGTGTCCATTTAAATATGCCTGCTTCTAGCTGTTTAATCTGGAATCAAAACAAGACAAGTGGGAGGGAAAAAAAACACACACACAGCAAATGCAAGATCTCTGTGAACCTGATCCGGGAGATTAGCTTGACCGGGGCGAGATTAGGTCTTAAATCGTTTTTATAAGAACGAGAGCAGGAAAATAAACATCACATCAGGAAATATTTGAGTCAATATAGGTAACTACTTTCTGCTCGATTAAAATTTCCCTGTCAATAGCATAATTTGAAATTGGGGGGCTTAAAATACAAATTTCAAAACCTTCGCCTTCTGATCAAGAGGGCGCAAAGCTTACAGCCGTGGGTAAAATCCAATACGCTGCCTGTTTTTGTACCTAATGTTTCACTGGGACACGGCCACACCACCCATGCTTCAGAATTGTCTGCAGTGGCCTTCACGCTGCAACAGAGTTGGGTAGTAGCAGCAGATACCCCGGCCCTCAAAGCCGGAAATACTGTCGGACTCTTAACCGGAAGTGTTTGCACCCACTCCCTGCTTTTGATAATTACTCACTCACAAGCCAATTTCTCTCTCTCTCGATGCAGGGAGGGGCTGAGTAGACAGCCTGCATGCCCCAGGGAGCAGTTTTTTTGTTTGCGTTTGTTTCGACATCAGAATCTCTGGGAGTGGGGTCCCTAGTGGTATTTGTTAAAGCTCCAGGGTAGAGAACGAGGAGAACCAGGATCCTCTAGCCAAAAAAAAAAAAAAAAAAGGATGAAATGATGGCTACTGGAGTTTCTCCAATTCTCCCGCCTCAGCACTTTGCCCCTTTTCCCCACAGCCCTGTGCACCAGAGCCCCGTGAGTCATTAGAGCCCCTTGTAGACTGAGGGACCATAACTCAGTGTGATGATGTAACCCGCCGTTATCAGCCCTTGCTGCACGTTGCAACCACTGGGGGGTTCATGAAAAAGCCCAGTGTCCTCTTCCTCCTCCGATTCAGGCCTAAAGCCATTAGGTGACCACATGTGGGTGTGCGATGGAGAGCCAGGGTAGGCTGCAGTACAGTGAGGATGGCATCCGTGCAGACTAGGGGACAGTTTGATAATGGGAGGTACAGCCACAGCAGAGGGAGTAGGGGGTAGATGGGAGATTGGTTACATACAGGGGATTAACCAAATGAGTGAAAAATCTAAAGGGCAGCGGGTGAAAAATCTAAGGCAGGTTTGTCACAATTGGAAAGGGGAGTTACAGGGGCACCTGGGTGGCTCAGTTCATTGTGTCCGACTTCAGCCCAGGTCACGATCTCATGGTTCATGAGTTTGAGTCCCACGTTGGGTTCTGCTCTGACAGAATGGAGCCTGGAGCCTGCTTCAGATTCTGTGTCTCCCCCATCTCTCTCTCCCCCTCCATGGCTTGTGTTCTCTTTCTCTCTCTTAAAAACAAATAAAACAGATACAAATACAGAAAAGGGAGAAAATTAGAATCAACTCTATGGTATGCTGGTATTCGGAACTAGATGTATTAATGTGCACTCACATGTACAGGTAGGTGTGTGTGTGTGTACATATATCCACGTCTGCATTCCCTACTCTGCCTCCTGAGAGGGTCTAGGGGCAGTGATGCTCCAATAGCAATGGGCATACTTATCACTCAGATCTTTGCTTCTAAATACCATTTTCCACTAAAAGGAACAAAGATTTTTTAGAGAAGTGTCTGCTTTTCTAAGCACTGGGCCTAAGGACTGAGGGTAGGAAAGAACAAAATGAGCCCGAAACAGTTTTTTTTTTTGGCGAAAGAAAATGTTCACACCGTGATGGGGACGTATCAAAAGGATGCCGCAACCAGCTCGAATGGGCTCCCAGGGCCAAATCAGGGACAATTTGAGCATGAAAATCAATCACGATACTAAGGGATTATAGCCCATTGAATAAAATAGGAAACTATAGGTTTATATTACTATAAATTGAAAAGTGGGTAGGTGGAAAGTTTAGTGAACAGATAACCTACATATTTATAAAGCACCTACCAACAAAATGCTGAATTACCAAAGGAGGGACTTGGCTGTGGAGAAGGCCGGCAGACGCCCCTTTGAGCAGTGATCCAAGTGGACATCTTCGGTACGGGACAAAGTGGAATCCTCACCACCGATAGGACAGTGAGAAGGGCACATCCCTTCTGCAACACCCCTGCCAAGGAAGGGCTTGTGAGGTCCCATTAAATTCGTGACCCGAATTTTGCCATGAAAACGTACCAAACTCAAAGGCGAGAGCGATTTTGCAAAGTCTTGAAGCGTCGAGGTCACACACGTCGAGGAGAGTCAAGGACTGTTCTAAACTAAAGGAGACCGAAGGGAGTGGATGACTGGATCGAATGCCTTTTTTTTTTTTTTAAACTAATTGTTCTAGAAAGAGTAGCCCCTTCCACAGAAGTAGAACAAGCCTAATTTTTTTTAAACGTTTATTTATTTTTGAGAGACCCAGAGACAGAGCATGAGCAGGGGAAGGGCAGAGAGAGAGGGAGACACAGAATCTGAAGCAGGCTCCAGGCTCTGAGCCATCAGCACAGAGCCCGATGCGGGGCTAGAACTCACAGACGAGATCATGACCTGAGCTGAAGTCGGGCGCTTAACCGACAGAGCCACCCAGGTGCCCCTCGAATGCCTGATTCTTATCTTGATCCTTTGGCTCTGAAGGGCCCGATCAGAACACCATCTTGCCCGCTGGATGGTGGTACGTGTGCCAGGTTACATTGTGGCTGTGTTAAGTGTCTCACGGCTGGGTCTCACGGCTGTACTGTGAAGGGGCAGCGTGCTAGAGCACTGCTTCTCAAGCTCGGGTACAAAACCACCTGGGGATCTTAGAGTGCAGAGCGGGTACGGTGGGTCTGGGGAGAGCACGGGCTTCTGCCTGTTGAAGCAGCTCCGAGGTGAAGGCCCATGCTGCCTGTCCAGAGCAGTAGGAGTAAGAGCCCAGGGAGCCCGGGGAGAACATCCCCGATTTGCCTCCCACTCACTTTCCTCCCGTTTTTGGTCCCAGACTCTGATGTCCCCTTTAGGAACAGTCTGCCCCCCTTGGTGTCCCTGATTTGAATCAGATGGCCCTCCGTGCTCAGGCAAAGAAGCACGTGACCTGGGCGTGACCTACCCCACACCCTGGCCACTGTGAAAGATTCAACACCGGTCCTCAGACCCAGCCAGGGCCAGTGAGATGCAACTCTGAGAGGCCTGGCTGAGCTGACACAGCCTCTACAACCGTCTTCACCTTCTAGAACCTTCCTAGAATTCCAAGCCTTACGGCGGCTCAGAACTCACCTCTTGCCCTCCAACGTCTACAGGCCTCCAAGGCTTTCCAACGCCCACATGGGACTCTACCACATAGTAGCCATGTGACCTTAGTTAGCAAACTGAATTTTTACCTCAGTTTCCTCATCCATAAAAGGGGATACCACCCCTCCTCAAAGGGTTGTTTGAGAACTGTATGATACTCATCCACTTAAGTGTTTTGAGCTGTTCCTGGTATAGAGTAGGCGTTCAGTAAATCTTTAATTGTTCAGTTTGACTTTTGGAGCCCATGATCCCCCACAGAAAGAACGGCACCTCACTGGTATGTTTTAGGTCATTTTCTGTATTGAGAGTTTGGGGATGCTGGAAGAGGAGGCCAGACCTTTCGCTGGGCATTGTTCTGGATTCCCCTGGATCCTACCAGTTCTTGCTCAGCCTACTCAGTTCATTCCTAACTCGCTCCCGTCCCACACCGAGTTGCCTCTATAAATACATATGAAAAGGAAATAAATTAGCAACATTGTAGGTGTCCCCAGGTACGGTTTTCATTCCCAGAAAGCGCAAGCTCTGGCCAGTGAGCAGAAATCCCTTTCCACTGTCTTTATTCTACTGCCATCCTGTGGCCGGCCTGTGCCACCGCAGCACTGAGGGCCGGCGTAGCTGAGCTCCCTGTGTTGTCCTCCTGGGGTCCGGGATGGGGCTCCTCCTCAGGAGGCAGGAAAGGAGTGCAGTTGAAGGGTCTTCTCGAGTCCCCACCGGCAAGCAGCAGTCTGGGCGTGAATCACCAGTCTTGACTGGACTTCTGTTTGATGAACCTTAGGGCCACGTAGTACAGGATCAGAAAGCCACCACAGATGCCAAGAAGGATGAAGTAGATGGCATAGAGCGGGTACGAGTTCAGGCCCATGGAGCTGAGGATCTGGGGACACAGACATCGGTGAACCCACTGAGAAGATGTTCAGATGAACATTATCTATTTAGAGTCGAAGGCCTCAGCGACTTACCACGTCTCCCTGGATAGGGATGGTGAAGTTGCCGGCGGCCATGTGGTACGTGTGCCCTTTAAACTGAATCTGCATCAGCCCTTCAAAACACCAGCGGAGGAAGGAGACTTTGGAAATCCAAGCAGGCACTGAAGACAGTGAGAGCCACGTTATTCACTCAGGCTAACCACCTGCTCCCTGGGAAGCACTCCTGGAGACGGGGCCCTGGGGGCTCTCACCCAAGGGCAAGAGGGCAGGGAGAGGGCGAAAGGGCCAGAGGGCAGCTTGGGACATGGGTTGGGGCAGAAGGGCCAAGTGGCTATGGGGGTCAGCACATGATGGCTCGGTAACAGGTTGAGAGTAATTTCTTAAGTATCTCAGCATGTTCTCAGCTCCATGGAGGTACGGCTGAGGCTTCTGCGCCTGTGCCCTGACCTGATGGTGGGATCACAGTGCTAGGAGCAGGAAGAAGGAACGAGCCTGGCCCGGCTGGTCAGGAAAGGCCTGGCAGAAGAGAGCAGCCATGGAAATGGGGGAATGGCGCCCTACAGAGAGAGGAGAGCGCACTGAGCGTGTTGGGGACTTCAGAAGAGCTAGGTGGAGCCTGCGGAGAGTCGGCAGTCCTCACTGGAGGACTCAAGTGGAGCAGTAACATGGATTTGCACCTTATGAAGTGTCCTTCCCATGGGCCAGGGTCGAGAGGGGTGTGGAAGGATCAGGGTCACAGAGCCCATTGCCGTGGTCTGACACCAGACAGTAAGGCCAAGGCTGGGGGAGATCGGGCAAGGCGACATCTGAGGAAGGTGTGGGAGGCAGAACTGCCCTGGCTCCCTGGCGAATGGGGAGAGTGAGAGTCAAGGGTGACTTCCAGGTGTCAGCTGGGGGCCGGAGAAGGTGCCATCTATACCCTCTAACGGGGACATTCCTTTGACACGCAGGACAGTCGGCAAGGACACCTGCTCCCAGGAAAACCAGGCTTTAAATGGATCTAAGTGATGAGTCCGCATCCCCACATGAACACAGGCTTCATCCAGCCCCACGGGGCCTCAAAAAGCTTGAACCAGGGGAGGGGAGCAGGCCTTGCCTATCCACAGGTTGTCCAAGCTTATCATGAAGCCCCCGGTGAGGTAGAAGGAGTTGTAGAGAGCGTTGCCGAAGAAGGAGGACGTGTGAAACGTGGGGAACAGGGCGGCGGCACCCAGGGCCATGATCCTGCAGCAGAAGACCACCAGCCACACCAGCAGGAAGTGCAGCAGAAAGGGCTCCAGGCCTGGGCGCAGGTTAGCCAGCCAGTAGATAGGCATCCCATAGATGACGGTGTAGGCACAGTGCTCCGGAAGCTCCCCTAGGACCTGCAGAGAAGAGCCCTCGCAAGGATGTGGCGCTAATGCCCCGGTTACCGGCTGCTCTCTGAGCGTTTAAAGGTAAGTGTCACCCTCAACGATGTCAACCTTCCCTCCTGCTAACGGTCAGGCTGCGGTGGGAGGGCCAGTGAGGGGGCGGGGGCGGGACCCTGGAACATGAGCTCCCTGCTGGTTTCCCCCTGCAGAGGCCATGTGCTCTGTCTGGGACAGTTCAGAACAGTCCCTCCCCCCCTCCCATTCTCCCGGGAGGCAGTGTGGCCCAGTGAAAATGGCAGTCCCCAGCCTGCCTGCCCCAGACCAAATAGCTGTGGGGCTTTAAGACAGCCGCATAACGTCTCTGAGCCTCTGCTTCCTGGAAGTAAGTACAGTAACACCTGCCAACCTACTTCCTGGAGATGTGGGGAGCCTGGAGAGGTGAAGTAGGCGGGATGTTTCCGGTCTTTTCTTTCTTTCTTTTTTTTTTCCCCTTTCAGATTTCTGCTGACCAGGAAAGCGTCGTTCCCGGTCCACAGTCCTAGTCTCCTGGTAAATGTTTAAAAACTATCGAGTCTCTGTAACTCCCTAGGGAACGTGACCCCAGCAGCCGGAGATGGTGCACGGCCCCCCTGCTTCAGCAAAATGCTTCTCTGGAGCTTCTGTACAAGGCGTAGCTTCCTCTGTCCCCGTCCCCCCACCTGCTCACTTGCTCTCAGCCCTGACCAGTCACCTTGGTAAAGAAATATGGACCAGCAGTGTACAGCCCGTCTTCTAGCTCATAGTATAGCATGGCCCTCTCTGAGTGACCTAAGAAGGGGGAGAAAAGGAGAATGAAAAAGTGACATTAATTTTCAGTGTTTCGGTTTTTGAGCCTCTTTTAGTACAATCGTAAATATTCCTGTTGCCTAAACGTCTCCTATTTTTAAAAAGCAGGCCAAGTCAGACCATCCTAACTTAGGTGTTTGTAATTCTGTGACTTGTGCAGTGCTGTCAAATAGAAATCCTGCCATCGAGGGAATGCCTGAGGCTGCTCCGCGATCTGTGTTCATTTGCATCCTAATCTTAACGTGCGCCCTTTAAAAATCATCATCACCTTTTATTTCACGATCGTGGTGGAAACGGTCAGCAAACCCGTTCTCCCCAGGAGTTCGGAGGCACGCAGGTCCTTGGACCCGCTCAGAGGGGTGACTGACACCGTGTTCCAGGTGCGGGTCACGGAGAGCAGGCCACACTCACATTTGGCGATGACGTCCAGGATCACGTTGAAAGGGATGAGAGCTCCAGTCATGAACAAGAGGGCAGCCGTGTCCGTGAGGGAGAGCTTGATGGCCCCGTGGCCGTAGTAGAGGAACCCAATGACCAGGGACATCAGGCAGGCCTCTGCTGCATGGATGAGGAGAGTCGGCAGGTCTCGGAAGTCGTTGAAAATCTGACGACTTAAAAAACAAAAGGGTGCCGAGGGAATAGCACACACCGGCCCTGTGGCACTGGTAACATCCTTCCATCTCTGCAGAGATGAAGGCCTCACTTTACTCACTTGTAAGATGGGAATAGCACTTCCCTTCCTCACAATGATTCTCAGGCTCGAATGAGATCGTTGATGAAAGCATCTGTCTCACCGAATGTTCACGATAAACCATTGCTACTCTACTGTCAGCGTACCAGCCCTGCAGTTTTACTTAAAGACATTATCTTAAGGAAATAACCAATTATTTCCTATACATAAAGATATATGTATAAGGATGGTTGTTGCGGTGTTACTTGTCCTGGCAAAAGCCTGGAAAAAATCTGGCCATCGAGATACCCTTAGCAAGAAAATGAATTACGGCGAGACTGGAATGCTGAGGAAGCCCTAAACGGGTGAGAGGTACAGGCCTCTTCTATGGGCAACCAAAAACAAACAAAAAAATGGTTACAGAACCATATGCAGCGTATGATCCCCTTTATGTATCAAAATGCTTGTGTGCATGGAAATATCACTCACCAAACACTCGGGTCTGCTCTCCTCTGAGGGCTGGCCTGACAGGAAACCTTCCCTTTCCACAGAAGTTCTCCCTTATTGTCTGAAGTTTTCATAATGATCCTACGTAACGTCTACGGTCATCCAGCCAGTAAGAACATTTTGATTTTGTTTAAAGAATAAAAGCAACAGGAGTGTTGTGTATTATCCAGAGAGAGCGAGTGCTAGTCTTGGCGATACTGGTTTTTAAAAATGTTACCTCTTGCTTTCTCCTTCAAATTCACTTCAGATAGACAGGGCTTAGTCTGATACATTAAAGACGTCGGGGGTAGGGTTGGGGGGGTGGGAATGAAAAGGCAGATAATTACCGGATCAGCATGGCAAACTGCTGTACAGGGCCGGGCAGCTCGGTGGCAGTCAGGGGCTGCTCAGTGTCCTGGGGGAGGGCCCGACTGTCAAGAGGCAGAGGGCGTCATGGGACATGGGGGTGGCTGCCTTCCTCAAAGAGCTCTCCCCCCTGAGCCACCCTGGCCTGCCTTACCTCTCGCCCTCACCCAGCTCCCTCGCCTCCGCTCTCCACAGAAAGTCATCGAAGCCACGAACTTTTTCTCGGAACAAGGCTGCAAGGGACTGAGCCTTCTCCCTGGTGGCCGCTTCCTGTTCTCTGCTTCGCCTGTCGATGCTAGTCAAGTCCACTGTAAGCAGAGGATGCAGGGCCATGTGTAGCCAGGTCTCTGCACCTGCTCACAGGGGAGGAGCTCACCGCAAGTCCAGCTTACAACACTGGTCCGCCCTTGGGGGCTCTGGGACACGCTCCCCACCCTCTGAGAGTGGACCATGAAGTGACGAGCAGAGCAGAGAGAGGCAGAGAGATACCCAGGGCTGGCCTCCCCGCTGCTGGGCCCAGCCGCATCCACTTCAGGGAAAAGCCTGCTTCAGGGAAAAGGCAACAGCAGAGGCCCTGTGGGCCCTGGCCTCCATCCCAATACCCAGGCTCGTTATGGGGACATCCCAAGGACAGGACAGGACATGCTGGACCTTTGGAGGCAAAGGTCATGGCACAGTTATACCTTGGCTCCAACTCAAGCCATTAAAAAAGCTTGTCACAGGGACTCGGCCTCCCGGCTATGCCTACCCATGGGGAGAAGGTAGGCTGGCCACAGGACAGCTGAGCAGCCTGGGCACTTGGAAATTCCAGTTCTCACTGTAGATTAGTAATCTGGCCCCCCAAGCAGCCTGTCTAAAAGAGAAGGTTTTGGCGGGAGGTTGCCACAGTCTGGCCAACTCCAGGAGAGCTGTCACTGCCCTCCAGGGGAGGGAGCTGGCGCGACCAGCTGGAGAACCAGGCTGCTCTGCGCCCACCTCTGTGTTACTTGTGGGGAGCACGGGGTAGTCCCAGCCGCAGCTCTACTCTCATGGGGCTTCTGCAATGTCAGAAACGCACACCCACCCAGTCGCAGCCAGGACCCTCCTGAGCCCAGCCTCACTGCAGGCTGGAGGTGGCTCACCTCCCTCCATTTCTCCTCTTAACCTCTGTCTCTTCTTCCCCTACCATTTTCACTACATGTCTCACGGCAGGATAATGTCTAGGAGGGGTCTTGTAAAAGGCAACATGCCTCCTCATTGTGCACGGCTGTAGCTCAGAACACCAGATTCTCTGGGTACTGGGAGGCCCTGTACCCCAGATTGGTAGGTGGTAGGCAAGACCCGCCCCGCCCCCCCCCCAAAAATGAGAAGCATATAAAATAGAGAAAAACTTTTGTTCCGGTCTGTTATAGTCATTTGACTTCTGGTAACCCCTCTCTGGGGTTACTGCGTGTTGCTCCCTGTGGCCAGGTTGACAGATGCCCTCTGCCCCCTTTATCTGGGAATGGCTAGCCTGAGGATGATAAGGCGGTAGGAAGTTAAGCTGGCTCCTCCTCCTGGGAGGGAGGGTGACCTCCACGTGAGTTCACACGGTGCAAGTGCACAGGGCAAGGGCTGGCAGACTGGAGAGTAGCCGGTCCTCGTGGGGTGGGGAGGAGCCCTGGATGCTGACAGCGGGATGTGGGCCCAGGGCCAGGAGTCAAGGTCGGGGCGGGACACACTGGCTGGGAGTCCCAGTTCTGTGTCTTACAAGTTCTCTGCAAGAGGTTTAACTCTTCAGAGTTCGGTCTTCTCCTCTGTACGGATGGAAATGACCTTGGCCTGACAGGGCTGTGAAGGTCAAAGGGACACCCTCTGTAGCTTGGTGTCTTTGGGCCCCAATGCCTGTCCTCAAGGACACAGCCCCTGTCGTCATGGTTATTGGTGAGGCCTCGCTACACTGGGCCAACTTGGGAGGAAGGTGGGGCTCCAGGGGGCCTATTGGCTACTGTTTCCCCCGCCCTGGGAAAGCCGTGCGGCCTGGCCAGCAGCCATGGCACTCCTCAACATTCAGGACCCAGGCATCTGCTTTCAGGTCACGCACCTGTAATGACAACTGTCTCCCCAGGAATGAAGGAACTGGCTTACGCATTCCCTGAGGGCCATATGCTGAGGGCTCAGGACCCGAAGCAGGAAGGTCTTTCTGGTGCTGACAAAGCACTTTTCAGACCTAGTGATTCATTGACCAAGACCTCCAAAAGGCCCTGACCTCTCTCGGCCCTGGGGCCCCCTCCGCCATGCAGTGCTTGCAGGCTCCCTGCCTCTGCGGGGGCACAAGGGGACAGTCTGAAATATTCCTGGTGGCCTCCTGACCTTGGGTATCCTAAATTTCCCTAAAGAGTCTGAGCAAAGACCACAATTCTAGAAATTGATCCAAACTGTCTTGAATTCTATCCCCCCCCCCCCATCCCCAGTCTTTGGAACTCACAGGTTTCTTATCTGTCTTGCACACAAGAGTGGCTATATCAGAAGCTGGATTTTCTCGGGCCCTTGTTTCTAGCATTTGATACTTGGCAAAGTGACACATTCTCCAGCCCACTGGGCCGCCCCGCTCCTAGATCCTGCTGCCCTGAAACCTCTGAGAGTTTCCCTCCTGAATCTCTCCATCGGGCCCTGGCGGGGCTTGGGGGGTGGGGGTGCTGCTTGGCGGCTCACCGTAGAAGTCCGCAGGGTTGCTGTAGCGAGGACAGGGGTGGCCGACGGCTGTGAAATACTGCACCATGTGCTGGGCTGCCCCCAAGTAGATGGTGGTGCCGGACGTCATCAGGAGGACCAAATCAAAAAGCCGGAATATGTCCGACCGAGGCTGGTGGAGGGAGATGAGCACCAACCGGTTGCCTTTGGCCAGGCGGTACAGGGTTTTCACCAGGTTGTGGGCCGTGAAGCTGTCGAGGCCGGAGGTGGGCTCGTCCAGAATGAGGATCCCTTCCCAGCGGAGACACGGGCCTAGTGAGTCGGCAGGGCTGCGGCTGGCTGGGGCCGAGCCACGTGGGCGCCGCGGATCACCCTCCTCCCCTCTCCTCTGCAGCCTCACCTGGGTTCCACAGGAGCTGCACTGCGATGCTGACTCTGCGCCGCTCGCCCCCAGACACGCCCCGCACGTAGGCGTTGCCCACGCGCGTGTTGGCGCACTGGCGCAGGCGCAGTTCCGCGATCACGTCGTCCACCTGCGCGGGAGACCCGAGGGTGAGACGCCGCTCTCCCCGCCTCGCTCAGGGTTACGTGGGTGTTGTCCCGGAGTAGAAAGCGTCTGCCCACCCTTGCCACCACTCCACCACCTCCCCCCGTGGTTTGGCGCTCTAGCCTTCCCCGCTCCATGCAGTGTTTGTTCCCGTATTTTTTCTGCATATCCTGAGTGGCTGCCGCGCGCCGATGACGGCGCCATGTTGGGAACGTGGCCGCGACCTGGGGACAAGACAGCTGGGCTCTCTGCCCACGCGGAGCACCGGAAAAGAGGTAGACACTCCTCACACCTGTGCGGTGAAGGGAACCGGCCAGGGCCCAGGCGGCTTACAGAGGGATGTGGGGTTTAAAAGTGGACTGAGGGCAGGGCGTCGATGGAAGGATGGTGAGCTGGGCTCCTCGGAGTTGACCTATGACTGGACCCTGGGGCGGGGGAGGGTCGACAAGGGGGGAAGGATGTTATGGCTTTTTGGGGTCACCGGGGTCAGGCAGTTACCCTTTTGTCACGCTGGGCCTGGGAGAAGGTTCTGGGCAGGCGTAGCTGGGCAACAAAAGCCAGGGTCTCGCGGACGGTTAGGTTGGGGAGCAGGTGGTCGTGCTGGCGCACGTGGGCCACATACTTCCTCACCAGCCGAGGCGTGCTGGGCTGCCCGTTGATCCAGATTTGACCTGACTTAATTTTGCCGCCGTGGTCCCGCCCGGTGATCACGTCCAGCAGCGAGGCTCTCCCGCAAGCTGCGGAAGCCACCGGAGACATTCTGAGAGCAGAGCCGCGGGGGCTAGCCTGGAAACCATGGCTGCCCACGCACTCTTGAGCCACCCTGGACTTCTCTGTCCTTTCAGAAGTGACCACGGCCCTAGGGAAAGTGCCACGGCTCTTGGACCTGGATGGGTCAGCCTCGGCACCTGGAGCTCCAGGCCTTTCCCCTGCAGCCAACTCAAGCACCTTTGGGGAGCTGGAGGCACATTAATGCTGGGGGTTCAGGCTCCGGAACTAGTGCCGTATGACAGGAGAGGGCTGGAGGCCTAGCTGCCACGGGCCTGTCGGTGCCCAGAGCGAATGTCCCCTTCCACCGCTAACAGCTCCCTTTTTACCGTGAGCAAGACTGGTGTTCGTTGCACCACGAAGCCTAACTATTGCGGCTGGCACAGGTGGCAGCAGCGTTTCGTCATTCAGAACCGTTTGGCTCAGAAGCTGGCTTTATAGGAAGGACTAATTTTGGAGAATTAATAGGGTGCTTTTTAAAAATGCAGAACTAGGGGCGCCCGGGTGGCTCAGTTGGTTAAGCATCCAACTCTTGGTTTCTGCTCAGGTCATGATCTCAGGGTTCCTGAGATGGGAGCCCCGCGTCTGTGCTGACAGCGCCGAACCTGCTTGGGATTCTCTCTCTCCCTCTCTCTACCCCTCCACTGCTTGGATTTGCTCTCTCTCAAAATAAGTAAACAAACATTAAAAAAGAAAGCTTAAAAATGCAAAACTGGAACTTATTTTTAGAAATAAGGAGAGAAAGAGAGGTAATAGATGTGGAAATGATTTTAAAATTAACCCTCAGTATACACGTGTATCTTTACACTTGTCTTTCTCTTACTTTTACTAGGGGTACTTTTTACTCTCTCTAGAAAAAGCGATCTGTTGCCACAAGTTACCATCCACCTCTGAGTGACAGCGATTGCTATTGATTGGGGGAACTGTCAGATTGGATCAGGTTTCCAGAAGTATTTGATGAGACTTTTTGACAGCCATTTAAGCTATGAATGCCATTTGGGTTTGAGGTTGTGATAAGCTTTCTGGCAAACAGTTCTGGATGAGCTCTGTCCAAGTCTCCCAAGTGGAGTTTGGATCTCCTTACTATGAATTTCTTTTGGAGAGCAAATTTCGCAAGTTGTTTTCAAAAAGGAAAGTGCCAATATGCAAATGTAACAACCTCTCCTTGCCACACACACATGCCTCCTGCAAGAAGCTGTATGTCCCCAGTGCAAAAAACAAAACTGGAGCCTCCCCGGTAATCCTGCTTACCAGAGGCTCTCACAGCGGACAGGGATGTGCATGCTGCCCCCCCACCCCGCCGCCGATACACCTCATTCAAGGTCCCTGAGAACTTCAGTGGAACAAAATAGCCAGGAGAGAAACCACAGGGGAAGGCTCTGGTCCTGCTCCCTACTTAGCCTCAGACGTTGGATCCAGGCTCTGAGATTGCAGGGGACTTTTTAATATTCACGGTGACGGTGGGGTTCCCAATCGGAGTGGGAAGTCCACTTTCCTAAACAACACTTTATGAGAGGCGTGGGTGGCCTTTCCAGTGGAGACTGCCTAGTGCAACTGGAGAGACCTTCTGTGAACCAGGAGAGAACACCAGAGGCATTCAAGAGCCTTATACAGTGGCTGGAATCTCCAATTCAGTAAATTCATTCATTGGTAAACACTGCTGCCACTACTGCAGCCAAAGTGCCTGGGGCTGTTTGGATTTATTTTTTATAAATTATGATGAATATTCATTATTTGTTTTATTCTTTGTTAAACCTAAGGAAGTGCAACTGATAAATGTTTATTTTTTTAAAAACTTTTACTTATTTATTTTGAGAGAGAGAGAAAACAGGAGGGACAGTGAGAGAGGGAGAGGGAGAGAATCCCAAGTGGTCTCCACACTAGTGGGGCAGAGCCCAGTGTGGGGCTCAAACTCACAAACCATGAGATCATGACCTGAGCCAAAACCAACAGCAGATGCTTAACTGACTGAGCCACCCAGGTGCCGCTAATTGATAAGTGTTTCTAAGAAATCATTTAAATAATTTCAGGCAAGTAAACCTGAAGCTAAACAGCACTGAATCTAGAATCAAGAGTCCTGGAGACTGCCTAGCCTCTCCAAACTTCACTTGCCTCAGGGATGCTAACAGCTGCAGGGTCGTGTGTGGCAAGTATTAATTGTGGGGACTCTTAGGCTTTATGGAAGTGCCTTGGAAGGGCAGGTATATCCCCCAGATTCTCAGTTCCTGAAGAAAAAGCACATGTAACAGGAAAGGCCACCAGGAGTTACAAACAAAAACAAAATTGGCTTCTGAAGTGTCTATTTTCTTTTTTAGATAAGAATTGTGGAAGCAGGGCCAAAAGTGGGCAGGACGTGACCTGTGGGTGTTATTTCAGCTACAAAGTGCATTGACATATATTATCTTATTTGATCTTTGGTTAGACAGTAAACAGAATTTCTTTATCAGAAGACTAAAAATTTGGAGATGTTCAAAAGTTCAGTTATCTCTACTTCTGGAAATGATTAATTAAAAGGAATAAAGGGTTCTTTCTAACACCATGTAAGAGAGAAGTACCTTGATCTGAGAATCAGAAGACCAAAGTTCTAGTTCCAGCTTTGCATTAAATGTATGTCCTTAAGTGAATCACTTTCTCTAGACTTTAGTCTCCCCATCAAAGGGGCAGGAGGACACTCTAGGAATATGGAGGACCAGATAACTTAAAACCCCTCCATTAAAGAGGCTTCCAGACTGGTAAGGAGAAAGAAAGAATACAGTGGAGAGAGTGAACACCATTTTCTAAGTCTCCTTTCAGCTTTGGCATTGCATAATTTTACAATCGTGTGGCTCGTGGAAGTGACTCTGAAGCCCTTCAAGAATCTGGATCTTTGCAGATGGTTGAAGGCTGCACCAAGACTTGGAGGGGCTCTTAGAGAAGTGGGAGTTGCGGTGGGGGCTGTGCCTACCAGGTTGTGGGGGAAGAGTGAATGAATGCCCCTGGTGCGGAGGAGTCCCTTGAGAAGAACATTCAATTTTGAAACTGCCTGAAGATCTTGGGAAGGTTTTTGCTGTGGATGCAGCTTCCAGAGGTACACTCCTGGTTCGTAATGATGGCAGCTATCTGACAGCTAGTAAACGGAGGGACTCGAATTGGGATTTGAACCCAAGTCCACCTGACCCAGAACCTGTGCTCTCACCCACTCTCAGCCTGTGCTCCGGTATTCTACTAGTCAGCAAAGAGTTCTGTGAGAAGCATCCATCTGTCTGAGGGAGCCTTCTGCATTCCAGGAGAGACAGGACCATTGCCTCACTGTTTGCCCTTAGTGGTACCTGAGCTCCCTATGATGGCCAGCATCTGCCCACTCCTCACTTTGAAGCTCAGATTTTGGATGCCCAGCTCACAGGAATCCTTGTGAGATGTCCAAGGCATCTTGAACTGAGCCAGCTTCTCAAACCAGGGCACCTGGGAGTCCATGTCCACCTGTGGGGAGGTAATTGCAAGGTTCTTCAGAGAGCTGAATAGAGGGTGTCAGCAGCTTCTGTTCAACTCTGTGCAGGAGACATCCTCCTGCTGTTGCACGGCAGGCCTGAGGGCCCCCACCTACGTCCTTTCAGACGCGGTGGACTCTCACCATGTTGAGAGCCTGAGGCTGCCATTGGGAAGCACGTGCAATAACAGATAGAAACGAAAATATAACAAAGTGAAACAATGTCTTCAGTTCTTCAGTTAATAATAATTCACTGATGATTCATTAAGTGTTTATTATGTGCAAGGCATTGTGTAAACCTCTTCCTATTTATTATCACATTCGGTCCTCATTGCAAACCTATAACATATGTACTATTATAATCCATCCCTCTTTTGCACATGAGGCTCAGAGCAGTTTCTTGTTCAAGGTCACACAGCTAACAAATGGCAGAACAGAAAATGGTTATGGTGTGGCTCATTAGCTTGTCCTTACTCACATTCACAGGAAGCCAGAGTTGGGCCTCTGAAGTTTACCATCCTGCCCCCACCGTGTTCTGTCTGGACTGCGCGGGATCTGCCCCCAAGGAGGTCTGGGAAATGGGGGTTTTGAACCTGACCAGGGGGTCCCCGAGAGCCTCTGAAAGGCCAGCAGTCCTTGCACTTTGGATGTTTTATTAGCTCCAGGTACAGTGTACTTTGCAAGCAAACAAATAACTCGAAACTGGGAAACCTGAAAATCTATAGTTTAGTGAATAGCATCATGGCATTGTTAATTTCTTAGTTTTGATTGTTTTGCTCTGGGTATGCAAGATGTTAACATTAGGGGAAGTTGGACAAAGGGTACGTGGAAACTCCGTACTATTTTTGTAACTTTTCTGAAAGTCTAAACTTATTTCAAAATCTGAAGTTAAAGTTTGAGAGATTCCCCCCCCACCCCGACAACGTCTCATAATTTTTTTATGTTTTAATAGAGGTCTTGTTCTCTAATGCCTCTCAGCTTCCAGCGGTAGTATGTATAGCTGAGGAAAGTCTTGTGGTACTTTCATCCAACATGTGAGGCATCAACATGGCCTGGACTCCTTGGGGGCTGAGGGCCCCGGGGGTGGGCTCCCCCTTCCCTTCCACTTGGGGAATTGTTTGGTCTCCTTCCCCACTCCTCCCACCTTGTCCTCAGATATGCCTCTACCTGGTAGCTGAGATCGTGGACCTCCAGGGTGTTGGACTGGCCACTGTAGGTGAAGTACAGGCTGTTGTCACTTTCAGAGGAGAACAAGCTGTCCTGGAGGCCCTGCTGAGAAACATGACAGGTGAGGGGCTTCTTCAAAAGCCACTAGGACTTAGGAGAAAACAAGGAGGAGACCCAAGAGGTGCGAGCTAGTAGCAGCTAGTGTGATTGAGATCCCGAATTGACAAGACATGGGTTTGGGCAGGTAGAGGCCAAGGGCTCTGAGAAAATGGGAGTGCCAGTGAAGGCAGTCTTTTCTTCCCTGCAGAGAGAGCTTTGAGGCTTCCCTCCATCATAGCTCCTGGCGCCAGAAGACCTCAACCTCAGATTGGTGGAGCCCGAACCCGGGCACCCTGTGGTGGATGAGACCCAGACTCTGGACTAGAGAGAGCTTTGTGAGCTGCTGTGCTCTGGGGAGACCTGAGGTGGGGGCTGTCCTTAACTTTTCTCTTCCCTGCCTCTGGCTTACTATTTCCTGATGCCAAACGGACTCCCCATGCCTGCTATGTGGGAGGATACAGCTATCAAAAAGCTAGTGCTCAATATTTGGAAGACACAATCCTTAGAACTAAGTTGCATTTTATTCTAATGAGTTTTGCATGACAAAAGTCATTCAAGATGCTTTTGGAAGATTTCAGAGGACGTCACCGTTATGTCATCATAACCTCATCAACATCTTGTTGCTGTTGCTGGAGCGATGTTCTATTTGTACGTCAAGTAAATCAATGTTTCATGGTATTGCTGATACCGAAGTCAGACGCTTTACTGACTGAGCCACCCAGGCACCCCTCAGGTTTCCATTTTTAAATGCATACAATTTTTCTTTTGTTTCTTAGTGCAGAAAAGAGTGTATATTTTTAAACGAGTTCCAGTTGACTCGATCTTTCTTCCTCAGAGCTGCCATTCACACACTGATGCGTTCAGTCAAGCAAGCAAGCATCCAACACTTATTGGGAGCCCACATTATGCTACAGGTTTGGAGTTTGGGATATGGCAGTGAAAAAGATGGTCTCTGAGAAGCTTAAATTCTTTTTATTGAGGTAAAATTGGTATATAACATTATAGTAGTGTCAGGTGCACAACACAACAATTCAAGATTTGTGTACACTGCAAAGTCACTACAATATGAGTACGCTGGGCACAGGCCAGCCAGGGACTTCAGCCACTGTCCAGGGACTGTGACTTCTGGGTTGCCTATAGACAGTTAAGTGGCCAACTTTGGCTCAGGTCATGATCTCACGGTTCGTGGGTTTGAGCCCCATGTTGTACTCTGTACTGACAGCTCAGAGCCTGGAACCTGCTTTGGATTCCGTGTCTCCCTCTGTCTCTGCCCCTCCCTGGCTCGGGCTCTGTCTCTCTTTCAAAACTAAATAAACGTTAAACTAGAAAGAAAAAAAAAAGACTGTGATTTCCTGGAGCTGCACAAGGCAGCACAACTTTCAGAGGAAGAGAATTCGTTTCTGGGTTGGAGACAGCCTCTGCTCCATTTTGAAGTATTTCCTTGACTCCCAGGATGGATTTGTTAGGTTTTGAGGTTTTGACAAATTCTCTATATTTTTCAAATACTTAAATATCTATTCAGCTGACATCTTAATCAGTATGACTGTCAGAATATCACTTGAATTTCTGACAGGTGACACCCAAAAAAGCAAAAGCAGATTTATTTGTAGGTAACCTGTTCAGTTCCTGCTGAGCTACATTGTAATTTCTCCTTGTATTAACTTCTGATCAAATTCCTGAGTCAGAAGCATAGATTAGAATGGAACTCAGGGAGCACAGAGCCCAAGTTCCTTAGCCCTAATCCTCTTGTTCTAAGTGCCATAAATGTTGAGGGAAGATTATCACTCGGAACCTTGACTAACAGAATTGGAGAAAAGGAAATTGGAAGTTGCAGGCTTTCCTGGATGTTGAATTTAGGCAGTTATTTGCATTCCGTGCTGTGGTAGCTGATTTGTCAGACCTTTTAGGCAGAAAACGTCCCCAGAGCCATTACTGACTTTATCTCCCGTTCACACTGTGAGCACTACAGTCAGCCCCTAGGAGGCATTTCTTGGCAGGAGCTGGCCATATTCCCAGATCAGAGCTGGCCGTTAGTTATGGCTGCAGAGCAGACTAGGAATGGGCTGGGTTGAAGTCACATCCTAGCAAGTGAGGGCCAGACCAAGTGGCCTATGGCTTTCCCTCTTGGGTGTGGAGTCCTCAGACCTTTCTGGTCTTTGTCTCCGTCCTCCCCACAGCAGGCAAAGATGGAAAGGTGGGCTGAGGTGAGGTGGGGTGCTTCCTTTCTATCTTCCAGTTTAGCCTCCTGCTTTAGATCCCACCCACATCCTAATTCTAGTCAAAGGCCATTTCTCAAGTAAACATTTCTCCATGTAACTTGATAAGGATGGAGAACTTGTACCCCAAACAAACTCTTGGCCTCCTGGCTTGCTGTCTGTCCCTTTCAGCTCTTTCTGGGGGCTAACATCTGCCTGCTGTAGCCGTGTTGTGATGATATTCCCATAAAAGTCACCTTCCATCTTATCTCCTCAGTTTACTGCCTCTGAGACTCTGAGCCTGACAGACACACAGATGAAGGAAACACTGCAGAGTCCCTGATGTGTGAACACATCTCTGTTTGGAGTCTCATTCAGAAAAAGCTGCATCAGCCCAAGTAACAAACAGGGACATCATTTCCCTGGAGGAGTGTGCCTTAGGGCAGGAGGTGACCTCAGAGGCCCCCCACCCACCCTTGACCCCTGAATCCCTTTGATGTCCAGGAAGTAGAGTCCTGCAGCCATGTTCTCCCTCTGCCTGTGGTCCTGGTGGTGAGTTAAAACAAAGTTCTGGAGAAAGGAAAGAAAGGTCTGATTCGCCCCCACCCCCATGACTGAGGTGACTGTCCATCACTCACGGAGTCATCCAGGGGAGCAGCCCTGTTCTGCAGACTTCTGTCTTCTGGGGTCGTCTCAGCCATGGGGCCCAGAGGTGTCTATGCCACTTCGCTGAAGCTTCCTTCACCTTAGCTGCTACCTGACCGCACCAGTGTTTTCTCTTTCTCAGAGCTGGGCGATCTCTGGCCCTGGTTCACCGTGTTTCCCAGCACCCCTTTCAGGCCGGCCCTCCCACAAACACAGGCTGTGTATTCTGCCTACTGCCAAGATAGTGCATACGCTCAGGGTAAAGGTATATCAGATAATGGCATCTGTGGCCAAACCCCAGTCCAGTTGCTGGGAAGGTCTGGGGAGGGACTCCAGAGTCCTGTGAGGAGCAAGCAGGGCAGTGTGCTGCTGGCTTCTCTGCTGGGGCTCCTCCAGGGAGGGTCCGGCCACCTAAAAATTCACCTCTTCTGCCTCTTGGCCATGACTGAACTCCCATCTCTGAACCCTGTGGGGTCCTTGGGGCTCCAAACAAACAGTGGCCCCCAGAGCTCCCAAGAGGAGGTTTCTGCAGCTTTTTCAAGGCCTCGACACAGCCTGGGCATTCTCCATGCCTCCTACAGCGTCAGGTAAGGCTTATGCCTCTTCTTCCTGCTGGGAGCTTGAAGCTGGACTTTGAGCTGTGGTCATGGCCTGAGGTGAGTGGGCCTCTCAGCCCTCTGCTGGCTTTCCTCTTGGGAGGCACACATGGAGGCTTTGGGCTCCCTCAGTGGATCAGGGTGGAGAGAGGAGAGGGGAAGGGCTGCCAGTGGTAAATGGGCAATGGTCAATGGCCCCCCTCTGGGCATGACAGGACTCGGAAGCTCTAACAGTGAGGCATTTGTGCTCCACCAGAATCCCAAGTTTTGTGCCTCTTACCGCTTCCTTTGTGTCCCCCTGTGTACAGCCTACCCCATGGGGATGGAGAGGGCCTAGGGAGTACTTGCAACACAAAGTGTAATGAAGCCTGGTGAAGGAACGCAGGATCAGCTGCGTGAGTAAACAGTGTCCTGTTTGCCATCTCCTACCTAGCCGGGAAGAGCTGGCATTCACAGCAGTTCCACACAGATGATCTTTCTCGGTCACTACTTGCCAGTGTCCACAGAGAGGGACACTGAGCCCCAACCACATTTAGGCACCTGTCCAGAGACAACTGGGATCAGGGCTGGGGCAAGGGTTTGGCCCTTTCTGGAACCCCACACTGCCTTTCCTTTAAAGCCACCAGGTTGGGCCCTGGTGGGACTTCACGTCTTGCCGGCAGCAGTGGGACAGGCAGATCCTCAAGGATGTCTCCTTGTACATCGAGAGTGGGCAGATCATGTGCATCTTAGGGAGCTCAGGTAAGCTCGGGAAGGAGTGCTTTAACTTTACCTTCTCAGTGGTGTTCAGAAAAGACTTTGGCTTGCTTTGAACACCACATTGAGGAAACAGGTTTAAGTTGTAGCCAGAAGGCCACAAGTTTGGTACTATAATGAAATCAAATGACATGTCTGACTGATTGGAATCTCGTACTAATGTGAAGCCTTTAGAAACATCCTTGGAAAAGAATAAACTCCCGGGGAGCCTGGGTGGCTCAGTTGGTTAAGTGTCTGATTTTGGCTCAGGTCATGATCTCATGGTTCATGGGTTTGAGCCCCTTATCGGTCTATGCACTGGTGGTGCAGAGCCTGCTTGGGATTCCCTCTCTCCATATCTCTCTCTCTCCCCCTCTCTCCCTCTCTCTCTCCCTCCCTCTCTCCCTCCCTCCCTCCCTCCCTCCCTCCCTCCCTCCCCATCCTTTGCTCACACACACGCGCACGCACACATACACTCTCTCTCTCTCTTTCAAAATAAATCAACTTAAAAAAAATAAAGTTTTGCCTAACATATCAGTTAATTCATATTTGAAAGTATGGAAAGCCCCTACATGGTGCCTGGCTTGTAGAGCATTCAGTAAACACAATTTCCCTGATCTTTATACTGTGCTCAGAGGCAGGAAAAAAAAATTGAGTAAGCACAAAGATACGCACTTAGCCCCACATCCATTGTTTGTTTAAGATGCATTTCAAATATACAGGCAAGAGTAGAGAATAAAGAATGCTCATGTATTAACATCTGGCTTTATCAAATCTTAACATCAACATTATACCATTTTTGCTTCATGTCTTTTTTTTTTAAATCCAGGTTAGTTAACATATAGTGTAATAATGGTTTCAGGAGTAGAATTTAATGATTCATCACATGTAACATCCAGTGTTCATCCCGACAAGTACCCTCCTTAATGCTCATCACCATTTAGCCCATCTTCCCACCCAACACCTCTTCAGCAGCCCTCAGTTTGTTCTCTGTATTTAAGAATCTCTTATGGTTTGTCTCCCTCTCTGTTTTTATCTTATTTTTCCTTTCCTTCCTCCATGTTCATCTGTTTTGTTTCTTAAATTCCACATATGAGTGAAATCATGTATCTGTCTTTCTCTGACTTACTTTGCTTAGCATAGTACACTCTAGTTCCATCCATGTTGTTGCAAATGGCAGGATTTCATTATTTTCGATCATGGAGTAATGTTCCATTGTACATATATACCACATCTTCTTTTTCATTTGTCAGTTGTTGGACATTTGGGCTCTTTCCATAATTTGGCTATCGTTGATAGTGCTGCTGTAAACATTGGGGTACGTGTGCCCTCTTTTGTATCAGCATTTTTGTATCCTTTGGATAAATTCCCGGTAGTGCAATTGCTGGGTTGTAGGGCAGTTCTATTTTTAAGTTGTTGAGGAACCTCCACACCGTTTTCCAGAGTGGCTGCCCCAGTTTGCATTCCCACGAACACTGAGAGTGCTCCCCTTTTCCACATCCTCACCAATATCTGTTGTTTCCTGAGGTGTTAATGTTAGCCATTCTAACAGGCGTGAGGTGGTATCTCATTGTGGTTTTGATTTGTAGTTCCCTGATGATGAGTGATGTTGAGCATCTTTTCATCACATCCTTTTTTTAAAGGAATTATATGTTACACAGTTTACTGAGGCTGTCTTTGTGCCCATTTCCTACTTTATTCTCCTTCTTTTTCTTGGGTTATCTACACTTGAGGCTGAATTCACTGTTTGTCTTTGTGTCCTTCCATCAGCCAGTCATTTCCCTGGGCAAGTGTAGCCTCTAGAGAGGCAGATCTTGTGTCTGAGGGCAGTGCCCCATGGGGATCACAGCTGTTGGTTCCTCGGCATTGATCCGGAAAAGGGGATCTGCACGGACACCACAGAGTCCACTACAGGAGGTCATCCCATACACTTCAGGGTAAAAGATTCTGACAGACTGGCTTCAGAGGAGTTTCCTGATTGAGTTCTTCTTTGCACTGCATTGGTGACATTTCTTGGCACTACCTACTTGCATTATTCTCTGTGACAGCAGTGGGTAACACAAGTCTGTGCAAAAGTCAAGCATGGTCAGCCTCATTTGACCTGGGGAGTTAAATCCATAGCCATTCCCCTGCTACAGCAGGTGAACAACTGGGTGGCAATAGTGCATTAAGATTAAATGAGAAGGAATTCACTGACTATTCACTGAGATTTCCTGTCAGTTCCTATTTCCAGTTTTTAGCTATTTCTAACTATATGCATGTACCGTAACATTGGGATCATTCTAATTTTCCTTTTGATAATTATTACATTCTTCTTTAAAAATAAGAAAAGCTGAATTATTCCTATAGTTTTTTGCTTGTTGTCTTTTTTCTGTAGGATTAGGGTGGTGTGCGTACACAACAAAGAATGACCTCACATTCCAAGAAGGATGTCCCACAGGCCAGTGTCATGCTTCATGCACATTTCAGGAGGACAGTGGGTGTGAGGCCTTGATCTGGGAGCTCATGGGCTGGTTTGTGATGATACCTAGTTACGGTTTTATAACAGTGACTATACTTTTATACTGGCCATGAATTCACAGTAGACTGCAAATTCCCCGGGGGCGGGAGGTTTTGTTTTGTTTTGTTTTGTTTTCTTGCCATATTCTCAACAACTAGCATAGGACTAGCCACATAGTATACGTTTAGTAGTATTTGTTGAATCAGTGAGTAAACAAATCAATTCTATGAATTACTGTTAGCATTTCACAAAATGATATGATTTCATTGGTGTCTTACCTCACATAGCACTGTTTGTCAAATCTTTACTAGTGAGGCAAAAGAAGACTTAGGTAGTCAGAGTCTCACAACAGAATGGTCTAATGTAAGCCTGCCTAGGGTCACCCAACATTCCAGAGGAGGGTAAGTATATTTGACTCATTATTTGCTATCAGTTGGGACCCAGACTGTGGGCTGCTTGCTCCCTTGTAGAGGACTATTTAATTATAAACAATTTCTGTCCATTTAGGGAAGATAACTCCAAAGGTCATGATTTTGTTGCCCTATAGGGCATTAACCTTTTCTTTTTTTTTTATTGTGGTAAAATACGCATAAAATTTACCATCTTAACCATCTTTAAGTGTGCAGTTCAGTGGTAATAAATACATTTGCATTGTTGTGCAGCCATCTCCACCATCTATCTTGTAAAGCTCTTGTAAAGCTCTTCATCTTGTAAAACAAACTCTACACTCATTAACCAATAACTCTCCATTCCTCTTGCCTCCAGCCCCACCATTATACTTTGTATGATTTTTGATTAGCCAGCCTCATAAAAGTGGAATCCTACAGTATTGGTCTCTTGGTGTCAGACTTATTTCACACAGCATAATGTCCTCAAGGTTCATCCATGTTGTAGCATGTATCAGAATCTTCTTCCCTTTTAAAGCTGAATGATATTCCATTGATATTGATACCATATTTGCTGCTCTGTTCATCCATTAATGCATCCATTAATGGACACCTGAGTTGCTTCCATGTTTTAGCTATTGTGAATAATGCAGTGAAGATGGGTGTACAAATAGCTGTTTGAAACCCTGTTTTCAATTCTTCTACCAAGAAATAGAATTATTCTACTTCAATTCTTCTACTTAAAAAAATATTTTTTTAAATGCTTTATTTATTCTTGAGAGAGAAAGACAGAGCATGAGCAGGGGAGGGGCAGAGCAAGAGAGGGACACAGAATCCGAAGCAATTTCTAGGCTTTGAGCTTTCAGAACAGAGCCAAATGTGGGGCTCGAACTCTGAAACCATGGGATCGTGACCTGAGCTGAAGTTGGATGCTCAACTGACTGAGCCACCCAGGCACCCCAGTTCTTCTACTTCTTCTACCAAGGGTCATATTATAATTTATAATTTTTTGAGGAACAACTGTTGTTTCCGCAGTGGCTATACCATTTTATTTCTGCAGTAACATTGCACACGGATTCCAGTTTCTCTACATTGTCACTAACACTTGTTATTTTCCAATTTTTTGGTAGTAGCAATCCTAAAGAGTATGAGGTGGTATCTCGTTGCAGTTTTAATTTGCAGTTCCCTAATGCTTAGTGACGTTGAGCATCTTTTCACATGCTTATTGGCCATTCATATATCTTCTTTGGAGAAATGTCTATTTAAGTCCTTTGCGCAATCTCAAATTGGGTTGTTGCTGTTGTCGTTTCTGAGTTTTAAAAGGTCTCTATATATTCTGGATATTAATCCCTCATCAGATACGTTATTGCAAATATTTCTCCCATTCTGTGGGTTGCCCTTTTACAGTGGAATAGTGTCTTTTGATGCACAGAATTTTTTAATTTTCATGAAGTCCAATTTGTCTGTCTATTCTTTTGTTACCTGTACTTTTGGTGTCAAATTCTAGGGCATTAAGCATTTTCGTGTCTAACTTTGCATCTTATTCTGACCTTTTGTTTTCCACTGATTATACATATCAGTTTCTTATATATTTTTTTAATGAACTTTTTCATTCTGCTAGTCAATGACTAATGAGTTAATAAGTAGTAAAGTTGAAATATCTTTAAAAAGAGGTTAGCTGTCCATTTCTATGTAAAAAGTATCCCAGAACTAAGTGGCTTAAAACAATAAAAAAATCATTATTATTTCTCAAGGTTTCTGAGTCAGAAATTTGAAAGTGACTCTTTTGGGTAGGGGTGTCTCACGAGGTTGTGGTCAGAAGTCTGCTGGGCTGCAGCCATCTGAGGGCTTGAGCAGGGCTGGAGAATCCACATCCAAGGTGGCTCCCCTGCATGCTGGCTGGCAAGTTGGTGCTCACTGTTGCTTAGTGAGGATGTGTAACATGGGAAGAGCCGAAGGCCCAGGAGAGAACCCTGAGTGTCACCGACAGGAGGCTGGGAAGGAGCAGCCAGACCAGCAAGATAAAGAGGACGAAGTGGCATCATAGCCAAGGGAGAGAGATTTATAGTGCAAGGCAGGCAACAGTATCAAATGCTTCTGGGAGGAAAGTACCCACCAGATACAGCGGTAAGGAGGCAACCGTGATGACCTCAGGGGGGCCAGTTTTGATGGGATGGGACTGGAATCCAGGCCCCAAGATATTTGGAGCTTCTGTCAGAATAGAGGTTGGATCCCAGAAACGGGAGGCCAAGGAAGCTTCTAGTTACAGGAACCACATACAAGGCATAGGATTGTGACTGAGAAATTTCAGAGCATGTTTTGAAAGACAACCCGAATGAAGTCACATTTTGTTTCTTTACACTCCCTCCCCTCTCTTCCCACACTGACCTCTACTGAACACGCTGGAGCTAACTCTGAGCTTGGTCAGCCATGGGTTAGATAAAAACACCACTGCTAATGGAGTTTGCCTCATTTATCTTTGTACCCGTCACAGCAACAAGCGATTGCAGTATTTGAACAAAAGATCTTCTCTTTGGTTTTGCACAAATCATCATATCCTTGGTAGAATTCTCTTGCTATCTTTTTAGGCAGTTCAGAACCTCTTGTCTATTAACTTCTTAGCACCCTCGCCATGCTAATTCCTGTCTCCATTGACTCTTTGGGCTCATGAGGTTTGTGTCCATTATGAAAACGAGGGGCCAGATGGTGTCTTATCCTAACTGTATCACCTAACCTCTAACACTAGAAAAATGAAACCAGGGGAAAGTTGTTAGTGACAACCAGCTGGGTTATGCCCAAGGCTCTCAGTGTAGGCTGAGGCCACCTTGATTTTACCAAAGGACTTGCTAAGTTAGTGCTTCTGAAACTCTGAGATGCATGGTAATTACCCAGGGATTTTATTAAAAAGCAGAATCTTGGGGCACCTGAGTGGTTCAGTCAGTCAAGCATTTGACTCTTGATTTCAACTCAGGTCACAATTTCATGGTTTGTGAGATGGAGTCCTGCATCAGGCTCTGCGCTGACAGTGCAGAGCCTGCTTAGGATTCTCTCTCCCTCTGCACCTCCCCTCAAAATAAAGAAATAAACATTAAAAAATATATTCAGAGGTACCTGAGTAGCTCAGTTGGTTAAGTATCCAACTCCAGCTCAGATTATGATCTCATGGTTCATCAGTTTGAGCCCCACATCGGGCTCTGTGCTTCAGATCCTCTGTTCCCCTCTCTCCCTCGCCCTCCTCTGCTTGTTTCCCCCTCCCACAAATAAACTTAAAAAAAAGTATTTATGCACACACACACACATGCGTGCACACACACACACACCCCGAAATCAGAATCTGCCTCAGTAGGCCTGGGCTGGGGCCTGAAACTCTGCATTTCTACCAGATGCTCAGGTGATGTTGCTGGTATTCAGACCACACTTGATTATCCAGGTTCTAGGCAGTGTCCCCTACTTTCCCCTACTTAGGAACCACTAGATGGTCCCAGGTCGGGGGAGGTGGGTGCAGAAAGAAATTCAGATGTCCTAGATCCAGACGTTTCCAAGAGCCTAGGTTTTCTTTTTATTCTGATCCTATCTTTTTCTTTTTCAACTCAAAATAGCTTTAGAAGCAAGTAAACAGGCAGACAAAAGCCTGTCCAGTCCTGACTGGGATGAAAGAAATGCACGGTCTCTCTAGGACTTTTCCGGACAAGCCGGAAAGACTCATTGGTGCCAGGAGGCTAAAGAGAGAGCAAGTCAGTGCTAGACCAGGGGCCCACAGAGGGTCAGGGGATGGCTTGGCAGTGCCTCACGGGGAGAGTCCTCTTGGGTCTTGTCTTTTTGTCTCCCAGGCTCCGGGAAAACCACGCTGCTAGATGCCATGTCCGGGAGGCTGCGGCGCACGGGGACCTTCTTCGGGGAGGTGTTCGTCAACGGCCGGCTGCTGCACAGGGACCAGTTCCAGGACTGCTTCTCCTACCTCCAGCAGGTGGGCCCCTCCCACCCCCGCCCCAGCCGCTGCAGCCTGGTCTCGGCCACTGCCACACTGACGCCTCCTCCTCCCGCAGAGTGACACCCTGCTGAGCAACCTGACGGTGCGGGAGACTCTGCATTATGCGGCACTGCTGGCTGTCCGCCCCGGCTCCCCAGGTTTCTTCCAGAAGAAGGTGGGTAGCATCGGGCCTTCTGCAGCCCTGCCCCTAGGGGATCAGCCTGTGATGGCTGTGCACTGCCTCTTCCCTCCGCTTATCCATTCCTCCCCTTCACTCTTCTCCTCTTTAGTGGGCACTTGCGCTGCCCAGTATGGCAGCCGCTGGTCACCTGTGGCTTTGAGCACTGGACACGTGGCCAGGCCCAATTGAGATGTGCTATGAGTGGGAAACGCACAGGGGTTTTTGGAAATTAGTCTGAAAAAAAAAAACCAAAACCAAAATATGAAATATCTTATTAATTTTTAAAATACTGATTACTGGTGGAAATGGTAGTATTTTGGCTGTATTGGGTTAAATAAATTATATTAAAATTAATTTTACTTGTTTCTTTTTAGAATATTCTTTAATTTTTTTTAATGTTTATTTATTTTTGAGAGACATAGAGACAGAGTATGAGCAGGGGAAGGGCAGAGAGAGAGGGAGATACAGAATCTGAAGCAGGCTCCAAGAACCTACAGACCGTCAGATCATGACCCGAGTCGAAGTCAGCCGCTCAACCAGCTGAGCCACCCAGGCGCCCCTACTTGTTTCTTTTTAAAATGTGACTACTAAAATATTTAAATTCTTCATGTGGTTTGTATTATATTTCTATCGGATGGCATTGTTTTAGGAGCTCAGTGTCTGAATAGTTATTTTCCTCACAGTACTTTGCCGTGCAGCCCTGTTGAGATTTTTCTCACTTTTCTTTGAGGCATTTTGAATGTGCCACATCCAAACTGGATTAAGTTAATGAAGGAACTGTTGACTTGTCAACTCCTTCTAGGTTTCAATCTGTTTCTTTAAATGTATCTAATTTGGAAGTAGTCAGAGGTAAACCCACAGGGACTAAGGGTGTGTAAGTGGGTGTGCCACCTACAAAGCAGGCACGGTTCCCTGGGAAATAGGCCCTCAGAGGAGGGTCACTGGAGGAGACCAGCAGCATCTGCCTCAGAGGCTTCAGCAAAGCTGCAGTGAGGTTCCTCCTGGACACACAAATTCTATCTGCAGTCCAGATAGCCTTCTTTAATACCATTGGGGCTCCAAGGAGATCCTCTGTCTCAGCCCCATCTTTATCAACACTGCTGAATCTGTCCCAGGAACTTGCTCATTTCGTCCCTGGCATTGGACTTTCAGACAGGGCTTGGAGAGTGGAATTCGGTCTAAGCTGTGTCCTAAGTACCAGCAGATTTGCTTGATAAATGCCCGGGTGAGTAAAGAGCGTTCTTCTGTTCGAGAGTCCTAGACAGTGCTGGAGGATAGCTTTTGCTCCAGAAGCGTCTTAGCAAGGAGCCTCGCCCTCGGAGAGGACCCTCAGCCTGAGTGTGATACCTAGCTCTGTTCCCTGGAAGTTACCTAAGAGTACTCAGCACGCATTGTGAGGTTCTTGCTATTGTACTAGGTTATACAGGCATTCCTTGGAGCTACTGTAGGTTTGGTTCCAGACCACTGCAGTGAAGCAAATATTAAAATCAATAGAGTCGGGTCAAGTTTTTGGTTTCCCAGTGCACGTAAAAGTTATATTTATACTATACTATAGTCTGTTAGGTGTACAGTAGCATTATGTTTAAAATAAGCAATGTACATATCTTCATTTAAGAATGTTTTAGGGGTGCCTATGTGGCTTGGACAGTTAAGCATCCAACTCTTGATTTTGGCTCAGGTTATGATCTCATGGTTAGTGAGTTCAAGCCCCGCATTGGGCTCTGTGCTGACAGCGCAGAGCCTGCTTAGGATTCTGTCTCCCTCTCTCTCTCTGCTTTGCTTGCTCTCTCTCTCTCTCTCTTTCAAAATACATAAAAATAAACTTAAAAAAATAAAAATACTTTATTGACACACGAAATAAACAAATGCTGTTGGAAAAATGGTGCCAGTAGACTTGCTGACACAGGGTTGCCACAAACCACTAATTTGTAGAAAATGCAGTATCTGTGAAGCCTAATAAAGTGAGGTGCAATGAAACAAGGTGTGCCTGTACTCTGAACTCTCAGAGCTGGCTGGCGCTGCTCAGGCTTTGTTCACACACAGTATTGCATTTCATTCTGGCATCAACCCTACGCGGGAGGCATTATCTCCTACACACAAGGTTAAGATCAGACAATTGGGACTGGCGGAGCTGGGATGTGTACCTAGGCTGTCTAGCTCTGTCATGCCTCCCTGAGCTCCTGGGATCTCCTGAGCCCCATTGTGATGAGAGGAGATGGAGGTCGAGTTCAGCCCACACTGAGGCACAGGCACTTCACGTGACTCAGCCCTGACAGTGAGTGACAGATGAATCCATCTACAGACTTTCTCTATGCTTGCTTGAGTATTTCTGTTTCTAAAAAGGGCAGGAGAAGATCCTGTTGGTATCCGGGTAGGAGAAATGAAGTCATAAACAGATTCTTCTGAGTTAGTGATCCACTTACGTACATATACCAATGAGAGAATGAATCTATGAAACCCGTGAGCCTCTTCCCCAGAAAGCGTATATG
This sequence comes from Paguma larvata, assembly GCA_030068075.1. NCBI lineage: Eukaryota > Metazoa > Chordata > Mammalia > Carnivora > Viverridae > Paguma > Paguma larvata. Next base: position 74,283,945 of record CM057836.1, read on the forward strand.
CATAAATATCCAGAAAATTCATGGATGCCTTGTAATCAATTGATGGCAAAATTCTGCCCCCCGGTAACTGTTCTCTTGGCACCGGCAGCCCCTAAAAGTCCTGCAAAAGTTCCTCTACATGAAAATACTTTCTGAGGAAATCTAGTCCACAGAGTGTAACATCTGGACAAAATAGTGAGAAGAAAGTGGGGGTAACAGAGGGAAGAGCACAGCAGACCTCTCCTCTGAGGAACCCGAACATGAAGCTGTGGTTGCCATGGGCAGGCTCTGTCTCCTGGACTGTGGGCTAAACTTTGTGCTTTGTGGGCCACTTGAGAACCCAGACAGTTCTCTCAGTCCCAGCTCTGTCACTTGCTAATGGTGTGACCTTGGGCAAGTCGTACATCTCTCTGAGCACCTGTTTCCTCCTCTGTAATAAGTAGAATAATAACGTGTATCTTCTGGAGTTGATGTGAGAAATGGGCCAGTCTATCTGAGAACACATAGCGCAGAGGTTGATGGTCCCAATGCATCCCAGTGATCCCAAGGGTTCCTTCTAAGACACTGTGAATTCCATTCCCAGCAGTGTTGGCTAAACATGACAGAGGCTTTGGGACAGTATGAGACATCTGCAACAAGTTAAATAAATGCCTCTTCCTTCTATCCCTTCCGAGTCAGGAGGGCAGGTTTACTCCTTTCTAGTTGTTGCAGAGCAGAGGACAGGGACGCTCAGGAACCTGCCCTGGTTGGCGAGCACATCAGCCTGAACGTGTCAGGCAAAACCCAGTTCCAGGAGCCTTCTCCTCTGATGGCAAGAGGAGACCCTTCTTTTTTTCCAAAATAAATCAAACTGGTTTATTTATGCATTGTTAACCTCGTTATTCCTTTGGATGTATTTCAGATATATTTCTTCTTGTGGTCAAATCTTCATCTATGCTTTTGATCCCACTCTTGGCCCCTCTGGAACTTTGTTCCACAAACCATCTCCTCTTTTACTCCAATCTACTTTGTTGTTATTTTTTAAAGTTTTAATTTATTTATTTTGAGAGACAGAGTGAACACGAGTGGGGGAGGGCAGAGGGAAGGAGAGAGAGAATCCCAAGAAAACTCTGCACTCCACACTGAGCCCAGTGCGGGGCTTGATCTCACGACTGGGAGATCATGACCTGAGCTGAAATCAACAGGCGGATGCTTAACTGGCTAAGCCACCCAGGTGCCCCTACTTTGTTGTTATATATATTTTTTAGTGTTTATTTTTGAAAGAAACACAGAACCGGAGCAGGGGAGGGGCAGACAGAGGGAGACACAAAATCTGAAGCAGGCTCCAGACTCTTGAGCTGTCAGCACAGAGCCCAGTGGAGGGCTTGAACTCACCAACTGTGAGCTCATGACCTGAGCCAAAGTAGGATGCTCAACTGGCTGAGCCACCCACGCAGGCGCCCCTGTCGTTATTTTTAAATGCACTGTTTTGTTTCTTTTCTCATGATAAAAGTAACACAATCCCTTTAGAGGTGTATGGGAATGCAACTTATTACCATTTACGTAAGTAATTTCAGTCTGTTTCTAGCTGCTCTCCCCAGGGCCCTATGTAGATAGGGGTAATCAAGCAAGGCAGGGCCAGAAGTAGAGATTTGTGAAGGAGTCTTTGGAGATGGGCTAAAGCTGAGGAAGGAAAGAAGGAATGGGAGGGAAAAGGCCAGCTTTCTTGATTAGAAAGTCAGTAAAGAATTTTTCTAGTTGTTGTGGGGAAGTTGAGGATGAGGAGTAAGGAGAGGGTGTCAGGGAGTGGCAGAGTCTAAGAGAGATAGAGGAGAAGTGGGACAGGACATCAAGTATGGCCATAGGTAATAAACTGAGTCCCCTGGAAAGTCTTTAAAGAGATTCAAATAAAGAATTGGCACTATTTTTAATTACTTTTTATAGCTGGATTGTATTTGATGTAAAACCACACTGAGAGTGGGCCATGTGGGACTCCAGGACTTATTTGGGTTACATAAGGGTAGTCAGGTTTAGTTCAAACCAAATTAGATTTTTTTTTGGCATATAAAACATTTATTATAATAAAATTTCAAAAACCAGACATTTTTTTTCAATGTTTATTTTTGAGAGAGAGAGTGTAAGTGGGAGAGGGACAGATGGAGAGGGAAACACAGAATCAGAAGCAGGCTCCAGGCTCTGAGCTGCCAACCTGGGGCTCAAACTCATGAGCCGTGAGATCATGACCTGAGCTGAAGTTGGACACTCAACTGACTGAGCCACCCAGGTGCCCCCCAAACATATTTTTTAAATCTATATTGTAACTATGCCTTTGGGGGATCTTTCTGTATGCTGGAATTAAGGCAGCATCTGAAAATAGGAGTCCAACAGGGACATCTGGGTGGCTCAGTCAGTTAAGCTTCCAGCTTCTGCTGAGGTTGTGATCTCTGGCTTGTGAGTTCGAGTCCTGCATTGGGCTCTGTGCTGTCAGCTCAGAACCTGGAGCTTGCTTCGGATTCTGTGTCTCCCTCTCTCTCTCTCTGCTTCTCCCCTACCTGTTCTCATTTTCTCTCTCTCTCTTTCTCTCTCAAAAATAAACATTAAAAAATTAAAAAAAATTATTTGAAAATAGGAGTCCAGTGAAGTCTCCATTGTTTCTTGGTGAATTTTCATGAAACAAATGTAAACAGTTTTGTTGCCCTAGAGACTTTTGAAAAACAATTGTATTACTTGTTTTAATCTGACACATTTATTATGATTTAGACCAAATTGGATTTTATCATAATAGGCACGTTCTCCTTAGGGTGTGGTGAAAAGTGGCCGAGCACTCCAGGGAAGTGTGTCGCCTCTCCCATGCCATCTACAGGCCATTATCAGGGCAGCAGCCCAGCAGTGACCAGCCTTCCTGTACTTTGTGTCTCAAACAGGTGGATGCAGTCATGGTGGAGCTGAGTCTGAGCCACGTGGCAGATCAGCTGATTGGCGATTACAACCTTGGGGGAATTTCCAATGGCGAGCGGCGCCGGGTCTCCATCGCGGCCCAGCTCCTCCAGGATCCCAGTGAGTGGGACTCAGAACTGCTGCTGGCTGCCGCCCATCTCCCATGGGCATCTTCCATATGTCTGGAGATGTTTTCAGTCCTTTTTGTCATAGTCTCCATTTGGAAAGGGGTTTGTGTGGAACTGACGTCACTGACATCAAACCGGGGATCCAGTTTCTTTGGAAATACTGTGTAGTTCCTGATGCCATTCTACCATCCAAGTACAAAACAGCTCTTAGACTTGGAAACACTGCATTTGCAGTTTTTTTTAAAAATATAATTTACTGTCAAATTGGTTCCATAGAGTACTCAGTGCTCATCCCAACAAGTGCCCTCCTCAATGCCCATCACCGGTTTTCCCCTCTCCCCCACTCCCCGTCTACCCTCAGATTGCTCTCTGTATTTGAGAGTCTCTCATGGTTTGCCTCCTTCCCTCTCTGCTTGTAACTTTTATTTTTTCCCCTTCTCTTCCCCCATGGTCTTCTGTTCAGTTTCTCAAGATCCACATATGAGTGAAAACATATGATATCTGTCCTTGTCTGACTGACTTATTTCACTTAGCATAATACCCTCCAATTTCATCCATGTTGCTGCAAATGGCAGGGTTTCATTCTTTCTCATTGCCAAGTAGTATTCCATTGTGTACATAAACCACATCTTCTTTATCCATTTGTCAGCTGAAGGACATTTAGGCTCTTTCCATAATTTGGCTATTGTTCAAAATGCTGCTATAAACATTGGGGTACACGCGCCCCTATGCGTCAGCACTCCTGTATGCCTTGGGTAAATTCCTAGCAGTGCTATCGCTGGGCCATAGGGTTGTTCTATTTTTAAATTTTTGAGGAACCTCCACACCGTTTTCCAGAGCGGCTGCACCAGTTTGCATCCCCACCAACAGTCCAAGAGGGTTCCTGTTTCTCCGTATCCTCGCCAGCATCTTTAGTCTCCTAATTTGTTCATTTTAGCCACTCTGACCAGCGTGAGGTGGTATCTCAGTGTGGCTTTGATTTGTATTTCCCTGATGATGAGTGACATTGAGCATCGTTTCATGTGTCTGTTGGCCATCTGGATGTCTTCTTTGGAAAAGTGTCTATTCATGTCTTCTGCCCATTTCTTCACTGGGTTTATTCGTTTTTTGGGTGTGGAGTTTGGTAGGTTCTTTACAGATTTTGGATACTAGCCTTTTATCCAATATGTCATTTGCAACTGTATTTTCCCATTCCATCGGTTGCCTTTTAGTTTTGTTGATTGTTGCCTTTGTAGTGCAGAAGTGTTGAGTAAGAAATTGCTGTGGCTGAGGTCAAAGAGGTGTTTCCTGCTTTCTCCTCTACGGTTTTGATGGTTTCCTGTCTCACGTTTAGGTCCTTTATCCATTTTGAGTTTATTTTTGTGTATGGTTAAGAAAGAGGTCTAGTTTCATTCTTCTGCATGTTGCTGTCCAGTTCTCCCAGCACCATTTGTTAAAGAGACTCTTTTCCATGGGATACTCTTTCCTGCTTTGTCAAAGATTAGTTGGCCATACATTTGTGGGTCTAGTTCTGGGTTCTCTATTCTATTCCATTGGCCTATGTGTCTTTTTTTGTGCTAAAATCATAGTGTCTTGATGATTACAGCTTTGTAGTAGTGGCTAAAGTCTAGGATTGTGATGCCTCCCGTTTTGGTTTTCTTCTTCAATATTACTTTGGCTATTCGAGATCTTTTGTGGTTCCATACAAATTTTAAGATTGTTTGTTCTAGTTTTGAGAAGAATGCTGGTGCAATTTTGATTGGGACTGCATTGAATGTGTAGATCACTTTGGGTAGTATTGACATTTTAACAATACTTACTCTTCCAATCCATGAGCCTGGAATGTTTTTCCATTTCTTTGTGTCTTCTTCAGCTTCCTTCATATGTGTTCTATAGCTTTCAGCAGACATATTTTGTGAATGGAATCAGTTTCTTTATTTCTCAGTTGCTTCATTATTGGTGTATAAAAATGCAGCTGATTTCTGTACATCAATTTTATACCCTGCGACTTTGCTGAATTCATGTATTAGTTCTAGCAGACTTTTGGTGAAGTCTGTCCGGTTTTCCATGTAAAATATCATGTCATCTGCAAAAAGTGAAAGTTTGACTTCATCTTTGCCAATTCCGATGCCTTTTATTTTATTTTGTTGTCTGATTGCTGAGGCTAGGACTCCCAACATCATGTTAAACAACAGTGGTGAGAGTGGACATCCCTGTCGTGTTCCTGATCTCAGGGAGAGAGCTCTCAGTTTTTCCCCATTGAGGATGATATTAGCTGTGGGCCTTTCATATATGGGTTTTATGATGTTAAGATATGTTCCTTCTATTCCTACTTTCTTGAGGATTTTTACCAAGAAAGATGCTGGATTTTGTCAAATGATTTTTCTGCATCTCTTGACAGGATCATATGGTTCTTTTCTTTTGTTAATGCGATGTATCACATTGATTTGTGAATATTGAACCAGCCCTGCAGCCCAGGAATGAATCCCACTTGATCATGGTGAATAATTCTTTTTATATGTTGTTGGATTCAATTTGCTAGTATCTTGTTGAGAATTTTTTGATCCATGTTCATCAGGGATATTGGCCTGTAGTTCTCTTTTTTTGCTGGGTCTCTGCCTGGTTTGAGAATCGAAGTGATGCTAGCTTCATGGAATGAGTCTGGAAGTTTTCCTCCATTTCTATTTTTTGGAACAGCTTTAGAAGGATAGGTATTAACTCTGCTTTGAATGTCTGGTAGAATTCCCTAGGGAAGCCAACTGGTCCAGGACTCTTATTTGTTGGAAGATTTTTGATAACTGATTTAATTTCTTCATTAGTTACGGGCCTGTTCAAATTTTCTGCTTCTTCCCATTTGAGTTTTGGTAGTGTGTGGGTATTTAGGAATTTTTCCATTTCTTCCAGGTTGTCCAGTTTGTTGGCATGTAATTTTTCATAGTATCTGCTGATAATTGCTTGTATTTCTGAGGGATTGGTTGTAATTAATCCATTTTCATTTGTGATTTTATCTATTTGGGGCCTCTCTCTTTTATTTTTGAGAGGCCTGGTTAGAGGTTTATCAATTTCGTTTATTTTTTTAAAAAAACAACTCTTGGTTTCATTGATCTGTTTTACTGTTTTGTTTTGTTTTGTTTTTTGGATTCTATACTTATTTCTGCCCTGATCTTTATTATTTCTCTTCTTCTGCTGGGTTTGGGGTGTCTTTGGTGTTCTACTTCTAGTTCTTTTAGGTGTGCTGTTAGATTTTGTATTTGGAATTTTTCTTGTTTCTTGAGATAGGCCTGGATTGCAATATATTTTCCTCCTAGGACTGCCTTTGCTGCATCCCAAAGGGTTTGGATTGTCGTATTGTCATTTTCATTTGTTTCCATATATTTTTAAATTTCTTCTCTAATTGCCTGGTTGACCCATTCATTCTTTAGTTGGGTGTTCTTTAAGCTCCATGCTTTTGGAGGTTTTCCAGACGTTTTCCTGTGGTTGATTTCAAGTTCCATAGCACTGTGATCTGAAAGAGTGCATGGTATGATCTCAACGCTTTTACATTTATGGAAGGCTGCTTTGTGACCCAGTATGTGATCTATCTTGGAGAATGTACCATGTACACTTGAGAAGAAAGTATATTCCACTGCTTTGGGATGTAGAGTTCTAAATATATCTGTCAGGTCCATCTGGTCCAATGTATTGTTCAGGGCCATTGTTTCTTTACTGATTCTCTGTCTATATGATCTATCCATTGCTGTAAATGGAGTATTGAAGTCCCCTGCAGTTAGCACATTCTTGTCAATAAGATTGCTTATGTTTGTGATTAATTGTTTTATATATTTGGGTGCTTCCAAATTCAGTGCATAGACATTTATAATTGTTAGCTCTTCCTGATGAATAGACCCTGTAATTATTATATAATGCCCTTCTTCGTCTCTTGTTACAGCCTTTAATTTAAAGTCTAGTTTGTCTGATACAAGTATGGCTTTGTTTTGACTTCCAGTAAAACTCCCCTCACTTTGTATCTGAAGGTGTCCTCAGGTCAAAAATGAGTCTCTTATAGATAGCAAATAGATGGGTCTTGTTTTTTTTTTATCCATTCCGATACCTTGTGTCTCTTTAGTGGAGCATTTAGTCCATTTACATTCAGTGTTATTATTGGAAAATATGGGTTTAGAGTCATCGTGTTATCTGTAGGTTTCATGCTTGTAGTGATGTCTCTGGTACTTTGTGTTCCTTGCAACACTTCACTCACAGAGTCCCCCTTAGGGTCTCTCGTAGGGCTGGTTTAGTAGTGATGAATTCCTTCTGTTTTTGTTTGTTTGGGAAAACCTTTCTCTCTCCTTCAGGAGAGATAAGCCTGAATGACAGTCTGGCCGGATAAAGGATTCTTGGCTGCATATCTTTCCTGTTCATCACATTGAAGATTTCCTGCCATTCCTTTCTGGCCTGCCAAGTTTCAGTAGATAGGTCTTCTACTATCCTTATGTGTCTGCCTTTGTATATTAAGACCCGTTTATCCCTAGATGCTTTCAGAATTCTGTCTTTATCTTAGTATTTTGCCAGTTTCACTATGATATGTTGTGCAGAAGATCGATTCAAGTTATGTCTGAGGAGAGTTCTCCGTGCCTCTTGGATTTCAATGTCCGTTTCCTTCCCCAGGTTGGGGAAGTTCTCAGCTCTGATTTGTTTAAGTACTCCTTCAGTCCCTTTCTCTCTCTTTTCTTCTTCTGGAATTCATATGATATGGATATTGTTCCATTTGATTGCATCATTTAGTTCTTTAATTCTCCTTTCATGATCCTGGATCATTTTATCTCTTTTTCTTGGGTTCCTCTTTTTCCATAATTTTATCTTCTAATTCACTTATTCTCCCCTCTGCCTCTTCAGTCCGCAGCGTGGCCACCTCCATTTTATTTTGCACCTCATTTATAGTGTTTTTTTAATTCATCATGACTATTTTTAAGGTCCTTGATCTCGGCAGCAGTAGAGTTTCTGCTGTCTTCTATGCTTTTTCAAACCCAGCGATTAATTTTATGACTGTTATTCTAAATTCTTGTTCAGTTATGTTGCTTACATCTGTTTTGGTCAATCCTTTAGCTGTCACTTCTTCCTGGAATTTCTTTTGAGGGAAATTTTTCCGTTTCATCATTTTGGCTAGTTTTCTGCCCCTAGTAAGTTTTTAAAGCTTGTTATGTGCTCTGCACTTGCGAGTGCTGTTATATTAAAGGGGGCTCATACACTGTCCTGGGCTTGGGCGTTTAGGAGGTGTTTTTTGGAGAGTGTTACTTGCCCTCTGTTGTTATGACTTTTGTTATTTTATTTCCCTGCTTGTAGTGATGTTTTGGAATCTCCACCAGGTGTGCTTTGATTTGTTCCTTGAAGTAGCCCTGGAAAGGAAAACAGACAAACAGACAAAAACACGCAAACAAAACAAAGAAACAAAAACAAACAAACAAAAAAAACCTCCAGAAAACAGTCTAATAGCAAAAAACCAGAAACACCAGCTACAAGTAAAGAACGAGGTGGAGGGGGTGCTGATGGAAGAGCATATACAGGGGCGGGGAGAAAGAGAAAAATGAACATTTATCAGGCAGAGAGACTAAAAGGCTTAATCTGAGAGAGAGAAAAAGGAGAATAAGGAAGGAGGCGAGATAAAACAAAACACGAAGATAAAGTTACCCAGAGAAACTATATGGCCTGGTTATTCCAGAGAGAGGAGGAGAGTAAAGAAGGAGGTGTAGAACATGCAGCAAGAGAACAGATTAAATATGTCTGTTTAATCAAACCAATAACCAAAGTAACCATCCTAGAGGAGGGAAGAGATAAGGAGAAAACAAGAATTGTCCTAGAACTAATCCAGGCAATGCTGCAGTGCTGGTCTGGAGGAGGGGGCCGTCTGGTTCCACGGTGTCTATCCTGCTCCAGTAGATGAGCAGCTCTCCAGCACGGAGGGGTGGGGTTTGGTGTAGGTGGGTCCCAGAGACCAATCCCTGAGGCCCTGCTTCGGTGGTAGTGGGGAGAAAAATGGCAACCCCCCAGTCTCTTCTTCAGGGACCAGGTATCCCAAGTCACTCCTTTGGATCCATCCTCACTGTGCTGCGGGCACAGGCCAGGCAGTCTGTCTCGCTCTGCCTTCTCCAGTGTCCCACACTTACCTGGGGTTTAAACTTCTGCTCCGTGCGCATTAATGGGGAAGCGCTGCTCAATGCCACCCGATATGTGGTCCCCCAGCTGTGCCACAACACTTCAGGGGAGGGGACCGGTTTCTCCTGCTGCAGACTGCACCCCTGACCTACCACCGAACTCGGAGGTGGCTCCCCTCCTCCCCAGGTGTGTGAACAGGGCAGCCGGTCCCAGTCCGAAGAAAGCCCTGCAGTTAGAGATGGGATCCAGGTCCGAGGTTTTTCTCTTGTCCGGATACAGTCCTATGCTTCCCCAGCCTCTCTGTCTCTTCCCTTTGTCTCTCCGCAGAAGGGGATCCCTCCCCTCTGTGCCTGCGCGACCTGTTTTATCTTCCCCAGTTCGCAGTCCCAGAAAACCTATGGGGCCATCCAGTTTTCCTGTTTTCTCCCTGGTAGACTCCAGTCTCCCTTCCTTCCAGACTCTTGGGGTTCAAAATCTTGGCTTCAGCCCTTCTTTGAGAGACACGGGAAGTACGGATCCCCTACTTCACCATGTTGGCCCACTTGTATTTGCATTTTAATGTTCACTTAAGGTCTTCCATGAACACACAGGCCTGGCCTGTCCATCCTAACTTCTTACTAGAGCAGCACCACTGTGTGTGTTGTGGAAAGCCAGTGAGTTTTGGTGTGACTAGAGGTAGTCATGAAATGGCAGGAATTAGATACACTAAAAAAGTGTGTATTTTGAGGGAGAAGTATCAAGATTAGGTAGTCAATCACCTGCCTCTCCTGCTGCGTTTGGTCATTGTCCCCACCACTGGGGGAACCTCAGCACTTACAGGCACCTAGAAGAGGACATACTGCATTTGGATGCTACACTGAGGCAGACTAAGACGGCCTGCTCTTCAGATGGTGGTTGATCACTAGAAGGCAAAGACAGATGTTCTTATGAGCCTTTCTCACTTTCTGGATAGAAAGAGCCACAGTTAAACCCTCTAAAGAATCCAAATCCCTGTCCCACCTTGTACCTTGTTTTATGGGTCAGAGTTTTTTGCAGTACAAAGACCCTGTCAGTGTTGGAAAGTGCTCCCATGAAGTGAGGTTATGTCTTTTTAACCAGCCTCCTCTCAACCTTTTGAAAACAACTTGGTGCCTGCTCACCAGCCCTCGTTGTCAAATAGGTCTTCTGGACAGAGCCCCAACAGTCCACAGTACCATGTGAGAGGCCTGATCTTGTTGCTGCCCTGTTCCCTCAAGGATTAAAGCCAAAATGTGCTCTGCACCTGGGAGTTGGGTCCTCCTAGGTCAGGTTGTCTCTGGGCTTGGGCTGAAAGCCAGTTCACATGCAGGTATTTCTCCCAGCATACTCTTTGGGTGGGGTAGATGGGATGGGACATCTCCGTAAACAAGTATTCAAAATCCTGAGTTCAACCAAACTCTATACCTATAAAATAAATAATCCAGTGAAGAAATGGGCAGAAGACATGAATAGACACTTTTCCAAAGAAGACATCCAGATGGCCAACAGACACATGAAACGATGCTCAATGTCACTCATCATCAGGGAAATACAAATCAAAGCCACACTGAGATACCACCTCACGCTGGTCAGAGTGGCTAAAATGAACAAATTAGGAGACTAAAGATGCTGGCGAGGATACGGAGAAACAGGAACCCTCTTGGACTGTTGGTGGGGATGCAAACTGGTGCAGCCGCTCTGGAAAACGGTGTGGAGGTTCCTCAAAAATTTAAAAATAGAACAACCCTATGGCCCAGCGATAGCACTGCTAGGAATTTACCCAAGGCATACAGGAGTGCTGACGCATAGGGGCGCGTGTACCCCAATGTTTATAGCAGCATTTTGAACAATAGCCAAATTATGGAAAGAGCCTAAATGTCCTTCAGCTGACAAATGGATAAAGAAGATGTGGTTTATGTACACAATGGAATACTACTTGGCAATGAGAAAGAATGAAACCCTGCCATTTGCAGCAACATGGATGAAATTGGAGGGTATTATGCTAAGTGAAATAAGTCAGTCAGACAAGGACAGATATCATATGTTTTTACTCATATGTGGATCTTGAGAAACTGAACAGAAGACTATGGGGGAGGGGAAGGGGAAAAAATAAAAGTTACAAGCAGAGAGGGAAGGAGGCAAACCATGAGAGACTCTCAAATACAGAGAGCAATCTGAGGGTAGATGGGGAGTGGGAGAGAGGGGAAAACCGGTGATGGGCATTGAGGAGGGCACTTGTTGGGATGAGCACTGGGTGTTGTATGGAAGCCAATTTGACAATAATAATAATAATAATAATAATAATAATTATTATTATTATTATTATTATTCTGAGTTTAGAGCCCAAAGCCCAGGCTCATCAGTGACTCAGAAACCTGACCCTTCCTTGCCTGCAGAGGTCATGCTATTCGATGAGCCCACCACAGGCCTGGACTGCATGACAGCAAATCAGATCGTTGTCCTCCTGGCAGAGCTGGCTCGCAGGGACCGCATTGTGATTATCACCATCCACCAGCCACGCTCTGAGCTCTTCCAGGTGAGAGGGACATCTCTTGTTCCTGCTTAACTCATCAGGGATGGGTGGATATGTGTGTTGAGATGGGGGTCATGAAGGAGACATTAGTACTTGTCAGCCAGAGAAGTTGGGAGTCAATATGGGCTTCCTGATATGGGAAGGGCACCTACCATGTACCAAATACCTTTTGTGCACTAGCTCATTTGTGTGCACTAGCTGTTGTGTGTGACTCCACACAACAGTCCTATGAGGTGGGTGTCAGTACTGCCACTTAATAGAGAAGAAGGAGTCTTAGAAATATGCCAAATTGAGTCAGTATCACACAGTGGAAAAGCTGGAAGTGGCATTCATGGTCCAGTTGGCTTCAATGGCTGTGTCTTTCCACTAAATCTTATAGATTTCCTTCCAAAAATCTCACTTCATCTTCCCAGGATACTTTTAGGGAGCTATTATTTGCCTTTTATAGACAAGGATCTGAGTTTAAACACATGAACATCTTGTCCACGGTCACTCATTCAGTGGCATGATTGGGACTCAAACCCAGGTCCACTGGCCAGCTCCAGGAGTTCTCCTCCAGCCCAGATACGCGATGCTGGACCCAGGCCGGATGCAGCGTTGTCCATAGAGACAATCCAGGCTGAAAAACATAGGGACATGCTCTGTGTGTCTCCAGTGGACACAATAAGAATACTGATGCATGGCTGAGATAATCAAGGACTCACTGCTTAGAAATTTATTCTCCAGAAGAATATGGTAACCTGACTATACACTAACACTATTTATTTTCCAATCAGCTCTTTGATAAAATCGCCATTCTGAGCTACGGAGAGCTGGTTTTCTGTGGGACACCAGTGGAAATGCTTGATTTCTTCAATGGCTGCAATTACCCTTGTCCCGAACATTCAAACCCTTTTGACTTTTATAGTAAGTTTTTTTTCACCTTTCCCATCGGAATGTTTATTAAACTTTATCATCTCAGATTTCTGCCTGGTTGTCAACAGCAATGGTGGATTTTATTCTTGCTTTTGTTTTGGTGTTTTCACTCTTCAAGGAGTTAATTTGGCTGGGTCCCTTAACTTGCCGTCTGATAGATGCCCTATCAGAATGAGGTGGGGGGTCTCTCTTAAATGGGTGCACGTCCACTTTGTCAGAGAAAAATAGCTGAGCTTCTAAATTCTCACAGCAGCCCCAGTTGAATCCTCAAGGCCTTGCAGGTAACTTTAAAATAATTCCGATTTTATAGGTGGGCATGAACAGAAGATACTCTGATTTTATAGATGGGCTAGTACTCCGGAATCGATGAAACATGTATTATAAGCCATTGTGCGTATATTTGCAATTAAAAACTCATGGGTCATTTCTTTTGGGAAAAATATTAGTGGACCTGACTTCAGTGGATACCCAAAGCAAAGAACGGGAAATGGAAACCTACAGGAGAGTCCAGATGATTGAATCTGCCTACAAAGAATCAGCAATTTATCACGAAACCTTGGAGAATATTGAAAGAGCAAAACACCTGAAAACACTGCCAATGGTTCCTTTTAAAACCAACGATTCTCCTGGAGCCTTCTCTAAACTGGGTGTTCTCTTGAGGTAAGAGCCTCAGCCCGTTTTAGGTGGTTAGACATCCACCAATAAAAGAAAAGGAATTAAAATGGGGTTGTTTGGTTTTTTTAGGAGAGTGACAAGAAACTTACTGAGAAATAAGCTGGCAGTGATTATGCGTCTTGTTCAGAATCTGATCATGGGTTTGTTCATCATTTTCTATCTTCTGCGGGTCCAGAACGATGTGCTGAACGGTGCTGTCCAGGATCGCGTGGGTCTCCTATATCAGTTTGTGGGTGCCACCCCCTACACAGGCATGCTCAACGCCGTGAATCTGTGTACGTGCCTGTGCCTAGGGCGGGGCGGGGGGGCGGTACTTCCTCACTTCCTGAATATCTCCCTTCTCCAGCTGGCACCTTGCAACGCTACGATTATAAGGGTATTTTACTGAGCTAAACTTGGCCCTCTCCAGACTCTCTCCCTGGCGAACGGTAACTACTGAGTTACTGATATCTTAGAGTGAATTAGTTTGCCAAGTAGCTCTCTCTGAGGGTCTAAGGATCCAGGGAAACATGAAGTTAGAAACATGAAGTTATGAGCTGCCAATGGGGCAGGGTTTGGGAAGGATTTTTTAAAAAAGATCATCCCTGGCATCCCTGTCTTGGCTCTTAGGATGTACAGTCCCTGGGAATGCAGATACCTGCCAACTTTGTACTGTTAAATTCTTTTCGGAGCCTATTTTTGGAGAACCAGCACCTAATTTTCAAACTCAGAGAATCCAGAAGTAGTACCTAGTTGCCTGATGTTCTGTGCCAAAACCCTGCACAAAAAGAGGACAAAGTACCTCACATCATTCATGGCCCTTTTGCATGTGTATTCTTGAATTTATGGCACCCTACTCTTGATTTTACAGAGAAGGAAATATATTATTACAGCCTTTGCAACCATATTGTAATTCAAGTAGAGTAGATTTCTGTGGTGGAAGATATTTATAGTTCTGTGGATGGCAGGTCCCCCTCTTTCCGGGACTAGGGAGCCCCAGCTTGTCCCCACCGTATAGCCTCAGGTTTAGTTTGTGTTAGCCCTCCTTCCTTAGCTGTGTAGTGACCAGCTGTTCTGAAACCTGCCTTCCATGCCCAGTTCCTGTGCTGCGAGCTGTCAGCGACCAGGAGAGCCAAGATGGCCTGTACCAGAAGTGGCAGATGCTGCTGGCCTATGTGCTGCACGCCCTCCCCTTCAGTGTCATTGCAACCATGATGTTCAGCAGTGTGTGCTACTGGTAAGGGGTTGTTCATAGGTGTTTAGTCCTCCCGGGCAAGGCCTCCTGGGCAGTCCCAGATGGCCACTGGGACCGATGGATGGGGAGCTCCAGGGTGGACAACACCTTGCTCTTGGCCCTGGAGGTCTGTCTCTGCCCATCAGTGTCTAGTACAATGTCATGTCCTTCAGGACAAATAAAAGAACCCAGCTGGGGGCTGCATGGGACCTGGAGCAGACCAGCAGGACTACATGTGCCAGGGACTGGCATGTCTCACATCTGCTGCAGGGCCTGGCCAGAGATGATCACTCTTAAGTAGCTGGGATCGAGGGGCAGAGGTGGCAAGCAGCCGTTAAGCATGACTCAACACTAAGCAAGGCTCCTGGGCTCCTGTCAGCTGGAACGGCAACCCTGCCTGACGTTTCTGCTGACCCACCTGCGATATCACAGTTGGGCTGGTGTGAGGGGGCTTGAGCAATGGAAGAATGGCTATGGGAAAAGGCACTGGGGAGCCTTGAAGCATCCCTGATGCTGTTAGGTTTTGATTGATGGCCTATAGACAATGCTTCTCTTTGTTTTTGTTTTATTTCTTAGAGCTTTTAAAAGATATAAGTCCAAAAACATGTAGAGTTATTTGCATGATTTATCATCATAGGGAGAAGTATCTTCCCTAATCCCTGTGGCTTTTCCTTAAGAAAAGATGGGGGCATACTGGTATTCTATGATTCTAGTAGTGTAAATGTGCCCAGCTTGTCATCCCAGGAGAACTTCAGGCAGTTCTTGAAATGTTGTCTTAAGGCCACAGGATTCATGAATAATACAGGGGCTCCCAACATAGCCAGTGTTCAGACTCATGATACGTGATATCAAAAATTATCATGAATTAAGTGATACATAAGTAAAAGACAAACCAGGGGCTAGTTAGTTTGAGCTCCCAGATGAAGACTGGGACGGTCTTGGTGCAGATGCTCAGAAGTTGGTACCACTCTGGAGAGTGACAGAGGCAAAGCCACTTGCTTCAAGGTAGCAGGAGGTTGGGCTCCCTGCTGGGCCTGATGAAGCCTCATTCTGACACTCAGGAACATGTTGACTCTAATCCATGATGTAAACCACCAGCCTGTCTAGTTCAGGCTGAACGATCCAGAAGCAGATTTTTACAACGTGGTCATTTTTGAATAAATTAGGGTTGACTGAAAATTGAAGACCTTGATAATTTAGATTCTTGCTACTCAGTGTTGCCCATAGACTAATGTCAGCCTTACTTCGTAACTTGTTTAACATATAGAATCTCAGGCCCAGCTACTGAATTGGATTCTGCATTTAACAAGATCCTCCCGGTGGTTCACACACACTTTAAAATTTGTGAAGCACTGATTTTGAAGACCATACAGTATTTGAAAAACTGCCCATGAGAAAGTTAGTTCTGTAAAATTTAAGAAAACAGGGCAGTGTAAGCATATAGGTCACGACTATTTTTGGTTAAAGTCAGATATAGAAAGTCAGAATCGTTTCCACTGGTAGCATAGCTGTTAGCAATGTAGCAAACACTTTGATTAAATGACAGCAATGTTTGTCAAATGCCTACTAAGTGCCAGGCACAATACTAGGTGCCACAGAAGACTCAAAGAGGAGTGAATAGGAGGTGCTGCCCTCAGGCTCGCAATTCTGAAACTTCAACATCTTTGAAAGCCAGAATGTATTTGTAACTCTTCTAGCAGCATGACTGACATGAACTCCGTGGCAAAATCAGATGTGAACCCACACGATGCTGTCTGCACTTTTCCTACATCAGCACTCCTGGTTAGCAGAAATATTCACGTGCTTGGTTACAGGTGGAGTCCCCGATCCCACTGTGACAAGTATGGTCTGTGCAGTGTACAGATTTTCCAAAATCTGTAAATTGCCACATTCCAAAATACATCTTGCCCTAAAGCATTTCATATGATGGATTGTGGACATAAATCTCCAGACGACTTTAATTCAAGAGAGTGTAAGATTAGTGTTACAAAGAAGCACAGTCACCGTGCTGAGGAATAGAACAGTTATAACAACTAACACATACTGAGCACTCGATTTATGTCAGGCACTAAGACCTTTACATATATCAATTCATGTAATCCTTTCAATCATTCTGTAAAGGGTTTAAATTATCCTTGTTTGTAGGTGAGCAAACTGAGGTACGGATGGGGTATCTTCCCCATCCCAGCTACTTACAAAGGAGACCAAGAGTCCATTTGGTCGAGCAGGGAGAGCAACTCTTGGAGGACAACTTGAGAGATAAGTAGCATTCCAATGGATAGAAAAGGGAGCAAGGGCATTCCAGAAAAAGAGCAGGGGCATAAGTTCAGGAGCAAAACCACATGAGACCTTTCCAGAGAAAAGATGCAGTTGTGCTGTGGGCATGAAGGATTAGAAGGAGTAGTGAGAGATCTGGCCCCTCCGGTGAGGTGACGAGTGCCAGGGTGAGGAGCTGAAGTGGATTTGATACTGGGATGGGACATAGGAGAAGAGTCTGAATCAGCGAGTGACCCATCTGCCGTGGACTCTGGAGGCTGACGCTGGCACGCTTTGGCAGCAGACTGGAGTTAGGGCAGAGACCCTGGAGCCTTGGCAGCAGTGTGTGGGAAAGGCAGAGGCCCTACTGAAGAGAGGAGCAGTGGTAACAAAAGAGGAATCACTTTGAAATGCTAGGGAAGTAGAATCAAATGGGCTCAGAAATCATGGATTTGTTGGTGGTAAAGAAAGTCATGGGTAATGCCCGAGTTTTCCACCTGAGGGAACAGGATGGTGACAACATCTTGACCAGGTTTGCCAGGAAAGAGTAAGGATATGGTTTTGAACATGTTGCATCTGGTATGCTACAGGACACCAGATTAGACAGGTCATGCTGAGGTTTGGGTGGTAGGCTGCAGCAGAAATGAAAAGAGGAGTAAGAGTAAAGGCCTGGGAATGGATTATGTAGGAGAGAATATTGGGAGGGGCAAAAGCAGTCTTGAGTGTAAACCTTACTTATTATTATTATTTTTTTAATTTTTAACGTTTCTTTGAGACAGAGCGTGAGTGGGGGAGAGGCAGAGAGGGGGAGAGACACAGAATCCGAGAAGTAGACTCCAGGCTCTGAGATGTCAGCACAGGGCTCGAACCCACGAACCGTGAGATCGTGACCTGAGCTGAAGTCGGACGCTTAACTGACTGAGCCACCCAGGTGTCCCGAGTGTAAATCTTAGGAGGCACATTCAGAGTGTGGGAAGAAGAAGAGTGGTCAGAGAGGTAGAAGGAGAAGCAGGACAGGCAGCATCAGAGAAGCCGAGGGAGGAGAGCATTTCAAGCAAGTGTAGTAAACCCGTTCATGTTGCAGAGGTTTGAGGAGATGAGGCATCAGATTAGGAGGTCATTGGCAGTCTTCTAAAAAGGAGCGTCAATAGATTGGTGGGGGTGCAAGTCAGATTCACAAGGGAACAAGTAAGAAGGGAGATGGGAGAAGCAGATGCTGCTTGGGAAGCTTGGTGGTGTAGGGTAGGATGAAGGGAAGGCAATTGCTCACATGGTTATCAGGCTCAGGGAATGGATATTTTAGGATATGGTAAATAACACCATCTGGAAAAACCATTTGATTGAGAATAGATAAACTATAACAAAATAGGATAATTCACAGATCACATTTCCAGAGTAGAGCAGGATGGGGTAGTGGAATCTGGTAACATGAAATCAAGGAGCAAGTAGATAGGATCAACTTGGCAATGACAGGGGGAAAAGGAAGAGAGAAAGAATGAGCGCAAGACATGGAAGATAAAAAGTAGGGAAGATAAATGGGAGGTGATTCCATTTGCTGAGCACTGGAGAGAGTTTGAAATTGGGGAGGTAATTTAAAATAGAGGTATATATTAGCCATGAGAGATGTGTCATTAGAAGCCAATAAGCAATGAGGAAAAATAAGGGGTCTAGGGGTCAGCTGAGGCGAGCGGATCTGATTAGTACAGCAATATGCCCTGTTCAGCACACCTACAGAGAGAGAGCCTAAGTGAAAGAACAGGGCTCCCCAGGTGTGGGGATTGGGAAGGCAAAGAATAGCAGAAGCAGGTAAGGATCTGAGGCAGTGAGGGCTTAGGGGAAACAGGAGACAGGAGGGATGCCATGGTCAGAGGGAGCACTTTCAGAATCTGAAATCTTGGAAATGGGACAGTTTTGATTAACATTTAAGATCAGGACATGATGAGAAACTGAAGATTATGTGGATGGAGCCGCCTGAATTGATCAGGTTACCTACTTAGCAGGCACTGATGTTGATGGTTCATCAAGAAGGTTAAAGACCTTGAGGATAATGATAGTGGACAGGAATGCAAAGACTGACCCTGGTCCAGATGCTATAAAATCATCAAAGGTGAGAGAATTTTATAAAAGCCACAAAGGATTATATGGGGAAAGAGACCAGTATAAGCAAACTTCATGATTCGTGTAGGAGATGGATGGCCTTGAGGGGTGGCAGGGAGGCGTGCATATAAGACATGCCAATTCCTTTTCCTTACCCTACAAACAGAAGAACCCCTACAAACCATCAGCCATATCTGGTGGTTGTTGAGGACATGCTATCACCACGGAAGTGTATGTAGTGGAAGGAATGTAAGAGTTAAGGGGCATGGATATAGGGAATTCTGTTTATAGGAAAATGAAGATCAAATCAATGGAAGAGGCTGGTAGAAAGACAGGAGTGGAATGGAGTCAGTGGAGGCAGTGAAGGGTTTTCACACTGGCAACGACCCCGCCTGACGGGGATGAAGTGCAGAGATGGAAGGACAGAGAAGCCCATGGAGGAAGCCCTTAGCACTGGGAGAGTAGGCCAGCCAGGGTAGGAGCAGTGCTAACTAGGCAGAACATGGTTAATTACAGAGAAGCCGGGAGAGTTCAGCAACCCTATTTATTGCACTAGTTGCAAGCATTGTCTAAGTATTAATATCTTCCTGTGAGAATTGAAGGAGCTGTAAAAGGAAAGGGTGGTACACTAAGTTGGAGCCAACAGAAACAATGTGTGGTAATGAATGGTCTCAAATGTTGGCTCTGTTCCGACAAGGCCTTTCAGAGGGGAGTTTGGCTTACCCTGCAAATGCTTCCTAGCCACTAACCATGATGGACTTACTCGTAGAAGGCAAGTGTGGTATTTTTATTAAATAACCCTTGGAGAGGAAACTAAAGACCTTATGTTTTTCTAGGACTCTGGGTTTGTATCCCGAGGTTGCCCGATTTGGGTATTTCTCTGCTGCTCTCTTGGCTCCCCACTTAATCGGTGAATTTCTCAGTCTTGTGCTACTTGGTATGGTCCAAAACCCAAATGTGGTCAACAGCGTGGTGGCTCTGCTCTCTGTTGCTGGGATATTTGTAGGATCTGGATTAATAAGGTAAGCTACAACGATTCAGAGGATTTCCATTGATGGTTTGTTGTTAATGGTCACTCGATAATGACTGTTATAAGGAATTCCTGAGGAGAGCTATGTGATCCTGGCCAAAGGTATCACCTTCTAGTCTGGAAGACTTACAGCGCTTGCTTACCATTGGTATTTAGACCTTGAACTGTTTACCATTTGTTCAGTAAAATGTCTGCAGACTGAGAATCAGGACGTGACAATTGAAGCGTGTTATCCATATGATTCACATGTAATAAGAGGAGGAAAACCAATCCATCCTCCAGAAAAACTCACTGCCTGTATTACAAGCTAAATAGCATGCATTTAATTCATTTCTGCCCTGGCCCTATGGAGTCTCTATTTTGGTTCTCAGTTCCCAGTTTAAGGAAGTAAGAATAGTCAGATAAGAGCTTGCATGATAAAGAACTGATCAAGAAAATAACCAGGAATAGATGACACACACCGAATGTTAACAGTAGTTATCTCTGAATATTATTTTTTCTTCATATAATAAATTTCTATAATAAACAAGCATCATCTTATAAGCAAGAAATATATATACACATACATATATTTAAAAAAAGCAGTAGCAGAAAGGGTGAAAATTTTTAGAAGAGTGATAGTGGTCCCAGGCAGGTATTGTGAGAGGACCTGTAAGTACACTATGGGTCCCTGAGGACATGTGACAGTGGCTGTTTCTTTGACTTAAACGCACCTCAGACTTGACTTTGAACCACTGTGAAGGCTCCCAGGCCACACGCAGCTCCCTGGAGAGAGGGCTGACCGGGAGTTAGAGATTTCCTCTAGCACTTAGCCAGCACATGGGCAAGTCGCTTCTATTTAATTTAAATTAGTTGCCTCACTTATAAAATGAAGCTAATGATCTCAGCCCCCCTGCCTCAGGGGAGTATGGGGGGCAAATGAGATAATCAACAGGAAGACACTTCATAAGCTGTAGTGAGTTCTCTAAAGTGAAGTATTACAAAGTGAAGTGAACTGGTTTTGATCAGTCAAGGAGGAGGATTATTTTTACACCACCATTATTACACTGTATTCGTTTTGCTTACGTGGATTGTTAGCATCTATAAAAAATGCTCAAGTCAAATCACCCCAAGGGTATGCAACAAGCCAGCAAGGCACAGACCCAGCCTTGGGCAGGATCTCCACTTGAATATTTGAATCATTACCTATTCCAGTAGGTTTGGCACTATTTTGTGTATTTGGTTTGTAGGGAAAGGGAATTCATTGTTCTGAAAAGAGAGGCAGTGGCCAACATTACCAAAGGCTCTTGTGGTTTTTGCAAACCTCCGCATCCCAAGGCTTCACCTGGATTCCACTCCCATCACTGAAATGAAAATCTGCTCTTCAAGGGCCACATCAGCCTCCCACCTGGAAAGTTCATATTCTTCCAAGTCATCATGTTTCCTGACTGACTGCAACGTTTTCATTTTTGGCTGTCTCCACCCTTAGACACAGAGAGAAATAGCTTTGTTCTTTCTATTTACAAAATAATGCAAGTTCTTGGGGGGGGGGGGAATGTGCACAATACAGAAGTGTATAAGGAAGAAAGTAAAGGTTACCTGAAGTATCGCAACCTTCAGTTAAATTTTGTTGGGTATCTTGTTATACTTTTATATAATCTTTAATAAAAATGAGATTATACTATTGTGAAGGAGTTTGGCGTGCACTTAACAATACAGACAGTCCCGTGTCAGTAAATTTAGATCTATGGTTCCTTCCTCTCTCAAGGACTCCAGGGATTTCTATAATGTAGTCTGATTGTCCTCCTGTGTCTTTCATGGACCCATTAGTCTCCCCTTGCCACCTGCATGAAGCCTACCTGCCATTCCCTTGGCTGGATCAGCTCTCTGGAAGCCCATCAAGTGCCGCTTGGGTGGCAGCCTTCCTTTATTTATTTTTACTTTATTTAATTTAATTAATTTATTTTTTTTAATTTTATAATAGTTTATTTTCAAATTGGTGTACATATAACACCCAGTGTTCATCCCAACATGTGCCCTTTTTAATGCCCATTACCCCCTCTCCCCTGTCCCTCATCCCCCTCACCCTCAGTTTTTTCTTAGTCTTTGAGAGTCTCTTATGTTTTATCTCCCTCCCTCTCTGTGTCTTTTTTTCCTTTCCCCTCTTCCCCTCCCCCTGGTTTTTGCTTAATCTCACAAAGTCCACCTATTCGTGGAAACATATGGTATCTGTCTTTTTCTGACTGACTTATTTCACTTAACATAATACCCTCCAGTCCCATCCATGTTGCTACACATGGCCAGATTTCATTTTTTCTCATTGCCACGTAGTAGTCCATTGTATATAAGTACCATAACTTCTTTATCCATTCGTCAGTTGATGGGCACTTGGTCTCTTTCCATGATTTGGCTATTGTCGAAAGTGCTGCTATGAACATTGGGGTACACGTGCTCCTATGCATCAGCATTCCTGTGTCTCTTGGGTAGATTCCTAGCAGGGCTATTGCTGGATCATAGGGTAGCTCTATTTTCATTTTTTTGAGGAACCTCCACACCGTTTTCCAGAGTGGCTGCACCAGTTTGCATTCCCACCAACAGTGTAGGAGGGTGCCTACTTCTCCACATCCTCGCCAGCATCTATAGTTTCCTGATTTGTTCATTTTAGCCACTCTGACTGGTGTGAGGTGGTATCGCAGTGTGGTTTTGATTTGTATTTCCCTGATGATGAGTGACATTGAGCATGGTTTCATGTGTCTGTTGGCCATCTGAATGTCCTCTTTGGAGAAGTGTCTATTCATATCTTCCGCCCATTTCTTCACTGGGTTGTTTGTTTTTCGGGTGTGGAGTTTGGTGAGTTCTTTATAGATTTTAGATATTAGTCCTTTATCCAATATGTCATTTGCGATGATCTTTTCCCATTCCGTTGGTTGCCTGTTCGTTTTGTTGGTTGTTTCTTTTGCTGTGCAGAAGCTTTTTATCTTGATGAGGTCCCAATAGTTCATCTTTGCTTTTAATTCCCTTGCCTTTGGAGACGTGTCGAGTAAGAAATTGGTGCGTCTTAGGTCAAAGAGGCTTTTTCCTGCTTTCTCCTCTAGGATTTTGACGGTTTCCTGTCTCACATTCAGATCTTTTATCCATTTAGAATTTATTTTGTGAGTGGTGTAAGAAAGTGGTCTAGTTTCATTCTTTTGCATGTTGCTGTCCAATTCTCCCAGCACCATTTGTTAAAGAGGCTGTCTTTTTTCCATTGGATACATTTTCCCGCTTTGTCAAAGATTAGTTGGCCATATACTTGCGGGTCCATTTCTGAGTTTTCTATTCTATTCCATTGGTCTATGTGTCTTTTTGTGCCATTATTTATTTTTAAATTTAATTTAATATTTGTTTATTTTTGAGAGGGGCAGAGCATGAGTGGGGGAAGGGCAGAGAGAGAGAGGGAGACACAGCATCTGAGGCAGGCTCCAGGCTCTGAGCTGTCAGCACAGAGCCTGACACCGGGCTTGAATCCACAAGCTATGAGATCATGACCTGAGCTGGAGTCAGACACTTAACTGACTGAACCACCACTCTTGGGCCCGTTTTCTTTTTTAATTTAAATTCAAGTTAGTTACAGTACAGTGTAGTGTTGGTTTCAGGAGTAGAACCCAGTGATTCATCTGTTACATTCGACATTCAGTGCTCATCACCCATTTAGGCCGTACTCCTACCCACCTCCCCTCTAGCAACCCTCAGCTTGTTCTCTGTATTTAAAACTCTGTTATGGTTTGCCTCTCTCTCTGTTTTTATCTTATTTTTCCTTCTCTTCCCCTATGTTTATCTGTTGTGTTTCTTAAATTCCACATATGAGTGAAAACATGGTATTTGGTTTTCTCTGACTTATTTTGCTTAGCATAATAATACATTCCAGTTCCATCTACATTGTTGCAAATGGCAACATTTCATTCTTTTTCGTTGCTGAGTAGTATTCCATTATGTGTGTGTACAGATGAGGTAAAAACACACACGCACACACACATACATGCATACACCACATTTTTCTTTATTCATCAATGGACATTTGGGCTCTTTCCATAATTTGGCTATTGTCGATAGTGTTGCTACAAACATTGGAGTGTATGTGCCCCTTTGTATCAGGATTTTTGTATCCTTTGGAATAATTCCTAGTAGTGCAATTGCTGGGTTATAAGGTAGTTCTATTTTTAATTTTTTGAGGAACCTCCACACTGTTTTCCAGAGTGGCTGCACCAGTTTGCATTCCCACCAGCAGTGCAAGCGAGTTTCGCCAACATCTGTTGTTTCCTGAGTTGTTAATGTTAGCCATTCTGACAGGTAGGAGGTGTATCTCATTGTGGTTTTGATTTGTATTTCCCTGATGATGAGTGATGTTGAGTGTCTTTTTCATGTGTCTGTTAGCCATCTGGATGTCTCCTTTTGAAAACTGTCTAGTCATGTCCTCTGCCCATTTCTTCACTGGATTATGTTTTGGGTGTTGAGTTTGTAAGTTCTTTATAGAATTTGGATACTAATCCTTTATCTGATATATCACTTGCACATACCTTCTCCCATTCCTTCAGTTCCCTATTAGTCTTGTTGATTGTTTCCTTTGCTGTGCAGAAGGTTTTATCTTGACACAGTCCCAGTACTTCATCTTTGCTTTATTTACCTTGCCTCCGGAGACATGTCAAGTAAGAAGTTTCTGTGGCCAAGGTCAAAGAGGTTGCTGCCTGTTTTCTCCTCTAGGATTTTGATGGCTTTCCTGTCTCACAGTTAGGTCTTTCGTCCATTTTGAGTTTATTTTTGTGAGTGGTGTAAGAAAGTGGTCCAGTTTCATTCTTCTGCATGTTGCTGTCCAGTTCTCCCAGCACCTTTTGCTGAAGAGACTGTCTTTTTTTCCATCAGATACGCTTTCCTGCTTTGTTGAAGATTAGTTGGTCATATATTTGTGGGTTCTCTATTCTGTTCCATTGATCTATGTGTCTCTTTTTGTGCCAGTACCATACGGTCTTGATGATTACAGCTTTGCAGTACTTGAAGTTTAGAAATGTGATGCCTCCTGCTTTGGTTTTCTTTTTCGACATTACTTTGACTATTCGGGGTCTTTTCCGGTTCCATACAAGTTTTAGGATTTTTTGCTCTAACTCTTTATAAAGAATGCTGTTGTTATTTTAATAGGGATTGCATTGAATGTGTAGATTACTTTGGGTAGTATCGACATTTCGACAATACTTGTTCTTCCAGTCCATGATCCTGGAATGTTTTTCCATTTCTTTGTTGTCTTCTTCAGTTTGTTTCATACGCTTTCTATAGTTTTCAGAGTACAGATCTTTTACCTCTTTGGTTAGGTTTATTCCTAGGTGTTTTATAGTATTTGGTGCAATTGTAAATGGGATTGATTCCTTGATATCTCTTTCTGCTGCTTGATTATTGGCATATAGAAATGCAACTGATTTCTGTACACTGATTTTGTACCCTGGACTTTACTGAATTCGTGTATCAGTTCTAGCAGTTTTTTGGTAGAGGCTTTTGGGCTTTCCATGTAGAGTATATTGTCATCTGAAAAGAATGGAAATTTGACTTCTTCCTTAATGATTTGTATGCCTTTTATTTCTTTTTGTTGTCTGATTGCTGAGGCTAGGACTTCTAGTAATATGTTGAACAACACTGGTGAGAGTAGACATCCCTGCCGTGTTCCAGATCTCAGGGGAAAGCTCTCAGTTTTTCCCCATTGAGGATGATATTAGCTTTGGGTCTTTCATATATGGGTTTTATGATGTTAAGATATGTTCCTTCTATTCCTACTTTCTTGAGGATTTTTACCAAGAAAGATGCTGGATTTTGTCAAATGTTTTTTCTGCATCTATTGAAAGGATCATATGATTTTTAAAATTTTTTTTTTTTTGGCATTTATTTATTTTGAGAGAGAGAGACAGAGCATGAGCAGGGAAAGGGCAGAGAGAGAGGGAGATACAGAATCTGAAGCAGGCTCTAGACTCTGAGCTGTCAGCGCAGAGCCTGACGCGGGGCCCGAACCCATGAGCGAGATCATGACCTGAGCTGAAGTCGGACGCTCAACCGACTGAGCCCCCCAGGCACCCCGAAAGGATCATATGATTCTTATCCTCTCTTTTATTAATGTGGTGTGTTACGTTGATTGATTGGCAAATACTGAACCAGCCCTGCAACCCAGAAAAAATCCCACTTGATCATGGTGAATAATTATTTTAATGTACTATTGAATTTGATTTGCTGGTATATGTAGGGAATTTTTGCATTCATGTTCCTCAGGGATATTGGACTGTAGTTCTCTGTTTTAGTGGTGGGGTCTTTGTCTGGTTTTAGAATCAAGGTAATGCTGGCTTCATAGAATGAGTTTGGAAGTTTTCCTTCCAGTTCTATTTTTTAAGAACAGTTTGAGGAGAATAGGTATTAACTCTTCTTTAAATGTCTGGTAGAATTCCCTTGGGAAGCTCTCTGGCCCACGACTCTCTGTTGGGAGATTTTTTGATAACTGATTCAGTTTCTTTGCAGCTTTCCTTTACAAGGACGGCATCCTCTTGAGGGCAGCAGCAGTGCCTCATTCATCATTATCATTCTCAGTGGCCAGCCCAAGGCCTTGAACCAAATCAGTTGGCAAGAAATATTTGCTGAATTGAATGAATGAATGAACAACTACTCTCTCCCTGCACTGTGTACACACTGGATCAGTCAGTCACCAACTTCTGTTGGGTTTCTTCTTTGCTGTCAAATCACAAATGCATGTGGAGCCTTTACTTCTGTTTCCCCCCGTGTGGTGCACTGCACGATAAAGGCACAGTTCCTACTTCAAGGAGGTAACCCTCTGGCTGGTTGAGCAATCAGCCTGTGATGCCATCACCTGTTGCAGGCCTTTGTCATCTCATACTTGAACTACTGCTATAACCTGCTCCCTCTTTTGCTTTTCTGCTTTTCCTAATCTGCTCTGATTCTGGTCCCTTCTACTTGCTGGTGCCACATTAATTACCTTAAAACACTAATTTCATGGTCTTTCAATGTCAACCCCCTGCACGGCTCGGCTGTCATTCCAAACCCAGCTCCCATGGCTTTAGAGCCTCTGTTCCAGCCCTTGTGGCCCTTGGGTCCCATGTGCAGTCCTTGACATGCCTGTGCTCATGCCATCATTCCTTCCTAGAGTGTCTTTCCTTTTCCCTCCTTCCTCCCCAGATTCCTACCTATCCTTTCCTCTAAGCAGCCTCTAAGTTGGCAAATTCAATTTGTGCCTTAGAACACTGCCAGTAACTGAAAGTCATGGGGTTTGGGAGTCCCTTGGGAACAGGTTAAAAAAAAAAACAACAAAAAACCAAATACTAAGTACAAGAATGTCACGGACATGTGGTGCTAGATTTTTATACTTGGCACAAATCGTTTACCACTGTGTATTTTTATAGTCAAGGGTATATATTCTATTTCCCCAATTACACTATGAGTTCTCTAGGGGAAAGATACTTCTTTAGAATTCCTCAAGAACTTAGAACTAGTGCCTCACAGATAGAAAGATTTAATACATATTTGTTGATTGACAGAAATTAAATAGTAGACAAAGGAGGCCACAAGGTCAGCATGGAGTTTCTCCTGAAATAGACTGAAGAGGGGACAGAGTTCACTTTCACAATGAGTGTCTGCTTGCTCCCTCCATCCTCTCTCCTTACAGTTAATTCTCACTTCACACACTAGCTCCTTCAAATCTGTTTAATCACAAATATCCTCCTTTAAAGTAATGTGCTAGGTGTGCGTTTTCTTTCATATTTATATCAGTGGTGCTTATCAAAAAAAAAATTAGACACCAGTCCATCATCAGGGGATTGTTAAATTAAGGTTTCTACTATAATGGACCACCGAGCTCTAATTAAAAATGATGGCGTGCTCTGCTTACTGACTTGGAAGGCTGTCTGACGTATGTTTGGTTGAAAAAAGTAGGTTAGAAAAGAGCATGAAGAGGATGATTCCAATTATGTAAAATTGTATAAACATATACATACACACACATTACATATATCACCAAAATATTAGCCATGGTTATTTCTGGGCAGTGGAATTTCTTTGTACTTCTCAGTATTGTTTGATGTCTTTTATAGTAAACACAATTTTTATAATGAGAGATAAAAACTATATTCATAATGGGAAACATAAAATGAGGGTTGTCTTTCTTTTCATTTGGTAGGACTATTACCAGAGCCTATTGAATTTCATCTCTATTTCTTTCTTTTCAGAAACGCAGAAGAAATGTCCCTTCCTTTTAAAATCCTCAGTTACTTTACATTCCAAAAATATTGCTCTGAAATTCTTATAGTCAATGAGTTTTATGGACAGAATTTCGCTTGTGGTAAGTACTCTTTTGGAATATAATCTTTTTTATGTACTTCTCTGAGGAAACAATTCTCTGAGGAAATGTATTTTTTAAACAAAAGCTATATTTTATAATAAATAGATTTAAAACTTTGTTTTGAAATAAAAGTCTAACAGTTTCTCTGATTTTTAAAATACAAGTCAAGTTAGTCAAAGGCCAATAGCTTAAGGCCACTCTGATGTTTTTAGAAAACGATAGCAGCCCTGGGGCGCCTGGCTGGCTCAGTCAGAGGAGCATGTGACTCTTGATCTCGGGGTTGCGAGTTTGAGCCCCACATTGGGTGCAGAGATTACTTAAAAAAATAAAATCTTCAAAAAATAATGATAGACCTAATGTTTGCTGAGGTAAACGCTAGTATACTCTGGATGGAATCAGTTTCTATACCTACCGAACAGATTGAAGCAGACTGCAGTGGCTTCTCTCCTAAAATGTATATAGTATATCACTGAGTAAAGCCATTTTTAACAAAAGTCTGCCTCCTAATCCCATGAGAGGCAGTGGGAACATAACAAGGTCCTTCTGGCCGTGGAAATCCCAGGCCACTTGGTGAAGACAGCTAAAGAACAGGGCAGGATTCAGTAGCCATTTTAGATATTTTTAGGTGGTAAAATCAGTAACCTTAGGATATTTAGTACTAGGTGATCATAAGAGATCATGATTTTTATCAGAACTATGATAATGAGTTTACACCCCAAACGGAAACAAACCCATTTCCATCTTCAAATGAAGCCAGGACCCAGAGCACCCACTATCATTGCTTCATCTAATAATGAATTCTGGATTCTCTAAAATGTCCTACATCTTTCCTGACCAAAGGTACTCAGCAGACAGTTGGTAAATACGTGGTTAAATTACCTGGAAAGCATCACATCTGACACTGTCCATCTTTTCCTGGCAGGCAGCTCAAATGGTTCCGTGACAACTAATCCAATGTGTGTCTTCACTCAAGGAATTCAATTCATTGAGAGAACCTGCCCGGGCGCAACATCCAGATTCACGACAAACTTTCTGATTCTGTATGCCTTTATCCCAGTTCTTGTCATCCTGGGAATAGTTGTTTTTAAAGTAAGGGATCGGCTCATTAGCAGATAGTAAAGAACATTGCTGCCAAAATGGACCGTAAGCCCCAGGTGTGCAGGACTACTTGGAATGTCTAAAATAAGAAAGACACATGTTTCTTGGTAATACATCTTAAGTCTTTTAACCATTATAACTCCCATCTGTGCCCCTCAGGTCCACACAGGCCTTGAAAATATTCCAACTTGCAGGGACAAGTGATATTTGGAAATTGTGACGGACCTGGTCCAAATATGTAAATAGTAATAATTCATAAAGTTATGGGAGACTATGGGACTATTTTTCTCTATTCCAGATACAGAAAAATATATCAGTTAAAAAATTATACTTACAAACAAAAAAAATTATGCTTACATTTTGATATAAGGTTTGGTAAGAAGACGACATTTGAATGATCACTGGCTGTAAGTAACAGAAAAGAGAATTGTGGGTTTGACTAAAGCAAGCATCATGCAGAATTGGGTAGGAATTCTTTCATTATCATTTAAAAACCCTTATTTATGTGTTCATATCCCCCTGAGGGGGCGGAGTTACTCAACCACGTTAAGAGGATGTTAGGCAGATGCTGGATGATGAAGACCCCGGATATAGAGCACCTGGTGATTTTTTGGGAGTTAAAATGAAAAACTGGGAACGGGCTGATCTGAGAACATCGCATACCAAACCTCTGGTGATGTTTTTAAGGATTAGTGTGCTATTTTTCCACTTTTCACTTAGTTATAAAATGAAAAGTGAATGTTACTCTAGATAAAGCGTATACACTGAGTAATGGCATCTTTAAGGCTAGAGAGCAGGTGTTAAAGTCCATACAGAAAAGATGTTCAAGTGACACAACATTTGCACTGAGAGCCAGACTACACATGTGGAATTCAGATTCTTGAATTGTATAAGGAGAGAATGCTGATAAATACAAATACAGACATTTACCTTATGTATTTTTCGGGATGAAATGATGTATATAGATGATTAAAAATGGGTTCTGTACTAAATGATTATCTTTCTGATTGATCGTCAAATAATTCGTGTACAAGTCTGCAAAGACACCGTCTCCGTGTTACCATGGTAACTCCAAGGGAGAACATCCTAGTGAGTACATGAACTTGTTGAGTTGCTGTGACCTAACTTGTAAAGAATGATAAATTATAGCATTCGAAATGTCTTACATTATAGTAGAAAAGATCATTTCATTAAGGAAACCATAGTAAAATTCTATTTCTTAGCACAGTATTTAAGGATCTGGAGACATTGGCAAATTACCAGAATAGTATTGTCAATTTTTATAAAAGGTCTTTGACACTGATGATTATGGTGTAGTAGTTACATAATGCCTTACAGATTATATATGTCACATCAGTTATAGACAATTCTGGAGATGATAATCTATTAAAGTAGTTCAAAGAGAGTCCCACAGGAACCTCTTTTGAAATCGCTGATTTCAACTTACTAAAGATACGGGTGTGCACTGTGAGTGGAAACATTTCTACTATTCATATGCAGATGAATTTCATTCTAGCTCAGAAACATTTGGAAAATTGACACAGCATGTGACGTCAAGCTATTAAATGTTAGTGATACCATCTTAGAAAAACACAGTGACTTTCAACATGCCACAGTCTGTCTCAGTCAAAAATGGACAATCAAATTATATAATAGAAATTTCTGTTACTCTTGTGGAATAGGCTCTTTCTTCCCACCAAGTCAGTGATGTGTCTGAGATTCTAGTGTTTGCTATTAATTTAAAGGGAGCTCCTTCTCCACAGTACTCGGGCAGGGTGCCTGTCTGCTCCTAAGACTGAGGTTCTTCGGAAACATGCTGAAAATCCTGTTGTTAGGAGTGCTGGACCCACATGCACTGCAACCGGCTGATGAAGTCTTACTTCACTGCAGTGATCAGGTATTTTGCTATCCACACAGATACTGCTCAGCAGTTTTGGTGTTCTTGGGGTTTGTGTGCTTATTTGAAGCTGGCTATGGTATATTAGAGCGAACATATTTTGTAATGGAAGTGGAAGAACACAGAGTGAAGGACTTTCCTGGTTAAGCACAGCAATTATGCTTACTCCAAATTAAACTTGGCTAGCAGGCACACAAAGTCATAGGCTCAAGAAGGTTTCCTTAAGGCTGTTTCACCTTGGAAACGATCTCGGTTATTACCAATTCGTGAAGTTTTGGCCTGCTTACTAATAACATATCTCCTTAAATTTACCTGTTCTTCAAAACAAGTTATAATAAGTGTGTCAGAATCATTGGAGGTGCTGATTAAAAATGCAGACTACTGTACCCCATTCCAGACCCACTGATTCAGGATCTCTGGGTGTGGGGACTCAGGAATGTGCATTTTATTTATTTATTTTGAGAGACAGAGAGAGCGGGGGAGGGGCAGAGAGAGAGACCCATGCAGGGTCCACACTATCAGCACAGAGCCCGACGTGGGGCTCAGTCTCACCTGAGCCAAGATCAAGAGCCAGACACTTAACAGACTGAGCCACTCGGGAGCTCCAGGAATGTGCATTTTAAATCGGTACTTCAGGGGGCCCTGGGTGGCTCAGCTGGTTGAGGCTCTTGACTTGGGATTGGGTCGTGATCCCAGGATTGTGGGATTGAGCCCCGTGTTGGGCTCCGTGCTGACAGTGTGGACCCTGCTTGGGTACTTCTTGTGCCTGTGTTTCAGAGTTAAATGACGGCACTGTTGCGTGCGACGGGTGCATACTGATTCTGGTTTCCTATCAGACATACCCGGGAACTCCTTCAAGAAGGAATGTGTCTAATATAAATGCTTAAACTCACACTCGCAACTGTTACTAAAGGCTCTTGCTTTCATAGTCCCGAAACCATATAAGCAGAAACCTATAAATGCTGAACTGAGTATATACTAGATAAACATATTAGAGGCAGGCAGAAGAAGATTCTTTTTATTTTACAGAACTTTTCCCCCTTTTAAAAGACTTAAAAGTGTCGAGGGAGTTGCACTAAGAAATTCCACTTTCCTTTTAACAAATTAGATATCTTAACTTTCTTCACTTATTATCATAATAGCTAATTAATAAAATAAACTTACTTGTATTTGGGAAAGAAGAAATAAATACACTATATAGTTGAATTAGGTTCAAGAATCAAGTTCAATTTGTTTCCACGACTTGGAAGAACTTCTTTTGTATTGTTCCAGTTCCTAAAACAAAAATATGTATTACTTGAAGAGAAAAACCTTAAAAATTAAAAAATTAAACTACGAACCTTAAAGGTGCCTTAGCATTTTTTAGGTATGACAGTATATCCCTTATGGTATTATCATTCTCAAAATTTCTGGACAATTATTCTGTAAATTCTTACAATTAGGATTTTCTAGAAATGTAGTCTTAAGAGTTTCTGTACAGCCTAAGCAACACTTTATTTTTTTATTTTATTTTTTTATTATAATAGTTTATTTTCAAATTGGTTTACATATAACACCCAGTGTTCATCCCAACACGTGCCCTCTTTAATATCCGTCACCCCCTCTCCCCCCTCCCTTACCTCCCTTACCCTCAGATTGTTCTTAGTCTTTGAGAGTCTCTTATGTTTTATCTCCCTCCCTCTCTGTGTCTTTTTTCGTTTCCCCTCTAGCCCTCCCCCTGGTTTTTGCTTAGTCTCACAAAGTCCACATATTCGTGGAAACATATGGTATCTGTCTTTTTCTGACTGACTTATTTCACTTAACATAATGCCCTCCAGTTCCATCCATGTTGAAAGCAACACTTTAGAAATGCACTTCTTAGAGGTGAAATTACATACTGTATATACATACAAATTGTCTTTCAACTATTAAAATAAATGCATTTGTCATACCTTAAGTATTTAAAAGTGATCTTATTTTTTGTTTCCTATTCGATTCTTTCAAAACTGGGTTGAAGTTAGCCAAGTATCAGTATTTAAAATGTATATATCCTTCGACCCAGGCCTTGTACCTTTCAAAATGTGTCTCATAGAATAGCAGAGTGCATGGATATAAACAGAAGGATATTCATTGCACTGTGTATACTGGCGCACACGTGGAAACAACTTTCCCAGTAAGGACATTAAAGACATCAGTGCTCATTCACACATGGCTTCATGGGCATCCAGCAAAAACAACAGCAGTCAGACGCGCCACACGAAGAAAGCAGATCGGCGGAGCGAGGATAGGGTACTTCCACCTTCTATGTTACAGATTTCTATCCCTTTTGAGGGTTTTTTCCCCACAACAAGTATATGTTACTTTTACAATTCTTACAATAAATTCTAGCACGGGTGGATACCCTGCACGAGATGACTGATATGCAAAGGGGTCCTCCCTTAGGGGACTGCCTCCTGGCCCTCACATGTTGCTCCGCCTCAGTCACTGCACGGGGTAGGTTATTTCAGACGGGCAAAAAGTGGTTGCTCGACAAGCTAAGGCAGTCACTGCCCTTCGGCTAACATAACTGAAGGTCACAGTTGCTATGAAAAGAAATTTCCATTCTCACTTTCAGAAAAATTGCAGATTACCTCTTTCATACCTATTCTCAAGTTGTTTGTTAAAATGTTAAAAGTTTAAAACTGAAGAAAGACTTTTGAAGAGATTTTATAGCATGACTCCAAAGTAGTCTTCAACTCGGTTTATTATTTTTTTTTTAAAGGAAATTAATTCGGTTCATCAGTTATCAAAGAGTGTTCAAAGATGTTTAACTCATAAGGAATAAACAGTAATCAGTTATCTTGTTTTTAACTGGAAGCACTGAATTACTTTTACCAATGATAAGGGTGAGTGAGGACAGAGCTTTAAGATTCTTTGCTAGAGATACCTCCCTCCTGCAAACAGCCAACAGAGAGAAGAACAGGGCTGGTCACACGGGTCATGTCAGGAAAGTAAAGAATGACTGGTGTGAAACACAGCTCGCCACACCCCTGAGACCTGCAGTACTGCCGTCACAGGGATTCAAAATCACATGATGATGCTTTAGAGGAAGGGCAAGTAAGATTTTCCTTACACTGCAGTTCTTCACGGCTGCTTTAGAAAGCCACAAAAGACCTCGAATAGCCAAAATAATACTGAAGAATAAAACCAAGGTGGGAGGCATCACAATCCCAGACTTTAACCTCTACTACAAAGCGGTGGTCATCAAGACTGTATGGTATTGGCACAAAAACAGACACATAGACCAATGGAATAGAATAGAAAACTCAGAAATGGACCCGCAAGTATACGGCCAACTAATCTTTGACAAAGCGGGAAAATGTATCCAATGGAAAAAAGACAGCCTCTTTAACAAATGGTGCTGGGAGAATTGGACAGCAACATGCAAAAGAATGAAACTAGACCACTTTCTTACACCACTCACAAAATAAATTCTAAATGGATAAAAGATCTGAATGTGAGACAGGAAACCGTCAAAATCCTAGAAGAGAAAGCAGGAAAAAGCCTCTTTGACCTAAGACGCACCAATTTCTTATCGACACGTCTCCAAAGGCAAGGGAATTAAAAGCAAAGATGAACTATTGGGACCTCATCAAGATAAAAAGCTTCTGCACAGCAAAAGAAACAACCAACAAAACGAACAGGCAACCAACGGAATGGGAAAAGATCATCGCAAATGACATATTGGATAAAGGACTAATATCTAAAATCTATAAAGAACTCACCAAACTCCACACCCGAAAAACAAACAACCCAGTGAAGAAATGGGCGGAAGATATGAATAGACACTTCTCCAAAGAGGACATTCAGATAGCCAACAGACACATGAAACCATGCTCAATGTCACTCATCATCAGGGAAATACAAATCAAAACCACACTGCGATACCACCTCACACCAGTCAGAGTGGCTAAAATGAACAAATCAGGAAACTATAGATGCTGGCGAGGATGTGGAGAAGTAGGCACCCTCCTACACTGTTGGTGGGAATGCAAACTGGTGCAGCCACTCTGGAAAACAGTGTGGAGGTTCCTCAAAAAATGAAAATAGAGCTACCCTATGATCCAGCAATAGCCCTGCTAGGAATCTACCCAAGAGACACAGGAATGCTGATGCATAGGAGCACGTGTACCCCAATGTTCATAGCAGCACTTTCGACAATAGCCAAATCATGGAAAGAGACCAAGTGCCCATCAACTGACGAATGGATAAAGAAGTTATGGTACTTATATACAATGGACTACTACGTGGCAATGAGAAAAAATGAAATCTGGCCATGTGTAGCAACATGGATGGGACTGGAGGATATTATGCTAAGTGAAATAAGTCAGTCAGAAAAAGACAGATACCATATGTTTCCACGAATAGGTGGACTTTGTGAGACTAAGCAAAAACCAGGGGGAGGGGAAGAGGGGAAAGGAAAAAAAGACACAGAGAGGGAGGGAGATAAAACATAAGAGACTCTCAAAGACTAAGAAAAAACTGAGGGTGAGGGGGATGAGGGACGGGGGAGAGGGGGTGATGGGCATTAAAAAGGGCACATGTTGGGATGAACACTGGGTGTTATATGTACACCAATTTGAAAATAAACTATTATAAAATTAAAAAAGAAAAAGCCAGTTTAAAAGTGAACACAAAACTAAGAAAGGTTTTCACCTTGCCTCTTAAGAATCTCTAAAGTTTTAGGGGCGCCTGGGTGGCTCAGTCGGTTGAGCATCCAACTTTAGCTCAGGTCATGATCTCACGGTCTGTGAGTGCGAGCTCCGCGTTGGGCTCTGTGCTGACAGCTCAGAGCTGGAGCCTGCTTCGGATTCTGTGTCTCCCTCTCTCTCTGCCCCTTCCCTGCTCATGCTCTATCTCTGTCTCAAATATAAATAAACATTAAAAAAAAAGATGTGGTATATACACAACAGAATATTACTCAGCCATAAGACAGAATGAAATCTTGCCATTTGCAACAACATGGATGGATCTAGAGAGTGTAACGCTAAGTGAAATAAGCCAGATAAAGACAAATACCGTATGATTTCATTCATATGTGGAATTTAAGGAACAAATGAACAAAGGAAAAAAAAACAAAACTGGGGCTCAGTGGTTAAGTGTCGGACTCTTGATTCTGGCTCAGGTCATGTTCCCATGGTTGGTGAGACTGAACCCTGCATGGGGCTCTCCAGTGACAGTACAGAATCTGTTTTGGATTCTCTCTCTCCCTCTCTCTCTGTCCCTACCCTGCTCACACTTACTCTTTCTCAAAATAAACTTCAAAAGCAAGAACACAGGCAATGTGAAGAAAGAGCTGAGGAGAGCTGGCTAGATTTTCGCCTAATACAGACGAATTCTTTCATAGGCAGCGTTAATAGTTAATAGTGAAGAATGATAGGTATTGTGGGGTTGCTTTCCAGCTCCGCTCCAAATTCCTTTGGTTTTAGGTCAGTTAGGGAAGATGGATTTGAATGTGAAAAGTCATGATGCTGAGAAACATACCAGCCCTTTGGTAATACCTGTGTATATAAATGCAATAAAAGGGATCAAACTATGCGATATAAACAGACACTCTTAACAGCAGTTAAGTCATTGACTCCTAGATACGAATTCAGGGATGACTTCCAACTAATCTTTAGCCAAGCTGCACGCACAATAAAGGTTACGTGAGGTCATCTGTTCCTACAACAGGCCTCTCACTTTGCTACAGCAACGAAGCCCTCTAAATATTCATGACATAGTGGACGACGTTTAAATAAAATGCTTTGCTTTCTTATTCTACGACCCCTGAAGGTGAAAGGCTAGTGCTGAGAAAATGACTCTGGTCACTGCTCCAGTGGATGGTGGTGTTCAGGTTAACCCTTGTAGCAGTGTGACTGCCTGAGTGACACAGCTCTACAAATCTCGCCCGAGAGGCTGTTAGGGCATTCCATTTACAGTGCTTACTTTTAGGTAAGGTTGGATTCGGCACCGTGTCTCGCTGTGTCAAACTAAAAGGAGATCTGAGAAAATCTGAGTGGGGGGTCATGATGAATTTACCGCTTCTGCATTCCTACATGGCTTGTGTAGCACAATGGTGCTCGCGAGGCATATATGGAATTCAGTCTCCCTTTTTTTTTTTTTTTTTTTAAATGTTAGAGAGAGAGCAGGAGCGGGAGAGGGCCAGAGAGGGAAACACAGAATCCGAAGCAGGCTCCAGGCTCTGAACTGTCAGCACAGCGCCCAACGTGAGGCTCAAACTCACAAACCAGGATATCATGATCTGAACCAAAGTCAGATGCTTAACCGACTGAGCCACCCAGGCGCCCCATTCAGTCTCCATTTTTAATCACTTTCCCGGGAGATCCTATGTTTGTGTGCTTTCAGACTGGAGAGTCCTGAATTTTTCTGGTACAAAAACAGTTTAAGTATGTCTGACTGTTCTAACAAAAAACAAAACCTTTTAAATAATCCCACAAACAAAAGCATATTATGAAAGTGTCTCCCCAGCTGCAAGGTAAGAATCACTACCCCTCTTCGACATAAAGTAAACTGGGGAATCCAAAAACAGGATGTGAACATTACGCGATGTCTGGATGGTGGAATGACAGGTGGCTTAAATTCCTTCTTTATGCACATCAGAATTTTACTGTTTTATAGAGTGAAGATATGCTATTTCAATTGTTTAAATGTTTATATTTTTGAAAGAGGTAGAGCGTAAGCAGGGTTGGGGCAAGAGAGAGAGACACACACACACACACATTTGGAAGCAGGCTCCAGGCTCTGAGCTGTCAGTACAGAGCCCAATGCAGGGCTCAACCCATGAACTGTGACATCATGACTTGAGCCAAAGTCAGACGCTTAACTGACTGAGCCACCCAGGCACCCCTCAATAATTTTAAAAGTGAAAAACAAACATTAAATATGTTGAGAAAAGGCTATGGAATTCTAGATGTATTTTATGATAAAACTCAAGATGCAATAAAATAAGTGTTTAGAATAATACCTGATCTTTCTGAAGTCTCATCTCATCAACTTCTCTTTCAGCATACTGAGGGTCTCTTGCAGGGTCCTTGGTGTCTTTTAGTGTGTTGATACTCTGAAATTACAGTTCTTCGAGTCATTTCATGCCCAGACCCCCAGTGACTACTGCCTGCCTCATCCAGCCATTGGGCCCATTCGGATTCTACCAGGCCCTCTCCCACCCTCTCCTTGTAGCCACGGTCTCTCCCTCTCCAGCAGCCGGAGAGCTGCATTTGATCGTGGGAGTGGGAGTTATGTCTTGCACAGCTTTTAAGCCCCAGTGCCTTGTGTACGATAGATTTTTGGCACACATTTGATTTTTGAGCATGTGAAGAGAAAACAAAGTAATCAAAATAGGCTCATTGGAACACTTCCCAATAACTGTTGAATAGTGCAAAAAAGTCTTGCTTTAAAAGAATTAGAAATATATACCTTTGGTGGAAAGACTCTTTCATACACCTTTTTCCACAATTCCATTGGTGAATGGGCATGAAGCTTTCCAATGTCATTATCAGGAACGGGAGGAGATCCTAAAATTGGAAGGTCCTCCAAATGAGTGCACTGATTAAAACATGACAGACTATCAATAAAACAGGTGACACTTAGAAAAGTATAAATCCTAGATCAGTCATTTCCTGTCTCCGCAATCCAGCCGGTATTAAAATTTACTCCAACAGTGTAGCAAGACGGCTTGCACCAGGTTCTAGCAGGAGAGGAAGAGGAGACAGAGTGATGAGTCCATTGTGATTCTCTTTCCCCACACTTACATCGCCGTCCAGCAAAAATAGCGCATTTGACATTCTCAGGTGTTTGTGAATTTGTATGTGAAACACACTCTTTCTTACATGTTACTCATTAGAATGCAAACTGGGACAACTAATCTGGGGAGGTAATTTGGCACTACTACCTACCATATACAGAAAAAGGTCCTATGTTACTACCCAGAAACCCTGGTTTTTGGTGTTTAACCTAGAAACACCTATACACATGTCTTAATGATTTCACACTGCACCATCATTTTTTAGTGAAAAGTTGGCCACAACCAAACTATCCATCAATAAAGGCATAGGGAACTAAGTTACTATGCACAGCCATGCTCCGTAACTGTGTCCAGCTGTCAGAATACCAAATGGATCTGGCTGTAGCACTAACGTGGAAAAACCACTAACACGCATTGAGTAGAAAAGGAAACTTTCAAAACAATAGCTACAGAATGATACATTATGTTCAAACAAATACTCTTTTCTACCACATTCATACAGATAAGAAAATGGTCTGGAAGCATACATATCAAACTTGATTCTTATATGTACTATTTTAACGTTTTGCAATGAGCATATCTTTATGTATCGATTATATAATTAATTTGAAAAATTGCTGTCATTTCTTGGCAGTTGTCAGTCTATCATCTGGGATTTCTCATTCTTTCTCTTCTAACATCTACACTGTTGGTCTTTCAGGACCGCTTCACCGCTTTGGTGGGAAAGACACCGATGCGATCCACCAAACTTACTCAGCTTTCCTATGTTGTTATTTGTCCTCATTTGTATATGTGTGTGTGTGTGTGTGTGTGTGTGTGTGTGTGTTAAGTTCTATACTATTTTATCTCCTTTATAGGTAAATGTATCCACTACCACAGTCAAGATGCTTACTGCATAGTGCCATCGTCTCAGGATCCTGTGTGTTGGCCTTTTGTAACCACGCCACTCTCTTCCCTATCTCTTCTCCCTCCCCGCCTACAGCCCCGTCCCTAACCTCTGGTAACCATTCATCTCTCCTCCATTTCTAACTTTTTCATTGCAAAAAACTTAAATAAATAGAATCCTATTGTATAGAACTTTCCTGATTGGCTTTTTTTCTCTTCAAGTATACACTTGGATTAACCCAAATTATTGTGTGTATCACAAACTATTAGTTTGTTCCTCCTTATTGCTAAGTAGTATTCTACTGAATGGATGTACCATATCATAGTACATAGTTTTAAACATCGTCTCTGGTTGTTTCTAGTTTGCTGCTCTTACAAATGAAGCTGAATATCTGTTTACAGATTTTAATAGGAACATAAGTTTCGATTTCTCTTAAATGCCCAATAATGGAATTTCTAGGTCATATGGTAGGTGCAGGTTTAGTTTTATAAGAAAGTGTCAAACCGTTCTCAAGCATGGCTGTACCATTTGACATTCCCACCAGCAATGCCTGGGCATCCAGTTTCTCCGTATCCTTGCCAGCATTTGGTGACTATTTTTTGTTAGCTCTTCTGGTTAGCAAATAGTGGTTTCAGTTTGCATTTCCCTAATGATTAAAGACATTAAACATCGTTTCATATGCTTATCTGCCACGTGTACATCCTCTTTGGTGAGATGCCTGCTCATGTCTCTTGCCTGTTTTCTAGTTGGATTTTGTTTTTATTGTTAAGTTCTCTGTATATTCTAGACACTGGTCCCTTGTCAGATATGCAGTTGAAAACATTTTCTCCCAGAATGTGGCATGTCTTTTTATTCTTTTCAAGTGGGGATTTTAAGAGCAAAAATTTTTAGTTTTGATGAGGTCTAAGCTCCATGACATATTTATTTATTTTTAATTTACATCCAAGTTAGCTAGCATATAGTACAATAATGGTTTCAGTAGAATCCAGTGATTCATCCCCACATACAACACCTAGCGCTCATCCCAACCAGCGTCCTTCTTAATGCCCCTCACCCATTCAGCCCATCC
Organism: Paguma larvata; assembly: GCA_030068075.1. Classification (NCBI taxonomy): domain Eukaryota; kingdom Metazoa; phylum Chordata; class Mammalia; order Carnivora; family Viverridae; genus Paguma; species Paguma larvata. The sequence goes on from CM057836.1 coordinate 74,324,842, forward strand.
CCCCAACCTCTCCAGCGACCCTCAGTTTGTTCTTTATATTTAAGAAACACTTATGTTTTGCCCCCTCCCTGTTTTTATATTATTTTTGCTTATGTTCATCTGATTTGTATCTTAAATTCCACATAGGAGTGAAGTCATATATTTGTCCTTCTCTGACTAATGTCGCTTAGCATAATACACTCTAGTTCCATCCATGTTTTGCAAATGGCAAAATATCATTCTTCTTGATCAGGGAGTAATACTGTGTGTGTGTGTGTGTGTGTGTGTGTGTGTGTGTGTGTGTACATATATATGTATATACACATATATATATCACATCTTCTTTAACCATTCATCTATCAATAAGCTCCATGATTTTTAAATTCAGTCATTCTCATTCCTTGTCTGACTTCTAACTTCTTACAGGGGCATTGCCGAGCAGTACATACCATGATTCTTACTGCTATTGAAATTAAATTGGCGTTAATGAGAATTCTAAAAACCAGTCTTTGTGATCACTCGTTAACAACCTCTATTCTTTTCATTCTAATTCAATCATAATCTCATTATAAAGATAGACATTTGAAGCCCAGTCAACTTTCGTGTGTAAGCGTAATAGATTATGGGAAATAAAAAAGAAAACTCTTATCGACTAGAGCGTTAAAACCAAACTTCTAGCCCCAGAGAAGAAAGAGTTGCTAGGGCCCAAAATGAAAATAGCTTCTGTGGGAAGATAAGGAGCTTGATTATATAAACTCTTAAATTCGCTTCATGAGCCTGTAATGTCCATAAGTTTAGGAAATACATCCATTATCTGAAGCAAGCTATTTTAATAATGAATTAAAACATACATAATTAATACAAGTATTCTTTGTTGGTTTATTCCAGCACTTGAATCTCATATTTTTCATCACTGCCCATAATATATAGCTTTGAATTTCCTTTCCTGACCACTGTATAGTTGTTTTCTTCTACACCCAACAAGTTAAAATTTAAAAGTCCCTGGAAATCAGTGAGGAAAAGGAAATACATGCAGATTTTTTAGTGAACTAGAAATCCAGAAGCAGTCTCTTAGGTGGCAACACTCCTTCCATTCCAAACATGTCAGTGTGATGCATGTCGCATCAATACCATGTATACAAATGAATACATAAGAAATAACAGTGATGATGATGATGAAATCAGAAATGGTGGTATGTTGGAGACGAAGTGAACGGAGGGTAGGAGAAAGTCAATAAGCAATTAAAAAAAGACTGAACAATCTTAACAAGCTCACCCACCTATTTGACTTAAAGAATCCAGTCCTGCTGTGATAAACAGTGGTTTATTCTGATCCACACATATTGATTTGCTACATGGATAAGAAGAAAAAAGAGTCTAATTTAGTTTAGCAATCGAATATTCTGCCATGCTCTACTGTAAATACAAGAGCCAGTTTTATATCTAGCCACTGGAGACAGAGCACAATTTAAACTATTTCAAAAATTAAAGTCTGGCATTAATAAAGGTTTTATAGGGGAAAAAAGGTGACAGACCCAAACCACCTTAAGTGAAAACCAAGAAAATGAGCAAGTTTAAGAAAAATATACAAACTACAATTATCAATTCAATTTCTAGAATCAATAGAAGAAAATGATAATATAGGGAAAGCTACTAAGATGAGAGAGAAAAGTAAAAGAAATCAGGGAAATAAGTGTAATGATATTATTTTATTCTAATATTTAGGCATTACATAACATTTTAGTTCTAATATTTGAGAAATATTTAAATAACATAAACAATAAGAAATTATTCTCTAAGAATAGCCATCTAGGGTCACTTTGCTATCAAGAAACAAAAGACTGATATAAGCAATAATCAAAAGAGATTATTATTGGCAAAAAATAATAAAAAGATATAAAAAATATATTTTAACAGTACCTTCTGTCAATGCCGAATGCCAACTGGTTGATAACTCCACGTATTTTCAGTAATAGAGCTTCTGATTTACTGGTAAACTAAAAAAAATCAGGAGAATAAATTATATACTCTGCGTTCAGATCACAGAAACAGGTAAAGTAAATGTGGCTTTGAGCAAGTGCAGACTGCAGACAGAATTGCTGTTTATTTGCCTAACGCGCACTTGTGTCTGAGCGGACAAAAAGCCTGAATAAAGGAAAATAAGGAAGTCTCGATAAATTTTAATTCACTCTTCAAATTTGAGTGCATGATACTGACGGGACTGGTGTTTATGCTCTAATCATGTCGCCTCCTCCCACGGATGGATCCGCACTATTGTCCCAGTGCGATCGGCTGGCAGAAAATGGAAGGCATGCATCGTAAATAGCTTTTCCAGCCCAGGGCACATGACTGTCTTCCAAAAAACCAACATGGAGGCTACAGACTAATTCGACAATACTGATAGTCATTAAAATGATCTTTCTACCTTTTCAGAATTGCCTTTGAGCCTGAAAAAGAAGTTCTGAACATTCTTAGTGGTGGTATATAACTAGGGTGACCATAACCAGAACACTTCAGAGAATGAAAGGGAGTGGGTACTATTAATAATTAAGCTGAGACATCGAGTGAAAATCAGGACATGTGGTTACCCTACAAATCTTTTAGAAATACCAAAAGTTACTCAGCCAAATCAGAATAGTTAATGTGTATGAAAATGGGAAAAACCACCTTGAATCAAAATGACATGGAATTTTGTAAGGCAAAGAAGTCAGTTTTCAGGATAAAATTCGTTCTGGATTAAGAAGAGGCTCCTAGGCAAAGTATTTATTCACGTGAATATACAAAATTTAATACATTGACTTTTCAAAATTGAAATAATTTTAATACTCCCTTTGAAAGAAAGTTTAAAAGTATAAAAAATTAACTGAATTAAAAAAAAAATTTTTTTTTTAAACGTTTATTCATTTTTGAGAGAGCACGAGTCGGGGAGGGGCAGAGAGAGAGGGAGACACAGAATCCGAAGCAGGCTCCAGGCTTCACACTGTCAGCACAGAGCCCGACGTGGGGCTTGAACCCACAAACCGCGAGATCATGACCTGAGCCGAAGTCGGACATTTAACGGACTGAGCCACCCAGGCGCCCCTAACTGAATTTTTAAAACACAACTTCCTGATGAGGAGGAGGAGGACGAAGAACACGTGCCCTGTGCGGAAAGGAAAACAGCGCATCGCAAGCGTATCTCATAGGACTGTAGGGCTGGGGGGACAGGAGAAGTTCTCGGACTCAGCTTCCCCATGTGCTGCACCGATTGCTTTGAAACGCCCTCCCCAACAGCTGTAGAGCCTCTGCTGGTATAAACTCAACGGGAACTCCTCACCGCCCGGAGCAGCTCATTCCATTTTCAGATAATGGCAGGATTAGAGAGTTCGTTCTTATTTTGATCTAAACTCTACTGACTCCTTGTTCTTGGCTCTGGGAGAGCAACGAATATACCTTCTTCCACCGAACAGTCCTTCAAATATTTAAAAAGCATTTTATCACATTCTAGATGATCCATCATTTTATACTCCCCCCTTCATATATTGCATTTTTAAATCTCAAACCATCCTGGCAGCTCTCCACTGAATCTGGTCCTACCTCTCAATGTTTTTCGATTTTTATTAAAAAAAATTTTTTTAATGTTTATTTATTTTTGAGAGACATAGAGATAGAGACAGAGCATGAGCAGGGGAAGGGCAGAGAGAGAGGGAGATATAGAAACTGAAGCAGGCTCCAGGCTCTGAACCGCCAGCACAGAGCCCGACGTGGGGCTCGAACTCATAGACCGTGAGATCATGACCTGAGCCGAAGTCGGCCGCTCAACCAACTGAGCCACCCTGGCGCCCCTCGATTTTTATTTTTAATAACCTTATTAGATCGCTCATAATAGTGGGTCCCTTTTCTTGACTGAATTCTAAAGGATCCGGCCATCTTGTAAAGCAGCCCCGAACTGTGCCCCCCCCCCCCCGAATGGGGGAGGGGAAGAGTGGAAGTGAGGCTGAAGGATGGGGCTTTGTAACCTGGGTTGCTCTTGGTTGGTCTGGGAAGCTAGACAAGCCTTGTGGTTCACGTGGCGGTCCAGGAGTGCCCCTCCAAGCCAGCCTCTCATCCCTCGGGCTTCCTGAGAGCTGAGGTGAAGCCCATCTCAAACCCGTCCCCTAGAAGACCCTGATGATTTCGGGCCATTTAGGCCTGCTGGGTCCTGGGCTGGTCCGACTTCATCTAACTTTGTACCCTTAAGACCAGCCTGGGCCCTGACTGATCACCAAGCATGATCTGTGCCTAAAGAGAGAGAGGTCTCCTTCGGTGAACTAACCAGAACCATGGGGCTTTATCTTGGGCTAAAAATAAGAAACTACAAGATCCATGGTCTTTGCTTCTGTACCCTGGAGGAGTCCTTCATTTTAAACACCCCTATCTTTTTGAAATAGTAAAAATGAGTACTTCTAGGGCGCCTGGCTGGCTCAGTTAGTAGAGCACGCCAGTAGAGCGACTCTCGATCTTGGGGTTGTGAGTTCCAGCCCCAAATTGGGTGTAGAGATTACTTAAAAAAATTAGGGGGTGGGGGGGCTGGGTGGCTCAGTTGGTTAAGCGTCTGACTCTTGGTTTTGGCTCAGGTCACGATCTCACAGTTTCACGAGTTTGAGCTGTGTGTTGGGCTAGCAACACAGAGCCTGCTTGGGATTCTCTCTCTCCCTCTCTCTCTGCCCCTCCCCTACTTGTGGTATCTCTCTCTCTCTCTCTCTCATAATAAAAACTTAAAAAAAAAAAAATTAGGGCACCTGGGTGGCTCAGTCGGTTAATTGTGTGGCTCTGGATTTCAGCTCAAGTCATGGTCTCACGGTTTGTGGGATCGAGACCCCCACTGGGCTCAGCGCTGACAGCACGGAGCCTGTTTGGGATTCTCTCGCTCCCTCTCTCTCTGCCCCTCCCCCACTCATACGTGCATGCTCTCTCTCTCAAAATAAATAAACTTTTAAAAAAAACTTTAAAAAAGATTATTTCCAAAGAACTCTGTCAATTTAATAACTAAGCAGATACAGTATAAACATAAAAGGTACTGAATTTAAAGAAAATACACAATGTAATTTATTTGTGGAGCATTCCGAAAAGTATAAAATGTTACTTTTAGTCATAATACACTAGCCATGAAGGCCAGGGGCTAGCCCTTGTTGTCTCCAGCTTCCCCTGAGCACTTGGCATTTAGGGGGGAAAAGAAACCATTCAAATGGGAAGATACTATTTCCCTTAAATAAAAGTGCTTTTATATCTTACTGCATTAAAGGATATCCTTTAGCCTTTGGTCCTGCTGTGGCGCGTAAGGATAACAGTTATTGTAATAAGCAACACTTATTGAGGGACACTTTGTTTCAGGCGCTGTGGTGAGCATGTCACGTTACTTTATTTTATCCTCAAAACAACCCTGTGAGGAAGGCACGACTTCCGTCTATTTTAGCCTGCTGGAGACTGAGGCTTCGATGAGATTATGCGCCCAGTCTGAGCTCACACATCTAGAAAGTGGTTGCCCTGAGATTCGAACCCATGCCGCGAGACTCCCGAGTTCATGTTTTTAACTTCTACGACACACAGCGGTGTTCTGTTTTAAGTTTAAAAAGGAATACATTGTTTAAGTGCTTTCCCCCCCCCTCCTTTAAGAGAATAGATTCTCATTCTAAACAGGAACCTAAAAATGAATAAATTAATATCCAGTTTCTCTCTTTAAGACTGACTAGGGTCGATGGGCATACGCTACCATCCAGCAGAGGGTGTTCTAGAAATACACTATCAAACACTGTAACAAGAGGGTTTGGGGGCAATGGGAAAGGAACAGAGGGGATTATGTGCATTAGTAAAAGCATTAGCATTTATAACCGTGCATCAAGTTGCTAATCTTTCTAAATTCGGTGCCGTCTACTCCAGCCGAAGGGAAGGAAAGGTACAAACCATTAATGATGCTCCATAATAATGTGCAACAAATCGAAGCGTCTTGCATATAACCTTTCTCTTCTCGGAGTCAAAATCCTGAAGAAATACATTATTACGAAGAAAAAACAAGTTGAGAGAATTACATATCTATAGCAGGAAGGTACAAATTAACAAGTGTGGAAATAGATGTGTTTTTTTGTGTTTTTTTTTTTTTTTTTTTTTGGAACGCACTCTGAGGAACAGGATTCCGTTACCTTGGTATTTGTTTCTATAGAAAGCTGAACAAGAGCCGCGGCCTTCTCGAACTACGGCTATCAGATCTTTCCTTGTTTAAACACGTGGCTCAACAGAGTTTAGAGAGGCACACGCATTTTATAGTGTGGGATACCCGAGAGATTCTCTGACACGCCAAGATAAGAAGAAACCAATTTTCTCCTTTCTTCGATTGGAAAGTTTGGGAGCAAGTTGTGTCCCCCGGTGACGGGGTGGAAGCTTCGGCTGCTCACCTGCCCTGTCCCCACCCCACTGCCTCACCCCGCTCCGCTCTACGTACTGTGCTCTGCAGGTTTTCGCTTCCCCAACTACACCTTCCTTTCCAAGATCTTTAAGATGTGTGACTCCTTGGCCTCTGTCTCCCAGAGCCAGTTTTCTCATTTCGCTATTATCTTTGCTCCTGTCCCGTAAAGCCTGGGTATGCAGAAACAGCCACCTTAACTAGAAGTGGAAAAGCTTACCTGAAAAATATCGTATTTACTTCCAATGATGACCAGAGGAATTAGAAATGGGTCGATTAATTCACGATCCTGTTAACAAACATATTTCGTTGATTTATTATAATTGTTTAATACCATATACTCAGCAAATTCTATTTACTTCCAAAAACATACCATTTTAGTCTCTTCCTAGATGTTGACTTTGCTTGACATGTTCCAATATTTAACTTTTCCTAAGTTATATTTCTCAAGTGTCAAACTAGAAATGGCAGTTCCTTAAGTTACCGTGATATTTATTTATCATGTTCTGTCCTTCTGTTTTCTTAAAGAACATGCCGTCTTCCCGTGTTTGTTTCTTACTACTTGGTATCATCTTTTGTGGCTATAGCAGTTACACTGCATGGATGCGAACCGTAAGCTGTCACTTTTGTCCTGATATTCGTGACGTTCTCCTCGAAACCCTGGGCAATGTCAGATCCTGCCGTGGGTTTTCCAGAACATGATATTCATGACCGTGTTTAAAGGAGCTGTTAAGTCACCATCAAAAGACACGGAACACGGGACACGCCAGACAAATGTCAAGTAGCGGGCGGCGAGGGGGGTGCGGGCTGCTAAACCTCTGCTCCTTGCTTAAATGCGTAGCCTCGTCTAGTCCTTGCCAGGTGACTTTTCGTACAGTCTGTGTTTTTATCTTCATCTTATAGAGATTATAAAATCAATATCGAACTCCTACTTCGAAACCCTATTTCTGTTAATCGGTGTGATACAAGCACGGTGGAGGTCTAACGAGGAGACATGAGACATCTTTTTCCTCGTTTTGCTCTCCCTGAGGTTTTACCAAATTACTATAATTTTCCAGTGAACAAGTCATCCACATCGAATGACTTTCCTATCTGCATAAAAGTCGCAGGCAGTTGTTTGTGATGTTCTCTCTAACCGTGCACGGGGCTGAGGATTCCGGGAATAACCCGACGGCAACTCACGGGATGGTCCTTCTGCACGTTACTCCATATCCTCTGTCTCATTTCAGACGCCGCTTTAGAGTTTGTCTTCCCCAGTTTCATTATCATTTTATCCACATGGCTTTTCGTGGCTTGCAACAGATTCTCCATGGTGGGCCAAAGGTCATTAGGTTTTGAAAGATCCAGAACAAGAACGATAGAAAATGTCCTAAAAAACAAAAACATCTCTTAAAGAAGACTCAAAATAATTACTGTTTTGAAACCCTATGATACTGAACAACACTATATACACACACACATATATATATAAGAACAACACTATAGCTTAAGGATAAAACATAGCAATTTTCTAAGAAAACATATGCATGCACACACACACACACCGTCCAAAGTTATAGCCTTATTTTTTCTTTAAATGTTTATTTTTATTTTTGAGAGCAAGTGTGAGCAGGGGAGGGGCAGACAGAGGGGGACGGAGGATCTGAGGTGGGCTCTGCCCTGACAGCAGGGAGCCCGAGGCGGGGCTCCAACTCACCAACAGTGAGATCGTGAGCTGAGCTGAAAAGGGACACTCCAGAGTTATAGCCTTATTTATTCCAGTGCTTTTCTCTAGTGGCATTAAGTGTTACAACCGACAGTGGCACTGAAGGTTTCGTTTGTACTAAGAATAATCCAGTTCAAATAATCTGAAAGCAGTGGGTTCGACCACGTCATGTTTAGAGCCAGTTTTACTGTATGTGCCAGAGAAGGGAAGCAAAAATAGTGAGAGCAGCAGCAGCGGCACACAGTTCGGTGAAGAAGAACCGATTTACTGAGGGACTCAGCCAGGGGACTACGTCATTTGTGTCGTCTTCACAAGAACCCTTCCTAGAAGATGCTATGATGTCCAGTTTACGGATGAGAAATCTGGGGCGCAGGTTTACATAACTAGTAAATTGCGGAGCTGTAGGTCCAAGCCGCACGTGTTTCTGCCAAGCCGTGGTGCCTCTCTGAAGGCACACCGCTGGCCACCACGCACGCCGCTGCCATCGCCACGTGAATGTGTACTTGTGTTCACGTGAGTCAAACGTAAATCTAAACCCGGCAACAACAAACCGGTTTAAAAATGGGCAAAGGACTCAAATGGACATGTCCCCAAAGAAGACACACAGATGGCCGTCGACACGTGAAGAGATGCCCAACGCCCCTGATCATTCCAGAAACGCAAATCGAGACCACAATGAGATGCCACTTCATACCCATTCGGACGGCTATGACAAACCAATACCGAACCCAAAACTAAACGATGATAAGTGTCGGTAAGGATACAGAGAAATTGGGGGCACCCAGGTGGCTCAGTCGGTTAAGCATTTGGTTCGGGTCATGATCTCATGGTTCGTGGGTTGAAGCCCCACGTCGGACTCCGTACTGACAGTGGAGCCTGCTTGGGATTTTCTCTCTCCCTCTCTCTCTGTCCCTCCCATACTCATGGTGTCTCTCTCTCTCTCTCGAAATAAATAAATACATTTTTTTAAAAAGGATATAGAGAAATTGAAACCCTTGTGCATTCCTGGTGGGAATGTAAAATGTAAAATTTCTACTGTATTAAACAGTATGCTGGTTCCTCAAAAAATTAAACATAGAATTACCATCTGATTCAGCAATTCCACTTCCAGGCATATTTGAAATCAGGGACTCAGACAGGTATCTGTACACCAGCACTCATAGCAGCACTATTCATAAGAGTCAAAAGGTAAAGACCCAAATATCCATCCACGGATGAAGGCATCAACATAAGGTGTTATATGCACACAACAGGACATCAGTGGAATATCCTTACAAAGGAAAGAAACTCTAAGGCAGGCTACAACATGGCGGAACCTGTACACATGAGGCAAACTGAAATGAGCCAGGCTCAAAGGACAAGTACCACATGATTTCATTTCCAGGCGGTACCTAGAGTGGTCAGTTCACAGAGACGGAAAGTATAAAGGTGGTGGCCAAGGGCTGGGGAAGGGAAAGTAGAGAGTTATTATTTCATGGAGACGGAGTTTCAGTCCAGGAAGATGAAAAAGTTCTGGAGATGGATGGTGGTGATGGTTGCACATCAGGGCGAATATACATAATGCCAATAAACTGCGCACTTAGAAATGGCTAAAATGATAAATGTTATGATGTTTTATCAAAATAAAGAAATAAATCTAGGAGTAGTTCAGAAAACGGTCATAAGTATGAAGAGCCATAATCATGGGCCAGCCAGTGTCTCCTTGACCAACAGGGCAACCATCCTGCTAGATGTAGCAAGGAATTATAATGCATGTTAGTCAGTTTCTAATATTGTCAGTTATTTTGCTTAGTTTGAGCAAACCAGCTATTTTGTGTAATTCAAGCGAAACAGTACTTTACTATAGGTGCCACTTCAGAAAGTAGTCTTTCAGACAGTAATTATCAAGATCTCATTTTCCAAATGAAAAATAAATTTAAGTGAAAACAAGACAGAATAAATATTCTGTCAAATGACTTTTTTCCAAGATTAAAATTTTGTCTCCATTGCACTGGAAACACTTGCATTACTTTTCCCTTCACAGCAAATGACAGCTAATGTTTTTTTTATATGTGTGTAGTTGACACAGGATGTCACGTTAGTTTCAGGTGCACAACTTAGACTGACGAGTGTCCACACGATGCTCTGCTCACGAGTGTAGCTGCCATCTGCCCATTACATCGCTATCACGATATCATTCCCTGTGTCTCTTACGCTGTGCCCTTTATCCCTATGACTTACTCACCCCGTAACTGGAGGCCAGTGTCTCCCGCCCCTTCACCCACTGTGCCCTGCCCCTACCCACTGCCCCTCTGGCCACCCTCAGTCTGTTCTCTGTATTTATAGGTCTGATTCTGCTTTTGGTTTATTACTTTGATTACATTTATGAGTGGAATCCTATGGTATTTGTCTCTCTCTTATTTCACTTAGCCTAGTACCCTCTGGGTCCATCCATGTTGTCTCAAATGGCACGATCTCCTCCTTAAAAAACGTTTTTTTTTAAAAAACTCAACGGCTCTTTAAACAGGGAAGGAAACCACAGGAAATGCCCCATTACAAATAATCTAAAGTCTGTTCAGCGTATTTATAATTATTCTATGAACAATCATTTTAAAGATAAACAGCATCTAAGAGCATTTGGCAATACTATTTTTCTCAAGTTGCTAGGCTTTGTCCAACACAAAGAAATTAATTATGCATCAAATTGATTTCAGTCACAAAACACTCTGAGATTTGCAACATTGGGAGTGAAATGTGCTTCATGAACTTCTGAACCACTCAGCAACCTACTTTGGACGCAGGCCTGCTGTTCCCCTTCCCTCTGCTCATCATAACCTCGACCTCCCCCCTCTCCTACGGCAAGCTGTGGCCGCCCTGGGGTCCTAGGGAACAAAGAAGACCCAAGAACTCACAGAGTGAGGCATTAAAGAAGCTGTGCAGGGGCGCCTGGGTGGCTCAATCGGTTGGGGCTCCAACTTCGGCTCAGGTCATGATCTCGCGGTCTGTGAGTTCGAGCCCCACGTCGGGCTCTGTGCTGACAGCTCAGAGCCTGGAGCCTGTTTCGGATTCTGTGTCTCACTCTCTCGCTGCCCCTTCCCTGCTCATGCTCTGTCTCTCTCTCTCTCAAAAATAAATAAACATTAAAAAAATGTTTTTTAATAAATAAAAAAAATAAAGTAGCTGTGCAAAACTGTGGCTTCTGCAGAAACCAGAATTTCCACGAGGCCATCAGGGGCAAAGCCTCTTGGGCCAGAGGAGGGGAGTGAGAGATACAATAAGGTGATGTAACAAAGTCAGGGCCACAACTGGAGCCAGCTCAGAGCCCAGGTAAGAGCGGCTGCCAGCCATTTTCACCGCGTGCTGCCCCTGGCCACACTGGCCGGCAGCCCGCTTCGCCAGCAGCCATCTCTCAACCACCCCACCAGGAGCGCTCCTGATTCCGAGGTGGCCTCAATTATTTCTCTCTGTTAACCATATGGTGGTTACAAATGAAAAAGAAAGGTCTAAACATGTATATAAGACATCCCAAATCAGGACAAAGTATATTTATAATGTCAGTTTTTAAGTTTATTTATTAGAGAGAGAGAGAGTTCATGTGCGTGTAGGAGGAGCAGACAGAGAGAAAGAGTCCTAAGCGGACTCCACGCTCAGTGCAGGGCCCAAAGTGGGGCTTAATCTCAGGAACCGTGAGATCATGACCTGAGCCCAAATCAGAAGTCAGACGCTTAACTGACTGAGCAACCCAGGCGCCCCTGTACAAAGTATATTTAGAAGTGCTGGAAACGCTGAAGAAATACCTCGGCACGTGACCAGTGGTTATTTCTCAGGTGATTAAAGGCGCTCTCACTTTCTTCACACCTTTCAGTGTTTTTCCAAGGTTTTTACATGAACATATACGGTACTACTTTTATAATAAGTAACAGAGAGTAAATTAAATTTCTTTAAAAGAAAAAACATCACGGAACAAATAAAGCCAGCATTATCCATACCCAACTAGCCATGGAAAAACAATTGTGTTAACCGGAAATAATTCCATGCCCTCCAGACCCAAGTGGCTGGAATGTGACAAATAATTGTGCGGCTCTTTGTATTTGGTCCAGGCGGCAGCCATGGTTTGTGTTAACCTCTGACAAGAGTAAGATCTTTCAGATGTAAAAATCTGTGTTTTCCTTGGCTTAGACGCATTCCCAGGAACACTGTGAGAAATGTCAGAATTTTCCACATCTGATTTGGCCAACATGTGGGAGTCATTGTCAGGAAACACCACCAAAGAGTTTGAGGTTTTCCCCAAGTTCCTATTTCTTTTAGGTCAGCAAATAGACTTTCTCCCTTGGCAAACTCATTGTTCCCTTGGGTGAAGCTTCAACAGTACTAATTAGCATTAAATCCAAAGGTAGACTTACAATATCCAGCTGAAAAAAACTCAGGGTTGAATTAGTTTACACTTGGATGGGTATTCGAAAGAAATAAGCTTTTCAAATTCATGTTTGCCAAGCGAATTCACTGCTCAAGTGTTGCTTGACATACTTTGTTTGTTTGCGGGCTTGCAAAATATATTACTACTTGGAATGCCAGCTGTCAGCACAGGCCAGAACCCTGGTTCTTTTCAAATCTCTTTGAAAGCGTTACACTTGAAGCGCACAGAAAGGAAGGGAGTGTAAACCTTCAGCAACATAAAGCTGTCCCCGCAAATTCTGATTCCTAGAAGCCTACTCATACTCATCCCATGGACCCTACTGAGTGCTTCCTAACAACTGTCCCCAGATCTGGCTCACTTACCGTAAGGTGTCACAAGTGATGGGTATGCTGATTAAGTCCAATAAAGAGGTCCCTCCACCTAGTTCCCAAAAGTGAGCAATATCTTTTGGCTGAAAAAAAAACCAAACAGGCATTTTTCCTATTAAATTTTTAAAATCTTTTTGGAATTTTAAATACTTCTTGTACCTCATTAACATCAGTCAGCAATAAATATGGATACAAAATATTGTAGTCTTCCATTAACCTATTCTTGCCAATCAAAACTTTCCCCTTTCTCTATCCCATCCCTGAAAATGCACCAAAACAAAACATCTATTCCAAAAAAAGATGAAACATGAACATGTTAGGTGGGGAAGCAGAAGAGACTGAACAACCAATTCCCTTTGTATAGGATTCTTTAAGTATTAAGGGACTGAGAGGGTGAGGCAGCCATGTAGCTTGGGAGTAAGACAACCTTATTCCACGAGAACCTTCCGGAACTAGCTCATGGCTTCCCTGCTTCCGCCCTGCTGCCGAGGAGCCTTCTGTGACAGCGCGACTGTGGGAGGAGCTAAGTGCTTCCGCTTACAACTCAGGGAACATGAAATCTGAGAAAAGACATGAATCTTCCAGAATTCCATGAATATGGAAAAGCCCAACTTGCTAACACACAGTTCAGAGAAAATAGGTGAAAATCACCTTCTTTATATATCTGTTGCCATGAACTTGGGAGAGTCATTAAAGCAAGTTTGAGATGAATATATAGATTTTTATCACCTCATGATGACTAAAATAGTTTTGCTGTTGATATTCGAATATTTGCTATTGATATCTGAATCAATATTAATGTTTAGGGGAAACGGTTTTGCACTGGAAAGTCCCCCTTGCTTCACAATTTGACGAAGGGCAGTTCTTAGGGCTCTTCTCCACAGTGAGGCGGTGAGAGTGGTTTCCGAGTTTCCAGGGAAAATGGCAATCTCATTGCTCAGTCATCACTCAGGTCAAAATGCACATGAATCACAAACATAAGAGTTCTCCCGCATCTCAACGTTTTTCTTTTCAATCTCACAGTTTTAAGAACCACCTCTCATTGGCTTGTCTGGAAGGCGGCAACACACAGTGTCAGCTCTTACACACTGATGACCAAGCATTCGGACTTGGCCAATCTGTAAACCTTTGCCTGGGTGAAGTGGGGCCTTCTATTGCAGACGGTTCTTCCCTACACCGAACTCTATTTAAGAAATGACGTCTTTTCGTAAGAGAACTCCAAAAGAGGATTCTATTTTGAATTTTTTTATCCTTCTAACATACACCATGAACTCTCCTTCTGTTGTGAATAAGCTCCAACGTTCCTCTGAAGAGACACTCAAACAAGTGAAAATCGGATTGTAACAAATTAGGGCCTCAGTCTCAAACAGTGGCACTCACTTCAAGACATGTTTGTAAAAATGCTAAGAATCGGGACTTTGAGTAGTACATTTTCATAAATATTCTACAGTTCGAACTCATATTTTTAGCAGATTTTGGGGAGACAGGATGTAATTCCCAATATTATTCCCACTTGAAAGAAGAAGCAGTCACGTTAACACGATTAATACAAATATGTCCCAAAACTGTACAATAAAGTTACAAAGGAATCTTACTCCAGCATTCTGAGACAAAATAAATGAGACGGCTAAATTATTTTCCTATTCGGGTTGCCTTCAAGTCTGCGGAGTTGAATGTGCAGTTTAAAATCACACAGCTATGAAGTGTACGACTGGGTATGTGTACGGATTCCACAGAAGATGAAAACAGGAAACAAAGTCAGTGGCGCTGCGTCCCCGTCCACGGGCACAGCAGTTAGACTTAAGGGGACACTCACTATATTATGTCCTTTTGCTCTTCTCCCATACGTATATTCCAAAGCTAAGGTTGGTTTTGGTGGCTCATCCCTGCACAATAAAGACAGATAGTATTACCATCATGTTTTTTTTTTTTTAATGTTTATTTATTATGAGAGAGAGAGCGCGCGCTAGTTGGGGAGGAGCAGAGAGAGAGAAGGGGAGAGAGAGAGAATCCCAAGCAGTGTCCACGCTGTCACCACAGAGCTGGATGCAGGGCTCGATCTCACGAGATGGTGACCTGAGCCAAATCCGAGACTGGACGCTTAACCAACTGAGCCATCCTGGCGCTCCCATCGCAGGTTTTCTTATGCTGTCCTATTACCCAATTCATTTTTGCTTCATCTTAACGATTCTAATCTATTAGTAAAAAAGTTACTTTGTGGAATAGCACTGAGGTAAAAAGGATAAAAAGCCCTCAAAAAACCGTCTTCGAGGATTTCTGTCACAGCTGCAGAGATGACTGATGACACCGCACGATGTGATAGGCCTTATGGGCACCGTTAGGGCGGGCGGAGAACGTAGTGAGGCTGGCAGTGTTGGTGGCCATGTCTGGGGGCAGCTCTTGGCATTCAGGTCACGTGGGTGGGGAGCACTGATGCCAGGTTTTGCTCAGCCTCCATGTGGGGAGCTGTGAATCTTATGATTATCAATTTAATACAATTCTTTATACTTTAATACAATTTTCTATTTTATTATATTTTTTAATGTTTATTTATTTATTTTTTAATGTTTATTTCTCACACGGAGAGAGAGTGTGAACAGGGAAGGGGTGGAGAGAGAGAAAGGGAGACACAGAATCTGAAGCAGGCTCCAGGCTCTGAGCTGTCAGCACAGAGCCCAACACGGGGCTCGAACTCAGGAACTGTGAGATCATGACCTGAGCCGAAGTCGGCCGTGTAACCGACTGAGCCACCCGGGGCCCACCATTCTCTATTTTATTTTATTATTATTATTTTTTTAATTTTTGAGAGACATAGAGACAGAGGGTGAGCATGAGAAGGGCAGAGAGAGAGGGAGACACAGAATCTGAAGCAGGCTCCAGGCTCTGAGCCGTCAGCACAGAGCCCGACGCGGGGCTCAAACTCACAGACTGCGAGATCATGACCTGAGCCTAAGTCGGCCGCTTAACCGACTGAGCCACCCAGGCGCCCCCATTCTCTATTTTAAATCACGGCCCAAACACGGGCGTCATTTAACTGGTGAGAGCTGCCAACTAACAGGTTACATCCACAAGTCCTAAAAACTGACAAATGGTTTGAGGAATTATTTACACTGCGGCTTATGTTGTTTGGTGAACAGTTTTATGGTACATGTGTACTTATTTATTTCGATGGTTTATTGTGGTAAAAAACGTTATCATTAATTTCCCTTCGTCACTGTTTTTAAGTGTACAGTTCAGTAGTGTGTTAAGTATGTTCACATCGGTGCACACACTCTAGAACTTTCTCATCTCGCACAACTGAAAATCTA
Source organism: Paguma larvata (assembly GCA_030068075.1). Taxonomy (NCBI): domain Eukaryota; kingdom Metazoa; phylum Chordata; class Mammalia; order Carnivora; family Viverridae; genus Paguma; species Paguma larvata. The sequence continues at coordinate 74,341,016 of CM057836.1, forward strand.
TACCCATTACACAGTACCTCACTGTTTTCCCCTCCCTCCAGACCCTGACAAACACCATTCTATTTTCTGTTTCTGTGAATCTGACTGCTCTGAGATACACCATCCAAATGGAATCACAGAGTCTATGCCTTGTTGTGACTGGCTTGTTTCACTGAGCACAATGTCCTCAAGGTCGTCCATGTTGTAGCATGTGACAGGATTTCCTTCCTTTTTAAGGCTGAAAAATCTTGGTATATATCTTTTTAATTTGGAGAAGCAATTTTTGAATTCGTGATTTATATATTCATCTTTATTAAATATTTTGCATCCCTACATATATCTTTTTTTGATACACATATAGAATATTTGGTTATATTTGCTAGAAGATACAAATTTTCTCTTACGAAACGAAATGCTACTTTTGAGACAAAATTTGTAAGCTCTGATATTCAACATATAATAGAACTGGTTTTTTTTCTAAGTAAACTATCAAGGAACTGAAATGAATAATTTTCAGTTCAGTGTTGTATTTCCAAGTATTTCATCCTAAGCTGATGTTGTGTGAGAGGGCTTGCTGGTAGAAAGAAACACACATGGTCGAAAGAGAGCCATGATTCCAGGGGATGGAAAGATGATGCAGGTGTCACTCTAGATGGTTCTTCTAAGAAACAGTTCTGTTGGTGAAAGGAATTACATAGTCGGGATTCTATTATTTGAATTCTTTAATAATGGAGGATGTTTCTTTAATGTGATCTTCAGACAAAATTACATCTCTTTTGATATTTTTTTGGAGAAGTTCTAAGAAATAGGTCTTGGAGTGAAGGAATGAGCAGTTTCCTGCAATGTCCTAAATCATAATCCTAAATCTTAATCTGATGGCCGTATAGATAGGTTAGGAAGTGTAAGAAACAAATGGTAAAAAGTACAGTTTGAGAGTCAACGCTGTGCTTCAAAAATGTTTCCATGAGCAGTTTAAAGATTATAATTATTGTTCGAATAATAATGGACTAGGTAAAATAAAAATAAATCATAGAGTAGCACAGCCAAAAAGCAGCCAAGTATTATCGAAGTTACGTTGCTTCCCCATATAATAGGGAAACCCGGCATTAATCGTATTAAAAATAATTTTATTTACTTATTTTTGCTTATTGTTGATTTTATCTTTACAGGAGATTTTAGGGGTGCCTGGGTGGCTCAGTCGGTTAAACATCCAACTTTGGCTCAGGTCATGATCTCATTGGTCGGTGGGTTCAAGCCCCGCATCAGGCTCTGTGCTGACAGCTCCAAGTCTGGAGCCTGCTTCGGATTCTGTGTCTCCCTCTCTCTCTGCCCCTCCTCTGCTCGTACTCTGTCTCTCTCTGTCCCTTAAAAAAATGAATAAATTTAAAAAAATTTTTTTAAGGAGATTTTAAAGGCCGTACTAAGAATTCACTAAGAATTAAGTTATTGTTTAGATCTCAAAATTGTTTTCATTCCCAAGTCTTTTAGAATCTAACTTGCCCTGTATAGCTAGGATAAACAAAAAATGTAGTCTAAAGGTTAACATAACACTTACCTGTCAAGAGACCTTAGAATAATCGTAGTCTTTCCCTAGAAATTGAAAAAGAAAGAACACTGTGTTAATGTCATCCACATGTAAAACTTGTTATTCATAATTGTGGCCAAAAATAGATTTTAATCACTCGAATGATAAATTACCTGGAAACTAGAAACTTTCAGAATTGTTCCTAAGTTTGATAAGTGGAAAAAGTTAACTGTCAACTTTTCATCACGGTGGAACTACACTGCTATTATTATAATTATAAAGCCCTGCAGATGACAAATACTGGCAAATCATACCTCACTTTGGTGGTCAACTTGGCAGCTGTCTGGAATTTTCTCTCTATTCATCAATGCTAATTACTGGTTAAGCAGATGATTAGTGTCTTCTAAAATGTTTTAATTCCAATTGTTGAAGTGGAAATAAGGAAAAAAGATAACATACAAATAAAGGACAGGGTGCAAATATGTTCAAAGCAGGTAATCCAGATACTGGGTTAGAGTATTTGTCGTCTGTCGTTTTATTTGCAGAGAAGGTACTCGTTCTAAGTTTCTTGTGAGGGGTCGGAAAACGGAGGTTCTGGCCATCTCTGCCACGCGAAAGTTAACATCACAGTTTAGCCAGGGATTGGCTCAGTGGTTTAATCACTTTTTTTTTTAATAGTAAAACTACCAAAAAAAAAAAAAAAAAAGATATCTTACAAGAAAACAGATAAAAGCGTGGAGCAGGGAAAGCTCTAATGGAGGAAGCCGCTGGGTTCCAAGGATAGTTTGGAAAATCCTGGACAAAAACACAGAACATTTGAGAAGGTATGTTTTTTTCCTAAAAACCTTTAATTTTTTTACCAAAAAAAAAAAAAAAAGATGATCACAAATAAATTACTCTGGATTGTACCGCGATAGGACCAAATGAATGACTTTTTTCTTTAATAATGGAAAACGTAAATAATTGGAATAGGACCAAAAATGTATATTATTGAAGGTGTTCTTTCAAGTGAAAAACTAGAAACAACCTAAATGTCCCCAAATGGGGACGGGCTAATTAATGATGACAATCCTTACAATGAAATGGCATGCAGCTGTTAGGAATGATGACATGGGAAGATACTTATTGACATGGTAAAACATTTATAATAGATTAGCATACCTGTTTTCAATTTTAAATTATCTTTTCCTGCCTCTTTGAGATAATACATACAAACATATATACATATACATACACATTAATAGATTCAGAGAAAGACACAGAAACACACACACAAATAAACAGATCTAGAGGGAAATCACTAAGCTAACAGGAAACATTTCTAGGTGATGGATTTGTGGGTAATTTATTTTTTTGTTATTTGGCTTTTTTTTTTTAAAGTTTATTTATTGTGAGAGAGAGAGAATCCCAAGCAGGCTCTGTCAGTACAGAGCCCAATGTGGGGCTCGATCTCATGAACCGTGAGATCATGACCTGAGCTGAAATTAAGAGTCAGATGTTTAACCAACTGAGCCACCCAGGCACGTTTGGTAAATTTTTTTTTTAAAGAAAATCAGGATCTTCTAATTTTCCTACACTGACCATGTATCACATGTAGCATATTTTAAAAGTTTGAAATCAATGAAAACTGTAGTACAGTAGTCTCCTCTTATCCATGAATTTGCTTTCCACCATTTCAGCTACTCAAGGTCAACAGTGGTCTGGAAGCAGACGATCCTCGCTCTGACACGGCATCATCAGGTCGGCAGTAGCCTAACGCCACGTCACGGTGCCACACCGTTTACCTCGCCTCAACTCATCGCGAGGACGTTTCACCATCTCGCATCATCATCAGGAGGGGGAGTATAGGACAGCAAGATATTCCGAGTGACAGAAAGGCCACATTCACATAGCTCATATTATAGCATGTGGTTATAATTGTTTTATTTTTGTTACTGTCATTAATCTTACTGTGCCTCATTTATAAATTAAACTTAAACATAGGTGTGTACATATAGGAGAAAACCTAGTATGTACAGGATTTGGTGTTCTCTGCAGTTTCAGGCATCCACCGGGGTCTTGGAACATATCCCCTACAGGTAGGGGGGAGGCTGCTGTACCTAAAAATTACTGCATTCTATGCACAAGAAAGCACAGAATCAGAATTACTGTCTTTTAGAACTGGAAGGAATCTTAGATATAACTAGCCAATTTTCTCAAATTCTCATGGTCCCATAGTGTTGATTTAAATCTCGGTTATAATTTCATGGAAATGTACTACTTGGTGGCAATTGCAAATAAACATAAACTCAACTCTGGGCACTGAAATACACCTTTAGGCTATCATTAAAATATGATCCAAATTTTTAAAAATCATTAGTAAAGTTTTGCCCTCTGAGACACCTAGGTTTCCTGGTTCAGTAAACACTGACTTACGAGTTCATTCAGAGACTACACCAAAATGAATCCTATCTACCCTCCCATTACCTCAGTCACATCGGAAGTCCAGTCTTTTCTTCTGACCGTATCCCCGGAGCTCTAATTCCACAATCCTCTACACACCCCTTCATCTGGCACAGTAATCCCCCCCTTCTCCCCAAAAACACTCCCCAATATCAACCTCTTCTTCAGAATGTTCTCTCCACCCGCCGGCCTTACCTAAAAAATGGCTGCTTCCGACCACTTGCCCTGCATTCTGTTAAAGAAGACTGTTTTTCCTACCACCCCACATACTGCGGGGCCCTCCTTGCTCCCCATGCCACCTTTAATGCTACTTCCCTCGTTTTGCAAAAGCCTTACAGGCTTGTACCGGCCTACCATGACGGCTGCTGTCATCTTTCTGGCTCAGGCTCCCTTTCTCTCTCAGCTGCTGTCATTAGTCTTGCTAACTTCCCATCCACGTGGGCATAGGCAACCCACCTAACACTCTGACTTCTCAGCGCCTCTGCCTCCTCGGAGGCCCTTTCTTCACTCTACTTCTGTCATACATCACTTCCAAGGTTGTATCTTGAATCACTTCACCACTTCCAAAATCACGCAGGCAAACAACACACTTCTCTAACTACTTCTTCAGGAATTCCGAGAGTAACCACTCCGTGGCCTTAGTGACAAGACTCAAAAGTCCATGACCCGTCAACATTTCTCCTTCTCCATCAGCCCCCTCCTACCCCCACATCTCTCCTTTTCTGTCTTAGAGTCCACAGTTTATCATTATAATCGCCCTTGCAGAATCACCCCCTCCCTAGGCTTTCTCGCTCTTTACTGCACCCACTTGGCAAAAACCAACCTTGGTAAACCCAATCACCTTCCCTTCTCCTCCACCTATGCAAGTGAGTGATGATGGAGAGAAATTATACATACATAATTTTCCCTCCTTCTTGCTCTTCAAGCTCTGGACATCACGCTCTCTTAAGGAGGCGTTCCCATTCTTCCAGACTCTTGGGCTGAGCAAAGAGCCCTTGTTTCCATCATAGATTTGTCTCATGCTGTTGCTACTGTTGTACAAGTACTAGCACCTAAGTTCCTGCACTACAGAGGACGTATCTTTCCTTTCTGCTTCCCCAGCATCGGGCAGAATACCTGGCACATAGAAGATGTTCAACAAATGTCCACTGAATGGACAGATGTCTGGCAAAAAGAGAGAGAGGGCAGCGAGGCAGTTAGTTCCTTTGGTGAAGGGTGATTACTACTAGCCGAACGACAGAAGCATTAATTGCTTGCCTCTCTTTTTCAAAATAATGTTCTGTATAAAGCACAGAATCAGATAACTTTTTAAGGAATAATATCCTCAAAAGTTCTACATATCTCAAGAGAGTTTGCCAATCTTCAAAAGCAAAGTAAGTTTTAATTTACATAAATGAAAGTAAACGAAAGTGAGCTTGTGTACGCCCGCCATCTCCTGTCGTAAAAAATGGGTGGTCCTTCCATAAAAACAAATAAAACACGAATGGGCTGTCACTACAACAAAGTCTAGAACAACCATTACGGAGAGTGCCTAGCGGGACGCTGGTGGGGTTCCAAGTGTGAGCACTTGTGCGCTGCGGTCAGTAAGAGGTACTATTAGTTTAAGCCACGGGAAAGATACGGAAGTAGCTTCTTATGCCGAACACTTTTTGTGACAGGAGTTTACTTGTACCAGGAGACTGTTAGTACTAGTTATTTGACTCCTTTATTTAAATCCACGTATTTATCTACATGGCTGTAAGTAGGAAATTGGTAAGGTACTACATCCAATGCAAAAATCACTCTCCTCACAATAAACTCACGAGATGAAATGTTTATATACTATAGTTAGGTTAAAAATTTAAAGTTTAAGTGATATCTATGAAAATTAAAACTAATTAAAATAGTTCAGATTTTTAAAAGTGGGCCAATAAGAAAACTTGGTAAAATACAGAAATGAAAAACGAAATAAAAACAGTGATTAAAATTTTACTATATGCATTTCTATTTATCTTTGCATTTTTACAGAGTTAAGATCATATGGTATATAAAATTTGTCCTTTTTCTTTTTAATTTTTTTTAATGTTTACTCATTTTTGAGAGAGAGAGAGACAGAACAGAGCATTAGCAGGGGAAGGACAGAGAGAGAGGGACACACAGAATCTGAAGCAGGCTCCAGGCTCCGGGCTGTCAGCACAGAGCCTGACGAGGGGCTCAAACCCACGAACCGGGAGATCACAACCTGAGCCTAAGTTGGACGCCCAACTGACTGAGCCACCCAGGCGTCCTTTTTCTTTTTTAAAAAACATTTTCTTTAATGTTTATTTATTTCTGAGAGACAGAGATAGAGCACAAGTGGGGGAGGGGCAGAGAGAGAAGGAAATACAGAATCCGAAGTAGGCTCCAGGCTCTGGGATGCCAGCACAGAGCCCGATGTGTGGCTCAAACTCACAAACCATGAGATCATGACCTGAGCCAAAGTCAGATGCTTAACAGATTGAGCCACTCAGGTGCCCCATGTCCTTTTTTCACTAAGGTTATATTTTTTCGTTACATCACTACAAACTCTTTCGCAGTTATATGCCATTTCCCCCTTAACCATAGTGTTGATGTTATCTATAATATCTCCCAGTGAAGGATGTGCATTTGTGTGGGGAAGGCCCAAGACAGAGGAGTGTTCCGGCTACCTGGGCACTGACATCACCTGGTAAAGATGTGGCCTCGCCGATGCAGAGCTTAGAGCCAGAAAGTTTCAGTTGTCAATACACCCTTCAATCGAAGCATGAAGCACAAAAGTGTAACATGAACCCCAAATAGAAACGAATGATAAGGCCACATGAATTTCGGCCTCTTGGATCTGTAAGCCCGACCTTCTGTGGACAGCGTCACTAGCAGTTCTGCCTTCCTGGCAAGAACTTTGTTAGCCAAGCAAAGCTGGAGGAAGATATGATACATCTGTCCTTGCTCTGTATGGCCACTTCCAAAACTCTTTTGTATCCTTGGCTAAATAAAACAGAAACTCACAGTGAGTGGGGAGAGGTCTCTTCCTACCAATCAGTGGCCCTGGGGACAGGCTGCCATGTTTTCTCCATGTTTTTCCCAATAACAAATAACCCTTTGTTATTACATCATTAGCATAACTCGATTATTCCTTAAATGACAATCCTAGAAGTAAAATAACTGATTCCAAAATATGAATATTATTGATACTTATCAACTTAGATGCTGACTTATTTTTCTGACTTGGATAGTTGTTTATTTTTTTAAATATTTATTTATTCTTGGGAGAGGGGAGTGGCAGAAAGAGGGGGACAGAGGATCCGAAGCAGGCTCTGCACTGACAGACTGACAACAGTGAGCCTGATGTGGGGCTCGAACTCATGAACCCTGAGATCATGACCTGAGCTGAAGTCAGATGCTCAGCACTTAATTGAATGAGCCACCCAGGTGCCCCTGACTTGGATATTTAAATGAATCCTGGGCGCACCTGGGTGACTCATTCAGTTAAGCATCAGACTTCAGCTCAGGTCATGATCTTGGGGTTCATGAGTTTGAGCCCCGTGTCAGCCTCTACGCTGACAGCTCAGAGCCTGGAGCCTGCTTCGGCTTCTGTGTCTCCCTCTCACTCTGCCCCTACCCTGCTCACACTCTGTCTCTCTCTCAAAAATAAATAACATTAAAAAAAAAAAAAAAAGAATCCTGGCTTTTATACTCAAATGAAATAGAAAACCTGAATGTTTTCAAACTATGAAATAAAAAACAATAGTTAAAACATTTTTAAAATTTTGTTTACTATTATAAATTTTTCTTAGATTTATAAGTACTTTCTAATTCCTGCTAAATATGGGATTAGCTATGTAAAAGGGAGTTTACCAACTTCAAATTCCATGGCTCTGTTACCATGAATTTGAGCAAAATGTCTGAATATTATTTTTTAAATGTAGTTTTTATAACATCAGATAAAAACAGTCAAATATTAATTCTTCATTTCATATTAAAATTTTCTCATCTGGATATTTTTCAAACACATGTTTTAGTCAGAATGTTCGTACGGTAATCAAAAGTATTTCTTAATTAAGTTCCCCCTTGTGGTGCTCAATGCTTAAAGTCCTCGAACACATACCGCGGTGTTCCACGTGAAATCAGCTCTCTGTTGATCTGAGGGATATGCCGTACCTGTGCGGAAATCAGCCTACGGATTTGCGCCGACTTCTAATTGTGCGGTGATAAATGACATTACGAGAGCCAGGGGTGATAAACCCATTTTATCTCAGGTACCGACACCTTCCTGGAATGCTATGGCTCAGAAGCCATCTTCAGGCTCAGTGGAAAAGGGTGCTGTGATCAATAAAACGTGTGTGGAAGCTGAGCACTAGTACTCGCTGTCTCTTAAGGAACCCTGGAAAGCATCCTCGTACAACCAGATTGTGGAAACTGGAAAAGGAAGACTTTAGAAGTCAAGGCATTTCCTTCCCACTTTTCTTCTCTCCAGAGGTTGGAGTTTGGGAGGACAAAGGAAGCTCTGGGAAGTAAAATGCTAGGCAATGACTAAGTTTTCCGGCCAATACTCCAAGGACACTTGAGTGATTATCACTTGAGAAGAGAAGAAACGTGTATCAAGAGGATCGTGCCTAGAGACTTGACAATGTAAATCCGAGTGGAGAGGGTCAGAGAAAAACGTGCAGATAAACTGAGATAGCATTAGGTAGGACTTTAAGAAAAATTTTAAGACAATAATGGAAGAGGGCCCAAGTAATTACAAGAGAAAATAGCTGAGACAAGGCCTGGAAGGAGTATTTACAGTGACAGACACGAAAGTGCAGGTAACCATAAATGCAGTATTATCACAGGGGAGGAAACGGCCTCATAAGAATTACCAAAACCTGTGGCATGAGGCTTATGAGTGTGATATATTAAATATTTTTTAAGTTTATTTATTTTGAAAGAGACAGTGGGTAAGGGGCAAACAGAGAAGGAGAGAAAGAGAGAGTCCCAAGCAGGCTCCGCACCGTCAGCATGGAGCCTCGAGCTGTGAGCTACAAGATCATGACCTGAGCCAAAATCCAGAGTCAGATGCTTAACCGACTGAGCCCCCCAGGCGCCCCTATGAGTTCAACATATTGATGTAAAGAGACAGAAGGGGAGAGAAAATACAGCACATTTTGTGTATTGACATGGAAACTTACAAACATGCATGAAGGAATGCTATACAAAGAGCAGAACAGATGTAATGTGACACAGGCTGCTGCCTGCCCGCATGAAACGAATTAACATAGGATGTCTCATGGCACACATCTCGAGAGGAATACAGATAAAATCTAATAGTGAAGAGGATACCAACTATTCAAAAAAATTTTTTTAATATGTATTCATTTTTGAGAGATGGAGAAACACAGGGCATGAGTGGGGGAGGGGCAGAGAGATGGGGAGACACAGAATCTGAAGGAGGCTCCAGGCTCTGAGCTGTCAGCACAGAGCCCGACACAGGGCTAGAACCCACCGACTGCGAGATCATGACCTGAGCTGAAGTCGGACGCTTCACCAACTGAGCCACCCAGGCGCCCCGAGGATACCAACCATTCGAAAAGTGCCTCCCTCAGTTGAATGGAGTTTTCTGTCACTCCCAAAGGAAACAATCCAGACTCCGATAGAAACTAGGATCAGAGAGACAGGTTAAGGGACTCATTCCAACACAGAATTCTATACCCAGATAAACATTCGACCCAGAGTGCGGGAAAATAAAGGAAGTTTTAGACATGCAGCATCTCATAAATTCTCCTTCCCGTATGTAACGCTTTCCCAGGGAACTAGGAGAGAATGCGCCCCACCGAGATGAGTGAGTGAACCAAGAAGAGAGAAGAAACAGGATCCAGGACACTTAAGCTCCAACTCAAGAAAGAGGCAAAGGCAATTCCCAAGATGCTGAGGAAGGGTGGTAGCTATGCAGCCGCTCCGACAACAACCGTTCCGACTAACGCGGTGGGTTCAAAGACGGCAGGACTCTGGCCGAGAGGGGAAATTTCAGATGCTCTGCTACAACCAGCTAGGTGACAATTATATTGAATATCCGTTGGGGATTGTGGAAAGACTCGGCAACACATACCTGGGGAGCCAGCTTCAAGCATGGTCCCAAATGATCCCCACTTCCTGGTATGCACCCCCAGGTGAGGTCCCCTCACACCGTACCCGCGTTGGGTCTTTGTGACCAATAGCACAAGGCAGGAGTGATGGCACGCCACTTCCGAGATTAGGTTACAAAAGACGGCCGCTTCTGTCCTGGGCATCCTTTCTCTTTTGGATTTCTGGCTTTGGGGGAAGCAAACTGCCGTGTTGTGAGCGGCCCTGTGGAGAGGCCCATATGGTGAAGAACTGAAGCCCGGCCGACAGTCAGCAAGGAGCTGAGGCCTCTTGCCAACGACCATGTCAGTGAGCTTGGCAACGGCTTCTCCAGGTTAGCTGAGCTGTGTGTGAGAGGCCGTTAGTCCCAGAGGACACTGGACTACAACCTCATGAAGGCCACGTAACTAAGCTGCTCTCAGATTCCTGCCCCTCAGAGACTAGGTGAGGTGATGGCTGCGGTTTCAAAAGCTGCTAAGTTTTAGAGTAATTTATAAGGTAGCAACGAATAACTAATGCATATAGAAATGAAGGTATGCATAAAAGCTAAGCGAATAAAAGCACGAGGCATTTTTACACTTTTGGAAAGAGTTACTCAAGGAAAAGAAAGTAATCCACTTGGCTCAGCAGCAAACAAGTTTTAGAAATAATAAAGAATTATGTTGCAGACTAGGGCTGGAGGTGAGGGTTTAAAAGAGACAGAACGACGGACTTCGTGCTGACAGTGTGGAGCCTGCTTGGGGTTCTCTCTCTCTCTCTCTCTCTCTCTCTCTCTCTGTCCCTCCCCCATTTGCGCTGTCTCTCTCAAAATAAATAAATAAACAAATAAATAAATAAGATAGTACTAGGGGCACCTGGCTGGCTCAGTCAGCAAAGCTTGCAACTCTTGATCTCGGGATTGTAAATTTGAGTCCCACACTGGGTACAGAGATTACTTAAAAATTTAAAAAATCTTAAAAAAAAAAAGAAGAGCATGAAATACTCTTCTATTAACAAAAATTCCACAGATAATGTCTAACATCATAAGTCTAAAAATAGCCCATCGGCTATTTCAGAAATGAAGTGGTAAATTAAAGAAAAAAAGTCTAAGATATTAAGGAGGCTGCTTTAGGGACGCCTGGGTGGCTCAGTTGGTTGGGCGGCCGACTTCGGCTCGGGTCATGATCCCACGGTCTGTGAGTTCGAGCCCCACGTTGGGCTCTGTGCTAATGGCTCATCAGAGCCTGGAGCCTGCTTCAGATTCTGTGTCTCCCTCTCTCTCTGCCCTTCTCCTGCTCATGTTCTGTCTCTATGTCTCTCAAAAATAAATAAACGTTAAAAAATAAATAAATAAATAAATAAGGAGGCTGCTTTAAGGAGTGGCTCTGAACAATGTGGAGAAGTTTGTTACTTTACTTTGGGCGTCTTTTGATTCTCTTTGAGCTTATAAACCACATGTGTGAATTACCTTAATAAAAATAATTAAAAATAAAAACAGACTGTAACAAAGGGCTCAATCTGAGAAAACGAAGGACAAAACAACGTAAATGAAGAATGTTTACAGGTCTCAAGCTCAGCCTTAGTGAACGGGGTGATGTGATTTCTAGGATTTTTCTGTGCAATAGGAGCAGAGCGTCTGGAAAAGAGAAGGTGGCCGACCTAGGCTACTGCGGTTAAGCAAAATCTCGAAAGCTCTGTTGCCTCCTGAGAGTGCCACAGCAGAATCATTCCAGGTGAGCGTTACTAAAATCAGGACAGAGAATCTATGACTGGTACGGGATCCATGACACAGAAGGTGAGACCGAAAGAAATGAAGATATTAAACTGAAACAGACGCAGGGAAATAAAACGGTTGCCTCCAACTACTCAGAGCCAATTTAAAAACACTTAAAGATGTAACAAGTAGAAGAGAAACCAGACTTACACTTCTACAGGTCAGAATGAAGACCCAGAATTAGGCCCTGAATTAGGTGCTTGGAATTAGCAATACCGAGTATCTGTATACTGCTATAGGTCAGCATGAGGAACATTGGATATTCCAGTGAAACACTCAGGTTTTCTGGTAACTAGGAATTAACAAAATGCGACCGACCTGCTTTGTGAAAGATAACGCCCCCATTGCTAGAGATATTCAAACTATGTAACCACTCTTTATAGTGGCTCTTAACCTTCTTCCAGTGCTGGAGAATCTATTTCCCATAAAAATGCGCGATCGCACACAATTCTGCATACACTTCTAGAGAGTTCCCTGGCCCCAAGAAGTCCCCGCCATGGGCCCCAGAGTGAGAATCCCCACGGCAGAAGACTAGGGTGGTGCCACGTTTCCTTCGGTTCCTAGGACTGTAGTTAAGTAAAGGTTAGATGTATCAGAGCCTACACGGTTCCGGTTTTTGTTATCTATATGCCTGTGTCAGTTGTACAAGTTACCAGAACTACCGGTCATCAGATTGGTATTTATGGCGCCTTTGGGTAGTCTCACAAGAAACAAGTGCTCCTTCCTCCGGGCTGCTGTGGGTCACGCGGGAGCACGCCACCTGACAAGAAATGCTGAGGCTGGATGTTAGTCCCCACCCCCCTGAGCAGGCCCCACTCTCCGGGGAGGAGACGGCCAGCAGGCAACCAGCAGGCCAGAGACTGGTCATCTGGTTAAAGAGCTGAAGTATCCAAATGTTTACCAAAGTATTAATATAAATCTTACTCCTGGCCGCTAAGTCATCACAATACTTGAGGATAAAAAGGTAGGAAAAAATGCATTACCCCGTTTTTACTGCCAATGAAGAAAACGGATTTTTCTCCAATGTCAACTCCATCACCCTCGCCTCCACTGCTTCCCCGTTTTTCCACTTCCGCTTTTGCAATTTCCCAGAGAGTTTCGCTATGAGAGGCGGAAAAACAAAATTCAGACAAAGAGAATCCTTTCCCATCTCTGCTTCATGCTCGAGAGAAATTTTAGTTTAGTTACATTTATAAAACAAAGCAACAGCATTTTCTGGGGGGACAGTAAGCTGATAAAACCTCTGGGGATTAGTCATTTTCCTTGTACTGGTTCCTACCAGACAGCTGAAAATTATAAGCAGGGCTTTGCCACGAGGATTTGAGGCTGCCTTAGGTTGGGGCTTCCAGCCAAGGTCGAAAGCTGTATATGTTAGCTTCTCAGACATGTACATGAAATGTACACAGAATTTCGGAAACCTACAACTTGAACGTACACAGAGATTTGGAAATCTACAACACTGAGGAAAATGGGGAGCCAGATAATCTTTGCTTTCTGAGATATTTTTTTGTTTTTTTACATTATATTTCTGACTCAAGATTCCCTGTTTTAATATATAAAATATAATGAAAGGAAAAAACATCACCTAACATCACATTTTGAAAATCATCCTTCCATTCATCTCTCTACAAACATATGTACTTTTTCACAAATAAGATTATACCTTTTATTAAAGCGAAAATGAAAAATGGAGTCTGGAACTAAAAAACAAAACAAAACCAAAAAAACGCAGACAAGATCTAATGCGTCCTAAGCCAAAATCTGCTGCTTTCCACACGGCAAATTACCCAACCTCTCTGGATCCTTCAATCCTTTAATTCATTCAACAGCTATTTATTGAGCGCCTAAAATAGGCAAGCTTTTGTGCTTTTCCCCAGGCTTACTTCTGCTTCTTCATCTCGAAACTGCCAATTAAAGAAAAATACCAACCTTATAAGACTGTCGTGATTGATTGTTAAAATGGGACAATTCATTTCATTTAGGCTTTGACCTACATATAATGCTCTAAATTTATCGGGAGCACATAATAATTCTTATTCAGGAAACAGGGACGAAGAAAGGGGCATACAAGGCCAATACAGGTGTCCCTCAGTGTTTGCGCTAAAGGCATGCATTCTCTTCATAGGTGAATCCCCAGGAACTCAGCCCAGGCCTGTCTGTTCTTCATTTACACCCCTTTCTTTTTCCTTTTTGTTTTTTAACATTTTTTAAAAGCTTTTTAAAATTTATTTTGAGAGAGAGAGAGAGAGAGAGAGAAGAGAGAGAGGATCCCAAGCAAACTCTACACTGTTAGCACAAAGCCCAGTGACCTGGGGCCCTATGCCAGGAACTGAGAGCTTCTGAACTCAGCGGAAACCAAGAGTCAGACAATTAAGCCGCTGAGCCACCTGGCGCGGGTACACACCATTCTTTCATTCAGATCAAGAACTAATGATCTGCTTTCCAAGTGCCCAGCAGAGAAGAGAGCAGGTGCTGCAGCCATCCGTCAGACCACTGGTGGAAATTTGTAAAACTAGAACCATAACTTTATAACTGCAACCAATTATACCCCCGTGGGAAGGAAGCGGACAGTTTTCCGCAGTAAGGTTCAGGAACTCGGCAGAGATCAGGCCATGATCCCCAAGGTGAGAGAAAACGGATTTACCCTGCTCTGTGCTGGACTCCAGAACCCCTCTCTCCCCCCTCCCCGACGTCCTTGTAAGTTGTTCAGGGAAGTTTCAGGCATGATCTCGAGAGCAGGAAATTAACACTGACATCGCAGAACTGAAGAGCTAAAATGGATTTTACAGGCCCCCTTTAAAACGTCATCTTACGCTTTTCGCACAGCTTTCTCAAGTTTCGCTCACTTACTATTGTCCTGAACCCCTGCCCCAGGAGAGGAGATGGGGCCATCTCTGAGAAGGAGGCTTTGTGGTCAAATTCACCGTCTGAACCCCTGTGTCTAGAACATTCCCTGGCCTGCAAGAAATTTTTACTAAGTGAATGGTTGGAGTTGAATGATCTTTCAAAATCTTTTCTCCCTGGGGAACTTTTCTACCTGCTTGTGACCGAACCCACAGGTTCAAGGGTAGTTCCTACGGATTCCTGACCATCCAGACAGAGGTTGCAAGCAGAACAGACCCACAATTTTTTTTCCACAAGCAGTTCCCGCCCGGGTTCCTCTCCCTAAATGTACCGGCAGCTGCCCTCCCTCTCCTGCCCCTTCCTGGCTGGGGTGGGAAAGAAGGGAAAGCTAGGCTATCGAGGGGTGCGTTAAGTCGGGCGCAAGCTCGGCTGCGGGGATACCTGGGCATCTTGGCTCGACCACCCGGGTGTCGTGAACTCAGCGTTAGGACCCGCCTAAAATAAGGAGGCCCGCGATCTCGGAGGCGGGCGGGATCGTGCGGGCTCTTGGGTTGCCATGGGAGCGACGTCGCAGGCTGGGTTGCGTGCACACGAGAGGCATCATGGGAAATGTAGTTCTCAGCGTTGCTCTTCAAGTCTTGTTCAACGCCTCAAAGTCTAGGATGCGAGAGAACGAGGTGACATGTCTGACAAATCTGGGACCTAAAAGCTCCGGGCTGGAAGTGCTCTTTTACTTAAAACATATTCCACTGAGTACCGGACTGTATGCCAGGGATCTCTGTTCTCTCTCTTCAATTACTTTTCTCTTTCCAAGAGCAGTGCTTTGGGAATGGAGGGCGAATCAAATTCCTGAGCTGTTTTCTAGCGATTCACTAGAGGCAAAGAATATTTGTGATATTAGTATTTTCCAACCTTCTGTTTGTTTAGTTGTTCTGGATTTTATGCGATAGCACATCATGTATTAATAAGTTAATAAAGCAAACGCATCTCCACAATACTTCATTTACTTTATCCCTGAATCAATGACACACATTGAGTTATTACTATATGCAAGACCCTGTGCTACACAGAGTAAGGAATGAAGTGATGAGTAAGACAAGAGTCCTACTCTTCAGAAAGTGGTTCACAACTAAATACAATAACCCAAAGGAAGCCAGTGATATGAGCTATTGTAAAGAGGTACAAAAAATTACATAGGAATAAGTAATTATGCCAAAGAGAGTTGTCGAAACATTCATGACATAGTATTCGATCTATTTTGAAGGCTGGGTACACCCAGCCTCTGTAGCCAGGATGTCTTGAGTATTTGAAGGGGATACTCTCCTTCCACACTTCTGCCATTTGGCCTGGTGCGATGGATGGTGTGATATCAAGAACATGGGTTTTAGAGTGAGATGGATTTAGATCTATGTTTTGACTAAGCCCCACTAAGTTGCAGCATTGACACAGTAGATGGATTACTCAATATCTCTGAGCCTCGGTATCTGATCCTGTAAACCGGGGGAAATTTATGAGTTTTAAATGAAATAAATATATGTAAAACATAAATTGTGTGTGCCTGATACCTTAGAAGTGCTGCATGCTTGTATTATCATGTTGTAAGCTGCTGATCAGCGACTTTGAACAAAGACAAAGATCACATTCTTGGAAATGAAGCAAATATTTTTAAATTAAAATAAATGTTTATTTGTTTTGAGAAAGGCGGGGGCAGAGAGAGAGAGAGTCCCAAGCAGGCTCCATGCTGTCAGTGCAGATTCTGACCCCAGGCTCCATCTCGTGAAGCATGAGATCATGACCTGAGCCGAAATCAAGAGTTGATGCCCAACTGACTACGCCACCCAGGCGCCTGGCAAAATGTTTTTAAGGGGGAAAAAAAAGGCATGTGCTCGAGATAAAATCTTTAGGAACAAAATCCTCCCAACACCTAGGTGCATTTTGAAGACCTAGAAGACTACAGTTGCACTAGAAAGGAATATAACACGAGTGTGGTTCAACAGAGAAAGGATGATCATAAGTGAGCCTAGCTTGCCTATAAGCTTACAAAATGATGTGGGACGGAGTGTAATAAGTTGGGTTCTAGAACTTTGGAGCCCCTTTGCATGTTAATTAGGAAGCCCCGTTGATACGAATAACAAAAGTAGCGTCTAACATTTTTGCTTGCTATGTACCAGGCGCACTATCAGCATCTTTTAAAAGAAGGGTTTTTTTAATGTTTATTTATTTTTGAGAGAGAGAGAATGCGAGGGGGGGGCAGAGAGAGAGAGACAAAGAATCTGAAACAGACGCTAGGTTCTGAGCTGTCACTACAGAGCCTGACATGGGGCTCAAACTCACAAGCCTCCAGATCACAACCTGAGCCGAATCGGATGCTTAACTGATTGAGCCACGCAGGTGCCCCAAGGCACTGCTCGCATCTTAAAGGTGTAATTGTTTGCATAACTTGGATTGAAGGTTGAAGAAAGGAGCAGGGTAACAAGGAAGGTGAAAGTTGTCTGGTTGGGCCTTGATCACCAGGGTTAGAGATGATTCAGTGGGCTCCGCCAATCTCATTGAACAGTTAAGTTCCCTTTTTTACCCTTATGTCTCCCGAGGCTTCGTATTTGGACAAAGTAAGTGACCTTCCTGGATAGGGGGTAGATGCAGATTGTCTTTATTTTTAATTTTGAGAGAGAGAGAGAGAGCAGAGTGGGAGAGATGGGGAGAGAGAAATAGAAAATCTGAAGCAGGTTCCATGCTCGGTGCAGAGCGTGACTTGGGGCTTGACCCCATGACCCTGGGAACATGACCTGAGCCGAAATCGACCATCAGACACTCAACTGACTGAGCCATCGGGGAGCCCTGAAAATTGTTCTTAAGGCAGGAATATATAAAGATTTGAACTCGCCTACTGGGTCACCCCTAAAAGACTCAAGGATTTCAATGGTGGTAAGCGAGGAGAAGACAATATTATGATGCTTGCTGAATGGAATAAACAAGAGTGCGTTAGAATAAAGACATGTGCGGAGTGTATTTGGTGGAATTGTGAACTGTCGAGGTGCAAGCACACGAAACGGCCAACGCGGAAGAGCAAACCGGGCAGGGAGATTGGGCTACACTGAAGTACCCCTGCAGTCTGGATTTTCCTGGGTTGGTTACGAGAAACCGGATACGATTTTCAAATAGGGGTGGTCCACGACCGGACCTGAGTTTCAGTGAGGTAATTTTTTGCAGCTGTGTGAAGGATATTTTGCGTCTGGAAGTCCATATGGAGTCTATTAACGATAGCCCAGACGGTGACAGAGTTTTTACATTTTTTCCCCTTGTTTTCAAAATGATACAAGGTTCTTGAAAAAAAATAGCATACAGAGAAAATGCAGAGGCTAAAATAAGTACACCCCAGACGTAATAACTATGAAACACTTTGGTGTATTTCATTCTAATCTTTCCTCTTACCGTTGAGATGTTACTGTAAAGTTAACTAACGTTCTGATTTTAACATGTATTTCTTCATATCCATTTTTTAAAAATTTTTAAACGTTTATTTATTTGAGAGAGAGAGAGAGAGAGACATAGAATCTGAAGCAGGCTCCAAGTTCTGAGCTGTCAGCACAGAGCCCAACGTAGGGCTCGAACCCACGAACTGGGAGATCATGACCTGAGCTGAAGTCGGATGCTTAACCGACTGAGCCACCCGGGCGCCCCTCCCCATATCGGTTTTTAAAAACCCATCATAAACATAGCTTTGGTGGCTGCCTGATATTCCGCTCTATAGATTCCTTATCACTTACTTAAGCATTCTCCTCCTAATGAGCATTCGAAGTGGTTCAGAGTAAGGACCTAACATGAGTTGGGCCAAGTAGAATCTTTCCCTGGGAGTTTTCAAACTCGAATTGGGAAAATCAAGCCATGCCCCCCTCTGGAGAAAATTGGCCTATTTTCTGCCAAATGAAGAAGCTATTTTATGGATAAGTTCCTTACGTATTCTGGATATTAGCCCTTTTATCAGATATATGACTTACAATTATTTTTTCCCATTCTACAGTTTTGCTTTTCCTTCTGCTGTTTCTTTTGATGTGCAGTAGTTTCAAAGTTTGGAGTTGTCCCAAACTTGTCTATTTTTTTATATTGTTGTCTTTGCTTTTGAAGAGTCGTCTGATTTTAACGAAGCCACCAATGCAACCCTACCAACACCTTCAGAAAGGAATGCCACCCCCCATTCACCACCCCCCCCATTGGATTATGTTAGCAAAGCACTGGAAGGAAGGGTACCCCGTATCCAAGTGCTGTGGTGAACATTTGTGTCTTGTTTGGATTTATTTGCCCTCTAAGTATGTTTTTGTTTCTTGACTGTTACTGGGCCTACAGAGCATACAATGAAGGTTTTGGATGGATGCTGACTATAAATATGCCTCGGGAATCAGTGTGACTATGTATGATATGGGTAAAATGAAGTTCAATAGGTAAAATTATGGTCTAGGGCAGGAGTTTCTCTCATCTCCTCACCCCACACTCTGTCCAGGTCCATGCGACTCTTCGTCGTAGGACCCACCTTCCCACGTAAGTGCCCAAGAGAAGCCCAAGTCTTGGTTCTCTGGAATACGGATGAACCTTAGCCTCACATTAAAGATCTATGTGTGGACTTGCCCCTCATTTGGAGTTTAAAGTTATTCTATCGCAATAAAATCCCTTTCTTCTTTCAGGAAAAAGAGAATGGGGAAAAATAAGAGGAGATACCATTTCTATAGGAACTGGTTAGCAGAGAAGCTTCTCCACCCTGTTACTCCCGCTCCTCACTTCCCTTCCCTCGGTCCCCACATTCCTTGAGCCTTTGATCCCCAAGAATCAGCCCAAAGATTCTGCACTGGGGAACCAATCATAATAACATACTTTGAATTTTTTAAATGGCTATATAAGTAATTCCCCATAAAATAAAATTTGGGGAAGTCCAAATTCCACGGCCGCAAGGTGAAATGGGTTCTTGGCAACCCAGGAACACTTAACGTCTTAGTCTAGAAAAAAAAAATGATTATCCGTGGTGGCTAATTCTTCACGGTTATACTACACCACAATTATGGGTTAAGCATATTGTTCTAGGAACCTGGCCCCTATGTATTTTTTTCTTTGGAAAAAATTTTCAGATAGTCTACTTTTAAACACATTTTCAGAACAAAGACTCTTTGTAAGTTGTGACTAGCTCTTCTTGTACATTGAGACTTAAATTCATTTCCAAGCTATGACGCTATTGGACTTTAAGGACACGCACATAAAAAAAAATAAAACCAGAACATTTAAAATAAATTTTTAGAACACAGTCCATCAATTCAATGAAATAAGCTACTTATGGAGCTTATTATGAAATCATGGGAGAACCCCGTGATTTATACATATTGTATATGTGTCAATATGCATACGTACATCTTAAAGGTACAATTTGCCAAAACAGCTTCCTTTTATACGGATAAAACAAAGCAACACTGAAGACAAAGCATGAATGCAAGAGAAGGAGGTAATAACTACCATTTTCACTAGTAGTACACCTCAGCTTTGACAATGAAAACATTAGGTATTTCTCGAAGATTATTCAAAAGATAATGCTCAAAATGGGTTTTGTAAATCATTTATTATGATTGAAAGGGAAGAAAATGATAGGAGACAAATATTACAATTAAACATGTAACGTTATTCTCTTGTAACCAATCATAATAACATACTTTGAATTTTTTAAATGGCTATATAAGTAATTCCCCATAAAATAAAATGTTCACATCATCAGTTACAGAAAATTGATTTCTTTCCATCAAAATATTTTATCTCTGTTCTATCAAAAATAAATGCCACCATTTAAGCTAAGCCTTCACTACTTGTTCAAATGAGAAGATTTGGAGGGGGGTGTGCTTACCCGATGGTGAACTAACTACTGCCTGAGAATAAAGTCTCACACGTACGTAAGCTCTGCCAAGCCTCTGGCTTACCACCTAGTGATTATTGCACAGTTTCCTGGGAACTAAGAAACTCTATCGTATGCCAGCCAAAAGACTCCTGAGAGTCATCCCAAACCGGTAACTAGTTTATTCTCAAAAATCAACTTGCTTATGCAGTGAGTGGCTGTGGTTCAAAAGATTCAGGGGAAATAGGAGATAAAAATCTCTTTCTATGGGGGTTTTTGACCTTCTTTTTGTCATTCCCAATAAAGCAAAAATCTTAGCTCAGCAGTGTATTTCTTGGCTCTGCCCTTTCGAAGGATGCTAATATGAGACGGAATATTTTTAGAAGTCTTAGTGTGACAACGGCACATGGCCATAGGGAGAAAGCAGCAAAGAAGAAACTATGAAGGCTCTGCCAACAAATTAAATCAGCAGCTAACATTTTTTTTTTCAGATTGGTTAAAAAACACACACACACACACACAAAGTGATAAATACATGTCCAAAAAATAAATACAAATATTCTCTACATAAATAAAATTCAGTATACTCAGGATTACTCTTGCAATTAAACAGTTTTATAATATAATTTTCATGTCTTCTCACAGTTTCATTTTTATCATGAATACTAATTACTTTGTTTTGACGTATCCGGGAAGGAACTGACCACTCACGCAACCCAGCAAAGTAACACATTTCTAGACTCTCTCGACTAAAAGTTTACCTCCTTTGACGGAAGAATTCTTTTCTCTTTTCTTTTAAAATATACTTTTGGGAAATGTATGTTAAACCCCTCATTAAAAATGACTATAGGAGGGCAAAGTTTTAAGAGTTTGTTTGCTTTCAAAGATGTTATTTAACACAATAAGGTCAAGATGACCCAGCATCGAATGTAATGAAATGCGGGCACTATTCCAGTGAACTCGGGCTAGCCAGTAATAGCCAAGGAATGTGAGGAATCACTGTCTCCTTTTAAACTTTACACTCCAGTGATCTGAAAAGGTGACAGGGGATATACTTTCCAATACCACACTGGAGGCTCTGGTTACCACGTTTTCTCAGTGATTCACGGCGCCAGATTCACTGCACTCGCTCGGAAAATGTGCCACCCGACAGCACCCCGCAGCTGTCCCTGACACTGTATACTTCACTTCCTTCCAAACACCGCATCGTTAATTAAAAGCACATTTAATTACAGTACTTAATTTTTTGGCAGTGAGCATTTCCAAATGATTAACTGGTTTGCCAAACGCGAGTTTGGTATCTCTCTTTGCCAGAATATTTTTTTCAAGACACACAAAAAATGCCACACTGCTCGATGTGTCTGATGGCTAGGGGCAAAGGACGTGGAAAAAATGACGAATTCTAACCCGTTTAATCTGAGAGAATATCAGCATGCGGGCAAATTTTGTGTTTATGGTTCATTAGTAGCCTTCGTTTGGATATTTAAGAATCAAATGAAGGAGAGAAAGCCCCACGCTCTTGAACTTGGGAATACCAGCGTGTGGACGCCTCGCGGCCAGGGTGTGAACGCGCTGGTTTGCGGCTGACGCAGCCATTGCCTGGAGGACGGGACTGAACGTTCAGGCCCCCGGAGCCGGAGCCGTCAGAGCCGAGTGGGGCCTTTGGTCGGTCGGCTGCTCGACGGCAGGGGCTGGCCTCCCGCGGCCCTGGCTTCCGGCCCCCGGGTCTGGGCCGAGAGCAGAGCCGGAGCAGAGAGGTGGTGAAAGGCTGCCTTTTGCTGATGGAAGTTGTTTATGTAACTGGCGATCAGAAGAGTGATCTCGAGAATCTAAAGCAAGAAAAATAGCATTGTTAGTGCTCCGGAGGCGTTCTCGTCGCTTCCACGAGAGGAAAGGGCTGGCCGTCTCCCTGGGCCAGCGCCCAGGCTGCCAGAATTCCCTCCTCTCCAGACCCGCGAAGGGCTCACATGTTCAGCCCCATCAAGGCACTAACATGTTCTTCCGCTGCTTAAACCTGCAGAAAAGAGTGGATCTTAAAAAACAGTCGAATGTAGTGGCAATGTTAAAAATGTGACGGTAGGGGGCGCCGGGGTGGCTCAGTCGGTTAAGCGGCCGACTTCAGCTCAGGTCATGATCTCAGGGTCTGCGAGTTCCAGCCCCGCGTCGGGCTCTGTTCTGATGGCTCTGAGCCTGGCGCCTGCTTCAGATTCTATATCTCCCTCTCTCCCTGCCCTTCCCCTGTCTCTATGTCTCTCAAAAATAAATAAATGTTGGGGCGCCTGGGTGGCTCAGTTTGGCTCAGGTCGTGCTCTCATGGTTTGTGAGTTCGAGCCCCGCGTAGGGTTCTGTGCTGACAGCTCATAGCCTGGAGCCTGCTTCGGGTTCTGTGTCTCCCTCTTTCTCTGCCCCTCCCCTGCTCACACGCTGTCTCTCAGTCAAAAGTAAATAAGCATTAAAAATTTTTTTTTTAAAAAAATGTTAAAAAAAATGTGATGGTAGCACAGGCTGTCAATGATCTTAAAGCCACATGTGTGGTACGTGAATTAAGAACTTCAGGGGTGCCTGGGTGGCTCAGTCGGTTAAGTCCCTGACTTCAGCTCAGGTCATGATCTCGGGGTTTGTGAGTTCAAGCCCCATATCAGCCCCGCCTCAGGCTCTCTGCTGTCAATGCAGATGCCTCGGACCCTCTGTCTCCCTCACGCTACTCCTCCTCCAGCCTTTTGCTGTCTCTCGAAAAGAAATAAACATTAAAAAAATTAAAAAAAAAAAGAACTCCAGTGCATAATATCAACTTTTCATTGACACTAAATGAAGTCCTGAGTATGTCTCAATCTTCTGCACTTACTGGCCTTTGCTTACATGGCTGCCGTTATAAAAAAAAAAAAAGCGTCAGATTCTAAAAGAGTAGTCCTTTTTAGTTGACAATTTTAAGACAGTTAACGTTTTAGGGAACTCGATGCTTCATTCTTTTTACTAAAACTGGGATTACATACTAAAATGTAGCCCTTGTCTTTATTGTTTTTACTTATAGACGTTAAAACTACAAAGGACAAGTAACGTCTTAATTATAAATTATAATCATAAAACCTCACTCTTCCCACTAATGAGTCCATAACTCGAATTATCCCAAGTAATGTGGGATTAGGTACCTGAGAACGACTCACATCGAGACCACTTATTTTGAACCTTCTGTATACCAGGCACTGGCTTAAGGCATTTTAACAATTCCATCACTTAATTCTTAAGACAAAAAAAGTAGGTAGCATCCTATAATTTTTAGAAGAAACCAAAGCTTAGCAAGATGAGGTAAGCCAGACTTTGAGCCTAGGATTGTTTGATTATAAGTTAAGTCTGTTTTCCCATCCGCAGCCTAGTTTTTGCACAATCAATGTGTTAGCATGGAAAACACTAGTATAAAAAGGTTGGTAGAAAGGTTTCTACTCACCTTGGGCTTTGCCATGGCAAACAGTAATTTCTCTGTTGGTCTGTCCTTCGTATGCGTGTTGTTAATGACTATCATAAAATCATCTTGGTGCCCTCCAAAGGTCATTAGACTCTTGTACACATAGCTGATAATTAATCTCTTCAGAGAGAAGAAAAAGTTAATATCTTATATACTCTTTACTTTCAGAGGAAGATGAGAATTGATTAATAGCATACATTTCTATTCAAATGCTGATGTTCATGAAACTAATTGAACATTATGTGTTAACTATACTTCGCTAAAAAAGAAAAATGCTGGTATTAATTAATTCTATATAATACAAAAATTATTTTCTAAAAGAAAATCTGTTATGATTTAAAATAGACAGTAAGGTACTAATTATATGGGGGCATCGTTTATGTTTATAATTAAAATATGGTTTGATTCTGAAGCTACTAACTCACTGCAGACACAACAGAAAATTCAAAAAGAAAATAAAAAGCACCTGTATTCCAGCATCCAGTAGAAGACCACTGTTAATACTTTTGTAAATGTCCTCTCTATATATATTATGTTGAACCATGTGAAATGATACTTTATTTATTTTTTAATTTTTTAAAAATGTTTTAATTTTTGAGAGCAGGAGAGACAAAGCATGAGTGGGGGAGGGTCAGAGAGAGAGAGAGAGGGAGACAGAGAATCTGAAGCAGGCCCCAGGCTCTGAGCCATCAGCACAGAGCCCGACGCAGGGCTCGAACTCACAGACCGCCAGATCATGACTTGAGCCGAAGTCGGATGCTCAACCGACTGAGCCACCCAGGCGCCCCAAAACTTTATTTTTGAAACGAATACTTTCTAAGGTAAAAAATGGTCAAATATCGGCAAATCCATATGGCTCACCTTGATATACAGATTTTGATACGTAAAAACAGAAACGGTATTGTACATAGTGTTCAGGGTTCTGCTTCTTTTAAATTTCACAACAAATTATAAATCTCTTTCCATGACAACAAATATACTTGTGTAACATCATTTTAAATGATTTGATAGGTAATCCTTTATCTAACCAATTTCCTGTTGTAGGAAATTTTAATCATTTTTAGTTGTTACTATCTTAAACAATACTTCAATGTATATTTTTTGACATATTTCATAATATATGTACCTAATTATTTCTTTAGTTGTAAAGCTCAATTAGAGGAATGGCTACTTCAAAAAAGTAAAGACAATTTTGAGAGTATTTCTAAACTCTCCTCTGGAAAAGGTATCCCCGGTCACATTCCCAGCACTGTAGTCTTGCTAACACTAGATATCATCATTCTTTTATTTTTTTTTTATTTTTATTTTTTGAAGAGAGAGAGAGAGCAGGGGAGGGGCAGAGAGAGAGAGGGAGGGAGAGAGAGAATCCTGAGCAGGCTCCATGCTGTCAGTGCAGAGCTCGACCCCAGGCTCAATCTCATGAACTGTGAGATCATGACCTGAGCCCAAACCAAGAGTTGGGCGTTTAACCGACTGAGCTACCCAGGCGCCCCTCCTTTAATATTATCTTAAAGATTCTCATTTTACACAGGAAGCAAGAGCCCTAACACTACACATGAATAGTTATTTTACGAATACAACCGTGGTTGCTCGCAATTCAGTCATGGTGTTTAGTATTTTCCTCATATGCAATTTAAAACCCATCCAATCTTGTTTTAAAGATTTCATTACAATCACAGTGGCATTTGTAAAATGACTGTTCATTATAGTATTAGTTAGAATGTTATCTGGGCGCCTGGGTGGCCGGTCGGTTAGGTGTCTGACTTCGGCTCAGGTCATGATCTCACAGGTTGTGGGTTTGAGCCCTGCGTCGGGCTCTGTGCTGACAGCTCAGAGCCTGGCGCCTGGTCTGGATTCTGTGTCTCCTTCTCTCTGCCCCTCCCCTGCTTGTGCTCTGTCTCTCTGTCTCTAAAAAAAAATTAAACATTAAAACAAATCTTTTTAGAAAGGAAGAAGGTTATCTGTGTATGAGAAAAAGCGTACGAAGAGATCATTACCTTCAGTGTATGTACACTGAGCAATGCAAATAGTTGACTAGATGTGAAACTTAATCTTACCATGGAGTTGTACTCTAAGATGCTTAAACCGTCCTCATGGATGGCCAGCCATCTGAACGTACTTCCGAGTGGTGACGGAGTTATGGGCTGTGAAGAGATGAAAAACACACGGTATAATAAATGCTAAGCAAAATCACAGAAACAGCTTGTAGTCCAAGCGCAGTGTAACGTTTGCAACAACGTTACAAAAATATCTCCGGAGTTATTAAAAATATCTCCGGGGGAGAAAAAAAAGAAGAAAATAAAACCTACAGGGGAAAAAAATCTCTCCTGGGGCGGAGGCAGTATCATGGAACAGAGCAGGAGACCGGGGTCTCCGACCTTGCACAACGGGACAAGCAATCTCTCTGCGGCTCAAGTTTCTCATCTTTTAACAGAGGAACAACAACGTTTACATCTTATTTTTTTTGTGTGTTAAGAGCCTAACAGTTAATAAGCTTGTAGGGTTTCTATGATGACCAAAATCCTAACGAAACAAAACGCAGGTGTGTTTCTAAGGTGCTACTATAAACGCGCACTTTTTCTGAAACTTTATTAAATCCGAGACTCAATGACTAATAACGATAGAATTTTTTTTTAATTTTTTCCCCCCGATTTTTGGAGTTGAGAGAGACTATGGTTTCAGTCGTCCCCCTTTAAAGGGCAAGCGAAATACTGGAGCCCCCTACTCCTCCGCCATGTTGCCTTTGCTCTAATTTTTTAAATATTTATTTATTTTTGAGAGAGAGAGACAGACAGAGCATGAGTGGGGGAGGGGCACAGACAGAGAGGGAGACACAGAATCCAAAACAGGCTCCAGGCCCTGAGCCGTCAGCACAGAGCCCAATGCGGGGCTCCAACTCAGGAACGGTGAGATCATGACCTGAGCCGAAGTCGGACACTTAACCGACTGAGCCACCCAGGCGCCCCAAATAACGATAGAATTAAAAAGAAAATATGAAACTGCATCATGAATGGTAACGAGAAATACCAAGTTTTCCGCTAAATTCCTTATTGTAAAAAACAATGAAATTATGTTAATAAAAAGAATCTCTCACCACTAAACCCCAATTAAAACCCATGAATGTTTTTGAGCACTCCACAGTGATTGCTTAACAATAAGTGAATTTAACAATAACTAAAATTCTAACAAAAACTTAACTCCTTCTCTTAAACCTTATAAAAGTATGCTGAGGTCACAGATAAGTAAGTGGGATGAATCTATAGTATTTATATATATACTATACATATTATACATATACACATATTCGTATACGGTAAAAGTTAGCAGAATCTCATGTATAAAATCCCCTGGGTTACTGTCTACTGAGAGTCTGTTTCCTAAGGATACGCTAGCATTAAAAGGATGCTGGGGCGCCTGGGTGGCTCAGTCAGTTGAGTGTCCAATTCTTGATTTCGGCCCAGGTCATGACCCCAGAGATTGAGCCCCGCATCGGGCTCCATGCTATGTGGAGCCTGCTTTGCATTCTCTCTCTCTTTCCCTCTGCCCCTCCCCATGCTCATGCTCTCTCTCTTTAAAAAATTAAAAAATATATATATATATATATAAAGGATGTCATTTAACCTAAGCCATTGAACACCCCCCCCCCGATCCTTTGACAAACAAAATGTTGTTTTTATTGTCCTTTGGTCAAACAAAATATGGCATATACATGCAATGGAATATTATTCGGCTTTTAAAAAGAAGGAAACTTTGACACATGCTACAACACTGGATGGACCTTGAAGATATTCTGCACAGAAAAATAAGCCAGTCGCGAGGATGTGGGGAAAGAGGAACCCTTTTTTGAACTGCTGGTAGGAAGGCAACTGGTGCAGCCGCTCTGGAAAACAGTGTGGAGTTTCCTCAAAAACTTAAAAATAGAACTACCTATGACCCAGCAATTGCACTACTAGGTATTTAGCCAAAGGATACAAAAATGCTGATTCCAAGGGACACGTGCATCTCCAATGTTTATAGCAGTGCTGTCGACAATAGCCAAAGTATGGAAAGAGCCCAAATGTCCATCGACGGATGAATGGATAAAGAAGATGTGGTGTATACGTACAATGGAATACTACTCGGCAGTGAAAGAGAATGAAATCTTGCCATTTGCAACAACGTGGCTGGAATGAGAGTGTATTAGGCTAAGCGAAATTCATCAGTCAGAAAAAGACAAATACCACATGATTTCACTCATAGGTGGAATTTAAGATAGAAAACAGATGAACATAGGGGAAGGGAAGCAAAAATAATATAAAAACAGAGAGCGAGACAAACCATAAGAGACTCTTAAATACAGAGAACAGACTGAGGGTTGCTGGAGGGGTGTCGGGTGGGGGTGATGGGCTAAATGGGTGAGGGGCATTAAGGAGGACACCGGCTGGGATGAGCTCTGGGTGTCAAATGTAAGTGATGAATCACGAAATTCTGTTCCTGAAATTCTTATTATACTATATGTTAACTCACTTGGATTTAAATTAAAAAATTATAATAAATTTTAAAAAATGGAAAAAAAAAAGAAAAAAGCCGATCACAAAAGGACAAATGCCGTATGATTCCTCTTACGTGAGGTTTCTAGAGCAGTCGAATACACAGAACGGGAAGCAGAATGGCGGTTACGAGGGCCCGGGGAGAAGGGAGAAGAGGGAGTACGGAGGTTTAATTTGGGAAGATGAAAAAGTTTTGGAGGTGGCTGGTGGTGAGTGTGCATAGTGCCACAGAAACGTACACTTAAAAATAGCTACAGGGGCGCCTGGGTGGCTCAGTCGGTTGAGCCGCCGACTTCGGCTCAGGTCATGATCTTGCAGTCTGTGGGTTCGAGCCCCGCATCAGGCTCTGTGCTGACAGCTCAGCACAGAGCCTGGAGCCTGCTTTGAATTCTGTGTCTCCCTCTCTCTCTGTCCTTCTCCTGCTCGTGCTCTGTCTCTATGTCTCAAAAATAAATAAACGTTAAAAAATTATTTAAAAAAAAAGAATAGCATACTTTCAAAAAAAAAAGGCTACAACAGGGCAAAAAGTTAAAATGGTGTATTTGATAGTGTATGTACTTCCTGCCCCCAATGGATGCTATGAAGCAAATGAAGGAGGTGTTCGCATCGTAGAAAGAAAGAAAAGTGAGTAAAGATGCCAACCATGCAACACACAAATGCTACATCGTTTGCGTTATTTAATAATATTTCTGTGCTGAGAAGCACAGAGCATATAATCAAAGAGGAATATTTACTATTCTTCCAATGCTGAAATTAGAATTAAAATTCAGTGTAAAACGCTGATCTACAGTTCACATCTAGTCCTTCTATTTGTAAAAAACATTATGTTCAACTCCTTGCAAATATATTGATTTCACAGATGTTTAGGCATAATGAATTTATCACCCACTTCCTCATTAGTATACAGCTTTCAGTACCAGTAGCAATATAATTTCTTACCTCACAATGATACAGTCATGGAATTGGAATAAGGAGATTCCCTGGATTTTACTTTTCTAGTACGAGTTGTCGCTTACAGACGATAAAACTGAGGTTCAGAGAGGTTAACTGGCTTGCCCAAAGTGGCACAGCTATCCAGCGAAAATTTATTACGTGATATTTATATGCAAAGCATAACGGCGCGCATGAGAAGGGGATTTCAGGATCAGTGAGTCTACACCCTCAAGATGTCTATTAGTGAGGACAGACCCAACACACACACAAACATAACAGAAGACAAGGAGTATTTTAGGAGCCCGGAAGAGTATAAAGTGACATGGTTTCACAGAAAGAAGAAGAATTCAAAAAGTCCAGTTCTTCCCTTGGGGAATGGGCTGGCCGCCCGCTGGCAGGGCTCACCTCTCCTTCCTCAGTGTTCCCGCAGTGCCCTGTCCCTGTCACTCTTAACTACGTTCCCTCTACAGTGCTTGTCTGTGGGCTTGTTGCAGCACTGCATTGTGGGTTCCTGGAATTTTGGGTACAACCCCTCTGAAACCACGGGCTTATGTATCCCTAGGTACATATGTATCCCTAGGTACATCACTAGAAGTCACTAAATACTAACTAAATGAGCAAACGAGTGAGAGAGTGAATGATGAATGGGCGAGAGGATGCACGGATGCGGAGGAAAAGGCGGAGTTCAGCCAGTGACGAGCCTGCAGAATGTAGATGACTTAAGGTTGGGGGCAAGATGGAGAAGCTGGTGACACTGCTGCCCTTTCTTAGTGTCCCTGCATTATTTTCTTTTTTACTTTATTTTAGAGAGGGAGTGTGTGAGCAGGGGAGGGGGCAGAGGGAGAGAGACAGAGAATCTTAAGCAGGTTCCATGCTCAACTCGGAGCCCAACACGGGGCTCGATCCCACGACCCTGGGATCATGATCTGAGCTGAAATCGAGACTCAGATGCTCAACAGACTGAGTCACCCAGGTGTCCCGCCTTATTTGCTTTTTAAAAGCCGAATATACCAAACGGGGGGTCACCGTGGTCACTGTTTCACTTCCGTGAACTGCAGAGGGTCAACTACTCGGGTGAACGTGTTTATTCCGCATCTCCCTCCCATCCTTGCTTACTTTTGCGAGAAACAACTTGGCACCAAAGAATGGCCACTTCCTGGCTACTGTCAAATAAATGCGCACACAATCAGCAGCACTGTGGCCTCGGAGGGCCATCCATCTGGTTGACAGTCGCTGGCAGAGCTGCCTAAGAAAAGAACAGAAAGAAAAACCCAAAAGCGAAAACATAAACAGTGTGTCCTCCTCCGAAGGCAAGGCTCTCCTTGAGCCAATCCTGGTACAACTAGGGTACCGAGGCGTCACCCGGGAGGAGCTGTGATCTTGTGGCTCCCATCTCCCCACCACTCACCAAATTCTCATACTATTAGAACTTTCAGCATGACCTAGGTTCCCCACCTCCCGCCCCACTCAGGCAAAGTTAAAAAAAATAGTCTGATAAGCTAACATCGAACCTTAGTATATATTAAAAGGTAATTTTAATTAATTAATATTTACCTTTAAATAATATTTATTTATTTTAATAAATTAAAAGGTAATTTCTCATTGGAAGAGCTTTCATTTTTAAAGAGAAGTACAAGACATTGAAACCCAAGAATGAATCCCCAATGGGGGAATTTTAGGTACTACCACCCCTGGCTTCGAGAATGTTAGCTGTGAGGGAGATGCCTTAAATAAAAAAACAACGGCAACCACTTATTTCCACCGAGACAAGGGACTGATCTTAAGCGTTTTTATTTTGGAAAACTCATGGTGAATTGGATTTGCCTCTATTTTTCAATTGAACAACTTTTCTTTACATGTTCTCTACAAACAAAAGTCCAAATCAGCTGAATGTAATTAAAAATGTCTATTAAAAAAATCTTGTGTAATAAGATGGTTTGTTTTTATTCTCATTTGTTGATAATAGAATACCCCAAGAAATAAAATGTTTTTTGGTCGACACTTCATAAAATTAAACGCAGTACTGGCCATTTGTTTCTTTGTATTAATAGGGTTAGTTTGGACAAGAATGAATAAGATCAAATGAAAAGTAGATCTTCTAACTTAAGGGAAACATTGTTTCCTTAAAACTTTAAATATACTAAAATGAACAAATCAGGAAGCTATAGATGCTGGCGAGGATGTGGAGAAGTAGGCACCCTCCTACACTGTTGGTGGGAATGCAAACTGGTGCAGCCACTCTGGAGAATGGAGTGGAGGTTCCTCAAAAAAATGAAAATAGAGCTACCCTATGACCCAGCAATAGCACTGCTAGGAATCTACCCAAGAGACACAGGAGTGCTGATGCATAGGGGCACGTGTACCCCAATGTTCATAGCAGCACTTTCGACAATAGCCAAATCATGGAAAGAGACTAAGTGTCCATCAACTGACGAATGGATAAAGAAGATGTGGTATATACATAAAATGGAATACTACGCAGCAATGAGAAAGAATGAAATCTGGCCATGTGTGGCAACATGGATGGAACTGGAGGGTATTATGCTAAGTGAAATAAGTCAGTCAGAGAAAGACAGATGCCATATGTTTCCACGCATAGGTGGATTCTGAGAGACTTAGCAGAAAACAATGGGGGAGGGTAAGAGGAGGAAAAAAAAGCCACAGAGAGGGAGGGAGACAAACCATAAGAAACTCTTAAATACTAAAAACAAACTGAGGGTTGATGGGGGTATGGGAGGGGGGAGAGTGGGTGACGGGCATTGAGGAGGGCCCTTATTGGGATGAGCACTGGGTGTTGTATGGAAACCAATGTGACAATAAATTATAAAAAAAAAAACAACCAACTTTAAACACAGATTCTCAAGTTTCTAGGCCCATCTTAAATAAAAAGATCGATAAGCATATGATATTCCACAGGATTAAAAAATCTTAAGAAAATGATCATGTATAATAATTTTTGTCTTTAAAATTTGAACAGAAAAATATCACCAAAAGACCAGTGTGACTCTACTCTTAAAGAGTCACAAATGCTTCCTTACCTTAACTGTTCTTCAGAGGAGTCGTCTCTATACCTTTTAGGATAAAATTTTTCTATGACTTGTTTTAGAGTTTGATTTGTTTTGCACTGATTAGTCACATGCCCTGCTGGAGTTGAAAAGGGTCTTTCAAAATCTCCAATCTCCACCTAATTGAGAATCAAAGAAGAAAATAAAAGATATTGAAGAGTTTTTTTTTTAAACAATTTCATTGTTTCTTAACATTCTTTATAACATATAAATCTGTTTGTCATGATTGTGTGATTACGGAATTTATAATCATACATAAGTATTAATAAAATCTAAATTCCATTTGAATTAATTTAGAAAAAAAATCTGTAATTCAAACATTTCGATTCCATTTCTACATAAACCACTCACTCTTGGTTAATGTTGCCATGTAGTAGTATTTGCTAAGGGCCACTAAGATTAGTTATAACAGCACAAGATAATTTTTTGGTTTTGTTTTTTTATTTTTATGTTTTAAAATGTTTTATTTATTTTTGAGAGGGACAAAGACAGAGTGCAGGCAGGGGAGGGGCAGAGAGAGAGGGAGACACAGAATCTGAAGCAGGCTCCAGGCTCTGAGCTGTCAGTACAGAGCTAGACGCGGAGCTCAAACTCACAAACTGTGAGATCATGACCTGAGTTGAAGTCCGACGCTTAACTGACTGAGCCACCCAGGCGCCCCAATTTTTTGTTTTTAGGGTACTATTTTAACTGCTAATCATAAAGCAAAATGGAAGCTAGTAATAAAAGACAAAAGAGTTATAAAGCTATGAGAAATCTCAAAAAAGTATTATTTGTAGTTCTTAAGGGTCTCTACTGAATATAATGGGAGTAAGAATTACATTCTCATTACTTTCTTTCTAGATTTTCTGTATAAATGGTTCTGGATCCATCCCCTTACTCCATTATTCTGGGAACAGAGCCCCCTATTTCCCTTTCATCTTGAATGAATGTTCAATCCTATCTCTAGTAACTGGCTACACAGATGCTATTATCTACCCACCCACCCATCTCTCTATCCACTCATCCACCCACTCACTCATCTAAACCTGTATGGAGTATCCATTATAATGTCAAGCACATATTAAGTGAGGTGAGAAAAAAAACCAGTTGAGCACAGTTCCTACCCTCAAAGAGTTTATTGTCTAATAGAGGACACTGAAGTATAAACGAGTTGAGTATACATAAGTTGTTTATACTTGCAATGATCCATCTCAAGTGCCTTATATAGGGTACCAAAGAGGGCTCAAGGACGGAAATGGAGTGGGGACATTCAGATGAGTGTCCTATTGATCCCTGACATCCTTACCTACAGCATTCCTAAACAAGCAGGCGGAGGGTTCCATTCAGACTAGGATGGGTCTCCATCTCAAGGGGGTCTTCCGCCTCCAGGAGAGCTGTTAGCACCACCAGCCTGAGATTCTGACTCCTGTGGCTTCTTCTCTAGCTCTCAGTCTGACCCACTGCCATCTAAATTCCTTAGCTGAACTTTACCTTACAGTGTATTCTACCTTTCCAGGTTCTCTGACCGGTTTCTTAGTCGTTGGTTTCTTGGCTTGGCCCGGCTATTCAGCTCTCACCCCCATTTCCTACCTCCTTCCCTAATTTCCCCACACCAAATACAAGCTGTCCATCTGCTCCTCAAACATACCGAAATCCTTCCCCCAGGGCAAGTTTTGTATTGTCCACACCCATCACCAGATCATACTTAGCACAGCTACCTGTGAAATCTAAGAGCAAGCTTTTCCCCCAAAGAGATGGCAGTTGGACAAACGGCAGTTATAAAATAGGCCATTCAAGGCAGCCTTTCCTCTTAGGGAACCCTACAGTGGAATCTCCGAGGTCAGTGTCCCCTCTCTGGCACCTGGCATACTGTGTGGCACAGAATGAGCGCATAAATGTTTGCAGGATAACTGAAAATCAGAGAGTTCCCAGGATGACTCGCATCGACACGATGCCCTACCAGACACTATGCACAACGATGAACCATCAGCTCCAAGAACTTCCCAAGATGGAGAGTTATCAACAAGGGGCTGCAGACATTCAAGCCTTCGGCAGAAAGAACTTCTCTTCTACAGATCTCAGATTACTATATTTCATTTGTCTTCACAAAGACTAACTCTGAGGAAAAGAGGTCGGAGATATTATTAAATTTTCCTTTCAGAGATGGAGAAGTTATACTTTTCAGTTAGTCACATGTTCAGAATGTTCTAGGTGTACGTATAGTCTTACCTCTCTCCTCTTTCCTCAAATTCATCTCAAACATGCTAGAAGTTTATGTCTCTAAGATGCATTATAATTTTTCTCGGAAAAACTTTCCGATGAAATTAAAAATTGAAAGATGAAGACTTCACTTAAATTTTAGTGAAAATGAGGGTGATTTTAAAGAGACTGTGCTTTTAGAGGACTAGAACCTAGAATGGCAAGGGATAGGAAATCAAACCTAATCCTATCACCAAGAAAATTCGTGACCTGTTTGTCTTTTCCTTAGTTTTTCATCGCTTGCCAAAAGAGAACCCTCAGTGTAGCAGGGATGCTTTAAGGTTTGGAGGACCATAAAATTTACATAACAAGTAAACTCAATAATCAACTCTTCATTCATCCAACGGAGAATGGACTATGTGTAAGGCACTGTGCTAGGTACGAAGATGAATAGGGACAGCCCTTTTCCTCAGGAAGGCTATAGTCAGTAGTGTGAAGCAGAAACGAATAATAATAAGCCATTGAGGTAAAGACAGGACCGTGCAGGACATGATAAAAACCCCAAGAGGGACACTTAACCTACACAGGCAGAATTCAGGAAGGCTTCCTGGAATAA
Organism: Paguma larvata; assembly: GCA_030068075.1. Lineage (NCBI taxonomy): Eukaryota > Metazoa > Chordata > Mammalia > Carnivora > Viverridae > Paguma > Paguma larvata. The sequence goes on from CM057836.1 coordinate 74,376,308, forward strand.
GTGACACCTCGGATGAAAAATACAAGATAAATTGAGGGGCACGTGGGTGGCTCAGTCAGTTAAGGATCCAACTCTTGATTCTGGCTCAAGTCATAATCTCGTGGTTTGTGGACTTGAGCCCCAAGTCAAGTTTTGTGCTGACAGCAAGGAGCCTCCTTGGGATTCTCTCTCTCTGCCCCTCCACCGCTTGCTCTCTCTCTCTCAAAAATATAAATAAATACACTTAAAAAAAAAAGGATATGTTGAAATTAACAGGTGAAGGAATGGGGGTAGAAGAGAGGTAAGAAAAAGTGAGCTGTATGCAAGGCAGGGAATTGTGCAGGGAACCAAAGTTTCCATTTTGTTGGAGCATAAAGTTCAAAGCAGGGAATATTAACAGATGACGCTGGAGAGGCAGGTGGAGTGTGGCTCACAATGCCCTGTGTAAACAAGGGAATGACAGCGAGATCCACCTGACAGCTAGATCTCCACCCCAAATTCCAGAGCTTCCAAACAAACCACCATGGCTCAACCTCCCCGGCCCGGGGTCGTAAGAAAATGGCAGCCACCCAACTGCCATTCTGTGCGGAAGCACAGGAAGCCACATGAAGAAGCCACGTGTAGGTGTTCCCGCACAAGTCCCAACCAACAGCCAGTGCCAGACACCAGGCGTGTGCGTGAACTCCCCAGCGGCAGAGTCACAGCTGGCCTTCGAGTAAGGCCAGCTGCTGCCATATGCAGCAGAGCCCAGCTCTCCTCACTCAACCCGGCCCAAACTATTATGTTAACTGGCTGACTCTTGCGGTCATTCCTTTATGGAGCAATAGCTAACTAGAACAATCTCTAGCATCTGGGTGGAGGACAAATTTGTAGGGGAAGAGACCGGAGAAAGGCTCATGAGTTAGCAGCCTGCTGCAGGAGAGCGGGCCAGCCCCACAGCAGCGGTGGCCAACACGCAGGCGAGGGAAGTGGAGAATGTACCTTAGAGGTACAATGGGCGGGATGTGGTGACCGGTGGGACCGAGTGAAAAGGGGGGCAGTCGGCGATGATTCCTGGACTGGAAGCTTGCGTGGGGAGACAGCAGCACCGTGAAGATACAGCATATGAACGAAAAGGAGAGAAGCTCGGTTCTTGCTATGTCAAATTTAAGGAGCGCCTGAGAGAAGTGAAGTGGGGAGAAGAGATTTGGGACCCCCTGGCACAGGCGGGAGATGAAGAGGTCCCCCGGGACGGTGTGCACTGTGCAAGGACCACAAGCCTAGGGGTGTTAAGGCTTTGTCCCAATGACATATGATAGAGTTGCCTTAACATTCTTCCTTAATTAAGCTGTGCACAGACTCAGTTGTGGTGGAGGCTGTGAGTTGCCTCTTCCGACTACTCTCTCCTTTCTGAGTAATGAAAACCTTGGACTTAGCCGTACTCCTTGCCAGCCAGCGAAGACCACATTCGCTAGCCTCCCTTGTAGGCTGGCAAGGCCATATGGCCAAGTTCTGACCAGGGACACACACATGGAAGTATTCTAGGTAACTTCTAGAAAGTTTCTCAAAGGAGGAAGGGCAGGCCCTGCTTCTGCCTCTCCTCCATCCTGACGCCTTGGGACACGGATGTGACAGCTGGCGCTCTGGCGGACCTCCAGAACCACGCAGAGGACGTGCGAGGGAAAGAAGAATGGAGAGCAAGATAAAGCCCGTGCCTCGGTGACTCTGAAGAAGGGCCAGACTGCCCGTCGCTCTATGTGAGAGACCAACACACTTCTATCTGGATTAAGCCGCTATTAATTTCTGCGCGTGTTTATAAAAGTCTGAACTTAATCCTATCGGTGCAACAGGTAAATAAGAGAAAGTGCTCCAGCCTTTTAAAAGCCCTGTTCCTATTAGATCACTGGATGGTTTCAGCCCGGCATCTTGAGCCCCGCAGCTCTACGCTCCGACTCCTCTATGAAACGCAGAGCCCAGTGGGCTACTCTGAAGATCACTGAGAAACTAGGGTCCATGAGGAACACCGTGTCCGTCTCCATCACCGTGGCCGTCAGCAATTCAGAGCCAAACTGTAATTATAACGCCTGTACGTTTTAAGGTATTAATCATGGCAACGTGAATTCAAAGAATTACAAGGTACACTGTTTGGCTCTATTCAAATCAATGTAGAAATTAGGATCTTACCTTTACAAAATATTGCTTTATAGAACATGGAAGTTACCTGAGCTAAAAGAGCTGCCATTTCTAAGGCCAGGTCCTTGTTCAGAGGAAAAAGTCCGTTTATTATTTGATCATTTGTTTGATACATTAACAGCAACTTTTCTCTATCGGTCTCTCCGCGAGCTTGCATTGAGAAATACAGTCTTAAAAAAAGAGGAAATCTTTCGTTACAGGGTATTCTTAAAAAGGAAGAAAGGAAAGACAGAGGACTGATACGGGGTTATTCTAAGGTAGTTTTCTAAGGGACACAAACTCAGAGCATGACTCTCCGTCATCTCTCTTTCTGTTTCATATTAACGTTTGCAGCAAACGGAGGAAAAGCTGCTCTGAGGTTGAGGAACGCTTCTATGCTATTTTTTTATGCCCCAAAATACCCAATCCTTTACTGAGGCATGCCCTCTCTTTAAGGGATGCTGAGGTAACCCTTCATTTCAATGGGCTGCATAACGGCAATTTTCAAAACACTCATGATCTTTCCTAAGTACCGTGGAAATATCGGGGAATAGAAAAATGGAGATTTGAATTCAAAATCAACATCAAGGGCGCCTGGGTGGCTCAGTCAGTTAAGCGTCCGACTTCAGCTCAGATCATGATCTTGTGGTTCATGGGTCTGAGCCCCACGTCGGGCTCTGCGCTGACAGCTCGGAGCCTGGAGCCTGCTTCGGATTCTGTGTCTCCCTCTCTCTCTCTCTCTGCCCCTCCCCCCCCTCATGCTCTGTCGGTCTCTCCGTCTCTCTCAAAAAGAAATAAACATTAAAAAAATAAAAAAACTCAACATCCATTGGGGAGGCAGTTTTCTCTGGGGGGGAATCTAAAAGATATTATTTGTGCATTTAAATGTTTTAACTTTTTTTTTTTTGGCCACATCCAGGTAAGCGTCTTTAGGAGCTCAAACATGTCTTACATGTTGTTATCATTACTTGTTGAAATAGGAGCTATTTTCTGTTTGCCTAAGGAGGACTTTGGCAATTCAGTGGCCTTCTTTATTTATTCAGGACGGCACCTCACTATTCGGGAGGCCGCTGGGGGCTCTGACTTCAGGCTGCACACCAGGCCCGGGGAGCCATAAATTCTGTTAGATGTTGCGACGGTGGGGCGGGCAAGCGATACGCTGCAGGACCACGGGGTGGCAGGAAAAGAGAGATCTGGATCCAGCACGTGTTAGGAATGTGCCCAATTAGCTCTCCGTGGATTTCCAGCCTCTTCCTCCCAACGCCCTCGCAGGAGAGGACACAATATCTTTTGCACTAGTATCCGCTGGCAGGGACTGAGAGGGCAGCACGGAAGCTCAGGGAAGCCCGGGGAAGCATGGTGGGTGGACTCTGAAAAGCTCTTCGTTCCCATGACTTTGATAATTCCTTCCCGCCCGCCCCACTTAGGAACCACCGGCCCACGCAAGTCTTTCGGCGTGGTCTCCGGAAAAAACAAATCCTAAGCCCTCCTCGTCTGTGACTGCACGATGCTAAACTGTTCACTCACAGAGGACTATGGCTGGGCAATAGAAATGGAGTCTAAATTCATAATCCTCCCAGGGCGCCTGGGTGGTGCAGTCGGTTAAGTATCTGACTCTGGATCATGACTCAGGTCATGATCTCACAGTTCACGAGTTCCAGCCCCACACAGGGTTCTGCACGGATGGTGTGGAGTCTGCTTGCACCAGAAGTGCAAACGGGTGCACGATTCTGTCTCTCCTTTTCTCTCCCTCTCCCTTGCTTGTTCTCTCTCTCTCTCTCTCAAAATAAATAAGCTTTAAAAAAAAGAAAAAGAGAACAAAATGCTATCAGCAAAGTGATATAAAACAAAAGAGAATCGAGTTTGAGAAGAGAGCCCTCTCGTTTTGGCATAGCTTATTTCCTCCCCTCGAAGTGAATGAAGAATTATGTCTTACTTGGGTTTAACTAAGGTTCTTAACAGAAGTTTCAATTGATAATATAGGTAGAGGGAAAAGAGGACCAGACGTGCAAAAGGGTGCAGGCAAGAAGACCTGAAGTGCGTTTTCTCTTCTTGCCGGCATGCCGAAAAGACGGACCCTGGACGGGGAAATGAAGCGCTATGAGCAAAAAGGGAAAAGCAATCCCGGGCACGTATACAGGAAGACAGCACACACGATCGTTGAGTCAAGCCCCTCAAGACACAGTTTGCGCTCCAACAACCGTACGGGGACTTGGAGAGAAGGCGGAGAGGAACCAAAGAGTTACAAAAACGATCAAGAGTCAGGAACTCAAATCCACAGTCTTGGACAGACGAGGTGCTAGGTGTGGCTTGAGTGTCCCCAAAACGACCAGCTTCTAGGCGCTCCCCGATCCTAAAGGGGCCTGCAGCAGAGGAAGCGGGCTTCTGTCCTGCAGGCAGGGCTGGGGGGGTGCGGACAGCGGGGATATCTGCAAACGTCCACCTTCTCGCTTGATACCAGGAAGCGGAGTACTGTGGGATGGAAATGTTCAGGATCGGTTCTGACACCTGGACGCTGCTTCTGAACGTGGCTCTCGGCGAGGCTGGGGGCCCTTCGTTTGCCTCCAGCCGGCTCCGCGTTTCATTCCTAGGAGCATGTGCAGGCCTGCTGTCGTCTTTCTCCTCCTCTTGTTAACTTACTGAAGGAGCAGCCGCCTTCGCCTTCCAGGTACCTTCCCTTCGCTCCTCCGTCCACCATGGTCTCCTGATGACACTCCTGAACTGCAGCCGTGACCGCCCTGGCCTGCTGCCTCTGTGGCTACCACCTCAGGTCATCTGCTCAGAAAGCACCACTCTGCGAAGGCTTCCTCTATGGTCCCGCCACAATCTGTATCTATACACATGTTATATTCATGATCGGGCCAATATTGATGGGCATTTACTGTGTGGCTAGATCCAAGTGCTGTACATTAGTCAGCATTCAGTCCTTCAGACGACCCTGGAAGTAGGTACTGTTTCCCTTCCACATAGAGGGCGTCCGAGGCACAGAGATGGTAAGTGGCTTCCTCAAGGCCACACAGTGAGTGGGAGAGCCAGGATTCTAACTTCTCCAGAGGCCCTGTTCCCCACGACTCTGCTCTACTGTTTCTGTTCCAGCATTAATTACATCGCTAGGAGTTCACGTCCGTCTCTCCCTATGAACTGTAAGCTTCTACAAGGTAGGGCGATTCTATTCACCTTCGGACCCCCAGGGCTTCCTCCACAAGGCCTGGCGCCGGCACACACTGAACACGTGTTTACGGCACGAATGGGTAAATGAATGGTAGTGAGAATTGCCAAACACGGGAATTATTTGCCAAAAAAGCCCGAAAAACCCTCTCCTGTAGTCTTGGGTAGTTTCCTCACAGGTGAGATGGAGATAATAGTGAGAGCAGTCTCACGGGGGAGTCGTGAGGATTATACGAGGATATGTATACCAGGAGCTCAGCGCCGGGCCTGGTGTGTGGTCAGTGGTCAATAAATGTTGGTTATTATTATTACCATTACTATTATCATTATTAGGATTCTTCTCTAGAGGTCTTTAGAATAACAAGAGTCTCTTCATTCTGGAATTTTTTTGTTTTGTTTAAAAAAATTTCTTTATCTTTTTTGAGAGAGAGAGAGAAATAGAGAGACGGAGAGAGAGCGAGAGACAGAGTGGGAGTGGGGGAGGGGCAGAGAGAGAGGGAGACAGAGAACCCGTAGCAGCAGGCTCCAGGCTCTGAGCTGTCAGCACAGAACTCGATGTGGGGCTTGAACTCATGAACTGCGAGATCATGACCTGAGCCGAAGTTGGACGCTTAACTGACTGAGCCACCCAGGCGCCTCTGTTTTGTTTTGTTTTTGCTTTTTACAGTACAATAGTCTTTACTGTTTGCAATAGGAAGTGAAAGACGACGGGACACGGGACACGACAGCTCTGGCACCAGGGGCCCTTTCAAAGACCTACTCTGTCTCTGTCTCCCAAAAAAGCCATTCTGGAAATTTTTTAGTGTGAACACGGCTGGAAGAAATAGGATAAACTAGAGGACCCGTCGAGATGCTTCTTGGCTTAGGAGGCAATGGGTACAGGTGCTAAAGGCGGCAGCGATGGGAGTGTTCACCGATGCTCCAGAAAGTCAGAATTAAAACAGTACTGAAAAGAATCTTCTTAAAAATTGTTTATTTATTTATTTATTTTGAGAGAGACAGACAGAGAGAGAGAGCTAGCCTGAGCGGGGGAGGGGCAGAGAGAGAGAGAGAGAGGGAGAGAGAGAACCCCAAGCAGGCGCCATGCTGTCAGTGCAGAGCCCCACGCTGGGCTCCATTCCGTGAACTGTGAGATCATGACCTGAGCAGAAATCAAGAGTCGATGCTTAACCGACTGAGCCACCCAAACGCCCCTGAAAATAATCTTTTATTTCGTAAAGGGCGGGTAGGAAGAGTTGTTTCTTCAGGGAAGGACCCTTGCCAGTTTCGGTTTCGTTAAAAACACGTCCTGCCTTTTGCAGTTTAAAATACACAGTAAGAAAGCAAATTAAATAAGCAGCTTAAGCACAAATAGACTTTAAATGTTAGTTTCCAAAGGGCTGTCTATGAGAATAAGTTCAAATGCTATTAATTAGATCTTTACGTTCTGACTCTAAATAATTGAAATCCCGTAACTTCCTAAATAAAATACAAATTCCATGATAGAGAGCTGGGGTCTAGTTTCGCTTATTATAGTGCGGCTAGACAGATGAAGAATCGAGTCCTGGGCTGCCTCATAGGTTATAGCCAGTCCGGCTTCTAACTGTGTCACTGGAAATTAGGGCCCATTGTCTAAGCTATTTATATACATACGCAAAGCGCAACCGTATTTAGAAACATAGTAAGTACTCTCTCATAGCTGTGGCTAGCCAGCCATTTCACACCTCTGTTAAAAATTAAACCTCTTGGTTGAGTTGCTTTTTTTTTTCTGATGTCAAAGATATTGTCATGAGCCTTTTTTTTTCTTGACAAGGCAATCTTTGTTAGGTAATATTCACAACTCTCTTTGTCCTTTCTAGTGCCACTTGGTAGAGTTGGATTATTATTCTTATCTCTTTTGGACTACCTTTCTGCATTTCATCCAAATTTAATCTGGGTTCCAACCATAGCTACCACAGACAGAATTGGCATGTATTAAGCATTCGTAAGGCATACATTATCGGGAACAGTTTTAGACACGGAAATAATTCCATTTAGTTCCAGTAAGACCAAATGAGAATTCCGGAGCCTCTCTCCATAAGATATATGGCAGGTCAGGTCCAGGAGCTGGCTCTCCTCAACAAAAGGTAAGATTAAGAGACAGGGCAGCAGCGGGGACCTGCCTATCAGGGCTTATCCGGAAGTCAGCATGTGTAAGAATCACCAGGAAAATTGCTACAACACAGACTCCTTATGTCCAGAGATTCTGCTTGACTCAGTAGGTCTGCAGTGGTGCCTAATAATTTGCATGTCTTTTTTTTTTTTTTTTTACAGTTTATTTATTTATTTTGAGAGAGAGAGAGAATCTCAACCAGATTCCACACCATCAGTGGAGAGACTGACGTGGGGCTCAAGCCCACGAACTGGGAGATCATGACCTGAGCCGAAATCAAGAGGCAGACACTTAACCAACTGAGACACCCAGGAGCCCCGATACTTTGCATTTCTAATGTGCTTCCACGGGATCCTGAAGCTGCAGGTCCAGGGCCCTCTCTTTGAGAACAGCTGCTCCACCAATCACAGGACTGAAACAAAATCAACTGGTGGGTCCAAGCCTTCTAGCCTTCTCTTCCTGCCAGTCACAAAGGCACCACAGATAAAGGTTACCATCAGTGAAAACGGGTTCCTCCAGGAGTAAAGCCTATTAGATTCCCATTAGCTAAGTAATCCTGCTTATCCCCAGGAAGCAGGATTTTAAAACCTTAGCTATCAAAGCTTAACCGTCACCTTCTTGTTACTCAGAACTCTTGAAAATTACCATAGTGTCTCTGAACAGAGACTCCGATGGCTCATAACCGCTGTTTATTCAGATCAAAGGAATCCATTCAAGTAGTGGGTGGCCTTTAGCGGCGGACTGTAGGAGAGGAGTCCTCAATAGGAACGTGTCACATTTATTTAACCGTTCCCCTAACAATAAACATGTAAGTCCCTTCCAACACTCAGTCTTCACTGTTATAAAATATAGGGCAAGGAAGATGCTGGGGTCTACTGGAATACTCTCGTTCGTGCATATGGATACTTCTGCGGGACACTTCATTAGAAAAAGAAATTCCAAATTGGATCAAAGGCGATCACATTCTTTATGTAGAAAGTGTCCTTATTTCTTACATTCCAGTTTTAGCCCTAGGACCATCTTTCGAAAGTCTCTGAAAGAAGTAACTATTATACGAGTAATTCCACCAGTAATTCTTTCTTTCCAGTATTTTAGATTCTCTATTTGTGGAGCATAAGATCCAAATAAAATCATCAAAATACCTTTTTGTGTTTTTTGTGCAGTGAATGTCACCTGGTGAACGCTGTTTACTAAGTACTACCCATCTGCTGACACATGGAAGGAAAGAAGATATTTAAAAAAAAGAAACGAAGAAAATCTAGTTTCCGACCATAGGCCAAAATATATTAAAATTGTATCTGTTGGCGGCGCCTGGGTGGCTCAGTGGGTGGAGCTTCCAACTCTTGATCTCGGCTCTGGTCACGATCTCATGGTTTGTGAGTTCGAGCCCCACGTCGGGCTCTGCGCTGACGGCGTACAGCCTGCTTGGGATTCTCCCTCTCCCTCTCTCTCTCTGCTCCTCCCCTGCAAGCTCTCTTTCTCAAAATAAATAAACTTACAAAAAATTGTATCTGTTGGGAAGATACGTGCTCTGGTCCCGCTGGCTTTTTCCCAATTCCTGGAACCCTCAGCTTTCCTCTACAGGCTTTGGAACATCCTTTTCTACTCATTTCCATGCTGCCGCTTCCAGCCACCTTCCGACCCTGGCACCGGCATCATTTCCTCAAAGAAGCCTCCCAACGCGTCCAGTCTAGGTCAGGCTGCTTCTTACGTGCTCTTACAGAACCACGTTCTTTTCTTCCAGAGAACTTAATGTGCAATTATATATTCATTAGAGTGGCTGTAGGATTACCTCGACTGTGAATTCAAAAGATCAGGGACTGTGTTTGTGTTTGCTTTTGTTGCCATTTTATCCAGAGCACCTAGGTGAGTGCCTGGCGTATAGGTGAAGTTCAATAATTACAGAGAGGAAAAAAAGAGAATCTGAAAGAATGAGCATAAATGAATATGAATATGTGACTTCTTAAAAGGCTTGAGTAAACAGAAGTATTTCTTCTATTAGAAAAATTTTTTTAAATTTTTATTATTTAAATAATCTCTATCCCCAACATGAGACTCGAACTCATGACCTCAAGATCTGGAGTCGCTCGCTCTTCTAACTGAGCCGGCCAGGCGCCCCAGACATATTTCTTCTTACTACAGATCTTCAGTAGGTTATTTGAGTACGTAGTCTTTATGAAAAAATGTAACATTAAAGAAATGTTTAGAAGTGAAAAAAAAAATTCACCCTTGTACCGACCGCCCTAAGAGAGAAGCTCTTCTTTCTTATAGTTTTTTTATAAAATATAGCCATTATTTTTATAAAATAGCCAATATATTTTTATAAAATATAGCCATTATTTTTATAAAATAGCCAATATATTTTTATAAAATATAGCCATTCACGACGTGAAGAGACTAGAGCCAGAAACAAAATTTTATGTGACTGTTTCTTCTTAGAGAAATAGAGCTTCCTTTCACAGAAAAACGAACACACGGCTAAATATTGTAACTTGCAGGGCCATTCAATAGGAAACCATGGGCGCGTGATGAGAGCACCAGGGTACACCCGTACTTGGGTGTTTGGATACGGCATTACACACCTGTTTTTATAAGTGAGACGAACAGTTCTCGTACCTTCCCATTTCCCAGGCTGCTGTTCTTTGGAGGCCTGCTCCCACTTAGAGATAATGTCACAAATCTAGAAGGGAAGTGGAAAATGGGAGATTTATAGCGGTTTTCAGATCGGCATTTTTGGAAGACAAGCATGTCTGGGGGCTGAAAATTTTCCGATTAATATGATCCAACCAAACGGACTGGAGCCTTTTGTTTCAAGCTTCCGTGTATAATTTAATTGTAAATTGCTCTTCGGTCTGCTTATCCTCTGGACACCCATTAACTCTGGACTGTAGCCATGAATTTCTTACTCAAGACGGAATCTTAATGAAAGACTGTATGAGAAACAAGAAGATTCCAGGAATTATTTCATCATTTAGTCACTGAAGAAGCAACTTTTCCACCTTCTGAGTTTATAAAGACGGGAATAACTGAAGTTATCTCAGAGACACTTGAAATATAGTCTTAAGATTCTTTGATTGGGAAAGAAGAAAAATTCTTCAGGAACCAGATAAATATGTGCTTGTTTTTTTACCAGGTCATTTTAGAGAATTATAAATAAAAGTCTTCGAGAAACTATGCGATCAGCAGTTATTTAGCAAAGCCCCTAATGTTTACTCAGCTCAAGTCAACCAAAAATACTAGCTTATCTTCTTGACTAATTATTCACAACAGCGCTCTAGGAATGTGTGTCTCAAAATTCGCATTTGAATTTGCTGACCTAAAGACGATACAGCTGGAGCTGAGGCGAGAAAGACATTCATTCGTCTAGATTTCTCAGCACGTAGCCACAAAGGCAGGGTGGGCGAGGGTGGGGGGAGGGGAGCACACCTACTAACCAACACCCCTAATGAACTGAGTATGACTTCAACAGTACCCTGTGGCCCCTTCGAGCCTCAACAGGTTGATCTGCAAGTGAAGCTGGGCTTCGATAGTTGGAGGAACGAACTGACATTTCATGTCCTCTAAACTTATGGGAGCTGTTACTTAGGAGTCCATTTCTTCTCCTATTCTGCCCCGGTTCTTCCGTCTTTGAATCACAGGAACACCTTCGCCCCGTAACGAGGCACTTATTCCCGAGAGCAATCAAGGACCATATCAAGTAAGGAAAGGGGCTGGACTCAGTCTAGCTGTGTGATTTGGGGTAAACCATTTTCTGCTCTTGGGCTTCAGCTTCCTCGTTTGCAAAATAAAGTGGGCTAAGTCCTATCAGGTTCCTTACGGCTCCATATTCTCTCTTTCTAACTGTTGCCATTGCAAGATGGAAACTTTCTTCGTGGCATCTTACTATGACCTAGAAAAGATCTTTTACAAGTCTTCCAATTTTCCATCTTTGTTCATGATTTTCCTTAGGTTTGGAATTCCTTCTTTATCTCCATAGATCCATTTTCTACTCATCTTTTAAAATTCAGTTCAACTCTTCCTTGTTTTCTAGTGCTGACCTTAGAAAGGCCTGGGGAACTCTTAGACTCTTAAAACATTTATCAATTTCAATTCGAGCTTAAGGTTATCAGTGTACAAGGCTGTTCTTCCCCAAGCAAATTATAAGTTCGTCGTGGACAGGGACTACTTCTGGTCCTCTTTGCATTCCCCCCAGGGTTCAGCGCAGCTCCTCCCACAGCGTAAATAAATACTGCCTTGTGAATGAACACAATAAAAGCTATTTTGTTAGAGCTTATTAGAGCTCCCGTACTTCCATCCACTCTTATTACCCTGCTAGGGAGGGCATTGTTGCTGTTGTTACTCTCTCTCCTGCCTTCACACGGAATATGTGTGTGTGCAGATTGTGTACCAAGAATTCTGTGACTTCGACCAAGTCCTGCAACCTTTTTTTTTTTTTATTGGGACGAGTAGATTACTTAGAATTTTTGAAACCTCTTGAACTAAGCTGTTTGCAAATAGCAAAAAGTTGCTTCTTTGCTGTTTGCGGAGTCTGCCTTCTTAAAAGGAGTTGGCTTTACCTTAATGTTTCCTTGAAGACAATGCTCTAAATCCCTGCCAGAAGGATCGTCTGTGAATAATGCAAAGCCAGACAGTGTTGGCTTTCTCATTCCCGTATCCTGGTTCAAAGTATTCAAAAACTCTTCCACTGTGGTGGATGCATCAAATCCAACTACCTAAGCAGAAATAACAACATTGTTCTCTTAATAAAAGGAGCTCTGTACATTTCAAACTTCAATTTCCAAGAGGATTTAAGGGAGAAACAGGCTCTATTTGACGCATGATTAATGATAACGTATATTTATCTAGGTGCTTAAACTCCCCCCCACACCATAGCTCCACTGGAGAAAATTAATGTCATCTTAATTGCTAGCTTGCCGTAAGAATTTAGAAATCTGGCTTCAGCCAACAGACACGAATTCAAAATACAAAGATCATTTGACAGCTATAAACATCTTGCAGAGATATCATGCCTACCCGTTAAAAGCAAACCGAGAACTACAGTGCAATATGAAATCTTTAAGCAAATGAAAAAAAAATTACACGAGAAGTGCACTTAAACAGTCACGGGGGTGTAAGTAGAGCGTAGGGAATACAGTCAATATTCTTGTAATAACTTTGTATGGTGACAGATGGTAACTAGCTTATCTTCGTGATCAGTAAGTAACGTATATAAATGTTGAACCGCCATGTTGCACACCTGAAAGTAATTAACACTGTGTGTCAACTGCACTTCAATTAAAAATGAATAAATAGAGAAAAATAAATAATGTTTGTTTCTTTAATAGGCAGTTACTTATCTGAATTCTGTGATAAAAGGCTCTGGCTACAAAGACTAACTGCCAGGTCTGGCGCATGTTTGCTTTGGGTAAGAAGCTACCGGGGTGCCCTGGTGGCTCAGTCGGTAAAGCGTCCAACTGGCTCAGGTCATGTTCTCACTGCTCGTGGGTTCGAGCCTGGCATCGGGCTCTGTGCTGACAGCTCAGAGCCTGGAGCCTGCTTCAGATTCTGTGTCTCCCTCTCTCTCTGCTCCTCCCCAACTCACACTCTGTCTCTCTGTCAAAAATAAATAAACATTAAAAAAAAAAAAAGCGACCATCTGTATCTGAGAGCTGGAAGGGGCTGGAGGAGTTTGCCCACATAATTCCTGAGATTTGGAGACTTTAAGAAAACCAAACTTGTACACACCCACTGTCAGTAATTATTTTCTCATCTAGCAAGTGCGCTGATTGGGAAAGGGGTCAACCAAGGTATTTTTGATTTCCTCCATGAGGACTATAAGGGCCGTCAAGCCCCTCCCTTATTTGGCTCAATTTGGACTTTAGTTTGAATCCTTCTCAGCACAACTGTTTCCAAACTCAGCTGTTCCGATAGACGACATAATATATTTGCCCATTTATGGTCACTGCCAGCGGCTGACAAAGGGAGGTAGACGGTCTCACTTCTCTGTTCCACAAGAGACACACGCCGGATTCAAGGTTAAGCAAGCACGTTTTCATCAGGGCAGAGAGTGCAACCCACCTGATATATCCCATTCATGAAGTGCACCGGGATACTGAAGGGCAAAGAGTGGTGATAAGGGTTTCGAAGAAGAGTTGAAAGAATTTCCATTCTTGAGGGTCTTGCTTCTCGATCTCCGTTTTGTTGGGTTCTTTCTACACACCGCTGGCAGTAAATGGCGTATTTTCCAAACTCTGTCCTATAACATACAACTTAAGATAAAGCCTAGGAATAAATTTAAGGTAACCCAATACATTCGGTTGGTGTACATTACAATGTGTTAGGCTAATGTTGACAGTAATTTTCCTTTTTGAGTGATAATTCTCAAATTCTGGTTTCTTTACTTTTGCAGCTGACTGAATCAAACTTCCCCACAAAGCATTTTTCCTCCTCATTGTATTATTATCATCGTAAAATGAATGTAAAGTTACCAGATATTAGACAGTCAATATACAATAATTATATTATATTTTATAATTATATTAACAAATACAAAGGAAATAATTATATAAATTTTTAAATTTATTATTATTTTTTTTTAATTTTTTTTTTTTGGCATTTATTTATTTCGAGAGAGAGAGAGACAGAGCATTGAGCAGGGGAGGGGCAGAGAGAGAGGGAGACACAGAATCCGAAGCAGGCTCCAGGCTCTGAGCTGTCAGCACAGAGCCCGACGTGGGGCTCGAACTCGGAAACGGTGAGATCATGACCTGAGCTGAGGTCGGACACTCAACCGACTGAGCCACCCAGGCGCCCCTACTATTATTTTTTTTAATGTTTTATATATATTTTTTATTTTTGAGAGAGAGAGAGAGAGATGGAGCACAAGCAGGGGAGGGGCAGAGAGAGAGGGAGACACAGAATCTGAAGCAGACTCCAGGCTCCGAGCTGTCAGCACGGAGCCCGATGAGGGGCTCGAACTCACAAACCGTGAGATCATGACCTGAGCCAAAGTTGGATGCTTAACCGACTGAGGAGCCCCAGAAATAATTATGTAAAAATAGTATAGGATAACTTCGGAAACACATGATGTAGCAGAGTTCTCTTTTGAGGAACATGGAGGGTAGTGCTTGACTGCTAAATAAGGTAAGGAAATATCTCCAAACAAACGAATACATGTATTTTCCTTTTTTACCCTATAAAACACGCACTTCTTAAAAAAATTTAAGCATTAAACAAAACCCCTGGAGTAAATAAATACGAAAGCTGGACAGAGATCTTATTTGCCCTCATTTGTTACATAGAATTTTTATAAAAGCGGATTGATAATACCTCCAACTATGTTTGTACTGTGGAGTGCCTTCTAGGCAGACTTTAAAATGTCACCCTTAAGGGGCATCTGGCTGGCTCCGCTGGTAGAGTGTGCTACTCTTGATCTCAGAGTTGTGAGTCTGAGCCCCAAGTTTTTGTTTTTGTTTTGTTTTGTTTTTAAATGTTTTATTTATTTTTGAGAGAGAGAGTGTGTGTGTGAGCAGGGAAAGAGCAGAGAGAGAGGGAGACACAGAATCCGAAGCAGACTCCAGGCTCTGAGCGTCAGCACAGAGCCCGACGTGGGGCTTGAACTCACGAACGGTGAGATCATGACCTGAAGTCGGACGCCCAACCGACTGAGCCACCCAGGTGCCCCTGAGCCCCAAGTTTGGCATAGAGATTACTTAAAAATAAAATCTTTAAAATGTGACCCTTTGTCTAGGCGCTCTTCAGTGACTGCAACTAAAATCACGTGACGTCGGGGAGCCTGGCTGGCTCAGCTGGGAGAGCACGGGACTCTGGATCTTGGGGTCTTGAGTTCAAGCCCCATGTTGGGTGTAGAGACTACTTAAAAACAAATAAACTCGGGGCGCCTGGGTGGCTCAGTCGGTTGAGCGTCTGACTTCGGCTCAGGCCACGATCTCACGGTTTCGTGGGTTCGAGCCCTGCACAATAAATCAATAAACAAACAAATAGTGTCACATGACTTTGATACAGACTCCAAAATATAAAACGAATTGGGGAATACTTTCCCACTATTCCAGTTTGTTTTGTCTCATTGTGTTTGTCTGTTTTAGACCCAAAGTCTATTGAAGCAACCTAATGTAAACCTGCTGCACAAAATGATCTTGACGACCCTTGGCTGGGGGCCCTGGGTCTCACTGTAAGAAAGCCATTCTGATGGCTGGATTTTTAATGTCTTTTCCAAGGGAGTAAAATTTCTGAAGCAATTCAAATACACACAAGTATTAAAGGAGGGAAGACCATCGGGGAAGTTTTCCTCCATAAAAGAATTCGATGTAGAGATGGGGCGCCTGGGTGGCCCAGTCGGTTGAGCGTCCGATTTCAGCTCAGGTCATGATCTTACAGTTCATGAGCTCGAGCCCCATATCGGGCTCTGTGCTGACAGATCAGAGCCTGAGCCTGCTTCGGATTCTGTCCCCCTCCCTCTGCGCCCCTCCCCCACTTGTGTTCTGTCTCTCTCTCTCAAAAATAAACAAACATTAAAAAAAAAAAAAAGAATTCAATGTAGAGAAAAGTAGCCATAGGGAAAATGAAGGAAACAAAACAGTTGCTTTTATTGAATGAGCACCCACTAACACTAAGTCGTTCATCCCTGAAAAGTACACGGACTTTTCCCTTAAAAATATTCTTTGTCAGGTTTTCAAGCACGTATTGCAATCTTCTGTAAGGGATTTAACATAGCAAAGGAGGTATTTTCCCAGCCTCACATAAATGACAACCGCGGGATTCCGGTACCCACATTCGTTTCACACGTTTCTTCCACAAATGTACCTGGCGGGCTACTAAATACTCTGACTCATTGTAGACTTTCAGAGACCACAGAAACGGTTCGGCTGGCTAGTTTTCTGCACACCTGGAATCTGCATTCCTCTTGAGGTGGAGCCGGAGGAGCCACAGGAAAGGATGGTGGGGAAGGAAGAGGCCAACACAGAGAGCCAAGAGCTGCCAGCCCTGGGCAAAGAGAAGCACCATCGGTTAGACACCACCTGGCAATCTGAGAGCTGAGCACTAGTCTGACTGACAGAGGTTATGAGGGAAGGGGTGATGATAGTGGTTCTTGGACCCCAAATGTTCTTCTTCTTCCACATTAATGTTATCTGCTTCGAGCATTTATAATACATAAAAACCTAAAACCTCCACATCCATAATCCATCTCAGTTGGATACGCTAGTGTCCACGACTGAGATACCAAAGGTCATGTAGATACGGCAGTCCTTTTTGACACCGAACTCGAAGATTAGGGACACGGTTCCTTTTTGTTCATTTATGTATTTACTCATTCACTGAAATATAGTAACGGCCATGAGGAAAGACAGACTGAAAAACAGTAAAAAGTCATATACCCCAAACTAAAACCAATCTACTCACACACACACACACATATGTATGTGTGTGTATATATATATATATATATATATATATATATATACACACCTATATAAAATATAGGTATAAAAATATTAGCAGAGGTTGTCTTTGTATAATAGGATTGTATTTAACTTTTTTCTTTTGTTCTGTATTCTCTTTTTGCCTTTATTATTTTTAATTAAGTATATCTTCAATCATTTTGTAAATGTTATATGAAAAAGAAGGAAAGTAAAAAGGTCCGGTCCCTGCTCTTGAGTCACCTACAGTCTAGGAGAAGATGTTATATATTTTACAATATAACGTGGTTAATACCATGTCATAATTTTTTCAAGGATAACCGATGGAGGGAAGGACTGACTGCAGTGGGAGTCAGGGAAGAATTCACGGGAGAGGTGTTGCCTGGGCTGACTGTAAAGTCTACAGCGGGGAAGACAGAAGGGGAATCCAGGTAACAGGAAAAGCGGCAGGTTCAAAGTGAAGGATACATAAAGGCACAGCGTGTCTGAAGAATGGGGTGTGTTTATCTTCTCAGGCGTATGCTGGATGCAGGATGCACAAAACGAAGCGGACTATGAGGAGGCCACCTGTGCCGGATGATGAAGGGCCCTCAATGCAAATGAAGCTTAAACTTCCAACCCCGACTGTGCGCGGGCCCTCCAAGGCCTGGGAAAGGCCCTATGGCTGCATTTACATGACCCTATGTTCTTTTAAAACGTGTGGAAGTAACATTAAAATAAATAATAACACATTAGTAATAGTGTAAGCTCAAACTGTATAAGCTTCATGTCCCATTAAGCCTGGATCCCCTAAGAGTCCTATTTGCTAGGGTAAGAAATTTCTATCTTATCCTGCAGTTAATAGAGAGTTAATAAGCAAAGATTAAAACAGGCATTCATGGAAGAGTAAACATCAGCGACCAAAAGCCGCCTGAAAAGACACTCAGCTGCCCTAATAAAGAAATGTATCCTAATAGTGAAATACCACTCTTTTCCTGGGGAGAATTTAAAAGAAGAATTACACTGAATGTTGTTAGAGCTATATGGAAGGTCTGGAAATAGATTCAAAGAAATTCGGTGGACTTGTACACAGGGCTCAGGTTCAAAGTTGCCTACTGCAGGGGTATGTGTTATAAGAAAAGTAATCGGAAAAACCTAAATGGGTAGTCATTGATATCAATGCACCAGTAATATTTTTGGAGAATGTTGAAGGATATAGGGGAAAGGATTATGCTCTACAGTTTTACAAAAGCGGAATGCAGACGGCAGCTTCAGTAATGTGAAAAACCGAGACTGCCCAAATACACTCACATGTAGGTTTATACAGGAACATATAAATATATAACTAAACTGAAAGAATATACATCAACATATTAATAGCTACTTTTCCTTTTCACACTTTTTGTAGTTTTCAAAAGTCTATATTGAATATGTATCATTCTCACAGTGAGGAAAACAAGATCATTTTAAATTGCATGTATACATATCACTATATACCTGCAGCGGTCCTGGTTGGTTCTGTGGCTGTCTCCGCCTTGTCTGTTTAATGAGCTGACAGCAAATCTCATTCTGTAGCTCAGGATGTGTCAGACAGATCTGCAAAGCACTCTGGGCTAGAGATATATGGTAATCAATCGCAGGGGAGTCGACGGCTGCATTTATAAAAAGCTGGCAGGTCTGAATTAAACAAAAAAGAGAGACATATTCAAGGTGAGAGAGGATGAGATTTATTCTGCATGAATTATACTGATTCTCTTCCTAGCAACAGTTTTTGTTTCAAAGGATGGAAGGAGATATATTATGATAACACTGGAGTGGCTACATTTATATCAAAATAAAAAAAAAAGCAAAAAACAAAAAGCACAAAAACAAATCAGAGTTCAGAGCAAGGAATTCTGCAGAGATAAAGAGGGCCACTTTATAATGATAATGGAGTCAGTTCTGCTAGAGGACATAACAATCCTAAACGTTTATGTACTTAATACCACAGCTTCCACACATATGGGGCAAAACCTGATAGGACTGGCAAGAGGAAAGAGACAAATCCACAATTACAATTGGAGATTTCAATATCCCTTTCTTAATAATTGGGAGAAGAGTGGATAGAAAATCATTAAGGATTTAGAAAACCTGAGTAACACTATTAGCCAACTTGACCTAATTGACGCTTATAGAAAATTCCACCCAAAAGCAGAATATGCATTCACTTCAAAAGCATAGAGAACATGAGCGATCTGTCATCCACCGGACTATAAACCTCAGATGAACAGTGACTGTGTCTTATTTATCTTTGTATTCTCTACACAGCGTAGCGTGACACAATAAATGCTTAATGAATTAATACATTTAAAATCCGATTAAATAAATATCGTACCTATTAAGAAGGGTTAAAGGGAAGTGTTCATACACACCAATGGTTGGCTTTAACTACTGTGCTGTTATATAGTAGGCAGCCTTTACCTCTTCTGAAAACAGAATATAACCAAATACATTGACTCTCTAATCAAAAGCGTTCCTTCCCAAGAATTACATGAAATACTCAATGAAAAAAAAGATTCCACCATTAATTTTCATCATGTTAGGGAAGTACCTATCATTATTTTATGAATGTTGAATTTGTCAAATGCCTTTTCAGCATCTAGAGAGATGAACGTCTACCTGATAATAAATACAAGTAAGAGACACCCTCAACTAGTGATGCTAGTTTCCGTTGACGAAGATTTTACCAGTTTTTGCATGAAATGCTCTGTTTCGTACAATCTTTTCTCGGGTTTGGTACCAAAGTCATACTCACTTCGCAAAAAGAATTTTCAGGTGACTGAAAATTGCTTTAGAGCAATCCAATGCCGGAGAGGAAAACAAAACCAGCCGCGTGCTGACGACCGTGGAGCTGGGGGACAGTCTGTCTGTCCTTTGGAATATTTTCATATTTCCTCTACTGTTACAGATGTTTCAAATTTTCCAAAATAAAAAGTAAAAAAAAAAAAAGGAGAATTGGGGAAATTTTCTTCCCTTTCTATGCTTTGGGACAGTTTAAACAGGATTTAAATGATCTACTCTTACAAAGTTTGGCAAGTTCCTCTATTTGTATTTCATCCTCCATTCAATTTGGGATTTACCCTTTGTTATAAAGTTCATCACTTTATCCAGATTTTCAAACATATTTGTATGGAGTCTTTCTTCCTGGGAGTATTTGTGTATTCTACAGAAGGATATATATATATACATATATATTTAATTTTAGAGAGAAAAAACATGAGTGGGGGAGAGGGGCAGAGGATGAGAGAGAAAGACTCTTAAGAAGGCTCCACACTCAGTGTGGAGCCCTACCCGGGGCTCAATTCCATGACCTTGGGATCACGACCTGAGCTGAAATCAAGAGTCAGACGTTCAACTGACTGAGTCACCCAGGAGCCCCTACAGGAGGATTAAAATGTTCCAGGGGCACCTGAGTGACTCAGTCTGTTAAGCGTCTGACTTGGTTTTGGCTCAGGACATGATCTCACACTTGTGAGATTGAGCCCCACATCAGGGTCCATGATGACAGCCCCTAGACTGCTTAGGATTCTCTCTCTCTCACCCTTCCTCTGCCCCTCCCCAGCTCATGCTCACATGCATGCTCTCTCTCTCTCTCAAAATAAATAAATAAACTTAAAAAAAATAAACAAAACATTCTATTATGTAATTTTAAAACACAAGCAAAAGTAAAGAGAATAGTATAATTCCCTTCCACCTTTTTTCTGGGGTATCTTAATGTATGTCAAGTTATTTTATCAATAAATACTTCAGTATGGAGGTGCCTGGGTGGCTCAGTCAGTTAAGCATCTGACTCGAGTTCAGCTCAGGTCATGGTCTCATGGGTTTGTGAGTTCAAGCCCCATGTTGGGTTCTGGGCTGGCAGCACAGAGCCTGCCTGAGATTCTCTCTCTCACTCTCTCTCTGCCCCTCCCCTGCTCGTACTCTCTCTCTCTCTTTTAAAATAAATAAATAAACTTTAAAAAAATACTTCAGCATGGATCTCCAATTGATGAAGTTTTTTTTCCCCATAACCACCATATCTTATCATACCTCCCAAATTAATGGTACCCTATGTTATCTAATAAACAATTTTTTTGAGATGGGAGGAACGTAGGCAAGAAGAAGCCAAAAGATAGACAAAAATTGAGACCTTAAGAAACTAGGACAAAATGAAATACCAAGGGCCTGCTGTGGAGTCAAGACCTGAATCCATGAAGGTGCACGAGGTTCTGAGACTGGGGGAAAGGAGGAGAAAATCAATCAAAGAACGTCTGTCAGGGAGAGAGCTTTGAGGTGTTCACGTCTGACGCCCTCTAATCTTCTCAACGAAATAGAAGTTTGCTGTGAAAAACATTACTGAGTAGGGCATGTGTGTGTGTGACAAAAGAGAAGCAAAAGAGGGAGCCAGTCCTGAGGGTAAGAGCAAGGATTTATACTGGCTCTAATGCGCACATGGTTTGATGTTTTCTAGCCATGTGCACGTCATCATTGTGGAAGCAGAAAGGACACCAGCATTGATCTATGTGGGGCTTTAGCTGAAGAATGCATGGAATTATGGGTCCCAAAGAACTATGAGTATTAATGAAAGCCATCCAGACAGGATAAAGAAGGAAGAAAAGCTAAGAGATGGTTACCATGCTCTCCTTTGATCTCAAAGAAAATAAATGGCTCAAAACAAAGGACTTAGGATAAAAAAATGGAAGAATAAGAAAATAAGATAGCTCATAGGCTAAGAGACTATGGTTATAGAAAGAGATATCAGAATTGAAGCTTTTAGAAGTGGTGTACTTGTAAGGAATGGTGGGGTCGGAGAATAAGAAGATGAAAGTGACTACAGGTGACGCCTATTGGCATTAAGAAGGTCGGGAATCTTAAGGCCATGGCATTGGTGAGTGAAGTGATAATGAAGTCATTCAACATCCTTAACGAAATCTGAAGAGTTACCAGAAAGTGAGTGAGAGACGAGGGGATAAAGAATAATATAGTTGAATGGCAAATTTCAAGTGATAGGGATTTCTTTTCTTTTAAACACTTTATTTATTTATTTATGTATCTATTTATGTATCTATTTATTTATTTATTTATTTATTTATTTATTTATTTATTTATTTATTTATTTATGAGGGTAAGTGAGCAGGGAAGAGGGACAGAGAGAGATAGAGAGAAAGAGAAAGAGAGGGAGAATCTTAAGGA
The DNA here is from genome assembly GCA_030068075.1 of Paguma larvata. Classification (NCBI taxonomy): domain Eukaryota; kingdom Metazoa; phylum Chordata; class Mammalia; order Carnivora; family Viverridae; genus Paguma; species Paguma larvata. Next base: position 74,398,343 of record CM057836.1, read on the forward strand.
GGCTCCATGTTTACTGAAGAGCTTCACATGGGGCTCAATTCCACAACCCTGGGATCATGACCTGAGCCAAAATCAAGAGTCAGACACTCAACCGATTGAGCCACCCTGGCACCCCCTCAAATGATCAAGGATTGCTAAAACAAGCTGAGTAATAAGAATTTGAGAATAGCATAGGAGAAGAAGAAGGATGCTGACCCCTCTCCCCCAACACTGAGGCAGGTGTGACGTGAGAAATCCTTCCTTTTGAGACGCTGAAAGGGAAGTGATTCTTCTGACATCAGGTGTTTCCCACTGCCCAAAACATTCATAGTTTATTTCAGTAAATCCCAAATCCTCGTTCAGAAAGAGCATTAAGTTCGCTTAACTGTATTTCAGAAGATTTCCTTAATGAGATGATGATGATCATGTTTTGAACTCTTTTAGACGGAAAGCTTACAATCAAAATTATTTATTTTTATTTTTTCCAGTTAGGATTTTAGCAACATGTAAGTCCATATAAAATTTTACCTTAAATAACTTAATAGCTTCTGTCTGTAGAGCTTCAGAGGGTAGTGTCGTCAGTGGGGAAAGGATTCCTTCTTTGCTGTGACACAAAGTAGGGTGTCTCCATATCTGGGAGGCTACATACATAATAAAATGTGAACAGAAAACGGAAGAATCACTTATTTTGGCCTCCCATTAATTAGCCCTTTAGAAATTAGCTTATTCAGGCCTGGCTCAGAGCTTGAAGTCTTACAGGTCGTGAAAAATCTTGGGCAACATCATTTTATTTTCGTTTCCAGGTCATTGGGATTCTCACATTTCTGTTTTGGACAAACTAAATCTAGAAGAGTTTGGTCGTAATAGTCTAGGCTGAAACAAGTCTACCAGGGCACTATCACACAGCTGAAATCTGCTAAAGATCAATGACCTAGATAGGGAAGTGATTCTGAGAAGGAGCCGGAGAGAAACAGAGAGGAGAAGCCAAAGTAGAAGGAGACAAAAAGATAAAAAGAAACTTGAAGACATTCCTAAAATCAACATTTATTAAATTCTTATACTAGATACTGCAAGTAAAATATGATCCCTGTATTATATAAAGCATAGCATCGACTCTTGACTCTCAATGGGGACACCCGAGCTGTAAAAAATTCATCTCAATGCAAAGCAACAAATGCTATAAAAGAGTTCAATGCAAAGTACATCGGGATATAATTTTAACATTTATTCAGTACCCTTTATGAGCCAGATGCTGATGTGAAGTGGGCTTGCTGATGGGGGAGCTCCTAAGGTAGGTAGGATGTTATCAGGTGAGCGAGAAATGTGAAGGAAGGGGAGAGTTTCAGGCAGAAGGAATAATGTGAGCAAAGGTAGAAAGATTATAGGACATGGCATATTGGGGAATGACAGTGTCCCTGGAGCCTAAGAACCACAGTGAGAATCTTGGCCCATGACAAACAAAGTCAAAAGATGGAGAGATTGCAGGGAAACAGGAATTCATAAAGTGACAACTCCATTAGGCTAAGGAATCCATTTCAAAAATTACAGAGCCTTATACGTTGTGAACTTACAAGGTTCTCCTTCAATATTGAGCAGTTTGCAAACCAGTTGTTCAAATTCAGATCCAACATTTACATTGTTACTTCCTGCTGCGACAGTCAAATGATAAAGCCAAGTGTCCTTAAAATCAAAACACATTAATAGAGATGTTAACTAAAATAGAATTTTTGATGACTTAAAGAAAAAAAAAAAACAACTTGACACGGAAAAATTCTTTAATTTTTAAATAATAGCCAAAAGCCACTTAGTCAAACAGTTCTGAAGCAGGCTCACTTGAATTATGCGACAGTACCTTTTCCCATTGTTCACATTTTTATTATTTTCTATAGACGTTTCTTACGAAAGCATGATAAAATTAAGTAAGTTAATATGACGTTAAAAGACTAGAATAAATACAACGAGTTCATATTCTTTTAAGAAACACAATAAAGTCTGTCAAATTTAAAATCTGACTCTCAATACATATGAATAACACATAAAAAAAATACATGGGAAATCTAGAAAATTTAAAGAAGAAAATAATACCCAGAAGGAACTTACCTCAACACAATAAAGGCCATACAAGAAAAGCCCACAGCTAATATCACACTCACTGGTGAAAAACTGAAAGCTTTTCCTCTAAGATCTGGAACAAAGCAAGGATGCCCACTCTTGCTACTTCTATTCAATATAGCACTGGAAGTCCTAGCCAGAGCAATAAGGCAAGAAAAAGAAATAAAAAGCATCCAAACTGGGAAGGAAGAAGTAAAATTATCTCTGTTTGTAGATGATATGATCTGACACACAGAAAACCCTAAAGAGCCCACAAAAACATTGTTAGAACTCATAAGTGAATTCAGCAAAGTTGCAGAATACAAAATCAACACATATAAGTCAGTTGCATTTCTATACACTAACAAGTAGATAATCTCATTTGCAATGGCATCAAAAAGAATAAAATAGGAATCAACTTAACCAACTAAGTGAAAGATTTGTACACCAAAAACTATAGAACATTGATGAGAGAAATTAAAGCAGACACAAATAAATGGAAAGACATCTAGTGTTCATGGACTGGAAGAATTAATATGGTTAACATGTCCATACTACCTAACCTCCAGATTCAGTATAATTTCTATCGAAATCCCAATGGAATTTTTTACAGAAATAGAAAAACCCATCCTAAGGAACCACAAAACCCTGAAAACTCAAAGCAATTTTGAGCAAGAACAAAGCTGGAGGTATGACATTTCCTGATTCAAAATTTATTACAAATCTATGGTAATCAAAACAGCATGGAACTGGCATAAAAATACACATATACGGCAATGGAACAGAACAGAGAGCCTGGAGATACACCCATGCATGTATGTTCAACTGACCCCTGGCGAGAGTGCTAAGAATATACAATGGGGAAAGGATAGTCTCTTCAAAAAATGGTGTCGGATAAACTGGACATCCACATGCAAAAGAGTGAAATTGGCCTCTCATCTTACACCAAACACAAAACCCAACTCAAAATGGAATAAAGACTTAAACATAAGACCCCAAACCACAAAAGTCCTAGAAGAAAAGATAGGGATGAAACTTCTGGGCACTGGCTTGGTGATGATTGCTTAGATATACAAAAAGTACAGGCAACAGAAGCGAATATAGACCAGTGTGATTATATAAACTAAAAAGCTTCTTCACAGTAAAGGAAACAATCAACAAAAAGAAAAGACAACCTATGAAATGGGAGAAAATATCCGCAAACCATTTATCTGATAAAGGGTTAATATCCAAAATATATAAAGAACTCCTATAACGCAATAGTAAAAAAACCAAATAACCCAATTAAAAAATGGGTAAAAGAACTGAATAGACATTTTCTCCAAAGAAGACATACAAATGGCCAACAGATACATGAAAAACTGTTCAACATCAATCATTAAGGAAATAAAAATCAAAACCATAATAAGATATCACCCTGCACTCATCAGAATGGCTTTTATAAAAAAAAAAAAAAAAAGATAACAAATGCTGGTGAGGGGGTGGAGAAAAGGGGGCACTTATTCACTGCTAGTGGGAATGTCAACTGCACAGCCACTATGGACAATAGCATGGAGGGTGTTCAAAAAACTAAAAATAGAATTACTGTATGATCCAGCATTTCCACATCTTCTGGGTACATATCCAAACAAATTGAAAACGGGATCATGGAGAGATATCTGTACTCGCACGTTTTTTTGTGCCATTATTCACAATAGCCAAGACATGGAAGCAACCTAAATGTCCATTAACAGGGGCGCCTAGGTGGCTCAGCCAGTTCAATCTGACTCTTGATCTCAGCTCAGGTCATGATCTCATGGGTTCGTGAGTTCAAGCCCTGTGTTGGGTTCTGCGTTGACAGTTCGGAGCCTGCTTGGGATTCTCGCTCTCCCTCTCTGTCTCCGCCCCTTCCCTATTTGTGCACATGCTCTCTCTCTCCCTCTCTCAAAAATAAATAAACACACATTAAAAAAAAGAGGAGTAATTTGTATAAGTTGTTTATGTTAAAGATATAGTAGCTATCCATGAAATATTTTATTTTTTGTGTTATCCTTTAGGTTATGTTTGTGATTTTATTTGATATAGACAAGGATTTCAAATCTTTGTAGTCGAATCTATCGACCATTTCTATTGTGATTTCTTACGTCGTGGTTTTTTTTTTTTTTTCAGAAAGTACTTTCTATTCAGAGATTGGATAAAGGCCCTTTGAAAAAATAATTTCATTTCACTCTTTAAATTCAGTCAGAAACTATTTTGCTATATGTGTGAGATGGAAAAACTAAACTATGTTTTTCTAAAGAGCTGATTTCCTCAATATATAATGAGCATACCTGTATTACGTACTGAATAATCCATCACCTCCCCATTAATCTGTAATGCCTCTTTTATCTTATAATTTTTATATTTTAATTTTATATTATGTTAACTCTTTTTTGTGAGAGAGCACGAATGGGGGAGAGGGACAGAAGAAGAGAGAGAGAGAGACTCTCAAGCAGGCTGCATGCTTAGCAAAGAGCCAGATACGGGGCTCTGTCCCACAAACCTGAGATCGTGACCTGAGCCAAAATGAAGAGCTCAGCCGATTGAGCTGTCCAGGCGCCCCTTGTTTTAGGTTATATTAACTTTTATTCTGTTTACTTATTACAGATACATACAATAATTCATTTTTAATTGTATCTAAACCAAAATTTTGTTGAAAATGAGGCAGAATATAAGGGGGAGGCCTTAGAGTTGCCCTGAAATACCCAGTGGGAGAGGTCCACATTTTGATCTAACTAAAGTCAAACTAATTTCAGCCTTGAGATGACTTTTAAAGAAAGGATAGAGAAATGACACATATGCACAAGACTCGTTTCCAGGCACCTAAAGAATCTCTGCACATAGAGTTTAAAAGTCTGACAAGTTCTCTTCTTTGTCTCCATAAAATTGATTCGAAAATTACTACCAGATCTTAATGACATCAATGTACTTCATTCAAAATCAACCAGTAAGTCCCTAGGTACCTTTTCATGCTTGGATCCAATTAGGAGGTAAGTCGGACCTTGGTCTTTGGGGTGGATCACGATGGTGTAATGTGTGGATAACAGACTTCGCCCGCTGGCTTCATAATCTTCATCTGAATCACAGGATCTGTCAACCTCTTCAACTTTGGCTTCCCAGAGTTTGATCTGACCTAAAGGACACTAAAGGAAATGTGAGTGATTTTGAGGCAGGCGCTTTCTAGACCTTTCCCTACTAACATTTTTCATAGTCCTTTTCATTCTTACCTTTATAAAGCGTACCTTTTTTCCAACGAATGCCCAATGGCAATTGGGTTATCCACATTGTTACAAAAGTAGTGGCCACAAGTAAAATACCCAATTATAACATAAAAGAACAGTCTGAGTACTAGACAAGAAGCTACTTCTGTATTGTCCTTCGGATTATGCGTTACACGGATTATTCGTTACATGGAAATGACCCATTACCTAGGCAAGCAGTTATGTAACTCAGTTAAAATATTCATTTGACTTTTCCCCCCTAGAATTGATGGGATTAAGGTATTGGATCGAAAGGACAAGTAGACGAAGTCTCAATGCTATTCATAGAAAAGGTGACAAGGTTAGGCAACTGATACAAAGAAGTGTGATGAACCATTATCTTAAACCCAATGTGCCCACCTACACTCACTCTTCAGGCGATTTCATCCACACTCGTGGCTCTCGTAGCGGCGTAATTAGCTGCTCTCATATTTGTAACTACAGACTCAGTATCTCTACTTAGCTGTCTAATAGCACCTCAAACAACCTGCTCTGTCCAGTCTTCTCTATCTAAGTTGTTGGCAACTTTACCTTTCCAGCTGTTCAGGTCCCAAACTCTGGCATCTACACTGCCTGTCTCACTATTCCTCAAACGCATCAGGCATGCTCCGGCCTCAGGGCCTTTGCACTGCTATTCCCTCTGCCTGGTATGTTATTGCCTGAAATATCCACATGGTTGCTCTTTTACTTCCTTCAGAGTCTAATTAGAATGTTAGCTTCTCAGTGAGGTCTACCTGGATATCTTATCTTAACTGAAGTATGATCTGCCTGAGAGCTGATTAATAGTGAAAAATTAATTCATTTAATTAAACATGCTGTCCTTCATGAGAAACATGACTTCTCATTAAATTAATAACAATTTTTTCAGGAGTTACTCTGTGCAAAGCACTATTCTGGGCACTAAATGAAGAAAATTTACTTCTGAAGGAAAAAGGCAAAACTAACTTACTGATGCTTGCAGAGAAAGAAAGACAGTAAAAGAAAAGTCAAATAAATAAATAATGAATACTATTTTTAATTTATTGAACAAATACAATTTTATTAAATATATTTATTATACATTTCTGGCATACTATTTGTAATAATAAGTAGCAAGCTTTTAAAAATGGGAAAAGGAGGGGCCCCTGGGTGGCTCAGTCGGTTAAGCGTCCGACTTCGGCTCAGGTCATGATCTCACAGTTCCTGAGTTCAAGCCCAGCGTCGGGCTCTGTGCTGACAGGTTAGAGCCTGGAGCCTGGTCCAGATTCTGAGTCTCCCTCTCTGTCTGTGCCCCTCCCCCGCTCATGCTCTGTCTGTCTCTCTCAAAAAATAAATAAACATAAAGAAAAATTTTTTTAACGGGAAAAGGAAAACTAACTCTACTGGGATAGTAGATGACAGTCCTACCCTAATTGTGTGCTTTAGACATATTCTGTCAGATGAAAATCAAGGTTTCATCCATCCCAGTATTTAAAGATGATTATTCATTTTACCAAAAGGTTCACCAAGCCTCCAGAAACAGTGAATAGACCTAGTGCTGTTAAATATTTTGACTGAATAAAAGAAGACACCGATCCAGACGAAACACAAATGGTTTCTGAAACATCTCTAGCGCACGACAAAGTAGGTCTGTGTGGAGTCTCGCGCATTCTCAACACTTTCCTCGTGAGTACAATGGATTTCTCCTCCTCCATCTACATTCTTCTGACTTGTTTCTTCTGTTATTCACTTTTAGTACATTATTATTGTGTATTAGTGAGAATATTTAAGTTCTCCTTTAGCAAAATTTAAATAAATTTCTATTTTTAAAACACATGCTTACTATAGGAAGTATACAAAAGGCACAGGAAAAGAGAACGTAAAAAATCATCCATACATTCTACCATCACAGATAATCACTCAACGTTTTGGTATAGTTCTTTCCGATCTTCTGCTCTGCATATTTTTACACAGATGTGCCGACCTGAGAATTATAAACTCAGCATCCCCACCATCCGCTCCTAATATCTCCCTGGAACTGCAGAAGAGAGGATGGGAACCACGTGTGTCAGAACGAGCCTTCCCTCCAGGGCTCTCGGTTAGAGCCCGCCTCCGAGAGAATCTACGTGAGGTGTGAACGGTCAGGGTGAAGGAGAAGTTGTTACTCTCTTGAGACACCTGCAGTCAGATGCGTGGGCTGCCGTGAGAGCCACAGAGCTTTCTCCGAAGCTGGTGAGGTCTCTGTGCTTTGGGTCGGGATTATACTGAATGTACAAGTTTGTATGGTGCTTGTTTCATGTCACATTCTTACATAAGCCTTTTCCTACATTACTCCGGAGGTATAATCTTTAAGAGCTTGTTAATTCCCATCCCAGGAGCAACACTGATAAGAACGGCATGCGTTTTAAATACAGCTGGTCATGGGGCGCCTGGGTGGCTCAGTCGGCTGAGCGTCCGACTTCGGCTCAGGTCATGATCTCACGGACCGTGAGTTCGAGCCCCACGTTGGGCTCTATGCTGACAGCTCAGAGCTTGGAGCCTGCTTTGGATTCTGTGTCTCCCTCTCTCTCTGCCCCTTCCCCACTCATGCTCTGTCTCTCTCTGTCTCAAAAATAAATAAACATTAAAAAAAATTTAAAAATAAATAAAAAAATAAATACAGCTGGTCGGAACTGAGAGTGCAGTCTGCAAATGGAGCGGAGAAGTCACTAGCTGACCTACATGACGTGGTCACTGGATCAAGACGCCTGGTCTCATTGACGCAGAAATCAGTCACAGGCTGCCATTCGGTGGGGCTCGCGTCCATATTTTACACAAGGACTTTGGGCACATGTCGATTCGATTTTTAGTTTTAGTAATCCCAAGGGGATGCGGGGTACCCACAGTGATAACCGGGCATACACTTCACCTTTGAAAGCAGCTATCCCGTCTTTTTTGTTTTTTAATTTATTTATTTTATTTTTTTTAATAATTTATTTTTGAGAGAGAGAGAGGGAGAAGGAGAGAGAGAAGCCCAAGCAGGCTCCATGCTGTGAGCAAAGAGCCTGATGTGGGCGCAGTCCCACGAACCAGGAGATCATGACCTGAGCTGAAACCAAGAGTTGGATGCTTAACCAACGGAGCCACCCAGGCACCTCTCCCATCTTTTTACTCTGAAAGTGAAGATAACTCAAGCTCGTTTGGGAGGAGATGAGTTTAAAAATGAATGTGAGGATATAAACAGATAGGGGATGGGTAGATAAGTGGTATCTAGGGATTTGAGAGCCTGGGACTGACCACGATTCTTTTCTCTCCCCGGATTTTCCTTCCTATCTTGCTGTTCCCTTCATTCAGAACCGGGGCAAATATAAGAAATTGACAGCTCAAAATGGGGAAGATTCTTCTCTTCTAAGACAAAGATACAATAATTAAAAGTTGCCAAGAGTTATAATGAAGAATCAAGACCTCCGTCGGCAGGTGGCTACCTCAGTAATAAATTTTTGCAAGATTTCGACCTTATCAAAAACTCTCAAGTTTTAGGCAGCAACGGAAGAGTGAAAGAGAAAACTTAAGCCACAACGAACAAAAAATACCTGTAATTAGCTTATCAAAAATACATACATACCTTATCTTCTTGACTACGGAAATAATACAGTGTTTTTCCTATAAGTGTACACCAGACTCTCTTGGAGTAGCCATGCTTTACCTGAAACCAGATTTCAAAGAATTACGAATGCAGCTCAGAACTCTGACACCTTAAAGCATAGCATATACGCTCTACCTGAAACTGTGTATGTGTCCAGTTTGCTCAAGGTATAAGTGATATTCCATCTACATTGTCCAAAGGAAGTTTAAGATTTACCTGTTTGGCTTTAGTGCCCACCATTCAACACTTAACAAATTTTTGCTGTATGTTTAGTACGATGCCTTTAGGGCTAAGAAGTCAAAGACGAATAAACCAAGAGGCTCATTTCACAAGTAAAGTGTATTTCATAGTTTCCGTATTTCATAGATTTTCAATAATCTTGTGGTTCTCTGGGTTAATTCCCTAATAATAATAATAATTCCAGTTCTGCCTCCTGCTAGATGGATGTCCTCAGGCAACTGACTTAACCTCTCAGCCTTTTGGTCCATAATGTGGGATTACTGTATACCTTATTGGGCCGATGTGATGACCAAGGGACACAAGTAAATAAAGGATGATAGTAGTTACTCAATAAACGCTTCCTTCCTCACTATGAATAAGGAGAAGTAAAACACGTGTTATTTAAACCCACACACGCAGCCAGACTTTGGGCTTTCAAAGCTGTGGTTTAAGCAAACACCACCATCCGACAGTCTGACGGATTTAGAACCCGCTTGAGCAAAAACACGAAATGTTTCATTTGGCAAGACATATTTCAGTTTAATTAAATTTAGAAACATATATTTACAGATAAATATCCTGTAGGTTTTAAATAGTTTGGGTCACCCAGTTTTTGTCTTTCTTTCTTTCTTCTTCTTTTAAACAAAATCCAGAAGGGCCTCTCATGAAAACTGGAGTACAACGCATCTGGCTACAGAGACCATACTTTTGAGATGATTTATCTTTAAAGTGGAACAACGCATACCTTTGAAGAACTACAAGTTAACAAGGACCTTTGCCAAGTCACTGTAAAACTTGTGTTTTAAAAACACGGCCTATCTTTACGTGTACGTCTGATTATATGAGAATTTCTTAAAACTCTGACTTATTCTGAAAAGCTCATAATAAAGCAAATTATGCTAGAAGAAGCCTCATAAAACTTTAAAGGCAATCTCCAAACTTAGGGCTTTGCCAAACAAAGTAACTGAAAGAGTCGTTTTTTCCACCTCGAATCTGTAACACAGTTCCCTCCTATGGGTTCTGTCTGAAACTCTGTAGACACGGTGTGTCATACCCTGATTAGCCTCTGTCCAATAGGAGCTGCTGCAGGGGTCTCTCCTCTCCTAAACTCTCACGCCCGCAGCCTTCTCCACCATAAATCCTGCCGCCAGCGTGGCTGACTTCCGTATCTAGGCGAAAGGCTTGTGATAATAATGGCTAGCATTTTGGGAGTGTTTATGATGTACCAGACGCTGTTCTAAAGCACTTTATACGCCTAAATAATTCATTTCATCCTCGGGGCACCTTGATGGCTCAATCGCTTAAGCATCCGACTTCGGCTCATGTCGTGACCTCACAGCTCGTGGGTTTGAGCCCCGCGTTGGGCTCTATGCTCACAGCTCAGAGCCTGGAGCCTGCTTCAGATTCTGGGTCTCCCTCTCTCTCTGCCCCTCCCCCATTCATGCTCCCTCTCTCTCTCTCTCTTAAAAATAAACATTAAAAAAAATAATTTCATCCTCCCAACACCCTGTGAGGTCGTCACTATGATTATCCCCTTGCTTTACAGATGAAGACACTAAGGAGGCACAGAACCTGCAAGCAACCTATTCAAGGTCACACAAGGGCAAGTGGCGGAGCCGGAGCTCGTGCCCTGGCCTCTGCCTCACTGCATCTCTACGTCCTCAACTCACGGTTTCGTGCTCTCTTCATTTCCACTGACCTTTGCTGTCCCTCCATTTTTGCCGTCCATCCCCTCCACCGCACGCACCCTCGACTTTTTTGCTTCCCTGGAAACTGCTCCACTTCTGAAACTGACATTTTATTCTCTGATCTCTACCTTCTGCCCCTCCTTCCTTCTCTCCTTATTCACACCGCTCCTGTTCTTTGACCTCTTTCCAAACATTACGTTCTCTGATTCTTTCATTTTATTCCAGTTTATCAGCTCTCTCCCGGCCTCTCTTCCCTTCCTTCCAACCTTGGATCCTGGGTTTGGTCGCAAAACACGCCTAGCTCCAAGGCCTGGGATTGTGTCGCGTTCTCTGCTTCTAACAGATACATACACTCGATAACATCTCATCTCCATTTGCTTTTAGGTAATCCAATGAAGAGTGTGGGAAGAGAGAGGGAAGGTTATGGGGGGCTTTCTGACATAACATTAGCCATAGTTAATAACTTAAAATATATGATATGATAAATATATGGGTTCGGATTATTATTCCTTCTACTTCCATGCATCTGAAAATGCCCAGAAAGAAAAATATTTATTTTTTTAAATATTTATATATTTTTGAGAGAGAGAGACCGAGCACGAGTGGGCGGGGAGGGTCAGAGAGAGAGGGAGACACAGAATTCGAAGCAGGATCCAGGCTCCGAGCCATCAGCACAGACCCTGATGCGGGGCTCAAACCACGAACCATGAACCCGCGATCTCAGGTTAGATCATGACCTGAGCCGAAGTCAGACGCTTAACCAACCTAGCCACTCAGGTGCTCCAGAAACATTAATTTTAAACCATCAGTTGGTATGTACGTGTAATGCAAGTAAAGTTAATTATAGAATCTAGGTGGTGGGAATATGGGTGTTCGCTGTAAAAAGTCTTCCAACTTTTCTGCGTAATTGAAAATTTACATAATAAAATGTTAGAAACAAGTGACTATCCTCTCATTGCTACAGTGTATATTCTCTGCTCCTATTTCTGGGCATCTAAAGACGTGAGAGAAAAATAACGAACTCTAATCACTAACATCAGGTGGGCCCTGAGTAACACTGCAATCTTTCTATTTGCCCTTGACTATACCCTATGCCCCTGATTACTCTCAATCCTTTCCCTCATTCTCACTAAATAATTTTGTCTTATGAAGTAATCTTCATCTGAGGGTATCAAGTATTATCTCATTTAATGCCCTACAAACTTAGATATTCCCCCTTCCTCATCTTTCTGCCAGTCTGGCCCTTCCACCCTACCCACCATGCCCACCCACCATACTCACCCACCATGCCTGCCCACCATGCCCACCCACCATGCCTGCCCACCATGCCCGCCCACCACGCTCGCCCACTATGCCCTTCCACCATGCCCATGCACTATACTCACCCACCATGCTTGCCCACCACGCCCTTCCACCATTCCCTTCCACCATGCCCACCCACCATGCCCGCCCACCACGCTCACCCACTATGCCCTTCCACCATGTCCTCCTACCATGCCTACCCACCATGCTTGCCCACCACGCCCTTCCACCATTCCCTTCCACCATGCCCACCCACCATGCCCGCCCACCACGCTCACCCACTATGCCCTTCCACCATGTCCTCCTACCATGCCTACCCACCATGCTTGCCCACCACGCCCTTCCACCATTCCCTTCCACCATGTCCACCCACCATGCCCGCCACCATGCCTGCCCACCACACTCGCCCACTATGCCCTTCCACCGTGTCCTCCTACCATGCTTGCCCACCCACTTCTTCTGAGCTTCATTTCCCACTTCTCCCCTTTCCTGCCCTAAAAATGCCTCTCCTGACACCACGTTCCCTTCGGCTTCATTCCCTCTAGTGTGCCGGACCATGCGGACAGTACTCCAAACTCGACTACTGCACTTACACATCTACCCTCTATCCTTCAACACACTGCACTGTGCCTTCCTTGCTGAGCGCTCCACCGCCTCTGACGCCGCAGACCCCGCCCACCCGGCCACACGCTCCACTTCCTGGGGCCCGTGACCTGCTTCCAGAGTCTCCTCACACATCTCCTTTGTGGGCTCTCAGCTTTCTTAAAACCCAGGGTTCCGGCCGCAGGTCCTCCTCTCTGCCACTGCACACATCCCTGGGACACGAATTCAACCACTACATACATGCTGAGGATTCCCCAGAACCTCCTCTCCAACCCAGCCTCCTCCTCTGATGGAGACTCGTTGGCGCTGCTTGCTGGACTTCTTAATTCTTTTTTTGAAAATTTTTTAATATTTATTTATTTTTGACAGACATAGAGACAGAGTATGAGCAGGGGAAGGGCAGAGAGAGAGGGAGACACAGAATCTGAAGCAGGCTCCAGGCTCTGAGCCGTCAGCACAGAACCCGACGCGGGGCTCGAACTCACAGACCTCGAGATCATGACCTGAGCCGAAGTCGGCCGCTTAACCAACTGAGCCACCCAGGCGCCCCTTAATTCTTAACTCAGGTGTCCTCAACGCTCTAAAAATGGGCACGGTTCAAAATAGCCTTTGAATCATCCTGCGCTGTCTTATGTGGCACCATCTTCCACCCAGCCAGCCTTGTTCTTCCCACCTCCTAACCCCAAGTTCCACCGATCTAACTGAAGATTTTCCCTCCTCTCATTATTTAAATTCGCCCACTCCTCTCATTCCCTAGGACCAGTTCAGAGTCTCAGCCTCTTCACGAGAACCACCTCTGCTAACTGTTCTTAGAACTTCCTTCCACTTTGCCCCCTGCGAATCCACCTTCCTCTCCGCAGAGTGGTCTATTAACAACAGGAATATGTCCCGCCTCTGTTACAAACCCAAAGGGCTCCACGTCACCTTCAGGGTGAAGAAGAAAGTCTTTAACAAGACAAAAAAGCTCTCCACGACCAGGCCCCTCCACCTCGTTCTCCAAAGGACTCGTTTGCCGCCGACACGACACTGCTGTGAGATACTCTGTCTTTGTTCCCACTGTCTCCTGGCCTGGGACACCTTCCCTGCCCATTTCCATTCGGTGTCACTATTCCTTCTTGTCCCTGAAGACTTCACACAAGTACAGCTTCTCTGAGGAGTTGTTCCTGATTCCACCGCCTAAATCAGATTTCTCTGGAACCTTACCACACGATCTCATAATTGCACCTTGTACATATTATACTATGCCAAGTCCCTTTCTTTCCCAATAGATTATACAGCTCTCTGAGGAATGGCGCAATGGCCTATTCGTCTTGATATCCTTTAGCCCATTGCCTGGCATGTGGTGACGACTCAGTAAATTTTGGGTTTTTTAAATAAGTGACTCTTTACAGAGAAAATGTTCTTCCTAGGTATTAAAAGTTGCAAGAGCGAATATCCAGAATCAAATTAGTCAAGTTCTTAATATCTACCTACATATTTCTGTACTTAATAATAACGTGACAGCCTGAAAAAAATGTCCTCCCCTCCAAAGGATTCAAGGGCTGTTCTACAGTATCTTCAATTGTAGCCTGAATGCGAGCTGGGAACAAGTCGCTCAGAATAACCGAGGGAAGTTTTTCTCTTCTAAGGCTCGGAGGGTGAAAACATGGGGGTGGACGTGAAAAATGGTAGGACGGAAACCTAATAAGCATCCTGTCTCTAAACCCAAAAGGTTTAGTCATCTGATAATCACACCTACTTATACTCATTTAAAACGCCACCGCGAGACGGGAGGCAGGGAAGAGCAGAAACGTATCGTGCAGGAACTGACTGACAATGCCACGTGGATAAAGTGAAAACAATCAAACCAACCAACTGTGGAAGAAGTAACAAACCCTGAGCCATGGGATCATGTTAAAGTCTAAGGGTCTGATACACGCAGTCCTTGAAACAGGAGGACAACTGGTTCTTACGAATTCTAGTACGAATATGGTTTAAAGTAGCACTGTGTGCACTGGAAAATATATATTTGCCTAATAGCAAGCAGTTTCTAAGTCATCAGTAACTGAAAAAATATTTTCATGGTAAGGTAACATTTTGGAAAAAACATAGCACAATTCTTTGTTGAGGGAGCTGGTGAACTTTTTCTCTCACCTTTGGTGTAGCCGGTCAATCTTTATAAACATTACAGAATAGCACCCATCTATGTTCCCATATAAATGCTAGCTATGGTGACATAGCTCTTCTAAATCTAGATTTTTAACTTCTTAGGTAAACGAAGTGCATGAAGGATGAGTGGTTACTCAGAGGTCGTTTTGTGCGTAATACTTTATGGGTAAATATTTTATTATATTTTTCTAAGCGTGGCCAATGTTTACGTTTAAAAATAATACTCATCCTAAGATTCTTACTCTCTCTAAAAAAGTTAGAAAACAGAATTAGGCAAGAATACAATCACATAGTGTTAACCAATATATCTTGGTATATTTCATATTTGGATGTTTTTCTATAGATGACTATAACAAAGTGGGACATTAATACTGCATTGTATTTATTTTATCACCTGACAATGTGTCATAACATATTCCTACCGCCCTAGATGCTCTTCTACAATATTTAAAACGGCTGCATAGTAGGAGCACCTGGGAGGCTCAGCTGGTTAAGTGTCCAACTCTTGTTTTCAGCTCAGGTCATGATCTCACGGTTCATGAGTTCAAGCCCCACATCGGGCTCTGGGCTGACAGCACAGGGCTGCTTGGGGTTCTCTCTTACTCTCTCTCTCCATCTTTATGCCCCTCCCTCTCTCATACGTGCACTCTCTCTCTCAAAATAAATACAATTAAATAAATAAATATAAAATGGCTGTATAGTAAAGCAATATCTGATTATACATACTTATTGAAACATATATACTTATTTAAATATATACTTATTTAAACTATCCCCTACTCTACATTTAAGCTGATCCAAATTTTCTTTATTATAAACCATGCCAGGCAATGAATCTTTCTGGGGTAATGGAAACTTTCTGTATCTTGAAAGAGTACTGTAAATATTTGTCAAAACTCATCAAACTCTCCATTTAAGATCTGCATTTTTGTAAATGTTAAATATATCTCATTTTTTAAAAATAGGAAAAAAACGAATGAGGCTGTGAAGGATATATATGTAAATATTTTGCAAACTAAGACCATTTCCTAAGTATAAATTTCTTGGACTGAGACTGCTGGATGAAAAAGTCTGTATAAATGTTTTTAAACATTTAATACTCATGTGTTCATTCAAAAGCATGCACTGAATTAACACTTGGGTAAAGACACTGCCAAATTGCTTTTTTTTTTCCCCCGAAATTGCCTTCACTTAAAGTAATACACTCATTCATTTTGTGTTGGAACTGTTTTATAATTTTAAAACATATCCTCTCTTGGACCAGACTTTTTAAAGTTTATTTATTTATTTTGAGAGAGAAAGTGTGCAAGCAGGAAAGGGCCAGAGAGAGAGAGAATTCCAAGCAGGCTCCTCGCTGTCAGTGCAGAGCCCGATGCGGGGTTAGAACTCACAAATTGTCAGATCATGACCCTCTGAGCCAAAAGCAAGAGTCGGATGCCTAACCTACTGAGCCGCCCTGGCGCTCCCAGATTTTTTTAATTATCATTTGTATTTTTTCTGTCTGCCAGCTCTACTTCTTTCCCATTGTATCCTTTGTTCCTTTCCCCTCCGCCCCCCACCCCGCATTGGTATTTATCCTTTACTTATCGATTAGAAAAACTTGGTTTTCACACGTTTCAAACGCATTACCAAGCTTTTCAACTGTCTTTTTAAAATTCTGCTTAGGGAATTTTTGATAGTAAGGACACTTGGTATCGTAAGTAAAACACCCTTCCCACCCCAAGATCGCATAAATATGCAATACACATATTCTCCGACACCCCCTGACGCTCAGTGGGGCTGACTCCCCAGCTGCCCGGGTCACTGCTCTGTACATAAGGTCCTACCTTGGTGAGCAATCCCTTCACCGTCGGTTTGCCCTCGGGCTGCAGAAAAAGCGGGTTGGCAGCTTGTACTCGGAGAACATTCTGCAAGACTTTAATCCATTCTTCCAATATATTGGGAGAATCTGCGGTCAGATAGTATGTGTGTTTTTCAGTGGTCAGCTGGAACGGGATGAGAAAGAGACGGAAAGGAAACTCTGAAGACTCCAGGTTATTCGTCTTTCCCTGTCTCTCCTAAAAACATCATTAATTAACGTAGAAACCAACACGCCACCCCTTGAATCCCAGGTGCTAAATAAATGACTCCACAAACAATTTAGAATAGTTTAACCGGTCTGTGAGAATTACAAAAATTAGCTTCGCGTGGAAATAATTGTTTTCACCTTAGGTTACTTTAAAAGTTTTCAGAGCGTGAAGTTTTTGCACGTTGAGTTTTCATCTTGCTTACTCATCACATTTCCTTTTTCTCCTTTATTTTTTTTAATTAAAAAAATTTTTTTTAACGTTTTTATTTTATTTTTGAGAGACATAGAGACAGAGCGTGAGCAGGGGAAGGGCAGAGAGAGAGGGAGATCCAGAATCTGAAGCAGGCTCCAGGCTCTGAGCCGTCAGCACAGAGCCCGATGCGGGGCTCGAACTCACAGACCGTGAGATCATGACCCGAGCCGAAGTCGGCCGCCTAACCGACTGAGCCACCCAGGCGCCCCCTTTTTCTCCTTTAAATGTGCTACAGTCTCCTGCCTGTTGAAGTGAGCGGTAGCATGACTGGAGACTGTAATAAATAATATATTTTTTGCAAAGGAAGAGGAGTTATTTGTTATAGAAATAAAAAAATCCATTAGAAATAAAATAAGAACTCCTTGCTTATAAAGAAGAGATAGCCTTACAACTAACATGAGATCAGATATTATGAACTTGCAATTTTTCAGTCTCAAATGAACTGCACTTCAAAATTTCCAAAGATTTCAGAAGGTTGTGGATGATTCTCCTCTGCCGTGCTTCCAGACGAAGCTTTCCCTGATCCTCCCTTCTACTTTTCTGGCCAGTTCTCAGGTATTATCTCCTAAAACGTGGGCCCTGAGCCTTTCTGGTAAATGCTCATTGTACTCCCTGAAAGAGCAAGATAAGGAAATAATAATAACTATTATTAAAAAAATATTTTTTAAGTTTCTTTATTTTGATAGAGGGCAAGTTGGGGAGGGGCAGAGAGAGAGGGAGAAAAAGAATCCCAAGCAGGCTTTGTACTGTCAGCACAGAGCCTGATGCGGGGCCAAACCCACGAACCACGAGATCACTACCTGAGCTGACATCAGGGGTGGAGCCACCCATGCGCCCCGAGAAAATAATAATTATGGAAGGCATTTCAGATAAAGTATCGGAATTTATTTATTTATCTATTTATTTATTTATTTATTCATTCATTCATTCATTCATTTATGTTTAATTAATTAATTGATTTTTTTAATGTTTTATTTTATTTTTGAGAGGGAGAAAGACGGAGCACAAGCAAGGGAAGGGCAGAGAGAGAGGGAGACACAGAATCTGAAGCAGACTCCAGGCTCCGAGCTGTCAGCACGGAGCCCAATGTGGGGCGGGAACTCACCAACCGTGAGATCATGACCTGAGCCGAAGTCGGACGCTTAACTGACTGAGCCACCCAGGTGCCCCTTAATTTATTTTTAATGTTATTTAGTTTTGAGAGAGAGAGAGACAGAGTACAAGCAGGGGAGGGGCAGACAGAGAGGGAGACACAGAATCTGAAGCAGGCTGCTGGCTCCGAGCTGTCAGCACAGAGCCCAACGGGGGTCTTGAACTCATGGACTGGGAGATCATGACCTGAGCTGAAGTCGGACCCTCAACCGACTGAGCCACCCAGGCGCCCCTAAAGTGTCTGAATTTAAATCGCATATGCCAAACTATCTCAACAGCCTGTGTTTTAAAGTTAACAGATTTCTAGCAAGACTGGCCTTACGTGTGGGTGAATGGCCAGGAGCTATGTCTAGGGTGTGACTCAGTAGGAAGTAGGACAGCCTTCTCCTCACCAATATCCTTCCCACTTAGGTGTTATAACAGCTGGAGTTCATAGAAGAAACGCCATTTTCCGGTTCTGTATCAAAACGCAAGCCCTCCTGAATTTCGTAGTACATCAAATTAATAACATCTTATTGGGAATTCGTCTCTCACATAAGCCTTCCCTAAAATAGCTGGACAGGTTAAGAGCTGAGAATAGTTGGGAAAGAAGAATGTGAGGGACAAGGGGAAAGGAAGTGTGGCGGACAGTCACTTAACACAAACCTAGCTTACACTATAGCTCGGACTGAGAAGGTCTGGGGTTTCACACATTTTTGAGGCATCACACTTAACACAGAGTGAATAAAGAAACACCGAATCGTCCAATCGCCTCTCTCTTAGCTCGGATAATCAAGAATTGACTTTTGCATGATATGAAAAAGAAAAAGTAAAAAACAAACAAACAAACCCAAAAAGTTAAAAAAAAAACATAAAGTACCTGAACCGTTTGTTTGTTATCTCCTCTTAAAATACTGCAGGTTGCACTAAGTTCGATATGGCCCTGGGGTTTTCTAATTACATCGCTCTGTAGGAAAAGGAAGAAAACCGCGTGTCAAGTGATCGCCTGTAATCGTGATAGGAAGAAATGCTTTGTATCATTAATTGCATTATGGGGAAGAAGATCGGGAGCTTGACTTACAGTTTGAGGAATTCATTTAGAAAGGGTAAGCACTATCCACTCACCGGAGATTTATAGTACAGTAATTCGCCACCTTTGAGAACAAACCACCTCCTCTTCCAAGTCTTGACTTTACCGCTCATTTTTAATAAGTAGCCAGATTTCTCCAGGGGTTCCTAATTAAAAAGAAATTTTAAAAATGTAAGTTTCCTTTTGGAGGCTTGAACTAATAAGATTCATTGATTTTTTTTTTTAAACCTGATTCAGGGCTTACATTTTTCCCGTTATCGCTGGAAGAGGAGCACGTTTTGGGAAGCTTCTGCTCTGGCTGTGAGTACTCTGTGTCTGTGGGGTAGGCATCTGGGGGATGGCGTAGTCACTTTCAGAAGCCACAGAAGAGAGAGACACACCTAGGTGAATAAAAAAAAAATTAAGTCAATAGTTAGTTAATAATCGGGTGGTCCAAAGGCCAGTTGTGAGTTCTCCTGAGGAAGACTGCTATTCCACAAAATCATCAGCCTTCCTAGATTAGATTTATTCTCATACCTTTGCCATAAAGAATTAAAAAAAAAAATTTCTAATGTTTATTTATTCTTGAGAGAGACAGAGCGTGAGTGAAGGAGGAGCAGAAAGAGACACAGAATCCAAAGCAGGCTCCAGGCTCTGAGCTGTCAGCACAGAGCCCAATGCGGGGCTCAAACTCACAGACTGTGAGATCATGACCTGAGCTGAAGTCGAATGCTTAACCGACTGAGCCACCCAGGCGCCCCCATAAAGAATTTTTAAAGCAAAAAACAGAACTAGAGAGTAAGGATTATCATGCAAACCTCCAAGGAAGTCATAAGAACATAAATAATATTCTGATATGTTTACAAGTACAGCTAATTTTACATGCATAAACTATGTACAGTATATATACATAATAAAATATACACAGATATTAATGTATCTTTTATTAAAGATTAAAAACCTGTGTATTTACATATCGACTTATATAAGGCAAACAAATGTTTGATTTTAGTTTATCAAGATTCGTACAATCACATTTTAAACCACTTAGTTGTTGAAATCACTTTTAAATTTATTTTATTTTTTAATGTTTATTTCGAGAGAGAAAGAGAGCATGTGCGTGTGCAAGAGTGTGGAAAGGGGCAGAGAGAGAGAGGGAGAGAGAGAAAACCCCAAGCAGGCCCCGTGCTGTCAGTGCTGAGCCTGACGCAGGGCTCAAACCCACAAATCGTGAGAGTATGACCTGAGCCGAGATCAAGAGTCGGACGCTTAGGCAACTGAGCCACCCAGTAATCCCTTCTAAAGTAATTCGCATTAAAAAGAACGTCACAATTTCAGTAGTGTTTGCCATGTAAGTCCAATACTCTAAGCTTATAAATTTCAAAAATCATTTGTAAAAGAGAAGCAATAAGACTTAAAGATACAAGCAGACTGTTTCATTTGCCGGCAGCTACGGAGTAAAATTGAAGGGAACATTTCCACAATATTCACTTGCCTTTTTCAGAAAATGACTAGCAAGTTGCGAGCCACATCTGCGGGGCCACTCCGATTGGAGAATTTGAATATAATAAATAAAATCAAAGATTTACAGCATTATTCATTGCCATATCTGGCAAGCTTTTAAAGTGTTTATTAACACTTAAGGGACTTGCTAGGATAATGTCACCATATTGATATTCTTGCCTATTTGACTAAGACAAGTAACAGTTGTTGTGAGAGTCATATCATTCTATTTCATAGAATAACAGAAATTTAGATTTATAAGGGACATCAGAGACCGTCCTGATTGGTGCCCTCATTCTCTAAGGAGACTAAGGTCCAGAGATTAAACTGAAACACTTATCCCAAGTCAAATGGCTGGGCAGGAGCAATGCCAGAGTACTAATCTCAGGCGCCTAACCCCGGGCCGGTGTGCCAGGCACTACCCTAGGTGTTAGAGATAGAGCAGACAACGGAACAGTAGAATCACTGCCCTCATGGAACACAGATTCTAGGTGGTGGAGACAGACAAAAAACAGGCAGTAAGTGCTATGAAAAAATAAAACACGGAGCTGACTAGAGGGAATAAAAAGAGCTAGGAGTTGGAGGAGGGCAAAGGATCGCAATTTGAGTGTTGTAATCCGGGTAGATCTCCCTGAGAAGGCAGCATTTGAGCCGAGCACCATAGGCCATGCCCAAGTTAGCTCTGTAGACGTCTGAGGGGACGAACAGCAGGTTAAAGAAACAACCAGTGTGAAGGTCCTGAACTAAAAGCAGGCCTGGCCTGTTCTAGGAACAGCAAGAGGGTGTAAGGAAGGAACAAGGAGATGAGATTGAAGACATAAAAGAGTCAGGCAACACCTCATGACCATTATGAGTCTTCGCAGTGTTTTGAGCAAAAGTGTGACGTAACCCAATACTGGCCGTCGGGAGCTAAGACAGGAGTAAAGAGACCAGTGAAAGCCCCGGAGTTTATAAAACTTATGGAATCCAAGCAGTTCCACTTGAAGGCGAGGGGTTGGGGACTACCTAGGGGTTCCGTGGAACACGGTCTGAAAACCAACAGAGCGGGCTCCATTATTTTTGGAAAATTCAGGCGTCATTCAGTGTGATTCTCTCTCTCTCTCTGTAACCACTACCTATGCCAAAAATTTCTTCGAAATCCACTAAAAATCATAGACAGGCCCAAAGTAAAGTTTTTGTTGGTTTCCACCTTAACATCAGATCAACCGCCAAATTTTTAGGTGTATTTTCTGCCATTTAGCAGCATAACAAATTTAGCTGAAATAAGTCTATCCCATAAATTACCCAAAATGCCACACGGTAGCTATAAAAGAGAAACCTTGTTTTGGCCAATTATTTCACTCTATTCCCACAATAAAGTGATCTCTCTCTCTTATAGATAAGGTTAAAAAAAAAAGATCATGAGGCTTATATGGAATCACAAAAAGAATTAAGAGAATTAGGACTAGAAGATAAGCATCTCAGTCCTGGCTAATTCTCTTTTCACTTTGTTTTGAAGCAAGTACTTTGATTTAAAAAAAAATTTTTTTTCGATGTTTGTTTATTTTTGAGAGAGAGAGAGAGTGAGAGACAGAGTGCAAGCTGGGGAGGGGCAGAGAGAGAGGGAGACACAGAATCTGAAGCGGGGTCCAGGCTCTGAGCTGTCAGCATAGAGCCTGACGCGGGGCTAGAACTCACAAACTGTGAGATCATGACCTGAGCTGAAGTCAGATGCTTAACCGACTAACCCACCCAGGCGCTCCTGATTTTTTAAAAAAAGTCCTATTATATAGATGATTATAATTCGGACTATCCTGAATTAAATATCCTGATTTATTTGGAGTTGTCTTGTGCGCCCGAGACTTTCCCTCACCTCGTTTCAAGGCCCTGGGGCTGCCTGGCCCGCTCCGACTGCGTGTGTCTGACTCCGAAGTCCGGGAGCTGGATCTGGAACTATCTTCTTCCTCGGACCCAGAGGAGTCGTCCAGGAACGGGCTGCTGCTTATTTGGGTCGCCTTCTAAAGAAAAGCACAACAGCCTATCTCTGGCCCCCTCTTTTGAGATTATAAAATGTTTTACCAGAAGTCACGGACTAAGATATTTTGGGGGGGAATGTGAGAATATCTTTTGGTGTTATCGAAGTCCTGTGGTTAAATCCCAAATTCTAATTAGCGAAGCATTCGTCACATAGAAGAGATTCCTGGAAAACATAGGCTGTTAATAGTTGAAAATATTTATTTTAAGGAGGTAATTCAAGCAAGGGTGGGGTGGGGGGGGGACGCTGGCAGTGACAGAAACATCTTTCCAAATTAGGAATTTTCGCTACCTCATTAATAGTGGTATTTACTTTAAACACTTAACCACCATGGAGGGGTGGAGAGTCACGTGGGGTGTAACAGAAGTGGGCCCAGACCTCTAACACTCTGAGAAGCATAAATATCTTCTCCGGATCTTTCCATCTCTTTTCCTTTTATGATATATTAGAGGGAGCGTCTAAAACTCCCTATAAAAGGAGAGTCTGTATAAAATGTCGAGAATGGAATCTGGAGCTGGAACAGTTTTCTGGGTCCACCATGAAGAGAACCACATGGTTAGCAGTCACGGTAATGACTTACCCCCTTCAAAGTTGTGTATACCGGGGTGGTCATATTCTTGTATATCAGAGAGGTATAGAGGCCTGATGTGGGGTAGGAGAGCAGAGGGGCAGAATCTGGAAGAGAAGACAAAGTGATTTAAAAGTAAAAAGGCAAAACACATCTCTCTAGCACTGAGGTCTATTTCTTATGAATGCGAGCTAGCAAAAGTTCTAATCAGAGAGAAGCTGGATTAACACACGCGACTGTTCTTACGTAGCCTGTTGTGAGAATGATACACTCTCTTGCATGGTTCATTATTTCCTCGCGTATGCTACGTCCCCAACTAGGCTGTAGGCTCTTTGAGAGTTCGGATCATAGCTTTTATTTCTCTGGCAGGCATCTCTATCCAGCTCTGGCTGGGCAGAAATAGCATACACACCTGCCGAATCAGTGCTCAGTGCCCCACGAAGATTTTCTCCAATTATTCAGAGCCTTATTACTGACATGGTGTTAAAACAGCATCATGCTTACTCCTTTATCAGGTGAACCTCATGTTGACAGCTTAAGAATATAATTTCCTGAACAGTAAGAACGGAACATTGCTGAGAAGAAAGAGTACATCAGTGGTTGCCTCTAAGATACGGATTGGTAGTAGGATAGGGAGGGAGCTAGTAGAAAGAACCGCGGGGAAATTTCTCTTTTTATTCCAGACAGTTCTTTCTTGTTTGGTTTTACTTTTTATATTGGGAATGTATTGCTTCTTTAAAATGTTTTGAAGAAAGAAAGAAAGAAAGAAAGAAAGAAAGAAAGAAAGAAAGAAAGAAAGAAAGAAAGAAAGAAAGGAAGAAAGAAAGGAAGGAAGGAAGGAAGGAAGGAAGGAAGGAAGAAAGAGAGAAAGAGAAAGAATGAAGGAAAGAAAGAAAGAAAGAAAGAAAGAAAGAAAGAAAAGGGAAGGGGGAAGGGAAGGAAGGGAAAGGAAGGGAAGGGAAGAAAAGGGAAAGTAAGGAAAGGAAAGGAAAGGAAAAGAGAAGAAGAGAGGAGAGGAGAGAAGAGGAAAAGAAAGAAAGAGTGAGTTTTAAACTCTGCGAAAAAGCACATAGAGACTGATACTTTTATAATCTTAAACAGCTGAAACAGTTTCTTTGTTTTCCCTCTTTTAAATAAAAAACAAAAAGAGGTCTGTCTGCATTGGAGTTGAACATATATGTGTCCCTACATTGGGTAACGATGAGTTTCAATTTAAAATGTAAATCAGCAACCTTAGAGATCGTTTTCTAAAATACACAATTCTGTCTACTACTCCAAGTAGGAAATCCTCGCTTCGTGAAATGGCAATGCAAAATCGCTTATTTGTTTAAACGTGTTTTATTCCAGTAAAAAACACAGCATAAAATCGACCACCTTCACTACTTTCAAGTGCTCAGTTGGGTTAGTGCTAATTATAGTCACAGAGTTGTGAATCGGGTCTCCAGAACTTTTTTCTCTTGCAAATCTGAAAGCCTATGCCAATTAAGCCAACTCTTCCTGCCCCACCCCCTCCACCACCACCCGGCCCAGGGTCACCACCCCTCCACTTCCTGTTTCTATGAATTTGACCACTTTAGAGATCTCCTAGAAGTGGAATCGTGACAGGCTTATTTCCTTTGGCATTATGTCCTCAAGGTTCATCCACATTGCAGCATGCAAAATCACTTACTTTTATTAACATTCTCCATACTGAAGGCCTCAGACATGCGAATACCTGATTTGGCTACAGCATAAATTCTGCTCTCCTAATGTAAAAGAGAGATTTAAACTGGGTATTTAAAGCAAAGAAATGATGACTTTCAACACACATGGTTTTCATTTGTTCTTCATTTAACATTCACCAGAGCTGAGCAATATTATAAAACTGTCAACGGTGCCGACTCAAATGTGCCACCGTGAATGGCAGTGCGGAAGCCTCCCGGCCATTAGTCGTGTGTCTTCGTTCCCTAGTTTTTGCTTGGTATTTGGAATTCTTTTCAAGGGGTAGGAAAAAAAGTCAGAGAAAACTTATTCACAGTCATTGATTGCACGTAAACGCCACCTTTAATATTCTATCGTTCTAAACACGGTTAGAGAAAAAACCCAGAAAACCGTGAATGGCTGTAACCTGAGGTTAGAAAGCCTTCATAATCGCTGACTATACATAAATAGTACCTTTAATATTCTACTATTCTAGAGTATGGCAGAAGAAAAGAGAAAAATCTTCCAGCCAGAAATTACAGAGTAGCTTTAAGTGCTGTCGTCTTCGTATTTCAACGTCCATTTCAGTCAAGTACGAGAAACACCTGAGGCCAAATAATAAATGAATTTGAGAATGGCAATGGAACGTATCATATTATCTTATTGCAAAAGCGGGTTATTATTTCGCTTTCTCTCTGAGAGTCCCCGCTGAAATGGGCACTGGAAAGGTTATTCGCCCTGGCCTCTGTGAGAAAAGGGATTCCAGCTTGCTCTTCGTGGATAATCACCGTGTCCCAAGTTGCGCACCGCTTCTCACCTGGACACAGTGGCCTGAACCAGGGCAGAGCAGGTAGGAAGGCTGCGCTCTTCGGGACTGTGCTGGCCAGTGGCCTCTAGGTAACGGGCATGAGATCCCTAACTATCTGAGACATGTTACTTTGGAGAGTGGCTGAGTGAATGAACCACATGCGGTTTCCTTGAGAGTGTGACTGTGAGATGCACACAGGGAAACGAACA
Source organism: Paguma larvata (assembly GCA_030068075.1). Lineage (NCBI taxonomy): Eukaryota > Metazoa > Chordata > Mammalia > Carnivora > Viverridae > Paguma > Paguma larvata. The sequence continues at coordinate 74,424,537 of CM057836.1, forward strand.
GCAGAGTCAGCGGAACAGAAAGGTATGTAAACACAGGGCACTAAGCAGGAGATGAGAGGCAGCTGGGAGCATGACAGCGTGGAGGGGCGTAGTTAGCAGCAGTGAGACCGGCGGAGTCACCGCAGACGGGGGAGGACAAGCTTAGCCACTGGACCAGGGGCACTGGGTGTCCCGTTTCTAAAGAGCTGACTATTAGAGGTGCTGCTGACATCACGTGTTTTCCCACTAGAGTGACTACTGTATTTTGAATGATATTCCAGTTCGGTAAGGATGGGCCGTGCCTTCAAATAAACTCTTAAAAATCCTTAAAATACACTCTCATAAATTGAGGTAACTGGAATACATCTCTTTTCCGTGAAACCTGAAAATACCTAACAAACGCTGAAACAAAACCTCAAACTCGGCCAGCCTGCTAGAAGGCTTCTGAAAAATGATACTACTTTTTCGGGTTTGAATAGCTTTGGAAGACACATTGAAGAGAGAAAGGCGAAAGGGTAGGAAGACGGTTTGCCAAGTAAAACGAACTTGAAAAGCCTAACCTAAATCTCTGAAAATCTCCACATAATAAAAGAAGCGAAAATTCCAAATCCTCACCGCCTCAAGGATAACATAATTGGAATTCCAGAGATTCACATGCCAATAACGCCCACTTTTTTGTGCTATCCAGAATTTAATAATGGCCTGCAGACGGTTTCATGTGGATGCTGCAATGAAACGTTCTTTTGAAAGTAGATAAGAGCGGATACATCTCAAGGTCTGGATTTATAGTAGGAAAACATGGCTGCCTTCATTTGCTTAAAATCACATTGGTCACTAAATAAAAAATAATCATCGCAGAAGATGACGCCCCAAACCTAAAAAAAATCCTGCAGCCCAGATACTTCTCTGGAGGCCAGACTATGTCAATATGTGAAGGAAAAGTTAAATCTACAAAACACAATTTCAGTTTGTTTCAAATATAAGAAAATTTTTTTAAGCTAGTGGTGTAGCTATTCCTATAAAGACTCATACAGTGGATGGGTTAACTATTGTATTAATGGTCAGTGTTTCCATGGAAGAAATTTCAATCTACTCTAGACACACAGGAAGATGCTTTTGATTAAAGCAACGGCTTTATAACCTCATGAAGAGTAACATTAAATTTCTCTTAAAGCCAACCAAGTAAATGATTAAGTACAAAAACCGATGACCAAAAAGAGTTCCGAATTCGTCCAGAGTATCACACAGGTAGAAGGAACACTTCTTCCCCACCTCTCATGTTTCCTTCCAGGTACAGGGAACTCTAGTAACTGAACGCTCCGGGTCCCTCTCCAACCACTCGTTTCTCCCTCCCAAGGAGGAGGGATGGCTTCATGTGACTGGTAAGCTTAGAAGGAGAAACTGGACAGCAGAGCCAGGCACCTCCCTCGCTCCTTTCTCTTAAGTAAGTATAGGCATGCAAGAAACACCATTTATTCTTTCTCTGGGCTGTAAGCTACTTGAGCGAAGCAGACGTCTAGCGGTCCAGGGCTACCTGGGACTGGATGAATAACTCTAGCGAATTCCGAGTTCAGTATCGGAAAGCTCGTGTGCCCACCGACTCTCTGAAATTCGTTTTATCGGTAAGAAAGGTAATATTTTGATCTCCCACCTGTCTTCACCTTCCCTTATGTCTCAACTGACTCAGAACTCAGTGGGGAAAGAAAAGGGGAAATGGTACTCTGAACACGGACACTTTTCAGAACCGCCTGGATCTGAAAAGAAATAGAAGAGAATAAAACCGAAACGCCGGTTTGGGAAACAGCCAGCATGCATGCGTGGCACCCAGCAATGCCATTTACCCAGGAGGGAAACCGGTGCAGGGGCGGAGTTGGCGGCTTGCTGCACGCCGGCTTCTTGGCCGAGTCACAGCTTTCCTGGTCGTCAGAGCACGGGGACTCCAGAGAATCATGGGAAAACAATCCGTCATCACAACTGGTGTCCATATTCTCTAAAATTTCTGTACTGTCGTCATCGACTAGATCAAGATCTGTTTCCTGAGGTCTGAGCGGCCGGATCATGCTGATGGCATTTCTGTTGGTACCAAACATCCTGTCGGAACTTAGCTGTGGCTGGCTTAAGTGCCTTTTGGCTAGTGCCACGCTTATGCTGAACACATTAGGAATCCTTAACTTCGGGGGTGGCAGGTTTGATGAAGGCGCTACCTGTGTTCCTTTTCCAGGCAGTGAGTTAGGATGCTTTGGAGTCAGAGCTGGGGTCAGAATAGGGCTCGGGGTGTTGGCCTCGCTGGACGAAGACGAATAATCCAGTCTCTGAGACTGAAATTTTTTATTCAGTTCATCCGACGAACTGTCGTGCTCCTTTCTACCTGATTCAGAACTGCCTTTTCCAAGAGAACAATTCTGAGCTTTCCACTGCGCCTCCTGTTGCCAAGAATACAGCTTCTTGTGTTCCGGCCTCTTCATGCTGAAAGTCTCTTCTTCGAATATGGAGCTGCTGTCATCGGATGCTGTCAGGTACGCCTCGCTGCCCATTCTGCTACACTGGACGCCTTCCTCTGACGTGTGACTGGAAAGGGTGGACGTGTACCTGCACTTGGATCTTCCTTTGCTCCCGCCTTCCTCGTCCGAACTCCAGTCACTCCCTGGAGCCCCAGAATTCTGGGACATGCCGCCATCTGTCGCAAAGCTTGTTCTTGTTTTCTGAGTCTGTTCTGAGACACAAGGGGTCTGATGCAAAGTTCTCGGACCCCGGGTGTTTTCCTGGACTTGGTTCTCGCCCGACTTTTCTGGAATTTCCATTTCTAGAAAAGGACACATCATATTGGCATGTTGCCTTTAATAATGTCATCTTTCTGTACATGTAGCTTTCTGTAACTACACTAGAAACACCTGGAATTTTCTTTTTTTTTTAATTTTTTAATGTTTATTTATTTTTGAGAGACATAGAGACAGAGTGTGAGCAGAGGAAGGGCAGAGAGAGGGAGACACAGAATCCAAAGCAGGCTCCAGGCTCTGAGCTGTCAGCACAGAGCCCAACGCGGGGCTCAAACTCACAGACTGTGAGATCATGACCTGAGCCGAAGTCGGACGCTTAACCGACTGAGCCACCCAGGCGACCCTTTTTTTTGTTTTTTTGTTTTTTTGTTTTTAATTTTTTAATGTGGAATTTTCACATGAATAAAGTTAATACACACTCTCCTCTTTTTTTTTTTTGTATGTCTTGTTGAAACCCGACTTTGAAAACTGTGAGCTCTATATACAATATGAGCCCTAACTCTTCAATGGAATAGTCTGAAAATTAAACTCCTTTTTACAAAGAAACATGTTGGGGAAAAGGAAATCGACAATGGTTTAAAATGAAAGAAGCAAAATGGGAAACAGGGCAGCTCTGACTATCAAAAGAAAGCAGCCACCGAAGAAGACCATTACTTCTATTTTAAAGCAAAGCAAATGACAGCCTTCTTTCAACTAAACTTTCAAAATCATCATAAGTAAATTTAAACATAATAAATACGAAGCTATAGTTTAACAAAACAAACAAACTTTGTTCCCAGGCTTCGATACACGAAATGTGCAAAGCCGGGGAGAAACAAACACAGAAAAGCCCTCCTCACCTCCTACTTTTGGTTTATTCATATCTACAAATGTGTTTTTACAACAGGAACAATGCTTTTTAACAATGTCTTTCGATACGGCTTATTCGTGTTTATCAGATAATTAATACAACGACCCACGGGCTTCACAAGCAGAGAACTAACAATTTAGATTCAAGAGTAGAAGAGGGGGCACCTGGCTGGCTCAGTTAAGCGACCGACTTCAGCACAGGTGATGATCTTGCGGTTCGTGAGTTCGAGCCCCACTTTGGGCTGTCTGCTGTCAGCACAGAGCCTGCTTCAGATCCTGTCTCCCTCTCTCTTTGCCCCTCTCCTGCTTGTGTGCACGCGCGCGCTCTCTCACTCAAAAATATATAAACATTAAAAAAAAAAGAGTATAAAAGAAACGTTTAAACATAGATATGATCTTGACAACAAGGAAATAGAGGCTGAATAAATAAATTCTATGATTTGGCACCAGGCAATTTGTTAAATTTGCAAGTGAGCAAGAGCTTCGGGACAGGCAACCCTGTATTAAGCTACACTTCACTGACCGTTACGAAGCGGAAGGGAAATTTAAATGACTTCTCAAAAAAGAGAAGAAAATTGCAAGTAACATCATGAAGGCAAGGAGCAAAGGAGAACTCCGACTGGAAAAACATTATGTAGTTTTCAGAAATTTATAACCCAGCACAGAGACAGCTTTTAGGGCTACACCTTTTCTCCTGTGGAGGAAGGAAGCGGGAACGGAAGACAGAGAAGATGCAAATTCAAGCCTCTAAAATATTTGGGCAAAATCACAGTACAGGTGGCAAAGCCAGCAGCTGACAACAGAGCAAAATTTAAAGGGGCTTTAACCAACAAAAGAAGGGTAGAAATCTGCACACAGGTTCAGGACTTAAGAATCTATGCAAATATTTTCCTCTTTGAAGCAAAACGGAAAAGGGAAAATCAAAGCAAGTTTCTCCTTTTGAAGCAAAACGGGAAGGGGAAAATCAAAGCTCATTGAATTGTCCCCTGGTGTTCTTTTTCTTAATAAGTTTGCTCTGCCATCTTTAACTTCATATTTAACATCAGCTAACTTTAAAATATTTTAAGTAAATAATAGAAAGTTCATGGTTCTAATGTGAAACTCAGCTAAAACAAGTACCTTGTAGGTATGACCGTGAACTTTTTCATTTTAAACATCACTGGTACCGGGGCACCCGGGTGACTCAGTAGGTTAAGCGTCTGACTCTTGGTTTTGGCTCAGGTCAAGATCTCATGGTTTCAGGGGTTCAAGGCCCGCATCAGGCTCTGTGCTAGCAGCGTGGAGCCTGCTTGAGATTCCTTCTCTCTCTCTCTCTCTCTCTCCCTCTCCCCTGCTCACACTGTCTCTGTCTCTCTCAAAAATAAAACAATAAAACCTTAAAAAAGATTAAATATCACTGCTACCTACTACAGGAAAAAGGATCCAGAGGGGAAAACCAGTCTCTCCTGTGCGTTCTTGGCAAAGACTTTCAAAACAACACACAAGATAACTAGCTATACAGATTAAAGGCTGGATTGCTCTTTAAACATATTTTCATGAAAACATCAACTTGTCAAGAAAAAAAACAACAAGGAAAATCAAGCTATATTTGGATGAATCTAAGCAAAGTATTTTTCCTTTATAAAAAAAGTCCAAGTGGATTCCTCTAATCCATAAATACCTTCTATGTCTTTTTCCTCAGGGAACTCAGGTTCTTTAGATGATATCTTGCTCGTTTCCTCAGATGTTACTTCTCGAGGAGGACTCCTCGCTCGGGATAGAAAGCACCCAAACGTCAAACTGCTTAGGCGCTGGCCTTCCGAAAGCTTTGGGGTGGAGACAGTGGCCGACTTCCTCCCTTGAACTTCTGCGAGATCGTGAATCAAGATCAAGGTTGGAAGTTTTTATAACAGTGTATGAAACACAGAACCAATGCATATAAAAATCCGGACACATCACTCTTTATACCAGAAAAGAGCCTGAAGTTCATCTTTATTCGTGTCTAGTAACACGGAAACCTCAATGTCTATCATCACCTGCTAATGCTTAAACCCGTTTGTATATTTAAAAGTAGTTCTCGAACAAAAACAAAAACACAAACTAAAAAATAGATTGTAAACAAGTAGAGGGTTGTAGTTTGTTGCAAAGTCATGTATTAGTAAACAGCAGTCAAGAACTGGTAAAATTTGATTGGACAGTAATGCTACTAATGGTGAGGAGAAGGGGAATGAGATATTAGTTGCCAAGACAACCAACGGAAATTCGGATCGTCACTGGGGCAAATATCACATGATCGCTGAAATAACTTTTGCTATCTTAGTTTTCACTTTGCTTCTTCCAAGAGAGCAGATATAGGGGCTTGATCTAAGATGACCACAATATGGGAAGCCTTCATCACTGCTTTGGAGGCAGAAAAGGAGAAGGGGCGGTTTCTAGATAAAGATTTTAGATAGCTCATGGAGTGATTAATCATAGATCTAACTCATCTTCTAGGAGTTATAACATCCCTGCTTACAAGGTTAAAAGCATGGAGACCCCGGTGATAGTAAGAAAAGTTTCCAAAAAAATTAAATTCTTGCCTCTGGGAGAGCACCAAAGGGTTAAATTAAATAGCAGCCTATAACTGAGTGGAGCCTAAGAAAAATATCTTTATATAGTGTATTCTTTTTCATTATTTTCATGTCGATTATCTCTCACAGAACTAATCCACCGTATTCTAATAATCATATATTTGCATATACATTTTTAAAGTACTGTATTATATCTACATAATTGTATCTATTCTTCTCCAGTCCAAGCCTAGGCCCCAAGGGTTAATACCCCTAAGTCTACAAGACGTAAGAGACTGCCATTGAAAACTAGAATTACAAGCTAAGAATATCAGGTAAAATATCAGCCTTTTCAGAGCAGGCTTAGTATATTCAATCTATGTCAGTTATTCCATATGTAAATATGGAATTCCAGATCAACTATGTGGATACTGACTTTTCATCATATAGGTGGAGGAAGCGTGTGACAGAAGAAATACATATCTTGGTATACATCCATGGTTCCGGGCACTCAGCTTCTGAAAACCCTTGGAATTTGCTAAGTGGTAAGAGCAATAAAAGTGTCTTTTGTGTTCATAACAAGGCCTTTGAACCACATCAGAGTTTATGTTGATGAGGTGACTTTTGGAAAGCCCCTAGACAGCCTCAGGATGGGGGCTGATGGAGGCTGGTTGACCGGGGAACCAACCATGTGATTAGAGGGTTGGAACATTCAGCCTCATCCTCCATCCACCCTACCTCTGACCTCAGCAGAGGGTTCAAACTGACTTAATCACCAATGGTCAATGATTTTGTCTCTCAAGCCCACATAATGAAGCTTCCGTAAAAACCCAAAAGGATGGGCTTCCATATGATGGACACGCGGAGGTGCTGGGAGGGTGGTGCTCTCTCAGAGAGCCCCTTCTCCAAGCCTCACCCTCTAGATCTCTTCCATTTGGCTGTTCCTGATTTATATCTTTTGTAATAAACTAGTAATCTAGTAAATATACTGTTTATTTGAGTTCTGTGAGCTGCTCTGGCAAATTATCAGACCTAAGGAGGGTCATGGGAACCTCTGATTTATAGCCAGTTTGGCAGAAGTGGGGGTGACAACCAACACTTACAACTGTGTTTGAAGTGGTATCTGATGTGGTGGGGGTAGTTTTGTGGGACCAAGCATTTAGCGTGTAAGACCTGATGTTAACTTCAAGTAGATAATATCAGAAGTGAGTTAAATTTGTAGGACAGCCAGTCGGTGTCTCCTGGGAACTGGAGAATTGCATTGCAATGGGAAAAACTTGCACATATCTGGTGTCAGAAGTATTGAGGGAAAAGGAAAACAGAAGCTTTTTCCTTTACAAAATCAGAGCAATAAGTATAAACATGCATTAGACAGAACAAATTCATAGATCTTAAAATCTACAACCTCCCGTGAAACCAGGAAGGCACTATTACCATTACTGATGTAAAAAAAAAATACAGAAATGTAATATAGTTATTAAATTATAAGACATTAAAGTTGACTTTAAAGCCCATGCACTTCTACCATGCCAGTATTTTTCCAACGTATTCTGTGAAACCCCAGGGCTTTGTGGAAATGTCATAGCGGGTGTAAGAAGACGCACGAGTAAAGCTGCATCTGCAAAACTATGGACTCATCACCTAACACTGCTTTCACCTGTTTTATCTCTTGAGTTTCTACAGAAAAAAATACTGTTTTGAAAAGGGTTCTGTTACTAAATAAGTTTGAAAACCACTAGACTAGCCCAGGGTCTAATAGCCCCGTGGATTCAGCTTGTCTTCAGCTCAATGTGCACTTGAGTGGTGATCACCAGAACAGCATATTAAGAAAATCTCTCTCTCTAACTCTACCACCCATCTTTAGGCTTTGAGGTTAAAAAGAAAGCAACCCAAAGCATTAAAAAATGCAAAGAGCTTATTTTTCTTACTATAAAATGTTGCTCAAAATATTCAGGCTATAAGAATTTCAATCACTGTTGATCACCGCAATGCAAGTGAAAACAGAAAGTAAAATAATTGATGTCTTTTAAGCAAACACGCCTGAAATTAAACAATTCCAATGTCTTTTGGGTTATTTCCAATTGTCTAGCTGTGCTGTCTAATATGGCACGTGGCTATTTAAATTAAAATCCATTCAAATTAAATAAAACTTAAAATTCAATTATTTGGTTGGGCTAGTCCTATTTCAAGTGCTCAATCGTAAAATTCCACATAGCATAATAAAGCCAAATTAAGCTTTTTTGGTCAAAATACTCATACCTTGTAGTTTTGACTGTATTGTTCTTATCTCTTCAGTTTGATTTTGGTTGATCAAACGAAGATTCTGATTCTCTAATTCCAGCTGAAAGGGCATAATTGTATTCTTTTATACAGGAATGGCATTTCTAAAATGTACTAATAAATTATGAGATTTAAAAAATATTACTACCTAATTGCATGTAAGCAAAATACAGAAGAAATGATGAGAAAATGGCAAATGAATTTATCAGCATAGTTATCAACCTAGATAATTAACCTTTAATATTTATTTTTTCCAGAACTGTGACTTCTGTTTTGTTTTGTTTTAGAGAGTACAAGTGTAAGCAGGAGAGAGGGGCAGAGACTCTCAAGCAGGCTCCATGATCAGCATGGAGCCCAACAAGGGGCTCGATCCCACAACGCTGAGATCATGACCTGAGCTAAAATCATGAGTCAGACGCTCAACTGACTGAGCCACCCAGGAACCCCTAGAACTGAGAGTTTCAAATATTTTCACCCCCATGCCTTTCCCACTGTAAAATTATTTTAAACCAAATTATTTCAGCGTTTAATGTGCCACAAAAACTAACGTGTTCTCAAGATACTGAACACATTAATTGTATGATATACACATATGTTCTATAACTACTTAAAATTAACTAATTAGAACTAAAACCAACTAATTAGAATGGGGCTACTTAAACTCCTTAACGTGAGCCTATCAATATTTTTAATTTTAGAAATACATCGGACATAAAAATGAAAGCTGCCTGTCTCATGTTTATCAAAAGACAGCAGCACCACCAACTGATCAGAATTTTGTTTCATTCAGAATGATCGGATATTCTGATGACTTATCTATTCAAAAGAAGTAAAAGGTAAAGAAAAGGGAAAATATAGTAATAAATACCTCATTTAATTTAAGTGTTACCCATTCTTTGATCTTAGCTGCTTTCTCTTCTATTATTTTAGCTTCTTGTATCCTTATTTGTTTCTGAAATAACATTGGCAGTTTAGTTCGAACATAAGTTCGGCAATCTAGAAATGTTACATCATAAAAATGAAAGACAAATCCACTTAAAACCTGTTTCCAAGTTAACATAGTGACCTTCAGATTACCAAATAGAGTAAAAAATAAAACAATTCTCCAGCAAATGCAAAGGCATATGCAAATATTATTAGTTTTAACAACTGCTATTCTCTTTCTCTGAAAGATCATATACAAAATCCATCCACTGAATTTATCAATAAAGTAAATGATTTCTGGAAATAGTCTAGGGTTTATAACAGTAGGATAGTGGTCAACCAGGCTAGGGAGAGAAAAATCAGAATCTCCTCTGGAGCCTGGTTTATTTTCCTCTCAATACAAGTTTTTATTTATTTATTTTTAATACAGTTTTTAAAGATCCAGGAAAAAAAAAAAACAGAAAAACTCTAGCTCATATTTACCAACCTTAAAATCTGGTTATGGTCACAAAACTATGAGGATGTGACTGTCATATAAATCACAGTGGGTGGGGGTAGGAGGTGGTGAAAAGTTAAAAACCACTGACCTAAACAAGTGCTGATCCCCAGAGAAATGAAAATAAATGCTTAAGATAAAAAACAATTTAATGTATTTAATAATTTCATAGTGGACATATTTAATGACACTAAATGATGATTTAAGCAAATCCTTATTTTTTATTTTATAGAGGTGGGGGGGAGAGGCAGGGGGAGAGAGAAAACATCTTAAGCAGGTTCCATGCTCAACGTGGTACCCGTCTTGGGGTTTGATCTCATGACCCTGGGTGTGGGGGATGGGCTTAGGAATCCCCTGGGCTTACATCAATGAGTTAAGAATGCATAAAGAAATAAAAAGCCATAATATGCTCATACCCGAGTTTGGATAAGCATGATTGGCACCCCAAGAATAGGATGCTGCAAAGGCACCCCAAGAATAGGGGGGTGCTGAACCCCCAAAATAGAGAGGGATGGGCAAAGGCCTAAAGATAGGAACGGGCACAAAGGCTCCCTATACAAAGGTATATGAGGTAAGCAAGATTAGACATGCAGGGCAAAACTGCCCCCCAATTCAGTATTACAGCAGAAAGCTGCATTCACAGGAAGGAAGGGCCAAATTAGGTGAGCAAGGCTAGACCGCTACATTCCGCTACTGTGCAACAGCAGATACTACTGCCCAGTGCAGAGCTAATTTTCTCGTGAAAATCTGCCTTGTTAGCCTTGAAATATTTTGCCCTATCTGTCTTCTCCCCTAGGGCAGCTAAGATACACAGACATAGCGACTCCTTTCTGGCGTTATCAACCGCCTGCCCACCTGCCCGATGCCAAGATTTTGTTTTGTATTAACCCAAATTCCAAACACTGTGTATCTTCAAAAATTCCCCTTTTTTCCTCATGCCCGTAAGTTGATGTTCACAGTTTCTTTGTCTCTTTGTGCACACCCATCACGTTTGTAAGCGTTCTGATCTTAATAAATACGAGGCAAGGAGCCTTGTTCGGGGCCCTTGTCTTTTCCCGGATATTAGCTATCTCTCGTGTTAATCCTGCGTCTGCTCTCTTGCTGGCCGAGAGAAAACTTTAGACTTAGAGTCTATGACACCTGGGATCATGACCTGAGCCAAAATCAAGAGTCGGAACTTAATGAATTGAGCCACCCAGGTGCCCCTAAACAATTGATCTTAATGCAATTTTTTTCTTCATAAAATTGTAAAGTAAACTAGAAACTATATTTAATCTCAATAAAGTGGTTTAAAAACAGTATACACATTTTTAAACAGAAGGATCAGCATCAAACATACATTTAAAACACATTGTTCCATAAATATTCCCAACACCCTAAAAATCTAAGGCGAAGATCTATTTCAAACATTTTACAGACAGAAATGCCTGCTGATAATCAAGTATTTTCAAGTTAAAACTCTAACGTTTGAATGTTAAGGAGCACAGTCATATCCAAAAAGTGTTACATATGGCTTTGGAAGCACCCAGACTTAGAGAGAATGCCATTTTACTTGTACCTTTAACCAATAAATGTGATTAGACGCCATGAGTTGACCAAATAAGTGAGATTTCTGACCCGAATTTAGAAGTGTGGGCTCTCTCGCTTTAACCTCCATAAGAATGCATTTAAGAATGCAGGTATTTAGACTGTGATGATCAAATTCTCCCAACCTGTTCCTCAAGTTGCAGTTCCAAGTTTTGAATAATGTCATCTTTTTCCTGTATTAGGGTCTCCAGATCTTGACACTTTTTATACAACCTTGTCTCTGATTCACTGGTTTGAATATTAGCCGCTTTTAACTTCTCTTCCATAACTTGCACCTAAATCCAGAGGATGGAAAATTAGTATTATGCATGCAATTTTACGTTAACATTAACTAGATTCCTAAAAGGTATCATCGTAAAAGCAAAATACTGAACAGCAGATTTTAACGTATTTAACAATTATAAAGTCTGAAGACTATTTTGCCAAGTGGTGGTACCTTTGAGGGACACGAGTGCACATACGAGAGTCTCAGAATATTGCTATTATCTAAAGTAATGTTCATGTTTACTAGGACAATGGTAATAGGCAAGGCATTTCGTGTGAGTAGAGAATCAGAAAGTGTGCAGCCCTCAGTTTTTCATGTTTTCAGTGAAGGAAGAATATAAAGAAGGTGAGTAGTGAGAACAGATCAGACGGGATGACCCCCGTATAACAGCACGTTTGGGGAAAACAAATGGAACTTAGGTGAAAAAGAAACACGTACATGATGGAAAGGAAAAGCAACCAAAAGAACCTGAGAGCCTCCAAGGATGAAATCACCAAAAATGTAAAAAATTATGAGAAGCAAGATACAGGTGCATTCCTTGAGGGTTTATTGATTCATTCATTTCATGAACATTCAGCGGATACCTGCCAAGTGCCGGGCCCTGGGAAGAAAACAGTGAATAAAACCTCTGCTTGCCTAGAAATTATATTCTAGTGAGTAAGAGAGATCACGAATATAAAAAAAATGTAAAAATCGTACAGTACATCATACAAGGCGATAAAGGCAATGGGAAAAAATAGAGCAAGACAAAAGAGACTGGCGTGAGACCCGGGGCTGATGAAGCCTTAATTTTAATACCTAAGAGGCACTGGCTTCTGCTTGGATCTGTTGCAAAACACATCTGGGCATATGAAATCTTAGGAGGAATGTGTGAGATATTAACGCTAATAAGAAAGAAAATAAAGTACTGAGCACTGTATCTTAAGACTTTTATTCCATCTGCTCTAAATAGGTAAGAATGTAATTTTTATTTCGCTTGTAGGAGGCAAAGAAGGAAAATATGCAAAGCATTTGAGAAATTAACAATGATAATTTAGATGAAAATATCTTAAACTCTTAAAAACACATCTGAAAAATCATGATGAATCCACTTAACGTTTAAAAATACCTGACTAATGACGGCTTCTAGAAGGAGGGTGTTAAGATAAGTTTGGTTTTGTTTTTTTAACCATGAATACAAGGTTTCATCTGTGGATTCACTTTAGAAATGTAAATTCAACTGTAATGCCAAAAGTGTCCTACTTAAATACCACCCAGATATCGGAAACCTATAAAAATAAAAGTAGATTTAAAAAATAAAAGAGGGGCGCCTGGGTAGCTCAGTCAGTTACTTGACCGATTCTTGATTTGGGCTCAGGTCATGATCTCACAGTCATGAGTTCGAGCCTCAAGTCAGGCTCTGCACTGACAGTTCAGAGTCGGCTTGAGATTCTTTCTCTCTGCCCCTCCCCTGCTTGCATGTTCTCTCTTTCTCTCAAAATAAAGAAATAAGCATGAAAAAAGAAATAAAAGTACAAAATAGGAGAAACAAACCTGCATTCCACTATCCAAGTGATAATTTTAAGTTACCTTAAGATTTATGTTTTTAACGTAAATCTTTCTGCAGGAGCAGAGGACCAAAAGGTCAAGGACAAAGGTCTACATCAGAGATGTTATCATGAAAAAGCCAGAGGTGACAGGCGCTGCATAGTAAATACCAAGGATCATTCTTTTTTTTTTTTTTTAAACGTTTATTTATTTTTGAGAGACATAGAGACAGAGTGTGAGCAGGGGAAGGGCCGAGAGAGAGGCAGACACAGAATCCGAAGCAGGCTCTGGGTTCCGAGCCATCAGCACAGAGCCCGACGCGGGGCTCGAACTCACAGACTGTGAGATCATGACCTGAGCCGAAGTCGGCGACTTAAGCAACCGAGCCACTCAGGCGCCCCCAAGGATCATTCTTTTTTTTTTATTATTATTATTTTTTTTTTAAGAAATTTTTTTTAACGTTTATTTATTTCTGAGAGACTGAGACAGAGCATGAGAGGTGGAGGAGTAGAGAGACAGGGAGACACAGAATCCAAAGCAAGCTCCAGGCTCTGAGCTGTCAGCACAGAGCCCGACGCGGGGCACGAACTCACGGACCGTGAGATCATGACCTGAGCTGAAGTTGGCCACTTAACCAACTGAGCCACTCAGGCGGCTCCAAGGATCATTCTTAAGATGGAACAGCCAGTTCCACACAGGGAGCTCTACGGCTGTGGCAGCAGAGAGAGAAGAGCAGAGACCAAGTCCAAATGCTAGTTCTTCGGGGACAGAGTAATAGCTGGTAAGCCTGAAGGGGAGCAGCACCGGCTCGCCGAAACATGCCGCTTTGGCATACTGATTATTTTGAATCAAAGTCACCCGAGAAACAGCTGGTGTGAAAACACTCTGATGCTCCTTTGTTCCCCTGAAAGCAGGAAATAAGTCCCCATCCCGGACCGGGAGGGATGAAGGCATCCTTATCACCAGAGACCGGGGATTTAAGGGCTGAGAAGGCTATATAAACACACCTGTTACTTCTTCGCTAATTTACGACCCCAAGCCCCAAACCCCTTGTCTTCTCGATTCTTCATAAATGGATTGTCTTCCTGTCTAAAAGGCATAAAAGGTCTACTTTGGTCACTTCTTTGAGTCTCATATTTTTATGAAGCTCCTGAAGGTGTGAAGTTAGAACCTGTTTTATTCCTGTTAATCTGTCTTATGTCCATGTAATTATCAGACAAGCCAAAGAACCTAGAAGGGAAGAAATTGTTCTGCCCCTACAAACCTCAAGAGAAGTAACTGAACCAGAATATAAATATTACCAGATCTATACCTGTAATCTCCTTTTATTAAGTTGGAGCAAGCCACCCTACAAACATTGGGCTACCACATAAAATTGTCCTATTATCGGGGCACCTGGGCGGCTCAGTCAGTTGAACAACCAGCTCTTGGTTTTGGCTCAGGTCCTGATCTTGCAGTTTCAGAGTTCAAGCCCCACGTCCAACTCTGTGCCGGCAGCGTGGAGCCTGCTTGGGATTCTCTGTTTCTTCTCTCTCTCTCTGACCCTTCCCCACTAGCGCTGCCTTGGTCTCTCTCAAAATAAATTAAAATAAACCTAAAAAAAATAAAAATAAGGGGTGTCTGGGTGGCTCAGTTGGTTTGGCATCTGACTTCAGCTCAGGTCATGATCTCATGGTTGGTGGGTTTGAGCCCTGCGTCGGGCTCTGTGCTGACAGCTCAGAGCCTGGAGCCTGCTTCGGATTCTGTGTCTCCCCCTCTCCCTGCCCCTCCCGCACTCATGCTCTGTCTCTCTCTGTCTCTTAAAAATAAATAAACATTGAAATAAAATGTAAAAATAAATCAATAAAAATAAAAATAACATTGTCCTATTATTGCTTAGGAAAGGTTTACGTCCTAGAAAGCTATGATTTGGGAGTGCTCATCTCCCCTGAAAAATATGTTCAGTTTGAAAGGCGTTCTCGTTTTATGAATGAATGCTCCTTGGATGAATCTTTGCCATGTGCAACTGTTTAATTCAACCATTACTTTTAGGTCAACAAAACTTTCCTAAGCCAGAAAAATACTGGCAAAAATGGCACAATCTCTTAGCGAGAGAGATTGTAAAGTAGTTGCAGGCCACCTACTTGCCAAGTGGTCTTGTTAGGACCAAGTTCCACAGGATTCACTAACCTTCCTTGGTAATGAGTACGAATAATAGGTCTTCAAAAAAGATACGAGGCCTGCAGAAAAACCAAGCAGCCTTTAAAAATAACACAGGGCGCCTGGGTGGCTCAGTTGGTTAAGCACCGACTTCGGCTCAGGTCATGATCTCACAGTTTGTGAGTTCGAGCCCCGTGTCAGGCTCTGTGCTGACAGCTCAGGGCCTGGAGCCTGCTTTGGATTCTGTATCTCCCTCTCTCTCTGCTCCTCCCCTACTCACGCTCTGTCTGTCAAAAGTAAATAAACATTAAAAAAAAAAATAACTCACCCCAGGTACACAGAAAATAGCCCAGTTCTTTTCCCATACATTTAACCTGAACCATATAAGAATTTTAACTACTCAGAGATTGGCCAATAACAAACATCTACGAATTCAAATTGTTTGTTAAAGAACTCTTGGGGCGCCTGGGTGGCTCAGTCGGTTAAGTGTCCGACTTCAGCTCAGGTCATGGTCTCACAGTTTGTGAGTTCGAGCCCTGCATCAGGCTCTGTGCTGTCAGCTCAGCACGGAGCCTGCTTCGGATTCTGTGTCTCCCTCTCTCTCTGCTTTCCCCCGCTCATACTCTGTCTGTCTCTCTCTCTAAAAAAAAAAAAAAAAAAAAAGAAAAAAGAAAGAAACTCTTGCAATTACTTATATACGGCTATCCTCTGGTGAAGAATGCTTTGCGCTTAAGGCTACCTTTCTCCTTTTCTTCCAGGAGAGCTTCTGGTTGCTTCCACACACCTTGGCACATTCCTCAGCCATTTTCCCCAAGCCTTTATTTCTTCCGAGGTCCCTGAGCTATTTTTGCAGTAAAGGGTTAACTCAGCAGACTTGGGGTACTCAAACCTGGCATGATCCCAAAAAAGAACTGGTCCTTGAACTCCTGGAAAAAGTAACCTTGAGCCCCGGTAACGTCCTGCCTGGTAAGATTCTACATACCTGAGATATTGGGCCACACCAGGTACTTTAGCCTCTCCCCCCACCCCCACCCTCACCTCACCCGGGGTCCTGGGCCACATGGTGTCAGTTCGGCTTGTGCAGGGGTGGACACTGAGTAGCTAAGGTCAGTCATGCATGCATTCCATGTCTGCAGGACTGACACCACCACCCCCACCCCGCCCCCACCACCAGGGCAATAAAAATTCTGGACACCAAGGCTCGGGGGGAACTTCCCTGGTTGGCGATGCTTTGTATGTTGTCGCAGCATTGATGGGAGTCGAAGGCAGCCCTGTGTAACTCCACTGCAAGAGGACAACTGGAAACTCATTCCTGGTTTCTCTTGGGTTCTGCTCTCCACAGATTTTCCCCTGGCTGATTTTAATCTGTATCTTTTCACTGTAATAAGTCATAACCATGAGTATGACAGCTTTTCTGAGTTCTGTGAGTCCTTCTGGTGAATCGTCAAACCCTGAGGGTAGTATTGGGTACACGACTCCTAATATTGTTTTCTATTTTCCTGCCCACCCCAAAGAAAGCAGGAGCTGCAAATATTGGTCCTGTTGTAATTACCTACACCGTTATTTTCTGCTTCCCATTTCTAACCTCATCCCTCCCTACCCTACTCCAGGTAATTAAGATGTGACTGTACTTTTGAGTGGAGATTGAAGAGTTTCTATTTCTATATATACGTTGCAAGGCATGACAAAAGTAGCCAACCATTCCAACACAGAATGAAGAAAGGGATTATAAGGGCATACCGAATCCCAGACCGTTTACCAGTTATTTAAAATTTACTGCAAATTAATTAATTATTCTAATCACATCTTTCTGGAGGGGGGAGCGCAAGCGGGAGAGGGGCAGAGAGAGGGGGACAGAGGATCCGAAGCAGGCTCTGTGCTGACAGGCTCACAGCAGCAAATCGCGAGATCATGAGCCAAAGTCGTACGTTCAACCAACAGGGCCACCTAGGTGCCCCCCTCATCACATTTCAAACATAATTATTTTGGAACTAGTGCTCTAGAATTTATGCAGTGAGGCCAGAACCATTCTCACTGAGGTGAAAAGGAATAGCACTGGATGAAGCGTTGCACGTTTCCATGTAATGAGGCAAATCGTTACAAGGTCCCGGAGGGCACTTTTTAAAAATTTTTTGTAATTTTTATTTTCGAGAGAGAGAAAGAGAGACAGAGAGTGCACATATGAGCAGAGAGAGAAGGAGCCGGAGGATCCAAAGTGGGCTCTGTACTGACAGCCTGATGTGGGGCTCAAACTCACAAACTGTGAGATCATGACCTGAGTTGAAGTCAGACGCTTCACCGACTGAGCCACCCAGGCGCCCCAAGAGGGAACCTTAAAATCCAGGTCCTACCAGGTCTGCATCAAACACAGGCAAGGAACTGAGACCAGAAGCACAGAATGACAACACAAATTCTTAGAGGGGGAATGATGTACCCCTTTTGGGTTGGCATAAACCAGTGGAACATACACTGAATCAGATACTTGAGAATGAATCCTGTGTATCCGTATCTCCTACATGTGCGGTTTGCTGTTTCTCCGTCTCCCAGGAATACTCACAAGTACTATGGGGATTTACACGTTCTGCTTTCAACACTTTAAATGGCCAACTTATTGAGGGGTGGTACAGGTAAGGTAATGCCGGTCGTTAAAAACAAGGGGGAAAATGAACACCACTAAGATGCAGAATGGAGCTGCTTTCAGCTGACTACTGCTTTTAGCGGCGAAATGTTCCTTTTTGGTTAATACAAATACAGTTTAAGTCTTAGGATCTCACTCGATGACAGAGGACAAGCTGAATTTGAGCAACACGGACAGCAGATAGGGCACAGTCCCACGGAAACTGTTGAAGAGAGTGAAGAGTTCAGTTACTCCACGTTAATAACATTTACTTACTCTTGAGAAAGCCAAAAAAAAAAAAAAGGTAATATAATCGGTGCATGAGATTCATTTGCTCTCTGTTTATATTTCCTCTAAACTGTTAGAATCATAATGTATGTAAGATGGTGTATAACATGTGATGTACATAACGTATAATATGTCGCTTATATAATATATAACATACAAAGCATAATATATATAATGCACAGTAATACATAGTGTAATATAAGGTATCACTATGTAAGGAAAAAATATCTTCTTTTTTAAATTTTTTTAACGTTTTTATTTATTTTTGAGAGACATAGAGACAGAGCATGAGCATGGGAAGGGCAGAGAGAGGGGGAGATACAGAATCTGAAGCAGACTCCAGGCTCTGAGCTGTCAGCACCGAGCACGACGCGGGGCTCGAACTCAGATTGTGAGATCATGACTTGAGGTGAAGTCGGCCACTTAACCAACTGAGCCACCCAGGTGCCCCGGAAAAATATCTTCTGAAGCATAAGAAAATAGGTACCGAATAGATTTAAAGTGCTGTGACAAAAACAAATACCTACAGATCTTGCTAAACTATATAGAAATTTTGGGAGATTTGCAATTCTTGCTTTAAGATGTAGCACAACAGGGGCGCCTGGGGGGCTCAGTCGGTTAAGCGGCCGACTTCGGCTCAGGTCATGATCTCACGGTCTGTGAGTTCGAGCCCCGCATCGGGCTCTGTGCTGACAGCTCAGAGCCTGGAGCCTGCTTCGGATTCTGTATCTCCCTCTCTCTCTGCCCTTCCCTTGCTCATGCTCTGTTTCTGTGTCTCTCAAAAAAAAAAAAAAAAAAAAAAGATGTAGCACACAGAATTAAATAACTTTATACTTGATATCGTCAAAGGACAACTTCAAATAAGAAATTCTTCCTGTTAGCTTATCAAGACCAGTGGTTGGGCCCTAATGGCTACAAACAGCCATGGCTTGCTTCCCTTAAACTGGGAGTGGAGATTCCTTTTTATTTTGCTCTATTTTTTTTATTTCTTTTTTCTTAACATTTATTTATTTTTGAGAGACATAGAGGCAGAGCATGAGCAGGGGAAGGGCAGAGAAAGAGGGAGACACAGAATCCAAAGTAGGCTCCAGGCTCTGAGCTGCCAGCACCGAGCCCGACTTGGGGCTCGAACTCACAGACCGCGAGATCATCACCTGAGCCGAAGTCAGCCTCCCAACCGACTGAGCCACCCAGGCGCCCCTATTTTGCTCTTAAGATCTATCTAGTGAATCACAGAAGAAAACCTTAAAAATCACAGATAAAAAATACAAATATGAATGAAGAATCTTAATTTAAGAAAAGGCAAAAACAAAACCAGCCTCGGTTTCCTTCTATTTTTCCTATACTATGAGGTGTTAAAGGAAAGAAAGGGGATTAGAGAGACAAGCATGGATATAGAGGTAAAGAGAGATGTCACCACAAAGGCCAAAGTCAGAAACGGAAAGGTAAAGTTAAGAAAGACAAGAAAGAGAAGCAGAGAAACTGCCACATGTGAGCTGTGGAGTGTCGGGCTACCATGGAAAAAGACAAAGACACTTACTACAGAATGACAGACAGTGACATAAACATCGAACTAAGTGACCTTTTATGAGTTTACTGGTAACTGTTGGATTTCTATAGCTATAAGTGGAGATAGTACTAGTCTGTTTTAAATAATTAGTGGTGTGATGATGGTACTATAGTCATGAGATCATGACCTGAGCTGAAGCCAGATGCTTAATTGACTAAGGAACCCAGGTGCTCCTGTAATAATTATTTTTAATGGTTGTTTAATATTTCATGGAATGAATGTAGTTCACTTATTCATTCTCTTATGACATTCATATTATTTCTAACTATTTTATAAAAGAAACTGCTATGAACATGCTTATATTTAAAACTTCATTATGGTTAGGATTGCCATGAAAGTCATATGTGGTTTTCTCGAAAGTAATAGAAAACCTCCTAATGGAAGCATTTTTATCCCTTGGAAATCTGTCAAGGGGCAAAATAATGTTAGACTCTCCATTTTCTCTATGGACCAAGCTCACAGAACAGTCAAAGAGGTAAGGCATAGAGAAGGGCTGAAGACTATTTTGAGGACTGTTTTGGGGAAAACAATGTTTATACTGGCACAGAAAAAACCGATTTAACCAGAATTATACGCCACCTGTTGAAAAGCTTTTTCTGCTTGACGCTCAGCATCGATAACTTGTCTCTCAAGCTGTTGCATCTGTAAAGTGAGGAAAAACAAAATCTAAAAATTCATATTTCTCTTTTGAAAGTTACTTTAAAAATCTTGCAATGTCATAAAATTCTTTAAAAATATTTAAAGTAGTTTAATGGATACGAATGACATACAATTTATCACATTGAAGGCTCTTTCAGTGCAAATTTTAAAATTTTTTGACTGATCAAATAACATACCATTTCATACTATTACTACAATGTAATCTATACTACATGAGTACTCACCCAGAGGATTTTCTTCATTGACTTATGAATTACTGGTCGGCACAAATTAAGAACAGTAATTTAAATCTAAGAGAATAGTAAGACCTCAAATAATCATATTTGACTTGTTGATCAAAAAGTCATAATGATATCAGAAAGTGGTGTATTCTCACAAGCTCCATAAATGGCATGTTTAAGTCAAAACTCTGGGTCTTTTTTTAAATTAATTTGTTTATTTTGAGAGAGACAGAGATAGCACAAGCAGGGGAGGGACAGAGAGAGAGGGAGAGAGAGAGAGAACCCCAAGCAGGCTCCTCACTGCCAGCGCAGAGCCAGATGCGGAGCTCAAACTCATGAAACTGAGATCATGACCTGAACTGAAACCAAGAGTCAGACGCTTAACTGACTGAGCCACCCAGGCCACCACCCCCACACACAAAAAAAACTCCAGCTAGTTTTAATTCTCATATATCATAGTAGAATACAGAAGAGACTCATGTTAACACACACACGCACATCCACCAAAGCGTAGGGCACAAAGAATAAAAAAAAAATCTCGCTATGTTTTTTTAAAGTTCTGTAGAAAATTAAAAGGTCAGAGATTTAACAAATCACAAGAGACTCTTAATGACAGAGAACAAACTGAGGGTTGCTGGAGAGGAGGTGGGTGGGAGATGGGTGGTGGATACTAAGGAGGGCACTTGTTGGGATGAGCACTGGGTGTTGTAGGTAAGTGATGAATCACTGAATTCTACTCCTGAAACCAATATTGCATGGTATGTTACCTAACTAAAGTTTAAATTTAAAAAAGAAAGAAAGAAAGGAAAAAGGTTTGGAGATTTGAAGTAAAATACTAAAATGACTATTATACGTAAAATAAAGAAAAGCCTTAAAAAGGACCCAATGCAAATCAACATTAAGAAATGTGTACTGGGTACTGAATACACAACCGTGACATAAAACTCAATTTTAAATTCTGTAAGTGCTGAAATATGGTCAACATTATAGCTGTCAGTCACTGGATATTTGCTCATTCTGTTTCACTGGTGGTTGGTATTCCAGAACTTCTAGCGCACCTCAAACCACAGCACCCCTGGCCCCGCCCCACCCACTTCCGGGAACCACAGAGAAGCGGCCTCCCAAGGCTAGATGGGCCTGGCTGGGAGGGCGGCTCTAGCTCCAGACTGGGTGGGCTGCAGGGACCCCGCCCAGGGCGTGTCTTTTTTTTTTTTTTTTTTCTTTTACCAGCATGCTGCTTGGGAGTATTTACTGTGTTCTGACAACTATGTGGCCAATTAACATTCAACACAGAGGTAAAGACCCTGATCACCATTACCTTCGCCCACCAAACCAAAAAGATTTCCTAAATATTTCAGAAGAGCAATGCATGCATCATAATAACAGTATCCGCGTTGACTGTGTCAGCCGTGGACAATCCAAGATGAGCATGACTGAAAGAGACTTGGGCTGAACGCTGTGACAAAGCAGAGCCCTATGGTACCAAAAATGATAGATAGTGAGGTTGTTGAATATTTTTAAAAATGACACGTGGAGGGGCCCCTGGGTGGCTCAGTGGGTTAAGTGATGGACTCTTTGATTTCAGCTCAGGTCATGATCTGGGTTGTGGGATCAAGTCTCCCTCTGCCCCTCCCTGGGCTTCATGCCGGCGGCACCTAACCTGATTAAGATTCTCTCTCTCCCTCTCTCTCTGCCCCTCCTCTGCTCGAACTCTCTCTCTCTCTCAAAATAAATAAATAAAACAACAACAAAAAATGACATGTGGATACAGATGAGGACAACTTACAAATACGTCTTTGAAAAGCCCAGCGACTACAACTGGTTCTTTCTTACACGTCTCCCTACATTTGCCGTCACTGACAATTCAGGGGAGTTTCTGTTTACCGGGGCTTTATCACAACCTTTCTATCTGGGCCACACTATAACATGGCAAGCTCCAACACATGACTGTGGAAGGAGAGACTGTCAAGTATGGAATCTGAAAGACAGCCTCTTCAGTAAGTCTGAGAAGTGTGCAGACTGAAGTGTCATGTGGGAGTTATCAGAAGATAATCTGTTGGCCTCAAGCTGGAGTTCTGGCAGAAAATGCAGAGGATTCTGAAGGAAGGGTTGTATTTAATACAAAACCAATGCACATCTTATTCAAGAGACCATGGGTAATAATCCTCAGGACGTAGGGTAAGGCTGCTATTCAGATATGGCTATTACTTTTAACGGACAGACACCCAAAAAGATGATAGTGATGATGTATGGTGTGTTCTGGCTCAGGGCACTCGTTATTTCAACAGCGCACTGGTCTCCTCGCTCTGAATGGTTCGGAAAGTGATGGACGGCTCGGGAATAACAGAATTGTGCTGTCCAAAAGCACTTGAAAAGTGGATCCACTTGAAGTGTGAACTGAGATGTGTAAGCGCAAAATACACACTTAATTCAATAACACG
Source organism: Paguma larvata (assembly GCA_030068075.1). Taxonomy (NCBI): domain Eukaryota; kingdom Metazoa; phylum Chordata; class Mammalia; order Carnivora; family Viverridae; genus Paguma; species Paguma larvata. The sequence goes on from CM057836.1 coordinate 74,447,685, forward strand.
TATGTTATTTGAAAACCAATACAAAAAGTATAAACTATCTCAGTAATTTTATATATTGACTCACATCGAAATAGTATTTTTAAGATGTTGCATTAAATAGAATATAAACTTCTTTTTCATTTTATTAATTTGTGTAATTGAGAATTTTAAATTACATATGTGTCTCGCATTATATTTCTATTGGATAACAAACGTGTAAAACATTCCATTGTCACCATATGTAGCAATTTAACTGCCTGTCCACACCGCAGTATTTCAAAGACCATTTATTGCAGGGATCTAACTTCTAGGAGAGGTTTCAAGTACTTGGATATATAAATAGATATTTCCTAAGTGCATTCTCTGGACCCCATATCATCTTTAATTTTTGTGAAAATATTTCAAACACTTAACAAGCAAGTACTGTTGTCTAAAAGCATATATTGAGTTACTGTTACGGACTATGGCACTGTACAGAAGCAGTTGGACAAGCACTGTCTCCAGTCTAGGATCTTCTTTAAACCAAAACAACAACAACCACAAAACAACAAAAACAAACAAACGAACAAAACAACCGGCAGGCACAGGCCAATACTACATTCTTCCACTACTGGCAGTATGCTGACAATCATCGCCCCTACGGTGTAACTACGTTATATTTTTAAGGAAAATTATGCACTCATGGAGACTTAAGCTCAATTCTGAATATTGTTGAGGTTGCCAGGAAAATCCACAAACAAGTTGCCGATCTGTAAAATTTTGCTAGTGAGAAAAAAAAAAAAAGATTACCGACATGCCTATTCAAGTGGCCAAAATCAGAACCCTGACAACATCAAATGCTAGCGGATGTGGAGAAACAGGGACTCTCATTCATGGCTCACGGGGATGCCAAATGCTAAAGCCACTTTGGAGGACAGTTTGGCGGTTTCGTACAAAACTCTTACCATGCTCTTAAACATACTCTTACATACGATCTATGCAATCCCACTTCTTGGTATTTATCCAAAGGAGTTGAAAGCTTATGTCAACACAAAAACTTCCCTACGGATGTTCACCTCAGCTTTACTCATAGTCTCTAAAACTTGGAAGCAATCAAGATGTCCTTCAGGAGGTGAGTGGATAAAGAAACCATGGTACACCCAGACAATGACATTATTTAACACTAGAAGGAAATGAGCTATGAAGCCATGAGCAGACACGGAGGAAACGTAAATGCATATTATTCAATGAAAGAAGCCAATCTGAAAAGGATGCATATTGCAGGAGTCACCTGAGGTGGGGGATGAATGAACAGGACACGGAAGCTTTTCAGGGCAGTGAAAATACTCTGTCTGATACCCTAAGGATGGATACATGTCATTATACGTTTGTCCAAATCAATGGAATGTCCTCCAAGAGTGAAACTGTGAACTTTGGGTTACTATAATGTGTCAAGGTAGGTTCATCAATTTGAACAAAGGTACCACTCTGGTGGGGGCTGTTGGTAATGAGAGAGGCTATGCAATGTGGGGGCAGGGGATATATGGGAGATTTCTGCACCACCCAATTTTTTTTGTGAACCCTAAACTGCTCTAAAAAATGGAAGTCTTGAAAAAAAAGAAAGCACTGAATATTTTCTTAAAAGGATTGCAATGGTCTGAATGTTTGTGTTCCTCCCCCAATTCACCTTGGAATCCCAACGCCCAACGTGAGGGTGGGACTCTCACGAATGGGATTAGTACTTTGATAATAGAGTTCCCACAGAGAGCTCCCTAGCCTCTTCTGCCAAGTGAAAATACAAGAAGTCTAAAACCCAGAAGAGGGCCCTAACCTGGCCTTGTTGGCACCGTGATCTCAGACTTCCAGCCTCCAGAATTGTGAGAAATAAATTTCTATTGTTCATAAGCTATGCGGTCTGTCGTATTTTGTTACAGCAGCGTGAACAGACCAAGACAGAAATTGGTCCCGAGAGTGGAGTGCTGCTGTAATACCTAAAAATGAGGAAGTGAGTTTGGAATTGGGTCATTGGTAGATGCTGGAAGAATTTTGGGGTGCATGGTAGAAAAAACTTACGTTGCCACGAACAGACCATTTAAACTGCATTTAAAGCAATTCCAGTGAGAACCCAGAAGGTGAACAGGGAAGCTGTAGAGAAAGCCTCAGTCTTCTTAGAGAATACCTAAGTGGTTGTGAACAGAGTATTAGTAGACACATGATGGATGGTAAAGGCCATGCTGATGAGGTCTCAGATGGAAATAAGGAACATGTTATTGGAAATAAGAGGAAAGGTGATCCTTGCTATAAAACAGAAAGAGCTTTGCCTAGTTGAATTCTCGTCTTGGGGTTTTGTGGAAGGTAGAACTTGTGAGCAATGAAATTGGATATTTGGCTGAGGAAATTTCTAAGCCAAGTGTTGAAGGAGTGGCCTAATTCTTCTTGAATGCTTATAGCAAAATGTGACAAGAGAAATGATTTAAAGATAGAAATGATCAAAGAGGAAGAAGAACCTAAAAATCTGGATAGTTTTCAGCATTTCCATATGGAAAGAAATGGGAAAGTTTGTTCAGGGGAGGACAGGGTGTGGCCAAACCACCTTTTGATTAAGGGGTCAGTATGGGTTTGAACCAAAGAGTCACGTAGCGACTGAAGAAGGAAAAGTCCATGTGAACTGAAGAAGAAGGAATGAGGCTGGCTCTTGGACTTGGATTTTACAGGATGGGATCTTAGAGCTACGGCTATGATGTTAGGCTATTCTTTAAGACGAGGAGGAAGGACCCTAAATGTAATTCAGAAATCATCAGAGCTGCCCCCTTAGTTGCACAAATTTGGGGTGGGATATTTCCTGGGTTTCAACGGACCACACAACCTCCAACCAAACCAAAGTGATGTCTCCCAAAGACATGGGGGGCTGGCCCCTGCCCAGCAGAGCCACTGGGAGCATGGCTACCTCCACCTAGATTTGGAAGGATGAAGATGCCCAGTGCTGTGAGTGTACAACCCAAGCACAGGGTCACCTCAAGGTCAAGGCCACCAGAGAACCCGGACCAGGGCAATTCCCAATGAAGGCCATGGGGTGGGGCCACCCCTAGGATCCCAGAATGGCAGAACCATCAGTGTACAATTCCAACCCATGAGAGCTGCCCTGCAAAGCCATTGGGCTGCAAATTCCCCTCAGGGTCTAGAAGGTGAGACCCCTCCCCGTCTAGTTGATCCAGAAGATAGGACCTCCATCCCAGAGGGTTAAACATCTAATGATTATTTTCAAGCCTTAGGATTTAATGTTAGTTGCCTTGTGGGGTTTTGAACTTGCTTGGAACCTGTTGCCCCTTCTTTCTCTATTTCTCCTTTTTGGAATGAAAATATCTATCCTATGTCTGTCCCACCATTGTATTTCAGAAACACAGAACTCATTTGATTTCACAGGTTCAGAGCTGGAAGGGATTTCCTCAGAATAAATCGTACCTTGAGTCTTACCCATACATGATTTATATGAGACTGCACTTTATAGACTTGTAAGTAGATGCTGGAAGAAATATTAAGACTTTCAGGGCTGTTGGGAGGGAATGAGTGTATTTTGTTTGAGAGAAGGACATGAGTTTGAGGGGCCAAAGATGGAATACTATGATCTGAATGTTTGTGTCTCCCCGCAGAATTCACATGTTGGAATCCTAACACCCACTGTGGTGGTGTTAGGAGGTGAGGTCTTTGGGAGGTGATGAGGTCACAAGGGTGGGGCCCTTGTGAATGGGATTAGTGCCCTTATCCTTATCGGAGAGATCCCAGAATGCTGCCTAGCCCTTTCCACCATGTGAGGATACAATGAGAAGTCTGCAACTTCTGAAGGAAGAGAGCCCTCACCTGACCTAGCCATCCCTCTGACCTCAGATTTCCAGCCTCCAGAACTATGATAAATTTCTGTTGTTTATAAGCTACCTAGTCTGTGGTATTTTGTTATAGCAAAGCAAAGTAAGGCAAGGACTGTAGAAATATCTGGTCAAATTTCTCTTTCTGAAGTTTGGTTTCTAGTGTTAAGAGGGAAGAAGCCTTGTCTCTTTGCCTCACTGTTACATACCCTGAAACAGGTCTTTATACGCAGTAGGTATTCAGCATTTTATAGATTATTGAATAAAATTACATCTGTAAAGCACTATGCATATATATCAAGGATAGTATTTTTACTATTGTTTTACTATTTTTACTGCTGCCAAATAACTTTCCTTCTGCTCTTAGGGCACTGACTCTCTACCTTGTACTATTGTCCAAACTCAAGTTGCTTAAAGACAAACTTCAAGTGGGAAGACCCTTTATATCCTCCATAACACCTTGCACATACCAGCCATACAGTAAAACTCTAAAAGCGAGCAAGAAATAACCTCACCAAAAAAAGATTTTTGTAATTTCCATTATAAAAGCATCGCACAACACACATACTATTTCACAAGACTTGGGATATAAGATTATAAACAGGCTAACTGTGCCGAAAGTGAAAATTATATGTGTATGACTTTGAATACAAGTTAATTAAAAGCACCTATTTGAAAAGTCATTTTTTTAATTAAAAAAAAAAGGGGGGGTACCCCTTGTGGTGCCTGGGTAGCTCAGTTGGCTAAGCAACCAACTTTGGCTCAGGTTCGAGACCCACGTCGGGTTCTGTGCTGGCAGCTCAGAGCCTGGAGCCTGCTTTGGATTCTGTCTCTGTCTCTCTCTGCCCCTTCCATTCATGCTCTCTCTCTCTCTCAAAAAAAAAAAAAAAAAAAAAAAGGTAGCCCTTGGAGTACCAGGGTGGCTCGGTTAAGCCACCAACTTAAGTCACTTAAGTCAGTTAAGAATCTGACTCTTGATTTTGGCTCAGGTCATAATCTCATGGTTCATGGGTTCGAGCTCCACATTGGGCTCTGTGCTGAGAGTGCGGAGCCTGCTTGGGATTCTCTCTCTCCTTCTCTCTCTCTGCCCCTCCCCTGCTCTCTCTCAAAAAATAAATAAACTTTAGAAAAAAAAAAAAGGGCAGCCCCTGAAATATTACTGTAGGGAAAAGTGGAAAGAGCACTGAAGTTGAGGCAAGAGGACCTAAATTAAAATCAATTCCACTACTTATGAGCTATGTAATGATGGGTAAGTCATTAACTGCTCTGAGTCTCCATTCCTTATCTGTAAAAGAGGTAACATTTATCTCACAGGATTCACATGAAGATGAAACAGAAAGTGTCCAGCATTGTAGCTAATACTTAATGGGTGTTCAATGGATATTTACATAGCAGCATATTTCTACCATACACACGTATTACTTTTATGAATAAGTTAGCAAGGTTGAGTTTCTTTTTTTTTTTAATGTTTATTTTACTTTTGAGAGAGAGACACACAGAGCACAAGCAGGGGAGGGGCAGAGAGAGAGGGAGACACAGAATCTGAAGCAGGCTCCAGGCTCTGAGCCGTCAGCACAGAGCCTGATGTGGGGCTCGAACTCACAGACCGCGAGATTGTGACCTGAGCTGAAGTCGGATGCTCAACCGACTGAGCCACCCAGGCGCCCCAAGGTTGAGTTTCAAATGAACAAAGTAGATTCAAGGGGTCTGGGTTCTAATTCTTTTAAGACTGTATTTTTAAGTAATCTCTACACTCAGCGTGGGACTCAAACTTACAACCCCAGAGCCTCACAATCCAGAGTCATGCGCCGTAACGACGGAGCCAGCCAGGCACCCCCTGGGTTCTCATTCTTACTCAACTATTCAACAGTTCGACATTTGGCTCTAAAATTCTTGTTTATAAAATAAAGATCATATGACCTGCTCTACTTACCTTACAGGAAGTTGTGAGGATAAAAAGAAGAAAACACGTCAAAGTGTTGTGAAAAAGGCCGTTGGTATTTCAGTAACAAAAAATATATGGTAGTGATTGCAGGGTTATTGATAAAAATAAAAGCCACAAATGTCCAAAAATGGAATTATCTAATTATATAAATAGATATGCCCACATATAAGTAGATTATCATACAGTCAGTAAAAAGGTACATATATTACGTAAAAAATACATTTGGCATTTGCTTCAATATAAAATAAGAAAGGAGAAGTGAGTCAGGGTACAGATGAAACAGGACTGATACTGAGTTAATAATCATTAAAGCTGGGTAATGTTTACATGGGGATCCATTAGACTGTTCTGCTTACTTTGTATGTTTGAAAACCTCTGTAATAAAAGACATTAGAGGCACCTGGGTGGCTCAGTCGATCGGTTGAGCATCTGACTCTTGATTTTGGCTCAGGTCATGATCCTAGGGTCATGGGATCGAGCCCCATATCGGCCTCCTTGCTGAGCATGGAGCCTGTTTGAGATTCTCTCTCTGCCTCTCCCTTTGCCCCTCCCCCTTCTTTCTCTCTCTCAAAAAAATTTAAATATAAGTAACATATCGAAAGATACATGTAAATAATATGTTGTAAGACAAATAACATATGCTAATTGGGTCATTAGTGACCTTTGTGAGGTCAGCTGCAGTATAGAGAAGCAAGGACATAACCCGGAATGCAAGAGTCTGAATTAAAGTCACTAGTCAGGTGTTTAGATAGCTACCAAAGATGGCCACCATCAGTTCCTTCCTCCCTGTATGCACAAGCCACTTTTCGTTTTGGGAGGTGAGGTCCATTGTCCCTCCTTTGGACTCTGGGATGCTTTGTGACTTGCCATGACCCACAGAATGCAGTGGAAATGACAAGGTGCCATTTCCGGTCTAGATTTCAAAACTGTATTTTTTCGTTTTATGAAAACATACCTGTATCATGAATTTTAAAAGTCTGCTGCTGTTGCAAAGCCATGGCAGACTAGGTCACTGAGGGCTAAGTTATTCTCCGCAGTGCAAGATCTCCTTCCGTTTTATTAATCATCCTACTCGAAATGCGATTTCAGCAAACCCTGTTCCAGCCCATCCCCACACCACCTCAGTCTTTCTAAGGAGGTAGTTTCGTGATAATGATGGAAAAACGACTAGTTCTAAGACAAGATGGGACAATCGAAGTCTTTCTGATTGCCTGACATTTTTCCATTCTGTGGGTTCTAGTGGATTTATACAACATTCGGCAACTCCCAGCATCCATCAAAACTGCATCATTACCTAAGTTTCAAGAGCTTAATTCAATGTCTAAACTGAAGGAGCTGCTTTTGTTCTAGAAAATGCCCAGTTTCTTAAGCCTATTCTATATAGAAAAATCGGTGTTGGCCAACCTAACAGTTTTGGTCCTTGCTTTTTTGACGCTCAGCTCCCACAGCTACGGGTTTCCCATCCTTTCCCTCACCAAACCCCCACCACAATGCTACCCTATATAGAGATTATTTTCTGTAATTATCACCAACTCCCTAACGTTTCCCTATTCCCTTACCACATTCAGTTTCAAGTTCTATTATTACAATATAAAGTATGTGTACTGGCCTTTCTTTTTAAAGAGTGAAGGATAACCACTTACAGGAATTCAATCTATAGCTTGCAAAGCATCGGAAGGGGAAAAAGGCATGGAAGGGGGGAGATAAAGAAAACTTCAACAACATGATGTGTAGAAACAGAATGCATTTATTATGATTTCAGTTATATTTGAAGAGATTATCTCCCTATTTGGATAAAAAAAATAAATCTAGCTACATAATATTTAAAGGGGCATACTGAAAAAATGATACTAAAAGGTGGAAAGGTAAGGGACAGAAAAATATTTCAAGCAAGTATTACCTAAGAGCAATATCAAAACCAGACAAGAGGGCGCCTGGGTGGCTCAGTCGGTTAAGCGGCCGACTTCAGCTCAGGTCATGATCTCACTGTCCGTGAGTTCGAGTCCCACATCGGGCTCTGTGCTGACAGCTCATCAGTGCCTGGAGCCTGCTTCAGATTCTGTGTCCCCCTCTCTCTCTGCCCTTCCCCTGCTCATGCTCTGTCTCTATGTCTCTCAATATAAATAAACGTTAAAAAAATTAAAAAAAAAAGCCAGACAAGAGATTTTAATGCCAAAAGTCATATCAGCAATAAAGTGTTGATAATTATAACGGGATAATTCATCAAGGGCATGTAATAAGCCTGATCCTGAATGAATCTAACCGCGAAATATATAACCCAGAAAGTTGGATTCTTTTTGATATACCCTGAAAACTCAAAATAAATTATTTTGTTTAGATAGCGATTTCACAGAAACATTCTATTATGAAGATCTCCCCTCAAAAGACTGTACAAGTCCATTTACTTCACAATTTGATATTCCTTTTGTTTTTATGTTTATCGAAGCCATAAATACACATAAAATACCAACCAGTTCCATGAAATTTGTTAATAAAAATAATTACACTCTTTTAGCCAATTCTCTTTGTATTTATTTTCACGTTTTAAATAACATGCTTGAGTTTTTTTAGTTTCGTGATTTTCTACTTACTCCCCTTAAGAAGAATGAGGATTTAGCTCTCTGCCCTCTTCACCATCAACACATATATTCTCCATTTATATCTTACCTTTGGTTAATTCACTATTCAGTATTAGTGTTACTGTGACTACGGATGATATTCAGAGACGAACCACGTAGTAAACCATAGTTACTTTTTCCTTTGCAACCTAACTTTTCCCTCTAGAGTTAAGTGTCTTGTTCTTTTATTTATCTAGCTTTCTATGAACTTACCAATAATGAGACTCCAAATCAGATCATCTCTCACGATGTTCATTCATGCCTGATTTTCTACCAACTTCATCTTCTGTAAGCCGCTCCCAGAGCCTCTGACCTGCACCCATCTGGACTGACTCCCCTCTTGCCAGGAGACAGCTGTCTTCTTGGGAAGGCCCTTCCCCTTTTCCCACATGGAGCTCCTGTTTCCTGAATCCTATGGCTTCCTCTGTTGGTTTACTTCCTTCTGTTAATGCAGTACACCCTTCTGGAGATTCTTCAAGAAAGTTATATAGGAACTTGCATGTCTTAAAAAAAATCCCATTCTAATTCCTTACTGTTCACACATAACCTGTTTTTTACCCCCTTTAGAAGCTTGCAGAATCTTTTCTTTGGTCCATAGTAAACTTTCATGATGTGTCTTTGGGTGGTACTATTTTTACCTGCTGAGCTAGGTACTCGGTAGATGTTTCAATCTAGAATCTTCCGTCCTTCAATTCTAGGAAACTTTTGTGCCTCATTTCATCGATTTTGTCCACTCCAGGGACTTCCTATCATTCAGGTCTTGGACATGCCGAACTAATTCTCTAAACTTTTAATCTTTTCTCTCTTGTTTTCCATCTTCTCAACATTTTTTTCCCCTCTACTTCCCAGGTATTTACCCTAAGTTTACATTAACTTTTTCTTCTACCATGTTTTTAATTTTCCAGAGTTCTTATTTATTCTCTGAATACTCCTTGTTTCAGGGATGCAATATCTTTTCTCTCTGGGAATATCGAGTGATAGGATTTTGCTTGTTCTGTTTCATTTCCTTTTCCCTGCATAGGCGATGTTGTGTTTTGCTCTGTTTTCTGATTATTCTCTCTTTCATGTTAGAGGCCCTCCTTAGATGTCTGGTCATTCATAAGCTGCCTACTTGCATTTAAGGTTAAACTGCCTAGATGTTTTAGGACCTGTATGGGGCTTATTGACCGTGAACTTGAACATTAGGTAATCTGGCTGGGCTTTCTGCTGGGGAACCACTGACTGTCAGTGGAGGAACTACTTTCTTCCTCTTTCTTCCCGGGCTGATAAGATTTCCAGAGACTTTTAATCTCCCCCCTTAGGATAAATGTTTGTGCCAGCATTTTAGGAGCCACGTAAGAGAGAAAGGTTGGAAGTAGGGGGGCAAGGGGGACAAGCTCACCGTTAAATGTGCATATGTTTATTTAATCCCCTTGTTTTTGATGAAGCAGAAACCATAGTCTAGAATTGGGACTGGAGGGTCCTGGGTTTCTCCTGGGAGCTAATTTCCCCACAGAATCCAGTAAAGACCTAGATCCGGAGGGATGGGGACGGGGTGAAAACAGGGGGTATTAATGAAAATATGTAACCCTAGAGTCAACTCCCTGAAATCGTCTCGCTTATCCCCATGTGCCAAATGTCCAGCAGCTAAGCATTTGCTTCCTGTTGAAAATGGCAATGCTCTTCTCTTTCGAAACTGGAGAAATTGTTTGGAGGGCACCAATCCAACAACTGCGGCATTTATGGGTTCGTGGTGTAATAGGCAGTCTCCCACCCTCTCGCTCTAAAACAAAGATTGACAGTTGATCAGCACTGACTATTTACACACAATTGCTGGTCAACTTTTCAGATGTCCCGTTTTTAAATATGAATGGACCACCAGAAATCATCAGAAATTTGAGAACAGTTTATAACCTGAAAAACACGAACGAACAAACATAAAAGTGGGAAATAATCTCAGAGGAAAGAAAAATCATTTGGGGAATAGAAGGGAACTTAAAAAAAATTCTAGTTAGCGTTTAGGAACCAGAAACTTTCTACTATCTTATTTCGCAGCTATGCCATTAGACAGAAGTAGTTATGCTTATCATGAAGATTAGGACGTTGAAGTTCAAAATGAGTATGCCTTGTATTAGTTTATGCTCCCAGCCAGGGACATGGTTGGGATGTGAGTCTTCCTTCATGTTCTGATTCCCTAATGGTCTTTTAGTTGAACCACAGCTGCTTTGGTATTTATAAATTCCACACAGCATATGGTTATATGGAACCATATGAAAATAAGTCTCAAATACATAAAACCACAGAATTCTTACTTGGAGAGCATTTGTCTTTATTTCTATCCCCTTTATGGTATGCTTTTTTTTTTTAATTTATTTTTTAGAGAGAGAGAGAGTGGAGCACGAATGGGGGAGAGGGGCAAAGGGAGAAAGAGAGAATCCTAAGGAGGCTCCACGCTCAGCACAGAGCCCAACATGGAGCTCAATCCCACGACCCTGGGATCAAGACCTGAGCCAAAACCAAGAGTCGAATGCTCAACCAACTGAGCCTCCGGGTAGCGCCCACCCCTGTATGCTATTCTTTTTAAACTAGGCATCTTTTATTGGTAACTTAGAGTCATACTAACATTCATAGCAGGAACAATTTTAAGTTGCAAGTTCTCAAGGAACATATCACGAACGAAGCCCAGAGACAGAGGTATAGCGAAGAGAGGCTAAATTTAGAATTTGAGATTCTCCCGTAATTCTACCACTAGATAGTAAGTAAGCTAAGAAGTCTCTCCCCAGATCTTGCGTGTATTCTTTACTTACATAACAATGGTTAAGGCATGAGTAATGAATACTGTGCAACAGAAATTCAATAAATAAAAGTATGCTGAGCAAATGAATGAATGGATGAAAGTTTCAACTCTGTCCAAAAAAATCATTTCCAAGCAAAGACAAACTTTGACAAAAGGAAAAACACCTATGCTCCCACAATCTATACTACAGATCATAAACACTGATCATTACACATTGCATAAAGTAAATATACGTTCAGTACGTCCAACAAAGTTTAGAACACTTGAAAATGAGTTTAAACATAAGGGTAGTAAGAAAGGCAATACTTTGATTTGGGGTGACTGTTTTTATCATCATTCACGCTGGAAAATAACTTAGCAAAATACCAAAAACAAAAGCCATGCGGGAAATATCCAAGTAACTTTTCACTTTCACAATGTAGACTGTAATGTAAACCTCGGATCAATTCCACAACCAACCCTACCAAGTCACTAAAAGAAACTTGAAATAATCTGCTACTCTATGTCAGGCTTTGGATGAAAATAGGAATTTTTACAAACAGGCTACTTATTCAATAACAAATGCAGTAGCAAATTCTAAACCTAATGTTTTGATTTACTAGCGGAGAAGTGCCCTCGGTAGCCAGAGTAAACCCAGCAGCAAGTGGTAAGGGGTAATATACCGCTGATGTTGGATCCTAACACCATCACTGTTAATACTCAGTGTTCTAAGCACTGGATACAAATAAATTTGCTTAACGGATTGATCGCTTTACGCAGAATATTTTAGGACCTTCACACTCACCAATATGGACAGCAATTCCCCACCGAGGATCTCTTCCTGATTTTTCTCAACAGAATCCATCGCTGTTAGAAAGACTCTATCGCCATTTTTATTTATTTTCTTACAATAAATAATATCTTCGGTCAGTTTCCAAGAAGAAAGGACATTTAAATCAGCCTGCAAAGTCTCATTGTTAGTATAGGTATAATTCCTGTTAGGTACGGAGAAATATTAGGTGAGGCAACGGAGTGACTGAGGCGATGGGTAATTTAGACAGGATGGTCATGATGTTGTGCTGGGCCATTATATGAAGGCAAATACTACGTTGTCCAGGGACTCCTCAGTCCTTTGAGAGAATCGCAGCCCACCTCACAGGAAGACCCAAAAGGAAGGTCTAGTAACAGTCATGGCAGGAAATCCCAGACAGCGATCCTATATCAGGTGACAGCACCACTAGTTTCTGTGGGCCATGCCAATGCCTAAGATGTCCAAAGGGAAAATTCTTCATATTTCCATCCATTTTATTTTATTTTATTTTATTTTTTTACTTCAAACCTAACCCATAGGAAACGGCATTCACTTCAACTTAAAAAGAAACTTTCTCTTTTTCCTCCGTGACTCCGAACACTAGCCACTAATACTGTAAAGTAGGAACACTACTTAAAATCTCAGCTTCCCTGAAGAGTTTATATTTGGCATGCTAGAGAGATTTCCAACACCATTCCTCAAATTCCTCTAAAGACCTCTCCCACTTACAGCAGTATTTGCCCAAGACTTCAATAAGGCCTTTTTCTTCACAAGCTTCAATATGCAAAGTTACTTGGAAATTGTGATGGAAAAAAAAAAAAGCGGTGCAAAAATAATTTTTTAAAAATCTCGTCTATTCTCCTACTCCATCTCCAAAAAAAAAGTATATATAATTACAATCCATCTTTAATTATAAATACACTCTGAGATCATCTCATAAATTTTCCTTAAAAACAATTGACAGAGACGTTGCCTATTAATCGGTAATTACATTTGTTAGGTCACCTCCTTGTCACTTAACCAGTGTGTCCCTTAAGAAAGATGTAGGAAAATAGGGGCACCTGGGTGGCTCAGTCGGTTAAGTGGCTCAGTCGGTTAAGTGTCCAACTTCGGCTCAGGGCATGCTCTCACGGTTCGTGAGTTCGAACCCCAAGTCAGGCTCTGTGCTAATAGCTTAGAACCCGGAGCCTGCTTCAGATTCTGTGTCTCCTTTTCTCTCTGTCTTTCCCCCTACTCATGCTGTCTCTCTCTCTCTCAAGAATAAATACCCATTAAAAAATTTTTTTTAAAGAAAAGGAAAGAAGATAATGAAAGATTTTAAAGAAAGGAAAATAATAATGAGTTATTTCTATGTTCTAGTCACTGTATTAGCTGTATCACAAAAAGTATGTAAGATCTAAGGTTTCATGCCCATGCTACTATTTGTTAGCTCTATGATATTGGGCGTAGTACTCAAATATTCTCGATTTTTTAAAAAAATGTTTATTTATTTTGAGAGAGAGAAAAAGAGAGTGCACATGAGCAGGGAAGAGTTAGAGGGAGAGAGAGAATTTCAAGCAGGCTCCATGCTGTCAGCACAGAGCCCAACCTGGGGCTCAATCCCACGAAGCAGGAGATCATGACCTGAGCTGAAATCAAGAGTCAGATGTTTAACTGACTGAGCCACCCAGACACACCTCAAATACTCTTAATGTTAACATCTTGAGATTGAGATAATAATAGTTACCTTATATGTTTTTTTTTAATGTTTATTTAGTTATTTTTGAGAGAGGGAAGGAGCAGGAGAGAGACAAAGAGGGAGGCAGAGAATCCCAAGCAGGCTAAGTATTGTCAGTGCAAAGCCTGAGGTGGGGCTCAAACTCATGAACCGTGAGATCATGACCGGAGTTGAAGTCAAGAGTTGGACACTCAGCCAACTGAGCCACTCAGGCTCCCCAAGTTACTGTGGGGTTTAAACTAGCTGATGGTTGTAGGGAAAGCTTAGGAACCATAGTTGGCACCTAGCATAAGCTGCCTATAGCTGGCGCCAATCAAACAGAACTGAGGACCAGAACTGTTGCAGGAAAGAAAAGTTGGCCAGGATTCCTGGCAAAAAGCTGAAGAATCAAATTAGTGTTCTCTCAAGAATCCTCAGCCTTGGGCCTGCATCCATTTGAGGAGAAGGTCTGGAGAACTATTCGGGAGAAGCCTGGGGGCAGACTGGTCCTAACACAAAGCCAAAGGTTACGGATGGGACCAGACTGGCCTCCGGAATGCAACATTTGACTCGAGCTGGCACGTAGAAGCAATGGAATAGGGTTTGCTTTAAAAATAAGTAGTGCTACGTGAATTGTTCTTACTCCGCACATACACACATCCTAACACACACAGATACCTGCTCTGCGGCAGAGAGAGATTTAAATGTTGCATGGCTGAGGAGAAGACGGAACAGATGAGTGAGTGAGTATATCAGAGAAAGCAAGGAATATGGTCATAAAACCAGATTAGAGAGGCCATGTAGGGTGATGGCTAAGCATTCAGGCTCTAATATTAGGCAGAATACTCAGTTTCAATTCTTGTCCCCATCACTCACTTTTCAGCACAAACTCAGGTAAGTTAAATAACTGCTATGCACCTAAGTTTCCTCTTGGATTAAAAAGGATAATATTAGTACTCACTTCATAGGATTGTGATAAGAATTTAAAAAGTTAATATACATAAAGCACTTTATATATTATATACGAAGCTATTATATATCTATATAATTTATAACATGTAAAAAGATGTATATTAACTTTACATACATGCCATATATATATATGGCACTAACAACGTGTGTATAAAGAAGATTGCCCAGGACAGAGTAAGCATCAGTTTCCCAATCTGTAAAATGGAAACAATAAAATGTCTTACTCCACAGCTTGTGATAAATATTAAATAAATTATACCTATAAAGTGCTACGCACATAATAAATCAATAAATATTTGGTATTTTTATTAGAACACAAGCGGGTACCAAAAATAATTTTTAACCCAAGGAAAAATATTTCGTAATGGAATAGAACAGAAAATATTGTGAAAAACATTATTCCCATTTTAGTGTTGAATATCTTTACTGGGAAACCATGAGTAACTTGGCATGCTCGTCCACTTTCCACTGTATAAAACACATCTGAATAATTCCATCTCCTAGATCTGTCACAGGCTCTAAGTCACAGATAAAAAATACAGAAGATGAAGAAGACGAAGAAAGAAGAGAGAAAGAAACCACGACTCCAAGAGCAATTTCGAATTAGTCTTCCTCTCAATAGTCACTCACTGACAAAGAAAAAAAAAATGAAACCTAATAACATAAACACCCAAAAATCTATCTGTAAACGTACTTCTAGAAAAACTGACACTTTTAAAATTTGAAAAATGGGCACTCGTAAAGAAATTTATGGCAATACGCCTTCTAAAGGACAAATGCTGCCATAAAATTTCGAACTTAAAGGTCAATTCTCTGAAACCCAGATAAACATAACTCCTGTTTAGTCCACAAAGAAACCCAGAGAGTACAGAATCAAGGGAATCAAGAAATTTCGAGGCGGCTGTAGTCAATAGTGTGCTAGCTGCTGAAAAGCTAATAAGGCACCACCTGGGAAGTGTCCATGAGGTTTAGCAGCGGGGATATACTTGGTGATCGTAACAAGATCATTGTATGGAGTGGCTAGGATTGTGGAAAATACTAAATAAATCAGCGCAAGCTGGGAAATGATTTTTATAGAGAGAGGAACAAAAGACTAAGCGTGAGTCACTAACTCTGAGTTAGAGTAAGTTTCCCTAACTTGGGAGATATTTGAACTGGGTTGTTTGTTTGTTTTTTTTTCAGATTATAATTTTTGTTCTAATAGCGGTAAATAAAGCAAACGGAACTGGGGATTTATTCCACAAAGCCTATTATTACTGGGTCATCCTTTGACCCAAAGTGAATAGAATAATTTTAACCTTTCCACCGAAAAATGTTAAAGCACAAAAATTTAAGATGATATATATGAAAGTTTAAACTGAATGATGTTTTCCTGAATTTTATTAGAATACTTCTGTACCAAAAAAAAAAAAAAAAAAAGAATACTTCTGTGGTAAGAGAGTCTCAGCTACTGGGTGCCTGGCTAGCTCAGTTGGTGAAGCATGCAACTCTTGATCTTGGGGTTGTGAGTTTGAGCCCTACACTGGGTGCAGAGATGATTTATAAAAATAAAATCTTTAAAAAAACAAAAACAAAAGAGATTCTCACTAGCAATGGAAGGAAGATTTAACATCTTTTTGTAAGTTTATTTTGTTTGTTGGCTTTGGTTTTGTTTTTTTTTTTTTTTTTTGAGAGAGAGACGGTGAGAATATGCATGAGTGGAGGAGGAGCAGAGGGTGAGAGAGAGAGAGTCTTAAACAGGCTCCATGTCCAGCCTGGAGCCCGACTTGGGGCTCAGTCTCACAAAGATGAGATCATGACCTGAGTCAAAATCAAGGGTCAGACACTTAACCAACGGATCTACCTAGGTGCCCCAAGATCTTTTTTGAAGATGTGATGCACGTACCGGTTTCCATCCCAAAGGATAATGCAGACAAGTGTTTAAGAAACCACCTATAAGTTCTTCTGACCAGCTATGGATGACCGGTAATACCATTTATCTAACCATCTAGTCAGCACTGTCGAATAGAAATATAATGTGAGTCATCACGTATCGGAATGGCTAAAACCAAAACCATAAGTAAGAACAGGTGAGGATATGGAGAAAAAGGAATCCTTGTGTACTGTCGATGGAAATGCAACCGGTGCAGCCACTGTGGAAAATAGCATGGAGGTTCCTCAAAAAATTAAAAACAGAACTATCCTATGATCCAATAATCTCACTACTTGGTATACCCAAAGAATACAAAAAACACGAATTCAGAGTGATATATGCATCCCCATGTTTACTGCAGCATTATTTACAATAGCCAAACTGGGCAAGCAGCCCGAGTGTCCGTCGAGAGATGAATGGAGAAAAAAAATCTGGTATACATATAAAATGGAATATTATTCAGCCATAAAAGGGAATGAAATCTTGCCATTTGCAACAATAGGGATGGATCTAGAAAGTATAATGCTAACTGAAATAAGCCAGTCAGAGAAAAACAAATACCGTATGATTTCACTCACATACGGAATGAAAAAAAACAAAACAAATGAACAAAGAAAAAAAAAAGACCAAAAAAAAAAAAACAAAACAAAAACAGACTCTTAACTGTGAGCTCTCTAACTGTTGTTGGAGAACAGATGGTTACCAGAGGGGAACTGGGTGGTAGAGAATAAAACAGGCGAAGGGGATTAGGGGTGTACTTGCCTCAGTGGGCACCGAGTAAGGTATGGGACTGCTGGCTTACTATACTGTACACCTGAAACTACTCAACTGCACCGGAATTAAATTTTTATAAATGTTATAAACAAATAAATAATTCTTAAGGTTTTTTTTTTTAGTATTTATTTATTTTTGAGACAGGGAGAGACAGAGTATGAGTGGGGGAGGGGAAGAGAGAGACAGGGAGACATAGACTCTGAAGCAGGCTCCCGGCTCTGAGCTGTCAGCACAGAGCCCAATGTTGGGCTCAAAGTCACGAACCGCGAGATCATGACCTGAGCCCAAGTTGGACGCTTAACTGACTGAGCCACCCAGGTGCCCCAATAAATAAATAATTCTTAAAAAAATAAATACAAAAGTAAAAGGAAAGAAATGTAATTAATTTTAATATTTTCTATTTAATCTAACATCCTAAATGCTATTTCAGCATGTAATCCATATAAAAATTACTGCTAAGACATTTCACATTCTTTTCTCAACGAAATCTTTGAAATCCAGGTGTATTTTACATTTCCAACACATCTTAATTTGTACTAGTCTCATTTCAAGTGCTCATTAGTTACTTATGGCTAGCGGTTGCTATATTGAACACTACAGGTTTAGAATCCAGATTCCCTGCAAACACGAATATGAGTTTTCTCGTTCACAGATGTAATTTTAGCATCCAGGAGAGTTTCTGGCACAAAATGAGCCCTCCGTGAATATTTGTTGAATGAATGAACAAACGAATGAATTAATCCCCGGGTTTTATATACATATATGCCAAAAAATTCCTATGACACAGATGAAATTTTAATTACATGAGGAGAACTATTAAGAGAAGCATGTAATTATATTAAATTCTAGTCCGGGCAATAGTTTGGCAGTGTAGAGTTAGTCAATACAAATTCTTAAATAAGTGCATACTTTCAAATACACTATAAACATGTTTTACTATCAATAGGGCACATTCTTCTATAACTGCATTAAACATGATTTTCTTAAACGTTTAGTAAATTAAAATGCTGTCACACTCCTCTAGTAAAATCAAATAAATTATAGCTTTTCTACCTGGAATGAATGAGCTGCACAGTCGTCAAATACACACAACTCTTACCTATTCCACTAGTTCTGCAAAGAAATGGTTTTTGGCTTAATGTCCAATTCACTATAAAATTGGCAAAAGAATATGTCAACAATAGCTTTAAAGCCCTGACAAAACCTTCTTTAGCTTTAAAATGTTTACCCCCAAAAGTACTGAGATTATTTCACGTCAATGCAATACGCCCCAAGCAGGTGATGTTTCGTCACAAAGGTTGGAGAGCAAAGCTTACCTTCTCAGCTAAAAGCTCTCTTATCTTGCTTGCTTGAACTCTAAATTTCATGAGCTGGGACTCCAGAGCCACACATCGTTCTTTCCAATCTACTGGCCCTTCTGTCTCAGGAAGCTCCGCCATATTTATTCTAGAAAAGAAAGCATCAAACGGCACGTAACCCATTAGCGTTCAGGATAATTCATTACATCATCCTGTGGACACATTCTCATATTAGCCACATACGAATTTTTGAATTCTAAGACAAATTCCAGAACTGGCTACATAGCTCATGGAAAAAACTTAGTGGGAGACAGAGGTCAAGGTTGGAAGCCCAATGTGCTATTCGACCTTTATATATAACATATCCTCTCCATGTCTCAGATTACCCAATCTAAAAAAAGCAGGACACTGACAGTAACAAACTGTTGTTCTTCACGAGTATGTTGCGAGGAACAAATTAAATACTGCTATTTTTAATAGCACTTTGGACAGTATAATAGCACCATCTGAACACAGAGTACTAGTATTATTTTAGCTCTGCTCCGTAGATAAAACATTGTTTTAATCTTCTAGCTCATAATTTTACCACCCTCCTAAAGTTACAGAATTATCACAATTTGATTCAATTAGAGCATGACAGAATAACCTACGAAACTTCATTACAATTTATAAGTTAGATTTACATTATAACTTACATTATAAGTTATTTAATTTATAAGTTAGATTTACATTACAATTATTACTTATCATCATCCTAAATTTGTTTAGATCCAAAATCTCTTATAAGCCAAAAATCCTTTGGCATATTTAACCAGGCAAAGTATTATGACCTTGGTCACATTTGTATTAGGTTTTCTTTGGTCCAAGAAGAGAAAAGATATAAATATGAATTTGGGCTCGCCTACATTAAGTAAATCTGGAGTCAGTGTTCCCCATAATATTAGCTTTCCTTTTGGGGGAGATTAATCCCAGGGAGAAGCACTGAAAGGTGGAGGCCAGTAGGCAGGGGAACTGGTTTGGAAATTGTGAAGTGCAAAAAAAAAACGATTCATTTTTTTCCGGTTCTGAGATTCACACACGTTGTTTTAAATGTTGATGTTTCATCAGGCCATTTGAATAAATGGCTTGATGATATATTTCTGAATCGCCCTTGTAATGAACAGAAAAAATTTCTATTAAGAACGGATATCCTCAAGGAGCCAAGCCCTGGTCTCGGCATACACGTGACAGCAAAACTCTCAGAACCGCAGGATCGATCTGCAGTTGAAGTGTACTATCCTTTTGTTTTCTAAAAATATATGTCCCTCACATATTATCCAAGTTGATTCTCTCGCTATTTAGTGTAATATAACCCTTCCTAAACCTATGCCAGTTTTTAAAAACTCCATGTTGCTAAAAACCCACAGAAGATTATTTTCCTAGTATAAATATTGTTTTATGCTTAAACCAATTTTCATATTAATACAGACATTATCATTCAGTAATTTAGAAATAAATAAAAGCAGAGCGGCTCTACAAAGGCTACAACTTATTAAGAGCACCCCGACCATCTCAAAGCCTCCAGATGATCCAGAGTTCTAGCCACAATTTAAGGGAAACTTAGAATTGTAAAACTGGAAATCAATCTCTTTTTATTTCTTTGTTTTTATAGAAGCCTCACACCAGTGTTTTCTGTTTTTTCCTAAGGATATCAGCCTTGGTAATGACATTTATCATCACCCACATGAGCAGGAGTAGACAATGCACTTTGTCAGTCACATGCTTTTTTTCCATTCTGCTACTTCAGTACTTTTCTCCTTAGCTTTAGAATGGACAAGGAAAAAAAAAATATGGACTAAATATTAGAAAATAAAAAGCTGTCCTGAAACAGACACTGTTATGTCTTGAATCACTTGTATCTTTGCAGAGAAATGTAGAAACATTGTTAGGCAAGAAGAGTCTAATTCATGCTGGTGAGTTTCGCTCTACAATTAAAAAACCTTGTGTATGTTCTTACTGAAAACTTCTACAGTTTTAAGAATAGCATAAACGCAACAAAAAAAAATAACATAAAGGCAGATATTTTTCAACAGGTAAAAAGGAATCAATACAGTGAACCATATTAATAAAATAACAGACCAAAACTATACGATCATTTCAATCAATGGAGGAAAAATATCTTTCAATCAATGGTGGAAAAAATATCTGACAAAATTCAACACCCTTTCATAATAAAACATTCAATAAGCTAGCAATAGAAGGGAACTTCTTTCGTCGATAAAAAGCACCTAGGAAAAGCCCACAGCTAACATCATACGTAATGATAAATGACTGACCTGCGAAAGACCAGAAATAATACAAGGATGTCTGCTTTGCCACTTCTGTTCAACACTGTACTAGAGGTTCTAGCCAGGGCCAGAAAATAAAATAAAAAGAATCCAGTTTGAAAACTAAATCTAGGCACGCCTGGGTGGCTCAGATGGTTCAGCATCCAACTCTTGGTTTCAGCTCGGCTTACAATCTCTCAGTTTGTGAGTTGGAGCCCTGCATCGGGCTCCGTGCTGATGGCATGGAGTTGCTTGGGATTCTCTCTCTCTCCCTTTCTCTCTGCCCCTCCCCTACTCATGCTCTCTTTCTCTCGAAATAAATAAAGTTAAAAAGAAAAAAAAAAGAAAACCAAATCTCTATTTTCAAATGTCATGATATTGTACACAGAAAATTCTAAGGAATTCACAAAATACCTATTAGAGCTACTTGAGTTCAGCAAGGTTTCAAGAAACCAGATCAATATACAATCAATCGTATCAATTGTTTTTCTATGCATTAGCAAAAAAAAAATCCAAAAATGAAATCAAGAGTATAATTCCATGTACAATAGCATGAAAAGAACTAAATACTTAGGAATAAATTTAAAAAAAGAACTATGAAACTTGCACTCTGAAAACCACAAAACAACACGGAGAGAAATTAAATCTAAATAAATGAAAGACATCCCATGTTCATGGATCAGTATTGCAAGATACCAATACTTGCAAACGGACACATGCATTCAATTCAATCCCTCTCAAAATTCCAACTGCATTTTTGGGCAAAAAATGGCAAGCTGATCTTAAGTTCATATGGAAATTCAAGGGATCCAGAATAGCCAAAAAAATCTTGGGAAGTTGTAGGACTCATATGTCTCAATTTCAAAAATTACTACAAAGTTACCATAGTCAAAACTGTATGATATTGCCATAAAGATGGACATGTGATCAGTGGACTAAACTTAAAGAGTCCAGAAATAAAACCTCAAATATATAGTCAATTGATTTTTTTTTTAATTTGAAAGTAAGAGAGAATGTGAGTGGGAGAAAGGGGCAGAAGAAGAGAGAGAGAGAGAATGAGGGGGGGGGAGAGAGAGAATCCTAAGGAGGCTCTACACTCAGCAGGGAGCCTGGTGCAGGGCTTGATTCTACAACCCTGGGATCATGACCTGAGCCAAAATCAAGAGTCAGATGTTCAAAACCAACTAAGCCACCCAGGTACCCCTGGAGTCATTGATTTTTGACAAGGGTGCCAAAATCATTCAATGGGGAAAGAAGAGTCTTTTCAACAATGGTGCTAGACAACTGGGTATCCACAAGCAAAAGAATGAATTTGGACCCCTCCATCACAACATATACCAAAAGTAACTCAACATGGATCAAAGACCTAAATCTAAGAGCCAATGCTCTAAAACTCTTAGAACAAAAGACAGGCATAAATCTTTGTGGTCTTAAATTAGGCAACAGTTTCTTCTAGTTGACATCTAAAACACGAGTAATCAAAAAGACATTAGATAAATTGGACTTAATCAAACTTAAAAACTTTTATTTCAAAGGACACCATCAAGAAAGTGAAAAGATAAGCCACAAAAGGAAGAAAAATATTTGCAAATCATGTATCTCAGCGACTTTTACCCAGAATATATAAAGAACTCTTACAACTCAACAATAAAAAACAAAACAATTAAAAAGTAGGCAAAGGATCCAAACACCCCCTTCTCTAAAGATATACAAATGGCCAAAAAGCACATGAAAAGATGTTGAACATCATTAGCTATAAGGGAAAATGCAAATTAAAATCATGACAACCTCTGCACACCAAATAGGATGGTTATAATAATAAAGCCATAATAACAAGTGTGGGAGAGGATGTGGAGAAATTGGAACCCTCATACTTTGCTATTGGGAATGTAAAAATGCTTTGGAAAATGTAGCTGCTTTGGAAAATAGTTTAACAGTTCCTCAAAAGTTTTACCATAAAGATACCATATGATCCAGCAAGTTCAATGCTAACTATATACCCAAGAGAACTGAATAGATAAGTTCACACCGAAACTTGTACACAAATGTTCACAGCAGCATTATTCAAATAGCCAAAAAGTGGAAACAATCCAAGTGTCCATCATCAGATAAATGGATAAACAAAATGTGGTCTATCTGTAAAACAGAATATTACACAGCCACAAAAAAGGGACTAACGTACTAATACATGCTGTGACAATTATCCAGATGCCAAGTGAAAGAAGCCTGACATAAAAGGCCACATATTATATAATCCCATATACACAAAACAGGTAAATCCAAAGCGACATAAAGTAAGTTAGTGGTGGCCACATATTATATAATCCCATATACACAAAACAGGTAAATCCAAAGCGACATAAAGTAAGTTAGTGGTCGCCAAAAACTGTGAAGAGACGGCAATGGCAATCAACAGCTAACGAGTTTGGGGTTTCTTTTTTGAATGATCAAAATTATTCTGGAATTAGTGCCGATAGTCGCACAACCTTGTGAATATACTAAAAGTCACTGATACGTACACTTTCAAGGTGTACATTTCATGGTTCGCAAATTAAACTTCAATTTTAAAAAGAGCAGTTACTTACAAATGAGTAAAGAAAAATAACAGTTCGATAGACCTGTGGAATCACTACGTTGTACACCTGAAACTAATGTAACATTGTGTCGACCTTATCCAAATAAAAACCAATAAAATTTTTAAAAAGAAGTAATGCAGATACAAATATTCTTATCATACATTTATTTGCACGGTTGTCCCCTGTACATTTGTTGTCTTTTAAAACTTGTTTGTGATATACGCAAAGAGAAAATTTTACTTCAATATGTGGTAAAGTGTAAAATCATTTTTTCATGCAATCTGAGTTTTGTTTTAGACTTTAGAAAGACCTTCCCCACTCCAAATTAAAGAATAAAAACGATTTTTTAAAAAAGTAACAGGGGCGCCTGGGTGCCTCAGTCGGTTGAGCGGCCGACTTCAGCTCAGGTCATGATCTCACAGTCTGTGAGTTCGAGCCCCACATCGGGCTCTGTGCTGATGGCTCATGAGAGCCTGCAGCCTGCTTCAGATTCTGTGTCTCCCTCTCTCTCTCCCCTTCCCCTGCTCACACTCTGTCTCTATGTCTCTCAAAAAATAAATAAACGTTAAAAAAAAATTAAAGAAGTTAACAGTTTGTGGGGATGTATATGAGCTCAACATTTACAGATTTAATGATCTATTGTTTGTAGTTATCCCTGCCAAGAATTCCACTATTAACTCACATAATTTAGAGGTAAATGTTAACCTCAAATATGGCAAGCTCATACATATATCTTACCAAGACTACTTTGCCATGAAAATGACATAATAAATAAATTCCAAGTTAAACATACCTATTCATATCTTTAGTTATGCTAATTACGTATTTTACAATAAAGTAGCAGAAACTTAATAATATTATTGAATTGGCGTCTAATGTCTACATTCCCTACTAATAGGATCATAATTTTAAAAAATTCAAAACTACAGATTGGCTGACGAATGGTCCACCGAGAGGCCTAGACACCTGATTTCCTCATTTCATTCTGTAATTTCAGTTAGTATAAAGTAACTGTTGTGTTCATGCACCTTCTTGAGCAAAGAGTCTAACTTTGAACAACACCCACTATTCTTTTCCGTTACCATTGATGTTACCGAACTGTACAGCTTTGGGAATTATAAAACCATTGGCTAATTAAATAACATTTCTAGATTTTGAATTTTAAAGTAACCTATCTTCACTGCAGAGCACGGGAAAAAAGTCTTGATTTTCCAAATACCCCCTCGCCAAGACTTTTGGAAATATTTACTGACACAAAATAAACTGTTTACAATTATGGAGTGAATGCTCTTTTCTCCGAACCTCTGACTTCCTGTTTCTCTTCCAAATCCCAAAAGAGAAAGAAAAAAAGAAAAGGAAGAATTCATCTATGTAGGCTTATCCTGATGGAGCTCAGGGCTAGCCACACGCATTCTTTAATTAAGGGACGGCTCTTAAGGGAAGGCTTAACTTGGCCAGGTAACTGTATTTCTTTTCCAAAGCAGAAAGGATGTCTTTCTTGAGCACACTGAGGCATGCCTTGTTTAAGAAGCCTCCTGACCACCAACCAGCCCACTTGGGCTACGCCTGCCCTTCGGCGGCCCTGCCAGGAGCAGCCGTGCTCCCCAGCCCACAGCTCCTCGGGGACACACGCGGCGGGGCGGTCGAGGCTCGAGACAGGCATTTCACAAACAGAGCAGTGACCTGCAGGTAGCACAGCTCCAGAGCCTGGACGCGTAAATCATTCAACTTGCTCTTTTCACAGAGTTTCGCACATCAAAATCGAGGACTCCAGTGATCCGTCTTTTAAAAAGTGGTCTAATAACTTCAGGGCAAGCGCCGTGTCGTAGGAGGTCACCTAAGGGCACTTTGACATCCCGGCAACTCGAGGGGGAGAAAATGGTTCTTTCAACTTTGGAGAAGTTTCACCCAAGAGATCACAGCGCGGCTCCCAGGAAGCCGAGGCCGAGCCGCAGCATCTCCGGCTGCACGGGCCACCAGGCGCGGGGACGCGGGGCTGCCGGCTGCGCCCCCCTCAGGACCGCCCCCGTTGCGCCACACACCCGGCCCCGCGTTTTCAAACAAAATGTCACGAGAGACCTGGGGGCGAGGAGCCGCCGGCCACCGCCCCCGGCCGAGACCCCAGCCCAGGAGGCAGCAAGGGGGGTGACGCCAAGTGCCGGGGCTGCGGCGGGAGGCGCGGGGGCGAGTCCGCTCCATCCTGCCCCGGCCGGCTCTGTCGCCCTGGTCCCCGCCCGCCGGCTCCGCCCGCCGCCCCCAACCTCTGCCCCGCAAGCCCTCCGGGACGGCGCGCTCTCGAGGGGGCGGGGATCCCGGGCATCCGAGCTGTTGGGATTGCCCCTCAGCTCCGGGCCCTCTCTCTGCCTACCTCTGCTGCGGGACCCCGGCTGCAGCGCCCGAGGTCCTGGCCACGCCTGGCGCGGGGCTCCCGGGGCTCTCCGCGGGTGCCCACCTCGCTCCGAGCCCGGGGAGGGCTGAGGCAGGGCACCGCCTTCTCCCAGGACTGGAGGCCGGAGTAGCCAATCGGATGCGCAGCCGGCCGCCTGACGTCACTGGAGGGCGTGGCTATGACTTTGACTCCTCCTAGGCCCCACCTCCGGAGGGAGTTCTGTCCTTTACCGTCTGCCCCTAGCTTTCGCCATACCTACTGCTCGGAGGTTGTCGTAGCGGTCACCTCCTTTCCGTTCTCCCTGCCTCCGCTCAGCACCCACCTGTTTGGTCTCCCAGCCTGAAGTCTCTCCTCTTGCCAATCCCTCCTTCACCCTCTTGCCAGGTTGACTGTCCTCAAGTGCACTTTTGAAGTACACTCTGCCAAAGACCTTCATTGACTTTCTTCTGCTTAAATTATCAACAACGGACTCCCCAGGCCAGTATTCGAGGCCTACAACCTACTTTTTTAGTTTTTTTTTTCACAACCGCCCTTCACACCAGAGTCTGGCTGTGCACTTCTCCACCCCAGGGAAGTCCATTTGGAAAGTTCACCTACTATATCCTACGCCCCCTTTAAAAGTTCTAACTGGGGGCGCCTGGGTGGCTCAGTCGGTAAAGCGGCTGACTTCAGCTCCGGTCATGATCTCTCATGGTCTGTGAGTTGAGCTCCACCTCAGGCTCTATGCAGATGGCTCAGAGCCTGGAGCCTGCTTCAGATTCTGTACCTCCCTCTCTCTCTGCCCTTCCCCTGCTCACGCTCTGTCTCTATGTCTCTCAAAAATAAACGTTAAAAAAAAAAAAGTTCTAACTGTTCTCTAAGACGCAGCTCAGATTATCTTCTCCATATAACATACATGCCTGTTACTCCTCCTAGCAATAATCTCTTCTCTAGTTTCTGTTCCCTCAGCATTTAGGTTTTTACTCTCCTTGGCACTTAGCTCATGGTGCCTTACATACTGCTCCTTATCTCTCCATTAGACTGTGAGCTCTTTTGAAACCAGGGATTCGTTTTATTTTCACAGCGTCCTCGGCACCCGACACGGAGCACTGGGTAAGTAGATGAGTGATCATTTTAATCTAATTGGATTTTTACATCCCCAAAATGGGGTCTGGCAAGGACCATCTCAAGGGGAAAAATTAGAATACTAAGTATCATGAGTAATCCTTCTGCCGGTCATAAAGCTAGGTGAGACAAATTACTTTCTTTGGTTCACAGCTGGCCAATAAAGAGTGTGAGAAGGCTTTTTCCATTACCATCTTTTTTTTTTTTTAAGCTTGTCTCACCGTATATAGAAAACGCCTAAGAGATAAAGATTTACGAAGTTCCTTAGAGGGAAAGCAATAAGGGAGTACAACTAAAAGGCCAGTGAGCAGGGATCAAGCTTCCATATTTCTTCCAGATGAGCGCTAGTTTTGGACAGGATCCCAGACTACCCCCACACATCAAATTCCTTTTGCCTTCTGTGGGAGCCGGTGATGCCTATCATATGAAAAATTGTCTCCAAACAGCTCTGGCAAACAAACAGGCTGGGCTGGGCTCATTTTACAGAGCACGCAGGAGTTAAATAAACAGAGTTTAAGTAACTCGCATAATTTAACGCAGCGAGTCAGTAGAGACCAAAAAACTAAGTGCAGGAGAAAGAATGCCAAAATAGAATCACTTCCGTTTGTGAGTCAGAATACTAAACAGACTAAGGGAGCTGGGTGAATAAAGTCACTCATGAAAAGAAGCTTTCTACACACGGCTGCCACCCTTGGAAATCTCAGCCAACGTTTACTCGCCGTCACCTTTTTCGAGAAACAGGACAGGCCGAATTTGTTTGGCAATGGTGAATACAGTGGAATGGAATCCTGGGTCTGGCTGTGCTAAGAAAAATACGTGGTACAATGGAATATTATTTAGCAATAAAAAGAAATGAGGTATTTGTAAAGGCTACAATATAGATAATTTGGAAAATGTTATGCTAGGGCGCCTGGGTGGCTCAGTCGGTTGAGCGTTGAACTCTTGATTGTGGCTCAGGTCATGATCCCAGAGTCGTGGGATCGAGCCCCTCCCTGGGCTCTGTGTTGGACGTGGAATTCGAGATTTTCTCTCTCTCCCTCTCCCTGCCCCTGTCCCCTGCTCACACGCACACTCTCTCTCTGAAATAAAAAAATAAAAAAAAGAAAATATTATGCTAAGTGAAAGAAGCCAGTCACCAGAGGTCACATTGTAGATGACCTTATTTACATGAAGTGTCCAGAATTGACAAATTTATAGAGTCAGGAAGTGGATTAGTGGTTGTGAGGGGCTGGGGAGGATGGGAGTGATGGCGGAGGGCAGAAGGGTTTCTTTGGGGAGATGAAAACATTTTAAAATTGGTGGTGACGATTGTACAACTCTATGAATATGCTAGAGGCCATTGACAGGTAGTTTCAATGAGTGAATCGTATGCTATGTGAATTAAATCTCGATACAGCTGTTCTGTAAAAGAAAAATGCGTATTGAATTTTGTGGTTTTTAAATTAAGTAGCGGCAGTTGGAATACATCTCTGACCAGCCTTCCTGAATGTTCACAGCATTCTGTACCTTTGCTTCATAATATTTACCTCATTGTAATATTATATTTATTTGTGATTCTGTGATTGCCTGTTTCCCCCTACTGAACTGTAATGAGAACAGAAACTGTGGGTTTCCTCATTTTTTAAAAATATTTATTTATTTTTGAGAAAGAGAGACAGAGCATGAGTGGGGGAGGGGCAGAGAGAGAGAGGGAGACACAGAATCCAAAGCAGGCTTCGGGCTCTCAGCTGTCAGCACAGAGCCCGATGAAGGGCTCGAACTCGTGAGCCGCGAGATCATGACCTGAGCCGAAGTCTGAGGCTTAACTGACTGAACCACCAGGCGTCCCTGGCTTTCATCTTTAATATAGATCCAGCATCTAGCGGATGGCATATAGTAGGTGCACAATAAATACCTGTTAAATGAAAGAACAAAGGTGGTTATTAAGTCCTTATACTATCCCAGGCACCAGACTAGATTCTGTGGAATACAAAGATGAGCAAAATAAACACGGTGTCTGTCTATCATAGAGTTGTGGTCTAGAGGGAGAGATGTGCATTCATTAAATATTCACACAAATAAATATATAATTAGAAATTGCATTCAGTGTTCTAGAGGAAAAGCACAAAATGCTCTGCGGCTGAATAATGAGGGTATATGGGCTGGTCTTAGGAGTCAGGAGGGCCTTCTTTGAGAAAATGACAGTTGAGCTGAGGCCTGAAGGAGCTAGCCAGGCAAAAACAAAAGGATAATGGGAAAAGCACCCCAGATTGTGGGAAGCATGGGTACCAGGCCCTGGGGTGAGGAGGAGCCTGAGACATTGGAGGGACCTGATGGAGGCCAGAGAGGCAGAAACACAGTAAGGCACAGTGAGCAAGGGGAGAGGGAGAGGAGAGGAGAGGAGAGGCTACGGAAGAAAGAAGACCAGACCACCTGGAGCCTCAGAGAACAGGGCTTCTCCAACTTTAATGTCGGTCTTGTTAAAGTGCGGATTCAGACGCCAGTAGGTCTGGGATGGGAACCAAGATTCTGCCTTTCTGACAAGCTCCGGGGACACGCTTTGAGTAGCACGGCTGTGACTACGATTATTCTAGAAGCACTGGGAGTCCACCGAAGTGTCTTAAACAGGGACGTGACAAGATGGGATGTGACAGGAGTATGGGGGTCGACTAGAAAAAACACAAGTAGATTCAACGCGACCAGACGGGGAACTATTTCAGCCATTCTGGTGAGAAAAGGGGGCCGCTGGGTAGCGGAGGCTTCGGAAAACTGTGGTGAGTGACCACAGGTGTGCTTGAGGAAGCTCTATCCAGTGTGCGGCAAGAAGAGCGAGGAGAGGGCGGAACGATTAGGAGCTAAGGGAGTACTTCAGTGAAGATCCGAACAAGGCGCTCAGGGCGAGAATGAAGTGGAGGCCATGGCAGAATTGAAAGGTTCTGGGTGGAAGAGACAAAAATAGTAGACAGGTGACGCAATGCCCCTAGCGTTCCTCCAAGTGCTTTAGCAAATGTAAACTCGCGACTATTTTGTAATAGGGAGTTATTATTCCCATTGACAGATGGGACAGCTGAGGCGCCGAGGTTAAATCACTGTCCTAAGGTTACACTGATTTTATGTAATGGAACTGGGAATTCTGGGTTGACAGTAACCACTGCTCTATACCGCATCTCAACTTCTTTCAAGACATTGAATCTACAAGGTCTAACAATTGATTTGAAGGTTGGGAACATGATGGTCTGGGAGGCTTTTGTGTCACTGGGAAATGGTGGTGCCATAGCCAAAGTAGAGAAGCAAGGAGGGAGGAGTTAGTTACCAGGAAGAATAAGATTTGGCTTAGATGTGCCAGGCGCAACCTGAGATGCTAGTGGAACAGCCAGCAGGACAGCCAGCAGGAAATTAGTCAGGCTGCGTTGGGGAGAAAGGTCTGGGTTTGGGTATACGTGTCAAGGTAATCTGCATAGAGGGAGATTCTTGTGAATTTCAGGATGGTTGCTGAACACGCGGCCATTTTTGGCATACTGGGAGCAGGAACAGAGAGGTTGGAAGGAGCAGGGATAAGGGAGCTGAGTAAATACTTGGGAAGAAAGGTCTGGCTCTTTAATTCGATCACACATAAAATCTAAAAGAGGGAGGAGACACTGACTGCCCCCCCCCCCCCCATCTAGAAAGAGCATGTGGCTGCTGGGGTAAAGAGAGTGGAACCCCCAGTTCAGAAACTAGAATTCTCAGCACCTGGCAAAATATATTAAAGACAAGCGGAAGAGGTTTGGGAAAAAGAAAGTAGGCAGGAATAAGTTCTCACCTGCTGACTGGGATACAAGCCTGGAGTATGGGCGTGGACACTCCAAGCTGTTTATCTGCAACCCGGAAAACCAGCAAATTCTGGGCACCAAAGAACCCGGCCTTCCTGGTGGAGATGGATAAGGGAGATGGCCGGGCTGGCGGTGTGTTCCCGGCCCCCAAGTGGTGATGGCTGCTCAATCCTTTGGGTCTGCAGTGAAGGCAGGGCCCTCTTCAACCTCACTTCACCTTGCCAGGTGAGCCGGACCCCCTCTATCATAGACTGGTGTGGGGAGAAGCTCACAGGTGGATCCGGGTCAAGGCTAAGACTAGTGGAGGTAAGAATTTAATGGGTATCAGTAAGATCACAGAGAAAGAACAGGTGTGGACAGAGGAAAAGGAAAATGCTGGGCAGAGCTGTGCGGATCACTTATTTTAAAGGGCGACTGAAGGGAAGAGAAGAACCATTGAAGCAGAGTGAGGGGTAGTCGGCCACGGCTTGGTCAGGACCCATGAAGCTAAAAACAAAGACACCACACGTGAGGGTCACACGGGAAGACTGTGACCCAGAGAGTATAAGGGGTG
The DNA here is from genome assembly GCA_030068075.1 of Paguma larvata. NCBI lineage: Eukaryota > Metazoa > Chordata > Mammalia > Carnivora > Viverridae > Paguma > Paguma larvata. Next base: position 74,479,006 of record CM057836.1, read on the forward strand.
CTTGGGTGCCTCAGTCCGTTAAATGTCCGACTTCAGCTCCGGTCGTGATCTCATAGTTTGTGAGTTCAAGTCCCACATTGGGCCTTTGGGCTCTGTGCTGACAGCTCAGAGCCTGGAGCCTGCTTCAGATTTTGAGTCTCCCTCTCTCTCTGCCCCTCCCCTACTCATGCTCTGTCTCTCTCTTTCAAAAATAAACAAACATTAAAGAAATTAAGTCATCTTAAAAAAAAAAAAGCATTAAATGTGAACCGATGATTTATTTATTCTGTTTGGGGTCAGTACCTACCAGGCAGTGGCAGCCATTCTGGTATAGATCCGTATCACAGCCAGTAACTAAAAATCTTCCCTCTCTTTGTATTGCACAAAGGGTCAGCTCAAGCCGGAGGTAAAGGAACAAAAAAACACAGCAAAACTGACCACGACGTCCCCTGACACTGACAATTAGGGAAAAGACATTATAAGGACATTATTGTGTGCTGGGTAATAATTGTAAAATGAAAAAGGATCCTCGGGGCATTTAGGTGGCTCAGTCGGTGGAGCATCTGACTTGGGCTCAGGTCACGATCTCACAGTTCGTGGGTTCGAGCCTCGTGTCCAGCTCTGGGCTGACAGCTCAGAGCCTGGAGTCTGTTTCCAAGTCTGTGTGTCCTCTCTCTCTCTCTCTGCTCCTCCCCTGCTCACATTCTGTCTCTCTCTCTCTCTCTCTCAAAAAGAAAATAAACATTAAAAAAAAATAAACAAGGGAAGGAAATTTTCTCTTAAAAAAAAAAAAAGGATCCTCAGAAGACTGGGAAAAGCAGAGGTGAACAGGATGGTAGCAAGCAGAGAATACTTAGTGAGAAGGTGGGGCTTGGACTGGGGAAAGATCTGGTGAATCAGAAGGAACGAGTTACCTCAATGGTGGGGTGGGGGTGGCTGAACCGCTTGAGCCCAGGAGGCAGTGATCTGTATACAAATGAATAAATGACTGAATGAGTGAAGGTGGTATCCGTGAGGTAGATTAGACCATCCTGCCGAGCCGGAAGGAAAGAGGTTTGGCATCGGTTTACAGTCCAGTCCTAACAAGTGACATTGAGGTGTTGAGGAGCGACACCTGCCACAACATTACCCAAAGGGTGTGTATCAGGCTTCTTCTGTCATTGCCTATGGGATAGGGGTACAGCATGGATGTTTCAAAAACATCCATCGAAGAGGTATGTGACTGCCGCTGAGCTGAATCAAGGCCAATGCTGGTACACACAAGCTGTTGTAAACTTGCCCGCAGCATTTATTTGAAGGATAGCAGATACACAATCCGGAGTTGAATGAGAAGTGGGGAGACGAAGTCAGGGAAATGTACAAAAGAGAGGACCGTATGTAGAGACAGAAGAGCGTCAATGTTATGTTGAACTCAAGAGGTGGGTTTGCTCTGAGCCTGGCTGGAGTGACCTGAGATGATTTGGCAGCAGGATTTCAAACTAACAATTGGAATGAAAAAGGAATTACTTGGAACCTTGTTCTCAATAGTCTTTTCCTTCACTTAACCAAATTCATATGGGACCCTGTGCTTTGAACGTTAGTGCTGTTATCCTGTTGTCTACTCAAATCAGTAGAAAAACTTTGAGTTCCCCATAGCCAGTTTCGTTTTATGACATTTCGTTTCCTGATTATAAAAGCAATATATATTCATTTTCACTGGAAAATATGGAGAGAATCAAGAAGCAAATTTAAATTACCCACAATCCCTCACTCATAAACACTATTGTGCCGTTGTCTTTCCATTCAGTGTTTATTTCTGTGCACTGCTTTCCCTTAATGAGATTTCCTTGTAAAATTATGCTGAATTCATACTCTTTGTCTTGCTTTTACACTAAGATTCTATTGTGAGCATTTTCTTTGTCATTATTACTTAACGTTTTTAACGACTAGCTATATTCCACCATACAATTTTCTCTTCGTTTCCGTTCTCTTGTTAATGTACCATTGGAAAATTTCCAGTTTTTCCCTAGGACAAAAACAACATAACTGTTTCAATGTTTTTGTGTCTTCCAAATGTAAGTCTTTTGGAAGACGTTTTTCATAGCAGCTTTATTGAGATATGCTTCACAGACTATACAATTGACCTATTTAAAGTGTCTAATTCGGGGGCACCGGGGGTGGCTCAGTCGGTTGAGTGTCCAACTTCGGCTCAGGTCATGATCTCACGGTCTGTGGGTTCGAGCCCCGCGGCGGGCTCTGTGCTGATGGCTCAGCGTGGAGCTTCTGCTTCAGATTCTGTGTCTCCCTCTCTTTGTCCCTCCCCTACTCACACTTGGTCTCTTTCTCTCAAAAATAAACAAACATTAAAAAAAATTTAAAGAGTATAATTCGATGGTTTTTAGTATAGTCACGGATCTGTGCTGTTTAATTTTGTCTGCACCAAATCGGGAGATTCCGGTCAGCTCTGTATTAGCAAAAATTGGCCTTTGGCCCAGTTCCGGAGACTTTATTCTTCATTCCAAGCTTTGTTCTTATGGACCATTCCATCGTCAGGGGTTTTTCTCAGTATAAAATTGCTCCTCCTTCAAGAGACACATCTGCTGCCTTCATGTTTTCTCCTTATGTGCTAACTTGTACACTTGACTTTCTAACTGGCACAAATTCACCAGGGACGGTTTGGAATGCAGTGGCCAATTTGGGGACATTTTGACATCGATGAGGTTGTTCATTTAAGTGCCTCAGAACCAAAAAAGAAGAATGAAACCTTCTTAAGGAGATTGACTTGTTTGTCTAAAAGAGAGAAAATTTTGTTTAACCTTAAGAGAGACATCTCCTTTATTTATTTATTTTTCAAAATCTTGCCATTTGTTTTTTTTTTTTAATTTTTTTAATGTTTATTCATTTTTTGAGAGAGAGAGAGAGACAGAGCATGAGTTGGGGAGAGCAGAGAGAGGAAGACACAGAATCTGAAGCAGGCTCCAGGCTCCAAGCTGTCAGCACAGAGCCCGATGCAGGGCTCAAACTCATGAACCGTGAGATCATGACCTGAGCCAAAGTCAGACGCTTAATCAACTGAGCCACCCAGGTGCCCCATCTCCTTCTTTATTTTTGTACTTCAGGAATGAATGAGACTTCATGTTTTAATTTATGGCTTGATAGAGCTGTCGAGGAGTCAAGTTACATCCAAACTGACTGCGTATCACTCTCTTTTGTGTGTATAACATTTATTTTTCTCTATCTAAACTTTCTTCCCCCTCCTCCCAGAGGGAACATAATTAGCTTTTTACAAGAACAGTTTCATATTTGTCTGAAGCTGGCTTCCTCATGTTTTTTTTTTCTTCTCTTTTCTTTTCTTCTCTCTTTCCTTATCTTGGGAAACTTTAAAGATTAACTAATTTTAAAGAGCCATTCAGTTCTTATGTGCTCATCCCAAGAATATAGTCCAGAAAAGCAGTCAAAAATATCTTAAAAAAAGGGAAAAGTTATTAAACTATGTTTCTTCTTGTTGACACTAAAAAGTGTGTTTACACAATAGCCTGCATGACAGCTATGAGATAAGAAGAAAGCCTTTTAGGATGGAAGAATAATTTTTGTCATGATTGAGAGTCTTTTTTTTTTTTTTTTTTTTTTTTTTTTAACATTTATTTATTTTTGAGAGACATAGAGACAGAGTGTGAGCAGGGGAAGTTCAGAGAGAGAGGGAGACACAGAATCCGAAGCAGGCTCCAGGGTCTGATGAGCCATCAGCACAGAGCCCGATGCGGGGCTCGAACTCACAGACCGTGAGATCATGACCTGAGCCGAAGTCGGCCGCTCAACCGACTGAGCCACCCAGGCGCCCCTGAGAGTCTTTAAAAATTAGCTCACCATATAAAAATGTCAGCCCAACAGTTTTGTTTGTTCATGACCAGGGTTAAATTTCTTACGATTCAAACTTCTTAAATTTTTTATTTTGGTCTTATGAATTAAGTAAATCACCACTGTTTCCACAACTTGCTTTAAGTAAAAAGTTATATGTATAAAATTGTATTCAACTAAATGGAATGATAATGAATGTCGGTTCAAAATAATTTTATGATATTCTTACGATGCTACAAATGATAGAGATTTAATATGTTAGCTATGTTATCATTTCCAGATTTTCAACTAACTTCAAAACCTTAAGCAAATCATTAATTTAATTAATAAGTAATATCTGGATGCACAGGCAGTTTCTAGAAAAGAAACAAATATAAAACATTGGTCACTAAACGTAGTTTTAAGTTACCTCTATTGCTTAACCTGACAATAAGTTAACAAAATATGCAAATACATTTGGATGATACACTCACACACTTTAGTTCTTTTTTCCTCCTCAAATCTATTAAAATTATGTGAAATAAGTATTGAAGGGAAAAAAAAATAGCTAAACAGCATTTGTTTTTCAATTCTCTAGCTTTCTTTTGTGTGCAAAGAAAAGACAAGTTGGTTACCTTGGATAGATGTGACTATCTAAATATTGGATTACACTAGATACAATAATATTTTTAACATATAAGTATATACACAATGATAATGCATATGCTTTTCTGTTTTTAAGAAAGTCATGGTTTATTTATTTTTAAAATGTTTATTCATTTTTGAGAGGGAGAAAGAGAGAGAGCCCATGAGTGGCAGAGAGAGAGGGAGACAGAGGATCCAAAGCAGGCTCCGCGCGAAGAGCAGAGAGCCTGATGTAGGGCTCAGACTCACCGACTGCGAGATCCTGACCTGAGCTGAAGTCTGATACTTAACTGACTGAGCCACCCAGGGTCATAGCTTATTTAGATGGTAAATTTACTGGGATATATACATTGTTTTACTTATTTTATTACTAAGTGACTTATATTCTAAAACTATAGTTACAGGCTTAAAATGAATACCTATTTGCATATTTATAGGTTTGTATATGAATGTGGCACTGGGTACATATAAAAGGTGTATCAATAAGTCCTTCAGGGGCGCCTGGGTGGCTCAGTTGGTTGGGTGGCTGACTTCAGCTCAGGTCATGATCTCGCGGTCTGTGAGTTCGAGCCCCGTGTCGGGCTCTGTGCTGACAGCTCAGAGCCTGGAGCCTGCTTCCGATTCTGTGTCTCTCTCTTTCTCTGCCCTTCCCCTGTTCACACTGTGCCTCTATGTCTCTCAAAAATAAATAAACATTAAAAAAAATTAAAAAAAAATAAGTCCTTCACTGCAGACTATTTTGTGACTCATATACAAAAGGAGTAATATTAGAGTTTGGATCTTTTTTCTTTTTTTTTTAATAGTTTATTTTCAAATTGGTTTACATTTAACACCCAGTGTTCATCCCAACATGTCACCCCCTCTCCCCCCTCCCTTATCCTCCTCACCCTCAGTTTGTTCTTAGTCTTTGAGAGTCTCTTATGTTTTATCTCCCTCCCTCTCTGTGTCTTTTTTTCCTTTCTCCTCCTTCCCCACCCCCCTGGTTGGATCTTCTTTTCTATAAAATGGGTGCGTTGTTTTATGTACAGATAGATCAGTAGAAGTCACCAAGTTCTTCTGCTCACTCATGGTGCTTCTTGACACACTCTTAAATCAGTTTTTAAGAGCCCCTATTTTAGGGCGCCTGGCTGGCTCAGTCAGTACAACACGTGACTCTTGATCTCAGGGCTATAAGTTCAAGCCCCATATTGGGTATAGAGCTTACTTAAAAGTAAAATCTTTAAAAAAAGGAAAAAAAGAGTGCTTACTTTTGAAAAAAGTTAAATTCCCAGCAATCAATGTTTATTGCAGTGCTTTTACAACTTTGCTGCAAATTGTTAGCCTTTAGATATTTATCAGTCTGTCTCTTTTAATCATTCTTGATGTTGCCTTTTCTAAATTCAACCCTCAAATTCTGAGTAATAAAACTGTTAAGATGCCTTTTATGACTGAACTATTTTTCAGTTTCCTAAATGACTACTAGGCAAGACAAAGAATTGTTCCATTCCAATATAAAAGAAAGGAAAATAGGAATATCAGGTTTGTCTAAAATTCTCCAAATTGTAAAATTCCCCAAAACCTGTATGAGAGTTCCTTTTTTTTTGTGGCAAATTTAGGAGGCAGAAAAAAAAAACTGACAATAAAAAGAGAGTCTATCTTCTTAGGCAAAGTATACTTAAGTAAAATATCTTTTTTAAATACAAATATGTATGATTGTGGACTTTCTAGGATTGTATACTTTTGAAAGTTTTTTTTGTAAGCATGCTCACGGATATTCACAAAGATTGGCACCACGACTTTCTGTCAGAATGTGTTTCCTCGGATCCTGAATTCATAATTTGTATTTCCCTTTTTGTTTATGAAAAGCCTGAATAAACACTAGCACTATTAATTCAAATACCTGGTAATCTTCAGAGATCTATTACTTATTTCGGCATTTTGCTGGGCAATCAAAACATTGCCATCTCGTCTGAAAGTGGGACAGCGGTCGGAAAGGGTGTAAAAACTTCAATTGATTTTGTTTTAAAGTCTCCATCCAACGTAATGGTTCCTATGCTTTATAGACTCTTCTATTGATAGAAAACGCTCGTCCCTTTTCAGCGGGTCACCACCTACACTTTATGCAATATCGTATTGCCCTTTCTAGATCACCGCAACACTAACATAGCCACTGTCCTTCCTTTCCGTGAAAAAAGAGAACCCTGTGATTATGTAACCCCTACCAGGGAACTCTCCTTGTCCCTAACAGACCTTAGAGAGATACCTTGCGTATCCCTGATATAATTTTATAATCATTTATAGTTAAACTAAAAGTTGCCAATGAGGTGAAGCTATCGCAGACTTGAATTTACCCTGGAAATTTAAGCTTCTTGCAGAAATTAAATCAGCTCCGTGGCCATATTAATTGCTCTTGCCCAGGCCTGCCAACTAACAAAAGATAAAATATTTGTACTGATAGTAGATATTGTTTGGGTTAGTCTGTGATTTCAAAACACTTTAGAAACAAAGAGAGTTCCTGACTGTCTTGGGAACCCTTATAAAATGGACTGTGAAATAAAGAACCTTGAGATGTTTTGCTAGAACTTAGAGATAGACACAATAAAAGTGAGAATTTCACAAAAATCCTTTATGACATTACCCACAATGGCTGAGAGAAGGAAACTAGCCATGATATAGGGGCAATGTTAGTGGGGTAATTTTAAGTATTGCTGATGTTTCTATTGCATATTCTACTGGTCAAATATTTATAGCTCACTCCTTCATTTCCTTTGTGACTTTGCTCAAATATAACCTCCTGAGTGAGATCTTCCCTATTTTATATGAAATAAGAACCCTCTCCTCCCCCATCCTGCTTTATATTACTTTATAGCAGTTTGTGTCTTGTCTTTCCCAGTAGAATGTAAGCTCCGTGAAGTTCTTTGCTCTATTTAGTCTCGTTATTTTCAGTGCCTGGAGATGCCTAATACCTAATGGGCAGTGAATAAGTGTTTGTTAAATAAATAAATACCTTCCTAGCTCTATTGCACTTAGCAGTTTTCATTTCGTCATTCAACAAACAGTACCTTTTCAGCACCTGCTGAGATCGGATGATGAACAGTGAGTGACCTCGGCCTTCAGAGAGGTCACGGTATAGTCAGAGGTAAACGACAAGTAAGTTGGCCACAAAAGCCCAGTATAATCAAGGTTGTGACAGGTAGATGTACTGGACTGTGGTACCACGTAGCAGATATTTTTTAAAAATTTCTTAATGTTTCTTTATTTTTGAGAGAGAGAGAGATTGAGTCCGAGCACAAGCAGGGGAGGGGCAGAGAGAGGGAGACACAGAATCCAAAGCAGGTTCCAGGCTCTGAGCTGTCAGCACAGAGCTCGAACCCATGAACCATGAGATCATGACCTGAGCCGAGGTCGGCCGCTTAACCCACTGAGCCACCCAGGCGCCCCTTGGGTAGCCCAGTTTTGAAGGAATCAAAGAATTCCTGGAGGAAGTACTGTTCTAACAAAGACACGAGGGACAAGGAGCTAATCCAGATGGAAACGTTGGAGAGTCAAAAGTGTTTCCCTCTTAGAAATGGGTGTACAGTGAGAGAAGATGTTGGCAAACTGAACACTTACCCTCCCCAAAGGCACGGATTGGTTTCAGGTGTTCAAGTCTTTGTGAGTGGTGCTCCCTCTGCTGGGAATGGCTGGAATGCCACCTGTTTACCTCACAGTCACTTCTACGTCCTGAAAAACCTCTGCGTGACTTCTCTTGCTTCACAGAAGCCAAAGCAGTCACTTTCTTCTTTGTCCCATCTCTGTGACCAGTGCTTCCTCCATCCCAGCCCTCAGGAATGTTTTTCCTCAATGCCGGATGGAATTCCTTAGAGAACAGAAAATACGTCTCACGTACTTTGTATCATTAGGTACTAGGAACCCAAAGGGCTTGGCAGAGAGTAGGCCCTCACTAAATATTTATTGAATGAAAGAGTGAATAATTAGTCCTGCTTCTGAATGTCATTTCCTGATTCTATTACTTGGAGCGAGGAGTAATGACTGGAAAATCCCATGACGATCCGACATCAAAACAAAACAAAACAAAGAGAATGACTGCAGAGTGAAAAATAATCTAAATATAGACATAGATCTACTGGTATAGCTATTTTGTCTGTCTGTCTGTCTGTCTATCAACCATCGATCTATCTCTCATCCTTCCATTTATCCATCTATCCATGTTCTAGCTCTTGCTTAATTAGTAAAAGAGGTAAAGAACCACAAGGGTGGCTTATTCCATAAACTTGTTCATATATGCCTCCAGTTAGTTCTGCGAAGACATCTGTGTTCTGTGAGATGGGGCTTGCATTCAGGATATTAATCAAGGACCACCTTTCTGTTGGAGGTGAAGATGTGGGATTGGAGAGACAACTGTGACGTAAGCTCGCCAAAGCCTCAGGAAATGCCATGGAGAGTCCTAGAGCACGTACGACGTCAATCCGAGTTGTCACATAGTGACCCGAAATATACCCAGAATGCCATCAGTTTATTGAGAGTTGGATGGAAGGGTGTGTGCTTGGGCGTGGCAACAGTTTAGGTTAAGTCAGACTGGAGCGATAGCCGGAGGCTCTCTGGTCAGCAAATTCCGAGTAGCCTGGGCAGCGAGTCCTTCCTTGAAGTAGGACCTCCGTGTCCACTGCAGTATTATTCCATAAACGTGCGGTCACGATTTTGAATGAGGAAGGGTATATTCAGATTTCCCTAACAAGGGTGTGTCTATTTAAAAAGGTGTGGAAAGCAAGAAAGATGTCTGATGGAAATCATTATATTGGAAATATACTACAAACACATTTTTCTCAGAGACATTATTGGAATTCGAAGCATTGCCATGTCGTTTCCTTTCTTAAAGTTTGATGGGCGATACTTTTATGCCAGAATTTTGGTTAACTTTATCCCAAAAGACATCTAACATTTTCCATGGTAGACTGCAGATCACTCTCTCCTTTGAGGTACTGCGATTTTCATATTTTCCATCCCTTTTCCATGACATCAGGAGCCAAGTATCCAAACAAATTTCGCTTAAACTGATTCATATGGGAGCTCTGTACTTTGAAGTTCAGTGTTAATCTTTTATATTACAAAATAATTCTTCAAATCTATTTAAAATTTTTTAATGTTTATTTTTGAGAGAGAGAGAGAGAGACAGAGACAGAGACAGAGCTTGAGTAGGGAAGGGGCAGGGAGGGGGGAGAGAGAGAGAGAGAGAGAGAGAGAGTGAGACACAGAATCTGAAGCAGGCTCTAGGCTCTGAGCTGTCAGCACAGAGCCCAATGCAGGGCTCAAACTCACGGAAGGCAAGATCATGACCCGAGCCGAAGTCAGATGCTTAACTGACAGAGCCGCCTAGGCTCCCCCAAACCCATTTTAAAGCAATTAAACCAATTGATCTCTTGGTACTTTTTCTTTTCTTTTTTAAATATTTATTTTTGAGAGAGAGACAGAGTGTAAGTGGGAGGGAGGCAGAGAGAGAGGGAGACACAGAATCCGAAGCAGGCGCCAGGCTCTGAGCTGTCGGCACAGAGCCTGACGTTAGGCTCGGATCCACGAAGTGTGAGATCATGACCTGAGCTGAAGTCAGATGTTTAACCCACTGAGCCATCCAGGAGCTTTTTCAACATAATAGACATTATTGAAGAATTGTGACATTATAAGAATTAGCTTTTAGTCACTTTACCTGTGACTGTAGGAGATTTTTCCTTCATGCTGTTTTTCTACCTGTGTCCTCCTAGATCATTCTGTTCTATTGTCCCTCTTTTTTTCTCGCTGCATTTCTTACTGGGTCTAACCAGTGCTTCATGTTTTTCTTTCTTAGCTGCTTTCTTTCACAGCTCATACAGACATCGCTATCAACAGGATCTAGAGTTCCTCGATAACACATCCAGGGTTATCTCTGCACTAAAAAGCATTAGACTCATAGATGGTTGAAAAGCCGCCAGATCCTTAAGCTTGAAGACTCTCGACACTCGGCCATGTTCCCCTTATGCACTCACAGCTCTCTCCGTCACTCAAGGTTGTGTTCTTTGTCTCCGTGTTTTCACTGTCCTGTAACAGAATGGCGTTCCGGCTAGTTCCGCTCAGTTCGTTAGGTGCTACTGGGGCACTGATTTGCCACTGAAGGCAAGCGGGGACTAGAGGACTAAAGATAGCCCTTTTGGGACCCTGCCATCCGATGGGGTAGGCGTTCACAGAAACAGATCACCTCAGTACGAAGTTACCTGCTGACCTCGTATATTCAATGTGTGGTGGGAGGACCAAGAAGAGGCGCTCGGCTCAGTCTAGAGGTTCGAGAAAGGCCTGTCGGGATGAGGACAGATGATAGGAGTGTTACAGGATGTGTCAGAGTCACTCCATCCCCGAGTACTAGAGCACCAGGTGGAGGAAACAAGAAGGGGCTGGAAAGGCAGCCTCCGGGGCTATGTCTGCCAGGCCCAGGGGCATCTATCGTATTCTAGAAGCTATGGGGACCCGTGAAGAGTTAAGCAGAGAAGCACCTTCTATTTCGGAAACACCATTCTCACGGGCACATGAAGGATGGCTTGAAAGCAGTGGCTCTCAGTGCGCCCTGGACTAGCAGCTTCGACATTATCTGGGGACTTGTTAGAAATGCCAACCGGCAGGCCCCACCCCCCACCGACTCAATCCGCAAGGGGGAGCGGGGCCCACCGGTCTGTGTCTTACCAAGCTCCCCAGGTGATTTCGATACTGGCTGAAGTTTGAGAACGAGTGCTCGAAATCAGACAGCATGGGACACAGTCTCAGATGAGGGTGCGGCAAGTGAGGAACTCACCTCGGGGGCAGAATTTAAGAGGGGGCCCAGATCCTTGGTAATTAAGATTAGTAATATTTTAATGCAATATTTAAAAAAAAATCAAACTTAATGCCAAGAATTCACGATGCTGTTTGTTCTAGGAGGCTGTGTTATTGTGCAATGGGCACAGTTGTTCCCAATCAGCTTGAGGGGGGGGCGGTTCTCAGGGCCCACACAGCTGTCACGTTCCCCATCAGGAAGATTGGGTAACACGGGGTTCAGGGCAAGCTTCATGGGCGTGAGACCGGTGCAGTTGCCTAGGGCCCTACGTTCGGAAGGACCCCACACTCAGAAAGGCCCCACACTTGGTTTAACATTCCTCTGTCACTGTTTCGAAATTCTTCCTAATTTTGGAAGAAGGAGACTTGTATTGTCATTTTGTACTGGGCCCTGCAGAGTTTCTCATGGACTGGTTTCTGGATGTCTTCTCTTTCCTGCTTTCGTCTTCCTTTAAATTTTACACCAACGAACAGCCTAAAGTGAATTCATTCTTTTTGTTGTTGTTGCAAAGCTTTCATTAACTTTTTACACTCGGTTCAAAATACGGGAGGACCTTTTCGTGAGTGTACACGGGGGACACACTGTTCCTTTGACTGCGGGCTCCAATATGGCTTGGTGCGGTAGTGGTCTGAAGACATACTTGATCGGCACGACTAAGGGGTGCTACTGACATCTAGTGGGGAGCGGCCAGGATGCTGCTAAACATTCTACAATGCACAGGACAGTTCCAGAAGGGATGGTCCCATCCCGAATGTCGATAGTGCTCAGGTTAAGAAGCTCTGCTCTCCAGGGACAAGTAAGGAGGTGGTCAGCAGCGTCTCGTTGGGGCCGTGACAGCAAACGGGCAACTGTCTAGAACCTGACGATTAACAGCTGGAAGGGAGTGGAGGCTGAGGGAGAGAACGGCTCCCACTTCCTTAGGCGTGAGTTACTTATTTACTTAGGTGTGAGCTGGAGGACAGAATTCAGAACGAGGAGCTAGTTAGGTAGAAGCGAGGCAAATAAAGAGGGAAGCTGGTAGCAGGACATCAAACGGGGATGTGTGAAGGCCAGCACCTGAAGCTCTGACGAGGCGTTTTAGAACTGCCAGCTGTACCCGTTGTGGTCCTCTGTTTCACCCAAACATCTCAGGTAATTCCACCCCTCTTGCCTCAGAGAATGGACACCGAAACTAAACCAGGGGACACGGAAGGTCAGTGTTGGCTTTTATGTCTCACGTGATTTTTCTGAAACCCACGGCAGAGAAATAGTTTTGTGCATCTCATCTATTTAAGCCCTAGCGAACTCGAGGTATAGAGTGTATTGTCGTGCTAGAAGTAGCAGCCTGGGGTAACAGGCAAGTCCAAGTACTTTTTTCTTGGAGATGAAATAAAGATGTCACAAGCGGGGGAGGGGGGAGGAGAAAGGACAAGGGGGATGTGGAGGAGGGGATGGCCAGGATGACAGTGTTCGGTGGGGCCGCGCCGAAGCAGGCCCCAAGGACCTGCCTTTCCTGACTGTACCGAAGCGCGATGTCTGAGAACCACCCAAAATCGGCAGCCAGCGCCGCCCCCCCCCCTTAGGAATGACACCTGCCTACGGGCAGCCTTCTGACCAATAGCTCAGAACCCTTGCAGGTCACAGCATGGAGGGAAAACCCCATCACCTATTCTTGGGCAGAGCTAGAGGGGCCCACGGTGCACCCACAGAGGAATGCCGAAGTGACTTCCCACTGCTCTGGTTGCGTTTCATAGGCAAGTTTCTCTAGAACTGTTTTTGGACAAACTTTTTCCTTCGTCTTCAACTTTGGCACCGTCCGTCCGAGAGTGAATGCACTTTTCACCCTGAATGTTTTCAACCTTCTTTGTTGCCACCGATAAAAAGCGAGGATTTTTCTTGGTTGTTTAAGCTTCTGGGATGCATTCACCAGCTCCTGGACAATTTTCTGTTTCCTGTTTTTTTTTTAAACATTTGTTTGTTTGTTTATTCTTTAACTCTGCACCCCTGGGTGCCTTCGGAGGCAGGGATGTTGTTTTGTGCACTAGCGCACCCCTAGACCGTGGCACGGTGCCCAGGATGTAGCAGGGGTCTGTAGTGGGTGGTGTGGTGTGCTTCCTGGACCCCCCTTTTAGGACCAAGGGGCTCGATCCCCCAGATATGGCTAGTGTCAACTGATCCAGCTCACTGAGCAAACAACGGGTTGAGGCAGGACAGAGGCTCCGCCCCTTGCCAAGCCAACGCCAGAGCTCCCAGTAGGAACGGCTAAGTCCTCCGCAGCAAATTCATCCCAGTTCAATCCTCTCTGCCTCCTTCTGCTTCCCTCAAGCCTTTTCAGGGGTGGTTCAAGAGCACTTTCCAGAAACCCTCTCTTATGCAAATCTCTGCCTAGAATCTGTTTCAGGGCAAACAGATGTAAGACAAGATTCAATCAATATTTGTTGAATAAATGGATGAATGGGCTCTTCCACTGTAAACTATGAGGTTCCTCAACCCTAAGCAGAGATTATTATGGAAAACCTCTGACCTTCATTTGCATATTTAACATTTTACTTTGTCGTCTCAGGCTCTGAAAGTCAGAGTCCGCACTCAAATCATTCACCCAGCCTCGGGGGCATGCATGCCTTCTACAAGATGATAGTATTAATACTCGTTTGTCTTGGTTATATTGTCATTTGACCACCAGATGGCAGAGGTGACCCTGGGAAAGCCGCTCTTTCTGGACCCAGGTCACCGGCTCCAAGATTTAACATTAAACCCAAATTACCCATTTAGTACCATTAATTCCCAAGCCTTCGTAATTACGGCATTGTTCCACTTCGTAGGGAAGTGTCACCGACACAACTGGCCTGATTTGCATATAAAACGGAGCGTGTGGAATATAACGGACAGGGCCCTGGAGTAAGGAAGCGTCAGAACCACTACACACTGGCCACTTGCCCCGTGTCAACGGTTTCTTCATCAGGAAAACAGGAGCGGCGGCGCTTCACAGGTCTGTTGAGAGGACTACGTGGAAATTACTGGGGCCTGGTGGAAGGGACCACGTGTTTCTCCCTGGCCCAGGAGAGCTCTGGGTGTGGGGCCCGGGATGGAGTCCGTGTAGACTGTAGACTTACCTGGCTCCCAGAGTGACGGGCTAGGGTGTACGGTGCCCTGCGAGGCGGCCCTGGCTCCTGAGACACGCACTCCAGTCCAAGCCCGGCTGGACAGTTAAGCCTGGGCTCGTGCGCATCCTCTGCAGTTTGTTCCCCCCTGCACGCTGGGGTTCGGACAGTTTGGTTCACTTCTTCCAAGAATCCCCGACTCCGGCCCTTGCTTGCGTGCGCTGGGATTCCGGAAAGCGGGGCGGAGTTGGGCGGAGTTTCTCGCTCGGGTCCGGGCCGGTCGCCTTCCTGCCTCGATTCACCTCTTCCCGCACCAGTGACCGGCGGCGGGAAGTGGCCAGGGCCGGCCGAGCCAGGGCGGTCTGGGCCACGTGCCCGCGAAAGACGCGTGCAAGGCCGGACTTACCTCCAGACTCCCGGAGCACGTCACTGGCGCTGGGGAAGCACGACCTGGAGGACCGCCCCGCGCCGAGGGGCGGAGCTTCAGCAGTCACGTGGCCCACGAACGCGCCTGCTTCCGCTGCCTGCTCCTGGGCCACGTGGTCGATCTCCTGATCAAGTCGGTGGTTCAAAGCGTCGCCTGTGCCAGGGCCGCAGGGAGGCACCCCAAAGCAAGGACTGCGGCCCAAATCCCGAGGACTTAGCCGTGCTAAAGGAACACTACCATCTGTGAAACTTTATTGTGATGTTTTGTGTGTCGCGGTTATAAAACCAGCAAAACAGATTGCATTTGTATTCATTTTTTTCTTTCATACTTCTCTGTTCCCTGTTTTTTTCTCGCCTCGGAATCTGTCCCTTACCTTAAAAAAAAAAATCTCGTGGAGAAAAAAATCTTCCCAAACTCAAAAGCGGCAGCTGCATAGGTTTCCTGTCTCCAGCGCTGAGGCCGCCTGGGCCAAGGGGCTGGGGACAGCCAGCCAGGTGAGTACCTGCAGCTAGCTGGCTTGGGCACTGGGGTCAGTGGAGGTGTGCAGCCTGGAGTCCACTCTCACCTTTTTCAGTTAGGGAATGTGTTACTTTCTTATTGGTGCTGTAACAAATCCCACAAATTTAGTAGCTGCTTAGATACATTTATTATATCGTAGTTCTGGGGGTCAGAAGCCGTGAATGGATCTTACGGGGTTAAAAACACATCTCCTTTTTCTGATGCTGGTCCTCTTCCCTCTTTCTCATAAGGAGCCTTGTGACTACAGTGGGCCCCCCAGCTAATCCTAATCTCACCTCAAAAATCCTTAATTTAACCACATCTGTAAAATCCCTTTTGCCACGTGAAGGGACACTTTCGCAGGTCCCCGTATTAACACTTGGGCATCTTTGTAGAGACTTGATGCACTCTACCCCAGGGAGTTCTGAAAATTAAAGAGGGCTTCTCGGTCTAGGGTTAAATGTGAAGGAGACAAGTACTAGGCCATTTGTTGAACATGGATTCTGTTCCAGAAACTATGATTGATAGGCAGGCACCCTCCATGCGCTAGGTCATTTAATTCTCATAGCAACGTAGCAAAGTAGGTATTATTGCAGCTACTTTTTTAAAGGTGAGAAAACTGAGGCTCAGGGAGGTTAAAGAATTAACTGGTCAGTGGTTAAAGCTTTGCCCTTGGGTCTTTTAGACTCAATCCTTTCCCTTCATCTCGAGGAGAATCAGTTTTCTCATTTGTGAAATGGAGAGAGTAACTAGCCATAGGTTTGTGTGAGAATTAATTGACCTGACCTGTGTGAAGGGGGTGGCTCATGCCAAAGGCTCCAGGAGCGACAGCTGTTCCTGTTCCTGTCCCCCAGCTTTAACCTGCCCTGGGGTCTCCCCACCTCAAGTGCTTCCTCCTCTCTTTCTGGCAGGTAGAGCCTTACCCAGTTCTTGGCCAATTCTTTTTCAATTTTTTAATTTAGAAAATTTGTAATTTTTATTTATTTATTTTGAGGGAAAGAGAGAGAAAGAGAAAGAGTGGGGGAAGGGGTAGAGAGAGAGAGGGAGAGACGATCCCAGGCAGGGTCCACACTGTCAGCACAGAGCCTGATGTGGGGCTCAAACTCACGAACCATGAGATCAGGACCGGAGCTGAAGTCAGATGCTTAGCTGACGGAGCCACCCAGGTGCCCCTACGCCAATTCTGACCAAAGTAGGCAGAAGCCTTGGCATAGTAGTTCTAGGCAAAGTAGGCTGTAGGCTCTAAATTAGTATGTTGCTACGGAGCTGATGTCATGAAATACTAAGGCAGAGCATTCAGGTGAAGGCAAAATACAGTAAAACCTTGGTTTCAGAACGTAATTCTTTCCGGAAACATGCTTGTAATCCAAAGCACTTGTATATCAAAGCGAATTTCCCCATAAGAAATAATGGAAACTCAGAGGATCCGTTCCACAACCCAAAAATATTCATATAAAAATGATTACAGTACTGTGATATATTACAAAATAATAAAGAAAATACAAACTATAAAGAAAAATAAATAAATCAACCTCCACTTACCTTTGAAAACCTTCGTGGCTGGTATAAGGGAGACGAGAGAGAGGGGAGGTTTATTGTGAAGGACGACTTTCACTATCACTGACAGAATCACCGCTATCTCTTGGCTCAACTCAACCTTTCTCTTTCTGTGCAACTCTAACAAGGAACCTATCCGGCGACACTTGTTTTTGCCTCCTTTTGAGGATTCCATGGAAATGGGACATTGCGTTGTCGTCAAACTCATCGCTTACGCTGCAGCAGCCTTATTTGGGTGCTGCTTTTCTGCCAAATTTTACACTGTTTCCCACATTTTACACATCTCCCTAATCATTTGAAGTGAGGGATTCCTCCACCTTTTTCTCCTCCTCTGCAAACCGGATGCAGACGTAGCCTTCTTATAAAATCTTGCAATTTCGGCCACTCGCATACTTTGTTCGTACTTCTCGATGATTTCCTTCGTAACTTCCACTGTGGTGTCTCCTTCTTCTCACTGCCTTTCTTCGCAACTTTTTCTGCACGGAGGCCATTATATACACTCGCACGGAAACTGACTACAGTACTTAATAAGCGCTTGTCATATACTGTATGTAATGTAACTGGCAATAAGGCAGTAGAGGAAAGGGTCTATTTCTGGCAGATAGCTGGACCTAGAAGGAAGCAAAGCATCCCTGAGCTTACTCTTGTAGGGAAAAGCAAAAGACTGTCCATAGGTGCTTTGAAGTGACAAAAAATACACTAGTGCCAGGTGTGGGCACCTTCCAACGTTCTGAAAAATCGCTGATTTCTGCCAAACACCACAGCCTGAGACTGAGCATCTGAGCGTGGGAGATGATCACCCACAATCCCACAGAGAGAGAGAGGGGAGAACAACTGGCTCGGTTGTGATCACGTGACGTTCGGTGTCACGTACTACTCGTATGGCAACTACATCGCTCGTTTATCAAGTTAAAATTTATTAGAAATGTTTGCTCATCTTGCAGAACCCTTGCAGAACAAGTTACTCGCAATCCAAGGTTTTACTGTACTATTTTTCGTATAATATTTTGAGAGAGAGATTGAGAGAGACAGCATGAGCAGTGGAGGGGCAGAGAGAGAGGGAGACACAGAATCCAAAGCAGGCTCAAGCTCTGCGTGGTCAGCACAGAGCCCCACGTGGGGCTCGAACTCACGAACCAGGAGATCATGACCTGAGCCAAAGCTGGATGCTTAACTGACGGAGTCACCCAGGTGCCCCTGTGTATTATTTTAAAATAAAGTTGAATGGCCTTACTCTGTAGCCTTTTTCCAGAAGTGCTCACAGAAGTGAATTGAGCTTTGTCTGAAAGGGGAAGGGTGTTAACTACTTCAACTCAAGCCCAAGAATGTCCGAAGCAACTATTCCACTGGCTCTCGATTCCATGCTGCCAGAGGACCAAGACCCTGCGTGTCTTCGCTCAACCCAGAGCCTAGAAACCATCCGTTTGCCTTTCACTTACTGCCTGCACTCCAGCAGTTCCTGAGTTCTGCGGATCGGGCCTCTTAATCATCTTTTAAATCCACCTAGGTGCCTTTCATGTCTAGATGGCTCACAAGTACAGGAGTTGAAGAAGAGTACTCAGGGGATTAAACTTTGTGTCTCCAAAAAATGACCCCAAATGGTCAGCTCCTGTCCTCAGGGCTGAAAGAACTTGTCCAGGGATTCTCATTACAGGCACAGAGAATGAGAATATGGAGGAGGAGACGCGGGTAAATGGACAGGTATGCGCAGGGGTCCCTGGCTGCGGCTTGGCTGACCCAAAGGCTGAGGGATCCTGATCCTGGTGTGTCCTTGACCGTTTGCAATGCCATCAGTCCGCAAAGCACGCCATGTGGGAAGTTCAGATCTAGTTCATTCCTTTCGTGGCCGGACCACACTCGGATTTGAGACAGATGGATAACCTGGCTGAGTTATCCATCAGTGAGTTCTGGATCCCCCTGCCTCTTGACTGAGGAAGCACTGTCTCTGCTGCCATTGGGCCACTGCTTTCTGAGCCTGGATTCTTGCCCCAAAGCCCTGCCTACCATTCACTTGGCACTCTTCACCCTAGTGGTCACCCTTGTTCCCTACATACTCGGGTGCGGGCTGAGAGCCTGCGTGAATGGAAAGCCCAGACTGGTGATCATGCCTACTTGGCATTACTGTCACCGGAATTTTGCCTCCCTGATATCTATATGCATTCGACCCAAGTCACCAATATTGGATCAGCTAGCTACCCCTATGGCTGTCTTGCTCACATCTCAGGGAAAAAGAAAGGTATTATGGCACCTCCTTGAATGCAACGGAGTAGATATTGGAAAAAGAATATTCCATTCACTTGGGAGTCAAGGTTGGAAGGACAGAACTGAGGTGAACTTTATAGGTTCTCTTCACTGTGTTAAGGATGAGTGCTGGTGACATCAAGTCAGGACCAGAACATACCTTCCTCTGTTCCTTATATAAAGTTATATGAATTAAAGAAAGGAAATAGCTCAGAACTTACATAACCAATGAGAATAATGCCTATCAGAGAAATCACCTTGGGAGGCCATATGCTTGTTTCTTCAAATATTGGTATAGCTCATAATATTTTTGGAAATCTTTCTGGATGTTCTTTTTAAAGCATTCTCTTCAGGATCTCCAATAGTATCAAAATCTTTATCCTTTGGAATTGGATTCAATTTTTGGAAACCATCAAAAGTAACTTTAAGATAAGGCAGGTATGGGGCTCCTGGGTAGCTCAGTCGGTTAAGTGGCCGACTTCAGCTCGGGTCGTGATCTCACGGTCTGTGAGTTCGAGCCCCGTGTCGGGCTCTGTGCTGATGGCTCAGAGCCTAGAGCCTGCTTCAGATTCTGCGCCTGCCTCTCTCTCTCTGCCCTTCTCCTGCTCACGCTCTGTCTCTCAAAAAAATAAACGTTTAAAAAATTTAAAAAAAAAGATAAGGCAGGTATGATGGAGGAGAGTGCTCAATTGATCGAATGGCCAAAAGCAAAGCGAGGCTATAAATAGCAAGGCTGATTTCCTTATGTCATCAAAATAACACGAAAGAATGACAGAAGAGTTTCAGACATTTTAAGCACTTGCAGCCATTGAGATACACGTGGACGCTCACGCGAACTTGGCCATACGAGGCCTGGGATGTTCTAACCAATCTGTGGAGCAGTAGAGAGAGTATTTTTGTGTTTGCAGTTTGGGCTTTCTAAGCAAATTGTCCTGGGGCCTTGGCTAAAATCAAGCCCTGGAAGGTGAATTTGTGACTGATCAGTGAGAGAGCTCGGGGACACACACAGGAGAGATTTCCTCTACATGCATACAATTCACACATACGGCATCGACTCATCGACTCTGTAACATTCACGGGATGTAAATGACAGAGCTTTACCTCCGGGATGTATGTGTTTGTGTTACATTTCAAGGGGAGGAATGGGACTTGTGTTGTGGAGGCATCTCTGGGTAGTACAGCTGGAGACACCAGGCTTATCTTTCCCCTGGGGAAATGTACTTATATTCCAAAGGGTTAGGAGTAAGAATTCGGGATCCTTCCTATGGCATCTCCAAGGAAACTCTAAAGAAGAGAGGAGAGGCGCAACTGCTGCTCCCTTCTGTGTAAGTCTGGATGCATTTTTAGGGGGTTCCTCACCTATAATAGGCATTACTTCATATGTAGAGTTTTATTCAACCAGCTCTGATTCATCCCAGGGATAAGAATTTGGGCACTGGGGAATCATGTGGCTGTGGTTTGCTGAAAGTAAGTAATAGCAATCTCCTCTGCTCCAGAAACCTAAAGCATGCAGTCAGGATAATGTTAATACATACGGGTATTAAAACTCAACACAATCTTTGCCTTTTCCGATACATTAGGACTATGTCTTACAAACTCTTTTCTCCCCTTGCAGAACCCAGTAGGGTGGAGGCCTACTCTCTAAAATTTATACCACACTTTCCATCTCCGTTTCAGAGGTCCCAGAGAAACAGGGGTAGGCACCTGCTAGTCCCTTCCACGGGAACGCTGAGAATTGGGATTGCCATAAAGGACCAGGTGCTGCAAATCTCCTTTGTTTGTCTTTCTTAGATAAAGTCCATACATGGGCTCCCAAATGATGGCTGCTTTTGGGTGGCAGAATGATGTGGGGGAAGTGAGATTGCTTTTTAAAATAAGACTGGGGCGCCTGGGTGGCTCAGTCGGTTAAGCGTCCGACTTTGGCGCAGGTCATGATCTCCCAGTTCATGGGTTCAAGCCTCGCGTCGGGCTCCGGGCTGACAGCTCAGAGCCTGGAGCATGCTTTGGATTCTGTCTCTCTCTCTCTCTCTGCTCCTCCTCCATTCATGCTCTGTCTCTCAAAAATAAATGTTAAAAAAAATTTAAAATAAGAATGAAAAACATTTGTTTTTCTTTCTTTTAATCAAGGATGGTGCTACATATTAAAATTTTTTATGCTTTTCCATCTGTGCCCTACACCACTGCTGCCTTTCTTTAAAATGACAGTAACATGCTGGGACGCCTGGGTGGCTCGGTCGGTTTTAAGTATCCGACTTCGGCTCAGGTCAAAATCTCACAGTTTGTGAGTTCGAGCCCCACTTCGGGTTCTCTGCTGTCAGAGCAGAGCACAATTCACATCTCTGTCCCCCTTTCTCTCTCTCTCAAAAAAAACATTTTAAGAAAAATAATAAAAAAATAAAATGACAGTAACATCTTTTTTTTTCTTTAAGTACTTGTTTATTTTTGATAGAGATGGAGCTGAGTGAGGGAAGGGCAGAGAGAGAGGAAGAACACAGAATCCGAATCAGGTTCCAAGCTCTGAGCTGTCAGCACAGAGCCCAACGCAGGGCTCGAACTCACAAACCATGAGGGAAGTGACCTGAACCAAAGTCGGATGCTTAGCCGACAGAGCCACCCAGGCACCCCGACAGTAACATCTTGACCTTGGGGGTGGGAGTTCAAGCCCTACACTGGGTGTAGAGATTATTTAGAAATCAAATCTAAGAAAACAAAATACAATAAAGTGATAGTAACGTAATTCAAATGACAAAAAATGTTACCTCTCTGGTGATTATAAAAACAGGCCTTAAAAGAAAAGTTTATGAACCCAGTGTAACAACATTAAAGAAAGTTTAAGAAGAAAAAAAGAAAAAAATTTCACTCAATCTCACCAGCCTGATAGTCTCTTCCAACCCTTATTTGCAGTATCTATATTTGTATGAAGTTGTAAACATAATGTGTACATAATTTTTGTTGTAATATCTTCGGGCCATATTTACAATTTCCTTATTACTTACTTTTGAAATTACTTAAGTTTTCTTTTAAAGATTTGATTTTTTGATGTAGTAAGTATAAACAGCAATAATGATGAATTTTAAAAACATGATATGGAAAACAATCCCATTTACAATGTCACCAAAAATAATAAAATATCTAGGAATACACTGGACCAAGGAAAGATCTGTACTCTGAAAACTAGAATGATGATGAAAGAAACTGAAGATGACACAAATAAATAGAAAGATATTCCATTCTTATGGACTGGAAGAATTGACATTATTAAAATGTTCATACTACCTGAAGCAATCTACAGATTTAATGCCATTCCTATCAAAATACCAACATTTTTTACAGAACCAGACTACTACTAAAGAAACAAAGTACACATCCACACAGCATTGAGCAATTTTCATGAAGTAATCTTCTATTTGAATGCTGTATTTCATAGTGCATTACTTAAACTGAGGTGACAAGTTACTCTAACAGACTCTCGGGGAGAAAGTAAGTTAAACTTCCTCATAAATACTTGTTTTTTGTACTTTTCTGTATGAATGCTATATTCCCTATGAAAAAATACGTTATTATCCAAACAACGGAAAAGTAGCACAGAAAGTGAGGGCCTCCTGTAATTTAATTCCCCCCCAAAAAAAACTATGATTCGGAGAATATTCATCCCGGCGGAACTCCTCATTCACAGGTGGAAACAATTCTCTAGTTTGCTGCCAGTGGTCAAGTAAGCACTGCTGCCCATTCACACTGTAGAGAACTTGATGGGCATTACCCTGACCCAACGAATATTTGCCGCGTAACTCGTGCTTGGCGCTGGGCTAGGCACTAGGGCTCTAAAGATGGCCCCTGTCTTGGAAAAGTTCATACACTCATACGAAGATTAACAAGCATCCGAATAACTGGCACGTACTACCAAAATGACAATGTTACGACTGAGACAAAGATCTTATACGGCGGAAGAAAGAGGATTTCTTGTCAGGTTTCACTGAGGAGGTGACATTCGAGATGGGTCATTAAGTGTGCCGAAGTGTCTCAGGACGGAGTAAGAAAGACCCTCCCTTCCAGCCGAGAGCACAGCACAGCACATGAAAGAACAGTGCTTTCAGGGACTTTTGAGAAGGTCACTCAAGCTGGAGCAGAGCCTAGTATACAGGGAAAGAAAAGAGGAGAGTCAAAAAGAAGACGAGCCACTCTGTGCTCTTAAGTAGGGAAGGGATAAGATCAGAATGGCTTAAAAAGAGAAAGTTTGAAGAATATCTACAATGTCCCTTACCCACAATAAACCTAGTTTTATGTTTAAATTCTGTGGCTCTCTTCTGTGAAAATGTATGTCGTTAAAGGTAAATGACTGTGAAAAAACATGAGCATTAATATGTCCTTAAGATGTACTGTGGAAATCCTACTCAAACAGCTTTTAAATAAATCATTCCATAGTTGCGAGTCCTTCGTACACTTTAATCATTGAGGAAAACGCTGCAGATGTGGTAGCCTCCAAAATGGCACTCCCCAATTTTACCGGCCTCCTGGTTGTCACACTTTTGTGTAATCCCTCTCACAATGAATACGGCTAACCTTTGTAACAGGATATTGTTGAAATGATGTATGGCCTTTGTGGCTGGGCCATAAAAGCCATGAAAGCTTCTACCTTGCGGTCTCATGCTCGTTCTGGGGGAATGCCTGCCACCATGTCGTGAGGATGTTTCAGCAGCCTGGGGAGAAGCCACATGGAAGGAATTGAGGCCTCCAGTTAACCATCGGAGCTGCTGGGTTTAGTCATCTTGGAAGTAGTTTCTCCAGCTCCAGCCAAATCTTCCAATGACTGCAACCTCATGAGACTCCTGGCCAGAAGCACTCAGCCACATATATGACTGTTGAATTTCTGACCCACGGAAACTGTGAGATAGTAAAAATGTAGTGTTTTAGGGGCACCTGGGTTGCCCAATCTGAGCTTCCTACTCTTGATTTCGGCTCAGGTCATGATCCCAGGGTTATGGGATCAAGCCCAACATCACACTCTGCACTGAGCATGGTGCGTGCATAAGATTCGGTCTCTCTTTCCCTCTGACCCTCTCCCCCACTTGCACTCTCTCTCTCTCTAAAAAAAAAAAAAATGTTTTAAGGCATTTTGGGGTAACTTGTTATGCAGCGAGAGAAACACAAGAACTCTGCTTTCTTTGACTCAGGGACAAACATGTTAACAAATAACATATTTTTTTTAACAAGTAACAAGATTTCATCTCATATTAAAAGTTACAGAATATTCATATTCAATAGTTCTAGATATGACATCTAGATGGGCAAGAAACCATTAAATAAGGATTAAAATTTATGTATTTATTTTGAAAGAGAAAGAGAGAGAGCAGGGGAGGCACGCAGAGAGAGAATCCCAAGCAGACTCTGTGCTGTCAGAGTGGAGCCCAATGCGGGGCCTGAGGTCATGACCTGAGCTGAAATCAAGAGTTGAACACATAATCTACCGAGTCACCCAGGTGCCAAAAGGCTTTTTATGATGGATTCTTTTACTATGTAAATCATGTATTGCTGGCCAATTACCATAAATTGTATTTTTTTAGGATATACTGGGAATATAAAACTGACTGACAGACCATATTATGTTTGTCAGTTAAGGAAAACCATACTTACAGGAAAAACTTACCTTGGGTTGGTCTGAAGTTTGGCTTGTATAAAGATGTTTAGGAACAAGTATTTTTTTTTAATTTTTTTTTTTGGCATTTATTTATTTTGAGAGAGAGACAGACAGAGCATGAGCAGGGGAAGAGCAGAGAGAGAGGGAGACACAGAATGCGAAGCAGGCTCCAGGCTCTGAGCTGTCAGCACAGAGCCAGAGGCGGGGCTCGAACTCACACACTGTGAGATCATGACCTGAGCCGAAGTCAGACGCTCAACGACTGAGGCACCCAGGCGCCCCTAGGAACAAGTATTAAATGAGTAGGCAGTTAAAGCTTTTTTGGTGTGGTTTTCAGAGTTCAAATTTTAATTATTCAAATGTCCTTTCAGATGTCAAAGATTTTTAAAATCACTATCTGTGAAAATATGTCATTAAATAAGAATTAAAAAAATCGATTCCCTAATTGAGGAGAAGACGCTGCTTCAATAGGTACATATTTCCAATACTAAACTACACTGAACGAAACATGGATATATTATTTTTCATGATTTTATGTAGTCCACTTTCACAATAAGATGTCATTTAAGTGTTTTCTTTAACACTTTTATATACTAAAGACTAGGATTCTTTAAAAACATTCCCTGGGGGATGGGGGTGGGGCGTCTGGGTGGCTCAGTCGGTTAAGCCTCCAACTTTGGCTGAGGTCATGATCTCCCGGTTTGTGAATTCCAGCCCCTTACCGGGTCCTGTCCTGACAGCCCAGAGCCTGCTTCGGATTCTGTGTCTCCCTCTCAAGCAAAACAAAACAAAACAAACTCTCACTGTGGATTCGGCTCTCACTACCCGCCCCTCTCCCGACCCCATCTCCCAGGCTCTACAGTCGCGGGTTCCCGCAGCCCGGAGGCAGTTTCGTCCTGTCTCTGCGTTGGGTAAACGGTGTGCGAGAAGAGTGGAAGGTCTGGATTGAAGCAAAGGTGCTTCCCAGGTGCTCGAGGTCTAGACTGCCCTAAAGCTTAAAGCTAACGACACAGACAGGTTTCCAACCTGCTGAGTTCGCCCCCGCGCTAGCAGGGTTTCACCGCGCACTCTTTTAAAGTCGGCGTCTACCCAAATCCACTCTGCAACACCCGTTCCCGGTGACATCACGACCGCTCCGGACTCCTGATTGGGAGAGCTCAGTCGTTCAATTCTCGCGATCACTCCTGCTCCAGGTCCCCTCGCTTCCCTCCCATCACCCCGACCCGGTAGTCAACAGACCACGTTGCGAGCCACGGAGACGCCGTAGAACCAGACCAGCTCCGGTACTCGTCTAGACGGCTGCGACTCTTCTCAGACGCTCACGGGCACGAGGTTGGGCTCCCAGGCATTCTGTCTGCCAGACCCGCGGTAGCGCGCGACTCTTCACGGCTCTGCTCGGCCTCTTTGCTGGAGCAGCCAGGAGAATCGCACCAATTCCTCCCCCGTCCTAGGTTATCGCGAGAATTTGGTGGTTTTGGTACTGATTTCCGGTCGCTTAGGTCTCCATGGAGACAGCACTTTAACTACTTTTTTTTTGATCGCCTGTCGTTCTCTGGGCTCCACGTGGTTCGGAAATTACCCAGAGAATGTTCGTGGGAGTCAGCCAGAAGGTGTAGATGGGAGTAAAGCAGCGGTCCAAAGGGAGGCAGCCAGTGGGATTTAGGAGTACAATTTGCTGAGCATCTTCTGGCCACCGAAGCAGTGTCAGAGGGTGGGCACGGGATTTTCCCTTTTGGGGAGGCCCAGTTCATCCGGACAGACGTTTAGGCATCCGTTGAGCACCCATAAGCACCGAGCCTATTTTTGTGTAGTCTTGAGGGTTCCAAGAGAAAATCCTGCTGTAGACTACCTCGTCATTCACCGGAAAAGCCTCCCCAGTTATCTGTCTTTATCCCTTCTTAAGTTTGTGTGTTGGTCACTTTCCTAGGAAGTGATCCACAATTATTACCCTAGATCTAATCATGTCACTTTCCAAATTCTTCCCTTGTCGTTACCATTCTGTGTTTATTTTTATTACCATTTTCTGTGAAGTGGTTTTTCACGTTCCATTGCTGTATTGATTTCTTACTTTGCAGATGGACCATAGGGTCTCTAAGGTCAGGACTAACGTCACTTAGATATAGAATATACATACCAGGTAGTGCACTTTTCTGTTGTTAAAAGCATACCTCCCTTCTAGAACATCTCTGACAATGTTTGTTAGTTAATTTGTTTATTCCTCAAATATTTATTAAGCGCGGAATATATGCCAGGTACTGTTTTAGAGATCGAGAATTAAAACAGTGGGTAAAACAGATTAAAGTTGCTGCCTTCATAGTGTTTATTACTAGGAGAGACAGTATGCAAATAAACAAGTTATTGCAATTTCAGATAGTAGTAAGTACTATGAAGAAAATAAGTTAATGGAAATGATCTGTAAATAGGAGTGGTGGCCTTTTTGATAGAGTGTTCATGGAAGGCTTCTCATAGGAGGCGGTATTTGAGAAGAGACCTGAAAGAAGAGGAAAAGATCTTGCAAAGATCTGGTGGAACACACATCAGGCAGAGGTATCAGAAAGGGCAAGGTCCCTTAGATAGTTAAGAGAAGATTGATTTGAGATGAAATGCAGAGGAAGGCAAGACCAGATTACTCAGGGCCTTGAAGGCCAAGGTCTCAAGCTAGATTTTATTCTAAGTGTAATTGGAAGCCCTTGGAAAGTTTAAAGCAAGCGAGTAATTAGATTTGGTTAGAGTTTTAAAAAGGACTGTGAAAAGAAGGGTCTCTTCAGAAGCAAGGGAGAAGAGAGAAGCCCAGTTGTGAGAATATTGCCGGAGTCCAGGCGCAAAGGGTTCGTTCTGCCTCTGTTTGGATGTTTCCAGAGTTGTGCCATTCTCTGTTTAAAAGGCAATCCATTCTGTAGTTAGACCAGAGAGTTCTTCCTTTGTGTTGGGCTGGATTCAGCCTCCCTGTAGCTTGCCCTGACTTTTCCTAATTCTTTAGCAAGACAACAGACATCTCTTTTTCTGCCAGTCCTCCAACAGCAGCTGCTTTACGGCACTTGTCCTTTTATTTTTTTTCTAATAAAAATGCAGGGGCGCCTGGGTGGCTCAGTCGGTTAGGTGGCCGACTTCAGCTCAGGTCATGATCTCGCGGTTCATGAGTTCGAGCCCCGCGTCTGGCTCTGTGCTGGCGGCTCGGAGCCTGGAGCCTCCTTCGGATTCTGTGTCTCCCTCTCTCTCTGCCCTTCCCCTGCTCATGCTCTGTCTCTGTATCTCTCAAAAATAAATAAATGTTAAAAAAAATTTTAAAAGATAACAGCATTTTACATTTATTTCTATTTCATCTTGCTAAGTTCATTCCAATTTATTGGGCTGTTTTTAATCCTGATTTCAGCTTATAACAGGCCCTTCCAGCTTTACGTCTTTTACAAATTCTCTATGTTATAGCCTCCAATGTCTGCATCACAAACATTGCTAAGCATGCTGACCGTGCTAAGATCCCTGTGTGACATTTCCCTAGAGACTTTTCTCCAGATTGCATCGTACTCTATGTGTGTGTTCTCTAGGAACATTGATTCAAACCCATTATGGACCCTGTAAATGAAAATATCTCTGGTTTTTTTTTTTTTAATGTTTATTCATTTTTGAGAGAGAGAGAGACAGAGCAGAGCGTTAGCAGGGGAAGGGCAGAGAGACAGGGAAACACAGCATCTGAAACAGGCTCCAGGCTCTGAGCTGTCAGCAGAGTCCAATGCGGGGCTCGAACCCACGAACTGTGAGATGACCTGAGCCGAAGTCGGACACTTAACCAGCTGAGCCACCCAGGCGCCCCTCTGTTTTTTAACTAACAGCAAATTCTGTTAAATAAAAGCAAACTCACAAGGATAGTATGCAAGTTTCCTTTATCAAATGCTTTGCAAAAATCAAGATACAGTTGGTTACAACACCTGATATGTCCAGGAAGGCACTGAGGTTGGTTGAACCCAGTTTACTTTGGGAAAAACCATGCTGGTGTTTTGGTTTGTTTTGTTCTTGCTGTTAATTACTAAAATGAAGGTTTGCTGTATTTTAAAATACAAAGACTGGGTCATAATAGGTAAGACTAACTTTAGACAATAACAAACTCTTGTTGAGCTTAAAAAAATGTTTTTCTTTTTGGAAGCAGAAATCCTTAGATCAGTGGTTCTCAACCTGGGGCCACTCTGCTCTCCTGGGGACATTTAGCAATGTCCGGAGGTATTTTTTGGTTGTAATTACTCAGGGGGAGGTGATACTACTGGCATCTAATGGGTAGAGGCGAGGAACCTGTTAAATATCCTACAATGCATAGAGTGACACCCGACAGTCAAAAATTTTCTGGTCCAAAATTTTTCTTTTAGACCTACTATTTAGAACATTTTCTTCTTTTTTGCAGGGTCTACTATTAATTCTATTTAGTATGGGTGTAAAGAAGAAGAAGGAAATGCAAGTAACCGCACTGACCATTTGCCATCAAGACCTTGAAACTTTGAGATGTAAGTGATTTCTGACCTCATTTGTTTATTTCTTTTCCAGGTTGCAGAGTATTTTTATGTCAAGACTCAATATCACATAATGTTCACAGACTCTCGCTATTTAATTTTTCCATGTTCCTTACCTTCAGTTTTGCACGTAAAATGGTTTCCTAAAAATTTTGTCTTCAGACTAAGTCCTGCTTGCTCTTTTTTGTTTGTTTATAAATACTTTGATTTTGCATAATGCATAGCAAAGACAAACTCATTTGCATATATTGTTAAATCCTTGAAATGTTTGTGTGTGTGTGTTATCTAGCTTTGGCTGACGTGGAAGGAAAGAATCTAGCTTCTTTGCTGTTACACTGTGTACAACTCACAGATGGAGTGTCACAAATCCATTGTGTTAAACAGGTAAGACTGAATTGCTATTCATTGATGCATCTTGAAGAATATCATATCACGCTATTATGAACTTTTAAAACTGACAATTTTTGGTTCCTGATTTTTAATATCAATGTATCATTAAAGAGTAGTTTTTTTGTTTTTTTTTTTCCTTTTCTGTCCATGGTATAATCTTATTTCATTCAGGGCATCAATGGAAACCATATTCAGGTTCCCACTCCATGGGAGCTGTAAATAGATGGGACTTTGAGACAATTGTGCATACCTTTTTTGTGGAGGTAAATTAAAAAAAATGATGTGTATTGATCTGAATCTTTAAAACTTTTTAGCAGACACATTAAAAAGTTAATTTGAAATGTAAAGACTGTCCTTACCAGTAAGTATTTCAATATTAGGATTTAACATTTGAACTCGCATAGTTTTTTTTTGGAAGGCAATTATATATATTATTGGTTTTTCAGTAGCGCTACAAAATTCCTATAACTTGCGCCATTAACAAGTCTAATTTTTAATAGAGGTGGGTCTGGAGGGTAAAATGGGAGCTGGGGGTACGGGTTAAAAGGTTAAAAAATGCTAAAATAGATGTTTAAATCAGTATCCTTAATAATACAGTATAGAAAATATTTTTCATTACAAGTGAGACTTAAAAAAGAGTGTTTGAAACTGTTACTTTGCTGTGTATAGTTGATTTTAGACAAAAGTGCTATGACTCTGAATTTTTTGAATTGTAGATTGTGCCTTTACTGGAGAAGGCAGATAAAAATGGCTCATGTGATCCCAGTATTCGAAGTTGTTTGGATATTTTAGGAGGCATTTATCTTTCTTTGAGTCTAAAGAATCCTTTGAAGAAAGTCTTGGCAAGGTAAGGAAAAAAAGGAAAGGAAGTTAAGCGTTATAAATGTTCAATTTGAGCAAAAGTAACCAGTATTTAAAGTTCTCCTGGTTTGGTAAAACTGAACTGAAATATGTTACTAACAATTTCATTTACATGGTCTCTGTTTTGTTTACTTATTATGACTTTTATAAAATGTAAAAAGGCTTTTTAGGTCATAGACCTAATTAAGACCTTAATAAAACAAGCTATGGGCTATAGTCTACAGACTCCTGGTTTAGTCCCTTTATATTAATGCAGTTCTTGGTTAAGTTTAATTTGTCTTTCCCATTTGCTCTTAGCTTAAACATATTTTTAATTACATAGGTAATATAGGAATATAAGCTTAATGTAAAGACTTTAAGCAATACAGAAGTGAACAAAATAAAAAATGAGCCTTCTACTTCTGGCTTATCTTACTTTACTTTTTTTTTTTTTTTAAGTTTATTTATTTTTGAGAGAGAGAGGGGTGTGTGTGTGCGCAGGCAGGGGAGGAGCAGAGAGTGGGGGAGAGAGAATCCCAAGCAGGCTCAGCACTCCTTGCTGAGACCAACAGGGACTCGATCTCACAACTGTGAGATCATGGCCCGAGCCCAGATCAAGAATCCAGTATTTAACCAGCTGAGCCATCCAGGTGCCCCTATTCAGTAAATTTTTATTGACCACCTACTCTGTGTCAAATAAGTATGCGAGCACTGGGGATACAGTGAAGAAGACAGTATAGAATGGAGGTTACATGCGAAGAGAAAGATTGAAGATAGTCAAAATAAATAAGCTATATAGGATTAGAGGAAATGAATGCTATGGAGAGAAATAAAGCAGCGATGGGGGATGGAAACATCAAGGATGGGGTGAAGGTTACAATTTAAAATATGGTGGTCACTTCAGATATCTTTTCTAAGATGTCATTGGTAAGGTGATATTCGAGATTGGCCTGAAAGGGACGAGGGAATGATTATTGGGTCTATTTGGGGGAAGAGTGTAGGTTGGAGGAAATAGCGAGAGCAAAGGCTTTGTTATATTGTTGCAACAAGGAAGGCCAGGTAGCTAGAGCTAAGTGAACAAGGATCAAGGTGAGGCTGGAGAGATAATGGTGGGGCTAGGGTTTGTAGAGTTGTAAGTCCTTGTTGGCCCTATAGCAACTAATTGGACTGAGATGGATGTGTTGGGCAATTTTAGGCAGAAGAATTTTAACTCTGGCTACTCTGTTGAGGAGGGAAGCAAGATGGAAGCAAGGAGTTCAACAATTGTGGCATGAAGTTAAAATTTTCTGGCTGTATTTCGAAGATGTAGTTAGTTCAGTATTCCTTCATTTGTTTGATTTCCTTCCCACTCCGTATATCCACTTACTACACGGTCGTCAGGTTTCTAATGCTTGGTTCTTTTTCTAGCTCACTAAATGGTCTACCTGAATTTTTTCTTACTGAGGCTGTACAAAGTTTTACTTCTCGTCTTGAGGAAGAATTGAAGACTACTGATCTCTACTCTTATAGGAGAGTAATTGACAATATAGCTTCCTGTATGGAGAACTTTGACTTGGGTAAGCCAGCTCTGTTGTAGTATTTTTTTTTCTAGCATTACATTATTGTTTTTAAATGATGTTGTTAATTTTGGTCCCGAGGCTCCCTACCATTGTTAATTTTTTTTATCCCCGCAGGTAGAGCCGGTGTTAATAATCTTCTTAAAGATGGTGAGTCCTGTTATTTGATTTTATTCTGAGGGTTAACTGCTTGTATGAGTCGTTTTGGAAGTGGTCGTTTCAGTTTCTTGGCAGTGGATAGAGTTTTACAGATCACCAAGGTACATCATGTCCCTTCCTTTTAAATTTCTGCTTCCGTACCACGATAGCACTTTAGGTAATAGTGACTTAAAATATTTTCTTATATTGACATTAAAGCTCACACTTTTAGGTTCTGCTTTGTCATTATATATTCTTTTGTTTCAGTGCTTCATTTTCTGCAGAAGAGTTTAATTGAAATCTCGGAAGAAAATAGGCAAGTCGTATCTGTTTGTATGCTTGTGCGTGTGTGCGTGAACACTTGCAGTGTGCGTTGTCTCCATGTACAGGAAATTTTAAAGAAGTTTCCAGAACGTGCTCCATCCCATTCCTCTCTGTTAATATTAGACCTGATTATTTAGATATATTTCCCAGAGGCTTGATATTTAATTTAAAAAATCAAAAAGGGGCGCCTGGGTGGCTCAGTCAGTTAAACCTCCAACTCTAGATTTCGACTCAAGGCATGATCTCACAGTTTGTGAGCTCAAACCCTGCGTCGGGCTCCATGTCGACAGTGCGGGGCCTGCTTGAGATTCTTTCTCTCCCCGTCTCTCTGCCCCTTTCTCCCCACCCTCGAAATAAATAAGTCAACTTTTAAAAACATGAAATAAATTTTTAGGAGAACACGAGGAAGCGTTCCTTCCTTCCTGAGTGTTCGTTACTCAGCATCTCTTCGTTCATAAATGAAACATCCTGTTATCTTTCTGAGGATATTCATGATGGTTTTTTTTTTCTTTTTATATATAGTTTTCTTAACTTTACATAGTCCTATTTCGTCTATGTTGCTATTTTTTTTTGTTTGATGCTTTTGGTCACTTCCCTATATGAAACTGGAAACTTTCCTCAGAAGTCTGGTGATTTTTAACCAAGCGCTCGTGTTTAAGGATGGGCTCTGAGAGTTGACTGGAATCTGTGCACATGGGTTGGGTTGATTGCAGGTTTTATCGTAGGCTAGTTTAGCTAGGCTGTTTCTTTGGAAAACCTCTGACACCAATGTTCTTGGGTCTTTTTGCGTGGGTACTGGATTTGTCATGGAACCAAACCATTGGCTTAATGTTCTGGTTGCTGAGGTAGCGAAAAAAAGCTGAGGTCATGGCATTTGGCATTCATTGTTCATATATTTGGCTAATTTGCTTGTTTGCAGCCTGGTGTTGTTTTGCCTCGTTCTTATTCTTCAACAGACTTGTAGTCAGTCTTCTTATTTTCGGCCCTATATTTATTTCCACATCAAGGTGTCCCTGGTGCCAAGTTTCTTAGCCTTTTGGGACTGCAAATCAGGTCGTTTTGGGGCTTATTCTCTGGCTTAGCATTTACTTTTGTTGACTCTGCTAAGTTATTATCTCTCTGCTTTGTGCCTTCCAAAGGTTTATTGTTATTGTCTTGTCTGATTGTTGCCCTTGTGTATTTATGTCTTTTTATGTGGTTGGCTTACTTAGGTTCTGGCAGAGAATAGAGGTAATATCTGTGTGCTGTTCTTTTTTTTTTTAAATTAATTAATTTTTATTTTAATTCCAGTCTACTTAATATACAGTATCATATTAGTTTCAGGCTATTAGAGAGATTGTACAATTCTATCCATTACCCAGTTCTCATCATAAGTGTGGTCTTTAATCCCCTTCGCCTATTTCACCTCTCCCCCACCAAACTCCCCGTAACCATCTGTTTGTTCTCTATAGTTAAGAGTCTTTTTTAATTTCTCTTTTTTATTTGTTCATTTGTTTTATTTCTTAAATTCCTTGTATGAGTAAAATCTTACGGTATTTGCCTTTCTGTGACTGACTTATTTAGCATTATACCTTCTAGCTCCATCCATGGTGCAAATGGCAAGATTTCATTCTTTTTTACGGCTGAATAATATTCCATTGCATGTATGTATGTATGTATTTATGTATGTATGTATACATACATGTATATATGCATATATATTTCACATCTTCTTTATCCGTTCATCTGTCAGTGGACACTTGGGTTGTTTCTGTATCTCGGCTCTTGTAAATCATGCTGCAGTGAACATAGGGATGCCTTTCAAATTGGTGTTTTCATATTGTTTGGGTAAATACCCAGTAGTGGAATTACTGGATCATAGGGTAGTTCTATTTTTAATTTTTTGAGGAACCTCCATACTGTTTTCTGCAGTGGTTGCACCAGTTTGCCTTCCCACCAACAGTGCACGAGGGTTCTTTTTTCTCCACACCCTCACCAGCACTTGCTGTTTCCTGTGTTTTTGATTTTAGCCTCTCTGTGCCATCTTTAACCCAAGGTCTCCTTTTGCCTCACCAGGAGTGCCTTCTCTGTCTCTTTTAGGTTCTTTCTCTGCTCATCTCTCAAACGTGGGTTCTCTCTTTGTTATTCTCTTTGTTCTTACTGCTTAATTACCGTCTATCTCCTTGGTGTCAGGCACCATCTATGTATTCAAGATTCCCAGATTTATCACTGCAAGTTAGATCTCTTCCCTGAAGTGGTAGATTTAAACAGTCATTTGCCTCCGGGACATCACAACTTGGATGTTCTATAGGTGTCTCAAATTCAGTGGGTCCAAAAGAAAATTCATTGCCTTTTTACCTCTACTCACTAATAACTTCTCTTCTTCCGTCTCTTTGAATTTGCCTATCCTATGTACGTCACATAAATAGAATACAGTTTTTGTTCTTTTGTGTGTCTTCAGGGTTAATCCATATTGTAGCATGTATTAGAATTTTATTTCTCTTTTTGGCTGAATACAGCATTCCATTGTATGTATATACCACATTTTGTTTATCCATTCATCTGTCGATGGACAGGTGAGTGGTTTCTTCTACCTTTGGCTAATGTAAATAATGCCGTTATAAACATTGTTATGCAAATAACATGTTTGAGTCTCTAACTTCCAGAATTAGTGGATTATATGGTAATTAGTAGAATTAGTAAATCATATGATAATCTAGTGTTTAACTTTCTGGGGGACCCTAAACAGTTTTCCTTGACTTATGTTTTAATATCATCACTCTGCGTTCTGCTATGTTGAGAATAGACTGAGGGGGCCGAGGATCGAAGCTGGGAGACCAGTTAGGAAACCACTGCAGTAATCCAAGGGAGAAATGAGAGTGACTCAGGCCAGGAGGAGCAGTGGAGGTGGTCTGAGTCTATATTTTGAGGGTAGGATGAACAAGATTTTCTTACAGATGGGATGGGGAGGAAGAAAGTCAAGGATGATGACAAAATTTTTTTTTTTTTAATGTTTTATTTTTGAGAGGGAGAGAGAGAGACAGAGCACAGGTGGGGGAGGGCCAGAGAGAGAGGGAGACACAGAATCCGAAGCAGCCTCCAGGCTCTGAGTTGTCAGCACAGAGCCCGACATGGGGCTCAAACTCTTGAGCTGTGAGATCATGACCTGAGCTGAAGTTGGATGCTTAACTGACTGAGCCACCCAGGCGCCCCAGTAGGATAGAGATCCTAGCGGATGGAGCAGGTTTGCAGTTGAAGATGAGTTCATGTAGTTTGAGATATCTGTTAGACATCCAAGGGAAGGTATTGAGAAGGAAGTTGCATGTACAAGTCTGGAATTAGAAAGAGAGGTCCAGGTTGGAGATAAAAATTAGGGAATTGTCAGCATATAGATTATAATGTAAAGTTTATGAGCTAGGTGAGGTCAGCATCAGGGGAACAAAGTAGCTGGAGAGGGCTTACTAAAGACTGAGTTGTGGAGAGCTGTAACATAAAGAGGGGGGAGAGAAGACGATGAAGTAGCCAAGGTGTCTGGGAAGGCGCGATGGTGAAGTAGGAGGAAATAGAGGAGAGCCTGGTGTCTTGGAAGCCAGGCAAAGAAAGTGTACCAAGGGCGAGGGAGTGTTCACGTTATGAAATTGTGGCATTCATTCTTGATCTGTTATTTTTTCTCCAAAAGGAGAGAAATGAGGTTAGTCATTGGCTGAGAAGGAGGGAAATGTTAGGGAAGAGTGTTGACAGTTTGCAGTAAATGTCCACAGAATTGGAACGTTTCTGGGAATGGAACAGAGAGGTATGAATGTCTATTCTAACCTAAAGTGAATTTTGGCCCTTTGATTGAGGAATGTTTTTTTATGGAGGGATGGAAACGGTGATATTTTTGTGTGACTTTTCTTTTGTAATAATGTCTTTTTTTCTTCATTATAGAAAATCTGCTGGAAATCATATTGTTCAAACGCAGTTGATGAATGACTTGTTGGTAGGCACTAGAGTTTCAGTGATGTTAGTACAAAAAATACAAGACTTTCAGATAATTCATTTGAAGATTTCCAGTTCTCCCACATGGCAAAGTATGTGTGGATTGCTGAGTATTTTCACCAAGTTTTTAATCGATGGTAAGTGTGAAACCATAAAAATGATGATTATAATTGAGTGTCATTCAGCTTATGCTTAATAATAGTATGAAACGTTTGATACATAACTGGTGTGTAGAACTACTTCTCCCCCCGCCCTTCAAGTGGGGCAGAGGCCCTGGGTTATGAGGTTTTAATGCTTTTTCCTTCAAATGTACCCGTTTCTGCAAGGGGTAACGTCAAAGGGCTTTTGTGAATGTGTGTATGTGTATTGTAAAGAAGGAAATCTAACAGGCTTCGTGTTGAGAAGCCACAGACTTTAAATGGCAAAAGAAAATTCCGGAGAAGAATAGATTTCCAAATTTGGAAGGAAAATCTGGAAAGGTTAATGTAGTCCATACATTTCTCCTCAGCGGCCGGTATTATCCTCAAACAGTGACAGTAGCGCTTGTGGGACCATTCATCGTTCCCCCTTGTGTCGCTCATATGTTGCTTCTACTTATACGAACTGTGCCACTGGAAACCAAGTAGTTAATGAGAGGAAATCTCTCTTTATAAAAGTATTTCAAATAATAAATTCGAATGAAACGGTCGAATATCACCATTTTGTAACCCCCAGTGAATTGACGTGGGCATTAAGCATCGGCAACTGCTAACTTTACGGAACAGGCAACCAGACATCATATGCATCTTAGAGAATTGCTTTTATGACGTATACTTTCCCCAAAGTGACTGAACTTGAGACCAATCTCTAGGCCACCTGCCAGTTTACAGGAATTGCAGAAGACAGAAGGACGTGTGGAACTGCATCAGGACTAAACAAACCCGCATCCAGATTGTGGGACACACTGCACGTCAAAGGCCAGAGTTCTTGACTAGAGAAATTGGAAGGCGATGAAAGGAGGGCACATGTAGATTAAAAAAATATATCACATTAAAAAAAATGTATGGGACTAAACTATAGTATCTAGGGATGCACATTTGATTAATAAAAAGCATTTGAAAATAAGGAAGCCATTACTGTGAAAGCCTCCGTGCTTACTCAGGGTGAGAGAAGGGAGTCGTGGTTGGGCTGAGGCATGTGGATGAGCCTTCTAGGCTGGGTGTCCGAGTTCTACTTCTCTCCTTGGGTGGTGGGTGCAAGGGTGTTCACTTCAAAGAATTCATTAAGCTATGCACTTGTTTTGGGGTGTTTTCCTATATCATTGTTTTATATTACGATAAGATTAACAAAAAAATGATACACATAGTATTTACAAAAAATTAAATTACTTCTTTACCTTTACCTCTCATTCTATATGATCATGTTTGCATGAATATTAATTAAAAAATTAATGGAATTGATTTAGATCTTTCATTTTTTTTTTTTAATGTTTATTTTTGTGAGAGAAAGAGAGAGACAGACAGAGTGTGAGCAGGGGAGGGGCAGAGAGAGAGGGAGACACAGAATCAGAAGCAGGCTCCAGGCTCTGACCTGTTAGAGCCCAACACAGGGCTTAAACTTAAGAAACAGGAGATCATGACCTGAGCTGAAGTCGGAGGCTGAACCAACTGACCCAGCCAGGTACCCCTAGATCTTTCATGTGTAAAGAACGGTAACTGACTCTGGTTTTGCTAGACTAATGAGAAAAAATAGTATCTCATTGTAAATGTGGTTTGAACCCTGGTAACTAGTGAAAGTCCTAGCTGTATTGTCAAATAGTACTTTTTTTTTTTTTTTTTTTGCTATGATCTCAGGTATTTACTAAAAGGAAAGGAAAGTTACTTTAAGACACAATTTACAGACATCTTTTTAGAGGATATTTGCTTTTTAAAAGAAGAATTTGTTATAGGATGGGTAAAATGCAGAGAAGGCCTGATTTTAATAAGAGGCAGCCTCTTTTCTGAACCGTTGATGGGACCTATTCATTGCTGTTCTTCCCCACGATTTTAAAATTTCATATATCAGTAAAATGATTGGCTGCAAGTAACAGAAAACCAAACTTCAGGCACTTAAGCAGATGTGCCCCGCCCCCTTCCCCAGATAACATGAAGTTCAGAGGCAGGTGATCCCGAACTATATACAGTCCAGGACCCAAACATTTCTGCCTTCCTGCTCTGCCGTCTTCAGCATGTTGGCTTTCACTCACATGTTTGTTGCCTCCTGGTTGCCATTTGACTGCTGTAGCTCCAGACATTATGTCTATGTTTGCGGCAGGGAGGAGGGCCTGTTGCATCCTTAGCTTTAAGCAGAAACAACAAAAGTACCCAAGTACCTGCTTACATCCCATTGGCCCAAACCCTCATGCGGCTACCTTTACTTGCAATCAGAATGGAGGAAGCAAGTCCCGCCTTTGGCTGAGTACATGGATGCCCCAATCAAAGTCACAGTTCTGTTAGCAGGGATGAAGGGCAAAATGGATATTTAGTTGGTAGTTTACGGTAGGCATTTATGATTCTTAACCTAGGCTGAATAATTTACCATATTTGGTAAACTTTATTAAAAACCAGAGGCTAATAGAAAACAAATAGAAGGGGCGCCTTGGTGGCTCAGTCGGTTCGGCGGCCGACTTCGACTCAGGTCATGATCTCGCGGTTCATGAGTTCAAGCCTGACATTGGGCTCTGTGCTGACAGCTCAGACCCTGGACCCTGCTTCGGATTCTATGTCTCCCTCTCTCTCTCTGCCCCTCCCCTGCTCACACTCTCTCTCTCTCTCTCTCAAAAATAAACATAAACAAAAAAATTAAAAAAAAAACAAAGAGAAAATAGCAAGTCAAGATTGGTTGCATTGGGTACGGTACCCACTGATAGCAGAACTTTCCGTTAGCACCGATACAGGCTCTTTACAGAAACCCTGCAATCACTTTAAGAAAAAGTAATCCATGTAGGGGTTGGGCTGGCGAGGCCTCAGTGCAGGGAAGACAGTGAGCTGTGTTGCTGCTAGATGTGCTGGGGGGAGAGGAGGGGAGAGTGGGTGTTAGTGGAGAGAGGAAGAAATCACATTTAAGTGTTTACGTGCTGGGCATAAAAGCCTTATGTTCACTGTGCATTTAAACCGTAAAATAATTGTCAGGAGTTATATTTTCCCATTTTACAGAAGAGAAAGCTGAATCTCTGGGGGGTTAAATAACTCGCCCAAGCCCTATTCAGCTGGGAAGTGGTCATGCTAGAAACCGCACCCCGGACCGTCTGTCCCTGCAGCGTGTGCTTTTTCCACGGTGCCGAGATATCCATTGTCATTTAACCCACGCGCTCTACTTTTTTACCAGATGACCTCTTGCAGACAATTCAGAGTACATCTGGATTAGCCGTTATTCTTTTTACTAAGGCCATGTTTCACCCACCTGAAGACATTCCTGATTTGGTGAGTGCGTCTCCTTTGTAGAATTGTATATTATTATATCTTATTGTAAATATTTTTAAAGAGGTGAATTAAAATTTTCTTTCTGCATAGTAGAATCTTCCTGATGATCTTTTTCTCTTATAATAAGAGATAGTCCAAAAATGCAGAAAAAAACAGAAGACAAGAGCCGTCCCCCGTACATCCATCTCCTAAAGATAATCACTCTCCACATTTTTGCGGCTGCATCCCTGGATGCTTCTAGGGCTGTTTGTTGGGCTCCAGCTCTCAGTGTCACAAAGATATTTATAACATTAAAATTATGCAGAGATGAATTCATACATACATGAAGTCATAACTTTTTGATAAATGTGTCCTTTTTATTAAGAATAACCCACATGTTGTACCATAGACTGGAAGCATGTGAGAATCAATTTTTCAGTGAATTTGATTACCCGGAAAATATAATTTGATAGTCTGGGCTATAAGCCTTATATTTAGTACCAGCAGGTGTTTCTTCCCCGACTGTATTGTCTAGAAACTTATTTTAGCTGTTTACCTGACTTAATGCAAAGCAGACGTGTACTCTTCTGTGAGGTCACACAAAGTAGTTATCATTGGATAAAATTTAACAACTTGATTTCTCCGATCACCTCCAGAAAGTGTGAAGGTCATTCGCCTGCAGGGCGTGATATGTTTTACTCTGTTCGTGCATTCAAACCAGCAAAATGGTTCACGTACTTAACGATTCTCAGTCCTACGACTTAATTTTTTCCCTTTCGGTGTAATAATTTTCACACTCGCGGCTTCTCAGTTCCAGTTATTTTTCCTGGGATGTTTCAGGGGAAAGGGAATTTTGGATTTACGTTTTGAAATCTCTGAAAAGCGTTAGAGGCCTTGTAAAACACGTTAGCTCTGTTCTGTTTTTCCAGATTAGTAGTTTGCTTCTCCGTTCAGTGGACTGTAGCGGCCTCCCGGACTGGTTTTTGAACTGCTGCAGGGGCCTTTGTTGTGCTCCCGTCTCGCAGTCAACTCTCCTGTTCCTGTGTCAGGGGACCCTCACCATGTTGGACTGGCAGAACGGAAGGATGGGCCCAAGAGGGGAGGCCCTGCTCTTGAATATCGTCCATGTTTTGTTCTCCTTGAGTTCACAGTGAGTTTTCATGCTCTCGTCTCATGTTTTGTTCCGCTTGCCGGACATTTAAAACATGGCAACTGAACCGGCATACTTAGTAGTTCAATGAAAAGTGCTCAGGATAATCCTGAATCGAAAGGGAGATATGTGTAGACAACGAAGTGGGTCTGGAAGTAGAACAAGAGAAGATGAGATGGGAGAGAGTTACAGAAATTACTGGTGTGGGTGAACTTGTACTGAACTTTTTTTTTAAACATTTATTTTTGAGAGAGAAAAGAGTACGAGTCGGGGAGGAGCAGAGAGGGGGGAGGACAGAGGATCTGAAGCGGGCTCTGTGCTGACAGCAGAGAGCCTGATGTAGGGCTTCAGCACCCTCACTGTGAGATCATGACCTGAGCCAAAGCTGGAGGCTTAACCGCCTGAGCCACCCAAGTGCCCCTGTCTTGAACATTTCTAATGGTAATGTTAACGTTTAGTCTCTAGCACTAGCATTTTTAAAAACTATGAACACGTTTATGTGGATAGTGCTTTGGAGTTTACGAACAACATCGACAGAGGTAATTCAGTACGAGCTTCACGCATCTTGATAGATAGGATGGTTAGGGAAATCGGATGCGGTGTGTGGATAAAGTGACGTAAGAAAAGTAAGTGCTAAAACCTAAGAGTGTCTTGCTAATAAGCACCTGAGCCAGAACCCTAACCTGCTCTTTTGACTTCACCGGATTGTGTTTGTGGTTTTTTTTTGGTGTTTTTTTTCATAACGCCTGAAAGTGATCGTGTGCTTAAAATGTCTAACTATAGATGCAGCTTGACAGTAGTGAACACGTAGGTAAAGGAAGAAAAGCACAATGTTCTAAAGTAATTTTTACATGTTTTCAATTTATATATATGTGAAAATTGTGCACATTTTTAAGGAATGTAAAATTTGTTTTTCATTGTGGTATTCTATAATAGCTCTATTGAGATATGGTTTACAGATCATAAAAGTCACTTATTTAAAGCGTGTGATTCAGTTTTGTCTTAGTAGATTCACAGGGTTGTACAACTATCACCGCAGTCAATTTTAGAATATTTTTATTACTCTCGAAAGAAACCCCATTCCCTCTAACTTTCTCCAACCCTAACCCATCACTAGGTCTTAAAACACCTGTGAAACCATCATCAGTAAAATAATGAACATTTCCATCACTCCCAAGAGTTTCCTTGTGTCCCTTTTTGGATTATTTCTCTTTTTTTTTTTTTTTTAATTATTTTCTTACTTTGGAGAGAGAGAATTTGAGTGGGGAGAGGAGTAGAGGGAGAGAGAGAATCTTAAGCAGGCTCTGTACTCAGCATGGAGCCTGACGTGGGGTTTGACCCCACGACCCTGGGCTTATGACCTGAATTGAAATCAAGAGTCAGATGCTCAACCGACTGAGCCACCCAAGTACTTCCGGATTATTATTCTAAGATGTAAATTTAATAATGATTGAATTCTCTGGTCATTCTTTGTCTTTTATATTTTTAAAGTCTAAATGATTATAAAATGAAATTTCTTTCACTAGTCAGTTTATAATAACACGGCTCATTTTTCTTCAGGATCAAGGAATCAACTCTGGAATTGTTTCTCTCTAGAATTTTGGCATCTTGGACTAA
This sequence comes from Paguma larvata, assembly GCA_030068075.1. NCBI lineage: Eukaryota > Metazoa > Chordata > Mammalia > Carnivora > Viverridae > Paguma > Paguma larvata. Next base: position 74,521,591 of record CM057836.1, read on the forward strand.
TTCAGCCATACATGTTCTTGAATCAAGTTCCCCAGGCCTAAAGGACAGTCTGAATGGGAATTCAAGCATAGTTAGGAAACTTTTGGAATATGTCTACACCCACTGGGAACATCCATTGGATGCTTTGAGACACCAAACCAAAATTATATTCAGAAATGTCCTCCAAATGCACCAGCTCACTAAAGAAAAATCAGACTCAGAAGCGTCAGGTTTGGCTGCCGATCATTTCATTTGTGAATTGACCAAGAGTCTTCTGCAGCTGGAATGGCATGTTAAAGGGAAGTACATGGGTCTTGGTTGTTTAGTCGATTACACCGGAATTGGCCATATTTTGGCACTAGCTAAAACTATCCCATCACAGATCTTGGAGGTGATGGGAGACCAGTCATTGGTACCTTATGCAAGTGACCTCTTGGAGACCATGTTCAGAAGCCACAAGACTCATTTAAAGTCCCAGGTTGTCGACAGCACGTGGATCGATGAGTGGCATGAGACTTGGGTTTCTCCTCTCCTTTTTATACTGTGTGAAGGAAATCCGGACCAGAAATCTTACGTGATCGATTATTACTTGCCAAAATTATTGAATTGCAGCCCTGAAAGCTTAAACTACATGGTAAAGATTCTTCAAACTTCCGCTGATGCTAAAAGTGGTAAGATGAATCATTTTTTTTAGTAATTTCTAGCTAAGAAAGGGTAGGTACCTTGGCAGATGTGGACAATATTCGAATTTCAATATTACCACTTCTATAAATAGTAAAAGAAGACATCAACGATAGAGATTTCAGACTGAAATTAATGTTCCTGTCCCGAGTGGAATAGAATGTTTTTGGCTGAAGTCATTTCTACAAGCTAAAGATTGATTTCAGTTATGAGTGTAAGGTTCCCTTTATTACTAGTTTATTTTTTTTGAAGTCTTTTTTTTTTTATTTTAGTTTATTTATTTATTTTGAGATTAGGGTGGGGCAGAGAGAGAGGTAGAGAGAGAATCCCAAGCAGGCTCTGCACTGTCAACACAGAGCCCGACAGGGGGTTCGATCTCAGGAACTGTGAGATCCTGTTCTGGGCCGAAAGCAAGAGTTGGATGTTTAACCGACTGAACCATCCAGGTTCCCCCCCTTATTACTAGTTTTAACTCATTTTACCAAGTTGTTATTCGTTTGGTTGTCAGACTGGAATAAAAGTTTGAGTGTTTTATATAGTTAGTGATTGAAACAGTAATTAAACATTGTTTTAGGCAAGGATAAAGACCAATAAATCAGCAGTAGCAAGTTTTTGTCTCTGGGAAAGAAAAAAAGTACATAGATGTGTGACGTCAAGAAATAGCCATCTATAGTCATTTAGAAAGGGAGTAACATTCCGTTGAAACTCAGTAACCTAGAAGGAATCACGGCTTTAAAGCATAAATCAGTAATTAATATATAAATGATGATCTTGACTTATCATGTAAATCGTTTTACAATTTTTTTAAGTTTATTTATTTTTGAGAGAGAGAGAGAGCCAGAGTTGAGCGGAGCAGGGGCAGGGAGAGGGAGACACAGAATCCGAAGGAGGCTCCAGGCTCTTAGCTGTCAGCACAGAGCCCAACGCAGGGCTTGAACTCCTGAACTGTGAGATCATGACCTGAGCCGAAGTTGGACGCTCAACCGACTGAGCCACCTAGGTGCCCCGATCATGAAAATCTTAAAGTTATTATATTCCGTTTAACAAAGCAGGAATATTGTCCCCTACATCACAGTTTAAGAATACTTACAACTAAAAATAGTTAAAAACTTTCAATACTTCAAATAGTAACCATAAGATAGCTAGAAATATCTGATTCCTGTACACAAAAATAAGCCATTATTTGTAGTGGGTTTTTTCCCCCTTATTTGTAGTTTTTAACAACAATTGTTCCTGCCTTTCTGCGAAGCCGTCTAAAGTTCAAGGTTCATGAATCTGTTCTGAAATTAGGCAGTCTCTATTTTTATATCACTGTGCCTTGTGAGGCTGAGCTCCCCGTCCTGTTAGTAATGGCTGATGTCCTAACCTAAAAGCATCAGGTTCTTTTTTTTTTTTTTGAGTTCATTTATTTATTTTAAGAGACAGAGTGAGCCAGTGTGAGTTGGGGAGGGGCAGAAAGAGAGAGGGAGAGAGAGGATCCCAAGCAGGCTGTCTGCTCTCAGCGTAGAACCCCACATGGAACTTGATCTCGTGAACCGCGAGATCGTGACCTGAGTCAAAATCAAGAGAGTCGGATGTTTATCTGACTGAGCCACCCAGGCGCCCCAAGCATCAGGTTCTTTGTAATCCTTTTGTCTTTTTCACGAGGGAGAAACAGTAACCCCGAAATATGCAGAGGTTTAGTGTTTATTTTTAGAGAAATGATATTTGGCCACTCAAGTGTTTTTCCTGATTTTGGCTGAAAGTCATTTTAGGTATTCTTACTGTTTTAAATATTTCTCCACCTGATTTCTTTATCCTGAATCACTTCCTGGTTTATTTCTAAGCGTCAAGAGAAAAGTAAAAATAGCAAAAAAGAATATTTATTTTATTTTATTTTATTTTGAGAGAGAGAACACAAGCAGGGGAGGAACTGAGAGACAGGGAGAGAGAGAGAGAATCCCGAGCAGGCTCCACGTTGTCAGTGCAGAGCCCGATGTGGGGATCGACCTCACGAACCAAGTGATCATGACCTGAGCCAAAACCAAGAGTTGGATGCTAACCAGTCAGTGTCTAAGCCACCTAGACACCCCAAGGATGATTTCTTTAAGTTCACATAAGGGGATTTTGCCTACTTGAAATTGTTGACACAAGGACTATTAAATCCTTTTCAGTAATGTTTATTTTATAAAGGAACTTTATTTATTTATTTACATTTTTTAAAATGTTTATTTTTGAGAGACATAGAGACAGAGTGTGTGCGGGGGAGGAGCAGAGAGAGAGGGAGACACAGAATCTGAAGCAGGCTCTGGGCTCCGAGCTGTCAGCACACAGCCCGATGCACCACTCAAACTCATTAGCCGTGAAATCATGACCTGAGCCGAAGTCTGACATTTAACCAACTGAGCCACCCAGGCAGCCCCTATAATAGAAACTTTAATTCATGTTAGAATTTAAAATACGATTTTTTTCTTGAAATATTATGTTAATTGCAAAATGAAAATTATGGCGGTTGTTACATAGCACAGTAGTGGTCTGTGTTATTGTGCTTTGAAGATAAGAACATCGTTGTCGTCCTTAGGGTCTTATAATACGAGAGGGGCTCTGGGAGCTTTGATGGCATGTCTGCGAACAGCTAGAGCTCACGGACATCTTCAGTCTGCAACTGACGCCTGGAGGAACCTCGTGTCCAGTGCAAGCATAAAACAAGGCTTAATTCATCAGCACTGCCAAGTAAGCAAACAAATATCTGGGAATGTTGTACATGTAGTAGATCCCCGATTCACTTATTCAGTTAGCAGTCCACTAGAGCGGCCCCTGTGTTGAGCCCAGCACTGTTGTAAGGGGTCCATACGGAGGGCGAATTGAAAGTGAAAAGTGGAGATTTTGCATCCAGGTCGTTTAGATTTTATTTATTTATTTATTTATAAAGACCGTTTATTTTTGAGAGAGCACAAGCAGGGGAGGGGTAGAGAGAAGGGGACGGAGGATCCGAACGGGCTCTGTGCTGACCGACTGACAGCAGCGAGCCCAACGTGGGGCTCGAACTCACGAACCGCAAGATCATGACCTGAGCAGAAGTCGGTCACTCAACTGACTGAGCCACCAGGGCGCCCCCAGGTGATTAAATTTTAGTTGAAGGAGTGAGAAAACCTGAATAACACAACTGGAAACTCTTAGAAGACAATACAGATACAAGCGCGCCTTTATGGGTGAGGATTTGGGGGTGCTTAGAGCAGAGTAGGTGGTGGTCGATTAGGAACGTGATAAATGTGATTAAAGGAGAGGAAGTATTGGAGCCGCACACAGGATGGGAGAACGCTGGAATTGACAAATGAATTCGGTCAAGTCACAGGATAGAAAATCAATGTACGGAAATCTGTTGCATTCCTGACACTAATGATGAAGCATCTGAGAGTGAAATTAAGAAAACAATCCCATTTATAATTGTACCAAAAACAGTAAAATATACTCTGCAAACTATAAAATATTGATGAAAGGAATTCAAGACGATGCAAAGAAATGGAAAGGCATTCCCTGCTCATGTGTTGGAAGAACAAATAAAATGTCCATACTACCCAAAGCAATCTATACATTTGATGCAACCCCTGTCAAAATACCAACAGCATTTTTCAAAGAACTAGAACAAACAATCCTTAAAATTTGTAAGGGGCACAAATGACCTCAAATAGCTAAAGCAATCTTGAAAAAGAAAAACTAAACTGGAGGTATCACAATTCCCCATTTCTAGTTATATTACAGAGTGGCAGTAATTAAAAGTGTTTGGTGCTGGCATAAAAATAGACACATAGATGAATGGAATAGGACAGAAAACCCAGAAATAAACCCACAATTATACAGTCAGTTAATCTTCAGCAGAGCAGAAAGAATATGCAGTGGGAAGGACAGTCTCTTCAACAAATGGTGCTAGGCAAACTGGACAGTCACATGCAAAAGAATGAAACTGGACTACTTACTCTCACTTTAAACAAAAATAAACTCAAAATGGATTAAAGACCTAAATGTGAGACCTGAGACCATAAAAATCCTTGAAGAGAGCACAGGCAGTAATCTCTTGGACATTGGCCATAGCAACATTTTTCTAGATAGGTCTCCCGAAGCAAGGGAAACAAAAGCAAAAATAAACTATTGGGACTATGTCAAAATAGAAGGCCATACAGCAAAAACTAAAAGGCAACCTCTGGAATGGGAGAAGATATTTGCAAATGACATATCCGATACAGGGTTAGTGTCCAAAATCTTTAAGGAACAGATATGACTCAGTACTCAAAAAACAAATAATCCAATTAAAAATGGGCAGAAGAGAAATCGTAATAATAATTTAAAAAAAGACCAAAAAAATGGGCAGAAGACATGAACCGACATTTCTGCAAAGAAGGCACCCATTGGCCAAAAGACACACGAAAAGACGCTCAACATCTGACTCATCATCAAGGAAGTGCAAATGAAAACTACAATGAGATACTGTCTCACACCCGTCAGAACGGCTAGCCTCAAACCCAGAAGAACATCGAGTGTTGGCAAGGATGTGGAGAAAGAGAAACCCTCTTGCACTGTTGGTGGGAAGGCACACTGTGGAAAACAGTGGGAGACTCCTCAGAAAATTAAAAATAGAACCATCCTATGATCCAGTAACCACACTACTGGTCATTTACCCAAGAAATCCGAAAACATTAATTCAAAGGGACACAGGCACCTGAGGTTTATTGTGACATTCTTTATTATAGCCAAACTATGGAAGCGGTTGATGAATGGATAAAGAAGATGTGGTATATATATTGTGTATATATATATATATACATATATATAATGCAGTATTACTCAGCCATAAAAAAGAATGAAATCTTGCCGTTTACAATAACATGGATAGAGCTGGAGAAATTAGAGAGAGACACATATACCATGTGATCTCACTCATATGTGGAATTTAAGAAATAAAACATATGAGCAAAGGAAAAAAAACAAAGAGACAAACGAAGAAACCGACTTCACTATCGAGAACAAAGAGATGGTTACCAGAGGGGAGGTGGTTTGGGGGGAGGGGAAAATGGGGGATGGGAATTAAAGAGTACACTTAGGATGGAAAAAAAAAGTAAAATGATTCGCAAAAAAGAATACTGAAATGGGAGAACACAAAACAAGGTCTGGAGGATGATTCAGGACGTTGTTTGGTAGGAGTAGAGTGTTTGGTCCATTTTATGGTGGCCTCCAGCGCTAGGTTGAACACTTCAGATGTCGCTGGGTTGAACACTTCAGTTGTCACTCAGTTGGTAACCAGGAACCAGAGCCATTCCGCCTTCAGCAAGAAAGTGGAATTAATGGAAAGAGGAGTTTACGGTGTGAGAGCAAGGAGCCTGGTAAGCTGTGCATGACAGTAATCTGAGAGTGAGGCGGTAAGGGCCTGGGGTAGAGTAGTCGCTGAGGAAAAAGTGAAAACAAATAAACTGAGCATTACCATGGAATAAGAATCTTTAAGATTGTTGACTTCAAATATCCAATTACACATTTAGTAAGATAATTTTATAGGATATAACCCCTGGGTCTTTGGGTTTAGGGAACCTGTCTTTTAATTTTTTTATTTTTTAATTTTTTAAGTTTCCTTATTCGAGATAGAGTACACACACACATAAGCAGAGGAAGGGCAGAGGGAGAGAGAATCCCAAGCAGGCTCCTCACCGTCAGCACAGAGCCCTACATGGGGCTCAAGCTCACAAACTGAGATCATGACTTGAGCTGAGATCAAGAGTTAGATGCTTAACCGGCTGAGCCACACACATACCCATTAGGGAACCTTTCTGAAGTACATGTGGGTAAACTGAGGTTTACTGTGTTTTTTTTTTTTGTAAGTAAATATGTCAAGTCGTTTATGTTTTGCTTATCTCATTGAAAAATTAACGTTTTCTTGCTCGATGTGTTTCAGGTGCGGATAGACACATTAGGCTTGCTTTGTGAAAGTAATCGAAGTACGGAAATCGTTTCCGCAGAAGAAATGCAGTGGATTCAATTCTTTGTCACATACAATCTTAACAGTCAGTCCCCAGGAGTGCGACAACAGATTTGTTCTCTTCTGAAGAAGGTAGACTTTCTCATCAGAAAGTATTGGGAAGTGGTGGACTCCGCTCTGCAAATCACTTTTGAAAAGAGCTCAGATTTTGAGAGAACGTGGGAGTAACGGTCGCGGGTTGGACCGCCACATCCCTTCACGGCCCTTCCGTGAACCATTCTGTGTTTCCCTAAAGTTTACATTTGAGAGTCAAGTCCAGGGTGTAAAGTCCTTTCATCTTGGTATTAAATAAGTCAAACTTGAACGCCTTTTTTTTTTTTTTTTTTAATTTTTGAAAGAAAAAAACCCTATAGCGATGGATCTTTCAGGGCGAAGGGTATTTTAAGAAAACTGTGGTGTGGGGAGGAAAGAGGCCCTTGTAGCTTTACCATTTAAGTGCCTCACGAAATGGTCCTTGTTGACTAATTCCACTCGAATTAATCACACGCCACATTTATGGGATGCAGAGTTGGGGGAGCATAGAAGTGAGTATATCTTTAGTTTCATGCCAACCTGAAGGACATAGAACTGTGGTTTAATGACCGCGTATTCCGGTTCGCAGTGGTATTTCGTTTTGGGTTTTAAAGATACGTGTTTATTTTCTGTCAGAGAGGAACACTAAATATTAGGAGTTTAGAAACCAGTACTCTCCTTGCCTGAAGTTTTAGTCAAGAGAATTTAGAAAAGTCGTCCTTTGCCGTTTTTCAGGCTGACATGTAAGATGAATGTAGCTCGCCTATGCTTTATTTTTCGTTTTCTCAAAAGTTGTTTTGTAGGATACAGGAAAGTTCTCAGGTGCTTTATAAGCTGGAGCAAAGTAGATCCAAACAGGAGCCAGAGAACGAGTTACCCAAACAGCACCCTTCTGTTTCTTTACAGCAGTATAAGGTAGGTGACCTATTTCTAGACTTGATGGATTTTTACGAAACCCAGAGCAATTATGAATAAACGTTAAAGGGAAATGAACGGAAGTCTCTTGGTGAATAGCGTTTCTGTGCTTTTTTTCCTTCAATCTGGGATTTACATTTTCCTTCTGGTGCTTTGGTCCTTCTCTTGAGGTACTCTGAGTTATGGAACCCTGTGCCGGGCTTGAGGCCTGTCACAGAATAACAGTAACGGGTTAACCCCAGTCATTGACGGGTTAATGGGGGCTACACTAATTGAGTACTTTAACAAAAAGGTCATTGCTGGCCCAGAACTCCACCCCTCCCCAAGGTAGAGGATCGCTGTATCTGAGTCTGTAGACAACATGACCTCCAGTGGCTTGATATTAGTGCCTCCTGGGCCGTGGTCTAGCTGTGGAGTTTCCTGTCTATTCCGTTGGAGAAGGAGCATGAAGAGTAGGGCTAGGTTTCGGGGTGCCGTGCTAATGGGATGGATGGAACCCCAGATAGAGCAGCTCTAGCCTGGGCCAAAGCTTAGCTTGACAGCATTCCATTTCTGTCCATCAGGAGGTTTCCACTGCTTCCTTCCTCCAAATCTGGCCTCTCGGAAGCCGGCTCTTCTTTTCTTCTAAGATTCAGAGGACAGAGCCCATGTATTTTATTTCCGTTAGGGGAATAGTTGTAATCTGTTAATAGTACATTGGAGCCATTACATACAACCCATTCTAAACGTTAGTATGGATGGCCCTTAGATTTCAGCTTTGTATTTGAAAGGTAAAAAAATCATCTAAAGGAGAATGTTCCTATACCGAGGTCGGAGTCAGCTTGAGCTTTGTAAAATCCCAACAGTGAAGACTGGAAAGTTACAACCTAAACCTGAAGGGCCTCGGTGTAGTCCCATATCTGCCACTGGTGAGTTGGTCACTTTATGAGTCTATTCGACTCTAAGTGGGGTGAGTAACCTCTCTAGAAAGGTTGCTTTTGAGGATTATTTATTTAGGGAAAGCTGTTTGTAACCTCTAAATCACCCTAAAAAAGCCTTTTTGGGAGTCATTAAAAGTGACTAGAGTGTATACCAAGGACTTGCTTTGTGTCTGGAGCAGTTATTTTTAGCCTTTCGTAGGTCATTGCTAGATGATCCTAGAAAACATGGCTCTTTTGCCTGTTTTTGCAAGGAGTAAAATGACATTTGTGAAATCTGAATTGGGTACTTAGAAACACAAAACCTACGTTATGGATTGACATTCTGAATTTGCGTGGATCAGTGGTTTCTTGGTTTCTCTTTGTGAATGCATGTTTTTTGAAAACTAGTCCTTTAGAGTCAATCTCATGGTTCTGATGTTTTCTCCCAACTGTAGGCACCTGTGGCTTTTGGCAGTTGTGACTTTGACGCTATTTTATTTGTCATCATGTTTATAATAGTGGGTGTCATGCGCAGTGTGTGATAGGCTTGGTGCCAATCAGCAGTGAGTCCTGGGGGGGAAGAGGAGGCTGTTAGTTGGAGAAGCTGTCCTCTAGTCTAGTGAAGGAGACTATTTCATACCTAAATAACCGACAGTAATAGCTAGAGGACTTTTAAATTTATACAACGCTTTGTACCCACACTCTCATTTAAGCTTTAATAGCAAAGCTGTGAGGTAGGGATTACTATTCTCACTTAACAATGAGAAAATGAGGGCGCCTGGCTGGCTCATTTGGAAGAGTTGTGTGACTCTTGATCTCAGGGTTGGGAGTTCAAACCCTACATTGGGTGTAGAGCCTGCTTAAAAAAAATGAGGGGCATCTGGGTGGCTCAGTCGATTAAGCACCCAACTTTGGCTCAGGTCATGATCTCGCTGTTTGTGAGTTCAAGCCCCGCATCGGGCTCTACGCTGACAGTGCGGAGCCTGCTTGGGATCCTCTCTCCCTCTCTGTCTGCCCCTGTCCTGCTTGTACTCTCTCTCTCTCTCTCTCTCTCAAAATAAATAAATAAACTTAAAGAAAATGAGAAACATGCAGCTCGGAAGTTGAGTAACCTGCCCAAGGTCCCTTAGCTACTAAGTGGTGGAGTTGGCTCCTATCCACTTCCGCTCTTTCTTCTAAAACCTGCATGGTGTTTTCCCTAGTACTTGCTTATTTGAAAGCGTGGAGGTGAAAAAGTACAGGGAGAATTTGGGGAATGGCGAAGTCACTGTTGTGAATGACACGTAAGACACTCGGAGGAACAAAGGAGCGGAGGAATGGGAAATGAGTTAAAGAATCAAGTTGGGGATCGGGAGTAAATGTTTTTTTGTGTTTTTTTTTTTTTTTTTTTGCTTTAATAATCAAAACGGAGCTGAACTAACACACTGTGTGTGTATGTATAAATAAAGTTTCCTTTTTTCCCCAGGGAATACAGGTATTTATATTTTTATCTATGAGGAGACATGTTGCGGAGGTTCAGGAATTTCAGACCTGTAGTTACACAGTTAATAAGTGTCGAAGCTGGTAATAGAAACCAACATCATATCTGTAGTTGGCTTCCCTCTCTGGTCACCTGAGTGTTCCATCTTCTATGCTCAAAAATGTAGCATAACAGTAGATTTAAACATCACATGATGTTTGTTATTTGAAATATATCGCTTTTAACAATTTTAATGTTATTTTTCAATAGCCTAAATTATAACACGGCAAAAAGTCTTAAAGGCAAGTAGAGAAAACACCCAAGTAATCTAAAGAGATTGTGACTGCTGGGCTAAGTTGTTTGGGAGCCTCACTAGGAGCCGTTACAAGTGACAAGAATGTATTTTGAGCTCCTCCTGTGTGTATAGGACAGGATGCTTGGGACTAGGGATATAAATGTGTGAACTGTGGTCCGTGCCTCCATGTGGGAGTCTGCTTGAGAGAAAGAACTGTTTCTAAAAATATAAATGATAGTATAGTTAGAATAGGATCATTCTCTTTTTAAAAACGTGTTTTTAAAATGTTTATTTATTTTTGAGAAAGAGAGAGAGACAGAGCACAAGTGGTAGAGGGGCTGAGAGGGAGACACAATCAGAAGCAGGCTCCAGGATCCGAGCTGTCAGCACAGAGGCTGACGTGGGGCTCGAACCCACGAACTGCGAGATCATGACCTGAGCCGAAGTCGGACGTTCAGCCCACGGACCCACCCAGGCACGCCAGGAGAAGATCATTCTTAAAGGATGAACTTGTTGCCCTTTGACGTGAATACTATACTATTCACTTACAGTTAAAACTACTTTACTAGGTATTTTCAATAACTACCCTATTGCTTTGAAACCCAACAGGTTTTTTTAAAATTTCTTTTTCTTTTTCTTTTTTTTGAAAGAAAGAGAGAGCATGAGTGGGGGAGATGGGCAGAAGGTGACAGGGAGAGAATCTTTTCTTTCTTTTTTTTTTTGAGTGAGAGAGAGGGAACAAGTGAGCAAGGGGCAGAGAGAGAGAGGGAGAGAGAGAGAGAATCCCATGACAGACAGACAGAGAGAGAGAGAGAGAAGCAGGGTTTACCCAAAGCAAGGCTCAGGCTCACCCAAAGCAGGGCTCAAGCTCACCCTATGTGGGACTTGAACTCACGAACTGCAAGATCATGACCTGAGCCAAAATCGGATGCTTAACTGACTGAGCCACCCAGGCAGCCCAGAGAGGGAGAGAATCTTAAGCAGACTCCACCACACTCCGTGAGGAGCCCAGCATGGGGCTCGATCCCACGACCGTGCGATCATGACCTGAGCTGAAATCAAGAGTTGGAAACTCAACTGACTGAGCCACACAGACACCCCAGAACCCAATAGATTTAATAAACTAATAGACTCTTAACTCAGTGCTTGTAAGGGCCTATAAGATGAATCCCCATGATTGTTTGTCATTGACAAAGAAATGAATGCTGAGATCCTTTCTGGAATCAGTTGGGACTAGAGCTGCTTACATGCTGCTCAGGATATGTTGTTGGGGCATAGTGGTATAGGAGCTGCTTCAGAATCAGCTTTTCCTTCTGAGTTCTCCCTTCGATCTTACACAGAAATAGTAATACTTATTAGTATTTTAACTAGAGAAGAAGACTTTATCTTGGACAAACTCTTTACCATTTTGCCTTTTTTAAATTACATTTTACTGAAAGTTTCCATTTTTTTCTTATCGTTTATATAAAGAGAATGGTAGAGCAAGAGTCTCAAAGGGGAAGACAGAATACAGTGGAATAGTTGGATCTTTTTATGAATTGTATCATTAGAGCCACATTTATCAAGTATTATATTTACCGAATTTATCAAAGTAGTCTGTATTGGATTTTGGGGGGGGGCGGTTATTAAAAAAACTTTAAGAAATATACATACCTTTGTTCCCAGAATGCCTCTGGTGAAGAAACCAATATTCGTACAGCTTTAGCACAAGTCAGAGCAGAACGGGTCTTGCTCTTACTAAAAGTGTGTATTTTTTTCTTGTGTGGACTTCAGTAGAAATTGTACTCCTTGACCTTGTAAAGATAGGGTTCATTGAGGTCATGATATAGCTTATGGTCAAAGGTACCAATCTGAATTGTCAAGTGAAGTGAACAACTAGAATTAGTTTTAAAAATATTATCTCTGTTAATTAAAAAAGAAGCCTACTCGGGGTGCCTGTGTGGCTCAGTCAGTTAAGTGTCCGACTCATGGTTTCGGCTTAGGTCATGATCTCACGGCTTCGTGGGTTCGAGCCCTACATGAGGCTCTGCGCTGACAGCATGGAACCTGCTTGGAGTTATCTTTCCCTTTCTCTCTACCCCTCCCCAACTTGCACTGTCTCTGTCTTCTCAAAATAAATAGACTTAAAAAAAAAAAAGAATCCCACTTTTTTTTTTTTAATTTAAATCCAAGCTAGTTAACATATAGTATAATAATGGTTTCAGGAGTAGAATTTAGTGATTCTTCGCTTACATATAGTGCTCCTCCCAACAGGTACCCTCCTTAATGCCCAGTTAGCCCCTCCTCTCACCCAGCACCCCTCCAGCAACCCTCAGTTTGTCCTCTGTATTTTAGAGTTTCTTATGGTTTGCCAAAAAAAGAACCCCACTCTTAAAGGTGTTACTTGGAAGATAACCTATTATGAGTTAATTAAATTATACTTACTATAATTTTTTTTTTTTTTTTTTTTAGAATTTCATGTCATCCATTTGCAACAGTCTTTTTGAAGCGCTGTTCCCTGGGTCTTCTTATCCAACTAGATTTTCAGCTTTAACCATTTTAGGCTCAATAGCCGAAGTTTTTCCAGTTCCAGAAGGTAAGCTTTCAATAATGTTTGGAGAAAGTATTTTTTTTCTCGCAAAATGCATACTTCTTTTTAACATTTGGTTTTACCTAAAGTTTTAGTTTTGTCGTCTTTTGTTTAGGTCCTTATGGGAGGTTTTATTCTCACTCTATAATTCTTCCTCGGACATAATGAAATTTGTCATTTAGGGACGTAAGACCGAGGAATTGTTTTCAGTGGTCATCACTTGCCACCCCGCAACTACGGTTTTCACGGATTATGCTTATGATGAGAAGAGTGTCTTCTCGCAACCCCCGATTCGTGTGTTGCTGTCTTAAGATAGCGTACAAACTGTCCTTTCGGTTTTAAAAATTAAAAAAAATAATAGCTTCTCTAAAAAAAAAATAATAGCTTCTTTATGTAAAACATTCCTCTGTGAGTCTTTGCGGCTAAACTGTGGTTTCCCTTATATGCTCTCAGTTTCGTAAGTCCCAGCCTGGTTTCAGAAAGACAGTATGTGGATGTCATTTCCAGGCATTCTGGTTTAATGATACCCTTGATTTCGCCTCGAGAGGATGAACATGTAACTTCCTTCTGAGTCAGTTCTTTTCCTTTTTGACAACAAACTTCTTTTTATCCCTGCCCTTAATTAAGTGTGCGCGTTTTAATGTGGATTTCTTGTTTGTGCTCAGTGTCCTTGACTGCGGTTACATAGAAAAATACCCTGCTCAGCTCTTCTTTGGGAGGGAATGGCCAGGGGACCAGGAGACTTTACACTGTAATTGGGTTATTATTATTTTTAGTTTAAACTTTTAGGCACAGTGTAATGTTTTGGCAGGGAGGAGGACGGTTTTTGCTGCTGATGCAGCTTCATTTAAAGAACACCGTTTTTTTTTTCCAAGTTTATTTTTTTGAAGATTCAAACCAAAAGCAAAGTTTCAAGAATAATTCACAAACGGCCGTGGACCCTCTACCCAGATTCATCAGTTGTTAATATTTTGCTATATTTGGTTGATCTCTCTCTCATTCTTTTTTTAACCACAACACAGTGATCAAATTCAGGAAATTTAATGTTGGTATGTTGCTATTATCTAATATAATCCGTGACAGAATTTGCCAGTTGTCCCAGTAAGTGGCCTTTCTTAGAGAAAGAGTTTTACTGTGATCCGGGAACCAGTCCTGATCACACGTTGCATTTTGTTGTTACGCCTCTTTAGCCTCCTTTGACCTGGAACGTTCTTTATTCCATGGCCTTAACATTTTGGGAGAATATGCCTCCATTTGGGTTTGCCTTCCTGTTTCCTCTTGACCAGTTTGGGTTGTGCACTTTCGGTAGGAATAACGCATAGGTAACGTGGTGTTCTTCTCAGGGCATCTTGGCAGGAGACACATGATACTGGTTTGTCCTGTTATACTCATGGTGATACATTTGGTCACCTGAGTAAGGTAAGTGTGGTGGGCCCAAAATGGACCTGCAAAAGATAGCATCAAATCCTTAGAGCCTATGAATGTGAACCTTACTTAGAGAGGGGGCCTTTGCAGATATGATTAAGTTAAGGGTCTTCTGGTAATCCTGGATTATGTGGGTGGGCCCGAATCCACCACAGCTGTCGTTATTAGAGAGGAACAGAGGGACATGGGACACACAGAGCGGAGGGGTCAACAGTGGACATGGAGATGGGAGTGACATGGCTTCAAGCCATGGCATACTGGCAGCCGTCAGAAGCTGGAAGAGATGAGGAATGAGTTCCCCCTTAAACCCTCCAGAGTGAGTGTGACCCCACCGGCACCTTCATACCGGGCTAATTGGACATTAGTCAAAATGGATCCAGTACCGTGAAAAAATAGATTTCTATGATTTTAAGTCACCGAGTTTATGGTAATTTGTGACATCATGCACAGAAAATGAATACAGGGCTATCCATCGGTTTAAGGAATTTCTGTGTGGTACTACAACTTAATTTAGAAGATAAAGTTTTACCTGGGAATGATTGATTATCCATTTAACAAAAATTTTTCTGTGTATTTAGTGTAGTTATAGTTGTACCTAAGTGTATGGGAAATAATACTAGGCTGAATTAATACTGGTAAGTTTTTTTAAGTTTATTTATTTTGAGAGAGAGAAAGAGAGCATGGCGGAGGGGCAGAGAGAGGAGAGAGAGAATCTCAAGCAGGCAGCGCAGAGCCCCATGCAGGGCTCGAACTCATGAACCATGAGACCATGACCTGAGCTGAAACCAAGAGCCAGGTACTTAACCTGACTGAGCCACACAGGCGCCCCAATATTGATAACTTTTTAATTGAGAGAGTAGTTTAATATATTTATTTATTTATTTTATTATTCTTTTCTAAAAGTTTATTCTCAGAGAGAAAGAATGTGCAAGCAGGGGAGGCGCAGAGAGAAGGAGAGAGAGAAAAAAATCTCAAGCAGGCTCTGCGTTGCCAGCACAGAGCTTGACTCAGGGCTTGAGCTCATGACCTGAGCCAAAATCAAGAGTTAGGCAGTTAACCAACTGAGCCACCCAGGCTCTGCGAGTAGCTTAATATATTTAAATGTACTTTAAAAGTGAAAAACCTGAGTCATCTTCCTGATGAGTGAGTCAGGTGTAATTGGGCAGCGACTGATATCACAGTAATTATGTTAATTAAACAACTGGAAAGTAATGCAAATGGAGCAAGCCATATTTACCCATTAACTTTAAGGGAGGCTAAAGAGGCATGACTGGGAAATACAGCGTGGGAAACATAAATTCAATTCTTCATCTTTATCTCGAGAACTTGAATGTGGGCTTTTATATTATTTTACTGATTTGGGATTAGTCAAAATGGTTTCTGCCTTTACTTAAGTATATCTTAAGTTCAAGAAGAATAAGCCACATGTACCTTTTTCACTCAGAATAAAATGTCATGGTATTTATGGTGAAAAATTGGATTCCACAATTATATTAAAAGGGTTTGCTCAGCAAATACTTCTTTAGTGCTTATTATATGTCAAGCAGCCAAGGATATGCAGTGTACAAAACAAAACGCTTCCTATTAAGATGAGTTTTTTTTTTTATTTGGGGGAGAGCGAGAGAGAGTGAGCGAGTGTGAGCGGGAAAAGGCTGAGGTAGAAGGAGAACCCTAGGCAGGTTCTGTTCTCAGCATGAAGCCCAACCTGGGCCTCTGTCCCACAACCCTGGCATCATGAACTGAGCCAAAACCAAGAGTTGGATGGTCAACAGACTGAGCCACCCGGGCGCCCCATAGTGCTTCTCATTTTTGAGCTTAGATATTTTGGTGAGGGGAGACAGACAATAAATTAACAAGTAATACGTAGACTTTCAGATGGAGATAAGTATTATGAAAAAATATTTCAGGAAGGAAAGTGGGGGGGGGAGTATTGAGCATCTAGGAGGATGGGAAGCCATTTCATACAGTAGTGTCAGACATGGTTTCAAATTTGAGCAAAGCTCCTAAACAAGCAGCGAGTCAAAGAAGAACTCACACAGGAGATTAGAAAGTACGACTTACCAGAACTTACGGGATGAAGCAAAAGCAGTGCTCATAGGGGGTAAATGCCTACGTTAAAAAGGAGAAAAGGTCTCAAATCAATAACCTAACTTTACACCACAAGGAATCAGAAAAAGAAGAGCAATCAACTCACAGTTAGCAGAAGGAAGGAAATAATAATAGGATAAATGAATGAAATGGAGAATAGGAAAACATTATACAGAATCAATGAAACCAAAGTTGGTTTTTTTGTTTTTTTTTTTTTTAAAGTTGCTTTTTTTAAAAAACTCAACAAAATTAACAAAAGTTTAGCTATACTAAGAAAAAATAAAAGGAGGTGCAGATAACTTAAGATCAGATATGTAAGCAGGGACATTTCCATCGACCTTATAGGAATAAAAAGGATTATAAGACAATACTATGAACAATTGTATTTTCAATAACTTGGATAACCTAGATGAAATGGACGGAGTCCTAGAAACGTAAAAGTACTGACTTAAATAGAAAATTTGTTATGGGTAGCAAATAAGAGATGGAGTCAGTAATCAAAAACCTGTCGGCAAAGAAAAGTCTAGGGGGAGTGGCTTCACTGCTGAATTCTACGAAACACTTAAAGAATTAACATCAGCGCTTCTCAAACTCTTCCAAAAAATTGGACAGAGGGAACATTTCCAAACTTATTCTGTGGAGCCAGCATCGCCCTGATACCAAAGCCAGACAGACACCACAAGAAAACTATAGGCTGGTATCCCTTATAAACATAGATATGAAAATTCTCAACAGAATACTAGCAAACCAAACCCCACAGCATATTAAAAGTATTATACCCATAACTAATTAAGTGGAATTTATTCCAGGCATGCAAGGGTGGTTCAACATAAAAAAAAGTAGCCAATGTAATATAGCACAAAGTGGGGTGGGGGAAGCATGATAATCTGTAATGGGGCAGAAAAGTGTGGACAAAATCCAGCACCCTGTCATGATAAGGAAACTCTTAGGAAACCGGGAATAGAGGGAGCTTGCTTGCTTGCTTGCTTGCTTTTTTTTTTTTTTTTTAATTTTTTTTTAATATTTATTTATTTTTGAGACAGAGGGAGAACGTGAGAGGAGTGGGGGTGTGTGTGGGGGGGGGAGGGAGGGCAGAGAGAGAGAGAGAGGGAGACATAGAATCGGAAGCAGGCTCCCCACTCCAAGCTGTCTGCACAGAGCCCAACTCAGGGCTCAAACTCAAGGACGGAGAGATCATGACCTGAGCCAAATGGATACTCAACCCACTGAGCCACCCAGGCGCTCCGAAGGGAGCTTTCTTGATAAGATAAAGGACATTCATGAAAAACCACAGTTACCGTACTCAATGGTGAAAGGTCGAAAGCCTTTCCTCTATGATCAGGAACAAGATACAGATGTCTCCTTTGACCATTACTGATCACCTTCGTACTGAAAGCTTTAGCCAGAGCAATAAGGCAAGAAAAAGAAATGAAAAGCATCCGAGTTGGAAAAGAAGCAAATTTGAACTGAGGTGTAAATGAAGCGACAAAAACTTGATTTACTCGTTCTAGGAATTTCACAGGGTTGCACTAACTTGTGAGTTAGGATTAAATAAGAGATGCACATCGTATTGAACATCAGTGCCTCACATTAACGTAGGAATGTTTTCAGGTATTTTAAGTGGTTAATTTGTTAAACGTTCTTCACATTCTGCTGTGAAACCCATTATTCCCATAGTTGTTTAGTCTTAATCTTAGATTTAAGTGGACTTGGTGACTACCATCCTTCTTTTGTGATAGTTTTTCTGTTCATTTCTCGGTTGGCTGAAATTGATCTTTTCTTTGCGAAGAGTTTTTGGGGAAGTGTAGGTCTTCATTTCTTACACCTACAGAAGTGCTTATGTCGCTGTTATACTTGATGCCGGAATAGGATTTTAATGTATAATTTTTCACCACACCTTCCCCTGAGGATGTCGTAAGCATCGCTCCACTATCTTCTAGCACTACTTGTTGCTAAGGCAAAGAATAAAGCTAGCTTAATTTTTTAATTTCATTTTGTAGATGAATCTTGTGTCTGAATGACCAAAAGATTCCTTCTTTATTTTTGATGCTCTGTAACTCTATTAGGATCTGTCATTGATTATTCTGTGTCCAGTTTAACTCAGATGGTAGGACTCTGGATTCTAGAACAAGACATTTTACAAAGATTTTTTAAAAGATGTATTCCTAAATATATTTGTTTTTATTTATTTAAAAACTAACTTAGGGATCTTTTATATACAATATAACCTCTGAAAGAGAATGAAGTGGTTTTAAACAAAATTTTAAAAAGTATTTCTTATTTGGGGACCTTTATTAGTTTATCATTTTAGGAAGTAAATTAAGGAAAAGTTATTCTTTTATGCTGTTGTGGGTAAACTGTGAAGTATGAACTTTTATACTAATTTTCTTTAAATTTGACCAAATAACTTAAACACATTGGTTTCCTTTTTCTTTCATTAACTTAAAAAATTATTTCTTAAAGAAATTTTTTAGTGCTTATTTTTGAGGTGAGAGAGAGACAGAGTGTGAGCGGGGGAAAGGCAGAGAGAGAGAGGGAGACAGAAGCTGAAGCAGGCTCCAGGCTCTGAGCTGTCAGCACAGAGCCCGATGTGGGGCTCAAACTCATGAACCACAAGATCATGACCTGAGCCAACATTGGTTGCTTAACCAACTGAGCCACCCAGACACCTCTATTTATTTATTTTTTTTAAGTAAGCTCCATGCCCAATGTGAGGCTTGAACTCACAACCCTGAGATCAAGAGTTGCATGTTCTGCTGACTGAGCCAGCCAGGTGCCCCCCTCTTTTATTCACTTTTAAATCTTGTTCTTTTTTTCAGGTCAAGTCCAAACGGTGTATCAGCTGAGTCATGACGTCGATGTCCGTCGTTTCCAGACACTACTGGAATGTTTTACCAGTACTTTTGAAGAAGTGAAAATTTTAGCATTTGATCTTCTGATGAAGTTACCAAAAACAGTTGTACAATTTCAGGTCTTTGGGCTTTTCCTATGTAAATGTAAACGTGGTATATGCATGAAAGCTTTCTATTTTTAGCAGCAAATAATGCAGTCTGTGGACTGTCCAGACTCTTCGCATCTGCCTTCTCACTTCTGACCATTTCAGTTATCATACGTATACCGTCGCAGGGTGGTAGGTTGGAGGAGGTAGGGGTGGGTGGTGGGGAAGGAGGAAATACCATAAGAGAAAACAAAGTCCACATCCATGAGCTTTGTTTTTTTCTTGTTTCGATAAAAAAGGGAGGTGCTAGAAGCAGTAGGTTTTATTGCTCACAAGATTATTGGTAGATTTCAGTTAACTGCGGTCTCCCCAGTTCTCGGGGACATTGTTAATATTCAGTCAAAACACCTCACTTACGGTAACTTGAGTGTTTTGAGATAATGTCCTTGCTAAGTTGACTGGGAAGCTGAGTGTAAGTGAGGTAGAGAACGTGTTTCTGATCTTCCAACAAGCAATAGCTAAACTGAGACTGAAACTCAGAGCGCTTGAGGTTAACAACAGTTCTCTTCCTCAGTCTCCTACCCCAGCCCCAGCCCCAGCCCCAGCCCCTAAGAGAAGTTGTCTTTTCCTGACAACTGGCACTTCCAGCTGCGGGGTGAGAAGCGAAAGTGGGCTAGGGGTGATGGCAACATGGGGTGCTTGGCCCTGCCCTTGAGGTATATTCTGGGGCCGTGAGGTCACCAGCAGCTGTGGGTTCACTGGCTACCCAGAGCTTTGCTATGGCTCTCTGTTAGAGCTGAATAGAGGCCAAAGGCACCTACTAGGGCTGCAGCTGAGCCACGGTCTGTTCTATGGCTGTTAGGCTCTATTTAGGGTGGGGCAGCTTCTAGATGCCACGGGATTCTATAGGAGCACGTGTCAGAGAGCGCAAGGCGTCTGTTTCATTGGCTAATAGATGGCGTTGCAACATCTTAGAGCATCTTTCAGGGGCCCTGCTAAGCAGAAACGTCTTCTGGTGCTTAGGCTTTGAACTTTTGTACCATATGGAGTTTTTAAAGGAGATGCTTTCTCTTCCTCTGTTTCCTTTCTCCTCTCCAGCCTTCCCATCCTCCTTGCCCCTCACCATTCATCACACCGAAGCCTTATATCATATAGATGATCATACTTGGCAAATATTTCGAGAATATCTTGAGTGGGGAGAGTGAATTATAGCACCTACATGAAAGACTTGGTCGTTTGAGATAACTTGAAAGTGTTTTTATATCCTAACTATTCTCTCTAAGGACCCGTGTGTGTGTGTATATATATATATTTTTTTTTTCCCTGTGTATATATATTTTTGGTAGCATATCTTTGTAATACATGGTTTTACTACAGATAGGCAGTTGCCCTTTTTTCTTGTGGAGCTACGTATCCAAGATCTTTATATTTTTACTGACCTCAGATGATAGAACAAAGATATTTTAGACTCCAAAGGCCATGTTTTGTGTCTCTTACTAATTGTTAGTTAAGCAATTCAGGGACCTAACTTTAAGTTACAAAAAAATGGCTTAGGTGGGTAATTGGTTCTTTCTAAAATTTATTTAGATTCGAGCTTTTGGCCCCTTTAAGTTTTTTAGGTCACCGAAAATTAAACATATTAAATGGCAAAGACTTTAAACTGAAAGAAACAGGTATTTGAATCAGTATGTTTGTTATCTATTAGAAATGAATAGATTTCCAATTAAATATTGGATACCTATAACCAAATTAAAAATTAAGTTTATGATGATTATTCCCCTTGTATTAGACAGTTCTGGAATAATCCCAGTAAAAATAATATTATTGAGCACTGAAACCGTGAGTCCCAGTGTACCGAACACTCAGTTTGTCTACTACAGATTTGGAGCCAGGACTCACGTCGCCTGACTCCAGCCCAGTGCCTTTCCCGGCACGTTACAGTGAACTGTCCTTTTTCTTCGTTAGGACAGGCATGTGACTGGATGATTCTATGAGACAGAGGTGTGGGGACTCTGATGCAGAAATTCCGAGGCCGATATGAGTGCTTCATTTTCTACACATATACGTGGCTCTTCACCAGGAATAGCCTGGCAGATTTGTCCTTTTGTGTGGATTTGTATTTTTCTCCGTCGAATTAATTGAATGGATAGGGGGGTGGGGGAAGAGCAGGAGTATGCTGCCCAGGTGAAATAAACTTTAGTGTCCAAAAAAACGCTGTGTGGTAATAACAGAGATGATCTGGCCGTAGTCATGGCAGAATTTCTACAGGAAAAAGCATATTTCTGCTGGAGAAAGAGGTACTTAAAAAAAAAAAAACATTATCAATGTCAAACTTCCCAAATGAAATTACTTTCAAGATCTTCATCACTAGAGCTGAGTAATAATAATCAGTAATTACTATAACAAAGAGTCTAACCTATGTTCACGGAAAAGGGAATTGGATTAAAGTTTGTATTGAGCACAGCTGTGTGACCGGTTCTGTTCTTAAATGTGTACTTTTCCTTCAAATTAAAGAAATGCGGCAGTGACAGTTACCGAATCTGTGGTTTATTCTAGGACTCGGAGAAACTGCAAGGCTTATTCCAGGCAGCACTGGAGCTCAGCACGAGCACCAAGCCATACGACTGCGTGACAGCTTCCTACCTGCTGAACTTCTTAATCTGGCAGAATGCCCTGCCCTCCTCTCTGTCTGCCGGCCTGAAAGCTCAGCAGGCCCCGTGTGGTGATGGAGAGAAGTCTGCTCTTGTGGTGGAAAGGAACACATTAATGGGTCTGTATCCAATAAGTGACCTTTTGCTGTTGCTTATCAAAACCAATATCTTTCTCGCTATTAGTTTAGTTAGTTAGCATGGCTAGTGGTTAAACATTTACTTTGTGTTTTTTTTATATAAGAGTTTACCAGCATGTGAGATTACTGTGAATTTCTCTTTTGCAAGTAAATAGTTTACTCAGCTGTGACGCTGTTTCTGAACAGAGGGCTCATGTTAAATAATTAGATATGCAAATATACATTAATATAAGCCCTTACTTAAATAGGACCTTTTTTTCTACCAAAAATTGCACTTTTTTTTTTTTTTTCTTTGGGCAAAATTTTACTGTGTCTATAGCCCGATCGTTTTTGCTGTTTCTACATAGAGCAGAATTCCTTTGTCTGTCAGGGTTCGTGCGTTCGCTGGCTGTCACGCTCCTGCATTTTACTCTTCCCACACGGCCAGTTCCAAGCCGGTCAGACTAGGGTCTAAGTTGGCCGAAGCCTGGTGACCTCCAATGAAAATTTGTTGGGGATTCATGTATTTACTTTTGTGCTAGTAAATCTTCACTTTGGAATTGTAAGGACAGGTACGGATTGTTATTTAAAACAAAGAGAGAGAGAGGTCAGCTGTAGGAAGAGTATTAAAAATTGTTCTCTCCAAGATGGTACAAAATGCCGTGAAAAAGAGAGCTAATAATGAGAGAAAATTAGGAGGCCCCGGGTAGTTCTGGTGGAAACGTGGCCACGGATCTGGGGATAGAGAGGGGACGGTGCCGTGGAGGATGGCACTTATCCACTCCTGTTGCTTCAGGGCTGGGTTCGAAAGGAGCCCCCGATACGTGAGAGGAAGAAGAGGTTTGCACTTCGGGTAAACTGGGGAGTTCATGTACAGGATTTATTTTATTTATTCATTTTTTAATGTTTATTTTTTGAGAGAGAGAGAGAGAGAGTGTGAGCGAGTGGGGGAGGGGCAGAGAGGGCGAAAGAGGATCTGAAGGGGGCTCTGTGCTGACAGCAGAGAGCCCGACAGCAGGGCTCAAACTCATGAACCGTAAAGTCATGACCTGAGCCGAAGTCAGACGCTTAACCCAATGGAGCACCCAGGCGCCCCTCATGTACGGCATTTTAAATTCAAAACTCAAGGCATTTAAAAACTTTGTGAAATTTTTCATGCAGACAAAAAAATATGTAAATATATATGGGATTTAAATAGTAATAGCATAAAAATGTCGTAAGTTTTATTCCCAAGCTAGGTGATAACACACAACTTACGAAGTACAACAGCACCCATACCTTTGAAGCCTCTCCGTTATCCTGGCTCCCTCCCCTGGCCATGTAATTACTGCCCTATGTTTTACGTCAGTCTTTCATCTGTATTTTACCAAGATTTTGGCCACCCGTGTATATATCATTAAGCAGTGTATTATTTACTTTTACATGATTTTGAATTTTATATCCGTAGTACCATCTGTACTATACAAATTTACTGCAATTTTCTAGTGCGTTCTCCTGTTGATGGGCTTCTTTTCTCTCAATGAGTAATGCCGACGTGAACACTCTCGCACGTATATCTTCTAATGGACCTGTCTAGGAGTTTGTGATAATCAAAAAAGTATAAGAGCAGAATAAAATATGTGCATCCTCAGTTTAACTCGATGATGCCGAATAGATTTTTAAACTACATTCCCGACAGTAAATCATGAGAGTTGTGGTGTATTTTATCATTGCCAGAACTTGGCCCTTGTCAGATTTTAAAGGTGGTTGGAATATAAAGTGATTTCTTGTGGTTTCATCTTGCACTCTTCTGATTGCTAATGTAATTGAACATCTTTTTACATGTTTATAAGCCATTCGCTTCTCCCCTTCTGTGAAATGCCTTTGTTTAGTTTTCCATAGGGCTGTTTGTGTTTTTTCCTGTTGTTTTAGGACTGACTTATATATTCTAAATGTCGATCACTTACTGGTTAAACATAATTCTAAAATTTAAACTAAAGCTCCTGAGCTATGCTAACTGGGTAACGACACACAAGAGAATGAAGTCGAACCCACTACTTTATACCAGATTACAAAAATTAGTTTAAAATGAATCAAAGACCTAACTGCAAAAGGTAAAAACAATAAAACTCTCAGAAGAAAACATGAATGTAAATCTTTGTGATCTTAGGTTAGTCAGTGGTTTCTCGGATCTGACTCCCAAAGCACAAGCAAACAAAGAAAAAATAGATAAATTAGCCTTCATCAAAATTCGAAAGTTGTGTATGCCAGGGATACCCTTAAGAAAGTGAAAACACAACCCGTAGAAGGGGAAACATTTGCAACTCCTTTATCTGATAGAGGACTGTGTCTAGAATATATCAAGGATTTTTACTGCTCACTAGAGGAAGGATAGAAGCAAATTTAAAAATGGACAAAGGATCCGAACAGCCAGTTCTCTGTAAAAGGTAAATGTGAAAAACAGTCACAGAAAAAGATGCCCAGCGTCACCAGCCAGTAGGGAAATACAATCAGCATTACAGCGAGGCAGCGCTTCACGCCTAGCAGGGCGGCCATGATGAGCGAGAAAATAGTGACAGGTGTTGACGGGGACTCGCTCGCACACACTGCTGTGGGAGTGTAAGATGGTGCGGCCACACTGGAAAACAGTCTGGCAGTTCCTTGAAAAGTCCAACATGGCGTTTCTTTGCGACCCCACAGTTCCACACTCAGGCTGCTATAACAAGATACCGTAGCCTGGGTGGCTTAGACGATGGACATTTATTTCTCACAGTTGTGGAAGCTGAGGAGTTCGAGATTAAGAACCCTTTCCCTGGCTTCGGAGAGCCACTGTTCTTGCTCCGTGGCCACATGGAGGAGAAGGAGCAAGCCCTGGTCTCTTCCTCCTCTTATGAGGACTCTAATCCCATCACAGGACCCCACCTTCCAGACCTCGTCTAAACTTAATTACTTCCTAAAGACTCCACTTTCAAATACCATCACATTGGTGGGTTAGGGCTTCAACATATGAATTTTGGTAAGGACACAAATGTTTAGTCCATACTGGGCATATATACTTAAGAGAAATGAAAACCATGCCCAAACGAAAACTTGTACGTGAATGTTCACAGCAGCATTATTCATAATAGCCAGAGAAATGGAAGCAGCCCCCATGTCCATCCAGTGATACATGGATAAATAAAATGTGGTATATTCATACAACGGACCGTTATTCAGCCATTGAAAAGTGAAGCATGGATATATGCTACGACATGAATGAACTTGGAAAACATTATGCTAAGTGAAAAAAGCCATATAATATGATTCCATTTATGGATGTCCAGAATAGGCAAATCTACAGAGACAGAAAATAGACAAGCTTAGGGCCGGGGAAGGTGAGAGATAGAGGGAGAGGAGTGACCGATAATGGGTAAGGGTTTTTTGACGGGGAGAGGATTAAAATGTCCTAAAATTCACTGCAGTGATGTTTGCACATATCTGTGAGTATACTAAAACCATGGCTTGTGTACTTTAAGTGTGTAAATTGTTTGGTGTGTGAATTATATCTCAATAAAGCCATTATTTTAAAACTATGACAACAACAACTGTTCAAAGAGCCCATGGCATACGGGCTTGGGGTCTGATACCCCAGATGGAGGCTATCTGGGAGGCAGGAATCAGAGCGAATGCTGTATATGGATCCAGGAAGTTAGGGAAAAACACTGTTCTACCTTAACTGGAAATGCATCACAGGCTAGGGAACTTTGAAAGAGCTCTTTATTATTTTTTTTAATGTTTATTTTGAGAGAGGGAGAGTACGTAAGTGAGCACGAGCAGGGGAGGGGCAGAGAGAGAATCCCAAGCAGGCGCCACGCTGTCAGCACAGAGCCCCACGTGGGGCTTGATCTCACAAGCCACGAGATCATGACCTGAGCCAAAATCCAGAGTCGGACATGCCACAGACTGAGCCACCCAGGTGCCCCTGAAAGATCTCTTAAAAAAAAAAACAATAACAAAAACCTTGAACATAAAGCTTAGATAAGCTGGATGCTTTTGTGGGCACTGTTGAGCTATTCCCAAATTTATAAATGTGTCTTTAAGTCGGCATCACTCCAGGCTTTTGTTCGCTTTTTCTAGTTGTCAAATGCTTGCTGGAAAATCTTGAGGAGGAAGTATCGCAGGCCGAAAATTCTCTGCTTCAGGCAGCAGCGTCGTTTCCACTGTACGGGCGAGTCCACTGTATAACAGGAGCTTTGCAGAGGTTGCCTCTCAAGTAAGCAATCCACGGCTCTCTCCTGAGCACGCGTCCCTGAGCTTTCAACTCTTGTTGGAATGTGTCCTGGGAAAGGCCTTAAAGACCACTCGAAATTAGATTTTAAAATGTACCTACGTACCCGGATTTTTATACGTCTTAAATATTTCATAGGTTGCGCAGTTTTGAGACCGATTCTTTCGACTTCTTACATGTCATAATTTCCATTTACGGTTTTGAGTTTTTTGCCTTCACTACAAATGTCCCTACTGTCTTCTGTTGCAGCAGCCTGCGGCTGACGAGTGAGTGGAGACCCGTGGTAGGGAAGCTCCTCTTGGTGTCTTACAGGCTTTCCGCCGTGGTGGCTCCGGTCATTCAGAGTTCCTCCCCAGAAGGCCTCATCCCCATGGACACTGATTCAGGTCAGCACTTGAGAAAAGCTAGAACTATTGTATTTTTTTGTTCATGATCCACCCCCCGCCCCCGCCTGCCACCGCCCCATCCTACCCCTGCAAATAATGTCTTTGGAAAGATATAAAAGCTAAATAGGTAAGTCAAGGAATTACTTATTAAGATTAGTAAGATTTCTGCCACTCTAGTATCATTTTTTTTTTACTCTTAAAACACAACCGAAACAAATAAATAAGTCAGGCGATGAGCAAAGTTCTTTTTCTTCTGGGGTAAATTAGATCTTCTAATCTTGTCATTTCAGAGCCCCGCCCACTAGATAGCTGCTGGGCAGGAGAAATCAGAGAGGTGGGGTTCAGTCAGAGAGGGCAGCCTGTTAGAGAAAGAGTACTTGATACACAAAGACCAGTTAATTAAAAAAAAAAAAATTGAAGAAGATACTCAAAATGTCCCAAATTGAACTCCTGAACTTTCCTTTTCCCTCCCAACCCCTGTGTCTTTGCAAATGGCCCTACCGAAGATCCGTTTATGCAAGTCAAGAGCCTCGGACGGCCTGACAGCTCTCTCCTGCTCATTGTATATTGCCCGTCCTCACGTTCTTTCAGTGGTACCCCTTAACTACCTTTCAAATCTGTTCTCCTTTTATCTGTATCTTCTAACTTCACCCCAGGCTCTTCTCTCTTGTCAGATGACTCCAGGGGGCTCCCAACTGGTTTCTCCCTATCTCCTCTTAGCTCCTCCCATTTCCTTTTTACCGTACCCACAGCAGCCCTTTCTCATGTAATTCGTCATGTTGCACGTTATCTCTGCTTCACCCTTGCTCTCTGCCCCCGCTCGTCTCCCTTTATTTAAAATCCATGAGTGACCTCAGACCAGGTCCTGTAATAGTTGGGCTCCTGCAACCTTGCCAATCTCGTTTCGTACACTTTTCTTCCTCCCAAAGCATTCCACGTGGAGTCGTTGCAATTTAATTAACAGGGATCTTCTCGATATTTTCCTCCCTTGTGCTTAGCAAGCGCCTGGTAGAAACAGGTTCATAATAAGTATTTGTTATAATGAATAAATCAATGCAGGAATGATTCTGAAAAGGATACGAGCTGAACTCAAGTGTGTGGGATGTCCTAGGTGGCATATATATATGTGTGTGTGTGTGTGTGTGTGTGTGTGTATATATATATATATACTTGTATTACAACAGCCAGAAGGGACGGGATGTGAAAGGTATTATATTAACAGGAGTAAGCCTTCGAACACCTAGGCAATCATGAAGAAAATTTACATTTGGGATTCAAACATAGTCAGTGAATGCATTTTAGAGTGCAAATGAGAGTCTTGTATTAAAAACACTCTGAGCATGTATCATAAACACCTAATTAAAGTAACTCGGAGTTGTGTGTTTGCGTGAAAATGATTTTGTTCTTAACTAAAAATGAGTTGACAGATTGATGACAGTTCATGATCCTAAGACACAGTTATTTGTTAATTTTGGCTGACAGTCGACCAAAATTTGATATTTTAGTTTTCCTACTTAAACAGGACATGGGAATAAGGAACATCCAATCTTAAAGCTAATATTTGCATCAGTCAAGTACCAGTATGTTCTGGACGAGAAATCTTGAATGTTTGTCACTTATTGTGGGTGGGGCCAGTAGAGGATGCTAAAATTCTGTTTGTTATTCAAGTTTTAAAATAACCTGTTGGTCTCAAAAACAGTCTGTGGCCCACAGACTTTTCCTTGATTTTTGCCTTTTCTTTTTTCCTCTGCTTGTCTCCATTCTCCCTGTTTTTTTCCCCACACCATCTGCCACTCATTCTGAAGTTCTTGAAAATGTTTCCTCTGAAAGCCACGAACATGAATGGGTCGATTTTATTCTGATTATCCTTTTTTTCTAAGTCTTTCCATGGTTTCGTTTTGGAGTCAGTGATACTTTTTTTTTTTAAGTTTATTTATTTTGAGAGAGAGCAAGTGAGAGAGAGAGAGAGAGCATGACCAGGAGAGGTGAAGAGGGAGAGGGAGAGAAAGAATCCTAAGCAGCCTTCGTACTTAGCACAGACGGAGTCTGACTCGGGGCTCAGTCCCACAACCGCAAGATCACTACCTGAGCCGATACCAAGAGTTGGATGCTTCGCCAACCGAGCCACTCAGGTGCTCTGCTGGCGATACGTTTTCATGGCTGTCAAAATTTGTTTTGGCAATATTTCACGGAAGTCACGAATGAACATAAGACATTGGTTGAATCATCATGGTAGCACTTTGGGGCTTTAGGTCTCCTTTTAGACCTAAAATGTAAGCGTATGGAATAGGTATACAAAATACCCCTTCTTTGATTTGTTAATTGGTTTCAGGTGATTAGTTGTCGTTATTTTTCTTAAAATACCTGCGCCTGGCTAGCTCTTAGTACTTTGTCATGTGTTCATTCCCTTAGCCCATATTACCGAACCCCTGCCATGAGCCAGTTTCTGTTGTAGGCGCCGGCGACCCAGCGGCGGACAAAGTGTTGCATCCATGGAGCTTACGTTTCCTAATCTCTTGAGTGCTTAAGGAATAATATGAAGTTCAATATCATACTAGGACTGTCGTACTTAGAAAACAGGATATTGCATAATGTATTTTAAAGTCAAATCTGGGGGCGCCTGGGTGGCTCAGTTGGTTAAGCGGCCGACTTCAGCTCAGGTCATGATCTCACGGTCTGTGAGTTCGAGCCCCACATCGGGCTCTGTGCTGCCGGCTCAGAACCTGGAGCCTGCTTCGGATTCTGTACCTCCCTCTCTCTCTGCCCTTCCCCTGCTCATGCTCTGTTTCTATGTCTCTCAAAAAAAAAAATAAAATAAAAAAAAAAAACAAAAAAAAACCCGTTAAAGTCAAATCTGGAGTCTTTATAATAATTCTGGGCTACAGAAGTTTTTTTTTCTTTATTTCTAATTGAAGCATAGTTGACAATATAATATTAAAGATTGTTTCTGTCGTTGTGGTTTCTTACCTCTTAAAACCAACTTGAACTTTAGTGCTCTTTTTTCACATGATTGAGCACCGTATTTGAGATTCTCAGACAACGCTAAAAAAAGCAATGTGATTGAGATGGTGGTCTTTGTCCTTTGGAGAGTTTCTGTTGCATCGTTTTGTCCTGTCTTCAACCAATTGAGAATTTTTGTCGTATTTTACAAGCACACTCAAGTGTCATGAAGACCCGACATAAATAATTTTCACATTATCTACCCCATGTGTCCCTTCTAATAAGGCTGATTGATAATCAGTATTAAAAATTACAAAACTCGTGAGGGCAAACACCCCCAGGGAAATCTGCATGGCATTTGGAAATGGAGTTTACGCGCTCCTGTCTCTCTCCCTCAGAGTCGGCAAGCCGCTTACAGACGATTCTGAGTGAGATTCAGCCACGAGATTCTAATGACTACTTCAATCAAGCCAAAATACTGAAAGAACGTGACAGCTTTGATTTGGAGGACTTGAATGCCAGTGTGCCGAATATTGGTGCTTCTGCAGAGAGCGAAGGTAGCACGTATAAAATCAGTAGTGTAATACTGTAATCGGCATTTCAGTGACAAAATGCACAAAATGCTCTTACTGTGTAGTAAATCAGTCTGCAGATGTTTGCCAAACATTTCTAGAAAATAAAGCCTTTGAGCTTATCAGTGATTTATTTTGCGGAATGGGTTTCTAAGACTTTTACCAGAAAATGGTGTACTCCAGTGCGGCATAGAAGGTGCTGCAACAGAAAGCCTGTGAGTGCTAACACCTGTCTCGACAGCCAGGCGCTGTAAGAACAGCGATACCCTGTGAACTTGGGTTTGGGCAGGAGTTGCGGGGTTCATTGTCGTCGGTGAGAGTCCTTAGAGCCAGGCAGCCTTCTGAGGGAAATCAACCTTCTTACTCAGGAAAGCGTGAGCTGCTCTGTTGTACCAAGCCTCCAGAAGTTGTGTTCTTACTGCTGTGTTCTCATCAGTTGTTATTTTGTCACTTTCTATAATGTTATAAAAAGTCATCAGTGATAAATATCCTAGGGTTTTATTACATATCCTACATTCTCCACTAGATGGAGATATTGTCTTCTAAAATTTTCTGATTTTTTTTTTGTTTAATTACACAATATAGCATCTAAATATATGCTGATTGTAATAGCTTCAAGCAGTAGAGAGGGAAATTTGAATCAAAAACAAATTAAAGCCTTCAATTCAGTGTTTCCGTTTTACCTTAAAAAACAAAATCAAAAAAAGAAATTAAAACTTCTCATTTCCTCCTCATCCCACTTCTTCCGTTTTGAAAGTATGTGCTTTTAGATCTATTCTATGTATCGACGTGAATGTACATTTACTCTTCGAGTTTAGCGGGCTTTTAAAAAACACAATTGGGGTAACACCATAAATACTGCTTTGTTACCTTGCCTTTTAAATTTTCTTGGAATTTTTTTAATGTCAGTACTAAGATATTCATTTTATTTTCATGTTTAATGTTTTTTATCTTTAATTTATTATTTTTTATGGTACTAAAATAGTCTTAAAGCTAGGAAAAGAGAGTAAGCGTAATTATTACTTATTGGCCCTGGAATTTAAATATGTTTTGAAAGAGAATTTCTACTTCTCTTTGATTTTAAAAGTTTTTTCCTGCCCCTTTACTGATGCAACAGCCACCCTCACCGAGATGAATAATGAAGGATGTTTATTATCGTCAATTTATGGATGACCGTGAGGCGGAGAGAGTTTGTTTCATTAATTTCTGAGAGTTAGACCTGAGTTCTGAAATGGTGTCGTGTTTTATTTCAAAACTTATTAAATAAGTTTAAAGTTTAAAACTATAATAAGTTTAAAAGAGTGTATTAAAAAATACTCAGCATGGTTCCTGCTGAGAGCACATGCCCAACAAATGTTAGTTGTTTTCTCATGAGTAAATATAACAATTGATTTGTTCCAGCAGGTTATTCCTGGAGGAATTATGAATAATCTTGTTCTAAGAACCCTGGGAAGTGAGTAATCAAGTGTCTGGTGTTGCAATAGATCTCTCTCTCTCTCTCTCTCTCTCTCTCTCTCTCTCTTTTTTTAAGGTAAAGAAAGAAAAACATGTGATGTAACTGCCCAGATGGTGCTGGTGTGTTGCTGGCGAAGCATGAAGGAAGTTGCCTTGCTTTTGGGCGCGCTGTGCCAGCTTCTCCCCACGCAGTCCGCGCCAGACCCTCCCCCCAGCGGGTTACTGACCGTGGAGCAGGTAGCTATATGCTTATTCCACCCGGGATGATTTCCGGTCGTAGAACTCAACTCGAAAACAAAGGAGTTTTGAATTCTTCTGGAATAAAATCCTACAGATGTCAACTAAGGAAGATTCATGGGAGTATATAGAAATTAGGCCTCGTAGTCCGTTTCCAAACGACGGCAGTTTGAGCAATTTTTCTAAGTTGTAAATAACCATCGATTTTACCTTCTGTCTTCAGTATTATCGTCTTAATTTTTATTTCTCCATTTACCATATATAAATTTAAAGGAGAAATGTAAATGAAATTCTGTTTAGCAAAACTCCACCAGCCTCTTAAATTTCTTAAGTTTTGAAAAATATTTATTTATATTTGAGAGAGAGACAAAGTGCAAGCAGGAGACGGGCAGAGAGAGAGGGAGACACAGAATCCGAAGCATGCTCCAGGCTCTGAGCCGTCAGCACAGAGCCCGATGCGGGGCTCGAACTCACAGACCGTGAGATCATGACCTGAACTGAAGTCGGACGCTCAACCAACTGAGCCACCCAGGCGCCCCAAACCTCTTAAATTTCTTAAAACAAAATGGCACACCCGGGTGGCTCAGTTGATGGAATGTCTGACTCTTGATCACGACCTCACGGTTTGCTATTAGCGCCGAGCCCGCTTGGGATTCTTTCTGTCCGTCTGTCTCTGCCCCTACGACACTCGCACTCTCATTCTCTCTTTCAAAATAAATAAGTAAACAAAAATTTTGCAAAGGAAAAAAAGTACTATATTGGTTGCTTACGGATCTCTTGCTTGCCACTACATTGATAATAAAATTGTAGTCACTTTGGTTTTTTGGCTGACTTTTATTTTAAGACCACAAAGTCAGGTCACCATCTGGGACTGTTCAAGTGACTTGAGTGGAGTGTTTACAAGAAATTACCGCAAGCATTTCATTTGGAAATATTTTAGATTTATTAGACTTCTGTTTTTAATTGATTCCCTCTTCCTTTCCATATGGTTTCAGCAAATCTGTTTCCCACCATTTTCCAACAAAGATATATAACACGTACTTTCATTTGTACCCTTTATCAAACAAAGGTTAATTTTTCCCCTAGGGTGTTACAACATTTAAGAGCAAAACAAATATCGGAGTACGCTAAATGCCGATTATTTCCATAATAACCACGTGACTGGTTCCATGGAAATAATGCTAATATTTTTATTCACACACTCTCCGTGGCCATGTGCTTGCATCTGGTTAACAGCCGGCCCTGTGATGTCGCAAGGCCCTGAGATGGAGAACGGCGGAGGGGAACACTGCCCCGCCGGCTTCGTTGTGTTCCTTATTCTCTTCCAAATCAAATAGGCGTCAGTGTTCTAGAGTTCCTTGCAGTCATTGCTGGTGAGCAGCCGCAGTGCCAACGCCAACATCTTCGCGGAGGAATCCAGCTATGATTAATGCTTATTACTTCACGGATGTGCGCCGTCTTACTAAGAGGTCAACATGTGCTTGAGTCTCTTCCCTGTTCAACTCCTCTTTTCAAGGACAAGTTAAAACGTCTAGTTTTCTGGGGTTTGTTGGGTAGTGTTTAAAAAAGTTTGGGGCGCCTGCGTGGCTCAGTCGGTTAAGCGTCCAACCCTTGATTTCAACTCAGGACGTGATTTCTCGGTTTGCGAGTTTGGGCCCCATGTCAGACTGCACTGGCAGTTCAGAGCCCGCTTGGGATTCTCTCTCTCTCTCTCTCTCTCTCTGCCCCCCTTCAAATAAAAAAAATTAAGGGAAGCATATTTTGCTTTTACTATAGTTGACAAAGACCCAAAAGCTTTCTGAGAAAACCATCTGGCCTTGACGCTTTTCATATAGCACCCAAATATTTTGAATTCAGTTTATGTGGGATAACCATGTTGGGACTAAATTAATTAATATAAACTAAAAGAGGTGTTTGTAAAAAAAAAAAAAAAAAGGACAAAAAAAATAGCAGAGAGATTCCCCCAAAGCAAAGAATTCTTCTGATGGCTGCTTTCTTGAATACAAAATAGAATCTTGTTTTTCTGCAAAATACTAATTTCTATTCTGATGAGATTCAGCCATTTTTCCATGTCGCTGTTCACATGGTGACATCACAGTTTTGGTTTGAGAGGAAATGAACAGCTGAGTGAGCAGTAGGGAATGCACGTGGCAGCACTGTGCCGACCTTGAACCCGTGCGGCCTGGGGAGCTGCCTCATTCTTGATCCTGCTGTCTTTAACTAAGGAAATGCCCCCATTTAGGAGCTGTTAGTCAACGAAAATCAAAGTCATCAAGAAAATAGCATTATCCCTATTGCTTAGAGGATTCCTACTTTTAAACATAGAATTTTGCTCCCTGAAATTCTTTTAAATAAAAACACTTCCATGTCCTTAAAACCTTTTAAGAGTTAAAAATATATACATGACAGAGAGGATAGAATTTACACCGAAGTGGCTGGGCCTTGCCCAAGGTCCACCTTCCTCCCAAGGGCGCACGGTCACCCTTACGACACTACATCTTTTATGCACCTGGCAGCAAAAGTAAGAATTTAAGAGTCAGTACCCGGGGTGAGGGTACCTGTAACAGACCTGCACAGACAGAAGCAGTGAAGTGACTTGTAGGCAGAAGTCACTTCTGGGGAAGAATCTGGGATGTGGATTTCTTATTCCCAAGAATTATAATAACTGTGCTCTGCTTTTGTCTCAGTGGATGGAGGCTCTTTCCATACGACCTAAACTATTGGCGCTCAGCCCAATGCTGCTTTTACCCTCCATTCTCCCTTCACTCTTGAAAAAGTAGTGTGGTTCTATTCTAATTTAAAATTTGATGTCTCAACTTTGTAGGCCGATTCCTTTTTTCCCATCCTAGTTTTAGGGCCGTTTGTTGAGGGGATGACCACATTAATCCTGCATCCATGAGGGGGTGGTTTCTAACCAGCTGGCAGGCAGTGAGATACAATTTGAAGATTACAGTGTGCTGCTGTATGAGAGGGTCCGGTGCCCATTGGTGACGTTGAGTTTTCAGTGCCGTATTCACGGACAGTTAGAGCTGGAAGGATCTCAGGGATGATACGATCTAGCCCCCCTTATACAAGGGGAAACCGAAGCCGTTGGTTGTTACCTGCTTTGCCCAGGATCACAAAGCTGGTTTGTGGCAGTTGCAGGACCGGAACCCAGTTCTCCTTTCCAGCCTGTGTTCGGACACGGCACAGTGCTGCCTTTGTTCCGAACTGCTCGTTTAATTTTTCTTTAAATTTAATTTTCCCTACTTCCCATCTCCAGCCAGACGTTTACAAGCAACGGGACAGTAAGGCAACTTGCTCCTGAACTTTGTAGCAAATGATTCGTTTCCCTAAATCCCTTCTTGTGAAGCAGGGTGTCCTCCACGGCTTCGGCAAGAGGAAAATGTGTTCATTCAGAGGCATGTCTGACTTCCCTCCTGCAAGGTAATCACCTAATGAAAGGTCCTTTCATTATGTCCCTGTACAAGAGGCAGAGATAAAACCAGCTTTGAGGGATGTAAGTCGAGACCCTTAAAGAGCGGGCAGGACACGCAACCTTATCTCACAACTTCCTGGCTGGTGTGTGTCTGGGTTTCAGGCTGGACGTTTTGCTGCCGAGAGCTTTTCTTGATACATTTGGTTGGTCCTCTTTCCAAGGGATATCGGATACCCAATGCCTGCTGATTTTTTGTCACCAGCTTCTTCTGTCTAGAGTGTCAGTTCATACGTTTATCTGTTTCCTCTAATATTCCCCAAAAGAAGCTTTGGGGTAAATGTTTCCTATCCGTTTTCCCCTTCCTAGTAATTATTGCCCTAGAAATCACGTGACTGAAAATCATCACCAACGATTAGAGATTAGGTTTTTTTTTTTTTTAATTCCTGCTTTAGATCCTGTTGTAATTTTTACGACGTGCGTGGCTAATTGGGTTTACACGTTTTCTCAGTGTCTTTTGTTACCGTTTTAGGTTTTCTGTAATGGTCTGCAACAGGGGATATATGCTTATTGGCATCCATAAGTCGTAAAGAAATTGCCTTTTGTATTTTGCCACAGTTTATTTTTTAGAAATTATGAATAAGAATGCACTGAATTGTACCGAATGCAAGTTACCGTTTTTAAGCTGTGAAATGGAATTCAACACATCTTTTTAGTCACCTGTTTATTGACTGCCACACGACAAGGGTGTCGTGGGTATGTAAAGAAATGCAGTATGTGGTTCTCTGACCTCGAAGGGCTTAGAAATGTAATAGGGGATACAAGACCAACATTTGTAGAAAGTTAGGCTAAAGGGCCCCAGTTAAAATGGCACATGGTTAAGAATTTGCTAGAAAGCAAAGAATAAACTGCTGGTAAGAAGATGTCTAAATACTAGGAAAATATGATCTTTGTTGTTATTATGTAGGAGAGCAACATTCGGGCTCTGAAGCATCCCCAGTTTTAGTAAGAAATCCCTGTAGTAGAGAAGGTACGGTTTAAAACGTTAACTATCCTACGGGGGTGTAAACTTTTACAAAACCGTTCTACGTAACCAGAGAGGAATTAGGGACATTCCTAAGGTTATAAGTGGTTGTGTCCTAAAGTCAAAATTTAAATGAAGGGATTAAGTCTCACTACTTGAGGCTACAAAATAAAAACAAAAACGGACACTTCGTGTTTGCGACTCTGCCGGGTACCCTGCAAAATGCTTCCGCGTAATCTTACTTCTCAGCACAGTCCTGTGAAGTAGGTTCTAGTTTTATCTCCATTTCACAGAGAAATAATAGAATATAATAAAAATAAGCTGAATTAGCTTCCAGTAGTAAGGAGGCTGAGGAGGGTTCCTGAACTCAGACCTCCCAGCTGTATCCGAGTGTTGGGGCTTAACCCACCTCGTGTGCTTTTTGTAGAAGCGTTCCACCAACACCCAGATCCCCTTGGGTTTATCTGCTTTGTAATGAGTGGGATTAGCCTCGACTTTTCAGCTGCATTTCTCTCTATAGATAAAGGACAAATATTTAAAAATGCGTTTAAATTTGTCCTCTGTGGGTTTTAGACTCTAGATGTACATTTAGCTCCCCTAATTAGCCTGCCGGTAAGTTATAGATGCCTAGAGACATGGCATGTAGCTGTTTTCCCCTGTGGAAATTTACACCCTGTAAAGCCAGAAAGCATGTTAATTGGCCTAGAGAAATAGGTTTTGTGAAAATTTAGAACCAGGATCTGCTCAACTTAAAAAGATAGTGAATAGAATTTAAGAATAGAAATCAGTGCCCCCCCCCTTTTTTTTGCATTTTTACCTTAATTCCCTTTCAAAAATCCTGAGATGTGTGTTACTCACTAAGAAAGATTTTGTGAAGAAATCATCCATGTTCTTGTCAACTTTAGATAGGACCTTAGTCTCATTTAATAAAAAGGCAATTGGGTTGGAGTTTTCAGAGGACTTTTTCATTTTTAAAATAAATTTAAAAATTCTCTTTCTGATTCTGACTATTGTCATTAATTTTCTAAGTTGTTTAGGTCAAATCTGTGCCTGTCATCTGATTATCCAGTGGGAGGTGTGAGCGTGGCCCTTTTCCCTGCCCAGCTACTCAGAGGCCACGCTGCCCTGCTGACTCCTCCCACCCCTGGTAATAGGGTCCATCCCCAGCTTGCAGCCTTATCTTTCACTGTTTCCTAGAATGAAACCGTAAGGTCATTCGCCCAGGTCTCCTAACCTTCTCTTACATAATCTGTGTTCATTCGTATAGGAAGATCCAGTGAAGTGTCTGGCAGGTACCATGTAGAATAAATGCTTACTCCTTCCTTCTAGCCACCCAGCCTCTTCTCATGTTAGTTACCCTCTTCCATTTTGATCTGCCCGAGTATATGTGGTTCAAGGTCTGAACACAAAGCTTCTTTGTAATAATTTATTCCAGGGCAGAAGGTTCTTTCGTTTCTTGGAGCTGCCAGGCATCTAATGGGTACCACTCAGCATATTGGTTTTCTCTGAACTGAAAGCCTCTTGAGGACAGATGTCTTGTCCAGATGCTAAGCATTTGGCCGGGTGCTCCGGAAATACTTGCTGTCTGATTAATAGACACTGTGTACTCTCTTCAAAGGCGCAAGTTTCCAGTATTACGTAGGTGGGTTTGTTGGGAGATTATGTTTAATATGAAATGAGGAAAAACTGTCTGCTTCTCACTGGTGTCCCGAGAACCTCATTCGGTCTCCTGAGGCCAGGATTACCTAAAACCGAGGTCTGCCCTCGGGAAGAACATCTACTGGTCACGCTTCTGAGGTCTTCGAGTTTATTCTATGCTTTTTGGCTTAGGCCCCTTTAAACAGAGTTAGGATAAAGG
Organism: Paguma larvata; assembly: GCA_030068075.1. Classification (NCBI taxonomy): domain Eukaryota; kingdom Metazoa; phylum Chordata; class Mammalia; order Carnivora; family Viverridae; genus Paguma; species Paguma larvata. Next base: position 74,559,755 of record CM057836.1, read on the forward strand.
AAGCAGTGAAAATAAAATCTTTGCTTCAGAACTAGATGGCGTTCCGTTGTAAGTTCACAGAATAGCCCTTTAATAGTTAACATTTGTCTTTTCCTGAAGTATGTTTTGCTGTCTGTACCGTTTTAGAAAAAAAAGTTAAGGGACTTAGACCCCATGTTTGTGACTTCCTGTTTTTATTTTCTGTGGCTTAAAACACCTTCTGAGAAATCTTCTTTTTTTTCTCTAAAAATAGAACTGAGAGCCATAACAACTTAGCTAACTGGAATTTCTTCTGGTCCCCATTTTGTAGGGCGATTGAACTTTAGATCTTGTCTTGGGGGTTAAATTCAGATTTAAGGCTCGATAGTTCTGATGAAAATATGCCCTGAAATTACTGTATTGAAGAGAAAATGATAAAGCTTACCTCGCCCGTGGCTTTTGATAGCTGGTCGTATGCGGGCCTTAAAAATATTAAAAATGAGGAGTATCCTCAGATCTTTACCCGAAAACTTGAGCTGAAGAACACGACCTGACCTTCTTTGGGATATTAAAGTGTTAGACTTTTTAAAATACTATTATTAACTGCTTTTCTGGTTCTTTGTTGTTTTATATCTGACTCTTATTTCTCTAAATGTATCGCTTGTTGCCTCTCTATAATCAGCTGTATTTTGAGCATGGAGTAATGTCTTTACTTTTCCTCTATTTGGAAACCCAGAACTGAAATGATTATAGGTTTCAGGCCTGTTCTCAACGTTTAAGTTTAGTAACTCATTTTGATATACAAGTTTGAGGCGAGTGCTACTGCTGTCCCCAGTTTACAGATGAGGAGACTGAGGCATTCGCCCATCGCCACATGTTTACCTACTCCTTGCACTGTTTATTATCTCTAATGTGTGCAGAGCACTAACCTAGTCATTGTGCGGAGGTGGAGGGTGTCTCTGGGTAAGCATATCTGTGCTATCTTGGGACATGTTGCCTTTTCGCCATACTGTGATCTGCCGGGGAGACTTGGATCAAGAGAGCCAATGACAGGGGCGCCTGGGTGGCTCAGTCAGTCGAGCGTCTGACTCTTGATTTCGGCTCAGGTCATAATCTCAGCGGTTTTGTGGGTTTGAGCCCCACGTCGGACTCTGCACGCTGGCTGCATGGGGCCTGCTTGGGATTCTCTGTCTCCCGCTGTCTCTACCCCTCCCCCTCAAATAAATATTAAGAAACAGAAAAAAGAGAGAGCACTTTTTGGTCCTGAGCTTTATACAAAATTTGGATTTTTCTAAAGTCTGTAGCCACCAAATCTCACTGGTATAAAAGTACAGTTAGCCCATTTAATAGTTAATTCTGTACAAAACCTCATCAACCACTAATTGTTAGTCATGTCTTCTTTAAAATAAATTGTCATGTTTGTTATTTGTCTAAACTTGCGACATGTAAGAAAGTGATCAGGGAGCATTTTGGAAAATCTGCTCCGACTCAGGGTAAAGCCTGTCACTTTCAAGTTTTCAGGAGTCCCTTTGCACCAGTCTTGCGTTGCTATTAACAAGTGTGTATCTCTAAAGGTAATCCTTGGAAGTTATTGTTTAATGAATTGGAGTTTCAGTTGGGGAAGATGAAAAGGTTCTGTAGATGGATGGTGCTGATGGTTGCATAACAGGGTGAACGTACTGAGTGCCACAGAAGTGTGCACTTACAAATGGTTAAAGTGGGGGCGCCTGAGGGGCTCGGTCGGTTAGCATCAGACTTCGGCTCGGGTCATGATCTCGCGGTTCGTGGATTCGAGCCCCACGTCGGGCTCTGTGCTGACGGCTCAGAGCCTGGAGCCTGCTTCGGATTCTGTCTCCATCTCTCTCCGCCCCTCTCCTGCTCATGCTCTGTCTCTCTCTTTCTCAAAAATAAACATTAAACAAATTTTTTAAAAAGTGGTTAAAATGGTAAATTTTATGTGATGTATATTTTAACCACACCTAGGCTTAGGTGTGTGAGGGTTGTCGCCCTGCGTGTTTTGCTGTTGGTGTTGAGTGATAGGAGCAGGCAGAGAACACAGCGAGGTCTGTGTAGCTGGCAGCGGGAGGCAGTTCTCGCGTAACGGTGAAAGATGGCCCACTGGAGCCAGACTGCCTGGCTTCATGTACTGGCTCTACTACTCACTTGCTGTGTGACCTTGAATAAGTTACTTGGCCTTTCTGGGCCTCCTCCCCAGTGAAGAGTGGAGATAATAATAGGGACTTATTTCATGGAATTACTGTGAAGATTAAATGTGATATTAAAAAAACATTTAAAATACTACTTGTCACAAAGTAAGTGCTAAATGGATGGAGAACTAGTCCTGAATTCTAAATGTAGTACTGACATAAATATATCTGTAAATATAAGTGCAAATCAGACATTTATTTTTCATTTTGTTTTAAAGGTGAAAGAAATAGGAGAGTACTTTAAACAGCACCTCTTACAGTCCAGGCACAGGGGAGCATTTGAACTGGCTTACACTGGCTTCGTGAAACTCACTGAAATTCTAAACAGGTAAACAAAACAAATATCCTTTTGTGTACATTCGTAAGAGACTAGATGTGCAGACCTTGCGCTCGAAGTAACATGTACTCGTGTCTTTTGATGTTGAAGAGAATAAGACTTAGTTGGCTTCAAACTCTGGGAAGAAATTGTTTTCTTAGGTTTCGTTGTACGAGTTACTGCAGATGATTGAGTGAAATGTCCAAACCCAGTTCCTCTCCCATTGAAAGGTGATTTGAAGCAAACTCAGAGATTTTGCTAAAAATAGCTTCGAAGTTCCCATTTCTTTTCATTGAATGAAATGACTGTTTTGTCTGTTTGAAAGTTACCTGGCATTTGGAATAAAATAAGCTTCCAGTTCTTAGGATTTGTGTCTATTATAGACAGAGAAACATGGATTTTGTGTTTTTCTTTATACTTTTATCTTATAGAAAAAATTTTAAAGAACAGTAAATAGACCAAAAAGTATCAAATATTTTTTCCCCCTTACCTGGAAAAATACTTAGGTAGATTTCATGTATTTAGCCAAATGTGTTTTTTTGACGTTATAGGTGCCGATAATTTCATTCATTCATATAATAGATTTCCTCTAAAGAACTTGTGAGGAAACCTTAAATTACTTAATGACTAAGTGTTCATGGCAAGTGTTCTCTAAATAAAAGGTAGTATTTTCCAGGAAAACATTTCCATTGCCTGGAAACTTTTTGAAATGAAGCAGAGTTCTGCCAGTCTTGTAGCCTCAGCAAACATTTTATTTTGGGCTGGTAAGACATCTACTCGAATATTTTTGAAACATTTTTTTTTCACACTCCTGGTAAAAACATTTATAGAACATTTTGCAGTTACGGTCTCCACAGAAGGTCTTTAAATGATACATTATAGAATGTCCCTGACATTAAAATGCTGATCCTGAAAATATTTTATTATCTTTTCAACTCTTTCTTTCCAGTGTAGACACGACTTTCGGGATATTTTTTCGGCGTAACACACTTCCCTCCCTTCAAATCATTATCAAATATATTTTGAACCCTAGTTGTGTGCGTAGTAGTGTGTTTGGTTTGGAGGATATAATACTTCTTTATAAGACAAGGGTCCTGTTCTTAAAGAGCTTATTGTTTATGAAATAAGCAGGGATGAAATGTAAAATATTTAACAGATGGTATTTCATGGGTCCTGACTGATCAGAACAGACACCGGCTGTAAGCACCCGCCATCGCTTTATGTATGGATGTGTGTTAGCCTAATACCTGCATGGGAAGTGAGGCCAACACACTTGAACAAGATAAACAATCCAGTGTAATTGTAAAACTGTGGGTGAGATTTACAAAAAAAACTAGCAGAGAGAAAGTACAGCAATAGGCCGGTAGGACTTAATGGAGGAGGTAGATTTTCTGCTAATGCATGAGGGAAGTTTAAGTAGATAGCAGGAGAAAGGAGGAAACTTGGGGAGCAGATGTTCAGAAGCTAGAATCAGCATGATATCTTGTTGGGTGAATAAATAAGCCATTCTTATTGTCGTGGTGGTGGTGGCCTCAGTAGGCAATTCTGTACACCTGGCTAGATCGAGACCATATTACAGATATTTAGAAAGTAGTAGGAATGGAGAAAGGCATTGAAATATTTAAAAAATTTTTTAAATGTTTATTTATTTTTGAGAGAGAGAGAGACAGAGCATGAGTTGGGGAGGGGCAGAGAGAGGGAGACACAGAATCCGGAGCAGGCTCCAGGCTCTGAGCTGTCAGCACAGAGTCTGATGCGGGGCCTGAACCCACGAACCACGAGATCATGACCTGAGCCGAAGTTGGACCCTTAACCGACTGAGCCACCCAGGCACCCCGGCACTGAATATTTTATCTGAAATAGCGTATAGGAGGCATCACAGAACAGAGAAATAACAGTGAACTTTGACGCAGAGTCTTAGTTCTGTTTGTATCCATTCCATTTATTGGCAGTGAGATTGTACAAAAGTTAATCTCCTTAGCTCTGATCTCTTCATCTCTAAAGTAAGAAAAAGAATATTTGCCCCCATTGACATATCTTTGGCTATTGTACGGATTGAGTTTGCATTAGGAAACTTTCTACAAATGGAAAACATCAGCGAGATTGATGTTGATGGTGGTGCTGGTGTGGAAAAGTGGTTTTCCGGTTGGAACTGTTAGGTTAGATAGATCTATAATGACGGATTCTAGTGAGGAGAGCCTGGAACCAGTTATAATGATCTACATCGAAGGTGACGAGAGCTTCCTCTGTGATGAGGGCCCAGGAAATGGAGAGAAAGAAGCGGCACGTCAGTTAGCATTCAGCCCCACTTAGTAACAATTCCACACACCATGTATTCAATGCTTAGAGGGAAGCTGTGGGTTTTATTATATTTACGTAATATGTTTATGTATTTCGTGATTTTATGGGTCAAGGAGTAGGGCAAGGTCAGCTGGGCGACTCTTCTCAGCGCATTGACAGAGTTCACTTGGCGGCATCGAGCTGGCAGATGAAGTGGTGAGGAGGGTCCGGGACAGCTTTATTCATCCTGTGTCACCTTGGTGGGAGAGCTGGAAGGTGGGCCAGGTCGGGACTACATGTGGTCTCTCAGCGTGGCATTCTTAAGGTAGTTGACTTTCATATAGGACAGCTGGCTTCCCGCAGAAAGAGTTCCAAGAGAACCTTGCAGGAACTGCCTGGTCCTTCTGACCTAGCCTCAGAGGTCTCACAGCCCTGCTTCAGTCACATTCTTTGGGTCATAAGTGAGTCTGAAGGCTAGTCCGGATTCAACAAGAGAGGAGTTAGACTCTGCCATTTGTTTAGTGGTGAAGTGGCAAGATCATATTCTAGAAATACACGTGGGATATTGCGGTGGCCATCTTTGAAAAATGCAGTCTGAACCATGTGAACCAAATAGAGTATAGGAGGCATCATGTGAGTGCTGGAGGTTCACGATTATTCCTGTGGTTTAATTCTTGGTGAACAATGGGGTCGATGTTGACAGAGGCAGAGAGACCGAAAGAGGGAACTAGTTTGATGAAGATGAATAGGGGGGCCTGGGTGGCTCAGCCAGTTAGGTGTCCGACTCTTGATTGCGGCTCAGGTCATGATCTCACACTTCATGAGATTGAGCTCTGCGTTGGGCTTGACGACAGCATGGAGCCTGCTTGGGATTCTCTCTCTCTGTCTTTGTCTCACTCTCTCTCTCTCTCCCTCTCCTTTCCCCTCCCTTGCTCTCTCTCTCTCTCTCTCTCTCTCTCTCTATCTCAAATAAATAAACAGTTTTAGAAAGATGTATAAATTTTTATCTGTTCTATGGGAGACGATGATGGCATATCCTGGTGCAGAACTGGGAGATAGGGGATGAAGTTTGGGAGATACAACAGACAGATGCGGGTTTAGGAGTTGTCACCATAAACATTATAGTTAGTAGGGTTGCAGTCTTCAGGGGAGAGTGTAAAAGGAGAAGAGAACAGGGGACCAAGGACAGAGGCTTTTGCCCAGCCATACCGTACTGAGTGGTTGAATGGTACGTTTGAAGGCATCCGAAATAAATGGAACAGGGAGACGAGGCAAGGCCCAGTGCCTGGTGTCTCAGCCGCTCCTCATCGGCTTTAAAGAGCTCCTCAGGGCCTTCACTACTGGCTTTGAACCAGCCCGTTCTGAGTTCTCCACTGTTGATTCCAGACCAAGTGGTTCTTGGTCCCTTTGGAGACATTTCAGATCTGCCGAACAGAATGTTTTGCAGAGAACATCTTTACAATGTGTGTGGCTTCCTTTTGTTTGGTTTTTAGTTTTAAGAGAAAATGTGTTTCTTTTGGATCCTTTTAAAAGCTTTTTATAAGCTCTTAAGTTATGAAAAAGTGATTTTTCATACAACCTTTAAAAAGTTTGCAAAAAGGAATCTGGGCTTTCATGAAAATCCACTGAAATGGAGGCCAACTGCTGGCCACCTCTTGAACTACAGCTGTGTTAGGGAAGGAAACACTTAGAGAGATTGATGGATAAATAACTGAAGAGTTAAACATGAGCCACGTTGTTTGAATTGGTTTTTAATAGGACTGTTCAAAATGTCTTCAAATGTAAACTGACTTCGCTATTAAACAATCATCTCAGAATAAATAGGAATGGGAGATGCTTTTCTTTTTTTCTGGGAATTTTTGGAAAGCAACATTTGCGTATACACACACACACATATAAGCAATATGTTGAATTAATTTTCTAGACTCCGATTTTCTTATGTGGTGCTTTCTATTTAGAATTTGATGAAATATGCATACTCTTCTTCAAAAACCATAAGTACCTGTGTAAGCATTGGATTGAAGTGGTTAAGTGCCTTAAAGTCATAATTTAAACTTAAGTTTTTGATGAAATTTATGTTCGCTTGTTTACCCTCTGTAGCCTTAGTATTTAAAGTTGTTGTTTCGCTGAAAATGAACACAGTCTTAAACTAGGGTGTTAGGCCAGGGACTCTAGCTTTTCTTTGTACAATCATGAATTAATCCTAAACTGTAAAGGGGCTAAATTGTTGGCCACAAGTCTAAACTTAGAAGAGTGGTTCGTGAATCCTTGCTTGATACTGTCTTCTTCTGTACACATTTGAATTGCTCTGCTCGTTGAAATATAGCTTAGCCTACAACTATTTATTGCAATAAATTGCCATTGTTTTCAATTATTGGCCTGAAAAAATGAACTGCTGACATTTAGCAGTTTTTATCATAAAAATGCTGGTTCTAACTCATAGACACCAACAATGACAGTAGACAGAAGTAATTTAAATATGTACTTAAACTTCAGTCAGTTAGTTATAGCTACTAGTATTAAAAACTTTTTTTTAATCTTTATTTTTGAGAGAGAGAGAGAGAGTGACAGAGCGTGAGCAAGGGAGGAGCAGAGAGAGAGAGGGAGACGCAGAATCTGAAGCAGGCGCCAGGCTCCGAGCTGTCAGCACAGAGCCTGACGTGAGGCTCGAACTCATGAACTGCAAGATCATGACCTGAGCTGAAGTCAGATGCTTAATCGACTGAGCCACCCAGGCACCCCTATAGCTACTACAATTTCAATTCAGCAAAAAACTTCTTATGAACAATTAATTATAGTAATGAAAAAATAATTTCCTCTACTTTACTGGAGAATGAAAGACCAAGTCTCTAAAGAATATGACATTGGGCAGGAAATGAATGGAAACTAATGTATGAAATTTGGTGAAAAAGTCATTCAATTATTAGTGAAATAATATATAATCATGTCTAAACCTTTATTCACAGCATAAACATCTGTTTTGGCAAATGTGTCTAAAAAGACACTTTTTAAAAGTGTTTAAAAGTTAAGATAGAACCAGAGAGAGAGAGAGAGAGAGAGAGAGAGCGTGAGCATGAGTGGGGGAGGGGCAGAGAGAGAGAATCCCAAGCAGGCTCCATGCTGTCAGCACAGAGACTGACATGGGGCTCGATCTCATAAACCATGAAATCAAGAGCTGGTTGCTTAACTGACTAAGCCACCCAGGCATCCCTAAATAAGACACTTATTTTAAAATTTCTGAGTGTCCCATGAATTTTATTTACAACATTAATAATTATATAAAGAGTAACTAAGCAATCATGTGGGAAGCCATATTTATTCTTTATGTAAAGAGAAAATCCTTTAAATCACCCATTTCTGTAGTGAATTGAAAGGATTTGTTGAAAACTAAGATGTTTTAATATTTAAATTCTAAATCTTGGTGTCTTTGGCTTTTGGCTCCTGAATTTTTATTTTTAAGCCCACTCCATAGTTGAGTCAGAGATTACCTTCTTTCTAGAACTTTGATCCTTGTTTTTAAAGTTCTCATAATGATATCGAGTCATTTAGACATAATAATAGAGGATTCTTGTCCTTAATGAGTAACTTCTGTCTCAGCTCTGTTAGTGAAGTCCCAGGGTTTTTACTATTGATTTTTTTCTCCTCGATCTCAGGGAATGGTTATATTAAATATTAAGAGAACCGACAATCTGATCTGCGCTTCTAAGCACTTATTTTAATCCACTGTATCTTGCTCTTTCCCTACGGCCTTCTTATTGGTAATTCAATTTAGATTTGGTCATTGTCGTTATTGCCTGTGCCTGCAGCTCAGGCTTCAAAATAGCCCCCTGACGCTTTAGTCTGCGCTAAACCTCAACTATATTTGATGGTGGCGAGGGAGGTTAAGATGACTTCTGTTGATACATAGCCTTCTTACAGGATCTCATTGGGACAAGTCATTTTTCAGGCTTAGAATTTCTCCATGCTTCGGGGTTATGTTGCCTTTTTTAAATGTGCGTGCACTTGCACACAGCCTTCCTGCACATGTCCCTGTTTAGTGTGATGGAAATAATAAACGTGAACCTTGAGATAATAAACATAATATTTGACCAAAGAATGAATGGAGTGGAGAATTTAGCTTATGAAATAATTAGAGATTGGGAAAATCTCCAAGTTAGGAAAAACAACCGTACGGAAAGAGTTGGAGGAAATGAAGGTAACGTTTCTCAGTTAACATTAGTAACAAAACTAATCAGAACTCCACAAAAATAGCTCGGTGTTACCATACTTAGGTAGATGGATTAAGCCGTTGGAAAGCCACTTTGGAGTCAGGGAACCTGATTTACTGGCACAAAATAGTCTAATGACCAATTAGTTGAGTATACAGCGTATGTAATTTGATTTCAGTCTGCGGGTTTTATGCTTATCTTAGAATACTTATCCACTACGAGTGAGATAGCTTTGTGGGTAGAAATTGGACTAATCTGCTTATGGAACCATAATTTGTTCCAGCGATTTGCTCAAGACAACACAAAGGCCTAAACACCAGCTATAGCCTGCCCTGTTTATTTCTGTAGTAGAGATTGAGGCCATAGCACTTAGCATAGGACAAACAAAAAATACACGCCCCCCCCCCCAACTCTCTGTCAGCCTTTTTCTTTCTTTTTTTTTTTTCTCTCTGACCGTGTTGAACAGGAGAATCAGAATGGTCTGAGTCCTCCCACCCACACTCTCAACAACCATCTCCCTCAGTGTTTATTTATTAAAAAATATTTTTTTAATGTTTATTTATTTTTGAGAGAGAGAGAGAGCGTGAGCAGGGGAGAGTCAGAGAGAGGGAGACACAGAATCCAAAGCAGACTCCAGGCTCTGAGCTGTCAGCACAGAGCCTGACGTGGGGCTCAAACTCACAAACTGCGAGATCATGACCTGAGCCGAAGTTGGACGCTCAACTGACAGAGCCACCCAGGCGCCCCTCCCTCAGTGTTTAGAGGAAAGAATACTGAGGTATGAATTAGAGCTGAGTTCTACCTACCAGCCTTGTTGACAAGAGAAAAGCCATTTAAACTCTCTGGGTGCGGTGTCCTCTCTGATAAAGTGAGGTCCCACTTTCTGAGGCCTCTTTCCAGCTCTGAGCGTCCTACTCACTGTGCAGTGCTTTCTAGTTACTGATTGGGAAAGTCTGGGGACTGGGGGCATGAAAGATTGGGGAAAGTTAGATCATTTTTAGTAAACTTCCTTTAGAACCGGTAAACTGATCTCTTAGGAGTATTTTGTGAATGCATAACATTCAGTGAGAGTTTCTTATGAAGAAAAAAACTTAAGCAAGTTACAATTTGTATGACCTACTCACGACTGAAGACTGTATTTTGTATTCAGCCGACATGGGCGTGAAGTAAAACAAATGATCCTTCAGACAGAGGATGTCTCCTCTCTTCGTGGAGAGGCACTTACCGCCATGGTAAATCAGGATTGATATTCCCCACGGCTGTGGTTGATGCCTCGCATAGTGACGGCACAGAGAACCAAGGACTGCCTCACTCAGGAACCTTTCTGTCTTCCTTGCTGACCTCTGGACTGTGCGATGAAGAACCAAAACAAACAACCAGAGTTGTTGCACTGTTCTTGGGAGTCTTGCCTGGTTCCATTTTTACCGTTCAATTCCTTCATTATCATGAGGACCAGCAACTCTGGAGTTTTGAAATCACTTCCTTATAAAGTAATCGTTCCTTGTCGGGGAGTAGACAGAAGGTTCATTGACTGGTCAGGGTCTAGAAGGCCACTGTGTTTTTGTAGACACCGTGGCTTCATCATGGAGAAACCTTAAAGTTCCAGCCCTCCTTTTCTACACCTGTTTTGTTTTGTTCCCATTTATTTGCCTAACTGAAGCCACAGCTAACGTGCAGCCCCTGGCACCACCCCTAGTTGTCCTCGTTTAATCATTCAGTAAAAGATTTCTTGGACATCTCCAGTATGCCAGATGCCGTGTTGGAAAATGCTGTGTTTGAACACTGAGAGTATGATGCGGCGGTCCAGAATTGCTGTGAACCTGGAGGCAATTACTACATTTAAATTTGAAACATGTAACTCTATAGAACTAAGAGGGACGTGTGAGAACCTGAACAGAGAGCGGAGGCCATGAGGGGCTCAGTGTTTTGGGGGACATTCTCATCAGGAGCTTTGGGTACTTATATAATTTAGGGTCATTGCTTTCTTTATGTGGAATAGTAACCCATAGAATAACATTTCATTGAATTTGAAAGCAATTTTATGATTATCTCATTTTCATTCTTATGCACGAAGACACCAAACGATTTGTTCGTAGCCGCACATCTAGTTAGTGAGCAAGCTGCACTAGAAACCACATATTTTTGGAAATTCATAGTGCTTCAGAGATTAGCAGTTTAACAAAAGTTTATTGATAACCTGTTATAGATAAGAAATTGTGATAGGGAACACAGAAGGCATCACAGAAAAAATCTGGATGAGACATGGTTTTTGTTCTTCAGGAACTCGCAGCCCAGCATTTTAATCTTTGGGATTAGCGACGTAAACTACAGAATTTACAAGGCAGAAATGAAAGACCAGGAAAATGTGCCTTTAGGGGCACCTGGGTGACTCAGTCGGTTAAGCATCTGACTTTGGCTCAGGTCATGATCTTGCGGTTCGTGAGTTCGAGCCCCGCGTCGGACTCTGACAGCTCAGAGCCTGGAGCCTGTTTCAGATTCTGTGTCTCCCTCTCTCTCTGCCCCTACCCCTGCTCATACTCTGTCTCTCTCTCAAAAATAAATAAAAACATTAAAGAAGAAAGAAAGAAAGAAAATGCTCCTTTAACTGAGCTGTCTGTCCCAGGCGATGGGAAGAATAGTTAATGGCATCTACTGGTTCTAATGGTGGCACCCCTGGTCTTTGGAAAGTGCTTCCGTTCATACTTTCTTTTCTGGTTACCATACCATTCTCTCTTTGTCAACCTGGTTTTTTAGAATGGTACTCTTAAAGGCATTTCTAGGTTATGGGTCGCTCATTTATTCAACAGGTATTTGTTGAGCTTCTGATTGGATGGCAGGTCCTGTTATAGGTGCTGGGAACAGAGAAGTGGATAGGACAGAAAGTGTCCCTGGTATCATGGAGTTTATATATTAAAGGGCGTATAGAAAAAAATAAGAAACTACCAGATAGCAATATGTAATTTGATGTGATAAAGTTTGTTGATAAGGAAAAAAAATCTCTTTCCTTGTTTTTTTTTTTAATGTTTATTTATTGCTGAGAGAGAGAGGGGGACAGAGAGTGAGTGGGGTAGGAGCAGAGAGAGAGGGAGACACAGAATCCAAAGCAGGCTCCAGGCTGCCAGCGCAGAACCCGACATGGGGCTCTAACCCACGAACTATGACTTCATGACCCGAGCCGAAGTCGTACGCTTAACCGACTGAGCCATCCAGGTGCCCCTCTCTTTCCTCTTAATGCTAACCTAAGCTAAGGCTTGAATGACAAGAAACAGCAGCTTTCTGAGGGAAGAACTTTTTAAACCATGGGAAGAGCTGCTAATGGGAAAACCCTTGGTGTATTTAAAGAACAGAATGGTATGAGATGAAGCTGACTGAGGTTGTTCAAATATGTAAGGCTTTGTGAGTCTGGATATGGACTTCTGATTTTGTGTCCCCTGGATTTTTTTTTTTTTTTTGAAAGTTTCCAACCAAATGGCTATAAAAATAGAAGGTATCTTGAGAATCGTACGAACATTCATATGTATGGATCTTCGTAGCTTTAAGATCATCAGTAAAGTCCATATATATATGTGTTACGAGCTGCACGGAAGAGGGCCGAGGAGCTAGATGCCATCTGAGAAACCACACGAATGTGTGAAATAAATGGAGATAACGTTTTTGGTCCCAGAAAGGAACCATATCCCTCCAAGCTGTTTTTAGCTTCCTCTTGACTCTTCTTACCTGTACTTGGAATCTAGATCCATTCGCTCTGTGTCATCAGCAGGTGATTTTAGGTTAGTGCATGGAATACTTCATCAAAGTATGCAGCTTGCGAAAGCAAAGACCTCTTTTTACGTTGTGGATGATTTTTCTCTTGTGAACCTAATGGGTATGCTGCCCCAAGGATAAAGGGGTAGCCTCCCCACTTTAGTTCAGAGTCAGGAGTCTGACTTGGTTTTTTATATTTTAGGCAGCTAAAGGTTTGCTTTACAAAACTTTGGACTTGAGTGAGTGAGAAAATTCCTCTTAACAGTACTAATATGGTAGAGGTTTGGAGAGGAGTCTAAAATTATCAGATTAGTCTTTTTCTGCTTTCCCTGAAAGCCTCACTCTGTTTGTTTGCTTTACTGTAACTAGGTACCTTTTTTTTTTTTTTTTTTTTCAGTTTTCTCTGTTTTCATCTGTAGGATTCAAAGTGTTTGTCTTTGTTTTGGGCATCAGACCAATACCAATTTATTCCCCACTTGGTTGCCCGTGTATCATTTACTCTGATGTGATATACACTGTCTTAAGGTTCTAAGTGTATTATTCTGAACAGCCAGATTAAGAGTTTGTTATTTTTTGAAATTATTGTGTATAGCCGTTTTCACTCAGGTGACGACGATGGTGACGACTGATCATGTCGAGCTCAAGGAGACATGCATCATTGGCTTCGCATCAACACTGGGGACAGATTCCGCTTTCGATCCCCCAGACAAACTCCTTTCTCTTCGCATTATTTAGAATTATTTGAATTATTAGCAAATGAAAAGTAAGGAAAGTGAAATCAGGAACCATGGTAGGGGTAAAAATTTATTAACAGTTACTGTAATAAATAGCTTTGTTTTCATCGATATTCATTTTTCTCAAGCCATTAACTTACTTAGTTGAATGAATTTTCATCTGGAGTTGCTCTTACACCTGGCAAAGTGGAAGTTTCTGTTTGCGGGAAAAGGAAAGGATTTTCTTCCTTTTCGTGCCCTTAGTGATAACAGCTTGGTAAATAAATTATTATTTGGGAAATGAAGGTATGGCAAAAGGCTTAACCTTTTACTCAGTTGAGGCTATACATAATTAGTTTCCTGGCAGCGGAGTCTTGATAATTTTCTGGAATTTTGCTTCATATATTGAATTTAAATGTACTTTGCATTTAAAGTGTGAAATTAGTTGTTTTGTGTTTGCAGGCGAAATAATTTCTTGAGGCCAGTGGTGAGTCATTCAGTTAATGTTGGAAAGTTTATTAGCAGACATAAATGTTCCCGGTTGTCCAAGAGAACTTACGTGGATGATACTTACAAATGAGTGAGACGCAGTTCACGTCAAGTCAGTTACAAGTAGGTTATCCACTGAGTGGTGTTTCTGCAGCATATTTTAATTCTCCAGCTAATTTTCCATCCATGTCACTCAGTTTGTTTAAAAACTACTCTAACCCCCACTCTGATGGTATAGGTGCAGGGATTGAAATCAATCTGAAGGATAACCTGAGTAAGACATGATTAGGAGGGTAAATTTCTTAAAACCCATATACTGTGGTAGTACATTTTCCTGAGCCACAGGAACTTGGTTTCTGAATTATGTGTAATTTGGAATTCTTATTCTCCTCTCCCCTTCCTAGGGCACAGCATAGTGCCAAGCAAACTTCTAGATACCTGGTAGATCTTTTTTCCAAATGAGTGAGTGAAATCCAAAGAAACAAAGAATAGAGAGTTGATAGAATATCTGTCATGAGCAGATTGAGCCAAATGTGGAACCGAACCTAGGACAGGTCCCCCGAAGTAATGCCTTTTTCTCGAGCGAGGGCTTTGGCATCAGTCTACATTTTAATCCTCCCTCTGTCACTTGCAAGCTTTATAACTTTGGGGAAGTCATTTATCTCTTTTTTAAACCTGATTTTTAAAAATTAGGATTAAAAATGCGAACATATTGGTCAGTATAGTGAACACTGTAATCAACAGTTGTATAGCTGGAGGAAGACTGTCCCAGGTAGAGAGAAGGTCAGGTGCCAAAGTCTTGGGAGGCATGGACTAGGGTTGGTATCCAAGCGACAGCAGGGAAACCGTTTGTGACAGGAGTGGAATAAGGAGAAAAGTTGAAGAAGATAAGATCAGAACGGTAATGAGGACTAGACAGTATAAGATATAGGAAGGACTTTGGCTTTTATCCTGAGTAAAATGGGGAACCATCGGAGGGTTTGTGAACAGAGGAGTATTACGGTATGGCCTTTTAAAAGGATTTTTTTGACTGCTGTGTTGAGAACAGACTATAATAGTCAAAGCAGAGAGACCAGTTAGGAAGTTACAATATGATTATAATTCAGGAAGGAGATGATGATGGCCCGGAGCGTAGTGGAGATAGGAAAGAGTGGTCTGAATTTGGATATAATTTGAAGGAAGGACAGACAGGAGATACTGACCAATCGGATGTGATATTTAAGAGAAAGGGTGATTCTAAAATATTTGGCCTACGATGTGTCATTCATATCCTACGTCATATGCTACATCATATGCCACGTGTGGGCAGAATTGTTTTAGAGGGTGATGAGCAGTTCAGTTGGGCTTGTGTTGAGACGTCTCGTAGATACCACACTGAGACTGCTCCGAGTCTACTTAGCTGTGCAGAGACATGCTCTTGAGAATTTCCTTTCATGAGGGTCTCTGGGAGGCCTGCTCACTATTGGTCTCAAATTGTCTTTATCTTACCCCCACTTTTGAGTGTAGTTTATCTGGGTATAGAATTCTGGTTAACAGTTACTTTCCCTCGGTGCTTTAAAGATCTATGTCTTTTATTATCGCCAGTGAGAAACCTGTCTTCGGTATAAATGGTTTCCTTCATAGGCCTCTTATTTTTTCTTTCTTCTCCTGTGGCTTGTAAGTTTTCTCTTAGCCACAGTTTCACTGTGATGCGATGTGCCTTGGTATGGGTTTATTTACTGGGAGTAGGTACTTGGAATATACTTTGAATCTGAGGCCTTGTGACCTTTTTCGGTTTTGAAAATTTTCTAGATATTTGAGTATTTTTCTCCTACTCATTTTATTCCTGCTTTCTGTAACTCCTCTTAGAATATATTGATTTCTCTGAAGCTATTATATGTATGTATATATGTATGTATGTATATACACACGGACATTTGTGCACATATATATTTTGTGTTTTTGTCTCCTTTCTCTGTACTGCTTTGGGTACATTTACCAGAAAACTGTCATCTGAGTCATAATTCTCTAGAATTCTTTTTTTTTTTTCCCCAATTTTGAAAGTACATTAAAAATTTTTTTAATGTTTATTTATTTTTGAGAGAAAGATACACAGAGCGTGAGTGGGGGGGGGGAGCAGAGAGAGAGGGAGACGCAGAATCCGAAGCAGGCCCCAGACTCTGAGCTGTCAGCACGGAGCCTGATGCGGGGCTTGAACTCGTGAACCTTGAGATCATGACCTGAGCCAAAAATGGATGCTTAACTGACTGAGCCACCCAGGCGCCCCATAGAGTAGTATTATTTATATATATTTTGTTTTATGCAAGACACAAACAACTAAATTTGAGTTGCTATTTGGAATATTTAATTAGAAACTGAAGTCGTTGGGGTGCCTGGGTGGCTCAGTCAGTTAAGCGTCTGACTTCGGCTCAGGTCATGATCTTGTGGTCCGTGGGTTCGAGCTCCACATTGGGCTCTGTGCTGACAGCCTGGAGCCTGCTTCAGATTCTGTGTCTCCTCTCTCTGCCCCTCCCCCGCTCATACTCTATATCTGTCTCTTTCAGAAATAAACATTAGGGAATAAAAAAGAAACTGAAGGTGTCTTTCTTATATTAATTTTATTTTTAGGAGAGAGAGAGAGAGAGAGAGAGAGAGAGAGAGAGAATCTTAAGCAGGCTCCATACTCAGTGCAAGCCTATGTGGGGCTCAATCCCACAACCCTGGGATCATGACGTGAGCTGAAATCAAGAGTCAGTTTCTCAACTGACCGAGCCACCCAGGCACCCCATGTGTCTCTAAGAAATCGAATTATCACTGCAAATCAGAAATCTTTCTGCAGAGGGGGCGCCCCGGGTGGCTCAGTCACTCAAGCACCTGGCTTTGGCTCAGGTCATGATCTCACATTTTGTGGGTTCAAGCCCCGCGTTGGGCTCTGTGCTGACAGCTCAGAGCCTGGAGCCTGCTTCAGATTCTGTGTCTCCCTGTCTCTCTCTGCCCCTCCCCTGCTCGTACTCTGTGTGTCTCTGTCTCTCAAAAATAAATAAACATTAGAAAAAAATCTTTCTGCAGAATGTTTTCGTCAATTTAAAAAAGAGTATTTTTTTTCTTTGGACTTAATCTCCTCATTTTCATATATTTATTTAAGTCGAATCCAGTTATGATCCTCCTAAAATAATTGCCTATCTACCACTGAATATGCTATTTCTTAGGATGATGTTATATAATCCGGTAAGGCATAAGGTTAAACATTTTTTAAAAAGTAGATGTTCTTAAGCTCTCCAGAATGACACTGCATATAACTGAGCAGAATCTCGCCAACAGCAATGTCCACATAATCTAAAAATGTTTACGCCAACCTGCTTCATTAGTTCTCCGTAGGATTGGGTCGAAAATTTTGTGGGAGGCCACATTTTGAGAGACACGAAAATGATTATTAAAATATACCCTAAAACATGTTTTCTTTGAATATAAATCATCTCTGTAAAGGCCGAACATAAGTTATAGTAAAGTTATATTCTCTTTGTTGGAAATCTTGAGTTTCGCAGTAGAGATATTCTGTAAGAGCTTCATTAACCTTCCTCAGAACATTCTGACTGTCAGTAGAAGCCATGGTATTTATTAAATTTATTTTGCGGACAAGACGCGTGCTTGCTTTATATGCTTTTGTAAGAAATGGAACCTTTAATAGCTCCAGACCCATAGTAAAGAGGAAGGTAAGTGAAAAGTAGAAAGGAAGACGGTTTTTAGTTGTCCTCCTTCCAAATGTAAGGATATTTATTCTTTTCTAACAATGTTAGTGTGTATTCATAGTTTGTACTTTTATCTTTCGGTACCCGATGATTCCAAGTGTTTGCTTTATCTATGCCTTTTAGGTGCCCCAGTGTGAGTCTGCAGAAGCTACCAGAACGCTGGTTATGGAACGTTTTAGAGGAAATTAAATGCAGTGATCCTTCATCTAAACTCTGTGCCACAAGGCGCAGTGCCGGGATTCCGTTCTACATACAGGTATTCATCTGTGGGACATAGCTGTTGGCTCGTCTTTTGAGAATTTGTTTTATTTGTCTTTTGACAATCCGTTTGACATGTGAGGGAGCGTATTGCATAAGGGATAGCTCTGTCTTTTATGTATGCGGCTTTGTTGCGTGTGTGGACAGTGTGTTCCCATGGCAGATCTGTTCTTGGAACAAACCCTCTCTACAAGGTCAGTCTTGTAGTATGACCAGACGGTGGTAGAGATCTCCGCCTTTGTGTTAAGTAGGCAGACTTCACTGGGGCACATTCGAGGCTCACTTCTAGGAAGCGTGCATGGTGCCTTTTTCTTTCCAAGTTAGAAAAAACGGACTTCCTGTTATTTCAAGACCCTTAAGGCTGTCTCTGAAAGCAATAAGTATTGGCACTTTCTTTCAAATATGTTGTAAAATGTCCTTGCATAAAATAATTTTAAACGTTCATAAATGGTTCTTTGACATATATTAACTTATTTAATCTTTCCTCGAGCCCTGTGAGCTATGACCTGTTAACATCTGTATACTAGAGGTGAAGAAACTGAGGCTTAGGAAAGCGAGGTGACTTGCCAAAAGCCCCAGAGATAGGGTGAGCAGCACTAAGACTTGGAGCTCGGGCAGCCTGAATCCTGAACGGCTCTACGTGTGAGAACGGGCGTGTAGGGGTGCGTTTTCTTTTTTTTTTTTAACACAGAAGAAAGCATATTATACACATTCTTTTGCCCTCGCTTTATTCACGTACCATTATAAGCTGGAGAGTGCTGCTTATCAGCGCACCCAGATATTGCCAGTTTTTATTTTATTTCCACCGTGTTGAAATTAGGAGGCTATCACCCTCACAAATTCAATGAATAAAAACCCAAGTCCTCACAATATTAAATCAGACCCCGACCTGGAAGGTCTCTGTTTAATACTTAGTAAGATACAGTCCAGGAATGGCGGTGGTATAATAAAGCGGTGAAAATAAGTGCAACAAAGTCCTATTAGTGCCCCTCCCTTTTTTCCTTCTCTTTCTTGTTCCTCATATTTCCACACTCATCATTTTGTGACGACAGTGGACACCAGCCTGCAGAGGTCATTGATGTGAGGCAGAGATCCCGGAAACGGACTCCTCTCTCGTCTGACCCATTCTGCATCTGTTTGGTTCATCTCCTGCCTGTAATTCATTTGCACTTCGTGTGCTTTTGCCTCATTTGAGGACGGACTTTAGGACACTAGCAAGGTCTAGTTGCGCGCTCGTGCAGTGTGCTTATTCCACCTCTGGCTCCCGTCCAGGACGAACTCTCGGTCATAGTGGCCGAGCAGTCAGGACACGGGCTTGCTTTCTTTTTAATTTTTTTAATGTTTGTTTATTTTTGAGAGCGAGAGAGAGCATAAGCAGGGGAGGGGCAGAGAGAGAGGGAGACAGAATCCGAAGCAGGCTCCAGGCTCCGAGCTGTCAGCACAGAGCCCGACGCGGGGCTCGAACTCACAGACCTCGAGATCATGACCTGAGCTGAAGTCAGATGCTTCACTGACTGAGCCACCCAGGCGCCCCAGGGCACATCCTTCCTTAGTCCGTCCTTGGGAAGAGTATGGTAACTATGCACACAACTCTTGGGGGAAGAAAAGAGCCATGGCTCCAGGGAGACATTTCGGTAATTGCATGCAGCTTCCTTATTTATGTTGGTTGAGTAAAATCTAAATTATTAGAAAAAATCCGCTCAGAGAGGCCCCCATTGCTCTTAGCATAACTTACCAATGAATTATGTTCTCATGTAAACCTCTACTTGGTGTTAACCTTGGAGAAAAACTGCCTACTAATTTTTTTAACTTATCTTTTGTGCAGACAGATATGAAAATGTTTTGAGCAGTCATTAGAAAAATAGTATATATGTTTTATGAGCATAAATAGCATAAATATACTATGATAAATTTGTCTTTTTTTTAATTTTTAAATTTATTTTGAGAAATAGAGACAGAGAGAGCATACGTGAGAAGAGAGAGAGAGAGAGAGAGAGAGAGAGAGAGAGACTCCCAAGCATATGGGGCTCGAACCCATGAAGCGTGAGATTGTGACCCGAGCCAAAATCAAGAGCTGGATGCTCTACTGACCGAGCCACCTAGGCGCTCTGATAAATTTGTCTTTTAAACCTGCCTATTTTGGACGTGTTTACCTCTTTTTACATCATAAAAACTTCCAAAGAAGCTGAGTAGCTGGAAACTCTGACTCTTGGGAGCTACTAGCTGTGCACAAATGAAATAACCACTGCTGCTTCTAGCTCCACACAACCACGAATCTGTTTTCCGTGTCTACCGGTTGCCTCCTCTGGATATTTCGTATAAATGGCATCGTATACCGTGGTGGCCTTTATGTCTGTGTGGCTTCTTTCACTTAGCATGTTTTCAAAATCCATCCCTGTTGTAGCATATATCAGTACCTCATTCCTTTTTATCGGCTCAGGTGGTTTGATAACCTGTTTTTATGTTTATCATATATTGGCAAAATGTTAGACCAAAGTAAATTAGCGGCTCTTGAATATTCAAACAGGGGGACCCCTTTGGAGTTTGTAGTATTGCCTTTTGCTCCATGGAGTTTCCGGTGCTACAAGCCTGATGGTCCTTCAGGTAGAGACTCTTCGGTAAAGACTTAAATAACCGATCAGGCTCCAGGGAGTTTCTAAATCCTTGCGAGAAATTTAATCCACAGGTTCTTTTGTTTTTTAAGTGAAGAGAATTTTCTTGTTGGTGAATTTGTTACAAAAACTGACTTGCTGGGGCTCCTGGGTGGCTCAGTCGTTTGAGCGTCTGAACTCTTGGTTTCAGCTCAGGTCATGATCCCGGGCTCATTGGATCAAGCCCTGCATCGAGCTCCGCACTGAAGGTGGAGCCTGCTCGAGGTTCTCTCTGTCCTCTCCCCCAGTGGTGCACGCACTCTCTCTCAAATTAAAACAGACAAAAAACCTGACTTGCTTATTGTATCTGAGACCTGTCACATGGTCATGGTCCTAAGAGAGTTCTCAGTAAGAACTGTTCTTCCAGCCTCTTAGAAATACATAGTTGACAAGCAGACTGGCAATGACCTTAGAGATGCCAGGATATCACCATCACCTTCCTTTACAGATGAAGAGTCTGAGGGATGGAGAAGTTAAACTACTTGCCCAAGGCTTAAATAACTTGCTCGATACCACATGTTTTCGTAAGGGGATTTTGCCCTTGGGGATTGATTCTGGGAAGTAGAAATAGGTATATGTGAAATAAGAGCCCAGCTAATTGTCGTCTTATTTTTCCATAGGCACTGTTGGCATCTGAACCTAAGAAAGGCAGAATGGATTTGTTGAAAATCACAATGAAAGAGTTAATCTCCTTGGCTGGGCCTGCAGGTGACTCACAGAGCACAGTCCCCCAGGTAATAATGGAAATACACAAAGCCTGCTGGGAAGGCAGTGCTTTTAAATCTTTGCTGTACCAAAAAAAAAAGTATCTGCTAGAAAAAAGAAAGAAAAAGAGAAGGCAAAAAAGTATTTGCTATAGATACAGAATTCTTTAAAATATGGTAGGTGTTCGAAGTTTCCTTTGGATGCTTTTGTTCTGTTCTGTTTTGTTTTGTTTTGTTGGCCTTTCCTGTCCACGAAATAAACCACTGCTCTGGCTGATGTATGTTAACCAAAATGACCTGTTTTCGAACTCTGGTGAAAACATCCAACTTAGATAAGGTATTTTATGATGCTACTCTTGCATCTAAAAGTTTTTGAACGAGTGCGCTGCGACTGTCAGGTTTCACGCGTGCTTCTTCGAGTTGATACACATTTTGTAATTCAGTAGTTGATCTTGCCCTATAATGAAGTCTCTAACTTTTGGTATAGTCACATGTTTATTTTAGCTAGTATTTAGTCCCTTTTAGTCAATGCCGCAGCTGGGACTAGAAAGAGAGAGAGAGAGAGAGAGAGAAAGAGAGAGAGAGTGTGTGTGTGTGTGTATGTGTGTGTGTGTGTGTATGAATTTGGGGTAAGTACTCTTCAAAGCTCGGCTCCACTCCATGATAGTAACTACTTTTAAGTATGTCTTCTCTAGGCTTTCTCAGTAAGTGCTTTACAGGAGGACTTTCCTGCCCAACTGTAGGGGCCCCAGGCTAGGTTAGGGAACTGAAGCACTGACGCGTACAGTCAAATAAAATACCTATGTACGTGTGGTTTTACTTCAGAGCCTGTGGGAGGTGTGAAAGGGGAGCCCATGGGCCAGAGTGTGACTAGTGGAAAAGGATGGGGTTTATCAGCAGAGGGCACATTCTGGCCTGTGACTGTAAGATGTGAAATTTCTTTTTTTCTCTAAAACCTTTAAAGTGTTACTAATCACTCTTCAGAAACGATCAGTTTTCCATTTTTTTCCAGCAAAATGTGAAAAATATAATTGGTTCTATTTTCCTAGACTGTTACTTTTATTTTTTATTTTATTTTATTTATTTTTTTATTATTAAAATTTTTTTTTAAATATTTATTTTTGAGAGAGAGCAAGTGAGCCCAAGCGGGCGAGGGGCGGGGAGAGGGAGACAGAGGATCTGAAGTAGGTTCCGTGCTGTGAGCACAGAGCCCGATGCGGGCTCGCTCTCACGAGCTGTGAGATCGTGACCTGAGCCGAAACCAAGAGTTGGCGCCTCAACTGACTGAGCCACCCAGGCACCCCAACTAGCCTGTTAGTTTTAAAAAGTGCTATATTTTTATGAGAACATCTAAAAAGAATGGAGTTTGATTTTAAAGAGGGTGGTATAATTATTGTCCTACTCTGCTTCAGGATCACTGATTATGGTATTTTAGTGGTGGTTTTTATCAAATTGGTAAAATTTAAAAATTGTGTCTCTGACCGGTCTTCTAGGTGTTAGGTGATTGTTTGCTTTCCTTCTCCCCTTTCGTGCTATATTTCGTTATTATTATCATTAGGTATCTGTGAAATATCTCTGCATATAAAACGTACAGCGAACAATGAACCTCTATGAAACCAATCCCAAGTTGAAGAAGTAAAATATTACAGATAGAATTGCAGGTGCTGTGGGCTTCTCCGCATCCTGTGACCCTTTCTTCCTCCTCAGCTCTAATCACTAATCCGAGTTTTTCCATACATATTTTTTGTTCTTTTATGAACTTTTTTTTTCTTTAACGTGAATGATATCATTTATACATCTTCTTATAATTTGTGTGTTTACAGTAAACATTTTTTAAGATGAGTGAGCTTCAAGTTCATCATAATTTCTTTTTCTTTTAATATGTATTTTTTAAAGTTTATTTATTTTAAGAGATGGGGGGAGGAGAAGAGAGACAGGGAGAGAGAGAATCCCAAGGCTCCGCGATGACAGCGGGACTCAAATCCACGAACTGTAAGATGACCTGAGCTGAAATCAAGAGTCAGACTTTTTTTTTTTTTTTTTAAACGTTTATTTATTTTTGAGAGACATAGAGACAGAGCGTGAGCAGGGGAAGGGCAGAGAGAGAGGGAGACACAGAATCCGAAGCAGGCTCCAGGCTCTGATGAGCCGTCAGCACAGAGCCCGATGCGGGGCTCGAACTCACAGACCGTGAGATCATGACCTGAGCTAAAGTCGGCCGCCTAACCGACTGAGCCACCCAGGCGCCCCAAGAGTCAGACTTTTAACCAACTGAGCCACCTAGGCGCCCCTCGTAATTTTTGAATGGTGTTTCATTGTACATAGTTTCTGCCTTTCTGCTTCATGTGAAATAGTGCTTCCCAGTTTTATTTCACATTTCTCTGATACCTGGCTAGCTTTAACATCTTTCCATGTATTAATTACTCTTCTGAATTAATTCTGTGAATTGCCCATTGAAAGACTTTTTAGCTATCTTTAACTTGGTTATTTGTCTTTGTCTTTCAGGAGTTGGGTTTTTTGGTTGTTTTAAAATGATTTTCCTGATAACAATTCTCTTTTGGTTGAATTACACACATCCTCTCCCAATCTGTGGCTTCTCTTCGCTTTGCTTATGGTCTCTATTATTACATGGACGTTTTAAGTCTTCATAAAATGGAATATGTTGGCTTTTTCTTTTATGGTTTGTACATTTGGATCTTATTTCATAAATAGGCCAAGGTCAGAACAATATTTTATATATACGTTTTTAAAGTTTTAGTTTTATTTCTCACATTTCTGTCTTTAAACTACCTATAATTTGTTTTTGTGTGTGTGCGTAAAATGAGAAAATAATTTTATTATCTTCCATTTGGATAATTAATATACAAGTATTTTGGATACAGTATATACTTTCCCCTTGATTTATAGCTTCTGTCTCTGATGTACTGTCTTTATTGATATACATGTCTATTTGTGTGCTCTGTTTTATTGGCCTGTTATATTATCTCTGAGCCAAAATCACTATTTTAATTACTATCTTTTTAATACATTTTGGTATCTGGTAGGGCGAGTCTCCCATTTTTTCCCTTTGCAATTATCTTGGCTGTGTTTTTTCCATTGCTCTTCCATATAAGTTATAGAATCAGCTTGTTAAGTTTAACAAAACCCTCTTTCAAATTTTTGTTGGAATTTAAATTTATTTTTCTCTTTGGGGAAAATGACTTTGTGCTGAATATAAGCACAACAATAACCAAAAAAATTAATTGCATTTATACATGCCAGCAACATATAATTTTTAAAATACTATTTATAGTCACTGGAAAAAAAATAAAATATATAGACTTAAATCTCACAAAAGATCTATAAGACTTTTATAGAAGATTATTTTTTAAAAATAATGAAAGAGTGCCTGGATGGCTCTGTTGGTTGAGCATCCGACTTCGGCTCAGGTCGTGATTTCACCATTCATGGGTTCCAGCCCCATGCCAGCCCCCTGGACACTGCTTTGAATTCTGTGTCTCCCTCTCTTTCTGCCCCTTTCCTGCTCTCACTATCTCAAAAATAAATAAACACAAAAAAATTTTTAAAAAATAATGAAAGACATAGAGAAAGGTCTGAATAAATGGAGAAAACAAACCATGCTCATGGACTGGAAGATTTAAATATTAAAAAAGAAGTCATTTCATGAATGGATAAAGAAGATGTGGTACATATATACAATGGAATACTACGTGGCAATGAGAAAAAATGAAATCTGGCCATGTGTAGCAACATGGATGGAACTGGAGGGTATTATGTTAAGTGAAATCACCAGTCAGTCAGAAAAAGACAGATACCATATGTTTCCACGCATAGGTGGATTTTGAGAGACTTAGCAAAAACCATGGGGGAGGGGAAGAGGGGAAAGGAAAAAAAGACACAGAGAGGGAGGGAGATCAAACATAAGAGACTCTCAAAGACTAAGAACAAACTGAGGGTGGGGGGGTGAGGAGGGGAGAGAGGGGGTGACGGGCATTAAAGAAGGCACGTGTTGGGATGAACACTGGGTGTTATATGTAAACCAAAAGTCATTTCAGCAATTCGTATATTACAACTAATGACTCGTCTGTAAATTCTTTTGGATATTCTTTGTGGATAATCATATCCTCAGTAAATAATGCTAAATTTATTTTACCTTTCTAATTCTTATTCGTAAAACATTTTTCTTATTCTGCTGGCTGGAACTTGTAGTATGATTTGTATAGCAATAGAGATTTTTGGCTTCTGATGTTTGGTGTAGGTTTAAATCTGTCACGGATGTCTCATTAAGGAAATCACATTTCCTTGAATGCTTTCAAGTGTCTTTTGAGATAAATGTTTTCTTCTCGAATTTGCAAATAATCGTGAATATACTGATTTCTAATACAATACCATCTTTGCATATGGAGTCTTAACCCACAACTTTGACATGGTGAATTGTTTTTACACATTGCTAGATTCACTTAAAAATTTTTTTTAAATATTTTTTGCATATTTTCACTGGATTCATGAGATTGGCCTGTGGTTTTTCTTTTTCATGCTGTACCTGTCCTTTTTTATGTAAAATTTTTTATTGAATTATAACACGTACAAAGACATATACAAATCATACCTGTACCGCGATAAAGTTTCACAAGGTGAACATACTTGTGTAACTAGCAAGAGACAACATTTAACACCTCAAAGCCTTCTCATGCTTCCTTCTAATCAGGACCTTTTCCCCAGGGGTAACTTCTAGCCTAACTTTAACTCTTTAGTTTTAGTTCTACCTGTTTTTGTTTTTTTTTAATTTAAATAAATGAAACCATACCATTATATGCCCTTTTGATGTGGTTTCTTTTGACCAACATTATGTTTATTGTATCCATCCAAGTTGTAATTTATTTATTTTCGTTGCTCTATGATATTATATAATTTATTCATTCTGCTGATGAACACTTGGGTCGGTTTTTATTTTGGGTTATTAAGAATAGTACTTTTAAGAACATTCTTGTACATGCCTAATGGTGAACATATGTGTATATTTCTTTTCACTAGATACCTATGAGTGGTTTTTGGGGTATGTTGTATATTAAGCTGTAGTAGTAACTACAGTTTTCTTATAGCCAAGCTGTGCTAGACTGATGAAATTAATTTGGGAGTCCTCTCTAAATAGTTTATATAAATTGGGATTATCTATTCTTTGAATATTTGGTAGAATTCATCTATAAAATCCTGTGGGTCTATTTTTTTGGTAATTGCTGTAGTTATTATTATGGATTTTTTTGTTTTGTTTTTGGTCTCTGGGTAGGATTTTTATCTATTGATTTCCTTTATATAATGATAACATCTATCTGGCTTTTGAGTTTCTCCTCGAATTTGTTTTGATAAATTCTATTTCCTGGGAAATTGTTCATTTTGCCTTAATTTTTCAAATCGATTAGGGTAGTGTTATTCATAGTAGTATTTGTGTTTTGTTCTCTGATGTATCTGTAGTCATGTCATCCTTGGTATTCATGATACTGCTTATTTTCTTCTCTCTCTTCTTGGTTAGCCAGAGGTTTGTTTCTATTTCAAAGAATCAGCTTTAGGTTTTGTTAATGGTCTTGGTTATCTCATTGCTTTTTTCAAGTTTTTCTGCTCTTTTAAATTTTCTTTCTCTTTTGAATTTTTTTCTTTGTCATCTTAATTGGACACCTAACATATTCATTTTTTAAAAATTTTTTTAATGTTTATTTATTCTTGAGACACATAGAGACAGAGCATGAGCAGGGGAAGGGCAGAGAGAGAGGGAGACACAGAATCTGAAGCAGGCTCCAGGATCTGAGCCGTCAGCACAGAGCCCAACGCAGGGCTTGAACTCACAGACCGTGTAATCATGACCTGAGCCAAAGCCGGCCGCTTAACCAACTGAGCCGCCCAGGCGCCCCCATATTGATTTTTATTCTTATTTTTTCTTTATAGAAGCATGTAAGCATGCATTTTTTTTTAAGTTCCACTTACAGTGCATCTCACAAATGTCGATGTGTTGCACCTTGGTTATTAGCCCTAAACGTTCAAAAAGTTTTTTCTTTTACCACTTTTTTTTAAAATGAAGTATCAGTTTTTAAAGTGTTTAAAGAAATCTGTTTCTGACTTAGTTCCACCGTGATTCAGATAGATTATGATCTATAAGATTTTAATTATTTGGTATTTGTTGAGATTTTATTTGTGGCTAGGTCGTAAGTCATTTAAAGAAATAAATATTTTATGTGTACTTGAAAAGGACGTGATGTCTCTGTTTGGTGCATGATTCTGCATATGTCCATTGAATCGAGCTTTTAATTGCTTGATTAATTAAATTAAAATTAATTGAAATTAATTTATCAGATAATTGTGTTTTATCAAAATCTGCTATTTCATTTGTGGATTATCCATTTCTTCTTAAATTCAGTAAGTTTTTTATTTTGAGGTTACGTTATTAAATGTGTACAGATTTAGAATTACCATGGTCTTCAACCCACAGCTAACTTTTAGCGTTTTATTCTAGGTTCATGCTTTAAATATCCTTAGAGCCTTGTTCAGAGATACACGTCTGGGAGAAAATGTTATTCCTTATGTTGCTGATGGAGCGAAGGCTGCGATTCTAGGCTTTACATCACCAGTCTGGGCCGTAAGTGCTTTTGCCATTTATTTTCATTGACTTAATTATACTTCTGAGTAGGTTTTAATAAACTACTTTTTGTCTCGTTTGTGGCTTTTTAGCTGTAATTCTTTGTTTTCTCATTTAAGTGATTGCTTTAGGGGTTTAGCCTCACAGTCCACCCTCAAGTGATATCGTATCACTTCAACAGAAGTCTAAGGACCTAACAATATGTACTTCCTTTTTTCTCCTCCCAATCCTTGTGCTTGTATTGCAGTTTATGTGTGTTATAAACCCACACGACATAGTGATTTTTGTTTAAACTGTCATTTATCTCCTTTTCAAAATTTATCGTTTTAACCATTTTAAAATATACAATTCAATGGTACGAGGTGCATTTGCAGTGTTGTGCGGTCGTCACCACTGTCCATTCTCAGAACTTCTTCATCACCCTAAGCAGAAGCTCTGTCTCTGTTAAACAGTCACTCCTCCCTTCCCCTGGTCGCCTGTTCTACTTTCCAGACTCTGTGAATTTGCCTATCGTAGGTACCTCATATAGGTGAAATTATAGAATTTTTGTCCTTTCGCATCTGGGATATTTCATTTAGTATGATGTTTTCAAGGTTCATCCAGGTTGTAGCCTGTATCATAATGTCATTCCTTTTTAAGGCTGAATGATATTCTGTTGTGTGTCTATATACACACATATATATGTGTATATGTATATATACACATGTACTGCAGTGGTCATGCCCTTTTATCCTCCCGTGAGTAATGCATAAAAGTTCCATTTTCGTTACATCTTCTCCAACACTTGTTCTTTTTGCTTTTGTTTGTTTTTTTGTTTTTGATGCTAGCCCTCCTAACGGGTGTGAAGTGGTATCTCATTCCGGTTTTGATTTGCCTTTCCCTGGTGGCTAATGATGTTGAGCTCAAAACAGAATAAGTTTCGGTGTCTTAATGTGTCTTTCTTTTGGATACCGTAGTCTCTGGGTATCAGTGTGTTGCGTGAGTACTATAAATATACTCTATCTAAAGGTGAAAAAAAAAAACACCGAGTATTAAAATGGGGGAGGTTAAATACTGAGTCACTGTTACTTTTTTGTTTTTGTTTTTTTTTTGCAATATGACCACCGTCCAGAAATTTTTGGACTCAGAACTCTAAAGATAGTGGACAGTACCCAGGAGAGTAGATTGTTGGATTTAAGAAAGTTAGCTTTCACTTGATTTTTTCATGATTCATGGGAGAAGTGCTGGGATTTTATCGTTTTCCTCCATCGTCGTGTCTTCCATAATAAAGGAGACTAACCTGGGGTGCGTCAGTGCTTGACATGTGGCTTAAAAAAAAAAAAAAAAAAAAAAAGACTGGTAAAGGGAGTAGAGGAAAGGAGCTAGACCTAATCATCCCCTGCAGAATGGAGAATTTGCTAGAAAGGCAGGCATTCCAATCAGTAGTCTGCACAAACCGTTTTATAAGTATACGATAAGCCTCTAATTCAGAGTCAGCATTCCGTAGTGTAGCCAAAGGCACAGACTTCCAATGTAAAGAGCAGCCCTCAAGGTTGCCAACTTCTGCCTGGAAAATCGTGCGTCTTCCTGTAAGAAAGACTGATGTCTGCAATCCCGCCTAGGAGCGTTGCCTAACTGCTCCTGAGGACACAGTGTTTACCTTTTGCATTTACAGGAAGCAGAGCAATACCTGTGTGCCTTCAGTAGAGTCATAGAGGCAGGAATGTGGCTTGACCGTCCGGAAAGCTAGAGATCATAAAACCGATTGCCAGAAATACCAATATTGTTTTCGTCAGGTCATAAATTCGAGATGAACAAAGAAATGCTTTCAGAGAGTGAAACCTGGTGACTTTCCCAACATTTTAGCAAAACTGAAAGGATCAAAAATGAGTGGCTCATTTTTTAAAAAATCTTTTGTGAGAACTTTTGAAACAGTAACACGTGTACTGCAGAAAATTCGAAAATACAGAAAAGCAGAAAAAGAAAAGTAAATGTCACCCATTTAACTACCATACCGATAATCATCATCATTAGCATTCTGATGTGTTTTCGACCTTTTTTGTGTGTGGATTTCAAATGCGTGTAGTACTCAGATACATATATCCACAAAAGACTGCATTCACATATGTAAGTTCTCATGTGTGGTTTCATTTGGGGGGGGGAAGGATCTTCCCTATTAATCCTGGTTATGAAGGCAACTTTTGGGTTCTATTCAGTTTGCTGTACTTGAGAAAATAAACATCATAGCTTTAATGATCAATAATGTGACTTGAATATATTGATTGTCAGCTTTTTTTTTTCTGATAAAAACTTAATCTAAGGCCAAAACGATGAATCAGCATAATCAATGAACGTGAAAGAGCACTTCATTTTAGGACAATTGAAATTTACGACAGTTTAAAACAACCAACCACCGCATTCCCTGTGGAAGTCACTTGCGGAGTGATCGTTCCTGAATGCAGGTGAAGTGCGGTTTAATTTACAGCAGCCTAATTCGTACACCTCTTCTCAGGAATGTATCTCGTGCCTAAATGTGACTGCATTTGTACTTCCGACCTAACTGTTTTTCCATGTTGCTGAAGAAAACACAAGTAAAATTAACTTAAGTTTAATTTTGCAGTAAAAGAATGCTTTCCAACAAGCATTCGTGTAGAATTTTATTTGTTTTTACAGATTCCTCAGCCTTCTGTATTGAGACCATACAAATTTTTTGATCTTTGTTGTCCCTCGTGCATTATTCAAATACGGGGGCAAGGTATTGTAAACATATTAGCATTAAGCACTTCTGCGTTGCAAAGGATATATTATTAAACACTAGAAATACAAGGATAAATAAGACATAATCATAATGATGGCTGTTTTGTTGAGGGTTTTCTGTGTTTCCTGGCATCATTTACTTTGATAATCTCAGTTAATGCTCGGAACAGCCTTGCGAAGTAGCTTCTGTTATTACGATCCCCATTTACAGACAAGGAAGACAAGGCTCAGAGAGGCAAAATAACTTTGTGTAAGGACACACAACTTTTAGCTGTCTGACTCCAGAATCTGTGCTATTACAGGGGAAAGTTTTTGGCATTAGAGGAATACCGAGAAAGTTCATTTTACCTACCTCATAGGGCTCTGGCCCCATTACTTAGGAAACAGAGCGGGAAGGATAGCCTAGCTAGGTGCTAAGGTTTTATTGAGCGGTACAAATCCAAAGCAGCAAGAATGAAGGAAAAAGGAAAGGTGAGACCAGGAAAGAGGAAGGCATTATTACTAAGAAGGCTCGACCTTGCAGGAAAACCGAGCTAGGTGAGGGTCATGCGAAACATCCCCTAGCCAGGCCACGTGAAACTACCACCTCTTGGGACCGTTCCATTTCTTCTCTCTTACTTACTGGTCAAAGATTAACCATTGGGGGCATTAGCACAACTTGGGTGCGTGTTGGCCCAACCCTTGGGCACCTGTGAGAGAAGGCAGTCCCCGTGCCCTGTGATTTGGCGTCTCATCTGCGTCTGGAAATGGCCGGATATTCCACAGCCTCTATGGGTGTAATTGGGACGGACCTGGGGTTTCAAACTGCGGCTCCCACTGCTGTTGAAAAACCCTTCACGAGAGAGTTTGACAGTAGGGGAGTGATGGCATCTGATTGATGTAGTTACAAATGGAGACTCAATTGTAAGGTGGCAAGAGGGAAGGAGGAAGACTAATCAGGAAGCTGTCGTAATAGTTTTGCCAAGTCACGATGACGGCTCAGAATGGAAAAATGTTAGGAAAAGTGTTGACACGTGATGGTCTTTGACGTACATTTTGGAAACGAAGGTAGTGAAGGTAAAATTTAGGTAAGAATAGTTTATAATTTTATATATGGAAACTGAGGTATTTCTGGGCACTCCCCTCTTTTTGTTCAGTGACTGGAAAACCGGGTCTTCTTCCCTTGCATCCTCATCGGAGGGCGGGTGACTCATCTTCCCAGCTCGCCCACAGACTCCACTGAGTGTGCCATCTCAGCAGCCGACGGAGACCCACACTGGGTCTATATTTCTATCTGGCGTGTCTTTAGTTGCTCACCTCAGGCCAGCTCTGGTCCAGAGCTGTGGGTTTCAGAGGAGGAAAAGGAGGCTCTCAGACCAGCCATGTATGTACTCTGTGCCTCTGTTGGCACCAGCACGTGCAGGCTCTCTGGTAGTTGTGAGTTTGCCCCAAGGGTGCCGGGCTGAAGACCGTGTGGTGCTTGAACCCAGTCATGCTGTATATTACACCTCATGCCTTGGCACGGAGCTTTGCTCCTAGGAAAGGTACTTAAGAAAATGAAAAGATCATGCAGGGGCGCCTGGGTGGCTCAGTCAGTTAAGCGTCCAACTTCAGCTCAGGTCACGATCTTACAGTTGGTGGGTTTGAGCCCCATGTTGAGCTCTGTTCTGACAGCTCAGAGCCTGGAACCTGCTTCGGATTCTGTATCTTCCTCGCGCTCTGATCTCTCTCTCTCTCTCAAAAATAAATCAACATTAAAAATTTTTTTATTTAAATTAATTTTTTTAAGGTTTATTTATTTTTGAGAGACATAGAGACAGAGGGTGAGCAGGAGAAGGGCAGAGAGAGAGGGAGACACAGCATCCACAGCAGGCTCCAGGCTCTGAGCTGTCAGCACAGAGCCCGACGTGGGGCTCGAACTCACAGACTGCAAGATCATGACCTGAGCCGAAGTCGGATGCTCAACCGACTGAGCCACCCAGGCGCCCCTAAAAATTTTTTTTAAAAAAGTCATGTGTAGGTGGTATATGGGCTGGTGGAAGCTCTGTCTCTTCCTTCGTGTCACTGTTTTGGGAGGAGGTCACCATGAACTCCAGAACTTGGCTGGCCTTTCCCTTAATCACAGGCCCAGAAATCCCAGTACAGCTTTCCTGGATTACAGACGAGGGACTTAGGACCTAAAGTTTTAAGTGTCTTTTTCAAAGTCACATGGGTAAGAAGGGATGAAAAGCAAATTAGAATCCAAATCTCATTTAATATTTTTCAGAAAGTCTTTCTTTCTATTATAAACTGGTACCATGTACACTAGACAAAATAGTTTATATTATATGCAAATCCCATTGTCAGGGATGTGACCGTCTACTAAGGGTGAAGGTGTATGGTATATAAATGACTGTACCACATAGTGATTACATATAATAGGCTGTGCATTTATATTTTAAAACTATTGTCAAGGGAGGATTTATGTTATATAAGGAAAGCCATACCAATATAAGAAAAATGGATTATCTACACATATACATATATGCATGCATGGACACTTCTACACACAGACTCTCTCTCTCTCTCTCTCTCTCTCTCTCTCTCTCACAGACACACACATATACACACTGCTTTGTGAAATGTAATTTTCTTTTCCTTTACCTAACCCTTCTGTATTTTACTCAAGATTCTCTGGTTAGCTTTTTCATGCTAGAAAGGAAAGGAAAAGTATATATACCTAATCAACAGAAGGGAAAAACTGATAGCAGTTGACAGTTTGTAGCTGAATATCAAGTCCTTATCCACCCTGTGTTCAGAGCTTGATGGAGAAAGAGGTAAGAAAACAGGAAGGTCTTCTGGCATCTTCCTTATAATAAGAATTGACTCTCGCTGAAGTTATTTGACACCCGTTCTATTCTCTCCATTTTTATCTTTACTACTTTTTTCTATTGTTACTCTCCTTTGTACTTGTATTTTCCTTGATCCGTCCTTCCCAAACAGGACGTGTTTTCATTGTCGTTACTATGATGAGTTTTTCAAAATATATTAGTGCCGATAATGACCTTTCTCATGCCCCACATTGATATGGTCTCAGTGATTCACATTAGCATCCACTAACAATGATTTAGGAGTCGGTAATGCAGCTCGTCAGTCAGTTGTCACCTCTCCTTCCACTGCGCGTCTACGTCATTTCCCTCTTTAGTTAGCTTTATGGTGGATAAGGCCAGAAAATATGGACGAAATATTAGAAAATAAAAAAGAGTCCTTGAAATAGTTGTCCTGGAACCGTTTATACTGCTTACACAGAAACATAGGGACGCTCTTCTGTCTTAAGTTACAAGTCATGTCTTCCCTGCTCGTTACTTTGCTCTGTATTTGCAGTAACTGTTTTTAATGGTGTGCTATATAACTTCTACACATTTAGAATATAGAGTATATATTTTCAGCATATGAAAATCAATATAATATACCTTATGGTTAGACTAGTGTGTAAAACTGCATGATCACTTAAGCAGATGCAGAAATCCAAACACCATTTCATGTGATAAATAGTCCCGAAGCTAGGAATGGAGGGGGACTTTCTCAACCCGACAAAGGGTGTCAGTGGAAAACTCATAGCTAATAACATACTCAGTGGCGAAAGACTAAAAAGCTTTCCTCCTAAGATCAGGAATAGGACAAGGGTGTCAACTCTTGCCACGTCCGTTCAACATTGCACTAGAAGTTGTAGGTAGGGCAGTTAGGCAAGGATAAGAAATAAAAATCCACCAGATTAGAAAGGAAGATGCAGGGGCGCCTGGGTGGCTCAGTCAGTTAAGCGGCCGACTTCAGCTCAGGTCATGATCTCACGGTCTGTGAGTTCGAGCCCCGCGTCAGGCTCTGTGCTGATGGCTCAGAGCCTGGAGCCTGCTTCAGATTCTGTGTCTGCCTCTCTCTCTCTCTCTCTGCCCTTCCCCACTCACGTTCTGTCTCTCAAAAATAAATAAACGTTAAAAAAAATTTATGAAAAAAAAAGGAAGATGCAAAACTATCTCTATTTTTCAATGACACAATCTTATATAGTATATAGAAAATCCTAAAGAATACACACACAACCATTAATTTAATTAATTAATTAATCATTAACAAACAAATTCATCAAGGCTGTAGGATACAAGAGTAACATACAAAAATCAATGGTATTTTTATACACTACAATGAATAATCCAAAAATGAAATTAAGGGGCGCCTGGGTGGCTTAGTTGGTTAAGCATCTGACTTCGGTTCAGGTCATGATCTTGTGGTTCATGAGTTCGAGCCCCACATCGGGCTCTGTACTGACAGCTCAGAACCTGGAGTCTACCTCGGATTCTGTGTCTCCCTCTCCCTACCCCTCCCCCACTCATGCTCTGTCTCTCTCTCTCCTTCAAAAATAAGTAAGCATTAAAAAAAATGAAATTAAGAAAACAATTCCATTTATAACAGCATCAAAGGGAATAAAATACGTAGGAATACATTTAACCAAAAAAGTGTAAGACTTGTACATTGAAAATGACAAAACATTTTTGAAAGAAATTGAAGAAGGCCTAATAAATGGAAAGATATTTCCTGTTCACAGATTGGAAGACTTCATTAATATCGTTAAGATAGCAGGACTCCCCAGATTGATCTGCAGATACAATACGGTCTCTGTTAAAATCCCATTGGAGTTTTTTTGCAGAAATTGACAAAGTGATTGTAAAATTCAGATGAAAATGCAAGGGACTCAGACTAGCCAAAACAATCTTGAAAAAAGAAAACCAAAACCAAAACCAAAACCAAAACAACAGAGGACTCGCATGCCCAAATTTTGGAACTTACGATAAAGGCATCAGTAATCAAGATAATGTGGTACTGGCATAGGAGAGACGTTTATAAATCAATAGGACAGAATTAAGTGTCCGGAAATAAAACCTAATATTTAGTAGGGGAATTCAGTGGGGGAAAGAATAGTCTGTTCAGCAGATGGTACCAGGATAGCTGGATATATACATGTAAAAGAACGAATTTGCTTCGTATCTTACACCGTATTAAAAAATTAACTCAAAATGGATCAAACTCCTTAATTAATTAGTTAATTAATTTTTAGAGAGAGAGAGCACATGAGCAGGAGAGAGGGGAGGGACGGGGAGAGAGAGGGAGAGAGAGAGAGAGAGAGAGGGAGAAACTTAGGCTCCACGCTGAGCAAAAACCCCTCGTGGGTGAGGGGCTGGATTCCACAACCCTGGGATCATGACCCGAGCTGAAATCAAGAGTCAATCGATTGAGCCCTCCAGGTGCCCCAGTGGTGAAACTTTTAAAAGAAAATGTTAACTGTCAATCTTTGTGAACTTGGGTTAGGTAACAGTTTCTTAGATATGATACTTAAAGCAAAAGCAGCGAAAGAAGAATGTCAGACTTGATCAGAATTTAAATGGTCTGTGTTTCAAAGGATGCCAGCAAGAAAATGAAAAGACAGCTGACTGAATGGGAGAAAATATTTGGAAATCGTGTATCTGATATTTGGTTAGCTTACAGAATATATCAAGAACGCTTCAAACTCAGTGCTAAAAAGGCAGCTCAGTTAAAAAATGAGCAAAGAACTTGAGTACATTTCTCCAGAAAAAGTATGTAAACGTACAGTAAGCACATGAAAAGATGCTTAACATCAATAATCACTAGGGACACACACATCAAAATCTCAACGAGGTACCCTTTCATACCCACTTAGAATAGTTCCGGTAAAAAAGATGGACAGTAACAGTTACTGGGGAGCCTTTGGAGAATTGGGGAAATTGGAACCCTCCTGCAGTGCTGGCGCAAATGTAAAATGGTACTACCGCTTTGTCAGGTTCTCAATGGGTTAAGGTAGAGTTCACGGTTACCAATGGGAGAGTATGCATTGAGTGAATGGAGGTCTTGGTTCTTGGATTCCCCACAAAAGATTTATGTGAGGATCCACACTCAAGTAAAGAAAGCCAGAAGGAGAGTAGCAAGCACAAAGCAGTTTATCAGGGACATTATACTCTCAAGATGAGAGAGTAGACAGGCCCAGAAGTGGCAACGGCACTGGGGTTAGGGGCATCTTTTCTTTTTACGTTTGCGTAGGTTATGGGTCCTAGCTAGGGTTGTCTCCAGCTGAGGTTGTTTCCAAACATCTAAAGGACTCCTACTCGTTGGGAGGGGTTTTTTTTGCCCCTATAGGGTTCTTGCCAGAACCGTCAAGACCATCTTCTGCCACGGGGGTGGGCAGGGAGGTGGGTCCACGCCACAAGGTAAATATAATGAAGCTATATGTGACCCTGGGGGCTGAGGTTGAGGAGAGTGTATGTTCTGCACCTGTGACTTTAAGGTCTGTAAGCCCCAGGGTGTTAGAAGCCACAAAGTCAGAACGTTGTGCCCTCAGGCTTCTAACGTGTCACCTTTTTATCACCGCCTTGGCCTCCAGCTCAAATCTAACTAACTGCCTACTCTTTCATTACCATATAACCCAGCAATACCATTCTTACGTATATACCCAAAAGAAATGAAAACACGTTGTTCACACAACTTGTATATGAGTGTTCCATCCAGCCATAAAATGGAAACAACCCAAATGTCCATCAAATGATGAGTAGATTTTAAAATGTGGTATATCCATACAATGGCATATTATTTGGCCATGAGAAGGGATTACGTACTGTTACATGCTA
The DNA here is from genome assembly GCA_030068075.1 of Paguma larvata. Lineage (NCBI taxonomy): Eukaryota > Metazoa > Chordata > Mammalia > Carnivora > Viverridae > Paguma > Paguma larvata. Next base: position 74,597,025 of record CM057836.1, read on the forward strand.
CACCATAAGTGAACCTTGAGAACAGCTAAGCGAGACAAAAGAGGCTGCATGTTACATGATCACGCGAATACGAAATGTCCACAGTAGACAAATCCATAGAGACCAAAAGTAGATTAGGGCTTGCCTGGTGTGGGAGGAGGCATAATGACTACTAATGTGTATAGGGTTTCATTTTGGAGTGATGAAAACATTGTGGCATTAGGTAGTGGTGGTAGTTTTCTACGTTGTGAATATAGTAAGAACCACTGAATAGTTGGTACCATAAAATTCATGGTGAATTTTATGGTATGTGAGTTATATCTCAATAAAAGCAAAATTAATTTTATTAATGTCTCAAAAGATCATGATTTTAGTGAACTTTGGAGGTTGCCATGGCATGAACCCATTATCCCGCAAACTGGTAAATTTATGGAAATGATTCTGTAGTAACAGAGTAACCAAAGAACTGATGAGGGAAAATTATTTTTCTGAAAATTATAGCTAATTAATGGTAGAATATCCATCACCATTTTGCTACACGTACTGGAATAGGCGATGATGATTATTGGCTGCTAATGAGAGAACTTGATAATGAATGAATCAGACTAATACTACTGGAACCCTCAGATCCGTCTGAATATTGTGGAAAGAGTGTCTCCTGACTCTAGCCTATTGAGTCAGACAAAGGGGGTTTCTTAATGGGGGTACCCATTCACTTTGTAAAACAGTCCTCTAAGGTTTGATTAAGGGCGGGCTTCGTCTTTCACCTCCAGGAACTCCCGTTTTAGCTTGCCCGCATCTAGCAGCCATTCTTAGAAAGTTTTGTTTAGGACAGAATAGAATTCGTGCTTCTGTTTTTCTTTTTATGTTTTTGTGTGATTCCTGAGAGGAGACAGGGTTTTATATGACTTCACCAAGTCTTCTTAAACCCAAGAGTCTTTGGGCACGAAGTCAATAGACCAGGTAAGAGGTGATCACGATATCTGAGCCAGGGCAGAGGCCGTGTTGACAGTGTAGCAGCATGGCTTGTCATTTGGGGACTTAGGGCACGTCGTCGTGTCTTCATGCATGTTTGTTGACTGTGGAATGAACATGAGTGAATTTGTCCAGCTTTAGGGTTTCACTGCAACATTGGTATGAATTAAACCGCTTTGGTATGAACTGTGGTCCACTTTTAGAGTTACCATGCATCAATTGAGTCAGTCTTGGGCTTCAAGAGGAGAGGTTGCAAACCGGTGGCGGGTAGGTCAAATCTAGCCTACAACTGTGTTTTCTTTGGCCTCCTCCGTGTTTTTTCTCCCCGTTTGATCTGTTGCCAACATTTCAAAATAATGAGATTTCACATAAAAACTGGGTCTTCTGGCTTCTCTTAAAAAAAGCAGATCTGGCAACACTGGGCTTACATTCCCTCGTGCTACTCCATGAAAGCTGAATTGTGATTGCATTAGACCCAGTCCTGTGCTGCTCCCGTCACTCCCTGGTTCCTGTGGACATTTGAGTTTGTGACCCTGACTGTAGGGGTTTCAGAGGGCTGTTTTCTAAGTCTTACATTGTTACTTTTAATTACCTTTCTTCTTATGTTGCCATCTAAACATACCACCTGATTATGACACCTTTCTCATTAGAATCCAGGCTCTGTGTTGGCTGTAAGCATGTCTTCTCTTTCTAGATATTCTCCATGATGCTGGTACAGTGCCCCCCATATTGTAGGGAAGTCAGTACATATTTATACATCTCCGCTCTGATTTGGCAAGGTAATTGAGGAAGCTCGATAGGCCATGGCATTCAAGACATTTAAAACAAGTTTTTTAATGTTTATTTATTTTTGAGAGCAAGAAAGAGAGTGAGCGTGCATACGTGCACGCACAGAGGAAGGGCAGAGAGAGAGGGAGACAGAGGATCTGAAGCAGGCCCTGTGCTGAGCAGCAGACAGTCTGATGCGGGGCTCGAACTCATGAACCACGAGACTATGACCTGAGCCGAGGGTAGACACTTGACTGACTGAGCCACCCAGGCGCCCCGAGACATTTTCATAATCCAACAAAACAACATCTGGACACATTGGTTTAGGATAGAGACAGCTATGATTATCATTTTAGAGAAACGATTCATGTTTATTAATGATAGTTTCCTCCTCTTATTTTTACCAGCCAGTTCTCTCAGATAATTTCAGGGCTAAAATTTATTAGATTACTACATTGTAGGGTTAGTAAACAACATTTGGATATTAAATACTTTCTTGGCCATCTTAATAATGTGGATTGAGTTAGGTATTATAAATATATCCCATAGGTAAATGATTACAGAAAATGAGTGGGAAGAGCTGAGCTCTTTAAGGGGATAATCATTGTCAGAAGGGATATGGGAAAATCAATTTTGTTTTAATATGTTTTTTTTAATAATGTTTATTTATTTTTGAGACAGACAGAGACAGAGCATGAGCAGGGAGGGGCAGAGAGAGAGGGAGACACAGAATCCGAAGCAGGCTCCAGGCTCTGAGCTGTCAGCACAGAGCCCGACGCGGGGCTCGAACTCACAGACCGCGAGATCGTGACCTGAGCCGAAGTCGGACGCTCTACCGACTGAGCCACCCAGGCGCCCCTGAATTTTGTTTTAAAAGAAGTGTTATTTGATGATATAACTACAAAGAGATATTGAAAACAATTGGTGGTAATGTTAGAAGTATAGGCAAGGGCTGTATTGTGTGCGTCTGGTTGGCTTGCAGAGCTTAGTGTAAGAGGAAGTCATGGAGTCAGTTACTATATAGTTTTTGAAAATTATTTAATGAACACAAACCATATTTTCTTTAGCCCCACACTAGCCAGTAGGGTAATGACTTTGAATATCAAGTTCGAACATTGTAAATGTTGGTTTCATGCCATGCGTATTTCTTAATCCTTATTGTGCGTTTGTTTATTTTTACATTAGGTGAGAAATTCATCCACACTCCTTTTCAGTACCTTGATCACAAGAATATTTGGAGTTAAAAGGGGAAAGGATGAACTTTCCAAAAAAAATAGGTAAGCTTCATCTAACGCTAACTTTACTTTTTACAAAATACTGTCCTGGCCAAAAATAATTTGGGGGAATTTGCTTACTTTTATGGATTCATCCAGAGCATAAAACTATTAAAATACTATAGTAAATTAACCTAAGCTGCCAAATTCTAAGCTCTTGGGCAAAAATACCTACTGTTTAATAAGCGGACCTTTCAAAGCAACAAAAATACGGCGAGGTAGCAAGGGCTGAAACGTACGGCTGGTTTCTCAGTGCGACAGCTGAAGTGTTTTTTGTTTTCTTTGCATCTTCACGTTTTCCTGAAATGTTCGAAATTGTTTTTTCTGGATATTTTAACCACCTCCTAGCTTGTGTAGTATCTTTACTTTTATAGCCGGAAGTTTAAATCAGAGCTTCGTCCCAGATTACTTTTGCGTTAAACTCTGTGGCCAAGGGGAGCAGCTCCAGATAGATGGCGGCCATGTGGAATAAGCAATGCTTTTTACTTTTTAGCGCTTTAATGTCACAGTTTTTCTTTAAGACGTTTTCCTCTTCAGGTTTGCTTTTTTTTTTTTTAATGTCTGGAAGGAAACCTATTGAAACGCTTCGAGGATGGGTCATCTTTAGATACAACGCACAAGTTCCGTTTGTTAAAGGAGAGACGTTTTGAATAGCTGTTTCGGCAGCATCGAGGGCTTGATGGTAATCTAGTGGCTTGCAAGGGCGGACGCTAGATGTCACTGTCGCTGCACGTTTAATTACTTTCTTCACTTCATTTAGGGTCTAGTTGGGCCCAGTGCTTTCTCTTAATGGTCCAGAGATAACCTTGGCCCTGTTCCTCTCCTTCCTAAAAAAGGCTGATTATCACATTTTTAATTTAAGTTTTAAGCTGTTATTTGTTAAAATGTTTTCTTGCGACAGAAGGGAATTTGAGGACTTGGAAAATCTGAAATAATTGTATGATGTACTGTTGGTAATTCTAATGAAACCTACAGATAGTTCTGCATTGTCATTTAAATGGCTATTTATCGCCCTATGAAATTCAATAAATATTTAAAAAGAAGGCAAGTGGCTATAAGTATGAATCCCCAGAGTATATTCAGGAAATACCAGAAAGTTTTGGTTCTTTTAAATCAAGCTGTATTTGTAAAATAATGCTAACATTATTCCTTTGAAAGGGTGGTTACAGTTTTTACTATTTAGTGGGTTTCCGAAGAAGTTCTTCCTCTCAGTAGTTTGAAATCACTCTTTCTTTCTTCTTAGCTTTCTTATATTTTGTAATCATTCTAAAATGTTGAGGTTTAATAGAACAGTTTGCTCGTGTCATAAACCTGTGATAAATGGGGGCGCCTGGGTGGCTCAGTCAGTTACGCGTCCAACTTAGGCTCAGGTGATAATCACAGTTTGTAGGTTCGAGCCCCGTGTCAGGTTCTGAGCTGACAGTTCGGAGCCTGGAGTCTGCTTCAGGTTCTGTGTCTCCCACTCTCTCTCTCTCTCTTTGTCCCTCCCCAACTAGTGCAACTCTTTCTCAGAAATAAATAAATAAACGTGAAAAAAAAAGAGACCATGATAGATAACAGCGTAAGTAAAATATGAGATCATTAACAAATGAAATTAATGTTTAAAACTAAAGTTGACAGTGAAGAAATGCGTTTTTTCCCTTTTACTTTTTATAGAGTGAGTGATTCCTGTTGTGTACCCAGAGTTTACGGTGTCCAGGAGAAAACCATCAGATTCATTCCATGTAGGTTACATCTGAAGGAGGGGGGAAGAATAACACAGTGAAACCACCCTGCTTTAATCTTTTTGCCAAAGGCGTGCTGATGGGAGCCGCCATTATAAATTCATTTTTCTTAAATAAGAGAGGTTACAGAATGTGTAATTTTCCTAGAAAGAGGGAACTGGAATATTCATATCATTGTTTTGAGTAAAGTTGAAAAAGTGAAATGAAGGAATTAAGAAATTAATTTTTAAAAACGTGATGAACATTCTTGGTGAGAGCCTTTATTTTAATAATCTGAAGATCGGTCTATATCATCACGTATACGAGGCTTGTGTTCTCTGTTGAACTGTTGAAGAGTATATTTCCTGGAAGCGTCCCCTGGATTTGCTCTGCACACCCGTTAGCGTCTCAGATGAGCTGTTATTTGTAGTGATTCTTCCAGTTATAGTTTGTTTAATGCTATCATTTTTGTTGAAATGTTTATAAGCCTGTTCCCTACACTGCTAACTCTCTGAGGACAGAACGTGTCCCATCTTTTCTGTGCCTACACCGTGGGCGCTTTCAGAACGCTGGTAATAATGATGTCTAGTTGGTTGGTTACTCACCCATCGAATAACTACACTCGGCTGATGAGACCTCACAGGCCGGTTAAGTCTACTTTCACAGCCGCAGATGGGTCCGCACGCCGTCTTGCGCGTGTCTGCTCTTGGTCAGGAGGGAACTGGTCATAAAAGAACATCTGCCTCTCCCATCTAGTGGGAAAATGCGTGTCTCGAGGTAAACAGACTTGGTTTCTAGGCATTTTGCTGCCACTAGAGATGACCTTAATAGACTCCCTCACCCTCTCTGTGCTTCGGTTTCTCCATCTATGTAACAGGAATAATAAGATCTGTGCGGTGGGGACAAAAACAAATGATTAACAGTTCATTTCTTTTAAAATGTTGGAAGTCCTACACAACTAGAGACAGAGTTGCTTTTTTTCTATTACCACGTCTATTCTAGTACTCAGCCTATCATCTTGGAATTACATTGAAAGTTTGGAGAGCACGGTCAATATCTTACCGGTTTGTATACCTAGCCTGTGTGCAGCATATAATAGGCACACAGAAATAGTTGCTTAATGAGTAAGTAAATTTTGTTACGAGAGGAGAGATAAGAAATCTGGTTTCTATTCCTGCCTTTGTTGCCCTATAGCCAGGATAACCAACTGAGACAAATTAGTTAACCTGTCTGGGCCGTGATTTTCTCCTCTAAGATAAGAGATTTGGACCGTCCTGGAGGTCTCTTATTTCTGTCAAATACTAAGCTAAGGCTTTATGTAATTGTTACTAGAATTGTGGTTCGGTAACCTGCTATATTCCCAGTTCCTAGAACAGGACCTGCCTTGTAGTACGGAAGAGAAGTTCCCTTTACGTAGGTAAAGAACGGAACAGAAGGTTCTGCATCCCCATTTGTAGGTATGTAGCGTGCACTCGTAATGACGGGAATCTAGAGCTCCTTAATCTTGTTCTAGATGCGTTCCTTGGATTATGAAGAATGAGAACACTTAAGTTTCACTTGTTGTTTTGAAATAATTTTATAGTATTTTAATTTTCTAAATCTCCTTTCCTTTCTATTTATTACCCCCTGACCGACTTGGCCTGACTGGACGAATCTTTGATCCTATGCAGAAGGAGAGCCTGCACAGCCCTGTGAGGCAGGGAGTGTGAGGGGGTTCCCAAAATGGCCTCCACCTGCAGTGTCGTGAGTGGGCTCCCCATGGTGTGTCCTCTCGCCATCCGGGACAGGAGCTAAACCAGTGTGATCTTTAGCTCTAGGTCTTTCTCTTTAGTCCCTGTGGTATTAACCTTCAACTATCCTAGTCACAGGTCAATGACAAATATCAATATGTAGCAGTCGAAACACTTCCAGGTTTTGCCAAAGCTTCACATTGGTCTCGGTGCATTCTACAGCTCTTGCTTTTCTCTCTTCGTTTTAAATCACTCAGTCAGGAATGAGAATTTGTCAGCATTTGTCATGAACTCATTACTGACATGATAGAGGAGCACATGAGAAGTATAAAACTTGGACCTTGCTCAAGGAGCTTATGTTTTAGCTAAGGGAACGAAAATCGTTATTTGTGAAAGATACAAGTAGAAGACAATTTGTGATAAGCGGCTGCACAGTGTAACGTGAGTAATAGATGCACTAGAAAATCCTTAATGGGTGAGTTGAGTGGAATATTTGGGGGAAGTAGTGTTTCTTATAAAGCTTTGGAAATAGTCGATTTGGGGTACATGGAAATAGGTGGGTTGAAGAATGTAACAAAAGAATAATAATCCTGTCTTTTGTATTATTAAGTATAATGATCTCTATTCTGTCTTATTAAAGAAAGCTCATATTTAAATTAGTAGCCTGGGATGGTTTAGTACAATTTAGGAAGAAAATGTTTGTAAAAGCTTCATTGGCCCCCCAAAAATTATTTTTAATGATTGTGTAGGAGATGTAGAATTGTATTTATTTTAGTTTCCTGGGTCTGGAAGGATTCTCTGAGGGGCATCCGATCTGGTCCAGCCTTTGCTTATAGACAGCATTTGAAGCAGTTTCCAAACAGACTGGCTTCTCTCCTGTTCTTCATGGTTTCTAGGAAAAGGAATTCCACAAGTTTCTGTGGTTACCCACTCCATTGTTTAGGAAATAATTGGATTCTCAAAACTAAAATTGAGAGCTGTAGGGCAATTCAGTTTTTATATTTTAGAGAATGTAATTCTTAGAATTCAGAATAGCTTATTTGCTTTGAACTATATAATAGTTTGTAGCAAGCGCCTCTTTGGCCAACCTGAAAACCAGACTTTTCTTTGACGGTGGCCAGGATAATCTTAACATCCTCAGACCCAAAGGGTTCTCATTTTCTCCATTTAAAAAGCATTTATTATGTGTTTGCTCCGGGCCAGGCCCTCTGCTGGGCACCGGGGTCCAAAGATGAATCGGATAAGCACTTGGCCGCGGGAAGAGGACAGTCTAATGGAGGGTACCTGTGGTTACCTGCCGTGCTGTAGTCTCCGTCCCACTGGTGCAGAAGGAAAAGGGGAACGTATCTCCAGCGCCTGTTTGTGTGCCTGGCATGGCTGGACCCCTTATGGGTGTCTGATTTAGCCTCCCTCACAGCCCTGCACAGTGGATAACCATCTAATCTCACGGAGAAATAAACCAAGGTTGGCGAGATTTAGTTATCTGCCCGAGGTCAGACAGCCAGGAAGTGGCAGAACTAGAACACAAATCAAGTTCCCTTTGCTTTGCAGGGCGCGTGCGGGTTTACGCACCGATACACATAGCCTCCCGTGAGCAGTGAGTCATCTTGTTAGTCCGCATTTAGATTTTACATCATCCGACTATGGGAAATGAGGCGCTTCACCTAAGGTCTCCGTGTGTGGAGCAAGAATCTCGTGTCCCCCATGTGGCAGATTGATTTTAGGAGGAGGGGGTCAGTGAGAAGTTGGTTTTGAGGTAACCATGCGACCCTTTCTGTGCGTGGTGGAGACTCTGTGTGCTTTTGTCACACGGATGTTCCCTTCCGAGGGAGCCGAATACTCTGTTTTCATCCAGACCAAGGTGAGGGAGGAGCCGGTCCCAGGGTTTCTAATGTCACACTGTAAAGTCAGGAGTGTTGAAATCTTAGTTTTCTGGTTGGCAAATAGGGGATGAATTAAGTTACCTCAATCGGATATCGGTGTGGCCAGTAAGACATTTACCTCTTGAATTTGATGATAGTTCAGTGCTTATAGGAGGAGGATTCGGCGGCGGGGAGGTTTGTGATAATCCTTGCCTGTGCGATGGCGTCTTCTAGGCTTAACCTAAATAGTTCAGGTCTGCACTTATATTTTTCATTCGTATCTTTTAACCAAAGTGATAAGAATAACTGTTCCTAGTTTTTATCTTTGAGACGACCTAAGGTGGAAATTGAGGTGTGGAAAAGTTGAGCGATTTGCCGAAGGTCACACAGCTGCTGCTGGAAATGAATTTAATGATTACTCGTAGCTCACGGTCAGCTCAACTAGAACATTTTTCAAAAACCCAGCCGATTATTTATAAATGGAGTTTCTATTGGCAACAGTAATGGTAGTTTGGATTCAGGTAGTTTGAAATTGAGTTAGGAGTCCCAGTGTTTTGATATGGTCTGGAGGTGTCATTCATGCATTTTCCACAGTTGTTCAAGAACATTCAGTCTGGTTCTTTAGGCCGAGTAGATAAATGAGTATTTTTGGAGACGGAGAAGTACGAGTCTTGTGTAACCCTTGTTGAGAAGTCCTTGAGGTCAGAATTCAGTCTACACTGAATTAGTCTACACTTTGGCCTGCTGGAGGTTTCACGTTTCAAGGTTTTGTTCATTCTTAGGTTCATGGGTCATAGGTAGGAAAACCACAAATAAAAATTGCAACCAAAAAGAAGCTCTTAAAAAGAAATATGTTCACGAACTTGAAGTGGGAATTAGTCATTGTGTTCTTAAATATTGGCTCTCGCCTGGACCAAGTAATCTTTGTTCCTAAGTACTGCTTCAGGCCACTGCCTTCTTTAAGAACTAAGGCATTGTTGCTTTAGTTTGAGCATGTTCTATGGAATTTTGGCAATGCATGCATCCTCTCTCTGCATCTTAGTAAAAGCATGAGTAAATATTTTTTCTTAGCTTTGGTATTTTTGTAGCTTACATTTTATATGAACCAGACTAATATAATGTAATACCAGGATTACATAATTTAAGACGTCAGGATTGCTTCCAGGACTATGAGATAAAGTCTTCCTGTATCAGGGGGTTTATAGGCAGTGTTTGGTGCTCATTTAGTACCTGTAGAGAAATACCACAGAGCTATTTTCCAAATGAGAAAATGGAGTCAAAGAGGTTAAAGCCAGCGGGACTAGTTTCTTTAGAACTTGGATAACATTTTTTCTTTATTCAGAACTTGGTCCGTGTAACTACTGATTTTAGTAATGTATAGGTTCAGAAATTCCAGGAATTTCCAGTTATTCTTGTTACACACTGAATTTTTTATTTTTCTGAGAGAGAGAGCCAGAGAGAGGGAGAGAGAGCGTGAGCTGGGGAAAGAGCAGAGAGAGAGATTCTGAAGCGGGCTCCACCCCCAGTGGGGTTCAAGCTCATGACTGTGAGATCATGACCTGAGCTGAAATCAAAAGTCATATGCTAAACTGACTGAGCCACCCAAACACCCCCCACACTGAATTTTTTAATGAAATATAATGAATAAAATCTTCTCATTGAATACTTACTATCGAATCTTGGCACTCTAATACATACAGAAATAATTTATAACATAATCTTGGATTTCAAGGAGTTCACTTTTTTTTTTTTGAGAGATAAAACCAACATGTGAACTGGTTTAGGAAAAATGAGTATCAAACTCTGAGTACTGATAGGGGGTCAGAGGAGGATGATTTGGGCTCCATTCAGGAGTCAGGGCTTAATCTACACTTGAAAGGATGGACAGGTTTGGACAGGTGGAGAGGAGGCCAAGGATGGAGATATTCACTGATTGATTGATCCATTCATTCTTGGAGCAAGTGTTCATCGACCACCTACTCTGTTGTAAGCGCCATACTGGGTTCTGGGGCTACGTCAGTGAGTAAAACAGATATGCTGAAGAGGCTTGTGTGAATTGCATATGACATTAGGAGTCATTTAAAAGTCTTCGTAGTGTAGTATTCCATAATAAACGCATTGTTTGGGGGATCATTCGAGTAGAGGTTACTTCCGTGTCTCTGGCGGGCGGGATTGGAGAATATGATGCAAAGCCGCAGGAGAGAGTTACTGAAGAATAACGTGTAGTCTCCGGAGATTGTGAAAGCATAGTTCTAGCTTGCTGTGGTTGTTTTAGCGTTCTTTTTATTATTTCTGAAATTTGTTCACTGTTTATTTATTTTGAGAGAAACAGCACAAGCAGGGGACAGTCAGAGAGAGAGGGAGACACAGAATCAAAGCAGGCTTCAGGCTCTAAGCGGTCAGCACAGCGCTTGACGCGGGGCTTGAAACCATAGACAGCGAGATCATGACCTGAGCTGAAGTCGGACACTCAACCAACTGAGCCACTCGGGCGCACTGTCTTTTTATTATTTCTAAATTGAGTGGCGGCCATATTAGAGGGGCATATATCTTATGTTTTAAGAATTCCTAATTTCCCCAAGATACTGAAAGACATTCACTGAAAAATAGATTTTTAGAGTCAAGTAAGTTTCAGAAACTTTGAATTAAAGAAAAATTTCTTCATTACAGGACTTCTAAGGACATTTCGTATGCTATGTTTTTTGTGAATTTTCAAGAGTGGGATATAACATACAGTATTTCCCCAAATTATTTGCCCATGGAAAACTGCCTTCCTCTCTCTTTTGAAGAACATCTGTTACCATCTTGTGTAGACATAGTTTGGGGGCGACGGCTGTGAGGACGACTGATAACGACAGGTGGAAGGCATGTTTCCCAATCATGGGGAGCAGCACCATCCGTGAGAAAGGAAGATACTTGTTTCAGATATATCTTCGCAGGAGCAGAAAAGCTTAGTTTTAGTTGCCGTTATATATACTATAAGTTATCCCAGGTTGTCAGATAAAAATTCCAAATAGTATCCTCGCATATAGTAAGTAGTCAATAAATATTAATCAATGAAAACTTCATAATCTTAGATTGTTTCAAATCTTCTGATATTTAAAGTGCATCTTTGGGAGAGAGAACTTTATATTCTACATAGAATCCTCTACCATTTTGTCAGAAGAAGACAGTGTCCGTTTTCCTAAATCATCGGTATGAGGATGAGGTCAATTCCAAACCATTATAGTTCCGTGTGTGTGTGTGTGTGTGTGTGGGGAGGGCAGATAGGAAGAGGAGAACAGAATAGTAACCAGCTTTGCAATATAATAGATGAGGCTTTAGAATCCACTCATGAAGCTGAGTTTTCTACCTCTGGACTGTATGTCTTACTAGTAAATTAAGCACTAGACTCTATTGTTGTCCCTTGTCTCCCAAATTGTAGCTCCACTTGTTAATATTTAAACAGAGACTTGAAATAATTTAGACTCGTAGCAGTTTAGGATACTTTTGACTGCAAGTAAAAGAAAACCAAAATCAAAATTTAAATAAGGGAAAGTTATTATTTCACGTATAACCAGGAAGTTTTAAGGGGGATGATTGAGTCTAGGTTGATAATATCATCAAAGGTCTAGAGTCTCTCATTTTTCTGCTGTGCTATCCTTGATGTGATGACATCGGCCCGAGGCAAGCTTCCCTCATGGTTGCAAGATGGCTACAGTCACAGCCATCACGTCTAGATGCGTCAGCGTCTAGGCACAATATCCAGTGGTCTTGTGCACCTCTCTTTTTAAAAGTGACACCACCACCTCTTATGTGTGCTCCCACACTCTCAGTCCCACAGCCTGCAGACTTCCCTTTACGGCTTTTTGGTCAGAGTTACCATCTTATCATGCCCCGCCTGATTCCTGACAAGGGAAATGGATACACCGTGATTGTCTTAGACTAATCAGGATTCTCCAGTTCCGTCTGGGGTTGGTGCCAGTCTTCCCTGAAGCATAGGACTACTCAGAGAAGGGTATATACCAACCCCAACTCAAATACTATTAAAAGGAAGGTTGGGATGGGGGAATAATGCATTTTTAGTAGGAGACTAATGAAGTCTGCTGCTACATTCTTTTCGGCTCTTTCCAAAGCTTTGAAAATGTATTCATTAAGAACAGCGGCTTAGTAGGAAGATAAATATGTGTAGTAGTTTAGCCTCATAGGAAAATGTAGTTTTTTCCTTTTCAATTACAATTCCTCCATGTAATTTTTAAAAGATACGAAGTAGTACGAGTGTGTCTGACTGTGTGATTCTATAGAATTCATACTGTAAGCAGGGTTGCATTACAAAAATTTTACTCAAGAGCAAAGTATATGTCTTTTCACATGAAAAAAGTCTTGTGTAGTATTAAAATAGAGATTCCCAAAAAATGTAATCAACTTCTTTTTTTAAATATTTATTTTTGAGAGAGAGGAAGACCGAGTGTGAGTGGGGGAGGGGCAGAGAGAGAGAGAGCACGCACACACGTGCAAACGAGCATGGGTGGCGGAGGTGCAGAGAGAAAGGGAGACATCGAATCCGAAGCAGGCTTCTCAGCCCAGAACCTGACACCGGGTTCGAACTCACGGACAGCGAGATCAGACCTGAGCTGAAGTCGGACGCTTAATCAACTAAACCACCAGGTGTCCCCCAATATAACCAATTTCTAAGTAAGAAAATGCTACTCCGCGCTGTGAAGGGTCTCCCTGGTTCATGGCTGATCTCTAACAAGCTAACAGAGTGTTAACACTGTTTTCTTTTAGAAACTCGAATTCACCTTGGGATTTGATCTGTAAATTAGAACATTGATTTTGTAATTGTGAGGTGAGGCCAAATGGTGTGAAGTCAAATGATCTTTCTAAATTTATTGGAATTGGTACCTAATTATTTTCATTTAGTAACCAAAACTCCCTATTTCATTTAAATCGAGTGTAGTATTTTGATGTACTTTTTTGACCTCTGAAATCAAATCAGGCCGTTTGTCTTGGACAGTCTTTCTCTCTCTGCCGAGTTTCTTTTTTTTTTCTCTCCTCCAAGGGTTACTGTTTTGTTCTATACAAACTGCCTCTGTAGGAGTAGACCAGGAGGCTGTCTGGGTCAGGGCAAACCAGTTGGGCTGGACAGAAGATGGAGTTAGACTAGTTACGTTTGAGGAGGATCATTAAGTCTGAATCATTTGCTGAATCTCGGAGGTCTAGAGTTTTCTACTCTGTAAGCACAATTCTGGAGCCATCCATTGCTCTGAGTATATCTTTGCCTCTCTCGTATTTACCTCTGTGATCAGTCAAGCTATGAACATCTGATCTAGAGACATAGAAATGATCAGTTACACACTTCCTCCCCTTAACCCACTTGAGCCTGTCTTTCACCCCCTGCAGTCAAAGCCCTCCTCGGCCACTGGTTTCATTTCTATAACTGGTGGCCTGTTTAGGTAACCCAACATTTTTTTTCTTTATCATTTGTTCAACAAAAGTACTTACTAGGCTCAAGGCTTTGAGCACTGAGAGGAGTACAGACATTTATAGAATATAATCTGAATATATGAGGAACAGTTGAAGAGATAAGACTCAACTCAATTGTCATGCGAGGTGGAAAGCCTTAAGTACTCTGTTAACTTCCTTCCTCTCTCTCGGGGAGGAGCCTGCTTGCCCCATTGCTCTGCTCCCTCACTTCTGCGAGCTCTTCCTCACCCTCTTCAAACACGTGGCCTCTCTAACCCCCTCCTGGCTCCCCTTCTCAGTTCTGACATTTAGGTGGGAACATCTCACCCACCTAAATTGAATTGTCCTATCTGTACATGACAGTCAATGATTCAGATCAACATTAAACATTAAAGCAGTGCTGGTGATCGACATGCCTCCCCCTCTGTATTCAGAAATGAAGTTCTATGTGCTAAAAAAAACAGTGTCGCTGACTTACAAAATAAATGTGGTGAGTTTTCCCCAGAAACATAGCACAAGTCGTCATCTCTTTTTCCTTTATGCTTTAATTAGACCAACTTTTCCATTAGCTTCAACACATTAGGGCGATAAAGGAGAATTTCTCTCTGAGTGGTATGCTCTTATTTTGATTAGTTACTAATATTGCAATAGCAATAGGTTTCAGTTTTTTATCATCGTGAAAGTATAATTTTTCAGTGGGGAAGCCAGTAGATTTATGTCTTGGGAAGGACGTATTTCAGTTGGCGTATGATCATTTATCGGTTGTGGCCTTTCCACGATGGACATACCATTCTTAAATACTTGCTTGCTTGTTCTCAGCCCTAATTGCCGTCAGAATTGTGCTGCCATGCGCTGCCAAACCATTTGGCTCACCCAAGAAAATTGAATTCCGTGGGATCCATGGCATTTTCCATGGAGGTTTCTTTCTCTAGAAATCTCTTCTTGCCCTTGCCCCTCATTAAATTGAAATGAATCATTTTTCAGGGTTTTGGGTATAATATCAATCATTCTAGCATGTAAAGTAGCATTCCTTTAATGAACAAACCATAGTTTACTTGGTAATTCCCTTATTATTAAATATTGTTTCTTCCCTAATTTTTTTTTAAAGTTTATTTATTTATTTAGAGAGAGTACATGTGGGTGAGGGAGGGAGGGGCAGAGAGAGAGAGAGAAGAAGACAGAGAATCCCAAACAGGCTCCGCTGTTTGTGCAGAGCCCGACAAGGGGCTTGATCTCCTGAAGCGTGAGATCATGACCTGAGCCGAAATCAAGAGTCAGATGCTTAACCAACTGAGCCAGGCCAGGCGCCCCCTCGCTAATTTTTTAAAATGTATTATTATCCATGGTGTGGCGAATATCTTCATTTACAAAGCATTTTAACGTGTAGGACTGTTTCTTGCAGATAGACTCGCCTAGGTGTTGTTTCTTGGTTTAGGGTATAACTAGTCTTCGGATTCTGTTTATGTATTTTCATGTTTCTTGATAAACTGGTCTACTTGAGAGTTTCCCATTTTGCCTTCCCACTCGGGAATTTTCACTAGCTCTCCGTTGCCTCTGGTCTACAGCCCATACCCCTTTAATTGACCTTTCCCCATTTTGTTATTAAACGTTTTCCTTTCTGTTTTAGCCACCTGCCTCACACTGAGCGTTCACATTCCATCTGGTTTTTCCACATAAAAAGTGGTGCAGGGAATGTCTTCATACGTTTTAGCTTTGCTTGTGTTTGGGGGCTATTTCTTTGGGATAAATGATCTGAAATGGAAACAGTGGGTACAAGAATGTAAACCTTCCAGAAAACTGATAGCGAGGCTTCTTTTAAATGAGAAGATACAATTTACAAATTCACTACCATGGGTAATCTTCCTGGCAGTGGGTATTATTAATGTTTTAATGCAAGCTTAAGAGAACATGAGGGGGGAAATCACCATGTTGTTTCAATTTCCGTTGCTTTTATTAGTACTGAGGTTGAACATTTGCCCACGTTATTTGTTGGTTAACTGTAGTTTCTTCAGCTGAGCTTCCAAGGCCCTATGTAATTTGGACTTACCCTTTCACCTTATCTCCTGTCGTTCAAACCCACAAATACTTATCAAACTCCTCAACTACCAACAAACACGTATACTCTACCCAAGCTAATCTCTCTACTGTTCCTTTGACTATGTTATGATTTGCCTTTTTGTTGCTTTCATTCCTGCTTTTTCTACTCCTAAAAGGCCTGTCCCTTCTCTTCTACTTACAGTATGCTGGTTTTTCCCATTCTGTGGAGTTAAGCCTGAATCTTTTTTCCTCCAGAAAGTCTTCCCTGACCCAGCTGTGGTCTCCTCAAGAGCAGGGCCCGGGTCTGATGCCCCTTTTTGCCCCAGTGCCTTGTGAAGAGTCTGCCTTATATGGTAGGCAAAGAAGCCATAGATTGATGTTACTAAGAAAACGCATGTTGAGGTAGCTGTAGATTTAAATTTCGGCTTAGACTTTGGGCAAGTTATTTACTTCTCGAGCCTCAGTTTCTTAATCTCAGAATCATTATAAATTGGGGATGGTAATAGGACCTGTGTCCAGAGTTGTTATGAGGAGCAAATGTCACAGTGCTTAAAACGGGCTGGTGCAGTAATGCTTGCTGTACGGGAATTTCATTTAGTGGGAATTATCTTTTTTTTTTTAAGTTTATTTATTTATTTTGAGAGAGAGAGAGAGAGAGCATGAGCTGTGGAGGGGCAGAGAGAGAGGGAGAGAAAGAATTCCAAGTAGGCTCCATGCTTACCAATGTAGAGCCCGACGCGGGGCTTGATCCCATGAACCGTTGAGATCATCGCCTGAGCTGAGATCGAGAGTCAGACGCTTAACTCACTGAGCCACCCAGGCGCCCCTAGTGAGAATCGTCTTTAAGTTAGTTGGACGAATAAACTGGCCATCCCAGCACTCACTGCCCTCCCTTTCTTTAGGACCCTTCCCGGTGAAGGGCAGATGGGGGTGCACTCTCTTTCTTGTGCTGCTCTTGCTTCTTGTGAATTTGTTACGGACTCTGGAATCAATTCCAAGTTCTCGAGACGGCTTGTCTTCCAAGTTTGTTGCTTGTTCTAAAGTACCGTGTAAACTCTAACGTGTTGAGTATGATTGAGTAGCTTTGAAAACGAGGGCAAAGCAGGGATGAGTACCTCATTTTCCGTTTTTAAATAAAACCTTTACTGGAGCTTTACTGAGAGAAATTACGTTCTCCTAGGGCCTTTTAAGAAATGTTTAGTTTCGTTGCTTGTCCAGCCAAACGGAGTTAGTTATTCAGTAAGAAAATGGTAAAAATATCCAAATAACACCGCCGGATTTTTCACTTTTCCATATAGTGTTTCAAAGTGTTGCATTCATTAGTATTTGCGAGAAACCTATGGTTAATACCACGAGAAGTCGTAAACTAAACCAGATTTTCCCCCTTTTTAACTTTTACATGACTCGGATTAACAACAGCATTACTCCCTAATTTACACCTGGGATTTCCAAGCCTTCTCAAAAAGCTGTAACAATGATTCATGTTTAGTCACCATGTGACTGGGTTATTTTCATTTATCGAAAGCATAAACAACAAAAAATAGCCTGGATAAAGATCTCCATGTATTTTAACTAGTGACAGATGCTGTGATCAGAATTTCTACTTAAGTCAGGCATTTTTGACGTACACCTCAAGCCTCGCAATTAAGCTTCATGCCTTTCCAAACATAACAGGTAACCAATAAACCAGAATATCAGCCTGGTCTGGCTTAGCTCAGCGGTCTTTTGATTTCTTCCAGTCTGTTTGATGTGGAGGCTTATTGAGATTTATCTACTGAGCTGTTCATAGTGGGTAGGGCCGGGCGCACGGGCTATATTATATAAGATGCCATTAATGGCAGGAGAGTGTAGACAGTCTCTGTGGTGTAGATAATTGAGTCAGTTGTGCTGGCCATGGTTTTGTTGACGTTTTTAAGACTTTGTCAAGCTTTTTTTTATTAATACTCAATGATTTCCCCTTATTTTTAAGTTTATACTGTGAGCCTCAAAACAGATGTAGTTGGATTGGTTCAATTTAGGAGAAAGTTTTTTTAAGTTTCAGTAGAAATGTCTATGAGGATTTGGACCAGTTTATCCATGAGGAAAATAAAAATAGAAATATATAGTAACTGATTGTAAATATTTGCTGTGTGTGTGTGGGGAGGGGTCAGACATCATTCCATTGTATTGTTCATCATAGTAATAATAATTCCCAACTTTGTAACCCAGAGCCTGCAAAGGACTTTCACACGCTTACCTCATGTAATTCTGGTAGGAGTACTCAATGTGACAACCGTCCTCGTTCTAAATAATACACTTGGAATTTAGATTATTAATTTGCTGCATATCTTGTATCTTCTAATATGAAGCAGGGCTGATGTTTGAATTCAGATATGACTCCTAACTCCAGTTATTTTCTCTTCACACTAAAGCTTTTTGCTCTATAATATATAGTATTTCTAAAAGTTACGAAGTTCTGCCAAACAGCTTTCCAGTGGTTTCATCACATCCTCTTTCCTAAGAACCAGGGTAAAATTACTCACGTTCAGGCTGCTGGAGATAGAAATAAGATTGCTTTGGAGGAATAATGAAACATACTCATTCCTCCTGCCTCAGTTGCCTCGTGTATCCAAATGGGGAAAATACTAGCACTTGCCTTGTGGGGTTTTTGGGTGGATTAAGTGAGTTAAGGAAATTAGCAGAGGCCTGGTCCAGAGTAAATGGTAATACATTTGGCTTTCGTTAGCATTCATTTACTCATCTGGATTTATGATTTCACTGCCATCTACCAGCTAACATGCTGGACTTTGGAAGATAGTAAGTCAAAGTCTTTGCCCTCCAGGGTCTCACAACCAAGTGGAGGAGACGAGACATACCCGAGACGGCACACCATTAGCATGACGGTTCCGTTTAGAGGCAGGCAAGGAGAGATTCGGAAGCACAGAGTAGAGATGAGTAACTGTTCTCAGGAGGACTTCTCGTAAGAGGCATCAGTATAAGGATACTTATTGAAGGATAAGTAGAGGTTAACCCAGTGGAAAATGGCGGTTGGGGAAAGGGAGCCAGGAGAAGTGACGAGGGTGATGAAAGCTTGGTATGAACGTGTTTCTTCAGGCCAGGGGTTATTGAGGGCTTTAATGTGCTGCCATGTACTGTGACTCTCCAGTCACAGTGCAGTTACTCATCGAATATTGACTCACAGAATCCTTTTTTTATGGAGTATCTTGGGAAGAACTTTGTTTCAAAGAACACACTTGGGGAAACTCTGGGTGGGCTGGGTGGTGAGAAATGAGTTTAGGACAGAGGTGGGGTGGGCCAGGAGGACGGAGCTGGGGACATTGATCAGAGACATTAAGACAGCAGATTTGACAGGACTTGATAAAAAATGAGAGGACTGGGGAAGAGGAAAGATGGTGGGATGATGGGGCAGATTTGGGGCTTGGGATAGTGTCTGGGGCTGAGGTGGAGATTTAGGAGGAGAAGCGTGTTTGGGGCCCAGAGGTAGGGAGGCTGGTGGATGCCATGTTCAGTTTTGTGTCTGTGTTTTGAGATGCCCGAGGGACATCCAGTGGAGTATAGTCATGAAGCAGCTCCGTATGCTGGGTCTGGAGCATAGGAGCGAGTCCCGGGCTGGATGAAGGAGTCATCCGGGTCTAGATGCTATTTTATGCCCAGAGAGTGCGTGAGATAACCCAGAAGGGTGAGGGTAGACTCCTAGGGGCATCATTGTTTAGGAGGAAGGGGATCTCACGGCAGAGATTGAGTATTTCAACAATCTGGTATTCTTTGGGCCGTGCTTGTCTTTTCCCCTGTGAGCCGTGAGTATTTTGTTTTGTGTTGTTTTGTGTTGTTTTTTTTGGAAAATGCCTGACTCCACCCATGCAGGAAACCTACTCTGCGGGCTACTCCTTCTCCCAAGAATCTGGGTAGTTGCAGAAAGAGGCACTTCACCCACACCCTAAGCCCTCTGAGGAGAGCAGTGTGGTATCTTGCCCCACCCTCGCGAGCTCAGGCCTGGGAGGTGGAGCCATCTTGCATTGTTAAGTCTTTGAGTGTTAGGTCCTTAAATGTGGTCGGAGAAATAATGAAAGAGAAGTATTCCACCGGATTAAACAAGTTCAGTGGATTTTAATTTTCCCGATAAACTATTATTAAGAAATTGTTTTGGAGATTTACTCTCTGAGTAGGATTAGCTAACCTACATTTTTCATTTGGATAAGTAGTTCTTTAATTAGCAACCAAGATTTAGGGAATAGTTTCCCATTGCTCTCTATAGCTGGGGAAGGTCTGTGAAACTGCCGAACGAAGGTTTTCCTCATGATGGCGAGGAGCAGGGAAAACAAGAGGGAATTATAATATGTTCAGGGAAAGGATTCTGTTCATCCCGTGTGCCTGCTTTTATCTTCAGTTCTGGAAGTCTCTGCCGGCAGGGTTTTCTTTTTTTTTTTTTCCTTCCCTATTCTTGTCATGCCCAAAGTTGCATATTTCTGGCAAAATGTTCATTACTGGCAAGGGGCGCGCAAGAAATCCTTTGCCAGAGAATTAAGCAAGCAGAAGTCTGTCAAAACAAATATTCTAGTTTGAAAATACAGTCCTGCGGGGGAAGGGAGAGGGGCGGGTAGTGGAGGAGGCCAGGGCATGTTCTAAGGCTGTGTGTTTATTTCATAAGAATTCTGGGTTCTCAAAGACTGTTGCTTGTAGGAATGCTGGAGGAAGCAAGCTTATGCTACATTAAATGTACCGATGAGCAAGGATGGCTTTTCTGGGGAGTTTTGTGTTTTGTATCCAGCTCATGTGATGACAGCCTTTGCTAAGAGTGAAACATTTTGATAACAAATAAGCCTTTTAATTTAAGAGCCATTTAACAAAACTTATGTTTACATGGAAAAACTCTCAGACCTGAGGATATTAAACCCGTATAAACAGTCACACACATAAACACACGGTCTACTTCATAAGCATTTATTTGGCTGGAAAATGCTAACTTTATATAATTTCAGCCTTAAAAGTATTGGCTGATGGATTCAAAAAAAGCAAAACTTGTTTTTTTTCCCTCCTAACTTTTCCTTCTACTTCTTCCTTTTTACCTTAAAAAAAATCATTTTACAGAAGAGTAAAATTACAGATTGGATAAATGCAAGGTTTTTAGGTTTCTTTGCAACGTAGTTGCTTAAAGCTACCATTCATTATAGAAGACTCTCTTCAAGTTGGAGGGACATAGGCTGGCATTTTTGCTTTCCCCTGGGATGGGGGTGGGGGGCTGACCATGTTAAGCCTCAAGAATGAAAACCGTGGCATGCAGAAGTGGATTTTGAGGATTTCCTGACCGCGTATCTGTATACAACTGACACCATTTTTGGAGAGACTTTTTGAAACAACGTGCCCTGCATTCTGTAGCGTGGAAGTAAATGACCACCCATCAAAGGACGTATTCGTGATAAAGAAAACAATCATCATACAGTACATGCCAGTTTATTCTTAACTCCTTTTGGCAAATTTTCCACTTGCAACCATAAGCAATTCAAGGAGCACCTGGCTTCTTCCGCAGAGGTGGAGAGGAAACCGTCCTGTACGATTTGATGTACTTTAGTTACTGGAAGAGGCGTTTATTAATGTAAAATTTCTTTAATTTTAGTAATTCAGAAGAATAAAATTTTTTCGAGGGCTTGAAAAGCTCCCGGTGCGCCACTGGAATGTGCCTTTAGTAAATGTAACGTTTGTTTTCTAAAGAATTATAACAACATACTTAAATTCCAGAACAGTAAGCAAAATAGCTTAAGTTCACTGACTTGAAAAAACATTCTTTTATACTGCACGGTTCTAAAATAAATACTTAAAAGAAACAGAGAGCAGGCCATTCTATCTTGGATTTCATTTTCCTTCAGATAGAACAGCTAGAACAAACATTCTTGCTAGTGAACATTGCCTGTGTTTTTAGGCAGTTAATAACTGACCTGCCAATCACGCCCTATATAAATACGGGAGTTGAATGCTTTCTGCTTTAGAAGCACTTTTATTTACAAGAGCTGCCAGCCAAGATTTCCAAAGGACTCCACGGGCTGTTTGCTTTGATCTGTTTTGAGGGCTGGTCTCTTTATACCTGTTGGTTTGCTATTTATGATACCTTTGTGTAATCAGGTATGGGGAGAGCAGATGTGCAGAATAAACACGTCTTAAGGAAACCGAGGCTCAAGAGAAATCATGTAATTATGCACCAACAACCTTAAAAAGAGAGGGAATATTTTCTTGAATCGACTTCGTTGCCGTTACGACAGGAAAACAGATGTTATGGTGTTCGCCCAGAGAGGGACGAGAGGCGGTGGCCTGTGTGTGTCGCCACCCTTTGCCGCTCCCCTTTAAATTTGTAAATTGCTGAGATGTTGCGGCTCTTCTCCGTTGACTTTTACCTTTGACCTTTTATCATTTGCTGCCTCCCTAGGAAATGTTTACCACATGTCTCTGTCCAAATAATCACCTCTCTGTGGGCATAGTTACCTTCGCATTGTCAACTGCAGATGCCTTTGAACGTTTAAGACGGGTTTCAGAAAAGGGTGGCTTTTCGTTATGTGTTTTATGATTGTGATTTGGGGTTGCCCCCCAGTACTGAGGGGAACCGAAAGCCAAACTCGGCTTTGTAACCCCACGATGCCAAACCTAGCGCCTCTGATGGCATAAGCGTTCAGTGAATGGAAGAACGGCAGACATTAAGAGAAACCAAAAGTCCCGTTGGTCTGGTTTCCAAAATAATGTACTGAGTTTAGTTTCTTTAATCTTTCAATGAAACGTCGCCCTAATAGTTCCTGTATATTATGTTTACATACTGCTTTTCTCTAGGAATCTGAACATTTGAGTATGTTGGAGAGGTTGTTAACTTTATTTTACTCGGAAATTAAAAAGCTTCCTTTATCTTTTTTGAACTAAGAATTCTGCCAATCACTCCGTGATGCTTTTCGGGGAAATGACGTAGACATTTTGGGGCACTTGTAGTTGTTTGCCCTACGACTTAGGGAAATTCTCCTTATACTCTTCATATTGATGTTACTGGCATGTTTGGTCAGCGACTTTCCCTGTTGTGACACTGGTGTGAACCTTAGATAGTCTGTGGAAAGGCGCCTGAACACATCCCAGTCAGGTCTTTTATTGACCAGGGTTTTCTCCTTGCTTTGCTGTTGCTCAGAAAACTTTCAAAATCCAGTGTCGGTAACCAAATACCGTTACTCTTTGGTTCCTTGTTTATAATTTTTAAATGCTAGTATCTGTATGATAATGATGATGATGTCAAGTGTAAAGTACCAAATGTAGCCCCGAACACCTTTGGTTCAGCAGCCTTCCCCAGATCATCGGTTGCCAGAGTAAAGTCATTTCGTAAACTCTCAGGTAGATTAAAGCTTGGCTCTAAACCCGACGTTCCCTTTACACGGCTTATGGGGGTCAAAGGTGGTAAAGCCCGGGGTTGCCTGGAGCCAGTGCAGGTGCGGTCATGCTGCCTTTGCTGAGGCGGGAGCCTCTAAAATGCACAAAACTGCCACAATTACACTCGAGCACCTTCGGGCCTCTGATCGCAGAGCCTCTGCTCACAGGGCAGCCCGAGATCAGGCCAGAGAAGCCAGCAGGAGTGAACTCGGGTCGGCCATGGCCCAGGCACCAGGGCAGAAACTGCCCCGCCTTCGAGGCGCACACGGGCGGTTTTGTAAGTCCCCGGCACTGCTTAGTTGGCAGGTCAGCAGAGAGAAAGTCCCCTCCAATATTTTCATTTTACGTTCATCCAAGGCTCAGACCTGTAATTAAAATCTCTGGACAAAGACCCTATTAACGTACACCATCCAGATTGATGACTAACAGCTCTTCCTTCCAGGCACGCGAGGAAATCTGTAACACTGCAAGCAAAAGAAAGACCCTAGTCAGGTTTGGGGGAGGGCGAAGTACGGGAGCGGGCGTAGTTTGGAATGGGTGTGCCTTTCAGAAGTCACTTTTCAGTGCTGCTTAAAATGGACCTTTCAGGGGGCGCTGCGCTTCCGCAGGTGTACGTGATTTTTGAATGACCTAAAACTGAGTCGCAGCGATAGGAGTTTGTGTAAATATCCAGTGAAAATATGCTGGTTTTTAAATTTTCAAACATTGTTTAGCAAAATTCTTTCTAAAATTCTTCCGTGTGGGCAGCGTGGGCTTCTGTGACAACGTCTAGGACAGACCCAAACCCAGTTTATCGTGTTGCTCGCTTGCCAAAACTTCAAGCCTCTTTATTATTTGAGAGATACGGCTTCAGTTCATCAGCTTGGCATTCGGGGCCTTCCACAGACCAACCTGTCCTCTCCTAGAGGGGACTTCTTGTTCAGCCGTCTCCGTGGCCGCAGGCAGGCCTAACCCACGCCCGCCTCTTCAGTGTCCTCATGCGGTCCGGCCCCTTCTCGCGCACACCCTCTCTTCCTCCTCCTCCAGCCCCGAGGAGCAGTGAATCCCGACCACCGCGCACAGCCAAGGTTCACTTAAACGAGTTTAGGACCCCTCTTCCTCCGCCTTTCCAGATCTGCCAAGCTCCTGGCTGCCTCACTTCTGGTGGAGCTGGCCTTCCCCGAGCATCCCTCTGTCGGCTCTCCCTTCTGCTTCGGCCTTCCCAGCAAGGTTGCCCCACTGCTCGGGCTCTGACCGCGCCGCTCCTTCCCTCATAGCTTGGTTTTGGTTTCCCATTAGTTTCCGTCTTGTTTTTTAAACTCGATTTTCAGTTCTGTGGGGCTGAGAATTGTAACTCCGATGTGCCAGTGTCCTCCAGAGCACTTAGCCCCGTGCCTAGCACAGGGGTGTCACTTGGTTGATTGATTGGTGCCTGTCTCAGGCCCACGGCTTGATATGTTTGCAGTCTGTAAAGACACCGAGCTATTTTCAGAACCACTGGGTACCTTTGTACCAGGTTTATTTTTTTGGCTCGTGCTTGGTATTGGAGATGTTAGGCCTAGTTCTGTCCAGAAAATCTCTTTTCCAAAGCTTTGCACCAACGGAATGGCGTTACAGTCACACCCTGGAGCAGCTTGCCCCGCGGACTGCCAACTCTCAGGCTGACTGGCCGACCCGCGCTGAGTGTTCCTCACATCTCCTTTCAGCTGTCCGGGTTATTTTTATTTTTAATTCAAGGAAAACTTTATTTCTGAGCCCTTTCTTGAACCAAAGGCCAGTGAATATTCATTAAATGTGTACTTTCTGGACTTGAATTCACTTTCGCAAGTGATAACTCAGGTGGGATTATGCCTTTGCGGTGCTCTGACAGGGTCCTTGTTCGTGGTAGTTATTGACTTTTCCAGTATTAACCTTTCAGATAGGGCATGAAGGCAGCGTCCCGGTGTCTGAACCATATAAGGAACTGGCTTTCTTTTAATTTTGTGTTTTGAGTTTGAGGAAGATGCACACCCTGCCAAGTTGGGACTTTCGAGACTTCGGCGCTAAACTCATTCGATCTGAAAATTGCTGGTAAAATTACCGCTTTTGCCAAGTATAAAACCGAGTCTTAGACTAGCGAGCGCCCTGGTGTGACAGACACGGCATGCTTTGGGGCTTCCGAAAGCTCAGGCAGGACGTGGGGAAGAGATTTTAATATGCCTTATGAACCCACGTACACAGTGGTCAGTCCTTCACACTCGTCTAAGGCTTTCTGACACTCTTGCGTTTACCGACTAACACACGCCTCTTGGGCAGCAGCTGGGAGCCGGGCGTTGTGCTCAGTTCATAGGTTATGATGATGAGCAATCGCCAGAAATTTTTCTTCTCTGTTATTTTGAATTTTAATTTCTAGTCCGTTTCCTCTCAGGAGCACGGCAGCTGCTTGGGGATGGGTCTTTGTCGCCTTCGCTGCTGTGTCTGCCGCATCTACCGCGGTGCCTGGCACATAGCAGAAACCCAGTAAATATTCATCAGCGTGCGAGTGAAGTTCTACGATGAGGGAAGTGTTGCTGTGAGAGCTCATGGGGGGTACGCGTAACCTCGGCTCGGGGGAACGAAGAAGGCGCCCCAGAGCAGGGAAGGTAATGGGCGAGCGGAAGGATCTGCAATATTTAGCAGGGAAAGAGGAGGTGAGGTAGGGGGAGACTGCTCCTGCGCAGAAGTCTGGGGGTGAAGTGAGCCATCACAAAACGGGACTGCTGTGCAGAGTACAAGGAAGGCGGGCGGGAGGGGAGGTGGGGCCCTTGACAGCCAACTCGAGGACGCGGGAGCGAGGAAGGCATTCTCAGGACGACAGGACTAGGTTTGTTTCGGCTCCATCACTTTTGCGGCTGTGTAGAGGACACCCTGTAGCTGGACTGGAAATAAAAGCTGAAGACTGGGAGACCAGTTTGTTGGAATAGTTTTGTTCGTTAGGATGACATAGACTGGTGGCACCCAGACTTCTGGATTCCATGAGGCAGCAGCAAGCTTGGTAAATTGTTGAGGCTCAACATAATGGAGTTCATTTGGTTAAGTAAAGACATTAAAAAAAACCCCACCTGTCAGAATCATTTCATAAAATGACCATCTTGCCATACAGACCCGCAAATACACATATACCACACACGTAGGAGAGTCTCAGATAGATGTGAGCTGTTTAAACGGGACGCATTGTAACCCTGTGCAAAATTGACTCCATGGCCCTGTTTTGTCCCCCATTCCCTTTTTTTCCATTTTCCTCATCATCGGGCACCTGTGTGGTCTGTATATTTGTAAACCAGTGATCTAGCCTAGGAAAAAACGTTGGTGATCTGAGTTGGCATGGTGACAGCAGTGACTGGAAGAAGGGACCACGGTTGGGAGAGGAGGCGGAATCGGAAGAACTTGGGGGCGTCTGAGTGCTTTCAGGTCTCTCACCTCGTGCGATCCGAACGGCAGCTTTATGTAAGTCACGTCTGGTAACAGCCCATCGAGGCGCGTGGGACTTTAGAAGTTTGGCTCACCCGCCTTGCCCTTTCTGGTTTTGCTCAGATTTCAGGGAAGAAAGGAAAAGGAATCTCGGGCTCCCCGTGAGTCATATCTTTTAGGACAAAACATATGATATGGTCCATCCTTAGAATAAAACAGTGTTTCCATGATGACTCTCTGATTCAGTCTTGTTTCGCAATGTCATCCATTACCGATCCATGAACTCGAGTAACCCTATTTAAATTAGGCCAGAGGAGACTAAGAGGCTTCTTGGGCTGTATTTTCATTTGTATCCTGTGTTACCCTTTGTCCTTTCTATAAATAAGCCGTGGGCTCCCTATTTATGGGATTTTGTTGGGGGGGTGGTTAAGAGGTGAGGCTGTGTGTATGTAAGGATGATATTTATCTCCTACCACCTGGTTTGCTGGCTTCCCCCCCCCTTCCTTTTCTTCCTTAGCATACTTGCAGATTCAAGTAATTTGGTGCTATCGGAATTCCAAAAATACTGGAATAGACTTTATAAGGGACTGCCTCTTGCTGAAGGACAAAGAAAGGAAGTGGAAGTAAATAAAAAGAACAACATTGGGCTTAAAAGGAGGAAAAAATGAAGCAATAACAATTTGAGTGGGACAAAAGGAAAAAATGTATTAGAAAATAGTTGTGGGTAGTTCCCTGTAAGTGGCTTTATAAACAACATTTTTGCCGTGCAGTCATAAAATCCTCTGACCTATGAAACACCAATTTAATGGAATTAATTAAAAAGAAGATGGCATGCCAGAATTTACATATGAAAACTATCATCAGTTGTTCCTTCAATTAGTTGTTTTTATTTAGGCTTTATATCATTTTGTAGGCTCCTTGTTTTCTGGCAAATTTGGAGACTTTCTGGAAAACTATTAGAGTGACTTTAAATTATTTCCGTACAGACTCAACTGCTAGCCAGTCTGTTGTAATCACAAAGGATTATATGAGAAGGACGGTATTCTTTTCCAAGGATGAAATATACTTTTTTTTTGAAGTGTCCGCAGCTATTTCTGTGTGTATTTGGTTATGAAAGTGTCTGCTTTTGCTGCTAGAAAGGACACCTCAAAAACAAATGCTGTTTTCCTGTAATATGTCGAGAAGAGCATGAGAGCTGCATTGTTTGCTGCCCTTTTCCTCGTCTCACACGCATCCTGGGGTGGGGGGCGGAGATTGGGTACGAGGGGGGGAGGGGGTGTGTGAGAGAGAGGGGATGTTTATGTTTAGACACCTGAACCATGTTTTTTCTACCAATATGGATTCATCCATCTCGTTTTATAGCTTTCTTCCTGGCCTTTGGTCCTTAGATATAACTAACCTAGTGGATGATTATGACAAAGTATAGGTGTTAATAATGTATTCAGAATAGTACATTCGTTGTTTTGTTTTTTTTTTTTTTTTTTGCGAAACCCAAATTTTACCCATATTTTCAAATGTCTGCACTGAATGTGTTTTTACAGGCTGTGTGCATAGCAAGAATGAAAATGACCTATGTTCTCTGGGACTCTTGGATCTTAGGATCTCCGAGTGTGTTGACCTTCATGGTGATTTATACCAATCTCCTCTCTATTCCTTTCATCTCTCTTTAAAGTGGGGAGGGAAACAAAGAGGGCAGGGTAGCAGGAGCCCAGGCCAATGAACCATGCAAGTATAATTTGTCGAGAAGGCACAGTGTAAGGTTCGCCCTTGTATGATCTCATTTCTCACAGTAACTCTACAGAGTAGGAACCGTTACGCCCATTTTACAGACGACAAAACCGAAAGGTGCCCGGCAAGGTCGGACGAATCATTCAAGGCTACACTGCCAATAAGTAGTACTGCTCTGGTCTAGCTGATTCCAAACCTCTGCTCCTTCTGTACATTGTGTCTCCTCGCGCCCCGCTGACCACAGAGTAAATAACAAATGGAACATGGTTTCGGATTTTACTCTATAATGTAGCAACAGGCTTTTCTAAAATATTACGCTGTGCATATTATTAAAACAGTCTGTCGGCGTTAGAAATAGGCTCAATGTAGGCAGATGAGGAGTATTTGAACTGCCTTAGTTTCTGTGGCATATTATTACCTTCGTCAGAACTCACGGCATTATTGTACTTGAAGTGTGATTATATAATTAAGATGAGTATTTGGCTTAACATCGGGGAGTTGGACACATTCTTAAGACTTTACTTGGAGGTATTTATATACTTCAAATATTTACTGGGAAGTATCTTTGCAAGGTTAGGTAAAACATTTCACCAAACTCCCAGTTTCAACAGGCCTCTGTTGGGAAAGGTTAAATAGCACTGTAGAGTAGTCTTTTGGCATTCAAGCCGTTCCTCTGCTCAAATAACGGTGAATATAATTGATGGTCTCGGTAATAAGGTCATAAAGTCAAAACGAGTCACCACACTGTGGTCAGCGTTTTGACCATAAGGAACACTATGTAAAAGTTGGTTAGCTGCAAGGATTTCCTGCCTCCTTAATAACTATTGTGACTGTTTCTTTAGAGGCCTAGCCGAGTTGGAAAGAAGGGGAAAAATCTTTTAAGTAGAACACTGTGCGTTTAGAATCGGTGTTCTTTTCTTTTTTTAGAATTGGTGTTCTTTAGGTTGACAGAATGAAAAGCTTCTGTGGATGAGTGTAAACCAGACCTATCCTTTGAATTAAAATACCTTTCTGCCACGTTGTTTGTTCTGGGTGGTCATCGTTTGTGCCTTCTTTTTGTTGACCTGTCTGTAACCCTTGTTTGACACCTTATAGAATTTCACGTTTCTGTTTTTAACTGGTAGGATTACTCTTTTGCATTGGACTACGTGTGTGTGTGTGTGTGTATTTGTGTGACAGGGAGAGAAGTACTATAATCAAACAGCTGCCATCTAAAGTTATAATCAGTATTAGAAAAAGAAGAGTTTAAAAAAAAAAAAGAATTAAGCAGAAGCAGACATAATATAGGGAACAGAAGAAAACATTTAAAAAAGTTAAAATTCTGAGAGAAATAAGATAAAATTGATTACATGAACAAGAACAGGATGATGTCTTTAAAGGAGAGACCAGAGAATAAGAAAGAGCTCAAGGAATTTAAAAATACGCTAACCCAAATAAAAGTTTCAATCCATAGGATGGAAGACAGATAAAGGAATGCTTTCAGAACTGGAACTAAAGAGAGCAAGAGGGATGGAATGTGGGAGAGGGAAAAAAAATAGGAAAATTAGATTATTTCAGGAGCTTCAATATCCTCTTATAGAAGAGCTGAGAAAATTGAGGGCAGGAAACCGTCAAAGAAATAATAGCCCAGGAAAATTTCCTAGACGTGAAGGATGTGAGTTCCAGAACAATGGATGGAAGATGACCCGCACCAAGACACATCTTCCTGCAGTGTCTTCAGTTTCGTAGAGAGAGAAAAAAAACCCAAACAGTCCACGTATAGAGAATTAAGAATCGGAATGGCAACGGACTTAGAAGATAGAGGTTAATGGGGCATTACCTTCAAAATTCCGAAGGCACGTTGATTGCCTTCTTCTTACTCTTGAGTCAGCTAGACTGTTGTTGTTCTTCCAATGTGGAGCTAAAATAACGAGAATGTACTTTTTTCAAAACATGTTTTTAATTCAGAACGGGGAAAACTAGATTTTTTTTCTTTCTACTTCCAGAACGTAAATGAGAGAAGCGCCTAAATATTTTGTAAAGAGCAAGTTCCCAGACGACATTTGTTCAACACACCAGTGTCTGCCCCTCCTCCAGAACAACCGTGTCTATTCCATGTGTAATTTTAATGTTTTTATATGTGTGTAGGAAAGGTCTAGAATGGGGCAGGGTGACATTTCTTTTCCTACTGACTCGGTGTCTTGTCTGAATTTTTAAAAAAATGGGTATACATTAATCGGAGTCAATAGAATATAAAAGATGGGAAGAAAAGAGACATGACTTATTCTTTCATTTATTTTTTAAAATGTAAGAAGCGCATGCTCTGTCTGTCTCCTCTACTAGGTGCTATAGGCGATACAGTCGAAGTAGCAAACACAGCCTCAGGCTTTGAAGGATTCGGGTCTGGCTGGTAAGGGGAAGCACGCATGGAAGGGAATCGCTCCCAGCCGTGTTGAAAGTCTGCCTCTGTGTGAGCTCAATGTACAGGCTGCTCCCGGGGCCAAGCAGATGGCTTTCCAGGGTCTGTAAAGAGATGGCAAGCTACTCACTTCAGAGGACTTTAAAAACCCAGCGTTCGTGAGAACACCGAACTCGGGATCCTGCTCTCGGAATGTCTAATTTAATAAATTTCATTTGCATTTCTATAGAAACCATCTATGCTTCTCGCCGCCAGCCCCAGGAGCCAGAGGTTAGGGTTTTTAATAATAATAACAATAATGAGTTATACTTATTCCAGATTAATTTTCTGGCTCTCCAAAAAACAAATGGCTAGGATGTCCAAAATGTTCCTTTCGCAACTCTGCCAAGCGCTGGCTTCTCCTCTCTGTCTGGAGATCCAGCCAATCTGTTGAACATTGTCCCATTTTTTTTTTTTTTTTTTTTGAGTACTTCCAGGCAGCTGTTCAGAGGGAAGACTAAATCCTGCCGTCTGAGATGGACAGCCACAAATGGAGACTCTTTTCCATACTTCTGCAGCAGAAGAAAAATCACACTTTGTGTTCTGAGTCTTCTTTCATTTCTTGTGTGTATGGATTTGGGAGAATGTACATTGGACATCACGTCATACCTCGTTGTGGACAATACTGTGTGTTAATTGGGAGTGTAACATTTGCCTGGTGACTGCTTGTTTTTTCTGAGTGTTTTTGTTTTTGTTTTTCCTTGTAAATAAGCCTTGGTCCGAGCACTCACAAACTTAACAAAAAACACGGGTTCGCTGAGGGAAAAGAAGCATCGAGCCTGAATAAGTCCATATCCTCTTATACCTTCTTTTCTGGCTTGATCTGCATGAGAGTTAGAGGTTGTTTTTTTTGTTTTAGTTTTTGTTTTTGTTTTTTTGGGGGGGTGGGGGTTGCATGGAGGGTGGTTAGAGGTATTACTATAGTGCGTTAGTAAGATTCTCTTAATTTGAATACAGGAGAGACCTGAGATTTATCAGACCAAATGGCAGAGCTGTGGTCCCGTGATCTCTGACAGTGCTTCATAGGAGCAGATGGATAGATTTTTAAAGATTAGTTTAGCTGGCAGTTCGCCTGTTCATCTACTCCCTTTAAAGTCCGCGGGTGGGCCCGGCTCAGCGCGTGGGGGTGGAAGCTCAAGTCGGGAACCTCAATCTCGCTTGACCGGGCTGATTGACAGCAGTGAAGAGATCGTTATCCGACCCAATGTGGGACATGCGCTCCTTTGAAAACTGGCCTGTCTGGGCCACAGGGTCCTTTGCTTGTCACGCAGATGTCCCCCACAGGGATGGGCGGGTCCCCTGTGTAACAGAAACCCTGAAAAGTCTAGCGGCTAGATTGGAAAACAAGAGAATTGGGTTCTAGGCCTGTACTTTTCCCTCCAACCTATTTTGATCTTGGAAGACTCCCTTAATTCCTTTGGGCATCAGTTTTCTCACCTGTGAGATTAAATGATCGGACTCTCTGAGAGTCCTTAGTTCTAATACGTTCCTCGAAGGCTGGGACTCTGTTGGCCCTTCCCTTCACTTTAATAATACAAATTGGCCAATTCATATCAGCCTTCATGAAAATGTCTATAAGGTTTTGAGTAGGATCTCGAAAAAGGTAAAGGAACAAAAGTATTACAGGGATAGAAACCAGAAAACTTATTTTGAAATATCGGGCCTTATGCTAAATTAGTGTATTGTTAGTGAGTAAAAGAAATTTCTAGGTGGTTTCTTGCTTGTGTTTTGGTTAAGGCAGGTTTGGTACTGTTTGAACTGTTTGCGTGTTGAGTGCATATGCTTGACTAGGGGCTTAACGCTTATACGATGCCTCTTCAGAATGATCAAATAAGAATTTCTTTAATCCTGCGTGTTTTATAGAGTCGGGCTCATGGGGATAGGACCCCTCTGGTTGAAAAGAAGCTCGCCCATTGTTAATTGGGGCGCGATTTGTGGAGGGAGCTCCGTGAAAACATTAAGAAGGCAGCAGGTATTTCCTGAGCGCCTCCTAGGTGCTGGCACCGTTCTAGGTGTTGGGGTTGGAGCAGAATCAAGACAGCTTTCGTTTTCAAGGAGCGACCTTCCTAGTGAGAGGAGACGGAGTTGAAGCACGTTTAATAGAACAACAGTTGCTGTCGGAAATAGTGAGCAGGGGTGGACAGAGTGTGCGTCTTTAGCTGGAGAGGTTGGAACAATGGGGGTAGTAGGAAGGAAGGAGGTGAGGAGTGGGGACCTCATCTTCTAAAGCCTTCAGACCGTGAAGTGTGCCCCTCGAGTTCACAGAGGCGTGCCAGGGCCTGTGCCTGCTAAGGGGAAGAGGGAGGCCAAGGGGATGACCAGTCACCTCAAGCCTGCTTCAACCAGAACAGTTCT
This sequence comes from Paguma larvata, assembly GCA_030068075.1. Classification (NCBI taxonomy): domain Eukaryota; kingdom Metazoa; phylum Chordata; class Mammalia; order Carnivora; family Viverridae; genus Paguma; species Paguma larvata. The sequence continues at coordinate 74,630,118 of CM057836.1, forward strand.
GGCTTGGTTTTGTTTTGTTTCAAATACTGGAATTATATTTGAAAAAAAGTTGTCCATTGCTTTAAAGCTTTGGAAGACAACTGCCCTGGAATAAATCAGTTACGTTCATTCTTGCCCCTTAGTACTTTAGCTTTTATATTTTGGCAGTTGCGATAGGCAGAATAATCCCCCTCCACCCGTAAGCCCTAAGCCCTGGAACCTATAAATGTTACCTTGTAAAGACAAGAGGGCTATGTCGATGTGATTAAATTAAGGATCTTGTGGTGGGGTGCTGATCTGGGACTGTTGGGGTGGGCTCTGATGCAATCACGGATAAGAGGAAGGTAGGCACGGCTCTGAGAGACAGACAGGAGAGCACAGTGTGACCACAGAGGCAGAGACTGGAGCCATGCAGCTACTGGCTGAGGAAGGCCAGCAGCCGCCAGAAGCTAGAAAGAGGTGAGAGTTGGGGTCTCCTCTAGAGCCCCTGGAGGTGCCCTGCTGGCACTTTGGTTCTGGACGGTGGTACTGATTCAGATTTCTGGCCGCCAGAGCTCTGAGAGAATTAATAGAGTAATTCGGTTAGATTTATGTTCCTCGATGTCGGCATCCCTTTTATTTAACATTACCTTTTCCACAGAGTCTAATTCGGTGCCTTGAGTATTGTAACTGTGGTTTAGTTACCTGTTGCTGCGTAACAAATACCCCAAAATTGAATGGCCTCAAGTAATAAGTCATTATGTCTGACAGGTCAGTGGTTGGCTGGGTTCGGCTGGTTCAGCTTCACCATGACATGTGGTGTCATGTCAGATCACTCAGGTGACTCTCAGTTTCCGGAGACCTCAGCTGGGCCTGGAGGGATCAAGATGGTTTCCATTCACATGTCTGGAACCTCAACTGGGGGCGTAAATGACCGGGCGGGGGGAGGTGCGGGTAGCACAGAAGCTGATCAAGTCTTCAAGACCATGAGTGCAGATGCCGGTGTCCCTCTTGAAGCCTGAGGCGGAACTGGTACAGCATCACCTCCGCTGCCCTCTGTTGATCTAGACCAGGGTCTAGAGGAGAGGGAGAGGAGATAGGCCCTACCTCTTGAAGGGAGGGAGGCATGTACCTGTGGTGAGGGCGGTGTAGGAACTGTCAGGAAGGGAACACATAGGGAGGTGTAGTGAGGGTAGTAGGAGCTACTGCTGGCCATCTTTGCAAACGGTCTACCACAGACTCTTTAGAAAGTGGTTATCAAATTAGCTGTTGGAGGTGGGCCGATTCTGAGATTTTATAGATGATAGGATTTAAAAGGGAACATTTCCTAAGAAACAAATTTCTGGTGTAAAAAAAAAAAATCCTCGTAAGCTGCCCACATGGGACCTCGCACACATGAGGGATTCTGGAGATGCACGTTTGCTGACCATCTGGCTGCGTAATGGGTAGCAGCGTATTTTTAGGTCCAGCCTTGTGCCAGAGATTTCTGCAAGGGGAACGCAGGGCTCTTCCGGAGTCCAGAGCTCCCGCCTCCCTCCACGGGTATAGTAGAATGATGGCTGCTTTTGTGATTAGGGAGATTCCCACCTGGAAAGCAACTCCCAAAGGGAAGGATGAGGGAGACCTTCGCCAAGTCCAAGCATTTCACGGCTACCTACGGAGGACACGAAGGGACATGAGATTGACAGGAGACCCAGTTGGCGTCCGTGCCCTTAGAGCAGAGGCCCTGAAGAAGATGCTGTTCCCGTAACTTCCTTTGTGGTTTGCTTGAAATTTAGTAACAGGACTTCCTGATGGAAGCCTTCAAGGGTCACAAGTGCTGGCCAAGTGCGAGATTCTGGCCTCGGGGCCTCTGACCTCTGTTCGGTCCTGTCACTCATTCTTCTTCAATGACCACTCCTCGCAGGAGAAATGCCGGTGTCGGGCGCACTCGGGGCGGGGGTGGGGGTGGGGGGACTCTAGGAACAGAGTCCGAGACGGACGGTCCTCCTGGTGGTGTTCCAAACCCAGATTTCTTTTTTATTAGTTGTTTCTGTTTTATTAGTTTGCATTTGCCCATCCTTTGAAATGTGTGTGTGCTTTGTCTTCTTTGTAGGTTTGTTTCCATTTGGGGGTACTGTGTTTCTTGAGATGCGCTTGCTCCTTTTATCAGCAGTCACCGTGGCAGGGAGACACAGGCCCTGAGCTGCTCTCTCTCCTCCAGAGTGGTTTTATAGGCCAGAATCTGGGGAGTAGCTAGGTTTTAATAGTTTATTGGGTTCCCGTTTGAAAACCCGACTGCAAACCACCAGGCTTTTTGCCTTCAGCGTTTGTTTTCATCTTATGAAACCAGGTTTATGGTGTTTGCTCCATGGCCTGTGAATAAGTCCTGTTTTTTTTTAAAACCAGGCACAAGCTATGCCTTTGCTGCTGTTTACTGTGCAGCTCCTTATCCTGCATGTTTTTGCTTGCCTTTGCGCAGTACTCTCTTGATCCCTGTTCCTCAGATGATTCAGGGCGATAGGGGATCTGTATGTCGGAATTAGGGGACGCAGATGGCTCCTTTTTACTCGTAGCACATTTCACCAAACTCTTCTTTTCGTCGCATCATCGTTTTTATCAGGATGCTTTTGTTAAGCTCAGAAGCGTGTGTTTCTGGCCTTTCAACTTCCGTATGTGTGGCAGATCTTCGGACAGGGTCTCTAAGGGATGGAGAAGCTTGACTCAAGTGGGGATCTTCTGCGGCCGTTAGACCGCAAGGGGGATTCAGCGCCGGCTGAAACCGTGAAAGCGCAGATGCTCTCAAAAACTAGACCCTTGGCATTACCAAAGTTGGATGTGGAATGTGCAGGCCAAGGGGAAGCTTGGAAGGTGGCTGGAGTAGCGACTGCCTTCCACGTGTGGCGTAGCCAGGATGGGGACGAGTCCTTCGGGGCCGGTGTCTCGGTCAGTGCCCAAGATGTACGATGGAATGCACGTAAAGCACAGAGAGTATACCACGCTGAGGCTACCGTATTCAGATGGGTTCAGGTTGACACAGAACAGTATTCTTGGCGCCGCGTTGAGTGTAAGAAGCAGATTATAGAAGAATGGATAAGGAGGAGAAAGGTGTAGGTGGACAGACAACAGAATAGACCAGCGGCTGTATTAGAGTGGCGAGTTCGTGGTGGTTTTCAGATTTTTCTTGGCAGTGTCCTTTATTATCTAATTTCCCCCCAACAAACGAGCAGTGCTAGAATAATTTTTAAAAAGCTTTCAAAATAAAACAAAACGGTGCTGGGCAGGCATTTTCATTCATTCAGTAAGCCCCTCTTGCCTGCCTGCTTTGTTCATAGCGTTGGCTGGGCTCTGGGGGAGCCCCCCACTGAATGAATCTGGAGGAGGGGTGCCTTGGGGCAGCCCACAACCACCCTGTGCTCTTGCTTGGCGCCTTATTTCTGGTGTGGGGCAAGTGGATTTCCTCAAGGAGCTCCCGTGTTTCCCCGAGGGCCTCTCACCGGTTGTGCCTGCATACTTCTTACCTGACGAGACGGGGAATAGCTCTCCTTTTGTAGAGTCTGACGGTCCCAGGGTTAAAGCTGCTTTCTTCTGACTCTCTTAGCTTTTTTGTTTTCACCTTCGTCTGTTTGTTTTTGGTGTTTGGTGGTCTCCTTTTGTCTTCCTAGAAGCCTGAATTTACAGAGGTTCTGTTTTTCCTTTTTGGTCATTGCTGCTTTTGTTTCCATAAAGTTGCCAGGCTAGTTTTCGGCCACAGAGATGAACAGGTTTGAAATGCCTGTCACTAGAGAATTTGCCCCCGGGCCTTGCTGTATTTGTGGAGGTGACACATCAGCCTGTTTTCGTCTACGGGTAAACTAGAATTGAACTGTTTGCAAGTGAGTGAGACAAGCTTTATATATTTATGTTTAAGACATTTCGAGCCCTGGCAGGATACTCAGTTTATTCATTCAGATCACGACTTGGAATGTCCTTAGATACAGCTAGTGATTCACCTGAAGAAATTTTTAATTTGGTGTCATCTTAGTCACAGTTCCTCCTCTTCTCCTTGACCAGGAGAAACGGTGTTGAAGTTGGGTGCGTAGTTAGAAGTCAGTTGGGTGGGTACCAGTCCCAGAGAGAAGAAAAAAGGCATAGGGCATAGGTTTGAGGACATCTATATTAGAATGTTATTCTCCTCTGACTGACACACTTACTCGTTCATGACCAGAATATTCACCAGCAGTCAGTCAGCGTTTATGTAGAAATGTGGTTTGTACGAAGAGCGATGCTTGAATGAATGTGGTCTCTTACCTATAGCTGTGTATACTCTGGTTGAGGTGAAAAGATACGTCCATTGGGTCACCGTGTTTCTACCCTCTCTCTAGTCCGGCCTGTCTGCTCTTGACACACCTCTCTGCTGTTCAGAAACTTTCGATGCCTGCGAGACAGAGGCAAAGCTGCTGAGTCTGGCATTAAAATTTCTAAAACCTTGCATGCCATCCTGTCTTTCCTACCTTCACATGTCGTTGGATTCCTCGATTCATCCAGCTAGTGTGTCTAGACTCTAGACCCACTTGGCTCCTGTACCTACCCACCTACCCTCTCCATACTGTTTTTCTCTCCTTTGAAATCCATTCTTACCAGTTTTTCAAGACTCATCTTGGTTTCCACGTCTCCCACAAACCATTCCCTGACCTCTCCAGCTCCCAGCTATGTCTTTCCCCACTCCACTGTTACCGTAAGCTTCAGGTATTTGACCCTTCAACCGCTTGCCCTACCTTGTTAGTCTATGCATGGGTCTTGTCTCCCTAACCAGACTTTAAGCCCCAAGAGCGGTGACCATCTCATATTGTTACTATCTTCCTCAGGACTTAGCACAGCGCTCAACATGAAGTATGTAGGCACTTACAATATTTCCTGAGAAAAATATGATCGTGCTTACAGTTTTGATCATACACAATCTTACAGTTTTGATTAAGTGGATATGAGAGGTAAGACTCAGCATGTTCCGGGATTCACATACGGACTGAAATAATCTCGTGATTTTGGCCATTTAAATCAAAGCTCTAGATTACAGGCAGCCCGACACCGATGAGGTGCCCATGAGCTGTAGGCCTTTTGTGTCGGTGAGAATCGGGAGCGAGTGAAGTTTGAATCAGCCCCTTAGACAGTTCCGATATGTTCCTACACCTTACCTCCCGAGGCTCTGTTTTGTGATACCTGAGAATTGTTCGTATCACATATCCTCCAGGCAGCCCTCCGTGCACATTTAGCCAAGTCTTTAGGAGCCCTTGGCTGATGCAGGGTTGAGATGACGCTAACGCGGCAAGCACTCAAGCGAATTGGAGCCCTGGCCAGAAGTAGAGTTGACGTTTTCTTAACAGTATCGAGGAGCCTGGGAATGCTGGAACAGAAAAGCAACTCCTGTGTGCTCAGAATACCTGAGCTAGGCCAGAATTCTCCTTAGAAAATAATTTTCAGTCTTTCTTAAACCCTGCACAATTGACCCTTCGAAGTCCTACACCATCAAGCATGGCCGCAATAATTTTAACAATTTTTTTTTAAGATGTAGTCAAAACCCAGCAAGTTATTAAGAACAAACGATTACTTAAAACATTCACCAAATGTTTAACTTCGAATAACGTACCTTCATATATTCTGCAGCATAGACTAGTTGATAAGTATCTGCTAAGGTAACTGAATGAGGTAATTTGCTGTTTGGAACAATTAGTTTTAGTTCAATGAAAACAATGACTGCAGTTTGAGAGCAGGAGCTCCACAGCCCATTTCTCTGGCAGTGTTTGCGGTCAGCAGGGCCAGGTATTTACCGAGGCAGTTTCCAGATCACGGTAATGCCATCAGATGGTCTGCTTACATGAGAACACGTCTCTTTATGACACGACCGAGAGATGTCAGACCATCAAGGAGTGGCTTACTCCCCTGGAAGTACAGATTCCTCAAGAAGACATATCCACCAGGCCTTGTGGTGTAGATGGAGAGGTTCTGTATGGGCGAGTATACCCCGGGATCTCAGTGTTTAATTCATATACAGTTTGAAGTGACCACTAAAAAGGGAAGCTGATGTTCCTGACCAGTTTTGCTTAGAGGTACTACAGAGGCCTGTAGTGGAATGGTTTTGTGGTCTCCCTGTGTAAAACACCGACCCTGCAAAGCCCAGGTTTGTAATTTATTAACAAGGAAATTTACATGTCATTGTTTGTAAAAGTAACTTAACAACCAGAGAAAGCCTATCATTCAGGTTTGAAATCAATTGCAGTCAACATACAATGGATCACTCTGCAGCCGGAAGAATAGTGTGCCTGATATCGAATGATTTCTCAGGTCGAGTTTAAATGAAAAAAAAATCAAGGAGCAGGATTGTATGTATGATATGCATATTTGCTGGGGGGAAAAGAGCTAAACCGAAAGTAGGATGTCTGTGAGGAGGGACACTGAGGGGTCTAGTGTGGGTGTGGTTTGTTTTGTTGTTGTTGTTTTAATATTTGTGTTATTTCTTTCCACAAGAATATCTACTAATTAAAAAAGAAGTGAGCATATTTTTGCATCTATAATTTAGATGGAAGTAAGGACTTTCTCTTTTAAAAAAATTTGGTTTTACTGAATGTGAATTAGGTACAAAAGAAAATTTTTATAGTGTGTGCAAGGTATAAAGAGTAAGTAACTATGCAACAAACACTTTCGGGGTTGAAGTAAGAACATTTCTTTTGAAGCTCTTTATATATTCTTTCCCAATTCCATCTCCTCTCTTTTCCCCCTTGGAGAAGCGACTAATTACTTTTGCCAACTTAATTTTATTTATTTCTTTGCTTTTCATTTTTTAAAATCACTTCGGTTTGATTCTCTAAGCGATGTATTATTTAGTGCTTTGTTGTAAACTACCTAGAAGGATTATATTGCATGTATTCTTCTGAACTTGCTTTTTTCACTTAACATTATGTTCCCGAGATACATCTGTTGCTACATCTGTAGTTCGTTGAGATTTACTGCTCTACAGTATCCCATTGTGCGAGTGTACAGTTTATTCCCTCTACTATTGATAGACATATGGCTGCTCTGCACACATGCTGTACCAGCCTTCTGGTGCCCATGTCCAGGAGTTTATTAGGCCACTTACCTAGAAATAGCCTTTGCGAATCACTGGCCAGACACATCCGTGGCTTTCAAGAAAACGCCAGATTATTCTTAAAATTGTTGTAGTAATTTTCGCTTCCATCAACAGTGTGTAAGAGTTCCAGTACTTGGTATTGGAGTTTCCAGTCTTTGCCAATTGCTCAGTACGATTGAACATCTGATGTATATAGGCCGCTCATGTTTATTTTCTCTGAATTATAGGTTTTACCATTTTTATATTGAGTCATTTGTCTTTAACTTACTGGCTTCGCCGGAGTTCTTCACATAGTCTAACATTAATTATGCAATTCTCCGTTACGTGCATTACATATTTTCTCCCCATTTGTGGTTTGGCAAATAAGAATGTTTACTTCCATCATTTTAAAACCTTTTTGTTGTGGGAATTTTTAACATATTTCAAAATAAGAGAATAGTTTAACAAACCCCTGTATATCCATCACTCCACTTCAAAACTTATCAATATTTTGCCAATCTTACTTTGTCCGTTTCTTGTCCTCCCGAGAAGGAGGTCAGGGACGTCATGTCATTTTTTTCCTGTAAAATCTTCAGGATGCACGACTGATTTGATAAGAGAGTTTAAAAAGAAATACCAACATACTGTTATCTAGCAAAGTTAATAATACCTTGATCTTCAGCTTTTCCTAATTGTCTTAGAAATGTCTTTTTATAATTGGCTTGTTAGAATCGGGATCCGAACAAGGGCCACAAATTGTGGTTAGTTGTTTTCGGCCTCACAAATCAGCTAAGCCTCTTAGTCTCTTTCATTCCATAATGTTTGATACTACTCCTCTGCCAAAGGTGCTTTGTACATGTTATTTTTTGTTTTTATTTGTGCTTTTTTTTTTGTTTTTTGGTGTAAAAATTTTTTTTGAAATAGTAACTGATGTAGTTGAATATATACATTTTTCCTCCTAGCAGATGCTTTTGGGGTCTTGTTTAATAAAGTCTGTTCTCTACAGTTTTCTACTGAGTTTGGCAGTTGTACCTTTTAAGTTTTGAATTCACAAGGATTTAATTCTGTATGTAGCGGGAGGTTGGGATCCAACTCTAATCTCGTCTGTGTGGATACTTAGTTGTCAGAGTCCTTGTGATCTTCATGGTACCATCATCTGCGGCACCAGCCCTTTCATAAATCAAGTTCTCGTGCATGTGTGTGTCTCTTCCTGTGCTCTCTATTCTGGTTACGGGCCTGTGGTCACCACAGTGTCCTAATTACCAAAATTTTGTAATATTTCTCACTACCCAATTAGGTGGGTCCTCCATCCTTGTTCTTCAGGATTATCTTTGCAACTATTGACCTTCGATGCATCTATTTATGTTTTAAAATCTGCTTGTCCAGTTACACACCTATATGCACACAATTATTATTTTTATTGGAATTCCATTGAACATTGAATTCGGTGGGAATTTCCTCTTTATAATATTGAATCTTTTTTTAAAAAATACTGAATCTTCTTGTTCATGAACTTGGTGCATCTCTCCTATTTAAGGCCTATATCTTGTCTTACGCCATCTCCCTATTAAAATTATGATACGCTAATGTGGAAGAAAAAGAATTTCGTACCTGAAACTAATGTAGCATTGTACGTTAACTAGACTTCAATTAAAAAATATAACAATAAATAAGTTTGAAAAGAAAAAGGGAACCTTTGCCTCTACCTCACACCATACACAAAAATTAATTTGAGATGGATCGTGAACCTCAGGATAAAAGCTGAAACTATAAAACTTCTAGAAGAAAACAGAATATCTTTGTGATGTTCCTTAAGCCACAGAAAGCATGGATCATAAGAGAAAAAGATTGATCCAGTTATTGGGCTGAAAACTTCTGCTCATCAAAAGACATTCTTAAGAAAATAAATTGGCAAGCCACAAACTGAGAAAAAGTCCACGTGATGCACAAGTATGGCCAAAGAAGCAAGCAACCGAATGTAAAAATGGGCAAAAATCCTGGATACTTCACAAAAGTCCCTGTCAGTTGCCAAAGCACTTAAAGAGCCTTGAGTATCATCATGCATCTTCAAGGAAATGCAGATCAAAGTCTCCAGGATATTCCACTCTGTATCCACTAGGATGGCAAATGGGAAAAAAAAAAAAAGAAAGACAACAGCAAATGTTGGAAAGGATGCAGAGCCATTAGAACTCTTGCTTATTGTTGATGGGAATATAAAATGCTATAATTATTTTGGAAAGTTCCTAGAATGTTAGACACGCTGAAATTTTATTGTCAGATATTTATTCAAGGGAAATGAAAACATATGTTCACAAAAACCTCGTATAAGCGTGTCCCTAGCAGCTTTATTCACAATAGCCTACAAATGGAAATAGCCCATTTCTGTTGAGAGGAGAATGGGTAAACAAACCCGTATATTCATACAACGGAATACTACTCAACAGAGAAAGAATCATACCCTCGTTACCTCAAGTAACATGGATCTAATTTATGCTGAGTGAAAAAGGCCTCAGACACAAAAAAATTAGGTAATGTATTACTACATTTATATGAAATTCTAGAATAGACAAAACCGAATTGTAAGAGAAATCAAATCATTGGTGGTTTGGGGTATTGAGAGTTGACTGGGAAGGGGCACAAGCTAGCTTTCTGAGATGACGGAAATTTTCTGAGTCTTCATAGGAGTGTGGGTTACATGAGTAAAAGCTTTATGAAAAGTGATTGAATGATCTTGGCAGAATTCAAGAGTGTAAAGATGGAAAGGTAATCTTCACAGGTGTCAACTGGGATTGGGTATCCAGAACCATACACGCCACGTCCGTGCTTCTAATAACCATACTCCTGACCAGTGGTTTTCAACTGGGAACCATTTTGCCCCTCAGGATGCATTTCGCATTGTCCAGAGACATTTTCGATTGTCATAACTGGGCGGGACGAGGTGAGGCAGGATTGTATTCCTGGCATTTGGTGGGTAGAAGCCATGGAGGCCGCTCAACATCCTACCATCCTATGACAGTCCCCCACAGTGAAGAATCGTCTGGTCTGAAATGTCACTGGTGTCAATGTGGAGAAACCTGTTCTACATCTGCCCTTAAAACGGAAGCTAAGTCAGCCTCAGCCAGCCAGATGCTGACTGTGTTCGTTAGTCCAAATCAATTGTGGAAACAACACCAGCGTTTGCACAAATTACCTATTTCTTCCCCAACAGAATTTAATCTCAAATATTATGAATATACATAATCTTAAATCTTGAGATCCAAGTCCATGTGTTAAGAGCACTTCCAAAATCAAAATTAAATGTTTTGTTTGTTAAATTCTTAAGGCAAGGTTTTATTCTTAACCTTTGTTGTATTAGATATTCAAGTGAATGATCTTGGTTCACGTCCTTTAAATAAAACAAAAAGGCTTTATTATCAGATGAGAGGAAGCAAATGACAGTAATTTTTTTTTTCTTCCCTCCGCAGAATGACAGGAAGCGAATTTTTTTCTCGTTTCCCGGAACTCTATCCTTTTCTTCTCCAACAGTTGGAAGCTGTAGCTGATACTGCGGAGAGGTGAGGAGAGGGTAGGGTGGGGCACAGTGAGATCAAGGAAGTGAGTTACTTCATTCATGGAGATTTTTTCCCTTCCAGGCAACAGTTTTTAATCCCTTCCTTCCTTGTAACACAGATGGATTTTTTTAAAACTGCTTCCTTGTTACATCACGTTGCCTGACTCTCTACAGTAGACGTGTACCTGAAAAGTTGTATAAAATCCTGTGTTTATGTTATATTTTCTGTTTTTAGAATCCTGTTTTATATCGTCTTATCAATGTTTTTAGTGGACATTTTTCAGGAACCAGCTTCTTAGAAGCACATGGTGATTTCTCCTAAAAATCATGTCCTTCCCACGATATTTAAAAATCTGTGTGTTTACATCCTGAGTTTGCTGTCACAAACACCTGCCGTTTTTTTTCTTCCTGGCCTACTATCGTGACCTTAAGCATTAAGCAGATAGCTGACTAACCTGGTCACCTGTGATCAGAAATGGTACCAGCCCGCCTGCGCCAAGGTGGCCAGTGACCCTGGAAACATAAAATAAAGCCATTCAGAGGGCTCCTAGTCCGATCAGGGCAGATAGCAAAGTTTACCATTGTCCTTTCCGTCGCTTTCTGTACTGATGGTGGAATTGTTAGAATGGACACCTTAGAACATGGGCTTTTATAATCTCCGGCAATGTTTGCACTTGATAAGAATTCATACTAATTATCCGTAATGGGAGAGCAAAATAACATCAATGAATTTTACTTCTGTTTATGGTACATTTCCTCACAGGAGTAATGTGCACAGACAGGCTTTCTGGCCCCAGTAAGTGACTGTTCAAGCTTTCATGAGTACACTTGGCTGTTGAAAGTCTCACACTGCATATTCTGGAACAGCCGCCTGTCTACTGTATGAACAGCTCAAATCAAAACACGGACGCGAATTAACAGTTAGCTTTGAGAAGGGAGTCGTGTGCAAAGCCCAAACCGTGGCTTTGCCAGCAGCTCTTCCTCATTTGCACGTTAGGAAAACACGAGGCGAATGGAGGGAAAAGAAGGAAAGCTGTCTTCCGATCCTAGAGAGTCTCACCTGATATTCAGAATTATTTAATGAGAAAAATGTTTGAAAAATGTATGAGGTGCTGCACCTCTTAAGTTTGAAATCTTTTATGTACAATAATTTTATTTTCAGTGATGCAGGAGAACTAAACCGTCATCCAAGCATGTTTCTCTTACTCCTGGTGTTGGGGAGACTCTACCCTTCCCCGATGGACGGCACCTACTCCACTCTCAGCATGGCGCCTTTCATTCCCTTCATTATGAGGTAGCGTGTGTTTCCTGGAAATAACGGGGTGGGCAGGGGGTCTTATTGGGTATTTTAACTTGTTCTTCTTTCAGAAACTATAGATTGATTTCTTTCTTTTTTACTTCGAGTGGGGTCTTGTGAAAGCGGGGGCCTGAGGGCTATTGCCATTGCCCCCAAGGGGTCTCCAGTGTTTCAGAAGAAAGTGCTTCTACCTTGGGTGCAGATGCCCACATCCACTGTGTAAGGAATGTTTCCTTGGCACTCTGCCTGCCAGTGGGTGTGATAGATAGGAGATGCCCGCTTTTGAAAACCATGGCCTGGGTGTTTGCAGGAAGCCCTGCAGGTGAGCCTCGCCAGCATGGGGCAGGCTCGGTCCTGGCACGATAGCCCCTGTCCGGGCGTCGAAGAGGACATTCGTGTCTTCACACCAGAGGAGTTTGCTGGCGGGTGCGAGGGGTAGCACCTAGAGGGCAGCGCTGTGTGGCACAAGTTCGTTTCCTGCTCATCTTCCCTTTCACGCGTGGAGCACCTGAGAAGAAGCCACGCATGCAGGTTCTGCATGGAATCAGATGACAGCAGGCTTCCTACTTCTAGAGCTTGTGACCCCTTTCTCTGTTAGAGTTTTTGAGGCATTGCCAACTTCTGATCACCTTTTCCATTTTCGATCAAAGGCATCACTAAATAGTCCTCCAAAAAGTATTGAAATTTTCTCATGAAACATTTCAGAAGCCGAGTCATATTAGTTAGTTTTTACCTTTCTGCTTGCCTCTTGCTAAAAGAACACTTTCGTTTTTATTTATCTACCAAAACTTGAAGTAGACTTAGAGCTGAATGGTAAGATACACCGAACTCAGGAGAACGTGTTTGTTATTTATGTGGCGTCCTGGGTTCCACTTCCTGGTTTCACAGAGCTGACAGACGCATTTTAATGTGAGAAACCATTAAACACGAGATGCTGGCATGTGATCGCCGGAGCCATTTGTTTGCACCAAGCTCTGGCTGTGGCTGTGTTGTTATCTCTGATCACAGAGATGACTCACTCAGATCGGTTTTCGTTTCCTGATACACAAAGTTACCAGTCTCCCGTATCCAGCATTTGGTGATTCATTTTAGGAATTTGGGTCGTCAGTTTTACTTTCAGGAGCATTTAAAAATTGTACTTTCACATACAACTGGAAAGACCCGAAAAACGTTTCAGCAGGTCCACGGGGCGGGGGAGAAGGGCACATGCTCCGAATCACAGCGTCCGTTAGAAACAAAGACGTGCCTTAGAACTTGGTCATCCTGTGCCGAGAACATGCAATTTACGGAAGCTCGTTACTAATCAGTGTTTTGTGTCGCATCCTAGAAACCAGAATTACTACTTTGAAAATATCCTTCCTGTTGTTTATTAGTGTGACCGGTATATTTCAGTGTATTTATTAGTATAATCAGAATGCTCATATGACTAGTTATATTCGAAGCACTTATTATATAACAAAGATCACGTTACTGTAGAAGATTTAAGTATTGCCCTAAAGCCAGTGTCCTCAGTGTTTTGTTTTTTATTTATTTTTTTTTTTTAAGTTTATTCTGAGAGAGAGAGCTGGGGAGGGACAGAGGAAGAGAGAGAATCCCATGCAGGTTCTATGCTGTCAGCAGAGAGCCTGACGCGGGTCTCGAACTCCCCAGCCGTTAGATCACGACCTGAGCCGAAATTAAGAGTTGGACGCTTAACTGACTGAACTACCCAGGCTCCCTAACGTATCGTTTTTTAAACTCAAAAGGCACAAAGTGTCCATTACACTGCCCTTCCAGGGAAAGTGCCTCGTCCGTAGTTGCTTTCTACCCAAATAAAGATTCACAGAGTGCCACCAAACAGCATGCGTGCCACAGTTGACTCCTTAGAGAATCGTGGGCTCTGATTTATTGAATGTCCATTTGTGGTATGGAGCGGTTTTCTCAAACTTTAAGAGGTGAACCTATCACTTAGGAATCTCATAAATTCTGCTTCCGTAGGTCTGGAGTGGCGCCCAAGGCTACCTTTCAAACAGACTTCCAGGTAATGCTGATGCTGCTGGCCTGGAGATCACACTTTGAGGACCGAGACTAAATTTGGGACGTTAAACATTATCAGAATACCCCCCACCTCTGCACACACAATTTTAATAAACTAGACAGTAGTAGGGTCATACTTGGTACTTGATTAGGCTATTCAGAAGGTTTATGCGAAGTAGATTTTGACCCAGGAATGCAGAGAACCGGCACAAGAGTATTCTGAGCAGAGAGGCTAGTAGGAAGTGCACCAGCGTCTGTGGAGCCTTGACTCTTGGCCAGGCACTGAACCAGGTGTTTTGCTTACAATGACTCTGAGAGGAGGTGTTATCACTCCCCCTTTCCTGTTGAGGAAATTGAGGTTCAGAGAGCGAGTCAGCTACAGAGCTAGATATGAACCCAAGAACAGGGTTGTCAGGAGTGCCGGGCGTATTCTTTCTATTACACCCAAATAACCAGCTCCCTTTCGTGTAGCCAAGAGCAGTGGCTACGCTGAGTAGACTCTTGGACACTTAGGAGGGAGGAGGATCCAGAGTTGGTGGGTCTGAGTGTAGGCTGTTCCTAGGATGTAGAAGTCGTGTCCCCACTAGCAGTGGCGAGGATGGCTTGATCAGATGCAGCCATTCCCTCGGGCTCACATCTGCAAGGTCATTGCCAGAGGTAGCAGGGTTGATCTGTGACCAGGGATGGAGAAGCTGGCTTAATGTTTCTGACCGTCTTCTGTGATACAACGGAACGGTCCTAGACTTGGAGGTCAGTCAGAACCCCAGCGTGGGGTTTCATCAGCCTAGTACAGGGGCAACCCCGTGCTACCCTGAAATGTTCACAATCACTCTGGGCGGATGAGCCATAAACAGATTTTTAAAAACTGGTGAATTTAAGGGCACTGAGGTGGCTCAGTTGGTGAAGTGTCCAACTTCGGCTCGGGTCATGATCTCACGGTTTGTGGGTTGGAGCCCCACGTCGGGCTCTGTGCTGACAGCTCAGAGCCTGGAGCCTGCTTCGGATTCTGTGTGTCTCTCTCTCTTTCTCCACCTCCCTCATTTATACTCTGTCTCTCAAAAATGAATAAACGTTAAAAAATTTTTTTAATAAAAAGTGGTGAATTTGATAAAACTGTACACATTTGATTTGAATTACTTCTGAGCAAGTTATTCATGAAGGAAGGGAAAGATTGATCATAAAACCTATTATTTCAGGCGATATTTGCAGTTCTAGTGATGGCGAAGAATGGCCTGTTTTGACTTGGGATAATAGCTGAGAAGATGCATGGATGCATGAGTGGGTAGGCGGGGCTTTATTTTTGTCGCATTGCCAGTGTTGATTTATCGACTTGGAAGGGTCTAATCAGGCTCTTGGATATTCCGAAATAGAAATTTTTCAGCTAGTGGGAGTACCACAGAGGTTGCTCTGACCGCGCTAGAGGGAGTTGCACGATAAGAAGATTAAAAGCCCCGGCGACAGCTTCTTATTTCCTTTTGACTTATGTTCACTTACCTGCCATTTCCTTCCTCTCTCTCGGGTGTCCGTGGGTATTGTTTGTTTTTTTGTCCCTTTTCCCACATTTGGGAGCATAAGCTTGTATCCCTGCTGCTCTGCTTTGTTGACTTAAATCTCAGAAGCTCTGATTTGAGTTTTCCAAAGTGATGCATGTGTGCAGTATGCTTGTTGCATCATCTTGGAAGAAAGATGATAACGTTAATCACAATGTTTTGTTTACGAGTATTTGCTTTTAAGCCGGGGTATTTTATGTGCCCACTGCTGGGCTGGGTCCAGATTCCCAGCCCTTTACCTTGCAAATATGATGCCTTCAGTTTAAGACCATTCACCCTTTAGTTCAAATACCACAGAGCAGAGTGACTCATACTTTAAAAGGGACCCCGACTGGCTCCCTGAATACACCTTGCTGGTCTAGGGCTTTCTCCAGACCGGAATATCTGTGGACAGGTACCTTTGAAATCCCTTTCACAAAGGAGTTTCAAGTTTGAATTGAAAAGCTATAGGAAACCGAATATGCCCCAAACCTAGGCCACACCGTGGAGTCCTGAACAGAACAAAGGCCCTGGATTTAAGAGACCTGGTTCTGTCTAAGCTCTGTCCCTGACTGACTGGCTCTGACACTTGGACAGGGCTCTCGACCCTGTCTGGACCGGCGTTGTGCCTGTGTGTATGAGGGTGTCCACTGAGACAGAAAGCCCCTTCTACTGCCGACAGCAGATCTCGGCACTGGATTAATTACCTGTGACAGATGCCCCTCCACTGCCTTTTATTCATTCTTTTGGGTGCTTTTAAAAGGTATCCAACACCCCCCTGCCCCCCATTTTGGGGCTTATTTTCATTTTGAAGGACTTTCAATACGTCTTCCCTCAAATCATGTCACCTTAGATAACTTTTCAGTGAAATCTGCCGTTCTTTTCTCTGAAAGATATTGAGGTGCAAATAACAATACAATCTTAACTACATGGAATTGGAGATCTCCCATAGAGACCTATGCTGACTTTTGTAGTTGAGATATTGAAAAACCCAGCCAACAATAAAAAAAGTTGGAAAATACATGTTTTATGCATTTAAAAAATATCTCATGAGACGTTTGGATTCTACCAGCCTTAAAAAGGGAGGAAGGCTGGTAGGAGTTACAAATACTAAGAGTTAGGCCTTTTGAGCCTGTGATATTGAGAAATAATATCGACCCTTGTTCTCTTATCTTTGAAAGTTACATAATTCAGGGATTACGGTGTTACTCCTTACCCAGGTTACGGAGTTGAAGAAACTTGTTTTCCTTGATGTAGAGTTAGGGTTTCCTGCAGGAGACAATAGATGGCTTCTACCTTCATTTCTGATTGTAATACTGGAAACTCCCCTTCAAGGCGGTAGACCCATTTCTCTCTGCTCTGTCTTCCCAGAATCCTTGCAGATAAGTAGAGGGCTGACTTTGCCTCACCGAGAGAGAAACAGGCAGAGGGCAGTGGAAACACTGCTGGAAAGGAAGACATGCCCTCCTCCCTTTTTGTTCACTTCCAGCCTGGCCCCTCTCCCCCTCCGCATGGCTTAGCGTTTGTTCTTAAGCCTCTTATCCTGTTCTTCACCATTATTGTATCGTAACTGTAGTTTGTATGCTCCGTGTTTATTCTCTCCGAATAAATCTCAACCTCTTTCCATGCAGAAGCCACTCTGTGGGTTTTTTGGTTTGGTTTTTGTTCCTTGGTACCTTTCTCTGCCTCGCGCAGGGTTGGGCACAGAGACCGAATTATTAACCTAGAAATGGGAGTAATCGCAGGTTGAGACATTTTGTGTCTTAGCAGATCTGCGTGTCTGCGAAGTACTTAGGGAATCGCGGTCCTCCAGTACCGGGGCCACATTCCCTACCCCACCGGTTAATGGTTTTGAAGCAAGGAAGCTCGGCGGGGTCTCGTGTTGTACCTGGCCTTCAAGGAGTCTGTGTGAGCTCGGACATTTACTTTTATTTTGCTTCACCTCTCTGACCCTCTGTTTCCTTATGTATCAGATTAAAGTATTGGACATTGCCTAGGTCCTCTCTGGCTTCATGGGCCTGTGACCTGAGGCCTTCCTGGCCGCGAAAGCCCTTTCCCCTGACTGCTATCCAGCAGACTGCCCTGAGGCCCACCTGCTGTAGCCTTTAGCACCAAACAAGAGGAGACTGGATTGATAAGAATGGAAGAAGGAGGGAGATGTCATGTTGTTGTTGTTTTCCCCTGAAAATCATAGAACTATCTATAAAAACACCTTCCCGATTATTATGGCATGAATAAGAGGGCCCTTGTGTCTGTCCTTCAGGCTATCAATCCGTATAATGGAGATAATACTACTTACAAAATAGAAGATAAAAGTCCCATTGGTTTGCTTTTTGAGAGAAGTTCTATAGAGAGGAAGGGGTCAACGGTGATAGGAAGAGGGCAGACTTTTCAAACGCCTGCTTTGGCCTGTCCCAGCCGGTAAACTGGAAGGAAGGCCCTGAAGCTAGATGCAGGGGAGTAGATGAAAAAAGAGTGCTGTGTCGTCTGTCCTGTCGAAGGCAAATTCCTGGACCCGGGTAACTCATAGCCTCGGGTACATGTGAGCCTAGAACCGTGTCAGTAACCTGGGGGAACCGTGGGATGGGAATGTTCTGCCGGGAGCTTGCAGAAGGAGTTTTAGAAGACGAGGGAAAAGGCATATTTTATCAGTGACCAAACAGTTGTGTTGATATTGGTTGTTTTAGACTGAATCATTCAATGTATTACTTGCAAGAGCTTTACGCTTTGTTTGCTGAGGTCGGGTAAGGATTCCCGAAGAGTAAGTCATTCCTGAGTCACCTCACTGTTTTGATGAGATTGCCGGTCTGATAGAGGAGGGCAATGCTGCTTTATTCAACATTCGAATTACTTACTTAAATGAACACAGACTAGATCGCTGCTTATCAGGTCTGTATATGACATAAACGTAAGTGGTGATAGAATCAGAATTGAAAATAGTCTTTAAGCATGGGAGTAATGCGAACTCAGGCTAGTGGCCGTTACTTTATGTGGCTGGGGAAGAAGGGGATAAAATTGAGAAAGTGTATAGTAGGAGCTTCCGTTTGATTTGTGATATATTCTTAAGGTAGGTTCCGGGCAGCTGGTTGATTGTCGTATTATTCCGTATCCTTTTTGATATCTGAGATGTCTGACATCGTCCATGATTTAAAAATACGATTTAAAAGAGCTTTGGAAGACGGAATCGATGGACCGAGATGATCAAGATGACATTCAGTAGAGATAGGTGTCATACTCTGATTTTCTAAAGAAGAGCCAATATTGTGTACATACAGGTTGAGAGCCGTCTGAGAGCCGTCTGGCCCCCGAGTAGTTTTTATGAAGACATCTTGGGGAGTGGGATTTCCTGGTGAGCCCTGAGGAGGCAGTGTGACACAGGGAAAACTGTAGTCCCCCTGAATTCTTCTGGTCAGATTAAACCTGCGACCTTGTGCTTATTCTGTTGTTCTGCTGTAGGCTTCCCATTTTCGGAGGGTCACTGAGAAACTCATATTTATCCAGAGGAGGTGACCAAGATGAGGAGGAAGCTCAACATCTGGAAATAGTTAGACTGGAGAAGACTTAGAGGCAACATGGTAATGGTCTTTACATACTTGAGAGGCTGCCACATGGCAGCAGGCGCACCGTTTCTTGCTCACGCTCCCAATGGGAAAGTCAGAGATAGATTTCAGATTTTCATATAAAGGAGGATTTTGTGAAAGTTAGCATTTCTCCATCAAGAGAATGAACCGATTTCCATAATGCCGAGCTGCTGGTCACTGAAAGTATTCAAGAAAACGGATCACTCGTCGGGCTTTCTGTGGTACATCTGAGATGACCAGCAGGGCAGGCGTCTCTTTGAGATGTTTTATTTCAGAACAGCTGAACAACTCAGGGGTAGATTCTAAGTGAGCAGCGAAGGAAATGATAAGCCTGCCTCTGACCCTGTAACGTGTATTTGGACATTTTTATTTATGGGTTCTGTCTCCCAAAGAAAAGAAGTTGGGGTGCCTTTCTGGGCATGGCCCCCAGGGTCACCGTGGTCTGCTCCTTCACGGTGCCCTCCAGCAGCTAATTCACTTAAATTTAGCTTCTAAGTAACGACTATAACTTTGTTCTGGATAGTTCTGAAAACATTTTTTTGGCCTATGGGATGTTATGTCTGAAAAGCATTCCTTATTAATTTAATTATCTTTTTTGTGGTTGCTATATTTTTCTCCATTCCAGATGTTGGCTTAAACCACATTTGTTTTCTGACAAGTACAAGGAACATCTGAGTCTTTGAGAAAAGTCAGAGATGCTTTTCTGAAAAGCGATTCAAATAGATAACTCTTTGTTGCCCAAACTTCCTGAAGGATCTTCTTTGAACAGAGATGCCTATAGGGAGAACACGAGCGTCCCCAAGCCTAGCCCATTACAAGAAGAGACGACTGAGAATAGGTCTTGGCTGGTGCCGTTAGTGGAGAGCCTGTCCCCACCTGGCCAGCCCGGAGGCCCAGCAGAACTCCCCCCTCCCGTGGTTACTGTGAAACTCCACGAGCCTTCGAGATTGGGATTACGGGTCAGGAGTGTCCCTACGCCACCCTGGTCTGCCCGCAGCGGTGGGAGGAGAGGAAGGGAACTGCCATCCCGTCAGTGTGTAGAGCCTCTGACCTCTGGTTTTACCAGTGTGACTCCGATGCCAGGTCCGGCTTTGGTACAGACATTCAGGCTCCGCCCTGCGGGGGGAGGGGGGGGAGTTCCAGCTTTTCCATTTTCTCCTCTGCCTCTAAGGCAAGCCTGTGCCCACTTCTTCCTTTCATCCAGATGTGTTAACGACCCTAGTCTTTACCTTCCTTGGGACCG
Organism: Paguma larvata; assembly: GCA_030068075.1. Lineage (NCBI taxonomy): Eukaryota > Metazoa > Chordata > Mammalia > Carnivora > Viverridae > Paguma > Paguma larvata. The sequence continues at coordinate 74,650,355 of CM057836.1, forward strand.
TTTGTTGTGTTACAGAGACATAAAGCAGTGACCAATGGTTTTGGAGTTTTAGGCCTTACATGGAGGAGGACCCAGAAGCAGGGGCTGGAGGCTGTTTCCTAATGCTGGTGAATTCACAGTTGGCGCAGCCCCCCACTCCATCCCCTTTTATGGTGGCCCCGCCTACCCAGTGCTTCATGTGGAGTGCCGTGCTCTGGGCCTTCTGAATTTCTGAACCCTCCCCAGTGGTGGCTGAGCTTCAGCATGTGGAATCAAATCATGTCTCCTGCATTGTGTGACTGTTTTGCGAAGAGTACTGGCATAAAAGGATACCTTGTCATCTGTCACTGGTTTTTATCTCTTAGTTCCTAGAGAGGGCCCTGGCCAACTTCGTCTCTGGTGTCAGATCTCTTTAAGACCATTTTCTAAATATGTTTTTGAGCAAAAGAAATGAGGAATTCACCTCCTATGGAATGCATTGACAAAGCAAGCTAAAAAAACAAAACTTGTAGAGACCAGCTTTTCTTCAGTGTTATCTGTTACTTCAACAGGCCAGTTCAGGTCATGTTAGAACAAGTGATTTGATCTGCAAACAGCTTCATTCTTAGGTGAAATATTTGATAATGATGATAACCATGGCCTATTGCTGCCATTCACTCTAGAAGTTAGAATCCAATCAGTTAATAGATTCACAAAGTAGTTGTTAAATATTCATTGCATACCTAGCTAGCCTTAGGTCTTGGGTAAGATGCAAAGTAAAGGAAGAAGGCATTCATCCTTGAAGAACTTACGGCCTGGCTAGTGAGATAAAACCCTCCCTTCTGCACCTAACATAGTGAATTTTAACCACTAAATTATGTGACAGATACACTAAGGGCCGAGGGCCAGTAAACAAGGGAAAGAACGCCCGTGTTCTTACAGAAGTTCAGGAGGCTCTCCCAAGTGGCGAGGCAGGAGAAGAAGGGAACTCGGTCTTCTTTCTCGAGGACTTTTAGAAATCTCCCGTGGTGATTAGCAGCTCACGCAAAACGAGAGAAAAGTCATGCTGTCTACCATGTAGACTGTTGGATCTAACAAGAGAAAGATTGTGATAGAGAGTTTTACGATTCATAACTTGGAAGTCACCGTAAGGAGCTTTGCTTTCACTTGAATCAAGGGTGACCCAGGAAGTACAGAAAATGAGTGGTTTGCTGTTTAACAAGAGGCCCCAATGGTGGAGAATCTTCACTAATTTTAATAAAGGACAGTATTTGCTCCGAGTTCTACACTTAAGACATATGGAAATGATAGGTAGTGGTAGGAAAACTCTTACAAATATAGTAACATTTAAATTTCAAAATATTTTATTAATGCCTTTCCCTAAGGAGCTTTTATTTCCTAAGTCCTAATTATTTTCTCAAGACTTGTAGCCGAGGTGCTCAGCAGGCATCGTTAATGCGGAATTGAAGGATTGGACAGTAGCAAGCCCCAAATGCCGACTGATACGCGGGCATCTTATCCTACATGGTAGGGAGTGTTTTCAGATCAAAAATGTAGGTCTTTCTCTTTAGACAGCAAATACAAATTAGGGAATCGAGTAGGAAGGCAAAGATGAGTTATAGTAGGCTTAAAATGAGGACAAGGAGAAGTAATGACCCAGTGTGTTTGGGATATCTTTCCCTGACTGGCACAGTTGTTCTCCTCCCTCTCCTCTGGGCCTTGACCCTTCACGGTCTATTTATAATCTTCTAGTTAAAACAAGCTGCATTAGTCACGTCAACTGCCCAAGATCCGTTCACCCCTGTATCCTTCTTCTTTTTCCTTCGTATCTTATTTTCTTCACTTGCTTGGAGCCTTGAGACTCTTGACTGCTCGTCTCGCCTTCCTTCCACACCAGTTACAGATTTATTCACCATTTATTCTTGCAAGTGCTCTTGTCTTCAGTTCATCTGCCCAGTGAATGTATTTGCCGAGGGCCTACTTTGTGTCGTGGCCTATAAACCCAATGCCCCTATTTTTGTCACCTCCCATTTACATCAGAAAATAGGGGCCATCGGGCCTAGACTCTCCATGGAAGCGCCCACCCTACCTTCCCCCATAGTTCTCGCCCGTATTTTATAGCCAGATGCTTGGAAAAGGTTCTCTGTGTTCACGGGCTCCGTTTCCCACCACCCCCCTAGTCATTCCTTCAACTACCAGAGCCTGGATGCCTCTTCCACCGCTTCACTGCAGCTGCGCCTGCAAGGCTGCCATAGGAGCGACCTAGTTCTAGAAGCCTCTGGATGCTTTTCAGTGCTCTTCTTCCTTTCCGTTTCTCTGGAATTTGACCCTGTTGCACATTCCCTTCTCCGTGACACTCTTTCCTCTGTGGCCTTCTTTGGCCTTCTTTCTCCTCTGGCAGGACCCCTTCCTCCTGCTGCCTCCCAGATACTGGTGTGTCTCTTTGCCCCGCCCTCTACTCTCTTCATTTTCACTTTGCATGCAGTGTCCGGGGTTGCTCCTCACATCCAGTGAGCGATGTCTTAGATCTCGAATTTACACAGAATCATAGATTCAGCATCCTACTGGCCAACTCCTTCTGCATGTCCCATAGACACCTAAAAGTCGGCAATTTCAGAACAAGCCTCCGGGTAATTCCTCTGCACCCTGAGGCTTGAAACAGTCATCTCTTGGGGCCTAGCACAACGTCTGACGTCTTATTCCTTCTGGACAGCTGTAGTCAGGGGACCTCTTGAAAGGAGACACGTTCAAATCAGGACTCACGGTATCACAGGGATCCCCCCCGATGTCATTGACTGTGTTTGTGTGTACTCAGTAACAAAGGAACATTGGTTTAAAAAGTCACTGGTTTTGATATCCCTCCGGTAAGTTTGCCTCTTTTCTCTTACTGATGATCATCAGTTTGAGGTAGCAAGGTAGCAGGTGTTGGTACCTTTCTTCGGAGATGTGAAAGCCAAGTCCCCAAAAGAGTAAGCGTCATGTCCACAGTGAAAACATCGGTCTCTAAGGACTGACTCATTGATTCGTTTACTCAATAGATATTTACTACAAACATCTATTGTGTGTCGGGCACAATAGAAATACATTGGAGCGTCAGACAGATAAGATTTGGGTCTAAGGGACCATCCTCTCCGGTATGCTCCTTACTTACTTTGCACTTACTTTGCTTTCTTGAGTTCTCCCTCCACCCACCTTCGCCATCGCTTTGGCAGTGGTCTCATTTCCCAATCTGAAATCAGTAGAAAAGGAAGAAAGGCTCACAGTTAAGCCCAAGTGGTTGTGACAGGTTGCTAAATAAAACTGGCTCAACTGAAGTTCTGAGATTCTTGAGAAATACTGAGAGTTTCTTACAAAAGAAATTTTCCTCAGGATAGGAAATCATGGGTCATTGCACAGTTGTGACTGTCTTAGCAAAGAGAAAATGTGTCTTGAGGCCCAAGAAGCGTAAAGTCTTAAGGAGATTATTGTGGGTTTCTCTTTATTTATAACTTTTAAACTGTTAGAGAATATATTTTTCATCTGTCTTTACCATTTTAAGTTTCCACGGTCGAAACTTCACATAACTTTGAAAACCTTCCGAGTTGTCGAAAGGAAAAGAAAAAAAATCACAGCTACAAATATTTATATAGGACTTTGATGTTTACAGAGTGCCTTCACACACAGTAGCTTACTCGACCGTCCTCTTTTGATTCTCTCAGAAAGAAAACAGAGTCACAGCGCTATCAGTCAGTACATGTTGAAATTGTGAAAAATCGTCAGCATTTTCTTGTGGGGTGATCCTACACTTCATGAGGAAAAGTGGCAAAAGTCTGAATCAGTAAGTGTTCAAATCACTGACTGTGCTGAAGTGAAAGTTCCGTTACTCCAAACTGGGTAGAATAACTTTGGGGAGCTGCTCCGGTGGCTGGACGACTATGGCGCCCACCTCATTTCTCAGCATTTTTCCTACCTCGCTCCTTCACTGGCCAAAAATGACTAGTCAAAACCTGTTGGAAGGCGCACTTAGGAGCGAGATACACCCTCTGGGTCGTTTTTTCTTTTGTGTCAGAGAATTCCTGGCCTGGGATGTTCGTGTCCTGGCCACCGGTCCCCAAGAGATGGCCACATGTCTCCTAACTTTGAATGAAACCTCTCAGTCCCAAAGGGAAACTTCAGCTCGTCCTCAGTCTAAGTAACCACAATAATCAAAGTTAGGCAGGCCCACACGAATGAGATTTTTCTGCTTGGTCTCTGCAATGTCCAGAGCATTAACAAAAATACGCATTTGTATGAGGGGTGCTGCTGTGTCAATAAGCACCTCCTTTTTGGTTACTATAGCCCTGTAGGAAAAGCCCATCTGTTTGGGTAGAAACTATGGAAAGGTATCGAGGTAGCCAAGAAAAAGCTGAATTGATACTGAAGGTTGTGTCACACAGACAACAGTTATTTACAAATAATGTAAAAAGCAGTGGGTAGAAAATATTTTCAAACACTAAACAAGTGAGTCCTTTTTTGGGTGTGGGTTTTTTTGTTTGTTTGTTTTTGCTTAACCGTTTTATTATTGTTATTTATTTATTTATTTATTTATTTATTTTTGCCAGAAGAATCTCTTTTTTCTCTAAAGCCAGAGTTTAGGGCTCAGCCTATTTTCATCTTGGATGAAATGAAAAGTGAAATTCATTTAATACTAATTATCACCTGCATAAGTCTAGTGAAGAGAACCTTAAGAAATGTAATGCTTGTTTTCTAGCTGAGCCTCCATGCTATATAATTAATATAATTCAGTCACTTTGTGCCCATTTCCCCCCCCCCCCTACATGATTTAAGAATTTAATTCAGAGCCAGAATGAAAACTGGACTTAAGGGAAACTTGAAAAGACAGGAGAGGGATTTGCATTCTGCTGCATGGTTGGACACATCCCGAAAGTACCAGCATTAGAACGCCGTGTCCTGATGGAAGTCCCTGTTGAAAACCGGCCAGCAGAGAGGCTTCCTTGCGCCGTCCCCTTGTCTGCACTACCATGAACCGTCTGTCATGAGGGCCCCGAGTAGAACCAAGGGGCCTCCACAGGATTGCTACACAGCCTGACAGAAGCCGTGCTCTGCTGTATAAGCCCCGGGCTATGTGGGTTCTGGAACTGGCCAGCCACCTTGGCTCAGCCCTGGATAAATATTCCCCAGGTTCTAAGTAGGATGGGGAATTCAAAGCCCTGTTTTCCCCAAGTCCTTCCACAGCCAGTCGGTGACATGTTGTTCTGAGGTCAGAGTGGAATGGCCGTGTGTGGAGGAGAATAAGGGAATGCTTTCTACTACTAATTAATTCGACCTCCCTCACGGTCCTTTTTCCCGTTAGGAATGAAGCCACTCACAGGGCCAGTTGCTAACCCCACCGTAGCCATTCACCCGAACCAGCTTTACCCCTAAGGTAGTTGAAAACTATCTGAAATGATTTGAGAAGACTTAAGTGGTGCCTTCTACCCACCGAGTTTTCTCAGATGCCTCGTCCATTTTGAGCTGAACTTGGGAAGTTTCCCAGGTAGACTTTTCATTACTTAAGAATATGGTATCGATTCCTTCTGAAATGGAAATCCCACTGTGAGACATGGCACTCTTAAGTTATTATTAGTCAGCTATACCACCATATGGGTTAGTTTACGTTTCTTGGGTTTGGACGGGAAGAGAAATAGAAGACATGGGTTGGGTGAAGTGTTTGGGGAAGGGATAAGGTCAGTGGTGGGGAGAGGATGCAGAACTTGGAACTAAGGCAGAAAGCAAGTTGCCACCTTCACACGTGTGGTATGGGGGAGGACTGCAGTGACTTCTTCCCCACGGGAATTTGCTCTCATGCCTTCAGTGAAAGGGCACTTCCTAGTTTCTATTCACCTCTTCCTTCTGGCAGGGAAAGACTCGAAGGTTTTTCTTTTACAGCTCTGACTCTTCCTTACGCCTTCTAGTTGTGGTTCCATTTCCTTTCTGAGATGAAAGCTTGTCTCTGTCCCCTCCCAGAATAGTTCCAGGCAGCAGAACGCAGTGAATCCTTCCAGATAAAAGACCCTGTTGATAAAATGCCAGATCGTTATCAGAGAAGTGAAGTGAGGGGAGTCGAGTCCCCATCATCAATTACCTAGTTACAGCTCTGTTTATATCCTGTTCATTTGGGAGCATGTTTTCCTTGGATAGTTTCTTGTCTGTGTTCTGAACTGCAGTCTGATGTTGGTAAAAATCTCAAAGGTCAGAATAGCGGGTTCCTTATTTTCCAAAAGGTTTAATGGCAAGGAAGAGGATATCAGAGTTTCTATCTTGCGTCTGGAAAAAAAAATGGACAAATGTTTGGGTTTGGTGGTTCATTCCTCACCTCAAGCATGCAAACCCTAGTGTGTCGAGTGAACTCTAACTTTGAATACTTAGCTGAGAAGTTACCTGGAAATAGAATGACATTTATTATCTGTGAAGCCCTGAGTATCAACCAGTGAATGAGTATTTAGACATTGAGGCCAGAGCCTAAAATTCTCTGAAACTGCTCGGAAAATGTACCCAATGCCACTGAACTCTTCACTTAAAAGTGTGACAGTTTTGTTATCTGTATTTTACCATAATAAAAATAGATGACAAATGAATAAATAATCCAGCTCCAGTACTTTGGTCATGGTTGGAAATACCACAGACTTGGGCTGCACAGTCTGCTTTACTTTGAATGGAATTATTGTTGGATGTAAGGCATTATTCACCCTTTTAAAAGCCGTGAGACCGTGAGCACAGAGAACCACAGAGAACCTGCACAAGGTGAAGAAACTGTTTCGCCGCCATTGTGTGGACATACTGGGAAATCTGGGGATTTCAGGAGCCATCTTGAAAGTGATTGCTTCCAAACCACGATAGCCACTTTCCTTCTACAAATGTAGCAAAAGAGGGGAGTAAGGTCTCCTGATGGCTAGAATAGTAGCATCTGTTGCTCCGATTCTCAAAGGATGACACTGGAATGCTCCACGACCACAAGTGGTGTTAGGTAAGTGAACCTCGGCTGTGGCATCTGGCAGCCTTTAAGTGGTCAGGCACATGTTTCTCCACCAAGCGAAGCTCACATCTGCCCTGTGCTTTCCTGTTAGGTTGCGTCCTCAGTCCAACCCACTTTTGCTATAAGGCTCTTGACCTGCGACTCGGCCAGCTCTTTTCAGCTTCACTGGTGATGGGGTTCCTTTTGAGGACTACACTGGTGCCTTTTTTTTTTTTCTTTTTTCCTGCTAAGCCAAGAAACTTCTCGAGCCCTACAAACATGTTCTCTGGTGACATAGCTGCAGTGTGAACTTCGGGGTAGAAAAAAAGAAAGAAATCTGAATATAGCCCTATTTCCAATCTGAAACTTTTTCTCTTGTTAACCCCAGAAGCCCCGAAAGCAGAACCCCGACTAAAAGAAGCTTTTTCCCCGGCTATGGGCATGCTTATGCACTTACTCCTACTGTCGTCCGAAGGAAGTCGTGAGACATTCACCACGGTTCCAGCAATGCTTCTCTCAAATTTAGTGTTTTCCTTAGAAAAGGCAAGGAAATATAGGAGCCTTGGAAGAAGTTAAAGGAAATTTAAAATATATAAGCTCACTTTTGAGTGAAGCCAGTAAAAATAAGCCCTGACCTTTTCTTATAGGTTAAAAAAAAAAAAATGGAATTAAAAAAAAAAATGTTTTCTTTTAGGAAATAAAGGTTTTGCCAGAAATAGCATAGGTGGTTAAGGCAGTCTGGTGTGAAAGAGGCATCTTAAAAAATCTTCTCTTTAAAAAAACAGATTTCTTTACTTTGTTCTTGACTAATGGTTTTGTCAGAGTAATCACTGGAACAATAAGTGAAACGCTTTGAAGTATATAGGGGAGTAGAGAACTTTTCTGTGCCTTGTACGAAGTGGTGATACACGTTATAAACTAAATGATGGCAAATTCCGCCGATTTACCCAGCGTCCAAATACTAGCAAATGTCACCAAAGCCATAGAAATCTACTGATGAAATCATGAAGATGAATGGAAGGGATCCAGACTGTTTAATTTCCTTTGAAATGTTGCATTTATTAGAGCTTAGCGCCCAAAAGTTAAACAGTATTGAATGTCACACATAGCACTTTATTTTTAATCTTAGGTTAAAGGCTATATCCTCGGCATGATTGAAGAATGACTCATATAATTTGCACTGACCCTTTTTTTTCTGGATGGGCCAGGAGGGGAGCTAGGGAGTACGATGATGCTGAATTGAGGCTAAATTTATTAATCGAACTCAAATGGAAATAAATAAATGTCGCTTACTAATTCTCTTGTTTCTTTTTACGTTCATGTATACACCTTCTGTGAAGATTCCCTTGAATGCTACTTTTGCTTAAAAATGCAATATAAAATTTCTCTGGGCCACTAAAATCAGCAATGGGAATTCGTGATTTTTTCCCCCCAGTTAAATGTATCAAGCTGTGTCACAGCCCAAACCTTCAGTCACGTGTACTTGTTGGAGGATGTGGCCAGAATTCTTTATTGACATGTTCCCCATCTTAAAATACAATCACCATGAAATTAATGTATTAAGCCTTAGTCACAATCCAGGGGAGGACTTAAAGGTAATGTGATCCTCCTTATAATTAGTAACCTAATTAAATGCTGGGGAGCTTCAGTCGGATTGCAGTGTACCTTGCTTCTGAACAAAGATAATACCACCACTGAAATTGTATACTTGTAACACTAGTATATTTTTAATTACTGGTAGGGTGTGTGTGTGTGTGTGTGTGTGTGTGTGATCAGTTTTGTTTCATCTTTAAACTTTGCACAGCGGTCTCCATTGTGTATTCATTTGGACTATATTAAGTAACAGTGTACTAACTTGGCTTCTGTTTTCTCAGAATTTGGCACGATTCAAACTGGGATGAGTTGAAATTTGCCTTTTCACTATGGAATATGCAACTTATTAAAATAAGCAAAAAAACAAGATATTAGGAAGCTGGATTAATCTACTCAAGATGGGGGAGAAGTCTGTTTAACCTTAATAACCACATGGAAAATCCTACTGCTAAATGCAGATGTGTTTATTAAAGCTGGCTCAAACAAATGGTTTGAGTTGTCAAGTGTACGTAAGTGTAATGAAAATGAATTTCTTTTAACATGTGTTACGGCTGTTCAATCCTAGGGTGGTACAAATGTCTTATAGCTATGGTACCCTGGTTGTTGCAGCTAGCGTGGGCAGTAGAGACAGACAGACTTGACTCAGTCCCAGCTTGTTCACCCCCTGCCCCCCCCTTTTTAGCTTGGGCAAAGTCACTTAATCTCACTGATGTCCTAGAATAGCATGTGGAAGGTTTGGAGCATTGTCCTAGAAAAAAATAGCTTTTGTTTTTTTATTCTTACATGATTAATCATTACGATTTCGGTGTTCGTTGATTTATTTAAGGGAACACAAGGAAAAGTTAATTCTGGTCATAAACGTTCAGAGGAAATAGCTGGGCCTGTTTGATCTAAGGAAGGAAAGACTTGGGATGATGTGCGGATGGGATTGCAGGCAAAGAAGGGAAAACCAGACAGGATGTATATCGCTTGGTAACTTTTCTAAAGTACGTGAAAGGTTATTCTTTAAAACCATTATGGAGGTATAAGTGGTTATAAAATAGGGTGCACATGTTTAAAGTATACTATTTGATACGTTTATATGCCCATAAAACCATCACGCCCGTCAAGATAGGGAACACATCCATCACCCACAAGTTTCCTGTGCCTCTTTGTAATCTTCTCCCGCCTCCCGGCTCCCATCGCCTGGCAACAGCTGTTGATTAATTTGCATTCCTAATTTCCATGAACATAAATGGAATCCTATATTATGCGTTCTATTTTGTCTGCCTTTGTCTCTCAGCGTGTTAACAGCATATTGTTAACCCTGAAAGCCCCGAACTTAGAACCCTGACTAAATGATGAGAGTCATCCATGTTAGTATGGTGACCTGTTTCCTGTTGTCACTGAATAGTATTCCGTCATGCAGATGTATCACAATTTGTTTTATAATGCCACCTATTGCTGGACATTTGTGCTGTGTATAGTGTTGACTATTACAGATACAGGTGCTAGGAATATCCAGGTACAAGTCTTTGTATTGACGCATGTTTTCATTTCTCTAGCATAAACACCTAGGAGTGGAGTGGGTGGGTTGTATGGATGGCGTATGTTTAACTTTTTATGACAGATGTTTTCCAAAGTGGTTGTACCATTTTACATTTCCACCAGCGAAGGACGAGAGTCCCAGTTGTTCCATATCCTAGCCAGCTCTTGGTACGCTCAGTCTTTAATCTTAGTCTTTCTAGTGAGTGTCCAGTAGTATCTCTGTGGTTTTTATTTGAACTTCCCTAATGACTAAGGATATTGAGCATCTTTCCATGTGTTTATTTGCCATCCATGTGTCTAATCTGTTGACGCGTCAGTTTCAGAGTTTGACCCATTTTTTTTTAAGTTGGCTGTTTGTTTTCTCATTATTCGGAATATGTTCTAGACACAAGTCAAAAAGTATGCTTTTAGACATAGATTCATCTGTTTCCCTGGCATGTAGAACCAGCAAAATGAAATTTCGTTGCAGCAGGAAAGAGTATAATTATACTTCAGTAATTTTTAACTGGGACACTAACGTGGGCATTGGGGCAACCGAAGGAGATGTAAAACTTCCCCCGAAGGTATTTAAAAATAGGGCTGGCAGTGGTCCACTTGGATGCTGTAGGTTTGCTGATGTATGACTCAACTTACCTAATTGCAGTCTTGATTTGAGGAAAGAATCTTCCCTGGGGTGGGTCTGTTGCTAACACTCAATATTCCTTGCTCTTTTGTGCTCTTTTTTTCAGGCCAAAAATCTGTAATGTCTTGGAATTTTTCAAAACTTCCCATGTACTTTATGGGTTTTGTTTTGTTTTTTAATTCATTCTTTCTGATTTTAGCTTGAAGTGTTGCTGTGAAACATAGGAGACTCATTCAGGGGCATTAATTGGTTTTAGCAAAAACAAATTGCAATTTCTGGAGAGTAATCAGATTCAAAGAAATGCTCAAATTTCTCTCATCCAGCAGTAGCACAAATCATTGTTTTAGCTGATAGTATTGGGAAGATTCATTTAAGTCTTTGTAGAGGCAAAAGAATTAACTAGATTCTAGGGGAGAGGTTCTACATGATTAAAGGAGTTGGGGGGTTTTAGCCAGCGGAAGGGAAGAGCAAGGGGTGATTTAATGACAGGATTCCAATACAGTTAATGAAGGGTTTTCCTGTGTGTCGAAAACACTGGCCATTTGTTCTCCAACTCCAGAGAGGCCCAAACTAGAGAAAAATGGCTCCCAGTATAGAAAGATTGAGTGTGGGTAGTGTTAGACTTAAAACTTTTATTATTGGCACCTATATTATTAGGAGATTAAGCAATGGAATAAGCCAGGAGAGGTCATAAAGATATTTTAAAATACAAAAGGTAGCTCTCTGTCCGGGATGTCTCAGTGTCCATTGAATTATAGGATTCGGTTACCGAAGGGCATCTTAGAGACCACGTATTCTAATCTCCTTCTACAGATGAGGATGCGAGAAGATGTTATGCAACTCGCCTGTGGCCACGTTGCTAGACACTCATATTTTAACCTGAGAATGTTTTCAAAGTAGCTTCACTTAAGAGACACCAAGACCATGTGAGAGCTTTTACTTCCCGGCAGGTTTCCCTCCGCCAAAATAGTCCCTCCAAGCTGATGACTCTGTGTGTGATTGTTTCCCAAGCCAGTGAGGAGCCCAGGTACTGACCTGTATGTGTCTCTTCTTGTCATTAAAAACGCTAAGGATTTTTATTCTCGGATATTTTGAACTTGTCTCTAAAGAAATGCTGTACGTGAAACGACTATAGATGATTTGACCTGAGGTGACCAGTATTGATCGAGGACACTGCCACAACCTTTGGGGAGCCCGTCCCATTCCGATATGGGGTTCTTCCTAAACTTCTGGCTGCTGGCTGTGCTAGAAAACCTGTAATTCGGTGGACGACTTTGGGTCAGTTATTATGTCCTGGTGATTAATTTGCCTTCCTTAGAGATACTATATTAAAAAGCTTTAGGTTTTGTTTTGCAAACCACTAGTTAGAACCATAGGAAGCATTTTTAGGCCACTAATTCATTATATATAGGGTCTGCAAATGGGAGTTCTACACATTGGAATGAAGTGGGATAAATTGCTTTGCGAAGGATTGTACATCCATTACCATAACTGAAAGAAATTGGCAGACTGCAGTTTATTTGATTGTGGTTACGTTTTATTTGGTAACTCATCATTCCGTACAAGTTCCCACTAGACCATCTAGAACAAAAACCTACGTCTGTTTATATAGTATTATGTCCTTATTTCAAAGGATTTGTATGAGTACTAAAAACTGTGATAAAATATTCAGAAGTGCTTAGCACGTTGCCTGCCATCTAGCAGACACCCAGTAAATGACCCTACCTTCCCTTCTTTCTTTCCTTTCTTGGGTTTTAGTCATGGGTATTGGAATCTTTCAGAAATCTCACGAATTCTCGTCAGAAGGGGAAGTGGATAAAATTGTTCACGTGTAACAGTGTTTACTTACAAATTACCGTCAGTGGGTGTCGAGCACTGACTTTACTCACAGGATGTTTAGATTTTAGGAGATTTTAATATCTTTTCAGATGCAGTCAACTGCAAAGTCAGGTTCAAGAAAGATTTACTCAGCACCTGCGCTTTGCTCAGCCTGTCTTGGGCTAGACTTAGGACCCGTTGAACGCCAAAATGGGAAATTCGTATTTAACGTGGCAATAGAGAGCTATCATAGGTTCTGAAACATTTGAAAGCTCAAAACAAACACAACTTTTTCCACCAGACCAAAAACATTCCTTTCCAAACCCTCCCCCTAAATATATACATTAGGTTAAAAAGAAGGCAAATTCTCTCTGTACCTTTGTGTGGTCTGTTGAATTGACCACCCAGTCCCGTGTTTGTGAACCGCAAACCACTCACGGCAAATATGCAGTCAAGTGTATTGGAGGGCATTTCAGCTGTATGAAACTGCTTCAAGAACTTGGCTTTTGAGCAGGGACCATCGTCCCGGGGAGACCCCAGGTGTTCAGGACTGTTTTCTCTGAGCCACTCACTCCCTGCGGGAAAAGAAGCTGTGCCGGGGTCAGGTGTCACGTTCGTCCCCTCTAGAGAGTCAGCGGCTGCCTGGGTGTGCTCGTCTCAGTCTTTCGTGGAGCCAGAGTAGAAACAACATGAGGGCTTTTGCTATTTAAGGAATGTGCGGCTCTTCTCACTTACTCTGCACAAGCCGCCGCCCTCAGCTCCTGCCCCGCACACCGCTTCTCCCAGCCTGGGAGCCCCGAGGGTGGCTTCAGAACGCTTTTCCAGCCGTCCATGCAGAGACCAGCAGACCAGTACGCGGCTTATGGATTCAGGGCCAGAGAGAAGATCCGCGCGTGGACTAGGAGGGGAGAGTATGCCCAAATTTCAAATTTTTCATTGTTTTGGAGAGTTTTATACTGTGGCTATTGGATATCTGCCTTTTTTCCCCACTTTGTAATACTCCACTTTATTTTAGGTAAAGACCAAAATTAATGATTCCCTTTTAATTTCTAGGGCTTCCAGAATGTTTGTGTAGGTCCGTCGCTGTAAAGCCCCTCTCGTGTTTTTCCCAGAGTCCAGAAAGAACCCTCGTTTGAGGACTCCACATGTCAGTGTTCCAGAGGAAAAAGCCCCTTCTTTCCAGCTGTCTAGACCATTTGATTGGAATCCGAAAAATTCCATTTCAAATTGTATTTGTTGTTACCGAGGCAAAACGTAATGAAAGAATGAAATGAAATTTCGGATGAAACGTAATTTTCCTGCTTCATCTCTGTATTTTGATATCAGCAAGTAACCAGGGGTTAACATTCAGAAATCATGCATCCTTTTATGTATTTAAGACACATTCGTGACTTTAAGTAATTAAAGAACATTATTCAAAGAGCTTTTTGAAGTAAGTACCACCCTAGATACCTTCCTCCATCCCCGTCGGAAACTTCCCTCGCTTTAGTGCCTAACACTGAAAGGAATGGTATGAACGCAGGTGGCCACTGGGCTGGCACCTGTGACCCTGCATTTTCGCCACATGCCTGGCCTAGCGCTGTGCCCGGTTCTTGCAGGGGCGAGTGGAGGGGGTTTCAGAGTGATGGAGGTGGCATCCCAGCCCCTGGCAGCTGTCATTTTCACCGCTTCAGGATTAACCGCCTGTGACTAGCCAGCCTCCGGAAAGCCTGATAACTTGGAGGCCGAGAGGAGGTAACCTTAAAAGCATGTGTCTTCTACGGCCTAGCTCTGTGGTTGTGCCGTACCAGGTGGTTACGCGCTGCAGTTTCCAGATGCTCTATTGTGGCTGCTTCATGTCAGCGTTTCTTCATAAAAAACACTTTTTAAAAAAGGTTTTACCGTGTGGATTGCAGTTAATATGCAAAGAGCGATTTTGTTTTGAGCCGTCCAGTAGCTAAACATTTAAACTAAGCATTCTGCCTGCAGATACAGATATGTACTTTTTTGTCCACGAAAGCTGGAAATGTCCGATTTCTAGCTCAGCTTCTGTCTACTGCTCGTATTTCCCTCTCGCTATCCAAACCAAGGACTTTAAAAATCGAACTTCAAAAGTCCTGAACCCATTATCCTTCCAAGAAATATATTTGAATAAAGAAATCCATGAGCTGTGCAGAGGGCAAGGTTACAGCAAATGCAGCTTCTAAGCGCTCGCGGTTTGAGTTCAGGAAAAGGAACAAGTTGTTCAGGTGGCAGCAGGGCCTTGACGAACTGAAAATTGGTGTAGAAAGGACAAGTAGAGAGTCTGGCCACCCCGATGGGCATGAACTCGCCTGAAAATGTGGGAGAAGGGCTTCGGCAGTGCCACATTTATAACAAAAACGTGCTCAGTAGTCACAGGATACTCTGAAATGCCTGCTTTTTCAAATTCACTGGTACAGACTTTTTTTTTTTTTAGTGGGTTCTCTCTTTTGTGCATGCACACAAACGCACACACACACACACACGTCCGTGTTTCCCAAAGGCAGGATTTGAAATCAGGAACTCTACACAATGAAAAGGAGAAAGGACTCTTTGGTGAGGCAGCATTAGCATGGAGTAGAGTTTGGGCCCCGGACCCGAAGAATAAAGGCAGCGGGCCTCACAGGCCAGTTGCCCCAAAGAAACTCAACCTTCCATCTGTCTTTTCCAGCTCCTGTGGCGGGGAGGGGGGAGGGTAGCCTTTGTGAGCACTTGAAGCCCAGTTGGTCCAAGCCAGGCTCTGTGTCCTCAGGCAGTGGTCGAGATAGAGAACACTAGAGAGTTTGTGCTCGTGGATAAAGCTTTTAAGTTTGAAAGGTATTCCACTTATTAGCTTCAAGAATAGCTACCACTTACTGACCGCTAACTTCCAGGCATTGCGTCTTACGTGCTTCGTCTCGCGTTAGCTTCACAACGGCCCTCTGAGGTCGTTTCTCTGGCTCATTTCACAGAAGCCGAAAATCGACCCGTCCAAGGTCGCACATTAGTAAGTGGCAGGACTTGGATCTAAACTTAGAGCTGCTGGATTGCAGAACGTGTTCTCAGCTCCTGTCCCATGTGCTATACTATTCAGAACTCTGGAGACCCTCTTTCCGTTAACTACTGGGAGAAAAAAAAAAAAAGACCCTGTTTCTGCTCTCCAGATCATTTTAGTCTACCTAACATGGCGCTTGAGGCTACTCTGGGGAAGGCAGGTGAAAGGTGCCCCAGCTCTGACGGCTCTAAGTGTGCAATTGCAGGGACAGAGTATGGGAAAGGAAGTGATTGATTCTGATCAGAGGAGCTATGGTAAGATTTTGCAAAAGAAGTGAAACCTGAGCAGAGTGCAGAAGAGGGGTCCCTCAGGTGTATAAGGTGAAATGACATTCACTCCAGTGAGAACGAATTGCATCGTGCAGCGGTTCCAAGGATGAAACAATAGTTGGTTTGGCAGAACGTATGCAGTTGGCCCTTGAACAACTCGAGAGTTGGGGGCGCTGACCCACCCCACGCAGTCGAAAATCTGCCTATAACTTTTGACTCCCCCAAAACTTAACTGGTAGCCTACTGTTGACCGGAAGCCTTATATTGATAGCAGACAGTTGATCGACACGTATTTTGTATGTTATGTCTACTACAAACTGTCATCTTGCAATAATGCCCAACTTTTTCTTAACGTTTTCAGTATTTCTGAGCCATATAGTTCGTCTGTGAGTTTTTCAAATCGTCATGAATCTCCAAAATCTTTTCCCCACTGGATTTATTGAAAAGAATCTGCAGGTAAGTGGACCCGTGCAGTTCAAACCCGTGTTGTTCAAGGGTCCACTTTATAGCAAGACTCTTCTTTTAAAAGAGTGTAGCCTGAGGGCTCAGCCCTCGCCCAACCCGCAGAAATACCTCGCGAGGTAGGGTTATCTCAGCTTTTATCAGTAGAAGACCATTCCCCAACAGTGGACAGACGGCCCTGCTGCTGTATGAGAAACAGACCATCATGGCAGGGCATTCTTGAGTAAATCTAGCGAGAGACTTGGGAGTGAGTCACACGTAGCTGTTTTAAAACTCAGCCCAGCTCCTAGGATGCCAACCCCTTGCTCAGGTAGAGGCATGTGGAGAAAGTGGACGGCCATCTTTGGCAGCAGCAGAAGTTTCGGGGGCTTCCGTTCTGTGCAAGGTACTGCTTCACCTCTGCAGAGTAAGGATAGGACTGGAGCTGAGCCTGGGAATACAGAGGACCTGCAGGGAGCATTAGTTATATCAGCGAGGGAGAGCGGAAGGGGGTATTAGCTGCATCGTGAAGTCATTCTGAGACTTTTCTCAAGATTTTCTCTCTGATTCTTGTGAGATGAAGGACTCACACGAGGTCACTGGGCCTTATGAAGTCCCTTCAGATAAACCTCCCTCACATTGCCTAAAAATGTCCTCTCAGCCATTTCTGCCTGGTTGTGTGGGTTAGATGAGGAAATGCGTGCAAACACCAAGTCTGGCCCTCTGTCGATGCTCAGTCAGTGTCGGTGGTTGTCAGCATCATTTTATTGTCCTGCTCTACGTTCTACCGGTTAGAGACTGGGTGCCTTCAAAAGCCAGTCACATTTCCGTGGGTCTAGGTTGAACTTGTCCAAAGCTTCTCCAAGACTGAGGATTTTGAGGCGGCTGCATGTCACGTCTTAGACTGGATTTTGCAGATGGACAGACCCTAAGTGGAAGGCGGGATCCACCACTTGCTAGTTTAATGACCCCAAGTATGTTGGGGAACCTCTCCTCTTCTGAAACTAGGGCTGACGATGATGGCCCTGCAGTGAAGATTTAGTGCGGTCGATGAAATAGCACGTCTGAGGTACACAGCCAGTCCTGGCACCTGGTAGTCATTTAATAAGCCTCAGATCCCTTCCTTCTGTCTGGATGCACTGAGGGACAGTTTGGGTTCACGTCGGGAAAGACACAGACCCAACCCAAATGCTCTTCCTGCCTGCCCCGGTTCCATCACAGCTGGACCGTATCTCCCAGACCACCCACCCGCCTCTCGGCGTGTCTCCCCTCAGCCCTTCTACAACAGCCTGTGTTTACTTCTCGTGGCCCTGACAAGTACAGGCTGACCGGCCTGTCTTCCCCACTGCACTGTGGGTTCCCGTGGCCCGGGCCGTGGCTTTTCTGTCCGATTCTCTGGTACCTCCCCGGTGTGTGCGTGTGCTGGGCACTCCGATGTCTCCATGCCTCATCCAGGAGGTACCGGTGAGCAGAGACAGTTTGGGTGATGTCCAGCCACTTACCTGTGAAACCTTCCAAGGAAACTAGCGCAGAAGCTGAGGGGAAACACCTGGATCAAGGTCAGCCACCATTCCAGGAAACCGGATGAAGTGCGGGGAAGATCTCAGAAGAGCAGTTGCCTGCTCAGAATATTCTAAACTCTCCAGGGTTCTCCAGGGTTCCTGAAGGCTGGAAGTGTGTATCCTCCCCACTTGAAGGTCCTTTATCTCCTCCGGAAAGCCATTCTAACTCCCTCTGCTGCCTGCTTCTCTGTGCCACTCCGAGCTGTGCGTGCCTCCGTGGGTACTACTGGCTTGTGATCACGGGGTTATCTGTTTGACTCCCCTCTAGACTGGTGACGTTGCGTGAGCAGAGTCCTGTTCTCTGTCTTCCTCTCTCTAAAGCGGAGCACATACCTGACAGTCACCCTGCGTGCAAAGGAGCAACTGGAGATTCTTGCCCTGGGTCCGGGAGACGCTGGCCCAAGGGTTTCGGGTGTGTGTCACGGACCTCCTGAAATTATACGGGAAATTGCGTGTATGTGTTCATAGATCTATTTCTCTTTGGACAGAGTCCACAGTTTATATTAGATTCTGGAATGTTTTCGTGATCCTACAAATATGAAAAACAAAAACAAAAACCTCAACACACGCATTTAAAGATTTCCTACATACTAGTAAAGCTCGTGTTTTTATTAGCCGGGAGATATTTTTATGCTCGCTCGATTTCCAGGTGCGAGCTACCGCTTGGAACAGCCCACAGACTCCATCTTGGAGCCACGCACAGTGGTTCTGGCTTGTGTGCTGCTGCTTACATACCCCGGAGGGTCCACTTAGCCTTTCTGAGCTTCGTTTCATGTTTCGCCTGTTCGTTGAGGTTTGAAACGCCCTCGTGTCCTGCAGGAATGCTGCCTGGTAAAGAAATACGGGTGTTCAGGTACTTCATAGACCACCAAGGGCTCTATAACTGCGGCATGTGTGTCTTACGGTGACAGATGCATCATTTCTTACGTTACACAGTGCTGAGAGCACAGTAGGCGCTCATTAAATACGAGATTAAAATGAACGTGGGAAGGGTTTATTGGAAGGAAAGTTCCAGAGGTTCGGGTGTCTGCATGTCCAGCACACCCTGTGCAAGGACCTAGTGCTCGGGCCTAGAACACAGCTAGGGCTACTGAGGACATGGTTTTCCAACAGTGGCAAAAGGGGAAATGACCTTTTGGAACCCAGATCCATCTGCCGTATTTTCCTGAAGAAACTGAGGCTTAGAGAGGCAGGAACAGACCCCCTTCTTTTCAGAAGGGCTTGAGATTCCTCCTTATCACTTTTTTTTTAACGTTTATTTATTTTTGAGAGGGAGGGAAGGGCAGAGAGAGGGGGAGACACAGAATCCAAAGCAGGCTCCAGGCTCTGAGCTGTGAGCACGGAGCCCGACGTGGGGTTTGAACCCACAAACCGCGAGATCATGACCTGAGCCGAAGCCAGACGCTTCATCGACTGAGCCACCCAGGTGCCCCTCCCATCACTTTTGATGGAGGCTCCCCCCACCAAAAAAAAAAATCTCATTGCCTTCACATCATCAGTCTGTTGTTTTATCTTCTTATAAATGGTACAGCCTTCACACCACAGTCTTCATTCTCTCATTGAGGCCATTTAGACGCCCGCAGTTCTCAGAACATGCCGGTCCTGTACTGGACATGGGCGCACTGCATGGAAACTTCGCGTCTCCAGACACCTTGCCTCTTGGAATGTTTTCATAGACATCACATGAGAACGCTGGGTATAGATTATTGCTACCACCGTCAGCTCAACGGAGACCCAGAGCGGTTACTGTGACTTGTCCAGGTCATAAAACGCGGTGTACAAAGCAGAATGGAAACCCAGGTGCCCCGGTTTCCCATCCTTCATGGCCACGAGACTGTCTGTCCCCACAGAGCGTCTCCGCTTGGTTTTGGCGCATTTACCGAATTAAACTAGGAGACTCCGTCCAAGGGAAAGATAGATTTTAGCTGCAAATGTATTCTGCTTAGGGCTAAAAAGACTGTGTTCATATCCCCTCACACTGCAGGCCACATATACCTCATCAGCCCCCCTCCCTGCCCCCAGTAACTGACAAAACAGTAACGTGGAAATGTTTTTTTGCTTAATGGGTGTGTGCGTGTGTGTGTGTGTTGACTATAATCTGTCCTTCCATTTTAACAGTATGCAATAGAAGAGTTTGAAATTACATTTAATCATTGTTTTATAATGAATGATAATTAAATATTACTTTTAAAATAGGCTTTTCTTTTTCTGTAATTGCATTACTTTTTTTGAGCGCAGGTTTTGTTTGGCTCTTTAACCCAATTGTGTGCCTTTGGAAAGTACCCTAGCACAGGGTATCCGAAAGCAGAAAATTCTGGCATTTTTCCCACTTTCCATTCTCTCTCCTGTATGGATGCCAGATTCCTTTGGGAAATCATCATTTGCTAAAGGTCAGGAGCAAAAGGAGGGGCGCTCTTCAGCGTACAGTTACTGCTAATTAGAAACTAAACATCTGTAACCATGTCGGAGTTATTTGTGTTTGAAAAGAAACATTTATATACAAGAGCCCGGTTCGGTAACATAAAACACACTCTAGCACAAAGTGTGTGTGTTGGAGGGGTGGCGAACAGACAGATGGGGAAGCTTCCGACAAATGACTGGGCTTGAGTGAGGTCATTTGCTAATTAAATCTCAAAGCATTTTCAGAGTATTTTCTTTTCTCTGTCAAGTGAAGTTTTCTCACTCCCCCCACCCCCACCATGGGCCAAGGCAAACATTTTACTGCCTTTGCCCATTAAAGATTAAACACTTAATCATTTTAAAGGAAAAATCAGTCGAAAATGGGTGATTTGGCAGAACCTGGTCAAAAACCATTGGGAAGTCTCTAGCCACCTACTGTAACCTCAGCGCTCAGCGTCTTCCCATAGAATGACATGAGGTAAGCTCTTCTACATCCGTAGGGTGCCGATGGACCTGGCTCACAGATGTATACTTATAGGGGGAAAAAATGACACAAGGCTTGACTTATCCTGTGCCTCTTTTTCCTCTCTTCCTACCCCACTCCCCATGATGAAATTCTCTTTGGATCATTCCATGTGTATATTGACTAACCTGTTCTTTGATTGTCAGATTGAGATAAAGGTCAGTGTTGCCTCTGGGGTATTAGAACTCTTGCAGTGGTAGGGCTTCGTGCCTCCACCTGCTAAGTCTCTATGGCCCATGGCCCCAGTGGTCCAGATCTTACCAGTAACACCTCCTTGGAATACTAATTAATTTTGAAAACAGAACAAGAGACCATCGCTTTCTTCCACAGAGTCCACCATCTTCTGATCTTCCCCATCCTTGTCCTGGCGTCTAAGATATTTCTCTAAGTTGAGTTACTTTCCAAATTGGGTAAAAATCACAGAGTCTTGAGAGTTCTCTAGTTAAGAACTTCTTTAAGCCGAGACTTACCATATTGAGCTTTCCTCTCAAATAATACTATCTCTGTGAAGGCTCTCAAGTGCACAATTTCAGCAAAATGGTTGTGGACTCTCAGGTTCTGAGTGTTTACAAAGTCAAGAGGCTCTTAGATGACCTGCCTTTCCAATGACCTTTGTAGAATCTCAAAATCCCACTTGTCCATGGCTTTCACTCATTTAAGAACTGGCTTTTATTCCAGCTCTTTGGGTGTGAGTCGGCCCAGAGGCAAGGCTTCAGTGACTTGAGGGGCCAGCTCTCGTTCTCTGGACAATAAGTTCAAGATCATGTAGTCTGGCATTTGTGGCACTCCCCAGTCTGGCCAGACCCACTTCTCAGCCTGAAGTTCCCCTGTTATTTCTGAGCCTCCACTTCAGTCAAATACATCTACCTATACCTTGAGAACTTTCACTTTGCTTTATACCCCTGTTTCTGGCTGAAACAACTTCCTGGTTCCGGCCTTCTTGGAATCATGCTTGCTTTCCTTCACTCCTTCTCGATACCAGAACCTACAGTCTTCTCCTCATGTAGCCATAATACAAAGATCACTTGCATGTCATTTTTCCAGGACTGTCTTGTGCTTTTGGGGCATCTCTTCAAACGTACCGCCCATCTTGCCAACCAGGGTATAGGCATGCCAAAGAACATAATGACTTTGTTTCTCGTGGCACTTACTGTTTGTTCATTTCGAGTGCCCAGTGAATAGTTGTTTGACTGTTGAGGAGGAAGCTATTTTTTGCTACTGCCCGTTTATTGAATCGTTCCCAAAGCCTGTCTTCATTTATTCCTGCAATTGAATCGTAGGTATTAATGATACTTATATGAAAAGGAAAACCACCTGTAGAACCAACTCTAACACGCACACACCGTCACTGGAATAAGGGAAGTATAAAAAAACATTTGGAATAAGGAGGACCTCCCATCCCCCACCCCCTTCTCTCCCCCAGCTCGGGTGTCCCAGCGGCAGCTAGATAGAACATCAGCACGTATAAAGGCACGGAGGTGGAAATGAGTATTGAATGACCTTGTGCTTTTATGTCTCCCCAGGTGTGGTCACTCGCCCGTCTACCGCTCCCGTGAAATGGCGGCTCGTGCCTTGGTTCCATTAGTTATGGTGGACGAAATCCCCAATACCATCCGAACTCTGTTGGCCAAACTCCCCAACTCCACTGACCAGCGTTTTCGGCAAAACCATATTCATGGGACGCTTCTCCAGGTAAGTGATGCTACTTTGTGTCAAACCGCACAGGATAAACTTTGGTTTCTCACCTACTGTTAGCAGGTGAAGATTGGACACACAAGCTTTTAACTTTATCTGTAGAACTTTTTTCTGTTGCTGAAAAGAACCAGGTATTTCCTAGGTGTGCTTTTTTCATTACACACATACGTTCGGCATCACGCTGTGATTCAGTCAGATCGTCTTTTGCCTTAAATTCCATGTTTTGTACAGCACGCTTTCTTTCCCATTTGGATGTAGCTCTCTGAACCAGATAAAGTTCTGTCTTTTCCATCAAGGGCCCTGCAGAACATTCTGGGCCACTCCCTGTTCCAGGTGAAGTTGTGAGCATGCCTTGAAAGAGAGGAAGGAGATGTAGACGCATCGGAGAGAGTTTGTCCTTCGGTATCACGCCACACGTAGCACATAGGAGTGTCAAGCCCCACTCTCCTGTTCGCTCAGTGCTACAAAAGAGAGTTTTTGTTTTTAATAAATGTACAAATACACTTATTGCTTTTAACTTAACGTTTCCTCTACAAAGACCAAAGGACAACAAATGAATGAGAAAGAAACTTCTTACTGGACCTGTCTGTTTTTAAAACCCTAACTGTAAACTTGGGAATGGGTGGTACTAGACACTTCTGTTCGTGTGTCTGCTGGGGTCACTCACGGTGGCGCGGGATTGGGGGTGGGATTCAAATATCAAGTCATGTTTGTGGTTTGTGAGCAGAGTTGGGGGGTGGTCTTGACTTCGCAACATATGCCGTAAGGTTGATGTCTGTGCTGCCGACACGAGAGGCTGCGTGTGGAGGCTGGGCCTCTGGAGCCAGACCGTCTCGGGGGCAGCCTCACCACTTGCGACCTGCGCGTCTGCATCTTGTTTTTTTATTATTATTGTTAGAGTTTTATTTTAATTACAGTAGAGTGAATATACAGTGTTGTATCTTCATTTCTGAAATTAGAATAACGGTAATACATACCTGCTAGGGATTTCGTGAAGACTAACTGAGCTAAAGCATATAAAGTCCTTCGAATAGTACCCGGTACATAAAATGGTACATAGTTAGTACTGTTACAGTTTTAATGAGCCTGTACTATAATGAAAACTAGCATTTTTAGTAACGGATTCCCTCTAGGTGAGAATGAATGCAAGTTAGACCTATCTTCATGCCTTCCTCTCTTGGTTGTTACATATATCCTACAGGTATTTATGAAATACCTCCTCCATTCCACTGCGCCCATCAGGACAGTGACTAAGTCGGTTCTTGCATTGAAGGAATCTAGGACAAAAGAGAGACCTGAGAACAGGCAGTCACAGTGTACTGTGCTAAGTGCCAGGGGAGCCCATAGCAGGGCCACCCGACCAGTTTTGAGGGAGTCAGAGGAAAGCTTCCCAGAGAAAGCGACATCGAAGTAAAGGCAGAAAAAGCCGAGCAAAGGGTGGAGGGAGAGCCCCCCGTGCAGAGAGAACGGCATAGAGCAGGGCTCAGGGTGGGTGAGAAGTCTGCCCGTCGACTGCAGGCTGGGGCGGCACGAAGTTCGAGGTTGGCAGGTCTCAAACCAGTCTCAGGACCTCTTCGCTCTCTGAAAGGTTTTTGAGGATTCCAAAAATCTTTTGTCTATCCATATTTAATTAGAAACTAAAACAGAAAATCTTAAAACACAAGAACTCACAAGCACACGTTCCAGTAGCCATTGTTAGAACGATGACCTCATCACGCACCTTGCAGCCCCTGGTGAACCCCACCGAGTGCTGTCTGTGGGGGAAGGGAATGTCTTTGTGGCTTGTTGAAGATAGTTTGACCTTGCCTGACCTCCCGAAAAGACTGTGCGACCCCCCAGCGTCCCCCAGCAGATCCTCTGGTCTGTGTTGTCTCTACTGGGGGTCTTCGGTGGTCTCTCCAGTGCAGTCTCTCAGCACCTATCTCCCTTGGTCCTCTCTATATCACAGTGATGACGAGAGGGCCGGAGCGTATTGTCACGGTTTTAAACGTGGGACCCTGAGGCCCATACGAGTTAGATGTCTTGATTCTGTCAGACACTACCTCGAAGGGAAGGAGCTGGCCGTAATGAGTAACGAAGAACACGCTTTTCAAAGATGCCTAGATGCTGCGCCTGAGCTAGAGGCGGGGCCCAGATGGGCCAGCAGGAGGGCGGGGAGTGCGGACCAGCCGTCACACCTCCTTTACCGCACCCCCGCCCTTGGCTCCATCTTCTCAGAAGTGGTGAGGTTGGGACTGCCGCTTCGGCTGGCTCGCCACTTGCACAAGTGGGCCTCCCAACCTCGTTGCCCACACAGCGCACTAACAGGTCTGGCTTGTGTCTCACCAGTCCGCCCGGCACCAGAGCACGGTCTTCTGCTCTGTCTCTGGGCTGCCTTCGATGTCTCCAGTGTACTTTTTCGGTTACCTAGAGTGTGAAACACCGTGGAAAGGTAAAAGCACCGTAACTCCAGGTTGGGTGCGGCTGCTGCTTTTGTTCATGAGTGTGGGGAGTTGATGGGCGATGTTTAGTTGGACACGAAACAAAGTAGTATGGGTGTTGGGTATCCTGTTCATGTTTGTCAAACCAAGATTGGTTTATATCCTGGATGAAAAAAGGAAGTCAAAGGCATGTGAAAATCTGTCTGTCATGTCCATCTGGGTGTCTCATCTGTGTTGTAATAGCTCCGTTTCACTCTGTTGTTCTTTATGGGGAAAACCCAAGGGCCTCAGATGGGGAGGGTTCATTTTCTCTTTCCTTTCTACAGCTTATGGATTCCTTCTCCACATAAAGCCACCTTTGAAATCAGCAAAAGGCCTGGAAAAGAGGTGTTAGGGATTGAAAGGCGTGAGAATCGCCATGGGACTCTCAGAGCCAGCTAAGTAAATACAAACTTGTTATTTCTTCTCAGAGGGAGGAAATCATTTTGTAATCAGAAAATAGATTCTTCTACAGAACATTTTCTTGAACTACACATTTTGGCTTCTTTGCAACATGTTTACATAAATACATCAAACCTCAGGGTATTTCTGTAGGAAATGAGAAAAATGCTCATCTCTGAATTTTCTGAGGCAATGGAAGAAAGGCTCCAATTATAGGACGTGCATCAAAAGAAGACATGTGAGAATCGTTTCTTAATTGTTTGAGAAACCAGAGGTGCCTAATTGCAGTGTTGACACGGATGGCAGTAACACGCATGAGAAAAGGTGAGATTATGCAGCCGGTTCGTCAGAGCCCAGAGCCCGTGGTAAATGACATTAAATCTCCATAAAGGCTAGATAAGAGCCATGGACATTACCTCATTTGGGAACAACACTGGCTGGCAGGGCTACCCTGCCTTTTAAGTAGAATTAACCGTCTGTTTTTCTTGCCAAAATTCTTCACGTTGGGGCCTTAACATTATTACTAGGTTACTTATCGCTCCCGAGAAATCATATTGGCATTCAAAAAGTTCCCTTGTGTTGAAGAAGAGTTTTGGCCAACAATTACGAGGCAGGATTTATTCCGACTCTTAGGTGCTTAACTCACATTTTGGTGTCTTCATAAGGAAAATATATACCATTTGAAATCGAAGTTTGACTTTTGAGTTATTTTCATTTCCTTTTTCTTTTTTAAGTGTATTTACTTATTTTGAGAGAGAGAGAGCACGCTCGTGTGCGTGTGCGAGCTGGGAAGGGGCGGGGAGAGAGAGGAAGAGAGAGAATCCCAAGCAGGCTCCAGGACAGCCTGGAACCCAACTCGGGGCTCAATCTATGAACTGTGAGATCACGACCTGAGTCGAAATCAAGAGTTGGACGCTTAACCAACTGAGCTACCCAGGCGCCCCGAGATTTTTTCATTTTCTCTTTTGGTTCTTTTTCTCATGATACAAACCTCTAAGAGGTGGTCCCTACTCTTTCTTTACCTAAGCTCTCGTATATGAGTAAGGCGAAAAGACAGTTGAGGTAATTCAGCTTCCGTTGAAGCAGAAGAACCACTTTTGCATTTATCTGAACATTCTAGGCAGAGGCGTTCTGTTATCTTCAGTTCATCCAGATAATCGCCATAGTTCTAAACATCCCTTTGCTGGCATTAAATTTTCTCGGTTTTTACCAGCGGACCCTGTTGAGCACCTTGTTTAATTCCCTTATTCCTCCATCCTCTCCGCCTCCCCAAATTCGAAGCCTTGATTTTTGCACTTGGAGAATCCGGAGTCGCTTTCCTGGCTGTGGAACCGAGTGGCAGTATTGCACTCTTGGGTCGACGTGAAACGTTAGCCGGGGATGGACTTCCGACAGCCTCAGCCCACGCATTTGGGGAGTTTACTGTAAGAGAAGGAGAATGAACGTTTTCGAGCACCTCCTCTATCCTGCGTAAAATGCATGTAGATTTCGGTCATGCTCTCAGCAATCCTGCGAGATGTTTAGAAAGCACTACCTCCTGATCGTTGACGTGAATGACAACTTTTTATGTCTAGGGAAACCAAACAAAGAATCCAGCTTTGCTTTGTTTTTAATCCCTTGTCCCCGAGTCCTGGAAATCTGATTTGATTCTAGAAACACAGTAAGTCCACCGGTATGACAAAAACAGAGGGGGGCACCTGGATGGCTCAGTTGGTTAGGTGTCACTCTTGCTTTTGGCGCAGCTCATGATTCCAGGGTCATGGGATAGAGCCCTGAGTTGGGCTTTGCGCTGAGCGTGGAACCTGCTTAAGTTTCATTCTCTCTCTCTCTCTCAAAAAAAATTTTCTTTTAAGGCAGAGGGACAGAGGAAGTCAGTGAAACCCTGAGAGGCTACAACCAATGAGGAAGACATTTTTCTTTTTTTTTTAGTGTAGTTGACACACAACGTTCCATCAGTCTCGAGTGTACAACATCGTGGTTCAACAACTCTCTGCAGGATGCCGGGCTCAACACAAGTATTTACATCACTTTACAATATCGTCGACTGTATTCCTTATGCTGTGGCTTTTGTTCCTGTGACTCGTTCATTCCAGAACTGGAAGCCTGTATCTCCCAGTCCCCTTTACCCCCCATGCCGACCCCCCACCTCCTCCTCTCTGGCCACCACCAGTTTGTTCTCTGTGTTTACAAGTCTGATGCTGCTTTTTGTTTGTTTATCCATTTGTGGGTTTTGTTCAGTTTTTAGATTCCACTTGAGAGTGACATCATACGGTTTTGCACCTTCCCTCCCTCCACTCTTCTTTTTCTCATTATTTCTCTTTGGCGTCTCAGTTAACAGTCTTAAATACAATAGTCTAAAAATCCAGAACCTTCCATCGGGAGCCAGGTGATGGCCAAGCTTGACGTTGCCATACCTTCTGTCATCCTTAAGGCCCAGACGTGGCCACCCACAGGAATTATGGGTCCTAAGGGAACCCACAGGGAACATGAAGAAGAGGTCGAGATTGAATTCAGTTCGGCAGACTCGGTGATGCTCTCACCCAGTTCTAGGTACAGGTGAAGACGTGAGTTTACCTTTCTTACCGCCCAGCATAGGAGCTATTGGTTAGAAGCCAAGTGAGCCGGCCGGAGCCTCGGACACCGGGAAGCACATGAGTAACACGTATGAAGACGAGGCAAGAGAGAAAGCTGCAGATATGGCATCAGGGAAGGGAGACTGAGACTAAAATAACATTCTGCTGGAGTCTAGAACACTCTGTGTCAGGCCTCGAGTTGGGATTTTTACGGGTGTGGGAACAGCTGTGCAGGGATGGGCGGGACAGCAGGAGGACAAAAATAGAGGTGGATCTTGGCCTTACCTTTACGAAAGAGAAAAGCAGAACACCGGGAAAGAAATCAAGGTAGGTCAATCCAGCCAGCCACTTCTCTGAAGGAATCACCGTTCAGGAAACAGAGTCAAATCCTGGACTCTCTGCCGTAGACAGAACCAGGGATAGAGATAGTTTTAAGTATGAATTCTGTCGGCGTTTCCTAAATAAAAGGAAATGAATGTTTTTAGAACAAAAGCATACTTTTTACTAAGTGTTGGACTGAAACTTACAATCAAATTTAAAAGAATGATCCATTCCATCTTTTCAAAACGCGACCATAAGATAGTACCTTATGCTTGAAAAATGATACCTTTTTCGTATTTCTTAAAAGTACAAAATTGTGAAACATAAAGCAGAATCCTCCAGCCACCTGGAAATAGAACATTACTTGATAGGTTCCATTCAGTGACTTAAGGTTGGCCCATCTCCATTGTTTACCTTATGCACAGAAAGTAAAATTTCAGAATGGAAAGTAAAAACAAAAGCATGAAATTATGCTGATGTTGCAAGTCAGAAATGGATCGCCGGTCAATGTGCTCTTTTTCTGGAGTGAGTCATAAAGAAAACGCTCGCTTTGGTCACGAGTGACCGGATTCATTCTCTCTGAGGCCTGGCATTCGTCTGAACAGAGAGCAGTCTGAGTTGCTAGGAAGGTCTCCGGTCCAAGAGGGGCCCAGCCCGCACTTCTCCAATGCCGTGCGTGTAGACGCGCCAAGTACTGATGGATTCCTGCAGCTCCCAATGAGTCCGAGTGGGGCCTGGCGGGGCCGGGGGCGCCGGGCCGTCCCCTGCAGCTGGGAGCGGTCGCATCTGTTTGTCCCAGAGTGCCAAAGAGAGATTATTTTCTGTGTGTGCCTTGACGTGAAAAGGATTGGGAAGCACTTTAATTTAAAAAAGAAAGAAAGAAAAGAAAAGAAAAACTAA
Organism: Paguma larvata; assembly: GCA_030068075.1. Taxonomy (NCBI): domain Eukaryota; kingdom Metazoa; phylum Chordata; class Mammalia; order Carnivora; family Viverridae; genus Paguma; species Paguma larvata. Next base: position 74,679,425 of record CM057836.1, read on the forward strand.
ACCTTGTTAAATCTTACCTTCTGGCAACATATTCCTCTCTGGATGTAAGCCCAGAAAAGTCATTTTTAATTAAAATGCTACTTCTGAAGATGAATTAATCCTTTCCTTATAAATATCGAAAGGCGTTTATTTGGTATGTGTTACTTAGGGAGCTTTCTCTGGGTGTAGGAGACAGGTCTTCACCGCCAGGTCTGGAGCGTCGATGGTAGTGCACTGTCATGGTCACCAGCCAAAGTGCTGCTGCTGGTTCGTAGTGCTCTGAACTCCTAGTATGTGGAAGTTACAGATTCATCAGAAGGTGTGTTACTGTTTGGGATAGAGTGAGGGAACTAACAGTGTAAAGAATATATATTATATATACACACCAGTTACTGGGTCCATATATATTGGGCGTGTGTGTGTATGTGTGTGTGTTGAGTGCCTTTGGAGGCTCTTCTCATCGACGAGTATTATTCCCACTGTCCTGATGAGAAGACTGAGGACGAGAGGGGTGATGAGATTTGATTAAAGTTATGCAGGGATCAATTAGAAAAAGCAGAGCCGGGATTCAAAGCTTTCAAGCTTGCTCGGTTAACTGCCGTCGCGTTCCACTTCTCGGGATGAGGGCAAGCACGTTCTCAGGCTAGAGCGACTCTCTCCGAGGCCTTGGAAGCTGACATCGTCTACTTATTTGTGCCTTCTGTTGATCGGATGTCAAGTACATGCCAAACGCTGTTCTAGGTCCTTGGGATACACCAGAGAACAAAGGAGGCAGATCCTTGCTCGCAAAGATCACTCCTCTCACAGGCCTTGCAGTCTAGGGGCAAGGAGGCAAACAAGAGTAAGGGATATTATAATAGAATTTATTCTAATTGATTATTATAATAAGTCAATCATATCATTTATTGGAAGATAATAATTTTGTGGACAAAAAGAACAAGCAAAGTAGGATAGGGGAATCGGGTTGGTGAGAGGACAGATGACGGGGCGCCTGGGTGGCTCAGTCAGTTGAGCGGCCGACTTCAGCTCAGGTCATGATCTCGCGGTCTGTGAGTTCGGGCCCCGCGTTGGGCTCTGTGCTGATGGCTCAGAGCCTGGAGCCTGCTTCAGATTCTGTGTCTCCCTCTCTCTCTGCCCCTCCCCTGCTCACGCTCTGTCTCTCTCTGTCTCTCAATAATAAATAAAAACATTTAAAAAAATTTTTAAATAAAAAAAAGAGGACAGATGACAGTATCAAAGGAGGTGTCAGAATAGTCGTTGTATAAGGTAACATTGGAGCAAATCCCATTAAGAGACCAGGGGCAACTTTTTTTATTTTACCAAAGAATAAACCTCTTTTCTCCTGAAATTGGGTTTGTTACACATGTCTTTATGTTCAAGATGACCTTTAACTAAAAAGAAGGGCTACCAGAGTAGGCAGCAAGTAGTGGAAGAACAAGGCCTGGAAGGACACTGTTATTTTAGAAATCGGAGTGCGGTCTGTAAAGTCCCTGTGCCTTACGTGCACATTACGGGGGACTATGCGAAGTCATTTCCCGACACAAGCAAGTCGGCCTGTCTCCGTCCCCGTGAGCTTAGGTAAAGAAGAAAATGTCTACCATAGTCTCCAGTTTTCCAGAATGATCTTTCCTTTAACTCTCTGTACTTGGGCCCTAGAGATGTGGAGTAAATGTAGAGAATGTTTACTCGTGCTTTTATTCAGCAGATACCTACTGAGTGGTACTTAAGCGCATAGCGCTATGCCAGGTGCCATGGAAGATACAGGGAAAAGTTAATATGTAACAGGCTCTCTGCTCTCGAGAGGCTCGTGGGCTGGAAAACCAGCCACCCATAGCGCACACAGTGACACAGAGATCCATGGCCGCGGCGTGTGCCAGGCAGGAGGCTGAGAACGCGCATCCGCGAGAAGAGCTCAGAGACACCGGGTCTTAGCATAAGCCTTTAAACAGTTTTTCCATCGTTGACAGCGGCTCGATGTGAGCTGAGGCACGGAGTGGGGCACGCAGGTGTCCGTGACAGCAGGTTCGCCTGTCGGGTCCTGGAGGGTGTCGGAGAGGTGGGCTGTGTGCTGGGAGGGTGGGCACAGCTCAGCAGCATAAGAGAGACCACAGGCTCCAGGCCAAGCCATTGCCGCTGTGGAAGCCATGGCCTTCAAAGTGAGGTGGGAGAACAGGTTGGCATGCTATTTTTCTCTCTTTTCCCGTTGACTACTATTTTATAGCAGATGTAGAATAATATACACATCAATTGAGTAGTATTTAATTTCTAAATAAATAAGCGTACAAAAGCTGGGAGCATGCGCTCCAAGAGGTTATTCCACGTAAGTAGGAGCACAGACTCTGGAGCCAACTCGTGTCCAGGTCGATCCCTGCTCATCTGCTCACCGGCTGCGTTATTCTGCGTGAGTTGGTATCTGTGCCTCCGGGTCTTCCTCGGTAATTGGGAAGGTACCGCAGCCTCATAGGTTGGTTGTGGGGATTAAGTGAATTCACACAGGAGCATGCTCGGCACGGTCTCTGGCATAGAGTAGGTGTTCAGTAAGTGTTAGTGCTATTCCTACTTTTTTTTAAAAAATGTTTTTATTTATTTTTGAGAGAGAGAGAGACAGTGAGCACAAGCAGCGGCGGGGCAGAGAGAGAGAGAGACACAGAACCCGAAGCAGGCTCCAGGCTCTGAGCCGTCAGCACAGAGCCCGGTGCGGGGCTCGAACCCGCAGACCACAAGATCATGACCCGAACCAAAGTCAAACACTTAACCGACCAAGCCACCCAGGCGCCCCAGTGCTATTCCTACCTGGTGCTACTGCTGCCACCGCTATCACAACCACCCCCAAAAGGGGTTTATGATCCAAAAATGCAAAGACCCCTGGTATAGATGACGAGTGAAAGATTTTGCACTAAGAAAAGCCATGTTTTAGAAAAATGAAGGTTGCGCATTGAAATAATGCTATTAACGATGTGAGGATTCCTGTCGATATGTGTGCGCGTAAGAGGGGAAATAAGTCGATTTTCTGCAATTTCGACTTAATGTGTCAGCATGCTTCACAAAGCGGTTCCTTCGGTCAGTCGGTGTTCTCTGCCTTCTTGTAGGTCATATTAAAGATTATAAGAGCTAAGATTAGTTCTGAGTTTCGAGGGTCGAGTTCCTGCCTATCGGGCCGTTACTCCTTGCACCTGTTTTGTTTTGAATGACAGCCCCTCCCCCAGACGCCATCACAAAGCTGATGAGTCAGGAAAGGAACACTGTCACATTGTCCCAGACAAAGGAGGCTTTCGTCACTCGGGAGGGGAAATTTGAAGTTCATGAAGTGAAAGGGGGATATAGGATCCTCTTAGATAGATTAATCTAGCACTTTTCCAAGTTCATTTTTCATCTTGGAAGACAAATTTCCATCCTCTCCCAGCCTTATTGTTTGGGACCTTTTATGACAAAAGGTACTTTTGAATGTACTTTAAATTTTTTTTTTTTTTTAACATTTGTTTATTTTTGAGAGACATAGAGATAGAGTATGAGCAGGGGAGGGGCACAGAGAGAGGGAGACACAGAATCCGAAGCAGGCTCCAGGTTCTGAGCCATCAGCACAGAGCCCGACGAGGGGCTCGAACTTACAGAGATCATGACCTGAGCCGAAGTCGGCCGCTTAACCAACTGAGCCACCCAGGTGCCCCTGAATGTACTTTAAAAACACAATGCGACAAAACGTCACATCGTGGGCATGCCAGGAGGCTCCTGTCATTTCCCAGAATTTGTATAAAATCTCCGATGGCATGCCGTCCTGTTATGAGGGGCGATTTACTTGGTCGGTCTCCATCCCATGAATATAGCATCATTTGTTGTTTGCTTTCAGCTGTGCCAATCAAACAGTACTGCCTTATCGTTTTTATTGTGGAAGTAATTTTGAGATCGCAGAGCGTGTGTACTTGCTCCATCGCCCTGGGGTTTATATTTAGAGCACCCAGCATATTTCAGTTTCTGAGGACTAAGTTGGCTGTTCAAAGCACTATGGTTGAGGATAGCCAGACAACTTGGCAGCCGCTCCTGAAGCTTGAAGTAAAATCAGCTCGTGGGCCTAAAGGAAAGTATAAATAAGTAATAAAACTCTTTCTATTTTAAGCCATATTATCGTTCATGACGTTCTTCTATTTCCCCGTGCTGTGTACCTCCGTCCTCTCTGCCCCGTCCTTCCGTGGCGGGATTTCTCGGCGTCGGCACTGCTGACATTTTGGGCCTGGTAATTCTCCGTTGTGGGGACCGCGCTGTGCCTTGGAATATGTTTGGTAGCATCTCCCCGACGGACGCCAGTGGTACCCACCCTCCCAGCTGTGACAGCAGCAGTGCCTGCAGACATTCCCCCCCCCCCCCCGCCGTCCCCTGAGGGGAGGCAGAATTGCCCAAGGTCGAGAACCATTTCTGCACGGCGCCTGCAGCTTTTCTCCATCATTTTGCGTGGACGCGGTGTGCTGCAGCTTTCACATGCCGTGGCCGTGGAGGAAACCATTCCTGACCCACGAACAGATTGTCGGCCCAGCAGACCACAAGGAGCTGGGCATGGGAACAAGAGAAGGGGAGGAGCACCCAAAACTTAGGCTGGAAATCTCAAAGGAAGCACCTTTCTCCTCCCGGGGTCTGTCTCTCTCTCTCTCTCTCTCTCTCTCTGCTGGAAGAATGCTGTGAACATGTAAGCCAACACACTTTCAAAATCCCGGCTTTTTATAGTTTGCTTTGCGTCCCTGTCCCAGCCTGCCCCTGATCCACTTACATAATGTAGAGTTGAAACATGTCTGCCTTCCCCAGACTCAGGGAGCATGGTAAAATTCCAGGTTCGATTTACCTAAGGGAGCTTTGGAAGATAACACATCATTAGAATTTTCTCGCTTCTGTTTCTTGACATGTTAGTGTATTTTTATTACTGGGTACAATTGTTGTCTATTGAGCCTCTCTTGCGCTGGAGGCAACAGGCTGTGCGGAAAGATCTCTTCCCGGGGAACAGAGGTTCTGTTGAAAACTTAACCTAAGACATCAGAATTTTGAGTTAAACACAAAGCTTTCTCCAGACCCCCAGATTCAGACCTCCAAAAGGAAACCGGAGGATAAATCTAGATGAGGGTGCTACAAATACATAGTGAAGACAATAATTATATTAATCGTATTTTCAGAAAGCTCTTAAAACTCATGTGTGCCTCAGATATATCAGTGTGTAGAAAGCCAGTAGTAAATCTGTAACTTGACTCTCAAAAATATTATAATATATAAAAAATCGGAGTTTTAAAAGCATATCATTAACACCTCTTTTCAAAATTGTCAAATAATTCTTGCGTGTGCTTCTTTGTTTAAAAGGATATAACTACAGATATTAAAATGAAGTCTTACTTTCTATTTTTGTCAAAGGCCATGGTTGAAAAAATAAGCAAATTAAGTCTTAATTGAATTTCTCTCGTTGCTGTCAATAACAAGAACTTTCTGTGCCTTCTCTTCAGCGATATGAAGGGTTGATCATTGGGGTAACAGTTTGCCCTTGTGAATGTTTTGGCAACTCTTTTTTTTTTCTTCTTCTAACTTTTGCATTTCTCAGTCACCCTATTAAGTTAATTACAGATTTTGACATCAAAATATAAAGAGTTAGTAAGAATACAGATCCAGGCTCACGGAAGTCCTTAGAACAACCTTACGGGCAGTGGTATGCTTTTCTCCATTTTACTAAGACGTCCATTCAAGTTGACCACTGTTGAGTTCCTATTTCTTTTGAAATACGCATTCATTGACATCCATTTCCCAAATATCTCTGACTTTGCAAAACTGCCTTTGGACGATGAAGCCCACCAAAGTCATCCGCAGAGTTTTTCCCGTGTAAACTGGTAAGAAGAAAAAGTCCATCTCTTATATACATGCGTCTTTTTTTTTCCGACTTTATCAGGAAATAGTTGACATATAACATTGCATGAGTTTGTGTACAATGTAACAATTTGATATATGTATATGTTGGAAAATAATTTCCACATTACGGTCAGTTAGCACATCCATCGCCTCATATAATTACAGTTTTGTTTTTGTGGTGAGAACTCTTAAGATGTAGTGTCTCAGCAGTTTTCAAATAGACAGTGTAATACAGTATTGTTGACTGCAGTCACTGTGCTCCCACATTACGTCTCCAGAACATAGTCATATTCTAACTGGAAGTTTGTGCCCCTTGACCCCCTTTACCTGTTACCCTCCACCCCACAACCAGTACTCTGCTCTCTATTTCTAGGAGTTTGGGTTTTCTTCAGACTCCACCTATCAGTGAGGTAATACAGTATTTGCCTGCCCTGTTTGAGTTACCTGACTTAGCCTAACGGCCTCAAGGTCATCCGTGTTGTTGGAAATGGCAGAGTTTCCGTCTTTTATTGGCTGGATGATAGTCATCGCGTGTGAGAGTGTGTGTGTGTGTAGCACATTTTCTTTATCCGTTCATCCCTCAGTGGACACTTAGAAGGGCACGTCGCTGGCTCAGTCGACTGAGTGTCTGACTCTTGATTTTGGCTCAAGTCATGATCTTGCAGTTCGCGAGTTCGAGCCCCATGTCGGCCTCCATGCTGTCAGAGCACAGCTTGCTTGAGATCTTCTCTTTCCCTCCCTCTCTCGCTGCCCTCTCAAAAATAAATAAATTTTAAAAAAATGGACACTTAGGTGATTCCCCTGTCTTGGCTAATGTAAATAATGCTGCAGCGAACATGAGAGTGCGGATGTGTCTTTGAGATAGTGATTTCCTTCAGATATATTCCCAGAAGTGAAATTTCTAGATCGTATGATGGTTCTGTTTTTAACTTTTTAAAGTTTATTTATTTTGAGAGAGAAAAAGCACAAGTGGGGGAGGGACAGAGAAAGAGAGAATCTGAAGCAGGCTCCAGGCGCTGAGCTGTCCGCACAGAGCCCAACGCAGGGCTTGAACCCGTGACCTGAGCTGAAGACGGATGCTTAACTGACTGAGCCTCCCAGATACCCCTATTTTTAAATTTTGTTATCATATATTTTTAAGTAAGCTTTATACCCAGAGTGGGGCTCAAACTCACGACTCTGAGATCAAGAGTTGCACACTCTACTGACTGGCGCTTCTCTATTTTTAATTTTCTGAAGAACCTCCGTAGTGTTCTCCATAGGGGCTGCACCAGTCTGCATCCCCACCGGCAGTGCACAGGGTTTTCCTTACCAGCACTGTGCTATCTCTTGTCTTTTTGACAATAGCCGTTCTAACAGGAGTGAAGGCGATACCTCATTTTTGTTTTGATGTGCATTTCCGTGACGAGAGTGATGTTGATCACCTTTTCATGTACCTGTTGGCCATTCGAATGTCTTTTTTGGAGAAAACGTCCACTGAGGTTCTTTGCCCATTTTTCAATTGGATTATTTGGTGGTTTTTTTTTTGCTTTTGAGTTGTACGAGTTCCTTATATATTTTGGATGTAAACCTCTCGTCAGATATGTGGTTTGCAAATATTTTCTCCCATTTCGTTCTGTTGACTGCTGCTTTTGCTGTACCGAGCTTTTTAATTCGATGAAGGCCCACTGGTTTATTTTTGCTGTGGTTGTTTGTGCTTTCGGTGTCGTATCCATAAAACATTGCCAAGACCAATGTCAAAGAGCTTTTTTTCTCTGTGTTTTCTTCAACAAGTTATGTGGTTTCAGGTCTTATGTTTAAGCCTTTAATACATTTTGATTTAATTTTGTGAGTGGGATTAGATAGGGGTCCGTTTTTATTCCCGTGCATGTGAGTATTCAGTTTTCACACCACCATTCATTGAATAGAATATCTCTTCTGCATTGAGTACTCTTGAGTACTCTTGGCTTCCTTCTCAAATAATAGTCGACCCATATGCATGGCTTTATTTCTGGGCTCTCGAGTCTGTTCTGTTGGTCTTTGTGTCTGTTTTTATGTCAGTACCGTCCTGTTTTGATTACTCTAGCTTTGTAATATAATTTGAAATTAGGAAGTGTGGTACCTACAGCTTTGCCCTTCTTTCTCAGGATGGCTCCGGCTATTTGGGGGTTTTGTGGCTCCATACAAATTTTAGGATAATTTTTTCAATTTCTGTAAAAAACTTCATTAGAATCTTGAGGGATTGTATTGAATTTGTAGATGGCTTTGGGCTTTTAACAATATTAATTAATTAATTAATTAATGACTTTTATATTATTTCTTCCAATCTATGAACACAGGGTATCTTTCCATCTCTGCGTCTCATCTTCAGTTTCTTTCATCAGTGCCTTGCAGTCTTCCGTGTAACCTTCAATCTCCTTGGTTAAGTTTATTCTTAAGTATTCTATTGTTTTTGATGCTATTATAAATAGGGTTGTTTTCTTTATTTCTTTTTCAGGTAATTGATTGTTACTGGATAGAAATGCAACCATTTTTTGTATGTTGATTTTATATCTTGAAACTTTACTGAATTCATTTAAGTGCTAACAATTTTTTGGCAAAGTCTTTAGGATTATCTCTGTATAAGATAATGTCTTCTGCAAATAGAGACAATTTTACTTCTTCTTTCCCAATTTAGATGCCTTTTATTTCTTTTTCTTGCCTAATTGCTCTGACCAGTACTTCTAATACTATGTAGAATAGGAGTAGTGTGTTGGCACCCTTGTCTTATTTCTAATCTTTGAGGAAAGATTTTCAGCCTTTTACTTTGAGTACGACGTTAGCTGTGGCCTTGTCATATATGGCTTTATTATGTTGACGTACGTTCATTCCCTACCCAATTTGTTAAGAGTTTTTATCATGAATGGACGTTGAATTTTGCCGGAGTTTTTTTCTGTGTCTCTCAAGACGACCCTATGATTTTTATCTTCCACTCTATTAACATGTATCATTGATGGTTTGCATATGCTGAGCCATCCTTGTATCTCAGGGATGAATCCCACTTGATGATGGTATCATCTTTTTAACATGCCGTCGAGTTTGGCTTGCTAGATTTTGTTGAGTAGTTCGACATCTCTATCAGGGATGTCGGCCTGTAGTTTTCTTGTAATGTTCTTATCTGGCTTGGGTATCGGCGTAATGCCGGCCTCGTAAAATGAGTTTGGGAGTGTTTCCTCCTCTCTCCAGTTTTTAGAAAGAGTTTGGGAAGGATTGTCATTAATTCTTTTTTAAGTGTTTGGTAGAATTCACCAATGAATCTATCTGTCCTGGGCTTTTCTTTGTTGGGAGGTTTTCGGTTACTGATTCAGTCTCCTCACTCATTGTTTGTTCAGGTTTTCTGTTTCTTCCTGATTCAGCCTGGGTGGTTTTCTAGCCATGTGTCTAGGGATTTATCCATTTCTTCTGGGTTGTCCGATTTACTGCCACAGAGTCGTTCATATAAATGCCTTTCTTATTTCTTTGCTTTGTTCATTCCTGGGCTCCACCGGACCCCCAGATAATATAATGCATTTATTCAACAAAGTCATGTATGTATCCAGCTTCCAGCACCGCGCCGACCATTCTGACTTCCCGGCTAACCTGGGCCCCCTCCTCCATGTTCCACACTCGAACCTTTGCTCTTAGATTCTTAGGTTTAATCTTTTTTCACTTGTCTTTCCCCAGTTAATTGTTCTGCTTCATGTAACAGTGGTTGAGAGAAGGCTCTGGAGTTAAAACTATCAGCGTTCAAATCCCGGTTCCGCTGAGAGCTGAGACTTCGTCTTCGTGTTCTCCTCTGTAAAATTGAGAAATAAATCGTTTTCTGGGGATGCTTGTGAAATTAACACAGATTGAGATAAAACGGAGTGACTCTAATAGCCAGATCTTCCGTCTCCAAGAGAGAGCAGGGAAGAATGGTTTTGAGGGCAAGAAAGAGGGGTCTTTTGAAACTATTTTAAAGCCTCCCTGGTTGTGGCCTCTGTGTGCAGGTGAGTTCTGGTCTCTCTGGACACGGCGGGTTCTGGGATCTCCCTTGAGAGGAGTATACTGCCGGGGAGTCCTAGTGAGTCTAAATCTCCATGTGTTGTTTTCGTTTTTGTTTTTGTTTTGTTTTGTTTTTTCCACTAAGTGAGGTCGACTTGTCTTCCTGCTTCATCCTCCACTTTTTTTCCTTATTAATGAAAGGGATGTGTGTTACATACTTGAATTAAGGGCACTCTGGGGCAGTTGTTAGGTATATACAGGTATCATATTTTAATATCGGACCCATGTTCATAACTGAATAGATAATCCACTGTTTTCTCTAGGACCTCGGTCAGTCTCTGTTTGAGATGCCTTTTTAATCTTAATAAAGTAAACTTTCTGGTGAGGAGGATATCTTTCATTAACTTTCCGAGAATTCTGTTTCCAAAAAAAGATCTCAAGTTGCTTGGTTATTTTTTATATCAAATGGATTTAGTGCATTTTCTTAATTGTGACTTTGAAGAGTTTGAAAATGCCAGAAAATTCCATCACCTTTGTTAATCTTCAAAGGAATCGGTGTAATTAACATCTTAAATGTGCTGTTTGACATTTTTTTCCTTGTTCACTACTTGAGCCTTTTAAAGGTGTCTTTATTTCATGTAGATGGTAAGACAGGTTTTACCTGTAAGTTTAAGTCAGTTTATAGCAAACAGACTTTATGCTTCTCCTTTCCTCCATTATAGGATATATAGTAATTTTTAGATCTAACTCGTTGTTTCTGAAATGTAGTTTCAGTTTTCTGTTTTAGAATTGATTTTTTCAGGGGCGCCTGGGTGGCTCAGTCGGTTAAGCGGCCGACTTCAGCTCAGGTCATGATCTCACGGTCTGTGAGTTCGGGCCCCGCATCGGGCTCTGTGCTGACGGCTCAGAGCCTGGAGCCTGCTTCAGATTCTGTGTCTCCTTCTCTCTCTGCCCTTCCCTTGCTCACGCTCTGTCTCTATGTCTCTCAAAAATAAAATAAAAACATTAAAAAAAAAAAAAAAGAATTGATTTTTTCAAGTATGTGAGACACTTACTAGTCCAGTTAGCAAACTATTATTTTCATACCGAAAAGCAGTTTTCCTTGATCAACCTATTTGAGAGAAAACTTAGTCGTCAGGTTTGATTTTCAGATGTATAAAGAACAGAGATACAAGGCAGTAATTTGTTTTAAAATTTATGATGGAACTTGTGCTCGTGTGTGTGTGCGTGCGCGCACGAGCATTTAGAATTAGGGTGCTAGAAATTCAAGTCCCATGTTCTTCAGAGGAAGCCGTGATAGTGAATTACAGATGTCATATAATCCATGGCCGCCAAATCAAAAGGTACCAGGTGGTAGATTTTTTTTTAAGTTTATTTATTTACTTTGAGAGAAAGAGAGCGTGCGAGCATGAGCAGGGGAGGGGCAGGAAGAGGGAGACAGAGAATACCAAGCAGGCTCTCTGCACTGTCAATGCAGAGCCCAACATGGGGCTCAACCGTGAGATCGTGAGCCAAAATTAAGAGTCAGACACAACCAGCTGAGCCACCAAGGCGCCCTTCAGGAGGTAGATTTCTGAAGAAAATCAGTACCGGTACTCTTCACGGTATCATCTCCAAGCAGAGATGAGGCTCTTGCTCACGGATCCCGCTCCTCCTCTAGACTCCAGGATGGCCTCATTAGAGAAAGAAGAAGAGCCATATTGTTTTGCAGATGTATCCTTAAGACTCACTTCATCTGTTTGGGATGAACGTATGATTTGCTTTGTCCATTAATCTTCCTTTGTCACGTAGCTTTCCTTTGTTGTTTCTCTGATCTCTTTCTTCCTCTTGAAGGAGAGCAGAGTGAGTGGAGTTGCACTGTCCCCAGCTGTCTATCCGTTTCAGAAGTTAAATCTCAGGTGTCGTGGCATCGGTCATGAGGAGTCTAGTCATTTTTGAATTCGTATAGAGAAGGTAGAAATGGCCTGTGTGTGTGTGTGTAGTGGTGGTGGAGGCCTGAAAACATCTACCATTTAGTTTAAAACAAAATCAAAAAGGATACCGAAGAGTCCACCTCAGAGTTTATATTCACATTCATAGTTTTCATTATTTTGGTATAGATTTGAAGACTGAAAACACTTTCATTTTATTTTTTTATCCCTGGTTGAACTTTCAAAGGCAGAATAGGTTGCTGTGGAGTGTAGTGAGCACTCCTTCCCGGAGAAAGTCATGGCCGGTCTAGAGAGCCTTGCCATTCAAGTGGTGTGCCAGACCAGCAGCATTGGCGTTGCCTGGAACTTGCTGGATATACAGAATCCAGGGCACCCCAGGCCTGCTGAATCAGAATCTGTGTTTTCAGGAGGTGCCCACTTAAACTCATATGCTCATTAAAGTTTAAGAAGTACCAGGTCAAATAAGCATGTTCCAGGATTTTGTAGTGGGCCTGTAACCCAAAGTGTAAAATAAATATCCACAACCGATACAAATAAATAAATGGTGGGGGGAGAGACAAATCTCCCATGCAGAAGAATTCCAAAGAATTTATGTAGTTACTCTCCCCCCAACCTCTCCCCCAGAAGGCGAGGCTCAACTTCCCTCCCTCATTCCTTGAGTGTGGGCTGCATGTGGGGACTTGCTTCCACAGCCTGTGGAAAGAGGGAGGCGAGGAAAATAACTCTACAGTGGAGAAATCTGGCAGGCACTACCTTTAAGCTGGGTGATCAGGGCTAGCATCGACAGTGATTAGTCGTGACGGCTGCATGTCACAGCACGCGCCCTTGTGACGACGTGATGGTACTGGCACGTCACCTCTGTGGTCTTGCTCCCCAGAACTCGTGATCCTAGTCTAATCCAAAAACGCTTGAAAACCAAACCCAGATTGAGGGACTTTTTTTTACAGACTATCTGATCAGAACTCCTCAAAACTGTTAGGAGCATCGAAAAGAGGGAAACAAGGAAAAACTCTGAGAAGCCGCTACAGACCCACGTAAGGAGACATGATGAGTAAATGGAATGGGCTAGCCTGGAGGGGGTCCTGAACACAAGGAGGACGTTAACTGAAAACGAGGGAAATACGAGTAAAGTGCCTGGAGTTTGTTAACAGTCAGATGCCAATTGCTTCCTTAGTTGTGACAAATGTAGCATGGTAATGTAAGACGGGGACGGCGGGGAAGTTGGGTGAGGGACGTAGAGGAATTTTGTCACATCTACAGCTCCCTCTAGTCCACCCAGCTTTCTAGGCCTGTCGCTAGGAAGGACAGCTTCCCCATAGAGTGTAGTGATGGGCAGAGGTAGGCGAGCCGGGCGCATCCGGATGGCCCGAGCTTCCGAAAGGGCTCCTCTGGATGTCAATCGTTACTGACATCGGACTTCATTCAAGTGTGGCATTTGGGCCTCACTTAGAGCCCTCGCTGTTGACGCCAAGCACAGGTGTTGATTATTCTGCTTCTAAGAGGGATAGAATTAGGCCTTATTCATGTAACGTGTGGCCTTCCGTGACTGAGACTGAATGTTTAGAATATGGATCTTTGTCGTTGACTGGGGGCACCCTAGTCGATCCCCAACGTCAGCTTCATTTTGGGAAGGGGACATGATTAGTTCTGTGTCTTTTCTGCTTTAGAATCATAGAAAACTTTGAAAATGAATGGAGTCAACTGGAGACCATTTTTGAAGATGAGGTTGTTTTCATTTAAAAAAAAAAGGAAGTGGGCTCAACGGTCTCCGCTGCGTGTAGAGAACAAATCATAATCAGAAGGATCTTTCTCGAAAGGAGGGGTGCGGCTTAGGTGTCTGTGTCTCTGACAGAAGAAGGCCCGCGCTCTCTGAACTGCATCTTCACACGTACCAAGAAAAGCAGATGGCTGCCGGTCGTATTGTAGCACAGAGGGGACAGCCCTAGAGAAGGGCTGTTCTGTTTCCTGCAGGTACAACTTGAACCACGCTGTAAATACTGGCTCTGGGAGTTTCACAACGTTGGTCCAGCGTCGGGGGCCCTTCTTGGTCTGCAGCGGCTTGCAGTCGGGTGGCGTTTCTCGTGCTGGGTTGTGAACGCTGACACCGATTTCACAAAACCCTTGCAAAACGCTTTTGCTCGCTTGTGCTTTGTTTTATCCCTGTTCTTGGAGACCTTCCTGGCACAGGCCCTGTGCCGATTTTCCTTCGCTGTCCTACTGCCGTCAGCAGTTCTGTAACAGGATTAAAGGGATACCTCAATTCCCCAAAATAGACAGAAGTTCAGGAGGTTTACTGCCCAGCAGAGGGAAGTCAAAATAACCAGCGTTATATTCTTTTGGCATACAGAGTTCCAGTTTCCCACATTGGGACCTTGTGCGTAGAAGACGAAAACAGTTCCCGAATTTTCCTCCGTGTAAGATATGTTGACGCTCACTCCAGCTTCACTTTAACCATCTTCTTCATCGGAAAGAATGAGCCGTACGGTGGATTCACCTTGGCTGTCATCTAGTGACTGCAATGCCAGGCAACCATGATACAGTATAAATAAGACACGGCCCCCAGCGTGTTTACCATTTTAAAACTAAAAAGTGGGGTGCCTGGGGTGACTCAGTTGGTTGAGCAGCCGACTCTTGATTTTGGCTCAGGTCACGATCCTAGGGTCGTGGGATCGAGCCCCTCATCGGACTCCGCACTGAGCATGGAGCCTGCTTAAGATTCTCTCTTTCTCTTCTATCCCTCTCCTCTGCTTGTGTGTGCTCTCTCTCTCTCTCTAAAATTTTGTGTTTTCTTATGGTTACTTCATTCCTAGTTGGTATATACAACTAGGTTCTTTAGAGTCTCATTGACAGACTGGATTATTTTGTGAAGAGAGAATGGTATATAAAAGGTTTTGGGGGGCGCCTGAGTGGCTCAGTCGGTTGGGCGGCCGACTTCAGCTCAGGTCATGATCTCACTGTCTGTGAGTTCGAGCCCCGCGTCGGGCTCTGTGCTGATGGCTCAGAGCCTGGAGCCTGCTTCCGATTCTGTGTCTCCCTCTCTCTCTGCCCTTCCCCTGTTCATGCTGTGCCTCTATGTCTCTCAAAAATAAATAAATATTAAAAAAAAAAAAAAAAAAAGGTTTTGGACCTAGGCAGACCTGGCTTGACATACTGTCTCCCCATTTTCTAGATACTTGGCCTAGGGCAAACCACTGCAATTCTAAACTGAAGCTTAACCGTTTGTTAAAATGATGATAACACATAATTTGCAAGGTCAAGGTCGATATATAGAGTAGAGATGTTATATGTACAAATTCCCAGTGTAGTGGCTGTCATGATATAGTTTCTTAATAAATGGTATCATTTATAATTATTACTATAATTTTTAAAATACCGTTAGGCAAAATACTTAACATCATTGAGGAGAACGAAAAAAAATAGAGAGCTATTGTATGGGGTTATTTGGGTTTTGGGTTTGTGGGATTTTTTGGGTTTTTTTGGTCCCAAATTTATTTGTCAAGAAGTATATCTTATCTCTCCTCCCCGGACAGAATGGCTCTCTTTGTCATATGCTGAATTTCAGTATCCAGCTGCTTTTACTTTCGAGATGTTTAGTCTGTTCCATTGAACAGTTTGTCCCCTTATGCACCGGCTCTGTTATATGTCCTACAATTCGTTGGAGACTAATTCCCGTTCACTACTTTTTCAGTACCCCGTGAACTTTAAGTCAGCTCACCTAGCTCCCCCATCCTCCGTTATGTTGGTATTTTTCTTTTTTATTAGGATCACGTTAGACTTGTCTATTACATTATGGGCTGTGCACACACCTTATTATGCTGCTGTCCTATTTCCGAGTATGGCATACCTTTCCATTCATTTGTCTTCTATGTTCCTCAATAACTTCATATCTGATAGCTTTTTTCGTGTAATATGTTCTATCTTCATATTCCTTATTACTGCTGTCATGAGTCCTTTCCTTGTTTTATCTTCTGAGTTGTGCTGTTTTTACTCTTGAGAGTGATTGGTCTCCACATACTTCCTTTGTAATAATAGTGTTCATCATCGCTCATACTTCATCTGTGTCAAACACTATATGCACATAACATATGTGTACTCTTTAAGTCCTCCTAACAGTCCTAGAAAGTGAGGACTGTTTTACCTTGAGGACACGGAAGCTCAGAAAAGTTAAGTAACTTGCTCACGGTCACACTGCCAGAAAGTGGCAGATCCGGGGTTTTTAGCACCGATACTTCCAAGTTGTACACTATACTGTACTCCGTCACCTAACTCTCATTTGTCATGTCATTCATAGTGCTTATAATAGCATTTGTAAAGATCCTTTGTAATATGTTTTCTGTTGATTCTCTTGAGTTTTCTCCGCGGATATTGTGTATATTTGATAGGACCGAGTACTCCAGAGATGGGTCCATTTTCTCCAGATTTAAACCCGGGTTAATACATTTCCAATAAAATTTGCACAATTCAATTTATATGAAAGATGAAATAGTAAGAGAATAGACAAACTGTTTTTTTGATTGGGATGACACTGAAGCCTTAGAGCAATTTAGGGGAGAATCGACATTGCTAAAGTATAATTTTCATGAAGCTCAAATCACATTCAGGCAAGTATAAAATAAGCATGTATAAAATGTCTAACTCATTCACTCATGAGGGGGCCAGACAGACAGGCGATCAGTTCAGAGAGCATCTGAGGCAGTTTAACGGAAGGTTAGAAGAAGATTGCTGAATTAGCTGTAAGACAGTTTCATGTCCAGCAGATCACAACTCTCTGGGGTCATCCACTAGAGAGAGAGTATTTTCGTCTCCACCCCACAACAGCCTACACGTTCACAAGTAACTTCACTTCAGCCTGAGACCTTTAGTCAGTAGCAAACAAAGAGAAATCCATCCTGCCCCTACTTTATACATAAAGCCGTGCCCATTTGTTTACGTATTTTCTACGGTCACTCTTACCAGAGATGCCGGAGGTGAGTAGTGACGACAGAGATCCTATAACCCAGAAAGCCTATTATATTTACTCTCGGGCCCCAAATAGAAATTTCGATAAAGACACAATATTTGGATAAGGCATCTTACAGGTATTTTGTTAGATTTATCCCATTTGATACTCTCAAGAATGAGAACTTTTTAAAATTTCAGCTTCTAAGTGTTCATTGCTAATCTTCAGAGAATATAGTTAATTTTCATATATTGACCTCATATTCTGAGATCTTGCTGAACTTACTAGTTTTATATCTTTTAAAAATAGATTCTTAATTTTAGGGTTTTACCGCGTGGATAGATACTCATGTCATCTATGAGGAAGACGATTTTATTTCTTTCAGTTGATATGCCATATATATATATAATATATATATATTATATATATATATATTCTTTTTTTTTCCTTATTAAACTGGCTAGGAGCTCCAGTATAACGTGGAGTAGAAGTAGTGAGCATGGACTTTCTTACTTTTTCCCAGGCAAAGGGGGAAAGCTTCGTCCTGTCATTGCATAGAATGTTAGCCGTGGGTTTTTCCTAGATGGTGCTTTATTAAGTTAAGGCATTTCCTTCTATTTCTACTTTACTGAGAATTTTTATCAGAAACAGATGTTAAATTTTGTCGAATGCTTTTACTGCATCTATTGAGAGAATCCAACTTTTTTTAATGGGTTAATATGGCAACTTACATTGATTTTAAATGTTGAACCAGCCTTGCCTTGCCGAGATAAACCCCCTTTCTCCTTGATGTATTATCCTTTTTGTTAATTATTGGATTTGATTTGCTAACATTTTATTGAGGGCTTTTGTGTCCAGAAAAAAAATTTTTTTAAAAGAAGATCAAGAATTATAGAACTAGCCACTTCAAATCCTAAGACACAGTATAAAGATACATTAATATTTATAATCATTGTCCATAATAAAAAGGATGCTACTAACTCATTCCTGGAAAGAAAGATCAGAGGCCAAAGCAGAGAAACAGACCCTAGTATGTGTGAAAGTTATGTTGTAAAGGTTCTGTTAGTACTGTAAGGCTCAGTTTTATAGGGATACTGAAAATGTTGGGCTTTTTGTTTTCATCTTTGAGTCACCATTTATGATTTAAACCATACATTGTATAGTGTACCTTAAATAACCATGGAAACATGTCATGGTTACGTCAGACACTTCCATAGCATTTGACATTAAGCCTTCAGTGAAAGCTTATTGAACAAATGAGCTAGTTTAATGTTGTTTTTCAGTAAGCCAAAAGGTATAGTGGTGTTTCTCCTTTTCCTCTATGTTTTCCTACCGGTAACACTAGAAATAAGTGGTTCTGGGATCATCTAAAGATTTTAAATACTAGACTAATGCTTTACTTCTGTCGCATTGTAGTTTGAGTGGCCCATTTATGTATGTACGTACGTACGTATGCACGTGTGCGTGTGACCCGGAGCCTGTAATGCGGTGCAGAAGAGCAAGGAATCTCCCCTCTGTCAGCCATATTGATTTGGCGAAGGCCGAGGACCTTTGCACCTACAGTGCAGGGTTCTCAGAGAGCTTTGGAACTCCAGTTTAACGGCCACATTCACTCTCACTTTAGTCGTTAAAAAGAGTAAGATTTTTCTCAATGAAAGAGGAAATCTCATTAATTTGGATTTTGCTGTTTTAGAGTTTGGTGTTTGGGACTCTGAGAGGAGACTGCACGCAAATTTACTTTTCTCCATGAATGGTCATTGCAGATTAATCTTCTGAAGTTAGTCAGGTTCAACTTAACAGATACACTATTTGACAGCCATTTGTTGGTTTTAGTGTAGTTTGCATTACTGACCACATTTGAATAATAGACCAGCAGGTCTCTAAAAACTGTTTTTGTTTGGGGCGCCTGGGTGGCTCAGTTGGTTAGACCTCGGCTCACGTCACAATCTCGTGGTTCGTGGGTTCGGGCCCCACATCGAGCTTTGCGCTTACAGCTCAGAGCCCGGAGCCTGCTTCAGAGTCTGTGTCTCCCTCTCTTTCTGCCCCTCCCCTGCTCACACCCTGTCTGTCTCTGTTTCTCGAAAATGAATAAATGTTTAAAAAAAAAGTTTTAAACTCTTTCTGTTTAAAAAGATTTCTTGTGCGTTCACACTTGTCTTTTCCCAATGATTTATATCCTGCAAGTGTTTCTGTTTCTTAGATATTGCCACTGATGTGTGTACTTCTGTTTAGCTGAGCACATCACTCTTGTTGCCTACCAAGGAAGAAGTTTCTATCGTGAGGAGGTGACAACAGGCAGTTAAAAGATGGGAGAGTGTGTTTGGGTGAGTGGTGACAAAACCCTAACACCTAGGGATGAGTTATCTCAACCATCAGAAACCCAGAACGAGCTGTGTATGCCTGGGCCTGGGTTTTGTAATCCATCACTGGCTTGGGTGGTAGATATTTAAACAATGGGGAAAGTTAGCATATAAACATAGCTCCTAAGAGGACAAGTGATTTCTTAGGGTACCAGAAAAGGGAAATGATAGTGGACCTTTTTAGCAGTTAAGTGACAAAACAAAATTGTGGAGGTTTTGGAAAACAGACTCAGGTGATTGGGTCCACAGGCAGTAAAACTGTTTTAGTTGGAAAAACTGTAAAGGTTTAATTCATTTTGTTTACGGAAGAGTTGATGTGTTCAGAGACGAGTTAAAAAAAAAAAAAAAAAAAGAATCAAAAGCCAAAAAAAAAAAATCAAAGAGTTTGACAATCAGAGTCAATGATCCTTCTCTGTAGCAAAAGGTGCATATTTTGGTTTTTCTTTTTTTGACTACATTTTCGTAAGACCATTTTTTATTGTATATTTTTTAATATAAAAAGGCAAATTATTTCCTTCTAAAGGTTCATCCTCCCACCCCCACAAAGAGCGAGTGCTGCTATTTCTTGTATTATGAACGGTCAGTATCCAATTTTAATATTTAAGTCCATGTGGGAGGTGGGAATTCTATCGTTTAACCACCAATGCAAAGGAATGTTGTAATGGACTTTTTAGAACAAATGTGATCATTTATAAGAATCTTACATAATGAATCGTTTGTTGAGTTACATTATCATAAGTAAAAACTATAACTAAGCCGATATAAAAATTCATTAAGCTTTACACTTCAGACTTGGCACTTTTAAGTTGTATTTCAGTTAAAAAAAAAACAAACAACTTTAGGAATGGCGGTCAGGGTTTAGGAATTGGGTGTGATAACTTGGGGGAGTTGCACACTTTTTAATTTTATAGAGAGGATATTCTTCATTTGAAAAAGTTCCTCAAAGACTAAAGCTTGTTGTTAATATAAAACAGGGAGAATATGTTTAAACTCTGCCTTCAAATCTCTATATAGACCAGTAGGGACAATGGGAGTCCAACGGCTACAAAAGAGTATGTCATGGGCATGGTGTTCAGTGTTCACTTCAAAGCAGAAACACAGTATTCATTAATCTTATTCTTTGATTGTGATGTTAGCTCTTTTGTTGCCGCTGAGTTTACCTTGGCCTGAGTGCCGGCAATTAAATGGCACAGTGAAGATTACTGGAAAACATTAACTTGTTATTGTTAGTTGACATCGTGCGAGGTTGATGGGAAGTAGGGTTTATAAATAGCCTGGTCTGTGCACTGATTTAGAAATCTGCTCAGTTTCAGGGATAGATCTCACCATACAGACCATTCAGTGTTTACATTTGAAGCTTTTTATTTAACAGAGCATGGATTCATCCTTTTGAGAAGTGTGACACTGAACATAGCTGTGATAACACCCCCCACTACAACTTTTGTTTTGAGTATTAACTTCTTGAATAAATTGGCTTCCTTTGTTCGTTCAGCTTTACTTTTCTGGATATGATATAAACGGTAATCTTTCACTTTTTAGAAGGGGCCCTACATTCCTTTCTATGTGATATAATTCATGTATATTTTACTCCAGAATGGCCTTCATGTTTTGAATAAGTATGTTTTGAAAGAACCATCCTGGAACATTTGCGGCGTTCAGCATGAAACTTCGTTTCGGAGAAGTGTTCCTGTGTGTCCTTGCCTCAAAGTAGGCTCGCTACTCAAATTTTTATGAGGCACTATCAGATGCAAATCATTAACTCTGAGATCTCCCCAGCATGACGGTGGAAAGAACGGTGGAAAGAACGCAGGGTCAAAGCGGTAATCCTTGAGGGATGAAAGGAAGTTGACTCTATTATGAGAAATCTAGGCAGTCAGACAAGGCATAACAATAGTTTCTAGAAATCTGGCCAAATGGCTGAATAATTGCCTTCCTCTTTCAGGCCAAGAGGCAAACCCTAAGTTTGCATTCTCATTCCCATTTAACCTGGTGGTGAGGGAAAGACTCAGTGCTACTCAGGTAGGCTTTAAGAGCCGGAATTTTTAGTTTTATTTTGTTGTTGTTGTTGTTGTTTTTGTTTTTGAGTTGAGTGGTGCCTTTACTGATCAATCAGTAAGGTTTTACTTAAGTTCCAGTTAAATGCTCCTGCTGTGCTAATTAAGCATTGAGTGAATATAAAACAGTATAACTTCATCCCCAGAATCTTGCAGTATGATTGAGGAAATACAACCAGCAACTCTGAAACCGAAAATCACGTAGTATTAATTTGAAGTCAAATTATCGGCCTGGCCGGAGTAGGTAGAATCTTCATAAGTAAACCTTTAGGTCATCTGGCTGATAGAGGTCTCCAGCTCTCCGGTTGCTAGGACACTGACAAAAACAGGAAGATCTGATAGGCCGTCAAACGTTTCCCAAACTACGGGACACAAGAGTTACTGGGGCGCTGTTCAAAATACAGATTCCCAGGCCCCTGTCGTGAAAATTTTGAGTGTGTAAGTCTGAGATAGGACCCCAGAATCTGCCTTTTTAATGTGCAATGCAGGTGATTCTTATGATCAGGGAAGTTTGAAAAACGTTGGGTTAAGAGTGGAAGAAGGATTCAGTGCACAAAACTGAATTCATCTAAGAGACCAGTGATTCTTACACGAGGTCCAGAAGATAACAGATTTATCCGCTAATGGTAGCTACTATGTCCCCAGGTAGTTTGCCACCGAGGTTGAAGGACCCCGAAGAGCAATAAGAAAATCTTGAAATTTCTCAGCTCAAATACTGAATGGGCAAAAAAGTGTTCTGGATTTCATGTCCTCACTTCCTTTCCACCCCAAACCTGTTCCGCTCTAGGGAGGGCGCTGCTCCTGGCCATGCATGTGGAGGGCAGGCCGACACACAGACATGAGTGAGGAGGAAGCATTCGAAATAGCAGCTTGGCAGATGCGAAGAGAAACTCTTCCAAGTGTAAAGGGCAGCTGGCAAGACTGCCGAAAGGCAGGAACGGAGGAAGCAGGAGTCCGAGTGAGCTGTTTAGTAACACAGTGTTGTTTGGTCAGGATCAAGGGGCATGAAGTAAGGGTTCTGGGAAACCAGGGCAGAGGTAACACAAATAATCGTGCAGGACACATCTTCTGAGGATCAAGGAGAAGGTCACCAGTGCACATTAACTCTCGGTCCTCAGCCGGAGCAGTAGAGGGTGGTCAGTTATATTGTTTCGGATTTACAGCCCTCCAGCCCCGTGGTATTGGAGGAGGTGTCTTTGTCACAGACTGTGAACGAGAGAGGAAAGTTTAAGAACTAGAGCCAATAGGTTTTCTGACCTATGCTGTTTGGTCGGGTCAGAGTCGGGGGGATGGAAAAAAGCAGGGAAAGACAATCTTGATGTTGAGTCGAGTTGGTGAGTCTGTGAAATTCTGAACAGATTTCAGTATGGACGAATGGGGGAAATAAGTTATCGAGAGGTTAAAAAAAAAAGTGGTGTGCAGTGGGGGTCATGAAAGGGGCTGAAAATGTTGAGGTTTTTAGCTGTGAGCTGAGAGAGAAACTATTGACTGGGAGGCAGAGCTGACGGTTCACAAGTGTGTGAATCTAAAACAAACTTCTGTGCCTCCTTCTGATGACTCGCAGATGACATACTGACCTGCTGAGTAGTCTCAGCCACATCTTCCCCGTAAGCATAGTACTTTTAAAATAGTCTGCAGTGGAGAAAGGTTTTAAAAATTAAGCTTGGGGGGTGGCTGGCTGGCTCAGGCATTAGAGAATGGGATTCTTTTCTTTTTTTTTTTTAATGTTTATTTATTTTTTACTGAGAGAGAGAGCGCGCACGTGCAAGTGGAGGAGAGGCAGAGAGAGAGAGGGAGGCACAGAATCCGAAGCAGGCTCCAGGCTCCGAGCTCCGAGCCGTCAGCGCAGGACCCTACGTGGGGCCCAAACTCACAAACGGTGAGGTCGTGACCTGAGCCAAAATTAAGAGTCGGATGTTTAACTGGCTGCACCAGCCAAGCACCCCTAGAACTGTATTTTTTAAGATACTGGAAAGCACAAGCAGGGGACGGGCAGGGAGAGGGCGACAGAGGATCTAAAGCGGGTTCCGCGCCGTCAGACAGGCTGACAGCAACGAGCTGGACGTGGGCCTCGAACTCACATACTGAGAGATCATAGCCTGAGCTGAAGTTGGACGCTTAACTGACTGAGCCACCCAAGTGCCCCGAGCATGGAACTCTTGATCTCAGGGTCGTGAGTTCAAGCCCCATGTTGGGCGTGGAGCCTGTTTTAATTAATTAATAAATTAAAAAATAAAAAATAAAAATTAATTTTGTCTCAGAATTTAGTCTGATTGTCTTTTTCCTTCTCCATACTAGTAGAGAGATGGGAAAAGCAGCGGGCACTCGAAAAGCAGTAAAACAGATCTTTACTGTCTGCTCATATGTGTCCCTTGAGAATTGTTCCTCTTCCTACAGTTAGGATAGCCTTATAGATTGCCTCAAAGGATAGATTTGTCTATTTTTAATTAACACCTGATGCTAATTTGTTTTAAGGCTTAAAATAAATCAAAATGTGGTTCTAAGAGCATCTAATTAATGCAAGCTCACGATACCAGTCGGTTACTCTAAAGTAGATGTGTAGTTCATCCCCAAGGCTTTTTAACGGATGAGCAACTCTCTAATCGGAGAATTTAGAACATATCCCAGAAATAATATGAATGCGATATTACGCTATTGAAGATTGGCAGCTTGAACGTAGGGAAGCTTTTAAAAGTCCGTTTCTTACATTTTTGTGCTAAAGCACACATACAGTTTACCATCCTAACCATCTTTCCGTGTTCAGCTCGGCAGCGTTAAGTATATTCACATCGTTGTGCAGATAACCTCCAGAGCTTTTTCACCGTCCCAGGTAAACAGCTCCCGGTTTCTCCCTTCCCCCAGCCCCTGGCAACTGTCATTCTGCTTTCTGTTTCTGTGAGTTTCACCTTTCATGGTACCTCATATAAGTGAAATCCTACACTCTTTGTTTTTGTTTTTGTTTTTTGCGACTGGCTTATTTCTCTTTGCGTAGCGTATTCATTGAGTGTGAATATACTCAATATTCATCCATCTTGTAGCCTGTGTCAGAATTTCCTT
This sequence comes from Paguma larvata, assembly GCA_030068075.1. Classification (NCBI taxonomy): domain Eukaryota; kingdom Metazoa; phylum Chordata; class Mammalia; order Carnivora; family Viverridae; genus Paguma; species Paguma larvata. Next base: position 74,703,600 of record CM057836.1, read on the forward strand.
CCTCTCCATGGCTAAAGAGTATTCCATTGTATGGATATACCACATTGCTTTATCCGTTCACTACTCGCTGAGCACTTGGGTTGCTTCCGCCGTTTGCTATGAATAATGTTGCTCTGAACATGGGTGTAGAAATAGCTCTTTGAGACCCTCCTTTCAGTTCTTTTAAATATATACCTAGAAGCAGAATTGCTGGGTCAATGTTTAATTTTCTGAGGAACTGCAGTACTTTTTCCCCCCCAGAAATGTACGGGATCTTAATTTTTGGTTTTGTTTAGATAGTAGATAACTTCATTGGGAACCTCGGTGGTTGGTTTGTATCTGGGTCTCATTTTCGTCTAAGGTTAAGAACTGTTGTGCATAAACTTATACTTTCTCATTGGTACTCCTCCAGTGTCTCATGGGGACCTCCCTCTCCGCCCACCTGTGCACCCCAGTTCTGTTGAAACAATGAAATGATCTGTGTTTTTCACTGAAATCTCTTGGAGACCTGAGAAATAGGAAGACCCAGATGGTCGTGGACGGTAACTACCAATTACATGGATCCAATTCCAGATCTCCTTCCTGTGGCTTTCTCGTCACCAACACACTTCACATTCTTCAGAAAACGAGCCTCCCTTCACCCCACCTTCCTTAGATCTTTTATTAATTGAATCCCTAGGTGTTAATAGTTTACCGGATAGTAGTTCTCATTTGTTGGTATTTGACTTTTTGAAGTGAAATTGATCTACTTTTTATTGAATAAAATTGTGTAGAACCCTTTTAACTTGCTGAATGTGTGCCAGAGTAAGAAATCAAAGAGTAAAAAACTTTTTGCAAATTGCCTGTTAAATACTGCCCTTTCTCTCCGTGAGTATGTGTCCCGGAGCGAACAGTGAGCCGCGAGCTGTAAGTGTACGGTTCCGTCCGTGTCCCTCGCTGTGCTGAACACAATTCTAGGCAGTTCTGACTATGCGCGCCGTTCACCGTAGCTACTGGCTTCAGGCCCTCCTCCCACAGCGGGTGCGACTGTACTGTACGTGGATGCTGTCTCCTCAAACAACTCGTACACTCCCGGGGAGTAGAAATTACCACCACTCACACTTTCACTGGGCCGGGAGGGGATGCCTTTTCATCTGAGCAAATGTGAATTCTGTCCCGCCCGCCCCCCGCCCCCCGCCCCGACCCAGCCGCAGACCTGAGCCTCTGCCGATGACCTTCACCTTCTCAGTCAATGGAGCCCCTGTTCCCTCGGCGTTTCCAGAGGGAATCTGGGGGTCCAGTTTCGATTCCTTCCTTTTCTTTGGCCCCGCGTCTAAGCCACCAGTATCTTCTACTTGTCCACTCTTCATTCTGCACCACTGTCCTTGTCCAGGCCACCCTCATCTCTCACTTGGACCATTGCATTTGCCTCTCTGCCTATATTCTTGCCCCCTCTATCCATTCTCTTTCTAGGGCAGAAGGGCCTTTTTAAAACGCAGATGAGATTAACTTAATCCCCTGCTTAAAACCCCCCCATCATTTTCCACCACACTTTAAATAAATCCAGACTTCTTACAATAGTTTATAAGCACCAAAATGACCCGGCCAGCCTGCTTATTAAACCTCATCTCGTGTTGCTTTCCCCCTTCCATTCGATACTGGCCTCACGAAGCTTCCTCTGATACCCCGGCCTGGTCCTGCCCCAGGGCCTTGGTACATTCTCTTCACTCTGCCTAGAAGGGACATACGAAGGTTTTCAAGAAACATTACATTTGCCGAATGAAGGAAAGAGTCAGGTTCTTCTTAAGGACATAGACTGTACTGAGTACCATCTCTCAAAAATAAGATAAGACCCATGGTATAAGCATAGAGATTAAAATGCCTGGTGCAGTGGTTCTCAACGGAGGGCTGTTTTCCTCCACAGGGGATATTTGGCAGTGTCTGAAGATACTGTTGGTCTTCATAACTGGCAGTGTATTAGCAGCGTCTAGTGGGTAGAGGCCAGAGATAACGGTAAACATTCTGTGGTGCACGGGACAGGGCCCGCAACAGAGAACGAGCTGTCCCCAAGTGTCAATAGTGCCGAGATTGGAAGACCTTACTTTAGGCTAATATATTTGAGTTAGGAGAAGTCCGTTTTAGTACCTCTGTTGGCCCTTTAAGTCTATCACATTACATAAATAGCCTCTTTGAATAATACCGGGAAAATTAATCTCCTTGATTAAAGACCACTGCCCCGTCCTCAGGGACCGTGTGTTATATCTGTAAGAGCAACACTCCTAGTCCACAAACAGACGAACCGAGATTCCCCTGTTGGTGAAGATCTCGCTCAGCTTCCTCATAACGCGAGCATGAGCTCAGCCTCGCCATCTGTTCTTCTAATGATAAAGTGACCGCTGATCTCCAAAGTCGAAGGCCTTCCCTCGGGATCGAGTGAGACATCTTCCTTCTCCTCCCCTGCCACTTCCCAGATTTCCGAGTCAACTTCTTTTTCATGGTGGCTAAGACTCTGCCCGTTATGGAGACATGATTTATTCTACTAAGAGTCCACCATTCATTTCAAGAAGATTGGAACTAACCACTATATTGCCTTTTTTAAATACTTGCAGACATACGCACACACAAATAAAACTATAATATAACATGATTGACGATAGCCAAACTATGGGGGAGCCCACAGGCCCACCGACTGATGAACGGGTAAAGGAGATGTGGTGTGTGTGTACACACACACACACACACACACACACACACACACACACACACACACAGGAATATTACTCAGCCATCAAAAAGAATGAAATCTCGCCCTTTGCAATGATGTGGTTGGAGCTAGAGAGTATTATACTGAGCGAAATAAGTCAGTCAGAGAAAGACAAATGCCATATGGTTTCACTCATAAGTGGAATTTAAAAAACAAACCAGATGAACATATGGGAAGGCGGGGGGAGAAAGAGAGGGGAACAAACCATAGAAGACTCTTCATGGCAGAGAACACACTGAGGGTTGATGGAGGGAGGTGGGGGGGGCGGGCTCGATGGGGGATGGGTGTTAAGGAAGGCACTTGTGATGAGCGCTAGGCGTTGTACATAAGTGATGAATCACTTAATTCTACTCCCGAAGCCGGTATTGCACTGTATGTCAATTAACTAGAATTTAAATAAAAATTTGAAGTAAAAAGGAAAAAAAAAAAAAGACTACATTTAAGACCATCAGCCTTTGCTATATAAATATCCAGATATCCATTTTGTGAGACGAAAAGCCACAGGAAAGATGGGAGGATGCTTTGCTTCTTTTGGATAAAATGAAAGCAGACTGGCCAGATTCTACCCCGGTAATTTCCCGGGTGGAAGCAAAGTATTCGTTACAGTGTTACCTGATTTGGGTCATTCAGGAAATACTCAGGAAAAGAAGAATGTGCTTACTTAGCTTATTTTAAAACGTTTGCCTCTCCTGGGCAGGACAAACGAGCTGGAAACGGTTCCTCTGGATATGCGAATTTATGGAGCGTGCTCGGTTGGAAAAAATATCAGGCTAAGCCTCTCGAGGATCATAACTAATAGAGCTAATATCTTCAAGGGTCACCAGATTATTCTCCTGAGACCCTGAATGGCACAACTTAGCCTTAGATATAAATCACAAGTATGGGAAATTTGGCTTGTGACAAAAAGGGCAAGCTTGATAATAGGTACTATACTTCTGCTTCTCAAGTGATTACCCTGAGGGATGATCATTAATTCCTCCTTGCCATACGCTTGGGCATTATTATGAGCTGTAGTAAGATGAGTGGTCAGAAAGCACAGTTTCTGGGAAAATCCTCAGAGACCACTCAGGAACGTATTGCTGAGGAGTCATACTGCATGAGGCAGAAGTCCAGTGGCCAAGCGAAAACAACTGCCCGACAAAAAGAAGATAAGCAGGTTCCACCGAGGAGCTGAGAAAGCAGCTTAATAACGCAGAACAGGGAGAGCGTGGATACCCCAGATAGACGGAGAGAGGCGAGGTGAGTTTCCTTCCCACGCCAACCCTTAGCGATGCCCGAAGTGCCCCGCGAAATTAAAATCACACGTGGGCATGCTAGCCGTTAATAAGAATGACTAGTTTTTTAAGGAGTCCTTACAAAGTACTTTTCACATCAGTCATCTTTTAGACTTCACGACAGCCTCGCGAGATGAGTCGTATCATCAGCTTCGTTTTGTAGATGAGGAAACTGAGGCTCGGAGAGTTGAAATAGCTTTCCCGAGCTCGCCAACTAGGCTGCAAAGCCTGTGCGCTCACAGCGGGCCAGGGTTTCTCTGCCTCGGCACGACCGACATTTGGGACCGAATGATTCTTGGTCTCGGGGGACTGCTCTTTCTTTGCACTGCAGGATGTTTCGTGGCATCTCTCGCCTCTACCCACGGGGCGCTGGTGCAACCCCGTTCCGGTCGCGGCTACCATAAATGTTTCTAGACTCTGCCGAGTGGCTTGTGGGGGCGCACTGGTCCAAAGTCTCAAGTTTCTCAGTAGGAACCCGGTGGACACCAAGAGGAATGTCGCGTCGCCCCGTTGCAGGTGGTCTCCTAACTGGCCACGGAGGCTTGTTTATAGGGCAAAACGCCCCGACAACTTCTCCTAAACTTGATTCTCATAGGCTTCCAGCAATACAGGGAAAGAAGACAGGCCAGAGTGGATTGTGGTTGGTCACTCAGAGAGAGCGGCTGTCTCGTTCCGCCAGTTAGTCAACAAATAAACTTACCAGCGCCCGGGAGCATGGTTTCATTGAGACACCAGGGATTGGGAGGAAAGATCGTGAGTTTCTTGGAGAAGAGCTCGGGGGAGGATAAATTCACGTAGATAACAAGACACGCTGCTCGGCTAGGAGTAGCGCGCTAATGGCCCGGGCCACAGACGTAATTCCCGTCTCGAGGGCTTGCATTCATCGGTCACTCTCCTTTGCGAGCCACCCCATTTGCAAGCCGTCCTGGTGTTTACTTTCACTATCGAGTTAACTATCGCCTTGAAAGTACTGTTTATCTCAGCCCACATGGTAATTGCCTTAAATTTAAAATCAAATCAACAAACTTTTGCATTCCAGCATGGCTCTGTAGGAGATACGACGACATGGTTTACACAAAAAGATAAATAGCAATCAAGGTAACATATCTTAGGTGCCAAATGAGCGGTTCAGATAATACGTACCGTGGAATGAGAGGGTGGAGAAATTGCTCTACCCACAATTCTCAGGGAGAACTTCTCAGAGGAGGCCCACTGGCTGAGGCTGAAGGGATAAATGGAAATAATACGAAATCTGTCGAGGGGACCGGGGATCTCGCAGCTCCCCATGGAAAAAAGTACCTTTCCATGATTATTTTCATGCCATCCGATCCCATTATTTTGGAACATGTCTAATAGGTAGGAAGTTCAAGTAGAGGCTCGTCCACGATAATTGCCCACAGTTCATCGTCGGGAAAACCCAGCAGCGCAGAGGGTTTTTTGCTCACCCTGAGGTATGAGAGGAGGTTCGGAAGGACGGGTTTCACTGACCCTTTTCGCCCTCGTCAGATTCACAGAATCACCCTTCTCTGAACAAAGGTGCCCTCGTCGGAAACCGGGCTCAAGATTTGGAGAGGCCTTCGCAGCCTGTCCGTGGGGCTTTGGGCGTTACGCGGTACCCAGCGGGATGGCGGGAGGCCGTCATCAGCAAGGGCGACAGCGGCTTTTGCTCCTCCAGACGCTGCCTGGTTTATTCCACAAACCGCAGCCATCCAGGAGGCTTTTACAGTTCCGCATAAAATGGACGCAACTGTACTCGCCGCGGGAGGCGGCGAACGGCAAATGAGCAAACAAACGGGGCGGAGGGGGAGCCGCCCAAACCTCCATTCCGAGGGGCTTAGAGGAATCATCTTTTTCCTGCCTCCATGTGAAAATATAAACAGTTGCTTCATAAACAGTTGTCACTTTTTGACTTATAAAGATCCACAGTCTTTCCCTTTTGTTTACTTTGATGACCTTTGAAATAAGCTGCAACCCAAAGACGCAAGGGAATTTTTTTCCATCTTCGTTTTTCATAAAGAGGAGTCTCTGTCACCGCGGCGTGCTGGCAGCCAGCGGGCTGCTGAGGCTGGCCCTCACTCGGGCCCGGGCTCTCGGGGCCTTTTGCCCCAAACCCCCCGACTGGGCAGTGCGGAGTAACGTGCATTACCAGCCTGAGAGCGTGCTACAAGCCAGTTTTCTGTGGGTCAGTTCTTTTCATAAGGCCAGTCTTACAGCTGCTCTAAAATCTGGGAAATGCAAATCGATGTCATAACTTGGTATTTGCTTTGCTCGTTTGCGGGAGAGACCGCATTGGAGATAGGACTGCAACTCTCAGGGGTGCTGTGCCCCCCCACCCCCCGCCCCACCCCCTGGTGGCACCCCGCCGTGGCCAGCCTTCTCTACCTTCCGTGGCTCTCTCCTCTGAGCTGCTCGTCCACCCACATCGGGCACAGACCTGAAAAGTCCGAGGAGAGCAAGTCCTAACATCGTCTCTTTCATGCCCCGAAATGTTCCTTTTCTTTGGTTTCTATCTCTTGGTGAGAAATAGCACACAGCCACCTGTCCCAGTTAACATAGCCTGTGAATTTTCACATTGAGTATGGAGGTAGGGGATACAGGATAAAAAGAGTATTATTTGGCTTTTATTGTTTCTGATTCGAAAAAATAATGCATTCTTCCTTTGCGGTACCAGGACAGCCCCGTGTCTTAGTTGTGGTGGTAGTTTCCCAAATCCGTGCGTGGGATGAGACTGCCCCCCACACAGACACACACATGAATACATGTAAGATACGGCAAAAGCCGAGTAAGGTATGCAGGCTAGTAGACAGCAGTGTGCCACTGTCACCATCCCGGTTTTGACAGAGCACTATAGTTGTGTGAGATGTCACGGTTGGGGGAAGCTGAATGAAAGGCAACTCGTTACGAAGCTGTAATTGTTTCAAAATGAAAAGTTAAGAAAAAGTAATGCATTCTTATTATAAAAATTCTAAATTCCAGAAATATACGCCATAGATTGTAAAAAGCCTATCCCCACTGTCAATCATTTTGGAATCAGGAAAAATAGGACCATGCTATTTTTTGCAGTGTGCTTTTTTCACTTACCAGTATGTCTTGGAGATGATTTCATGTGTCAGTCCGTATAAATTTATAACCTTTTTTAACATGCCTGCAGGGGCACCTGAGTGACTGAGTCGGTTCCGCGTCCAGCTCTTGGTTTCAGCTCAGGTCATGAACTCATGGGTTCAAACCCCGCATTGGGCTCTGCACTGACAGCACAGAGCCTGCTTGGGACTCTCTCTCTCCATCTCTCCCTCTGCCCCTCCCCCACTCACACTGTCTCTAAATAAATAAATAAGTAAAAACCTTAGAAAAATGCTCGTATAGCTTGACTCTATGGTGGGACACTTGGGTGGTGTTCCGTAATTTTTTCAATTGATCTCGTATTGGCTGTTTCTGAATGTCCCCATTGCAGTCAGAGCTGCCGGAGATCATCCCTGCGTGTCTTTATCTTTGCCCATACCTCCAGGTGTTTCTGGGAAATACATTCCCAGAAGCGGGGATGGCAAGACCGAGAAAAGAGTGTGTTTTACATTTTGATAGCAACTGCCAGACTTCCGACCCGCCGCTTTGCCCGACTCCAAGGAGCGACCATTTGTCTGGAATGTATCATTTGTGCCACAAAATGGCCCTGCCGGCTACCCCCCAAAATGTATGTGACAAGTTATACTCCCGGGAATGATGAATGAGAGTGTCCATTTCTCTACCCAGCTACTCACAGGGTCCAACCCTTAAAAAACTCTTCTGTGCTCATCAGTGTTTTTTTTTGTTTTTTTTTTTTTAAGTATTGTTTTAATTGCACTTCCTCAAACTTTAATGAAATGAAACATTTCTTCATGTGTTTATTGGCTATTTGTATTGCATCCGTGAATTGCTTGTTTATATTCCTCGCTAAATATTTGCAGTTCCCAAAGCGTGTGCCAAAGAGCTGTGGGATGTTTTAAATTTTTATGCGAAGCCCAGCGACACTTGCCATCTGGGAGATACTGTGGGGACTACTAGCTCGAAGTAACATCCAGTTGTCAACCTTAGCTCACATCGCACTCCTTTCGATGATGCCCTACATCTTTGCAAAGTCGAATGTTTGATAGTTGCTGTGGTAAACTCGGGCTCCCCGGGAAGGTCAGCGTGGAATAGGAATGAGGGTGGCGGACTGCAGTGACTCCAAGGCTTGGGGAGTTAGGAAGTACCCAAGAGGCACACACGTCTCATTAGTCAGTAATTGTGGTTATTAAAGAACGAAATCAAAATATTTTTTCTTTCAACGTATGTGTATTATTTTTTCAAACAGCTTCTCAGTTGTTAGGGCGTAAATACTTCCCAGGTTGTTTGGACCTAACTGACTACTTAATAAATGGAATCGTTCGGTATTTCTTTGGGCCCGGAGGCACCATGAAAAAATTACTGAGGTGTAAGGGCGCGATGAATGGAGAAAACTTGTAATTCCCGGCCATGCTTCATTCCAGGACTTGCGTTCCTGTTACTGATTTGCAAGAGGTTTGTTCCTTGAAAGAATTAGCAAATGTTTTGCCCCTTGTTTTTTTGTGCTTTTGAATGTTCCTATTAATTTTTGCTGTCCCGGAGATTTCAGTTGTTACGTTGACACATTTATACATCTTTTTTTTTTTTTTTTCCAATTTGTGGCTTCGTGTTCATTCTTAGAAAGCCCATTTTTACCAGAAGAATATAAAATATTTTCCTGTTTTCTTCTAGGACTTTTATAGTTTCTTTTTTTATATTTGATTAGTTTCTCCATCTAGAAGTTATTTCAGTGCAAGGCTTTGGGTAGGAGCCCAACCGTATTATTTCCCTAAGACCTACTTGGTTGTCTTAATACCCTTTGTTGAATAAATTAGTCTCTTCACTACTGTTTACAGTGGTTTTTTAACGTTTATTTATTTATTTTGAGAGAGAGAGAGAGAGAGTGTGTGCCTGCTCAAGCGTGCACACGTAAATGGGGAAGGGGCAGAGAGAGAGAGAGAGAGAGAGAGAGGGAGAGAGAGAATCCCGAACAGGCTCCCCTGTCAGCACAGAGCCCGACTCGGGGCTCAGACTCACAAACCGTGAGATCACGACCTGGGCCAAAGTCAATAGTTGGTGCCCAACCAATTGAACCACCCAGGCACCTCTCTTCATTACTGCTTAAATGTCACTTTTACCATCTTCTGGACTCCCTTCTCTCCCTTCTAGTGCTTAGTGTTCTATCTTAGAAGGCAGGCATTTTATTTGTTTTATGTACATAACTTCCTTCTTGTACTAGGTCATAAGCTTTTGATACTTATTTCATCTCTGTGTCCTATAGCTGTTTTCTCTTTACCTCCTTCTCTCCTAAAGCCTTTTTCTAAACCTCTTATTACGGAGAAATTTAAATATACACAAATGTAGTTAGAATAATATAATGAACCTCGTGTACCCATCACGCGACTTCAACATTAATTGGTTTAGGACTAACTTTGTTTCATTTATTCCACCACCTGCCTCCTTCCTCCTGTACTGCTGAAGCAAATGTCCCGACTCAACAAATTATCTTATTATTTTTCATCAACAAGTTTTGGTACATCAAAGAGATCCTTATTGACCTCAGTATGGTCGTTAAGGAAACTCAAGAGTTAAAGATCCAGATAGATAGAAGAGATAAAGTAGCAAGCATAATAAAGCTTCTCCTAAATAAGTTAAACTGGGATTTATTTTACAAAAAAAATAATTCGTAATTGAAGACATTTTACTTGGGACATCTGGGTGGCTCCGACTTTAGCTCAGGTCATGATCCCACAGTTCATGGGTTCGAGCCTGCTTCGGATTCTGTGTCTCCTTCTCTCTCTGCCCCTCCCCCGCTCACACTCTGTCTTTCTTTTTCTCTCAAAAATAAATAAACATTGGGGCGCCTGGGTGGCTCAGCAGTTGAGCATCCGACTTCGGCTCAGGTCATGATCTCACTGTTCCGGGAGTTCGAGCCCTGCATTGGGGCTCTGTGCTGACAGCTCAGAACCTGGAGCCTGCTTCCGATTCTGTGTCTCCCTCTCTCTCTGCCCCTTCCCAGCTTGTACTGTCTCTCTCTCTCTCTCTCAAAAATAAACATGAAATTTTTTTTAATTAATAAACACTAAAAATAAGTAAGTGAATAAATAAGTAAAACATTTTATCCATACCTTTACAGAAATGTATCTGTGTTCTAAAGTTAGGAACTTTTTGGTTAGAACAGATATTATATCAGTGAAAATGGTTAATTCTTTACATGCATGCTTTTGTATGTGGAGTTAAGACTGAATATCTTTGATACGACTTTCTTTTTTTTTAATGTTAGTTCTTTTTGAGAGAGAGAGAGAGAGAGAGAGCACTGCAAGCACAAGTGGGGGAGGGGCAGAAGAAGAGGGAGAGAGAGAATCCCAAGCAGGCCCCATGCTATCAGCGCAGAGCCTGATGTGGGTTCGAACTCACGAATCGTGAAATCACGACCTGGGCCGAGATCGAGAGTCAGGTGTGTAACTGACTGAGCCACCCAGGCGCCCCTGACCTCACTTTCTAAACTCACTCTCACCCAGTAGCTTGGGGCCCTTGCTACTTCTTATGAGTGAGGGGACTCCTAATTGCACTGTAAAATTTGGAGCACCAGGCCAGAGATGATCTCAGACAAATGAATCCTCACGCTCTCCGGAATACTGTGTATTTCTCCCAACCCCTTCGTGCGGGGAGAGTTCAGAAAGTCATTTTTAGCACCCCAGCTGCTGCTGTGAACACAGGCCGTGCTCCCTGCCCGCCCCCCACCCCCCGGCAAGGAGGCATGCTATAGGTCGGGCTCAATAAGTGCTCCCTTCCCGGAGCCCCCTCTCTACACCAGACGGAGCTCCATAGGGGCCCCAGGGACTACAAGGAACAGGACACAGTCCTTGCCTTCAAAGAGCTATACTCCAGGAAAGGAAATCGTAGATTGATCACTATGACGACAGGATTTAAAAAAAAATTTTTTTTTAATCAAATGAAAGAAGCTGCTGGGCCCTGAGTAGTAAAAGAGTATGCTTTGGGTGGGGGTGGGGGGGGGTGGTGGTTGATGAAAGCCGAGGAAGGTTTTATGGAGGAGGTGGTGTTAGCTGGGCCTTACAGTATGAATGGAATTTCAGTAGGCAGAGTTGGGGGGGGAGGGGAGAAATAGAAGGATCTTCCACGACAGAAAAGCATTTGTAAGTTGTCAGGAACGGGCAATTGTCCCCTTTAGCCCCACGATAGAGACACGAAGTGGAGGAAGCAGGAGGTAAAGTCAGAAAGGTATGTCGAGACTTCAGTGCCCAGCAAATTCCTTAGGGAGTTGGAGGTCATTGAAAGATTTTGAACTTGGGAGTGATACAGTCAGGGGCTTAAGAAGTTTCTCTGTAGCCATGTGTAGAATAGGTTCTGGAGGCAGAGACCAGGGAGTTGGTTTCGTCTTCCAGGTATGAGACCTTTGGTTCCCGAACTGGAACAAGGGGAGCGTTCATAGAAAGGAGGGGGTGCACTGACACACGACGTGAGTCTTCAGACCCCTACAGACTTTGTGTTTGTGTACATTTTAGTCCTTAAACATCTTCCTGGCCTGTTTCCTGTGATTCTCTTCCCCACGCCGGTGTCAACTAGGAAGTAATTACACAGCGTAATTAGCGCCCTTTTCCTGGCACCAGCAACAGCCAAGTGTCACCTTTTGGGAACTGCCCGAGACCTTCCTAAGGATTCGTTCTCAGCTGATAAACAGGTTGAGGTTTGGAGGAGTAACCACTTGAAATGCGTCCTGGCCTGCCCGCCAGTACTGGTGGGTGACTCTGGGTGGCACCTGCCCACAAAGCCCTTTCTCGTAGGGGTGACCACGTGGAGTAGCTGAAGTGTCCCAGGGTCATGCCTCCCGTCCACTGGGCTGTGAATAAAAGGGACAATATGCTGAGCCCTGTACCCATGCCCCGGGCAGGGCCATACACCCAGCAAGCAACGCGCCCTGCACCGTGGAGATTAGAAGCTAAGAAGGGTGATCCTAAGAAGCCTGTGGTCTGGTTGTGGAGAAGATTAATAGACCTAAAGCAGAAAACAATTAAATCCTAAACCTCACTGTGAGGATTAGAAAACATATATATGTTAGAGAGCTCTTCCGTCTCTTGCTTTCCAATCTCCTACCCGCCCACCCGCTCCCCCCGCACCCACAGACAAGTGCAGTCTACCTTTTAAATAATTTGCCATACCTCTTTCTCCACATTTGTATGATGAAGCATGTTTCTGTGAAGTAGAAAGTTTAGATTCCCTTCTCAGCCACCCCCCTTCCCACACCCTCCCCCCTTGCAGTCTGACTTAAAGCCATAAAATACTTCTGCCTGCCTGCCTGCCTTTCCTTCTGTTTGTATGAATTAAGTCCACAGGATAAATATTCACATTCCCAACTACAGGCTGCAACAATGTTTGCCTGTTCTGCCCAGTGAGTCGAGAGAGAAAAAGGGGGCCTGACATCACCCTATACTGTACATTCCCGGCATAGATCATTTATTCAAGTCCCTGAAAAAATACAGATGTTTTACCAGCCGAAATAAAATCCTGTGTAAACACCGAGCTTGGAAAAATGTGGCTCCGACTCAGCCGTGGGGGCTGGGGCAGTGCAGAGAGAAGGCGAGGCAAAATGGCAGATACAGAAATTTTAGACTTGGCCGCACGTGATAGGGGCGAAAGTGGTCTCCCGGAGTCTGCATGCTGCAAAAAGAGAATGGGATTTGTCTGTAAGCAAATACCGTCGCGAAAGCGGATAGAGAGGTTGATCTTCAAAGTCTGGGGCGGTTAATGGTTACGACACATTCAGCTCATTGGTATCTGACCTCTGAAATTAACATCTCTTTTCTCTTTGGAGTTGTCCTTTTTCACAGCCGGCCTGACCCGGTCCTGTTATTGCTGGATCTTGCTGTTTCTGGAGCTCAGCTGCTGTTGATTTTATAAGGGGGGGAAGTTGCCTGGAAGCCATGCTTGGTGAAGAGGAAAACCCATCTCAGCGTTGCATTCCCAAACAGTCGTATATCATCCTGATCTGGTCTAACACAAGTCACTATTTTAGTCTGGCGGCGGAAACCAGACAAGCTTTACTGGTGCAGTGCAAGTTTTTTCGGGGATCTGCCCCATGACTCTTTTTAGGCCTGTGGCACTTACTCAGAGGGCGTTACGTTTGCTCCCGTGGAGTCGCTTTTAAGATTCAGGGCTGCCCAGATGGACCCAGTGCTTAATACAGGTGCTCGGGGGCTCCCCCAAGTCTCTCTGTGTTTAGATGGGGGCTGGGGGTCGGCAAGGACTAACTGCCTCCCGGTTCTCCGGACTTCTCTTCGGCTCTCCTGGAGTTTCCTCGGGCCTTGCAGCTCAAGGGCAAGGACGCTAGCCCGCTGCCAGCTGCTTCCTGGCCTCCCCTCCCCAGGGCGTCTCCTGGTAGTCCCGTTGCCTGCGCTAGTCCGGGCTGGTGCTGCTGGCTTGCACTTGGTTCGCGTGTGCTTCCTGTCTCTCCGACCGGGTTACAACCATCTTAAGTCAGCAAAGCTTCCTCCTGCTTCTTTTGCCCAACACACCCTCTCCCTCCACTCTAGGCTTTTTTCTCTAAGGGCCTGCAGAAGCTAGAGGCAACCCACTGGCCTGCTTTGTCCCGGGGTGCTCATTAGTAGAGCTCCTTTTCACTCTCAGAAGAATTCTCGCTTGGCAAGGTGAATGACCCTGACTAGAGCAGTCGTCCAGTGCGTGCTCCCAACCAAGCTCCCGGGCTCCCCGTCCCTCACTCCCAGACCTGCCACGGGAGGTGTTCCCTCGGGAGCCCCGTTGTGGAGGATGGCTCTCCATCACCAGCTGCCGGGGGCGAGATGCGCTTTTCTGACCCACAGCTCCGCGTCTGATACCAGGGCGCCAAGTGCTGCTGCTTCAGTTCCAGAATGTCTCTCAGGCGCACCCTTTCCTCTCCATCCCACTCCTTTCGCCATCCAGACTGGGGCTCTCACAAAACCAGAGTCCAGGCAGCGCCAGGCGGAGCAGTGAATGAAGTCGAGACGGGTATAAACACACAGCCCTCTCAGCCCAATTCTTTGCTGTTAGACTTTTGAAAGAGGTTTGGGCTCAGGAAATGTTTTATTTTCCTCTTGATTCTCCAAAAGTTAAAAAGAAAAAAATAAAAAGGCCCATGAGCAGCGATGAGTGACCCTGACACTCCGCCTTCGGCCCACAAGTAATAACCGATCGTGGGAATGGACGGTGAACCAGACCCCCACCGGCGACTGTCACCCCCCAGGTCTTTGGAGTTTTCCAAAGAAGCTGGAAGTCAGGATGATTCTGATGTGAAATCTCCCAGTTTGTAAATGACGGGTTAAAACTCCCGTGTAGGTCAAAGAAAACACCTGCACCCTGCTCTGAGCCCGCCCGCCACCCTTGGCTTTCAGCATCGGTTTGGACCCCCACCACCTCGCGTCTGGACCGAGCGCAACCTTGGTCATCCTGCCCCTTCCAGCTCCAGCCTCCACACTGCCCTGGCCTTTCCTTTCCGAATGACAGATCTAATTACTTGAGCGCCGTCTCGAAAGAGGCCTTTGCCACCTACAGAACAGAGGACACGTCCCTTGCTGGTGCATTTAAGATCCTCCTCGTTCTGACCTGACTCCTCTTTCCAGCTGTGTCTCCTCCCTCCCTGCACGCCCGCTGGCTGTGCTCTCGCCACACACAGCGACTTGCTGTTCCCTGAGCAGTCCTGATACTTTCTTTCCGTTCGGAGGTTTTTTAAAGAACAATTACAGATTTCCAGAAAAACTGAGCAGGTAGTACAGAGCGTTCCCATATAGTCTCTTCCTCTCCAGTTTTCTCCTGGTAGGAATATCTTACATTGGAGTGGTATGCATGTTACCATTAATGACACATTGTTATCAGCTGAAGTCCATAATTCACGTTAAAGTTTATTCTTTTTGTTGGCAATTCTGATATTTTAATACCCTTTCAAACTTTTTTTTAATGTTTATTTTTGAGAGAGAGAGAGTGTGTGAGCAGGGGAGGGGCAGATAGAGAGAGGGAGACAGAGAATCCAAGCAGGCTCTAGGCTCCGAGCCCGACACAGGGCTCGAACTCACGAACCACGAGATCATGACCTAAGCCAAAGTCAATGTTTAACCACCTGAGCCACCCAGGCGCCCCTCAGAGTTTTTTATAATTCTGTTTCCTCTGCTTGCACGGTCTTCCCCAGATTCTGACAAGATTTGCTTTAAGGCCAAGTAGGAATATCACTTCTTTTGCAGAGGCTTCTCGGACTATTTTTGGAACGGAGGCTGGAAGGGAGGGAGCAAACAGGGAAAGGGAGAGAACTAACATTTTTATCAAGTGCCTAATGTGTATCAGGTAGTATATATTCCTTTAAATCTCTCTACAGATTCTACTATATACGCTGTTTAGCTGAGGAACAGAGGCTAGGTCAGTTGCCCACTGCCCCCCGGCTAGTAATTGGGTTGACACCATGTCCACCTGGCTCCAGAGCCTGGCCTCCTCCCGCAGGGCTGCCTTTCCCCCCACCGATCTGGCCTCCCTGCTCTTCCAAAGGCTGTGAGGGCTGCAGCGTCGTTCAGCCCTGTCTTCTCCGTACGCGCGTTTGCAACAGCTCACCAAACCCAGGGGCTCATGTCCTAGAGGCAGAGGCCGTACAGGAAGAGATACCGTATATTGACCTGAGTTCAGCAAACGCTCGTTCATTTCCTGCCCCACACTGGACTTGGTGGAGGGTGGGGCTGTGCATAAGAGGAAGGTGATGGCGACGCTACCGCGCAGGTCATACAGTCGCGGCCAGGCAGAGTCGGGGAAGCTACGGACTTGCCGTTTAGCTGTGGCTAGAACGTAAGCCTCGGGGAGCAGGCACTCACTTGTTCTGCGCTGCGGCTCCTAGGACAGTGTCTGGTGGTAATTGTTGTTTAAGTAATCATGGACAGAATATTTGAATCCCGTGACAAGTTTGGGCCACCTGAAGTGACCCGGCTCACGTGCATTCAGTGGGTCACACGGCTTCGCTTGCTCTGTGTGGCTCGGTGCAGTCCTATATCATAGGCTGTTTGCAAATTATCCCGGGCCTGGGCCAGACTGTACTGCTGGCCCGGAAGTTCTCCTGGACCAGAACTTTCGGAGAAGGGGGAAGGAAGGAGGAGGAATTGTCTTGCCCCCACCATCTTTCCAGAGCCGACAGACAAACGACCCTACCTGGGAGCTGCCTGGCGCTCCTGGACCTGACCTTGGACCGTAGTTCCAGAGGCCCAGCCTCACCTCTGGACTTCACCCCAAACGATGGCCTCATTTTTCTTGAACAATTTAAAACAAACCCTCTAAATGTCATGTGAAGGTAGCCGTGTGTTCAAATACAGTCATTAATTTTCTTAAAGAAAAAAAAAAAAGATCTCAAATACAGTAACTTGTTTCAGACATTTGTTTACAAAACTTTTCTCCCCTCCTCCCCCCCCATCTTTTCCTCTCCCTCCCCTTCCCTGCCCGGCCTTCCCTTGACTTCCGTGACCCTGTCTTTCACTTCTGCGGCCCTGACTCTCCCACATGCTTCTTTCCCCCGCTGTTCTTTTAAGTGTACCTCCCCCTGCAGCCGTCCCATGTAAATAGATCGCTCTCCGTTCCTGGTCAGTAACCGAGATCACAATTGTTGTCTGGGTTGTGCCCAAGGTGACAGAATTGATGGACCCGGAGGCCGAGTTTCATAAACCAGAGCCATGAAGCGTTTCAAAAACACCCTTGTTTTTGCCAAGTAAGGTGAGCAAATATAGGACTCGGTTTAGACATCCATCAGGAGTTATTTTCGAGGCGGTTGCTTCCAAATGAGAGGCCTTCGAAAATCGCACAGCTTTCTTTACAAGTAAATTCCACAGTCGTGTCTTTTGCTGGGGTCTGCTGATTAATTACGACCCCGCCACACCATGAAAAACCCTGGAGGTTGGTTGTGTGCAGCTGCGGAGAACAGTAAGGCAAGGCCCAGTGAGTCTGCCAGCTCTTTCAGCATAGTGCGGATTCAGGCAGAGGGAGGTGGTTTTTTTTCTGGCAGTCACCACGTAAGAACAGAAGCCCCAGCCAGACCCATTCCTCCAGACTTCTCGACGGGCGGTTTGGGTCCCCGCGGGGGTGTGGTGAAGCAGCGATACTTGATCCGTTGCCTCTGAAATAACAGATCCATTATTAGAGGAAGCGTTTTCAAGTCTCCACATCGGGACTTGTGTGCCTTCTCCTATACAATTATTTGTGTTTAGACCAAAAAAAAAAAAAACAAAACAGTGGTTACATATAGTAATCACACTTTATTTTGATTCTCTGACCAAAGGTGCTCTGCGTGTATTTGTCGTGGGTGGTTGCGGACGTCTGACCCAGGGAAACTGCCAGCTCACTCCTATTTAGGGGTCTGTTGGTTCTGCACCTCTTTTGTCTTGGCCTCTTGCTTTTTCTCATTACTCCCTTCTGTATTTAACTTTCGCTTGACACTCCTCGTCAGCAGGAGAGAAAGAGAAGAAAAAGTTGAATCTCATTGCTTAGGAAGTCATCTGTCGCTCTGGCGAAGGATAGGATAGGAAAAGAAAACAAACTAATCACTGGAATAGACTTTCAAAGTTCTCAGTGTGTGTATCCATACTTGCGTTGCTCCGCCCGCCTCCCCCCCCGTCTGATTTCGATAAGGGGACTGAAGGATTTCTCTGACATGCGTCTCCTCGGCACTGGCTAAGGTCAGAGGATCTCTCTCCCTCCACCGCAGGTTTGCGCTCCTCACAGAGTGTTGCGATACCATCACTGAGTGCGAATCCGCCACGTGTTTACATGAGCGGCGCGCGCACACGCACGGTCCCGGGTCTGTTGGATCCGTGGCCTTCGTTCTAAATAGAGACCACCTAGAGATACAACAGGATTTGTCTTTCTCTGCCCAGTTCTAATATTTAATGTCACGTCAGAGTGAGAATAGGATGTGTCTCATTGGTGCCTCCATTCCTGACAGCTCAGTGGAGAAACACAAAAAATAAAATCTAAATAGTTCACAAACATCACTACCCTGTGTGTGCAAAGGCAGGCACCCTTGTGGCCTGCTGCTTTGGCCAAGACTGTTCAGATAAACCCATTTTCCCTCTTTTGATTTTGAAAAGGTAATTTTTTTTTTTTTCAGATGAGACCGCTAACATAGAGCAAGTCGTTTGCCTTTCTTTGCTAAAGTCAATTTATACGTTGTCTGTAGCTAGTAAGCTCTTGGGTCAAGTAGCTGGTCCCTGAGTAGTCCCCTTTGCTTGGTATTGTGCAGGGAACCCTGGAGCGCAGGTCGCGACTCAGGACGTAGGTTTCTTACCAGTTGCCCGGTGTGGTTTTCTGCAAAGAGACCCGGGGTGCCTTTTGCAGGTGTCTGTTTTCTTTGAGGGGAATGTTTCGAAGACACCTACCAGGGAGGAACTGTGCATTTAGGAAAAATATATTTTCACAGCAGGATGTTGCTTTTTCTCTTTTCTGGTTTAGGTTTTTCACTTGTTACAAGCCTTCTCAGACTCCAAACACAGACTGAATACATACTTCCAGCAGGAGCTGGCTGACGTTGCCGTTCGGACCAGAGCCAAACTCTGGCTGGCCGAGAGGTATGTTAAAACCCCACATGAGCGAGGAGTTATCAGGGGTTAGGAATACATTGGAGAATTGCTGCTTCTAGTGGTGGGAGTTTTAAAAGTCACTGGCGTGAGTTTTATAAACTTATTGGAGTATTTATCTTTTTAGAACTTCGGGTTGTGGTCAAGAAGGAAAAATATTTTCCTGACAATTTTTCTGAAACTGCTGTGTGGCTGGGGGCATGTAATATGGCTTTTTATCTGTCCACCAATCGGCTTGTTTCTATTAATACCTGCCATGTGCCCAACCCGGTGTCAGATATTATGGCAGCTGACTAAATCATGTGGTGCAAACTCTTCGGCGCCGCAGCAGTTCATTAAAGATTGGGGTAAGACTCGAATCGGCACGGGGAGACCGATAGGATGTGAATGAGAAAAAGACATGGAAGTCGCCCTTTGTAAGGCAGGCAGCGGACTAGCTGGAATGTTGAATGGTCAAGGCAAAGGAGTGGGGATGCATTTAGTTTTTCACCCTGGCCATTGTTAGCTTATTGTAGAACTTAGAACATTTATTATGCGAAAGGCGGAACAAAAAGAATTTTTCATTTACTACGCAGGGAGTCCCCTCTATAACGCCTGTGTTCAAATCTGTGTCTGCCAGACTCCGATGTTGGTAGGACAGCGTTACTGCAAGCCCCCCCACCCCCAGTATGTGCCCCGTACGCTCCAGCAGGGGAGGTCCAGCAGAGGCCCACAGGCTACCACAGTCCATGCTAGAGGGCCCTGTGTTTGGTTAGGAATCGGTGTACTGGTCGTGTAACACAGAAACCTTTTTTCGTTTTCAAAAACGTACTTCTGTTCACTTCGGTTGGCTCCCCACCTCTCGAAGGCAGGAAACGGGCAGCATGAGGCCCGAAAGGCAGTGTACTCCAACAAAGTTTTGTCGAACACAGTCTACACTATGGCCTTTGTGTTAGGAGATGGAACGGATGCAGCCATAGAACTAGCTCTGACTTCAAGGAACTCACATCGAGGAGGTGAGAAAGGTAATAATTTGCATCCCATATGACAAAAGTAGTAAGAAATGTATGTAATCAGCACAGGAGTGGCCCAGGGGAGGGACGGGGAAGGGCCTTCAAGAGATGAGTAGAATTTCACCAAGCGGCCAGGGCAGGGAGGGCTTTCCGGGCTAATTTGGGTAACGTCAGAGTCAAAAACATGGCAGCGTGAAATGGCATGGCGAGTATGGAGAACTCTAAAGGTAGCTCTTCTGGAACCTAGTAGAAGGTATATGAGACTGCGGAAATACATGGAGGCCACTCAGCAAAAGCTCCTAAAGGCAACCTTTGGGTGAAAGGGAGCCTCTGAAGAACTTAGCGGGTGGATGTGTGAGTCTCCATGTCCGTCTCAGCACCTGTAGCTTTGGATGGGGATATTGATGGGGAAATTCTCTCATGCTTGAAATGCCAATAAAGTGATGGTTAACTCTTATTTTTAGGCCAGTTTTTGTTTTGTCTCTTTTATGTAGAGAGCGGGACTTGATTGACTATAAACTGCCTCTCTGAGCCTAGTATCATTTGCTTTCGTGTGGCGTTCAGGTAGCTCCCCTAAGCTGTCTTTTTTGGGAGGATAGGGAATTATGACCACGTGTGCGTTCTCGTCTGTTTATCAGGTAGCAGGCCAGGTCCTCCTAGCTATTGTTCCTGGGGATCAGGAAGTCAGGCTCTCCAGGAACCATCCTACTGGAATCTCTGCTTCCAGCCAGGAGTGCCCCAAGACGGAACCCCAAATCTCCTGTTCTTCAAGTGCCACAAAAGAGTTTCTGCCCCCGTAACCTGCTGCCCCTGAATCTCATAAAAATTCGTCATCTGCCAGCTTCCTGAGCCCTCTCCTTCTTGTTGAGTGGGAAGGCGGAGATGGTGTAACAGGTCAGCATCTGAATGGACCTTCGTGCTGTGCAGTCAGCGCCCGAAGACGGATGGCCAAGCTGCCGTCAGCCTCCTCCTCAGTCAGAGAGGACCCTCTAGCCTCTTGTAACTTTCCCTCCGGTCCCTATCGCGGTTTTCTATTTAGGTTTTTCGGCATCACCATTCCCCTCCCGCTCCCTGGTCCCCCCCCTACACTTTCTCCGATTTTTCTCCATGACTTTCCAGCCCTAGAAAACAAAGGCATGAATCACCGCAGTTCGCTGCCGTTTCCACCTTCCTTGCCGAGAGTCTAGGAAAACCGCTTTTATGTTTCCAGTACAGGCAACTCTTTATTATCCAAGTGTGAACTTTATACTTTGTGGGTGGTCTGTAGGTGGTTCCTAACACCAGGCTTCCTCTTGCTCCCAGCACACTTTTACCCTAGTAATCAGGATGTGTTCAGAGCCTGAAACAAAGTTTGGGAGGAAGGCACACGGCCAGAGCACGAGCCGCTGCACAGCTGTGCGTCAGTTTTGCTGCGTTGTCCACATCATTGACATGAGAACCTTGGGGTTCCCGAATAGGAAAGTGTAGCATTAAACGTAAGAGATGAAGCTTCAGCCTGTCCTGTGAGACGCGCCTGCCTTGTCCCTGAGGTCCTTTGAGAGCGTTGCCTTAGGAAGGTGTGTGTCCAATACCTCCGTGCTCACGGGAGCCCATTCTGGGTCCCTAATGGGCCATTCTCAAAGCCCACCCCTGTGTTCACGCTATCACCTGCCTTCCCCATGAACGACATTGCAATGTGGAGTGTTCCCAGTTCTCCTGCTGAAGAGGCTCTTTATGTCCCTAGCAATTTACATATGAAAGAGGAATAAATGTTCCTTTGTGCCTACTAAGGATTTTCTGGATCTTTTGAGTGTAAGAAACATTAATGTTATTGCAAAAAAAAAAAAAAAAAAAGTTTGTTTAAATTTTAGGACCGATACCCTTTTTCCTCTACAATTTATTTGATTATTGACCTGAGTTCATTCAGTCCAATGAGTACATAAACATTAGCGAGGGTGTCATTTATTTGTCCTTTTATTCCCAAAGAAGGTTTTTAAAAGAGAAAAAAAAACTCTTATTTGGAGCCATTGGATAGCCAATTCGGTTTTTAAAATTTCGACCCCGAAATTGAGGGCACGTAAAAGAAAGACTTTTGTCATCTATTTATGTTTTGACTGTGCAAGATTAATTGGGACTTACATGAGGTGGTTAAGCAATGGCTCCGGGTTGTTGGGGAATTTTTGGTGATGAACGGCCAGCTGGGAACATGGCCCGAGGAGAGGCCTGGGCTTCCGCTCTTATAGGCCGCTTTTCATTCCAAGATGTCAGAGCCTTTATGGAAATCAGCTCATTAATCCTTCAAGTCCCTTCCTTCCCTCTTTGTCCTCCATCCCTCCCTCCTCAGTCCAGGTCAGTGTCCCTCCCATGGCGGGAAGGCGGTTTACCAGCCACTGAAGGAAAACGAAGCCGACCCAGGCCGGAAGCGAGGTGTGCCTCGGGGTCCGTGGTAGGCATCGGCAGTCTCCCCGCGTGGCCCCATCTGCCGCCCTGGCCAATGACAGAGTCTAGTTCTGCTGCCCCAACCGAATCGTAGGCCCTGCCTACATAGGAAGGACATTTTGAAAGCCCTGTCGAATAGGACTAAGAGGTGACAACTACTTTGATTGAGACTACTTGATTGAGATAGTCAAAACTATTTTGCTTGAGAGCTGGAATTACTATTATTTGGGGCTTAAAATTTTTCAGAAATCGATTTGGTTAAAAAAGGAAGAAGTGTGTGCGTGTGTGTGTGCGCGCGCGCGTGTGTGTGTGTGTGTGTGTGTGTTTTCCTTTAGATAAATGTGGTAGACGAGGTGATGACCAGGAAGAAAAATGTGTCCTACTAAATTTTGTTCACTTTTATTTTCTTGGTTGTCAGCGTAGCGTATGCTGATCATAGAAAAGTAGGCAAGTAGGGCGCCTGGGTGGCTCGGTCGGTTCAGGCTCAGGCATGATTCCGCTTCATGAGTTTGAGCCCTGTGTCGGGCTCCGTGCTGATGGTGTGGAGCCTGCTTGGGATCCTCTCTCTCTCCCTCTCTCTCTGCCCCTTCTCTGCTCTGTCTAAACTTAAAAAAAAGGCAAGTGTGAAAAGAGAATGCAAGTCTGCCTTTACAAACATCCAGGTGGAAACCACTGTCGTTAGTTCACGGTTTCATGTATATATTTACTTCATCTTTTCTCCTGTGCCCTTTTTTTTTTTTTTTACCATATTGAGGTTTTGCTGTATATAGATGTTAGAGCTTACTTTTTCCCACTTAGCAGAATCATGAAAGTATTTGCTATTATTATTAAAAGCTTTTGAGGGTGCAGCCAAGAAGGAAAATAGTATGGCGTTTCCTCAGAAAATTAAAAATAGCATTACCATATGATCTAACAATGCCACTTCTGGGTATATGCCCAAATGAATTGAAAGCAGAGTCTTGAAGAGATATTTGTACGTTCGTGTTCATAGCTGCATTATTCACAATAGCTACAAGGCAGAAGTGAGGTGAGTGTCCATTGTGGGATGAACGGCTGAACAACGTGGTCTATACGGACGGTGTAATATTATTCAGCCTTACAAAGGAAGGAGATCCTGACACGTGCTGCAACACGGATGAGCCTTGGGGATGTGACGCTAAGTGAGACAAGCCAGTCACAAAAAGGCAAATTCTGTTATGGTTCCACTTATATGAAACACCTAGAGTAGTCACATTCATGGAGACCAAGTAGAGTGGTGGGTGCCAGGGGCGGGGGCGGGGCAAGGAGGAGACAGTGCGTAGCGGGTATAGAGTCGTAGTTTTCCAAGATGGAAAGAGTTCTGGGGTTTGCGACTCTTGGTATTGGCATTTATTAAGTACCCAGATTGGCTGGTGGGGAGTTTCGACTTCCGGCGGGAGTTCTGAATGCCGATGGCTGCACGTTAGAATCATCTAGAGAGGTTTTAAAACCTGATATCAGGTTCCCCCTCCAGAATTTCTGATTTTCCAAGAACTGGTAGTTTTCAAACTCTCCAGGAGAAGCTAAAACGCAGTCAGATTGAGAGCTTCTGATGTGTTCTTGTGCATCTCCCTGCCTCCCACCCATCTCCTGGAGAGAGAGATGAAGGGTGAGCATGGAGCGAAACAGCCGTCATGTCAGAGGGCGCTCGTATTCTTCTTCTAAGGCCACAGGTTCATTCGAGAAAGATACCGAGTTCTGTCAGTTGCCCTCAGAAGTGCCATTCATACTTGATACTCTGGTGCGGCCCACTGTCCTAGAAGCTTGTGGCTCATTTTTGGTTTTTGAGGTGAGGCTCGAATAGACTATATACCTGTATCACTTTCTTCAACTAATATTTACTGAGCCCTGCTATAGGCCAGGCTGTATTAAATACTGCACCTACCTATTAAAACCAAACTTCAGTGTAGAGAGGGCAACAAAATACAGTCTCGTCCAATAGAATCCTCAACCGGAAACTTTAGAACTGGAGGAATCATGAAGTTCATTGCAGTCCACTCCCATCCCCATGCGTATGGGAAAGAATAGCCCAGAGAGGTTGGGAGATCTGTTTGTTTCCACACAACTGACCAGGGCGGGGGTGAGATTCTATCTGATAACAATTAACATGTGTCCAGGACGTAGTTCCCTCTTCTCGTGGGGCTCTTTCTAATGGGCCCCGTTCTCTCCATCTGTCCCGTTTCTCTCTGTCGGGCTCTGAATGGTGCCGTATTAAGCATTGTTTAGAACAGTGTTTCTCAGCCCTTAACGTGCACGTGAAACACTTGAGGCTCCCTTCCAAATGAAGGCTCTCATCCAGCAGGTCCAGATGGTGCCTGAGATCTTGAATTTCTGACAAGCTCTCCTGCAATTCCGAAGCCGTTGGTTCTGGAACACAGTACATATTTTGAGGGTCAAGGGTCACTGTGATCCTCCAATCTGTGCCTCTTTGAAATATTCCCACCTTCACATTCTCAAGAGCCGGCTGGAACTTAGGGACACAGGAGAAGGCTAAGACTACTGAAGGTGTCAGCCCAGAATTCTCTCCCCATCCACCTGGGATGACCTGCCCGGAAGGGCTGCGTGGCTCCAGCACTTTCTATGAGGAATTCACATTCCCTTGTCCGGGCAGCCATCCCAGTGGCCTCAGTGCCCAGGGTAGGACCGGTGCTTGTCGGCATGCAGGGAGTATTATCATTATGAAAATAACAGCCTGATAATCTGGTGAGAAAAACAGCCTCTCAGGAATACAAGAAGAAGTCCCAAGGTTACTAGGAAAACAACCTTGGGCAATACATTTGTGAGGAAAACAGTCCTGATGAGGAGAAGAAACGGTGGAGGGCGCTAATGTTTGTGAAGACCACTCTTTGTGCTGGACCTAATGATTTGCTACCGCAAGTTAGTTCTTTTTTGCAAAAAGTATTAGCCCTGTGATCCCTCCACCTCCCCGTACAACTTCCCCATCCGTGCTCCTGACACCCCCTGTTCACTCCTGTGTGTGCTCTTCGTGTGCTCCCCCTCGTCCCCAGTGCTCACTTCCGGCCACTTCTGCATCTCCTTCCCCGTCCACCCCCTTGTCTACTCTCGTCTCTTCTCCCCGTTTTCTCTCTTGGTTACTGGGCCCAACTAAGCAGAGTGGTGAGCTCCTTGAAGGCCTTGGGGTTAAACGTACAAGGAAAAGCTGGCTCAGAGAGACGGAGCGAGGACGGTCTTGTGTGTCGCAATCCCAGTTCTGCCCCGGGGGGCGTCTGTGGCCAGCTGCAGAAGTCCTGGTTTGGGATTCCGTTTTGCTTCACAGCTGAAGACAGCCTTTATTTTCTCACCACCAAATACATGCACACAAGACACGATGCTTCCCCAGGCAGGAATACTGGGCTTTAGGTCTGATTCGGTTTTCCCACTGTTCCTTGGTCCTTCCCAGACCCCTCGTGCCTCCTGGACCGGCCCCCTCCCTAACGAAGAGGTCCTGCTTTTGCAACTGCTTGGAATAAAGAGAGGCCGCAGCCCTCTGCCGTGGCTGCAGGTTGCCGCTGCACTCCCATGCCGTTGAAATGAATCCCATCGGGAAAGACGGTGAAAACGTTCTGATGTTCATGTGGCATTTTAAGGCTATCATTTGTGGTCCCTGCCAAAACTTGAAGGGAAGCAAGTCCTAACAGGGATGGGTTGGTTACATAGCAAGTTTCCAGGCATTGCTGGGGGGTTGGGTTTTGCTTTTTTTGGTCTGCTGCTTCTTTGCTCTTTTTTCTTTTTCTTTTTTTTTTTTCAAAATAAAAGTTTTCGCAGTACTCCCGTCCCCGCTTCTTTTTTAAAGCTGTTTTTCTTTCCACCCCCTAATGTTACAGGGGACGGAGTTTCCCATTAGGACCACTCCGAGCCCTCCGGCTCAACCTCCTTGAGCCTCACACGTATCCGAAAGATGAGAGAGGTGAAGTTGGTGTATCTCAGACCCAAGCTTGTTGAGATTTGTTTGCTTCTCTTTCAGACTTCCCAGAAATGTTTAAGGTCAAGATACCTCGGGATGAGATCCTGTTTGTATTTTTTAAAGACAGAGAGGGCCATTCAGTTAGCACATTTCAACCCAAACCGGTGGACGAGATGCAAAACATTTTCCTCCTTCGATATTCCTTTTGAAAATAGGTCACACTTTGAAGGAGTAAGGTGTCAGAGAAGAAGTGAAGCTTGAGACTATATGAGGTATTTCTTGTTGACAGTCTGAGCTTACGGAAACTAGTCAGGTAAGAGTAGTCACAGGAGATCAATATATTAAACCGAGCCTTTGAGCAAGCTGCCCAAGATCAAAGCTACTTCATATTGCAGCGAGAAATAAAAATAGGTCTTCCGTGCAACGACACCTCAAGAATTCCGCTGCCAGCTGCCGATGCTTCCTGCTTTTTAAATATAGAAACCTGCAAAGCTAACCTGGAAATGGCAACTGGTTCGATAAAGGACTCAGAAATATCTGTCTTGCTCTACTCATAGCCGTTGGCTTCTAGAGGTATTGCCGTTGGAAGATTCGGGCAACGTTGTCCTTGCCCAGCTTGCAAAGGAGTGCAGGCTGTTAAGTGTCCTCAACACATTTTCATAATATTATGTAAAACAGTCACAAAGTGGGTTATTTTTTTTCCCCTGTAGCATGTAACATGTTCCATCTTTTGGATAAATCAACACGTGGAACCATTCCCAACGAATTCCAGCCAATTCAGATTCGCAAACAGTACAAAGCCATGCGGTAGGCACAGTGGGAACAGAGAGATGGACAATACCGCCCCTCTTTCAGAAACCGTATAAATGAAACAGCTATGGATTTCGTCAACTGTAAATAAGTAAGAATCTAGTGGATTTTGGATTGAGGTCAGAGGGTGTGACAGGGGGCCAGTTTGTGGGGTTGGGGTGCCAAGGAAATCTTCTAGGAGGAGGGAAAAGTCTTTAAAGGCTGGCTGAGATTTAATTATTGGATAAGGTTAATTTTCCTCAGAACCGGGTGAGGTTAGACTGATAGAGAGCCTGTGTCGCTAAACACATTGTGAAGGTCTCGCTGCCCAAGTACAAAGGAAGGCATCCTAGCACAGTGCTCAGCATTATGGGAACCACTTTAGGCATAGATAATGGAGCCTCTGTTGTCAGAGTTTAGCGACGGTTCAGTCCGGTTGAAAAGAGAGCTTATCCATGTGAAACAACCAACAGTGACGTGCATAAAGAAGCCCTAATTCTATAGTGCGCATGATAAGTACAAAAGAATGCGGACTGGAATAGTCAGGGGAGGCTTGGCTTTATAGGGGAGTTAGGTATTTGAGATGGGTCCTGGGGCATCGGTGTGATCGGGAAACACTGAAAGTGGTAGGAAAAGAGCATGTCCAGATCGTGGACGGCACGTGCGAGGGCCCACTGTAGAGAATGCGTGTGATGCATCGTGTGGCACGGAGGGGCAGAGCTGAAGAAGACACGGTGTGTTTTGGAGAGCACTACAAGATTCGATAAGAGACCAGTTGTAGCAGGCCTTAAATGTCAGCCAGAGGAATTTGGATCTGACCCAAGAGTTAAGAGGAAGTCAGTAAGCTCAGGCTTCCACTGGCAAGTAGGCCACTGTCTCCGTGCTCACGAGATACACCGAGGAGTGTATGCACTCTCTCCGGCCTCTCTCAGTGGTCAGCAAAATTTCCAGTCCCTCCTGGTGGTTAGCAGAAGCTCCCCGGTCGCCATCTACCAGCTCTCTGTCTGTCACCTGGAAGCCCCTGTTGCCCCCGCGGGCCGCTGGTAAGGGGAAGAGAAATGCTTTGGGTGTGCCCTGTAGACCGCAAGGCTGCTGCCTCCTCAGCATTGCTCCACGGAGGACCGTCGAGCCGCGGAATTTATAGCAGGAAGGGGATTTAGAGATCATCTAGTCCAGCGGAATCCTTCCTTCAAGCAGAAGCTTAAGTGGAAGTTCAAGATGTCGGAGAGAGTAGAGAGGACGCATGTCGGTGGCGCGAGCAGGGGTGGGGGCCCGGAGGCCCGCCCACTTGGCCCCCCACCCATCGGGGGTCCCAAAAGGGACCAAGAGGAGCATCCTGACTTCCTTTTTCAAAAGCGGGATCTAAGCCAAACCAGTATTTGTAGATGAGAAATTAGGCACAAGAGGGTAGGGGACTTCTTCCTGCTTGACAGATGTGGCGGGCTCCAGAGGTGGCCCGTGTTGGGCTATGAATAGCAAATTTGTGTTTTGCCTCATGATCCACTTCCTTTTTCTCCTGTGGCCTGCTCATCCTCAAAGCATATCCTGCAACCCCATGCCCTTGGGCTGCCCGACACCCTCGCGCGGGAGCTGCCCTCCTTGGACAGGGACCCCGGCTCTAGACCTTTTGCCATCAAAGTTAGCTCTTGAAGATCCTCTTCCCTTAGAAACCTACTTTCAGCCAGCCGACTGCCACGGCCCCGTGAGCTGGCCAACAGGTCACGCTAGCATGTTCCTAAGTTCCAGTTGGTTCTCCTGGATCATACTGCTGTTTTTTTCAATAGGGATCTTTGGAGACGGTACCCTTAACTGAAGGCCGCAGCTGAAGGCAGGTCTTCAGGCAACACACGGACCTGGCAGGAGTGCTTCTTGAGGCCTTGCTTGGCCTCCTGGTTCTCTGCCCTCCTATTGAGCTGACTCAGCCCTGGCACTTGTGTCCCACATGGCCAGGCTTCGGCTGCCTCCGGGAGGGCTTTCGGGGCACGTGGACCGGCCTTACGTGACTAGACCCAAGGAGCAGCTTCGAGAGAAACCCTTCAGAGCCTCCCACTCCTTCCTGTCCCCTGCCCGTGATACCCAGGCTTCCTCAGCGATAGGACTGGCCTGCACACCTCTAGAAATAACATTTTCCCATGCGATTTTGGGAACCGATTCCAGGGCTCTCTGCCTGAGCCCAAAGCCCCTGCGTTTCTGGGTGACCACGGGGAGGGTCACGTTGAGAGGGACTTGGGGACTGGAAAAGCCTCTAACCTGCGTGTGCACCTTGCTGAAGTCGAGGAGAGGCAGAGCACACCCGAGGTTAGCGGGTCTGGGCTCTGGGCCCTGTTCCGTTCTAAACCAACGATGTGGGGCTAGCCATTTCTTTGGGGCTCCATTTTTATCTGTAGAGGGGGAAGCCATAACGTGACGGGGGAATCAGTGAGAGCGAGGAAGGATGTGGCGAGTAATGGGTGCGAAAGTACAGAAGAGCTGAGCAACTAGAGGAAATCTCTATTGTCAGATAGTTAAGTCTTTATCAACACCATCAGCCAGGTTGAAAATAGGCCTTTCTGCCGGCCGTCACAGGAACGGCTGTGCCTGGAGCCTTGCTTTTTCACCAGCCTGGCTACAGGACACAACAGCCCAGCACGTGGCTGCAAACCAAAATACTCTCATTGTTTGGCACAGTGTCTCACTTTTCGTCCAATTGCGTTTGGGACACATACGGTACGATTTGTCTAGAAAACCTTGATTCTATTCTTGGTTTTTGCCCTAATCTTGGGCAGGTCACTCGAGCTATACGAGCTACTTTGTTGATCTGTGGGAATAATAATGCCTACTTTTCTTCCCTCTTAAGAATTTGGTAAAGATAAAGTCGGAATACGTTTTGAAGACAAAACTTGGAATAAAAGGCAGTTGATATTATGATTATCATTATTGCTGTTACTGCCAGGGATCGCTTCCAAGGGCGTGCTTTGCCAAGTGCCCATTAACACAGTTCTGTTGACGATGCTGTTGGAAATTCTCACCTTGTGATCTACATACAGACTTCTCATGCAGCTTCTAGAAGTTTTCGTTCACCTTACTTATTTATCCTTTTTTATAATCCTGGGGAGAAAGTGGGGTTTGAAAAGAAAGGGGACTTCTGTTAGCATTTTATATAATAACTGAAGCTATATATCCTCCAAGCCCCAAACTGTACAATAAAAGTTTTCTTGGATACTACTTTTCTCCCATAATTCCTAGCACATAGCTTATTAAGTTATTAACCAGCAATTTCTCTGGCAGCATATTAAACTTGACTTTTAAACAAGTCACAGAGGGGGGGAAACATGCATCTCTCATAAAAGGAATAAAAAACATACACCCTCTAAAACGATTTCCCCAGGCTTTGAACAAATCCCAAGCCCCACACAAGGTCTCTTTTTCCTCATTCTCTGCACATAACTTGAGTGTTAGTGCATTAATGAGAAAAAGATGCCTAATAGAAAGATGGAAAAATATGAGGGCCTCTGGGGGGTGTGGGAGGCTCCCCGGGGGTCCTCTGAAAAGGCAGGTGAGCCTCAATGGAGGGGAAAGGCAATGCCTTGGCCTTGAGGTTGCCGGCTTCCTTTGGAGAAGCGGTTTTGCCGGGGAAGCGGAGGCGGCCGTGGCCTGGGCCCCGACCTCCGCAGCGCTCTGGTGCCTTCGACAGACTGCCCGCGCCTCGGCGAGTGCCTACCCAGAACCCTGGGACAGCGGTCGCGGCCCTGTTTTCACAGATCCCGTCCCCCCCATCCCCCCCCCCCGCCGAACCAAAGCCGCTTTTCCAGGGGGAGCCCCGGGCGCCGTGTAGCGCAACCCTGGGAGCCGGGCCTCGCGGCTCCCGGTCTCTGGCGTCGGGCCTGGCAGCCCAGTCCGTCCCCCGTAAGCTGGTCAGCCACCGGAGCAGGGCACGAAGATGGCTTCGCTTTAAAAGGAAAATTCAAGGAGGAGGGCTGCAGGGCAGCCTCTTCGTGTGGGTGTGAGTATAAACACTCGCAGAGCTCCCGACCAGGGAAGGCTGGCCGGGGGCCCAAGCGGACCATAAAAATGCAGCTCCGCCGTCACACCCCCTCGGGGAGGGCAAGGTAAACGCGCAGTCCCGGGGAGCCGGCCAGGCCCCGCCGCCGCTGCCAGCTGGCCCTGCGCGCACATCTGAACGCTGGATGTTACAGCGGGGGGAAAGAACTTGTTTAAAAATATATATTCTGCAATTCATGACCATTTGGCATCTCGGTTTAAACAAATCCTCTATTGTTCCTCCCAGAATGCCATGTGATGGCTGCGTGGCTGGGGGCTGTGGTAAAAACGGAAATCGGCAGGGAGAGAAGGGTTCTTTTTTATTTAATTTGCACTTCCACATTTATGTGACTTAATGTGGCCCGCATCAAAGAAGTTACCTCCTGGCTCCTAACCCGTAACAACTCTTCCTTCTCTATCCAAATGTGAGGAGAGGCAACTCTGGCCTGCAGGCAGCTCTACCAGTGCGGGGATGGGAACTGCCTAGGATGGCAAAGATGGCCGACCAGATCTCTGGGAGACGGAAGGATGGCCAACAAAACACCGAGCCAAGCCCGCCGTTCGGATTGTCCCCGGAGACTGTTTTCTGATGGTTAATTAGAGAAGGTTTTCTTGGAGGACAAGCTTTGAAGTGCACCTTCAATAAAGGACGTGGTGTGGCTGGACATGTGTCAAGTGGGGGGATGACAGCAGGATGTGGGAGGGTGTTCTGTTTCCCCCCTCTCCCTCTCCTGCCACCTTCCCTCTCTCATTATTCTCCTCTTGCCCCTCCCCCACTTCTCACCTGCTGTCTCTGCCCCTTGCTCCCCACCTACGCTTTCTGGTTCTCTTCTTTCCGATGGTGGTCCCTGGGATACTGCTTCATTAACTGCACGCGGGCTCCATGGTGAGAGCTGCTAGCGCTTTTTGCTCATTGTGGTTGAGAACAGAAGCGGTCTGAGTAGGAGTGGGGCTGTGTGGGGGCCAGGACCAGAGCCCGCAATGGGTCCTGATGAGCCCCTGCTAGGACTCAAGCTCCAGAGTCGTTTTAAGCCGTCAAGCTTGTCGACTGCACCTGTTTGATTTTCTGGCCTTCGTTTCCCTGCACGTGGCAGGCGCGTTCTCACCATTGTATCTGCTCCAGTGAGCCTGGATTCCTTCCTCCCCTTCCCGAGCCAGAACCTTCCGTGCCTCCATGACACTACTTCCATGACATCCCCTCTGATTGATTGCTTTTTTTTCAGTACCTTTTGTTTTTCTCCATATATACCCTCCCAACGCCACACACACACACACACACACACACACACACACACAATAAGACCATAAGCTCTGCGAGACCAGAACTTTCTCCTCTCTCTCCCTTTCGGGCCCAAGTAGGATATCCCCCATGGTGCTCAGTAAATGTTTCTAGATTAATAAGGTTAAACCATGAGTCTGATTAGGCTTCTGGGGGAGTAGTTCCGTGGGGATTAGAGTGACCTCAGACCCTGACTCTGTTGAAGTCCAGATACAGTCGTTTGGCTTAGAGACCTTAACAGACACTAGCAGTCTAAAGCCACAACAGCTGTTTCCAGCCCTCTGAAGATGGCAGTGAATGCTTCTGGAAGAGCGTAGTATGTCCAGTGTGAACTGTTGTCCCTTCTGGGGAGCCCACCAGAGCTTCACACTAGTGTCTGGGGATCTTGGCTTTCCAGTATGGATTGGGCTGGTTTGGGGGGGGGGTCCCACTGGTGGCTTCAACCCTTTAGAGCTTTTGAGTTCTTAAAGGTCGCTCCGAAGCTCTCCCATTGGGTGTTTCACTCATCCTCTATGACTTTCCATCGTCCTTCCCCTCCCACGTCCCCTTTGCATTCCTCAGTATTCTCCAAACGTGCTGTGTGCCCTGTTCTTTGGACACACTGCTGCTTCTGCTGGGGTCACTCTGCCCATGTTCTGTATCCCAGACCCCTCGTTCTCTAGCTCTTTGCCAGGTTGCTTCCTGACTCACCCGGGAGGACTGAGCAGGTCCCTCTTCAACCTACCCTTAGTTTTTACTCTGGCAAACCCCTCTTTGGGGTCACCCCTCATACTCTAATATGATTGGTTGCGTGTTCCTCCTGCTAAACCAGTGGCTTTCAAGACTTTTTGACAGCCACTAGAAACAGATAATTTTGCATATGACCTAGTGCGTGTGTGTGCTGTGTCTCCGTGTGTATATATGTATACACACACGAATTCTTGCACAGTTTGAGATTGTGATAATATTTATATAAGACATGAACAGTCTGTAAAAAACCGCAACAGAGGGGGAATTTATTTAAGTTATAGCTATTTAATTTCAGGAACGTTGGCTTTCAACATATCCACCGTCACCTTGGATACCAAGCATAGCCCTGTCGATACCGTTCAGTATAACGCAGGGTGGCTTATTACCTGGAAAAGAAAAAAGGAGAACAAATCAAGCAAGATTTTATTTAAAATAATTGCATTTCATAAATTATTTGCTCCTAACACCAACGATAATTTATTAAAAACCAATCTTGGGCAAAGGCTTTATAGAAACAAGTGAAGGCAACAGTGGGCTTTGACGAACTCTGATTTTATTCTCCTCCTCCCTTCCCCTCCCTCCCTCCCTCCTTCCTTCCCTTCTTCTTTCCTCCCTCTCTCTGTCCCTCTTTTCTTCCTCCTCTCCTTCCCACCTTTGTGGCCCCAAATCCTCTCTGTGTCCCCTCCCTCCCTCCTCCTCTCCTTCCCCTCCCTTCCTGTCTCTCTGCTATGCTGGTCACCACCCACTAGTTGATTTCATAACCAACAAAAACGGGTCGTAACCCACAATTTAAGAAACACTATTCAGGACTCTAAGTTCCTTGAGGGCAGTGAGTATGTCACCGAGTCATTTTATCTTCATATTTCCAAACCCTGGCACTATTCCTAGCTCTCAGGATCCTCTCAGTAAATGCTTTCCGAATGAATGGGCCTCAGTTAGGAAGCTCTGCAGCCACCGGGATTCCGGAAGGGACAGGAGAAGTGAATAATTTATCACAGACTTCCCAGGAACTCCTGCTGTCCTCAGACACTGGGGCCATTGTGGACGTGTCTGGGGAGCCTTACTCTCTCTGCCCTGCCTTCTGCCTCCCCCCAGTTTCCAGGAGAGAGGGCAGGAGGTTTAATGAAGTGCAGAGATTTCCCAAGGCATAAATGGATTAATCAGGTTCTCAGGTGGTTATTTGTCAAGGGACAAATGTTTAAAAAAAATAGAAGACAGTGAGATTCTTAACAAGCCCTTTGTTCGATTTTGCGTATGTAAACTTGGTCCTC
This sequence comes from Paguma larvata, assembly GCA_030068075.1. Taxonomy (NCBI): domain Eukaryota; kingdom Metazoa; phylum Chordata; class Mammalia; order Carnivora; family Viverridae; genus Paguma; species Paguma larvata. The sequence continues at coordinate 74,737,661 of CM057836.1, forward strand.
CTAGTACCCGGGTCCTGCTGCTCCTTCCGCAGCCTCTGTTCTGCCGTCTTTCAGCCCATCTGTTAGACCCTGCCCACTTCTGATTTTTTTTTTTTTTTGAACGCTTTAAATCTCTATTATACCATACCCCATGCCAGGATTTTTCCATTTGGGGGCAGAAAAAAATCCCCAAGCCCACCAAAACCCTGTGGGTTGGTTTCCTGTCCAGCTGGCTTGCTGTTCCCTGGGATTTTATTCCCATCATCAAAGTGGCTTCACAGACCGAGAACAAACCTCTGGCTCACCCTGAACTCCACAGTGTACCGTTTCCAAGTCCGAACAAACACCAAGTAACAGTGAGAGAAAGAGAAAGAGAACACAATTATTTTCCTGACCTAGAAGCCAGTTCAGAGGGAGGCCCAACTCTGACTGCAGACAGGGACGTGATGGGGCTGTGACGGTGGCTGAGGCTGTGCCCCGTGGCCGTCCTCGAGGGTGGAGCCGTGAACAGTGGACTCGAAGCCAGAATTTCTCTCTGGATCTGTCTCTGAGGAAAAGCCAAGGATGGACTCCTTCGTGGCCCCCGACCCTCTGTTTCCCGGAGTCGAAAGCAGCAGCACTTGAGGGAGCCTCCCACAGCCTTGCCGGCTCCCTCAGGCTTGGCCCAGAGCCTCTCCGTAGTGGGGGCAGAGTGGTCCCCAAAGTGTCCCAGGAGGCCAGCGAGGTCAACAGCCTGTGCCAGGTCCAGAAAAGAGGCAGAGCACTTCAGCCAGGCAGGGGACTCTACAGACTGCCCCTTTCCTCTATTCATTTAGAAATTAAAATATATGTATATATATTAACTTAGCTCAAAATCTCCTGGAAACTGGGCTCTTCATCAGAGTCGAAAATCAAACCAGCTTCCCAGAAGTTTCCCTTCATGGTTCTGTATGGCTCCACCAGCAGAAAAAACATCCAGGGTGAAAAGCTGTGCCTCGGAGACCGCATGGGAGCAGGCGGTATGTTTTATCCCAGGAAGCACCGGTTGGAGTGAAGTGTCCCGGTCCTGGACGCCTGGCCGGCCTCATTCTTGTTCCTGCTTTTTAGCCCTTTCTCTCGTCTTCCCACCCTGACCTCCCTAGGTCTGTGGACAAGCCAGGCTAATCCCTTCCCGTGCCTGTTGCCTCCTCTTGGACTGCCCCTCCTTGTCCACTTCGTCTAGCTAAATTCTTGCCACCTCTCACAGCCCGGTTAGGATTACATCTTCATGAACCGGTTTCATTTCCCTGGTCCACCTTGATGTTCTTTCTCTGAGCTCCTTACATCCTGTCCCAAAGTTTGGGAGGCCCTTATTTTTGCCTCCATAACTGGACAGAATTCTCTGAGGTCAGAAATCCTCTCGTGTACCTCACTTCCCACCACTTAGCCCAAAGACCGGGGGCTCAGGGGGTCCCATCTCCTGCCTGCAGGCCACTCGCTCAGCCCTGTGCCACCTACACGATGATTCATTAACCCCCGGCATTGGCCTCTCTCGCTTGCTTTCTTGAGTGGCCCTTTCTTTGGCAGAGGGCCGCTGTCAAACAGTGGAAACACTAGAATTGCAAATTATGTCATCAAAGAAGTTTTCATAAGCAGGGACTTTCACAGGGAGTAGAAGAATAAGGACAGGAAGTTATAATTGGGAGAACTGGGGAAAATGAGATAGAAACGAAAGACAGGGGCAGGATTAGGAAGAAAAATCCAATTAGATAAAAGTTTGAAGCAACAACAATAACAAATGAAACTGTAAAGTTCTACAAGAAAATGTGGGAAAATTCTAAAATAAATAAACGTGTGTGTATGTGTATATATATGCACACACACATATACATGTACATATATATAATCTTGAAGGATTAGGCTTTATAAGCATAATGTAAAACTGTAAAACCCAGGAGACACAAATAAAAATACTAATATATTCGACTGCATAGAATTAAACATTTTTGAATTGCAAAAAAATTACAAAGTCAAAAGACACATGATAAACTACAAAAACATTTGTAACACGTGTGGCAAAGAATAGGTTTCCTGAGTATACAGAGAGCTCCTACAAACCCGTAAAGAAAAGACCCACAGGGGAACTGAAAACACTGCCCAGAAAAAGGAAATCCAAGTATCTTTTTTGAAACGCAAATGAAACGATGCTCAATCTCATTTATAAGAAAATAATTGCAACTTCAAACGATGAAATCTTGTTTTTCACCTTGGCAAAAGTCAAAAAGTTCAAGAGTGCCCGGTGTTGGTCAGGTTGCGGGAGACTGGAATTCTTACGTGCTGTTGGGGAGAGTGTAGATCGGTGTAATCCTTTTTGGAGAGCATCTTGTCAAAACCCATCAAAATTCGAAATGTCCAAATACCTTGATTCATCCATTCCGCTTCTAGGAATTTCTCCCCTGAGTACTCATTTATATTCACAAAATCGATATACATATATATTATTTATTGATTTTAGCAAAGTATCTTAAACAGTCTACGTTATTCCCAAAGGGAACCGGTACCTCTGTGACAGGGAGCAGTCTGCAACCATTTAAAAAATGAGGCAAATCTCTGGTTTTACTGGACTGATATCCAAAATAGAGAAGTGGAGGAAAAGTAATGCCTAGAATTTAGTATATAGTAAACCACTATTTCTGTACAAAACAAGCGGGTCACTATCGATAGGCGCTTATAAATGAACAGGATGTGCCTACAAGGACATACTGAAAAGTGGTAACAGTGGTGGCCTCCGGGGAACAAGATATGAGTAGAGGGCGGTGGTTGGAAAGGAACTTACTTTTCACCGCTCGCCCTTTTGTGCTGAATTATTTTTATGCCACGTGCACATGTTACCTATTTTTTTAAAGCTAATTAAAAAAAATAGCTAGGTGCAGATATGAAATTAGGCCAAATGTGAGGTATGCGTATAAGCCAGGAGTTACGGTAGGGTAGGAGTCAGAGCAGGAAGCAAGTCGGTAAGACAGAAACAAGGCGGGACAGCAACAGAGAGACCTTGACCCAAGACACTTGTGTTTTCAATCAGAAGTGTCTGACTCGCTCGTCACGCCTGCGCCCTAGAATACAGGCCGTCCAGGACAGAGTCGGGAAATGGCAAAACTGTTAACATGCAGGGACTGAGAAGGATGGGTTTCGGGGTCAAGTATACGAAAGTTCACTAGCCAGCACCCCTGTGCCGTTCCTCCGCTCTTAGGCCGGAAGCAGAGCGGGGCGGGGACGAGCACCGAGGGAGCGTCATGGCCAGGCGGCGAGGCGGCCATTCTGGTTGCTGCGCAGCCTCGGAAGCTCACAGCGACCCCCTGTGCGGTGGTGAGGGTTCCCGCCCGTCCAGGTCAGGAGTGTGATTCAGGTCACAGGAGTAAGCGGCAAAGCCAGGAGTCAAACCGAGATCTGTTCCTGCCGTTCTTACTACTTCTGCTAAATTATTAGCACACCAACGAGGCGGGAGCCCTTTTCACCGTCAGTCTGAACTGAGGCTCAGAGCCAGGGACCTTCAGCCCTGTTCTCAACAGAAAGTCTTCATTTGTCCTTTTTTTTATCCAGACCCCGAAATCCAGGCCCACTTATTTTTTCCGGCATGGGATTCAAAGAGTAAAGTGAACTCCATTTAGTGAAAGAAGAAAAAAATTCCATTTATTGGGGAAGGAGTGTCGCACTGTTTGCTAGCCCTTCCATGTGTTTGTTTTTCGGCTGGTTATTTTGAGTCCACAGGTATGGTTCGTCTTATGTGATTGCAGTTCTCCTTTTCCAAAACGCTAAGTCACTGCTACTCATAACCAATGATGTCCCCCACCCCCCGCCGCCATCCGTCCACTTAAGAGGCAAATAATAGAATTCCCTCTGCCAATCTCCTTGTTTTCAAATAACTAGGATAGGATATTGGTTTTTGTTTGTTTTCAGGTTGTTTTATTTGGAACCAGAGCATAGAGTTTTATCTGTGCCGCACACGCATATCCCCAGCCTCCGCCATATGCTCTAGGATCTCATTTCCTCACTTGACTTCTGACGTGTTTTCACCATTGGCGATTATCTGTCTCTTTTAGCGTTTGCCGTAACTCTCGAAGCCTCATGATCTGCCTGTTACAAAATACCTTTTTGTCTTCTGTGACCCAGGCCTCACGGAGAGAAAAATATCAATTTATCTCCTGTTCTTTACCTTTCTAGGCAAAATCCATGTTTGGTGACCAGAGCTGTATATATTGATATTCTCTTCCTGTTGACTCGCTGCCTTGACAAACCCACAAAAGGCAACCAGCCAGGTATGATTCATAGTTACATCATATTTTGGAACGATTACGGATCTTTGAAATACAGGTGGGGTTTCACGTGGTTCTACCACACACTCCCCCAGCTTCTACTTTTGTCAGACTGACCGCACATCAAAATTAAGCATGGCGTCATATGGCTCCCTCACAGGAGCTTCTCCAGGAAACTTGTCCTCGTTTAGTTGGAGGTTGGCTATTTGTTTTCGATTTGGTCATTCAGGAAAGAGTTTGGACTCTACTCAGACGCCCTCTGTGTTTCAGAGACGTTGACATTTTTTTCCTCTTCCATACATTTTCTTTGCAGTTTCGTCATTCTCAGTAACTGAGAGTCCATTCTCCCCCATTCCGTGGACCTTACCGAGCCGGGTTTGTTCGATCCTGGAGTCCGCATACCCGAGACTCTGTCTCAAATCTGCCCTTCACTGCCTTAAGCTCTGCCTTAAGATATGTTCCTTGGTCAAGTATATTTCCTGGGATGGGGCCCCAGATCCATATTACAATTGTTCTATTTTGGTCATGATTCACAGAGTCGTTTTCTTAAAATGGAGAAGGGCAACTCCAAATTAAAAAAAAAATTTTTTTTTGATGTGTTTATATAAGAGGCCGCAGGAAGTGCTGTACATGAGTTCCAGGCCACAGACCGAAACTGATTTCCATCAACACAAACTGGAATGCAGAGTAATGAGCCTGCAACTGGTTAAAATCAGCCTCTTCTAATTGATTAGGCCTGTCTAAAAGAGGCTACAATTACAAAGTCACATTCTGAGTACCAGCCAGGCTTTTCCTCTGTTACATTAGTCTGTCAATGATTTGTTGTCTTCAGTAAATATACTCAGGCTGTCGAGTCCAGCTCTGTCCATATGGAACCCTGTTCCCAAATTCGAACCGATTTAAAGGGCTTTGACGGGGGGAGGTGCGAAACCACGTCAATGTATATTCACCCACGAAGCCCCTGTGGCCAGGCAGAGGTAAGAAGAACCTGCCTGGACTCTGATCTGCTCCACGTCCCCGCCTCGGGGCAGCCGTTGTGTCCGTTCGGTGGAGTAGGATCGTATAGTTTTGTAGTTGTCAAACAGGCCTGCTTTATGCCTCTCGTCCCAGCATAATTGTTAATGGTGCCCCCCCTTTCCTCTTGGAAGTGTCCAGGTTACACAATAAATTACAGACCGCCTTCGCTGTGGGGCATCCCAGGGTTGCGCCACCATGTTGCGCACTTGAACCAGGGTGCGGAGATGATAAATCAGGTGTTCCCAAATCAGTCGTTTTGGGTTGCCTCTGTTTTTGTATTTCAGTTCCAAATTCCATTTAGCTCTATAATACTTCTTGGCTTAGTGGCTAAAAGACTTTGGCCACGAAAGAGTTGCTCACGACTAGCAAGTCCAGTCGTTACAGTGGTTGCCTGCCATCGTCAGTTTGTTTGAATTACGTTTTTCTTGCTGTATTAGTGCCTTTATTCCCTGTCCAGAGGGGCTGGCGCTTGAATGTTGCGGAATTCCCTTCTCTGTTCTCCAACCGCCCACCCTTTATTGATGGCTGGGCTTCTCCGTGAAGACGACGTTGGCCTTTTTTGGACCATCCTTTCCTCCCAAGTCTTGCAGTACCTAGAATTTGTTTATTAGTCAACATTCTTGCACTTGGATCAATGCATCATCCTCTTCGGGCCATTACTTTGCAGAGTCAGATGCGTGGGGGCGGGTACTCTTGCATAAGGTATTCTATTGGGACAGCTGTCGCCCTAACTATTTTGTCCTGCACTGGCTAGTATGGCAGTCACGAGCCAGGACTCCTGAGCACTTGAGATGTGGCCGATCCAAACTGGAATGTTTTGTAAGAATAAAATACACACCCCATTTCAAAGAGTTAGTATATAAAAAAAAAAAAGAATGTAAAATTTCTCCTTAATTTTTTTATATTGATTATATGTTGGGGTGATAATATTTTTGATCGATTGTGTTAAATGTGTTACTAAAATTCATTTCATCTGTTTCTTTTTACTTTAAAAACTGTGGCTGCTGGAAAGTAAAAAATTTTATATACGGCTCATATTCCCAACAGATAAGTAAGGATTTTACCCAGTCCTTTGGTGTTTGCCCACATAAGCCTCAGATGTGTGTGCATATCTGTGTGTATCTGTATGAATATATGTAACCGTATAGTACATCCACACAAACGGTGGTAACAAATTTTCCGTCTTTGAGGCTGGAACTAGATTTTTACAGCTAACCAAATGTCAAATGTGATGGCAGTTAAAGTGGATGGCACTGTTTAGGATGAAAACAAACTGTGAGCCTAAAGCAATGAAATCTGTTCTTAGGTGTTTCATGAATTGTCTCCACAGGCAGTCCGAGCAACAGCTAAATGTGTCACCAAACAAGGTGATCACTTATTTGGATGCGTAGGCGACAGTATGATTTCGAAATAATGTCTTGCCTAATAATGTTTACTGGGTAAAATCCTTATTTATCTGTTGGGAATATGAGCCATATATACAATTTTTTACTTTCCAGCATACCTTGAGAGAATGGATCGTGCTGTGGATTCTTTAGCTTTAGCTTAGTAGTCCCCCAGCTAAGCACATAGCAGGCCCTGATTACACGGGTTTGTTATTAACTGATAGAAATGCAGAGTTTTCCGCAGTTTTCAGAGTAGTAACAATTGTCATCAAGATACGAAGTCATGCATCAGTCAGATGTAAAGTTATTTCCAAATCCTATGGTTGTATCATGCGTGTGTTTGTAGGTGTGTATGTATCTACCTCCGTTCTTAGCTCACAAAGCTGAGAGTAAGGGAGTATATATCCCTTAGGCTCTGAAGCCGTATCCCTGGATTCGAAGCCTAGGTCTGCCATTTGCTAGTTTGGTGACCTCAGGCAAGCCATTGAACCTCTCTGAGACCGTTTTTCCCAATTGTAATTGGAGGTGATAACAGGATCTATATCTTAGACTGGTTGTCAACTAATATATGTAAATTCTTGTGCGTAGAATGTGCTTTGCTTCACACAGAACGAGTGCTCAATAAATATTAGCTACTGTTAGGATTATTATCAGCATTATCACTAGCAGGAAACACGCATCCGATCGAGTCCCCTGCAGCCCCTCACATCCACAGCTCTCCTCTCGTTTTAAACATCTTTGGGAAAGAAGAAATGCCCGCTTTCCTAGGAGAATACTGAAGCGTGGCATAAGTGGCACAGAACGTCAGGAAATCCACTTGATTAAGGATGCTCCTGCCCCTCTGACTGAGTCAAAAAAAAAAGGGGGGGGGTCATTTTTTGTTGTCGTTCCCTTATGTTTTTATTCATCAGAAATGACATGCTAGCCTCAGACTCATCGAGCACCTCTAGCTAGAGGTGCACATACATGTGGTTTGGGCTTGTAAGTAGGCACAGTAAGGGTTTGCAGGTATGACAAAGCAAGTGTGTATGGGATACATTGGAAGCACCAAAGAATGGAAAGTCATGTCTTTCTTTTTTTTTTTTTTTGAAGTTTATTTATTTATTTTGAGAGAGAGAGCATGCATGCACAAGTGGGGCTCACAAGAGAGAGAGGGAGAGAGAATCCCGAGCAGGCTCCACACTGACAGCACAGAGCCTGACACGGGGCATGATCCCACGAGCTGTGAGATCGTGACCTGAGCAGAAATCAAGAGTCAGGCGCTCGACCAGCTGAGCCACCCAGGCACTCCTAGGAGGTCATTTCTTCTTGGGAGGGCAGGAAGGCTTCATAGAAGAGGAAGTGGTTGAGCAGAATTTTGAGGGTGAGTAGAGATTCACCACATGGTCAAGGTAAAGGTGGGCATTATAGACAGAGGGAGGACCACGGCCAAAGCCACAGAGGCACGAGTCAGCACAGCCTTCAAAGAACTAGAACAATGACCAGAGTATCAGTTGAAGACCAGGCAGGTGTGACTGGAAGGGAGGCTGCAGAGGCAAGAACTCAATAGTGAAGGACCTCATAGGCCAGTCTGGGGAGCTTGGACTTGACCCTGTAGACAAAGGAGATTATCGAAGGATGTAAGACAGAGAGTGACATCTTGTGATTTTTTTTTTTTTTAAAGACAAGGTGACATTTCCTTCTGTGCCCTCGTCCTCAGAATTCTTAGGACGCTTATAAACTAGGTTCCTGTTGTCACTGAAAAAGAATGTAACCGAAAATTCATTCATGGGATGTCAAGGGGACATGTCCAGACGTTGTGATTATCGGCACTGGGGGTCTAGGAGGGGGGAGTGGGGAGCAGAGACCCAGACTGAAGTTAAAGGCAGCACAGTGCTTACAAGTACTTGTCTTAGAATGGCGCCAGCATGGGAGTTTCTTTCTCTTATTTTCCATCTTAGGAATCTTACACACATAGTTCTGTTTTATTCATATGGGTACATGTATTTCAGCAGTAAATGAATCTAACTATGAATCTCCAAAGCACTTAATTATTCCAAAAGAGATGAAGTAGTATCAGTTTCAGGGAAGCATTTTTTTGGTGGGAGGAGGATCTGTCCGTCTCCTCCCAAACACTATTCTGTACGTGACCTTGGAAAGCTATTCCTATCTCTAAAGTGTCTCAGAACCACATCGAGGGGCCGGGGCATAAACAAGGAGAAAAACAGTGAGGGAGAAAGGCAGAGAAGACGATTAGAAAAGCTTAAGATAATGATGTGTTTTGTGTGATTCAGACTTTTATCTTCATGCTTCCCCAGCCTTTGAGGTTTCCTCAGCCATTAACTGGGTTTTAAAAATTCCAGCTCTGGGGCTTTTGTTTTGAGTTCTAAAGTGATTTAAACCCACAAGGACGCTCTGTCCCCTGTATTCTTTTTCCTCTTCCGAATCCAGCTGTCATCATTCGTATGCATCAGCTTCCTGCTAGAAAGAAAATTACAGTCTCCAGTTGGAGCTGGGGACGAGGAGGAAGAGGCCTAACTGCCCCAAGCGCTTCGGGGTTGCCTCGCAGGCCTGGGCAGGGACGGGGGACAGAGAGCTTTCGTTCTCACTGGAAACCCACCTTCGATTTTTCCTTCTCTGGCTGGACATTTGCCATCCTACTCCACAGCGCGGAAGCGATCTCGGAAGGCCGTTTCCCTACCCCCGAAATGTCTGGAGGGTATCCAGAATACTCTTGTTCTCAGGAAGCGTTTTCAATACCCTCTTCCTTGTAGGGACCGTGATCGTTTTGACCGGCCGTTATCGAGCACCTCCTTCCATGCCAAGCACCGCGCCAAGCCATTTGTGTGCATTAGCGAGGGAGGTACTAGTGGTCCTTCGTGTTAGACGTGTAAGGAAACCGGAGGCACAGAGAGAACCGTCGCATGTGTAGGGAGACAGGCACCTACGCTGTGGCCCCATGGCACAGTTAGGGCCAGAATTCGGGAAATCTCTACCTCGGGAGGCGTGCCCTAGGACCCTATCGGGTGTTTTATCTTCCCCTTCCTCTTCCTCGCTTGTAGGACCCCCAGGCCTTTGAGAGGGATCCCCTTCATAGGAGATTCCAGATCACAGGCTTTCATGGAGATTTTCCTGCCTGCATTTCTGACTCCTGTGCCAGGAGCATACGGAACACCATGAGAATGTACCTGGGATAGAAGCAGTTACTAGAGAGGGAAAGCTCGACCGCTCCCAGGCAGCCACCTGCCCTTCTTCCCTTCACAAGTGGACCTACGGCCCCTGCACGAAGCACTTTCCAGTCCCAGGCTGCTGGGTGGCTGCGTGTTTGTGGTTTCTTTGTTAGTTGAGATTTATAGCTCGGATCTCCTCATTCTGCCAAATGCAATAAACATTTCGTTTTACTAGAATGTAACTTTTATTATTGTTATTATTTTTCTTCTAAATGCCTTAAAAGTGACCCGCTTGTGAGTGTGAAGTCAGAATCCCTAAATAGTCTAAATGCCGAGTCAATGTGCTGTGTAGCTCAATATGAGATTAGAAGGCAGGCTCTCATTTATTACTGCGTGTATTGACACGATGGAAGTCAGGTATCGTAAGCACTCCCAGAGGCCAGCTTAGATGCTCATGGTGGTCAAATGCGAAAATCTGTGACAAGTATTCAACGATGCCTTGTATTTGTACTGCCCGGAACGTGAATAAGATACGTGTGACATGAATAAATGTCAGGTCAATGGTTTTTATGACATACTAACTTCCTTAAGTTCCTGGGAAATAGAGCCAAACAATTCACAGAGTATAAAAACATTGGCAACTTACAAACACCTGCTTTGATTATTCGGTCTAATTAGGTTAAATTTAACCAATCCCATCTGAACAAATTGAAAACAATTCTTATCTGTTCCCTTGGTCATGCACTTTTATCGGGTTTGGATGCAGATGTGTTTAATATGACACAGTTGGTGCTGTTCTCTCAGCTCTGGGTGGGAGATAAAAGGGAATTGAGAACATATTTTTAAAGTCTTCTGGGGACTTTTTATTCCTGGGCCTGCAGCTATGAAATTTCAAGGAAAAAAAAAACAGCCTTTGTTGTCCATAAATTAGTTGCTTTTCTCCAAAACACTAAGACTGTCATCTGAACGGTCGCTTTTGCCAAAAGTATCTTTCCCAGGGAACAGCGAGCTCCTAAAATAAGCAGATGATTCTAACTGCCTTTCGGAAGTCAGAATAATACAGTATGTGTTATTAGATTGCTAGGTTCATGTGGTGTTTACCGCTTCTTAATTCCAAGCCTGCTGGTGAGTACACAGGCCCACAGTTCTTAGAATTTTAGGGTTTAGAGACCGTTTAATCAGTAGGTAAAATGGAAACTACAGCAATTATGTGACTTGCCCAAGGTCACACGGCTGGTTAGTGAAATAGTCAAGCTTCCCTAGTTCCTAGTGCAGCGCCCATTTCCTTGACCAAAATTAAGAGCCTGGAAGTGGTATGAGTTGGGCTGAGTGTCTAGACCTGTATCAGAACTGTGTCATGAAACCTTCTTACCCACATTTCCACCCCAGGAGTAAACTACTGTTCAGATGAGCAACTGAGGGCTCACAACATCTGCGGTTTCTGTTTTCCTCTGGGCTCCTGTCTTGCCCCATTCCAACAGCCCTATCACAGTTAATCTGAAACTAGTTACCCATGTCAATTAAATTAGTTAAGCAAGTTGTTTTTGAAAGCTTATTCTGGACATTTCATATAAATGGAATCACACAGCATGTGGCCTTTTGTGTCTGGATTCTTTCACTTAGTGTTTTCAAGGTTCATCCATCTTGTATCATGAATCACTGTTCTTGTTTATGGCAGGATAGTATTCCGTTGGATCAGTATACCACGTTTTGCTTATTCATTAGTTGATGGACTGTGGGGCTGTTATAAATAGTACTGTTATGGAGATTCGTGGACAAGTGTTTGTGGGGATGTACGGTTTCCGTTCTCTTGGGTATTGACCTAGGAGTAGAATTGCTGGGCCGTACACCAGCTCTAAGTCGAACTTTTTGAGGAATTGGCAAACTGTTTCCAAAGAGACTGCACCAGTTTACATCCCTCCCAGCAACGTATGAGGGTTTCAATTTCTCCACACCCTTGACAATACTTGCTACTGTCCATCTTTTTTATTATAGCCATCCTAGTGGGCATGAAGCAATATCGTATTGTGCTTTGGATTTGCATTTCCTTTATTTAAGGCCAGTGATGTTGAACGTACGCTCTACTGATAACTGGCCATTTGTAGATCATCTCTAGGGAAATGTCTGTTCACATCCTTCGCCCATTTTTAAGTTGGGTTGTCTTTTTATTCTTGAGTTGTAAGACTTCTTTATATATCTGGATACTAATCCCTTATCAGATATATGATTTACAAGTGTTTCCTCCCATTCTATGGGTTGTCTTTTCACCTTCTTGATAATGTCCTTTGATGTCCAAGAATTTTTAGTTTTGATGACATCTATCTTATCTGTTTTTTTTCTTTTGTTGCTTGTGCTTTTGACATCAAATCTAAGAAACCATTGCCAAATCCAAGGCCACAGAGATTTGTACCCTTGTTTTCTTCTAAAGACGGTCTAGTTTTATCTCTTTAACATGTAGGTTTCTGATCCATTTTGAGTGCATTTTCGTATTTGCTGTGAGGTCCAGGCCCAGCATCATCACCCTTTTGGGTGTGACTATCCATTTATCCCAGCACTATTTGTTGAAAAGACTTTCATTATCCTTTCTCCATTGAATTATCCTGGTACCCTGGTCAAATAATCAATCAACCATAAATAAATGAATTTATTTCTGGACTCTCAATGCTATTCTGTTGTTCTACACGTCTGTCCTTAGGGCAGAACCATGCTGTCTTGATTATCATTGCTTTCTAGTAACTTTTCAAATTTGGATATAAATCCTCCAACTTTATTCTTCTGTTTCAAGATTTTTGGGGCTGGGTCCCTTATATTGTCATAAAATTTTAGGAAGTTTGTCAACTTCTGCAGAAAGGAAAGAAAGACCAGTCAGGGTTTTCAGAGGTATTGTGTTAAATCTGTAGGTCAGTGGTCCCTATAACAATATTATGTCTTCAGGTATTCAGATCAGAACACAGGATGTCCTTCCATTTGTTTAGATCTTCAGCAATTTCTGAAGTTTTGTAGTTTTGGGTGTATACATCACGAACGCCTTTTGTTCAATAATTTAGTTTATGTTACTCTTTTTGATGCTGTTGTAGCTGGAATTATTTTTGTAATTTCAATTCTGGGTTGTTTGTTGCTACCGTATAGAACTATAGTTGATATTTGTATATTAATCTTGTATCCTGCAACCTTACTGAACTCATTTATTAGAATTTTTTGTAGACTCCTTGGGATTTTCATGTCATGTGCAGCATAGTTTTTACTTCTTCCTTTCCAATCTGGGTGCCTTTTATTTATTTTTCTTGCCTAATTGCCCTGGCTAGAACCTCCTCTACAGTGTTAAATAGAAATGGCAAGAGCAGACATTCCTGTCTTTGACGTGATCTTAAGGAGAGAACTTTCTTCACCAGTAAGTATGTTGTCAGCTGTAGGTTTTTCAGAGATAATCCTTTAACAGGTTGAAGAAGCTCCCTTTATTTCTAGTTTGTTGAGTCTTTTTATCATGAAAGGGTATTGAATTTTGTCAAATTCTTTTTCTGTATCTATTGAGATGCTCGTGTGATTTTTTTTTTTACCTTTATTAATGTGGTGTGACTCACGACTTTATTGCTGAGTACTATTCCATTGTATGTATGGTTTGTTTATATTAAATCACCAGTTGCAATACATTTGGGCATTTCTACATTTTGGAGATTGTGAAGAATATGACTCTGAGCATTCATATAGAAGTGTTTCTGTGGTCAAGTTTTTATTCCTGTTAAGTAAAACCTAGGAAGGTGATCATTGGGTTATATGAGAAGAATTACGAGAAACTGCCAAACTTGTGTTCCAAAGGGGCTTACCACTTTGCGTCCCCACCAGCACCGTATGAGAGGTCTAGTTTTTCTGCATCCTTACCTAGACTTGGTATTATTGTTTCTCTAGTAGCTCTTCTACTGAGAATCCAGTGGTATCTCGTAGCAATTTTAATTTGCATTTCGTTAATGACCAGTTATGTTCAGCATCTTGTCATGTACCATATTTGCTATACATATATATTTTTTGGTAAAGTGTCTGTTGCATATTTCTTGTTTAAATTGAGTTCTCTTATTGAATCTTGTTATTTATAATAAGATTTGTATAAGTCCTTTATACAAATAAATATTTTGCAGTTATTTTCTACCTGCTTGCTGCTTATCTTTTCATTAGCCACGTCTTTCGAAGAGCAAACATTTTGAATTTTAATGAAGTCAATTTATCATTTTTTTCTTTGTTTTATGCTTGTTGTGCCCTAGTAAAGAAGTCTTTGCCCGTCCCAAGGTCACAAAGATGTTTGCTCATGTTTTCTCCTACAATTTTATATTTAAGGTTTTGCCTTTAGATCTTTGATGACATCGACCTGATTTTCACGTATCTCATGAGATAAGGTTGAAGTTCTCTTCATTTCTTGCATACAAATGGCCAAGTGTTTCGGCACCATTATTTCTTCAAATATTTTTTTCCAGCCTTTTCCCTTTCTCCTCTCTTTCTGGGACTCCACTCTATGTGTATTAGGTCACCGGAAGTTGTCCCACACACATCACTGATGCCCTGGGGTTTTTTTTTTTTTCGTCTGTGTTTCATTTTTGATAGCTTCTAATCTATGTCTCTAAATTCACTAATCCTTTCTTTTGCAGTGTCTAATCTGCTGCTAACTCCATCCAGTGTATTTTTTTATTTCAGATATTATCTCGCTCAGCTCTGTAAGTTTGATTTGTGTCCTTTTAATATCTTTCATATTTGTCTTCATCGTTTTCCATTTTCCTCTGGATTCTTGCCCGTAGGTAGCATGTTTATAGTAGCCATGATCACATCCTTGTTTCTGTTTCCCTTATTATTATTGTTACTTTGGGGTCTATTTTTATTAATATTTCTCCCAGTTATGGGTCATATTTTCCCACTTTTTCACATGCAGATCATTTTTTATTGGGTGCCAGACAACATTAATTTTATGTTGTTGAGCGTCGGGTTTATTTTATGCCTTTAAAGTGTTAGACTTCAGGGGCGCTTGCGACTCTTGACCTCAGGATTGTGAGTTCAAGCCCCAGGTTGGCCATAAAACTTAGTTTAAAAAATTAAAATTAAAAAAAGTATTGGATTTTATTCTGCCATATGGTTAAGATACTTAGGATCCATTAGATTCTTCCAGAGCTTGCTTTTTTTTTTTTCCTAGGGAGAAAGGGCACAAGTGAGCAAGGAGCAGAGAGAGAGAGAGAGAATCCCACAGGGTGCAGAGAGAGAGAGAGAGAAAGACATGTGGGGCTCATGTTTTTACCCAAAGCGGGGTTGGAGCTCACCCAAAGTGGGGCTCCAGCTCACCCGGAGCGGGGCATGAGCTCACAAACTGTGAGAACATGACCCGAGCCAAAGTCAGACGCTTAACGACTGAGCCACCCAGGTGTCCATCGACTGAGCCCCCGAGGTCCGCCAGGGCTTGCTTTTAATAAGCTCTGTTTTGGCCAGTCCAATCTAAAGAGGAGCCTTTAGTTTCATGCACACGTAACTCCACTAGCAAGACCTTTCTCCGTCTCTACCCGAAGCCCCACGTATTACAAGGTTTTTCTACTCTAACAGGTGAGAGCGTGAACTACCAGGAGCCTGGACGAGCTTCCAGAATCGTGGGGCCCATGGCTCTCGTGGTTCTTTCCCCAGCCTCACGGAGTTTCACCCCTGTGCATGCACATTGGTATTCGGCAGAGACTCGAGAGGTCGCCTCTGCAGATCTTTCTTTTCGTACAGATTCCTCCGCTTCAGTGTTCTGACCCACAAATTCCAGCTGCTTCCCCAAACTCAGATCCTTCATCTTCTCAACTCACCAAGATCTCTGGGCTCCGGGGTTCCCCTTCTGTGTGCGGGGGCATGGAAACTGCCTCTAGGTAGTAGTCTGGGCCAATCGTAAGCCTTACCTGTTTGTTTTGCTCTCTGAGGGGTCACACTGCCCATATCTGTTTATAAGCAGTAGTTTGTTACCTTTTGTCCAGTATTCTGGTTGTTTCTGGCAGAAGGGCCATTCCTGTAGCAGTTAAACCCTGGTGGCCTGAAGCAACAACCACTTCCATCACTTTGTTTTGAAACCTCTTGATTCCTCGGCGGTAAAATGGGGGTCATATGCTCTGAACATCGAGGCGATGAAGGTCCCATTAAAAAAATATATGTGAAAACTTGAAGTTATGTTCCAAGAAAGGAAAAACTCCAATGCGGGAAGAAAAGCAGCTCTCAGCAGTTAAAACTGATGGCAAAAACAAAGAAACGCATCATCTCATCCAGAGCAGGAGACGAAGCTTCCGCTGGTCCCAAGGCCGGGTGCATTTACTCCCTGGCCTCCCTCCAGTGCTCATCTGGCAAAATGTACTTGACTTCTCCCTCCATGTTGGGGCTGGATTTCACGCTAAATAGCATAGACTGTGTCGGACTTGCCAGCTGTACTGTACCTGTACCTCACAGGATCATTTGTACAAGTGTCAGTCTGCAGCCTAGTCGTGCCAGGAACTTCTTGAGTCTTAGAGTCGTTTTTTCCCAGAACTGTAAACGGTAGCGCCAGCAAGGGACTGAGAGAGATGGTCCCGGCTTCTCTCTCATCACAGGAGACATGACAGAGGTAAGCCCCGGTTCCTTAAAGGACTCTTCCCAGCCAGCGACCTCCTTTCAAGTTGGTTTCACACTGTATCTCATTGCCTAAAGGTGATAGAGAAACCCCCAGGTCTTGTGTGGGGAAAAGGCAGATCTAAACAGTGATGTCTACAGTGCGAGGCTAGGGAAATTCCTGATTTCCCAATCTTGTCCTCAGTAGCCAGTCACTGACAAAGAACCAGAAGCAGCGTTTGCTTAGAAGTCAGTTCTTGTTTGTGTCTTTGGGTCGTCATGTGTTTATCCACAAGTATTTCCTGACTTCCCCCTTGTGTTGGACGAGAGGCTGCATGGGATGGTGGGTGGAGTCCAGAAGTAAACCTTGGTCCCGCCCGGTGCCTGATGAGCTCATTTTTAGCCAGCCCTAATCCTTTCGGAGATCCCTCGGGGAGCAGTGTCCTAAGCACCCTAAGCGCAGGGACGACGTTTTTATTTTTATTTCAAGGGTTGACAAGATAGTCTTCAGATGGTGTTCTCAGAAGCTCATCCTCCTTACACAGCAGCAGATAAGGAATTCTTTGCTAAAAAAAAAAAAAAAAAAAAAAAATACATGCCTTTGAGAATATGCTGGGTGCCCGGGAAGGAGGGGATATTTTCAAAGGGACGGATAAGTAGGGCATGAAGGGGTTCAGAGGCCTGGAAACAGAAGTAGGCGAGAAATGAGCAGCCAGCACCAGTCCAGTGTGTTTCTCAAGACAAAGTTAGTCTCCAGATCCTTCCACCAGGTCATTCTACATGTTTGTTAGCAGAGGGGCCTCTGGGCTCAGGATTACAGTGTATTGGGAGGCGCAGAGGATTCAGTCGAAGAATGGAATTTCCCTTCGATAAGGAGAAGCCAAGATTTATTAAATCGGTTGATTTGTTGTTGTTGTTGTTGTTGCGGTTCCTATGGCTTCCTTTTCTCCCCAAATATGTATCTATTTTTCGCGGACAAATTGCGTAAGGGGACGTTAACATTCACAGAGTGTACACATCGTCATCTGTGATTATTTTTAGGACCAGTTTATCAGCCGTTGGAGGTAGGAACTTTTGTTGGATCTGATTGCAGATCTCTCTGACCGGAGCTACAATTCTTTGAAATAGGAAACACTGTGCACGTCGCCGTGGAGTAAAAGCGAAGTCTGCTTTGCATTTGCTCACGCCCGACCTTTCTAAGGAAGCTAGAGATTCTGGGAGAAAGGGGGGACGAGCCAAGAAACTTTAGAACAGTTCCGTCTGCCAACTCTGCTTGACCTACTGGTTTCAGAGAGTTTCAGAGCCTTTCCAGTACGTGAAAGAGAAATCCATGCCTTTGTTCATTCATTCATTCATTTGCGGCAGAGGCAAGAGCACGTGCAAGGTCCGGCAAAATAAAAAAAACCTTCTGATTCTCAGTGGCAAGTGGCTACCACAGTGACATAATCAATATCATTGTCATTACACAGTATCCCGGTAAGTGACTTACTCCGTAGCGGTGAAACCATTTTTTTCTGTTCGGTGGGCCTTTTCAGTCCTGGAAAGGATCCTTCCCCCTTCGTGGGTACTGATTGCTGCTTAGAAGGAGAACAAGTTTGCTGTGATTCCCGGGGGTTCGGCATCCCCCGTAACCATCTCCGCTGGGCCAAGGAAGTGCTGTCTTGGGGCCGGCACCCTTCCTCCCTCTTGCCTGTTTTCCTTGGGCCAGTTCAGCACAAAACCAGGCTAGCTGGATTCATGACTTCACAGTGAAGGCCAGGAGCTTTTGGCCTGAACACTAGATGAAGAGGTTGACTTATGATTAGGGGCTGTGGCGCTCAAAACCAAACACCAGTAAACACTAGAGACACACGCATTCAGCACGGCAAGGTGTTTACACCACAAGCAGCACAGATGATCTCAGATGGGCTGAGACAGTGGTTCTTAAAATGTGGTTCCTGCATAGCAGCACCAGTATCACCTGGGAGTTTGTTAGAAATGCGATCATGGGCAGGGGGGGTGGCTGCCCCAGGCCTACTGAATCAGGAGCTCTGCAAGCGAGCACACTAACTCTGAGAACCTCCGATCTGCGGTAGCAGCACAACCACCCTTCCAGGAATATGTTTGGTGACTAGGGTGCCAGGTGAAACTGCTTTCTATTTTAATTATTATTTTCCGATCGTTCTGCTGAGTGCTTAGAGTTAAATTCGCCTAAATTAAATGCTCTTATGGTGAAACTCCACTGTGTCCATAATTATGTGGCAATGATATCATCCCGTGTTTTTTTTCCAGAAGGTCCTTATTAAAGCTATTTAGATTAACGTACATCTTTTAAGATTATGTTGATTTTTTTTTTTAAAGAAATTTTAACAGATCCATATGAGTAGCTCAGAAAATCAAAGATGAATGGCCCACAGGCCTGGTCTTTGGGGCTAGGCACCTCCTCTGGGGAGAAAACAGACTTCCCTAAATAATAAAACAGAATTTGTGACATAGGACACTGTCCCTGCTCAGAGTATGTGCTGCAGGCCGCCTGGGTGGCTCAAGTGTCCAACTTCGGCTCAGGTCATGTCCTCACGGTTTGTGAGTTTGAGCCCCGCGTCGGGCTCTCTGCTGTCAGTGTAGAGCCGGCTTCGGTTCCTCTGTCCCCTTCTGTCTCTGCCCGCCTCTGCTCTTTCTCTCTCTCTCTCTCAAAAATAAATAAACTAGGGGAAAAAAAAAAAAAGTGTGTGCTGCTTTTAAATCCTTTTTCAGCAGCGGGTCGATGTTAGCGCCCTACCTTGGTTGGTTAGGGAGTGGCACCTTTGAAAGTCAGTTAATGTAGCAACCTCTGTGCAGATTGCAGACATAACACTGAAACCTGCAGCTTGCCACAGAACCAAGAACTGCTAAAATAACACCTCAGAGATGACCAGAGGGAATCGTGTGAATGGGCCACTGTGCTCCCTCACACACGCTTCGCTCGCTGGCCGGAGGGACGCGGCAAAGTCCCCTCGGTGCCCCCACGGGAGACCTCTGTTCACGGCAGTCATGCTGTCCAAACAGATCAAACTCAGGAAACTGTTACCAGCGTCTCTGAAACTACAGTTCCCTCATGCTGGCCCCTGGGTGACGCTTTCACAATAAAACTGTAACCAAACAATATTGTGGCAGGTTTTTCTTAAAGCCAAATGCCTTTAAAGAATTGCCCTTTCTCATGCCACTATGAGTTTGCTACTTTTTTTTGGTGTTAAGATAGACTTTCTTTTAGGAAATGATTAATAGATGATAGGTTTTTAACATCCTTTTAACACCAGGTTAAAAGCTGGCAACGTATACCAGTCTGTCATGTTGTTTTTGACATTTTCTTGGTCCTTGGAGTCCAAACTTGGGAATTATTTCTCCGTTGAACCAGGAGACTTAGCACAGCCGGAGGTATGATCCTTCCAAGTGAATCCCGCCATTCAGCCATGCCTTTGAAGGCTAGAAATACGCTTGGTCTAAAGAAACAAAGTGTTAATTTCAGAAATGATATCAAATTGGATGTTTAAAATCAGTCACACATACGTGGGTGACTGCACCAAGGAGAAAATCCAAAGACTTTGCAAACAAGGAGGGCTGGAAAAAACTCCAACTTATAAGTTGGCGAGAATCGTCTAAGTTATGAAAAATGTGATGCGGCCATTAAAGGAGGGACTTGACTCTCTCATCGGAACACCTGACTTTCCAAGAAAGATCGGAAGGAGGAAACCCAAAGCAATCAAAATTGAAATTGCAAATAGCAATGTTACCTTCCAGAGGGGAAAGGTGCGAAACCTCAGACCGAGGAACCCCATCCAAGAACTAACCTCAGTTTTTTGCGTGCTGCGGACAACAGTCACGGACAGAAATGGGAACAAGTACCCCGTGTTGATCTAGGCCCTCGAATGCGCTTAGTAGCGCAGGACACAAAACCATGCTTGGCCAGGAAGACGTCCCGGTGGTGAAGACCATTGGGCGGACTCTGTCTCACCTGCTGTGGGGTGCAGAGCTAGCACAGCAGGAGCCGTCAAGCCCAGAAGAATCACACTGGAATCGCCCAGGCCCCTTTGAAACCAGGCTTGCCCCAGCCGTGTAGTCAAGTGTCCCCTGACACGGGTGTTTTTCTAAAGCTCTCCAGATGAACCGAACGCACTTCCTGGGCTGAGAAACCACTATGTCAGAGAGGAAACAATATGTTCCTCTTCTTTGGTCACTGGAGCTGCTTATGTTCAAGTGTTGGTCATGTCTAACTCCAGCCCCCTGTTGTAGCACGAGACCCCCCTCGCTGTCGGCACGGGGGAGAGGTGGTCTCTGGTCCCTGGGGAAGTGGGAGCTCTGTGGGATCGGAGCCCGGTCCATTTCACTGCTACATCCTACACCTAAAACAGGACCTGCACCCTGCAAGCCAGCACTGAGGCCTGCCTGCCAGGGCCTTTTTTTCCAGTACTTATCCATTCTTTTGAATTCCTGATGGTTTCCCTCCTTTGATGGTTTTATTCGTAAGAGAAAAGGGGCGCGGTGAATTCTCTAGTTCTTCACTATAAAGAAGTACTGGGCTGGAATCTGTCATACCCTGCCTGGGACTGCAAACCCCTGCCTACCCTTGCACACGTAAACCCTACGGACCCCCCCTATGAAAGTCGTGTCTTAGGAGCATGGTTCTCAGCTGGGCTACACAGCAGAATTGGCTGTTGGCCTCTTAAGACTGTAGGCATCTGCGCCCAACTCAAGCCAACTGAATTCGAATATGCAAAGTGGGATTCAGGTGTGTGTGGTTTTAATAACCTCTGGTTAAGAACTATCACTTGAGGGTCGCCTGAGTGGCTCAGTCGGTTAAGCGGCCGACTTCAGCTCAGGTGATGATCTCACAGTCTGTGAGTTCGAGCCTTGTGTTGGGCTCTATGCTGACAGCTCGGAGCCTGGAGCCTACTTCGGATTCTGTGTCTCCCTCGCTCTCTGCCCTTCCCTTGCTCGTGCTCTGTCTCTTTGTCTTTCAAAAATAAATAAATGTGGGGCACCTGGGTGGCTCAGTTGGTTGAGCGTTGAGTGTCCGACTTCGGCTCAGGTCATGATCTTGGGTCCATGAGTTCAAGCCCTGCGTCGGGCTCTGTGCTGACGGCTCAGAGCCTGGAGCCCGCTTCGGATTCTGTGTCTACGCCTCTCCTACTCACACTCTGTCTCTCTCTCTCTCTCTTTCTCCCAAAAAATAAACATTAAAAAATAATAATAATTAAAAATTAAAAAAAAAAAAGAAGAAAGGCAAACTCTCAGCTTCTCCCCCAGACCTTCGGATCAGAATTTGGGGGGTGAGGCCCAGGCGGCAGTCTGTGGGTTAGCAAGCCCTCCAGGTGATTCCAATCTTCGCTCCAGTTTGAGAAACTCTGCTTTCGGTCATCTCTTTGTGTCTTGGTGCGCAATGAAGCAGTTAGGAGAAAGGCTCTAAATGAGTGTCATCTGGTCACTCGTAGCTTGTGCTGCTGACCTGACTGCTCCTCTGCTGACACACTAAGTCAGCGAGCCTGTCCCGGGGTCTCTCTCGGTCTCTCAACTTCCCCTGGACCATTCGCCATTTCCACCCCCAATCAGGCACCTCTGCGCAGAGACTTCAGGGCCCATCTTAAATTTCATTCCCTCACGAAAGCTTTTATTTTGTCTCTCCCCCACCACCACCCCTGCGCCGCCCCCCCACCCCCTCAGTAGAAAATAAGTGCCCGGCACCTTCATTCTGGTCCTTCCTATGACTTATGTACTCTCTTTGCAACCGTGGGCAAGGAGCTTATCCTCTCTGTTTCCTCGTCTGTACAATGGGAAGAATATTAGCACCTGCTTCTTCGAATGAGTTAATACTTGTGGAATTGCTTAGAATAGTACTCAAGTGTCCATTCTAAAAGTAACTGTTATTCCCAGCACTAAATAATGGATAGATAACATGCCATAGCGCAGGCCACATAAATGTAGCTTTTTTTGCTAACAATTTTTGGGCGCTAAGCATTTTGCAGTTTTTGTAGTTGTCTTTATCCTCCCATTAGTTGTAAGGCTTTTTGAGAGCAAGTAATTTTTCTTTCTCAACTCTGAATCTCTCTCTCCCAAAGTACATAGTAAATGCTTACGCTCAGTAAATGCTTATGGAATTGTACTGAACTCCATCCGCCAGCAACGCAGGCCAAGGAGCCCCTGAAAGAGACCTTCTTAAGCCCCTCCCCCATCTTCCCTTTCTTTAGGGCAGTGCCTTCAGTCCCTGGGTTCTTGATGACGTCATCCTTTGTCAAGGCCCTGGAGGAAGCAAGTGGGTCTGGGCGCCTGGCTCTTGAGTCTAGTGAATGATGCACCCTGCTTGGAATACTATTCTCTCTTCCGGGTAACAGGTTCCTCTGCAAATTGTCCAGAACGGCCTAGACAGTTCTTCCTGTTTCTTATTAGGTTCTAAAGAGCAGATCTCCGAGCCATGGTTCTGACTCCTTGCCAACAAATGAGATTCCTTTTTAAGGCAGTGTTGTCCTGAGGCAGCAGTGGGTGGGAAGAGTAAGGAAGTGGTGCCCGAAGACCACACGGCGTGGTCTCATTACTAAATTGTAGTGGGATAGGCTTTTAGGCATTGAAATTAGAGGTGGTGGCACAGAGGTTGAGGATCCCAACCGCCCGGGGGCTTCCCTGCTGCTTCCTAAAGGTGGTTGGTTGCCCTCCTACTTGAACTCGGACTTCTGCAGACTCTGAGTTAAGAGCAGAGGTGTGCTTGCAACCACAGGCGGCTGCTGGCAGCTGGTGTTTTCCATGGGGCACAGTCACATGGGAACCCGAGCCCCCCTTTGCCTCTTGGGGCAAACTTCTTTTGGCAACGGTTCGGTGTGTAACGTGAATACTCTATATTCTTAATCCCCGGATTGTTGCAAACCTGTGAGACTTTGCAACGTCAAGTAAGATTTTTCTGTTATCATAATCTTTTACATTTCTGTTATGTTTAGGATAGTTTTCTAGAAGTCAGTAGTATTGACCAAGTTATGAGATACCTAAATTCATCAGGGCCTTTGATGAAGTCTGTCCTGATGTTCTTGTAGGTAGAATCCCATGCACAGTTAAATGGTAAAGCTAGGAGGATTTATAACTGGCTAGCTAATGAATTAGCGAGAGTTTAGACTAGGTAGGGGACGGGGCTAGGAGCTGCCTGTAACACTCCCCGAGACCCTCCGCCCTCCACACTGGCCCCGTCCACAGTTTGAGTAATTCTTTGTGGCCATTTATGGCATGCTTGTCAAACTGAGGTTTTCATAACTTCTGTTGGATGATGAATGTGTTGCGCGAAGCATCCGGGTTCTGGGAGGTACCCAAAACTCCTCCCCCAGGCAGTGCCCAGGGCTGCCAGTCTGATTCCCTCGCTGCCTCTCAAATCCATCTTCCCCCTGCCCCTTCCTTATTTTAGGCCCTCATCCTTTCTCTCCTAGATGGCTGCCTGACCTTGCCACTTGAAGCAACCCCCTGGTGGCTTTCCTTTCCCTCCAGAAGACTGTCCAGGCTCTTTCGCGTGGTCCCTCTTCGAGAGAGAGAGAGGTTCTGCGTGCCCTGGCCACCATACTCCTCTAGCGTCATCTCATGCTGTTCCCCGCCTGGAATTCTGTGCTGTAGTGATACCAGATTGCCTGCGGGTCCCCGCATGGCCCATTCTGCTTCATGGTTTTGACCCTTCGCTCTGCCTCCGGTGGCTCCTACGCATTCTCCCCTCCCTTCCCCTTAAAGACACAGCTGATCATTTACACCACTGTATTGGAATCACCTCGTCATTCTTTTCTCACTCTCGAACTGAACTATAAACTCCGTAAGGGCAGAGTTCTCATTTTATTTAGCACCCAGCACATAGGAAGCAGGCAATAAGTGGTTTTTGATCAGAAGTGAGAGTACAAAGAGATGTTGGCAATCTAAGAGGCGGACGTAAAACTTAACGGGGGATAAGATTTAACAGGGGTTCTCCTTGGGCTTAAAACAAACAAACAAAGAAAACAAGTCCCATCTAAGTACTGAGTACAAGGTGGGAGAAGGATGACTCACCGCCCTCAGGAGACCATGTAGAAAAGGAAAGGCTGTGGTTTCAGTTGACTTTAACATCCACAGGAGTCAACAGTGTGATGCAACTCCAGCAACCTAGTGTCAGGACAGGGAAAGCCATCGTCCTGGGGGGCACACCGCGTGAGAAAATCTTGTTCCGCTCTACGGGGCCAGACCTCGAGAGGGGGTGAAGCATGTCCGAAGGAGGGCAGCTAGAATCGTGAGAGAAGGCAAGCCCCACCGTATCGGGAGTAGCTTAAGGACACAAGAGTGTTCCGTTAAGAAAAGGCAGGGGCCGTAACGCCTGAAGGACTCATCAGGAACCTCAAAATGCAAAATTAGGCCAGCCAGTAGAACCTCCCTCCCAAAAGAACTTGGTGACACTTTGATCTGCTAAGAATGGAATAGTCTGTCTTGTGAGCTCTGAGTCCCTGTAGGGGGGTCCATTAGGAGCCTCCGGGGAAAGGGGCCGGAGAGGGAGCTGAGCCCCTACAGGAAGTTTGGACCAGATGGCCTTGCATCCTGCTCCACTCTGAGGCCTAGTGATTCAAGAGGTCCCCGAGTCCATACCTGTTGAATGTTGGGGAGCAGAGCCAGGGGCGCATCTTCCAACAGCAACCCGCTGAACTACCTAAACAGAAATTGCTTCTGGGCAAATGTAATAAGTTCAGACTTCTGAACCGAAGTGGGCTAGTCACTTACTACATCATTCATGTGAAATCCGTTCAAGAAAGACATTAGGTAGTCCCCGCCCCCATGTACCCAGAGCCTTGCATTCTCCGCTGTCCTTTTGTGGAACTTTGAATAAAGCGATTACCTCTTTCCCTTTGCTTTTTTGCATATTTTAGCTCTGGAGCATCTTGGCCTCTGGGGGGACGTCAGAAGGATCATCTCAGCATCAGAGCTGATAACGGGATTCCCCTATACCTTCACGGTGCCGGGCCTGCCCCAGTACCTCCAGAGCCTCACCAAACTAGCCATCGCCGCAGCGTGGGCAGTGGCGGCCCAGGCTGGGGAGCAGGCAAGAGATGTCCCCGTCTCCTTCTCTCAGCTGTTGGAGTCTTCTTTCCCTGAAGTGCGCCTGCTGACGTTGGAAGCCCTGTTGGAACGGTTCTCAACAGCAGCCTCTGGGGTAGGAGAGAAGGGACTGCCACCCTTGCTGTGGAACATGGGAGGGACGTTCCTGACGTTGGCGATGAAGGAAAATCACCCAGAATGCTTCTGCAAGGTAAAGTCTCTGGCGTGCTCACCGTCCCCTTCCGCTCCCCACGCTCTTCGGCAAGCTCACCGTCACAAGACCGTGTCGGCGGGCTGGGGTTTGGCTTCTCCAGCAGCAGCAGGAAGGAGAGTCAGTGTCTGGTGGGCAAGAGCTCTTCATAGAGTACTTGTCATGGCTTCATGCATAGAAGGACACTAAAAAAAATGATGGCAGTGGTAATGATGATAGCAATAAGCCAAGAGAGAGGTTGGGAGTAAGCCACTCAGTGCCCTAAGAAACACGGCATTGGACATGGGCTGTAGAATGTGGCAACAGGCGGACTTTGTTGACATGGCTGTTTGAGGACAGATGGCCACTGAGAAAGCCTCATCAGGGATGTTTAGGAATTGGGCTGACTTAGGAATCGGGGCATCTAGACTCTGATCCCAGGTCACCAGGGTCCCTCAGGTGTGTCACTGCTCTGCCCTGTCTTATTAAGAGAGAAGTAAGAAGTCAGTGGACCTATTTGAAAGATAGACCCCCGTTAACGGTGCAAGTGATGCTTATTTGGCTTCTGAAGACTTCTTCCTGAGTGTTTTCTCCCCATGGATCTGACACACACAGATACTGAAAATTCTTCATCGCATGGACCCCAGCGAGTGGCTTCCCCAGACGGAGCACTGTATCCATTTAACCCCAACGGAGTTCCTGATCTGGACGATGGATGTTGCTTCCAGTGAAAGGTTTGCCCCCAATGCCCCCTGTGCCACCGCGGCAGGACACGTGGTCCCAGCGGCCAGTTATATAGTGAACTTACGCGCAGTCCTGGCCTAAGGGCTCAGGGCCTGTGTTTCTTTCTAAAACTCTACCTAGAAGCGTGTTCTAAGCCCCAGTCATAAGACGATGTCGGAGTTTCGCATTAATAACATAATAATTACTTCTGGAGGCGCTCGCGTGGCCATGAGCTGAGCATTTCCAGCATTTCCAGTGGCGTGCGTTACAGACTAATGCCAAAGCCCGTCTGTACGTAAGCGCGTTTGGTTTTATTTCGTGCGTGTTTCTGGCTTACTTTTTCTAGGTCTGAAATTCAAAGCGTGGCTCTGAGACTCGCCTCCAGAGTGATTGCCCACCACATGCAGACGCGTGAGGAGGTAAGGCCGACTCTGCCTCTGGCCTCGGGCCTAGGTTTTTGCGCTCGCGTTTGCCGGGAAGGTGTCGATAAAAGCGAGATGTCTCCGCGAGTGGCACCGCGCATGCACGCGTGGCCTCCGCAAAATGTTATTCGTGTGGATTTTTCACTTCGGGTGTAACTCGTGAAGAATTTTCCACCAGCGGCATGTCTTTGCTCTTGTTCTGGGCACGTTCGATTACAGTCCATGAGGGTAACACAGCCTCCTCCTGTGTAACACACACACACACACACACGCACGCACGCACACTCAAACCCTTTTTTTTTTCCTAGTTTTCTAGCTAGACTCTTTATTTAAAGAGTGAGCGAGCAAGTCACTAGGATTGCATCCCAGCCAACTGAGCATGACAATACATTGCTGAGGCTTAAATATTCCCCCAGAACATGGCCCCGCTGGCTTTGTATACAGGCCCGAGGCGCCTCATCTGTCTCACACGTCCTTTGGGGGAGAGGCGGAACCAAAGTAACTGAAGCAGCTTCCTGGGAAGATGCCTGTGACAAATACATGTTTGCTTAGGGGTGTCCAGGGAAGCTGCCACCATCAGAGAATTATTGTTATTTTTTAAATGTTTATTTACTTATTTTTGAGAGAGAGAGAGAGAGCAGGGGAGGGGCAGAGAGAGAAGGAGACAGAATCCCAAGTGGGCTCTGCACTGTCAGCGCAGAGCCTGGCGTGGGGCTCTATCTCACGAACTGTGAGAACATGACCTGAGCCGAAATCAAGAGTCCGACGCTTAACCGACCGAGCCCCCCAGGCGCCCCTCCATCAGAGAAGTATTGTAAGTAGAAGGCAGTAGATGCTGAAGTAACATTACCGGAAGCTCTTGGTTACACGTGACCATGCTGTGAGAGTGGCGGCCCAGTTTCACGGGTTCCAGTCCCTTACAGACAAGCAGCGCTGCCAGAGGTACTTGGAGAGCCAAAGACGAACAAGGACGGAGGGAGACGTCAGTATTCACCTCTGGAGACAACAGTATTACCTGCCGCCACAGTCATGAGTGAGAAGGAGGGTTAGACTGAGACATTAAATGCCCCGCTAGGGAGGAGGCTGGAGGAATTCAGAGGACGAAGGGAGGGCGGGGATGCTGAGGAGAAGACTTCACAGAGGAGGACATGGAGTTCAGAAGGAGCAGAGGGTGGGAGCTAAGCAGATCCACGGGCCTCCCGGGGTCTGTCGTTCAGGAGTGTGCCAGGACGCCAAAGCCGGCTGGTCACTAGGAGAAACAAAGAGCCAAAAAAAAGTGAGTGGTGTGTGTTGGGGGTTTGAGGGGGAGAGGTTTGTAGGAAGGGAGAGGATTTACTGGGAAAAGAAAAAGAATAAAACCCACAGCCCTGAGGGGAAAGAAAACAAGCTCTAAGAAAGTAGTCACAGGGCAGCCTATCACATCTGCCAGAAGACTTCGTTCTCTTCTTTTTTTTTTTTTTTAACGTTTATTTATTTTTGAGAGACATAGAGACAGAGTGTGAGCAGGGGAAGGGCAGAGAGAGAGGGAGACACAGAATCTGAAGCAGGTTCCAGGCTCTGAACCATCAGCACAGAGCCCGACGTGGGGCTCGAACTCACAGACCGTGAGATCATGACCTGAGCCGAAGTCGGACGCTTAACCGACTGAGCCTCCCAGGCACCCCTCTACAGCTGTTTTTAACCAGTCGTCGTGTGCGTCTTAAAGGCACCGCTTTGTACTTGAATGAAACGATATTTGACGAAAATTGGGAGTTTTCCGGGGAGAGAAAAATTAACAAAACCGTAGAGAAACACATAAAAGAAGTTCCCAGGAAGACCTGAGTTTCTTTGTACGTTGCGGGCTGGCCTGTTCCTCAAGGTCTAAGATGCTCGTCAGTTTAGTTCCACGGAGCCCCATTGTTGGTTATTTTGAACATTTAAAGAGGCTTCATTAATAGGGGAAATAATACATTTGGAACAATAATCCCCTTTCTAGAATAAGTAGAAAACCAGGGTTTGAAAGACGGAAGCAATCAAGTGTCCATCAGCTGATGAAAGGGCACACAGAATGTGGTATGTCCATTCACTGGACTCTTATTCAGTCACAAAAAGTAATGAGGTGCTGATACATCTGTAGCATGGATGAACCTTGAAAACATGCTAAATGAAAGAAGCCAGGCACAAAAGATCACGTATCGTATTCGTCGGTTTGTATGGAATGTCCAGAATAGGCAAATCCGTAGAGACAGAAAGTAGATTAGTGGTTTAGGGCTGGCACAGTGGGGAGCTGACAGGATGGGAGATGGTAACTAAAGGGGGTGGGTTTTCTCTTTTGGGTGATGAAAATGTTCTGCAATTGACTGTGGCAAATGGGTTGTATAAACCAGTGAATATACTAAAAACTCGATTATATACTTTAAATGGGTAGATTATATGGTACGTGAATTGTATCTCAGTAAAGAAAGCTGTTAGTATTAAAAAAAAAAAAAAAGGAGCTTTGTTTAAACAATAATGTTAGTTAAGAAGCTGATTTAAATGTTATAGCAGAAACTGTCGAATACCATGGCTTAAACTATATCAC
Organism: Paguma larvata; assembly: GCA_030068075.1. Taxonomy (NCBI): domain Eukaryota; kingdom Metazoa; phylum Chordata; class Mammalia; order Carnivora; family Viverridae; genus Paguma; species Paguma larvata. The sequence goes on from CM057836.1 coordinate 74,766,972, forward strand.
AGCACTGAAAGCAGTTGTGGCGGCATGACAGTATTGAGCCCCCAGGCCCTGTTCCTTTTTCTGCTGTTCTCAACATGGCTTCCGTCTTATGGCCCCAGACGGTTGCTCCAGCTTCCACCATGGTGTCTTTGTTCAGCCAGCAGGAAAGAGAAACCTAGGAAGCGAAGGTCACAGCTGTTTCCTAAGGCATGACCTAAAAGTGTACCGTTCGTCAGAACTTAATCACATATTACTCCCAAGTGCAGGGGCATCTGGGAAATGTAGTCTTCAGCCGGGTACCCACATGCCCAGCCTAAAATCTGAGGTTCTGTTACTAAAGACAGAAGGAGAATTGGATTGCTGGAGACAACAGTATTGCTTGCTGCCAGTCTTTCCCCAAAAGGCTTGTCTTTACTGAAGCTGTCAATTACACTGATCTTCTGATACTCTGATTTGCATCAGAAAGACTCCAGAAACCCGTTCGCTAGTTCTAGTGACTCAGTATTACTGAAAGACCAGTCAGATTTTCTCCCCTGGGCTTGTTTATTTCTCCCCAGTTGGGTTGGAAAAGCAACTAAAAAACCATTTTTCCCCTGCGGTAGGAGCTAATTTGCAGACCCAGTGGGGTGTGTGTAGCTCGTCCCTAACGCCGCGTCAGCCCCTGACCGCACCTGCTGAACTGCCATCCGCTTTGTGTTTTCAGACCAGGGACTCAGTGGTCCCCACGCTGAAGCGGTGGGTTCGGCTGGTCGTCTCATCCTGTGGAGAACACCTTCCCACAGAGTCCAGGCTGGCCGCCGCCGAAGCCCTCACCAGCACCACACCGTTCTTGCTCACCAATCCCCAGCCCGTTCTCGGTAAGTGTCCTGGACGCGGGGAGGTCCGGCGTGCCAGTTGTGCCAAATGTGAATAGATACTCCAGGGTTAAAAAGAAGGGAAGATGAACATTGACCCTGTGCACCGTACCTTTGCCTCTTTCAATGCCACCCCCCGAAACCCCTGCCAGTTCCTCAGTTTTCACCAACAGCCTCTTTCAGTCTGACCCCCAAAGCCATTCTCCTTAATGCTTCCAGAAGCCTCTGTGGTCTTTCTGAAATACAGATCTGATCGTTTCACTCCACTGCTTAAAGCCTTTGAGTGGGTCCCCATTGCCTTCAGGATAAAATCCAAACACCCTTTAACATGGCTTGGTGCCCTGCCCAGCCGTCCCCGCTCATCGGCCACTACTCCCAAACACAGGCTCCGTACATCATCGGTAGGGAACGGTTCTTTAAACAGACTGCTGCTCGAATGACTTCTGTTTGTCTTTCAAGAGTCAGCCTAACCGTCACCTCTTCCAGGAAGCCTGATGCAAAGATCTTGATGAGAAGGGAATGGGTCAGGGCGAAGTGGGGGCATTAAAGAAGCAGAAAGGACAGGCTCAAAAGGCATTTAGGAAGCAAATCAACAGGACTTGGCGTTGAGGTTAATATGAAAGGAAGAGTCAAACAATAAGAATAAGCCACGGTCCCTGCGTGCAGGGAGCTGTCAGTGGAGTCGTGGGGAAGGGATTTACAGAATCGAGGGAAAAAATGTTTATTTAGATGGTGAGATTCAAACTTTCAGTGTTAGCACAGTTCAGACCATGGAAATGTCTCATATGTCCGGATCTCTCTGGGAAACAAAGTTGTCTTTGAGATCTTTTTAATTCTGTCCTCTAAGTGACTTCCAGACATTTTTCTTACACGCAGAGGAGGGCTGGAAGGGGCCTTCAGTGATTGGGATGTAATCATCAGACCCAGGGAAATAAGAGCAAAGCTTTACCAGAAACTTCGGTGAATCTTCTCCAGTGGGGCTCTCAATTGTAGCATTTTCTGGGTAACTTTGGCCACTGTAACCCTCGCTCGGATCAGGCAAAATGTGTGTGGAATAACCTGGAATTCTGTGAAATGGAGTACTGGTTAAGAGCCATTGGTTCATAATTCATGCCTGGAGCTGGTTAGAGCATTAAGGGCAAGAAGGAAGGAGGTCAGTGGTGGCCGATGGCCTGGAAGAGCGTGAAAATTAGGTACCAAACGGAGAGACCAAGGACAGAAAAGTGCATGGGGACAAGTCAAGGACAGACAGAGTCATTTAAGGAAAAAGAAAAATCAAACGGGACTAAAAAGGGAAGATGAAAGATCTCTGCGGGTATAAATGACCATGTTAAAGAGGAAAATATTAAGAAAGGAAAATACTAAACCCGAGAGAACAATTAGAGTGCATAAATTCTGAAAGGCTGTGTAAAACTTAAAGCCAGATTTATCACAGAAAAGGGAGAACAAAACCCCAGAGGGAACGTTGCTGTTCTTGGTTTGACTAAAGCAGTGGTGACTCTCTCATCAAGTTCTCCGCGGGCAGATGAGGCCCTTAGACCTAAGGAGAGTCAACAGCTCAGGTCCCCCGCCGAAGGCTCGGGGTGGCCAGGATGGTCTCCTGAGGCCCTCCCATTGTGACTCTGCCCCAGCCTGGGCCCACCCCCTGCATACCACATATCCTCTCCTGGAGGCCCTGTCCACCTCTCCCCTCCCTCCTCCGAGCTGCCTGGGGCCAGCAGTGCCCTGTGAGCTTTCCCTGCTGGGAGGCACAGCCACACACTTCGCTCTGTGACTTCTTCTTGCCTCCTGTCCTTGACTTGATGTTCCTCGCCGTTGCTCGGGGGCACGCACGGTCTTTCCCTGCCCCCGTCGTCCACAGCAGCACCTAGCGCAGGGACCAGCCAGAGGTCCCGGGACGCCCAGGGGCACTGGTGGGCAGATGGCGGGCCCCCCGTGGAGGCGGCACGGGCCGGTGTCTTTATCTTTATTGTGTGTGGTTCTCTGCCCTTTTCAAAAGTTCTCGCCCCCCGCCACCACCAAAGTATAATCTCGATTGAAACTTTGCTTTCAGAATTTATAAGCTCGAGCAGTCACTCAAATCAACACCGGGCCAGTTTCCCTAAAGCACTCTTCGTGCATCAAGTTTCATTCCTGAGAATCGTGAGTCATTGTGGACAGCTGGGCCCAGGGCCTTAGTCAGCCGGGCCGCGCCTTCTGGGGAGCCTCGCCTGGGGCTGGTTGCCTCCAAAAGCCTTCCCCAGACATTCCCAAACCTTTCCCCGTAGGGCCCTCTCCCTTCCAGTGTTTATCTGACCGCCGCGTCTCCTGTTCTCACGGTATCCGGGAAGAAAGGAATGGCCGTCGCTCACTGAATGCCACTCTCTCCCACCGCAGAGTCGAAGCAGTAGTGGTACTTGCTCGTAAATTGAACCCTAGGTCATTTGAATTCCTTTTGGTCTCCTCAGAACTGCAGGATACACTTGCCCTCTGGAGATGCGTCCTCACCCTCCTGCAGAGTGAGGAGCAGGGCGTCAGAGATGCCGCCACGGAGACCGTGGCCACCGCCATGTCACAGGAGAACACCTGCCGGTCAACAGGTACCTCGTTCTTACCCTTCCTTGCAGGGCCTCGTTGCTCTTACACAGAAGTTGGCACACATTTTCTATAAACGGTCAGAGGTGAATATTGCAGGCGTCATCGGCCCTTCGGTTTCTGCCTCCACTCTGCCCCAGTGAGACCTTATTTACAAAGATAGGCGGCTGCCCGGATTTGGTCTGCCAGCCGTAGCTTGCCGACTCCTGCTCTAGGACGTCATAGGGAAAAATTGCCTTCGAAGATAGAAATCTAATAAGCAGCGCCTTTTGCTGGCTACATGGTCATCCTTTTTAAATAGGGCTAAGTCTTTGATCACCTGCGTGGTTACGTAACCCGGGAAGTGGAGATCCACCGTTTTGTACTTCGGGGAGTTTTTACCATGCGGCAGCAGCGGCCGAGTGTGAGTCAGGTTAACTCGGAGCAGCAGCAGGGTCACACCTCTGGACGAGTGGCCATCTGGGAGGGGGGACCGCTCTGGCGGCCTTGGATCCCCCGCACTTGGGGCGTCAGGAAAGATCTCTGGGTCAGCCGTCCCGAGGGGAAGCAGGAACACCATCCGGAGGCACGAGGTCCCAGGCCGAGCAAAGAAGTTTACCTCAGTAGACAGCAGGACGGGAGGGGGGATAGCCGCACAGGGTTCGTGGCCAACTCAGGGCTCCTCGTGCCCGCGGCTGGCGATCTTGGAAGCTTCCCTTGCACTAGGTGAACTTCCTCATACCCGAGTCGTCTGTCGTGATGGCATCTATGGGAGAAGCTGGCGTTTTGCTCCTCTCTTGGTGGTGCGGCCCCAGAGCAGGGTGGGTCAGGCCCGGCTTCGCCCCTCAGTGGGAAGACGTGCAGTTTGGTGCCGGGAGCGATGGGCAAGCGGCCCTCTCCCCGCCCGCTTCCCGCCCCGTCAGAGCTCTTGGATGGGTAATTCTGCCGCTAGTGATCCATTGCGCTGTCCAATCGTGTGTTTTCCTCAGAAGGACACACAGAGCGCCCGGCAGGTAGGTGCTCAGTAAGTATGTGGTGGAATATGGCACTCACTAGATTTCTCTAGGACCCTCTCCACCAAAAAGGGGGAAACCTGTCGTGTACCGAAATCCCTCAGTGGACTTATTCCCTCCTCATCGTTATAGTCACTGCCCGACTACTCGCTTCTCTCAGAATTTCTCCACGTTCACCCTATAGTAAAAGCATATTGCCATGTTCTTCCTCCTCCTAGCTTGCAGTTTTCCTCAAGAAATACGAATTAATAATTATATATTGAGTGCCTTCCACATGTAAAAATCCACGTATAAAAGCCTCTGAGAGAATAATAAATGTAAAAGGCTACCCGTCTTTTTGTATTCCTCACTGTGACCTATAAAAAGAGGACCTGAGGTGTGAAAAAGACAAGCAGTCTAGAGCAGTTAAGTGTAGCGTGTTACCAGGGGGCGCCTGGGTGGCTCAGTTGGTTAAGGTCTGACTTCGGCTCAGGTCCTGATCTCACGGTTCACGAGTTTGAGCCCCACAACGGGCTCTGTGCTGACAGCTCAGGGATAGCAAGCAGCCGATGGGAACTCGTCCCGTTCCTTCAGCATCGGGGACTCTGTAGAATATACAGAACCTGGAACCTTCTTTGGATTCTGTGTCTCCCTCTCTCTCTGCCTCTCCCCTGCTCATTCTCTCTCTCTCTCTCTCTCTTTCTCTCTCTCAAAAATAAATTTTGTAAAAAACATTAAAAAAATAATAATACAAATAAATAAATAAACGTAGTATGTTACCCTGGACCAGATCCAGTACTAGACGGGTGAAAAGCCCTACAGGAAGTTTCTAGAACAACTGATAATACTGAAATACTGTCTGTAGATTAAAATCAATGTTAAATTTCCTGAATTTGATAACCGTACTGTGGTTTCGTGAGAGAATATTTTTGTTCTTAGGAAACATACAGCTGAAATATTTAGGGGTAAGAGAAGCACAGTGCCTGCTACGTACTCTCAGAGGGTTCAGGAAAGAAAACCGTGCGTGCGTATAAATAGTAAATGCGGATACGGAGTTACTATATCTGCATCCTTTCTGTATGTCTGAAATTATTTCAAAATCAAAGGTTTTTTGAAAATCCAACTCCGCAACTTGAAAACCCCAACACAGCATATATTGCTAGACCATCTGACTGGTTTATCAGCAACTCACTGCGGCGTGACTCCCCCACTGTGACTCCTTTCCCCTGAATTATATGAAAACATCCTGCCCACCCCTTCCCGTTTTTTACTCATTTTTAGTGAATTTTTGCTTCCAGAAAGTCAGACCCGAGCCAGATTCTTCAAAGGTCTCAGCAACATAGAAATGTCACCATGTGGGGACACTTGCTCAGCACCTCCCCATGCGCTCTTTGTCCAGCCAGATAGCAATGCTGAGAATACAGCTTTGATTTACCCGAGCAACAACTATACATCTATTTCTGCTCGGGACTGGGAAGCAGCCGGAGCCAGCCGATCCCCCCTGATTTTTCGCTTCGGTCAGAAGCTCGGCCAGCTGATTCGTGAGGACAATACTGTCTTGTTTTGCCATCTCTCAGGGATAGCAAGCAGCCGATGGGAACTCGTCCCGTTCCTTCAGCACCGGGGACTCTGTAGAATATACACTGCCGAGGGTTTGCTCCGTGGTGTGCAGAGTTAACTGTCGCCGCTGAATCTTGAATAGCTTGCAAATACATGTCGTTCCTTTTGTCCCCAAGTCGATGGTTTATTTTTATTTATTTTTTAAATGTTTTTTTGTTTTTGAGAGAGAGAGTGTGAGTGAGGGGTGGGGGGCAGAGAGAGGGAGCCACGGAATCCAAAACAGGCTTTAGGCTCCGAGCTGTCAGCACAGATCTTGACTCAGGGCTCGAACCCATGAACTATGAGATCATGACCTGAGCTGAAGTTGGATGCTTAACCGCCTGAGCCGCCCAGGCGCCCCTAAGTTGATGGTTTAATGAATGCCGCAGTATTATATCATTACTAGAGCATGGTAGTATTTAATGTCTCCTTTGAGAAGGCTAAATACTGTTGAAAATAAGAATAATTCTCACTTTTCTTCTGAAGAATAAAATAAAACACAAGGACTGCCTGCCTCAGATCCCATCCTGTCGATGAGGGCCGGATGTGGACAGAGGGCTTTGCGGTACGCTGTGCGATAACACGCTAGGGGCCCGGGGACATGCAAGGTGCATCTCGATTGTGCGGTCTGGCGAGGTCCCCGAGAGTGAGGTCAGCCCAGAGATTGGGACAAATGGGACCCAGCTGGGAGCATTTCAACACAGAAGAAGCAGCCGGAGCCAGAACTTGGAGTCGTGGGGGATTTTGGGAGCCGACTGGGGAGCAGAGTGGCCTCGTGTGGCCAGGGGAGTGGAGTGGGGGATGAAGCTGGAAAGGCAGGGCATGCCAGTTGGGGTGACCGTGAATGCCAAGTCAAGGACCTCCTTCTGTAGGCGATGGGAGGCTGGCAAGGGCTTTAAACAGGGGAGCAGCGCTCTCAGCAGCGGGTGTCTGAGGAGCTCTTTCCAGCAGCGGTGTGCGAGATGGCTCGGGCCGGGGTGAGGGAGGGAGACACCTGGCAGGGAGACCAGCTGGGAGCGGGCGGCGAGGGTCCTCACGAGCCGCTGTCCGTGGGGACCGGATAGGAGAGCATGGCAGGTGGACTCACGGATCCGCGGGCTGCTGCTGGGGCCAGTGGGAGGCGGGACAGAAGGGACAGCAGAGAGGGCTTCTAGGCCTCACACCTGTGAGCCGCAGCCTTCCAGGATATCAAACTACCAGGAATTGGGAAGGGCCCTTAGAGGCCACAAGGCCCTGTGATCCGGGACACGGTATTCCTTAGGCGCTGGGGAGACGGGTGACAGAAATTGCGAGGGCAAAAGGGGGCCTTTATCTGCTATAGGGACAGAACGAGCTGCCCGGCTCCCTGCCCAGTTACCCTGGGAGCCCTGGCACTCCTCAGCAGGGCAGGTGCTAGAGACCGTGGGAGAAGACGCAGGCATTAAATCAGCCGATTCAGGCTGCGTCCCCAGCGGGTCGCTTTGCACACGGCTGGCTTCAGGTAGAGCTTCGTGGTGCCCGTTAGTTAATGATTCTGGGACGCCTGGGGAAAATAACCTCGTGCTCAAATAGCCCTCGTGAAGGCGGGTGTGTTGTTCACATTTCTGCCTGCTGACCTCCTGCACATGCTTTATCCCACACGGTCACCCGGAAGGTGAAACTCACGGCCCCTCAACTCTCCGAGCACCCCCAAGGCTCTCTCGGCTTTCCGAGCATGACCCAAGGAAGCCCGAGCAGCAGGACCCTCTCCACCTCCCCGCTCTCGATCCGCCGCAGAGCTCGCCGAGAGGGTTCGGTGGAGATGGCGTTTCTAGGACTCGGCAGTAGGGCTTGAAATTTGCAGCCAGGACGAGAAAGGGCCTGGGCAGGGCTCCAGGGGAGGCTCCACCTTCTCCCGGCCCTGCCCTGCCCTGCCCTCACTTCCAGCCTTGAGATGCTGTGGCAAGAGCTGCAGTTTCCAGGGCAGGAGACACTCGAGGCCGCCAGCTCTGCGCCCCCTGCTTTCCTGGGCCCCCCAGTCTCGCCCGAGCAGCTCCCTCCGTCTGTTCTGTGCACTTCAGGATTTCCTGCCGGGTTCCATTCGAACAAGGGCTTCCATTGGGCAGGGGTGAGGGACCAACCCGGGCAGTGGTTACGTCGAACTCTCTAAATGTGTGGGAGTCCCGAGTTAGGCAGACGGAGTTCTGGGTAAGCGCCGCAGGGGAGGGAATCGAAAGGGCTCCAGACCCTATACCCGTTGTCAGCGTTTGGGTCCAAGCAGGATGACTTCTTGGGAGAAACTTCTCGTGTAAAAAATGTCAAGGCCTTTTAAGAAAGAGAGACGGGCAGGCAGGCACGCACACGCAGGGAGGGAGAGCGGGAGGGGGAGAGAAGCCAGCCCACACGCCCAAGCACAGCCAGCTGGTGGTTCTTTTCCGTGGAGTCCTGGCCCTGAGTGACGCTGGCCCCACTCTCCCACCAGGCCTCTTGCCCACGAAATCAGGTAATCTTCCGCTCATCCTGCCACATGGACAGCTTTTGTGGTGACACGTTCAGTCCCACCTGTGACACCCCGGCGTCCCAGGAGCTCCCCTTCTCTGGACCCCCGCTCTACTTGGTTACCCACATGGCCATTCATTTGTGTGCCCTCAGATTTTTTCTTTCACGTGCTTTTTTTTTTTTTTTTTTTTAGCTTTATCTCCCTCCTCACCCATGAGCTGGAGACTCTCTTGTTGGGTACAGCTCAGTTTATATTGATGGACTTCTCTTTGACCACAGTAGGCGGCCTAACAGTCAGTAACTGGCCAGTCCCGAGTTCCTGAGGGGACCGGAGTGCCCTCCGAGCTAAGTGCTCCAGAACAGGCAGCCCGATGCTCCACACCCCAGCGGCAGCAGGAACGGCAGTGCCGAGTGACCGCTGTCTAGGTCTTGCAGGCCGACGGCTGGCAGCCCTGTAGCGCTCGGCTCTTCCCTCTTACCTCTCAGGTCTGGCTCTCCTGACTGCGGGGCCAGGGAACCAGCCCACGGCTGCAGGGACCGCGGCCCCAGGTTACCCGGGAGACCTGGCAGGAGGTCAGGGGTCCCGAGGACCCCTGGAGACTTAGCAGGGTGACAAAGGAGCGGAACAGGAGCAGAAGGTCGAAAAATTGAGACCCGGAGGTTGACGGAGGGGGCCGGAGGCAGGCGGCCTTGTGGGCAGAATTGGAACGGTCATCTAGACTAGGACAAGGCGAAGAAGAAAAGACCCCGACGCCTGCCCAGTCTCCCCAAAACCGTGTTCCCGCCCCCGACGCCCACGCCTCCCTCACACACGTGCACGGCTGCCGCCCACGCAGAGCCCGACAGACCGCGTGACAGCACGAGCACGTCTCACGGGCGTCAGCCCTGGAGCAGGCAAGTCGGGAGGCCGGGTCACCGTGACATTACACGGCGGCCCCACAGTGACACCCGGTCGGCAAAGCCCCAGGGCCATGGGCCTGAGTCACAGGCGGCTCCACCCCCAGAACCTGTAGGACTGTCCACCGAGGCCTCCCACCCGCCCAGCTACGAGCCGGGGCTGCTCTCAGTTCCCCGGGGGTCCTGGGAGAAGAGCCCTCGAGGTGCGGCCCGCCTCCTGCCTCGGCCTCCCTGTAGGTCCTTCCCTGGGTTGCTCACGCACCGGGCCCGCAGTGTCTCCCCTGCGCCGTGGCGCCGGAGCCCGGCCCCAGGCTCAAGTTAGGGGGCTCTCTGCTCCTTGAGTGTCACCCGATGTGTATTTTCTTGGAGGAGAACGACCCCAATCACATAGCCACTGCACGAGAGCGAACCTTCTCACGTGTCTCCAGGCCGGACCGGCCTCTGTCATTTCTTTTTCCCTGTTTTTTTGAATTCTGACTTTTCTCAATCCCCCTTTCACGCCTGCCTAGGCAGGCCACAGCCTTTCCTCTCACTGTTTAAGGAGGAGGCGAAAAATGGTGGCCTCCAGCGAATTTATTCGAGAAACGGTTACAAAGTGGCGATCCACCAGGCTTGTTTCACGTGCTGGCCCAAGCCACCGTCACCTCGCTCCTGGAGTTCCGCCTTTGCTCCTATCTACCTGCAGTCCCTTGTCCACGAGGCCTTTGAAAGCCCTCCCTTGACTTCCCTTTTTTCTCAGAACAAAAGCCAGTTCCTAAAGTAACAGATAAAGCCGTACGGACCTCACCCCTGCCCTCTGTGGCCTCATCTCCAGCTGTGCTCTCTCCCTTCCTTTCTCTATTCCTGCCACTCTAGCCTTCCTCGGGGTTCTTTAACTCACCAGGCTCCTTCCAGCCTCAGGCCCTTTGCACTAGCCGCTTCCTCTGTGTGGAATGGTCTTTCCTGGTTCCACACAGCCCACCTCCTTCTTGTTTCAGTCTCTGCCATCTCTGCCCCAGTGTCCTTCTCCACAGAGAGTCTGCCTACCCTGTTCAGAGTAGCCACCTCATCATTTGCTGTGACTTCACCCTGATGATGTAATAATTCTCCGCACAGCCCTTTCACTGTCTCCTTTTACCGTTTATCTACTTTGTTCTTTGTCTCCCTGCCCCAGAATAAAAGTCCCAAGAGGGTAAGATTTCTGTCTCTTCTGCTTGCTGCTGTATTCCCAGAACCTGGCACATAATAGATGCTCAGCAAAAAATCACCGTCGGATGATCAGTTGAATGAAGGATTGGAGGAATGTGCCAACCGCCATAGTTAAACACAGTAAAGAGATGCGTGTTTTTAGAATCCACCGAAGGCAAGGGAGGTAGAGCTCTCTGGATTCTCTTTGTTTGTGAAATTGTCCCGAGGCGGTGGATCCTTGTCGCGGCAGACTCCATCAGCCGCCTGAGGCCCACGTCTTCCCAGAGACGGGAATTCCACCAGGAGCTGAGCACGCGCTGAGGCAAGGCCACCGCGGCAGAGCCTGGCCTAGCCGCACCTCCCTCTCATCCTTGCATTCTGCCTCACACTAGACGGAATTTCTCGAGCAAGAGTTTCATCCCTTGTGGCCCGCGGGCCTGGCCCTGGGAGGTGACCAGCCAGGGGAGAGTTCGAGTAGATCCCGAGGCCCAGGTCGGGGGCCTGGGGCCAGTGCCAAAGGGAGCCATCTGGAAGGCGGCGAGTCGGTGGCAGCTGCTCTGAGAGTGCGGGGCGCCCTCCTCCTGAGGCCTCTGTGGTAGTCTCTTCCCCACTCTGAGTAGGCCCGTGGCAGAGGTAGGGAGAACGTCACCCACCGGGCGCTCTTGCTGCTTTTAATTCTCCCGGCCACTCTGAGATAGTTTACCTTGGGCTCCACTTTAAAGCAGCCGAAGGTCAGAGAGTCGAAGTAGTGGCCCCGGGGTCCCGTGCAAGAGAAATATCGAGCCAGCGTTGGGGCTCAGGTTCCATGGCGACAAAGGCCTCGTGCGCGCACTTCCTCTGAGACGGGGACGGGCCTCTAAGCCCAGCCCGCTAGGTTTGGAGCCTAGGCGCTAACGGAAGAGGGGTGTCGAAGGTCTCCTACGTTAATGCACTGTTGTTGTGTTTGAAAGGAAGACACTAGAATCAACCCAGGAGAGTGGGCTTAGGGACCCAGGAGCTCAGCTAGACAGAGCTTGTCCTGGAGAAGGCAGGGGGCGTTGGCTGCTGGGGGGGGTGGGGGGGACAGGAGGTCCTACATCAAGGCTGATTTGTCCCCGTTTCCTAGTCCCCTTCTTAAAAGGGATCACAGGGCTTGAGGGTTCTAGCCGTGGAAACCGAAGCCCGGGCAAGGTAAATGATTGCCCCAGGGTCACGTAATTAGTGGGGAAAAGGTCTAAAACCCAAACCCACTGAGGCACAGAACAGCACTTCTCTGTACTGCTCCCCAGGCCTGGCCTACAGGAAAGAAGTCACAGAGGGGCGCCTGAGTGGCTCAGTCGGTTGAGCATCCAACTTCGGCTCAGGTTATGATCTCGTGGTTTGTGAGTTCAAGCCCCACGCTGGCTCCGTGCTGACAGCTCGGAGCCTGGAGCCTGCTTCGGATTCTGTGTCTCCCCCTCTCTCTCTCTCTCTCTCTCTCTCTGCCCCTCCCCCACTCGTGCCCTGTCTCTCTCTCTCAAAGATAAGTAAACATTAAAAAGAAAATTATAAAAAAAGAAGAAATGACAGAAATGTAGGAGTGCCCCTGAGAATAATCTGGACTCCGGGGGGGCGGGGTCAAGGCGTGAGGTGGGGGCTGTGGGCTGAGGGCAGAGGAGAGGGAACACGGGCTTGGAGAGAGGGCCTGGAGGAGCTCCAGCCTCACGGGGGCGGGAGGAACAGAGTGTTCTACCAAACCAGGCATCTCCCAGCAATAAAACCACACCCTGCAGTCAGCCCTGTGGCTCCTGAGTCGCTCCGCAGCCTTGCCCTCCCGTGGGCCTCTCTCTCAGGGCCTCTAGGGCGTTCGTCAGTAAGGGTCCAGGGGAGGAAGCACAGCAAGCCGGGGGTCTCGACTCTAAGTCCGCCCGAGGAGGGTGTAGGGAAACCGCTGTTGGAGGAGGGTGGCCGTCAGGAGCTGGTCCTCCGTCCCCCCAGCACGGCTGCCCTCGCCGCGCACCGAGCTGCCTGCCCCATCGCCGTGTCCCCGGAAGCCTGGCCATGACGTTCCCCTGCGGCTCGGCCAGTGCGTCACTGGCAGCCGGCCCCCTAGATGCTAACGGACGCTCCTGTCTTCATTCCGCTGCCGCCCAGTACCCCGGTTGCTGGGGTGACGGGCTTGTTTCCATGGCCGCCCAGCGACTAAGCCCCGGGAAGACAACAACAGGCTCCTCTCGAGGAAACGAGGGTCCGTTTTACCTCATTTCACCTCCACCGTTGCTGCTCCTGAAAGCCGAGCTCCCCGGGCCCAAGGTGACCGACCCCCGAGGGTGACAAGGAGCCCACGGCCAGGGGCTCAGGCCCCCTGGCACTGACACGCGTAGTCAGGACAGGCCCAGTGCCCGGTGACTGTCGTTCTCCCGCTCTGGCCTCCACTCCCATTTCTGCGTTTGCCCCTTCCGACCTCAGGAACCCTCACGTTCCCCAGCGAGGCCACGCCGGGATGCGGGCTTCCTCCTCCAGCTGGGGCTCACGGTCTCTCTTCCTTCTTCTAAGCCAGTGTCAGGAATTAGGGTCACCTCGGTCGCCCCCAGGCTGGCCAGCCGCACCCCCTCCCGCTCCAGCTCAGGCCCAACTCCGCAGGGAGTCAGCCCTTCCTGAGCACTCCCTCCACGCCTCTCATCCATGGAGACCAGCGCGCCACCGCTTCTCCCGCCCTGTCCCACTCACCTGCAGCCTGGCCCGCGGACGACCTCCTTCCTCCAGGCCCCAAAACCGAATGAGTGTCAAGCCTGGACTGTCACAACATAACTGCCCAAGAAAGCACATGGGGGCACGGTAGCAGCTCCCCACCCCGGTCTGCAGCATCCCGCTGACCTCCCAAGAGGTGTGAAGGGTAGCCCTGGAGCCCACAAAGCCCTCATCGTGCCGACAAAACCCCCACGTTCTCTTCTCAAGTCTCCGAGCGGGATCGCCTGGGCTCCCTTGCGCCAACGGCTCTCCTAGGACCGTAAGAATCCACGTGGCAGAAGCTCCTGTGGGCGGGAGAACAGAACGGAGGTGGCTCTGGTGGTGACAGGACATCACAGGGAGTATCTGTACCCGTGCGCGCAGAGTGCGTGTGTACGTTTAGATGCACGTGTGGGCCGACGCCGTGCGGAGTGGCTCTCGGCAAAGAGGACACAGAAGCCGTTCGGACGTTGCACATGCCCACGGGCGTTAGGAGGAGAATGGGATTGTAGGAGATCTGCTTCGGCTGGTTTGCTCGGGTGTCATCTACGTGAGCAGGAAATCCTCACGTAGTTCGGTAATCCAGGTTTTCCAAGTGGTTTCTTGTGAAGCCTGTCTACAGGAGCAAAGGCGGAGAGCACCAAGAGAGAATCAGAGACAAAAGTTGGCCTTGACTGCAGCTTGCCCTCCCCACCCCTACTTCCAGCTAGAAGAGTACAACCAAGGATCTTACTTGCGCCTATCTTGAGACAGACTTCCTGAAGTATTTTCTTGGGATTTCAAGCATGAAGCAGCTGGTGTTTTGACTGGGGTATAGATTCGGCCCCTGTGACAGAGACCCAAGTTAAAAGTGGCTTGAACAAGTTAGTGGCTTATTTCTCCCTCCTCACAGGAAAGGCTCGGTGTGCTGCCGCGATGGTCCACAGTCACCAGGGACCCCCCGGCTTCTTGCTTGGCGCTCTGCCATTTCCAGTACGCACCGTCCTGCTCATGATCCCGGGGGCAGTTACAGTTCCCACTGCCGTAGACACAGCCCAGTGAGCAGGGAGGAGGGAAGGGAAAGCCCACCTGGCCGTGATGTACACCACGTCCAGGGGTCTCATCAGCCAGAACTTGGTCACGTGACACATGGCTCAGCAAGGGAGGCTCACAAAGATGGTTTTGAGCTAAGCAGACATGTGTACAGCTAAAAAGTCTATTTCTGTGTAAGGAGGGAAGAATGGATTTGGGGAGATGGGACCTTCGCTTCTTGCCATTTCCCATCTTCTTATTTTCACAGATACTAATTGACCGAGTTCCCGGAAAGTCCTGGCTGCTGGCTAACAGCTGGGGACACAGAGATAAATACGATAGAGTCTCTGGCCCTAACTGTTGGGACTCTGCCCTCCCACGTGTTATTCCTAAAAGTCAACAGTCTTCCCTTTATTGGCATCCATATCTTTTTTAGTAACTCACATGACCGTTTTTATAAGAAAAGGCAGTAACTCACATGACCGTTTTTATAAGAAAAGGCAGTAAGTGAGAATCAACAATAAGAATTCTCAACTCAATTTTTTTAATAACTTGATGAGTTCAGTTGCTTAGCCCCATTACATTTCTTATGACCACACACATCATGCAAAAACAAAAAACCCTACAAACTTTATTAGAAAACAAGACGGCAACTTTGTAATAGCATTACCCATAGAGAAAGTTATCTCTTTAAGGGAGCGGACTAGGGGGACCACACAAAGAAAAGACCCAAGAATGGGAATGTGGAGGAGAGAGCCCCGAGGTCATCTCTCTGCACACACCCTGCCTGTTCCTGTGTGTGGACTCGTCTACATTGGCCTTATTGCCTGATGTGTCATCGACCTGCATCGATGTTGCTGGTTCCACAAGGCCCAGCCCCCAAGGTCCTCCTTTTCGAAAAAGCCTCCAGGCTTTGTTTTCTCTCTCTCTCTCTCCCCCTCTCCCTTTGTCTCTTTCTTTCAGTCAGACCCACACTGTTTATGTCTTACATTGTTTTTTGGTTATGATCCCACCCACACCGTAAGCTTTTTAAGGCCCGGGTCTCCATCCCAGTGAGGATAGGCATGTTAAATTCTCACGTCAGGCTAACCTATGGCTCCCGCAGCATGGTTTAATGTGCGCATAGGGTTTGAGGTGAGCAGCTACTCTTGGGCGGAGGGCCCCCACGCAGCCTCATGGCGAGCCCCAGGGCGCCCCGTGATCAGGCCCTGAGCCTTGAGGGTCAGGCTAAATTGGGATGGGTTGGCTAGCGATGCCGTTCCATTATACCAGAAATAAAATTCCCCCCTTCTTTTAAAAGCCAGTCATAGACACTTGTGGGGATGAACACTGGGTGTTATATGTAGGGGATGAATCACTAGGTTCTGCTCCTGAAAACTTAAATGCACTATATGCCAACCAACTTGGATGGAGACTAAAAATAAATAAATATATATTTTTAAAAAAAGAAAAAATAAATTAAAGCCAGTCATGGAGCAGAGGGGTTCTGCCTCAAAGTCGCAAGTGTACTAATTTGTTTCAAAAGTAAAAGAAAAAAAAAAAAAAAAAAACCCTAGTCTCGCCCCCTCCTCCTTAATCTGTTCCAAATGAGAGCTCTGAGGAGGAAAACGCCCCAGAACCTACTCTGTTAAGCAAATTGATTTCTGCTGCAGAGAGGGGCTGGGATGGGGAGTGGAGGTAGGAAAATATATGGAACCTGGCATAGAAGATTTGATTTGTTTGTTTGTTTGTTTGGAAAAGGATTCGGGTTGTTTTCAGGTTTTGAGCTCCAGCTTGGGTGTGTTTGAGGCAGCAGAAGCCAGCGGCACCTCGACCCACAGCCTTTGCAGGCTTTTCCTCCAGTGCCTCCTGCCTAGGCCGGTCCCAGTGAAAGACGCCTTGCTTGGCAGTCTGGCCGGAAAACCTTCCTTCGTAAATAACTCCCCAGGGGGGACGGGAGTGATAACAGATGGTTTAAGTGGGGGCCGAGCCGCCATCAGCGCTGAGGAGCGCGTGCACAAGTCCGGCCCTGGAATTCTCCTCGCCAAGGCGAGCGAGCCCTCTTCAAGCTCTCGGTTTCGTTACTCTCGTTTTATTATTTCTCTAACCTCTCTAACCAGCAGGGCGACCGAGGCTCTGCTTGGGAGCCCTGTTTTTACTTTTCACACTCTATTTTTATGCTTTGACGCTGCGGTTGTGAAATATACACTCACACACGTTGGCTCTGCCCCCACGAGACTCGGGAGGCTGTCCAGATGTACGGCGTGGGGGCTGCTCCCGGGAGCGCCCTGCCCGCCCCCCTGGCCTTTCAGGGAGGGACAGGAGGGACCAGGGGACAGCAGTTGCTGTAAGAGACTGGTCCAACAAGGAGCAGAATTCTGGCCAAGTAATGTAGACTTGACCCTGAGAAACTGTCAGGAATATTATTCTGGTGGCTTCCCAAGCGCACAGTGAGGGGTCAGAACCCTTAGAAGCAGAATTCCCAGCTCGCTCGCTGTAAAGGGTTCATTCACCCACATACGGCCAGTTGTCCTGGCCCCCTTCTTCCCCCGCCACCCCATGCAGAAGGTAGGTACAAGGTGGCACTTCGTAAAAACAAGGCCCGCGAAGCTGCCGGAAATGGTTGTCACGTTCAGGTTACCGTAGAACTTAGAAAATGGGCATAAAAGTCTTCCCAAGTGCTGACCTTCCCGCATTCTCCGGCCAGTTCCAACCCCTCCCGTTATCATTTTTCCTTCTTCTCCCCCAGGCTCCTCCCTGTCCCTCCCTTCCTCCAATGGGCATAGACTTGGGAATCTCCTGGCGTTTCCACCTGGGCCACAAGCAGTGCAGGGTCTTTTCCAACAGACTTGTCCATAAATCTTAGCTTCTTTCTCAGCTTTGAAAAAGCCGCTTCTATCAGCAAGTCATTATTCCCACGTCAGGGGCAGGGGAAAGTCCACCAAATTTCAAACCTCAATTTCTTCTCACTCCACGGTACAACACCCACTCCCCAGAAACCACAGATATTTAAAAATACCAGCCCCAACAGGCGAGGTGCCCCCTGACAGAGCCTGTGAGAACCTGGGGATGGGAGAGGGGGGAGAAGGCTGGCCTAGATTGGAGCTGGCTGGCTCCGACCCAGGGGGGAGGAGAATTTCCGAGTCTCAGAACTAGAAGCCCACTGTTCTCATATTAAAGTGGTGGGTTTGGTGGGCAGGGAGATTTGGGGAGATGGGTGATATTTATAAGGAAAGGCTTAACGTAGCTGTTACTATAAATTAAAAATAAGTAATCTTGTATACTATAACTAGTGGGCTAGACCATACTTCAATTCCATGTTACACCAGCTAGAGGAGAGATGAAGGAAGGGTCAGTTTGGAGCAGATGAGAAGAGAAAAGAGGTGGGGGGTACAGAGGAACAGATTCCCAGTCAAAGGCCGGGCTCTTTCTGTCTTTCTGCTTTGTCATCGGCAGCATGTTGGCTTTTGGCCTCATGCTTGTTCTCATGCTTACAAGATTGCAGTTGTACCTTCAGCCTCACCCCAACTTCTAGATAGGAAAGAAGGAGGAAGAACATAAAATTTTCTTATCTCAAGGTTCTCTTCATCCAGGAAGAGACTATGTCCCCCAAAGCCTATCTCTGGATGTCTCTTTGGCCAGGACTGGGCGCATGGCCATCTTAGCTAGAAAAGTCTGAGAAGGGGCCGACGCATCACCTGCACGTGTGCACATTGCCTCCTAGGACAAAATCGGACTTGCATGTGCGAGGAAGAGTGGGTAGTGCGAGGAGGAGTCGGGCTACTAGGAGAAGGTCGAGCACGTGCCCAGGGAGTGCCATGGCACGCCTAGGCAACTGGAGAAGTAGCCCTCGGAAGGAGTGGACAATGGGGGCGGGATGGAGGAAGGACAGGAGCTAACCCAGAGAGGTGAGGGCCACACCGGGGGCCAAGAATGCCCCGCCAAGGACTGGGCTCTCTGTGGGAATCCAGGAAATCGCTACGCATTACCTACCCCAGAAGAGGAGGGGGGACGCAAGTGACCCCTAACGCACTGGTTCCACACCCCCATGTGTACATAGGTCATCTGAGGATCTTGTGACATGAGCTTCGGATTCAGTACGTTCACGGGGGACACGAGATTTCACATTTCTTACCAACTCCCAGGTGATGTTGGTGCAGCCGGTCAAATGACCAGACCCAGAGTAGCAAGACCCGAAAGTACGTCTCTTCAAAAATAAATGCCCAAACACGTTTGGTGAGCATTTTAATGTAACTAGTAATATCACTGTAATAGAAACTGAGACGCAAATATTAAAGGAAAAACGACAATAACTCTTAAATCGAGTTTTTCCCAAAATGGGGGGCGGGGGGGGGGAATCCGATGTATCTTTTGGGAGTCCTGATGTCTACATGTAACAGGAAGTCTGAAACCGTGGAAGTTTCTCTCTCTCTCAAGTTTAAGCCGTCCATAAGGAGGAGTCCAGGGTGACCAGGACTCTCAGCCATGAGGCCCCAGGCCCAGGCTGCCTGTGTCTTTGTGCTTCACTCTTCTGGCATGCGGCCTCCATTCTCAGGGCCACCTCTTGGTCCCAAATGTCTGCAAGAAGGATGAGCCGTCTCATCCTCGTGGCGGATGAGAAGAAGGGGAGGACGGGAGAGCAGCGAAGGGCTCCAGCCCCCTCCATTTGCAGGGGCCCTCCCAAAGCCCCACAAGGCTGTCTGTGGCCCCCTCACTTAGTAACGTGGTCCCATTCAGCTGCCAGCAGTGCAGAGAAATGCATCCCGGTGGCCTGGGCGCATCGCCTAGGCTCTCTCACTAAGGAAGAAAGGAGCACATCTGGCCACGTGCCGCGTCGATACAAGCGTTACACCTCCAATGACGGGGCGTGGTGGAAAATAAGGGAATGACCAAAACTATTCCAGGCGAACGACAACCAAACGAAAGGGCCGGCAATAGGAACATGAGGCAAACTCAAATTTCAGGCGAAAAGTAGAGAGCTGTACAGGAAGGGGAACGTTCGGTCGTGATAATGGTGAAGGGTTACAATCTGCAAAGAACAGGGCCCAGGCCTGAACCTGCGCACATCAGGTAAAATAGCATCCAAATCCAGTCCCCTCCAAAAAACACTGGAAGAAATGTAAGGGGAAACTTGTTAATGTCACATGCTTTAACCTGCCTTTCTCAGAATTTATGAGGTCAGGCAGACCACGCGTAAATAAAGTGCCATATTTAAAAGCTTGGATACGGGGCCGCCTGGGCGGCTCCATCGGCTAGGCGTCCGGCCTCAGCTCAGGTCATGATCTCGGGGTTCATGAGTTCGAGCCCCATGTCGGGCTCTGTGCTGACGGCTCAGAGCCTGGGGCCTGCTTCAGATTCTGTGTCTCCCTCTCTCTCTCCCCCTCCCCTGCTCATGCTCTCTGTCTCTCAAAAATAAATAAAACGTTTAAAAATATTTTTTTTAATAAAAGCTTGGAAATGTACTTGTGCTCTACAGACAAAAGTAAGTCTCTCTTTCAAAGAGCCACAAAACATGTGCAAAAATTGATTATATTTTGAGCCCGTAAGAAAATCTTAACTCCATAAGGTAAGAATCTTTCTAGGCCACATTCTAATCAAACCATAAGCAAACTTGACATTGAAAGTAAAAATACAACAACAAAAATGCCACTTGGATATCTATACACAATCTTCTAAAGTTATACCAACGACAAAACAAAAATTAAAAGGCTCCTTTTAGGCCTAAACAGATGAAGTCACCCTCTGTGTGTAAGCAAGATGAACCTGTCCTCAGAGGAAATACTTGCGGTGCTGTAGGCCATTAAATTTTTCTCCAAAATATACAAAGAATTCTTTCAAAATCAATAGCGAAGATAATAGAAATAAAAGATAAAAACCAGGCGCTTTGTGGAAGAGAAAACAGCCACGAATGGTACACATCAGACAAAACACGCTCACTCTGATTAGAAATAAAGGTCTACCACACAACAGGGCCCCGTCCTTCTCCCCACATCTTACAGGCGAAGAATGAAAAGACCATTCCCCCCAGGATTGCTAAGATGTCATCAGAGCTGGAGTGGCTATAAATCGGTACATTACTAAACTTTCAAAAAAATTTTTCACGTTTATTTTTTTACTTTTGAGACAGCACCAGTGGGGGAGGGGCAGAAAGAGAAGGGGACACAGGCTCCAAAGCAGGCTCCAGGCTCTGAGCCGTCAGCACGGAGCCCAACGCGGGGCTCGAACTCACAGATTGCGAGATCATGACCTGAGCCGAAGCCAGAGGCTCAACCAACTGAGCCCCCCAGGTGCCCCTAAATCAGTCCATTTTTAGAGAGAGCTTAATGGTATCTTCAGATATTTGTACTGTTTTCACCAAATTGAGTCAGGGAATTCCAGAGGAATTTATCTCACAGAAATATGTGCACATGTGCAAAGATACTTGCACAACTCAGAGTATTAAATAAACTTTGGTACACGCACGTGCTGCGAGGCAGTTAAAACCAGTGAAGTAGATCTGTGTCAACCGATCAGCCAAGGTGCCCGCGACATGTCGCTGCCTGAAAAACGGAAAGTTGTTATTATAGGTGAATATATAATTGTTTGAAGTCTCGAAGGCCATATGTTCTGAATTGCGGTCTCTGGTGCCCATGGGGACCTGGCATGGAGCATGAGCGCCTGGGCCGGCTGGGTGTGCGTCACAGTAAAGAGCAGGGACAGTCGTGAGCAGAAGAGCAGGGGCCTTCTCAGTTGTTGGGATTCGTAACCTTGCCCGATCCGGCCCAGAGCCCATGGATCAGGACTCGGGACTGGCGACTCTTTCTGCTTCAGCCCCAAGATGACCTTGCGGCCCCTTTGCAAGGGCAGCAGGGATGGCCTCTGTCAGCATTACCTCGAATCTTCTTAACAAGTGCTGTGTGACCCTGGAGCTTCTGGTGGAGGGCAGTCCCGTCGCCCCTCTCCCGTGAGCGTGGCGGCATGGGCTGGGTCCTGTCACTCGGAAAGTTATAGTGACTAAAACTGAGTGTAAGATTTTTCTTTTTGAGCTTCTTTGTTTTGAGAGAGAGAGACAGGGAAGGGGCAGAGAGAGAGGGAGACAGAGCATCTCAAGCAGGCTCCATGCTGTCAGCTCAGAGCTTGCCACAGGGCTCGAACTCACAAATCATGAGATCATGACCTGAGCTGAAACCAAGAGTTGGATGCTTGACCAACTGAGCCACCCAAGCACCCTAAGATTTTTTTAGCACCCTAAACTTATAGACTATGTTTTGTTTGGGCTTTACCTGTTCCTTAGTGTTCTGCAAACTCACTCCACCTCAGAGCCTCCAGAATCTTCCAGAATCTTCAGGAGGCCCCACACCAGCCAAGTTAGAATCCCAACGTAACCGTGTGTAGTCTTTGTAACCCTTTGGCGGGGGGGGGGGGGGGGGGGGGGGGGAGCGGCGACAGCCTTAGAGCACTCCTGGAGGAGAAGAATAGAGAGGAATAAACAACTTGCCGAGGATTAAGCTCAAGACTTGAGATCTCCCGGTTGCTGATTTCTGTCCTGCTAGCAGAACCTCTCTGCCGCTTCTCCTTTCTGAAAGTGACCTTCAACTCGATTTCTGCCCCCGTCAGCGTAAATACTGGCCAACGGGGCTTTGGTCCAAAGAATGGTTTCGCCTCCAGTGTAGGGTTGCCAGATTTAGCAAATAAATATTCAAATATATAAATTCGAATTTCACATGAACCACGAATAATATTTTCTGTGCAAGTTTGCAATATTCGGGACACGCTTATGCAAAAAAGCTATTCCTTGTTTATCCAAAGTTCAAATTTAACTGGGTGTCCTCTGTTTAATCCAGCACTTCTAGCCCAGCGGGCTCCTGTGGCTCCCCCATTCCGAGAGGGGGCATCTGGAAGTTGAAGGGTAAAGATCGATCGGTTGCAGTTGAGATGCTCGTTACCCACAAGTCCCCTCACACCCTGAGCCGCCGGAACCCCTCCCATCCCCCTGTTCGTGCCTCCCCCTCCTCTCACGGGCTTTCCTACTTCTGAGTTTTGCTTCACTTCCTGCCTCTTGGCTTCCTCTCTTTTGGTCTGTGGCTTTCCCCCTACCCTCGCTTCTCCTCCTTTTTCCTCATTTTGCTCTCGCTGGTCTGTACCCTGTAATTAACGTTTACATATTTGAGTGTTGGTTATAATTACTGCATAAGGTTTTACGTTCCTTGCTGTAATTTAAATAGCAGGGGAGTTGAACTTCGTGTGTGTGTTTCATTTTCCTTTTATTGATAGGTGGCCTTAAGTTCATTTGCAGCTCTGTGAATCATTGACCTTCATTCACCTTGAGCGAGAAAGAAGGTCTCCCCGTTTCCAGAATGAATTCACATGCATCTTCCTAAGACGGGTGCCAGCGGGGAAGGTGGAGACTGAGAATGGGGGAGGAGAGGGGGAGCCCGCTAACTTGCCCCATTCAGGGGAGGAGGGGCTCAGAAGCCTCTCGTACTGGTAAAGCCTTGCCCTTGGCATTGGAGAGTACAGCTCTCCCCGCTTGGTGATGGATCACCTGACTCCTCCCCAGCAAGCAGCTGCCTCTGAAAGACAGTGAAGAGCATGGTTGCCGCTAATAACTTAGGGCCCCGGCGGTCTTCTGCGTCCATTCTCTGCCTCTCCCGACGAAAGCTGCCTCTCGAAGGCAACTTTATTCTGCCTTCTTCCCCCTAACGAATGGGGGTGGGGTAGTTCTCTGAGCTCCCCCTGAATCAGAACCTCTGTTTTCTAGTCGCTGCCCTGAGGGACTCTAACGTCTTATGTTTCTCCCGTCCTCTCCTTCCCCTCGCTTGTTTCTCCGTCCCTGTCCTGCACCCGTCCGTGGAGGGACCGTGACCCGGAAGGTGCCTTCCCATCTGGGAAGCAGATCTTTGAATGGCAATACCATCTTGGAGAGAGAATAGCGATCTGGGAGTCAGGGAGTCGCCTTTCTCCTGAGCTAGTTGCTTCTACTCTCTCGGCCTCAGCTCTGTCATCTGTAAAATGGGAGTGCTCGTGTGTCTCACAAAAACGCCGTATGAAAATACGAATAAAACAAGAGTGAACAAAGTTCCACCCCCCATCCAAATGCTAAATGGTATTTTTTGTTGTTGTTTGGGGGCTTTTTCGTTTGTTTTTTAGAGAGCACAAGAGAGAGTGAACAGGGGAAGGGTATAAAAAGGGAGAGAGACTCCCATCCAGGCTCCATGCTTTCAGGGTGGAGCCTGACACGGAACTCAAACTCACAAACTGTGAGCTTATGACCTGAGAAGAAATCAAGAGTCAGATGCTTAATCGACCGAGCCCCCCAGGCGCCCCTAAACCGACCGAGCCCCCCAGGCGCCCCTAAGTGATCCTTTGTAATGCTGGAAAGCCAGAAACTTACTGTTGGTGATACAATCCATCTCATTCACCTGATTAGAGATCCTTACCACTTTATTTTGAAGGTGTCTTTTTTATTCCTTCCGTCATGGCCTCCTAAACATCTGCGTGTTTTTTCCTATCTCTCCTGCTAGGCAGGGGAAAGTTTTAAAGGAGCTAAAGGAGTAGATATGTCCCCCATCATATATTTCAGTAGAAAGGAGTTTGGCTCTTGGAAAAGTTTGACCTACCGGTTTAAGACTGAGCGACCGAATGGAGGGGTCTCCTTCGCTCTGCGGAGGAGACAGCTCTGTGGGTTGGCGGTCCACACTGGCCAAGTGCGGCACAAAGAATTTTGGATCAGATCTCTTGACTTTGATGGGAAGAAAACAACAAAGCCTTGCCCGCCCGACGCCCATGGCCTTTTGCTGAGCAAAGTCCTGTCGGCCGTTAGTACGGAGGCTTTATCCCAGCTGGAAACCCGGTAATGAGCGAGGCTGAAGAATCTGGGCTTCCCAGAGCGTGTGGGAAACTGAATAGTAGAGGCCACAGCATTCCGACTCCGATACTTGGACAGGGCCCGCGCATTCCCTTGGTTACAGCCATCCGGGGCCCCGAAAGGCACAGAGACTTAGCCAGGGCCTCGTCTCCATTGTCGCGGGGTCCAGCCCCCGCTCGCCTGGGAGTTCCGTTCACTCCTCACCTTCGAAGCCCGCTGCCCCGCGGCAGTGAGAAGCAACGAGAATCCGCCACGCCCGTGGAAATTCGGGTCAGGGAAGGAAGCAGGAGCAGGATCAAAGCCACTTGTAACCCAAGAATTCCTCAGCAGCTCGAGTCCCTTAATAATTATGGTTTGGAGATTTGCCAGAAAGCGAAAACCACTTAGCATGCCATATTTAACAATGAACAGTTTTCTGTGTTCATAATAGTCACTGTGCAGAGCAAATAGGCACCTTGAACAAAGGATAGGATATTTATATGTGTCTATAAAATAGCCCGCACTCCCTCAAAGCCTGAAGCGTGTCTGCAGGGAAGAATGGGGCACTTCCTTCTGCACTGGTACCTGTTTTATGAGTCAGTTGGAGAAAGGCTGCATACCCTGCCCCCGCCCCCACTGCCTGCATCTCAAACAAACAAACAAACGAAAAACCTTTGTTTAACCCAGAATTTTCCAAACTTATGTAATAGCCAACTCTTCTGTTTTAACCTTTGGTTGGTTTTGGAGTTTGGAGTTTTTCCTTTTGTTTTGTTTTAAATATCTCTCCACATACTAAAAAGCCAGTTTCCCAAGGAAAACTTTTTGAGAGGGTCGGAAGCAGAGATTTAGACCAGTGGGAAGATGGGGGAAACAAGTCCCCAGCCCTGAGGGATGATGGAGATGATTGCTGGAACCCAGCTCTGCACATCAGCGTGGAGCACCCAACCCACGCGGGGCCCTGTTTCTCTGTGTCGCTTGTTTGTTTGTTTGTTTGTTTATTTTTGAGAGAGAGGGAGACACAGACTCCGAAGCAGGCTCCATGACCTGAGCCGAAGTCGGACGCTTAACCGACCGAGCCACCCAGGTGCCTGCCGCTCTCTGTGTCATTTTATGTTCGGTTGGTTATATAGTCAATATGTGTGATTGGGGGAAAGTGGAGGAAAATGGCCACTTGGAAGAGAGTTCATTGGAACTGGACCTTAGAGGGTGGGTGTGATTCCAGTGAGGAAAGATGGGACACCTTCCAGAAAGACGGGGGGGCCAAATAGGAAGCCTGTTCAGAAGAAGACTAAATTAGTATAGTCCCAGCCTGGAGTACACACGCAGGGTGGTGGGTCAGATGGGGCTGGGGTGCGGCGGAGGACCTCTGAATCCAGCAGGACTCACACATGCAGAGGCCACAGAGGCTGACCCAACCTGCTTCGGCACAGAGGGGCATATCGGGTCACGTAAATGAGCATGCTGGGGCTAGCTCCAGGGGTGCCGTAATTCAAGGGCTTACACACTATCCCAAGGACCTAGCTTCTCTCTCCTCTGCCCTTTGGTTGGTTCTGTTTTCAGATGGGCTCTCACTGCCCTTGGAGTTACAAGATGGCTGCAGCAGCTCCGGCCTTGACATCATCTTTTATCGAAGGCCTGTGTCAGTCAAGTTCCTTTACTTCTAAATGCTTTTGTAATGGTTGCCGTTGGGTTCCAGGCCCATCCCAGAATGAATCAGGGGCCTTGATGCCCTGATCAGCTTAGACCTGGGGCAGGGGCCCATGCTGGGAGTGGGAAGTAAGGCTAGCCCCACCCAAACCACATAGACCAAAAGACATGGAGGGGCTGGCTCTAGGGGGAGAGTGGGGTTCAGTTGTCCAGAGAAGGCAAATGGAAGCTAGGCCACGGAAACAACAGACGTCCACTAAAACCCGGATTCCCAGGCCACAGAATCTGGATATCATTTGCGGCAGAGAACCAGTAAAAATTTCTGAACCAATAGTGATCAGAACCGTGCATTAAGATTGATTCAGCTACAGTTTAATAATTGCCATGTGCTTGGCATATGGTAGGGGCTCCATAAATATGTAATGAGCGAGGGAGGCAAATGGGATTGGGGGTGGGGAGAGAGAGACGCATTCGTAGGAGACCATCGTAATAGTTTCGGAGGGGAGCTGGCAAAGGAAGTAATGAAGACTCCTCATGAAAATCAAGAGGTTCCATGGTCACGAAACCCACATAAGGAAAACCTATCGAGAGGACAGGGTTGGTGAGTCATGCCAAACACTGTAGAAAGGCCAGATCGGGGAGGAAAGGGACCGAGAAAATGTCAGACTGGAGACTTGAAAGAGAAGGTCCAGTAGTAGGACGGTCAGAAGCCAACGTCACAGGGCTCAGGAGTTGAAGGAGTAAGTAGGAGGCCACCCTGTAATATCATCCGTCTTCTCTTCCTCCCCGCTTCAAACTCGGAGAAAATACAAAAACTCTCCTTCGCCTCCACACAGGAGTCACGAAGCCCCTGCTGCCATCCCCATGACCTCCATCCAGCCGGGATGTCCTTTCCTCCCATGTGTCTTTAGGGCCCCCTCCCTCTCCGGGGCTGTCTCTCATATAAATATTAACATTCCTATCTTGTCCTAAGACAGCATTTCTTAGGCCCTGTTCTGCCTAAAGTGAATGTTTCAGAAAGAACCCTTAGAGGGATCTTGAAGTTGGGGAGGACAAGTTTGAGCTTAGGTTGAATATCCTTTGTAGAAGACAAGGGTGTCTGTAAGAATGAGTGCTTAGGGAGTGGGATACGGGGACAGGGAGAAGATTGAAACAGTTCACTTAGAGGTTCAGTCAGGAGTCACCGGAAAAAAAATGAATGAGGGGCACCTGGGTGGCTCAGTCGGTTCGACTCGATTTTGGTTCAGGTTATGATCTCGTGGTTCATGAGTTTGAGCCCCACACAGGGGCTCTGGACTAACAGGAATTCTCCCTCTCTCTCCCTGCCTCTCCCTGTCTCTCTTTCTCCCTCCCCCCTCTCAAAATAAATAAATAAACTTTTTTTTTTTTTTAATTAATGGGGGCCCCTGAGTGGCTCATTTGGTAAGTGTCCGACTTCGGCTCAGGTCATGATCTTGCAGTTCGTGAGTTGGAGCCCCATGTCGGACTCTGTGCTGACAGCTCAGAGCCTGGAGGCTGCTTCGGATTCTGTGTCTCCCTCTCTCTCTGCCCCTAATCCACTTGTGCTCTGTCTCTCTCTCAAAACTAAAAAAAATATTAAAAAAAAAAAATTAATGAAAGAATTGCCAGGGGCCAGTGGGAGGCGGGCTGAGATTAAATCGCTTGAATTTATGGAGAGCCCGATCAGCATACTGCCATCTTCAGCTAGAATCAGCGCTGAGTAGAGCAGTGACCTGGGTTTGAGCAGAGGTGGTTGCGGAGCGCTGGTGAGACTGGCCGAAGGTCAACTTGACGTGAGGGTTGGGGGCTCGAAGAGCATCTCAGAGCGAGGGGCCCCAGGATATGTAAAGAAAGGCAGGCGACGGCTTGAGAGAAGAGGCACTGTCCAAGATGTGGTCAGTGATGCGCGAGGGGGCTGTCTCAGTGGAAGGAATAGAAGGTTATGTTGGGGATATTAGACAGGCCACGTGGTTGAAATCCCATATCCTAACCTGCTTCTCCACTTACCTCGTTGATAAAATGAGGCTCGTAAAACCTTCAGAAGGCCGTCGTAGTTAATACATGTGAGCTACTTACGACAGTGCTTGCATGTAGTAAGTGTTCACTGAATGTTGGCGACAGTGACATTCATTTTAAAGCGACGAAAAGGCTTAGAACTTGAGGTGTTGAGGTTGGGACAATTCTGAGGAATGACAGGGTCTCAGATGCCATCAGGCCTGTTGTGAGCAGAGTGAAATTGGAGGTGGAAGGCATTCGAATCGAGGAATCGAGGAGGTTGCGGGATGGCACAGCCGAATACTGGCAGGGAGGTCCTTACAGGTGTGGAGGTCACCAGTGGGCCAGCAACGACTCTGTGCCACTGAGAAAGGCCAGGTCTCTAGCTGCAGTTAACAAAACTGGGGAGGCGGCCATGACGGGCTTCAAGGGAAGACAGATTGTTGAGAGAGAAGGAGCGAGGGCGGTCCACAAGTGGCGGGAGGAGGGGCTCATCTGTCTGAGTCAGAGACTGAGGGAAAGAAGGAACGGCCTCTACTGGAAAGTGAGGAGTCTTCTTCCAGGAGGAGGAAGAAACGGGCCAAGGATGGAAAAAGTGGAGTATTTATTCACGGTAGAACAGATTTTGATTGAGAAGAGATGTCCTTCATAATAGCTTTTAAGAAAACGCATTCCCAAGCCCGGGGGCAAGTCTGAAGAAGGCTTTCGCATAAGGGAGGAAGTGAGAAGGAGGTTTTAGAGTAGGTTCCTGGAAAAGCCAGTAGACTGGGGGCTCTGCTCCCTCACCTTGATTGTAGGATGTGCGGCGTTAGACACGCTGGCTCAGGACTGGGCGTTGGTGCCGGGCATGCCCCAACCGGACACCCCCCCCCACCGGCCCACCCGCCCCTCCTGCTCGGGGGCCACACAGTGCTCCGTGCATTTCCGGGGTGGGTGTCACTGGACGCTCTAATGGATAGAGGGCCCGGGAGAGCAGGGATTGCGGGCTTTTGCTTTTAGAGAGCAGACAGATGGGTTTAAAGGCAGAGAAATAGGACACCCGCAAGCTTCGTGGCTGTGTTCTTTTCCAAAAGCACGGCTCAGTAATGTGATTGTATTTGGACATTTTTTTTTTTTGCATGACGCCAGGGAATAGCCTCCCTTAAAAGCTCTCATGCAAGAGCACGACTATAAAACAGACTCAGGCAGTGAAATGGAAACCAGACAAGTGGGTCTGTGTAATTCGGGTAAAGAGATTTCTCCTTGCAGCTTTGTGATCTGATCTCTGCTCTCGGCGTAAAACTCCATTTCATGAGATTACGTATGAGCCTTACCTTGCAGGCGCTTTCAGACATAACTCGTCTTGCTTTATTGCCAAACGTGCAGGAAAGCAAGGGTTCCCTCCTCGGTGGCTGTTCGGACCACCCTCCTAGGCTTGCCACCTTTCTCCAGTGCTCCTGAGCCCTAAACCTCTCACCCGCGTATGAGCCTCGCCCAGCAGCGGGAGGGAGGGCTGGTCCCATGTACGCCTCGTTTAACCCCATGTTTAGCCCCCACGTGCACCTTTACCCACCCCTCACCCCCCGCCTCAGGTTTAGTCTCGGGGAAGTGTGTCCTGGGGAGCACGACTCATTGAAGAGGGTCTTTCCTACCCACCCCCTCTTCTTAAAGCCATAGAGACACAGAATTGAATTACCCACCGTCCTCTGTTCTTGGCACACTCTCTGGTTCCCTCCCCAAGGAGGTCCTTTCTTTTTCATATTTTTCATTTTTTATGGAGGTGAAACACCTAACGTAAAATTAACCGTCTTAAAGTGTAAACGCAGTTGCGTTTCTAACATTCATAACATGGTGCAGCCGTCGCCCCTGTCTAGTCCCAGAGCATTGTCGTCGTGCTCTCTCGCCTCCCAAAAACGCCCGTGTCCCTTAAGCAATCACTGTCTGTCCTCCCCTTTCCTCCCAGCCCCTGGCAACCACCAGTCTTTCTGTCTCTGGCTCTTCCCGTTCTGGGTAGCCCGTGTTCAAGAGTTCATCCATGCCGTAGCGTATGTCAGTACCTCATTTTTTTTATTTGCCTGGGTAATAGCCTCTCATATGGATGTCCCGTATTTGTGCATCTAGTCATCCGGTGATGGACATTTGAGTTGTTTCCACTTTTGGCTACTGTGAGGAGTGCTGCTGGATATATAAAGTTTTCATTTGAGTACGTGGTTTCAGTTCTTCTGGGCATATACCTGGGAGTGGAATTACTGCATAATATAGTAATTCTGTGTTTACGTTTTTGAGAAACTGTAAGTCCCTTTTTTTTTTTTTTAAGTAAGCTTTATGGCCACTGTGGGGCTTGAACTCACAACCCTAAGACCAAGAGTCGCATGCTCCACCAACTAAGCTAGCCAGGTGCCCCTGGAGGTCCCTTCTTGATGGGCATTCTCCTAGGTCTGCTCTGTCAAGGAATAGTAGGCCTCTACCACCCCAGCCCCGGCCCCCGAGAACACACTGACCTCATCGTGCCAGATCTGGGAGGAAACCGAAGGAGTAAGGCTGAGAAGCCAGGAGTCTCTCTGGAAGTGAATAAGGCCACCAAGGAGATGCTGGGAATCAGAAGAAAGATAGTCTGGGAAGAGATAGGGTGCTAAAGGGATTTGGGGCCACAAGAAGCTTGGACCAAGGCAGGGGAAGGATTTATGGAGAAAGGAGCTCAGTTGTCCAGAGTGAAAGAAGGTGTCAACCTAAAGCCCCCGTGGCTGGCACGGCCACCCCACTGGCGATGGAGGAGTGATACAGGGGAGCTAGAGACGCATGTATCCTCCAGCACGGGGGCGGGGGGACAAGCAGAAAGAGCCTTCGGGCTGAGGAATCAGGAAACTCAGGCCTCGTGGCGCCACCGAGGGCTTTTGTAAAAGGACCCTTTAGAAGGATGGTCTTGACTACAGGGTGGAAGAGGAGAGGAAGACAAAACCGGAAGCAACGGGGCTGGTCAGCAGGTTACCAGTGCTCTTAAAGGAAGGCGGGCGAGCGTGGTCCTACGAGAGGCAGTGAGGATGGAGAGGCTGACTGCCGTCATCAGGACCGCTCCCTGCATGCAGAGGAGGGGGCTTCAGAAGGCCGGGGGGCTCCAGACACCACACACGCTGCCGAAGATCCCAGTTGGGTAAGAGGCGAGAGGTGAGCTCAGGGACAGGTTATGGAAGCATGCCAGACTGCTCCTTCTTGACGGAGGACTACAGTCAGAAATTCTAACTAAAGACGCATTTTTTTCATCTGAATTATGCCAACATTGGTTCATTTTCATGGAGGAATTCTTTCTGGTGTAACTCCATCACCCAATGTCGTTCCTTGATCAGTTTTCTACATGGAGCAGTTAAACCGTTTCTGATGTTCTCCCTTATTTTCTGAAGTATCGGCTCTTTTATGTGTAAATTTAACAATAAAGACTTGGGTTCTTTGGTCAGAAATTTTAGTCAATGAGAGTTTTACCACACTCGGGTTTTAAATCTCATCGGTTCTATTTTTTCTAATATGTGTTTCCATCAAGTTGAATTTTCCCCATTATCATTGTTATTGTTATTATTTGCAGTTTTCCGTGTTACTAACAAAACGACTTCTTTGGTCGGTTGTGAATTTATCGTGTGCCATTTAACCATTGTCGGTTTAGTTGGGTGTTGATGATTTTTAGCAGTAACATTCATGGCGAGATCAAAACATCCTCAAGGTCAAAAACAATCCACTGCTTCACAGCATTCCTCTTCCTTCTAATTCCCACCCCCCTTCCCATCAAATCTGGTTCTGATAGGAAAGGAATAGTGGACTCTTCTGGGCATTGGGCTCTGGAGCCTCAGAGCACCCAGCCATCCTTCCTAGCAGCTAATTTAATTATTTTTTAAGTAGACTCCAAGCCTAGCGTTGAGCCCAATGTGGGGCTTGAACTCACGACCCTGAGATCCAGACCTGAGCTGAGATCAAAAGTCAGATGCTCGGGGCGCCTGGGTGGCTCAGTCGGTTGAGCGGCCGATCTCGCGGTCTGTGAGTTCAAGCCCCATGTCGGGCTCGGTGCTGATGTCTCAGGGCCTGGAGCCTGCTTCGGATTCTGTGTCTCCCCCTTTCTCTGCCCCTCCCCTGCTCACACTCTATCTCTATGTCTCTCAAAAATAAATAAACAGTAAAAAAATTAAAAAAAAAAAAAAGTCAGATGCTCAACCAACTGAGCCACCCAAGCACCTCCTTAGCAGCTAATTTAAATCCATCCTGCCACAGTTGGATCTGTTCTCCTTTTTTTAGTTGCTAAAAACCCAACTCACTCACTGCCCTGTATTCTCTGAATTGTTACATCTCTTCCTCGGCTTGTCCTTGAAGAGAGGTTTTCCTCCCCTTCCCTCCCCACAGGCTTCTCCAGCCTCCACCACCCCACTTCCATCAGCCCAGGGCCATGGCAACAGGTGCTTTCCGATGCCTCTGGTTGGTGGGCAGTAATTAAAGGGGGGGCTGGTGGGAGGTCCTGGCCACAAGGGACTGGGAGTGAACTTAGTTTCAAGATCTCAAGTTTGCAGAAATTTTGAAATCACCGGTACTTAACATTTCGAGCACTGTTTGCGAATCTTAAAATCGCTTTGTGACTTCAGGAATCATTTCTACCTTGATGAACTTGTTGTATTACCAATGACTGTTTTTGTTCTGTTTAGAGCTGTAAAAACATGAGAGTGAGGAGGGGGGTACCTATAAGGGAGCTTTCTGGATTCCAAATAAGGCTGGGGGGTGGCAGTGGTAACGCCTTCAAGAGACAAAAGTTGTCTTCCTGAATTTTCTGATTTCAAATTTCTAGTCTTCGGTTCCATTTTAGGACCATCTGTATCCACTACCTTCCGTCGCCCACTGGTGTGTTGGAGGAGCTGGGCAGACTCCCGTCTTGCGCTCTGTGCTTCATGTCCCGTGCCTAGATTGGACATGGGTTCCAAGGAGCCGTGGCTCCCGGCTGACACGGCGCCTTGTGCTCATGACAGCGTCGCCGAAATGAGTCCGCCATTTGGTTTCTTCTCCTCTCCCACCTCAAGCCCTATTTGAATAAGTGAAAGGTTGAGGGTCGGGAGTGGGGGACCAGGATGGCAGTATGGTGAGTGGAGAGTGGCGCTGAGGGTCAGGGAAGCTTAGGAAGAACTCAGAAGGAGCTAGTCAGTCTTCAGAGCTCAGGCTGAGAAGACATTTCCTTTAACAAGTTCCAGTCGGGAAATAAACTAAAGAAAACTGGAATGACTTCAAGGAAAGGGCAAAGAGAAATGGTAAGATCCAGGCTGGTCCCTGAGGAATACGGAATGACACATTCCTTGAACTCTGCCCAGGCAGAGGAAGAGGAGGCTAATTGCGGAAGGAGTCCCCAAGTCGCCCAGCACCCCCCCGCCTCCCCAGGACAGCTTCACAGTCTGTAGGCATCCTCATGGTACCCCACCTCCTCACTGGCTCAGCCGGCAGTGGCAGGGAGATGGGGAGAAGGGCTCAGATTGCCCCTTCCAGGAGTGCTTTGGGATGAGTGGCCTAAGTGCAAGGTGCTTAACCTTTCACGAAGAGGGGGAGGTGATCGGACACTTTGGAAGGCTCAGCGGAGTGAAATGACCAAGGCACGGGCAGAGCGCAGGGGAAGTGCTGCCGGAGAGGGTCGCGCCTCACACAAGGGCATCAAGCGTGGGCCAGACGCTGTTGCCCAGAGCGTCTCTGGGCTGGACCTAACTCACTCCTCACCCTGTGACCCTGTCACACACCAGGGCTCCAGGGCAGGTCTTCCTTAGCCTGCTCGGAGCCATGGACAAAGCTCCCACGCACCTTACTCTTCCCCACTGACTTAGGAGGTAGCCGCAAGAAACAGGACAGTGAGCTGCACCCAGAATTGGGTACAGCCGAGCACCCTGAAAGGTTTAGGCTGGTGGGTGGCGCTCTCCTTCTCCCCAGGTCGAATGCCCCCGAGAGAACCCGGGTTTTTTCGCAGCCATTGTTGCCTGAGAGTGACGTTTGTTTCGATCCGTTCCTCATTCTTTGGTGTGGTTGGAAGTGAACAATCGCAAGCATTTTTATAAGCTCCGAGCGGAGTGGACCATTAACCAGCTGTAATTTAATTTATCAACCCCTTTTCCGTGAAGCATGGCCCTCCTGAGAAGAAGTGCACACTCTTAATTCAGATGAAATGTTCATTTGTTTTTATTCATGTTGGCTGTATCCAATTTTAAAATTAGGGGGAAATATATGTATATTTACCCAGTGATTTGAGGTGGGCCACATTTTTTAAATTATAGCTTTTTTAACTTTAAAAATAGAGGTTTTTAAAAATATATATCTTTTCTTTCAAATGAAAACCAAGGATCTGGTTTCATGATGGGTCAACCAAGAAGATGTTTGCACCAGGGTTACGACTGCGTCCGTGGGGGTGTCAGCCTTTGGGAGCTAGGTCTGCAGGAACTTTGGGGAGCCCAAGCCATTCATTCTATAGGAAAATGGCCAGAAAATTAAGAAAAAGCAAATTACTACTATTTGAAAGGTTTTTTCCCCCCCCAACTTTTTTAGACTTTCAAATGGTGTTTTTATCCTTTCCCTTCGGACCTGGAAAATTTCTCCACCTCCAGACAGAAAGGGCTCTGTAGTAAGTGGTTCATTCCAAATGGCTGTTTTTCACCTGTTACCGCCTTTTTGCCCAGAGAGCCGATGAGGCATGGGGGGAGCTAGGGATTGCCTTGCAGGAAAAAAAAAAGAGAGAGAGAGAGGAGATGAGCTCCTTCTCATCTGCCCCAAATAGAGACCCAGGCCCTTATGTTCCTGATAAACATGGGAGCGTTCCATCCATCCACCTAGCAGACTCTTGACTTGCAGAGACTTCGCCCAAGGGACTGTTTACGGTTGTGCAGGGGTGTGGGCAGGGCGACGGCGGGGCTTCTCAACCTCAGCACTAGTGACATTTGGGGGAGGCGGGAGGTACCGTGTGCATCGCTAACGCAGGGTGGTTAGCGGCATCCCTGGCCTCCACCCACCACCGACCAGTAGCACCACCTCCTCTGACTCGTGACGACAGAAAATGCGTCCAGACATTGACGAATGTCCCCTGCAGGGCATATCATCTCTAGTTGTGGTTGAGAACCACCAGGTGGAGGGAAATAGTAAGTGATGTTGAGGCGGCCAGAGACGAGTGTTACCGCCCCCACCAGCCCGAGAGCAGACGGAATGGGGTTTCCTGAACCCAAGAAGAGCTGAGCCGGGAGCGGCGCAGCCACTGCCAGAACCGTGGTGACTCACAGGGGAGGGGGCAGGAAGGAAAAACCCAACTTCTCTCTCTTTCTCCCCTCCAAGTGCTGCGTTCCCTCCTCATCGTGTAAATCCTGCCAGAATCCACGTGGCGAGGAAACCCGGGTAGTACGGTCCATAAAGTCAGCCTCCTGGGCACCGAGCGGGAGGCTGAAGGACAAAGAATGGCTGGGGGGGCCCAAATAGGATTATATGGAATTAATCAGTCTACTCATCCACCCATATGTTTGCTCAACGTTGGTAGTCGGCTTATTAAAATGGTCAAGAATATGGGTTCCGGAGTCCGACAGGCCTGGGTTTGTATCTGGCCCTACCCCTAACCCGTGCGATCGTGAACGAGCGACTTCCTTAACGCTCAGTAACCTCAACTATAGAATGGCAACAATAATTCTGTCTATATGTGCCTGAGTCTTGCCATCTCAGAGGTTGTTCCCCGTTGGGGAAACACAAGTCCTGAGTGAATGGCTTAGTACCTGACTCTAACCAAGTGCCAAGTGGATGGCATGTGCTATGTGCCCAGTGCTGTTTTGTGAATGGTCGTGGGAAAACCAGAGACATGGGGCTCAGCTACGGAACGCCCTCTCTCACCATCCGTCAGCACACTGAGTGCTGCGCAGATGCGAGCAGAGAAGGGTCACAGAGAGCTAGAAAAATCCAGAGCACAGGACCTGAGTTGGGTCCCAAGGGACGAGTAGGTCTGGCTGAGTCAGGATGAGGAAGGAGATCTATCAGACGGTGGGGGGGTGGGGGGGGTGATGAGAAAACCGAAGCCATGAGAGTCGGAGGGAGGGGAAGGCCCAGAGAGCCCCAGGGAAGACTGGCGAGCAGACAGCCTTGGTAGGTGGTCTCGGGCTGTGAAGATGAGGGGCTGGATCTGGGCCAGCTGCCTTCCTCAGTACTCAGGTGGAGTCACCAAGTCACACGCCTACCGGAGCGAGGCAGGCGGCCAGGCTGGGAGTGCGAGGGAAGGGCTGGCTGTAGCCCAGGGACACGGACTTGGAGCGGTGAGCGGGTGGGCAGCAGTCTGTGCTGTATGCGCTCCTGGTACTTGCCCGAGTGCATGCTGGGGCCGGGCCTGGGGCTGCCCTTGAGAGCACTGACCAGCACATTCGGTTCTTCTGTGATGAAATTTTTGAAATATTCAGATAGAGAACAGAGGCTAATCTCACAAATACCCATGTTCCCCCACTCAGACTTCCTGCTGGGTTCTTCGGAACTGGAGATGTCACCCCTTTCCTTTCCGTAGAACACGGACCTTCCTCTGGGTCATTTGTCTCTCTGGTAAGGGTCATCGTGGCCCTCCGTTTGGTGGTAAAGGCTGAGGAAATGACCTTTGGTATGGCCATGAAGTCCTGTCACTGCCTGCCACGCCAGGAAATCCCGCCTCTGAGTCCTGGCTCTGCTGGCCCCAAAGAGCAGAGGGCCGTGGGCTCCGGGCCGAGGGTCCGGAGAGGCCGGGGGCAGGGGGGCTCCGGCAGCCTCAGGAAGAACGACAGACGCAGCAGTTGAGCCAGGCTTCGGTGCCACCCTTGTTTCTCACGACTGATTAAAATCCAGGCTCTTGCTCTGCTGAGGGGAAGTAAAGAAGGAGATAGAGAGGACCAAAAATCATGAAGTGGCCTGGGAACAGCTTCGTGCAACCTTGAAATATTTTCGCTCAGAAAAAAGAAGGCACAGTAACACTCCCTCGCTCAAACACCGCCTTGGTCTCCCGCGCCTGCTCCAGCCTCTCTGGCCCTCCGGCTTCACCTCCACCTCCCCTGCCGGACACCCCTCCGCGGGGCGGGCCTAACCTCCCTGCTCCTGCCTTTCCCCTTGGCCTGCACAAGTTCCCCCCCACCCGCCCCCACGAAGCTCCCTCCTCCCCCTCTCCACCTTGTTTTTTTCCTTTTCGATTCTTTTCATTACTGCTACTAATGATCTCGTCAGTCCCCATCATACACCATCTCAGACTGTTTCCCGACCCTTCGTAGGTGTCAGCTCGTCTCTGACTAAACTCTTCTCTCTCTGAGAGAAGGGACTGGGGTTTTCCTCGTGTTTCTCACAGTGCCCCCCACACAGCAGGTGACAGTAAGTACTATGGGCAGAGAGAAGCTCGAATGGATGGGTGAATGAGTGGGTGGGTGGACAGAGAGAGGGTTGAATGTCAAGGTTGAGGGAGTCCGACAAATGCCCGGAACAGGGTCCTCCAGAGCCAGGGGCAGGGAGCATCAACCCATCTCCCTTTACTCGGCATTTACTGCACTGACTTGGGCTCTCTCGGGAAGGAGACTTGACCAGTGGCCTTTGTCTAGAAGGCGTCTTCCCCATAACAGTTTAGAATCAGACTGTGCACTTCTAATCCACGGTCTGAAGCAGCTTTCGAGGTTGGCGCCCGGGACGAGTCGATGTTGGCATTTTCGTTTTAACCAGCACGGTCGAAGACCACCTCGAAGCCCGGGACGGGATGTGGACCCAGCCCACTGCGTGAAGCCTGTGTCTTTAGCTGCCGGCCCCGAGGTGGGCCTCGGCTCGGAAGTGGGAAAGAAGGTGGGCGGCGGGGCTGGGGGCCTCCCCTGTGCTCCCCTCAGGAGCGTCAGCAAGTAGGGTCTTCCCTTCGCCAGGCGCCCTGCCTTGGCAGGAGTGCCCTGGCGCGGCCGGGGCAGTAGCAGGAGGAAGCCCCCCCTGCAGCAGCCCCGGAGCCCTGTGTCTGCCCCCCTCCCCTCCAGCCGAGTTAGCCAGTCGCAGGGGTGGAAGGCAAGGATTAACTAGTTCTAAATGCTGATTCGTTGCGTTTCCAACTCACTTCCAAATGACCGAACGCTAATCCCCGGCGCGTAGGCCTACCGCAGGCGCGCGCACCAGCACACCTCAGCCATTTGAAGGGGGGTCTGCGGCTTGTCTCATGCCAGCCTTAGCCATGCAGCCGTGGGGAGGCAATGAATACTTCTCCCACCCTGAGTTCTTCCCCGCCCCCCAGCCCGACTCCTGCGGCTCTGGGGATCCACAGCAGTCCCCTGAGCACCCGATGTCTCGTCGTCGCCTGGGTTCTAGCCTTCCCTTCCCTCTCAGACCCCTGCCTCCTTGGCGACAGGACTGGTCGGCTACTTGCCTTGCTTTTTCCACGGTGCTCGGCACAGTGCCGGCCACATAGCGCACCCTCAGCACCTACTCCCCGACTGTCCGGGGAAGGGCCCGCTCCTCCGGGAAGCCTTCTCAGGGGCCCTCCCCACCCGCCGCGCCACCAGTCACCTCTGCAGAGTCCTCTGGCGCCCGAGACCCGGGCCCTCCAGGCAAGCATGAGGGCTCGAAGTGTTTGGCCAGGCTCACATATTCTGTGGGGCCTCTTCCAACCGTGCCCAGCAGTTGGAACCAACCTGGGCACAGAGAGTTTTTAACAGAACAGTTTTACTGAGATCCACCATACGCATCCCACGCAAGTCACCTACGAAGAGGGGACCGTGCACCGGTTTTAGCATACTCGTGGAGCTGTGCAGCCATCACCCCGGTCAAGTTCAACCATTTTCATCACTCCAAAAGAAACCCGTGCCTTTAGCAGTCCCCCTTCATTCTCCCGGGATCCGTGTCCTGGGGCTGTCACAGCAAATTACCGTAAACTTGGTGACCTAAAACAACAGCGGTTTCTGGTCTCGCAAGGCCAGAAGCCCAACGTTAAGGTGTCAGCAGGGCCACACTGGAGACTCTGGGCAAGGATCTTGCTCTAGGGAACTCCTCGCCTCTTCCAGCTCCCGGGGGCTGTCAGCATTCCTCGGCTGGCACCACCCCAGTCTTCTAGCTTCACGCCACCCCCTGCCTCTGCGTGTCTGCGCTGTCTCTGCTCTCTCTCTCTCTTTTTTTAACGTTTTTTTAATTTATTTTTGAGAGACATAGAGACAGAGTGTGAGTGGCAGAGAGAGAGGGAGACACAGAATCCGCAGCAGGCTCCAGGCTCCGAGCCATCAGCACAGAGCCCGACACAGGGCTCGAACTCACAGACCGTGAGATCATGACCTGAGCTGAAGTCTGACGCGTAACCAAACTGAGCCACCCAGGCGCCCCTGTCTCTGGTCTCTCTTATTAGGATGTTTGTGAGGGCATTTAGGCTCCACCCAGATTGTCCAAGACTGTCTCCTCATCTCAATACCATTAACATAATCACATTTGCAAAGACCCTTTTTCCAGGTAAGGGTAACGTTCACGGGTTCCTGGGTGCTGGACCTGAATAGCTTTTGGAAAGCCATTTTTTAAGCCTCCCACACTCCCCACACCCCCTGGCCCCAAACAATTCACATACCACGAAATGTACCAAATTAAAATGTACAGGGGCGCCCGGGTAGTTCAGCGGGTTAAGCGTCTGACTCTTGGTTTTGGCTCAAGTCATGGTCTCGTGGTTTTGTGGGTTCAAGCCCCACATCAGGCTCTACACTGACAGCGTGGAGCCTGCTTGGGATTCTCTCTCTCTCCCCCTCTTTCTCTGCCCCTCCCCGACTTAACACATCTCTGTCTCTCTCAAACTAAAGAAATAAACTTAAAAAATTGTTTGAAGTGAACAGGTGCCCACGTTTTAGTGTACTCACAAGATTGTGCAACCATCACCTCTGTTAAAATCCAGAACATTTTCATCAGCCCTAAAAAGAAAGACTTTCTATCAGCATTCTTGGATCTCCCTATTCTCCAGCCTCTGGCAACCACTAATCCACCTTTTGTCTCTGCGATTTGCCTATTCTGATATCTCACCTAGGTGGAATTATACAATACACAGCCTTTTGTGTCTGGCTTCTTTCACTTAGCACGTTTTCAAAGTTCCTCCGTGTTGTAGCGTGAGTCAGTACCCGATTCCTTTTTATGGCTGAACGACCTTCCGTGGTATGGATGTATCACATTGTATGTTTCCATTCATTGGTTGATGGACGTTTTGATTGCTTCTATGCATGGGCTACTAGGAACATTCAAGTACAAGTTTTGGTGGGGACTAACGTGTTTTATTTCTCTCTAGTTCTCCTAGTGGTTGTGAAGTGGTAGCCCACCGTGGTTTTGATTTGCATTTTCCTGCTGGTCGATGACGTTAAGCATCCCTTCCTGTAACTTGCTGCTCATCTGTGTATCTTCCCTGGAGAAACGACTCTTCAGGCCCTTTGCACGGGTTCTCATTGGGTTATTTGTATTTTATTATTTCCGGTTTTTTAATGTGTATTTATTTATTTCGAGAGAGAGAGAGAGAGCGAGCACACGCATGCGTGCACACACACACAAGCTGGGGCAGGCCAGAGAGAGGGGGGAGAGAGAATCCCAAGCAGGCTCCAAGCTTGGCTGGCCTGCACAGTCAGCGAGAAAGTTCCTCTCCCCACTCACCTGCCTCCCTTCACAAGGCATTTGGCGGCCAGTGTAGATCCGGGTTGTCCTGGCCGAGGGGTCCTAGTCCGGGGCAAGGTGATAAAAGCGGAAACTTGGCGGGATGCACCTGGCCCCTCAAAGAGATTTAAATCCAACTAATTCTCCTCCCACCTCCATCCAGCTTTCTCCCCTTCCTTCTTCATCTTGCAGAGTCAGTGTTTGGACGATTAGAACTCTCTCTGGCTCCACCTCCAGCCACCTCACACCGGCACTCTTCTATGCCTCTGTCATGCCTGTCACTCTCCTGCCACTTCCTCAGCACAATTCGTGACGAAAGGGTGCAGGACGGGGGAGGTCTGTCCTGTCGGGCGGGGCAGGTGCAGCAGTCTGGCCTTCCCGGCAGCATCTCTGGTCACTCTCGTGTGTTCTTTATGGAACCAGCAGGAGCGTCGCCTGAGCCGCAGGCTCCGATTTTGCTGGTGGGCGAAACTTTGCTTTCCTGTGGCCTCTCCAGTCCTCGCCTTGAGGAGCGCGTGAGGGGAGCAGGCAGTAAATCAGGTGAATTTTCGTGAAAGGTTTCACATAAGCTGCACAATGCTAAGGACTTAGGGCTTTGATCGTCTTTCGAAATATGGCCCCCAGCTGGGGGCTTTTCTGTGTGAATTAGAGCGATAAATCCAAGTCTGACTTCATCTCCGCAGGGTGCTGGGGGTGTTTCTCTCTCGCCTCCCTGTGGGGTAGGGACAGCCTCTGCACTGAGGCCGACTTAGCTCACCGCCACCACAGCTAACTGTGCAAACTCAGATCCATTACCCAGCCTCCGTGAGCATAGCTTCCTCATTTATTCAGTAAGGATACCTCCCTCCTGGTGGTGGGAGCGGTAAGGATTTGATAGGCCGGTGCTCATTACTATCAACGATAACCCTAGTTAACCGTGTGGTGAACGCTTGCTTCGTGGCAGTCCCTAGGCCATTAAATCAAGCGGCAGGAAAGGAAAAGATTTCATGATCTCCGGAGCCACACACTGGAATGTTCTGAGCCTCCGCTATATGTTTAATCCTATGCTGGTCTTTGTGTGTATTTCAGTTCTTTGAGGTTTGAAGAATGCCAGTTAATTGTACCGTCTCCCCATACAGATGCTAAGCCTTCTGAGAACTACACAGAAGGGTCAGGTAGAGATAAAAATAGAGATCGTAGGGACGCCCGGGGCGCTCAGTCGGTGAAGTGTCCAACTTCAGCTTAGGTCATGATCTCACCGTTCATGGGTGGGAGCCCCGCATCGGGCTCTGTGCTGACAGCTGAGAGCCTGGAGCCCGTTTCAGGTTCTGTGTCTCCCTCTCTCTGCCCCTCCCCAGCTCACACTCTGTCCCTCTGTCTCTCAAAAATAAATAAACATTTAAAAAAAATTTTTTTAAATAATAAAAATAAAAGGTAGAGATTGTTTGTAGATAAAGGCTAAACCAACACATGGCCCAGACCTACAGCCAAAATGCACCTTTGCTCCCCGCTTCTCTCCCAGCCCCCTCGTCTCTTTCTGTCGCGCAGATTAAATCCTGGTTCCAGGCTGCCTGGGCGGCAGCCTGGGGAGCAGGGACACTAAGGAGCAGTTGACCCAGGGGATTGATTTGTGGATGGCGACGTCAGTCTTTCAGCCGCTTCCATGAGTCTAGGCTCTGCTGGGTGGGCTCCGGGCAGTACTGGCCCCACCACAGGGTCACGAAGCCCGCTTATCTCGCTGCGAAGACCTGCATGTCTAGAGGTGGGTGCTGTCTCCGAATCTGTGCTCCACGGGCATCAAAACGTTTTGCCCGTTCTGATTCTTTTTAGCCACTTGCAGCTCTGTGACCGTACAAAAGTGGGTCAGTCTGAGCCCAGGGTCCCTCACCTGTGAAGTAGGGATGGCAGTATCCAACCGACAGGGTGTCGAAGGAACGGACAGAAGGTACTTGGCTAGGGCCCGGCACATAGTAGGCCCTTGGGGGGGCCATCCTGCTATGTCTGGTTCAATACCCTGAGAACTCAAAGCTTCCAGTCCAGACTTGGAAGCTTCTCCCCGTGTGCCGAGCGGGTCTCTGTGGGGGTCCGTGGTCAGGGCCAGGTCTGTGTGCTGGCGTCGGAGACGTGGATTTGGGAAAGATGAGGCCTTGACAGAAGTGGGTCATGGAAAGGCCAGCGCTGGTGCATGGATGGATCCAAAGAGGTTCATTTCGCGGTGGGATTTCGATCCCTCCCCCAGGCTGGGGGTGGGAGGGCTGGCGTTGTTAGCGGAAGTGTCAACAGCCCAGAGCCTCCCTTCAGATCCATATTTGGGACCGTCGGAGGTGAAATGATGAAGTAAGCAATGGTTTCCCCTGCTTCCTCTTTCTGCACCCCGTTCTACTCTTTCAGCGCCCTTTCCCAGCCAGCTAGGAAGATGAGCGTCTGAAATGAGCTCAAAGAGGGCAGCAAAATATGAGCCCAATCAGGCTCACCCCCTGTTGTTGTGCAGCCTGTAAACGACAAATGGTTTTTGTGTTTTCAAATGGTTGGGGGGGGGGGCAGAAACCAAAAGAAGAATATTTTATGACATGTGAAATCCACATGAAATTCCAATTTGACTGGAACATGAATAAAAGTCTACGTCTTGGCCATGGCTGCTTTCAGCGGCGTCGAGGAGTTGTGACAGAGACCCGAAGATCCCCAGCATCTGAGATCTGTTATTATCTGGCCTTTTAAGAAAACGTTTGCCGCTGCCCCGCTCTAAAATGTTAAGAGGTGTATGTGTCACGTGGTCAGCAAAATGGGCTTTCAGAGGGAGAGGCAAACCGACAGAACCCAGGCATCGCAGCAGGCCTGTGGGCGGGAAGCTTCCCCGATCTCCTTCCAGTTACGCTAGAGGGGCCGACGGGAGAGAAATGTCCAATCTTGCAGGCGGACTTGCTTCTGACCACCGTGGGCTAGGGGGCATGGATATGGTGGGGTTCGGGCCTGTGACTCGCTCTAGCCGTGCGGACAGCAGGACTCAGAAACGGGTTCATAATCTCCCAGGAACCTAGCCCACCAGCCACCCCGTAGGCCCTGGTGGTAGCAATTTAACCTGAGGGCCTTCCCGTTCAGAGCCCCGCAGAGCCTCCGCGGGGTGGCCCCGAGCAGTACATTCATTGCTCGCTTCTCTCTCGTTTCCACAGAATTTGCCTTCTGCCAGGTGGATGCCTCAGTCGCGCTGACCCTGGCCCTGGCTGTGCTGTGCGACCTGCTCCAGCAGTGGGACCAGCTGGCCCTCGGCCTCCCAG
This sequence comes from Paguma larvata, assembly GCA_030068075.1. NCBI lineage: Eukaryota > Metazoa > Chordata > Mammalia > Carnivora > Viverridae > Paguma > Paguma larvata. The sequence goes on from CM057836.1 coordinate 74,810,458, forward strand.
TCTTGCTGGGATGGCTGTTGGGAGAGGGTGATGACTTCCTGGTCCCTGTGGAAAACGTGCATCAGGTATTCCTAGGGTCTCAGGGCAGCGGGGGTGGGGTCGGAGCGTCCTAAGCCCACTGAATGCAGCATATTAGGCTTACTTGGGCTTCACGTGCCTGCTGAAAGTATGCTTTTGGATGCTCGTACACATCAGGTACCACTTAGGAAGCTCTCTGAGTGGCCATGGCAGCCTGCTAGATGCTGCCGGGGCCTCGGGGGTGCCGGGCAGCTCTCATGCTGGCTTTCGGGGTTCCAGTGGCAAGTCTTCAGATCACTAGGGGAGAGGACTTTGAGAGATTCCTTGGTTTCTGAAGCCAGTGAAAGTGGCCCTACGCTCTCCAACTGCCTAACTAAAGCCAGCAGCCATATCTGCTCCATACCAGACCCCCCCTGGATCGCCTGGCCCTGGTGGCCGACGGGACTGGCATTCCTGAACTCCACAGGAAGGTAACAATTGGGAAGACAGTTCTTGGCAGTCCACCACCCCCAGGGCAGTGCACAGACAGCAGACTGAAATGCAACGCCAGTCTCCATGGGAAAAAGGGCTGTTTACTCAGCCTGGAGCTTTAGCCTAAGGGACAGGCTTCAGGTTTCCCACACATCTAGAGACTAAGGAGGTGCTCCCAGGGAATAGAAGCAGGAGGTGACACCCTTGCATGCCCCCTTGGCCTTGCTACTGCTCCGTGAGACCTCCCAGAAAGGAGCTTCTACATTTGCCTGGAGCGCTAGTTTTTGCAACGGTTACCCGGGGGACACCTCTAGATCTCCTCGTTTGGGGGCCAGCAGGGATTACGATTGCCACCGCACAGGACTGTATCTGTTTGCGTACTTTATTTTTTTTTTTAACATTTTTATTTATTTTTGAGAGACAGAGTGTGGGTGGGGGAGGGGCAGAGAGCGAGAGGGAGACACGGAAGCTGAAGCAGGCTCCAAGCTCTGAGCCGTCAGCACAGAACCCGACGCGGGGCTCAAACCCACCAACTGTGAGATCATGACCTGACCCGAAGTCGGACACTTAACCAAGTGAGCCACCCAGGCGCCCCGATATTTGCCGACTTTAAAAGCTGCCACCAAAGGATCTGGTTTCCAGTCAGCCTGAAAATAGGTACGAAGTGAGACTCCTCCCCTTGGAACGGGTCTTGGCATAGCGTCAACAACAGGGACATATTAAGACTAAGTCAGGCAGTTTAGACAATCAGAAAGGTTGAAGAGACGACCAAGAACTAGGGCGAGGTTCAATGAGAAGTTTCTTCACACATAAGACCACTCCTTCAGGACTGAGAAAGGTAGCTGCTTTGCCTAATACATAGAAGCAAACACAGAGTCAAGCAAAAGGAAGAAACAGAGAAATATGTTCCAAAAGGAAGAACAAGACAAATCCTTAGAAAAAGACCTTAATGATATGGAGATAAGTCATCTGCCTGATACAGAATTCAGTGTACTGGGCATAGGGGCGCCTTAGTGGCCCAGTTGGTTAAGCATCCTGTCTCACTCTTGATTTCAGCTCAGGTCATGATTTCACCATTCGTGAGAAAGAGCCCCACGTCGGGCTCTGCACTGAGTGTGGAGCCTGCTTGGGATTCTCTCTCTCCGTTTCTCTCTCTGCCCCTCCCTAGCTCTCATGCACATTCTCTCTCTCTCTCTCTCTCAAAAATAAGTAAATAAACTTTAAAAAAAAAAGAAGAAGAAAACTGGAAAAATTACAGATATGTGGAGATTAAAAACATGTTACTGAACAACTATTGGGTCATAGAAGAAATCAAAGGAGAAATTAAAACACCTAGAAACAAATGAAAACAGAAATAGGACATACTAAAATCTGTGGGATGCAGAAAAAGTGGTTCTAAGAGGGAAGTTCAAGTGATAAATGCCTATTATGAAGAAAGAAGAAAAATCTCAAATAAACAACCTAACTTTATACCTCAAGGAACCAGAAAAAGAAGAAGAAACAAAACCCAAAATTAGGAGGAGAAAGGAAGTAATAAAGATCAGAGTGGAGATAAATTAAGTAGAGACTAAAAAGACAATAGAAAACATCAATGAAACTAAAGGCTGGTATTTTCAAAAGATATACAAAGTAGATAAATCTTTAGCTAGACTCACCAAGAAAAAGAGAGCATTCAAATAAATAAAATCAGAAATGAAAGAGGAGAGGCTACAGCTGATACCACAGAAATACAAAGGATCGTAAGACACTACTATGAACAGCTATATACCAAAAAACTGGATAACTGAGAAAGAATGGATAAATTCTTAAAAACTTGCCATCTTGCAAGACTGAATCACAAAGAAGTAGAAAATCTGAATAGACCAATTACTAGTAAAGAGATTGAATCAGCAATTAAAAACCTCCCAACAAACAAAAGTCCAAGACCAGATGGGTTCACTGGTAAATTCTACCAACCATTCAAAGATTTAATACTTAGCCTTTCAAACACTGAAAAAAAACTGAAGAGGAGGGACTGCTTTCAAACTCATTTTACAAGGCCAGCATTACCCTGATACCAAAACGAGATAAGGACACCACAAAAAAGAAAGAATGAATGAAAGAAAATTACAGGCCAGTGTCCCTGATGAACATAGACGCAAAAGTCCTCAACAAAATATTAGCGAGCTGAGTTCAACAAGACATTAAAAGGATCGTATACCCTAATCAAGTGGGATTTATTCCAGGGATGCAAGGGTGGTTCAACATCCACAAATCAGTCAATGTGATATGCAATATTAACAAAATGAAAGATAGCAATCATGATCATCTCAATAGATGCAGAAAAGCATTTAACAAAATTCAATATCCATTTATGGTAAAAAATAATAATAATGAAGTGGGTACAGAGAGCACATATCTTAACATAATGAAAGCCATATATGATAAACAGCTAATACTCAATGGAAAAAAGCTGAACCCTTTAACTCTAAGATCAGAAACAAGACAAAGATGCCCACTCTTACCACTTTTATGCAACATAGTCTTGGAAATGCTAGCCACAGCAATAACGCAAGAAAAAGAAAAGGTATATCAATTGGAAAGGAAGAAATAAAACTGTCACTATTTGCTGATGACATGACACTATATATAGAAAACCCTAAAGACTCCACCAAAAAAAAAAAAAAAAAAGGCTAAAAACCTTTTAGAACAAATAAATGAATTCAGTAAAGTTGCCAGATACAAAATACAAAAATCTGTTGTGTTTCTATATGCTAATAACAAACTACCATAAAGAAATATCAAGAAAATCCCATTTACAATTGCATAAAAAAGAATAAAATACCTAGGAATAATTTATATTTCCCTAAGAATAAATTTAACCAAGGAGGAAAAAAGACCTATACACTGAAAACTGTAAGATATTGATGAAAGAAATTAAAGAAGACACAAATAAATGGAAAGATATTCCATGCTCTTGGATTGGAAGAGTTAATATCGCTAAAATATCCATCTGCCCAAAGCAGTCTACAGATTCAATGCAAACCCTATCAAAATTCCAATGGTATTTGTCACAGAACTGGATACATTCTGAAATTTATAGGGACCCACCAAAGACCCCAAATAGCCAAAGCGATCTTGAGAAAGAAGAACAATGCCTTGATTTCAAACTATACTACAAAACTATAGTAATCAAAACAGAATGGCATTGGCAGAAAAAGAGACACATAGATCAGTGGAACAGAATGGAGAGCCAAGAAATAAACCCATGTATATATGGTCAATTTTCGACAAAGGAGGCAAGAATATACAATGAGGACTGGGTAGTCTCTTCAGTAAAAGGTGTTGGGACAACTGGGCAGCTACATGCAGAAGAATGAAACTGGACCACTTTCTTACTCGATACACAAATATTAACTCAAAATGAATTAGAGACTTGAATGTAAGACCTGAAACTATAAAACTTCTAGAAGAAAACACAGGTGGTAAGCTCCTTGACATCAGTCTTAGTGATGTTTTTGTGAATCTGACTCCAAAGGCAAGAGAAACAAAAGCAAAAATAAACAAGTGGGACTACATCAAACTAAAAAGCTTCTGCACAACAAAGGAAACCATCAACAAAATGTTAACAGAACTTTCTGAATGGGAGAAGATATTTGCACGTGATATATCCAATATGGAGTTAATATCCAAAAAAATAATAATAAAGAACTCGTACAACTCAATAACAACAACAGCAACAAAATCTGATTAAGGAGCCCCTGGGTGGCTCAGTCAGTTAAGCATCTGACCCTTGATCTCAGCTCAGGTCTTGATCTCAGGGTCATGGGTTTGGGCCCCACACCGGGCTCTGCGCCGATTTTTAAAAATCCGACAACTCTGATTAAAAAAATGGGCAGAGGATCTAGATGTTTTTCCAAAGGAGACATACAGGTGGCCAACAGATACCTGAAAAGATGCTCAACGTCACTCATCATCAGGGAATTGCAAATCAAAACCCCAGTGAGCTACCACGTTACACCCGTCAGAATGGCTAGTATCAAAAAGACAAGAAATTAGTGTTGGCAGGATGTGGAAAAAAGAACTCTCATACACTGTTTGTGGGAACGTAAATTGGCGAGCTATGATGGAATAGCTAGTATAGAGGTTCCTCATAAAATTAAAAATAGAACTACCACGTGATCTAGCAATTCCACTGCTAAGTATCTATGCAAAGAAAATGAAAACATGGGTACCTAGCGGGCATGCAACTCTTGGTGTTGGGGTTGAGAGTCCTGAGCCCCACGATGAGCCTACTTTTAAAACACAAGGCTGTCTGGGGGGGCTCCGTCGGTTGAGCATCCCGACTTCTGCTCGAGTCATGATCTCATGGTTTATGAGTTCGAGCCCTGCATCGGGCTCACTGCTGTCAGCTTAGAGCCCACTTTGGATCCCTATCCTCATCTCTTTCTGCCCCTCTCTGCTTGCACTCTTTCTCTCTCTCTCAAAAATGAATAAACACGTATATATAAATAGATAGATAGATAGATAGACAGACAGACAGACAGACAGATAGGGCGCCTGGGTGGCTCAGTTGGTTAAGCAGTCAACTCTTGGTTTCGGCCCAGATCATGATTTCATAGTTCATGGGATGAAGCCCCAGGTCAGGCTCCATGCTGACAGCATGGAACCTGCTTGGGATTCTCTCTCTCCATCTCTCTGTGCCCGTCCTCCCCACACACACATGCTTGGTATCTCTCTCAGAATAAATAAACATTAAAAGAAGAAGAAGAAGTATAGACTCCCAATTATAAGATAAATAAATCATGGGGTTAATGTATAGCATGTAGAATATAATCAATAAGATATTAACTCTGGGGGCGCCGGGGTGGCTCAGTCGGTTAGGCTTCTGACTGCAGCTCAGGTCATGATCTCACGGTCTGTGGGTTCGAGCCCCACATTGGGCTCTGTGCCGATAGCTCGGAGCCCGGAGCCCACTTCGGATTCTGTGTCTCCCTCTCGCTCTCTGCCCCTCCCCAACTCATGCACTCGCTCTTGCTCTCTCTCTAAATATTCAAAAATTAAAAAAAAGATGGTAATTAGACTTACTGTGGCGATCATTTCACCACGTATACAAATGTCATTATGTTGTACACCTGAGACTAGTGTAATATTCTATGTCAGTTATACCTCAATAGAAGAAAAAAAAAAAGGAAGAGTTCCCTTGGAAGTTGAGCGTTTAATTATGGAGAATGCTTCTTAGTCAGCATTGGACTAGCTAGGCACTCCCCCCCCACCCCCCCATTAGGTCTGAAGGTGAAACATTTGCAGAGAATCCGGGCCCTTCCCAGGTATTTGCTGCTTAGAGAAAACTACCAGCCCCCTCCAGGTGAGTCAACAGATAGGGAAACCGAGAACCAAGACAAGCAGCAAAAGCATCTTGTCAACTGAAATTTGTATCCGTCCACCAGTGTCTGACTCAGCTGGCCCTCTTGACCTACCCAATGGGCCAAGAGTTCAAAATGCAGCCTGTTGATGGGAAATTTGGAGACAAGACTAAGTGTCTGTAATAAAATAACCTTGAAAATCCCCAGCATTATAGAAATTTGGTTCCGTACTCAGCAGAATGCCTCGTGTTTGGTAACCCTTTGCTCTTTCCTCTGCTGCTGAGATTTCTCCTCCGATTTCTAGAAGCGCCTTTGGGTCTAGGGCCCACTCCCATGTTGAGGTTCCCTTTTCAACAGGAGGCCCCCCAAATATCTTGGCTTGAAACCACAAACACATCTTTATCAAAGGTCACGTTAAGTCTGGGGAAGAAACCCTCCCTGGTGGAGAAGTTCAGCGAAATGAAAATAGAAAGTGACCTTCCAGGCTGCGAGTGGCATGTATATGTGGGTGCTGACAGGCAAGAGTGGGCCCTCCCTCAGGAGGGGGAAGGGACACATCTCCTCCGAGCCTGGCGGGACTCTGGTCTGGATCGGAGCCTGTCAGCGACCCCTATAATGTTGACTTCGGGCTTTGTCCTTCGATCTAGGTGGAAGACTACCTGTTTGAAAAAGCAGAAGTCAACTTTTGGGCTGAGACCCTGACCTTCGTGAAATACCTCTACAGGCACCTCTTCCATCTCTCCAAGTCCAGCTGGTGTCCCCTCAGCCCTGAAAGCCTCCGTCATCTTCACAGGACAGCGTCTGAGCAGTGCCACCTCCTTTCCCAGCTCTTCAGCGCACTGCCACCAACTGCCGAGTTTCTGAAGACGGTGGAATTCACAAGACTGCGCATTCAGGAGGAAAGGACTTCGGCTTGCCTGAAGCTGCTGGCCTTTCTGGAAGGAAAGAAAAGGGAAGACGCCCTTGCTCTCAGTGCTTCAGACTCTCCTGCAGAAGTGAATCCGTTCCCTCTTGCAAGAACAGAAACAGCTTGTTGAAGAAAGAAGGCTTTTGGGGGTGGGGTGGGGGGGATTATTCCCCCACTAAATCTGCAGGACACGTGTTGAACATAAATTCAAATATTTTCTCCCCTTCACGACTCTAGTCTTCTGTCCCTCCTACAAAGGAATTTTTCTTCAGCTCGCTCATGCAGGGGAGCCTGGTTTATTGCAGCTACTGTAGGAAGTACGGCTACCACCTTGAATATTTACTGTTCCCAGGTGCAGGCCACCTGCGGGCCTGAATTCGCCTTTTTTCTTCCCCCAAGGCCTCTAACGCCCAGGCATAACCGGCCCCCATCTTCTGTGAATTGACCGTACAGAACGGGGTTCTCACTCATGACTTTCTCTCCTCTTTTCCACTGGATAGAAGAGCTGGATTAGCTGGCAAACAGCCCATTTGGTCCGAATTCCCAATTTGATTCCATTTGAGCTGCGGCAGAAGTTATGTTCCAAATGTTGGATCCTGGGAGAATTCTAGATCGACTTCATAAAAATAGTTTTGTTTTTACTACCTACACGTGCAAGTCCTGCAGCGGCCTGCACGTGCCGTCCGATTTGTCAAAAGAGCTCCTACCCACCGAAAGTGTTTGTGGCAATGCTGGGAAACTTGATTTTGCCACCCAGTGAAAGCATAGACCCTGGAGTGTTAGAAGGAAAGCCAGAATAAACGATTTGTTCGATTCCTATGCTGTTTCCTGTCATTTTCTTGGTGGAAATAAGAGTCGCACTTAAGATGTCAGAAAACACAATGATCTGTTTCAGTGTGTGAACCTAGCAACCTTAAGGGTTTTTTTTCTGCCTTTTCCAACCCCAGCCCAGCCCTCTGCCTCAGATACCCAGCAGGTGTCGCTCTTGCATACATTTTGCTTCACTGGCTTGCCTTTTTTTTTTTTTTTTTTTTTAACTTCTAATTTCAGAATGGAGTGTTCCCCACCGACAGCTATCTTGAAATTCATAGCTGGATTGGTCAGAGCCTCATCCATATTCATTTTTCATCCTGGTTATTGGAAAAAGCCATTTTAGTCGCATATAAACGTTGGTCCAGCTTTTAGGGACCATAAATATTTTTAAATACTTCTCAGGTGAGCAATCACTTGGAACGATGTTATTGATGTTTGAGGGTCTGAAGGGGCAGTTTAGAGGAGAGAAAGTTTGATATCATTTCCTACTGCAGAAAAGCTCGTATTTCAAGTGTGTTCCTCTTTAAAAGAAAACCACCTAACACTAAAAACACGGCCGTACTGGAAGTATAGGAAAAAAGCTCTGGAGGAAAAGGCAGGGAAGGGAGTAAACTGAGAATCCAAAGTGGTGTCCTAAAGAGAACAGGAAATTCCCTAGGTAGTTTTGCCCTGTTCCGCTCAAAATGTGTTTTCCTGAGATCCTGAATTAATTAGGACCCTCTGCAGCCCACACTTGATGGAAAGTTGCCAGTCTAACACTTCTTTTTTGTTCTGAGAAGACTTGACTGGGTGAGAAGGCAGGAAATTGTTGGCATAAGGCAGTGATGAGTGAGGACCATGGTTCAATAACTATGAAACTGGACCCAGCAAAGCCCAGCTCGCCGGAACGGCCAGCCTGCCTTTTCTCCCCATTGAAAATGAAATAAGAGCAGTTACATAATAATAAAAGCACCTTATACCAGCAGGTGCTTGGTACCAAAACGTGTACGGGGATCCTTCCCCCAGGCCTGCAAAGTGGGTGTTCTCATGGCTGCCAACCGGGGATTACCCCAGATTTTGATGTTGGCTGGCTGTGGCCAGCCTGGGAGGACAGACAGGAGGGACAGACATTTCTACTGGCTTTGTATCTGAAATCTTATTCCTAACCTACGATAGCAGTGAAATGGCCGTTTCACACCTGCCTGATGCATTCCCAGGGGAATCTGAGAGTACTATTCTCAGGGCTACCCTCGGACTCCCAAGTTTGGGGTCATTTCAACAGAGAACAAAACAGAACCGTCGGGGTTCTCGAGTGCTCTGGGCTGTGTCAGCCACAGTTGCCCAGCACTGTCTGGGGGCCAGTGCAGGCTGGGTGGTGCAATCACCCGGAGTGAAGCAATCACCTCTTCCGGGGTCGTTGCCCTTGGCTCCAAGCTAGAGGGTCCGAGATTTGGTGCCGCTCAGGTCTGCATGTGTGATTCTGTGAACCTCTACCCAACTGGCCACCGCCCAGACACCTGGCTGTCTCCGTTTTCATGCTTTGACCATTTGTTTTAATAAATAATATGGCTTTATACCTGCTCATCTTTTGCACACCTTAACAGATAACGCGTTTGCACCTTGACAAGGGTGAGAGATGAGTAAAGCAGGAATTATCTTAGTTTTACAAGGAAACCCAAATACCTAAGAGATTATGTGAGTGGCCTGAGATCACGTGACTTGGAAGGGGCAGGGCCTGAAAACCAGCCTCGTGTTTCTGGTCCCAAAGTGTTTGCAGCCCTCTGCGGGTTCTAGCTCTCTGGGTGGGTGCTTGGGGAGTTACAGCAGGGGGAACTGCATGCAAACTGAACTCTGAGGCGTCCGTTCCATGAGTGACAGGCCTGGTGGCTCACCCTCCCCCCTTCCAGGTTAACGAATGGAAATGATCACGAGGAAACCGCAAGAAAAAAGATCAATTTTCAATTTGGGAAGGGGGCGTGGGTTGCTTCCTTCCCTAGAGGGAACTGGGCCTTCCAACTGAGGCCCAACTGCAGCCTAAGCTGCCAGGTGTGCGAGATCATGGGCCCGCTCCAGGTTTTTGGCAGCGTTATGTTTAGACGCGGAGTGATAAGTGTCCTGGACCAGACCCCAGATCTGCCCGACCCGGCTGTCGGCGGCTTTTGCCTAACTGGGCGCTAGGGGGGGTTGTCTGTCCCATACCCCGAGGGCGCCGTTGGCAAAGGCATTACCCGGCGCAGGGCTTTGGGGTGTGGGACCGGTGAGAGAGGGGAAAGGAAGGCAAGACCACCTTGAGCGCCCTCGGTGCCCTGCCCTGCCTGGCCGCTGGTCGGCCTCAGCCCGAGCCAGCGGCCCACAACGAGCTAAGGCAGGGCGCGGCGCCCCCAACGGCCGAGGAGGAAAGGGGGCTGGGTGGCACACCCAGCCACGGCTGCGGCGGTCGGGGTGCCTCAGCCGGCAGCTGCACCCCGTCCCTTGAGAGGGCCGGGGAAGGCCAGGCTGGCCGGCGGACGGACGGGTGGCGGGAAGTCGCCTCCGGGCCTGCGCAGCTCTCCTGGCCTTTCCTCCCGTCCTCCCAGCCGGCTCCCCCGCCCGGGACGCCCCGCGCCACTCCGCGCCTTTGGCCCTGGCTCAAGGTCTTGTGATGTGATTAGCAAAGCCAGCGCCTTGTCCTCAGACACTCAGCCCTGCCCTGCAGGCCCCGGCGCTCAAGCCCTGTTTACTGCAGCCTGGGCGGGGACGGGGGCGGAGAAACGGGCCCAGGCTCCTCCGGGCGAGACTGCCGCGGCTGCCGCCCGCGTGGCCGCTCCCGCCCCCACCCCCACCGCGTCTCCACGTGCAATCGGGATGGAGCCACCACCCACCGGACGCAGGCCCCGAGCCCCCGCCTCCCGGTCGAAGCACCCTTTGCAAGCCAGCCGGGCGCGCGGACCGTTGCAATATTCTTGCATTTTGCAATTCCCGCGCCCGGTATAAAAACCGAGAGTGGGAGATAAAAGCTTCGCAACTTCGCCTAGCAGGATCCGGCGCGGGGAAGTCACGTCCAGGGCTGCCGCAGAACCCTGGTCACTTTAAACGTGCTGGGGATTTCCAAAGCGCAGCCCCAGAGGAGGGGAGCCTTATCTTCCCGCCGCCACCCAGCAGCACCCATCAGGGCCGAGCTCTCCACGCCGCCCCGGGCGCCCCAGCAGCCTGCCCCGCCCCAAGGCCGCTCGCCCCCTCCCCCAGAGAAAAAAAATTGGCGGCGGCCAATGGGAGGCCACGAAGGCGCTTGACGTCCGCGAGCCGGCGGGCGGCGTTGCCTGGAGACCCCGGCGGGGTCAGCGTTCTGTCCCCTCCTCCGGCACGCCCGCCTAGCCGCTGCCGCGCTCCAGGGCTCTATATAGGGCGCGCGCTCGTGGGCCACGGAGTTCCAGCAGTCCGCGAGCTGTCGTCGGCTCCGCGCGGGGGGGGGGCGGGCCGGGCACCCCGGGGCGCGGAGAGCGCTGTTTGCTTCTCTCTCCTTTCCCCCCACTCCGCACTCCCGGGCACCCTCAAGCCAGTCCACGCTGCTTCCCTCTTCCTCTTGTCTCGTCCCCCGGCAAACTTTCGGTTCCTCCCCCGCCCCTCACGCGTTATTCGTCGTGGCTCGAGCCCGGCCGCGCCGCCCCGAGGGCTCCTCCGGACCTCCCTGCCTGCAGCGCCGACCATTACAGGATTCAGAAACATGTCGACCACACTTCTGTCCGCCTTCTACGATATCGACTTCTTGTGCAAGGTACGCGAGGGAGCAAGGAGGGAGGAAGGCGGGCAGGCAGGAAGCCCCTTCGAGTTTTCAGACTTTGCCTCTGCCCTCGGCTTTTGGGGCACCCCTCCCCACCTTGACTTTGGGGTCGGGAAAAACCCTGGAGTTTGCCGTAGTGTGTGCTCGTGCCTTGTGGGCGGGGAGAAGGAGCTGGGAGGAAGGGCAGGAGGGAGCCGCTGTCGCTGTTTAGTTTCTCCGGCGCCGACCGCGGCCACGCTGCCCGGGGCTTCCCGGACGGGGTTTGCGCCGCCCAGGCTGGCGGCCCACGGGCTGAGGATCACATGTCGAAACCGAGCGCGGCCTGGGGTGGGAGTCGACTCCTCCCAACGCGAACACGATTCTTTTGCGCGTGTTAGGGGTGGAGGGTGGGGGCTGAATCGAAATCTGCAAAAAGGAAGAAGAACCAGAAGGCTTGGAAGTTCCTCTGCACCTCGCCCCAACTCTTCCCTCCCTTTCGATATTTCATCCCGTCCTCGCCCCCCTCCTTTTGGCAGACGGAGAAATCCCTGGCCAACCTCAATCTGAACATGCTGGACAAGAAGGCGGTGGGGACGCCCGTGGCCGCCGCCCCTAGCTCGGGCTTCACGCCGGGCTTTCTCCGACGGCACTCGGCCAGCAACCTGCACGCACTCGCCCACCCCGCGCCTAGCCCCGGCAGCTGTTCGCCCAAGTTCCCGGGCGCGGCTAACGGCAGCAGCTGCGGCAGCGGGGCGGCGGGCGGCCCGGGCTCCTACGGCACTCTCAAGGAGCCGTCAGGGGGCGGCGGCACGGCCCTGCTGAACAAGGAGAACAAATTCCGGGACCGCTCATTCAGTGAGAACGGAGAGCGCAGCCAGCACCTCTTGCACCTGCAGCAGCAGCAGCAGAAGGGGGGCGGCGGCTCCCAGATCAACTCCACGCGCTACAAAACTGAGCTGTGCCGGCCCTTCGAGGAGAGCGGCACGTGCAAGTACGGCGAGAAGTGCCAGTTCGCCCACGGCTTCCACGAGCTGCGCAGCCTGACCCGGCACCCGAAGTACAAGACGGAGCTGTGCCGTACCTTCCACACCATCGGCTTCTGCCCCTACGGGCCGCGCTGCCACTTCATCCACAACGCCGACGAGCGACGGCCCGCGCCGTCGGGGGGCGCCTCTGGGGACCTGCGCGCTTTCAGTGCGCGTGACGCGCTGCACCTGGGCTTCCCCCGGGAGCCGCGGCCCAAGCTGCATCACAGCCTCAGCTTCTCGGGCTTCCCGTCTGGCCACCACCAGCCCCCGGGGGGCCTGGAGTCGCCCCTGCTGCTCGACAGCCCCACGTCGCGCACGCCGCCGCCACCGCCCTCTTGTTCCTCGGCCTCCTCCTGCTCCTCGTCCGCTTCGTCCTGTTCGTCGGCCTCAGCGGCCTCCACGCCCTCGGGCGCCCCGACGTGCTGTGCCTCGGCGGCGGCGGCGGCCGCGGCAGCGCTGCTGTACGGCACCGGGGGCGCCGAGGACCTGCTGGCGCCGGGCGCCCCGTGCGCGTCCTGCTCGTCGGCCTCGTGCGCCAACAACGCCTTTGCATTCGGCCCGGAGCTGAGCAGCCTCATCGCGCCCCTCGCCATCCAGACCCACAACTTTGCCGCGGTCGCCGCGGCGTACTATCGCAGCCAGCAGCAGCAGCAGCAGCAGCAGGGCCTGGTGCCCCCCGCGCAGCCCCCGGCGCCGCCCAGCGCGCCCCTCCCTGCCAGTGCCGCCGCGCCACCCTCCCCGCCCTTCAGCTTCCAGCTGCCGCGCCGCCTGTCCGAGTCACCCGTGTTCGACGCGCCCCCCAGCCCCCCGGACTCGCTGTCTGACCGCGACAGCTACTTGAGCGGCTCCCTGAGCTCGGGCAGCCTCAGCGGCTCCGAGTCCCCCAGCCTCGACCCCGGCCGCCGCCTGCCCATCTTCAGCCGCCTGTCCATCTCCGACGACTGAGGCAAGAGGGCGCCAGCGAGGAGGAGGAAGGGAAGGAAGGCTGTTCTGGGGATGTTGGAGGGCGCCCCTGCCGACTCGACCCCCGTTAGGGGCGGGGGGTGGGGGGCACGAGAGCGGGGGTGGTGATAGGCCAGGAGCAGACTGCGGGCCGCACCGAGCACTTGGACTCGAACTTTGTGCCGGGAGGGGCCTCCACCCCTCCCCTTTCGGTTTCCTCTTTTGTTTTTGGTTTTTTTTTATTATTATTTTTATTATTATTACCAAGTTTCATTCTTGTTGAGCAAAAAAAAAAAAAGCCAACGAACTTTTGTATCGATGAACAAAATATTCACAACAGGGCAGTTGTGATGCGAACAGAACAAAAAACCAAACACTTCAACTTTTTTTTTAGGTCTCCTAGGAGTTTGGGACTTTAGGGGAAAAAGAAAAAAAAAAATCAACCCAGCACCAGCAGCTACCAACCACCATTCCTATCTTCACTTGAAAGCATTAGTTACAGTCCAGATGCGGGGACCTCTTATCTTGAGAGAAGTTCCTAATTGTCGTTTGTCTCAGACCAGTGTAAACAAACCAGCCAGCCACCGCCTTGCTAAACCTGTAAGCTTCTGGAATCCAATATTCTACCAGGAATATGCCTTGGTTGTAGTCCTCAGCCCCAGAGGTGGTTTTTATTTGTTTGTTTGACACAAAGTTCTGTATGTCTGGAAAAAAAGAAACCCTTGCATTCCAAAGTTTCATACTGGTTACTGGTTTTGTTGCCACCACTTAGTGGATGTTTAATTTTAGAACCATTTCGTCTGCTCTTTCTGGAAGCCTTGGGCAGAGCTCAGTTTGTAATCGTTGGGGGAATAACTGCTGAATTTTTAGCTGTTTTGAGTGGATTCGCACCACTGCACCACAACTCAATATGAAAAAACTATTTAACTTATTTATTATCTTGTGAAAAGTATACATTGAAAATTTTGTTCATACTGTATTTATCAAGTATGATGAAAAGCAATAGATATATATTCTTTTATTATGTTAAATTATGATTGCCATTATTAATCGGCAAAATGTGGAGTGTATGTTCTTTTCACAGTAATATATGCCTTTTGTAACTTCACTTGGTTATTTTATTGTAAATGAGTAAAAAAAATCTTAATTTAAGAGATTGTATGTAATATTTATTTCATTAATTTCTTTCCTTGTTTACGTAAATTTTGAAAGATTGCATGATTTCTTCACAGAAATCTGTCCTGAGGCTGTGGAAGTAGTTTGAGGAATATCTCCTGCGTTTTCTTAGAATGTATAATGGTTGTAGCCCATCCAACTTTAAAAGCAAAAAAAAGTGACCACATACTTCGCAATCAGGCTTAAATGTGGCACGCTTTTCTCATTCCAGCTTTTAAAATTAGCAACAAAAACAAACAAAAACAACCATGTTCGTTTGTTCGTTCTACCAATTCTACTGTGACATACTCTGCGTATCAAGACATGTAGCAATAATGGGGTGGGGGGAGTCTCACAGTGCCTTCGGAAGGGCCGGAACTTGCCTTAAATCTTCCTCAACCAAATAAGTATTTTTCTATCCGTGCTTGAGAGAATTTGAATGTAGGATGGGTTCAACTGCACAAAAGGAAAAGCTATTTACCACTTTTTTTATATAGATATAAAGTGAAGAGGCCACCTCTTAGTGCTAAGATGGTAATGTAGTACACGAATATGCCTTGTTTCATTCATTACAGAAGATTCCAAAACTCGTACTCTTTTTTTTTTTTCTTGCGTGTGCGCGCGCGCGCGGAGAAAGGCCGGAACGCTTTCCTGGCCGGCGGATGAATGCGCAGTAGCCGTAGTTGGTTTGTACGGAGGTACAGTCGGAGCACTCTGTATGTATGTACCCTGGACTACTTTGACACAAGTAGGATTTTTGAATGTAACAAGATAAGTCAACTTGAGTTGTAATATATTTCGGGGAAATCAGTTCACTACAGATTGTGGCTGTAAACGTTGTACTGTACATGTTTTGTAGTTTTCCCCCAATAAAACTTTTTGGGAAAAAAGGTATTCCTGTGTTCAAGCTAGCTTTTTTTTTTTTTTTTTTTTTTTTTTACACCGGAACGTCGAGCCCGTTTAGCTTCCCACCGCTTTCCCCCGCCCAGGCCTTGCAGGCCTTTTGGGGGCTGACATGTCCACCGGAGCTGACACGGTGAGGGTTCAGAAGAGCCTGCCCCTAATGTATTTTATAGCAAGTCCTTTGAGCTGGGAGAAAGTAATTATTTGGACTGTCAGGGGCATTAGTTAGCTGTTCCCCTCGGTAATAAGATGCATCCCAGTGTTGGTTGACTGGCTGGTGGCAGGCCCTGGCTGATGGCCTGAAGGGGTGTGGCCCGCCTGTGAGTCACCGCTCGGATCACGTGTCTGCGGTGGCAGCTGAAGGTCCGATTTTTTTTTTTTTTTCTGGGACACCCACGGACCAGAACGGCCAGGGTAGGGAAGGGAGGAAGGTATCGCCGGCCCCAGAGACGTGAGCTGGAGAAGAGGGGGCTGGGTGAGGCCGAGACTCCCCTGGGCTGGAGAACCAGGCTTTTGCCTGGACTTGGGGAGGCCTGGCTGTGTCCTTGTCCGGAGAGGAAGGAAAGGGGAGGAAGATTAAACAGGTCAAACTTATATCTGGGTAATGTTTGTTTATGCGGGCGGCTTCCTCTGGGAGTGAGCACACACGTTATTTATGCAAAAGGATTAGTGTCTGCTTTAGGCGACTCCGAGTGGCCAGGACGCAAATTCAACCCAGGCCTCTAGAAAAAGGAAGAAAAAAAAGAAACGGCACCAATTTGTCTGCTGATTCTCACACAATTGAACAAAACCTTGGTCTGGTGATGTTTTTTTTTTCCCCCCTCCCTACAATCACTTTCAAAACTTCAAACTCAGGTTCATAAATCAATCCATATTTTTCCCTCCTCCCTCCTCCCCGCCCCTCCCACCCCCCAGCTCAGACACTTTTTCCAAAGTAGGTAAAAGATTTAGCGAGAGTTTGTTTTTCTATCTGCAACAGCTGATACCAACCCTATCAACCACTGCCTGCGCCCCTGTGCGGGGGTCTCCTGGGTCTCCCAGCTGAGCCGGGCGGGTGAGGGGCGGCCCGGAGCCCGCCAGGCCTCGGGCAGCTGTTTCAAGTTAGCAATGATTGCGCTGGTGTTAACTGGAGCGTTTTGGTGCTTGGCCGCCAAAGGGGATGGGGGACAGTCTCAAAGTTCTCCCAGATGCCCGGCCCCTGGCTAAGGGCCGCAGCCGTGGGGGAGGGGAAGCCTGGGGCCGGGGAGGGCTCGGTCGGCAAGACCCCCGCCGGGCTCCGCGGCCTCTCCGCCAACAAGAATATGCAACGGGAAGGAAAAGTCGAAACGGCGGTGCTATTTAGGCCAAGCTGCATTTCAAAGGCCTCGTGGCCACTTCATTCCAAAACTTATTTTTCTAAACAAGTACTTTCGATCGGCTGGAATGCCAGACTTGTTGGGATAAGCCACATTCATTTTGAAAACTTGATTTGTTTGAAAGCCCAACTGCTAGGAGCCGATGTTTTGTGTTTGAGACTCAGTGGAGCATGGAAAGCTGGGGGCGGCGGGGGTGGGGGCGGGGATCATTCAGAAATTTCCTCTCCCCACAGATCAATGGAGGGTATATAGGTCATTGTCTTTCTGCAGCGGCTGGAATTAACAGCAAACAAAACCCTCTGCTATTGCTTGATCGCCCTTAGGAAAGTTTTCTTGTCCATTAAGGGGACTCGAAATAAAAATTGCAAGTAAGGGCAAGCCAGGATTCCTGTCACGGGCTGGAGAGCGGAACTGAAGTCTTGCCTGGCTGCAAGACTGTGTTACACTCCAGATAAAATTCTTTCGTAGCCAGTTGGGAAAGTGAGCCCAGGATGTGAGGGGGTTTAGGACGTCTTCATAGCGGCATTGCCCTTGGCTGTTTGAAAATAAGGTATTTTGGGGGGCGCCTGCGTGGCTCTGTCAGTGAAGCGTCTGACTTCGGCTCAGGCCATGATCCCACAGTCCGTGAGTTCGAGCCCCATGTCAGGCTCTGTGCTGACAGCTCCGAGCCTGGAGCCTGCTTCGGATTCTGTGTCTCCCTGGCTACCTGCCCCTCCCCTGCTTGCACTCTGCCTCTCTCCGCCTCTCTCTTTCTCTCTCTCTCTCTCAGAATTAAATAAGGTACTTTTTAAGGCAGTTCAGTAAATACATGCCACCTTCTAGATTATTTCAGAGAAGGGATGCGTGCATGGACGTATTTGCCACTGCTCACTCTGTCTGAATCTACTGCTGTGCATGTAAAAGGGGGGGGGAAGTCACAGCACAAATGATTGAGAAGGCCAAAGCCCCGGGCACCGGGCCGTGGGAATAGATGGGGATTTCAAGCCCTGTGGAGGCTCAGGAGTCCAGACACAAGGCCCAGACCTGGGAGGGCCCAGAGAAGGAAGGACAGGCAGGCACGGCTCTTGGCCGCAGGTCTGGCCCAGCAGAGGATGCTGGGAGAACACCTCCCAGGCTGGACGTGTGCAAGGAGGGAACCATCCCCAGGCCTTCACTGCCCCCACCTCCCGTTTTGCTCACGGCGACCAGAGCAAAGGAGAGGTGACTCTGGCCGAGTCCTCTTGAAAGCAGAAGTCGGGTGTCTGCACCTTCCTTGGCCTGGTGAGTTAGGGGAGCCGACGGGGCCCCTAGAGAGCGAGCCACAGCCAGGCTGCCCTGCCATCAGAGGACCGTAGCCACTCTCCAGTCGCGTTACCTGATTTAATTGTGTTTATTTTTTGTCGTTCACCCTCTGGGGGATGTGCAGACCAGTGGCCATCCAGGGCGGTTCAGTGTCGGGCTGCTGGCAAGGCCAAGGAGGAAGGGAGGAAAAGAGGGAGGGCCAGCGCCCAGAGGCCTGCCCAGGAGGAACCCCACAGGCAGGAGGAGGGTGAGGGGCTGGGCGGCAGGAAGCCAAGCCCCTCCAGGGCCCACCCCTGCCTAGGTGGGTTCTCCAACCTCTCCTGACCAGTTTTTTTTTTTTTTTTTTTTTTTTTTTGCTAAACCTGAAAAGCATAGGAGCGTGTCGTGTCCGTGTCTAAGGGTGTGTGTGTGTGTGTGTGTGTGCGTGTGTGTGTGTGTGTGTGTGGAGAGAGGTGGGGGGGCGGCGTGTATCCGTGTCCTTGGGTGTCTAGCTGGGAGTGCACGTGCTCCAGGGTATCATTCTGTACACAGGAGTTCAAAGTTCTGTGTCTGTGTGCTGGAGGGGAGCACCGGTGTGTGAGGCTGTTGATACGTGTGTGGGGTCTGTCTGTCCGCAGAGCATGAGAGTCTGTGGGCGTGAGGGTGGGTCTGGACTTGGGTGTGGCCGTGATTGTTCCCGGGTCTGGATTCGGGTGCATCTGCTGCTGCGTGTGTGTGTGTGTGGAGGTATGTGTGGATCTGGGTGTGCCTGTTGTGTGTGGGTGTGTGTGAGTCGGGGGTCAGGGTTTGGGGGTGTATCTGTTGCTGTGTGGGGGTGTGTGTGTGTGTGTGTGTGTGTGTATGGTTTGACTCTGGGTGCGGGCGGGTCTGTAGCTATTGCCGTGTGGGTAGGCGTGTGGGTCTGCGGGGCTCGAGGAAGGACCCGTGGGCGTTGCTGCATGTTTGGGTGGAGAGGTGTCCGCGCGGGGGTGAGGGTGTTAACAGCACCTACGGAGGAAAAGCAGCCCTTTTTTAGCAGGCCTCTTTCAAGTTAAAAACTGCTTTCAAAACCCGGAAATGGTGGCCGGGCTGTCACCTGCTTCCTGCGGGGGGGGGGGGGGGGGGGCGGTGGGCAGAACAGGGCTGCGAGTGGGAGGGTGGCAGACAGGCCTCCAGGCCCGCAGAGACCCCAGACCCACCTTCCTACTGGGCACACCTGCCAAGGACCGGCTGGAGCCTGACTGCAGGGACGTATTTAGAAACAGTTCTCTGGTTGGAGGGGGAGGGGACCCCTTTATTTTCATCTGTACAGAAATAGCTCTCATCAGATAGGAGTTCTTATGCCCTCTGGGGCGAGAGGCGGTTCTGAAATAGAAGGAAAGTTATGAAGGATTTTAGACAGACCAGAAAACTCCTGAGCTCGCTGAAACCGAGTTTAAAATATTTCTCCAAAAATAAGCTTTGTTTTCCTTGCGGATTCCTCTGGCACCCGGGCCCTCGCGTCGGGGCGCTTAGCTGGCCTGCAAAGCCAGGCGCAATTGTGAAAAAAAGCAAGTGTTTCCCAGCCGTGGCCTTGGAAAGTTCTCTGTTTTCCATTTATTAAACTCCTGGTTTCCAGCTAATTAAAATGATTTTCAAATAAAACCCCATAGCCCGGCAATATTTGATGAAACACAGAGCTCCCAGTGACCCCTCTGCAGGAGGCTGGGCTGGGCCGTGGGGGGGCCCTCTGCCAGTCTGACAGGGAGGAGGGGACCCTTTGAAATGCAGCTCCAGGGCCTGTGTCACCAAATCCCGGCACCCTCGTGGTGACAGGGGAGAGGCCGCTCGCAAGGCGGTCTCCGAGCCCCGCGCCACTTGAGAAGGGACCATGGGGTCACTGGGAAACTGCTGTGTGTCAACCCGCACCACCGAGCGCAGGAGGGGCCTGCTTCTGGGGAGAACTCCGCTGAGGTAGGCGACAGGTGGACCTGTGCTACCTGGTCGCCGCTTCCTGGCCTGGCTGCCAACCGAGTCAGGCCAGGGTCCCGGGACGCCAGGACCGCAGGACGCCCAGGCTCCCGAGGCTGAGCGGTGGTGAAGCAGACGTGGGAGACGCTGCCAGGAGGGAGGCCTGTGTCACCAAGGGCGGGACCTGCTGTGATCCCGTCAGACCTGCTGCCCTGAGAGCCCGTCCGGGGGACCCTTCAACCATCCCGCAGATCCTTCTTGATTGTCTGGCAAACGTCCGCGCCGGGGTAACCGAGGTGAGCTGCCAGCCGCCACCCCCTGCCTTCCCGGGGTGCACCTGTGGCCGGCACTCGCCCCTGACGCAGCGGGAACCCGCCTCCATTCCTTCGCAGGGCAGGACAATATTCGCCACGTGGACACACCGCATTTCGTTTCTTCCCTCACCAGCTGACGCACCCTGGAGTCGGTTCTGCTTTTCGGTGCTGGTCCAACAACACGGCTCTGGTCATGCGGGCGCACGCGTGTTTGGGTGAACGTGTTTTCAATCCTCTGGGTCGCACACCTAGAAGCAGAAGTGCCGGCTCGTCCGGTCGCTCTGTGCGTGACGTTCGGAGGCCCCGTCGGACCGTCTTCCAGAGTGACGCTTTGGTTTTCCTAACTGTTAATAATAATGCCAGTTTCCCCCTTGCGACCCCACGCGCGCTCCGTGACGTCCTCGTAAGAAACTTCTTCCCTCGTTCCCGATAGCCAAAAAGTGGAGACAACCCAATTGTCCCTCCACGGATGAGTAAGGACACAAACTGTGGTACGTCCTGGCAGTGGACTAGTATTTAGTCGTAGCAGGGAATGAAGTCCCGATACGTGGAGGAACCAACTGGAAAAACCTTTGTGTTAAGCGAAAGAAGCCAGACACAAAAGATCCTATAGCTAGGACTCCACTTCTATGAAATGTCCAGAATGGGCGTACCCACAGAGACAAAAAGTAGATGAGTAGATAACGGGGACTGACTGCCGACAGATGGGGTTGATGAAAACATTCTGGAGTTAGATGATGGTGATCGTGGCACAACCTCATGAACATACTAAAATTTGTATTTTCGTATGCTTTAATCTGGTGAGCTTTATTGTCTGCGGCTTCTATCTTTATTTTTTAGAATATGGATACTCACAGGCTGAACTCCAGGCTGCAAAAGGGAAGGAGAGGGTACTGAGGGAGGCTCTGTCAGGAAAACCGAGCTCAGTTAGGACCCAGGAAGCCCCCACAAAAGTAAGAAAGGCAAAGGGTAACACTTAGTAAGGCAAAGGGCCGGTGAAAGAGTTTCCAAGTAAGAGAACAGCTAGTGCAAAGGCCCTGTGGTTAGAGGACACATGGTTCCGAGGAGGGAAGGAAAGGAGGATATGGCGCCAGAGGGTGGAGAACAGAGCAAGGTGGCCCGGGATGGGGCTGGGGCAGTGGGCTCGGGCGTCAAGAGGCCTCTCACTGCCTTCTGCTTCCCACCAGTTCCTCCTTTCGAACGTCATGCTTTGGGTTCAATGCTTTCTCTCCACTGTCGTTTTCTCACGTTATCTTCACGCTGCATCACAATGCCTGTGTCACTCGCCTCGCTTCGTCTCATCACGTGGGCATTTTATCATCCCGCGTCATCGCGAGACGAGTGAGCACAGTACAACAAGGTACTCGGAGGGAAACCACATTCGCATAGCTTTTATTACAGTACGTGGTTCTGCTTCTCTTTCATTATCGCTGTTGTGCATCTCTTACTGGGCCCGATTCGCAGATGAGGCTTTATCAGAGGCCCAGATGTGTAGGAAAAAACACAGTGTACGTACGGTACCACTTACGGCTTCAGGCGTCCACTGGGGGTCCCGGAGCATACCCCCTTCAGCAAGAGCAGACCCCTCTAGTACCTCTCTGCCGCGTCGTGGCTTTCCCTCCCTCCCCAGCTCATGCCCCCAGGTCTCCCGGTGGGAATGCCTGAAAGGTTCTAATACCTATGATTTGTATAGCTTCTCTTTTTAATTTTTTTTTTCACATTTGTTTTTGAAAGAGACAGAGCACAAGCAGGGGAGAGGCAGAGAGAGAGGGAGACACAAAATCCGAAGCAGGCTCCAGGCTGTGAGCTGTCAGCACAGAGCCCGACGTGGGGCTTGAACCCACAAACGTGAGATCATGACCTGAGCCGAAGCCAGACGGACGCTCAACCGACTGAGCCACCCAGGCGCCCCTGGAGCTTCTCTCATGAACTAAAGTTTTACTATGTTACGGACAGTCCTTTAAATCTACCCAGGACTGAGGTACTATAGTAACCCCATTTCAAAGACAAGGAAACTGAGCTCAGTGTAGTTGCCAGATGCCTGAAACCGGAGAGGCCGGAGCAGAAGTCAAAGGAATCTAAACTGTTGCTCCTTCGAATCTCCGGGGGTGACTTCTCTCACCCCTCTCTTCCTGGCTTTTCTCACACTGTCTATAAACCCCTATTTCCAGGAAGCCTTCCCGGGTTCCATGCCAGGGCAGTCTGTATGCTGCCTCATCTGTGCTTTTAAAACACTCCTAGTTCGGGGCACCTGGGTGGCTCAGTCGGTTAAGCGTCCGACTTCAGCTCAGGTCACGATCTCATAGTTTGGGAGTTCAAGCCCCACGTCGGGCTCTCTGCTGTCAGGGCAGAGCCCGCTTCAGGTCCTCTGCCCCCCATTCTCTCTGCCCTTTACCTGTTCTCTCTCTCAAAAATAAGTAAACATTAAAAAATAGTAATAAATAAGTAAATAAATGTTTAAAAATATAAAAGGCTTAAAAACTCATGACCTGGTGTATCCCTTTCATTCCACAGGGGAGAAAACTGAGGCTTAGAGAGGGTGGGGGGACCCCTCCGGAGGCTTTGCGATTTCTGGCTTTCTGCACGAGCCCTAGAAAATGACCCCCTCTCCCCCCCAGGACACTCCTCCTCAGGGATGATCTGTGCCAGCAGGGCTCTTGGTCAAAATGTAAATATCGGGGCGCCTGCGTGGCTCAGTCGGTTAAGTGGCTGACTTCAGCTCAGGTCATGATCTCACTTGTGAGTTCGAGCCCCGCAAGAACTGCCGGCTCAGAGCCTGGAGCCTGCTTCAGACTCTGTATCTCCCTCTCTCTCTGCTCCTCCTTTGCTCATGTTCTGTCTCTCAAAAAAAAAAAAAAAAGTTTAAAAAAAATGTAAATATCGACTCTCACCTAAATCCGTCTGGGCTGAGACGCTCAGAGCAGCTAGTTTCTGGATGTTCTGTCCATCCAGCCTCTCAGGGGGGCCCTGCAGTGTCCATGGGGGACGTGACCAAGAACTTACGAAGCACAGCCCTTTGCACCCAGAGCTGCCGCGGGAGCAGGGGCACGGGAGGGCTCCAGGCCGGTGTCACCCCTGCGGCTCGAGGGGCCTGGTCCCGCAGGGGCTGCGACAGACCTCCCTTCAAACCTCATCCCGCTGCCACTCCCTGCCTGCGTAATCCCGAGCAGATCTCGGAGCCTCGGTTTGCTCATCTACGAAATGGGAGGACGAGGCTATTCCTGGCCCTCCAGAGCGCCCACGAGGGCCAAACATGACGCCACGTGTGAAGCGTCTCAGAGAGGCCCTCCCGAGTTCAGGGTCCCACGGATGCAGACTAGCGGGGTGCTTAGCAAGCCAAAAAAAAAAAAAGACTGAGCTTTGCTACCGCCGGCTGCGAGACCGCGAGCCGGCTGCCGAGGCTCCCTGGGCCTTCGTGTCCTCCTCTGTAAAATACCCAGCCCGATTCCTAGGGCCGTCATGAAGCTTAAGTGAATTAACTCACGCAGTGAGGATACAACCTAGCACACAGAAAACGGACATGGGGGAGGGGGCGGGGGGGGGATGGGCACAGTGGGTGAAGGGGCTTGGGAGATGCAGACTTCCAGTTATGGTAGGACTAAGTCACAGTGTCAAAAGCACAGCCCTGGGAATAAAGTCAAGAGTATCGCAACAGTGTTGTGGGGCCACGCTGTAGTTACGCTTGTGAGTGCAGCGCAACAGTCTAGACCCGGCAGATCGCTGCCCTGCACACCTGAAACTAATGTTGCATTGTGTGTCCGCCAGACCTCTGAATGAATGAATGAGTGACCAAATGAATGAATGAATGAATGCATATATATGCACATGCAGGCATAAAGGCAAGGTAACAATTTGTCATCGAATCTCTTGGTTTTTCTCCACACTTCATCAATAAGACGCCCCCTCCGAGGAGGGTCAGGAAGGCCCCCTAGTCGGGCTCTACCGGCCTCCCCCAATCACACGAGGCAACTGCTTTTCTAGAAGTTTCTAGAATTCTAGAAATTCTAGACAGATCTCTGCTGTCCAATGCGGTAGAGGCTCACCCCATGTGACTGCTTAAATTTAATTTCTATTAAACCAAATTTAAAACTCATGTCCTTAGTCAACTGGCCACATTTCAAGTGCTCGACAGCCACGTGCAGTGGACAGCACCGCTATTCTAGAGTGTTTCTAGAAAATGCAAATAACCCTGAGGAAGGAAGCCTCTAGCATCTAACCCTTGAAGGGCTGTCCTTTTCCCGAAGCCACCGGACACATCCTTGCTGGCTCTCCCTCCACGAGGGACCCCCACGAGGGTCCAAAATATCCCCAAACCACCTCTCCGTCCAGTAGAAATGAAGGGACCACGCACCGCGTGGTGGCCCCTCGCAGCCCTGCCTGGCAGCCTGGGACCCACCTCCTCCCAGATGCGCCAGGGACATAGGCCCTCCCGCTGTCCCCGTCTCCACAGCTGTGATACCAATCCATCCAGTCACCCGTGCCGGAACCTGGTGTCCCCTCCATCCCTTCCCTCCGAGGTTGCCTGAACCTCGTGGCTCTGCTTTCTAACCGTGCCCAGACCCTGCCTGCTCTCTCTGCCTTCGCCGCCTCGGCCGCTCAGGCTCCCCCTCTCACCTGGCCGGCGATAAGGCAGAAGCCCCCAGCTCTCCATCCTCCCAGCCACCATTCCCCAGAGTGAGCTTCGAAAACACTCAGGCAACCGCACCCCTCCTGGGGGGTGTCCTCACCACCCCCCAACACTCCCCTCCCTGCCCCAGTTCAGATCCAAGCTTCCACGCACGCTCGAGGAGGCTCCTCGCCTGCCCCGGAGTGCTGAGGGCTGACCACTCCTAATGCTTTTCGCACCCCGGGGCCCCTGCCTGGAACACACCCGCCACCATGTCCCCCTGCTTCCTCTGCCTCAGCCGAATCTCCACTTCAGATATGGTCCCTCCACCACCGCCGCCACCACCCCAGCTTCCCAAGGGCCCTGCGTGGGCCTTCGTGGGAGCACAGAGCACATCGTCCAACACCAGCTAGGTACGGCTCTGAGGACTCTCCAGCCTGGCAGCCCCTTCAGAGCAACAATGTCATCCTGGTCCTCCCCGCCCGGTCCAGCCCGGCTCCTCGAAGGGCCTCCGAAACTGCGGCCAAACCGGGGCCCCCTGTGAGGTGGCACTGTTCTCTTGCACTGGACGGATGAGACAAATGCAGCTGGGGGAAGTGAAGGCACGTGCTCAAGGCCCGCCACCCCCCACCCCTACCCCACGGGGCGCGCCAGGGCCCTTCAGAAGGGGGAGGGCGGGGAGGGAGGAACTGCTCCTTGCTAGCCGCGGCCTCCCTCCGAGTCCTTCCTCTTATTCCGAGCCCTGAACTCGCGCATGCTGGTTCTGAATATCCAAACGACGGACACCTAAACCCCAATGGATGCCTCTGAAAACGTCCCTCCTCGCCGCCTCCTCAGTCCTACTCAGCAAAGCCGACGACCTTGTAACCTCTTTGCGTGAGGGATTCCTGAGGTTTGACGGTGTAGCTAGACCCATAAATATTGACACACACGCTCACAGATTGTTTCAGGGCGCACACCCGGGTCACGCTGTGCCTCCTGTCCGTCAGCCCCCTCTCCGCGCCCAGGGCGCCGGCACCTTCTTTCAGGGGTGGCATGACACTCCGTAGCCTGAGGGCCCTTGTGGTGGCCGCCAAGGCGCCGCCCTAGCGAGTCCAGTTCTGTGGGCAGGACAGCGCCAACATCCTCCTACTCAGACCTCGTGCGAGGATTTTCATCAGTGGGGCAGCTCACGTGTTTCTGCGCAGGGTGATGGGCACTTGAACCTCGGCCCCCGCCGTCGGAGGAGCCGTCCGAAAACGTGACACGAAGTACCTCGGCCCCCACTGTGTCTTAGAGGCCATAGCCACCCGTGGGCTCCCTGGAGGCCTGTTCGGAGTTTCTGGAGTCTGCCTGACAGAAGCTCTACCCGCCGCCCCCCCCACTCCCTGCCCCAGAGTCTGGTCTTCCTCTGTCTCCCTGTCCTGTCCTCGGACCCTCCTGTGGCTCAGCCCCGTCTCCCCACACCTGCAGGCTCTTAGAGGGCAGCCCGTGTCCGTCCACCTGTTGGGCTGTGCCCAAGACCGAGGCGGCCACCCGGGAGCCCCAGGCAGGCCCGGGTCAGTCCCACGGGGCTCAAGCACCTTGGACTTGCGGGCCAGGAGCTAGGAAGGCTCTCCCCCACCCCACCCGAAACTAGGGCGGGGGCGGCCGGGTGGGGAGGGGGGAGCCCCTACCTGGGGGACTGTTGGTAGGGACAGCAGAAAGTATCCCAACACGACAGTCTTGCCAGCTGCGGGTGTGAGACTGTACAGGTGTGTCTCTTTGAGAGCGTGCGTGTGTGTGTGTGTGTGTGTGTGTGTCTGAGCGTGTGTGTTTCACGGGCGGTTGTGTGAGGCGTTATGTAATAGAGGCACTCCCCGGGGCCGGCAAACCGCAGTGGTGTAACCGCCGGCCGGCCAGGCCGGCAGAAGGAAAGGAGGAAAAATGTAAACACCGTTCTGGGCCTTTCCCTTGCCTGCCACAAACAGGCCCTGGACAGAGCGGCTCTTCCAGCCCTCTGTTCCCGCTGCCTGAGCCCCGGAGGCCGGCCCGGGAGGCGGCGACGACGGAGGCCAAGGAGCCGAGGCCGGGGGTCCCAAGAACGGTCTTGGGGTGAACAGCCACAGCTCTCGATCCCAGCCCGGGCGGGGGGGGAACAGAGGGAGAGGAGAGCCCGTGGGGGTCCGTCTAGGCTTCTCCTGGCTCTGCCGCCAGCCGGGCATCCTCCGCAAATGAGGCATGCGGCCTCCCTCACCCCCAGAGCTGCTTTCTCTTTAAAGCCTTTGGTGGCTCCCTGTGTCCCAGCCGCCTCTCCCTGGCGTTGGAGCCCCTCGCCCTGCAGGGAGATTGTGCAGACTCGCCGCTCACACTCTTGGGACGGCCTCAGAGCCAGCCGTCTCTGCCTCCCCGTCTCTCTCACACACACAGAGGCATCCCTCTCCCTACCCCCCACGCCTCATCCGAGGCCAGACACCTGCCCGCCAGCCAGCTCCCGGCTGCTCTGCTTCCCCGCCACGCGGAGTCTTGCTCTTCCTGGAAGCCCCCCCTGCCTGCTCCTGGCCTTGGTCCCCTCTTCCTGCTCCGAGCTCCTGAGGCGCCTCTGGACGACACGCAGCCTGACCTCTGGCCATGCACAGTCGTCCCTTGTTCTCCGGTTGTCCGCTTTAATAATAATGGCCACAATTTGTGCAACGCACTCTCTGCCAAGCCCGGTCCCTTAAGGTGCGCTCGCTATCCCAATGCCACCCTCACACCAGCCCTAGAAGGTGGTGTTCTTACCCCCAGGACGTGACCGGAGCCCAAGCAGAGAGAGGTTACGTGAATTCCCCGCGGTTCTGTCTACACCTATAAGTGTCTGGCGGCAGAGCCGGTGCTCACAAGTCCTGCGGCTAAGTCCTATGTGGTCACACCATCGGGCTTTTGGAGGGTAGAAACCTGTTCTGCCGCCCACCCCACCCCCTAACAGAGAGCCAGCTGGGCATCCACCCGACGCTCAAATAAAGGCTGTGGCTTGCTCGATGGCCACCGCATAGTTGGTGCCTTTTAACGGCTAGTTGAATGAATAACTGATTGAACACAATGGGCTAGGATCTTTATCCAGAACTATAGAGAGTGGTAGGTTCGGAGCAGGGGTTTCTGGA
This sequence comes from Paguma larvata, assembly GCA_030068075.1. Taxonomy (NCBI): domain Eukaryota; kingdom Metazoa; phylum Chordata; class Mammalia; order Carnivora; family Viverridae; genus Paguma; species Paguma larvata. The sequence goes on from CM057836.1 coordinate 74,838,344, forward strand.
ATTACACAACCCTATGACTTTAGACAATGTATGAACTCTTCTGAGCCTCAACGGTCTCCTCTGAACGCTGGGAGTGGCCATCGCGCAGGTCTTCACAAGGTTACCGAGAGGATCACGTGCAGCACTGTGACATACGCAAGCCCGTGCGCGTGACAGGTGTGGCTCGGTGCCTGGCATGCACTTAGGGCTCAGTAAACGCCAACTGCTACCGCCGTTCCCCCTTCCGGCTGTATCGAAGGGCCGAGCCTCTTTCTCTAGTTTACAGGGGAGGAAACTGAGGCCCAGAGATACAGCTTCCCCAAGCTGGGTCTGGATTGCAACTGATTCCTATCCCAGACTCTTAAAAAGACAGGCCAACATTTGTCATCCAGATCCTTGTAGGTAGAGGTGGTGAGGTCAGTTGAGGGATGATTTCTTCCTAGACGTTAAAGAAGCTTCTGATAAGCTTGAGGGCAATGCCCTCTAAGAAAAATGGGCTCTCCCGTTTTTCCAACCCAGCGAGGGGAGAGGTCAACCAAGGAGGGCTTCCAGGAAGAGGAGGACATCAGAACAACTCTAACCCTTCAAGAAGGAAGACACCATGGCGCCGGCTACAGCTACTTGGAGGTAATTTGGGCCCGGGGCCCCGTATGCCCCATCTGTACTGAGTTTCGCTCTAGTTGCAGAAATGGAGCCACAGACCTGGCTCTTCCTGGGTGAGGGGCCACTCGAATGGGTCCTTCCTCCCATCCTGACTCAGTCGGGTGTCAGACCCTTTAGGAAATGTTCAGTCCTTCGCATTAACTCCAGAGAGTTTTGTTTGGTCTATTTTACTGCGGCCCGGGGCTTAGAACAGAGCCTGGCATGCGGCAGGTGCTTAACAAAAATTTGAAGGGATTATTGCGTTATCTCCACCCTCCTGCCCATAGCACAGTCACGCACGTAACTTCACTCCTGCCCTAGCATGTCCCTCCAGCAACGCCTTCCCAGTGCCCTTGTCTGACTGTATCATGCCACCTCTTGCAGGAAGATTTCCAGGATTGCACCCGCCTAGGGCACGGCCTCCCCTCACTGACCTCATCACAGCGCACATGGTGCCCAGCCAAGTTCCTCCCTTTCTCAAAGCTCAGGGCAGTTTCAGAGAAGGGTGGGCAGGAGTCATGGTGGGCATAGGTATGGATTGTCCCAAGTCTTGGGAGACCAGGGCTCATGACACCTACCAACTTGGCCCAAGGACAGGAAACAAGGCCTGGATCTTTGTCTTTTGACCATCAGAGCCTTTTGCTTCAAGTTCAGCCTGGCCAGGTCTGTGGCAGGGGAGCGCACGGTCGAAGGAGGCATCCGGTAACCCGAGTGGGATGGTCGGTTCCACCTCCGGCCAAGGCCGACCCTCTGGGCTTCCAGGGGGCTGGAGGCTCAGGGTCCTCTTGACCTCGGGGTCCTCCCCTGAGAACCCTTTGGAGAAGCTGCCACCAAGGAGGCTGTGTGTTCTCATGAAGGCATGGGAGCGAGGGGAGAGAGAAAGGTAGAAAACACAGGCCAGGGGGACAGGCGAGGGAAAACCAGAACGCTAGAAAGCAAAGACGACTCGGGACACAGCTTTGATCCCGGCCCAAGTGAACGGGCGGGGCAGCAAAGAAGCAGCGGGAAGCTGAGGCGAGGCGAAGAGGCGGCCGATGGCCGGCTCTACGGTGACCCTCCGCCCCCCACCCCACGCAGGAAGCCTCCTGCCCACTCTCCGTGGCGCTCCAGGTCCCACGAGCCCAGGATCGCGTCACCTCTCCCCTCCGTTCCCCTACGGGGCCGGGCCCGTGCAATCACCCACCCTGGGGCGGAAGGGCTGTCCACGGCCCAGCAGTAGAACTGTCTGTTGTAGGGCGCCTAGGTGGCTCCGTCCGTCACGGTCTGACTATCGATCTCAGCTCGGGTCCTGATCTCAGGGTCGTGAGTGCAAGCCCCACGTTAAGCCGCATGCCCCGCATGGAGCCGACTTAAAAAAAAAATGCGTCTGTTGTACGAAGATTAAATGGCATCAAATATACCACACGCGGCACACGATAACACTAAACAATGTCGCGGCCTCCTCCCCGCCCTTCTGGGGCACCATCCACAAACCTTCCTGTGGCCATTCCTTCTAGCAAGTCAGGGTTCACGGAGTCTCCCTGGAGGAGGAGGGATGCAGAGGGACCTGAGACCCCCTCGCCCTGCCCCAGGATGGAGGTGGGTGAGTTCACCACCTTGTCTGGTGTGGAAGCTTCCCTGGGCCCCTATTTGCCTCCCCGGGCCTCTATTCACCTCCTGCGCCTTCTCTGTCCAGCTTCCTCCTGGCCCAGGACCCTCCGATGTGGTCGTGCCTTCACGGAGCAGTCAGTCCACCTGGTATCCCTGGGCACGGCTTCCAGAACCACAAAGAGCCGTGCCATCCTGGTCTTCCCACTTACCGCTGTGTCACCTGGAGCAAGTTCCTCAATCCCTCTGGGCCTCTGTCTCCTTGTCTATGAGTTTCCCGTTCCCAGGAGGCTCCAGGGGAAATTTCGTCTCACCAAAGAGCCTCCCTGCTCCACGGGGTACGTAGGAAGCCCATGCTTCAGACCATACCACCCTTTAAAACTCTCCACCTCGGGGGCACCTGGGTGGCTCGGTCAGTTAGGCATCAGACTCTTGATTTCGGCTCAAGCCGTGATCTCACGGTTCGTGGGATTGAGCCCCTCGCTGGGCTCTGTGCTGACGGTGCAGAGCCTGCTTGGGATTCTCTCTCTCTTTCCCTCTCTGTCTGCCCCTCCCCAACTGGTGTGCACGCATGCGTGTTCTCTGCCTCTCTCTCCCTCTCTCTCAAAATAAATAAATAAAATTTTAAAAAATCTCTACCTGCACTTGGAGAGCAGGTCACCCCAGGTTAAAGAGAAAAACATTGAGGTTCAGAGTGCATGGCTTGCCCAAGGCCACCAACACCCCCCCCCCACCTCCAGGAATTTCTCATTAATTGCAACTCTGATTTCTTGGCTGGGAGGTGGGCCACAGAGGTTCTGGCCCAGGGGTGACCAGGGGTGTTAAGGAAAGAGGCGAACAAACATCTCGAACGCTCGAACAAGAGACTAGACCCCAGGGAGAGGTCTGTTCACAGAGCACCTGGCTCAGAACCGCACTTCTGTGGCGTGGAGTTCCACACGGCCCAGGAATGGGTGGGCCCGTGTGTGCCGATCAGAGAGATGTCTAGCGGCAAAGTTAAAAAAGCAAGGGAAGGGGCGCCTGGGTGGCTCGGCTGGTTAAGTGTCCGACCGGAGCTGGCAGTTCATGAGTCCGAGCCCTGTGTCAGGCTCCGAACCGGGCTCTTCTGCCGACAGTGCAGAGGCGGCTTCAGATCCTCTGTCCCCCTCTCTCTGCCCCTCCCCCTCCCCTCTCTTTCTCTCAAAAATAAACATTTTTTTAAATTAAAAACTAAAGGGAAGATCCGTGGGACCCCTCGACCTTCTTTCCTGTACACTCTCTTTACCGGACACACACGCTTATATGCGCTAGTGCGGACATCACAGTTTCGTGTGCTACCTGGCTGCTGTCAGACAGAGGCCAGGGAAAGGATGAAGGGCGGGCGTGTTTTCTTTGAAATATTTCTCTTCTGTTTGACTTTCCTACCATGTGCACATATCGGTAGTTTTTTCATTCAACACCTGTGATCGGAGCCCTCGGGACACGAGCCATTCTGCTCTTCTGTAGTGTAAGAAAAAATACATGACGGAAGTTGGGAGAGGGGTATGGCTTTGTTGGGTCTTGCCGTTGAGGGCAGGGCCTGCCTGGGCGCAAGAGGCCGAAGGGCCCAGAGACCCCAGAAAGAGGAAGGAGGGAGAGGCCCTGCTCACCGATCCTTCCCCCCCCCACCCCCGCCTGGGTCAGGAGGACTCTGAGGGACCCAGTGTTGAGGCTTTGGAGCCCCGTCTCCTGTTGTTTGGGCTTCACGTCTGTGGGCCTAGGCTCTTTTCTCTGGGGACAAGAACCAGGACCTCTGTCTGTTTGCCTGAGTTTTGCCTGCAATTTGCATGTCCCACCACTGCCTGGCCTGCTTTCGGAGCCTCTGGTCCTACTTTTTCCTCCGGGGCAGGGAGGAGGGGTAGCCAGGGAGGCATGCTCTTGGTTAGCTGCTGTCTGCCGAGCCCTGCCCTCGGGTCCTCTCTCAGGGAGCTTTCTACACCCCTGCAGCGGCCTGCCCCCACTCTCTGCTCAGTCCCGGCCTGTGGGGCTCCCGAGTTGGCAGTCACAGCTGATTCAGCACCTGGCTTCGGTCCCCACTGACCACCATGCCGAGCCATCACCCACGTCCTAGTGGACAGAGACCCCCATACCTCCCTCAAGCAGGAAGAGTGCCGTGAGCTCTGTTTCACAGCCTGAAAAACCGAGGTCCGGGTTGCTGAGTGACTTGCCAAGGCCAACGGCGACCCAGTGACACAACGGAGCCTGAGATTCAGACATGTCTCCAGTCCCGGGTGCTTGACCTTTCGGGTAGGCTGATACGAAAGGAAGTTAACACAATCTCAGGATTACTTAAAGAAAAACCCCTCTCGGGGCGCCTGGGTGGCTCAGTTGGTTAAGCGGCTGACTTCGGCTCAGGTCATGATCTCACGGTCTGTGAGTTCGAGCCCCACGTCAGGCTCTGTGCTGACAGCTCAGAGCCCGGAGCCTGTTTCAGATTCTGTATCTCTCTTTCTCTCTGTCCTTCCCTTGCTCATACTCTGTCTCTATGTCTCTCAAAAATAAATAAACGTTAAAAAAAAAATTAAAAAAAAAAAGAAAAAAAAGAAAAACCCCTCTCGACATCGTATGTCACGAGGGAATTGTGACTTAAAACCACGAGATACCACCGCACACCTGTTAGAATGGCGAAAATCCAAAATACTGACACCACCAAATGCTGGCGAGGATGTAGAGAAACAATAGCTCTCGTTCATGGCTGGTGGGAATGCAAAATGGCACGGCCACTTCGGAACGCAGTTTGGCAGCTTTCCCCCCAACTAAACAAGCCTAGTGTTCACGACCTAGCCATTGCATTCCTTGGTATTTATCCAAACGAGTCGAAAACTTACGTGCACCCAAGAACCTGCCCATGGATGTTTAGAGCGGCTTTATTCATAATTGCCCCAACTTGGAAGCACCCAACCTGCCCTTCGGGAGACGAATGGGTAAACTGTGGTCCATCTAGACAAGGAAATATGGAGCGCTTGAAAAAAAAAAAAAGCTATCGAGTCATGAAAAGATGCGGCGGAATCTTCAACGCATATCACTCGGTGACAGAAGCCAAGCTGAAAAGCCCACACACCCTTCGATTTCAACTCTATGACATTCTGGAAAAGGCAAAACTATGAAGACAGTAGAAAGATCCCTGGTGGCCGGGGGCTCGGGAAGACAGAAGCAGGAATAGGCAGAGCCCGAAGGATGGGTGCGGGCAGTAAAACTACTCTGTCTGACACAACAGTCGTAGATAAATGTCGTTAAACATTTGTCCAAACAGATAGCGTGCGCGACACCAAGAGTGAGCGCTAGTGTTCACTGTGGGCTGCAGGCGGTGAGGACGTGTTGGCAGAGCCTCATCCCTTGTAACAAATGCACCGCTCTGGTGGGGGGGTGTCGACAGTGGGGGGCGGCAGGAGGTAAATGGGAAATCTCTGTACTTTCGACTCTGTTTTGCTGTGAATCTAAAACCGCTCTAAGAAATAAAGTCTAGGCGCGCCTGGGTGGCTCAGTCGGTTAAGCGTCCGGCTCTTGACGTCAGCTCAGGTCACGATCTCCCGGTTTGAGAGTTTCACCCAAGCCTCCGCTCTGGCGGGGAGCCTGCTGGGGATTCTCTCTCTCCCTCTCTCTGCCCCTCCCTGCTCACACTCTCAATCTCTCTCAGTAATAAATAAATAAATAACCGTTACAAAGTTAATTAAAAATAAAGAATAAAGTCTATTAAAAAGGAAAAAAAAGCAACCCAGGAGTGAGAGGTCTAAAAGACCATGGTGTCTTCCATGAGCGGCCCCTGAGGCGGGTGGGTCAGGGGATGCTCGGCGGCCCGTGGGCTCCAGCACCAGGCCGGGGGGCGGGGGGAGCAGGCCCATCTTCGCCCCTCCTTCCCCCCACACGTTTCCTGAAGGAGCCTCAGAGATCCCCCGGCCGTTGGCCCTCTTCTCCCCAGCTTCCTGTTTGGGTTCCAGAGAGACGTTGGGGCCGTTTCTGCAGCTGAACCGGGAGCTAGTTGGGCTGGCGGGAGGGAGGACACTCGTCTTGCCAGGGAGCGGGGCGGGGGGGGGGTTGGGGGGACTGCAGGCTTGGGGCCTCAGCCTGTGGTCACCTGGCTACTCGAATCCTGACCTGGAGGCCCTTGAGAGGTCAGTGAGTTCGGCCCCCTGCCTGGGTGCAGGACACATCTGGGCCAGGCAGCTGAGGTCGCCTGCGTCGCCGGGTCCCTGTTTAGCCCGGGCAGGCAGGCTTTCTCCCGACTTGACTCAAGCAGGCCACTTTGCCCAGATGAGCCCCAGCCTGATCAGCTGTGAATGGCCCACTCTCAAGGTGCAGACGCTCCGAAGTCGCAGTGCACGTGTTGGGAGGGAAGAAGGCCCGCCTCCACCCCACTCCCCCCTGCCCCTCACCTCCTGCCCCCGGCTGGCGGCCCTGACACACACCCATGAGTTGGATCCCAGCTGCGGACCCACCAGAGGTCATGCAGAGGAGATGCCACAGCCGTGTCCCCAGGAAGCCCCGAGCTGATCGGGCTAGAGGTATACGAAGGCAAGTACTTCCTGAGGGGAACAACGCGGGAAAGTCGGGCAGTCTAGGGAAGGCTTCCTGGGTAAAGAAACTCTCAAGTCAGACGTTCATGTTCAAGGTGAAGCAAAGGCCCGGAGGCAGGCGGCTACCTGACTTGGGCGGAGCTATGGTTCCAGAAGGTGCGGCTGGGGCTGTCTAGCCCACTCATGCCACCTGCCCTCCTCCAGTCTCTGGGGCCTAAGGCTGGCCTGGGGTTAGCGGGCCCCCAGCCCCTGCAAGCCTGGTGGTCCCAGCTCTACACACACACACACACACACACACACACACACACACACACACACACACACACGGCAGTCAGGTACTCCAGGTGAGCAGCAGCTCTGGCGCCAGGGTGGGGGTGGGGCTTGGCTCATAAGGCCCCCGGGGAGGCCAGACCACAGGTCCTTGGGCCAGAGAGAGGGAGCAGGGAGGACTGCCCTTCCAGGCCCAAAGGGTGGCGCCCACCCCATCGGCGAGTCTGTTTGCACACAGGGACAGCAGTGCCCCGGCCCTCTCGGCGGAAGGATATAGGTAGAGGCTTCTCTTTGGAGGCACAAGGAGAGATACATTTGGAGAGAGAGTTCTGCAGGGTACGGGTTGAGGGCAGAGGGGTACCCCGCTTCTTCTCCTCTGGCCCCTGAAGCACCCCACACGGGTGCTCTCTTGTTCCCAGCGAGGGCGGAAGGGGGGACACAAGTGAGAGTCACGATGTGGGCTTGCCCCCGCCCCCACCATGCCCAGACAGACGACCACCTCCCTGGGCCAGATCCTTGGCCCGTCCGTGTTAGGGCTTTCTGGAACAGAAGCCCAGTTTCCTTCAGAGCCAGGGTCTCTGCCTCTTCTTGTTCTCACTGCTTCCTGGCAGTTCCTGAGCCCTTCTCCCAGGTGACGGAAGTGCGAAGGGCCTCCTCTGCTTCCTCGTGGGCCCGTAGTTCCGGCCATCCCAGGCCACACCTTCTCCCCCGGGCCGGAGAGGACTCCGAAGAGGGGCGGCCCAGAGGAGGGGCGGGTGGGGACAGGACAGCAGGACCGGGCGCCTCATCCGGGAACCTCTGCATAAAATGAAATTTCAAGGCTTCTTGTTTAAGTTTTTAAATTCCAGGATGGCGTCGACAGAGCGTGAAACGAAGTACAGGGCCTTTCCACGTGCGGGGGTCTTGCCCTGCAGGGGCCGTGTGTCCATGGAGCCGGCCTGTGGGAGGGACAGTTGTCCCAGGAGGGGGCACTTTGTGGAGAAAGGACAGGAGGCTGCAGCAAGGATTCAAGGGGCGGGGGCGGGGGCAGGGCGGGGGGCTGTGCCTACTAATCTGTTGAAAAACAGGGAAAGATGAGGCTGGTTAGATTGGACAGGACCAGATCCAGAAGGATCTTGAGCACTCAAATTTGAACTTGGTCTTAGAGATAGACGTTTCCCAGGCCACAGGGCAACAAGGGCAGAAGAGAAGGTCAGACCTGGGCGGGACGATCATCTGCTCGTAGATGATTTGCCGAAGAGGAAACCGAAGCCCAGAGAGGGACAGAGACTCACCCAAGGCCACCCAGCCGGGATGGCAGAGTCCGGCCCGAGCTCCGGCTGCCTAGAACCTTGTCTCAGGTTCTGTGGGGAAGAAATCTGATATGCGGGGTGGAGGGGCAGATAGTGTCGGGCCACCGATGGTTCACCTAAAAGGCAGGACCCACCTCCCCCAACACCCCTAGTCCTGGGGCCAACCTCGCCTGGATACTCCTCGCCTCGGGTCCTGCCTCGGTGTCTCTTTTAATTCCCCCCCTCTCGGGGTCCATCCTCTTGTTTCTCTACTATGTAGGATGTTTCGCCCCCAGGAATACGCCTGCCATGCGCCTGGACTTTTGGAAAACTCCACGCCCTACCCGCAGGCTGGCCAGGCAGTGGCCGGCAGGTGGAAGAACGTTCATAGAGCAGGGATCCCTGCCCCGGGAAGGCAGCCGAGGCCCACGAGGTCTTCAGGCCCCACCCTCAGAGCTGCTGCCCACCCCCACACACTGCCTTTGACTCAGCTCTGTGTCCCCTCTCTGCTCCCCTGCACTCAGGACCCCATCCTGAGACCCACCCAGGGCACCTGGGAACCTCGCGGAGGCCCGGGCGCTCCCTGGGCCCACAAATCCGTTACTTCTCTGTGTTCTTTGGGACAATGGAGAGCTTCCAAAGCAGCCCGTGCAAATATGTGCAAAAGAGATGCAAATAAAAATGGAACCCTCCCCCGCCCCCCACCTTTAAAACAAGTCGGGGCCCTGGGCGTTGCTGCCTTCCTGCCTGCTCTGCCTCATTCATCTAAACTTGTGAGCGTGTCTCTGTGCCTGTGCGGTATACGGGAGAGGAAAAGTCAGAATGCAGAGCAAAAAGACAGCGCGGAGGGCCCGGCCGGGGGGCCGTGGGATGAAGATCTGTGTCTCTGAGCCCGCACGAAGGTGGCCTGAATCAAAGGATGTTGTTTACGGGGGAGGAGCCCATGCTCCCCAGGCTTCTGAGCACTCAGGGGAGCACTCAGGGTCACTGTCGAAATGGGGGAAGGCAGACTCTGAGGAGCAGGAGCCAAGGGAGAGGTGCCATGGCAAAGGAGAGCAGGATACGGCTGCCAGGGTGCGCTGGGGTGGCTCTTCTCTGAGCCACATAGAGGCTGCCGCCCCCAAAGGAAACCTCCCAGGTGTTGGCCTGGAAGTCCCCGCTGGTGCAAACCAGAGGCCCGGCCCAGCACCCAGCGCCACCGCCGTCCTAAGGATCTCATGTGGGAGCCGCTCGGCCAGCCAGGCACTTGACCCCCGGGGGCCTCAGTTTCCTCATCTGCAAACACCAGCAATTGTGTGAGGAAACCATTGCGCAATGCCGATTCTACGCAGTTCGGGTCTGGTAAGACGACTTACGACCTGCAGAAAGAAGGAAGGCTGTGGGTCCTTCTAGAAGTCTCTGGAAGGAGCAGAACAACACATCCTAAAGGGGCAAGCCCTGTCGTAGAAGGGACTTGGAAATCGGCATCCGGAGCTCCCGAGGCTCCCTGTGGAGCCTCCTCGGGTCACATCCTCAATGCCCAGGTGACAGGAGCCCACTGGCCTGGGAGAGTCCCGCACAGACATGTCCCTAGGGGATTAAGGGTACAAATATCAACGTAAGTGAGAGAAAGTTAAAAGGAGAAAGGAAACACACTCTGGCCGTAAGTGTGGGGTTCAGGCAGCTGTAAGAGGGGCGGCGTCAGGTTCTTTTAAATTTCGTACGGCTTTAGGGTCCCACAGGCCCGCCTCGGCCATTTTCTGGCCGTTTGAACTGGGCTAAGTCCTTTCACCTTACCCAGCCTCAGTTTCCCCATCTGTCAACCGGGGATGTTAATGCCTGTCCCCGGGCTGCCAGCCGGAACGCAGCTCCGCAGGAAACATAGGGAGGGGAGGTGGTTGAAGCCCATGAAGGTGCTTGGCAGGCAAACTCGGGGCTTCCCCGCAGGCAGAAACCGAGAGCTTTCCAGTGGAGTTGTTACTTGAACAAAGAATTCAGTTTTTCTAGAAAAAGACGGAGTGAGCTCATCCGGTCTGTGGTTCTCGCGGCGGGGAAGCTGACCACGGGCTTGCTCACCAGAGGGCAGGCCTCGGGCCTGGGTGCGATGGAGCCGCCCCTGCCCCCAGCCCTGGGAGGGCCACGTGGGCCACACGCTGAACTTCAAAGGGCCGTTCTAACAGATGCAGCCAGTTTCCTGCAGCTGTGCAGCAGCCTCCACTGGTCTGAATCACCGGGGCTGAGAAGCCGGGGCAGCGAGGGCTGGGCAGCGCTCTGGGCCGGGGCAGTCTGAGAGGCTTCCTGGAGGCGGCCCCCGGCCCCTGACTGCGAAGAGAGAAGAACAGCTCTCACCTGGGGAGGGTGCTACTCCTTTGTGATTCTTCCACGAAATAAATCCCTGTGCCCAGGGCGTTGGGGCCTGCAACGGGTAGATTCAGAGAGATCTTTAGGCGGAGGAAGGAGTTGGGAGAGGAGATAAGAACCCTGATAAACTAGATCACATGTAGGAGGGTAACCTACTGACCCGGGCTGCGCTCCAAGCCCCAGCAACATATGGCAGTTAGTGACAGGCAAATCCGCCTCCTCCAGAAAGCCCACCAGGAGTGCTTCCAGTGATGTAGTTCGCAGATGCCAAGCTCCAGAAAAACTTCTTGGGTCTGTGCTGCGGGTATGGGAAAGTGCCGTTGGGCAGGCGAGGGTGGGAAAAAGGAGGGGCTGGGGCCAGGGTGGGTGCACAGGGAGGTGGAGGTCAGAAGCCAGGGGCTTAGAGGCCGGCAGGGCCCACAGCAGGTGGGAGGTATTTTTAGGTAGGCTCAGGTGCAGACAGAGACATTACGCCATGGCCCGACAGGTGGTTAATATTTAATCCCTTCCTTAATCATTAACAGCGCGGCTGGCTGAGGAGGAACGAGACTGTTGTCAAATCAGTAACCATGGGCTGGGGACAATGTCCACAGATCTCACGGCCTCTCCGCCGCTGGGAGCGCTGGCCGGGTGGGGTCGCCCCCAGCCCTGGGGGCCCTGGTCCATCTCCTTCCCACGGTGACCGCGGGACATGGAGAGGGCATAAGAAGGTCAGGAAGAACCCCCTCCAGCTCCGGTTCTCCCTCCTGCCCTAGAGGCTCTTACTGGCGGGGAGTGGTGTCCATTCACGCGTGAGGATTCCAGACCCTGCTTCCTGCGACCTTGGGTGGATCATGGAACCTCCCTGAGCCTCAGTTTCCTCATCTGTGCGGTGAGGAGAAGTGTTCTTATCTTGAAGGATTGTCAAGAGATTCGAATGAGATACGGATATACAAGGAAGTACTTTGTCGGATGACGACTGGGACAGCAAACACATTAGGAAAGTACAGGCGGAAAGATACAGAGGAAAAGAATCTAAAGAGGGAAGCTAGGGTGCCCCTGCGCCGAAATGTAGCTCCTCTCAGGGCCGTGGCTTTCGGCCGGGTCAGTGAGGGTGTACTGGCAAGCCTGTGTCCCCAGTCCTAAACTGGACTTCGGGGGTCGTGTGAAAAGGAGTCAGCCTCGCCCCGAGGGAGCAAGGGTGACCAAACTCCAGGCCCGAACCGGAACAAGATGGGGAGTGTTTGTGATGTAGGTCAACGGGTCAGGGCTGCAGGGGCTGCAGGGAGGCCGGAGGGGGAGGCCGAGGGAGCCGGAGGGGCCGAGCAGGCTGGAGGGGTGAGGCAGAGCAGGAGAGTGCTCTGAGAGAGGAGTAGGAGTCAGGTGCGCCGGGGACGGGGGGGGGGGGGGGGGGGGGGGGGGGGGTGGGGGGGCGCTCCCTCCTCGTGGGTGCTCGCACGTCCCCAGGGGCACTCAAGCACATCAGCGGACCGCGTGAGGATGAACTTGAATCACACACCCACGTGCTCCCGTGTGCCCGCACAGACGCACACATACGTGTACTCTCGGGCACGCGTGTGCGTCCTCTCCCGGCCCCAGCCCTGGGGCCAGCTGACACCCGCCAAAGAGCCCCATGTCGTGTGAGGGTCAGCGTGGGGATCCGGACACGTCCCCCAGAGGGGACGGGAGCTAGGCGGGAAGGGGAGGGAAGGACACGGCACAGCTTCTCAGAGGGGGTGGGCATAGAGCTGGCCTACAGGAGGGAGGGACTAGAGGGGTAGAAAGCCGTCCCGGGGTGGGGGGCTATTGGAGCTCCCAGCACCCCCTCTGGCTGCCCCACCCACATCCCATGCTCCGGCTGCGCCCAGGCCCCTGGAGCCAAAAAGAAACCAGGTCACACTCCTGAGAAATTGGGCTGAGAGTTAATAGAAACAGAATTCTGTCCTTCCCTGGGCTCCCTCCCAGTGGGGCCCCTAGGGCTGCGTGAGGGTCGGAGGTGAGAATCCTCCTCTGTGCTTTCTAAGCAAATACTAAGACTTCCAAAGGAAGCCAGTCCCCATCCGTGGTCTCTGCCCTAAGGGATTTCTAGTCCAATGTAGCTGGAGCAGGACATTAAAGACTCCATACCACCCAGTGCATTAGGGGGCCCTAGGGGCGGGCTGCTGGTGGTCTAGAGCTCAGGCTGTGTATCCAAACCGCCACGTCCTGCCTCCGTCCTTTTCCAGCTGTGTGACTTCGGGCCTGTTACCTAACCTCTCTGCGCCTCGGTGTCTTAGCTCGAGCAGCGGGGTAATAACAGTACAGTACTTGTTGCTTGCGGTTGTTTTGAAGGGTAAAGGAGACAGGCCCCGGGACGGTGGCTGGCACCTGGGAAATGCTAAAGCCATCTGGAGATGGAGAATGTGTTTCTGACTCCCGTGGTGGGGGACGCTTCACGGAGGTGTCCCCAGGTACATGGGCCCTTGCAGGACTGGGGGCCACAGATCCGGGGAAAGGAAAGGTGTTGTTTCCCTGCAGAGGCAAACATGTTTGGGGACCACGAGGGATTCCATGTGGCCACGGCCACGGCCTGAAGGACGGAAGTCCGGGGGGGGGGCGGGGTTGGCGGGAGTCCGGGAGCTGTCAGGGAAGGTTTTGGAAAGTCAGGCCGCCCTGGAATAACGGAACCACAACAGCAAGGCTGGGTTTGGGCAGCAAAGAGCTGGCCTCAGTGGTGAGGGAAGTCCAGGCAAAGGGCCTTCTGAGGGACAAGAGCCCTGTGGGAGACAGAGCCCCAGGTCCTGGGCTTGGGGGTGTCTGAGAGGCTACGTCTCCGCCAGCAGGGACACAGAAGTGCCAAATCTTCATCTGTGGGACACAGCCTCTGTGGACTTGTGTCACTGGGGCTTTGGGCCTGCTCACCGAGGCGTCTTCCAGCTCCTACCTTCTATGGGTCTGGCCCAGCGGCCTTGGGTAGGTCGCTTCCTTTCTCTTGCCTCCATTTTTCCCGTCTGCGAGTGAGCATGGGAACCACTGCCCAGGAAAGCGTGGCTGTGAGCCCCAAGGGGATGCCTGCTTCGTGTCTGGCCAAGGTCGGGCCAAGAGTCGGGCCGAGAGGTTCAGGGCAGGGGAGCACCCAGGGCCCAACTTCACCTCTGTCTTCCTGGGGAGGCCTCTCGGCTTATCGGAGTCGGGGCAGGGCTGGGGTGGGCTAGGAGGAGATACTCCTTCGCTGGCCAAGATAGCGTGAAGGAGTGATAAAGCCCAGCAACTGGCTTAGAGAGAGTGGGACGAGCCAGGCTGTCACTCCCCTGCCCCCTTGCCCCACCCCCATCGCACCCCCCAGTCCGGTTGGGCACAGCCCCAGCCTTCCGCCATCCCTACCGCCACCCCAGTGGGGCAGGAGGAGGGAGAGGAGGCCAAGGGGACTGGCGTCTCAAGGTTGGTGGTGGCCTTTGTACGTGTTTCATGGGACCGATGGGGACAGAGGCCAGACTGGGGGAGAGCAGGGGGGGGGGCGGGGCGGGGGGAGGTATGGTGACCAGCTTGTCAGGTTTGCCCAGAGCCTTTCGGCTTTAAACGCTGGAGGCCTGTCCGGCCTGTCCTGGGAAAATCCCTCGGTCCTGAGCAAATCAGGATGCTTTGCCTGGGACTGCCGAGGTTTCAAAACTGAAACTCCTTTTTCCGGGAGTCCCCTCGGTCCCAGGGAGATTGGGCCAGCCGGCCATCCTAGGAGTGAAGGAAGGAGTCGGGAAGGGGGCTGGGATGGGAGAGCAGCCGGTCTTTCCCACGCTTCCATAGCCCCGTCTCTTAACCGTGACTCCTCGTCCTCAGCCCACACCCCTGGGAGGGAACCACTCAGGTTCAACCTCGAGTCCTTGCATCTGGAAGCTCGGAGCTGCTTCCGCAGCGGGCAGCTCTGCCAGGCCGGGGGGCGAACCGGATGAAGAGTTCACATGGCGATCTTCGAGGTTGGCTACTCTGCCAGGGGCCTCCCAGGTGGGGTTCCGGAGCTGGTGAAACACTACAGATACAGAACCGGGTGCCCCATCTCTGAGACCAGAAACCGCTGAGAATCGAAGTCAGGGCGCCTGCCCGGGTTGGGGGTCCAGCCCCCTCCCCCTCTCAGGGCCCCTGCCGCGTTGGCCTGCCCTGCCTAGGCTTCTGAGGGCCAGAGGACATTCTGGGGACGGGACAGGAAAGCTGTCAAGAGCGTGGAGGAATAGTCAGGGACACCCTCGTAGAGAAGGTTCAAAGCAGGATGGAGGTATCAGGATGGAGGCTTTCGGTGGCCGGCAGTTAGGGCCTACGCCTCTCTGCCTCCTGTTGGCCGTGGGCCTTGGTTTTAGTTTCCTTACCTGGGAGATGGCAATCTCAGAGACCCTTGGGCCCAGCCTTCCTGGCTAGTGAAAATGGGGCCAAAGCCCAGAGTGGGAGATGAGAGCGGGGCTTGGGGGGATGGGACGGAGAACCCTGCAGGGAAAGGCCTTGGCCCTTGGGAGGTGGGCCTGAAGGGGTAAGAGAGGAAAGTAGCATCCAAATCATCCCTTAAGAGCTCCGTATAGGGGCGCCTGGGTGGCTCAGTCGGTTAAGCGGCCGACTTCGGCTCAGGTCATGATCTCACGGTCTGTGAGTTCGAGCCCCACGTCGGGCGCTGCTCTGATGGCTCGGAGCCTGGAGCCTGCTTCGGATTCTGTGTCTCCCTCTCTCTCTGCCCTTCCCCTGCTCATACTCTGTGTCTATGTCTCTCAAAAATAAATAAACATTAGAAAAAAAAAAAAAAAAAGAGCTCCGTATAGGGCGGCTCAGCCAAAGAAAGTATTTGAGAGGCTCTCTTGGGCTCCAGGAAAATACCAGAAGCCTATTTCTAGACTTGAAGAAAAAGTCTCCTTGCCTCCCCTTTTAAGGATCCCCGGGCTGGTGGTGAGGCAGAGTCTGTTAGCGGAGCCAGCTGTGGTCTTGCGATTAACATCAGGGCACAAGGGCCAAATCAGCTGACCATGTTCTAACTCTAGGCTCTGTTGCTTCTGGAGCCTTCCCTGCCTCATTTTACCTTGTATCACGCCAGATCGCTTTGGCCTGGCCCCTTAGACAGTACCCCACCCTGACCCCCTGCAACGGCCCCTGTCTGGTCACCTCAGAACCACAAGCGCCCCCCCAGGTAGCGTGCTTAGCAGATGTCTGGAAGATTAATGGGTGATAGGCCAGGGGACCCCCAACAGTGACCGTGAAGTTCCAGACAGGCCAGGGGCCTGAAGGAGGGGGCCTGGGGAGGGAGCTCGAGGAGGAGCCCAGAGGCCAGTCTAGGTGTCCCGGGGGAGAGACAGACAGCAAGAGTGCTCAGGGTGGGCCGATTCATGGGGGGGGGGGGGGAGGTGGCCGTTTGTATCTCTAACTCAGCCTGCCCCGCCCTCCTACAGCAGACTCAACCACGAGACCAAACTGTGTGAGCAAATGGTGCCGATGGTCCATGAGCTGGGCCAGAATCCTCCCAGACAGGCTGGCCAAAGGGGCCAGTTGCCCACCGGCCAGGTCGACAGGGAGCCGCAAGGAAGGGGGTGGGGGAGCGGGGAGGGGGAGGGGAGAGGCCGGGGCAGGGCCACCCTGGGGGGCGTGGCCAAGGGGAAAGGTGCTGAGGGCCGGGGAGCCAGGCCTGGTTGGCCTTTGAAGGGCAGGTCTTCCTGGGGAGGACACTTTAATCGCCCCCAATTAAACCATTACCGGAAGCTTTTAACAACCCCTGACGGCCTTTCAAGGCCCGCCCTTTTGTTAGGCAGCCAAGCTGTTATGCAAAAAGAAAGGGGGCTGGGGCCTCGGACCACTCACCCCAGGCACCAAGGCCAGCCAGCCCCCAGCTCCCGTCAGCCTCCCAAGAGGCTGCCTGTTTGTGAATCAAAGGCCCGAGAACCCGCTTTGATCTGGGGAAACCCGGCCCTTCCCGGCCTCCCCGGCTTCGGTCTCCCCGCCGAGGGTGTGGGGGCCCGGGAGGCCTTCGGTCCGGGTTTCCGGATCTGCAGTCGGCCGAGCTGAAACCTGGGGTCCCGGGCCCCCGGAGCAAAGAAACCCTGGCGGGCCACCTTTTCGGGATGCTCTAGGGTCTTCTAGACCCTAGCGACGGAGTGTAGTTCCCGGATGGGCGTCGCGTGGGAGTCCAGCAGAAATGCAGACTCTCGGGCCCCATCCCAGACCTGCTGGATGGGAACCTGCTCTCGAACAAACCTCTCGGGTGAGGTTGGACAAGTCCTGCTTTCGCATCTTCCCCTCTTTCGATCTCTCCTCTTCCCCCCTCCCCCCCCCCCCGCCTCAAAGCAAGATAAAGGGTAGGAATGATATTAACCGAGGTGCATTCTGGGTAACACGCCCTCCGCTTTCCAAACTTTATACAACACAATCGCTTCTAAAAACGTCAGCAACAAAGCCCGTTGTGTAAATAGCAGCTTCTAGAGGACCCCAAATGGCGGGTTTCCATTTGGTCATTTGGTTAACATCAAAACCTTCCACCCTTAATTTCCCCATCTGCTCCCTCACCTCATCCTCAGAACTGCCGAGGAAGACAGGACACGCGTCCTCATTTGATAGGAGAGGAAACTGCAGCCCAGGAGGGTTTGTGGACCGGCCCAAGGTAGTGACTGAGGTAGGCAGGGAAGGAGAAGGAATTCAGGAAACTCCGTTCAGGGCCTCCCTACTCTAGATCCGCAGGGCTGCCACAGACAGTTGCAAAGTGTGTGCACTGCACAAAGGCACCCAGCCTGAGATGGGAGTGGGAGCTGAAGTGTAGTTCCTGCTCCACTCACCAAGGGTGTCCTGGTGTGGGCTGAGCCCCATTCGCTGGAGGAAGGGAAGGGAGTCTTTCTAGTACACGTGACAGCAGGCCAGCAAGAGCCAGGAGCTTCCACAATTCCCCATGGCCCCCTCACCCTCCCAACAAGAACGCAGAGCCTCAAGCACCTGGGTTAGTGCTTTCCAATCCTACTGAGTCCCCAGGACAACTCTTGGACTCATATTTCTGGATAAGACCCGTTCCTTCTGCTTCTTTCCTTGAAGCTGATGGCCGGGCTCAGCCAGGGGGACGCCAGGAGGGGTTGGCCGAGAGGGATTTTCTGTACATTCTCAAGCCTCGAGACTTCAGTCCCATCTGCGGCCAGTCTCGGGTGACTGGGGGTCCAGACGGTGCTAAAACCGACCTCGCTTTCCCTCCAGGATTCCAGAGCCGGCGCAGCCTTACAGAAAGTCAGCAGCCCCCGGAGGCCGGTGGGACGTCTAGAACTCGTGGAGCTGCAAGGTGAGGTCAAACGACATGGTGAGGCAGCCTGGTGGTGCCTCTCAGGGCAGGGGTTGGCGGGCTTCTTCTGGGAAGGGCCAAACAGTCAACATTTTCGGCTGGCCTCATTTACAGCTACTCGGCTCCGCCAACCGTAGACGGTATCTGAACAAATGGGTGTGGCCGTGTTCCAATAAAACTTTATTCGCAGACAATGGAATTTTCATTTCATGCGATTTTCACACGTGCCAAAATCTTACACTTTTCTCCATCCGACCCCCTCCCCCCGTCCCCCCTCCCCCCCCCCCCCGCCGGCCATGTAAAAACCATGCCTTCTAGCTGGGGCGGCGGCCCGGAAGCGGACAGTGGGCAGAATCGGACCCGTGGGGCCACATGTTTGCCGGCCCCTGGTTTAGAGCCAAGGTTTGGAGGGCGGCCATCCAACCTGGCTGGTTGTGGCGCTAACCAGTGATGTAATTCGGGGCAAGTTACTGAATCTCCCCCGAGCCTGATAGGGGTGGTGGTGCCGGTCACTCAGGGGGTGAGCCAGATGACGCATCCAAAGGCACTTACTGTCTCAGTGATAGTTACGCACGCGGCGGGCAGTCTTTAAATGTAAGCAGTGAGCCCCGCAGCAGGTCGTTGGAGGTCCGTGGGAGGGGGCATGAGGCTGGAGGGGTCAGGGGCCTTGCTGGAGGAGGGCTGGGCTAAGCTGGGCCTTGACTGAAATGAGAAGCTTGGTCAAAGCTGAGAGGCCAGGCCTAGGAAGCTGGCTGCCGTCGTCGGGTCCAGGATGGCCGTCGAAGGCTCTGAAGAGGGGACCCTCCAAAGCGGGGCCAGGGGTGCGGGGCGGCGCTCAATCGGCCAGGTCTGCCAGACCGGGGGGCTTGGGAGGAAACACCATGGGCTGGGGAGGCGAGCGATGAGGCTAGGGGTGAGTCCAGGGGATTGGAGGGAGGGCAGGGAGAAGGGTCACGATCAAAGGAGGGTCAGATCCATAGGTGGCAACACAGCCAGGTGTGGTGTTTTGTTTTTAATCACCTCGTAGATACCGAGTTAGCCCCTCCATTGACTGCAAGCACGTTCCCAGGTGAATTGGAGGGGGCCGCCTAGTGATGGGCTGGTGGCAGGCCCCCTTTCCCACCCGCCCCCCACCCCCAGTAGGGCCACGTGACTGTGGGCGCCAGTCTCTTTGCTCCCTCGTACTGAGCGCTGCGCGGGCAGGTTCCCAGACCAAAGCGGAGCTGCTCGGCCTTCTGTTAACTTGGGATCAGAGAGAATACGAGTAAGTCCCCCTGGGGGGAGAGGGACCATCAGGATGTGAATGCAGCCGTGTCCCCTGTCACGTAAGGGAAGTCAGAGAATTCACGAAAAAAGAAGTTATCTTCACAGGAAGCAGAGATGAGAGGCTGAGGACGGCCTGCCTCCTGGCCCTTTGTGCGGGGCTCCGAGAGCCCGTTCTTCCTCTGATTGTAGAAGCTCTCCCGAGTCCTTTGAATCAACCCTTCTTTTTCTTTTTCTTTTTTTTTTTTCTTTTTTAAACATCTTTATTTATTATTGAGAGACAGGGAGAGACAGAGCACAGGTCGGGGAGGGGCAGAGAGAGAGGGGGAGACACAGAATCTGAAGCAGGCTCCAGGCTCTGAGCGGTCAGCACACAGCCCGACGTGGGGCTCGAACTCACAAACCGTGAGATCATGACCTGAGCCGAAGTCGGGCGCTTAACCGACTGAGCCACCGAGGCGCCCCTCAGCCCGTCTTTTTCTAAGCCTGAGCTCCTACCGCTTGCAAATGAAGAAAACCGCCTCGCAGCCCTCCCACTCGTGGTTACTTGTGCATTTACTGCGTGCCGGGTGCTGGTGCCTCACCTCCGTTCCTTACCATCCTCCTCGGTCCTGCGGCGAGCCAAGGTTACTGTTCTCTCCGTCTTGGAGGCGACAACAACTGAGGACCCGGTTTTACCTGACCCTTAGATGGGGTGTCCCCGAGGCCTTGGGCTTGATCTTTGCCTAGCTCCGACAGACGACTCTCTGCTCGGCGGTCCCGCCCCTTCCCGTGTCAGAAGGATGCCAAGGATGTCCACAGTTTCCAATTCTCAATCCGGACCTTTCCGTTCTCTTTTAAAGAATTTTCTTAATATTTTTTCAGTATTTATTTTTGGGAGAGCGCAAGTGACAGAGGTATGGGGGTGGGGGGTGATGGGGACACATGATCTGAGGCAGCAGGCTCTGCACTGGCAGGCTGACGGCACAGAGCCCCATGCGGGGCTCGAACCCACGAACCGCGAGATCATGACCTGAACAGAAGTCGGATGCTCAACCGACTGAGCCACCGGGCGCCCCAGATTTTTATTATTTTTTTTTATGTAATCTCTATACCCAAGATGGGACTCAAACTCATAAACCCAAGATCAAGAGTCGCATGCTCTACCGACTGAGCCAGCCAGGACAGGACTGTTCCAGACCTGTTTTTGGAACTTAAGACGGCCAGGCCACCTGGGTGGCTCAGTCGCTAAGCATCTGACTTTGGCTCAGGTCATGAGCTCACGGTTCGTGAGCCCGAGCCCCACATCCTGTGAGCTTGAACCCTGCTTTGGGTATAAAACATGAGCCCCACTTCGGGTGAGCCCCATTTCTCACTCTCTTTTCCTCTCTTTCTCGTCCTCTGCCCTGCCTGGAATTCTCTCTCTCTCTCTCTACTCCTTGCTCACTAGCACCCTGTCTCTCTCTCTAAAAAAAAAAAAAAAAGAGACTGATGTATCCAGCTGCCTACTTGATATAGATGTTTCTAAAGTCGCCTCATTCTACTGGACTGACCCAGCCAGGAGCCCTTAAAAATTTTTTTTTAATTTTAAATTTTTTTTTTTTTTTGGGGGGCGCCTGGGTGGCTCAGTTGGTTAAGCGGCCGACTTCGGCTCAGGTCATGATCTCACGGTCTGTGAGTTCGAGCCCCGCATCGGGCTCTGTGCTGACGGCTCAGAGCCTGGAGCCTGCATCTTCAGATTCTGTGTCTCCCTCTCTCTCTGCCCTTCCCCTGCTCATACTCTGTCTCTATGTCTCTCAAAATAAATAAATGTTAAAAAAAAATTTAAATTTTTTTTTGATATTTCAAATATAGATGTCTAAAATTAAACTCCTGCTATCCCCTCCGCCCATCGAATCTGCCTCTTCCTCTCCCCCATCCAGGTTCGCGTGTCAGAGACTCGAGGGTCATTTTCGACACATTCTCCCTCAACTCCACGCCTCCCCTGTTGCCAACCAAGTCCTAGTATACCTACTTCTTAAGCACTGGCTGTGCTCCCTTCTCTCCAGTTCCGTCGTCCCTCTTCCAGCTATATTCCGTCTGCCTTGAAAGACAATCTCCTCCTTGGTCTCCTTGAACCCACCGCAAGCCATTCCCATTCAGCTGCTGGAGACATTTTTGAAAGAGCTCTACCCGCATTACCCCACGCCTCAAAACTACTCAGTGGTTCTAGTCCAAAACCTTTCCCAAGGTCTATGTGGTCCCAGCAGATCTGATTCTTTCTACCCTCCAACCTCAGCGTGAGTCTCTCTTTTGCTCCCTCGATATGGACTCCTTTCAGTACAGGTACCAAAGTCTTGTGACCTCAGGACCTTTGTACATGCTATTTGGGCTGTCTAGACACTGTTCTCTCTTTCTACTTCCCCAGCTCTTTTCTTTCTTAGCTATCCTTCATGTCCAGACTTAAGTCTCAAGAATACTGTCTCTTGAGCCCTCTAGGAAATATTAGTTCAGAGAGCCCTTCACTCTCTGTAGCATTCAACAAGTATGTGTTTGGCTCTAAATTTAACAGTTGTCTCCCTCGCTAGGCTTTGACTCTATTTCATTAGCCATTGTTCCTGCAGCACCCCGTGCAGTGTCAGGCCCAGAGCAGGTGCCCAGAAATATTTGCCAGAGGAATGACTGAATGACAGAGCCTTGGAGAAGACCCCCGACTTGTGACCTAGGGCCCCAGTGCTGGCGACACTGTTGGCAACAGTGTCGGACACTATTAACACTGTGTGATACTGGGGCCACTGGGGAACCAGGAAGGAAGTGGCTGGGAAGCCAGCCTCAGGCTCTTAGACTCATGGGGAAGGACGCAGGAAGCAGGGTGGGGTCGAAGGTGGAGGTGGGCACCCACTGCCAAACGGAGTCAGATCGGAGGTGAGGAGATTCCCAGGACCCGGATGAGACAGGGGTCGGGGCGGGTTACGGGTCACCCACTAATGGAGCCCTGGCTCTGCACCGGGCGCCGAACTAAGAGCTTTGCCTCTTTCAATCCCCCGCAAGGTGGGATTCTTATCTCTCGTTATAGACAAGGACATGGAGTTTCAGAGAGAGGAAGTAACTTGCCCAAAGTCTCCCAGCCGATAAGTGGCCGCAGCAAGACCTGAATCCGGAACTTAAGCCTAAGACATCAGCTCTCTGGGCAAATCAGCCCAGAAGAGAAAATGGCAGGAGGACGGGTCCCCTGGCCAGCCTTCGGGGGGAGTTTGCAGCCTTGCCCCCCTCCCCCACCGCTTCACCCCGGCAGGCTCCCCATCCCTGAGGGTACCTTTGTGAAATGCCAAAACCTCTTGCAGGAATCCAAAAAGCTTCTCTGTGCAACCCCTCAGGTGGTCAGACCCGCCCAGGCTGGCGCCTACCTCCCTGGCGGATTTCCTCCCGCACAACTTCCATTTGAAAAGGAGCCTGGGGCCTCAGTGCTTACCCTGCTGTGGCCGATCAATGCCCCCGGCTCAGGGATGCAGAGTGGAGGCACGGGCCTGCTGGGGGAGAGGGGCTGGGGGTGGGATATCCTCTCCGAGCCTGGCCTTGGGCGCCGGGCTTATTTTATTTCTCGTTACTTATAGACCCTGCCGACCCGACCCCCCCATTTAACACCACGTATATATAACTCTTGAAAAATTGACATGATTTATACAACGCTTTAGAAAGAGGAGCGCAACAACTCTGTGAGGTAGGTGCTGTTATCCCGACATTTGTGCAGCCGGAGAGGTGGAAGGAGACAGGGGCCGTGACTTGCCCAAGGTCACCGGCGGTAAGGGGCAGAGCTGGGATTTGAACCCAGGCACCAGGGATCTGGACGGCGTGCTCTGAAACCCCTCCCCTCCACAGGGGAGCTTCTCTGGCGGCGGGGAGAGGGGTCTGGGAGAGTCCGGCTCTGGCTCTGCAGCCCGCCTGGCTTCTGTGGCCTCGGGAGATAGCGGGTCCCTCCTTCTCTCCCTCGGCCAGAGTTCCAGAGTTCGTTTGCCTCGGGTGAGCTAGCGGCCTCCCCCAACAAAGGGGATGCGGGCAGCGATAACCCAATCGTTCCGGGCCCGGCTGGGCCGTTGGGAGGGCCGGGATTGAACCCAGCCTGGACTTCGAGAAACTGTCAGGGCCTGGCTGCCTGCTGTTTGTTGCAAAACAATGAGTCAGCCCTGCGGGGAGAAGAGTGGGAGGGCGGGAGGGAACGGGGGGGTGGGGGGAGAGGGGCCTCTCCGCCTCCAGGCCGGCCTCCGGTCTTTCCCAGGGTGGGTTCTGCCCACCCCCACCCTCCCAGCCCTGAGAAGGCGCACCAGTTTCCTTGTTTGTTGTTTGGCCTGTGATAGGAAAAGTATTGAAAAATAGAAACTGCCCTAGACAGGAAAACACTCTGAGAGCCGAAACCTGAAACCCGCTGGCCTGGGCCAACACCCCCGTGGGGGGTGGTCAGTCAGCCAGGATTCCAACGCTGGGCTCCCTCCCAGGCACCTGCCCACGGTGGCACCTTAAGCCCCGGTCGGTAGAGAGAACTTGGACGACCAGGAGTGAGTGGTAACCGATTCAAGGTCACAGCTGGGGCTGATAGCCGGGAGGGCGGGCGAATCCTGTGGGAAGGTCTCGGGGCCCAGGTGACCCGATGGGGAAGAGCCTGGAAACACAGATCTCCTTTTTGAAACTGGCTCCCGGGGACCACGCCCTTCCATCCTTGGTGTTCGAACGTTCTCTACCTTGGCTATCAATGGATGAGCCCCTTTCCTTTTTTTTTTTTTTTTTAAATTTTTTTAATGTTTATTTATTTTTGAGAGACATAAAGTGAGCAGGGGAGGGGCAGAGAGAGAGGGAGACACAGAATCTGAAGCAGGCTCCAGGCTCTGAGACATCAGCACAGAGCCCAACGCGGGGCTCGAACTCACAGACCGCGAGATCATGACCTGAGCTGAAGTCGGACGCTTAACCGACTGAGCCACCCAGGCACCCCTGGATGAGCCCCTTTCCCAACCCATCTGGCTGCGGTGAGTGTCACAAGCCACCCCATTCTTCTCCCAGCCCTGCCTCCTCCACCCCCAGGCCCCTTCCTCCCATTTAACTCAAGAAAGACAATGGTTTCCCCCTGTTAGAACGGGACAGAGGGAATGTGCTCAAGGTCACAGAGCAGATTCATTAATTTGCTCATCAAAATCTCGCTAGGCTGCCGCTGAGCCAGAATCCAAAGCGATGGGGGAGACGGGAGAGAGGGCTCCGCTCCCTTGGGAGCCTACCTAACCTGGAAACTGCTCGATGACACTGCATCGACCTGGACTTAACATACCACGCATGCAGCGGGGACACGGACGGATCTGATCCAAGCCAAGTGACGGGGAAGGAAGGCTTCCTGGAGGAGGCAGGAGGAGCAGGTCAGAAAGACAGTAAGAGCGGGCTGGGGCTGGGGCTGGCAGAGGAGGGAGTTTCGGGCTGGGGAGAAACCAAATCCACAGTAACGGGCCCTCTTTCCAAACTCTGTCCCCTGGTCTCCAGGCATTGCTGAGGTTCTCCAGGGCCGCAACGCTGAGCTGGGACCCCCGGGGGAGGATGCAGGCCAGCTATCATGGGGTGCCCGCCCTGGAGAAGCTTCCTGGGCCAGCAGGACGGCAAACTCCTCTTCATAATGCTGAGGAGAGCAAGCAAGTGTTGTGTATCCCCTATGCAGGATGTGCCTCACTCATTTTTTTTAATACTTATTTATTTTTTTTTTTGAGAGAGAGAGAGAGAGAGAGAGAATATGAGTGGGGGAGGGGCGGAGAGAGAGCCGGAGACACAGAATCCAAAGCAGGCTCCAGGCTCTGAGCCGTCAGCACAGAGCCCGACTCAGGGTCTGAACTCAGGAACCGTGAGCTCATGACATGAACAGAAGTTGGATGCCCAACCGACTGAGCCACCCAGGTGCCCCCGGATGCACCTCATTTAACCCACACCAACCCCAGGCGGTGGCTGTTCATCCAATGGCCACCAACCGAGCACCTACTAAGTGTAGGGAGCTGTCAGCTCTGGGATACGAGAGGGAGCCGGGAGCCCGGAGGTGCAGGAATCAAGTCAGCAATATTGACTCATGCGCTTTCTCCCTCGGACCTCCCGCAGCTCCAAGAGGGGACGAGTTTCCACTGTTCACACTCTCCTGTGTTTAGAATATCCCTCTCATGTCCCTGGGACTCTCCGCGCCTCACCTGTCTTCATCCATTTCCCACAGGACCAGGTACAGTACTGAGTACATGACTAAGTACTCACTTAGTATTTGCTGAGACCGGTCTCAAGGGGGAAAAGCTCTTTGCTGGCTACAACTGGACCTCAAACCCACAAATTCCTTAACCTACCCAGGCAGTGTTCTAAAGGTCCTGTTGGCCCCAGGGTTCCTGTCAAAGCGTGAGGCGGGCCGAGGGGCTGTTTGTGTGAGAGACCAAGGCCTGTTATTGGCGGCATTGCTGAGCCTTTAAGGCCGCCATCCCACATGTAGGGGGCAGATCTCCGGAACGCGTCTCCCCAAGCGAGCCAGTCAACACAAGACGTCTGGAACTGCGCTCTGAGCTAGGCGGTGAAGGGGAGGGCCCCGGCCAGGGTCGGGGTGGGCCTCCCGCAATACCTCCGACCCAGGCTGCTCCAGATTTTGACTGTTGTGGCTACTAAGGTACAGACAAGCCCGACCCTAGGAAGGAAGGGCCCCTGTGAGGCCCTCACAGCCTCCGTGGGGACTACAGTGCAGATAGCTCAGGAGGGGGCTTGGGGGCAGGGCCTGGGAGCCCTCAGTGGGGGCAGGCCACAGGAGGTCAACAGTGCCAGCGTGCATTCTGGGAGCTGTTTTTATTTCTTGGACTTGTGTGTTTTAATTTCCTCTTTGTCCTTCCTTGGGATTTACTGAAGCCCTCTCAAAAGTTTCAGCTGCCTCAGCTGTGGGTGTCCGAACTCGGACGGGAGGCCGAGGAGCCGGGAGCGGGACCGTGTGGCGGGGGCCAACCGCGGCTTTCGGTTTTCATGAGGGGCCCTCTCCCTTCCCCTTCCAGCCCCTGTCCCAGCAGCAGGGCCGCCCTGAGCTTGCCTGGGACTGTTTCTTCCTTTTCTTTCTGGCAAAAGCCACGGGAGGGGAGTTCCCCTTCTCTGTTTGTTTTGATTCTGTTGTTTTCTTAAAGAGAGGAAGGAAAACCATCATCACTTTTTCGGTTTTGTGAACAAAAGCAGGCAGAGAGGATGTTCACTGGGGCCGGGGCTGTGGGGGCTGGGCCTCCCCCGCCTCCCCCGCAGCCCTCTTTGCGGCCGGTCCGAGCCCCCAGAACACAGATGGGACCGCCTCGCGGGGTCAAGTTTAGGCGCCGGCTCTGCTTTTTGACAGCCTTTAACCTCTCTGCAGTTCTCTGTCAAAATGGGGGTTGTCAGATCTGCTTGGCAGGATGGTTGAGATTAAAATCAAAGGAAATACACCAACTTGTGAAAACACAGTGCCGGGCACACAGCAAGGGCCCCCTTTGCTTCCTTCCACTGTGGGGGTTGGAGGAGTCTTTCCCTTGGGCCCAGGTGGGTGGAGTGTGGGGACCTTCCCCACTGGAAAAGGCCCCCCCCCCATCTCCCTGCTTGTCCATACAGAGCCGACTGCTTCCCCAGCAGGACCTGCAAATGCCCACGTTAGGAAAGGATCTGAGGAGCAAAGGACAGGTAAGGCCAGCGCTCTCCCCCTGCATTGCTGGGAGACGGGGCGGCCCCTGAGTTTCTCCTAGCCCCTTAGTCCCTCAAGTCCCATGCCCCAGTAGGTGGGATCCCCTGGGGCCTGCTCCTGCAACCCTGGGCCAGCCCCCCTTCCTTTTTTTTTTTAGGGTGTATTTCTTTTATATATTTATTTATTTGAGGGGGAGAGAGAAATTACAAGTAAGGTAGGGGCGGGGGGGGGAGAGAGAGCAGGAGGGGGGCAGAGAGAAAGGCGGAAAGAGAGAATCCCAAGCAGGCTTCACACTTCACACTGTCAGCACAGAGCCCGACGCAGGGCTGGAACTCACAAACCGTGAGATCATGACCTGAGCCGAAGCCGGACGCTTAACCGCCTGAGCCACCCGGGCGCCTCTGGGGCAGGCCCCCTTCTCTGATGAGATGTGGGGGCGGGGTCCTGACCCACTCCACTAAATAGGTCCCTGGGCCCCAGCTTGCTCTGAAACCTCCCCAGGACGTGCTGCCTCTTGGGGCATCAGTGTTTTAGTCTGTAAAGTGGTTTCTGAACTTTTTGAGCACAAGCGTTCTTTCATAGAATTGAAGCATTTTGCTCCCCATGATAGCAGTGGTCCTTTTAAGTCTTGAGAAAAACCCATAAAAGACCGGCAGCAAGTGTGTATTCGGTCAGACCTTTAAATGAAGGTGTGCTTTATTCAGAAGCTTCTACAAAGATTCAACACCGTGTCCCCTTATACGTGATGCTGGCACCCATGGGGGCTTCAGGCTCTAGTCTCGAAGCAGAGGCAGCCTTGGGATCCAATGCTTCCTCCCTGGCCCTCCTGAGACTGACCCAGGGACTCAGGGACACCTAATGGGCTGTCCCAGGCCCAGATGCCCAACGGTGACTGACGAGAATGCACGGTGTAGTGGCTTTTCCTCCACACATGAGCGCCCCCCAGACTCGAGTCCGTCCCCACGCTGCCACCAGCCAGCTCTGTGATTTGGGCACGTGCTGCCTGACCTCTCTGGGCCCCAGCTTGTCATCTGTAAAGTGGGGGTGATGGTGCTAGTGCGGTTTTGTGCGAATGGAAGGGAGTAATAAAATCACAGGACTTACTTAGCCTCGGGCACATTTGGTGCTTAAGAAACGTTCTGTTTAAAAGCAGAGCCACAAGGGGGGCGCCTGGGCGGCTCAGTCGGTTAAGCCCCCGACTCTCGATTTTTGGCTCAGGTCATGATCTCGTGGTTCGTGGGTTCGAGCCCCACGTCGGGCTCCATGCTGCTGGTATGGAGCGTGATTGAGATTCTCTCTCCCTCTCTCTGCCCCTCTCCTGTTCTCTCTCTCAAAATAAATAAACTTTAAAAAGTAAAAAGAAACCAAAGCCACAGCACCATCTTTTGGGCTGCTGCTGTCCCCTTTGGGGATGGTCTCCTTGTCCCCTCTGGAGACCCCTCACTGGCCCTCCTTCAGGACAGAGCTCAGTCCTCCTGTGATGTTCCCTGGCCGGGCCTTGTCGCCCTGATGGAAGGATCCCAGCCCCCCCTTAGGTTGCTTGGCTGGGCCCACCCCCCCAAGGCCAGCCCTGGCCCCCCCTCCACCCCACCCCTCTGCTCTGGGGGGACCTGTGCACCGGTTCCCGGCCACATGAAGGAGGGTGCACGGAAAAGCCATAAACCCGACCCCTGAGAGGGATGTTTGTTAGAGCAGGACAGGTCGGGGGCCAGGGCCGGGGCGGAAGCGGGCGTTCCAGGGGAGAGGGATGAGCACCGAGGAGCTGGCATGGGCAGGGCAGGAAGGAGGCCCATTAACACTCCGGCCCCGACCGCGCTTCCTCCGGCACCTCGGCCAGGGCGCACACAGGCGCATTTGTCCCGCTTTCACTGTGGTGCTGTGTTCGAAGCGGCCCCTGCCCCCAGCCCCAGGTGGGCGGTGTAGCCTGGGCACAAACGCCCTTTATGGATGGGCTGTGCTAGAGGAAGACGCCACCTCCACGGACCAGGACCCACCCCCCAGAACTGAGAATTGGCGCTGGAGCCGCCTCCCTCCTGGTAATGCGGGCATGCAAAAGGAGGGAGCCAGGTTTAGGAGGGCAGAGTCCCCCAGTGACCCTTCCCTCCGGGGCCCTGCCTGCTGCCGCCTCCTGGGGCTCAAGGAGAGGATTCTCATCTCCTCAAGGGGCTCTAGAGAGAGAAGGCGCCTTGGTGAGGCCTGCAGAGGAGAGGGGCAGCAGGTGCACCCCGGTTATCCCTCATCACCCCCCCTCCTCCATCCCAGGAGGAGTGGGGACTTAAGCAAGCATGCGGGGACAACCTGGCCGGCCCCTCCAAGGAGCCCAGTCCGTGGGAGCCCGGGAACGAATTCCCAGAGGTGCCCTGGTCTCTTCCTGCTGCCAGGGGGTGAGAGAAGTCACACATCCCACAGACAAGCCCTTCCGTGGGGCCCCCGCTAAACTCCTGTCCCCATTCACACAGCCCCTCTGGCCCCCTCCCGGCCTGCCCTGTCTTTTGCCCATTTAATCCACCGGCAGGTGCTGGTTGCCCGTCAGCGCCCCCTAGAGACGGCCCAAGCACCTTCACCGCTACCGCCCCCGCCCCTGGGGAGGATCCCACTGAACTGTCTCTGGAGGTAGGAGAGGTGACGAGGGAGCAGGAGTCATTAGCTCTGTTCCCTGTGGCCACGACCCCAGACTCACCTGGGGTGCAGGTAACCCCTTTCTGTAGATAGCACTGTTCCTCTTTTAGGCCTGGGGACGCTGGGGAGACAGAGGCCCCGCCTTGCGGGGCTTGCAGTCTAGCTGGGCGCAGGGTTGCACGGGAGGGGCTCCTGCATGGGGGACAGACCCGTATGCCGGTGGAGCGGAGTCCTGCCCGCCGGGGGCCGGTGGGCCTTCTCTCTGGCTGGGCTCTGCCTGGGGGTGGCTCAGGGGAGGGCTAGCAGGAGGCCGTGAGACAGCAAGACCCTGCCTTCGCTCTTTCCCTAGGCCAAGTGCTCAGTCTGACCGGCTTCCCTACCCCCTGCACACCCCCTCCCGTGAATGTGACATCACCGCCACCACAGCCCTCAGTGCCGACTTGGGTTTATCTCCGGCCCTCTGGCCAGGCTGAGGGAAATGTAACAGAAGGGCGTGACCCCGGCCTCAAGTCACAAACCCAAGTCCTAAGTCCTTTCGCGTCCTGCAGAGCCAGAGGTACAGCAGGCCGTCCAGGCACAGACACCCTCAACGCCTCCACAAACACAGACAGAAACACTTCCTCCACGCCCAGCACCCACCTCCCCCACAACGCGGATGTCCACGCGGACACACCTCGGGCACAAACACGCTCTGGCTGCCCACGCCCGCCCCCTTGGTGGTGGCGACCTACGACGCATGCACCTGTGCCCGTCCCAGAGCCGATGAACCCGGAGCCCTGTCCCCATGGAAATTTCCTCCCACCACAACCTTGCAGACCCAGGTATGCTGTGCTCCTTCACAGATCCTCCTTCCTGACCTCAAGCGCACAGACAGACAGCTCGCAAACGCAGACACCCAGCACACCGGGGGCTCTGCCGCACCTGCGTGCCCACGCGCACAGGCACACATTCCGCGGGGACCCACGCGGACCAGAACCCTGAGCCAAAGCCCGCAGCTTCCCCAGCGCGGGAGCGAGGCGTTTGTTAGGCCACTTATTTATAGTTCATGGGTTTTGAGAGGTGTGTGGCGGGGGTGGGGGGAGGATAGGGAGAGAACGAGAAAGTGCAAGGTGTCAGGCAAGCAAAGTGGAGAAGAGAAGGAAGGAAAAGCTTGGTGACTCACTTCTAGCTTAACAATGCCGCATCTCAGCTGCTCCGGGCAGGGGGAAGGGCCCGTTTGTCAGCCGGCTTGGCCTGGGTGTGGGGTGGCAAAGAGAGGTCCCGTTCCCGGGCCTACTGGACAGAGGAGGTGGGGACGCCATCCGGAGAGACGTGTTCTTCCTCTGTCTGCCCCGGGGGGAGGGGGGGCATGGCATGAACTCAGCATCCCGTATCCCCAGCACCTGTTTTGTCTCCTGGGTACCTGTCTCTAGATGCTTTGGCTGCACTCCCCATCTCTGGCCGAACAAAGCCCCAGAACCTTCTGTGTTTCTACACCGTCGTTCCTGAGGTTGGACAAGCCACCACTCAACAGCCTGGCCTACTGCTCCTGTCACTGGGATCTTGCATTCGCCACCCAACTGCACCCCGCAAGCCCCTTCAGGCCTTTCTTCCAGGCGTGCCTGCTGCCTGCAGTGCCCTCCATGCCCTCATTACTCATCCTCTCCCTCCCTGAGGGTCCAGCTCCTTCCCTGAAGCTGCCTCCTGGCCCTGAGCAGTTCCTGCCCCAAGCCGTGGTTTCTGTTCCTTGTTTTCTGGGCAGCGAGCCACCCCCTCCTCCCAGCTAGGCTATGAGTTCCTGAAGATCAGGCTCTGGAATTTTTTCTTCCGCCTCCAGACCCCCACCCCCACCCCCACCAGCAGGGTTGTGGACAACAGCAGGTGCCCAGCAAGGTCTTGAGGGACGGACGGTAAGGGATGGAAGAAGGATCGGAAGACAAGGACCTCTGCCTTCGAGGTAACCGGTGTTCCCCTGGACTTGATTCTCGTGGCCAGGGCTCCGTTCGGCCGGGACAATGAGGGAGGGAGGATTTTTCACTAAGCCCCCCTCTCCCCCAGACCAGGGCCCAGGGACACAGCAGCCACAGGCCCAGAGAGCAGGGCGGGGCCTCGTCGGCTGCATGCCTGTTTAGCGCCCTGGGACGTGGGGACTCTCATCAGCCTCAGTTAATCGAGGCTTCTAGGGGCTGGCCCAGGCCACCCAGCTGATAAGTAGCAGCGTCCTAGAGCCTGTGCTCCCCACCATGGTACCATCCTGCCCTCGGCAGCCCCGCCCCTGTCCCCAGTTTGCCCTCTAAATGTCACTGGTCTCTGACCTTGACCTTTTGCTCTGCTTCGCCTGCCTGAAACTCTGCCTGCAGTAGCTCTCCCTCCCCTGAGCCAACATCACTTGGCCTGATGCTTCTCCTTCAACTTGCTCCTGGGGTGCCCACGGTGGAGGGTGTTCCTTGATGATTTCTCACAGGGAGCCACAGTTTTCGGCGTGGAGGCTGTTCCTCGGTCTGGGTCTCGACAGAGACCTGGGCTTCTTTCTCCTCGGCACCAGCAGGGACTGAGCTCACAAGAGACGCTCCTGGTCTGCTTGTAGCTTCCTTTCTGGCTCGCCGTCTTGCACACTCACACACACAGACACAGAGACACACACGCGTGTGCGCACACACACACACCCCATAGCCGACTTGCCTCCCCGGAGCCTACACAATCCCCGTTGCAAATGATGATGGAAAAAACAGGTAACGGGCTCTGGGAAATGCACGGGGCAGGCTCCTCGTGGCCCAGACTCAAGTGTGTGATCCCAGCCCGCAGAGAGCATGTAATTATTTGGGAAGAAATTGAATTCCAACCCCAAGCCAACTGCCCCGTTTTCCCCCCTCTCTCCCGTGCCGCTTGCCAGACCCACAATGCCTCAGTGTCAGACGTGAAATATGGTTCCGATTTTCCTGCCTAACCAAAGTCAAGGCTGATTCCTCAATGAGTTCACTTTAGCCGGAAGATAAAGACTGACCCAGATTCTTGCGCGTTGATGTTATGGGGCAGGGGGAGGGTGGAGGGAGGGGTTCCAGAGCAGAGGGGAGGTGAGTAGTGTTTGGATGGGGGGTGTCAACTCTGTCAACTCAAAGGGACTTTGAGTCACCCTGTGGGGAGTGGCTGTTGGCACAGCTAGGGATGGACCCGACCCGCCTGCGCGTGTGGCCTTCATGACACACGGTTGGGAACAGGCCTGGCAAGATGGCACTTCACTAGCCCCTTGAAGTGAGTGTAGCTGAGTGACTTGCGTTGGCCGATGACATGTGAGTAGAAGGGACACATGCCACTTCTAGGTAACAACAATAAAAGCTAACGTGTGAACTCTCCTATCCCCGTCTCGCCACCACGGTTAATGGGGAACGATGGTGTTACCAGGGGGCCTTCCTTCAGCCTGGGTCCCTGAGTGAGGACAGCGTACTTCAGGCGACCAGCGATGCTCACTGGGCATGAGAGAGAAAGAAATCTTTTACTGTTTTCAATTTTATTTATTTTTGAGAGAGAGAGAGAGAGAGAGAGAGCGTGAGCAGGGGAGAAGCAGAAAGAGATGGAGACACAGAATCCTGAAGCAGGCTCCAGGCTCCGAGCTGTCAGCACAGAGCCCGACGCGGGGCTTGAACCCACAAACTGCGAGACTGTGAGCTGAAGTCGGACGCTTACCCCGCTGAGCCACCCGGGCGCCCCTTTACTTACTGTTTTAAAACACTGGAATGTTGGGATGTTTGTTTCTGCGGCACAAACGAGCCCACCCTGCCTGATACACCTGCCTCGTGGGGTCAAGCAGGGGATTCGGAAAAGAACACACACAAAGAGCTCAGCCAAGTGCCCCTGAACATGCCACTTCCTCCTCCTCCTCCTCCTCCTCCTCTTCCTCTTCGGCTGTTATTTCACTTTTTATGGTCTGAACCAAGTCACGAAAATTTACCCAGGCCCACTAAATGGCTTGTACAGGAGCCCGGAGGGGAGGGTGACAGGTCTACGTGCAGGTATATATGCCACACTGCCGGTATGAGCCCAGAGCTAGGTGAGCCCCGGGGCAGGAGAAAGTTCATTGGGATTCTCAAAAGTGACATCCGACCTTGATTCTGGTGGGGGGTTGGTTTGGTTTCTTCGGGCAGAGGAAAGAGGATGGCGTGTTCTAGTGCTGAGAGCAGCTGCCGTTTCTTGAGCATCTGTTATGTGCCAGACACCGAGTCTGGCACGCCAGCCCGATCGTCAGAACCACAGTAATATCTGTGCTGTGTGTATTACTATGCCCATTTTACAGATCAGAAAATCAAGGCCAGGGGCACCAGGGTGGCTCAGTCGCTTAAATATCTGACTCTGGATTTCGGCTCAGGTCATGATCTCGCGGGTCACGGGAGGGATTGAGCCCACCTTGGGCTCTGTGCTGACAGCGCAGAGCCTGCTTGGGATTCTCTCTCTCTCTCTCTCTCTCTCTCTCCTCCTCCTCCTCCTCCTCTGCTTTCTCTTTCACTCTCTCTCTGTCTCTCAAATAAATATTAAAAAAAAAAAGAAAATCAAGGCCGAGTGCCCAAGTCACCCAAGTTGAGCAGTGTGCAAAGGGAAAGGGGTGTGGCAACTCTTAACTGGCCTTTGGTCTGTGCCTCCCAAAGGGCCACACTCTCCACCTCCGAGGACAGTGGTCTACGAGTGTAATGCATACTACCCTGGGAGACACTGCCAAAGCACTGCCCCGGCACAGTCACGCCGCTGCTCAAGAACCCGCCATGGCTCCCTACTGCATTTTAGACAAGGTCCACCAGTCTGGCCAGCTGCTCCCAGCCCCTCCTGACCTTTCCAGCCTCGTCTCCGGCTATTCCCATTCGTGCTCCCAGGGTTCTTGCCCGTACCCCAACATTTCCTCCCATTTCCTGCCTCTTGGATTTTGCTCCAGCGTTTGGAATGCCCTTCCCCAAAACACCCACGTGCCTGAGGCCAACCCTCCCTTCACAGTTCAGCCCACTGGCCGCCTTCTCTCTCTGCCCCGGGTGTTGCCGCTAGAATCGAGCCTTGGGAGGCGTCTCTGAAGCTGATTTGATCTGGTTTCAGTGATAGGCTGAGAAAAGGGTGTCTGGGAGCAGGAATTCGCTACTATTTAATAGACAGGTATTTAGTAGAACATGTGGACGATTTACGAACGTGTATAAATATATCCGAAGTGTGTGCCAAGAGCTGTTGTTTATAACAGCAGTACACAATCAAACAAGCCTGGAGGCCACTGTCCTAGAGGCTGTGAAAAATTACTGCAGTCTGCCATTTGCCAGCTGTGTGACTTAGGAAAGTTATTTGACTTCTCTGAGCCCAGGTTATCCTGTCTATAAAATGGGAATTATTGGGACACATGGGTGGCTCAGTCGGTTAACCGTCTGACTTCAGCTCAGGTCATGATCTCACCGTTCGTGAGTTCAAGCCCCACCCGGGGCTCTCTGCTGTCAGCGTAGAGCCTGCTTGGGATCCTCTGTCTTCCTCTCTCTCTGCACCCCCCAACCTCGCTCTTGCTCACTTGCTCTCTCTCTCTCTCTCTCAAAAATAAATAAACATTAAAAAAAAATAAGACGGGAATTATCTTGGTTCCTACCCTATAGGGTTAATGAGGGCTCGATGAAATAAAACTTGTCCAGGAAGCGAGGCCTCCCAGCTGTGTCCTGAATTCTCAGCTTGTGGAGGGGCCTTGCTGGGTGCCCCCCAGGCTGCTGTGGGTGGGCCCGGATAGGAGAGGTGGAGGAGAGGGGTGACCCCTGTTGACGGGGACTCTGGGGAGTAGGCAGGCTGGGCGGAGACCATTGCAGCGGGGGTTTGACAAAAAGCCTGGGGCGCTTCAGTGACCAAGGAAATGTTAGAATAAAAGGCCGCCTCCAGGGAAGGGCTCCCTCTGGGTCCTGGCTTGAGGGCCAAAGTCCCCAGAGGCCAGTGTGGAGGCTCCTTTTATGTGACTGTAAAGTAATCCGGGCCCTGGCAGGGTGGAGGCTGGGCAGGCACTGATGCTCAAGGCGGCATTGATGTGGTCAATGATTACCTTTTTATGCCCAGCCATAAAGGCAACCGCCCAGCCCTCCGGACAATGCCCCCTCCACACAACGCCCCGGGAGTGCGGTCGGACGCACAAACACACACACCCCCCCCCCACACACACACACATGCACACCCCTGCTGGGCAGGGACCCTCTCTCCACCTGAGATCTCGGAGGACGTCCACGCGAGGCACCTTCGTCTCCCCTGGGTGGTATCTGGGGACTCGGACCAGGGGCAGAGGGGGTGTAGGTGGCCAGAAGTGGGACACGGTGAGGTTCAAGGCACAAAAGAGCCCCCTTCAGGGCTCTGGAGCCAGTTGCAGGTGGGTGTACGCAGAGGGGACGGCTTGGTCAGACTCAGGTGCCACGTTTCAGTGGAAAGGAAGGAATTCTAGGGCGGATTAAAGTCCATTCCCGTTCCACCGGTGATGCAGGTGAAGTCTGGGCGCTCCGTGACTTGCCCTGGCTCCCGAGGAAGGAGACAGGGGACGGAAGGGAGCAGAGCCAGGAGGGGGACCCAGGTCCTCTCTGACCTCGCCACCCCCAGGGGGGCCGGGCGGGAATGTCGGGTGACAGGAAAGGATCGGGTCACTTCTCAGAGAAGATGGTTCCCCGAGGCTCAGAGGAGAGCTGGGTAGCACCTGCGGGCCCAGCCCTGAGGCTACGGTTGGGAAGAGACCAAGGACGAACCCCTCCGGTTCAGGCCTGCGGTCCTGATGGGTACACACCCCCCCCCCGCCCCCACCCACCTGGAGTGCGGAGGCCAGCCGCAAGGGGGGCAGGGCTGGAGCGTAGGTGGCCAGATTAACATTCTGCCTCTTGGACTGATAAGGCTCAGGGACTTTGTCCCAGCAAGAGAGGCTGGAGGGGAAGGGGTTTCGGCCTCCAGGAGGGGGTTCAGGCAGGGTCAGGTGTCCGGGGTATCGCCGCGGGTACCTAAGGCTGGAGACCAGGAGGCCTGAGTCCATGTGGCCTGCCTCACTGAGACAGCACTCTCCAACTGTGGCTGAGAGGGGGACCATGCGCGGGCGTCTCGGGGTGCAGGGGGGGCATGACGGAGATCGAACCAAAGACCCCAGAGGGCCGTCTCGGACAAGTCGACGTTTGGGCTGCCGTCTTGAAGGAAAAGGGCTGTTATTCCTAACAGTGCTCCTAACTGCCCCGTGGAATCAGAGTGGAGTCGCTTTGAGCCCGAGCCAGAATGCTCCAATCAACCTTTGGCTCTGATAAAGATAAGCCGACCCAAGGTGATAACACACAACCCAGAAACTGTCAACAGGTGCTAATTAGGGCACTGGGAGCCCAGCCACACCCACTACACCTGACGTGGGGAGAGATCTGTTGGGGCGGGGGCGGGGGGGGGGGAGCCGGCCGATCTGGGGCGGGGTGGATAGGGCTGGCCGCCCGCACCTCCGCCTGATCGCCTTTGTTGTCACCTCCTCCTTCTAACGACCGTGCACCCCCACTCCCACCCCTGCCTACCTGGCGTTACACCACGTAACACAAAAGAGCAAGATCTAGGGGCGCCTGGGTGGCTCAGTCGGTTAGGCATCTGACTGTAGATACCGGCCCAGGTCGCGATCTCACGGTTTGGGAGTTCCAGATCCTGTCGGGCTCTGCACTGGCAGCACAGAGCCCTTCTGGGCTTCTCTGTCTCCTCTCTCTCTGCCCCTCCCCTGCTCATGCTCTCCCTATCCCTCTCTCTCAATTAAAACCGAAAAGATTTACTCTCTAATAAAAAAAAGAACAAAAGGTACAGGGCTGTTGTGCAATGGAACGCGATCAACGTGATATAATGGTGGAAAGAGGCTTGAACTGGGAGCCGGGAGACCTGACTCGAGCCTTGCTCGGTGTAAGCTTGAGGGTCATTTCTCTCGGCGCGTCGGTCCGCTCTGCAAATGGGGGGTAGGCAGGGGACAGCCACCCAGGAATGCCCTGCTGGGGGCCCATCGCGGTCTAAAGTTCATTCTCTTCTGCGACAAAGCCATGTAATCGGCGAAGCACACGAAACATCGAGGGTGCTGCCCGGCAGCTCTGGGGTGTCGGTGACGCTTGACAGAATCGCGAATCCGTCTTCAGGAGAGGGAGTCGTGAGGAAGGCTGTGAGCGGTGGACAGTGCTCAGAGCTCCTGGAATCCTCCCTGTCTGAGCCAGCGGGCAGGGTGCCTGCTGCCTGCCCTCGGGGCACCTGGGGTCTATTTTTAACTCGGTGCCCCTTATAAATACATGCGGCGTTGGGCCCAGTCGTCCATTTGTCTCCCTCCCCTGCACTCCCTCCTCTTCCCCCCAGCACGAGCACACACACACACACACACACACACACATACACTGAAGTGGCCCCCCAGAGGTGACGCCACACAGGGTGCTGCGTTCCCAGTGTTCGGGTCCCAGCCACACCCCCTTGAGCCGGGGGAGGTGCTGGGGCCCCACTCCCCTCCCAGGCTCAGGCCAGCACAGGTTCTGCTTCCCACCTGCAAGACCCAGGCTGAGCAGGGCGGGGGCCCGCCATTTCCCCCTAGGAACCGGTAGGAGAGGTGTGGACGGGGTTGCACAGGGACAGATGCAGGGGTGAGGAGAGGGGAAGGAGAGTGGCCGGAGAATGGGTGAGTCGGAGGAAGAGAAGGAGGGAGGTGGCTCCTGACTGTCCTTCCCCCGGCCCACTTCTCCCGGCCTCGAAGAGCTCCCTGCTGCCCGCTCGTCAGACTCGGGGCTGGGCAGCGAGGCAGAGGGTCGGCGGAGACCCTCACGGGGGCCAGGACAATGGAGAAGGGCGAACACCAACGCCTGGGGGCTGAGAGCACGGCCCCAACAGGCCCCAACAGGAGTCGCTACAAGGGCAGTGGCTCGAGGCTGGGGTCAGCTTCTCCTGCCTCGGGCAGGGGTGCGGTGAAGAGAAGGGAGAGTACCCAAGGTGAATCTTGAAAGGCGGGTAGGAACGTGTCATTCCTCAACCTCTCTTGGCCTCGGTTTCCTCATCCGAACCACGGCCATAACTGATGGCCCTTTCTCGTGACCGCCAAATGCACGAAGAGACAGAAGGCTCCGACAACAGGGCCCGGCTGGTACTTAAGTGTTGACTGACGACTTTATGGTCGGGAAGATGCACAGGGAGGGCATTCTGGGCTCGCGCAGGGGGGCGCGAGCAGGAGAAAACAAAAGGCCCCGAGTGAGTCTCAGCCATCTGGCAGTCCTGGGAGGCCGTGGGGAGCCACGGCACGGACCTCTGTGTGCCGGGGCCCAGGGGAGCGGGCACAGTGGGCACGGTGGAGGTGGGGGCTGGCCGCTGCGGCAACTGCTTAGTCCAGCCAAGGGACGGGGGGGCGCCCAATGGGGCCGACCCAGGAGGTTAATCCCCTGAGACTGGACGGCCAGGCCTGCTCTCAGCTCCCAGGGGTGGAGTCAAGGGCCCGTGGCTTTGTGGGGCTTAGATGCTCTTTCTATGAGGCTAGTGTTGGGGGAAGGGGTGTTGCAGAGGAGGAGTGTGTATGTGAGAGAGAGAGAGAGAGAGAGAGAGAGAAAGGAAGGAAGAGAGAGAACTGTAAGGTTGGGGGCATAGGCAGTAAGAACTTGTGCCCACTCCGGGGAAGGATCTAGAAGCATGGGCCTGTTTCCCATGCTGGGCCGCTGTGTTCTCCGGTACCAGGCGGTGTTCAGGCCTCTGTTGTGCCCAGTCGGTACTCCTCACGGGCCCGCCTCAGCCTCATTCCCACACTGTTTCATCTCCAGTCACGGTGCGCCTGTGTGTGTGCGCGTGCGCGCGCGCGTGTACGTGTGCTTTTCTAAATCAAAGAATGCTTAGAAAGTCCTGCTAAAGGTCAGGTCAGTGAGGAGCGAGAGCCTGGCCCATCTCCTCAGACCTTGGCACCGAGACGGCTCCTTCCCACCCAAATCCGCTGGGCCCGGGAGGCAGCGGGAGCTGACGGGCCTCTGACTCAGGCTGGCAAAGAGCAGGGCCCGGAGGCGCCGGGCCAAGGAGGAGCCCACTTAGTCATCTGCTGAGTGGCAGCAGATGAGATGTCCGTGAGTTGTGGACAGCATGGCCCCGGGCTGGGGGCCACCCGTCAGGCTCTCCTGCCACCGAAACAATAGCCAGGGCTGGGGCCAGGGGTCAGGACACAGGCTAGGACATGATCCTGGGGCCCCCGAGCGGCGGGTGGACGTCCTGGAAGTGAATCGGAGGCTGACAGCCGCCCTCGGGGATCTGCCGCAGCCGCTTCGCCGCCCGCTTGCAGGAAGGCTGTGGCTGCCCGTCGGGGGCAGGCTGCACGGCGCCCAGCCCCAGCCTGGGCCTACAGTGACCCACTCTCTGGTTATGGGATGGGATGAGGAGGAAGGGCATTCCGTGTATCTCCTGCCTGCCGAAGCCCAGCCGTGCAGACGGGACCGCGAGCAGCCCTGAGGCCCCGGGGCCACTCCAAGCTTTCTGGCCCCAAGATGCAGCTTCCGCGGGGCTGTGGGCGGGCCCCTTCTCACTCAACCCAATTCCGGCCGCAGAAGAATGCCCCTTGAAAGAAGCCGTCTTGAAGCTTTCCAGGAATGCTGGCCCTGGGGTGGCGGGGAGAGGGGGGCGTGGGGTGGTATGTTCCAGAATAGACTTGGACCCAAAGCCAAGAGCATAGTGTTCCCACGGGCCTGATGCCTGCCTGTGGTGGGACCAGGACGTTACAGGGATGGGCCTGGCGGTACCGGGGCAAGGCAGGCTGTGTGTGTGTGTGCGCGTGTGTATGTGAGTGTGTGCCTGTGTGTGTGTGTGAGAGAGAGAGAAAGAGACAGGGCTGGGAATGACCTGATGTCCCAGGTTCAGGCCCCCAGTGCCAAACGCAGCCTGGACCAAGTAATCTCATCATTTCTTTTTTTCTGCTCTCAAAAATTTTATTCTATTTATTTCTTTTTGAAGTAAACTCTACCCACAACGCGGGGCTGGAACTCACAACCCCGAGATCGAGAGTCACGTGCTCTCCCGACCGAGCCGGCCAGGTCCCCCATGTGATCTTTTCTTTCTTAAAAAGAAGTTTCAAAGGTGACATAATAGAGCGTAGTGGTCAGGAGGGGCGCCTGGACTGCCGTACCCACCCCTAGGGGCCGCGACTTCCGGTAGGTTGGTTTGTCCGTCTCCACGGCTCCGTTTCGGAAACCGTAAAACGCACGCCAGGGTTGTGTCGGACCTCAGAAAGGCCTCGCGAAGCTTAAGTGAGCGAGTGCACACAAAGCGCCGAGAAATCGGCCTCCCGCAGCAGGAGCGCTCACGCGGCTTGGGTCCTCGCCCACAGGCTGAGACTCCGTGTCAGTCCCTCCACGCCAGGCCCAGACCCAGGCCAGGGCTGAGCTCTGACCAGCCGGGCCCCCGCGGGGTGTGGCAGTGCCGCCTGCGTCAGCACATCCAAAGTCCCCAGACCTGCTGAGCTGGCGGAGAGCCTGCCCGGGCACTCCCCAGCCCCGAAGAAAGACCTAGAAAAGTGCCGGGCTTCCCCAAGTGTCCTCAGGTGGAGGGAACAGAGTACGAGAGACCCTGGCCTTGGCCGAAGACTCCTTCCATGGCTGGCTGAGCTGCCCTGCCCTTGCCGGAGGGCTGGGCCCGGCTCACCGGCCGGCTGTGGATCCCGTCTATGGACAGGGGGAGGTGCAAGGGTTCAGGACTCACTCCCCGGGGGCCGTAGTGACACAGGTGTGCTTCCTGAGGCTTTGCCCTCCAGCCCGTGGGCTCTCCCCCACTCTGACTGGAATTCCGCACCGGCAAGTCCACACCAGCCCGCCTGGCGATAATTCTTAGCTGCCTGAGAGTCCCGATGATTTCACCCGACTACACGGTTGGGCCGTCAGTCAACAGCACTTCTCGAGGCCCTGTTGTGTGTCGCACCGTTAACCTTTAGGCGTACAGAGAACTCTGTCTTGGATGCTGGGACCCGTACGTGGGGTTCAAGCCTGAGATGGGAAAGGGGTTCCTGGCTGTGGGGAGAGTGTGGGCCAAGGTGGGCGGGAAGCAGAGAGCCCACCCGAGGTGTGAATGGACAAATGCGAGGGGGCCGGGCAGGAGGCAGGTTGGAGGGGGAGAACAGGAAGGGCCCTGCGGGCCCTGCTTTCTCTGGAAAGAGCCACTGAGGGAGAAAGTTCAAACAT
This sequence comes from Paguma larvata, assembly GCA_030068075.1. Lineage (NCBI taxonomy): Eukaryota > Metazoa > Chordata > Mammalia > Carnivora > Viverridae > Paguma > Paguma larvata. Next base: position 74,879,866 of record CM057836.1, read on the forward strand.
CCAGAGAGTGGAGGGGTGTTCCCGACATCCCCTGAGGTTGGGTCTGGGAGTTGCTCCCTGACCCTTTGCAGGTTATTAACTGCATAGCATCTGGGTGTATCTGAGGGTCAAGGTTGCCCCGTACATTGTAGACGCCACGAGCGGCTCATTCTGGAGTTGTGCGACGCAGGGGTCCTGTGAGATTTGGGGGCCTGGCATCTGGGTATCAGCGAATGGGTGCTCACCTGTGCCCACAGCAGCAGGTGCCTGTGGGGTGTGCTTTAGCCAATGGCTGTGAGTGTGTGTGTGTGTGTGTGTGTGTGTGTGTGTGTGCGTGCTGTGATCGGGGCACTACCCAGGAGCTGGGGGGCTATTTTTGGAGGTGTTAGCCAGTAGGTATGGCCTCCACCCCCACCTCATCCTAGGCACACCTGCTCAGGTGAGGACACCCGGAGGTGATTCCACATCTGGGCTTGTATCTGGCTGGAAGGTGTGTCTCTGGGCATCAGGCCAAGCAGGTGCTGGCCTCCCTGGGAGCCCGGCCTGGGGAAGGGAGCGCGGCAGTGAGGTGGGGGGTGGGGACCGGGGTGGGAGCAGCTTGGTCTTCAAGCTCTTTTGGGGCTTCAGAGCGAGACTGAGTGGGAGATGTGCAATGGCCACCCACCGACTTCTGTCCTTCTCTCTTAATCTGTCCATTTGCCCACCCACTGGCCACCTGTGTGCTCTTGATTCTCCCCTCAAATCGGCCTCCCTCCCTCAGGCACTTCATTCTCAAAACTTCCCAAAGCTGTAATCACAGGCCTTGCCTTGACCTTGGATAGCTCTTGGGGTCACAGCACACCCTCCTCGTCCCTGGTGCTCAGCCTGCACAGGTGGCCTCCACTCTACCCCGTGGGTGCCGTGAGGTCTAGCGCAGACATGGCGCTCCCTGGCCAGTCCTGGAATCAAAGCTGTGCACGTGCCCCTTCCGGCCCTCTTCCCAGAAGGTTCTCCCATCTCTGGCCCCTGCAAGGCTCCTCTCCTCCAGGAAGTCTTCCCTGAACGCCCGGCTCTGCTCTTGTTTCCTCAAGCCCCACTCTGCCACAGTAATGGGCCAGGGAAGCTTGGCTGGAGCCCCGTGAGAGCAGAGCCGAGGGGTCACTTGCCCCCCCCCCCCCCCCGCCCTACACTCAAACCCCAGCACAGTGCTATGGCGCCTCTGGGCGGTTTCTCCTGGAGAAGATGGAGAGCCTCACGCCCTCCCAAACGGGGGCTTTAGGCAGCTGCTTCCTTGGTTCCACAGCCCCTCACCCCTAAGTTCTCTCCTTGGCCTGGACTTTGGAGATGGGGCACTGTCCAGGCCACAGACAGGTCGGCCTCTCGGTGCCGCTCTCTCCGAAGCCTAGTAGAACCAGAACACAGCAGGGGGATGGGGCGAAGGTGAGGCTATTTCGTTACAGAAATACGTGTGCAGGTGTGTGTGTGTGCGTGTGCACATTCACGGAGAGCAAACAGGTCCGGGGCTGCCGGTGTGTGCCGGGCACTATTACAGGCACTGAAGAGAGAGCAGTGGAAAAGACCACCAGGGGCGACAGCCCCCAGAAGGCTGGTGTTCTAGACGGGGAGACCCAGGAGCTGCTGGGTGGGCGTTCACGCGTGGGGGGCCGGAGTATGTGAGTGTGGTGGGAGGGTGTGTGTGGATAAGGGGCCTACACGTGAACAGGGTCAGGCCCAAGCAAGTACTCGTGCGTGTGAACTTGAGCGTGTGCCTTTGGGGGTATCCATGGGTCTCCTGGGGTCCAGGCTCGGCGGTGGGTGTGTGTCCGTGTAGGCCCAGAACTGGCGTGCACATGCCCATCGGCCGGTTGGGGAGGCTCTGTGGCAGCCGCGCCAGGCTACGGGGCTCTAATTTCAGAAGCGACAGCCTATAGATGCCTCCGCACACCGGCTCAGGTGCCCAGCCGCCGGGGGAAGGCCCAGCTGGCCACCTGGCCTGCTGGGGCATGAACCTGTCTCAGCCAGTCCCCCCGGTTCCCTGCCACGCAGACCCACTCTCCAAACCGAGCGGCCTCCGGCCTCTATGTTGACTCAGGGGGCTGTGCCCGGGGCGCCAACAATCGATGAGAATCGCAGCTCCCAAGCCCTACCCTCGCCTTCCGTCCCTATCTCCCCAGCCTCTTTCCATCCTGCTCTGGAACCCTCCAGGGCGCCGCTGGCTCGTCATGCCCAGCCTAGTCCATCTGAGAGTGGGCCAGGCCGAGCTGGAAGCTGGGGGAGAGGAGGGGAGTGGGCTGGGCCCCTCTATCACCTCCTCCTTCCCAGGGGCTTCCTTCCTGGCTGCAGGTGGAAAGGCTGGGCTGCCTGTGTGCCCCTCCCTCTGCCTCCTCCTCTTTCTCCCGTGTGTCTCGTGCGCCTCCTCTCTCTCCTGGGCCATCGAAGAGTTTTCTAAGAGTTTATAACCATGTGTGTGAGCTCCAGCCCTATGGCAGGCACGGGGCTGGGTTCTTCACAGGTATTAATGCCTCTGAGCCTCGCGATAACCCTGTGAGCTCAAGGCGGTCATCCCACGGTACGGGGAGGAAGCTGAGGCTCGGAAGTGTCCAAATCACCCAGCCGGAAGGGCGCCGAGTGGGCCTTCAAGCCCAGTCTTGGTTACACTTTCACCTTGGCCGGCGCTCGCCGCATGTTTCCACACGCGGTCTTGGTGGGAGCTGAGCCGCGGCCCAGGAGCCCCTCCCTGGGCCGTGGGAGGGGTACGCAGAAGGAGGAAAGAATGACAGACACGTCTGGGATCCAGGTAGTGGGCGATGGGGCAGGGGGAGCCCAGCTCCCTCCCCTGCGCGCTCTGGGCCTCCCCCTGCTGCAGAACCTTCAGTGGCTCCCTACAGGGAGTTACCAGGGTGAGTTCAAAGTCCTTTCGGGCAGGGGTGCATCCTTCCCCACAACACCTCCGGCTGCTCCTCTGCAGCAGCACCCGCTCCGCCGGGCAGACACTCGCCCCTGTGCTGCCGCCTGCCTCTGCCCACGCTGATTGCCCTGCAGTACGGCCAAGTGCCTTAGGACTTCATTTCACGTCACCTGCCTACTGTCCCTATGAGCTAGGTTTTCTGGGGCTCGTTGTACAAGAGCTCCGAGGACGGACAGCCGCGGTTTGCCTAAGGCCGCAGAGCAGGCAAAGAGCACAAGCGGGATTCAGAACCGCTCGTCCGTCTCCACCGGGCCGTCCGGTTCAACTGGCTGTAATAGAAAGAGCCTCACTGTTCAGAACAGCACCAAACCCCAGGCCAGCGACGACCGGAGGTAGCATTCTGGGAGGGGACACCCACATACACAGACCCGCGCGCACACACGCACAGGGTGCAGACGGGGAGGAGGGGAGAGGTGCTGAACCGCTCACCTCCCGGTCTTAAAACCTTCACGCTTGTGACTTAGACCCCCCAGTCGGTCCTTTTCAAGGAACCAGCTCTATTTCCCTTTAAAAGGGGAGCAAGAGTAGGAAAGAAAAAAGCACATTTTGTTCTGATGTCTCGAGATGTCATTTGCAGACAATTTGTGCCTTTTTCTCCCTATGTCTGTCTCCCCATCCCTCTGCCCCCTCCCCACTCGGGTCCTGAGACCACAGATTAGCTTCACTTCCACCTCTATCCTTCTCCGCCTGGGTCCGTTGCGCCCTAGGCTTGCCCGAATCCTGTGTCTCGTGTTGAGCCCCTACGCTGGGGGTGGGGATGACAGGAGCCGGTTTCTGCTCGGTGACAGTCAGGGGTTTGGGAGAGAGGCCGGGGTCCTCGGCCAGCCCAAGACTCAGATCCGACTCCCTTCACTGCCTCTGACTTTTGCTGAGAAGTTCGGCTCGTTCTGGCACCACGAGCTCCATGTGGACAGAGACCTTGTCTGTTTGGTTCGCAGGCTTACAGGCTTTAAAAAAGAAAACACCCTCGCTTACTCTGGGAGGCCCCGCCCACTTCACGTAAAACCTAAAACGCGCTCTGATCGCACCGCGAATGGTGTTGTAGGGGCATTTCGTAAAAAAGGATTTTCAAATAATAAATGATTGTGAAATTATCCAACTACAGTTAATGCATTTAATTCAAAATAGACTCTAATTTCTTGGGGTGTCTGTGCGGCTCAATCAGTTAAGCATTTGTCTCTTGATTTCAGCTCAGGTCATGGTCTCATGGTTCATGGGTTCGAGCCTCGCATCAAGCTCTGCACTGGTGGCGTGGAGGGATTCTCTGTCTCCCTCTCTCTCTCTCCTCCGCTCGTTTTCAATTTTTCTCTCTCTCTAAATAAATAAACATTAAAAATTTTCCTGAAAAGCATCATATGCCCTTGGAAATTCTTTGGAATGAGAACATCTAAACCGACAAATTGCTTTCAATTGTCAATTTCAATTTCATTCCTGAGTTCTGGGTTTTCCAGCTGACTTTTAAAAACTATTTTGAAGGCAATACATCCCTGCCCCCTCTCCCTCGCAAACCTTTTTGTAGGTCCTTACACATTTCACACAGGTCCCAGATACTTTGTGATTGAAAGAATGAGCAGCCTGGCACACAATGGCTCCTTAAATACGGTAGGAGGGAGGTAAAAGAAAGGAATACAATTGTTTGGAAACGTTATGAAGACCGCAAATTAAAATGAGATACTATTTTCTTTTCTTTGTTTTTTTTTTTTTTTTTACATTTATTCATTTTTGAGAGACAGAGAGAGACAGAGCGCAAGTGGGGGAGAGGCAGAGAGAGGAGACACAGAATCCAAAGCAGGCTCCAGGCTCCGAGGTGTCAGCGGAGAGCTTGATGCCACCAACAGTGCGATCATGACCTGAGCCAAAGTCGGATGCTTAACTGACTGAGCCACCCAGGTGCCCCTTTGTTATTTATTTATTTATTTAATGTTTTATTTATTTTTGAGAGAGACAGAGTGTGAGCAGGAGAGACAGAATCTGAAGCAGGCTCCAGGCTCTGAGCTGTCAGCACAGAGCCCGTCGTGGGGCTCGAACTCACAATGAGATCATGGCCTGAGCTGAAGTCAGACGCCCAACCGACTGAGCCACCCAGGCACCCCTACCTTTATTTATTTTTTTAAAGTTGATTTAATTTTGGGACAGCGAGCGCATGCATGCAAACATGGGAGACGCAAAGAGGAGGGAGAGAGAGAATCCTATGCAGGGTCTACGCTGTCAGCACAGAGCCCGACGCAGGGCTGGATCTCACAAACCATGAGATCATAACCTGAGCCAAAATCAAGAGTCAGAGGCTTACCCGACTGAGCCATGCAGGCGCCCCCAAGATTTTCTTTTTAAGTAATCTCTACGCTCAACGTGGGGCTCAAACTCATGAGCCCGAGATCAAGAGTTGCCCGCTCCATCGACTAAGCCAGCCAGGCGCCCCTATATTTAATTTTTTTTTAAACGGTCAGTACAGGTCTCTTTTTTCATTAAAAAAAATCTAGTTAGAAGACAAATGCCCATGGGAGAAATGAAGGGGAGGAAGGAATTTCGCTGCAGCCTGGAGCCCAAGGGGCTTTGGCCGCCCAGCGGAGGAGACCCACAGAAAAGGCAGAAAGCCCCAGTCTGTTCTGCTGGGGTCAGTGGGGGAGGAAGAGGGTCTGGAAACTTGCTCCAGGAGAGACTGAAAAATGGAGAAGGTTGGGCAGATGGGGAGGAGGTGGGGGTAGGTTTGTACGCTTTTGCCCTGGGAGGGCTACCCCTCCATCCTTGTTGCTTCCCCCAGCCCCTCCCTAGAGAGTACATCTATTTCAAGCCTGGAAAGTCCCAGCCCTGAGCATGATGCCTGGCATATAATCTGTGGCAATAAATAGTGGTTGACTGAATGGATGGAAGCAGTCACTGGTTAATCCAGACCACAGTGTTAGTCACTCCTGTCCCTTCCCCAAATACCTCCCTGCCGCCCAACAACAACAACAGCAAACGACTCTCTCAGGGCTGCTGTGTACAGCTGTGCAGGCTGTCTACTGCACAACTCCGGGAGGAGCCCTTTTCACAGGAATCCCTCCTGCAGTTGCAGCACACAGTGTTACCTGCAAAACACTGTTTCTTATTCTTTCAAGCTCACGAGAACCAAAATCACATGAAGAGTAGGAGAGGAAAGGGACCAGGAATCTTTTAAACCAGACAATATGGGTTTACTCCTCTCTTTCCCTTTTCCAGTTCCTAAGATCCCCCCTCTTCCTTTATTCCTCTCTGATTTGAGTCCAAAGTGGTTTCGCCAAATCTGGCCAATCACTCTGTCCCTTGACTACAGAGTTTGGAACTTGCTGTGTGACCCTGGGCAAATCCCAGGACCTCTCCGGGTCCCCGTTTCCCCACCTGAGAAATGAGGGCATGTGTAGGGGGCAATTCTTGATGACCCTCCTTGGTTCAAGGAAGCTTACGGGGATAAAAGTGTGAAGGAATGCATCCTTCCGTTTGCGCATTCTCGAAGGGTCAGCCCCGCCCCCTGCCCCGTGCAGCCCTGCCCTGCCCTCCACAAGTTTAACGTTTTCATTTAACTTCGCAGGCAGCATTCTGGAACAGAAGGAACCGCGCGGGGAGCAGGAGCCCTCGTCAAGCGCTGACTCCGCGGCTACCCGCGGTGTGCTACGGGGCGAGCCGCGGCGCCTCGATCTCCCCCTCTGTAGAATGGGTGTTCAGGCCACATCCGAGGTTGTCAAAAGGCCGGACTGAGTCCGCCAAGGCCTTTCCTTTTTCTCTTTAATTTCTATCATTTGTGCTTCGTTCCTCCTGCTGCGAACATCACATCTGTTCGGGAAGTTCAAACGGTACCGAGATCGGTAACATACCCCCACGAAAGCGACTGTTACGGAGAATCACTGTGAACATTTTTTTTTTTTTTTTGGTAATTTTAAATTCTGATATAATTTCAAATGTGTAACAAAGTCACAAGGTTAGTACAAAGGTTCGGGTAGACCCTTTACTCAGATTTATCGATTGTTTACGTTTTATCCCTGTTTTACTCTTTCTCTCTCTGTATACCTGGGCACACGTGCGAGTGTGTAAACAGTATCTTCCCGAACCACGTGAGGGTAAATTGCAGGCCTTGTGCCCCCCCCCTCTTTTTAAGTTTATTTATTCATTTTGAGTGAAAGAGAGAGAGAGAGAGAGAACATAGGAGGAGAGGGGCAGAGAGAGAAGGAGAGAGAGAATCCCAAGCCGGCTCCGCCAGAGCCGGATGTGGGGCTGGAACTCACGAAACCGGGAGATCACCACCTGAGCCAAAATCAAGAGCCGAATGCTTAACTGACTGAGCCACCCACGTGCCCCTGCCCTTCTACCTCTAAAAGCTTCAAGGGTGTGTTTCCCAAGAACAAGGACAATCTCTTACAGGGCAGGGCTTACATAACCCCCGCAGTTAACAAAATCCGGAAACTCAGCGTTGATACAATACTGTTATCTAGTCCACACGGTCCCTGTTCAAAGTCATCGTGTCGGATCTTTTCATAGGTTTCCGGCCAAACCAGAGAACTCCGGACGAGTGTTTCTGAAAGCTAACATGTACTTAGCTTTAAGGATTGTGCTTAGCTCCCAAATCACGCTCTCTCCCCTGTCGTATTGCTCTTTTATTTTTTTTACTTTGTTTAGGCTTTGTGCTATGTGCTATTCTTACTTGGCAAATGAGGAAGGGGGCGATCCTCTGCTGGTCCTTCGACTTCTTCTGCGGGGATCCCCAGGCGTGGTCCCCACCAGGACTAATGGTCCCTGGCTCCAGGTGAGTCAGATCGCCAGAGACTTTCCTGAAGCCCGGCTAAAGGCACACGGCTACTTCCAACGCTGGGCGCCGGGATGGGAGAGGCAGCCACAGTCCCTGTCCCTCCGGGATCGCATGGTCGCTCACCCCGCCGAGGGCATTTTTACCCTTTGGGTGGCTCTCCAGCACCTGTTTGGGGCATCCCCTACCTTGTGAGCCTCCCGTGGAGGCAGCGACCTCCTCACCAGCCCAGAAACCAGACTTCGCTCTCCCAGCCTCCTTTGCGGCCGCGCTGCAGGCACGTGACCGGGCACAGCCAATCAGATACACCCTCCCACGAACTCTGACTCCCAAGCCGCTGACCTGGAGCCGCAGAGGTGGGGTGTTTTTGGTAGAATGGGGGGGCAGCCGCAGCAGCAGGAAGAGTTTTCAGGGGCCGTGGGACCTCAGAGCCCACCGCCCTGTGGCCCTCCCTGGTCCGGCCCGGAGGCGTGGTTCGGGCTGGGGTTCTGACCGCAGTCTGGGGCCTCCCTGGATCCCGCACCCGCCTCTGCGGCCAGCTCACGGGGTCCGCGGGCTCTCTGTGGCTTGCCACCGGGAGCCCGGCCCAGGCAACGCAGAGACGTCAGTACCGTGGGAATGGGGAGGCGCCGGGGCCGGGAGTGTGGACACTCTGGGACTCGGCGGGCAGCGATTCCGTGGGGGTGGGCGGCCACGGAGGAATCTGGTTTCCTGATCTGGAATGTGGCTGGGACGCCCCGTCTGGGTGTGAGGGTAGGTGAGGGGCAGGAGGGAGGTGAGCACAGAGAGCCTGGAGCCTGAGGATGGGGCGGGGAGGAGGGAGATGAGCTCAGAGTGGGGGGGGGGTGCCTTTGTAGGAGGAGGCTGACGAGCCGGGTCACATGGTACCATCCACCCGAAATGTTTTTTGACCCCGTTTGTGTACCCATAACAGCGTATCAGTCTGGGGATGGATATTGTTATCTTATTTTCCATGCAGAGAAAGATACATATGTCTTCTCCTATAAGCACTCGGAGTAAACTAGACTCCTTGTAAGCACTCAGGTCGAGCGGTAGAATCTGGGGGCCCGGCCCACTTTCTAAATACCAGTCCTCTCCTCCCCTTCCCCCGTGAGGAAGAAGTTCAGGTCCAAACACGTGAGCTTCGGCCCTCACGCTTGGTTAATGGCCTACCCATCAGCCCTTCTCTCGCTACCCTCGGGCTCTTGGTGCCCACTGAGCCCAGGTTTGTCCCAGGGGTTTGCCCTTCTTCCGGACTCTGGGTTAGCGCTGTGGCGGTAATCATGGAACTATCCCCCTTGCTTGGGATAGGTTCAGGGCTCGTTTCTGGCCAACCAGCAGTGAGGGACGGTCTCCTAGGGGCTTCAGGGGACATTTTTCCTTAATCTTAAAATGGAACGAGGACGAGGTGTTTCCCGGGTTTTTTGTTTTGTTTTGTCTTGTCTTTTGTTTTGCCGCTGCGGACATCCGTGTGTGAGGATGTGATGACTGGGGTGGCGGCAGCCGTCTTGTGACTGCGAGGAGAGCTAGCCAAGGACAAGGCAATACGCTGAGAACGGCAGAGGGGAAACAGCCTGCGTCCTTGATGGTCATGTTGAGCCGGAGGATTCAGCTCAGCTGAAGCTCCCCTGCCTCCGGACTTGTTGTTCTGTGAGATAATACACTTTCCTTATTGTCTAAGCCAACCGAATAGAACTTCTCTGTTCCTGGCCACTGAAAACATCTCTACTGGTGCACGAATCATGGGATGGAAAAGCATAAACACCTGACATAATTATCCCATCTACTGATCGCTGACAGCAGGGACAGCAGCCATTGGGGAAGTGAGGAAAACCTGAATCCTTGACCGAGGCCCTACATTTTTTTTTTCCCCTGCTGGTTCCGAGGCCCTGCCTTCTGCCTCTTGTCCGGGCTTCTATCAGAGGAGAGGTCTCCTCCCCAAGCTGAACTCCTGACTCCCATTTCCTGTAGGGTCAGCCGGGGAAGGCAGCTTTATTCACTGAATCGGGATGGAAAACAGATGTCCACGCACCCCACTGGGCCCAGGCTCACCCTGGACAGAGGCCAGGCCTGTTCTCAGTCCCGACCCACCCACCCACCCACCCCCTGTTCCCCGTATCGAGGCCAGATGTGGCTTCTTCCAAGCTCTAATAATAATTTTGATTTGTGGCGGCTAAGTAACCTTTGCCCCCAGCCCCACCCTGAACTCTCCGAGGAGAAGAATGGGAGTTATACTCTGAAACATTTGTGAGGAAGCCCGGGGAGGGCACAGAGGAGCGCGGACTTGAGAAGCAGACCGGCCTGGGTTCAGTCACAGGCTGGTCTCACGCCAACAGAGTGGTCTCCACCATTGTCTCAGTCAACAGCTGCTGTGTAACAAGCCACCGCCACAAAACTCAGTGGCTTAAAACAGTAACAGTTTAGGGGCGCCTGGGTGGCTCAGTCGGTTAAGCATCCGACTTCGGCTCCCACGTAGATCCTTCCTTCCTCGTCCGCAAGCTGAAGGTAGACAGTGTTGGCGGAACGTGTGCCCGCCGGGAAGAGATGCTTCTCCTGGAAGCAGCCCAGGGTGATCTCTGAAGATGGTTGGCTGTTTGCCTGCCCCGGAAGACCCCATGAAACCACATACATCAACAGTCACATCTACATGTCCCCTTGAAGAACACCCGAGAAACTTCCAGGCCTTCCTGGACATGCATACATGGAAAGCCATCAAGTATATGGAAGACCTCACTTTGCGGCGTGTGCCGTTCTGTAGTTACAGCAGTGGGGTGGGGCTGGACATGGGGCCGGTGGCCCCCAAAAGGGTACTAGATTTTTGCTGCACAAGCTTCAACAGGCAAAGTGTAGGGGCACCTGGGTGGCTCAGTCGGTTGGGCGTCCGACTTTGGCTCAGGTCACGATCTCACGGTTCACGAGTTCAAGCCCCGCATCGGGCTCTGTGCTGACAGCTGAGAGCCTGGAGCCTGCTTCGGATTCTGTGTCGTCTTCTCTCTCTGCCCCTCCCCCCCTCTCAAAAATAAATAAACATTAAAACATTTAAAACAAAAACGCAAGGTGTAATGCTGACCTCAAGGGTTTAGATGTAGATTTTCTGGTCATTTAGCATATTAGGGTGAAGGAAGCCACCGAACTGGCAAAGCTCACGGTCAGGTGAATGAGTTCGCCTTGCCCCACTGACATGATGCTTGCTGAAAATGAGCAGGGAGAGGAGGTCACACAGAAGGAAAAACTATCCCAGAAGAAACGGAAGAAATGGAAATTATGGCTGGGAATAAATTCAGCATAAAATCAATGCAAATAAAAGTAAAGACATTAAAAAAAAATAAAGCCAAGTTCGTTGTGTGCAGTGTTCGGTGTTTCCGCTGTTCCGGTAACAATGCAATCCATATGCATACAGGAGCTATGCAATATGAACGTAATTTCGGTGATTCTGCATTTGAGTTAAATGCTCTTACGTTTGCGTTTAAAACTGACATTTAATAAAGTATGGTTGAACGGTAAAACATGCCGATATTTAAAATTTTTTAATTTTTTCTTAGAACAACATTAAGTAGCAAATAAACACCACGATGACTTAAAGAGAGATTACAGGAGAAAGGAGAGCTTTATCCTTTATATCTTGAATGACATTTTAAAAAACCTTTTTCAACAAGGAGCCTCACATTTTCATCTTGTCTGGCTTCTGCAGAAGTCGCTGGCCCAGGGAACAGGTCTCTTAAAGGCTCAGGTCAAAACTCACACAGTGTCACTTTGATCACGGAATGTATCGGCCAAAGCAAATCACAAGGCCAGTGCAGAGCCAAAGGGGTGGGGGAGGGAAATAGACTCCAAGGTTTTTTGTTTGTTTGTTTTTGTTTTTTTAACTTAAGTAATCTCCCGGCACCGGGCTTGGACTCACAACCCTGAGTCGCGTGTTCCACCAACTGAGCCAGCCTAGGCCCCTAGACTCTAAGCCTTTTTTTTTTTTTTTCAAGTTTTTATTTATTTTGAGAGAGAGAGAGCACAAGTGAACGCAAGCAGGGGAGGGAGAGAGAGAGGGAGAAAGAGAATTGCAAGCAGGCTCCAGCCTCCACGCTGTCAGCATAGAGCCCGACGCAGGTCTCGATCCCACAAACTTCGAGATCATGACCTGAGCCTAGATCAAGAGTCTCACTCTTTTTTTTTCTTTTTTGAGAGAGAGAGAGAGAGAGAGAACATGCACGTGAGAGCAGAGGAGGGGGCAGAGGGAGACAATCCCAAGCAGACTCCTCACTGTCAGCTCAGAGCCTGACATGGGGCTTGAACCCACAAACCAGGAGATCATGACTTGAGCTGGTCACTCGACCGACTGAGCCATCCAGGTGCCCCCGAGAGTCACATTCTTAACAGACTGAGCCACTCCGGCGCTCCTAGATTCCAAGTCTCGAAGGGAGTATTCAATACAGAGATGAGAGGAATTGTTGGCGGCCATCTTTGCCAGCAATATTCAACAACCATTGGTCAGAATCTTTTTCCTCCTCAGGCTTCTCATCTGTAATATGGGAATATTTCTGTTTCCTTCCCAGGATCATTAGAGAACAAAGGAATGTTGTGGTTGCCAGTTCTTGGAACGTGGCCGCTAGCTCATTCAAGATGGGCTGCTCCCCTGTAATCTTGTGTTAGAAGCGCTTTCCTAGTCACTATCTTATTCTGTCCATTTGTTCATTAGTATCTCTTGAGTCCTATGGCCCAGGTATTGCCCTAGGTACAGAGAATAAAACAGACAAAAGTCCCCGTCCCCACGGAGTTTACATTTTGATAAGAGAGATAGACAAAAGATGTGTTCAAATACGTGGCATTTGGGGCGGTGAAAGGTGTTAAGAAGAAAAAAGCAGGAGAGGGGGATAGAGAGTCCTGAGGGGCGGGGGGGGGGGGGGGGGCTGCACCGTGAGGCCAGGTCCTGAAGGCGGGGCCATGAGGATTTTCCAGGTGGGGGAGGGGCGGCTCCGAGAGGGGATGGCTGGGGTTTCAGAGGAACAGTCAGGAGCCTACAGTGGCCTGGCCGGAGCTGAGAGCCGCAGGGGACAGAGGGCAGCTCCTCACGGGCCACTGTGAGGAGATAAAAATGTAGGGGCAGGTTTGGAGGAGGGGGCCGTGGTTGCAGTGGGGATGGAGGAAGGGGGAGGGAGGCCCTCGGGATGGCAGCCTGGCCAAGGTGGTCCTGGGGGAGGTGGGAGAAGTGGCCGGATTCTGAATGGTTTCTTGGAGGTCAGCAGATAGGATTTCCTTGTCAACTCTCAACAAGTCAACCCGGAGAGAAAGCAGATATTCTCAAATTCTCATTTTGTGGAAGAGAAAATCTTGAGTGACTCGCGCAATGTCGTACAGCTGCTCCGTGGCGTCCCCGGGTCGGTGGGAGGGCTGGGGGATCCGTCTGGGGCTGACCGTGATGGGGGGTGTGTGTGGTCTACACGTGGGGGTGTGTATAGCGTGTCCCCTTAGCTCCATCTGCGACCCCCTGCCCCCTTCCGCCCTCGGTGCTCTCTGTATCTTTTTGTTAAATGTCAATCGAAAGAAAGAGAGAGAGAGAGAGAAACAGAATGCACGCATGCACCAGCAGGGGAGGGGCAGAGAGAGAGGGGTGGAGGGAGAGAGAGAATCCCAAGCAGGCTCCATGCTAAGCTCCGACCCGCGGCTTGATCTCACCACCGTGAGATCACGGCCTGAGCGGAAATCGAGAGCTGGGCGCCCAACCGACTGAGCCACCCAGGCGCCCCCTCCTTGCATCTTACAGACGCATCTTCGTCCCCACCCCACCCCCCAGCCTGGTTCCCAAGGTACTTCTGGTGGCCAGGGGACGACCCAATCTATGTCAATGAGAGCGCGTAAATCTGTGTGTGACACTTGTCAGGTTCATGTGCCTTATAGGAGTGTGACTGTCCCCAGAGCATGTCCCCAGTGTCCGTGTGGTACTTTGGCTGTGTGCCTGCTGCTGGCTGTGAAGACCTACACGCGTGGGGGCTTAACGGTCTGAGCGTGTGAGCGTGCAATGTGTCCTCTCTTCAGATTTCTCCTGTCCTGAAACACGCAGGCCACGCCCACCTCTTTTCTGACTCCTGACCTGCCCCCTCGGTTGGAACCACGCATGGGCCGGCGCCCCATCCCCGGCTGGCGGTCTGGCTGGTTTAGAGGGGAATCTGCTTCCTAGACCGCAGGGCGGGGTGGGCCTGTGTGCGCACCACACCCTCGGTCCACGGTCAGCTACATCTCCCGAGGTCAACGGGCCCCTCCCTCTGCCTCCCCTGCAGGTTTCTTTAATGGAGGGAGGGGCCCTGACCTCAGAAGGCTCTGGCGGGCCGGTCTGGTGGCCTCCAGCGGGCCGAGGCAGGTGGGGCAGAAGGTAGTTGCACCCCCAGGCTTCCGTCCCCCCCTGACGGTGGCCAGCTAATGAGGATGGGAGTCCACACTGCATTTTCTCGGTGAGTTCCCAGGGCCCCCCTGTTGGGGCCTCGGGACTCCAGAGCCTCGTCCCCACTTAGCCTGTGGGTCCCAGGGCGGCTCGGCCCCACTCTTGGCTTCCTTCCCGCACTCTCCCTTTAGGAGCCTCCAAGCCTCCGGCCTCCTCCCAAGCTCTGGCCTCAGAGCATCCACGGGATTCTTCGGGTCTAAACCCTTTTCCTTCTCTGTCTCCCTCTCTCTGAGACATTGGTTCCACGGAGAGCCCTTCCGCCTCTCCTATACGTACCAGAGGGTCCTTTTTCTTTAACTTGCTAGAAATGGACCCTTGCTTGTAGCAAGGCGAGCAGGTGCCCGGAGGCGTGGGGTCACTTCAGTCCATCCCGAGGCCTGCCTGCCCTTCTCTCAGTCCCGGCCAGGCACACTCCAGCCCCAGGGTCTTCGTTCTAGTCTTTTCCTCTGTCTGGAATGTTCTCCCCCAGCCCCTCCTTGGCTCCTGCCTCTCTAAACATTTTGTCAATACATCTTCTCAATGGGGCCTACCTGGTCCACCCAATTTAATATTGTGGCCTGTGTGCACGCACGCACGCACGCATGCACGCCCTCACGCCCCCTGGCCCTCCCAGCACCTGTCATCTCCCAGCCCTGTTCTGCCTCCGCATTTTCTCGCTACACCCGTCACCTCCTTCCATACAACAGAATTCATTTATTCTGTCTCTGGAGTCTCCCCTCCGAGAGTGCTGGCCCCACGAGGGCAGGGATCTCTGTGGTATTCCCTTCTATTTCCCAGCGCCCGGAACTGTGTGGAGCCATTTTAGATGCTCTGTTTTGGTTGCTGGGGCAGCTGCCGAGAGAAGACAGAATATGTGGGAGAAATGACTGCTCCTCCCCCAGGCCTGGGGTCCCAGCGAGGGCCGGACTGTGCCCCGCCTGCGGGGGGGGGGGGTCTAGCTGCCCTCTCCGGGGGGGGGGACACCGGGCCAGGGAGCCACCCCCACCCCACCCCGACGCTGGCCCCACGCGTGCATGCTGGTACGCACCTGTGCACCCGGCATCTGCGGCCCCACCACCCACCACCCGCTGACGTGGCTGTGGTTTCGAGGCCCCAGAGGTGCAGATTAGAGACAGAATGTCCTGTTTTCTGCCGCTACAGCGGCAGGTGGGGGCGGGGGACAGGCTCCCCTGCAAGCAAGTGCTCGCAGGTCCCCTCTGCTCCCCTTCTTACACAGACATGCACACACAGGCACACACAGGCACACACGCACACAGACGGGCAGCCAGGCGGCCCCACCAGACTGGCTGCTCTTTGCTGTCAGTAAGGGGGCCGTACTTCTGTCTGTACCAGGCCCTGCTGCCGGTAGGGAGAGGGCACGGGGGAAGAGGCTGCAAAGTCCCCTCCCAGGGCCCGAGCTGCCACCTCTAGTGCGCCGTGCCCGCCCAGCATGGCCGCCCAGCCTCCTCCCTCAGGTCCTTCCTTTGGGGGAAGCATTGTCCTCTTCTGCCTCCTGGCAAAACCGCCTCCTGCATTCAGCCCCCGTGGGGTGGGGCTGGGCCGCCTCTGTCACTCCCGTGCTCCAGGGTGCACACAGCGGCTGGCCGGATGCCACAGCTCCCCAGGGCCTGCGGGGTCCGGCCCAACCCCCCGGGCCCGTGCCTTCCCTGCTCGGGGAGTCCCCGCTTTGAGGGGAGACGAGTGTGGCCTCCGGAAGCAGACCGCCCCCTCGGAGAATGTCAGCTCCGCACGACCTTAGGCAAGTCGCCTCGCCTCTCAGTGCCCCAGTTTCTCCCCGGGGTAGAGCTGCTGTAAAGACGAAATGGTTTCATGTATGCAAAGGGCTCAGCCCAGCGCCTGCTGGGGAAGTTGCCAGTAGACGGTTTGCTGTCGCTATGATGGTTTCCTGCCTCAGGGCCACGAGGGGCTTGGGTCAGGGCTCGCGGCCCAGTCCTGGCCTTTCGGACTGAGCCAGCAGCTTCCAGGCCCACCAGGAGCTCGTTGGAGGCTCAGAGTGCCGGGCCGCCCTGGGGAAGCCTAACGCAGAAGCTGGGCCAGGGGAGGGGGCTCACCCCTCAGCCCGCGCCCACCTGTGGGCCAGGAGGCCCCCAGTCTCCCAGCCACGGGCTGGGCCACCTGTGGCCTGCCCGTCCTCCAAGCCCCCTTGCCTTGCAAGGAGCCCCTCAGGCCATCTCCTGCAGTCAGAATGTCCGTCAGTCCTGCCCCCAGGGCACCCACGATTCCTACTTCCCAGGGCCTCCGAGGCCTCAAACCCCCACGCCCCAGAATTAACGTCAGGCGAGGTCATGGATGGAGTGCTCATGGCCTTGGCAGCCAGTCAGGGCCAACTCTTGTTACCGCCTGGACCCCAAGGCTGGCGGGTCCTGCTTGCCGTGCCGGCCCCCCACCTCCCGCCCCCGGCACTGTGGGGGAGCCCCAGGCTCACAGCAGGCCTCGGGAAGGAGCTGGCGCCCGGGGTGGGCTGGAACGAACAGGGGAGCCCCGGGAGCCGAGAAGGGGGGCGTGATGACCGGAGCTCTTGGGCGAACCGTGCTCACCCCAAACAGACCCCGAATGGAGGAGGAAGGAAGAGAGGACGGGCCGAGCACACCCTGGGCCCCAGAGGAAGTGGAGAGCCGGGGCCGCGGTGTGACAGTTCAAGGGCCCCGTGCACCACAGCTCCGCACCCCACCTCAGCGGCTGACGTCAGCGGGGAGCGCGTGACCCTGCCCACCGCCTCCCCCGGGCCCTGGATCTTTGAGGTGGGGTCCCAGCCTGGGGGCTCCCGCCACGAAACTCCGCACAACTGGGCAGAGGCTTCTCAGCAGAGGTTTGTGTCTTCAGGTCAGCTCTGCCCTCTCCAGGCTCCTTTAGTAAAAGGCGACCAGTTAACAGCACCCCTTCCCTCCCCTCACCCACACCACCTCCCGTCTCCCAGGCGTGGCCCTAGAAGACATCTATTAAGCACCTACTGTATGCAGGGTGGTTTCTCATCCACAAGTTCATGTAATCCTTCCCGATGCCCTGAGGTTAATATTTTATGGATAAGGAAAACAGCTCAGAGGGGCTAGGTAACCTGCCTGAGGTCACACAGCTTGTAGGTGACAGAGCTGGCCTTCCACCTCGGGGCTCCTAGTGAATTCATGCTGGAGGAGCCCTTGGGGAGCCAGGGCAGCTAGGCCTGTTGTTTGTCGAGGAGGAAATGGACAGCCCAGCCCCGGGAAGCCAATGCCCTGGGCTGTGCCCCAGGCTCCTGGCAGATAGGATTAGGGAACTTTCTTTTGGCATTAGAGGCCTGACAGGAGGGCTTTGCTGTGAAGCCTTCTTCCTTCACTGCCTCCAGGTCTCCGCTCAGAGGCTACCTCCTTAGGGAAAAGTCCGGAGAGCCCTAGCTGCAGGAGGGCCTTGTCATCCTCTGCCTCCAAGCCAGGCCTTGCTCCTCAGGGCACTTACTGTCGTTTGCAGTTCCACGCATCACATTCTTCATTTATTGTCGCCCCCCCCCCCCAAATTAGAAGGTGAGCTCCGTGAGCTCAGGGAGCAGCTATCTCGTTTCCTGGCGTGGAATAGTACCTGGCACACACCCAACATTTTTTTTGGCGGAATGAACGAATGCATGCATGAATGAAAGGAGTCGGATGAGAAAGTTCGGTGGAAAGACGAACTCATCGAGGGCAAACCAAACAGAAAATTCTCGGTGGAAGAGGGGAGGGAGAAGGAATTTAGGAAAGAGAAGGGGCAGGGCCAGCACGTGCAGACATGAGGTCTGGCGCGTAGACTGTGAAGCGAGTGGAGACCCCCTCCAGTTGCTCAGTTCGCAACTTGGACAACAATACAGGGTGACTCTGGGGATGGGAAGAACACGACAGTTTGGGCCGTCTGCACAGACGGGGGTGGGGGGGGGAGGGGAGGGAGGGAGCAAGGAGCCGAGGCAGCTCGACAGGTGCCTGCCTGCAGCAGGGGGAACGGGCTGTACCCACCACGAGGACGCCACGTGGTCGCGGTTAGCAGTTTGCCATCCGGCGGCGGCGTTGTCTCCACAGACGGCCGTCCAACCAGGGGTAACGAGTGTTCTGCTGTTAGCAATCTCTAGTACCTGGAGCGCCCCTGAGGGGGGCGGGTGGGGAAATCACCCCGACACACCCTGCGAGCACACACACACACACACACACACACACACACACACACACACCAAACGCTGTGGACAGAGGTTAGCGCCGCGGCGGGAGGGAGGGCAGTTTCCTGAGCCAGCAGCGAGCTCCGAAGGCAGAGGACACTGTGTTCTGAGGCGTCCCCACCGAGCGGAGGACTCGGTGAAGAAGGTGCCCCGGCCCCCTTCTTCCCCGCCCCCCCCAGTCCTCCAGGCTGGGCACAACAACAATCGCCCTGTGATTGTGGGGCCTGTCCGCGATGAGTCACCTTGCCCACAGCGAGCCCCGCGGGGTGATGTTATCGGCTCCTCTGCTTACTTAATTCCCTGGTTGACATCACCACCGCCCGGTCTTCCCCTTCTCGGCATTGCAGCCTGCAGGCTGGCATATCCTGGAAGAGGGGGCAGCAGAGGTCATTGGCCAAGAAGCTACCAGGGCAGGTACACCGGGACCCTCGGTCGCTTGGCCGTCGGCGCCAAGGCGCTTGGCCTCGTTTCTCGCTCTGCTGGACAGGAGTCTCCGGCTCCTTCCCAGGAAGTGCTATCTGGAGTCTGTATCTCTGGGGTGTGGTCCCCACGGTCAGCCCTCTGCTGGCTCAGGCAGGCGCTTCTAAGTTCTGTCTCTTGGGGGCCTATCTGTGATGGGCCCAGGATGTCCCCGGCCCGGACTGGGCTGCGTGCTGGCCTTCTGCCCGCCGCCCTGCCCAGCCGCTGTGCCCGAGTCCCAGCTCCCTCAGAGGCCCCAGCTCCGTCCTTGTACCTCCCCTGCAGCGGCCGCCTGGGGGCCCGGCCTGCCCTCCGCTGCCACAGCCTAGCGTTCCCTCCGGCCTCCCCTGACCTTGAGGCCCTTCTCAATGCTGCCCCGCGGGCAGCGGCGTGCGGAAGGTGCCGCGGAGTCGGCAGAGCGGCGGCAGGGGTGACCAGACATGCCTGCTGTCCCGCATCAGCCTCGCCCTGGTCTCCTCTGCGGCAGGGCCAGGCGGGATGAGAAGCGGCGGGTTCGGTCCTCCTCCCCACACCGGCCCCGCTCTGGCCCTCCCTGCCTGCTGAGCCGGACAGGAGAGGGGTGAGGCCGAGAGGTGCAGGAGGGCCCCCCCCCCGCGCCGCCTCCGCTCAGGCCACCGGGGCAGGACCTCAGTCCCCGATGGGAGGCTGTCCAAGCTCGGCCAGCGAGGGAGGCCGCGAGGGGAAGTGGGTGGGGCCGGGCAGGGAGCCGAGCCAACCCTTTGAACTGCCCAGGCAGCAACCTCCGTGGCCCCGGGAGACAGCGCCTCAAATGTCACCACCAGCAGCCAGGGAAGGGGGAGGGGGAGGTTGCTCAACCCCAGTCACTTTTATACTAGTGCTGTGACCAAAATGAATTGTTCTTAGAAGGAAAAAGAAACAACAAACAAAAAACCTCAAAACCCACCGCTGAGGTCACTCCTGTTACCCCCGGCAGCTAATGAGCAGATCCTGAGAACAGATAGCCTCCCCGGGCCAGGGGGAGCCCTCCCCCGCTCACCCCGGTGGCCAGAAAGAGCCATGGGGGTGAGGGGGGCCCCGGCAGCTCTGCACCCAAACCCTGGCTGCCTTGGCATGCATGCTGGAATGTCGTAGAATGCCGTTCCAAGTGAGAAGGGGGTGAGCCTAGAGAGAGAGAGGCCTGAAGGAGCAAGCCTGGGCTCAGCCCCACACACCCTAGTCTCTTTGGGCCTCTGTTTCCCGACCTGTCAAACGGAGGAAACCACTGAGGAGTTAATGAGATAATAACTGTGAACGTGCTGAGCAGCGCCCCCTAGCCAGCCAAGAGGCGGGGGGGGGGGGGGGGGGGGGGGGTCGTGCAGACAAGGGAGCAGGGAGTCCGGAGGAGTTTCAGAGAAGAGGGCACACCTCCGTGACTTAAGGGCATTCCATCAGTCGGCTTCTTCTGCTCTCGAATCTTTTAGGTCCCCTTGAAGCCCTAAAATGTGCTTATTAATGCCGTCAGGGAGGTGCGCACCTTGAGAACGGGGGCGCGGGGGGGAGGGCACCACTGTTGAACTTAGCCTGGGGTCTGCTCAGACCCCGGGATCCCTTTTCAAGTTCGAGACCGCAGGGTCCGCAGGTGAGTCTAGTGGGCGTTCTGCTGTCGTCCTTCCCTCCTAGGCCACCAACCCAGCTCAAATGCTGGCCAACCCTGGCTGCTCTCCTTCGTTGGAGAGTACAGGCTGCTTCTGGCTGGAGTTTGAGCCCTTCTCCCTCTTTCATCCTGAGCCCAGAGCTCACCTCCACTCTCGAAGCCCACACACACATCAAACTCCTCTGTCCCAGGCTGAACTTGCCGCTCCCGCAGCAGCCCCTTCCGCTGCTAGATCTTAGTTCATGGTCAGACTCCCCATCGTGCGAGGCAGAGGCCGAGTCACCCTTGACCACTGCCTTGTGTCCATCGCCTCTGATTAGCCATCTCATCTAGTGGATTCTAACACTTCGGTATCTCCAGTTTGTATCTTGCCCCTCCCCCTGCCCCCATTTCTGTAATAGTTTAGATACTCATCTCTGTCCTCAAGAACAGTCTGTCTAACCAATTAGACCTCCCGGGCCACCCTCCCCACAGGGGCCGGGGGCCCATCTGCGGCTGGAACCCTCCCCCTCCTGGAGGCTCCCGCCAGCCTTGCCAGCCTCACGCCCCAGCACCCCAGGACGGGGCCAGACCATGTGCGCGCTGGAAACGGCCGGGCCGAAACTGCTCACACACGTTTGCTCAGGCTGCCAAGAATGCCTTTCTCCTCCTTGTCAGCCTGGAGAGTGTCCTCCTCCTCCAGGAGACCTCCCGGACTGGCTACGTCCTTCCTCAGGGCCCCCGCTCTCCTGTGCTCCCTGCATGCTGCGTGTGCCTGCCTTGTGGTGGTGCCTCCCCGGCTGTAGACTCCCCTTCATCCTCTCTCCACCCAGACCCTGATTCCACCAAGAGAGCAGGGGACGCGTGCCAGACAGACCCGGCTGGTATTCAGTTTCACCCCTTTCCCACCGGGGGTCGTGGGACAAGTTATTTGTCTCGGCACTTTCCTTCCCTTGTCTATCAAGTGGGGTAATGCCTTTACCTGCTTCTCAGGACGGGTAACCGAGCCGGTCAAGCGCTTGGCACAGAGCCTGGCACACCACGAGAGGGTAGCAAAGGGCGCCCACGGTTCCCACTGTTGCTACCCCTTGCAAAGAGGGTAGGACATGGTGCTGACACCTCCGTCCTCCCGTCCCTTCCCTAGGACTCTCCTTCGGCTCAGCCCCTTCGTCCCCTCCACCCTCATTCGTACCCCTGTGTCCATCTTCTTTCTGGCTGTCTGCCCTCTGCACCTGGGCCAAGGTCTCGGGCAATGCTGTCTGGGCCCCTTTTGCCAGCCCTTCCTCCCAGGACCTCCCCCCTCCACCTCCTCACAACTGCTGTCCACATGGGGCGGTGATGCGTAGTCATCATTCTCAGCCTGGGGTCGGCGTGGCTGCTACACGCACCTCACGCCCTGTGGTTGCAGTGGTGTGCTCAACACGGCCCCGACATTTGCCCCCAGCCCTACTGGGAGTGCGTGGCTCAATCGGCCGGCTAGTAAACCCAGGTCTTCTGGCTCCGAAGCCTAGACTCTTTCCAGTCTGCCCTGGTGCCTTCCCCTTCAGTCTTTTTTCCATCTGTGTGACTCAGTCCCCTCATCTGCAAAATGGGCACGATAATTCCTTCTTCCTCATCCAGAGGAAGGGAGAATGGGGTTTATCTTCGAAGGTGTAAGGAGCTGGAGACCCTGCTGTGTACAGGCAGGCGAAGCTGGCTGAGTGTGTGAGTGTGTGTGTGTGTGCTCACACGCACGTGTGTGGGGGAGGGGCACAGAGCAGGACAGAACAGGTTTGGGAAGCTAGTGGCACCTGCACCCTTCCAGCACCTCAGCCGCTGTGCCTGAGTCCACAGTGCCCCCTGCTGGCGAGTCATCCCAGAAGCTCCCTGTGGGCAGCACCAGTCCCCCACTTTGCTTTTCCTTAAGGCGACCCTAGGGAAGGGGTCACCCCTGCCCTCAGGGTGCCCAGTCTGGGGGTGGGGGTGGGGGCCAGCGTGAGATGGGCGCTTCCCAGGCCAAGGAGCTCCCCGTTCTCTCCCATGAATCCACTGAACTCTCTTCCTGGGAGAAAGGTCTGCGGCTGAGCAGCAGCCGGAAAATGGCCTGCTCCAAGCCCGGCAGCTACCCCTCGCTCAGGCCCACCTCCCGCCAGCACCCCCGTCCCCTGTGGGCCATCCGTCGAGATGTTAGATGAGGGCAGACCCTGGGGAATGAAGGGGAGGGACTGGCGAGGCCCCTGCTGGCGCTTGAGCTGGATGCCCTCATCAGCCTCCCGCCCGCCCCCTGCCCGCCCCCGCCCCTACCTCCGCATCTCTGCAGCTTCATCATCTCAGCAGTTCCTTGGCCCGATTCTGTGCTGGGAGCTGGCGATTCAGGGACAGGCGAGCCCCTCACAGCCCCCCCTGCCCCCCCAGGAGCTCAGACACACCACTACTCCCATCCTCCCTGCGTTCATCCCAGCATCTTCCCTGCTCTGGAGGGAGGCAGCCATAAATGACACTCCCCAGATTAAGGTCCAGCCAGCTGAGGCCACCTCTCCCTGCAAAGTCTCCACTGGTCCCCACCCTGGGTTCTGCTCTCTGGTTTTGAGGCTTTTCCTTCAAACTGTGATCTTCCCAGCCTGCCGATATAAGGCTGAGATCGCCTTCTTCCTCCTCCAGGAAGCTTTCCCGGATGAATCCCAGCCTCCACGATTTTTCCCAACGGCAACTTTTGCATGACCTCCTGGCACACACTGCTTTGTCCCGGGTATGCTTCTTAGTCTAGCTGCCCCATAGGAGCTCCAGGTCTCAGGGGGAATAGCTATGTCCCCTTTCCCCGTACCCCTGGCAAGACCATACAGGCTCCTTTAGGTCCTCGTAAATCAGTGTTTTTCAGCTGGGCACGGTTTTGCCCCCAGGGGACATTTGGCAGTGCCTGGAGCCCTGGCTGTCAGCACTAGGAGGAGGTGCCCCTGGGGCCTTGGTGGGCCGAGACCCGGGATGCTGCGAGCCATCCTCCGATGCCCCAAACAGCCCCTCGACCAAGAAACACCCAGCCCCAAATGTCAATAGCCCTGATTGAAGTGCATTCGCAGATTGGGTATGCAATCGGTGGCCGAGAAGGGGGTAGTGGCTCGTGCAGGAGAAGGGGGCAGGGAGCAGGCAGCTCGGGGCAGCCCTCCCCCACGTGGCCTTTCCAATCGCACACGGTTCGGTCGGTCTTGCGTAAGTGGAGGCTGACCTTAGCCAGAGGAGGAGGAACAGGGGCCTGTCTAGAGGACCCACGGGGAAGCGGGGGCCCTGTGGGGAAACCCTTTGGGAGCAGGGAGCGGCTTGGCCTCAGCTTAGTCATCTGTAAAATGGGGGTGGGCGTTCCCTTCCCGTTCGGATGGTTGAAGGTCCTACGTCAGGCCTCTCAGATGTGGACAAGTCCTTTTTCCTCACACAGATGGGCCGAGGGAGGGGTACCAGCCATCGGGCCCTTAAACAGATGTGGGGGGTTATGGCAGCTTCCATTGCCCTCCCAGGAGCAGCTGTAAGAACAAGAATGCTTTGATAGGCTTCATCAAAGCCAACCGGGTGGAGGGGGGAGCCTTCCGCTGGGAACAGCTGTCGGCCAGGCCCCCACGCAGAGGTGCCCCCCACTTTGGTTGGGGTGAAGAACGGCCCGAAGACTGGTTCCCCTGAGACGGCCTTCTCTGGAGGCTTTTCGGGGTTCTCTGCCCCCTCCCTGGGTGGGCTCGGGTGACCCACGGCCCTGGGCAGCCGAACAGAGGCAGCTCTCTCATGGGAGCGGGGGTCTGGCTCCTATTCCCTGGGGCAGGGGTCCACACGGCGGTGGGGGGAGGCCAGCCCTCCCTGCCCCTTTAGCCCCGTAGAGTCTCTGGGGCTCCGGTAAGCGGGGAGAGAGGGCACCCCGGGCAGAGCTCAGGCCTGCCTCGAGGGAGCCAAAGCTGTCAGGAAAGGCTTGCTCTTTGAGAACAAGCAGGAACCCAAGCTACCTTGAAACCTCTGCCGGACGGCACCCCTTCAGTGTTTTCCATAGTGAAAACTGTTGCACTCAACACACACCGGCACCCCCACCCAGCGTACATGCCGCACACCACACACACACCCAGCTGAGTGCCAACTGTGCACGCTCGCCGAAGCGGCGGGGACATAACCGATCCCAGTTGCGTCCCCAGCCGTCCCACAACCTGGTGCTCATCCCGAACCCCAAAAGTCCAAGGCAGGTCGGTGAAAGCTTCTCCCGACCCTGCCTCCTCACGCTGCTAAAAAATAAAAAAGCCAAAAAACCAACCCCTGAACGGATTCCCGAAGGCCTTGGTTTTTCACACCGGGCTAAAGCAATAGATTGCCTAAGAGCTGGATTCTCGAAAGACGTTGCCCCGAATGGTGATGACCAGGATGGCAGTGGTAACTGCCATCACAATTGTCAGCATTTATTGAGCACGAGCTGTCCCCTAGGAACTATGTTCTTCTCTTTACTTACGCCCTCGCAACAGCCCCTAAGGTGGGAACAGTTAGGGTGCCCATTTACAGGTGAGGAAACTGAGGCTCAGGGGCGTTAAATACATGTCTGTAGAGACACCAGCCGCAGAACCGGGGGGAGATCAGGTGGACTCATGGTGGGCAAGCCGAGGGTGCGGGTCCGTGCGGATGTGGTCTGCGTCTGCCAGAGGGGACCCCCTTTTGGGAAGACCCCCAAATATGCTCCCGCCCACACTGCGGGGGCCGCCTTGTAGCTCTTGGGTTAAGCATTCCACCCCCCTGACATCCTTCCCCACCAGTGTGGAGCGTGTGGTCAGACCAGAGGGTCCTGGGGCCTGGGGTCTGGCTTCCAGAGAGAAAGTCCAGATTTGGCGGGGGGCGGCATTCAGGCAGAGCGGGTAATCTGGTGAGCTGGAGGCCCTGGTTCTTTTTTTTTTTCAGGTGTGGGAAGGATTCACACAACAAAAACATAAACAGAGATGAAAGGACAGACGCAACTTGCTAACAGTATTGTCACAAGAATGAGGACATTATACAGAGGACGTTTCGGAATCCATAAATAACACCTTCTTATAGGACATCGACTCCGTCCCCAGTGTGACCGATTGTTAAAGCGTGCGGCCGAGCTGACCTAGACTGTCTGCATTCCCAATATTTGACCCTAGCATTAATCCTGAACTCCCTGTGAATCAATGCTTTTATTTTTTTATTTTTATTTATTCCAGTTTTGTTGAGAGATCATTGTATTAGTTTCACGCCGTAGAAGTTCGAGGGGCACGACGATGCTGTGGTACATGGCTATACCGCAAAATGATTACTATGATACATTCAGTTACCATCCATCAGCCTTACATAGCTACACACTCTCTTGCGGTGAGAACTTTCCAGACTTACTCTCTTCGTGGCTTTCAAATACACAATAAGGTCTTGGTCACCACGGTTACCATGCTGTACTTTGTATCCATAAGACTTATTTTTTTTATAACTGAAAGTTTATACCTTTTGACCCACCTTCGCCCAGTTGTCCCCCAATGCCACCCCCTGCCTCTGGTAACCATAATATTCCATGTTTCTGTGAGTTGTGTTTTTTTCAGATTCCGTGTATAAGTGAGGCCATACAGCCTTTGCCTTTCTCTGTGTGACTTGCTTCACGGGGCCCTGGTTCTGAGAGAGACGGGTTTTGTCTCCATAAGGTAGGAGTTCATAGAAACAAAAATGGCAGGGGTGGGGGAAGGGGGAAGCATAAAGAACTTTCTGGAAGTCTGTGCCTTTTGCCTTCTTTCTGAACTTCCCTTCTCCCTCCCTCACCCCTCCTCCCACCCAGAACCAGGATCAAATTTCCTCTTTTTTCAAAATACAACTCGAAACAGATTTAATCTCTGGGGATTGTTCTGTGAAGGAAACCTGTAGAGGCAAGTCGTCTCTGAACTTGTGAGAGAAATAGATATATCTCTCTCAGGAGTCCGAAAATAAAAAGTCCGTTTGGCATGTAAAGTCGCTCAAATCTCTGGCTGCGGGCCCCCCGTGTCCTGCCTGCAGTCGTCACCAGCTAGGGCCCCGTGTCGGGGTTGGTGGATCTCTCCTGCCCCCAACTCCGTGGGGACTTTTCTGGAATAACGCATGGCAGCCCTAAATCCGTCAAGGGCCCAGCACCCTGTGACCTGCAGTGGAGACTGAGAAGGTGGATTCCTGGGCCTCCTTCCAGACGAATATATTGGAATCTCCTAGAAGCCCCTGGGAGTCCCGCCGCAGATAGCCTTAGCAAGTCCTCTCTGAGCACCCTTGGTCTGCTGGCCAGTGGCCCCGCTTGCCGCGGTGGCTGCTGGGAGCCTCTCTTGCATGCCTCTTCACAGACGGTTTTGCGAGGGAACTTTCAAGCTCCTGAGGGCTGCCTCCTGACGTTTTGGTCATTCCAAAGCAAGGTCATGTGTGACGGGGTGAATGTTGTTTGGTGTGTGAAACATGTGACCCCCTCCGGGACCAGGTGTAGTGAGGGCTCAGGGCGACGCGGTGTGATGGGCTGGGGTCACCTGACACGTGTCGTCCCAGCCTGCACTGGGGTGGTGGAGGAGCGATGCTCCCTGACCTCCCGTCACTCATGGACATGGATGCAAAACAGATGGTCCCACAGAACCCCTGGGCCTTCCAGCCCTCTAGGACGAGCCATCTGTAACCCACCACGGGCCACCCGTGTCTGCGGGCCTCCCTGCGCGGAGTCACCAGGCCAGGGCTTCCAAAGCTGTCTTCGGAGTGACATCGGTATGTCAAGGAATGTGATGAAGCGTTCTCCTCCAAATGCACACAACTGGCAATATTTTCCTTCACCATTTATTTTGGAAAAAAAAATGTGTGTACGAAAAGTGACAAAAATATGAATGCGCTTATCATCGTGTGAGATTCCACCTTTATAATACGGGATGTTCAATTCAAAGGTGCCAGGGATTCATGCCGGGGCGTGCTCGTCACAATGTACTGTGATGGACGGTGAGATCCGCCCGGAGTCGGGACTGGTGACCTCTTGTATGTTGGAGGACTGTTACATCGGAGGCCCCTACAGGCGGGCCCGCACAACGTTAGAAGTGTGACGGACGCGTAGATCTGACGAGTGCTTGCTTCTCCTCTTGGAATGCTCTCTGGGGAAGCGAGCCACCACCCTGTAAAGAAGCACCAGTAGACTGGGGAATGATGGGATAGCACCTGGAGAGAGAGCCGCCTTGTGGAGGAGCCGAGGCGCCAGACCCTTTAGTGGGTCTTCCGGAACTTTCCGGTCTAGCCCGGCTGAATGAGTGTGCTGGAGAAGAACCACCCGGCTGAGCCCTGCCCAAATTCCTGACCCACACAATTGTTGCTGTGTTAAAAGCCACTAAGTTTTGGGGTAGTTTGTTATGTTGCTGTGTTAAAAGCCACTAAGTTTTGGGGTACTGGCAATGGTTAACCGAGATGCCTAGAGGAGGTGCGTAATAAATGCGTATGGAATGAGTGAATGGCAAATCACAGTGTTAATCCCTTACACAGGTCATGCACACGCATTAAGTCTTGATCACATGTACTTTCTGGTGTAATTCTTACCATGGTTAATTTTATGTGTCAACTTGACCGGGCCATGGAGTACCCAGACAGGGGGTCAAACATTATTCCGTGAAAGTATTTTTGAATGAAATTAGCATTTAGGGGCACCTGGGTGGCTTAGTCAGTTGAGCGGCCAACCTCAGGTCAGGTCCATGATCTCACGGTCTGTGAGTTTGAGCCCCGAGTCGGGCTCTGTGCTGACGGCTTGGAGCCTGGAGCCTGCTTCTGATTCCGTATCTCCATCTCTCTGTGCCTTTCCCCTGCTCATGCTCTGTCTCTATGTCTCTCTCTCAAAAAAAATAAATAAACGTTAAAAAAACATTTTTTTTTAAAGAACTTAACATTTAAATTGCCAGACCAGTAAAGTAAATTGCCCTCCATGGTGTGGGTGGGCCTCATCCAATCAGCGGAAGCCCTGCACAGAACAGAAGGCTGATCTTCTCCAGAGTAGGAGAGAATTCTCCTGCCTGACAGCTTTCAAGCCGGGACCTCAGCTTTTCTTGCTTCTACGCTAGCCTGCCAGCCTTCCGCAGATTCTGGACTTGCCGGCCCCTGTAATTGCATAAGTCGATTCCTTATAGTAAATTTCTTTATCTGTAGATATAGGTATAGAGACGCAGGTATATCCCATTGGTTCCGTTTTGTTGGGGAATCGTGACAAGCATAGATTACGGTACCAAGAATGGGCGCTGCTATAACAAACACCTAAAAACGAGGATGTGACTTTGGACCTGGGTAGTAGGGAAAGGTTGGAAGAGTATCGAGGTATATGCTAGAAAAATCCTAATTGCCTTGAAGGGACTGTCGGTAGGAATATGGACGTCAAAGGTGCTTCCCGTAGAGTCTCAGGCGGAAACGACCAAAGCGCCTAAAGGAAAGGCGGTCCTTGTTATAAAGTAGCAAAGAATCTGTGTTCTAGTGTTTTGTGGAAGGCAGATCTTATGAGTGACAGGCTTGATTATTTAGCAGACAATTTTTTCTTTCTTTTTTTAATGTTTTATTTTTACTTTTTAAAAACATTTTTTTAAGTTTATTTTCAGAGAGACAGAGACAGTGTGAGCCGGGGTGGGACAGGGAGAGAAGGAGAGAGAGAGAGTCCCAAGCAGGCTCAGCACCGCCAGCACAGAGCCCGATGTGGGGCTTGAACTCACGAATGCGCGAGATCCTGACCTGAGCCGAAATCAAGAGTCAGATGCTTAGCTGACTGAGCCACCCAGGTGCCCCTATTTTTACTTTTGAGAAAGAGAGAGAGTGTGCAAGCAGGGGAGGGGCAGAAAGAGTGGGGCGGGGGATCTGAAGCAGGCTCTGTGCTGACAGCAAAGAGCCCAGGGCGGGGCTGGAACTTACAAACCGCGAGATCATGACTTGAGCCAAAGTTGGAAGCTTAACCGACTGAACCACCCAGGTGTGCCACAGCAGAGAGATTTTTTTCTAGGCAAAGTGTTGGAGGGGCGGCCTGGTCCCCCCCTTACTGCCGATAATAAAATGTGAGAGGAGAGAGAGAGGAACTGAAAGCACTTTTCGGCAAAAGGGAACCAGAACTTGACAATTTGGGAAATCCTCAGCCTCTCCGTAGAGCGAAACACGAGAAAGCGTGTTGTGGAGAAGACACTAGGATGTGGCCGGACGGTCACGTCTGTGAGGACGACCCACAAATTAATCAGCCGCTTTGGCCGAAGCCGGGAATGGAGGTGGGATTATACCAGCGGAGGCATTGCCAGCGGGGACCAGAGGGGACAGAGAAAAATGGAATGAAGGGAGGCTGTCAGATTTCTGGGAACTGCAGGTCAGGATAGAGGATCCAGCTTCGAACACGGTTGTCCTTCTAGGAGGGGGAGAAGTGACCTCGATGGTGGTTCAGAGATGATTGGAGCTGTCGCTCCCACCTCCAGCCCAGGGAACAAGACTGTTTCCTCCTGGCTTCAGGGGGCAGGGCCAGTGCAGAGCTGAAGGGACAGGGCCATGGGGTGGGCACAGAGTGGGGGGAACACTGAGCTACAGAAGATTGACCTGGAGCCTTAAGGTCAGATGGAATTTGCTTTGTTTTGGACTTGCTCGGGGTCTCCTACCCCCTCCCTCTTCCCAGGGTCTCCCTGTCGGATGGGAATGTGCGTCTGACCCCAGTCCCGCCATTGCGATCCGGAGGCGCGGAACTGGACCGGTCTCACGGGTTCGCGGCTGCAGAGGAATTTGGTCTCAGGATGACTCATGCCTCGAGTCTCACCCCTACCTGATTTAGGTGACAGGTAGGGAAACTTGGGACCCGAAATGGATGGATGGGTTAAGACCTTGGGGCCGTTGGAATGGGGTGGATGGCTTTTGCACGTGAAAACGATGGGAATTTGGGGCAGGGCTAGATGGCAGAGTGTTATGGACTGAACTGTGTCCCCCGCGAATGTTGAAGACCTAACCCGCCACGTGACTGTATTTGAGAAGGGGACTTTCAGGGGGTAATGAAGGGGAAATGGGGTCAAAAGGGTGGGCCTTCTCTAATGAGCTCTCGCTCTAGGCTCGTGGGCACAGAGAAAGGGCCGCGGGGGCCACGGCAAGAGGGTACAACTGCAAGCCAAGGAGACAGGTCTCACCAGAAACCACATCTACCGGCACCATGACTTTGGACTTCAGCCTCTAGAAC
Organism: Paguma larvata; assembly: GCA_030068075.1. Taxonomy (NCBI): domain Eukaryota; kingdom Metazoa; phylum Chordata; class Mammalia; order Carnivora; family Viverridae; genus Paguma; species Paguma larvata. The sequence continues at coordinate 74,910,343 of CM057836.1, forward strand.
TATGAGAAAATAAATGTCTGTCATTTAAGCCACCCGGTCTTTGGTCTTTCGCTACGGCAGATGCACCCAGGTCCTCACGCTGTCGGTGAGGGGTGAGGGAGGAGCCGTGCTTGCCTGCATTTCAACTTCAGCTGTCACCGACTGCCTCGCTCGGCCACTGCTGAAGTTCTAGTACACGTCAGACACTGTACGGGCACGTGGTTTCAACGGTCACGGTGCCTGTCCTCGCGGAGCTTAAAGTCACGTAAGGGAGGCGTGCCTTCCCTGAATGACGACTCAAATAGACAGAAAATACTCAGGGGTGAGCGCTGTTAGGGGGACGTCGCCTCCCCGAGGAGGCCAGGGACAAGTTCTTGAAGAAGCGACGCCAGCCTGGAGACGCAAAGGGTGATCAGGAGCAAACTGGGCCGAGAGGGCAAGGAACGTGCAGAAGGAACAGCATATGCGAAGGGTGCGCCCACCAAAGAGGGAGCTGGCGAATGTTCAGGGGACTAAAGTGCACCCCGAGCGGCACGGAGAGGAGAGGGGCAGGAGGACAGAGCTCAGGACGAGGCCGGATCTCTCAAGCTGGGTGGACCCTGGCAAGACTGTGTCATAAGAGCAGCAGGAAGCCACCAGGCTCTCTTAACCTTGGGGTTGGCGCGGTCAGGCTTGCACTTGCCAGAGATGCACGTGGCTGCTGCGTGGAGGGAGAGCCGCGTGGAGACCACGGAGGGGGTTGATGCAGGGGTCCAGGAGAGGCGCGCGGAGGGCCCGGACCCGACGGGCGGCTGCAGAGACAGCGGGAAGGGCTGGCTCGGGGAGCTCTCCATGAGGGTAAAAGAACGGGGCTTTGGGAGATGCAGGCGAGGGTTCTGACCTGCACGGCCCGAGTTCTCGGAGTCGAGCTCCTGGGTGGGTAGTGGGGCCGTTCACAAGGGAGACGAGACGGGGAGGAAAGACGGGGACGACCGAGTCAGGAGCGGGGGCAACTACTTACTAACGGGGTGAACTCAGGCAGGGGCCGAGGAAACCTCTGCCCGCCTCAGTTTCCCTATCGGGGATAAGTACTCTACGCGAAGCCATGTGTATAGAGCCCAGCTCGGAGCGGCTGCTCCTGCCTTGTCCTCCATGAGGCTGCGTGGCCAGAAGTTATTCCCATTTGAAGGACCAGGAAGCCGCATCCCCATAAGGCTGGAGTCTTGTCCGCAGTGGCATACCGTTGGAACCGGGCTCGCAGAGGGGTCTCGGGAAGGACTCTCCCTCTTTGCGGGGCTGCCTTTAACACCAGCGTGCAGACCCCCGGGCACCAAGTGTTCCCTCACCAGGGGCCCAGTCACCCTCCCCCAGGCCTGGGATGGGGCGGGAAGAGGGGCCGAAGTGCAGGTGGGGAAGGAAGGGGGGGAGGAGAGAGAGCTGGAGCGAGGGCAGGCCCGCAGTCCTTAGAGGCGGCAGGCAGTTAAACACCAAATTCATTAGAAGCGGCCAACTTCTAACACGCGGGGTGTTCGCACAGTTTAGTTTTTACTCACATGACGACCAAGCTGGCGCTCTGACTGGCAGGCGCCTTCCTCCAGGCGGAGGTTCGGGCACCGAGGCTCTTCCTCTCCCGGGGCTCCTCCACGTCTTCGGCCATGCGGTCACGGTGGCAGCAGAAGGGGAAAGAAAGGTGGACGAGGCAAGTCCTTCTTAACGTCCTCGGCCCCGAAGAGAGACATGCGGCTCCTGCTCACACTCCGTCGGCCACCCCTGATGGCCTGGGAGGTGACAGTGTCGTCCCGCTGGGTGCCCCGGAAGAGGAGGACATGAGTTTGGAGACCAGCTACCCTGCTACGGAAGGTCTGCTGCAGCTTGGCCAAGGGGTGGGGCGCGCTCTGGCTCTCCCGGAATTTCCCCCCCGGGGAGAGGACTGGCTCCGGGGTAGGTAAGTAGGTTGAAGGGGCTGGGCTTGATCCCAGTACCCTGGCTGATGGTAGGCGGGGATGGGTGTATGCTCAAGGGCTGCAGAAACAGCCTCTAGCCAAGGCCAAGGGGAAACCTGTCCTGAGTTCCTTAAGAGAGTTAGTGAACAAAGCCCCCTGCACTGCACCTGCCGAAACAGTTGTGGGCTGCCAGAGAGAGGGGCTTTGTGAACTTTAATAGGGCGGCCTCAGCCAGGGGAAGGGACATTTGAGCAAAGACCCGAAGACGCTGAATCGTAAGGATGACCGTAGAAGGGCAAAAGGAGCAGCAAACGCAAAGGCCCTGGGGTAGGAGCAGGCCTGCTATGTTCAGGGCCCCGCCGCAATCATCACTGACATGATGGTGATCGCAGCGAGTGGGGGCCAGAGGGGGAAGCAGTTGGATTCTTGATCTGCTCTGTAGTTTCTCCCTCCTTACCTCACTTCCTTCCTTTTTCAGTTTTCTAGAAGGGCCGCGTGACGACACGCCGTGGCGTTTCCTCATCTGGACCGTAGGTGCCCTTTCTAGACCGTAAACCCGATGAGGGCAAGGCCTGGGCCTGTCTTCCTCTCCTTACACTCACACCTGGCACGGGGAGGGCCCGTCGCCAGTGCCTGGCCAACGTGTCTGCGGAGAGACCGCACGTCCCCTGAGTCATTAGATTTCATGGGGCTGAGCCCGGGCCTGCTGGTCAGCATATTGCTCCCTCATGTGGAAAGCTTTCCTGTGGCCCAGACGCTCCCGTCTCCAGTCTAAAGAAGGTCAGCGTATCCGAAGGGAGGCGATGCCTCCATGCCCCGAGCTCGTAGCGGTAACCGCTGGGCAGACGACATCCCCCGTCCTGTTCTTCCCCGAAGGTTCCCAGCCACTGGCGTCCCAGGAAGCGAAGGGGGGCAGCAACGGCTGTGCCCAGCAGGGATCCCTGGCCCCACACAGCCTGGCCCCGTGGTCCCCCAGGGCCCCCCCAGGGCTGGTGCCCTGCACCATGGGGCCTGGGATCTGCCCGGGCCCTGCCCAGCTGGCTCACCGATTGTGGCTGGGATCCCCAGCGGTTTTCGAGGGGCGTCTTGAGCTTGGTCGTGGGGGGGTCCTTTCCTCACCACCCCGCGGCCTTTCTTTAAGCTGGGCCCTTCCCTGCATCACCCCCGGCCCCCCGACTTCTACAGGAACTCGGGCTCGACTGCTGTCGGCAACCCGGCCGGCCCTGGATTTGAGAGGACTTCGAGAAGCCTTGAGCTCTTAAAGTCAGAACGTTGCCGCAGGCTTCCGGCTTTCTCCGGAACCGCGTTCGGGGAGTCACGTGTTTCCTGCCCTCCCACGCCACGAAGAAACTGCCTTTTCACTTTTCCCACAGGTTTCGTCTCTCGTCCCACGTGGCGGGGTGTCACGGGGCAGCGGTCCCAAACGCGCGAAGAGCGGAATCGGACAGCTTCGAGTGGGCATCACAGCCTCCGCTCGCACCAGCAGAGACCTCCGAGCCTCAGTTGTTTCATTTGTAAAATGAGCACAGAGTGTCCACCTTGGAGCTTGGCCGTGCAGATTGATCGAAGGGGCGACAGAACGCCCAGGTGCACACGAAGGGCGAGCCATTCCCCTTAACGAGAACTCGAAGCGAGCCACCCGCCGGCTCCGAATCTTGCTCGTCCTTCCCGCTGGCCTCTTGGTCCCGGCCTGCGTCAGGCCAGAGCAAAATGAGAAAGCCTCGCGTGCTCCGGGCCTTCGGGGGAGGCTGTGAACAGCTGAGCCCATGAATGACGGCCCTGCAGGTGCCAGGGCCCGACGGCCCCACCCTCGCCCAGCGCCAGGGCGCTGCCTGCCAGACCCTTGTCAGCGGTTACGACCAACGGCCTCCCGCTGCCCGAGTTTTATCAAAAGCTCAGTTGAGAGAAATAAAGTTCACGGGGGTTATTTAAAGGCCATGCATTCCATCCATTCTTCCAGATGAGACTTATCCCTGAAGCGAGCCGGGCTCTCGGGAAGCCGAGATTTAGCCACCACAAAATCTTTATTATGTCCCTCCCTCAGGACGGGTCTTTACGGAAAAGGGCTGGAGGAGTCCGGCTGTCGCATTTATTTGGGGATGCTGCTATTGTTAGGGTTCACTGCCTCAGTCAGCGCTCTCTGTAAGACCCACGGGGGTGGCGGCGGGGGGGGGGGAGGATATATTTTAGGCTCCAGGTCCTGGCGAAGCTCTGTATCCTCAGAGGAACCAGTGGGCTTCTGACCTATGGGCAGGGTGACCTGTGAAACTGACCCCCTTTCTCCTTTTACTGGGGCTGCCAGGAAGCTCAGATTTGGGGCTCAGTTTTAAGAACCCTTGAAGAGAACCTTGAACCTGTTGCCCAAGAGAGATGGTTCTATCCAGACCCTGGTTTCTAGCAGATGGGATTACTGTTAATTATTATTATTATTATTTTGCGTGTATCTTGTTAACTGCATCAGGGCTCCGGCGGGACGGGAGTGGGCGTTTCTATCCTGGAAAGCGAGGGACGGAGAACTGGCCAGGGTGGGGAAGGAGAAGAAGCAGGGAGGACACGAAGGGGAGGAGACGGCACAGGGGACACGTCCCTGTCCAGGCCTCCGTGGAGGTGAGGCGAGGGGGGGATCCGGCTTCACTGAACCAGAGCGTGTGAAGAGACATTTTTCCATGAATTTCGGAAGAGAACTGCAGCCATTGCTCAATTCGAACTTCTCCCCGCGGCCCCCTCTGGCTTTCTGGGTGTTTCTGTGATGTTGCGAAACACCGAAACTTGCAGCGTCTCCTTTCTCTTCCTCTTCGCTCCCCACCCTGGGCTCTCCCCCATGTCTTTTCCCTTTCCTTCCCTTGCCCCCTCCAGCGACCGCTGCCCTCCCTTCCTCTGTGGGGTCCAGGGTGGCTGCCGAGCCCCCGAGGCCACCGGCTGTGCTGCTGGAGCAGAGGAGGGTGAGGACCTCGGTTCCCTGGAGGAAAGAGCAACGACGGAGCAGAGGACCAACGACGGAGCAGAGGACAACAACCGAGCCCTCTGCGCTGTGCCACACATGTAGGAACCAAAGCGACCGCCGTTTATCTGTGCCATGCACACTCGCCTCACTGTCCCGGCGAGGCCCCCCGTCATCTGCCTGTTTGTCCATCCATCGAGTCCGGGGCTTCTCGGCCCCAGCGCTATCCGTACTGGGGCTCAGACACTTCTTCGCTGCGGGGCCTGTTCTGCGCATCGCAGGGCATTTGCACCATCTTTGCAGGAGCCCCTCCCACCCCATGACCATCAAACAGGCCTCCAGATGTCCTCTGGAGGAGGCGAACGCGGGGGCAGGGGGTGGACTGTCCCCAAGTTGGGAACTGCCATCCCTCCCGCCCCGCCCCCCCACCTCCTCGAAGGCATCCCTCCCTGAGAGAAACCTCTCTGGCATCCGAACCGGGTGTCCGGTTCGCGTTTCTTTCTGCGGCCCTGTTCACCGCCTGCCCACAGGCCGGGCCCGGTGTTCGCTTGGGGTTACCGCCTTCCGACCGGGACAGGGAGGGGTCCTCGTGCATTCCAGATATCAACCCCCCTGTCGGTTTGGGCTCGTGGGGCCCTCTCTCTCCCTTTCCATCAGGCGTCCCCTTGCAGGTGAGGACTCGCAGGCGCGGAGCTCACAACGCTGGTGTCCCGGAGCCGGGACACAGGCCCAGGCCTCTGCCCCAGGGCCCAGGCTCTTGACCCCCTCCCCCCGGCCCCCAGCGACACCCCTCCCTTCCACATACGTCTCCGCAGGAAGGCAGGCGAGATCGGGCGGCGCGGAGGGGAGGGAGGCGGCTGGCTTGAGGCCATGTGGCACCACCTGGGTGACTTCGATGTGACGCCAAGTGTCGGCGGAGTTGGATTTAGCCTTTATTCTGGGCTAGGAATGGCCAAGGGGTTTCGCTTCACCGTCTGACAGGAGCCCCTGGCCCTGGTGAGCGGGGAAGGGGCGGGAAGGGCTCTTTGCGGGCTCTGCCTGGGGAGAGGGTGCGCGGGGCTCCCAGACGCGGAATGGGGGAGCTTCCGGCCGTGGGCTTTCCGGCCCAGACCAAGGTGGGCAGCGATGCCCTCTGCGCCCTGGGCGCTGGTGGAAGAGCGCTTCTTACCGGGCCGGGCGATCAATGAGGGGGAGGGGGGGCACAATGGAGGGGCTTTGTTCCCTAAATGCCAATCACATGACTCTCTGACCTCGAGGCTCTTCCTCTTTCTCTCGTCTTTTTCTCCTTCACTGCATTTGGCCCTGCTACGGTTTCTCTTCTCCATCCGCACAAAGCCCTCGGAGGGCCGGGGTGGCCCCGGGGCCTCCTGCCTCTTGCCGAGGTCGGTGTCCAGTTCCTGGGCTGCGGTCCTGGGGCTGTCTGCCCGGGCAGTGCCCGGGGAGGCCTCCGGGGCCTGGTCGGGGGGCAGACGGACGCTTCTGGCTTAGCGCTGTGTCTCTGGTCCCCACCGGCTCTGAACTCTGGCAGCTCGGTCAGAATTACCTGGGTAACTTTCCTAACAGATTGATAACCAGGCCCCAACGTCGATTCTGTTGCTCTGGAGGGCGGCCCAGGGACTGACACGATTTAAAGGGGCACCTGGATGGCTCAGTCGGTTAGGCGGCCGACTTCGGCTCAGGTCATGATCTTGCGGTCTGTGAGTTCGAGCCCCGCGTCGGGCTCTGTGCTGATGTCTCAGAGCCTGGAGCCTGCTTTGGATTCTGTGTCTCTCTCTCTCTGCCCCTCCCCTGCTCATGCTCTGTCTCTATGTCTTAAAAATAAATAAACATTAAAAAAAATTTTTTTTAATAAAATAAAATCTTCTCAGACGATTCTGCTGTGTGGGAGCGACGATGCACGCCCCACTGTTTCCCTGAGGGCCACGTGTCACAGAGAGAACATGGAAGGCAGTTTAGGAGAACCGGGTCGGTCACCCGAGCCCCGGCTCCCCGCACGTCCCTGAGCCCAGGGCAGGAGCACCCCACGGAGAGATGATGGACTTGCGGAATTTTAGACTCGGGAGGGGCCCAGAAAACCAGTCAATCCATCCTTTCGTTCTGTGCATGAGGACGGAGCGTGTGTACATGTGTGTGGGGGGTGGAAGCGGATGGCCGGGGGTCCCACAGGGCTCCGTGGGGTCAGGCATGGAGGTCAGGCTTTGGGCTGTCTCCTCCCCACTGACTACACTCTGCTGGGCCCCTCGGGGAGTTCTCTCTAGATGAGACCGATGGGGAGATTGTGTCTCTGGGAGCGAGGACTGTGGGGAGTCTCCTCGCTGTTTAGTGGGGTAAACTGGCCTCCTAGCTCCGGGGAGGGCGGGGAAGCCATGGAGGAAGCCCAGAGGGGGCCTGCTCCCAGCCTCACTTTGCAAGAGAACTTTCTGCAGAGCTGCTGACTTTTTGCAGCTGTTTTACGGGGCCCAGGGCCTGAAAGGGGAAGTTTGGCTGCATTTAGAAAGTTGTCCACAAAGAGGAATGGCGGGGGTGGGGGTGAGGAGGGCGGCTGGGCTGCAGAGCGGGTGGAGGAGGGAGGGGGTGATCTGGGAGAGAGCCAGCAGGGGCCCGAGGACAAGGGTTTGACTTGGGCCCACATGTTGTCACTTTGGGGGCTCTCGGGATTGGGCGGGGGTGGGGGGGTGCTGGGGAAAAGCGAAGGGGACAGGAAAAAGAAAGAAAAGAAAAGGAGGGGGTTGGGGAGAAGGAGTTTCCAGCCAGGGAGCCCAGCTCCCTCTTGGAAGCAAACACTGAGCGTGCTGGGAGCACGGCCAGTCCTCCCCAAAGGCCCAGCGAGTGGTTTCCTCTAAAGGGGTGCAGGGAGAGGGCGAGAGGTGCCGAGACAGAAGGAGAAGCTTTGTCAAGAGGGCCCTGCCCCATGGTGGGGGGGGTGTTAAAGGAAGAGCTGCCCCCTCCCCCAAGGTGGGCAGCTTGAGCCACGGTTTCTCTGTCCCCGCTAGCCATCCCACTGCCCCGCACCAAGCGCCCCGGCCCCGGGAACCAGGGAGCAAAATGGAGCTCCCGACGACCACTGCGTTCACACTCTTCCTGCCCCCACTGGCCCGCCGTTCTCCTCAGTCTCTGGCACCTGCAGGGTGCTACACTCTGCTGCCCCCGTGCTGAGCCTCGTCATGGTGTGTACTGAGGATGGAGTGACGGGCCGGGGGGTGGGGGGGATGGCCACTTTGACCCAGAGCTCTCCACAGAAGGTCCTGCCCCCTCTGGAAGTGTGCTGAGCAAAGCTTCTTGTCCCAAGTGCTCCCTCACGCCCCCCTCCCCCAACAGGACCGTGAGGAGAGGACTCCGAGCCAGAGACGATCTGTCCCCAACACTGACTGTGTCACATTGGCCACGGAGACGGTGTCGCCGCCTTCCTCAGGAACATGGTAGAACCAGCAGCCAGAGGCACCTGCTCCGAGCGGGGAGAGCAGGCCTACACTGGTTCTGCCTTCCCGGTGAGCATCCGAGACCAGAAGTCCAACCCTCTGAGCCCACCCAGTGTGCCCTTGTCGCACGAGGCAACTCGACTCAGCCCGACGGGACTCTTGGGTTTCATGAGTGTTCGATGAGTCTTTACTGGGCACCAGAGAAGTGCCAGCCACGGGGCTCAGAGCTGGGAACGCAGAAGAGAGCAGGCCAGACATAGTCCCCGGCGCGGGCTACTCGAGGGCTTGTGTGGGGAGGGTACCCGTCGGGGGGAGTGGGAGGAGGCAAGGACCTTGCCCCCGAGGTCTCACTGGAGAGAAGAGACAAGATTCACCCACATAAAACACTCTGAGAACCAGACAAAGAGTAAATAAATACATTATTGGCCCTGGTAACCACACGTCGAAGGGGACACGGTCAGGTTCGGGCTGCATATGTCTGTAAGTGCCCTCCGGTGGACCCTGTGGGGCGGCCCTCCTGCGGCCGAGTTCCTTTCCAAGCTTCGTGGAAGAAAGGACGGAAGGATCTGATTGGGGGAGGGTCCGACTTGAAAAAAAAAAACCTCATCAGTTCCGACACGAGTGTACTGGACTGGCGAGTCTGGACGGACTCGACTGTCTTTCTTAGTTCCTTCTCCTGGTCGGCCGGCCCCTCTCTTTCTCCTTCTTCCATTTCGCTCGGCGCTGGAGACCTTCCGCGGCCAATGGAAGGACGCCAGGTTTGTTTGAATGCTTACTGTTTAGAAAGCACGGTGCTAACAACACAGGCCTTGCCCTCGAGGACTCTCAGACCAACTTGAGGTCGCAAACGGGCTAGAACACGAGACAGTGAAAGCTGCTTGTAATGTGCAGGGGGGAGGAGGGGAGAGCAGGGCAGTTGAGTCCCATTCCTGGGTATAGGATTTGGAATAGGGATGCTGGGCTGTGCACGCGCGGCGTGTGCATGCTTCCGCCTGCTAGGTTTTTAAGCTCAGACTTCAGAGAAACTGTAAGAACCTTACGAGTCATTTCTCTAAGCCCTTCCTAAGATTCGCCGAATATTTGCATCTTGTGGAATCATTCGAGAACAAGTCACAGGCATTTTTGCCCCTTCGCCTTAAGGATTTCGGCGTGTATTTCAAGGACACTGTTGCGTTTTGTTTTTAAATTCAAGTCAGTTAACACACCGTGTAGTCTTGGCTTCAGGAGCAGAACCCAAGGATCCATCACTTACCTACAACACCCAGTGCCCCTCCAACCAGTGCTCCTCCTGAAGGCCCATCAGCTGCTTAGCCCACCCCCCACACCCCCACCTCCCCTCCAGGGGCCCTCAGTTTGTTCCCTGTGTTTAAGAGGCTCTTATGGTTTGCCTCCCTCTCTGTTTTTATCTTATTTTTTCAAGGACATTATTTGACATAGTCGGTCTCCTTGTAGCCGAGCCTTCCTCTCATTTCTAGACACCATCGGATCACTCCAGACCCTAAATAAAGTTTATTTAACGGGCAGACAGCGACCCTGTTTCTCTGCTTGATGCCGTGCTGGCAGTCTGGCAGTTGGGGGCTGCCTAGTCACAGGGTCCCCTGGGGAAAAGCCTGCTGGCTTCACGTGCCCATGTCTGAGTTGGCCTGCCACCAGACGGCTCGTCTGCCGCCTCAGAGGCCCGACCGGGCCTTGGCGGAGTGGCTCTGTTTCCTTTCACTTCGTTCTCAAGTTTTCCGTACATTCTCCCACCCATAGATACGAATGCTGCGGGATCCCGGCTTTCCAGCGTCCGGCATGGCCTGGAGGAAGCAGAGCGAGCTGGGCTGGGCACTCTCTCTGGGCCTCGGGTGCCAGCTCGGGCTCCTCTGAAAATACGGGAGGCTTCCTTCCCCTCATTCGTGGGAGGAGGCGCTGTGGCCCAGTCCGGCTCTGGGGCCCGCGGTCCTGCTCAGGACTGGCCGTGCGAGGCCGAGGGAACGTTTTCCAGAGCACCGCCGAGGGACAGAACGTCTCCACGAGATGGGCCGGGACGGTCAGGGTTCTGGGAGGCGTTCAGGATGTTGAGGTTTTGGGAATCCGTGGTGGCTGTTCATGACCGCTCCCGGCTCCGGGAGGGAGAATGAACGGGTGCCCGTTGCTTCGGGTGCGGGGGCCAAGGCGGAGCCGGGCGCTGCTGACCCGGGACCAGGCCCCCTGTCGGGCCTGGGGAGAGCACCGGGCTCCAACGGGGCGCACGGCCTAAAGGACGGGAGGGACCCTGGAGTCATGAGGTGCTGTTCCAATCCAGAGAGCCTTGGCGGCAGCTGCGCCGGCACCTGGACACGAAGCGACGTGAACTCTGGACGGGCACTCGAGCATGCTTCTGATGGAAAGGTCTGGAGAAACCCCAGCGAACCCATGGAACAGATCATGCTAGAGGCATTTCGCTAGGCTGATCGGTCCCACGGGCGGGCGAGGAGGGGCCGCGGAAGGGAGAGAACAGAGCGGGCCTGCCTGGCCAAGAAATGCCCTTGGCAAAGAGGTGAAGCCCCGCTTCGGGCTGCCTCTCCCTCCTGTCCTGCGTTTGCACCCAACCAGCACACCCCCGCCCCGCTCTGTTCTGAGGCCTGTTGTTGTCAGCAGCTCAGTTTACCTCCTCGGCCGCTTCCTTGTCTATGCAACAGGAGGTGGGGCACCTGCACCACCTCCCTGGGCCTTGCTGAGAGGTGATCGGATGTGGGTAGACCTTCAGGGGTGCTTGGGGACTTGGGAAAACACGACTCTGAGAGCCTGATGCTGCACAGGTATTGTTCAGAACAAGCTTCCTGGCGGTCCTTGGAGCAGAAGCCAGGTGACAGCAAGGCCTTCACAACCCCAGTCCCTGACTTATACCCCCCCACCCTCCCCCACCTCCCTCTCCCGGCTCCACGGAGGAGACCCAGGCCTTTATTCCTTGACTCATTCTGCCTGCTGTCCCGGAAGGCCTGGGACAGGTGGGGGCACCCTGGCTTCCCACCCGTGGGCTGTCCGTGCACCCCCTCCAGCCTGGAGCTGGGCCATGGTCAGGGTGGCCCCAACGCACCCCCTTCTCCTTCCCGCAGAACCGGCCTCAATGCACCCATTACCATTTCCATGGCGCCCTCCTCCAGGGCCCCATGGAAATCGCCAGGCTTTCTGAGGACTTGTGCAGACTTCAGAACAGACCCCGGGCCCCCTGCCCACCCCGGGCTGGCTGGCCGGCTCTGCTCTCGCTTGGGGGGCGCGGAGACAGAGCTCCCTCTCTCCTCCCGGGCCTGGCCGCTCCCTCTCCCACAGAGCTGACGTTTCTCGGCGGCCCAGCTGGCTGCAGTTTTTAGAAATAACAATATCCCCGGGGGGAGGAGCGGCGGGGTGAATGGGCGCCTTTGTCCGGGGCCCCTGTGAAGCGCGATTAATTATGCGCCGCGGAGCGCGGGGGAGCGCGGAGGCCGGGCCCCCGGCGGCTGAAAGGCCCGGGCTTGGGAGCGCGGCCCCGGCTCCGCGCCGCCGCACAAAGGGCCGAGAATTAGAGAAGCGCCAATTACCCCGCATTTTGTATTTGCCCTTGTCTCGCTGACACTGCGGCCAGCCCTCCCCGGGCGGCTGCACTTTGAGGGTTTTCAAGCCCTTTCTTGGTTACCAGGGGCGACTGGGCAGAAGAGGGCCGGGGGCTTGGGGAGAGCGGGAGACTTGGGGTGGGATCGCGCGCGGCCGGGGAAGCTGGGGGGGGAAGGCGCCCCTGGGGACCCGGGTCTCAAATCTAGGGCGCGCGCCAAAGGCGGAGGCTGTGAATGCAGATTCCTGGGCTCTGCTCCAGAGGACTCCCTGCCTCGGTTGGTCTGGGGTGCCCAGGCTGCATTTTAACAGGCCGTCTAGATGATTCGTTTTTCATTAAAGTACAACAGTGAAAGGCACAGGTATTACAGGGGCGGGTTCATGCATTTTGACAAAACGTATACATCTGGGTAACCTACATCCCATGAAGATATAGAACCATTCTGTCCTTCGAGAAAGTTCCACGGATCTTCTTTCCAGTTTCCCCATGCCCCTGAAGCAGCCACTGTTCTGACTTCTATCAACATTTTATGAGACTTCGTGATAAGCGGAGTCCCATGATACAGTATTGGCTCTTGTTTCTGACTTCTCTCACTCAGCGTAAATGTTTTAGGTCTACCCATGTTATGTGTATCAGCAGTCTGTTTCTTTTCAGTTATCTGTTCACCTGTTGATGGACACCTGGACTCCTTCCAGTTTGGGGTTGTTATGAATAAGGCTGCCATGATCATTTTGTACAAGTCGAGTGCCCTTTGCGGACATATGTTTTATGTCTTTGGGGTAAATATCTAGGAGTGGAATTGTTGGGTCATAGGGAAGGCGTTTGGTTTGAGTGGATACCCCCGAACTGTTTTCTAAGGTGGCCATGCAATTTCGCATCCCCGCCAACAAAGCATGAGCGTTCTGGTTGCTCTGTATCTTTCTCAGCCCTTGGTATTGCCTTATCTTTTTCATTTTAGCCTTTCTCGTTATCAAGCCAGGTGAATTTACATTTTTAAAAAAACTTTTTAAGGTTTATTTATTTTTGAAAGACATAGAGACAGAGTATGAGCAGAGAAAGAGGGTAGACACAGAATCTAAAGCAGGCTCCAGGCTCTGAGCCATCAGCACAGAGCCCGATGCAAGGCTCGAACCCACAGACCGCGAGATCATGACCTGAGCCGAAGTTGGCCGTTCAACCAACTGAGCCACCCAGGCGCCCCGCAAGCCAGGCGAGTTTAATTGCTGATCTCCAAAGGCCGTGGTTGGGGAAAACTCCCATCTAGTGCAATTCTCGCACTTGCCTCCAAGTCCCGGCGGGGTAAATAGGATTTCTCCAGGGCCTCTAGCTCGTTGGGTAGAGACCGGATGATTACCCAAGACTTCTCCTTGAGGTCATGCTGTCCCCTTGGCTTACGCCTAGTGGGCCTGTGTGTGTGTGTGTGTGTGTGTGTGTGTGTGTGTGAGAGAGAGAGAGAGAGAGAGAGAGAGAGAGAGAAGGGGGGTCTTGCTCTGCCCAGGACCATTTAGAATCAATCCGGAGGGGAACTTCTGAAGAGCCTCTGCCTGCTACCCAAGCAGCAGCATCCATGGGACTCTGGAGCCAAGAGACTGGGCTCAGTCAGGTAGGTGTGGACACAGACACGCATAGGGACAAGGATAGGGGTTGGTGTCTGGCTGTCTTTGACTCTTACTCCAACGGCCCAGACCAACCCTGAGAGTCCCTTTGCTTAGGCCACCCGTAGAGAGCCTTAGGTATTTTCTGATCAAGCACAGAGGAAGTGCTGGGTGCTTGGGAATGAGGAGGCAGGGGTCCTAGGCTTCCCAGGTCCTCCTTTGCCTAGAAGCCTTCTCCGACGTGTGTTTTTTAAGACCCTCCAGCACCTGACCTGACCTGTCCTGGTGGCCTTGTGTCTGGCTGCCTCCATTTTACACAGTGTGCTCGAGCAATACTGGGTGCCTGTCCATCCATCGCTGTCCCTCCACCTTATCAATACCTACCATGGTGCCTGTGTTCTCCAAAGATGGGTGGCCAGAATACATATCCCCTCCCACACGCTCTACTTGCAATGGGATTGACACTCCTCCTACTGAGCTGTGGGGTCCGTTTCTTTCATTGGATCTGGTCCGGGGGGTTGCGACTGCTCTGGCCAATAGAGTACGGCAGAAGTGATGATTTGGGATGCTAAGTGATATTCCTTCCACCTGGCTCACTCTCTTTTGGGGGATGCTCGCCCTGGGAACCCAGCCATGATATAAGAAGCCCAAACTAGCCCGCCTGGAGAGACCACCGGAAAGACCGTGTGGAGGGGAACCGAGGACCCGATCTACAGTCAGCACCAACCACCGGACTTGTGACTGAATGAGTCCTCGATGATTCCAAAATCTAGCCATGGGTGCTCCCTGCCAAGGCCCCAGACCGCACCGAGCAGACACAGCTTCTTCCTGCTCTGTGCCGTCTGGATCCCTGACCCAGAGAATCTGCAAACATAATAAGTGGTTGCTTGGCGTCCAGCCCTAGTAGCTGGAAATGCAAGCAGTACTGGTGTTTCTTGTACCCTCTCAGTCTTACCTCATAATCCCCTTGCCCGCTCCCAACTCTAAACTTACCTCTTCTCGTTCAGGGGCAGCTTGGAAGCCACCTCTCCAGGAGCCCCCCAGCCTTCCTCCTCGCTGAGCTGCAATTTCCTCTTTGGCACCCCAAGGATCTGTCCATCCTTGCATTCCCCGTGCTGTCCTACGTCTTCGTGTTTGGGCATTTGCATCCCCGTAAAAGGCCCCCCTGAGAGCTGGAACGGTGTGTGTGCCCTCTCCGGACTTCTAAGAGCCTGGCACATAAGTGTTTGTTGAAAGACGGTACGTCCCTAAAAGAGAGGGAGTGGGGCCCGAATTAAGGAAACTACTGTTCAGCTTCCTACTCCTGCCCTCATTTCTTCAGGGCCAGGCCTTGAGCAGAGAGGCAAAAAGGACAAGGGATGGTCCTTTCCTTCAAGAGGATTTCAGTTGAATTAGGGAGGTCGTGACAGAAAGACTAGAATTGACTAGTGTGCGATTAAATGAGATTCACGGTCCCCAGAGCGGGGAGAGACCGGCATGGAATGGGGTGGTCAGGGCAGGCTTCCTGGAGGAGGCAAGGACATGGATATAAAAGCAGAGCTCTGAACCAAGTCCTCCTTTGAAAGAACTCCCAGCCTTCTTCCCCTGCCCCCCCCCCACTTGCTGGGGCTCCGTCTGAAGAGCAGTGGGTGTACGTGTGTGTACGTGTGCACATGTATGGTTATGAAGGGCATTGACACGTCTCTCTCTTGGGATAGCTTTTAGAGGACAGGCCTGATCCCAACCACCTCCTGAGTTTGCTCCTCTCCCCTCCGCCTTCCCAGAGGCATGGCATAGGTTAAATGGGACGGATGCACAGGCAGCTAGATGTACACCTGGCAATATGGGTAGAACTTAAAACCGCAGGGCAGGGGTGCCCGGGTGGCTCAGTCGGTAAGCATCGGACTTCAGCTCAGGTCGAGATCTCACAGTTTGGGAGTTCGAGCCCCTCGCTGGGGGGGTGGGGGGCGCTGACCGCGTGGAGCCCACTTGGGGCTCTTTCTCTCTCTGCCCCTCCCTGGCTTGCCCGTGTGCGTGCGCACGCACACGCACGCACCCTCTCTCTCCAAATGAATAAATAAATAAACTTAAAAAAACCCCAAACCAACCATAGTGCTGAGTGAGAAGGCAAGAAACAGAATAAAACCTACAGCACCCTGTCATGGATATAAACCAAAGAGACAGAGTCCATGTTGGCGGGCGGCTGTGGCCTCTGGGCCGGGATGACCGCGCCCGCCCTCCGCCGAGGCCAGGGAGCCAAGCTAAAGCCACGGCCGGGACGGGGGACTGGGCGCTGCCGCCGTAGGGGTTCCGGGCTGTTTGATTTGCGAGCCACGGAGCACGTGGAGCCTCCGATATAACACATTTTCCAAGATCTACCAAGATCTGCCTCCGGTGGTGGCCGTCACTGAGGTGGGTTTGAAACCCCCATCGCCAAACAGCAAGCAGCATGAATACTAAGCATTAGCCCTACGGCCGATAAGGGGGACAGGAGGGGGCCCCTTGTGGGGCCGGCCTTCTTGACACATGCTACTGTCGAGTCACTCAGGCAGGGGAGAATCTCCTTAGAGCGCGGCTGAAATCAATAAAGCTAAAGTTTTACTAGAAGGCCACGCGAAAAAGGGAAGTAAATGTACGATGAATTTTACGTTCTTACTCGTTTATTTATAGGTGTACCCGCCTTTTATAATAAAGCGCCTCAAAGCTAAAAAAGAAAAAGAAAAACAAAAAACACACTAAACTACAAATACATGTACACAGAACGGCAAAGTATGCTTCAGAGGGCTACATACAAACACATTAATGCGGTTGCCTTTGGGGGCAGGGGGCACTGGGGTCGTGAACGAGGATGGGGGGGGACACAAGGACAGGAGAGGGCCTTGGTGCCCAAGGAGCCGCCAGGAGAGGGTGCCATTGTGAGCGTGAGGGGCTCAAGTCGTGCACCTGAGGTCCGGACGGAGAGAAGAGTCAAAGCCAGGGTCCCTCTTGGAAATCACTCTTGACTTGAGGACGGCGCTCACACCTGCGCGGGCAGGAGGGAGTAGGAAAGTGGGCAAGGATTCGGCTGTAGCCGTTAACGTTTCGTTTCTTTAAAAAAGATAAGGAAATCTGAAGCAAGATGGCAAGCCATTAACATCTGTTGAATCTGGGGAGTGGGCCAGGTGGGTTTCTGTTTGATTATTATTATTATTATTATTATTTTAAGTAAACTCTATGCCCAAGATGGGGCTCGAACTCATGACCCCGGGAGCAAGAGTCACATGCTCTACGTACCGAGCCAGCCAGGTGCCACCCTGTGCGTTTATTTATTCATTTACTTACCTCTTTTCATTCTATTCTTTTTAAATGTGCGATCATTTAAAAAGAAATGGGAAGAGGTCGTTGATTAAGACTGCGAGATGAGTTGGTGGCTTTCGCGTAGGCTGGTCTCTGCATAGTTTTACAGAGCGGATGGCTGCCCTGGTCTGTCAGTGACACAAGTCCCGATAAGGAGAGGCACACGAAGAAGTGACTTTAGAAGCTAAAAGCGCTCAGCAGCAAGGTCTAGAGCAGACAGAGAATGTCCCCGCCTGCTCCCGACAGCGTGAAACGGTCACAGGTGTATTTTTTCTGAATGGTCGGATCAATCGGCTGTTGACCTTGTGGGGGCGGCCAATCCTAGCTAGACCTTGTACGGACCTGCCGCGGGCAACTTTGGGAGGACCGCACAGCCCAGAGTGAAGGCCCGGGCGCTGGGAACCCCCTACTACGGCGAGGAGCCCAGCAACTGAATCTATGGTAGAGACCGTACGGGCTGACTCGTCCCACCCCTGGCCGCGGCTGGTGGGTACGGAGGGAGTGGCTGAATCCGGCTGGGTCAGTCGGATTCTTTCTGTCAAGATTCTGGAGTTTCGAACGGAGGGGTGGAGACTGGCAGCTGTGGGGGTGGCACTACTTGGACGGAAGTGTTCTGTGGAGGAGGCTCGGTGACTCTAGATGCTCAGGTCCTTGGAACTGTCCTGCCTCTGGCCTTTCCTGAGGCTTAAGTTGTTCCGTCCTTTCTTGAAATTTAATAAATTTATGATCATTATTTGTCAGGGTTGATTTCTAGTCCTTGTCCTACGGAGTAGGTTAATAGGATATTTTATATCTTCTGGCGGTCCCCTAGTGCTGCTTCTAATACATGTGGTGTCTTTGTGGAGTTAAAAAAACCTGCCCCTCTGGGGCGCTTGGGTGGCTCGGTCGGCTGAGGATCAGACTTCGGCTCAGATCATGATCTCCTGGTTCGCGGGTTCGAGCCCCACATCAGACTTGCTGCTGTCGGCACAGAATCTGCTTTGGATCCTCTGTTCCCCTCCCTGCCCCTCTCCCACTTGCACTCTCTCAAAAATAAACAAAACATTAAAAAAAAAAAAAGAGGGGACACCTGGGTGGCTCAGTCAGTTAAGCGTCTGACTTCGGCTCAGGTCTCATGGTTCATGAGTTTGAGCCCTGCGTCGGGCTCTGTGCTGACAGCTTGGAGTCTGTAGCCTGCTTCAGATTCTGTGTCTCCCTCTCTCTCTGCCCCTCCCCTGCTTGTGCTCCATCTTTCTCCCACTGGGGGAGGGGGAGGTCACTGCCCTTCTCTCGTTTCTGCCCAGAGCTCGGCTCTTCTGTGGGGATGCAGGGCCGGATTGCTGCGGGGCCGGGGCCTGGAAGGAGCTGCCGGGCGAGTCTCCTAAAGGGGCATGTGAGAGGCAGCCCTCCCCCTCCGCCCTAAGCGGGAAGACGGGACACCATCGGCCAAGGCCGAGGCGGAGTGCCCAAGGTTCAGCTGGGCTCACACCTGAGCTTGGGTCTGGACACATGCGAGCCTCGCGGCTCCTCGCCCGGCCCGCCCCGTCTGCAGAAGAGGGAGTCGTCATAACCCTCCTCGCAGACCTCATGGAGGCAGCGAGGACGCGGGAGCATCGTTTCTTCTCGATGGCTTCATAACCACTTATCACCACGTCAGCGGCTTAAATCAACCCCCATTTACTATCTCCCAGTTCGGAAGGTCGGAAGTCTAGGTGGGTGCACACTCTTTCTCTCTCTAAAAATAAAATAAATTTTGAAAAAAAAAAAGAAAGAAATGGAAGGGAATGAATGCCCCCTCCTCAGTAAGCCTTGGTAACTGCCTTAACAAATACAGTATGGTAGGAATGACATGGCGTGACTTCCAAGGCTGGGTTAGAGACAGTGACACACTTCTGTCTTGCTCTCCCTCAGGGCATAGGCCTTTAGATCCCTGAGCTGCCCGGAGAAGAAGTCCGGCTCCTCCGAAGCCGCCATGTTGTGGAGCTCAGTGGAGAGGCCACAGAGTGGGAGAGACCCCTGAGGAACCCCGGCCGGTCCAGCCCTCCTTGTTCGAGTCTTCCCGGCCCAGGCGCCAGACGTGCGAGTGACGAAGACCCAGTCACGGCCTGACTACAGCTTCAGGAGACCCCAAGCTGGGGCCGGCTAAATAAACAAACCACATCATTCTTTTCCTCCCAAACCCTCTGCTCTTGGGCCTGGTGCTCCGAGGGCCCTTTCTCCCCGCTGCTTGCCCTCTGCCTCTGCCTCGTCTGTATCCCCATGCACTAGGGGACCGAAGGAAAATGGGGCTCCTGTTGGGCTCCTGAGGGCGCAGAAGCCTGAAATGCATTTCCTTTGTGAGGACGTTTCAGGCTCCGGGTTTCTAAGGCAATGTGTCCCCCCTTCTTGGTGTAATGGGAGCAGGTCTCCTTATGTGGGTAAAGAGAGGAGGAGAGACTGGGCTCTGGGTTTGAGTTCCAGCTGCTCCATGTCCTGCCTGTGGAAATGAGCTGCTGCTTTTACTGACTTTCTTATCTGCAAAATGGGTTCAAGAGCAAGGCTTCAGTGATCCAGCCATAACAGCGCCTGGAGCCTGGTAGGTGCCGTGGGGCCGTTAACGTGTCCACCCCACGGGTAGAGGCGGTGGGAGAAATTTCTGAGTGATTAGCTTTGGGGGAGGGGATGGATATTGACTGGGAAGGGGCTTGAGGGAACTTTCCGGAATATTCCAAATGTTCTGATTTGATTCAGATGGTGCATACATACATAAAAGAATTCATGATCTGTGGGGACTCTCTAACTCCCGGGACTTTTATTCTCCCCTGGAGCTGTCTGTCCTTCCCTCTTCACCCCAAGTCTGCCCTGACAGCAGCCTTGGGGGGCGCTCTCCTGGCGCTTTGCCTGAGCCGGCGGGCACTGCCATGCCGGGCCTGGGGCTGGTTCCAGGATGGGACTGGGCTGGAGAATGTGCCAGCCTCCTGCTCCGGAGAGGGCGCAGTGGCTGGGCTGGGGGGTCCTGGGTGCCACTGGGGGCTGGCGAGCGGGAAGGGGGTCTTTTCCGGCCCCGACAAAGAAACCAGGGCTTTCGGTGGGTCACAGGGCATTCAGAAACAGTGAGCCACAGCAGCAGGCCCTTGGCACGATGGGCCTGGTTCCTGGAAGGAAAGGGGGAAGGAGCTGGTGCCGAGGGCAGCCGAGCTGGGCCGAAAGAAAGGATTCGTTCTCCTCACAACCCTGCTATTCGGGGACCTGGAGCCATGACGTCCCTCAGAGTTTCCATTCTCTGCGCTGCAGCTGTTGGTTACGTGTTTCATTCAAGAAGCTTTGCAGGAAGCAGCAGGCCCCACATTCCAGGGCTTTTAGTCATTTTTTTTTTTTTCCTCTCAGAGCTTTGGGGCTGGGATTAGAACGTTCTTCAAACCACACTGTCCTCGGCTGGAATCCCGAGAGGAAGTGGGTGGGTCCCTGGGGGGATGAGAACACAGGCCCAGATTCAGGGTGGAATGAAAAAAGATTAAGGCCGGCACAAGTAAACTCCTAGAGAGAGCGCGGAGCCGAGGCCTGGGTTTGGCGAGGGTGGGAGGCCTGTGGGTGGTGACGCTTGACCTGCCGGCCATGGGCCAAGGGGGACGCAGAGTTTCTGGTGGGTGCGTGTGAGCGTGTGTGCGTGTGTGTGTGTGTGTGTGTGAGAGAGAGAGAGAGAGATAGAACAGAGTTGGTGGTGGCGTTTCATTCCGGGGGTCCCAGATGCTCAGCCCCTCACTTCGGTCACTGCCCTTGGGCTGAGGGAGAGTGTGACTTGGGCTTCGTTTGCTGTAGGGGTGAGCGTTGGGTTTGGCGAGTGTTGGGCTTAGAAAATGGACCCCACAGATACTCGGAACCAGAGAAACCGCCACGAATGTTTGCCGAGCGCCTGCTCCGCTCCTGGCTTCAGACCGGGTGCCGGGACACGGAGGGTATAAAACAGACTCCCTCCTGCCCTTTCAGGAAGGCCCGGAAATACGGCCGGGAAGGCAGCCGGTGGGATGAAGGAGACCGAGGAGCGGATTAAGGGAGCAAGGAGCAGGAGATAGAAGATTCTGGTGGGCAGAGAGGAGGCAAGGGTCGATGCCACCAGAGATCACTCAGATGGTGCAGGGCTGAGACAGCGTGACGGGAAGGGCAGAGCCCGGGCAGGGTACTTAGTAGCACGGGGCGGCCGAAACTCCGGCAGGGAGAAGGCGATGGACACTGGCAAAGTCCCCGGGGTCCTGAACCCTGAATCTCCCCTCGGACCTTGAAAAGCCCCCGATGCTGCCCAAAGGGAAGACGAGGAAGGGCCGCCCAGCCGGGTGCCCCTCTTTCCTCCGAGCACCTGGAGCAGAAGGAAGGAAACCCCGTGATAAGGGCCTAGTCCAGCCCTTCGACAAAAACACCGAAGTGCCTTCGCTCCCTGTGGCACAGAGAGCTCCCCCCGACCCCGCCGTCTCCACCCTCCTCCCTGAATATGATGAAGGGTCGAGCGGCCAGTTCTGTAACATTATATGGCAAAAGGATTTAAAAACCTCATTAAGGTTCTGAATCGCTTGACTTTGGGTTAATCAGAAGGGAGATTATCTGAGGGGTGCGCTGAACCTAATCACGCGAACCCTTTAGAAGCAGAGAGCTTTCTCTGGCTGGCGGCAGGCGAGGAGGTCGGGGATTTTAAGCACCAGAGGGGAGTCCACGTGCTGTTGATGACGGGAAGGGGCAGGGGAGGGAAGGGACCTGGGGAACGGCTTCTGGGAGCCGAGAGGGAGGCAGTGCCTCCCTCCGTCCCACAGCCGCAGGAGCAGAGTCCTGTTAGAACCTGAATGAACTTGAGAGCAGATGCCTTCCCAGAGCTTCTGGACACGAGCCTTGATGTTGGCCTTGTGAATCCAGCCGAGCCCACCTAGACTTCCGACCTTCCGAACTGGGAGATAGTAAATGGGGGTTGATTTAAGCCGCTGATGTGGTGACAAGTGTTTTTGAAGCCATCGAGAAGGAAGGATGCTCCCGCGTCCTCGCTGCCTCCATGAGGTCTGCGAGGAGGGTTACGACGACTCCCTCTTCTGCAGACGGGGCGGGCCGGGCGAGGAGCCTCGCGGCTCGCACGTGTCCAGACCCGAGCTCAGGTCTGAGCCCAGCTGAACCTCGGGCACTCCGCCTCGGCCTTGGCCGACGGTGTCCTGTCTTCCCGCTTAGGGCGGAGGGGGAGGGCTGCCTCTCACATGCCCCTTTAGGAGAATCGCCCGGCAGCTCCTTCCAGGCCCCAGCCCCGCAGCAATCTGGCCCTGCATCCCCCACAGAAGAGCCGAGCTCTGGGCAGAAACGAGAGAAGGGCAGTGACCTCCCCCACCCCCTACTTCTCAGATGACAAGTCTGGGCTCTGTCAAGGCAGGAGACAGGGGCCGGGGATGCAAGGAGCAGGAAAGTTTGGCTCTGCCCTTCCCCGCCCCCATAAAAAAAACCATTCTCTGGCTGGCGGGCGTGGGGAGTTTTAAATCCTACCCTTGCTTTCTTAATCATGTGTCGGACACACGGCTGAGTACCCCCGGGAGTCCAGAAATATTTGCAAGGGGGAAGGTTATGTTTCTGCTTTATTAATTAAAAAGCCGCTAATGAAGCTTTTGTCATTTCCACGGGAGGCCTTTTCTAGAAATCTCCGATTCTTCCCAGATGGGGTCCGGCTCTTTCCCCACAGCCGCTGGCAGGGTGCGGCTTTGAAAGCAGGGGGTTCGTGTCCGGCAGACCTGGGATCTCAGTTCTGTCACCCCCTGAGAGGAAGGTGGAGGGGTGCAGGGCAACCTCCCAGGCCTCAGTTTCTGTGGAGTTTCTGAGATGCGGCAGGCCAGCAAGTATACATACGAGGCGCCTGGTAGGCCAGAACGAAGGACTAAAGACGCTTTCCTTCCCGGCCTGCCTCACCGCAACCCAACAGCTCCCTTAGAAACATTTTTTTGACAACTGGAAAATAATTCTAATCCCGACGACCGGCGGGCCTGGTCGGCCGGCGGCCAAATCCTTCCGTCAGCAAAGTTTGCCTGCGTGCACCTTCTCGAAGCCGCTTCCTCGATCTGTATCCCGTTTCCTCCTTTCGGGCTCCGCCTGGCCAGAGCCCAGGGCCCCAGGGGGTGGACACGCTGGGAAGCCTTTGAAAAACTCTCAGAGTTCAGTATGCGGGAGGGAGGGTAAACCCTCAGCTCGGGGACGGATCTCATGGTGGAATCCCAGTTCATGGGGCAGACAGGCAGAAGAGGGGTAGTTTGGGGGGGTAGGTGGGAGGCATTGGCAGGCCCCTGCGGATGTCTGCGGGGTGGGGACTGTGAGAAGTGGCTGTGTGAGGCGTCCTCCAGCTTGGTTTCTCTCAACCGCGTGTTTGGAGTTTGTAGATTTGATCTAAATCCTCCTAGATGTAGGTGTTGCTGTCAAGGCACCTCTGGGGGGTGGGGGGGAATCTGCTCGATTTAAACCTTTCAAAGTTTCCATAGTGAGGGCTGAGCTGAGTAGGTCCTGAGAACGGGGCGTGGGGTTGTCATGCGTTTCGGGGGTGAGAGGTAAGAGGGGCTTCAGGGTCAGGAGCCTCAGCCCCACGGCAGGGAGGAAGATAGAGGGGATGGAGGAGTGGGGTGACCGTCCCTTCTTTCCTGCTGAGGAGGTGGAGGCTCTGGGAGGAGGGTGCTTCGGGCCCCCCACCCCCTGCCACGCACACCCCTGGGCGTGAGGGGCAAAGCTGGCTCCTCGCGGGGCTGCCTTCCGGGGCGGAGGCTGGAGGAGGTACCAGGTGGGCCTTGGTGAAGCGGGGCCCGCTGCCCAGGCTGGGAGGCGGAGGCCGGGGCCAGGTACTGCCCTCGGCTGCCTCCGCCCTCCTCCCCCGGGCTGCGGGCTCAAAGCTGAGCCAAGCATAAAACAGACAGCCTCTCTCCGCCTCTCGGTTCCCGCCCCCATCCTGACAGAGTCTGGTTTTCATCACCCATTAATCACCGAAGCTTCCCACAGCCTGTGTCTGTCTGTCCACACTCACCAGCCCCCTGGGCCCTGAGGGGATGGATAGACAGACAGGCAGATGGTCTCTGACTCGGGGAAATTTAGGGTCACCTCGCTGTCCGCCAGGCAGGGGAGAGGCACGATTCCTGAGCTCGTTCAGGCACCCCCACCCCCAGCCCGGCTCGAAGCTGCCAGCCTGGCCCACCTCACCCTGGCAGCAGGCGACAGGGGCCATTAGCTGTCCTGTTCACCAGGAAGGAAATGGGTTGGAGGGCTGAGGAATTCTAATTAAGCTTCCCCAGCTGGCAGGCCGGCTGGCGGATGGAGCTGGCACCTCCAAGCCCGCTAGAGTCGGTGCCAGCCCCGTTCGGCCTGGCCCGCCGGATGCCCACCTGCCGCTGTGGGAACCCCGGCTTGGGGCTGCCTTGCAAACTCCCCGAAGATTCTCAGATGCCGGCCCAGCCTAGCTCTCCCTGGCCCTGTCCTCATCTCCTTCGGCCTCCTTGCCACCACTCACCTGAAGGAGGTGGCCCTCTGGGGTTATGTTGCCGAGAGGGACCCCTCCCTTGCAGACTGTTCTCCTGTCATGCACTCCCCCCCACCGCACCCCACTCTGGAGACAGGGGTTCTGATCTGGTTCTTCCCTGACCCACTGTGTGTAACTCACCGCCTCTCTGGGTCTCTCAACTCCCTTGACCGTGACAGTCACAGTCACAGTGCCTGCCAAAGAGGGTGCCCATCAGCGCTGGGAAACACCTAGATGCCCCAGTTGCCATGGCCTGCCAACCCACTTGGGGTATGGGCTGAGGGATGGTGGGCGGCCCAGTGCAGGGCTGGGAGTGGCAGTGTCAAGAGGCCGGCCACCAGGGGCGCCCCAGTAGTGGTCGCAGCAGAGAGCTGGGACAGAGTCTGAAAACCCGGAAATGACACCGAGTCAGTCTTTCCTTCCTGGCCAGCCCTCTGTGCTCCCCCAGAGCTGTGGTCCCTAGGTCCTAGAGGTCCTCAGCTCTCGGCCACGCTTCCAGCCCTTCCCCAGGGCAGGCCTCTGCCGTTACACGCCCCACACCAGACAGGCTGCCCCAGTGGGTGGCTGCGGTTCCCCGGATGGTTCTCACTGATGTCGGAGAGCTGCGCAGGGGTCCGCTCCTGGCATCGCCACGCAAGGTGTCCGGGGGGCAGGGAGACCCTCACGCGGCAGAGCCTACCGGAAGCCAGATTCTGAGGTCATGGGACTCCGCCCCACAAATCCGGGATGCACATCTGCATATCATTGCACAGCGATTTGCATTCATTTGCATCCAAGTCCACACCCACCCCGCCCCATACTGTTTCCTCTTCCACCTCTGGTTGGACTAAACATTTAACCAGCAACTCCAAAGTCGTAGCGTCTACATCCTCCACCCAATTCCATCCACATCGAGTGTGTTTTGAGGACCTGGTGTCTGCACAGGCCTATATCTGGGCTGTCGGGGGATGGAAGCTGGGGGAAACAGAGTCCCTGCTCTTGGGGTGTTCACAGACCAGCCGGGGAAACAGAATTCCTGGGTGGGATGCGGGGAAAAGTGGCAGAGGGGGTACCCTCAAGTGTGCAGTTGATGCAGGTGGCGGGCATGCTGGGAGCAGGGCTGGAGCTCTGAGGGGCCGGAGGAGCTTTGGACGTGCGGGCCACTGTGTTGGAGAGCCGTCCCTGACATTCAGAGGGCTGAGTTTCTCACTCAGCTCTGGATCCCAAGGGTGTCTTTGGAGCAGGCCCTACAAGGGTTGCCTTGAATTGTACCATGACCTGGTCTCGGCCTGGACAGGTTGGACCGAGTGTGGGGCCAGAGCCAGAGCCAGCGGCTGACATGAGGGCTCTGGGTGGGCAGGAGCAACTGCCCCACCAGTCTGATCCCCATCCAGAGGACAGGGGTGAGGGAAACGAGGTACAGAGGGGAGCGGTAACATGCTTCAGAGGCCCCCCGGGACAAACAGGAGCTGGGACACAAACCCGGCAGCCAGGCTCCTTGGCCTGTGCCCTCGACCACCACCCTCTATAGTCTCTCGTGAAGGGATGAGCTGGACCGGACCCCGGGGAGGAGTTAACAGTCGGGGGTGAGTAGGGCCGGGCTCTGGCGTCTGACTGCCTGGGTTCAAATCCTGGCTCCACCCATTCCCAGCCGTGCGACTTCAGGGAAGCCACTCCATTCCTCACCTGAGGCTTTCTCGTCTGTGGAGTGAAGCCTAGCAACACCTCCTCCCTCATGGGCACCTGACTCACTTTGTGCGGCGCCCGAGAGAGTTCTGTAGCAAGTGTGCACTGCCTGTCTGCCTTTAGGTGGGGGCCGAGGGCCCGCCGTGGTCTAGGCGAGGAGATCAGCCTGACCGGAGCAGGTACTGCCCAGGGAAGGAGAAGGGAACAAGGCTGGGCCCGGGGGACGGGAGCCCCGGTGCTTGGCGCCCTCGGTCCCTGGGCTCCGCCATCATGCCAGAAAGCCAGAGGTGGTAGACGGGCCCAGAGCTGCCCAAGGTTTGGCAGTCTCTCCTTACTGAACTTACCTGGCCACTTATGGATGTTGCGTCTCCAGGAGTGGGAGGGTGCCCTGCCCTGTGACTCTCAGGTCCTGAAAATGCCACCAGCTACCCATGGCCAGCCTTCAAGGCCCATAGGGTGGTGAGGTTTTGAATTGCCTGGTATGGCCCTTGGCAGCAATGCCTTAAGGTTAGGTTTTGCGTTTCCTGGGCTCCTTGAACAAAGGTCGAAGAAGGATGAGGACTTGGTCTCTCCGTATCATTGTGAAGAGACAACCAGCTGCCCACTGCCAGACAGGGCAGGAAGACTAGGGTATGCATAAGTGGGGGGGGGGAGAGGTTGCTGAACAGCAGCAAGAGAACAGAATGAGGAGGGGCTGGGATACATGAAGACAAACCCAGAGGACTCCATGATAGGGAACTACGGTGTGCGGAGGCAGACACACACACACCCAGGCATACATGCCTGCCCGCTGATGGCCCACAGACCGTCCTCGAGAGGCTGAGGGGGCAGCAGGCCAGCACACAGTTTTCTGGAATGCTTTTTTAAGAGAGGGTTTGTCGGGGTGCCTGGGTGGCTCAGTCGGTTGAACGGCCGACTTCAGCTCAGGTCATGATCTCACGGTCTGTGGGTTCGAGCCCCGTGTCAGGACCTGTGCTGATGGCTCAGAGCCTGGAGCCTCCTTCGGATTCTGTATCTGCCTCTCTCTCTGCCCTTCCCCTGCTCACGCTCTGTCTCTCTGTCTCTCTCAAAAAAAAAAATAAATAAATGTTAAAAGAAAAAAAAGAGAAGGTTTGTCTAGGAGTCTAGTTCATGATAAAGGAAGCAGGAATGAGTTAACTCTCTCCTTACACCTTCCATTTAAGCACCTTTGGGAGACTCATTCGTGCCATTAACTGGGGCTAAAATATAGGCTTGGGGCCCAGTCCCTTCTTTGCCCCAAAGTTGTGGGAAGGGAAGAAATGTAGGGAAGACAGATGATCCGAGATCAGCCTCCACTTGGGGTCCCGAGCCAAGCGCGTTGGCATTAGCCCTGCGCGGAGACCCGCGGAAAGGTAACCTGACCTGGTCTGGCACATGGAGGGTCAGCGGGAGGGTCAGGCCCCAACCCGCTCCTCGATGGCAACCTGTCCTCCGTCAAGTCACTCAGCTTCTCTGGGGAGAATGCTCCAGGCTTTTCCTTTTCCGCTCTTGGCTTCATGCTGTTCCTGGTTCCTGAGCTTCCTCCTGCAAACCCTGTGAGTCCTCTTTAGAACTCCTCCCTCCAGTGCGGGTTTGACCCTTTAGGACTTGGGTCACTCCGCTGGTGTAACTGACATACGGTGGGGTCAACAGAGCCTCGGCGTATAGCCGGATGGATTGCCACATATGTGTCCATGGCCACAAAACCACCAGATCAAGATCTTGAACAATTCAGCTCCACGAATGCCTCCCATGCCCCTCCCCGGGAAATGCCACCCCTAGAGGTGACTAGCAGTCTGCCTCTGCCTTCTGCTACCATTGACTCAATTAACCTGTTTTTTTTTTTTTTAACGTTTTTTATTTATTTTTGAGAGACGTAGAGACAGATTGTGAGCAGGGAAGGGGCAGAGAGCGAGGGAGACACAGAATCCGAAGCAGGCTCCAGGCTCTGAGCCATCAGCACAGAGCCTGATGCCGGGCTCGAACTCACAGACCGTGAGATCATGACCTGGGCTGAAGTTGGCCACTTAACTGACTGAGCCACCCAGGCGCCCCAATTAACCTGTTCTTAACCTCCTTCAAAAGGTACCACATAGAATCTCTTTGTGTCTGGCTTCTCTTACTCCACGCCCGGGAGTTTTGCCCACACTGTTGTATGCTGCGGAAGCTCTATCACCATGTTAGCGTTCCATCACGTGAGTATACTGCAGTCTGTTTGACCATTGCCCTAACGATGATCTTTGGGTTGTCCAGTGTGAGATGCCACGAATAAAGCACTCATGTGCATATACATTCGTAGACACAAATGCCCTTGACTCTCCTGGGTATGTAGCCAAGAGAGGACTTGCTGGGGGGCTCGGAGGTCTGGCAGATCACAGTCCTTCCTTCTCAGTGGCTAGGCCTTGGGACATGGCAGTTTTAGCAAAATAAGTTGTCCGTCCTCCCCAGTGCCTTCCCACCCCGCAGTGCAGTTTCTTGAGAGGGTCTTCCACCCTGCCAGGTGTGAGGGTCTGGACGAGCCACCCTGGAGTGTTCCGCGCCTTTAAAGAGTCACGTGAAGGGGCCTAAAGAACTGCAGAGGGCGTTGCGGGCTCTCCTTTGGGGGCTGGAAAGGAGGTCAGGAGGGGCTGGGGGCTAGGGCAGCCAGGCAGGAGGGATGCGATTGCATTACCCAAGAGGCTGGCACAAACGAAGCTCCTGGGTTAGTGACCTGTCCAAAGCCACGTGGCCAGGACGGGGCCAGGATGGTTGTCACCCCAGGTGAGCTTCCCTCCAGCCCAGAGCAGGCTGCCTTCTCTGTGGGGAGGCATTTAGGGACAGTTAGGGGTCAGGGTCGTGATGCGGCTGAGGGCTCCACCCTGAGCTCGGACTCAGGCAACCCTTTCTTGGGCTTTCCACTCCTGCCTGCTAACCCTCCTTGCCTCCCGCCCAGTCTCTCCCGAGGGAGACATTCACAGGGCTTGCATAGCCTGAGTCAGAGCCATGGGTTGAAGGAGAGACAGACAGAGCCTGGGGGCTGGCATTGCCCAAGACTCTGTGCCAGGACCTGTCGGGTCCATCCGTGGGTGAGCGGGGGCAGCCCCCAGAGAACATTCCTGGAAAACCGTTTGCCCTGCATAACCACCTCAGGCTTTTATTTCTTGGCCAGAACATCAAGTTAGGTGTCCGGTTAGCAAGGCTGGTGGGATGTTTTTCAGCATCTGCCGAGGCCTTGGCAGGTCAGAGGAAAGGCTACCTTGGCCCCCTGGGAACTGACAACGGATGGTCAGGTTCTGGATGGCGTGTTCTCAACCAATACCAGGTACGGTTCATGGGGACTGACTTTGCTGTTCTCCGAGAAGAAGAGAGGCCGGGCATGCGTGCAGGCGTGTAGGTGTGTGTGTCCCTCTACCACCTGGCCATTCCTTCTGCAAATAGTTACTGATTGCTTATTAGACACCACTAGGGATTCTGCGGTGAACAAAAGAGACAAGGTCCCCATCTTCGGAGGAGCTTTGTGGACCCAGAACATGTGTCCCAAGTGGTTCTGTGTGTACCTGAGGGTACTGGAACGTGGGACTGTGTGTGTGTGTGTGTGCGCGCGCGTTCGTGCCTGAGCATATGTGTCTGAGCGTGTGTCTGTGAAGGGGAGAGAATTACTCATCCACTCAGAAGACTGTTCAAGAAAGACCTCTCCCAGGGCAGTTATATTTTCATAAATAAAAACAATCAGATAATGAGTTCATTTCCGATCTCAAGTCGGATGCCAACATTCCAGTGAAACAAGACCGGCTGGCAGGCCGCTGCGCTCTGTGTGGCTTGGATTAGCTGGGGGAGAGTACAGGGGTGAGACCTGCCGCTTGCGGGCTGCAGAGGGTGGGACGAGTGGGGGTCACCCCCAACCCAAAGAGCAGCTGCGTGCGCCTGGGGCTGAGAAGCTCCTCACCCTTCTTCTCAACCTTCGGGAGGCCCCCCCCCCCCCCGCCGACAGCCTGCACAAAGCCTGAACTCCTCCCTTCACCCCGCTGGGAGTACGGATGGGCCGAGGCCGTGCGGCTCTATCAATGGAGATGGCCTCGGAAGGGGTGGCCCACTGGCCGCCGTGAATTACGGTGGCCACCCAGGCCAGAGCCCACAGATGCCTGCTGGGAGAGCAGAGCAGAGGACAGAACGGGTTTGTGCTTGGGGCCTAGAGGGGAGAAGGAGAGGGGCCGAACCCATACCACAGCCCCTGCTTCGGCCCGGATTCCCATGGGGGGATTGAGTATACCTTCCCTGCTCTGCCCTCTCGGGCCTTCCTGTAGGCGGGTCCCTCTCCTCGGAATGTTCTTCCACCTCGACATGTCCGGATCGATGCATCCGTTAAGATCCAAACTGCGCCTCCGTGAAGCCTGCCCTAATTCTGCCCCCTCAGCAGTTACCGCCCTTCCAACGGTCTCCTGTTTTTCTCCCACGGGTCCACGTTGCAGGAGAGCGGGCTTTCTGCCGCCTGCCGGTTTTCCCCTGCAAGTCCCGGCCGGCCCGAAGGTGGGCTGTTCCCGGAGGCTGGCCAGAAAGGGGAACTGAGCGGGACCCAGCAGCATGCTCTGTCAGGGGGGCCTGCGAAAGGCTGTGCCCTGCACTCAGTCGGAGACCCAACGGCACCAGGAATGCCTTGGCAGTTGGACAGGGGTTGAGAGAAAGGCATGGGGGGCGGGGGCTGGGACAGGAGAGGGGTCTTTCCTGGGAGGCATGACTTGGACCCCAAATCAAGCCATCTGTGAGACATCAGGGAATTGTGCTAGGGTGTGGAAACTACTGATAATCCATTCAGAGGCAGAGGCTAATCGTTGGCAAGGAAGAAAGAAAAATTCAGAGGACATCTATCTGTCCATCCTTCCATCCATCCATCCACCCATCTACTATTCATTCACCCGTTCTTGCATTCAACAAGCAATACATACATACGTACATGCAATAACATACATTATTCATCTACCCCTCAGAACAGCTGGCGGGGGTGGGGCGCAATGTATCCTTATCACAGAGGGGGAATCCGAGCCTCAGAGAAGTCGAAGTCAATGTTCAGGGTCACACAGCTGCTAAGGGCCTGAGCGGGATTTACACTCAGGTCAGAATGCTTCTCTGAAGCCTGGGCGCTTCCCACGCTAGCGCTGGCGAGGAACAAACGGCCTATTTCTCGGTCTCTCCACAGACCCGGGCTGAGCTGGACCGTGACCCTCCGGGCGGGCGGTGTGATTAAGCCTTGTTCTTTGTCTGGAAGTTCAGCCTCTGGCCCCACCCAGTGCCCCCTCCACGATTTGGCCCTAAACCAGCTGTCTTTATCTCTCAAAATCTTCACTGACAAGGCCATTTGCAGGGGCAGGGTCCTAACCCAAAGGAGCAAAGCTCTGCCGGTGGAATTTCTGGTTTTGCTGGGGAGGGGTCCTCCTGCTTGCTAGGAGGGAGGACAGTCCCGGCAAGACCCCACATTGAGCTGAAGAGGGACGTAGAGATGAAAACGTCCTAAACACTCACCTGGGAGGTGGTTACAGATGCAGATTCTGGTCTCCGTCCCTACAGAGTTTGATCCAGCAACCCGGGGTGTGCCTGGAAATCTGAGTTTTTTTGTTTTTTGGTTTTTTTTTTTAATGTTTATTTATTTTTGAGAGACATAAAGACAGAGTATGAGCAGGGGAAGGGCGGAGAGAGAGGGGGACACAGAATCCGAAGCAGGCTCCAGGCTCCGAGCCGCCAGCACAGAGCCCGACGTTGGGCTCGAACTCACAGACCGTGAGATCATGACCTGAGCCGAAGTCGGCCGCCCAACCGACTGAGCCACCCAGGCGTCCCGGAAATCTGAGTTTTTAAACAAGCCCTAAAGGTTTTTGCTGGGAGTGGTACCAGACCAACAAAAAAATCCCTAAGTGGGTTTTACAGGACAAGGAAATCCTGTACAAGATTTTCCTCAATTCACCTGAAGATCGCATTTGTTTCGATTCATCACACGGCTGCCTGGGGCCTGAAATCCTTCACCCTCTTATAGGTCCTGGGGTAGGTGTTTTCTCGGACCGCAAAAGCACATCCTGACGTTACACTCTCCGCGGGCTCACTTTTAAATGTGTCCTTTCCACCCAGCCGAACCAAACCTTTTGGGTTTTATTATTTGATGTCTTTCCTGCCCCACTCAGCTTCGATGCTCTGCAAATTTGAGAATTCTACCGTCCATATCCCCATCCCCGGGCCAGGCCCAGGCTGGCTAGGAGGCTCTATCTGTGCTGCCGCGGGCTTCCAGGCCGGTGCCCTGAGGACTCCCGTGTCCTTGGACGTGGACCACTCCACCCTGCAGGTCTCCATTACAAAGGCTGCAGCCACAGAGGCTGCACAGAGGGCGCCCCCCCCACCCATGGTCCCATCAGAACACTAAGGCCACCCGGATCAGGCCCGAAGCTCACTGCTTACTGCATTTTGGAGGCCCAAGCCCGGCTTCCCGCGGTGTATCCAGAACCACGAGGTCAAATTCACCCAAGGGTAGAGCAAGGTTTCTGCCTGCCGTCCCTGCTGGGGCCCCGGCCTGCCTCCACGCCCGTGCCACGGCCGCTGGCCATCTGAGTGTCTAGGCCAAGAGACCCGTGTCCGTGTTTGTGAACCGTAGGAGGAGTGGAGTGGGTGAAGAGTGGGGGCAGGAGGGGGAGGCAGACACTGGTGAGAATTCGGCTGTCCTCAAGGATAGCGGCCTGAATAAGCCCCCGACCACGTGATCAGCTGGAAGCCTAGGAATGCGATTCCTCCTTGCCTGCTGGTGGAGGGGGCCGAGCCGCTGCCTCCGGCTTCCTGGGGAGGAACTTGAGCCTCTGAGCTCGTTACCTCGTGCGTGTGCGTGCGAAGTGGGGAAAGAGGGGAAGAGAGGGGCTCTGGTGACTTCAATGTCCTGGGCCTGTCTGGGAACACAGAGCTCGGAAATTTGATCAGCGACTGAGGAGGGCCAGACGCCTCCCACATTTCTCTGAGGGCTTTCTCACCAGAACTCGGGTTTCTTCTGAGTGTCCTTCCTCCTAAGCGTGTCCCCGACTCTAACGGGGGGAGGGGGAAGGGGTCAGGAAGCAAGCACTCCCATGCCTTAGTTACTCTGGCCTAGTGGTCTCTGAAACCACCATCGGCTGCTGGAAGGGAAGAGTGGGTGGTGCTGAGGAACAGCCCCCCAGCACCCCTAGAGCACTCCACTGGGCTGGTGAGGTCCAGTGCCGGGGTTCCCCGGGAAAGGAGGAAGTTCTTCCTGCTTCTGGGTTCAAGTCGTCCTTCACCCTTGGGGAACTGTCCCATGCTCCCTGAGGCAGCTGTTCTGAACTAACCTCTCTCTGGCCGCCCCTGTGGCCTCTGGCTCCCTGACTCGTGCTCTTGTAGGGGCGGGAGTGAGAGCGGCCCCCCCTCCGCCATTACCAGGGGGACACCCCGGCCCTCCCCACACCTCAGCTGGTGCCCAGGGCTTGGGAGCACTTTGCCACCCAGGCCCGCCCGTCAGGAGCCACAGGCAGCAGATTCAGTCCGTAAAAAGGAGAGAGGAGAAGGCTGCACCCCTGGCTTTTCGGGGGCTCAGGATCGTGTAGCTGCACAAGCGGCCCTCAGGGCCTCAGCTCTGAGCCACGGCTGTGCCTGCCCCAAGGAGGCGGGAGAGGCCTCTCACCTCAGTTTTCCACGAGGCAGAAATGGGGAACTGAGGACAGACACGAACAGCGACCAAGCCTCCTTTATGCCTAGCAGGCCGCCTGAGCAAGGCGGGGCCCTCAGTTCAGGTCTACTTTGTCGTCAGCCATCTTTGGGGAGCTTCTCTGTCTTGCGGACGTGGGCTGCCGTGACTTCACGGTGAAGAGCCAGGGGTCTGAGATGCCGCAGGATAAATGTGGTTCATCCTCCCAAGGTCAGGTTTACCACAGTATGGGAGGAAAAACTATCGTCATTAAAAAAATTTTTTTGAAGTTTATTTATTTCGAGAAAGAGATGGAGTGTTCGAGTGGGGGAGGGGCAGAGCGAGAGGGAGAGAGAGAATCCCAAACGGGCCCCTCACTGTCAGCGCAGAGCCCGACACAGGGCCTGAACCCACGAACCGTGAGATCTTGACCTGGGCCGAAATCAAGAGTCAGATGCTCAACCAACTGAGCCCAACCCAAGCGCCCCCGTCATCATTTTTATATGGAAACAGCCATGTATATGTTATGAAGTTGAAAGCACCATTCACACCAATTTTTAAGGAAGCACATTTCAAACAAATCTCAAACTTGGAGCCCCTTCAAGCTAATGGCCCCCAGAGGCTCATTCTCTATTCTTTCCAGACCAATACTCTAGCCTTCTGTTCCTCGGTTTCTTCAACTGAGTAGCGGGATAACGGGACTCCTACACGTAACAAGGAGTCCGTGAGGGTGCGTGGAGGCGGGGTGTGAGGAGGAGCTGGAAGGAAGCAGGCATTTCCTCCTGTCCCGGCAGCTTTCGGGCCCCAAGGGCTGCTGTCCCAGGAGAAAACTCTCGTGTAATGGTTTGCTGGGCTTCCCCTGGCTGAGTTGGGTGTGACATCCTCTGTCTCCTGGCCGTGTGCCTGGTCCCCCAGTTCTCAGTGGCCCAGAGACTTCCTGCTCAAGTCCTCTCCATGATGGGGACAGTGTGATGCGGGTGCGGGGATCTGGGCAGGGCTGGGCCTCCTCCAGTACCCACCTCATCCTCAGTTGCTGAGTCTGGAGAAGCTGGCGGGAAAGGGGCTTGGAGGAAGGGATGGGGTATTCCTCCCTCCCGAGGCTCTGAGTGCCACAAGCATTTCCAGCGCTACGTCTAGGAAGGAGGTTGTGAGCTGCCAGACTGTGGGCTGAGTCCGGACCCTGCCTGTGTTAGCGTGGCCCACAGCACACCTTTAAAACTCGGAAAACCCACCTAACAAGCTGAGTTTATTTCCCATTTACTTAGAGCTCAGGCCTGACCAGTTGGGCCCATAAAACACTAATGGGCTAGAGGAAGCCGTCAGTGATATGTTCACAGTAGACTTCGCTGCAGTCCCCACCACCCCCTAATGCCTCCCCCGCCCCGAACCCCCTGTCCACTCCTCCCACTCCCATGAGCTGCCGGCCACCGCGGGCAGGAGAGGGTGTGCTCTCACCGCGTCTCCTGGGAGGAGAGGTGTTTGGTCAGCTGGGGCCTGACGCCCACAGCCCAGAACGCCCTCTTCATTTAAAATTGGAGCATTTCTGATGCTCCGGAGTGGCCAGTGCGAGCCAGGTGGCAGGGAAGGTCAGGGTGACAGGAAACCAAGCGGGGTGGAAGGTTCTAGGTCCTCCTCTTCCAGCCCCCGCGGGCCACCATCGGCCCCACATGCCACCCCCCGCATTGCAGGGGACTGGGGGCTGCAGGCATAGATTCCTGAGGGAGGTTCAGTTCTGCCGGGGCTCCTGGGAAGGAAGCCAAATGGTCACACTGTCCATTACTTAGATTCCTGACTCTAGTGACCAGTCTCCTACACTGCCCGGGACGGGCGGGTGGGTGTCAGTGCCCACACGGCCCTGCACGGATCCCCCAGAACCGCTTCCCTGAAGGGAGTGGACCTCCCGTGTCAGGCTGGGAGTCCCCGCTTCCCAAACCTCTCGAGTGGAGGGTGACCACAGGGGTGAGGTCAGGGCCCACTTCGTCATTCATTCATTCATTCAACTCATACTTGTAGAGTGCCTGCTCAGGGCCAGCAAATGCCAGAGGCGCCACTCCCTACTGTGCGGCCTTGGGCAAGTCACAATCTCTGTGCGCACCTGTCTTATCTGTCCAATCCGGGCATTCTAGCTTCCGCCTCTGCGGGTCCTTGGGAAGATTAAATGCCGTGATGCTGTCTTGGCATGGAGCTGGTGCACAGTAAGCGGCCAGCAAAAGTTATCCGTGTCCCCAGGACCGCTCCCACCAAGGCCGGTCGGCTCCCTGACGTCCATGGTGTCCAGCTGCCTCTGGCCGCTCGGCCCTGCCTCCCTGCTCTCCTCCCGCGCCCGCGTCTGGACCCCAAAGCCGGCCCGCCAGGTACACAGAGGCCCCATTCTCTGGTCGCGCGGCCCCTCGCCCCTCAGGGGGACCCTGCCCGCTGACCCAGCGACCCTGCCGTTCGCGCGGGCAAAGAGGGGCCTTTTGTCCCGGGGCCGCCCGCCCGGGCCGCGCGGCTCCCGCCCTAATCCGGCTAATTAGCGTCCGCAGGGCGGCGGCGCGCGCTCGCCCACCGCTTTCCCACGGCCGCGAAGAAAGCCCCTCAGTGCGGCGCCAGAACAGAGAGCGATTCAGCCGCCGGCCCGCGCCCCTCCGCCGCCCCCTCGCCGCGTCCGCGTCTTCGCTCTCGTCCTCTGGCTCTCGCCGCCTGTCGTCCCGGGCTGTCCCCGGAATGCGTCTCTCTGATCCTTTCTGGCCCCCTCCGTCTTCCCTGGGTCTCTCTCCTCCTGTCCTTCTCTGTCTGTCCCCTCCGGGGCCTTCTGTCTGCCTCTCTGCTCCTTGTATCTCTCCCCCACGCCAGGGTTCAACGTGCCTGCCCACCTTGGGTCCATCTGCCGTGGCACTGTGCCTCAGGCCCTCCCTTCTCTCCTTTCTGGGGACCCCAGGATGCTCCGGGACCATGTTTGACTTTCGCAGGGTTTGGGAGGAAGCTCTGGGCTCTTTCTGGTGGGAGGCAGCTCTAAGACAGTGAGAAGCACTGGAGATGTCCGGTGCTGGGCCAGGGAAGGTAGGAAGCGGGGAGGGCTCCTCCTACAGCTGTGTATGAGGAGGGAGCCTCTGGATAGACCCAGAATGCTCAGCTCACGGTGTCCTGTGGCCAGGC
This sequence comes from Paguma larvata, assembly GCA_030068075.1. Lineage (NCBI taxonomy): Eukaryota > Metazoa > Chordata > Mammalia > Carnivora > Viverridae > Paguma > Paguma larvata. Next base: position 74,946,986 of record CM057836.1, read on the forward strand.
CACAAGGAGGAGCAAACTCTGAAGTGGTCCCAGCCTTGGGGGCAGCCACCAACCCCAATGGGGTTGGCCAAGGAGAGGGTCTAGGTTGTCCCGGGCACGGGCCTGGGCCAGCCAGTCGGGACAACTGCTCTTCTAGAATTTATTGGGAGCGCACGTCCGAAGGGTTCTGGGCAGGCCACCAGATGAGTCTCTTTGGCCACTTTAAGGCCTAAGAAATTCATTCTTTCACTCATTGATTCATTCGACAAATATTTATTGAGCGCTCGCTATGTGCCAGGAATTATTCCAGGCCACAAGGGAGAAAGCAATGAATAGAATAAAGATCTTGTTCTACCTTCTATCGGGGAGGACTCTGGGTAAATAAATAAGGAAAACAGATAGCCGTCAGAGGGTAGGAAGGGCTATGGAAGAACAGTAAATCAAGAAGGTGTGTTGGGAGCCTGGGAAGGAGGAGACCAGGGGCCACCTCCTGAGCTGGTAACACACTTGAGCAGAGACTTGAAGTGAGGTCAGAGTGCTTTCACTCCAGGGAGGAGTGACAGGGCTTGCTGGTAAGTTTCTGCCACAGATGCCAGGGGACTCTCGCTGGTGCCTTCAGGCCCCCGTCACTGGGAGGTGCTGAGACCCACGTCGTCTGGTGGAGGTACCCGGCTCATTGAGGGCCAGTGGCCAGGAAGGGGCTGGCTGGAAGGGGTATGTTCCAGAAAAATGATTCCTGCCCTTCATTTCTCTTGCTGTTTCCTCACCGCTGTCAGGGTGAGGATGTCAGGGATTTCCCGACAACGGTGACCTTTGGATGAACAGATCACGAATAAACCCTACAGCCCCGCGGGCGGGATCCTGGTCAGGGCCTGGTGGTCCGCGTCCAAGGGAGAAGCAGGGGCCTCCTGTCTGCAAAGTGACCAAGGCCTTCTTTACATCTTGGTGACTGAGGAAAAAGGATTAGGGAGTTTGGGGAGCTCATAAGTCACAAGAGAACGCAAGAAAGAAGAGGTGGGACAAGGCCCTCAGTGGGCTCATGGTGGTCTCAGTCCAAGCAGGAGAAGCTGGGGAACGGAGGCAGGAGAGACGGATACGCCGTAGGGCCCGCGGTTGCTCACAGCTGCGAATTAGGGCCCCGTGGGAGGCAAGAGCCCTAGCTAGAGCGTGAGTGTGTTTGCAAAGTGTGGCGGGTGCGGTGTGTGTGGTGTCCGCCTGGAGAGGGGAGGCCCATGGGACCTCTCTCAGCCTCTCCCACCTGCTCACTCTCCCACCCACACTGCCCACCCTGACAGAGCCTGGTCTTGGCTGAACTCCCACCGAGCCGGCTTCTGGGGGTGGGGAGCAATGGTAGGTGGGCGGTGAGCAGCCCCTCACTCCGCCAAGCCGAAGTGGGGCTGGCCAGGTTGAGGGGCCCAGACGCCGTCCAACCTGGATCTCCTTCCCATGGGCCGCGTTGCTCTGGGCTTTGTGAAGGAAACAGTGCAGGACACCCCAGCGGAGTCTCGGAGCCAGGAGATTTCTTCATAACTTGCCCCTCACTAACGGGGAGACCGCGAGTACACTCTCGGACTTCTCTGGGCCTCCGTTTCCTCACTTGGAAAGTAGGGATAGTAATAATAACCCCTCCAGGTAGGGCGACAGTGAAGATAAAATGAAGTAAGGGTATAAACGTGCTGTGTCAGCTAGTGACTCCCAGTCTTTCGGGACCAATATATTTTCCATTTTGACCCATTACATGCACATCTAATCGAAACAAATGTTTATAGTTCCCTCATGAGGTTGAACACATCGATCTATTCTATCTTGCGTTCTTTCATTCTGGAAGTCATGACCCGTCGCGTCTCAAACTATGGTTTGAAACCCACGGCCCTAAACCACGGAACGGGACACCAAAGCATTGGTGGTTTCACCCCCTGGAGAGCTTGCAGTGGGGAGAGAGCAGACTGGCCTTGGAATCTGTCACCCGCCCTGACCCCAGGGCAGCACGCACTTGAGTTTCACCTCTCAGCCATCTCTTCTGAGGGCCCCCCAAATCTCCCTGCTTCGACTGGGGAGGGACCCGGGGTCCCATTCATGACCTTACAGAGGAGGAAACTGAGGCCTGGCCAAGGAAAGCGATTTCGTCAAGGCTGCCCAGGGAGTACGTGGCAGAATCAGTAGAGCTTCGGGGTCTTGCTGTCAGCCCGTGGTCTGTTTTCCCTCTGGACCCAGTCTTCTGTCTCGCTGATACCCAGCCCCCTGCCTCCACCTCCGGGGTTTGGGAATGGCCCCTGCCTGAAGAGAGGAGGCACAAAGCAGGAGGATCCATCTTGAATCAATATGCATCAGCCACGTGGCCAACGGCTTTCATGCTTCCGAGCCTCAGTCTTCTCCTCCAGAAAGTGGGGATGGGGCTTTTGCTCCTCCCAATCCCCAGGTTTGCTTTGAGGATTAAATGAAATGTGTGTATGAAGAAGCTTGAAAAAAAAAAACACATCAAAATATACTTTAAAAGTGCAATCTTCTTGAGGGGAGAGGAATGGCTGAAGAGGTGGAGCCCAGTTTTGTTTTGTTTATTTGTTTTTGAAGGGCAAAATGATCCTGTATAGTATTTCCGTGTTAGCTACTTGACCCTGAGTTTGTCAAACTCATAGAACTTACAGCAGAGTCCCATCTTAACGCGTGCAAATGTAAAAAATCGTTTAGGAGGGCGGGAGATCCCGGGTTGGAATGCAGACTGTGACAAACCCGTCCGTAGTGTAAATACGTGAAACAGTGTCACTGAAGTGGGTGCGGGGGCGGGGGAGGGGGAAGAAGGTTCTGATTTAAGTAACTCTGAAAATGAGTAAAGGCTGTAAGACTAAAAGCAAAAGAAACTCGAAGCCCTGCCCTTGAGTTGATAAAGTCATTTCCCGTGCAGCGTGGGCTACCGATTCTGAAACCACCGTGCACGGATATTGGAACTGGACAGGCAGTAAGTGCATGGTGAGTGACAGGAGCCACGTCTGTCACTAAAGGAGTGGGAAGCGAGACGTGACAGGCAAGCAGAGAGAGAAGGCTCGAATGACGCTCATGATAATGGGTTGGAGTCATAGACATTAGTATGAACTCAGGTTTACCTTAACAGAGACACAGATGGTTATATATCAAAATATTTATAGATTGGTGTATATTTGACAATTGGATAGACACACAAGTTAGTGAACACACATGTATTTCCTTGTTCTATCAACAGAGAGGGCCTGGAAGCAATGATCCCCCAGTAGCAATGGGCACCCTTAGTGCTCAGATCTTGGTTTCTAAATACCATTCTCCAATAAAAGGAACCAGAGCTCCTTGGAGAAACGGCTGATTCTAGGACGGGGGTAGGACGTACACAAGATGAACCTGAAGCATCTTGTAGTGCCAGAGAGTAATGAAGTGCTAAAGAGAGAGAGAGAGATTGAGAGAGAGAGAGATGGGATTAAGTCCAAAGGGGTGCAGGGGCCAACTGTAAGAGCTCCGGTGACCGAAGCTGGAACAATTTTGAACAACGAAATAAACTCAGTAGTATTTGATTATTACCCAAAGTATGAAATAAGTGTTCATGAGCAAGGGATTAACTGATAAATGAATGGGGGAGACGAGACAAGACTCCCGTGCAGAGGCATTCCAGGTGATTTATGTGGACGCTTTGTCTTCGAGGGAGAATGTAGCTCCCCACTCCTTAAGCACAGGCTGGGCAGAGTGACTTCCTTCCAAACAGTGCAGTCTGAAACACTCCCTCAGCCAGGTCATCCGGGTCGGGCGGGGAGAAGTAGTATTAATAGAAGGTACCCTGGATACGATGTGATGAAAATGGCGTCCTCCCCCGAACTGGTAACCCCAGCCTCACCTGGGACCAGACAAGTCCCAGCCGAGGGGCATTCTACAAAGTCCGCGACAAGTATTCCTCAAAACTATCAAGGTGATCAAAAGCAAGGGAGGTCGAGAAACTGTCACAGCCAGGAGGAGCCTCGGGAGACACAACAACCAAACGTAATATGGTGTCCTGGAAAAGAAAAAGGACATTAGGTAAAACGAACAAACCAACAAAAAGCCCTAAGGAAATCTGGAGAAAGTAAGGATTATCCTTTAATGATAATTAACGTATATTAATTATCGGCGATATTGTAAGGCTAATGAATAATAATGTATCAATATTGGTTTACTCATCGTGACGAATGCCCCATCCCAACAGAAGATGACAGGAATAGGGGAAATTGGGTGTGGAGGACTTGGGAACTCGGTACTATCTTCACACTTTTCCTGCATTCTAAAACAAAATTTTTATTAAAAAAAATTGAAGACCTTGTGCTTAGGGCCGAGATGGGAGGAGCTGGGAGAGCGCCTCTGGGAAGGTTGCTAGGAAGTACAGAGAGGACTTCAGGAACCGGTCAGGGCTGAGAAACAGCTGGGGAGGCAGGGCCGGGAGGAAGGTCTGTGCGTGCCCCAGCCTGAGAGGAGGCACCGGAATGAAAGGATGCCTTGGGATGGGGTGTCTTGGAGCCCCGCCCTGATCTGGGAGGGCTTCTGGAGGAGGTGAGTGAGTGAGGAGTGATAGCCTGGCTGCTCGCCCTCCTACCACTTCCCAGCTGACCTTGTCATACCTCTGAGGCCAGCCCTGTTCTTCATTATGAGGAGTTAAGAGTTCAGCCCTGGAAATCAGAGGAACTCTGACACCTAGCAGCTGTGTGATCTTGGCTAAGGCTAACTCCCTCTCTGGGCTTGAGAGTACTCATCTATAATAAGTGGTGAGAAAATTTGTGTTCGAGGGTTGTTGTAAAGGTAAACTGAGATAATGCCCAGGAGGACCAAGACCTGGCACACACCGGAGCCTCTATTGGTCCATGTGCCACAGTCCGCTTGCCTTCCGTCTCATCTGCCCTGATCAAGAGCTAACGGTCAGCAGCTTCTCTTTCATTCCTGGGATCCATTCCTTCCTCTAGATGCCAGGTCCAAAGTGGCAGTTTTCAAACATAATCCCCAAATTCTGACACTCTTTTCACTTGGAGGTGAGATTTATATCCCCTCCCTTTGAGCCTGGGGTGTTTGGCTGCTTCAGCCGATAGGCCATTGTGAAAACGAGGCCGTGCCGGTTTCTGGACCGAGGCTTTAAGAAACTGTCAGTTTCCACTTCCGGTCTCTTGTAACTCTCACTCTTGGAATCCAGCCACCATGCTGTGAGGAAGCCCGAGCAGCCGTGGAGGGGCCCATGTGGACAGGAACACAGGCCCCCCGCTCTCGGTCTGGCTGAGCTCCCAGCCGGCAGCCAGCTCTTGCTCGTTAAGCCTGTGAATCATTGTGCCAGGGGATCCTTCTGTCCTCAGGCGAGCTCCCCCCACGGCCGTCTTGTAGAGCAGGCCCTAACCCTTTCCCACCGCACCCCGCCCCTTCCCCAGCTTCACGAGCTGACAGATGATTAGGGATGTTCTAAGCCACCAAGTTCTGGGGTTGCACGGCCATCGTAACTTCGACATCCAATAACTGGACCTTCCTCCCCGCGAGTGAGTTGTGGTGTGGCAATTGAGTACACGGACTCCGGAACCAGACTGCCTGGGTTCAAATCCTCGCTACCACGTGCCAGTTGTATGCCTCGAGGCAAGTTACCCACTCTCGGGGCCTCAGTTGTTTCATCTCCGAAATGGGGATAATAATGAGAGGTGTCGGAAAGGTTAAATAAGCAGAAAGCGCAAGGAGAAGCACCCGGCGCAATCCTGCCAACCCAAGGTGCCGGACCTCCTCCCGCGAGTCTCAGGTCGTTCTTGCCTGGCCACTTGGGTCCCCAGCCAGACTTCCCGGGTGCCACCAGCTTGCCCCTCTGGACTGTGAATTACTGCTCTATTATTGCCCTGTGTATGCCTTGCTTGCTCTAAGGGCTCTCCTGGTTCCCTGGTTCTTCCTAGGCCTCTCTGATTCTGACCGCCTGCTTACTTCCTTTCGGCTGGGCTGTCAGGGAATACGAAAGGGTTGTCAGATGGATGCAGGATCCTCTCCAATGACGGGTGATGGACTGATGGGGAGAGCTTGAGTTCGTAAACTTTACTGGGAAATGGAAGCTTATCGTCCACACATCTCGTAGGAAGACATTGATTCGGTGCCAAAATAAGAGTCCAGAGAGAGTGGGACACAATATGAGTGAGTCTTACCTTGGCCAAGCCAGTTTTCACGAAGACTTTCTTGGGACTGCTTGATGGCACACAGCAGACTGCAGGGGAAGCTGAGGTTTCGTCTTAATTAGATTTAGCCCGAGAAACGTGAAGATGTTCTAAGAGACTTTCCCACACAAGTCTTCACGCAGGTTCTGAGAACTCAGAAATGCTTTGTGTCCAGGTGACCCCCCCCCCCCAGGACCCACGTTCCACCAGCTCCCGGAGCCCCCTTGCTGCGGGAGTGCGGTAGCCTCTTCATTAGAGCTTTTCAAGCCAAGGTGGGCACCGAGGGAAGGACTGAAGTTTGCCTGGGGTCCGGGGGAGTTTCTTTGAAATTCCTTTGAAAAGGAGGCACCGCTGCCCCCGCCTGAGGAACAGGGAGCAGGGATTCGGCAACCTGAATTTTAGAGCTTCCTACAGCCCTACTTAAGGGCGATCATGTGACCTCCAGCACCTCTCCCCCGAGCCTCCCCTGGTGCTTTCAATTCCACCATTGCGCCTGGAAGAAGGATCCACTTCTTTGTGCTGGAAGTCATGCTGATGACATTGACCTGCAGGAATAGAATTTGGAAGCCACAAACCTCCCTCCACACCCTCAGAGGAGACGGAGAGCAGGGAAGATTGAGAGCCTGCCCCAGATGGAGAGGATCTGGATGCAAGATGGGGCACCGAGCATGCCCCCCACGCCCCGCCCGCCCCCCTCTTCCCCACCCAGGGAGGGTGGGCTCTGCCAGTTCAGGGCTCTGCGAGGGGCCGGACAGGAAGCAGGAGGCTCCTGGCCTCCAGCAGACCTTCCTGGGGGTCTGACCGCAGGGAGAGACAGAAGCCCAACTGGGAGAGGTAGCTGTGCGAAGCCGCCCACCAGAGCCCTACCTGGGGCTACCTGCCCCCCAGGGGAAGTTGGCAAGAGGCCCATTTCTGGAGGGGATCAGGGGGTGTTGAGTCGGGGGTATGTGTGGGCGAGCCCTGAGTCTGAGTTGGCTGGCACTCTGCCACTGACCGTGGTGATGACATCAGACAAATTCTTTAGCCTCTCAGAGTCCCATTCGTTTTTATTTGTACAGTTTTTAAATTTTTAATGTTTTTATTTATTATTATTTTTCTTTTTGAGAAAGACAGACAGAGCATGAGCCAGCGGTGGGTGGGGGGAGGAGTGGTAGGGAAGGCAGAGAGAGGGCAACACAGGATCCGAAGCAGGCTCCAGGCTCTGAGCTGACAGCACAGAGCCCAACACGGGGCTTGAACTCATGAACCCTGAGATCATGACCTGAGCCGCAGTTGGACACTTAACCGACTGGGCTGCCCAGGCGCCCCCAGAGCCCCATTTATGAAACAAGGACAATATTCGCAGACCTGTGCATACACGTACTGCCGCTGCCGCCACCACCACCAGTTTCCAGAGCCAAGATTTTCTCTTTTTTGCTTGAAAGTTCTTTGCTATGTCAATATGTTCTCTGAGTCACCCAGAGGAGCTAGTATAGGAGACGGTCCCCACGTCTAACTGATCTCAGAGCCCTTTGTGGAGAGAGGAGCTGATGGTCAATTTAGTAGTTCTTGACCCTGGCTGGCGGCACGGTAGAGTGCTCCCGGGCGAGACGCAGCACTGAATGGGGCCTCAGGCCTCTGTGTCCCAGGACCTCGTGTCCCTCAGCCTCTGCCGCCTTCGGGGCACCTCCATGGCCACGGTGGCCAGGCAACCGCCGTGAGCTCCCCAGCCCTGACTCCCGCGGCCCTGCCAGCCTGGCACGGCCCGGGTCCCCCTCGCGGGTCTGCCGTGCGGCTGGCCGGAGGCCCAGAATCTGTCAGGAACTTCATTGAGATGCCACCCCAGCCCTGCCCTAGTTCAGGATTTCAGAGCCTCGAGGCGCACGCTCTGGCCTTTTCCTGCTTTCTCTCTCACCCTGGAAACGAGTCTCTGTTTCTAGGGGCCCAGAGATGATGGCGGGCTTGTCCCCTGGTGCTGGTCGGTTGACGGCGGGGGTGGAGGAGGAGAGTCCTGCGGACCCAAGGCGTGAGGGGTTGGGAGCCGAGCAGGCCCACCCCGAAGAAGGGGCCGTTTCTGAAATGTATTGCCTTAGAGGGGGTACGTTTTAGTGGTCTGTCTCTCCTGGCAAGGGTGCTTTTTACACATGTGCACAGAAGTGTCAGATGTGTGAGCGGTGGCCTGGTCTGCGTACTGCCGTCTGGCAGCTTGTGGGGTTCGGCCCCAGGGCTCTGGCCCAGCCCCACCCCAAGATGAAGAGAGGAAGCAGCTTCCTCTCTCAGACGCCAAGCCAGCCCAGCGCCCCTTGCCAAGCCCAGGACAGGAGGACACAGAGTGGACGGCTGTGTGGAACGTCTCTCGGCCTCCCCAGGCATTTCCTGAGCCCCGAATCCCTCTCATGGCCTCCTGTTAGTGACGCACCTGTGGGAATAACCAGGTGAGGGCCAGCAACGGTGCTTAGTTTCCCTGCCTCTGAGATGCCATGATACTCTCTTTCCAGAAACACCCATTTACGCGCGGACCACAGCCAGCGTGAGATTCGGGGGGAGGTGCGAGTCTGTGACCGAAGTAAGGGCGTGTGGCCTGGGGTCTGGCCCTGGTTCTGCTGCTCTTTCAAGACCCCTTCCCTGGGCCTCCCCGGGCTCACGTGGAGGCCGGGATCTTTCGCTACACAGGCAGGACTGGAGGACACCTGGCCGTGGCTGCTGTGGGTGTCCCGCCCGGATCCCTTTCCCGAGGGGCCGTCAGACTCGTGTCACCAGCTGCTCTGGAGAACTGTGCTGGCCCGACCACCCGGGGTGCCCATCCCTGGCGCTCAGCCCCCAGCTCAGCCAGTGACCACCCCAGGACGGGGCGGGCTGGGCCAATGCCACCGTGCATGACCTGCCCCGGAGCTCATGTTGGATCCATGCCCTCTGGCAGGAGCTAGAGGCCACAGCCTTGCCTCGGTTGCTCCCCTGCCCCCTCCTCCTTCCAGAACGCTCCCTTTCCACCCTTTCCACAGGGGTCCCCGTTTCCGGCTCTGCTTCCGGCAACCGCACAGGGGACACAGGCCTGGCCTGCAACAACCCTGAGGGCCCCTGGTTCCGGGAGCGTGTGGCCTCGGGGTAGGAATGCAGCCGGTCGGGCACGAGCTGTCCTTGGCGGCGGGAGCTCCAAGCAGACAGCGGGAAGGGCCGGGAGCTCTAGAGCCGGAGCTGGGGGCTCCGGTCTAGGTAGGGAGGCAGGCCGTGGTCGGGGCTGCTCGGCCTGCCTTCTCTCCTCTCTCGGCTCCCACCCTGAGCCTGGCCTCTAAGAGCAGGTCACGTTAGTCCTATCTTACAGGTGTGGCAGCCGAGACCGGAGAGTCACCTCTTCTCTAAGCCTTAGTCTCCAGGGGACCAAGGGCCTCTGCCAGGCTCCCGAACCTGTGTCCAGCGCACTGTCCCCTGCGATGCCCCGGGTTGGCGGGGGGTGGGGGGTGGCTGGCAGAAGCTGGACCCTTGGCAGGAAAGAACTGGGGGGAAACTGAGCACCGCGGCTCCCCCTGGCGTGGGGAACGGGCTTGAATGCGTCGGAATGGCTGGAACAGCTGGCCAGCTGAATTGTGAAGCTGGGGAAGTGGGCTTCCTGCACTCTTCCTTCCCCTTTCCTGCTGGGAGGAAGGGGGGGGGTCTCCGAACTTCCCTCCCTTGTGCTGACGGCCGCTCCCTGGGTGGATGGGCAGGTGGGGCGGCGGCGAACACGGAGGCAGGGGTACGGCGGGGGCATTTCAGGCCCTGTCGTCGGCCAAGCTGGGGACTTCTTGGGGCTCTTCCGATCCCGTCAGGTGAACCCCGCCTGACCTCCACCAGGAAGGAAGGCCGTTCTGGCCTCCTCCCCCAAGTCCCTGCACCCTCTGCCTGCCTGAACCACGAGGCACCCCCTGGGGCATTCAGGGAAGGGAAAGGCTCAGAGGGAAGTCAGCGCCCAGCTGAAGGGCCGAGGAGAAAGAGGACGTGCGGGGTGCTGTGCTCCCTCACCAGAGTCCCCACGTTGGACGGGGCTGCAATGGCGCTCTTGGGCCAGCATAGGTGGTCACTTACGTGCTGCACCCACACGCCTTCCTGTGCTCAGCCTGTGGGAGGCCTGCCAGCCCTGGTGGATGCGCTGGCCCCAGCGGCTGCTCCGATAAGCCTGGGTTCAGCTGGCGGAAGGAGGGTGGTGGCCCTGCGGGCCCGGCAGCCTGGCCCCGAGAGCTGCTGGCCATTGTGCTTCCAGCGTGTTTACCCCAAACCTTCCTTCCTCTCACTACCAGGAGTCCGGAAAGCCGTGGGTCTCTGGGCTCCAGGGAGGGGGCGGGGTGCATTTAAACCGGGAGTGACTTCTAGGTTTGTGGAAGCCTTCGAAGCCACGGGCACCTGTGGTCAGTGCGAGGGGGACACTGGTGCCACTCTTCTGGGGACAACTTAGGGACGTGGGTCTCAAGCCCTGAAGAGGCGCGTGCTTCTGACTCAGCAATCTCCTTCTGGGACTCCATCCTAAGGAAATAATGGAAAGTTCACACGAGGCCTGCGCATAAGGGCGTTATCTCAGACTTGCTTAGAACCGATACCAGCCAGTGGGAGATCGGAACATTCACACAGTGGAGAACCTGGCAGCTATTTACACAGTGATGGAATGGTCGGTAAGGCTGCCATGAACATTCTGGAACATGTCTTTTGGCAGACATAAGCACGCCTTTCTCTTGGCTGTACATACCCAAGATGGGATGCTGGGTCAAAGGATACGTGTATGTACAACCCGAGCTGATGTTGCTAACAGGGGTCGTCCCAGAATGTTCCATCCCATCCCCTACCGGTTCCTGGGAACCTCACTTGTCCCGCCCGCCATCTTCACCAACACTTAGTTTCATTTCGGCTTTTCTAATGCATACGTAACGCTGTTTCATTGGGGTTTTAATCTACATTTCTAAATATATGTCAACAGAAAAGGGGATAGCCAGTTGTGGTATATTTATAAGGTAGAAATATACACAGGGGTTAAAAAGAATGAACTACTGACTCCTGCAACTATATGGGTGAACCTCAAAAAACATTCTGTCGAGTGAAAGAAGCCAAATACAAAAGAGAACAAACTGTATGATTCCATTTGGATGAAATTCCAAAACAGGTGAAATGAATCTAAGGTGATAGAGGTCAAGAACAGTGACCTGTGGGGGGCGGGGGGGGGATATTGACTAGGATGGACATGAGGGAACCTTCCGGAGCGCTGGAAGTGTTCAGTACCTTGGCCTAGGGAGTGGTTAAATAAGTGTATATGTGTGTTAGATTTTTTCAAGCTTAGGGGCACCTGGGTGGCTCAGTTGGTTGAGCATCCGACTTCAGCTCAAGTCATGATCTCATGGTCATTGGTTCGAGCCCCGTGTCAGGCTCTGTGCGTTGAGCTCGGGGCCTGAAGCCTGCTTTGGGTTCTGTGTCTCCCTCTCTCTCTGCCCCCTCCCACTCATTCTCTCTCTCCCTCTCTCTCTCTCTCAAAAATAAATTCATATTAAAAATTTTTTTAATTTTTAATTTTTTATTTAATTAATTTATTTTATTTTTAAATAAAATATTTTAAAATTATATTATTTGTTTTGTTTTATTTAATTTTTAATTTTTATTTTTATTTTTTATTTTTTTAAAATGTGGTGCTGAAAATGATAATATTTGGTTTCCTCATGAATGTACAATTGAGTTGTTTCTTATCTGTATGCAGTGGTTCCTGTGTGCTTTGAATCCTTTGCAAAGGCTATTATTCTGTATGACCCCCCCCCACATTTTATGTTAGTTTCAATGGAGATTCACTAGATCCGCCAAGGAAAAGTTGATGAGGGAAGCCCTAAAGGTCATAGAATTTTGCAACCTGCTTTTTACACTTAATATATTTTGAATGTCCTTCCAGATTAATCAATACTTTCTTTCTTTTCTTTCTTTCTTTCCTCCCTTCTTTCCTTCCTTTCTTTCTTTCTTTCTTTCTTTCTTTCTTTCTTTCTTTCTTTCTTTTCTTTCTTTCCTTCTTTCCTTTCTTTCTTTCTCTCTTTCTTTTTAGGTAAATATTTTTTACCATATTTTAACCACATTTTGAAAGGCTGAAGAAATACCCTGTGTCCCGAAGGTCATGATGAGGCAGAAAAATCTGTAAATTATAAGAAATGGAAACAGTTATGGGGCGCCTGGGTGTCTCAGTCAGTTGAGCATCCAACCGAAGCTCAAATCATGATCTCACAGTCCGTGAGTTCGAGCCCCACGTTGAGCTCTGTGCTGGCAGCTCGGAGCCCGGAGCCTGCTTCAGATTCTGTCTGTCTGTTTGTCTCTCTCCTCCTCCTCCACTTTTTTTTTTTTTTTTAACATTTTTTTATTTATTTTTGAGAGACATAGAGACAGAGTGTGAGCAGGGGAAGGGCAGAGAGAGAGAGGGAGACACAGAATTGGAAGCAGGCTCCAGACTCTGAGCCATCAGCACAGAGCCCGACGCGGGGCTCGAACTCACAGACTGTGAGATCATGACCTGAGCCGAAGTCGGCCGCTTAACCAACTGAGCCACCCAGGCGCCCCTCCTCCTCCCTCACTTACACTCTGTCTCTGTCTCTCAAAAATGAATAAGTGCTAAAAAAAAAATTAAAAAACAAAAAGAAATGGAAACAATGAAAAAAAATCTGGGGTGTCTCCTTCCCTCCCTCCCTCCTCCCTCCCTTCCTTCCTTTTTTCCTTCCTTCCTTCTCCTCTTTCTCTTCATCCTCTTCCTCACCCCCTTGGCAGCTCTAGCAGGGATGCTTGTTTCTTACTTACTTTTCCGTGGATGAGACTCTTGGCTGGAGGAAGAAGGATAAAATTTAAACTCAGGCTGGGGTCCTAGTCCTGATGCTGCCACTTCTTGCAAGGGCGACCTTGGGACGATCACTTGTCCACTCTGAGTCATAGTTCCACCAACTGCAGAAGGGGGACGATCGCACCTGGCATGCTAAGTTGCTGGCAGAATCGACGAAGCAAAGGGTGGGAAATGAGTTGATAAATCACCAAAGAACTCCGACACCTCGAAAGCAGGACTGCCCCGGCCGTGGTGGAGACACAGAACACTGTGACACTGTCCTGTCACGCAGCCCTGGATCTGAGTCCCAACTCCCACACTTACTGTGTGGCCCCGGGTATGGGGTTTAACCTTTCTGAGCCCTGGTGAGTTTGTCTTTTATTAAAACAGGGGTGGAGACGGTGTTGGACATAATTGGCCATGGAGATAAGAGGAGACCATGCTGATGAAGACAGCAGTATAGCAAGTGGCTGGATAGAGGAGAGGCTCAGAAGACAAAGCAGCAGCAAACAGAAACCTGCAGACTACCCTTAGATCCTTCTTATCGCGTTATCATTCCCCACACGACAGCATTGAGTCCCTCAGGGTCAGTGCTGGTTGGACCCTCCCTGAGGACAGGAGCTCATGTCTCCCCTCAGGGATGGGAATGGAGGTGCCCATTCCTGCCACTCTGCCTGCCGCCACGTGGTCCTGGCTCCACAGTGAGTCCTCCCGAGCTGCCAAGCCTCACCCTGGTGAGGCTGGGTCTGAGAGAGAGGACAGAACCCATCAACTACTTGATTAGGGTCAAGGCTTCTGAAGGACCAGGAATGCCCTGGAGAGTCTCTGGAACTCAGGTGCGGAGTGTCTGAGCCGGGGTTCAGGGCTCTGGGGGGGACTGGTCCAGGAGAGGGGCTCTGGAGTGGGCCCACCATCCCCGACTTGCCCCAGGGGAGTGCAACAGGGAGTGGTGAGATGGGGGGCCCCCAAGCAGGAAGCATCTCCAGGTCAGTCCCCAGTAGGAAGTTCCCTCGGCCACCTCCTGCATACTAAGCCCTGTGGTCTTTAGGGCAGAGGGACTGGACAAAATGGCCGGCGCTCACCTCAGGAGAATCTCGGCCTTGGATGAGGACAGACAGAGAGACGTGCAATGATAAGTGTTAAGGACAACAACATTAGCATGCCACGTGTACACCTGAGCCCTATCTACATGCTGTCTCTGAATTGTCGTCACAAGCCCCGGAGCCTGGTTCTCAGACAGGGACATGCCCCCCAGAAGCGTGGATGGGGCGGCTCAGCCAGGCCGGGCCAGGAGGGCTGGGAGGAGAGGCTTGCCACAGGGAGCGGCCTCTCAGCCAGTAGAGGGAGGGCCTGGCCTCCGTCTGAAGCTGGTTCTCCACAGCCACGCTGCCTCCCCACCCCCTTACCCTGACTCCATGCCGCCCGCCCTCCCCTCTGTCTGGGAACTCTTCAAGGGGCTGTCTGTGCCGGGTTCCATGATTCCCGGACTAACAGTCAGAGAGTTCCCCTCCCGAAGCTCCCATCCCTTACCCCCTTTCACACACTCCCAAAGCTGAAAGGACCTTGGAGCTGCCCTTAGGGCACAACTCGAGAGCTGAAAAGTCAAAGGACTAGTCCAAGGTCGCCCAGATGGTCCTGGCTGAACATGGAGACCCAGACTTCTTGGGTCCCGACCCCACGTTTTCCCCACCACACGCCTCCTGGGGCTGCCTGGGAGGCTGCCCGGAGGCAGAGTTCTGGGCTGTGGCTCCGGGGGGCCTTCAGTCCCCAGGCTGAGCCAGGATAGAAGCAACGGGCCCCGGGGCTTTGCCCACCAGTAAAGGCACCATTTGCCCTGTTCTGCTCTCGGTCGTTCTAGTTTCTTCCTTCGTTGTCTGCGATCATTTCAGCCTCTCCCGCTGTCGGATTTGCCCAGACTCCTGGTGGAGTGCCATCGTGTGGTTCGCGACGGGGCGGGAGGGCCCGCGTGAGTGCGAGATGAGAATGGGTGGCGGCACATCCGTCTGTGCCAGCATCTGTCTGTCTGGGCGCGATGTGACTCAGATGCTGAGGCTCGCGTGCCCTCCCTCTCCCTCCCCATCTCCCGGCAGCTGTATCCCGCCCCCAGGGAGGGAATGTCCCTGGCAGCCGCCGTGCCCACCCCAGGCTGGAAGCAGCAGCACAGGTGGGGGCACTGTGTCCAACTGGCCCCGTGACAGGGCCGCCCAGGAGGAGCCTCCCCTCCGGGGCCCCCCATTAGTGCTGCCTGTAGCAGCTGTCGCCCCGAGAGGACGTGCCCGGAGAAGAGGGAACCAGTCCACGGGAGCCCTCCTGTGTCTGGCCTCAGGCCCCGTCCGGGGGAGGGGGGTTGGCCAGGAACCCCCGGAGGGCAGGGCTCTCTCCCCTATGCATCCCTTGTGGCCCCTCAACAGATATGCCCTCAGTGCCCACAAAGTGCCCGGAGCTGGGGCCTGGCCAAGGAGCTTTAGGGCAGCCAAGTGGAAGTTTCCACTGCGTTGGAAGCCTGCGTCGTCTGGTAGCGGGGGTTTCTCCTGGAGAAGAGCGCTCTGGGGGGCGAGAAGTCCGAAGTCTATCGCACTAAGGGGACAGAACCCAGACACCTTCCACTCTCAGACAACAGCGAGCAGGGCCCCATCGGGGTTGTGAGAAAAGCCTGGAAACACGGTTTTGGTGATACGGAGCAAGGCATCTGTGTGCTTGGGGGAGGGCAGGGTGACGCCTGCGATGGGTGTTGAAGAAAGGGCGGAGGGGGGTGTGTGGGGGGAGGTGGAACGGTCCATCTGGTAGAGGCACGGCAATGACAAAAGCGTGGCCGTCGGAAGGGGGCACTTCTGGCCTGGTCGTGGGACCCCGTGAGAGGCCACTACGTGCCAACACGTGCATGTTTGTGAGGTGCGGTGACTCTGGGAGAGACCCTTCGGAGACACCTAGTGGGACAGAAGGCTTCAGGGAGGCGGAGAGAAGGGAAGACTACGTCCCTGGAAACCGGAAGGCCCTCGGCTCCCTGCCTTGATTCCGAAAGCCGGAGGCCCAGAGGCGCTATGACGGAGAGGGCGGAGCCCCTCAGCCTGGCCCAGTGAGGGCGGACAGGGCTTGGGCTTAGAGAAACAGGCCTGGTGCACGTCGGGAAACCAGGCCTGGCCTAGCCTCCCTCCGGCCCCTCTTCTCCAGCCCCCAGGGAGTCCCTGGCGCCTACACCAGCCACATCTGCGGAGCCCAGAGCCGAGCAGAGGGCTCATTTTGCTATGGATGGTGCTGTGTGACCTCACACGAGTCACTCTTCCTCTTGGGGCCTCCGTTTCCTCATCTATACACTGAGGGGCCTGGGCTCCGTGGGATCTCAGCTAGCCTCCCACCTTATTCGCCTGCCCTGACTAACTAACTGGTAAGGCTATTGTGTCGGCAAGTCCAGGCTGCGAGGGGTAGATGCCTTGACCCGTTAGTAATGTCTGCGGTGGCCTCCTGAAGCTGGTGGCGGTCTTCACTCCTGTCTTTGCTCTCCAGACATGCCATGTTCCAACAGGGGGTGGAGGTGGGAGGGGTAGAAGCAGCTCCCATGAGAAGTGGCTCTCTCAGGATTTGAGACAAACCTTCTGTGTGTTCCCCCAGGGCAAACATCTAGATGGAAGACAGACGTCTCCAAGCATCTACGACTTGTCGTGTGTAGACAAAGGCAGAGCCACGGTTTCATGAGGAAGGAGAGAGAGGATAAACACTCCCAAACCTGAGTTCTTGGTCCATTTGTTTCAAGTTTAGATATTTATTTTGAGAGAGAAAGAAAGAGAGACAGCGGAGGAGGGGCAGAGAGAGAGAGAGAGAATCCCAAGCACAGAGCCCAATGTGCGGCTCGAACTTGCAAACCATGAGATCATGACCTGAGTTGAAACCAGGTCAGATGCTTCACCGACTGAGCCACCCAGGCACTCTGTTTTTCTGGCATTTTGATAAATTTGCACCCGGCTGCATGTATTTATAGCTAATAAGAAGCAGATTTTCATAGTTGTTGCTTTGTTTGTTTTTGCTGAAACAAAAAAATCCACGACTATTGTCAAGAAAGAAAAGAACAGACGAAGAGAAGTTGATGAGTTATATAATTGGGTTTAAATAGAAACTAAAATCTTGAGGGACGCCTGGGTGGCCGGCCCAGTCATTTAAACGTCTGACTTTGGTTCAGGTCAAGGTCTCGTGGTTTGCGAGTTCCAGCCCCGCGTCGAGTTCTGTGCTGACAGCTCAGAGCCTGGAGCCTGCTTCAGATTCTGAATCTCCTTCTCTCTGTCTGCTCTTCTCCTGCTCGCGTCTCTTCCTCTCTCAAAAATAAACATTAAAAAAAGGTGGGTTTTTTAAAAATAAAACAATAAATTAAAAAAAAATAAAATCTTGAGAACTTTAATCAGAACATAGAATATGTTGGTCAAATATGTGTGTAGGTTAATATTTGTGTGCTTGTGAGGGTAGCGTATGTGGACAGTGATGTTGACGCACGAGATGTATGTATGTTCGTATGGGATAAATGAGGCATGAATATAATTGTGTAATTATATAGGCATGAATTATAATTGTGTTGTGTGTGTGTGTATGTACTAGGTATGTCTGTAGAGCATAGAAGTGTATTTTTGTATTCTGTGTCAGTGTTGTGTGGGGATATATGCAGTGCATATATTGAATAGAGTAAAAATCAGAAGAGGTGTATATGCGGGTAGGATATGTGTACATCGTGTATGCGTACGTGACCTGTGACGTGTGCATTCCGGGTAAGCACATGGCGTTCTCGCTCCGTGATGCACTGGCCTTGAGCAGGGCCCGGTGATGACATGAAGGAACATCCAAGTTTGAAATAGCTCCCTGTGGGGCCCCAGCAAAAAACCGAGAGCCAAGAACCTGGCGTCTTTTTTGGTGCCCGCTCTTCCGAGAGGAAATCGGGAATTTCTGAGGCCCGTTTTACCTCCTCTGAAATCCGGACAAGCAGAAAAGTGACTGCAGTCTAGGGGGAAACCCAGATGCCAGCTCAGGAAGGTGGTATTCAAAAGCTTACAATTTGCAGTTTCCAAGAAAAATTGCTCACCAAACTTTTGAGATTTTTTTCAGCGCTTTCACAAAGATGGGAAAAAGCTCCAATGGCCTTTAGCTGGGAAACTGAGTGATTTCCATGATGGATTGGGGACACTCTTTCCCCTCTTTATAAAAAAAAGTTCATCTGTGGTAGCAAAGGGAGGGTTGACGGACATCTAGAGCTTTCCGCACGACTGTTGATAGTGAGGGTTGGGTCCCCCGGGCACACTGGAGGCCACAAAATGGGGCAAATCAATTTCTTTTTGACTACCTTCAGGCAAATTGCCCAGAGGATTTCATTCTTCCAGGCCAGAGGGCAGACCGGGCAGTGAAGACCGCTTTGCCCGGCGTCCTTGTAAAACTCACGGCACCTTCTTATCAAGAAGGGTTAGGATCCGAGTCCTTCCTGTTACACAGGCCTGCGGTGTCAGCCCCAAAGCAGTAGCCATGAATGTTTTTGCAGAGTTTAAAGGGAAAGTCCCGAGGGGCAAGGTCGTTCCTGGCACAGGGCCTGCTACCTAGTAGGTGTCCAGTAAATAGTTGTTGAATGAATGAGCGGCCCGGGAGGTGACCATCCAAGAGAAACAGACTGGTTTCCACCCACCGCCAAGCAGGGCTTCCAGGGCAGGGCTGGGGGCGGACGTGTCTGCCTGTCCAGCTGTTGGGTTTCCCCCTCCTCTTTTCCGGTCCCTCTCCCATAATCTCAGCTGGTTCCCACGCCCCGGCTCAGGGGCCACTGCTGTCATTGTTCGGCTGTTATCAGGGCCCAGCCTCTGCCCGCCTAGACCTTTCATTGGGCCAGGAAAAGGAGAAGGAGAAGGCAGAGCCGGGAGGGGAAGCTTCAGGGACCGATGAGGGAAAGAATCGTATTTTGAAGGCGCTGATCTGGTGCAGGCTCAGGTGAGAAGCCAAGGTTTAGGAAAAGATAAGGACATTGCCAAGGTCACACTGCTGGTGATAGAATAATAATGGTCATTGTAATCATGGTAATAGCGGTACCTACCATATATGGGGGGTGTGGGATAATATTTTGCGAACTATTAACTAGACTTTCCCCCAATATCTTCTTGCATTCCTCAGCTCTGCTCACTTCCTGTGGCTCGTTTGCTTTGAGGGACCCACAGAGAGTGTGAGTATTTGCACGGCCCCTAGAGTTACCGCGGGGACCTAGGGAGGCATCAGCCTCAGGACTCCAGCCTGGGCTCGACCACGCAGCATTAGTTGCCTCAAGGAAGAGTCTAGAATTCTTGGATTTTGAGTTGCAAAAGCCGGACCGTAGAACTTCCAAAATAAAAAAGGTTTCGTTGAAATTTAAAACTCGGTGGGATAGAAAGTGCTGGAAAAGGAGATCCGAGGGTTTCCCAAGAATGCACACCACAAAGAGGTAAATCAGCGGAAAACAGGGATGAGGGAGACGTGTGGAGGACAGAATGAGAAGGTCTGACCCATGCCAAGTAGAATCCTGGGAAGAGAGATTGGAAAGAATGAGGGGACATATGCAGAGAAACAATGGCTAAGAACTCTCTAGAACTGAAGACAGAAGTGAGTTTTCACAGAGTAGAATCATGCCAGGCTTTGGAGCAGATCACGGTGCCATTCCAGACCTCAAAGGGAAGACTTTCTGAGCCCCTTGCTCCCCAAATCCTTCTCCTCTGCCCTCGAGCGGCCCCAACCACAGTAACGTTGCTTCTGCATTGGTCCTCCTTCCATTTGCCATTCTTTGGCGGGCAGATTTTGCCTCCTCCCTGAAAGTGCGAGCTTTCTGAGGGTAGGAGCCCTTCTCTTAACCCCAGTACTGGGGAAGGGTGGCAAGACACCTGGTCAGAGATCTAGGCAGAGGCCTGCGCCCACAGCTCAACTCCTCCTGTCTCAGTTTCTCCGTCTGTAAAATGGAATTAAAATACCTGGACAGTGCATTCTGAGATTTACACATGGGGTGACTTCCTCCCACACTGTGTTCCTGTTCTGTTTAACCTATTGCATTAAAAGGAAAAATTTTTTTTAATGTCTATTTGTTTTTGAGAGAGAGAGAGACCAAGCGCAAGCAGGGGAGGGGCAGAGAGAGAGACACACAGAATCTGAAGCAGGCTCTAGGCTTTGAGCTGTCAGTACAGAGTCTGATGGGAGCCGGGGCGGGGCGGGGAGGGGGGCGGGTGCAGGGGCTCAAACTCATAAACTGTGAGATCACGACCTGAGCCAAAGTCAGAGGCTTAACCTACTGAGCCACTCAGGCGCCCCGCATCTATTGCATTTTAAGGTCACTAGTTTTATGTCTAGGCACCCTCCCCCGCAATTCAGCCTCTGCTTTTCTTCGTCTTTGTAAATTCCCGAGTAGCCACAAAGTATTGGCTCTCACACTTGGTTTTAGCAGTAGAGGCCCTTCATCAAATAAAAATACATTGTTGGAAACCCGATCCCAGCAGAAGAAAGGAACCGCTGGTCGAATTGGGGTTGGGAAGGGGGTGGGACGGAGACCCAGAGTCCAGCCGACTCATTTCCCCAGGTCCCCTCACACCACCCTTGTGGCACTGAGGCTGGAACCAACGTAGAAAGCCCCCCATCGAAAGCTTTAAGACAGCATTCCCCGAATCGCGTTTCTGGCGTCCCATGAGAAAGGGGTTCCGTGGTTGAATACATTGGAGAAACGTCGGATTCACCGAAGTGAATTGGGTGTCTTCAGGATTTCCGTGAGAATTCAATGTTTCCATTGTGAGCCCGGCATCATAAAGAGGGTAGCTGAGGTGCTGAGTTCCATAAACCTACCCGTTTTATCAAAGATTACCCCTGTAGGCTGGCGCCGTGCCGAACGCACTAGGAAAATGCTCTATGGGAGAAGAAGAAGAAGAAGAAATATTTTTTCCTCTATGTCCCCCGCGAGGTCTCTGGGGCTAGACACTGAAATAGGAGGGGGGCGATAGTTACTCTGGACTGAATGTGAGCTTTAGTCTATTTTGATCCCACATTTAAGAAAAGGCCTGTGGGAAGCCCAGCCATTCCCGGGCTCCTTTCTTCCCGTCTCTGTTCTGCAGCCGCAAACACAGCCTGGCTGGGCCCGGACGTGGCGAGCTCCAGTTCCATCGGTCAGTTCCTCTGACACCTCACCCCCGGGCCCACTTTCGTCCCAGGGCTGAGCGGGCCCTTTGGCCCAGGCGGGAGGCCCCGGAGCTCCAGCTTGGCCCGTGAGAGCTCTGGGAAACCGGGTTCCCACTTGCCCACCCCCTTCCTGGCAGCCCAAGAGGCTGCCCGGGCTTTTCTTTCCTCTTCTCACTGGCGGGAAGAATTTCTGGAAGTGCGGCTGGGCCAGTGACAATGAGGCAGGATGCCCGTCCCCCTTACCAGGCTGGCCTTGCCGGCAGAGCCCTCCCGGCCTCCCAGGACCGGGGCTCGCAGAGGCAAGCCTCCCAGCCTGCCCTTCCCCACCTCGGGCTCCAGGAACAGGACAGGCCCCTGCACCGCTAGAAAGCAGGGGCAGGCGCCCGGCGGCTTCTCTCCAGAGACCAGACCCCACGGTGGGTCCATCCAGTCTCTTGCTCACAGCTTTTCCCTCTTCCTTTCACACCTGCACAGACAGCGGGGGTGGGGGGATATGGGGGGGGGGAAGGGGCACCCAGTGTGCAACAGCGAACAGGGCAGGTCTGTCTCTGGGGGTCTAGAGTGGGGTCCAGCGGTCCACCATGCGACTCAAGAATGTCACTGAAACGCTTGAGGGCTTCGACAGACACGCAGGCTGCTGAGGCCTTGAGTCCAGACTGGGCATTAAGGAACGCCTTCCCCAGGGAACACCATTTCGTAAGCCACTTCCCCGGCGTCAGAGCCGAGGACACGCGAGGAGCTGAGACCCAGTCCTTGCTTTCAAGGACTTTCCTCTCCGTGTCACTCCGTGTCACCGCTTTTCTGGTCTTTCCCTCTGTTCCTTGTTAGCCTGGCGGGCACCCTCTCCGCCCTTCTGTCTTCACCCCCAGCTCTCCCTGACTCCCTGCCTCGCTCTGTAGAACCGCTATTCCCAGGGAGGGAAGGTGAATAAACCAGCCCCTCCCCCACACCACCCCGGCCGGCCTCCCCCCTCCCCGCCCCCCTGCCCCCGGGGCCTGGGGACCTCAGGACGGCTCTGCCAACCACCCACCCCCGAGGTCAGCAGCTGGCTGACTTTGTTTCTCTCCTTCGTGCCTTTGTTCCTATGGCCACGACCGCTTTGCTCTGCCGTCCTTCCTCGGGGGAAGTTGTGCAGGAATTTCTGCACTTTAAAAAGTTGTTATTGTCTGAGGGGAAGCAGCCGAAAAAAGAGACGTGTTAGCTGTGGCCTGGACTTGGCTTTCCCTCATTAACGAATGGGCTTTTCCAAAGAAAGTATTCAAGGGGGTGGGGGCGGGTCCAGGGGAGGGAGGAAGGGCCTGGATGTCTCTCTTTACCTTAGACGCGGGTTCCCTGACGCCAAAGCCCTGTGGACTGGAGGGTGGTGATACAGAGACCCCGAGCAGGCCCTGGGAGCTCAAGGAAGCTCCCAGAATGTTGTAGGGACCAGCATTCCTCAGGGCTTGCTGGCGATCCCTTCAACCCTGTTATTCTCCACCTCCCTCCAACCCCGCATCCGTACCAGGCTCCTGGCCACCGCCTCGCCTGTGCTCGGGCCATTCCTTGAGCCCAGGACGCCCTTCCCATCCCTCCACTTAACCGTTTTCCCCATCCTTCCTGGCCTGGGACTGCCCCCACCTCCCAGCAGCCTGCCCTGACCGCCTCACCCCAGGCTGGCCTCTCCTCCCTCTTCCGTGCCCCGCAGTCCCTCCGTGGCCATGGGCCTGTCACTTCACGGGGACTGACACCTCCACGCTCAGCCCCACACAAACGCAGCAGCTGGGGGAGGAGGGCCGGGGCGGCAGGATGATGGATGAGGCTGTGGCGGCTCCCTTCCCTGCTGCGGCTGCGGTTAGGAGATCTCCCCTCGAAGAAGCCTGATATTTTCCAGGAATTTCCTGAGGGGAGGGGACCAAGCATTCCGGAATGAGAGCCAGCTGTGGAGTTGAGGCCTGGGGGTGAGGAGCAGGGCTCTGGGCTTCCTGGCTGAGTCAGCGACCATCCCCAGGTAATTTATGGGCTGAGTCAGGGCTGGGGGCCACAGAGATGGAGAAGGATGGGGGGCGGGGATGCATCTAGGCAGTCTGTCGAGGGGAGGGCAGACCCTCCGGCTGGAAGGGAGGCTGGCTGAGTCCGGCACAGACCCCTGTCTCCCCGCCAGCCTTTGCTCCCTTGCCCGGAGTCTGCGAAAGCAGCGAGTTAGGGGGAGGAACAGAGGACGGACACAAGGCAGCAGAAGGGGAGAGGCCTCTGGCAGTCTCTGAGGGCTCAGGAAGACAGAGGAGGCCTGGCTGGAAGCGAGTGGGCTTGGGCCAGCCTCAGGGCTGACCAGGGGGTGAGGAGAGCTACTTTCTCCAGGCCTGGGAGCTCCCTGCTTCTCCTTCCGTCCCGGCCCCGCTCCCTTTCTCAGCTAAAAAACTCCTTCCGGCGTCCATCCCCTTCCATGGACCTGCTGGGCGACACGGGCTTGGTGCCGTCCTCCTTTCTGAGGCTCAAGTCCTCGCTTGGACAAGATGGCCTGGCTCCTCCAAGCCCTGCCATGGGCTGCTCGGCCGCCACCGAGGGGTCCAGTCTGATGGCGGTGGCCTAGAAAACAAGACTAAGCAAAAGCAGGTCTGGGAGAGCTTCCCCTTGAGGCCCACTGCAGGCCTTGACCTTGAGTTGGCGCTGGGGTCGGAGAGTGGACGGGCAGCGTGGGTGCTGGATTGCTGTCACCTCCGGGCTGGAGGAGCCTCGGGGGGTGGGGGGGAAGAGGCGGGGCGAGGTGTGTAACCACACACGTACCCCGCACACATCCCACAGTCCCCAGAAAAGCCTATTCTGTCTGTCTCACCCAGCACCGAGCCTGGGGTCCCCCAGAAAGATGAAGCCTGAGGCTAGCTCTAAGTAGGAGCCCTCTTGTGCTGACAGAGGGAGGCGGAAGTGTCTCCCCCCCAGGGGGGATGGAACTCAGCTTCCCCACATCATTCGCGCACATCTGGTACATCAGCACGCTTGTGGTGGCGTCATCCCGCAGCAGGTCCCAAGCAGGGCGCCGCAGCGTTGGGGCTCCACCGGCCCCGGGCTCAGCATCTCGGAGGGGCCCCCAGATTGCTGAGGGTCTTGCCCTGGCTCACGGCACCAAGCCCCAGGGCTGAAGAGAATAGCAGATGTTGCAAACCCCAAATGAAGACACGGGCTCTGAAGAGGAATTGGGGGGGGGAGGCTTTATGATACCTTGTTAATGATATACAAAAGGAATCTCATTTTGTCGGTGACAGACGAACTGCTTTTCTTGGTAAGAAGAGCCATGATGAAATCAAATCTGGACATAAACGGGGTCAGGGACGTAACTTGACCCTGGACCAGCCCCTCCCCCACACCACCCCGCCCCATCAGGCTCCCGTGGCTGTTCCGTGGAGCAGAGCCCCGTAGGAGGCAAGCGATGATGGCACAGAAGTGGTGAGAGGTTGTTGGGTTCTGGGATAAGTCGAAATCCAGCTGACAGGATTCTCCGATGGGTGGGACGTGGGGTCTAAGACAAAGGACCCAAAGACACCTCCAAGTTGTTGGTCTGAGCCACCGAAGGGATGAAGTTACCACAGACTGAGGTGGAGAATGAATTTTGTTGTACATTCAACAAATCGCTTTTATGGTGAAAAGTCCCATGAACTGGGAATGGCCGGAACTGAGCAGGGCGTCTGTGAGGTCACTGCCCACAGGGACCTCTGGGTCACGACACTACCCGCCATAGTCCAGGGTTTCCCCTGAGGCCCCGGCGCAGAAACAGGGGGGCTTACCTTCTTGCCTCCAGTGGCGGGGGACAGCTAGCCGTGGGAAGGGGTTTGACCCTCCTGAGTTCCTGGGCTGGTACGGGAGACCCGCACCGGGCATGTGTGGGCCTCTGTTTGCACAGACCCACCTCTGGCCCACAGAGGCCCTTTTCTCCTCAGACCTGGTGTGCTGTTGCCGCCAGTGCCTTCTAGAGGAAGCGTCCACAGGAGCCAAGGACTGTACTTGAATTCTCTGGTCACCAACCCCTGCAGGCCTGACTGGCCAGAGGCATGCCTCTGCATCCCAGCGAGCACCCGGAGACTCACGGCCGGAGAGGCTGTGCTGTGAGGACGGCTTTGTGCGGCCGCTCAGGTCGGCCTGGCCAAGTCCCCCTGCCAGGAGAGGCCAGTTTGGCTGCCGAGCCTCCTGAACTTAGGTTACCTGAGGGAGCAGCCTCGAGACCATCTGTTTCTCGTTGCTTCGCGTGCCGTGGGTCCGCTTGACCCAGGGGTCCGTGCTCTGTCTCCCTGCATGGGCAGAGATGAGGGACAGGAAGGCAGCTCTATGGGAGGGGTCAGGAGGGCCGTCCTTTGTAAGAACATGGGTTCCTGGGCGTCTCTCCAGACCCGCGGAATCCGTGTCTCTGAGGAGAGACTCTGGAACCCGAATTCTCACACGGGCTCTGCGCGATCCCTGGACAGACGCCATGCTGGAAGAGATTCCAAGTGTGCTGCCCAGGACAGGCGGCGGGTGAGGTTAGGAGGTACTGCTTGTCCGAGCACAAGAGAAGCCTGGATCTTTGAGGGGCCTTGAGGGGGAGCATCTGCAGAGTTGGAGCCTAAAGCAAGGATGAGACCCCCAAGATGGAGGGAGCTGTAAGTGCTCAGACAAACCGGAGGCCTGAGGGGGACTAGGCGTCAGCGCCAGAGAGGCCTTTCAGAGGTACCCAGAGCCCTGAAACATGGTAGAGGGAGACTCTACCTCTCGTGGAAGGAGAGATTCGGGTACATCTCCAGGCGCCCAGTTCCTTCTCTGAGGAGTGAAATCCTTGCCACCAGCCTCGATCGTGTAATGGGGAGTTGACCCCTAAAATCTCCCGTGCCCTGAGGTTGGGAGGCAGGGTTTGGGAGTTCGGAGCCGGGGTCAGGGAGAGCCTGAGGTGGGAAGCGGGGCCTCCTCTGGCCCACAGGGGAGCTGTTCGTGACCTGCTCTTTCTCCCTGTAAACGCTTATTCCTGACCCGGAGGTGCTCCCCAAGGGTAGGGCTCCCCTGCCCAGAAATACGTTACAGAAAGAAAGGCTCTCTACCCAGATTGTATCTCGTCGGGATTCCAGAGCACCAGACAAATGGCCTCCTGTCCAGGAGGGAGGTATAATTCATTCTCCCAGGGGCGCCCCAAGCCTGGGGGTGGGGTGGGGAGGGGAGAGGAGAGCAGGTGGTTTGAAGCACGTGGACCATGCAGACTCGCGGCCGGCAGGCCCTGGCGTTCCGTGCGCGGGGCTGGGCTGTAAGACCTTCAGAATAACTCGGCCTTCCTGGGGCTTGCACCGGGGTGGAGACAAAACCTTGCCTCCTTTCATTCGGGGAGTCTACTTCCGAGACCGCCTCTAGGGGAACGCACCGAGACGGATAAAGATTTAGCGACAGGGTTGTATTTCGCCGTGTTATCTGTGAGCTTGAGAAACTGGAAGCAACCTAAATGTTCAACCAGAGGGATGGGTTAAATAAATTCTGACCCCGCCAGAAAATAAAATACAATGCCGTCTTTCGAAGATGATGCTGCGGAACGCTTAAGGACATAGAAATAAGTATAGAGCCTAGTAAGCGGAAAAATAAAAAGCTAGTAAATACGTAAAGTATCCCGACTTTGAAATATGTTGATTCATTAAAAATGTTGGAAGATTATACGCCAAAACATCGACTGGTTGAGAGATAAAAGGTAACTTCCGAGTTTTTATTTTTCCTTTGCTTTTCTTTTGCTTTTGCTTATCTTTTTTTTTTTTTTAATAAACAGATCTCCCTCCTTTTTTTTTCCTAATGTTTATTTATTTTTGAGACAGTAAGAGACAAAGCATGAGTCGGGGAGGGACAGAGAGAGAGGGAGACGCAGATTCTGAAGCAGGCTCCAGGCTCACAGCTCAGAGCCTGATGTGGGGCCTGAACTCACAGACCACGAGATCATGATCTGAGCTGAAGTCGGATGCTCAACCGACTGAGCCACCCAGGCGCCCCTGCTTATCTGACTTTTCAACTTTTTCTAGAATAGTCACGCACTGATGCGGACACAAATGATAAAAATGTTGCAAGTTATTTTTGTTATTATTCTATAAACCAGAGCCTCCAAGATGTAGTTTGGGAAGGAGAATTTCCCGACGGGAGGCACAGCTGGATTGAATAGTCTTGTCACCGCCCACCCACCCCCTTCCTCGGGCCAATGTCTTCATCCTCACCGTCTCCCCATGGTTGGTCCCCCGGGGTTACCACCGCGCTTTCAATTCTTTGGGCCCAGCACAGCTAGAAACCCAGGCTTTGGCTTCTTTTAGCAAGGCACAACTAAGAAAACTGGGGAGGTGTACCAGATGGCGTTACTGAACCCCGAGGTTAGACAACGAGAACAGAGACACAGTACCTGGAAGAACTGTACAACCACCAGGCTTCCTCGGGCAAGGGCGTCCAGTCCCACCTCAGCCAGGACCCTGCAAAGGCTCCAGATCTTGCCCATCCTCTGGGGAGGTCTGTGAGGGGACAGAGGTCCCGAACCCAGAGTCCTCTGTCCCATCTCACTCTTAGCACTTTCTTCCCAGATTCTCTTTCTACTTTGAGAGACCCACTTTTCCTCAGGCACCTGATCTTGGGAATGACCTCCCTCTCGGGTGGGACCCACCATGACCCAGGGAGAGAGGACACTAGTCCTGCGGCCAGGCTCCTGATAAAAATACCCCCCAAGGCACCGCCAAGCCACCTCGCGCATCTCAGAGGACTTACACCTTACACACACAAAAGGGCTCCCAGGACCTAGGAAGCTTCCGGACTTGAAGAGTAAATGAATTTACTTGGTATCCTCAAGTTTAACTTTTTTTTTTAATGTTTATTTATTTACTTAGAGAGAGAGAAAGAGAAAACACACTCAGATGCATGCACAAGTGGAGGAGGGGCAGAGGAAGAGGGAGAGAGAGAATCCCAAGCAGGCTCTGTCAGCACGGAGCCCGACGTGGGGCTCAATCCCACAAAGCGTGGGATCATGACCTGAGACCCAATCAAGAGTCAGACACTTAACCCACTGGGTCAACCAGGCGCCCCTCCCCAAGCTTTTCTTAACATTGCTCCACTCACTTCGGCCCCAAACTAAGCCAGGATGAATCAGTGAATAATTTTCCCCCCACTAAAAACCAATAGCATTAAAAATTATAGTATGGATACAGATTCATCATGAAAACTATTTAAAAATCTACAAAAAAAGGAAAATATCCCATAATCATCACACTAAATAGAGGTAGACATTGTTGACATCTATACACACATATACACATTTCAATAAAATCGAGGAAATGTATACATACACATATACACATAAAATTCTGCTTTTATATGTAGATATAAAGTCATTTACACACATAAACATATAAAATGCTGATGTTTTCCATATAAATTGCGTTAACGGAATTTTCCGGGATCATTAAAATAGTCTTTGCAGATATAATTTACCTGGGTGCATAGTATCCCATTGCACGGCACAGAGATTATTAAGCAAACGTCCTGTTGTTATTCAAGCTATTTCCAGATTGTTTGTTATTATACAGAATAATTGAATAAACATTGCACACAGATCTTTGCCTGTATCTCTGATTATTTGTCTAGGATAAATTTCTAGAAATAGAATGACCGAGTCTAAAAAGCTCTTGGTGTCTCCAGTCAATCGATGCGTGCCTGTTAAGTCGTATTAATTTGAACGAAAGAAGTAAAAGACTCCAGAGCAGGGCTTTACCAAGCTCGCTGCGTGTTCTGAGACCCGGAGAAGTCTCCAGAGGCCCAGGGGCCCTCCCTCCACCCACCTTGTGGGACCGCCCTTCGAAGCCCAGGCAGAGGCTGAAGTGCGGAGTCCTTGGTGCTCCCTGCCCGGACCCAGCCCCCGCTGCCTGCCGCATGGCTGCCTCCCTCAGCTTCTCAGAAACGCCCCGACTCCCGGAAGAGCAGTGACAAGCCGAGCAGGGGGAGCTCAGGGAGGGGCCGCTGCTCTCCTGGGCTTGGTGGTCAGCACGAAACTTGTGCAGGCCCTACTGGGGGTTCCCAGTGTGTGGTGTGGGAGCTCCAAGCCCGCTCGGAAGCCCTTCTGTGAGGATTTCCTTCCAGCCCATAGCTGTGGCCCCCTGGGGAGTGCACGGTAGGGGTCCCCCACTCCCTCTTCAGCTGGGGTGTCCAGGGCACAGAAGCCAGCAGGATGTGGGAGATAGGACAGCACCGGGGGACGTGGCTCTCTCTCTGCCAGCCGGTGCTGCCAAACCACAGCAGGGTGCGTCTCGGGGGAAAGCGGCCCAGCACGACCAGAGGCAGAGGCCCCATGAGGAGGCCGGGCTCGTGCTAGAGTCATTTCCAACAAATATTTATTGAGCAGCTACTGGGTACCGATCCTCGAGAAACCAGCGATAACCCAAGAGGCAAAGCTCCCGCCCCGAAGAGACCGCGTGCCAGCGGGGGAAGCGGCTAAGAACCCCCCCAAATCGTATCCGCTGATGCCAAGAGCTGAGAAGAAAACAAAGCCAGGTAAGGAGGCTCGACGGCGACACGGAGGTGGGTAACTTTTAAGTGGGCTAATCCACAGAGGTCTCTCTGGGCTGCTGTTGGAGCAAAAGCGCGAACGCACAGAAGGAACAGGCCCCGTGGGCATCCGGAGGGAGCCCTTCAGGGCAGAGGGAACAGCGAGCCCAAGCGGAGGGAACAGACCCTGGGGCAGGAGCAAGAGCGGTATGCTTGGGTCACGTCAGAAGCCGGTACGGCGGGAATGGAGTGAATAGGGGACATTGTAGGATACAAGGTCATGGGGCTAGCGTCCCCATCACATGGGGGAGCTCCCGCTGGGCCACAAGCATCCTGCAGCACACTCGTCACCCACTGTCACGAACCCTTAAGGGCAGGGGACCCTGCGGTGGCAGAAGACAAGAGAACGAGAGCAGAGGTTCTGCCACCTGGTCAGGCGTTTCCATCAAGGCCACGAGGAAGGAGGATATGTCCCGCGGCTCTGTCCCAAGTGTCCAAGGCTGCCCGGGCCACCGTGCTGCTGCTTTAAAAATATTTTTTAAATGTTTTTATATATTTTTGAGAGCAGGAGAGACAAGCATGAGCAGAGGAGGGGCAGAGAGAGAGGGAGACACAGAATCGGAAGCAGGCTCCAGGCTCTGAGCCGTCAGCACCGAGCCCAACGCGGGGCTTGAACTCACAGACTGTGAGATCATGACCTGAGCCGAAGTTGGACGCTCAACCGACTGAGCCCCCCAGGCGCCCCAGTGCTGCTTCTTCGAGGTTCACTCACGACCCCGTGGGGCCAACAGACGGGCAGAGCTAATGAGCTGGCAAGGAAATCTTGGCCTCTGTGACAACAGGGGTCAACACAGATGACAGTGTGCTGAGTGCAATAAGGGAGGCGGAGGAAGACAAGGATCGCACGGTCTCACTTCTGTGCAGAATCTAAAAAAGTCCAACGCGTAGAAGCGGAGAGCGGAATGGAGGTCGCCCAGGGCTGCGGTGTGGGGGAAGTGGGGAGATGTCGGCCAATGGGTAGAGACTTTCCGCTATGAGATGAAAAGGTTCTGGAGATCTTACGGCATGCTGACTACCGCGAATCCGTCTGTATTCCGTACTTGAAATTTGCGGAGAGAGGAGATCTCGAATTCTCACTTGTTTTCACACACGCGTGTGCGCACACACACGAGAAGGCGACCGTGGGGTGATGGCCGTGTTAATTACCTTTGCCGTGATTATCATTTCACAGTGTATACATGTGACATGGCACACCTTGAATAATACACAACTTTTTTAAATGATTTTTTTTTAGTTTATTTTTTGAGAGAGAGAGAGAGAGAGAAAGCAGGGGAGGGACAGAGAGAGAGAGACAGAGAGACAGAGAGAGAATCCCAACAGACTCCGCACTGTCAGCTCAGAGCCTGATGCGGGGCTCGAACTCACGAACCGTGAGATAGTGACCTGAGCCGAAATCAAGAGTCAGAGGCTTAACCAGCTGAGCCACCCAGACACCCCGAAATATATGAAACTTTTATTTGTTCAATTGGATCTCAGTAAAGCTGGAGAAAGAAAGAAAGCTGAGAGAGAGAAAGAGAGGGGGGAAAGAAGAAAAGAGAAAGGGAAGGAGAGAGGAAGAGAGAGACAAAGAAAGGAGACAAGAAAACACACCCTTACCTCACAGAGTTGTCGAGAATCAATAAGATAGAAGAATAAAGAGAGAAATAAAGAAAGAAAGAGATAAAGACAGAATATATAAGATAATGTCAATAAAAGCTGGTCATACATCTTGCAAAAAATCAGTGCTGCACGAGAACTTTCTGTGCTTGAAGCTTAATTTTGCAGTGAACCTAAAACTGCTCTAAAAAATAAAGTTCATTCACCTAAAACAAAATAAAACTGTAAAAACCAAGCCTATGGCGTGGCAGACCCGGAAGACTTCCTGGAGGAGGCGACGTTTGAGCCAGGCCTTGAAAAGTAAACAAGCAAACAGGCAAGGAAAGCGCGAAACGCACTTCAGAGAGAAATGCCGGTTTGCTGGCGGGGGAGCAGGGGGGCCCTCTGGCAGGACTTTGGGGTGCAGGGCCCATGGCCTCCAGTTGGGGATTCTCCCTGGGACAAAGCAGACGGGGCGAAGAGAAGAGGGTTGAGTGGAGCACGCTGGGGCACACGGCCGCGTCGCAGGTGGGGTAGGAGGGTGCTGGGAAGGAAAGGGGCCGAAGAGGAGGACCCAAGAGACCAGAGAAGCCCACGGGAGCGGGCCGTCTCAAGATTTAAGAAAGCGCAGAGGGGAAGACGTCAAACGCAGCCAAGAGTTCTGTCAAGAGAGAGAAGGGTTGATAAAGCCGCCGATTGGCGAGAGCCGGGTCCCTGGGGACCTGGGCGAGGGCCAGTTGGTGGGGTGGCCGGGGCAGAGGCGAAGGGGCGCATGACTCTTCTATTGCTCTAATGAATCGCCGCAAGCTGGGCGACTTAAACAATATGGGTTTAGTCCCTCATGGTTCTGTAGGTCCAGAGTCTAAAGTCATTGTCACCAGGCTACGGTCACGGCTTCGCCAGGACTGGTTCCTTCCGGAGGCTCCAGGGAAGAGTCTGTCTCCTTGCCTTTTTTTTTGTGCTTAGCCCCAGTGGCCGTCTGCATTCCTTGGCTGGTGGCCCTTCCCTCCATCTTCAAAGGGCGTCCTGCAATCTCTCTGACAATACCTGGCCTCCTCCTTTTTGACCTCTGCTTCCCTCTTAGGAGTTCCCTGATTGCAGAAGACAGACCTGGACAACCCAAGACGACCTCTCAGTCTTAAGATCCTTAATTTAGTCACCCAGGCAAAGTTCTATACGAGGTGACCTTGGCTGGCTCTGGGGATTAGGACAAGAGCATCCTCGGGTGGGAGGAGGTGGCTTGTTCGGCCCTCCATGGTTTGGGCGGCCAGGGACCGACGGAGGAAGGGAAGAGGAAACTTGAACTAGAAGGAAGGAGAGGACGGATGCCCCTCGACGAGTTGCTTTTAGGATTTTATTTTCGTCCCATCCTGTGGTGCCTCCTTCCCTCCCTTCTCCCCCGAGCCCGACGCGGAGACGGGAGACATTCTCCACGCCGCTGTCGATTTCACGAAGCTTCGCTTCTTTCGCCGCTGACGCCCACCTGTCTGGGCGCCTTCCGAGCTCTGTGAGTGGAAATCCACACTTTTAAAAGATTGGTTCTCATTTTCGGGCCGAGGGCGGGTCCTCCTTTAGTGACCAGACAAAGCTTATTACATGATTAATCGTTCAGGTTCAAACAGCGCCGTCCGGTTCAGAAATGTAACGAGTGCGTTCCCGGCCGTCCTGTTCCCCTTCTGAAAAGCTAGCTTGTGGTGCAGCAGATTTTACCTCTTCTACTGTTTCTACGTGCCACTTCGTTTTTCCCCCCAGCTTTCGGGAGAGATCGCCGACAAAGGAGCTACATTTTTAAACCACAAGGAAAAGAAACCCGGAGCTACCAAGAATAATATTTTATTGACTTGGAACCGGTTTCGGAATTTGTATTTTTAACCAGCTACCCAGGTGATTTTGATGATCAGACAGTTTGAGGGTTTTGTTTTTTTTTTTCCCTCTTTCTCTTCCCTTCGGGAAGCTGTTTTTCAACTTTGTTTTTCAGTGAAAACCATTTCCTCCTCACCGTGGACCCCATCCAAGGGCTGCACCCATCTCTCCTACATAAACAGTCTGTGTCCTTGGCAGAGGACAGGGCTCTCATTCTGAGTCTTTCCCTTCTTCCTCGGCCAGAGCCCTGCTCCTGCGCCTCCCTGCAGCCAATAAAAAGGCTGAGCCCGCCGACGCAGGGAAGGCCCCCACCCGCTAGCCCTCGTGGACAACGGAGATCCGCCGGGGCCACGGTCATCCCAGCGGGCAGCTCTGCCGGCCTCCCATGCTCCCAGAGCAGCCAGCTCTGTCCTGGGCCTCGGGACGTCCCCGGGCCTCGGGACCCGGCCCCCTTCCAAAGCCGGACGGTTCCTAGAGAACCTGCAGAAATGCAAGAGCCGGACGTTTCTGGAGCCCGAGTAGAGAGAGTCTCCCGGTGGGAAGGCATGAATTATTGGGGATGAAAGGCACCTGTGGGCCCAGGAAGGCAGGGTTTGGGGGAACCCTGTGTGCTGAGCGGAAGTGGGTGGGCCTCTTTCTCCTGTCTGGGGGGACCGGGCCCTCCGACCAGTAACCACCTGGCTCAGCTCAAGGAGATGTGGAGAATGAATTTCACGGTCATTTCCACCGGGCCGGGGCACTGGAGCAGCTGTGGGGGGGGGGGGGTGCACAGCTGGCGCTGCCCCTACCCCTCCCAGCAGATCCGCTCTGGAGGGACGCCCCCCCCCACCAAGGGGGGAGGGGAGAAGGTCCTACTAAAGATCAATAAAGATAAGGAATGTGGAGACCCATCCCAGACCCCCTGAATCAGAATCGCTTTGGGGAGGACTAGGGCTCGCAGCAGCAGGCATCGGTTTCACGAGACAGTGGCCTCCGTTCCCAGAGTCCGAGCCCACAGAATGGGAGCTTGGAGAGGGAACAGTGGGGGCTCGGGGGACGGAGAATCATACTCGGAATCACCCCGCGCGCCAGCCAGGGCCCTGAAGACTTCTCACACGTTATCTCACTAAGTGGTCCAAACACGCTCGGCGGGGGGGGGGGGGGGGGGGGGGGCGGGGAATGCCCAGTTACTGCCCCCGCTTTGCCGACGAGGAGATGGGCGCTCCGGAAGTCACACAGGTCGTTAAGAGGCAGAGCCAGGACTCGGGTCCACATCTTTCTCTGTACGTCTCTGCCACGGAAGCAATCATGGGAGACCTGCCACCCCCTGGGGAGTGAGCCCAGCGTGTGACTAAAGTGACACGAACACGGGGTTCTTTCTAGGGTCTCCTCTCTGGCGGGCTCAGGTCCCCCGCGCTTGCTCCCCTCCCATCGGGCACAGAGGCAGCCGAGACATGGCCACCCTTAGGACAGGATGGCTCCCGGAAAGGGCGTTGGGCGAAAAGCAGGAGAGGGACTTCTGGTCCCAGCGCCACCACTGTAAGCTATGAAAACGGCCTTGGCGTCCCCTGGGCAGAGAGGGGTCGGGACTGGGTGAACTGGGGGTGGGGGGGTGCATCTGCTCTTCAAAAGCAGGCTGAGGACCCCAGCTCCATGTCACTAGACGCTGTCCCTCTCCCACTCTAAGTCCCTCGAGGGCACCGGCCTTCTCTTGTCTGCAGGATAAAATCAGTCCCTCACCTAGATACAACGAGCCTCTCTGCGGGGTGCATCGAGGAGGGGATTTAGCCTCCCCAGCCTTCAAGGAAGACTTCCTGGAGGAGGTGGCGCCTGGGTCAGAGCTATGCAGGAGAGGAGGGGGAAAATACCAAGCAGTGGGAATGGCATGAGCTAAATAAACCACGGCTGCCCGTCTCCACATGGTCTCTGCAGTCTGCAGGCGGACTCAGGGTTTTGGTGTGCGTTTTGGGGTGTGAAATGCAACACCGCCAGCCCCGAGAAGCCCTTCTGACCCCTCAGGCAGCCTCGCTTGGCTCCTACCGGGCTTGAGGGAACTCCAGGGACCAGGCCCCAGCACACTGCTTGGGAGCGAGTGTTTGCACGGCTCTGCTCCCACTGACCCTTCACGGGAGGGGGGTCTGGCCCTCTTGAGCTCTGCATCCTGTTCCTGATACATGTCAGGGAAAGGAAGGAAGGAAGGACAGAAGGAGGGAAGGAGGGAAGGAAGGTCTGGCCCAAAGAGGCACTTCACTCAAGAGGCCTCTGAAGGCACCAGCCTGACGAACGGGGTCCCACGGGACTGCCCCCGGCTGGCTCAGCATCGTCCCTCCCTCTCTCTCCCTCATGAGGGACTTTTAAGTCCTGGTGGTGACTGGGGTGGTCCGAGCTCCGGGAGGCTGATCCAACAGGGATGACGGCAGGAGCGAGTTCCCACATCTCTGCCTCTCCCACTCCGTTTAGATTCCTACCCATTCAGAGCTTCAACTAAGTTGGGGCTGGACGGATTCTCCACAGGTTGAAGACGCTTCTCAGGTGTAGACTGAGGACGCAGAGTAGACAGGGCTTCCCTTCTGCCGAAGCAGAAGGGACGGTGTGAGTCCCAGAGGCTCAACGATGAGTAGAGAGGTGGCCCGGACCTCCAGAGGTCCCACAAGGCAGAGACTCAACCTCCTGGAAGCAGGGCTGGAAGAGGCCTGTGGAAGACTGGCCCTCTGAAGCTGCTGGTGGGGCCCAGAGAGGGTCGCATGCTCTAGAAGGCTGAATAACGGCTCCCAGACATGGCAGGTGATCCTCAGAACCTGAGAATGTTCTGACACGGCAAAGGTTGCTTTGCAGGTGTGGTTAAATTAGGGCTCTTGAGACGGGGGTCCTCCAGGTGGGCCCAGAGTAACCATAAGCACCGGATTACGCGGGTGGGTCAGAGTGGAGGCGAAGGCGACGTGTGGACAGGGCAGAGACTGGATGGAGGTCCTCTGAAGACGGAGGAAGGGGCCACAAGCCAAAGGAAGCCGGCAGCCCCCGGCAGCTGAGAACGGCCAGGAGACCGATTGTCTCCTGGAGCTTCCCAGATGAACCCGTCCTGCCAACGGCTTGACTTCAGCCCCGCCAGACTGATTTTGGACATCTAGCCTACAGAGCTGTGAGGGAATACGCTTGTTTTCTTCCAAGCCACTGAGTGTGTGGGCGTTTGTTACAACCGCGACAGGAAGCTCAAACTTGCCCGGAGACACATGCGAGTCTGTCCTGCGGGCCGGCTCTGTGGACTCCTTGTCCCACGCTGGGTGCGACTGGGCAATCCGTGCGGATGAGGCTCTCCGGGGGCCCAGACACCACACTTGGTGAGATCCCAGGCCTCTGAGGGGGTGCGGGTGCGGGTGCGGGTGTGGGTGGGCGTGTGTGTTAGAAAGAAGAGGAGACCACGCCTTCTTCATGCATCAAGGGACTTTCTGGGGAGATGCTCCTCCAAAGGCATGTCAACCCTCTTCTCCCCGGGAGAAAATAATTCAATCCCTATCAAAAGGTCACTGTTCCATGCACGCACGCACGTGGATTTTCACAGGGCAGGGAGTCAAGCCGAGGAGGGCCTGGAAGCATCCGCCAGAGGGCCGTGGACGCGTCGTGGCATCTGGGACGGCACAGAGGGCATCCCTGCCCCCCCCCAAGGATGCTGAGATTGCACAGCCCAGCCCCCGTCACTTATTTCCCTCTTCGCACCTTGCAAGCCCAGACGTCGAGGCCGATGCCCAGACCCCACGGCCGCGCGCGCGCACGCAGAGGAGGAAAAGAGCCAAGTCCCTGCAGGAGCCAGCCGCGCGACCCGCTGATAAACACGTGGTCCCGCACGCCTGCTGGCCGACCCCCACGCACCCACAAACCCCGAGCCGGGCGCTTTACACACGTAGGTGCACCCACACTCGCGCAGACGCGGCCGAGCCGGAGGAAAGGCCGCCTGCCCGTATGGACACCTGGACCCCTGGGAGCCCAGCGGAAGGCCCCGGGTTTCCAGCACCTTCCTTCAGGGAGGGAGGCTGGCTTCCCTCCCGCACAGAACCCTCCCGAGCTCTGCTCGGGAGCCCTCTGCTGGGGAGGCCGGGAACAGGCTGCTGGGGCCTGGGGCTGTGCCAGCTTCCAGGAGGTTGAGCCAGCCCGAACTCGGGGTCGAGTTGGGAGGGAGGCAAAGGAGGAGACCGACGGGGTCCCAGCGCCAGGGCGTTCAGTATCTTGCCTCCACCTGGCCTCTGATCCAGGGCTGAGGGGGGAGACTTCCCCTGCAAAGATCGCCTTGGGCTCTGGCCTCTTTTTGCCGAGCCCCAGGCTCACCCTGGCCTTGTCAGTAGGTGCTGCTAACGTCCTTGCGTGCGACGGAAGGGCCCTGGCTCGGCTGCAAGGCAGGCTCCCGGACCAGGCTTTCCTCCCCCTCCCACACGCTGGGAACCCACGCAGGCTCTGCTCACCCCACCCTGGACCATCTCGGGGTGCCACTGGGCACCCAGCTTCCTGGCACCCACCGGGTCTCTGGCAGCTTGTTACGACTCCCCGTTCAAACCTCCACGTCCTGTCTCTCCTCGGAGGGCTCACCCTTCAGCTGTCCGTGGTATTTCTTTCCATTTTCTCCTGGCGCAGGGGGAGTGAAGGGGACCTGGGCTTTGGAAAAACATGGCTGAGCCTGAATTCAGCTCTCAGCTCCAAGGTGGGGCTCACTCACAGCTGTGGGCCTCACCGAACTCCCCTCAGCCTCAGTTTCCCCAGGTAGAAAGGAGATCGTGCTACTTACATGGCAGGGAAACGGCATTCTCAGGGCCCGGCGCCAGGGCTGGTTTAAGGGGTCAGACAGCCAAGCCGCTAGCTAGGGTGTCATCTTTATGAGGCACCCAAATGTCATTGCCGATGTAAAAAGATGAAGGAAATCATGGCTGGAACTCCTCTGAGGGACACTTGGATACTCTGCTTTCGTGATCTACTTGCAAAGGGGTGGCGGGTAGACCCCCGGAAAAGAAGGGTAGAATAACAACAGTTAGCCTCCAGGCTGTTTGCTAAGGAGGGTGGAGGCAGGGGCTCTGAAAAGATTTTGTTCGTCTAATTGCGGCATGCCAGTTTGGGGTCAGAGCTGAACCGCTCAGAGAAGATGGAGTCTTGGCAACAGGGATCCCCTTCTGTGTCCATGCCCCGCTTCTTCTGAGCAAGCCCTAATTCCACTGCATTCAAGTTGGCCTGGTAATAAAAGAATATCAGTTGGATGGGACATAAGATTATTATTCTGTGCGTGGGGGGGCACCCACATGTTTCCCCGTTGGGTCCTTCCCGACAGGTAGAAGGTACTTAACGAGAGGTGGCTGGGTCTGTCTCTCCCGTCCTCGGTCCTGAGGCTTCTCTCCAGCACCCCACACTCAGCTCAGCCCTTCTGTCTACCTGGTCTTTGTGTCCGCAGCCCCAGTGAATTCTTCACGCCACACCCCCTCCCCATAACCTGAGCCCACTGGCCCAGCCCGTTCTGGAAGCCACAAGGATTCTTATTGGGGGCGGGGGGGGGTCCAGACTTCCATTTCTTGGGAGATCAGATAGTTCCCCTGCATCGGGCTGTCTCCAGCAACACGAAGCAACCCCCCTCCTGCCCTGGAAAATATCTCATTACCTTAAAGGTCTACCCTCGGCAGTCCCAGCTCACCAATGAGTTCTAGTTCAACACTTGGCTTCCGTGAAATGGAATGGCATTCCCGACAAGGAGCCAGTAGAAAAGCGAGGCCTCAGAGGCGTGAAGGGAGGCTCGGTTTTCCAGGTCGGCTGGTAATGCCCATCCCGGAGCCGGGTGGCCGCATGCCTGCATGGGGGAAGAAAGAGAAGCCTACTGTTGCCAGACCTGGAGGTAGAAATGGAAAAATAATAAGGCTGATCTAGAAAAATCTGTTTATTCTCTCTTGAAAGCTGGTGCTTGAGGGAAAGCAGGTTTCTTAACAGGAGTATAAGGAGATGGGTGGGACATTCTGAGGAAACTTTGAGGTGTCCTTCAAGGGCTTAGAGGCCGCAAGCCTTTGTTCTCAACCGTTCTAATTCATCTTTCTGACGTTCAGTCTGCCTTTTCTTGACACAGGGAAGGCCTGGCTCCATCCTAACACTCAGTCAGCCGAGATTGTTTGGGTAGACAGAGTAAACGGTGGGGAATGGACCTCCTGAGGTAACCGGGCCCGAGTTCTTGGAGAGGAGATGGAAAAAGCAGGTATGAGGGTGTGTGATTTGGGCTTTCAAGATGGCCTGAGGAAGAAGGAGCTGGACTGAAATGTGGGAGGGAAAATAAAACAAGAAACAAACAAAGAACAAATACAGAGAGAAAATGGAGATTATGACACATATGTGACCCCATCCCCACAAAACCCCAAAAGAAAAGAAAGGAAATGGAGGCGTTGGGAGCCAGACAGTTCTAAGGCCGGCCACCAGGTGACACCCCAGGCCCAAGACAGCTTGGTTGCTGCCTGTGGTGGGTAGGGGACTCAGGAGGCCCCAGGAACCGAGGAGGGGTGGGGGTGTCATAGATTGGGACGTACAGGACATGCTCAGCTCCGGTCCTCGTTCTGACGGAGTTGGAGCAAGTAGGCTCGCACTCCCTTCCTTCCCCAGCCTCCACCCTGTCTCCCCTGCTGCGTTTATGTCAGTCTACAAGGCGGGGCGGGGATGGGAGGGTGCCCCGAGGGACCAGGGCCAGAGACAGGGGGTGAGAGAAGAGACTAGGAAGAGGGGGGCTCAGGAAGGTCTTGGACAGAACCCTGAGAGCGTGAGGGGACGGAAGACAATGAACCTTTATTGGGAGTCCGCCCCCACTCCCAGGTCCCCGAGGCAGGAAGGCCCAGACAGGGGAATCGGGCCGCTCCACCTATTGGGCTGCCCACGGAGGCAGGTGAGTCAGAGTGTAGGTTTGGCTGATAACAGCCCGGACCAGCCGAGAAAGGGCCCTTTGTGAGGGTTGCCCCTCCTCAGGCCCCCTCCTCACAGCTGGGCTGGCTCCGCTGCCTTTCGGGAAACAGGGCGGACTGGAAAATGGAAAGAAACCCAGCAGAGCAGCCTTCACTGTGAGATGCCGTGCATGCGGGGACTTTAAGATGCCTCGGGGCCAATGCGCGGAGAAAGATCCAGCGTGGCTGGGGCCCCGCATTCTTTCCTTCCAGGTTTTCAGTCTCAGCGGGTGCCTATCTTCCACCCCCACCCCGCCGATTCCCCTGGGGAGAAAATACAGCCCTTTCAGGACAGGGGCCCTGGGCTGCAGACGGCCCAACCCGGCTTTGCATCAGCTTGGTGAGAAGGTGGTATTGACTCGCTGGCTCAGTCAGGGCCAGGATGAAGCAGGCCCCAGAGAGGTCTAGAACGAGGCCTACTCGCCCCGCTGGGGTTCTCTCCTCCCTGGGTCTCTCGGAGAGAGGCTGGAGGCACCATTTCTTCCGCAGCCAGGCTTTGCCTTGCTCTGGTAGGGAAAATGACCTTGAGCCGTTCAGATTTGCATTCTCATAGTTTCAGGACCAGAAAGGAAATCCCACCAGCGGGCCACTACCGGGTTTGGTTCAGAAAAAGTCCTGAGGAAGAAGTCTGATTGGCTCTGCCTGGGTCATGTGCCCAGTCCTGGACCAACGGCTGTGGCCAGGGGGCTGCCTTACTATGATTTTCTCAGATCGAGTCACTTGCCCAACCCTGCGGCCAGGAGGAATGAGGTCTAGGGAAGACAAACATAAGAACCTCCTTACTGTGCACTTGGACTTTCCTGTGGCACAACTGCTAGTTGGCTCCCACTAACAAGTTTTTCCTTTTCTCCAAGAGAATAAAAAAGTGTTTACTGGACACATGGCTGCCTGGAATAAAAACTACATTTCCCAGGCTCCCTTGCAGTGAAGGATAGCTGGGTATCTAAGAGTTCTGACCAATGGGGTATGAGCAAAACAAGGCATGCACTTCCAGCTGCTGTCCTGAGGGGAGCAGCCCCTCTTAACCCTTTCCCCCGACTTCGTGCAGACTGGAAACTCTTGCGCGGATGAACCACCCTGGATCCTATGGGTGAGAACAGAGCCATACAGATGGCACAGTAGCAAGTTAGTTAGGAGAGGCCCGAGTCTTGAGTGCCATTTTGGTTTCTGCCTAGACTGCTACGCCAGAGGAGATGAGCATGTGTCTTGTTTGAGCCACTCTTGTTTCGGGCTCCGTTAACATCTGCGCAGTCTATATTCTACGTGATGCATCGTAGGACCTTTTCTTGGTGAATTAGATTGAAAACGCCATCTCTCGTATCCAGCACTGAATGTGTTCCCTGACTCAGATAGCTCCATGCAAACCCAGGAAAATGCTGCCTGTGACCAGCTCCCACTTGGCGGAGAATGCGGCGAGACACATCGTGGCGCCAGATCTGCTCTCCCTCCCTGAGAAGTTATTTTTATGTCTCCCTACACCCTGCCTCCATCTCAACGGAATGTTCCAAAAGTGTTTCGCGTGTGGGTTAGACCAGACTGCGTTGGCGCGGGGGCTCCTATCGCATGGAGGCCGTGGCTCTCGCACCAGACTGGGGGCTCCTGGGAGCCAGAGCCATGGATCGATATAAAGTCATTGCCCCTGCCCACCTCCGTGATCCAAGTTGCGCACCCCCCGTTAGGGTGGGCAAACACAGCAGACAGCCCACCTTCGTTTGCGGCAGGGAACCGGGCGCACAGAGTTACCCGCAGCTGAACTATGGAGAGACAGGCCCATAACTGCCTCTTCTCCTGCCGCCTGGGAGTGTTCTGTCCCTGGGCTCCTACTCGGATCTTCATGGCCCATGGTCCTGAGGGCAGGAAAAGAAAGCATTGGCTGCAACTGGTCATATTGAGGTTAGTGTAGGAGACGAGGTACAGAAAATGATCAAAAGACTTTGCACTCTTAGAAGGATAATTGAGGTGAACTCATTTGGGAAATCCAGAGGCAAACATCGCTTTGGACCATGAAAACACAGGCTGGGGCTGGGCTGGGCTCTTTTCCTTTCTTCAGTACTGATTGTGTTTAAAAACAATGGCAGGGAGGCCCAAGGCTTTCTTATAACTGTCCTTGATTCTAAGCAGCCGACTTTACCCCTTTTTTCCCTCCAAACTTCCTCCCCTAGAGAAGGCCTCCCTAAGAGCCAAGATGGAGTCTCTACCCTCACAGTGGGGTCAGAAAACTTCTCACAGGGCAAGCTGGACTAGCCTTGGGCCATGGGAACCAGCAGGCCCTACCTGCACTGGCAGGAAGGTGACATTGGGTCTCCAGGCTGCATCTCTGGACGTCCTTAGAGATGGAGGCAAGACCTC
Source organism: Paguma larvata (assembly GCA_030068075.1). NCBI lineage: Eukaryota > Metazoa > Chordata > Mammalia > Carnivora > Viverridae > Paguma > Paguma larvata. The sequence continues at coordinate 74,989,306 of CM057836.1, forward strand.
TGGTCCCACCTCTAGCCCAGACACTTCCCCACACTGGTTTCCCCTGATGCTAGCACTGAACCCAAGGAGAGAGTATTGACTTTGGGTCTTACCCACCCCGCCCATGAGATACATCAAGACTGAGGGGTGGGGGCGCCTGGGTGGCTCAGTCGGTTAAGCGTCCGACTCTGGCTCAGGTCATGATCTCACAGTTCTCGAGATCGCTGCGCTGACGGCTTGGAGCCTAGAGCCTGCTTTGGATTCTCTGTCTCCCTGTCTCTCTCTGTCCTTCCCTGCTTGTACTCTCTCTCTCTCTCTAAAACAAATAAACATTAAAAAAATAAAACCCCTTTCTTAAAAGAAACAAACTGAGGGACAAGCAAGGCCGGTGACACAGTGACATGGAGGGCAAGATGCTTAGCGGTGACCCTGTTTCTAGCTTGCGAGGGATAGCCAAGGCTGGCCTTCCATGAAAGCTAGGGTGTCCCTTCCCGCCGCAGCTTGCCTGCCTCACCTGAGTCCTGACCTGCCTGCTTGCCTCACCTGCTGTACCCCTCCCCCTTCTCTTGCGCAACGCACTCTCCTGCGCCAGTCAGCACACTCCCCTATGTCTTCAACCTCTTCTTGGAATGCCTCCTCCTCTTCTGGTCCTGAGCCACCGCCGCCCCAGCTCTCTCCAGGGAGGCTGTTTATCCTCACATTCTCTGCACTTAGGACTAAAAGGTGGAGTTTGTCTTCATTTATTATTCCTCATTGTCGTTTCCAGCCCATTCTCCCATTCTCTTGTAAAGCCTCGCACTGTCGACACTCCTGCTGCCCACGCTACCCTCCTGGCTCCGCGTCCCTGTCGTCTCTCAGCCTCCCAGCTGTGCTCAGCCTCTTCATCTTTTTCTCTACCCCTGCACCCCCACCTGCCACTCTCCTAAACAAACATATCCATGCCTTGACCTCTCGCTTCCTTCACCTTGATCTCCAAGAATTCCAGCCGTAGCTCTCCATCGCCACATTTATTCCTGAAGACTTCATGGTCACTCAATGCCTCACTGCTTCTGAAATGAGAAATCCCATCTCCCACTCTCCATCCATCACCTCTGAGTCTTTCTGCTCCTCAGCCCGAGTGCCCCTAAATCATTCTCTGGTCTCAGCCAACTCTCTAGTCTACCGATTCCTTCACTTTTCTCTCTATCCACCAGCCCTGTCCTGCCTTCACTTCTCTCCTTTCCCAGATTCTCTGGCTTGTGGATGAATAAACTGTGGTGTATTCACACAATGGAGTATCGTACAACAGGTTAAACAAAGAGCCACAGCAAATGGATAAATCTTAGCAATATATAACTCATTGAAAAATGTAAATCCCCAAAGATTACATAGAGAATGATACTCTTTTAATGAGGTTAAAGACAGTTAATATAAAATATACTTGTATAATATTTGGAGGCAAAATAAAGCTATATATAAAAGAAAAGAAGGGGATGTGGCACACAGGATTCAGGATGACAGTCACTGTGGGTGGGGGAGGGGGTGGGATAGGGAGGAGGATCCATATGTAAGACGTGAGTTATTGTCAAGGCTTTAGTTTGGGTGGTGATTTTGCAGATGACATCATTACAACTAACTAATTAAATAAAAATAAGCCATGCGTGGATCAGTGGTGAATGTGTCAGGGAACCAGTGCTGTGTGGAGGAGTCCAGTAAAATCAAGATTCCATGGGTTATCATGACATGACTTTCTTGCAAATATACTGAAGCTCTCTCATCCTCCCACCACGGAATCCACACGTCTCTCTGCGTCTGCACCAGTTTTCTTATTCTTCCTATCACGATGGAAGAAGAATCCCAGTTTCTTCCACCCAAGAAGAATCCCGTCCTCTTGTCCCTGGATCCCATCCCTTCTCATATCCTCAAGGACTTTGCTCCTTAGTTATCCCCTCACTCTCTGCTCATCAATCTCTCTGTCTCTAGTTGGCCATTTCCATGAACACAAACATGCTCTAGTCTCTCCCATCTTAAAAAAAAATACAGACAAACTTCTATATTAGTTAGGTTAATAGTTAGGCTGCTATAACAAAGAAGTCCCCAAAGACTGTGTATCAGATAAGCAGAAGTTTAACTCCTGCATAGGAAGGCAGTACAGGGGTGATATGGTAACCTCTTTCATCTGCTGGCCCGCCATCTTTGATTCACAGTTCCCCTCCAAGATGGCCGCTCCCACCCTTGCCAGCATGTCAGCCTCCCAGCCAGAAGGAAAGAGAAAAGGGGAAGGAGAAGTTATTCCTGTTTCCACTGAAGGGCACGGCCTGAAAGTGGCACGCATCATGTCCATTCACGCTGCATTGCCCTCAGACTTGATTGAGACACACACCCAATTGCAAAGGAAGTTAGGAAATACGGTCTTTTGTTGGGTAGCATTGTGTCCACTTAAACATTCTGCCAGTATTGAAGAAGAGGAGAGTGGCTAGCAAAGAAAAGCTATCGTTCTCTGCCATGACCCACACCTCCGGCCACCCAAATGAACATGCCCTCTTCTCCCACTCGTGGAACATGTTAATCTCCTGCCACGACCCACACCCACAAGGTCACATCCATTACTGCAACCGGCTCAAAGCCCAGGCCCTCTTGGTGATTGTCAGATCTGTGTCTGAAGTTCAGATATCAGTCCAGTGACATACCAACTAAAAAGCAAGTTGTCTATTTGGCCCTTCCACCAGCAACGCACAGATACAAGAAGAGGTAAGAACAGGAAAACAGTTAAAACTGCCATTTGGAAAGGAAAAATTAGAAAACACATAGCAAGAACATAGCAATTAGCAGATCTCCCTGAGCAAGAATTCCAAAGGTTCCCTGCCTCCCAAAGGAGTACATTCCTCAGTACTGATTAGCTGCAACCATCTCCTGTATCTATTATTACCCGTGGCCCCCGTTTTGCCTTCTGGGAGTTCCTTCCTTGTCTGTTGTCCTCTAGGGCCGCATCTGAAGAGGGCATCGGAGAATACGCCCTTCTGGGGAAAGCGAGGGTACAGCGTTCCCAGCCTGTTTCCTGCTGGTACAGTTTGGGAGTTCATAGTCTGCTTTAGGAGTCGAGCAATCCCAAAGGTGCACAGGCCAGGATTGTAGACTTTGGTCAATTCATTTCCCTTAAAAACCCATTGTAACACGACAAAAATCAAATATAGAAAATAATCTTGTTTACGATCAGAAAGAAGAGTATAAAATAGGAGAACATTTAACAAAGGAAGTCCCAGGTATGTTCACTGAAAACTACAAAGCATCGTCAAAAGAAATTAAGGAAGACCTAAATAAATGTAAAGTCGCCTTGGGTCCACGGGTCAAAAGACTTAATATTGTTAAGAAGGCAAGACTCCTTCAAATGATCTACGGATTTAATGCAGCGCTGATTAAAATCCTACCTGCCCTTTCCTGCAGAAATTGCAGAGTGATCTTAAAATTCACACAGAACTGCAAAGGGTCCATAGCAGCCAATTCAATCTTTTTTTTTTTTTAAATATTTATTTATTTTTGAGACAGAGAGAGAGAGACAGAGCATGAGTGGGGGAGGGGCAGAGAGAGAGGGAGACACAGAATGTGAAGCAGGCTCCAGGCTCTGAGCTGTCAGCACAGAGCCCGACGCGGGGCTCGAACCCACAGACCGCGAGATCACAACCTGAGCTGAAGTCGGCCACCTAACCAACTGAGCCACCCAGGTGCCCCCAATTCAATCTTGAAAAAGAACAAAGTTGAAAGAGTTACACTAACTTTACCATTTCAAAACTTACTGCAAAACGACAGTAACCGAGACAGTGTGGTATTGGCATAGGAATAGAATTGAGAGTCTAGAAACAAACACACAAGAAGAAGAATAGTCCTTTCAACAAATGGTGCAGAGCCACTGAAAGAATGCAGTTGGGTCCCTACCTCACACCATGTATAAAAATGAACTCAAAATGGGGCGCCCGGGTGGCTCAGTCAGTTAAGCATCATCCGACTTTGTCTCAGGTCATGATCTTGCAGTTGGTGAGTTCGAGTCCCACATCAGGCTCTGTGCTGACAGCTCAGAGCCTGGCACCTGCTTCAGATTCTGTGTCTCCCTCTCTCTCTGTTCCTCCCCTCTCACACTATGTCTCTCTCTCTCTCAAAAATAAATAAACATTAAAAAATTAACTCAAAATGTAGAATATAGTTGGGTCCCTACCTCACAATGTATAAAGTTATCTCAAAATGGGTCATGGACCTAAATGTAAGAAATGAAACCGTGAGGGGCCTGGGTGGCTCAGTCGGTTAAGTGACTGACTTTGGCTCAGCTCATGGTCTCACAGTTCATGGGCTGCAGCCCTGCCTCGGGCTCTGTGCTGACAGTGTGGAACCTGCTTGGGATTCTCTCTCTCTCTCTCTCTCTGTCCCTCCCCCACTTGTGCTCTCTGTCTCTTTCTCAAAAATAAATAAACTTATATTTTTTTAAAGAAATGAAACTGCAAAACTTAGCGATTCTGGATTAAACATTGTTTTTTTAAATTTTTATTTATTTACTTATTTATTTTTAATATTTATTTATTTTTGAGAGAGACAGACAGACAGAGCATGAGTGGGGGAGGGGCACAGACAGAGGGGGAGACACAGAATCCGAAATAGGCTCCAGGCTCTGAGCCATCAGCACAGAGTCCAACGAGGGACTTGAACTCGGGAACGGTGAGATCATGACCTGAGCCGAAGTTGGATGCTCAACCAACTGAGCCACCCAGGTGCCCCAAAACATTGTTTGTTTTTTTTTAATTTTCCTTTTTGTTTGTTTGTTTTAGATAATGACATCAAGAGCACAGGAAAAAAGAAAGAAAGAAAGGAGGGAGGGAGGAAGGAAGAAAAGTGTTAGTTTTCATTAAAGTTAAAAACCTTCGTGTTTCTATTTTTTTTAATTTTTATTTATTTCTGAGAGAGAGAGAGAGAGATGGGGGTGGGGAGGGGCAGAGAGAGAGAGAGAGAATCCCAAGCAGGACTCAAGCCCCGATGTGGGGCTCGAACTCACAAACTGTGAGATCATGACCTGAGCCGAAACCAAAGTCAGACGTGTAACCAACTGAGCCAGATGCCCCAAAAACCTTTGTGTTTCAAAGAACACTATCAAATAAGTGACAAGACAACTCACAGAATGGGAGAAAATATTGGCAAATTCTATATGTGTTAAGGCGCTTGAATCCAGAATATATAAAGAGCACTTATAATTCAACAATAAGAGCAAATAATTCAATTTAAAAGTGGACAAAGGATTTGAATAGATGTTTCCTCCAAGAAGATATACAAATGGCCAATAAACACATGAAAAAGAACCCAACATCATTAGCTAATGAGGACATTCAAATAAAAGCCACGGTGAGATACCGCGGTTGGAAAACAGTCTTCCATTTTCTCAGAAAGTCAAATACAGGATTACCTATGACCCTGCGATTTCACTCCTAGGTGTGTACCAAAGAGAACTGAAGAATATACATCTACATAAAATGTTTATACATAGATGTTTATAGCAAGATTATCTGTAATAACCCCAAAGTAGAAACAACCTGAAAGTCTATCAGCTGATGAGTGATTAAACAAAACGTGATATATCTATACAATGGAATAAAAAGGAACGAAATGCTGGGGCTTGCTACTCTAAGGATGAACCTAGGAAACGTGCTTAATGGAAGAAGCCAGACACAGAAGGCCACATCTTGTATGATTTCTATTTACATGAAATGTTCAGACTAGGCAATCCGTGGAGACAGAAAGTGTTTGTCCGAGGAGTGGGGGGTGTGCGGTGGGAAGAGAGAATTGGGGAAATGACCGCCAGTGGGTTCAGGGTTTCTTTGGGGAGTGATGGAAATGTTCTAGAACTGGCTAGTGGTGATAGTTGCACAATTCTGTGCATATGCTAAGAACCACTGAATTGCACACTTCAGAAGGGTGAACTCTATCATACGTGAACGGTATCGCAACAAAACAGTTTTAAGGAAATTTTAGAGGGGCGCCCAGGTGGCTCAGTCAGTTGAGCATCTGACTCTTGGTTTCAGCTCAGGTCATGATCCCAGGGTCGTGAGGTCAAGTCCCCATCTTGCTCTGTGCTGACAGTGCAGAGCCTGCTGGGGATTCTCTCTCTCTCTCTCTCTCTGCCCCTCTCAGACTTGCATGCATACATGCTCTCTCTCAAAAAAAAAAAAAAAAGTTAAAAAAAAAAGTTTCTCTCTCTCTCCCTATGCCCTTCTCCCCTGCTTGTGTGCTCTCTAAAAAAAAAAAAAAAAAAAAATTTTTTTTTGTTGTTTACTCGTAGTCTGTTCCATGAGCAAGTAACCCCACTAAAGAAGCTGATGAAGACATGGCTCTTAAGCCTGTAGACACATTTATACATATTTCCTTACCAGCCTGTATACCGGGTCCATCCGACCCTCTCTTAAATTAATGATAGTTCGTGAGGTTACTTAACACAGTACACTGGCCCGAGTGGAAAAGCAACACTTTTCATGGGGTCTGGACCGCTGGACGGACTCTCGTTGTCTGGCTGGGCGTTCTTAACTGAGACCAGTTGGGAAAGTCTTCAGACCACAGTCTTATCTCCTGGGCAAGCTGCCTCTTCAGGGCCCCTTTGTATCATCGCTTCATTGGGGGTACCAACGTGGTTGGCTTTCTCAGCACGTGGAGGCTCCAAATACCGGATTCCCAGTCAACTTAGACTACCAGCCCCAGGCAGGAAGAGTCTCCACTAAACGGAGTTCTGTTCGTCTTCATCTCTGCCTGCCAACTGCTGTCTCCACTCCGAGTGCACGTCTCGGAAAGACCTTGCTCAATGTGGGAAGAAGACTGTACCCACCAACATGCACACCTTTCCAAACCACTCGCTCTAGACCCGAAGGCTCAGGAGGCTCGGGAACTGTCTTCCAAACTACCGCCGGAGAGAGCGTTACCCAATGTTGTGCGTAACGTGAGTCCCCAGCTTTCCATCCAGAAATATCTGCCCACCGCCTGACAAGAGTGCAATGCCTCGTGTTTACAATTTTGCCACATCAACATCCTACTTCCCTATATCAGATCCTAGGTTAATCAGAACGGGTTTGGGGCTGCTATAACCAAGAGACCTCAAGCTACCTCGGAAGTTTGTTTTCCTACCCCGTTAAGTTGGTGGTTCAGGGCTTAGCGGATTTGGGGGACTCAGGCTTCTTGTGCTTTTTACTTCACTGTCGTCCGCATGCTGTTTCCGTCACAGTGTAAGACAGCCTTGGTCATAAACTCTGAGGCGGAGATGTGCAGACGGGTGTTTTTTGGGGGGTGCTTTTGGGATGAACCCTCGCAGAAGGGAGGATGGAGGCGAGAACGGGCAAAGGTGATGCGGCCACCGCGGAGGACTGAGCCGGCCTCACCGAGGCTCTGGAGCTGGGGTGGCCTTCAAAGTTGTCCCCGTGGAGGCCAGGAGCTGGGCTTTTATCTCCCCATCCTTGGATGCAGACCCCCGTTTGATACCCCCAGCGGGGAGGCATAACTTCGGGCAAAGTGGTTCCTGGGGAAAGACTCATCTGAACTGCGTGCGTGAGCAGACAATACTGTGGCGGCCGGGGGAAGGAGTGCCTTGGTTTTGACCCGGGTGTTGGGCAGTATCCACCAGTATCCACAGCCCCAGCGTGCATTGGAGCTCCTGGGTTTGTCCACCCAGTGGGAAATGGGAATGCCCCCACAACACGTACACTCGTCTCTTCGGCCGGACCTAGCCTCATCGTGGTCACGGTTACCTGGAAGGGCCATGGGCTCAGCCAAACACTCAAGAAAGAAAGCAAAAGTGACTGTTGGAATCCTTTGGGAGTTCCCGCCCTTGTCCTTGGTTCCATGTCACTGTCCTGTTGTTGTCCCATTTGGCTGTCCCTCCTCAGCAAGTGGCTTCCTCCACTTTTGCATCTGTCTTGGCTCCGGGAGGCCCACCTGACTGACCTCTCCTCTTGGAGGCTGTGCGAGTCTTACTGCCTTGTCTTTTAGTTGCAGGGAGATGTGTTCAAAGTAGCTTCCAGCTGGGGCGCCTGGGTGGCTCAGTCGGTTGGGCGGCCGACTTCAGCTCGGGTCATGTTCTCGCGGTCTGTGGGTTCGAGCCCCGCGTCGGGCTCTGTGCTGACGGCTCAGAGCCTGGAGCCTGCTTCCGATTCTGTGTCTCCTTCTCTCTCTGCCCTTCCCCTCTTCATGCTGTGCCTCTATGTCTCTCAGGGATGAATAAACATTAAAAAAAAAAAAAATTAAAAAAAAAATTCAAAGTAGCTTCCAGGAAAATAAAAAGATTTTATTCGTTTACATAATGGATCGAAAAGCACATCTAGGGGCATCTGGGCGGCTCAGTCGGTAAAGCGTCCGACTTGGGCTCAGGTCATGATCTTGCGGTTTGTGAGTTCAAGCCCCGAGTTTGGCTCTGTGCTGACAGCTCAGAGACTGGAGCCTGCTTCAGATTCTGTGTCTCCCTCTCTATCCCTCCCCTGCTCACGCTGTCTCTCCCTCAAAAGATTTAATGTTTAAATAAACATTTTTTTAAAAAAGCAGATCTAACTTCAGACATGGATGGATGCAGAGGTTCCAATGATGTTACCAGAACTCAGCCTTTGTCCACTTCCTGACTCGGTTTTCCGGTGTTGGTTTCATTCTCTGGCTGCCTCATTCCACATGGTGTCCGAGACCCACCCACAGCTCCAGGCTTCCATGTCCCAGACTCCAAGAAGAGTGCCACCCTCACTTCTTCAGTGACCCTAGGTGGCTGTGTGTCCATACACTCCAAGACCAATCCCTGTGTCCAGCAGCTGGGTGCCCTGACTGTCCCGCCCAAGGTCATGCCCCGCCAGGCACTGGAGGCATTGAGCCATGTAAGTGATAACCCAAGCAGAGACACTTGCGGCGGGGGGGTCCGGTTCTGTGACTGAAATGGGGAAGGGGCGCAGCTGCTGGGTTTTCTCTTGGGCATCGCTAACTTAACATGCTTCAACTGAACTCTCAGTTCCCCTCCTGGCCCCAAATATTTGCTGTCTCAGCTCCTCCCGATGGGAACGACACCTCCATCTACCAGCGGCTCGGGCCAGAAACCTGGGAGTCATCCTTACACCTCCTCCACCGCCACCCAGCCTCCCTACCCTCACCTACAGAGTCTACCATCCAGATGGCCTTGAATCAGTCTCTTTCTCCATCGTCTCCACTGTCAGCATGCCGCCCACCCCCCGTCACTTCTTTCCATGCTGTTCCGACGGTGCCCCCCCCCCACCCTTGGTTCCACACAGTCACGCTCCCTCCTGTTGCTGCTTTTCACACAGCCTCCAGAGGCATCCCCCTGCACCAGGAAAATGAGGCAGCATAAAACACAATGACTGGAGATGCACGTGGAACCAAGGGGCCCCAGGGCACAGTATCCAATTCTCATTTCCACCGGGCAAGTCTCAAATCAGAAGTCGCCTGCCACTTGCCACAGCACTGCCCACCTGAAGACTTGTTTCAGTACCTGCGTCGGCCCCTAACCTGGAAGTCCTGGGAGGGCAGGGGTCGGCCAGTCACGTACCCCAGCGGGTCCTAGCCGCCATCTGGAGCACACAGCCCTGGGGGGTGGGGACACCAGGAGGGCATTCTTGGGACAGGTGGGAGGGGGCTTGGAGGCAGCCGCTCCCCCTACCATACCCTAGATCAAGTCAAGCGATCTAGGTCAAATGCTGGGGTGGGAAGGAGAGAGCAGAGCCTCCATCTGCATTCCCCACATGGGAAAAAACCCAGGGAGAAAGAGGAAGATGGGAAGAGAAGCTGCACCTGAGGAGGAAGGGGGCCTGAGAGAGAAGGGGCGGGGGGAAGACCTTCCTTTCTGAACGGACCGGGGGGATCCCACAATACACTCTCTCAGAGGTGTGAAGCCCCTGCCTTGTGCTGCGGCCTTCTCAGTCAATCTAAGACCACTGGGAGAAGAAGCGTGGGACACCCGAGCACCCCCCTCCCCTCAGGAGCCCCCACAGTCTGGTGACTGCCCCCGGCATCCTAAGTCCACGTTTAACGGTGGCCGGAGCCAGGAACGCTCTATCGGGACACGCAATTACAGGGGTTGGGTTGCAGCCTCGGCATTGGCAAGGGCTCGGTGGCAGGAGATAAGAAAATGGCACCAGGAAGGGTTGTGTGTGTGCTGAGCTGTGAGCTCCCGGCATGCCCCTGGGGCCGGCTCACAAGGCCTCCATTGTTGGGGTCTGGCTCCCAGCCCATGGCCGGGCAGATAGGAGCTGCTGTTCTGACAAGGCAAGAAAAGCACACCCCGAGTTCGTCCAGATGCTGTTACCCCATCCTTATCAGGCAGAGGGAAGGAGGCGAGCAAGGCTAATGTTGCTTCTGAGAGAAAAAGGAAAGGGATATTCAGACGTGGCCAAAGTCAGTTTCGGCAGCAGGGGTGGGGGTCAGGGGTGTCCGTGGGGCTCAGCTGGGCTTTTTATAACAAGGAGCTGGAGGTGAGGAGTTGGGCAGTCAGGAGTGTCCCGGCGGGTCGAGAAGAGGGCCTGCGGTGTGCCCAGCCCCATGCTGGGTGCTGCAGGGGAGGGGCAGAAGCCAGGTGTGAGCATTCTGCTTCCTCGTTGAGAAAAAAGAGTTTGTTCCTTCACCCAATATATCTGAGCACCCACCACGTGCAGGCTGTTTGGAGGTGCTGGGGATTCCCGGATGCTGTCTTAGTGGAAGGGACGCAGGGGGATGGAAATAGAGTCCAGCGGAGGAAAGAGGAGGCCAGCCTGAGCAAGGGGGGTAGTGGCTCTGGGGTGACGGGCCAGAGGGGCACAGGGGGCTGGCGCAGGCAGGGGTTCGATGACTGATGCAGATTCTTATCGGGGAGGCCTGGTGTGAATGCAACTCCTTCCCCTGCTGGCTGACTCGAGGCGAGGAACTTTTCCTCAGCGAGCCACAGTTTCCTCATCCGTAACCTGGGGATGACGAGAGAAACTACCCAATGAACTTAACATGGAGGAGGGAAAGAGAGCAGGGAGGGTAGGCACCGAGCGCAAGGCCGAGGGAGGTGACTTGGGGGAAAGGCCAGTTGGCCCCCAGCCGGGGTGGGGGGCAAGGGCTGGATCAGCTGCTGAGGAGAGAGAGGGGAAGGCAGCTCTGAGAGGGAGAGCACGAGCAAAGGAATGGCGGCCCAGAGGAGACAGCCCCGGGTGGGGTCACTCCCACCGCCACCCCACCCCAGGAACACAGAGGGAGCCCTCGGCGGTTGGTAACTGGGACCGCCCTTTAAAACTCTGCGGGGCTGCCTGGGCACGCGTTAAAACATAGATTCGGGAAGAAAGGAGCACTTGAAGGATGAAAAGTCCCTAGAAAACGTCAGTGTGTAGAACCCGCTGCCCTCAGAGCAGTGAGCCATTCAATGAAGATCAGATGGCGATTCAGGGGACGGCAGTGGGAGGCCGGTTGCCGGGGAAACCCACTGATTAGAAAGGGCCGTGGGGTGAACTCATGTCCTGTGCACGTGTGTCACGTGCGGGCGCAGGTCTGAGACGAAGCGTAGGCGGACGAGGCATGGGAGAATCAGAGCGGCTCGTTAATCCCCTCGGACTGTCATCCCAGACCGGGGGGCTCAAACAACAGTTTCTTTCCGCCAGTTCTGGAGGCTAGAAGTCCAAGATCAAGGTCACTGCAGATATGGCTCCCGATGAGGGCTCTCTCCCCGGCTTGAAGACTACTGCCTCCTCACTGCGTGCTCACGCGGTCTTTCCCACGCGCAGGTACAGAACTAGAGAAATCGATCCTTCGCCTCTCCTCCCTCTTCTCATAAGGACATCAGTCCTATTGGACTAGGACCCCACCCTTAGGACCTCATGGAACCCTCGTTCCTTGCTTCGAGGGCCCATTTCCAAATACAGCCACGCTGGGTGGTTAGGGCTTCATCGTATGAATTCGGGGGGCACTCGAACTTTCAGTCCCTAACAGATGCCTTCCTTAGCGTGCGGAGCAGAGGCCAAGACGATGCAGAGTGCAGAGAAATAAGGTTTTCCCTGGGATCAGCAGATCTGAGTCACAGCAGATCTGAGGTCAGATTCGGTTCTCCTTTTGGGGCAACGGATGCGGCCGGCACAGACGGAGCTGCGGAGGGCTCGCTGCTTCCTGGAGTTCTGATAACGGTTTCCAGAGAAATGCTTAAATCAGAGTAAGGAAAGGAGCTTCAGCGGCCGACCGTTGATCGCCAGGAGGACCTTAATGCCGGAAATACCTGACTGTGCCCTGATGTTTGTATTTCTTCACTTTTTAAATTAATTATTTAATTTTCTTTGTATTTCTTTAAATCTTAACCACTGACAAGTGACAAGTCTTAATGCTTCCGAGCTTAGGAAAAATTGCAATTACCAGAAAGGCTCACTGGGATAGAAAAAAAGAGTGCTTGGGACGCCTGGGTGGCATCAGTCGTTTAGCATCTGACTTCAGCTCAGGTCATGATCTCACGGTCTGTGAGCTCGAGCCCCGCATCGGGCTCTGTGCTGATGGCTCGGAGCCTGGAGCCTGCTTCGGATTCTGTGCCTCCCTCGCTCTCTGCCCCTTCTCCACTCATGCTCTGTCTCTGTCTCTCAAAAATAAACGAACATAAAAAGAAACTAAGAAAAAAGAGTGCTATGTTTCATCTTTGAAATAGGAATAGTGTAGAAAATCATCACTGAAAAAAACAAACAAAAACCTTTTTTTTAATGTTTATTTATTTTTGAGAGACAGAGAGACAGGGTGCGAGCACAGAGGAGGGGCACAGAGAGACGGAGACACAGAATCTGAAGCAGGCTCCAGGCTCTGAGCCATCAGCATAGAGCCCCACACAGGGCTCGAACCCACAGACCGCAAGATTGGATGCTTAAGCCACTGAACCACCCAGGCGCCCCAAAACAAAAGAAAATCTTCACCGGTTGGTTTATGTTACATAAGCGTTGTGGTTGTTATTCATGTGGTGTCTGTCCCGTGAATAGCAGGTGTGGTCTTTGGAGCAGAGGAAAATTAAACCTTTATGGAGTCTATCATGCCTGTTATTGTGTACATATCATGTCATTTAATCTTCCTACCAACCTTGCAAAATTAGCCTCGTCCCATTAATTCACTGGCTTGTTTTGTTTCAAGGGAAGAGCAGATGGAATTTTCCCCATTTTATAAAGAAGGAAGCTGAGGAGGTTAAGGAACTCAGTACACGGTAAGAGGCGGGATTCGAACTCGGGTGTTTCTAAAGCCGATGCCCCAGTCCTGCAAACCCAAATGAGACTAAGGCGATAACAAGTGCCACGCACACAGGCATCCGGTCAATTCTGGCAGCTAAACGCGCTCACACGTATGTACACCCAGGTCTGTGCCTGGCCGTAGCCCGTTTCCTCACATCGAGCCACCAGCTGGCTCCCTGCGTCCCAAGTGACACGCACCCTTTCTCCTGGGCACCAAGCACTCGATCTGTAATCGCGGGTCCTCCTTTGCCTCGGCCTTTTATAGAAACCAGAGGCTCCACACGCTTGCACGTTGGCCTTGACCGTGGCCCCTCCGAACACCTTCAGTCCTTTCTTAGCTGACCACACCCAGTAGGCAGCCACTTAAAGGCGGGGCTTCCCGTGCCAATGCCCAGAATGGCATCTCGTTTCTCATTTTAGAACTCACCGTGGCTTTCGCCCCGGTCGATTCTCAAGACTTGTCATGGATTGAATGTTTGTGTCCCTCCAAAATTCATATGCTGGAATTCTAACCGCCAATGCGGTGGTGTTAGGAGGCGAGGACCTTGAGGGTGATTGGGTCACAGCGGCGGAACCCTCGCCAAAGCGCTTAGCACCCATTTATAATGAAAGAGGCTCCGGAGAGCTCCCTCACCCCTGCCACCACGTGAGGACACAGCAGGAAGAGGCCATCTATGAACCAGCAGGCGGGCTCTCACTAGACACTGAATCTGCTAGTGCTTTGTCCCTGGACTTCCCACCTCCAGAACCGTGAGGAGTAAATTTCTGTTGTGATTAAGCTACCCAGCCCGTGGTATTCTGTCATGGCAGCCTGAACAGACTAAGACAGACTTAACTCAAGCGCTCTTCCTCCAGGAAGACTTCTCGGACCTCCCGAGGCCGGGTTGATCTCCCCTTCCCCGAGCACCCCTGGTACTCTGAAATTTCTCTAGACCTCCACCCTTCCTCGCGATAGGAATGTGTTCCTCGTCGGTCTTCCCTATTAGACTGGGAGCTCCTTGAGGACAGACACTGCAGCCATCATTACTGTACCCCCCACCCCCCAGGCATCGCTCACAGGTGGTGCTCAATCGGGGTCCCTAAAGTTAGCAAATAAAAATTCAGAATGCCCAGTTAGATTTGAATTTCAGAGAAACGATGAACGCTAATAATAATGAATAAACATCCTGCGTTATTGAGTCTGCAACCCTACGCTCAAGCCGTGTTTGAGGCATTCATTACTAGGTGAATAAACCAAAAGCACAGAGAAAGGAAAAGGCATCGTATTTGGAAGAAAGCAAGAAAAATCGGTTTTCCTGGAACATGAGACTTGTGCCAATATGTCCCGGAGAATAAAACAAGAGGGGCCTTGCGCTCCAGGGCTCAGAGCCGGGCACCTGGTAAGTCCTCCGTCAGCAGGGAGGGCCTGAATGGATGAACACCTGTTGATCAGGAGTCGGAGGGGTAGGGGGGAGTAAATTCCAGAAAAAGTAGTGAGGATGTCAAAACAAAAATGGAGAATGCGGGGATGACAGTGTGACAGCGGCTTTGGTCATAGGGGCATTGGGGGAGTCAAGTGGTCTTTGGTCTGCAGGGTCTGCGCCCACCTCGGGAGAGACGAGTGCAAACCCTGAGTCTCCCTTCCCCACTCTTTGGGTCCCCGAGGGCAGGAGTCACATCTCTTCCCTCAGCCCAGTGTTCCCCGAGAACTCCTCGTGAAGACCATGGCCTCCGGGGACATTCCCTAACCCTCCGAACAGGCGGCCGGGCTCCCAGGCCCCAGGCTGCCGGGCGGTGTCGTGGGGCGCTGGAGGAAACAGGCCCTCATTGTCCCCCCGCGCCTGGCAGCACAATGGGAGCCTGTGTCATGCCGGCAGCTGTACGTGGCTCTGCCGGCGGTGGACACCAGCCTTGGAGAAGCGCGCGGCCCGGGGGACCCCGTCTGTTTCATGCCCCTCCAAGTGGGACCTGTGGGCTGGCTCTCTGTGCCGGAGGGACAGCACGTGTCCGGGGGGTCACCGGCCGTTTCCGGAGGTGCCCATGCGTGTGTTCACACCGGTAGGTCTGACCGAGGGCAAACGGGCATGCGTGCTCGGGTGTCTACATGTGGGGGCGCGCGTGTGCCTGGGGCCGGCCGAGGGAGTCTGCGGGTACGTGCACACGCAGGTGTGTGCGTGAGTGCACCGAGGACGGGTGACGCCTCCGAGCGCGTGGAAGCACCTGTGCCAAGGTCTCCTCCGTTGTCCAAATAGAGCGCGTTCCCCAAGCACCAGGCCGAGGAGGGCAGAACTGACTGTGAAGCTTCCTTAGGAGGAAAGCACTAGAAGATCGGGACCAAGGCTCTGTCCAGTTGAAACTCAGCATCTGCACACGTGCACACACATTCCCTGGGCTCCGGGCATGGCTGTCCCCTTTACTCGGTCCCCTCCCCGTCCCTCCTGGCCTCTCCCTCTTGCCGTTCCCTGCATCCAAGATCATCGGGACCCTCATCTGGGTTGGGGGACCCTCAGACAAGAAGCAGCAAGTGAAAGGACAGGAATGGCTGAAGGTTTTCCAGGTGCAGGACACCCCCCCCCCACCCCGGAGCTGAGCTGCCCGATGGGCCTTGCCTTCATCCCACCCGTCCCCCACCCCCCCATGAATCAGAGCCCAGCCCACCCAGCTTGCACTTCCAACCTTGCTGGAATCAGGAAATGAGATTTCAACTCCATTCAAGCAAATCCGACAAATATTTACAGAGGCTCTTCCAAGCACAAGGCTCTGTAAAGCTGGCAGCCGCCGAGAGGAGCCCTTTGCCAGGTCTGGCCTCCTGGGATGACTCCAGGTTCGGGGCGACAAGGCCCCACATTAGGGCTTTGCTCCCTACCCACACCCATGGCTGCTGCCTGCAGCGCAGTCCCCACCCCTCAACCTGCCATGAACGAGTCCCCTCCTGATGAGAGGTGCACCTGGCAGCCTCCTAGAGAAAATGCCCCACCACACTGGTAGCCCCTTCCCACCTCCGGTGCCTTCTCCTCACCTTCCAAGCTTCAAAGAACCCCTCTGAGGGGCAGCCAGAGGGAGAGGGAGCAGAGGACAAGATGGTCCCTGCCCCTATTAGATGGTACCAGTTGCTGAGGAACTTGAGAGCCTCTGGGCTTTCCTTCTGATTCAAAGGAAAAGCTATTACTCCCCCAAAGGGGGCTCTCCTGCCTTCACCGGCCAACCCTTCCAACCCGCAGGCCGACCTCTCCCAGCTTATCCCACAGAAATCCCTCCCTCTATCTCAGTCCCCAAAGCAAAGTGTGCGATACGATCCTTTGGGTGAGGCACATAAATATTGAGCCAGGTGTTTTTTTAATCTAGAAATTTAAGACCTATCGAATATTTAATACGTAGATTGACACCGTGCCCTCGCTCAGCCCCTTCCCCGAGTCCCGGAAGTTTCTCTAGGAATCCTGAAGGTGAAGGCCGGCTCCCCTGTGTGGGGTGGTTTGGGGGCACCTCTCCACTTTGCCCCACGTCTGGTGAATGGTTTCATTTATTACCATGTACGCGCATTGGTGTGTTATCAGCGTGATTGGTTTTATAAAAACGATGGCTTAACCAAGAATATCTGCATGCTTTGTAAACGAGAGGGGTATACCAGGAAACTCTTCCTGAGCCCGCACGTCTTCTGGGAATCAAGCTTAAGGATGATTTGTGCACTCTTCGTTTACAGAAATATGAGTTCTAGCGCCTCCGGTCCTTTCTTTCTTTCTTTTTTTTTTTTTTTTTTAAATTTTTTTTTTTAATGTTTATTTATTTTTGAGAGACATAGAGGCACAGCATGAACAGGGCAAGGGCAGAGAGAGAGAGGGAGACACAGAATTGGAAGCAGGCTCCAGGCTCTGAGCCGCCAGCACAGAGCCCGATGCGGGGCTCGAACCCACAGACTGTGAGATCATGACCTGAGCCGAAGTCGGCCGCCCAACCGACTGAGCCACCCAGGCGCCCCCTTTTTTTTTTTTTAATGTTTATTTATTTTTGAGACAGAGAGAGACAGAGCATGAGCGGGGGAGGGGCAGAGAGAGAGGGAGACACAGAATGTGAAGCAGGCTCCAGGCTCTGAGCCGTCAGCCCAGAGTCCGATGCATGGCTCGAACTCACAGACCGCGAGATCATGACCTGAGCCAAAGTCGGACGCTCAACCGACTGAGCCACCCAGGCGCCCCTGGCCCTTTCTATGACAAGGGGCTATCGTAGTGTGTCACCCCAGCAGATAGTCCAGACAAATCAATCCATCCTATCAAGCTGCAGGGAACATTTAAACAATAAGAGGGGAACAGCTTTGCAAATAAAACGTATGCTAAGGAGAGAGCGTTTTGAAAATAATTCCTTGGAAATGTTTCCAATATAAGGTCTCCATCATAAGTTTTACTGAAAACTATGTAAATATGTCACCTACTCAAAAGTCTATCTACACAGTTAAAGAAATACACTTGGAAAGTTTTTCAAATAAAGAGTTCAAGAGAATTTTGAGTCAGTTTGTTAAAAATGCAAACACACGTTGGGGTGCCTGAGTGGCTCAGTCGGTTAAGCATCTGACTTCGGCTCAGGTCATGACCTCACGGTTCGTGATTTCGAGCCCCGCTTTGGGCTCTGTGCTGATGGCTCAGAGCCTGGAGCCTGCTTCGGATTCTGTGTCTCCCTCTCTCTGCCCCTCCCCTGCTCATGCTCTCTCTCTCTCTCCTTCAAAAATAAAATAAACATTGAAAATAAATTTAAAAATGAAAACACACACATACACACACACAAATAAAATAAAAATTTAAAAAGGGGCGCTTGGGCGGCTCACTTGGTTAAGTGTCCAACTCTCGATTTTGGCTCAGGTCATGATCTCTCCATTCATGAGACGGAGCTCCACGCTGGAAGTGGAGCCTGCTTGAGATTCTCTCTCCCTCTCCTTCTGCTCCTCCCCCCTCAAAAAAATCAAGAAAAAAATATGAAAACATAACCCTTCCAATTCTTTGGCAGGAGTAACTGTTTAATATCAGGAAAGGTGGAAATTCACCAGCTAAATGTCAATTAAATTGCACGGTGGATGGATGGGAGCAAAATATAAGTGTCATGGTCTAATGGGCATGACAAATGACGCCGTCCCATCATTTGGTGGGTATGTCTTCCAGCTACGACCTTAACGAACATCAAGACTCAGAATGAATCGAGTCAGACATTCAAATTGCTGAATCACAAAGTATTCAAAAAGATTTAAGATGTAATGCGTTCGTTCAGACAGAATAGTGAGCATTTTAATAGAAAGAACCTTGCTGGCATCCCTGAGCCCGTGGACCAACCCAGCAAGAATCCGTCCTACTTTGGACTCCCCGTTCTATGGGATAAGAAACACCCTTATTCTTTGAGCCAACCTGAGTAAGAATTTCTCTCACTAGCAGCTGAAAGCTTCTTGAACTAGGGTTACCTCCAGCCTGAGAGCTTCATTGGCACTAGGTCGGGGTCAAAAGGGTTCCCAGGGCAGTTTGTGGGATTGGGTAGCAGTCATGTTAGCAACATCCGGGTGGTTTGGAGTCACCCTCTTCGCCAGCTCTGTGAGAAACCAGGAATATCTTCGAATTCTGCTCTAGTCCATGACCTAATGAGAATAACATAAAATAGCTAGTATTTCTTGAGCACTTACTATTTGCTAGGCTCTGTGCCGCGTGCTTTCCAAGTGTCATTTCAATTTATACTAATCTGAGGATAATCTCATAATAAACTGCTGTTATTCCTGTTCCCATGTGAGGGCACCGAGGTATCGAGAAGTTGTCCAAAGTCAGAGAGCTCATGAGCCACAGAGCTGGCTTTCGGACACAAGCAGTCTTGTCGCAGGGCGCTCACTCTTGCACTACTCACTCTTAACCACCTGGCCCCCGATCCCTGTGTTGGTGCTTCATAATAAAGACATAATCTCTAACTTACAGGTGATGCCCTGCCTAGAGAAATTTCCAGTTACCCATCTTCACTTATGGCAACCCACAGAATTCATTCTGTCGGGCAGCGACAACCGTAATGGCATCATCCACCCATATTTGAATACAGAGCCCCAACCTTGGAAGTTGGCATCCTGAAGAGAACAAATACCCCTGGTCCACTTCTCCAAAGACCATCAAATGGTCCTGTACCTTATGAATCATTGCAAGATCAAAGCAAGAAAAAGAAGCGAACTTGGGCTAGTTCTTTAACCTTCTTTCCTTTTCCTTCTCCTTCTTCCCCTTCTTCTTCCTCTTCTTCTTCTTCTTCTTCTTCTTTAACCTTCTTTCCTTTTCCTTCTCCTTCTTCTCCTCTTCTCCTCCTCCTCCTCCTCCTCCTCCTCCTCCTCCTCCTCCTCCTCCTCCTCCTCCTTCTTCTTCTTCTTCTTCTTTAATATTTATTTATTTTTGAGAGAGAAACAGAGCGTGAGCAGGGGAGGGGCAGAGAGAGTAGGAGACACAGAATCCGAAGCAGGCTCCAGGCTCTGAGTCGTCAGCACAGAGCCCGATGTGGGACCCGAACCCACAAACTGCGAGATCATGACCTGAGCCAAATCAGACGCTTAACTGGCTGAGCCACCCAGGCGCCCCAGCTATTAAACCTTCTTGTGCCACAGTTTTCTCATCTGTAACTGAAGGAAAAGAACAGTACCAGCATCGTCTGGGTATTAAGAAGATTAAATTCGTCAACATTTGCAAAGCAAATATTAAAGCGGTGCTTAAAACAGTACCTGGTAAAGCATATAGAGAACTTTTACAACTCCGTAGCAAGAAAATAAAGAACCCAATCTAAAAACAGGTCAAAAATTTGAACACTTGGTCAAAGAAGAAACACGGATAAAAAGTAAACTCACGAAAGATGCTCAACCTCATTTAGTTACTAGGGAAATGCAAATGAAAATCCCCCAAAAGGCACCACTATACACCGGTTAGAAGGGCTGCGGTTTTAAAAATGGTCAACACCAAGAGGCAGGAAGATGGAAAGCCACTGGAACTTTCATACGGCGGCGGCGGCAGGGACTATAGAATGGCACAGCCACCCAGGAAACCTTGTTGGCAGTTTCTTAAGAAGTTAAACATACACCTATTGTGTGATTCAGCCGTTCCGCCCCTAGGTATTTACCCAGAGGAATGAAAGCTTATGTCCATACAAAGACTTATTCATGAATGCACCTAGCAGCTTTATTTGTAATAGCCAAATACTGGAAACGGTCCAAATGTCCATCACCAGGGGAATGGGTAGACTGTGGTATATCTATACAATGGAACATGACTCAGCATTAAGAAGGAATTAACTGTTGATATATACTGGAACATGGATAAGTCTCCAAAATAATTACGCTCAGACAAAGGAGACGGGCAAAAAAAGAAAAAGAGTGTATAGCATATGATTCCATTTATATAATATTATAGAAAATTCAAACTAATCGGTAGTGACAGAAAGCAGATGGGTGATTGCCTGGGGGTGGAGGAGATAGGGAAGGGTAGGAGGAAGGTATTAGATAGGAAGAACCTTTCAGAGTGATGGAAATGTTTGTTTTCTTGACTGTGGCAATGATTTCAAGGAGGGTATAAACATGTCAAAACGTATCACGTGGTACACATTAAAAATGTGCCGTTTATTATAGGTCAATTACACCTCAATAAAGCTATTAAAAAATAAACAGATTGCTTCTGCGATACAATAAATTTCTTTAAAGGCAGAAGTACGAGGTTAAGATGTTGTATTATATTATACATACGCAGCCATGTGGTTAACTACTGTGTGGCCCTATTTAATTATTCATGTGCTATTCAGAAACTTTGTCATGTACAGATTACGGGCACACCATTATAGCTACTTGAGTTTGGTTTCGTAGTCAGTTCTATAAAAATTTGTATATCAGGTCTTGGCCAGGAACATAATCCTCTATTCTAATACTGTTTCTGTGGGAAAATCAGAAGGGACTTATATTATATTTACAAAGTTCCTTCCCTCTGCCCCCAGGCTCTCTCTTCTAAATCCATCTTACATAGTGTTGCCAGATTTATCTTTTTTGAAAGCAAAACAAAAATTAGATCATGTTACCAGCCCGTTAAACCGCTCAGTGGTTCCAAGTGGCGAAGTCTAAGCTGTGTCAGGACGTTCAAGGTCCTTTACCACTAGCCCCATCTACCTCACTAGGCCCATCTCCCTGGACCTCCCCTCCCCTTACACCTCGGAACCACTTGTCAGATGCGTTCACTGCTTTGAGCCTTTGCTCCAACTGTCCAACCATCAGGTATATCCTTTCCTTTCACCTCACTTGTACATCTGGAAAAATCTGTTATCCTTCAAGACTCGTTTCAAGAATCCTTTCTTGGGAGCCTTCCCAGATTTCCCCCAAACAGAATGGACCAGTGTTTCCACTGCACTGCCGTAGCTCCTTTCCCGTACCTCCACTAGGTCACGTATTCCATCGTGCTGGAGTGACTAAGTGCATCTACAGTAGCTTAGAGGCTCCGCTGCTCTAACGAAAACAAACAGAAACAAAACAAAACCCCCCAAACACCAGTGGTTTGAGTCCGTTTATTTCTCTCTCACAGAAAAGTCCTAACTGGCATGCTGGCTCAGCTCTGCAGTGGTGGGATCCAAGCCTCTTCTGTCTTGTTCCCTCCTCCTTAAAGTTTAGCCCTCGTGTGCATGGACCAACATGGCCGTCTGACGTGTTGGCCTTCCAGTCATCGGGACAGGCGAAAGTGAAGGGAGAGTAAATTCTGCCTCCTACGGTATGATCCAGAACTTGTATCAACCCTTTATTCACAACCCATTGGCCAAGACTTAGTTACTTAGTCACATATAACTTCAAATGAGACCAGGAAATATGGTTCTATCCTGGGTGGCAAAGTGTGTCCCTGAAAGTCTGGTGTTATGTGATCATGAGAAGGAAAGGGAAAATGGTTCTTGAGCTAAATTAGCAACAGTCCACCCCTTTAGCAACCCAAATATCTGTGATTACCCTCTCTGTCACACATAAAACTCAAAGCCTGCCTTTCAAGGCAAATGGTCCCAAGTACCATGCCGTCCTGCAGCCAACACCTCAGTCAGGTCTGGATGTGGTTGTTTGCAGCCTGGAGACTTCTACACTAAAAGATAAATTCCCTGCCCTCCCATCTCCTCCAATACATGAGGATGACACAAGACTCACATGCTACAATTAAACAACAACAACTCTGACTTGGAAAAGAAAACAGTGGAAAGTACTCAGATGGCCCCAGTCCAGAGCAATTCCCAAATGATGCCAGTTAGAAGTTATAAAGACTTCTCACCCTTCTGTTTTCTAGAAGTAACCCCTTTGGCCACGTCCTCCTTGGCCCCTGGCTGTGCCCTCTGGGAGGCTCTTACTTGTGTCATTATCTCCCATAGCCAGTCTGAGGTGGGCATTACAGAATATGCCTCTCTTGGGCTTCCAGACTATTTGCTTCTAGTCGGTTCCATGTGCAGGCAACTCCAGCCAAAGGTCTTGTCCCGACAGAGTTTGTCAGGCTGAAAACTCTGGTTGTATTTTTACTGGCTTCTGTGCTCTGCCCAGACCCCTCTCTTAGCTTAATGGTTGCTATCTTCAGGCCATCTGAGACAATAGGCTTGGGTGGAAGGGAACACCCTTAATCTGATCTTGGCTGCTGGGCTGGCTCCCATTGCCTGGCAGAGCGAGTTCTTAACTGAGAAAGCTTGGGAAAGGCTCAGGGCCATAGTCTTAACTCCTACTAAGACTGTCTTTTCAAAGCCAACTTAGGTCACCACTTCCATTTGGGGTAGAGAAGCAAATGGCTTTCAGAAGTCTTCAAGGCTCCAAATTACCAAACTCCTGGTCAACCAAGATCACGGGCACAGGCAGAGATGCTCTCTTAGCAGAACTGTATTGCCTTCCATCTCCACTTACGAAGTGACTAAAGTCACCCTGAGCTCCCGTCTGTCTCTCTTTCCTGGGAATCTGCCGAACGAAGCAAGAAGCAGTCAGGACTCGGCAATTTTTAAGTCCTCCCAGAGTCAGAGGCTCAGAAGGCGTGCGGTCTTCCTATCACGATATCGCTCGTCGATGACAGTTTTACCAGATCCTCTGCCAGAGCGTAACGAGGGGCACCAGTCTTCCAGGCTGGATATCTGTGTCCGCTCCACCCGCCTGAAGCTGATTCCACACATGTAATATTTTCTATGACGGTACTCTACTTCCTGGTAGTCTAAGTTAATTAAGGAGTAGGTTTTGGCAGCTGTACTTGGGAGACCAAACATAACGGCAGCTTCAGCAAGATGGAAGTATATTTTTCTCTCAAGAGAGAGGCCCAGAGGGGTATGATGGCTCTGCTCTGTGAAGCCATCGGGGCGCTGGACTTCTTTTGTCTTGTTGCACCATCCTGGGAGGGTATCCCCATCTGCGCAGTCCAGCATGGATCATTCCAGTGACCAGGAAGAGGGAACGGGCCCGGGCAATGGGCAGTCTAGAAGTCTGTTTGCCTCTCTATCATTACATGGCCATACCTAATGGCAAGGGAGGCTGAGAAATGCCGTCTTTATTCTGGGCTTCCACGTGTCCCGCTAAAAACTCGGGAGTTCTATCACAGTGAGAGAGAAGAGGAGGAAGCGATGGAGGGGAGGACAATTGGTCACCTCTGCAACAGCCTGTGGGCATTTGAGAGAACTCTGTGACAAGCAAGCACCTGTCATCATCCACAGGCCCAGCCAAGTGCCGAGCCCCGGGTCAGTGGTTGTATATGTTCAGCTTGGCTTTTCCCAGACCGTCAACCAGTGCCAACCTAAGGGACATTGGTGGCGTGAGCCGTGCTTCAAAGTCACCTTCACCAGTGTAACCCAGGTGTGCCTAGCCTATGTGTCCTCAAGTTCTCCAGCTTTGTGGGATCCCTTCCTGTGCCCGATATTCCCGAGGGCTTTCCAAGTGGGCAATTTGCTGCTCCTGACCGAGTGTGCTTCTCCAAGGTCTCTTCGCCCCTCATGGTGGCCCTCAGCCCTGTGCCTACCGTCCCCTCTCAGCAGCGCCCCGTGCCGAGCGGATGGGTCTCCTCCTTCACCCCTCCCAACGTACCAAGAACCAAGGCTCAGGTGCGTGGCAGGGGTTAAAGTTCAGAAGTAATGGACACTGATGACAGCACAGGGTGGAAAAAGGCTTCAAATTCAAGGTCACGCAGTACCTCCTCAGCATGTGTTGGTGGTTCTCCACCACAAGGAATGTCTCCTCAGCGGTGTGCTCCCCTGTCACTCCTAATCTGCCCCACATGGTGATTTCTACCTCTCAGCCTCCACTCCGCTGCCCGCCATCTCTGTTCCTGCCTGGGTCCCAAGGACCCTCGGATGTCCTGTGGCTCAGCGACCCCGTGCCCCTCACTTTTTCACCGGCCGCCTCAGTCTTGCTTCTTCACAGCCTGCCCCTCAGGCTATGCTCGGGGGCGCAGAGTAACCCAAAAGGCCCATCAAGAGGGACCTTTCCTTAAGCAAAAGAGCCACCAAACCCAGAGGCGAGTTACTCCCCTGAGCGGACGTAAAAGGCAGAGACGACTACAATCCACTTGAATGGTCAAGAGGTGCTTTATTTTTCTCCCCACTCTAAGTCCAAGATCTCATCGGATCCTTGAGGAGGAGAGGTGAGGTGTCCGAGGCCCAGGGTTGTTAAGCCATCACCCAAGGTCACACAGCAGGTGAGTCGGGGCTGGCCTACATGCCGGGGCCTCAGCTCGGGTCACCTCTATGTGCTCTGCAACATGAGTCTTATATCCTCTGTGTACAGCCCCCAAGGGACAGGGCTCGCTCCCTCTCACGAGGCCCTGACCCGTCAGGGGTCCATGGCAGCCATGTTCAGACGCCACCTGTCCCGCCAACAGATCGAAACGGTTGTGAAAACCACATAACAAACTGCTTCGCGGATGCTCCCCTTGGATGCTTCCTACTTCGCAGTGCCCCCCAGACTCAGACTCCAGCCTCAGATTCCCCACGGCCCTGTCCCCACCCACTGGTTGGGCCAGGTCAGTTCCCACAGATGGGGAACGGGGGGTGGGAGATGGTAGAGGGGGAGGAGGAAGCGGGGAGGAGGGCAGGGGCCTGGGGCCGAAGGGATGGAATTGAATGGGTGCTTTCTTCTCAGAGAGGAAAGGTGCTTCCCCCACCCCCAGTGGTCACTGATTAACCCTCCAGACCAGATAACCCCTCCATGGGAGGAAAAACTGTGTGTTTATCCTGGGTCGTAAAACATCAATATTGACTTCTCACAGGTGAAGCCGGAGGGAAAGGGGAGTGGGGTTGAGGACGGCGGGGGTGAGGCTGGCACCTCCCCTTCCTCCCCCTACCCCTGCCTCTCAAGGCCTGAGGCACACTTGCCAGGGGCCAGCCCATCAGGCCTCCTTCCCGGGGGAGAAAACCTGGGTTTCCACCACCTCCATCCCCAGAGGCTCCTGAGCCAGGGGCCCAGCCCTCCCCACCCCCCGGGACTGTTCTCTTCTCACTCCTCCTGGGGGGGGCCTCCCCCTCCCCGCCCCCAGCAGATAAGACAACTGCACTGGTACAACTGCACCGGTCACGGTCACGCGTCTGGAGTCAGACTGCCTCTGCTCTGCCTCAACTCTGGGACTTGGGCAGGGGACCATCTTGAGCCTCGGTTTCCTCATCTGTCAAGAGGGAGTAGTCGTAGGGCCCGGCTCTCAGGGCTGTTAAGGTTTATTGACTGGGGTCACTCGCACCTTTAAGAAGCACCAGGAGCGGGCGGTCCCACTAATGGCATGGCCCTTGCTCTCTCCTCTCCTCCCTTACCTCCTGTCTCTCGGTGTGCACATTGCTTTTACGCACCTTCCTCCTGGCCCCCGGCTGCGGCCTCCTGAGGCGGCTTTGGGGCGGTCCGGGCCAGAATCGCCCAGCACCAGGAGCCAGGGGTGGTGGGGCCCGGGCCGGGGCCCTCTTCCTCTCTAGCCCAGAATGAATGAACCCCCACTCTGTTGGGCTGGTGTTTTCCGTCAGAGGGTCTGTGGGCCTGTGCCGCTCCGGGTGGGACCCCTGGGTCTAAGAGTCCAGCTACGTGCTCCTCAGAGAACCTCACACCTTCACCCTCTGTCCATCCTCCGTCTCCTTCCTTTGAGGGGAAATGGTGTTTCTCTCGCCCCTTCCTGTTCTTCTGGAGGGTCAGAACAAGGAAGTTCCCCAAACAGTGTTTTCAGCCACTCCGCCCTGGCCCTTTCCGCACCTCGCCTGGGATACTGGGCTTGGGGAGCAGTGGGGGAAACATTCCGGCCTCCTTGAGCCTCCCCCAAGGCCGGGATCTCTCCTCCCCTGGACCCAGGTGAGCCCCGCCTGATGCTGTTGGGAGGGCCAAGGCCCCGGGCCCGAGTGTCCTCCATCCAGCCGGCCAGAGGGGCACTGTCCCTGGACACCTGGTCAATAATTAACACTGAGCAAACGCAGGCTGGCCGGGCCTCCCAGCAGGGTCAGGACCAGACAGAGCGCCTGCTGTCTCGCTAAGCTGCCATCTTGGTAGGGGGTTACTGGCCGGTCAGTCACCCTGGGGTGACCAACACCTCCGTCTCCAGCAGGACACTAGAGTTGCTGCTGCTCAGCAAGAAATGAGGTGGAGACGGTCCCTGGAGGAGGAGGCCCGGGCTGGGGCTTGGCCACGGGCCCGTTCTGAAGCCTGAGCTGCATGTTCTGAGCCAGCCCAGGAGCGGAGCTGGCCAGACTTGGGTCTGCTGTAGGCCACTCCAAGTAGGGTGCCTCTGCAGCCATTAGCCAGGGGCTGATGGGGGTGGGTGACCCGCCTCTGAGAGCAGCTCTCGGCCCCTCCGTTCTCCCTCCTTCCCCCGCAACTTACCTTCCATTCCTTCTTTAGAAAATTTGCTAAGGGTCGTCGTATGCCGGATCCTTCCACAGTGTCCCCTCCTCTCTCCCCATCCTCCCAAACTTCCACCCCTTCTCAGTGCCTTTGTTTGTATAGTTTCAGACACAGGAACCCTTCCCCCTCTCCCCATCTGAATCTCCTTCCTCCTCCAAGAAGTCCTCCTTGAGCCTGCCCTGATCTCCACCTCCCAGTCCCTCCTACACTAACGTTCCTCTGTCGCTTCTTATCTCACCAGCTGCGCTGTAACCTCCTTTCGGGCCGGGAGCCATAACTTGCCCCCTCCTCCCGCCGCGGGCAATGAGCAAAATTTGTAGGGTTGTCGGCAATACCATCCTCAGCCCCAATTCGAGTAAGAAGTTACTTTCTTGCAGAGCCACCAGGCAGGAGACAATGTCTACATCACTCAGAAAGTTCCAGACACACGGCCGAATTCCCAAAGCTGGCCTTGCCAGCCCAGACCTCCCCCAGCCGCTGCCCACGGTGTCTGAGAAGCCTGTTGTCACCCCCTTCCTCCCTTGCTTCCAGCCCCGTCAGTGTGCTCCCTAGTTCTGGAGCAGATGGGGATGCTTCTGGGCTGACCCTTGTGGCTGCCAACCTGATGCAGCCTCTAGTGCAGTCCCCGCTGCCTCCTGGCCCTTTCCTCCCTGTGACAGCCCCACACTCACTGCCAGGGGCCGCGGGCATCCTTCCCCGAGCAGCGACAGAGCAGCCTCCTGGCCCTTCCCGTCCTCCCCTCTCTGATACCCCCTCATCTCTCCCCTCTGTTCACACCTCCTCCCTCCCAGCCTCCTCAGCACCAGCCCACCTGTCCCTGTCCAGAGGTGCTTGGAAACCAGAGTTCACACGTAACACACAGACACACCACTGCCTACGCTACCCAGGTGGCCTGAAAGTTCAAGGTGAACCAGAAGTGATTAGAGAGGGCACCTCATCCTTGGGAAGACAGAAGGTGGCAGACCGGCTTGTTTTTTGTTTTTGTTCTTTCTTTCTTTTTTTTTTTTTTTTTGAGGCTGAAATAGAACCGGACAGAGGGACCCCCGGCTGAGGTAAGGACATGGGTGGTGGCTGGGGGACCGGTGGTGTCCTAGCTGAGCCCAGGGAGTGGAGCAGCCACCTCTGGCTACCGTGCAGCTCCTCCTTAAAATATTCTGCCCCGTCGTCTTCCAGGTGTCCCCCTCCTTGCCAAATCGATGACATCAACGTAGAGTCTAAAAGCCATGGCAGCCATCCACAGGAATCTAGGCTGAGGGAGTGGCAGGTGGGGGGCTGTGCAGGGCAGCCCGCCCCGGGGGCCTCCTTCTTCCTGCTCTTCTCCCAGGAGGCTCCTACGCTCTCAGCCTAGGGACTCTGGGTCCCTTTGGAAGTTTCACTGGGGGACTCGCCTGCCCTCACCCGCGCCTTCAGAAGGGCGTCCTGCTTAGGCGTCCCGCTGCCCTCCTGGGCCCACCTGACTCTGTGTACCGTCTGGGCCAGCTCCGCCATCGCCGGGGGCCACTGACACCCACCCTGTCATGAGTGGGCTGCCTGCCCACGGGAAAGGAAGAAGTTGGGGGTGGAGGAAGGGGCTCCTTTGGTTTCTCTGGCTGACTGAATTCCTCAGATTAGGAGACGGAAGGGTTCTCACCACCCTGGGAGCTGCTGTAATTTCTGCTGTCATTCATTCATCCAGAGCAAATACTCCCTCTGCTCTGACCCTCTTGCCACCCGCAAACTTTCTTGGGAGCCCACGCAGAACTCCTGCCCCTAGCAGGGGGCATGAACCACCTCCTGAGGGTCCACGAGGTGGGCAAGCCTTTGGGAGATACTCGGGCCAGACCCCCCCCACGGTGACAGTCCCATTGCCAAACACACCTCCCCGGCCTGGGCCTGGAGCGACCCCAGCTGAAAGCAGGAATGGAGGGGAGGGGGGGCGGCGAGGGGAGCAGGGACAGAGGGGAGAGACGGAAAGAGCCTGGGCCGAGGCCGACCCGTGGGGAGGAGGGAATGGAACAGGTAGGCAGGAGGGAGGGACCCAGGGTCCTCCGGAATGTAGAACGGAGGTGCCCCCACACCCCAGCAGCTTCCTGCTGGCTCTTGGCTGTTCCTACTCCCAGGCTGGGTTTCTGGCGCCTGTGTCGCCAATCCCAGCACGATGGCGCCACCTGCTGTGGGAAGAGAGAAGCGCGGCTGAATTCACTGAGGGGGTTGAGAATTTTAGGCACCAGCGCGGGTGGGGGTGTCTCTCCACAGGCTCTGTTTGAGGCCGTAGGACATAGACTTCAGTATGGCTATCTCCCTCACTCCCAGTCACCTCGCGGGTGGCCAGATTCTCTCCTTTTGCTCATTTCCCAGGTACCCACACTGCCACCCCCAGGGGGCCTGAACCCTGGCCGGGTCTCTTGTCTTTGGCGGGACCTCTCCAGTGCTACCTCCATCCCGCCTCCTCCTTTCCGCAGGCTGCCATGTGGTCACAGCCCCCTCGAATGGCCTCCCTACTGCCTGCCAGGTTTGCCCAGCACCTCCCATTTCACAGGCCTACACAGGGTCCTTGCCACCTTCAGCTAAAGGTCAGCTTCGTGCCACACTGAACATCCCTCCGGCATGAGGGGCAGGGATTGGCTGGGTCCGTGCAGGGCCAGGCTGTGGGGCCGAGAGGTCTTTCAATGCAGGGGGCTGGGCTCAGTGCAAAACCTGAAGTGGTCACTTTGCCCGAGATGGGCCGTGGGGGCTCGTCCTGTGGTCCAGGCTGTCGCTTGGGCTCCAGGCGTCAGACTTCTCAGGGTGGTTCTCTCCTTTCCATTCCGGCTTCTGCTCCATGCATGCATAGCCCGGGTTAGCGCCCCCTTCTCCTGGACTCACCCTGTCTACATCATCCTCCCAGGGAGAGCAGGGCCACACCTCTCCCGGCCCCTCTACTCTCCCAGACGTCCCCACCAGAGCCAGGGATACCTCGTGCTCGGCCACGCCTGGGCCTGTGTGTCCCCTGGCTTCCCAGCCTAGAATGTCCTGCCTTGCTTGGCTTATTTCTCCTCCCCACCAAGCAGCAGCTCGGACCTCACCCCCTGTTTTCTGACCATCCCCCAGCACGCTCCCAGGAAGGCATGCTCCTCAGGCACACATGGCCCCTGAGCTGCCAACGGGCTGAGGACAGGGACCTGACCTTTATAGCAGGAAGGCCTGCAGGTAGAAATGAATGAAGGAATGAAGGAATGAGTCAATCGGTCAGTCCGTGGCCAAGGACGACAACCGGGAAGTGGACTGTGTGGCCCAGCCCTGGAGTTCCCACCCTCTCCCCCACCCCTGCCCCTCACTTGACCACCCCCGTCCTTGCCTCACCTCTAAGTACTTCAGGGGCCCTAACCTGCCCACCCCAAGGGAGTTCCCTCATAGCATCTCCCCAGTCTGAGTGCCCCCTCCACGTACCCCTGGTTGTGCAGTGGGCAGGACTCAGCCCCCTTACTTGGCTGGGCCTCTGACGACCTCCCCATCTGACCCGTCCACGGGCGCCAGGCCTCCCTCCGCAGGGAGGAGCCACTCGGGGCAGGGGTTATTCCACCCATCCACAGGAATCATCCCACTGCCAGACTAGGCCACTCACTCTGTCCTCGGAAGCCTGTATCATTTTGCTTAAACATTGTGTTTTGGGGCGCCTGGGTGGCTCAGTCGGTTGGGCGGCCGACTTCGGCTGAGGTCATGATCTCACGGTCTGTGGGTTCGAGCCCCACATCGGGCTCTGTGCTGATGGCTCATCAGAGCCTGGAGCCTGCTTCCGATTCTGCGTCTCCCTCTCTCTCTGCCCTTCCCCTGCTCATGCTCTATCTCTATATCTCTCAAAAAATAAAATAAAAACGTTAAAAAAAAAATTTAAACATTGTGTTTTGTGGTAGGGACATTTGATCTACCCTGTGATATCATACCTTTTTTGAGAGCAGGGGCCACCCGGGAAAGTGTGATTTCTGAGACCAGGTCATCATGAACACATTGTTGTTTCGGACGACTTACTCTGGAGGACATTCAGGTGGTAGAGAGATCCGTGAAGTGATGAACGGAGGCCTCCCGCCAATGGCCAGCACCAACCTGGCAGGCATGTCCTGGGATCAGAGCCGCCAGCCCCGGTCGAGCCTTCAGATGCCTGCAGCCCTGCCTGACGTCTTGACCTTACGAGATACCCAGAGCCAGAAACCCCTTGCTAGGCTGTTTCCAAATGTTTGACCCTCAGAAAGAGAGTGAAATAATATATGTTTTCAGCTGCTAAGTTGAGGAGGAATTTATTATGCAGCAATAGATAATTCATACGGGTTTGATGATTGTTTGATTCTCAACTCCTGGCCAAAGTGAAACACACAGTGAGTCTCAAAGCAAGGCTGACAACTGGAATTGAAAGTACACAGCTGCCCAGGCAAACTTGTACAGACACAACTGTGCCAGGGTTGAAAATGACACCTGCAAGTCCGATGGATGAGACCAGCATCTTTCTGAATTGTTCTTGTATTGTTCTCATTTAGATCTGATGACACCGTTCCTACTGTTGAAAGAAAGAAAGAAAGAAAGAAAGAAAGAAAGAAAGAAAGAAAGAAAGAAAGAGAGAGAGAAGAAAGAAAGAAAGAAAGAAAGAGAGAGAGAGAGGGAGGGAGGAAGGAAGGAAAGAAAGAAAGAAAGAGAAAGAAAGAAAGAAAGAAAGAAAGAGGGAGAGAGAAAGAGAGAAAGAGAGAGAGGGAGGGAGGGAGGGAGGAAGGAAGGGAAAGAAAGAACGAGAAAGAAAGAAAGAAAGAGAAAGAGAGAGAGAAGGAAAGAGAGAGAGAAAGAAAGAGGGAGGGAAGGAGGGAGGAAAGGAAAGGAAAGGAAAGGAAAGGAAAGAAGACAAACAGAAATCTTTAAGTTGCCCATTAGAGATACCTCCATTTCTGTATATTCAACTTAGTTTCCCTAGAGCAAAATGCTTAGTTTTCCAGAGTTTTCTCACCCCCCACCCCTCCTCCTAGTCAAGATAATCTCCTGGTGTGGAGAAACATGCTCGTGACCTTGTGGTAGGGGAGGAGGGGGTCCAAGTTTTGCGTGGAAGTCCCCGCATTCTTCCACTCACGTGGCTGGGACGGGGCCTGTCCAGCCTGGCCCCTGAGGCTCGCTGGAATGGGGGTGGCGGGTGCTGCTGAAGTTTCTGGTTCTCACTCATGGCCGTTGGTGCAGATCTCACCCCTGTGGCCCCTGGGCCCTGAGACCGCCAAGCCACATTCCCCCCAGGCACCCCAGAAGCGGCAGGGTTCCATGAAGCCACTCCTGGACCCCCTTCCTCGGTCCTATCGAACTGCTCCTCCTGGCCGGCACCTTGCTGCAGGGGGACCGCCCTGAGTCACTGCCGTGCTAAGGGGACTCGCTAAGATTTCCCGTGGCCACGGTCTGAGAGCCGAGCCCCGCTTGCCCCGTCACCGTGAGGTTGTCCCTGAGACCCGGAGGAGTCATACACCCGCAGGCACGAAGCAGGCGACCTTGTGCAGAGACGCAGGCACGGGCTGACACCGAGACTCCTGCGTGTCCAGGCAGTCAGCACGGACGCCCTGG
Source organism: Paguma larvata (assembly GCA_030068075.1). Classification (NCBI taxonomy): domain Eukaryota; kingdom Metazoa; phylum Chordata; class Mammalia; order Carnivora; family Viverridae; genus Paguma; species Paguma larvata. The sequence continues at coordinate 75,021,829 of CM057836.1, forward strand.
GGGAGCACCGAGACGCGCTCGGGAGCACCGGCTGTGATTTCCCACACTTCCTCGGGGCAGCCGGCCCCAGACTGACTCTTCCTCCTCCCAGCGGCCGGCTCCCCCTTCCCCACACCGTCACCCATTCTCCCTGAACATTGCTCACCCCTCCCCCGTCTCCCAGGGCGTCGGGGCGGCGGCCTCCACTCCCCACCTGGGCCTCCTCTTTCCACCCTCCTGGTCACCATAGGACCACTCTGAACCGGAAACCGGGCCTGATGAACTCCCAGCCCCGGCCGAAAAGCCTTCAGAGCCCCCAGGGCCCACAGGAGGACACCCTTCGGCAGAGTGACAGGCTCCTTCCTGGTCCAGCCCGGCCCACCTTTGGCCCCCCCCACTCCCACTCTGCCCCGGCCACACTGGCCTCCTTGCTGACCCCGAACAAGCGGCTGTCCCCCGCCACTGGGCCTCTACATGTCCCCCAGACTCCTATTCTCATCTCCCTCGTCACCTTCAAGTCTCTCCTCCAGACTCACCTCCTCAGGGAAGCCCCCCTACCTTGCCTTGGGATCACAGTTGGGTAGGCAAGAACCATTAATGAATGAATGAATGAATGAAGGGTCGTGCCCCTTTGGCCGAGTCACAAAATCAGGGGCCCGAATAGATCAGAAACCCCACACACAATCACTGCCACTTTCAAATTGTTCCTGGGCTCCTCGGCTGTGCCCGGACCTCACCCCCTCCACGGCAGTCTGTTTGGAAGGAGTTGATCGATGACTCTGCACTCAGGTGAGGCTGTCCGACACTGCGTTGCTTCCCAAGAAAAGGCGTGTGTCGCGACCAGGGGCCAATCCCCTCCTGCAAAGGACCGAAGCAAAGTGATGAAAACGGTGTGCGTCTGTCGAAGGTATTTGCGGGCCCGGGCAGGGGCACCCAGCCGACCCTGGGCCGAAGTCTGCACTAGCCTCTAGAAAGGGTACCTTGCCCTACCTGGGCATCGCCCTAAGGGCAGGGCTCTGAGCTGACAGCAGAAACGAAATGCCACACACCTCTCGTGCAAGAAGGAAGGCACAACCGCCAGGGACCTGCTCTCCCCCAGCTCCTCCCAGCTCACCCTGTCTCTTCCAGAATCTCAGGGGACCTCCCGAGGAGGTGAGGGCTAGGGGTGGAGCTTAGCTCCCCAGACCCGGGCCCGGACCCCTGATGTAGGCCTTGGGGGTCGCAGGCTGTTTTTGTAACCACAGTCACGTGTTCCTTCATGTAACCTGAGCCCCCTCTCGCGGCCTGAGTCCCCACCCCAGCTGCCGAACCACATCTGCTTCTCATTTCCGGCCCAGGAAAATGGCCCAATTTCCATGAGCCTGCTGGCCCAAGTCAAGGCTGGAGCCTCTCAGTGGCCAGCCCCACCCAGCCGGGTTCCATTACTGGGGTGGGGGTGGGGGCCGAGAGAGCGTTCGAGGCAACGGGGTAAGTTGTGGCGCCGGACGGGGGCCAGGAGGCCCGCGTGCTTGGGCTGGCCCTGGTCAAGACCTCACTGTGTGTCCTTGGGGAGAGTCCCTAGCCTCTCTGAGCCTCAGCTTTCTCGGCTTGCTTTCCTTCCTTCCTTCCTTCCTTCCTTCCTTCTTTCTTTCTTTTCCTTAGCTTTCTCATGAGTAATACATGGAATGTATTACTCTATTGATGGAGGCATTGTTAGGATGTGGGGACTAAGGGGGCTCTTTGGGGACAAAAACAACAGAATTTTCTTAAAAACAGAACCAAGAAGAAATTGGCCTATGTCCGGAAGCCAGTGGGAGCTCAGGGCCACTTTTGCCCCCAAGCAATGGGTGGAACCCTCCCCTCTTTAGTTTGGGAGAATTTGATCCTCTGTCCTCATGCTGGTGTGTCTTAGCCCTGTTCCCAGTCCTTCATCTCCAGGCATTTATTAAGCACCTAGTATGTGTCCGGACTGCAACAGGGGTCAGGAGACCAAAGTGATAAACACGACTTAAGCTCCTTTTCCCACAGGTAAATAAATAAATCCAGTCCAGCCCAGCAGAGTGGACGGGGGCGTGGACGGAGTGAAGCCAGAGGCTAGAAGTAGCACATTCTATTTTTAGTCTTTTGGCAGAGACCCTTGATTTTTAAGGCATTCTTAAATTTTTTTTAATGTTTATTTATTTTTGAAAGAGAGAGAGAGAGAGAGAAACAGAGTGCAAGCAGGGGAGGGGCAGAGAGAGAGGGAGACACAGAATCCTAAGCAGGCTCCAGGCTCTGAGCTGTCAGCACGGAGCCCGATGTGGGGCTCGAACTCACGAACGGTGAGATCATGACCTGGGCCGAAGTCGGCCACTTAACTGACTGAGTCACCGGGCACCCCGGTTTTTAAGGCACTCTTAACCTGACAGTTTTTTTTCCTAACAAAATCTACGGCAAACTCCGACTTCCTTCCACCCCGGGAGAGGACCTTAGCACACGCCCTCTAGACACCATCTCCCGTTTTCCACATTTCTAAGCCCCCAGACAGTTCCCCCAGTGGGAGCTCTTCAGGGACCCCACAGAGGCAGGGCGACACCTCCCACGCCACCCGACCCCCCGGTGCCTCCCGGCCACCTTCGCCTTGCATGTGCTTCATAACTTGCTCAAGATCGAGCCAAGTAGGTCTGAAACCTCACCCTCCCGAGCCCGCGACCCCTGTACCACCATGGCACTACTCTTGAGCCCTCGGTGAAAAATTCTAGTTCTGTCACTTACTAGGAATGCGACCTTGGGCACGATCTCAAAGTCTCCGCGGCTTAGTTTTTAAAATACGTTTTGTTTTTTTTTTTTAATTTCATGGAGGGATCATCTACATGCAGTAAATGCACGGATGAAGAGCTAAACGGGTGAATTTGGGTACGAGTGTACACGCATGTAGCAAGTACACGGTCAAGTTCCTTCACGGCAAAAAGCTCCTGGTTCCGTGCTTGGTTTTCCCACCTATATGAGGGGAAAACCAGAATTCCTGCTTCCTGGGGTGTTCGGAAAATCGCAAGAGATAATGCCAGCAAGATACTCGGGAAGGCGCCTGGCATGAAGGACGCACTCGGTAAAGAGGAGGAAACGCATTGCTTTCATGGCCTCCTGCAGCGTCTTGCCTCCCTGTCCCCTCCTGGGGGCTGAGGACGGATCAGGACAGGTACTGGTCAGGAGATGGTCTCTCTGAAACCTGAGGACATCAGCCCGTCTGAGAGGAAACTTGAGGAAACGTGATACTGTCCCGGAGGAGGCTCCGAATCCACCGTCTGCTTCCGGAAGCCCTGACAAGGCTGGGGACAGAGGAACGGGTCAGCGTTTGCTCTAATCCTTTCCAGAAGAGAGGGCCCCTCTTCTTCTGAGAACTCTACCGGTCCGTCCCAGGCACTGGCGGCGGGGCCAGCTTCGTGACTTTGCGACCCGTGCCATCACTCAAGGCCCTGTGCTCAGAAAGGCCCCGTCCTTGGTTTAATGCTCTGAAATCACCTCTTGAGGTCCTTAGTACTTGTCAAACAGGGACCCCGGCATTTTTATTTCGCACAGGGCCCTGCAAATCATACAGCCAGGGGGTGACGTTGGGGAAGGTGGCGGGCCCCTCCCTAGAAAGGTGGGTACCGCCACCCCCATCCCCACTCACTACACACGGTCATACGTACTTCGTACTTATTCACGACCTCCATTGTTCCCGCTCTGTCCCTGCCCGTAATGGGACACCCAGGACGGTGTGGGTCCCAAAGAGCCCTCAGCCCCCGCGATGCCCCAACAGAATCTGGAAGCCTGCTTGGCCTGGAAACCCCCTTGGGGACAGCTCCTGCTCACAGGGCCCGCTGGCTGGGCCACTCGAATTCCCATCCTCTGACAATCCTCTCCAGCCGCCTCCGCCCAACCGAGCAGCTCGAGTGTGAAACCACAGCTGGGTGCCCGCCAAGGGGGCTTAGGCTTCATCACATTCAACCTCCCACACCTCGGCCAGAGGCCAGGGTCCGATGGGGCCGCTGGCCAAAGGCCTGGGCTGGAAGGCAGGCTATGGAAGGCAGGCTAGGGATGGATTCCAGTCCCCTCTAGCTTCCTATGCACCCCAGCGTACTCTCTCTCTCTCTCTCTCTCTCTCGGGCCTCAGTTTCCCCTCTGTGTAATGGAACAAGATTCTGTAGGGCTGGCGCAGATGACAAGGGTGCAAGGAAGGTAGATCTCAGGGCCCAAATCGCTGACAGAGATTCTAGAACTTCACTGACCAGTCCAGTAGCCACGAGCCATGAGTGGCTGTTTCCATCTAAATTAATTTAAGAAAGAAAATACAATTTTCAGTTCCTCAGCCGCTCCAGCCACATCTCGCGTGCTCAAGGGCAACAGGTGGCTTGTGGCTGCCATATTGGACGGCACCAATATAGAACATTTTCATCCACACAGAAAGTTCCATTGAGATGTGTCTGCCAGTCAGACATGTCCACTTTGTTTATAGGTCAGGTCGAAATCGAGGCGTTTGGGTTCTGTCCACCTTAGGGTTCATTATCATTTGGGTCTGTCCGGGTCAAAGCATTGACAGACACTGGGTTGGTTTAATGCGGGCACGTGAGGAAGGGACACAGCAGAAGGCAAACCTCAGGAAAGAGTGGATACGGGGAGAGGAGGGGGAGGGGTGGGAGGGGAAGGAGGGAGGAGAGGGAAGTGGAGGAGGGAGGTGCCGAGGGAGCATTTTTTGGGGCTTCTCTGACTGAAGCTGTTCTTTCTATGATTATCTCATCGCTCCTCACGACGCCCTTATAACCTGGTAAATGCGTGGCTCCAAGAGGTTACACAACCCCACAGCGGACACAGGGCCACTAAAACATCAGCCTGGACTCCGCTTCTCCTTCCTTCTCTCTCTCCAACTCTGACTATTTTCAAATGAAATAGGCCTGGGAAGTGGGGAGGGCTGAGAGCCGTGAATACATTTTTTTGTTTTCTGGGCTCACTTGGCTTTGACAGGAAGCTTGGCTGAGGCGTGGGAGGCCGCGCTCTGGCTTTCAATGGCGCTTTTTAGGCATGTCTTTCCACAGAATGTAGAGTCGTGGTTATAAATATTGGCAGGCCTTGGTGGCCCTCTCAGTCCCCGAGCCCCACACGCAGCCGGGACATCGTGGGACTTCCCACCTGCCCCCACCCCCCGGCCGGCACCAGCCTCGCTCATCTGGGAAGGTTGGGGAACTACGGACCCGGAGTCGGGCAAACTAAGGATCAGCGAAACCCAAAACCTGGCTTCTCCTGTTTTCAGGGGAAGGACTGTTTTCGGCATCGGGGAAACCATAATCACATAGCCAGCTGTGAAGATTCTAGAATGACCCTCATTTCACAGATGAGGGAATAGAGGCCCCCTGTGGAAAATTTTCAAATGTCCTCTTCCCACACCCTCCCCGCCTCCTCCCCTCACTGAGAACACGAGTCTCACCTCCTACTTTGTCAACCCCCCACCCCACTCCCCCAGGAAGCCTCCACAGCATAACGGCCCTTTTGATGGCCGCTTATATTTGGGTGGCACCTCAGACTCTTCTCCACCCCCTCTTCCACAAGTGCCTCGTGAGACATGCAAAGCGAGACTTGCCCCCATTTCACAGATGGCCAAAGAGATGAAGCGACCACACAACTTATCCCCGTCTCCTGACGGCCAGCCTCTGCCACCACGCCTCGCACTTCTGGAGGCCGCCACCCACAATCCTCCCCACAAGCACCTCCTGTCTCCTCACCAAGGCCCAGGAGCAGAGTTGATTTAGGATTTCCTGCCCTTCTGACAATCTGTGTGCACAAAATGGGCTTTATTTAAACCGCTTCGGAGGGCATCTCCTCTACCCCTTCCTCTGGTTTCATTAATCTGAGGCGGGATAAATCTTCGGCCTTTAACTCCCTGATTGCAAACATGTTCCTGGTTCCTGTCCCTGCCCTGATGGGAAACCCATTTCTCGAAGGGTTAATTAACAGCCTTCACACAGGCTGCATTTAGCAGCGAGTACAAAGCCGCACACATAAATAACGCCTCCAGCGGAAGAAGAGGGTGCAGATGGTTTGTGACTTTGCCGTCCAGAGTTTTTTAAACCAGTGTGAACCACGTCCTGTCGGGACCCAGGGCTATGAGTCAGGGTCAGGCTTCGAGGTGGGCCAGGCCAGAGACACTGGTGGCCAACCCGGCGCTCTGTTGAAAGAAAAGTCTCAAAGGAAAACAGAGCGCTGAGCCAAGATGGGGGGAGAGAGGAGGGGTGGGGAGGGGGATGGGCCTGCTGGCTGACCAGGATGGAGAGGAGCCCAGGAGACCCAGAGAAACAAACTGGGAACGAGCAAACTGGAGGCCTGAGGTCCAGCTCCCTGAGCAGGGGTGCTGGGTGTACCCAGAAGGTCAGATCCCGGGGTCCGGGGTCCCCCTCAGGCTCTGCAGCATGTGGTGCCCAGAAGCCTGAGGCTAGGACGGGTGTTGCGGGGCTAGACAAAGCGTGGAGGGAGCCGGGAAGGTTCTGGAAACGGTACAAAGGCACTGGCAGTCTTCTGCCTCCTTCGAGGGTAAGCTCCGTTCCTCTACGAAGCCTTCACCTCCCACCTGGGGCTCACAGCCCACCTTCCCCCTCGTTCCCCGGCCATGGGGACACGGCTGCGGTTTTCTAATGGATGACCGGGGCAGTCAGGAGTCACTTCACAGCAACCAGCGCCGTCGCAAGGTACCTGGAGCCAAAAAGGAGGAAAACAAAAGCCAAGGAGCAGAGGGGGCAATGTCAACACACACTGGACCTCAGCGAAAATGAGGAAACAGAAAGGGGAGAGAGGAGAAAGATTAGAAAGCAAGCTTTTGGGCATTCAGCCTTTTATCGTTCTCCCTGGTTCTCTGGTCCCTTCATGGCCACCCCCTCAGCCCTCAGCTTGAAGAGCCCCCCACCATCCTCACGCAGGGGAGCAAGACGATGAGGGGGCGGGGCACCGAGGGCATTTCCACCTGGAGAGGAGCACGCCCCCTGGTGGCAGAGCAGCAGCAAGCCGAGCTGCCCCTCCTGACCCAGGGCTGAACCCGCAGGGCACTCAGGCCAGGGCCCGCCTCTCCATGCCGGGCTCAGCACCCTGGGGGTGAGAGAGCGAAGAAAAAGATGGAGGCCGGAAGGCACAGGCCTAACAGCAGAGCTCTGTGTCCAAGAGGGGCAGTTTCTCCCCAGGTAATTTTCCACAGTTTGCCTTTCCCTCTGCACACAGTCCTGCTCACAGAGCTCATGGCGGCTGTGTCCCCCAGAAGGTCATTCGGGGCCAGTCACCTGCTCAGCGACCCTACCTGCTTCGACTTCTGCCCTCTTTGCTTCCCAAAACCTCTGCACTGGGCTCCGGGATAAGGCCCCTGGGGACCCCTGAGGCCCTCCCGTCCCCCATCCCACCCCCTCAAGGCCTAGCTCTGGGTACTTGTGGTCAATCCCAAGGCACCCTCGTTGCTGGGCTCGGCCAACATTTCTGTTTTCTCAGAAGGATCAAAGCCCCATCCCAACCCGGCCAGGAGGAAGCAGTTTTGACTCGTGCAAGGATCCGCAGCCCATTTGGGATTTTACTTTGCTGAGACATAAGTACACAGCCATCTGCAGATGATGGAAATATGACTTAAGTAACTTCTTGGTCGAGGCTCTTGGGCCGGGGCCCAGAAGAAAATAAGACCTTGTATCTCCGTCTCCCCTGCGCCCTTCTGGAAAAAAAAAAAAAGAAAAAAAAAAAAGTTGGTGGAAACCAAAGTTCAAAATGGAGTGTGCTCTATTTCTTGGCCTGGGAAAGGAAAAATAAACACCAAACAGCGACTTCATTCAAGTGTGCGTTATCTTGCTCACCCCGCCAAGAACGGCCTCCTCTCCTCCCTCCACTGACCGGGAATTACCTCGCGGACAAACAGCCCCCACGCCCACCCCTAACCCAGGGCAGCCAGACAATGGGCCTCTCCCTGCGGCCCCCAGAGGCCGTAAGATTGGGAAACAGCAAGGCTATTTTTAATGTCTTATTTGTCTCCCAGCTGCAGCTCCGCGGGCCTGAGAAATGGTATCGTTGGTGGGAGGCGGCATCGCTTTTTTTTTTTTTTTTTAACTTGCTCAGACAAAGTCACATTTTTTAAACGTTCGGAAAAGCCACAAGAGCAACACTCCTCCGAGGGTGAACTGTCACTGGCTTGTCCGTCTGCCCTCCGGGGGGAATGTTCTCTCAGGTGTGTCTGGGAAAGCAGCCCCCCACTGCTGCTTGGTGCTGGTCAGGAGCAAGCACATGCCCCCGGGTCCAGGGCCCAGGGGAATGGAATTAAGCCCGGAGAAGGAGAGCCGTTGACACAGAAGGGAGCAGGGGAGGGAGAGGGAAAGAGAGAGATGTAGGGTCAGGGAGGGGTAGGGGTCCCCATGGGTGAGGGGGGCGCGAAGCCTGCCCTGGAGGGCCAGTGTGATGGGGCGATAGGGCCCCCTCACCCTGGGCAGTCCCTAATACAAAAGGGTGAAAAGGCACACACAGAAGAACTGGCTTCCCAATAGCCATGCAGGTCTCTGAATCCATGGGTTGGGAGGAGTGCAATGGACATGACCGGGGGGCTGGGAGGGAGCCCCCAGGTGGGTCTGCCCAGGCTGGCCAGATTTTGGACTCTGGGCTGAAAGAGTCTAACTATAAAAACAGGAGTTTTTCTGTTCTTGGGCTTCTCAGGGCTTTCGGCTGTGAGGCTAGAGCCACACCTGGGCTCCAGAGGAGCCCCCCCCTCCCCTCCTGCCAGGACAAAGAGACAGAGAAAGATGGCGGCCGGTTGGCTGGCTGGCTGGCTGGAGAGAGAGATCTGAGCGAGACGGAGATGAAGGAAACCAAAGCATAAAGATGCAGGGGGATGGAAACGCAAAGTGAGGAAGAGGACCGAGAAGGTGTTGATCCGACCCCAGCCCACACCTCTCAGGACAGAAGGAAGGGTGACCGCTCAAGAGGGCCAGAATGGAGGGACGCCCACAGTGGGCCGTTCCCTTTCTCCATCAGTCCCGTGGCCCAGGGCGTGGAGCGGGGAGAGAGCTCGGAGGTCATCCAGCTTCCCGAACACCAGCTCCGGCGACCCCTCTCTTTCTGCACACCTGAGGCTCTCGGCTCAGCCCACACCAGGAAGTCCAGCCCCGAGCCACACAGACCTTGCCTGCACTTGCTGGGCTGGCCCAGTGACCTCGGACAGGTCTCTTCCTCTGCTCTCCCATCTAGATAAAATGGAGGGGCGCCTGGCTGGCTCAGTCGGCGGAGTGTGCAACTCTTAATCTTGGGGTCGTGAGTTTGAGCCCCGTGTCGGATATAGAGATGACTTAAAATATACATTCCTCACTGGGGTACTGTGAAGATTCATTGATTGTGTCGTAAAATGCTGTGCACATGGTGGGGGCTTGATAAACGGCAGCTCTGATGCAAGCGGCACGTGGCCGAGAAGTGGTGGCTGTCGTTGCTAGTGCTGCGGGGTGAAGTGCCGCTGGGGACACTGGGAAGGAGAGCAGAGGGGCGGTCAGAAGGGTCTCGCGAGACATAACCAGAAGAAGGCAATGCAGAGTTCACAGAACCCTAGTCCCATGGCGGGCTGGGCCTCGAGACCAAAGACACCATGGAGGGCCCGCAAGGGGGGCTGCCCCTGGCTACATTCCCTGGGTTCCAGGGTTCCAGGGTCCCCCGTGAGTGCGGGTCGGCCTCCCACCAAAGCCTAACCTCCCTGCCCTGGGAGGTCTTTCCTTGGTTGGGACATTTTGGAAAGCCCAGGGCCCAGTGGAGCAGAATCACCCAGAAAGGCCGACAGGCTGGCACTTGGGACTTAGCCTGCCTCCACTCCCCAACACATTTATGGGGCGAGCAGGAAACCAAGGAGAATCCGTCATCCCGGAGGCCTCAAAGAAGCCAGTTCCTCGTGAAGAGCTGTTCTCGGCAGCCATGTTAGCCGCTCCCAGCCCCGCTGGACGGGGGCTTGTCCTTCTGTCCCTGGAGTCTCAGGTTGGACAGGAGTGACGGGGTTTTATCCCTTTCGTCACCCTCCAAGAAGCATCTCCTTCCCATCCTCTGGGCTGACTGCCACAGCTCTGTCTCCACAGCTGCCATTTTGGGGGCCAGGCACAGCCCCCATCTCCCTCCCAGAGAGGGGCCCTGGACCTTACAGGCTGCTGGGAGGAAGTCCAGAGACCTGAGCCATAATCCTGGTTTTGATCCCTTTACAAAAGTCAACCTCTCAGGGATCAATTTCCTCATCCAGAAAATGGGAATACTAATTCGTACCTGTGGGGGTTCAGCCAGACAAGGGCACGGATATAACCGCTTAGAAGACAGTCGGCTCCGTTCCCGTCGTAGGTGGGACAAGAGCACAGTCGAGTCTGTGTTCGTTGGCAGTCTAGCCTGTGGTTTTCAGCAGAACTGGGGAGCGTTTGCATTCAAACCACTCACCAGGGGCGGGGGATAAAATCAAGAAGATGGCCCTTCTAGAAGCGCGAGTCAGCACAGTGAGCGGGAGGGCTGTTTCTGGAACCAGATGGACGAGGTTAACTCTCCACTCCCTCATTTTCTCAGCTGTAACCGGGGATGGTGAAAGTACACCGGGCGTTTAGTTCGGGGCGATGATTAAATGAAGTAATCCGTGCTGGATCCTTTAGCACAACGCCTGGCTGCAGTGAGTGCTTGGGGCGGGTGCTGAGTAATGGGTACAGCGTCCAGGGACCGAGGGCGAGAGATTGCCAAGATCCATGTTGAGCGTGACAACATTTGTCACATGCTACTCCTGGGCAGGGAGTGGAGAAGCCAGACTAGGTGCCCTGTTTGCTTAGATTGACATAAGGATATTCTGGAAGGATCCCTAAGAAACTGGTAAGAGGGGTTACCGTGTAGCAGGAAGATGAGAGGGGACAGGATAGGGCAGGGCTTTTGACTGTACACGTTCCTTACAATTCTGATTGATCAACCGTGTGAGTGAACTACCTGTTCCAAATAATGAGTAATTAACACATGAAATTAATTAGCTAGAAATCTACTAATACTATCATTCTGTCTGAGCTTCAGTTTCTTCCCTAAATGAGAAACAGGGTCCCTGTTCCATCTGCCTAACTAGGGGTTGTAGGGATTTAGAAAGTGAATGTGCAAATGTCCTGAGGCAGAAAGAGGATGGGATGAGGAGGAGGAAGAAGAAGTAGGAGAAAGGGGGGGAGGTGGGTGGGGGCGGGCCGAGTGGGGAAATCGCAGAGCCATTGTCCCAGGAGCTGAGCCTCAGCAAAGTTGAGCACACCAATTGGACAGTTTGCTCTGGCCTCTGCCCGGGACTCTTCCCTCACACGCCCATGGGACAAAGGAGGCCCCTCGGCCTGCCAAGGATTCCAGGGGAGGTGGCTGCAAATGGGTGGGGCCCATAGGGACCTGCGTGTGACCCCTGACGCCTGGCCCGAGCTACTGGGAAGCACAGACCTGTGAGGTGGATGAGGCGGAGCAGAGCAAAAGGAGATTCTGCCCCGCAAAGGTAGGGGGTGGCTGGGCCACACCGAGGGTGCAGCAAGTGTGACCCGACCCCAGGCTCTGTGAAAGGAAGGAGGGAGAGTTATCTCACTTATTCCCCTGACAAGTACCTCCGTGACATAGAGACCAGATGAGGAAACTGAGGCCCAGAGAGTTTGGGATAATTCTCTAGCCGGCTGCTGAGGCGCCAGGATCTAGACCGGGCCAGCGTGGCTCCATCTAGGCACAGTTCCATCAACAGCTCACCATCCCACATCAGGGCTGGCCACCTAGCGTGCACTCTGTTCCCGAGCAGAACAGCAATGGCTGGAGCTCAGCTCGGAAAGGTCAGCATCGGAGGTGGACGAAGAAGGTTCCACCTAGTGAGATGCCCAGAGCCTGCGGGCAAAGCCTTCCAAGGGCCGGGCTTGGGAATCCCCCAGGACCCCATGCCCCCGAAACTTGAAGGGCACGAGGCTGGAAGAATGAAAGCGCTTTTCATGGAATTCCAACAGGAAACCCACGAGAACATTCCTGCTCCAAGGATTCCAACAGGAAAACCGCGAGAACATTCCCACTCCCAAGGGTTCCAACGGGAAAACCAAAAGAACATTTCTGCTTGCGGGGTTCCAGCTGGGAGCCAGAGTCCCTGTTCCCTGCTCGGGAGGCCAGGCGGGGGGTGGGGGGCGTGGAGGGGTGGAGTAGAGGCGTTGTCCCGCCCTCGCGAACCATCTCCAGTCCCCCAGACGGATTCACACACTCTCTGGCTTTTCCAGGACAGCGATGGGCCATTTGGAAACTGACCCGCCCAGCACCCAGCTCTCTGCCTCCGTTCACGGCGGCTCTCCTGCCAGCCGGCTTCCATGGATAACTCGCGGCCCCCTGACCCTTCAAAGGTCTTTGTAATCAGATAGGACTGGCAAACATGTAAAAAAAAAAAATCTTTCTCTTAAACCTAGTTGCCTCTAGAGACACATCGGTCAACAGCCGCGTGTGCCTGAAGAAACAGGAGCACGCCCCTCATTCTGCCCGCCATCCTTCTCTGAGTATCCGTCGTGCCCCAGCACAGGACCTGCCCATAACTCCATGTCGGGAGGGACCCCAAGGAACAGGACAAGTTCCTAGCCTCAAGAAATTTCCAGTCTTATAGAGGAGCTGAGAGACACCCCCACAGAAGGGCTGTTAGGACACTACAAGAAAAATGGTCACAGAAGTCATCCAAACCACCCATGTGTACGGGGACCTGCCACATGCCAGGCACTGTGTGAGGCTCCAAGGCAGAGTGACGTGGTTCCTTCTCCTCCCAAAACCACTGCCAAATAGACGTGACCAGCAAGGAAATGGCTGTATCACAGCGAGGGGAGAGTTACAATCCACGTTTGCTAGGGACGCAGAACAATAAGACGGTCAGCCCTGAGAGAAGGGGAGAGGAGGTCAGGGAAGGCTTCCTGGAGGAAGTGATTCTTGAGCATGCTGAGGAACTCAGCTGCAAGGGCAGTGAGACTTGACGGGTAAGAGGAGGGGTGGTGGGCCTTGACCTCGCCTGGGTAGTGGTGGTTAGGGTTGCACCGTCAATGGTGCTGAGACATTAATGAAAGGCAGAGGGAGGGCAGGAAGGGATAGGTTTTAGGCACAGATCGACAGACACCATATGGCCAGATCTTCAGGATGGTTGGAAGGACAGAGCTGGAGGAGTCGTGGGTGAACTTGGGACATGCGGCTTCACTCCGCAAAGGGGAGAAAATGAATGCAGGCAGGGGGGAAGTTTGCCTTTGGAAGGACGGGAGGGAATCCAGGCTTGGAGGGAATCTCTGAGCTCTGCGAGGGAAAAGGGTGACGTTTGGAAAAGGCAAGAAACCGAGCGAGCTTCCAGGGTCCTTCCATCCGCCACCATCCGTGGGGTCGGTCATCATCCCTCGTATGAGGCGGCAGGGCCAATCCGGGCGGGCCGCCAGTGACAAGGCGGAGCCGCGGCCGAGGCAGGAGGGAAGGGGTCCCACAGCAAGCCATCCGGCAAGCTACCGAAAGGGGCCAGGGGCAGGAATTTGGGGTCAGGGTTAGGGGAAAGCGGAGGTGGCAAACCAGAGGCGAGGTCGGGGACACGCGCGTGGGTGGCATCGAGTTGGGGGCCAAGAGCTGGGGTCAGGGCAGGACGGGGGCCGGTCTGCTGCCTGAAAGAGGGGTCTGTGGGCCTGAGCCCAGTCGGCGGATGGGAAGCGGGGGCCGGGGGCTGTGACAAAATCGCCACAGTAGAAGCCTTCACGCCTGGAAACCAGCAAAGGCTACTTTTCTTTCCCCTTCCGGACAGACGCCCGAGACCAGGCGCTCCGAGACTAGGGTTCTGGACTCTACTCCACAAACGGCTTTGCGCCCCGGTGGCCTCACCCGTGAGTGAAATGTTCTCACCCCTGCCTACCCCCAAGGACCGCCGGGTTGGGGGGGGGTCAACTCGAAGCTGTCACCGGAGGTGCCTCTGTAGGGCCATGTTGCAGAGCGAGAGAGATCTTGAGTGCATTGCTCAGCGTCTCCCTGGATGTCTGATCTAAATTTAGGCTCCTTTAGTCTACGTCGAATCCCAGCCACTGCCTTTCCTTCCTTCCTGCGGGCCGTCTGGAGAAGGCCCGAGGAAGGCCCCGCTGGAAGGCAAGCTGCCCTTTGTTGTTCCATCTGCGAGTCTGCATGCGTGCTTACTGGCCACAGTGCCCCCAGCCTGCCCCGCGCCCCCTCTGCCGACCCCCTCCCTCCAGCTTCCCGCTCCTCTCCCGGTGTTCCAGACGCCCCGCCCCCTGCCCCAGGTCATCCTCAGTCTCACCCACGGCCGTGCTGCTCGGTGCTCGCTACCCCCCCCCCCCCCCCAGAAAGCACATCTTTCCATGTCAGGACGCCTCAGGCGTGTCTCTCCCCTCTCAGGGTCTCATCTATACTCTAGGGATGATGCCTGCCCCCTCGTCCACACAGGGCCTGTGACGGCCTTTGTGTTTTTCGGCAAGAAATAGAAACTCTGACTAATAGGAACCAAAAACATAGGAAGTATTGCTTATTAAGAAGTTGGAGATTAAAACTCACAGAGGTTGGGGCACCTGGGTGGCTCAGTCGGTTGGGCATCGGACTCTTTTATTTTTTTTTTTAATAATAAATTTTAAGTTTTTTTAATGCTTGTTTATTTTTGAGAGAGACAGAGCACGAGCAGGGGAGGGGCAGAGAGAAAAAGGGAGAATCTGAAGCAGGCTCCGAGCTGTCAGCACAGAGCCAGACGCAAGGCTCGAACCCACAAATGGCGAGATCATGACCTGAGCCGAAGTCGGATGCCTAACTCACTGAGCCACCCAGGCGCCTCACGCATCTGACTCTTGGTTTCAGCTCAGGTCATGATCTCACGGTTTGTGAGTGCGAGCCCCGTGTTGGGCTCCACCTGTCTGGGATTCTCTCTCTCTCTCTTAAAATAAATAAATTAACTTTAAAAAGAAAAAACACTACTGAGTTTCCAGGGATAGGAGAGCTGTAAATTTTGCTACCTATACCTCCCAAACAATGGCAGCAATACACCTATATTGGTTATAAGCACAACCTTTGGGGTCCGACACATTTTGGCTCAGATTCTAGCTCTGCTACTTAGGAGCTGAGTGATGTTTCCATTAATCAGGATAGGTCAAGTTATGCTGCGGGAACAGAGAACCCCAAAATGTCAGTGCCTTAAAACGACAAAGGTGTACTCACTCACACAAAGCCTTGTTAGGTGTCTAAGTGACTCTGTGCAGCCGCCCTCCGTGTGTAGACCCCGTGGTCGACACAGCCTTCCCCAGTCCCTGTGGAGAGGGGAGAAAACCGGAGGTCAAGGGTCAGTAATTAAATGCTTCTATTGAGAAGTGACCTATGTAGCATCCGCTCGCATTTCATTGGCCGTCGAAAGTCACATGACCTCATCGAACTTCCAGAGGGCCGGAAAGTACCCTCCACCGACATCCCCAGGAACAAAGGGGAGCAAGATTCTGGTGAACAAGAATACCATCCTCCACAACTTCCGGACAGGCCAATTAACCCATTTCCGTATCAGTTTGCTCATCTGTAAAGGGGGGATCGTGATATTCACTTTGAGAAGTTGTAGGCATGGAACAGACAGCCTGTTCCAAGCACAGTCTGATGATACCAATCAGAATTTGGCTTAAGATTTGGTTTCGGGAGCCTCTCTTCCTCCAAAATATTGAGCCATGGGGAATCGAGAGAGCCCCATGATTGATCATTATTTGTCTTGATAAAAAGTAAACCCCAGGAACTGTGAGAGTCCCCTGTTCCATTTGGCCTAAGATGAAACTGTATCTAAGGAGGTTTTCTAGAACAAGTTTCCCAATGAACAAAAAACCAGTATCGCTTATGCCCACTGAATTGATCAGATTCCCTATTACGGGGATTCCTCAGTAATTTCCCTTCATAGCATGTAACACTTTGTAATTAAATATATACAGATACTAACTTAGTCCCCTTTAGGATTCAAGGCACGTTGCATTTTAAAATTTCCCAAGTTACATTACTCTAGCTAAAACTGTATTGGTCAAGGTTACAGACAGTGGGCGAAGAAGGTTACAGAAGGACTCTAGGATTTGCCCCACCCGTAAAAAGAGAGAGCAGGACCTTCACTGTCAACCCGTGGTTGACCTTGGAGCTGCCCATGGGGTGCACGCTGAGGGGGAGCCTCTACTCTGAGACTTTGAGGCAGACTTGACCTGAGGACCTTCCTCAAGGTTCCCGAGCCTCGGCACTTGGGGCTCTCACAGGCACAGAGCTGCCCCCCACCCCCAACCCCACCCCCACTCCCCGCCCTGTCAGGGCTGCACCACCTCAGCAGTTCTATGGGGGCCGACCTCTAGTGTTCACGCCCGTGGTCCCACAGAATCTCCCAACCCTTCTCCTCTTTGGTCCAAGACATCCTATGACCCCTAAAGGCCATGCTCCTTTCCTGGCCCTCCTGACAGACACCCCCTTTAACCACCAGATGGGCGCAGGCCCTACAAATCTCAGGGCAGCCGGCCCCTGCCTGGCAACTTCTCCATTTGGCCGGAAACACAGACCAAAGACTGTTAACTTCCCTCGCAGTGATAAGGAAAGCTCAAACCTCAAGAACTCAAAAGGCAGTTTTCCAGAACGGTAAAGGAAAAGGCACATATTTCCTCTTTTATCCTGAGAAGCCGGCAACCGAAAAATGAGGCGAAATGAGACCCTACTTCTCATCAGGTTCTTCTACTTCACGTCGCATCGAGCCCCGCCACATACACGTGTACGTGGAAACAGGAGGTCCTCGTGGCTGGCGTCTAATCTGCTTGCCATGTGATCCCCGTCTGTAGCTCAGAACGTGAGCAGTGAATCTCAATACATCGTTGTTCTATAATTATTTTTTTGATGTTTATTCAGTTTCGAGAGAGAGAGACAGACAGACAGAGCATGAGCAGGGGAGGGGCAGAGAGAGAGGGAGACAGAATCCAAAGCAGGCTCCAGGCTCTGAGCTGTCAGCACAGAGCCTGAGACGGGGCTCGAACCCACGGACCGGGAGATCATGACCTGAGCTGAAGTCAGACACTTAACCGACTGAGCCACCCAGGCGCCCCCGTGATTTCTTATCAATCAGAACTCTTTCGGTGCTAAGTGACAGAAATCCAAACTGGATCAAAATTTTTTTGAGAAGGTGATTGGCTCTTGTCACCAGGACAACGGAAGGCTGGCAGGGCTTCGGGAAGACTGGGATGGTGCGGTGGAGTCACACTGTCTCTCTGGCTCTTTGGCCCACTTTCCTCCCTGTGTTGGTTTCAGTCTTCCATTGGCTTCTTTCTTGTGTCCTTGGGCAATGGCTCCAGCACATCGGCTCCCTTGGTCCTCATCACTCAACCTCTTAGAGGAGGAGAGACTCTCTTCCAGCATTCACAGCCTGAATCTCTAGTAGGACTCTTATCATATTATGTATCTATCCCTGAACCAATCACTTGACCAAGCGGATTTTGTATTTGGAAGGGCCACTTGGGTGTTGCCCTCTGGGTGGTGGTAGGGAGGACCTGTCAGAAACAGCTTCACCAAGGGGCGCCTGGGTGGCTCAGTTGGTTAAGCATCCGACTTCAGCGCAGGTCATAATCTCGCAGTTTGTGAGTTTGAGTCCCACCTCGGGCTCTGTGCTGACGGCTCAGAGCCTGGACCCTGCTTTGGACTCCATGTGTGTGTGTGTGTGTCTCTCTCTCTGCCCCTTCCCTGCTCATGCTCTGTCTTTCAAAAATTAGAAAGGAAGGAAGGAAGGAAGGAAGGAGGGAGGGAGGAAGGAGGGAAGGAGGGAGGGAAGAAAGAGAGAGAGAGAGAAGAAAGAAAAAAGGAAGGAAAGATGGAAGAAAGAAAGAAAGAAAGAAAGAAAGAAAGAAAGAAAGAAAGAAAGAAAGAAAGAAAGAGACAGCTTCCCCAAGAAGTGGGATAACTCCTCTAATAAAAATGGAAGCTATGACCAAGCAAAAAGAAAAGGGTTCTGCACAGGCAGACAGAAACAGCAGGGTGTCCCCTGTGGACAAGGTCAGGAGTTAATGCTGGTGGACATATGTTCAGTTAGGTTCAGTCATGAGGGTGCAACAGTTAGGGTAAACCAGCTGCTGTAACAAACAACCCCCAAATCTTAATGGCTTAATTATCAACCCATGGTTGTCCCTGGTGCTGTCCACACGGGACTCATTCATGTCACAGTCCAAAACAGGGTCCTCCAACATGGCTTCATGGAGTCGTCCAGGGACCCAGTCTCCCTCCTTTTAGTCACTTCCTCATCCTCCAAGGCTCTGGAGTCCTGCGCTCCTACGTGCACGTAGATGGGGAAAGGGGGATACATGGGGAATCATGCAGGAAGTCTGTAGGAATTGGTGTATGTCCCTCCTGCCCAACATCCATTGACCAGAACTTGGGAACTGCAAGGTAGGCTGGAAAGTGTTCCCAGGAAGAAAAGCAAACAGCGTTTGGCGAGTTCATGAGTTCATCGTCTCTGCCAAATTGAGGGCAGGCCCTCACAGGACCAAGATGGGTTTTGAGAGGAGGTGGGGGAGGCAGGCAAGGGTGCACCGGGGCCTGGAACTCAAGGCTGCCAGCCTCTGCCCTCCAGATTGTTCACCTTGGGTAGGTCACGGTCCCTCTCTGAGCCTCAGTCTACCCGCCTGTCAAATATAACATAATCCCTACTGAAGCCTCTCCCTAGGCAAACATTTTCTGTTCTGTGCTTCGCCCACTGCCTAAAGCCTCCATAGCCTTTCCCAGCTATCAGTTTCTATGCTCCATCATCTCTGACCTCCCCTTTAACTTCACAACGTCCCCCATCCAAGCCCTCCTTTCTCCTTCCCTGCTTTGTCTTTTTGGATAACACCTATGATTTACCAATACCCTTCTCATTTATTCATTTTCTCTCTATAAAGGAATATAGGCGCCAAGAGGTCGCAGCTTTTTGTGTTTAGTTCACTGCTGCATCCTCAGCACCTAAAAAGTACTTGGCATATTGTAAGCACTCAGTAAATATTTGTCAAATGAATGACTGACTGAATGAATGAATGAATGAATGAAATTTTAAACCTTTCTTAGAATAGCAAGGTGTCTAAAATTCCTAACAGAACAACACTGCCATCTGGTGCCAGACACTTGAATTGCAAGCACAAAGTATGGTTGGGAGGGGGAAATCTCTGGTGAGAAGTCTTGTCAAATCAGTCCTGCTTCACTGCTTAGAGCACCAGGACCTGACTTTGGCAGTTTGGATATCTCAACAGCCCCGTGGGGTCTGACTGTCTGTTCCATGTGTTCTCCCCTCCAGATCACTAGACGAGACCTGACTAACCATTTATAACGTCTTTAAATGCCCCAGCGTTCAAAGTTGGCTCTGATGCTGCTGAAATCAATAAATACGTGGAGAAGGCTATCTCTTCAGAAGATGAAGTATCAGAAGAAAGATCCCAGTCCTGAGAGAGGATGAAAGACACAGGATGTGAGGTGAGACAAGTAAAAAAAGGATCAAGGGAAGCAGGGAAGGCATTTAGGGAGGAGCCAGGAGACGAGACCCCACCTCCAACCTGGTCTCTAGTTCGCTCTGGTTTCCTCATCTGCAAGATGGTAGCATTGGCTAGATGGACTCTAGCCCATAAACTCAGCCTAGCCCTAAAGTCCTTGTGAAGGAACAGAAAGGTCATAGTTACCGTACTTCCAACATCTGGGGTTAATGCCTAGGAAGAGAGGTAAGTGGCTCATTCACTGGTCAGAAGCTGGGGTCCTCACTTGGGGGTCTGCAGTGGCGGTCTCTCCTAGAGTACTTGGGCATTTCCCTCGGGAGCCTTACCCCTGCTTGGTCCAGCCTTGGTGGGTGTGGCCTGGTGCCCTTAGTGCCATGGTGACCATGCCCCACCCCCAACACTCACAGGTTTTGTTTGCTTGACTCCTTTCCATAGCCCGAGGGTTGATTCCAGCTGATCTCTGATTTCCTTCAGCCAAGTTTGCTCCTCCAATCTCCTCCCTGGGTTGGCTGCCCTGGGATAAAGGGAGGGAGCTTTCAATGGACTTTTGTCCCTTCTTCCAGACCCTTGGCCATTGTGACAGGAGCAGCTTTGGTGGCTCTGGTGATGCCAGAGCTCCTCCCTGCTGGCCTCTGGCGCAGCTCAGTCCAGCCCCGCTGTGTGGAGCACATTCCAGGATTATGAGGATATAGAAGATAGGGTGAGCCCTGTCCCCAAAGGGCTACATGGAGGGACATAGCACGTGCAGAACAGCAAACAAGTCACGACGACGATGTATGCGTGAGCAACCATCAAAACAAGAGTTTCAGGCTGAAGGGATCGTTGACTGGGCAGCCTTCCTGGAGGGGGTGGGATTCCTGTGGCCTCTGAGTTCACAGAGTATCTGAGGGGCGCACACCTTGTCCCAGCAAATCTTAGCACCCAGAGTCAGGGAGAGAGACACCTGTGAGCACCCTCCCGTGTGATGTCATTGCGATATAACCCTGGCCACGTTGTGACGCTGGATGCCGAGAACATTTTAGCAGCCCCACAGAGACCCACCGTTCTTCTCCTCCCATCTTCCCCCGCCACTACCAGAGACTCCTCTCCCCTAGGCCTGGTCAGGGTCCCTGCGGTGCTTACTGCCTTCCCTCCCTGTGTTTGCTCCTCCTACCTGGCAACTCCTCCCACCTACTCCTAGGAGTGCTCATCCAATGGAATAAGGAGCCAGATTACCTTTGTCAGTTCGGTATCACCACCGTCCCTTTCAGCATTCTCCTCTGTGGCACCAAGAGAGGCTGGGAACTACAAATCCCAGAATTCCCCTGGTCGGATGGTTCCATCTTGACACTGCCAAGAAGAGACGCTGGTTCTGTATTTGGCAGATGGAAGAGGTGGAGAGGTCATCATCAAATCTAAATACAGATAAAGAGTTTTCCAGGAAAATTTCGCAGTTAAATTAACAGGTACTACAAGTGTAAAACACATACTAGATTTTGGAGACTTTGTACTCCAGAAAGAGGTAAAATATCTCATTAATATTTTTTTAATATTGGTTACACTTATTTTTGATAAATCAGGTTAAATCAAATACCTTATTAAAACTGATTTTGCCTGTTTCTTTGTCCTTTTTTAACGGGATTAGTGGAAAATTTTAAATTACATATGTAGCTCCCATTAAATTTCCGTTGGACAGAGCTGGTTTAAAGTGTGAAGAAAGTAGGTGGAAAATAAACACACAAACCCCTCATGGCCACAGGAGACCATAAACAATGTCACGATGTTGAATGCCACTCGAGAGTCATGCAAATATCAAGAGGTAAGAGCTCCAAGGAGAAAAAGTGGTACCCGAGGGCTCCGGAGTGGGAAGAAAGGAGGTGAAGGCAGAACGGAATCACGCCCTGAAGGATGGGGAGTCTGTGGATGGGGTGAGGGCACTGAGGCCATTCCAGGAGTGGGTGCTATGTCCTACGGGAGGCACAAGTCAGGCTTGGCAAAGGTCTGGGGGTCTCCAGCGGATGGGAATGAAAGGCTGGTTGTTCCCTTCACTCTACCCTGAGGCCCAGAGTTGAGGGAGGGAAAGAGGCAGGCAGGAAGGCACCCAGTAGGATGCCGGGAGCATGGGTGCCATTTCTAAGGGTGTCAGAGGGCCTTTGAACACCAGGTCACAGCGCAAACTCAGATCCGGGCCCAAACACCTCCTCTGGCTTCGTCTGGAAGGGGCTCATTGTGGGGCCACATTTTCCACGGGGGCTGGAGTCAGGGGGCCAGGTTCCAGCAGGGCAGGACGTGTCCTCCCTTAGCCCCATTCCAAGCAGGTATGTGGTGGCTGCGGACCTGAGTGCCGGAGAAAGTCACGGCGGGGGGAAACATGTGTTTCTGTCCGAGACGGACTCCCTCCACCTGGGCATCGTGAAGTGTGGCAGAACGAGGCCATAGGGACAGGAAGCCTGAAGCCGTGGCTTGAAAGTGCATGCGCTTGCGTTTCGCCAAATTTTTGGTTTGGTTCTCTCTGATTGGCAGCGGGTTCTTTCTGAGAAAACGGGGGACCTCCAGTGGTCCTGGCCTGGTCTTTGGCGACTGACTGCGTGGAGCCAGCAGGGAGGGGGCTGGAGCTGAGTCCAAGTTGGACGCTGAGTCATTTCAGAAAGAGCCAGCTATGGTTTCCAGCCCAGAGACTGGACCAGAAGGGCGTCGGTCCAGGTCAGCCAGGCCAGAGGGGGCGCCAGAGCTCCCACAGGAACACAACCAAAAGCCGGTAGTGGTAGTCTCAAAAAAGCACTGCTTCCCCAAACTCTGAAAGTGTGTTGCCTCCTTGTTGGGAGATCTTTGAACACAGGAGAGCTTTTCCGCCATTGCCCAATGGCCCTTCAGGTTTGCTTCCAGAAAGAGGAAGACGTAGCTCAATAAATCCTCCCTAACCACCTGTTACCCAACCCTAACCAGGCACAAGGGGAAAAAGCAAGGAAGAGTAGGGAATCTTTAAAGCTCAGGGCAGGAAGAGATTGAAGCGGTCAACCTCAGGAAAACCCTGACATTTTCCTTTCAGCCTCCCTGAAGCTCAGCCCTCCAGACAAACCTCCAAAGTAGAAAGAGAAGCACGGGCTTCTCGGCGATCTCAACCTTCTCTCCAAAGGGCTCACGGGAGAAAAGTCCTGGAGAAGCCTTCATAGCAAAACTGCTAAGATCCCAGGCTCTGGAGTCAGACTGCCTGAGTCTGAGTCCTGGCTCTACTGGTCTAAGACCTTGACTCCCATGTCTCTGAAGCCCAGTTTCCTTGTTTGTGAAACGAGGCAGATGGGAATACTTATTCCACAGGATGGTCATGAGGGTTAAGCAATACAATACCCTTGAACTTAGAACACCAGGCATTACGCTGGATTAATACCGTTCTTTATTATCACCAGTCTTCTCCAAAGAACCAACGAGGAATCCCCTGGATGTTTCAGACCCTGATGGGGTCTGACCAACCAGAACGACACTTTTTAGCATCATTTTCCCCATCATTCGATACTTACTTACTGAGCACCCACTGAGAGCAGGATTTTATAAGGAATATACACAACACGAGGCCAGCGCAGAAATCTACCCTGTCTTGAAGGAACGTACAACCTCAGTCAGCACAATGAGTCACAGTCTCAAGGGACTACAACACGATGCAGTGGACAGGTGTACAGGCTGGACCTACAAGGCCCCGTAGCATTCAGGATTCAGTTAGGCCGTGAATAATCGAATTATCCCAAATGACAGTGGCTTCACCAAGGCAGAAGTTTATTTTTCTCTCCTACAAACATGGTCAGAAGGCAAGCAGTCCAGGCTGGTTTTGGGGCTCAACAAGTGTTAAGGGTTCAGGGCACCCTCAACTCGTAATTCATAGAATCCTCACGATAGTCCTAGTATGTCGATGTTATTTTCACTCCTATTTTATTGCTAAGAAAGCTGTGGCACAGGACGTTTAAGTAACTTGCCCAGCTCGGTGGCAGGGCCAGGACTGCGACTCAGTCTGGCTCCAGAGTCCAGCTACTAGGAAGAAGCAAGGAAGGGCATTCCCCAACCCTTTAATGACACTTTTGCCTGGGCTTAGTCACATGGCCATATCCAGCTGCAAGGGAGGCTGGGAAATGTAGGCTTTATTCAGGACAGCAAAACAGAACTGAGAGTTCTCTCACTAAGAAAGATGGGGAAACAGATTTGGGGGACCAATTTGCCATCTGTGGTATGGGTCTCCCCCATTTCATCCCCTCTCCCGTGGCAGGGGCGCTCCAGCAATAACTCTGTATAACATGACCTGTCCCCTGCTCCTGAACTGCGACTAAGAGAGAGATTCCATCTTTTCATGTTGGACAGTGGCATATACTCTCGAGCGCTGTGGGCAGCAGATTCCAGTCAAGTCTTCAAAGAAAATAATTCAGTGGACGTTCCAAGCAAGAAGGCTGCCCAAACCATGCCTCCAGCTGCCAGGGCCAGGGCTTCCTGAGGCCCTGCTGCCTTCCTGCCCTTGGGTGCTGTAAGACCCACCCATAAGCTTGTGATAAAAATCCCCTTGTTTGCCTCAGTGGGTTCCTGACCGTTACCCAACTGCCATCAGAGGATTCTTACTCCACAACCACGCGAATGTGGCGAGTCGGTCTGGGGCTGGTTCCCATGGTCTTAACCATCATTTGAGTTGGGGTGTCTGGGCTGAGTCTCAAACAAAGGGTAGGACTGTGATGGGCAGAGGCGGGACTGGCCAGACCGAGCAAAAGGCACGTGGGAGGCATGTCATGGAGTCAGTCGGTGCAAGGCTGACCTGAGGGCGCCGGAACAGCCGCAGCGCACAGGTTCTAAGGAGAAAGAGTAGGCAACCGGACTGGAAATCAGGGTTGGGAGTCGATTCAAGGTGGGGACTGCGAATCTACGCTCAAGAGTTTGGGGATTCTTTGGAGGCACGGGGGAGCCATCGAGAGTGTTGGAGTCAGGAAGTAACACGCTCTGGGCCTGGCTCTGGGATGATCGTTCAGGATTATGAGCTACGTGACTGAGAGGGGGAAGACAGTCGGCGGGCTCCTACAATAAATAATCCAGTATACGGGCTCTTGAGAGGGCTGGAGAAGGGAAGATGGAGATGTAATCTCTTGGGGTCAAGAAGCAGACCTTGGGGGTGCCTGGGATCCTAGGGAGAGAATTCTGGAGAGATCCTGTGCCCGCTGGCAGGGTGGAGTGGGGGACAAGGGGATGGTGAATTCCCGCTGAATCCCATGAGTGCCTGTGGGACACCCTGGTAGGGAATCTTTCAGGCAGAAACATGGAAAAGAAGTCTGGACTAGAAATGCAGATCTGAAGTCAGATACACAGCATGCCGCCTGAAGCCGAGGGCTCAGATGACACCCCCCCCCCGCCCCCGGGGAGACCCTTGACCAGAACCTGCTAGCAGAGCAGGTAGCCAGGAGATAGGAAGCAGCCAGCTTAACGATCTGAGGGCGACCAGGCAAGTGTACACCCTAGAAGACCAGAACAAGCTCTCGAAGAGGAAGGCAGGACCCCCGGTGCCCAAAATGGCAGAGGCAGGAGGGCAGGAGATAGGGGAGGGCTCGTGGCCTCCGCTGAGGGTCTGCTCCCTGCTGGCCCTGCCCCGTTAGAGCTCCCACAAGCCCTCCTGTTGCCCTGGAAATGGCTCCAGCACCGAGGATCTGCAGAGTCAAATCGCTCAGATTTATGACGGAAAATGGCCCCAGGGACAAGGGCGATTTATTGCTCACCAACGGATTCCAACTTGTCCATTAAAGCGCCTCATTCTGGTCCCAACATCCTGGCATGTTCACACCTCGGGTGAGGAGTCAGGCCTGCCCAGATGATGAGCGTGTGGGCTCGGCCGTGCGGGGAGCAGCACCGCCCTCCTAAAGGAGGCCAGGCAGACTTCAGAGCTGGGGCCACCCCAGCTGCACGGCCCCAAGAGATGGAAGCAAGGCCCCGGGCATTCGCGTGCCCCAGCCCGTGCTGAGGTCCGTGGGGCAGGCCACACTCCCCGGGATGGCTGTGGCCAAGCGGGGTAGCAGAGGCCTGGGGAGCCCGGCTTCGGCATCAAGCCCCAGCTCTGCCAATTAAGAGCGGTGTGACCTTGAGCAAGCTCCTGGGGCTGGGGTTGTTTCCTCTTCTGCAGGTGGGAGAACCGGCAGGCGGTTTAATCACCTGCCGGCTGGTGCGTCCCGGTGATTAAACCGCCTGCGTGAAGCGTGAAGCCTGGGACGTGACCCTCACTCAGCGGGCGGGAGTGATTGGTCTCACCAACTGTCCTGCCGTCCGTCCTCTTACCCGAAAGCATGAGGAGTGCAAAGGAAGGTCTCTGGGAGGTGAGGTCACAGGACAAGAACCACCGAGCCACCTCCTCCACTTTGTCTCCTTCCTCGGACCCCTGGCCCTCCTTCTCCAGCCTCGAAGCTGCAGCCTCCACCCTCAGGCAGGCCTCCTCCGTTTCCCCAGGCCCTCCAGCTAGCCGCTTAGAAAGCTGCCCAGCAGCTCCAGGACACGGGGCGTGGCGAGGGCCCAGCCCTCAGAGTCAGAATCTTCCAGCTAACCAGGGAGAGGTGGAGGCAGGTGGGCAGGCCCTGCAGGCCCGGGAGGAGCAGGCAAGGCCCTCACCTCCTTGAGCTGTTGGCCTGGCGGCTAACGGGTAACCCGCGGTGTCCTCCCCAGGGTCACCCCGTGTCGTGCCGCTGCTTCTCTCTCGCGATAACCCCACGTCTCCCCTCGTCTTTACCAGTCTGTGCGAATACGGGAGCAACGGACCAACTGTGAAACAATGCAGAATTCTTCGAGCTCTTGCCTCATTTTTACCTCCCCGGACTGCCGACCTCTCCCGCCCGCAGCTCGGCCCCAAGCAGGTTTCTTTTCTTCGCTGCACTCCTTTTCTTAAAAAAAAAAAAAAATTGGGAGGCAGCCAGGATGAAGAAACAGATTGGAGATTTCACTGTTTCCATGGACGCTCTGGTTCTCCACCCCCTTTGCTGGAATCCACGCTGGGCAGAGTGTGAGAAGGCTCTTCCCAAAGGGAGACGTCACCCCCTTGCCTCTCAGGTATTTGGCCCTTGCATTCCATTTCCAGTGTGTGTTGGATGGGTGGGGGGGCACTGAGGTTGGGGGTGCATCCTAAGGTAGCTACTGAGGCAGATAAAGAGAGGTCAGATATGTCTTAGGGCCCCTCACACCCCAGCCCTCACACACACACACACACACACACACCCCTGGGACAAGGTCATTAGCCAAGGTGGTGAAAGCCAAAATCACTCATCAGCTCCAACCCAGACCCCTGGGGGGTCGTAGGGGCAGGAGCGAGGGTGCGGAGGCTGGCAATTGGCAGGAGACTCTGTTCCTACCCCAAGAAGTTTCTACCGTGTGTAGCTAGGGAGACAAGATGGCCAACGGGCATCATCTAGACACAAAATGAGATGTAGAATTTTTAAATCTGAGGTTCCGGAAGACGAGTCCTAGCAGTGTTTGCAGGGCCCCAGGGGGTGCCTGGTAGAACCCTGGAAGGTTTGAGAGCCATGGGAGGGGGCAGGTGAGGGAGGGCAGCTCGAAGAGGAGAGAGGCCATCTTGGTCACCCAGCACAGAGCCCCAAAGCACCCAGTCATGAGGATATGTCTCAACACAGTGACCAACCGTGACCAGCTACGGCCAAGTGGGCTGCCTCCTCTTGGAGCTACCTGAGGAGGTTGAGACTTGGGGTTTTGTTTCGCAAGAAGCTTAAACTTTAAGGAGGGTTACAAGCTAACACCTGACTTATCTACCTACGGCCCCTCACTGCGGGGGACGCCTTCAGGGGGGCGAGGACTGAAGGAGGGATCAGGTGGTTCCAGAACCAGACACCCTCACATCCCCAGTGCGCTGAAGCGGGGTGGGTGCTGTCAGCTCACCCATGTCTCAGCTGGAGAAAGACGAGGAGGTAATTTGAGACCCTGATCCCTGGGGTAGCAGAAGAAGGTCCAGAAGATACATCTCGGTCAATTGTGGAAGAAGCCCCGCTCTCACCTCAAGAGACTTCAGATGTCCTAGAGTCTCTGATTAAAGAGTGTGGTCCCCTCCTAATACCTCCATTCCCCCCATCAGCACAGGGGCAACCAAGACCTGTTCCCGGAACACCTGACTAATCGCCCCAGAGCAGAGACCAGAGCCGCCGAAATCATTCCCAGACGCACCGTGTCCGCTGTGGCCCCACTCGGCAAGCCTGCGAGAGGATGGGAGGAAACCCAGAGCATGCCACCCAAGATAAAGGTTTCCGTCTGATTTTGCGGTTCAGCTGAAGTCGTGTTCTTAATAGTCCAAATAAACAGTGTTCGCCCCGGAGGCCAGGGCACGCCAAAACGTGCCGCTGCCATTCCCAGCCCCAACTGGGTGCCACAGGTACCAATCCGTCTTCTAAGTCACGGCCAGCACTAAATAATGCCTAGAGGGCCACGGCAGCCAGCTGGGAGGGCTGGCGACCAGTTGTGTGACTCTGGGCTTAAACCATGAGGCGGCAGAGCTGGGCAGTGAAGTTCTCCCACTAGGGAGACAGGAGATCTTCACTCGCCACCAGAGCCATCACCCCTGGTGACCTGTCTCATGCCGATTCTTCCCTCAGTTTCTCCACCTGTAAGATGGGTGAGAAGGACTAATACCATGGTTCTAAAAATGTGTCCCCGTCAGCAACGGCATCACTTGAGAAGCTGTGGGAAATACAAATTGTCAGGCCCCACCCCCACTGGATCGGAACCTCTCAGGCAGGACCCAGAAATCTGTGTTTAACAAGCCCCCTCCCTCTCGGTGACTCTGGGGTCAGATAACGTTAGGAGATCTACGTATGTCTGTCTGGCTCTAACATTTTATTTTATTGTGGTTTTTTAATTTTAATATTTATTTTTGAGAGAGAGAGAGAGAGAGAGACAGAGCATGAGCAGGGGAGGGGCAGAGAGAGAGGGAGACACAGAACCTGAAGCAGGCTCCGGGCTCTGAGCTGTCAGCACATGGGTTCGGGGCACGAACCCATGAACCGCAAGATCATGACCTGAGCCGAAGTCAGACGCTTAACCGACTGAGCCACCCAGGCGCCCCCGGCTCTAACATTTTAAGGAGCCTTACTTGTTTTACTCGTAAGAACTATTTACTTCACGGGTTCTATTATACCCTTGAAAGGAGGGCCAGCCTTTCCTTCCAGAAAGACTGAGAGCCCAGACTTGCCCCCCATTCCCTCCTGGTGGAGGGTGAGCATCACCCAAGTTCTGGGCTCCATGTCACTCTGCCCTTAGCCCTTTTGTCCTCTGGAATCTGCCCCAGGCTCAGAACCCTGGATTCTGGGTGTGGCCTGGAAGATGGCGACCCAGAGGGTCCAAGTCCAGGCAGCCGCCCCCCACCCCCACCCCTGTGGCCGGCACATGGCAGGAAAACCTCACTTCCTGATCGCCAGGTCAATGCTACCAGATTTCTGAGGAGCCGAAGGTCTAAAAAGAGGACCGTGCTGGCTCCAGAGATTGTGAAAGAACCAAAATGTATTTCCTTACTTCCAGCCTTCCCAGAGATAAAAGCCCCCCAAGGACAGCACCTCCTATAGGGACCTCAGCTGTGAGTGTATAGTTTCTCTGGAAGGAACTTCTAAATGCAGGCGAGGCCGCTGGGCCCATGTGGAGCGTGGCGAGTGCCCCTCCCCAGCTTAGATCCAGGCCCTGCTGCTGCCACAGGGACACCTTCCTTTGGGCATCCCCTTATCCCAGCAAGGTGGGCTCCTCGGATTAGTCTTTAGGAGCCTGTTTCCTGGGAAACACCGGCTCCGGAACTGGCACAGACCAGCTCACAGACTGCAGGCCAGGCCTCGGTCAAGGAGGGCGAGGGGTGGCCACCCTGTCCCCCACCCCAGAGACCCGGTGGGGATAGAGGGCTGGCAGGGATCTGAGGGAGGGGCTGGACAGGCTACAGGCCATCATGGCCGAAGCAAGGTCCCTCAGCTACTCTAGCAACAGGGTGGCTTCAGGGTGGCTGCTCGCTGGCGGAGATAGGGAGGGATTGGCAAAAACAGAGCGCGGGTCCAATCAGAAACACCTTCCTCCTTGGGCCCCCGGGGAGCCACGGAACCGTGGGGCTCATTTTCACCGAAACCTGCTTTCCCCAAACTTCTGGAGCCTGTGATTAAGGTAACACAGTCAGTTACTAGCACTCAGGGAAGTGGCGAGGCCGGGAGAGGAGGAGGGAGGGCCCACTGCCACATCTGTCACTAATCACCGGGAAAGGCTCCGACCAAAACTCATTTCGGACCCAGAGCCTCTGGGCCTGTTTTGGGAAAGTTGACTAATCCCATAATCCTGCCCACCAGGCAATTTTTCTGCCTGGCTTCCAAGTGGGAGTGGGAGAGAGCCCTGGGGGCAACTGTCCCGCTGAGGAATGTATTCTCTTAAAGGGGAAAAGCCACCTCGGTCTCAGTCAGGTTTTGTTCCACAATCGTCTGTGGTTTCGGGGTGTCGGCCGCGGTGCCTGCGCCAGGTGGAGGCCAGCCCTCGAAGCAGGGGACAAGGAAAGAGTGCAAGGGGCCCTGTCTTCATGGTGGGCAGCGGAACCATAGCCCCCTCCCGCCGGCCTGCCGCTCAGACATGGGCTGGGACCAGCCGCTCAGCCTTGCCAGGGAGCAATTACAAATGCAGAATCTCGGTGCTTGGGATCCTGGCCTGGACAACCTCCATGCTGGGCTGGGCCGCTTGGTGGACGGAAATGAGCATACCCCCCTCCCTACCCCGGCCCCGCCAGCCTGCCCCGGCCCCTCCAAGACCTGCCTATCTTTTCAATCCAGACAACTCAGGTGGGAAGCGACAGGCGCCCTCACCTTGTCCACGTACCCGGCGCTGTGGGGGCCCCTGTTCACGGCAGCAGCCTGGCACACGAGCGGCCTTGCACACCCGCCTGTGCACACACAGGCACACGCTTGCCCCCACCTCACAGAGACTTCGGCACACCCGAAGCAATACACAAACAACACAAACGAAGAGCAGAGCCTTTCCAAGACGGGAGTCGCCAAGTTCCAGGAAAGTTGTGTGCGAACTCGATCTGTCTCATATTTTCCCTTTGTTCGAGATTATCACTTCAGAGATGTGTTTGCTTGGTAGTGGGGGCGGGGGCCGCCGGCAGCTGGACCGGAAGATATTTTTTTTGAATCACACTTGAAAAGAGAGGAATCCTTTCGGAGCGTATAGACAAAAGAAAATAATCATCTCCTAGGCAAACCTCACCAGTACTGCTCACAGAGATCTCTGCCGTAGTGAAGCCCCAAAGGGTTCCCTCCTAATGGGAAGGAGGTATTTTCTAATGAGAGATGGGAAAGGAGAGACGTCTCCTAGGGAGATTTTTGGTAAACTGCTTTAAGCCAACGTCTCCCCATGAGCGCCCCACAGTGATCTTTGACACCCCCAAGCCCAGGCAAGCAGGAATGGGCGTCCAGCTGGCAAGAAGCACGCACTGTCTCTTTAAGAGCCTGGCCTGAGAGTTTGTTTACCGGGAGGTTTGTTTGGGTCTTGGTGGGAGGAAAAGAAGAAGATAAAAGAGGGTTGGGATACTAGAAAGACAAAAAAAAAAAAAAAAAAGCCAGAATGCAAGAGAAAGCAAGATTACAAAACTAGCTAGGTCCAGAGGGAAAATTTATTTTTGCAACAAGGATTCCAGTCCCCTGGGGACTGTTTCCACGAGCAAGTTAATCACCCAGCGCTTAGGTTTGATCAAACACAATTCACTGAGTCCAACGGAGGGAGCCCAGGCCTGCTGAGGGCCACCTGCGGGCTCAGGCCTCCTGGGCCGGAGGGTTAGACTGAGTTTGGAAGGAGGGTAGGGTGGGAGTGACCTGGAGACCAACCAGAAGCTTGGCCTGGGGGACAGAAGCACCCCCTGCCCGCCGCTAGGCTCTGGGTAGGGGCGTCCAGACCCCAGGACCCCCGCACTGCTTGCACGTTCGTGTGACCGGCACGTGTGCACACAAGTCGACAGCATTCCTGGAAGACAATCTCCGGCTTTCAAGGCTTCTCACAGGCCTCCAACGGTTTTCGGGACCAGCAAGAAGAGTCCAGTTGGGGGTCAAGCCAGAATCAAAGTCCCTGAGATGGGGGGTGGGCAGTGGGGACCCTTTGCTTTAGGTGTGCCAGTGAATGCGTTTCTGGGAGTGAAGTGGCCCCAACGAGAGCTGTCGCTTTAAGAGCCAGTGACTGGGGAGAGGCAGGCTGGGAAAGAGGGAGGTTTGGGGATGACTTTGCCAGAGTCCAGAGTCCAAAGGCGGCTGCCTCTGAGCGAGCCTGTGGACTGGGAGAACCCATAGGCTTAACCCTGGTCTCTGATGAGGTTGCTCGGGGTGCAAAGTAAGCCGGTCAGCAAACAGGCCGGGCACGCAGCACGCACGCGACCCCCTTCCTCATCCAAACCCTTCTGAACAGTAGGCTTCCTACAGACGCGGATCGGCCCACACGGGCTCTTTGAGGCCGCGGCTCTGCAGGGAGGACAGCTGAGGGCTCTGGGTCATGCCGAGGACACCATCAGCCTGGCCTGGGCAGGCAGAGGCAACCAGGCCCTTCTCGGGGGACAGCTGGGCCAGGGTGTTCCTGGAACTGTTTTCCCAGAATTTTCCTTCATGTCATATTCTGAGGATTGGGGAACAGTCTCTAAATGGGATTATCCCACTGAGACTGCTTCAAGCGCTCACTCCACCAGCTCCGAAGCATGGCCTGTCTCCTGGCAGTGGGGACGGGGAGGAGGGTGATATGGGACAGAGATCAGGTCACCCCCAGGTCATGCGCATGGGCGTTTGTGCTTCTGCCCCTTCATACCTCCTATTCTCTAAAAGACCCCAGCCCCTACAGACCTGGCCCCGGAATGTCAGGGCACCTCTGTCCCCACTGGCAGGGGTCATGCGAGGAGCTCCCTCGCTAGGGAAAGGTTGCAGTTTGCGAGACCGAACCCCATTCCCCAGGAAACTGGGTGATTATACGTGCCTCAGATACTCAAAGCGAAATACCACAGCTTGCATTCGGTGTGACTTCTCCCAGGGGAGCCCAGGGAGTTTGTTCGAAAGGTTGGGGGACTGTGTTTCTGGAGGGTAGGGACCGTACCACACGCCCCCGGAATGCCCTTCAGCCTTGACGAAGTCCGGCTGAGTCAAGTACACAGGTTTGTGCACAAGAGCAACTTAGTACATGCGGCGGGACAGACTATATCTGAGCCTCCAACAGGTTCTAACGTTTGGGGTTCCGTGCCAGCCGGGTCAGAGGGCAAGGCCCAAAGACAGGGTGTTGTCCCAGCAAGGCGGGCCCCCCAGGAGGAAGGGGAAGGAGCCACAGCAAAGAAAGCATTGGTTTGGTTTGTCAAATCAAAATCCCGACGGCCCCAGAAACACTTGCCACGGGGCCTGGCAGGGACCGGGCTGAAGTGTCCACTTGCTCAAAACCAGCCTCCCACCCGCCCGCCCAGCTTTCAGGGTGCCCGTCAGTCAAGCCGCCTCTTGCTAAATAAACCAGCCTTTGTGTGTGTGTGTGTCTCGGAGGAGAACAGACTGGGGGGAGGGGAGGATCTGTTTGTCAAAATAGACCTCCTGAATGCTTTGAAGGGCCTGCAGTTTGGATGAGTAAATATTTTCCCCCGTTCAGATGAAAGGTGCAATCAGCGCCGGTTTTTAATTACTTTAATTAGAAAAGATTGCCTGAATCTTGTACTTATCTGTACTGTGGTGGGAACTGCCAGAAAACGAAGTGCAGGGAAAACAGGTGGAGTTTGACCTTTGCTCTAAGCATCTTGAATTTCTTCTAGGCTGGCAATTAAGAAGAATGGGGGAAGTTCCTAGCAGAGTCTAGGAAACGCAAACACACACACACGATCGTAGCCGTGAGGGCACGCCGACGCGCACTCTCTCTCCCACACACACTCACACTCACACACACACACAGACGCGCGTTCTCACGCACGTGTGCGCACATGGGTGGAGGGGAAAATGGACCCCCGTGTGGCAGACCAGAAAGTTCCAGCTTTGAGAGCAGCATCCTGCTCCCGGCCCTGCGAGGTGGCTTAATGAGTTTCCCAGGGTGGCCTGGAATGATTAATTAAGCAAACAGCCCCTCACGCCTTCCCCACACAACGGAAACCCAGTAACGGTCTGTTTGGGGAGGGGAGCGGCAGGGGCCCCGATTCCAGGGGCCGTTGGGGACGTGGTGTAAGAGCCAGGAGCCCCAGATAAGGGATGATAGCAACGGCCTGTAACGGCCACCAAGGCTCGCCCTGCCCAAGCTGTCTCTGCTCTCGGCCTCTGGGCCTCTCCTCCTGTCCGGTGTCTGGGCACTGCCCAAGCCCCAGGGAGCCTCGACAAAATGGCAGAGCAGGTACAGTTGTCTCTGGCCTCCCTCCCTGCCCATTTCTACCGATTCCGGGGATCACAGATGGACCCTAGGAAGGGGTCCTGGAGAATCCAGGGGGCCAACCCATAGGCCAGAGCACGAGGGGAAGGGAAAGAGGAAAAGACGGTGGGGGCCCCTGGTCAGGGGAAACTGCGGTCTTTCAGAGCTGTCAGCCCCCCCCACCCGCCCCAGAGTCCAGCATTAACCACTCAGTGATTCAACAAACATGTACTGAGCCCTTCCGGTGTCCGAAATACAGCGGTGAACAGTGGTATGAAATACAGACTCGCAGGCCCAAGCCGTGGAGATACAGATTTGGTCGCCCTGAGGGCGTCCTGGAATCCAGGTGATTCTTGTGTCCCAGCAGGGCTCAGTGCTCAGGCTTCCAGAGACATCCCGGGTTTCTGCGTCCGTACCCTAGACCGGCTGCTCCCCAGCGCCCTGTGCATGTTTCTTCTGGAAAGTGCCCCAAGGATTCTGCTAGGGTGCTGACAGCGCGTCCTTTTTCTCCACAGACAAGAGCGTGGCCTTCTTCCCCAGACAGTCCCGTCCCGGAGGGATTGGGCTGAGAGCGGGACAAAGGTTTCTGGCATAAGGAACACCCAGCCGGAGGTTTGAAATCTGTCCTGGGCCTTGTAAACAGGCCTCGCGAAGGGGCCGGGGACTCCGGGGCAGGCCCAGGCCCAGCCGGTCTGAAGGGGCAGAGGCGGTGGCGGTGCACAAACGGGCGGGGCCAGGAACAATGTTTCTCTTTCTAAAACGCTCTGGGTGCTTTGGGATGGATTTCCAGCCTGGTGTTTACAGCATCCGCAGCCGCGTCCACGGCCGCGTCTGATGGTACATGTGTCTTTCTCTAAAGCTGTCTGCCTGTCTGTGCGTTCGCGTGTTCCAGCTGAGAGTCTGATCACATCTGTGTCTGTAGGAGGCCCCCAGAGGAAAATGGCTCCGGCCTCCACTGTGTGCTCTTCCACCCCAAAACATGGCTAAAATAAACCTTGCTGAAAAAGCTTTCACAACAATTTTTTTTTTCTGTCCCTGGCATGGGCAGTAACACCAGCGGGTCTCCACGGTCAATTTAGGAAGCTTGGGAAAACACTGCTTGTAATTAAAAGTCTAGAAGGGCCTCAATTAGGGCAGTGTTTGCCCTGCCAGGCCCCTTCCCAAACCCCACTCGGCAGCATTCCTCTCCTGGCTGGAAAAGCCTTTGATTCACACCAAATGTTCAGCGGCCACACTGGACCCGGCCTTGGCGCTGACTTCTCTGCCGGCTGTTCAGGGCCCGGGCAGGCCTCTGCCCCGTGGCCTGGGACCTGAGGCTTTGCCCGCCGAGGCTGGTGCAGTAAGCCGGGCTCTCCTTGCCTCCTGACTTCCTGGCCCTTCCCCGGGAGATGGGGGTCTCCGGTCCACCCGGCACCCACTCCCCGACCAGGGCGGCGGTGCTCACTCTAAGAATTAAAGGCCGAATAGCCGGCCGATGTGAGGGTGAGGCAGCTGTGGTCAGCGTGGAGAGAGGGTGGTGTTGAGGGACAGCGAGGGACACTCCCAGTGCTCCTTCTTACTCTGCTGAAGTCACCGCCTTCTGAGCCAAAGCCTGCCCTTGAGCTACAGTCACCTCACGAATTGTAGCCAGAGGGCACCAGACTATTCCCCTAAAACCAGAGAATACAGGGCTAGGCCGGGAGGGTCAGGAAACGGCACAAACCTCTGACCTCTTGAATCCCTACGGATTAAAGACAAGAAGTTTAACTGGCCTGGGGCCCAGGGTGCCATGTTGGCCCCTCCCGTTGGTGGGGATGGGGCAGCCGATGACAGAAACATGGGGACAGAGGGTGTTACCTCCTCACTGGGGCAAAGGCTTAAGCCCTCAAGTGGGAGAGTGGAAGAGAGAGGTGCCGAGTCAGCTCAGGATCAAACTATTTTCCCTCCTGGGACACACTTGCATGTGTCTGTGCCCGTGCGTGCACACACACACAAACACTCTGAGGCCACAAACGGGGCCTCTGTGTCCCCACCCAAACTCACATTCCTACACGGGCTAGTGCTGCAGCCTAGCACTGATTCACAGTCGTAGACACAGTAAGGGTCAGACACGGACACCCTAACAAAGGCCTACGGGACCCATGCAAGGCCAGGCCAGGCCGCCTTCTGGGGTCCCCAAGTCCTCGGCAGCCTCTAGCGTCTCTTGCGAGAGCAGAGGCAGACAGCCGAGTGGGGTAAGAATCACGGTTCAGGCAGATGGTCTGTGATGCAAAGCCAAGGTCAGATCCCAAAGCCCCCTGGCCACACCCTGCCGGAGACTTTGGGGAGGGCAGACTAGGTGTCTGCCCCAGCCCTTCTGCCGCTCCGGAGGGCCTCGCCCCAGCGGCAGGAGCGTGGCAGGGGAAGGGTTACAGGCTAACCAGAAAAAACAATTACTAACGGGAAAGGCCGCACATTCCAGCCCTGCTTAGCAGGGCCGCCAGGCCCGTGGGTGGTTCTTGGATTATTCGTTTCCTTGAAAACAAAAAGGAAAGTTCAGGGCAGTTCAGCTGTGCCCTGAATCTCACTCTAGGGCCTTTGTCTCCAGCCCCCTCCCAGCCCGCGTGCCCCCACACACGCACACGCGGTCCCACTGGCTCTGCCAAATGGCCACTGGGAAAGTGAGAACATTAATACCCCCCTAAAGCCTGCAAGACAAGCAAGGGAGGCTGGAAAGAAGAATCAAAGAAAGCGAGGGGAAAGGGATAGAGAATGCAGCCCGGAGAACGCGTTACCCTGAAGGCTCCATTCTGCAGATGAGGTTGTGAGACTTTTGTTGATTCACTCAGCAAACCTGGATGGAGTCCCTGCTCCGAGCCAAGCACCATGCCAGGCACCGGGCTAATACTTGAGGGGTTCGTCGTCAGGAAGCCCTGGTCTCCCCACAGACCCCTCTGTGGTGTCTTCTATGCATTTCAGTCTCCGATCCCAGCATTCACTTCCGTGTATGAAAATCTGGTCTCCTGATTGACTCGGATTATCTTATTCATACTGAGATGTGGGCGGCTGATAAGGCTGAGAGGAGACCCTGCCGATGTGATGTACTTTGTAAGGAGGGCGAAGGTGGCGGAGCCTCCCCGAGGAAGAACGGGAGGAGGCAGCCATCTTGTCATAAACACACGGAATGGAATCAAATGGCCTCTGAGTCTGTCTGAACACGTCCTTCTCCTTTGATTCCCACCAAAGCCCTGTGAGGAGGCAGGCTCCCCGCGCCCCCCCTCCACTCCAACTGAGGCTCGAAGAAGGATTCGGGGCCTTGCTCAAGCCATTGCATTGGCTGGCTGCCTCCTCCCTCCATCTCTCTCTTTCTCCTCAGCTCTCTGAGTCACTAGCTCATTTCAATCTTTGAGGTTTCCGCTTAAACGCTGCCCCTTTGTATGGGCCTGTCTGACCCCCTGTCTGAAGTAGTTTGCTCCCATCACTGTTCTGGCCCCTTCCGCCCGGAGAACATGTCAGTTTCACAAGTGTCTACTTGGGGTCTTCCTTCTCAGACTGTTAACCCCTGGAGGGAAGGGTTGGAGTCTACTTTGTTTACTGTGTATATCCCAGCACCCAGGAAAGTGCTGGGCACACAGTAGGTACTCGATAAACGTTTGTGGCATGAATACAGAAATGAGTGGCTGCGTAGCTCAGGTAGGTGGAAGCAGATGGACGTCTAGGCCCCCACTCGGATTTGTGTCGCTCTTCCTCCCCAGCTCCCTCAAGGACGGAGGTGAGCGGGATGCACAAACCGCTTTACTCCACATCTGGGCCAAACTAGAACAGCCTAAACTTAAAAAGAAAAAAAAAACCAGATTCCACAGCTGGACTTCCTGTTGCTTCTGCAAGGACCAGATATCAGGCACATAGAGTGTCCCAGAGGCCTGTCTCCCGTGGGGCCTCTCCCAGAGGGAGGGCCAGACAGGGTTTGGCTGTCGCTTTCCATTTGGACATGCTCATTCACTCGTCTGGTCCATGGACTTCCACTAGGCACTAAGCTGGCTTCTTAGACAGGTATCAGAGTGTCTAGAATTTTCAGACTATCAAAGAACAATACTGGTGAATGGTACTCAGACCCAGCGTAGTGGGAGATGCCCAGGGAGCCACAATTGTGCTGGAGAGGTCAGGCACAAGGTCATAAGGAGGCCAGGTGGAGGCTGAGAGATGGGCTGACCATACCGGACACAGGGAACAGCATCTGAAAAGGCACAGAGGTAAGGGAGCGCCTAGTGGACCTGGGACACGCAAGAGTTCCCTAGGCCTGGATCGGAAGGTTCAGGCAGGGAGAAGCCAGAGAAGGAGCTGGGGGAGGAAAGGGCCAGGTCACCGAGGGCAAAGTCTACCGGCCCAAGAAGCCAAAGCTTCACTGGGTAGGCAATGGGGAGCCCGCCAGGTCTTCTAAGAGAGGAAAGACATGAGGGGCTTTGCCTTTTAGAAAGCTCGCTCTACTGGACATGTGGAGAGGGGTGGTGGGAAGGGAGCCTGAGGGGCTGTGACCACCATCCCGGTGAACACCAGTGGCTGGGACTTGTGGCTGCAGGGATGGAGGTAAGGGGACAGATGGAAGAGGTATTTAGGAGGGAGTGGGAGCAGCTTATGATGAACCGACTTGGGGGGATGAGCCCCAGGATTCTAGGCTGCCCAGCTGAGGGGAGGGGGCAGGCAGTAATCCAGGGGAGAGGATGGTATATCGGCCTTGGCCACATGTCTTGTTGGCCACTAGGGACTGGGTCTGTGGGGGAAGGTGCTGGCCTGGAGCTCTGGAGCTTTCTGAACCCAGACATCGGTGTTGTTTGGGAAGGGATGAGGCGAGGAGGTTGAGCTAAATAAGAAAAGAGGACCAAAGAGAGAACTGCCCCTGCCTCTTGGCCAGTTCAGATCTCGGTGTCCTCCTAGACCTACTTCCTGTCTTCCCCCCTGTCCTGTGCGTGAGAGAGCTGGCTGGGAAAAGGCTGAGAGAGGGCGGGAGATTAGGATGGCTGGATGGTGGGAAAGCCACGGCGCAGAGGCGGGATGTTCCGGAACTGCAGGGGTCACCCTAGCCCAGCCAAGGCCTAGCAGCCCACTGGGAGTCCCGGGTGCAACAGCTGGCTGCTTAGAATGGCCTCCCTTGGTTCTGGGGGTGACAGACCCCGGCCTGACCCGACACGGGGGCTGGATGCCGTGGAGGGCAGCCCCCCCCACCAGAGTACCGTTAGCCCGGGCCCTGCCTTGTCCAACCCAAGGAGCTGGATCCCCAACCTCCTGTTTCTGCGCACACAGCGC
Source organism: Paguma larvata (assembly GCA_030068075.1). Taxonomy (NCBI): domain Eukaryota; kingdom Metazoa; phylum Chordata; class Mammalia; order Carnivora; family Viverridae; genus Paguma; species Paguma larvata. The sequence goes on from CM057836.1 coordinate 75,060,855, forward strand.
CTCCAGGGGCCAACCCCTGAGGTGACAGGGAGAAGCGTGTACGGAAATAGGAACCTCGAGCTGGGCGTGATTTTCCGCTCCCTTTCCTCTCTGTGGCGCTGAAGAGAGGGTTTTGCTTCCCTCCTCATTTTCCGCTTTGCATTTCCCGGGCTGCGCGCCAGCTTCTCAAGGCCAAGGTGGCCGTGCTCCTCGGGCATCCATCGCTAGCCCTCAGCCCCTTTCCCTGACGTCAAACGGCACTTTGGGACCCCGGCTCGCTCCCCGCTCCCTCCCCCTACCCCGATCCTAGTGCGTCCCCACCTTTAACCTGTCCTGCCCACTCCAGCCCAGGCTCTCGCAGAAGAAGGCCCAGAGGAAGGGCCGTGAAGAATCTCCAAGACCAGCAGACACGCTAGTTTATTTCCCTCGGCTCTCCTGATGACAACGACATTGCCAGCGGCAGGCCGCTAGCGGTCCCCTCTGTCCCTTGGGGCCCGTACCCAGCCAATCTCCGAGGCCAGCAGATGGCTCCATTCCCTCCGAGACCTTTGCCCACCCCATCCACCCTGCCCTCACTCCTGTTTCTGACACTCCTTCCCCTGCCCCTGCGTATAGGGTGTCGGGGGGGGGGGGTGCCCCGAGCTCAGTTCTGGCCAGTGAGACCTGCCCGCTGAGGTGGAAGTCGTTGTGATAGCTAACAAGCTTCCTTGAAGGCCACCGGCGGGCACGAAGAGGTGCGGGAGACAGACACCAGAGCCTGCCCTATGGACCAGGGAGGCCCCCGGTGAGACGCCAGTGAGCCCCAAGCGGTTCTTGGGGCTGAAACAGAGACCTAGCCCCTCGGCCTTCAGAGGCGACTGGGACCCAGCATGTTCTTTGGAGAGAGAGAAGCGGAGGCATGGGGGAGAGGGGGGCGGTCAACCCCCAGCCCGGAACTGGGTCTAGTCAGGGGGGTGGGGTGCGCCCCCTAGGGGACTTGCCGAGTCACAACCATCCCTTCCAAGGCCCTGATCTCTCCCCCTGCCCTACAAGCCGCAAATCCAAACTCTGCCACCGACAACGTCATGGGGGAGGGGCTAGGGAGGCAGCGCCGGGAGGCAGCGCCTGAAGGGCCTAAAGCTAAACAGAGGCTTGGAAGGACTAGAGGTGGGGAACCAGCTGGCCCCCATCCTGTCCCTTGGGAGCCACACCTGTCCTCAGCCCAGGCCTCCAGGTGTGGCCCATCTCCTTCTCAGGGCTCCATCCGCAGAGTTCAAGTGTGGGAGCTGCCCCCTCCCAACCCAACCGCCTTCTCCCAGAGGTGGGACTGAGCACAGCACGGGCCCTGCCCAGCCAGACGCATCTGGGAAGCTGAGGCCCCGAGGGCTCCAGCACCCACCGCCCCAAGCAGGGCCTTGTGTGGGACTGGAGAAGGGGTGGGTGCAGCAAAGGTTCGTTGGTTTGGATTGGGATAAGCCGAACTGGTATGTGTGGCAGCTTTTCCTCTGGTCCTGCGGGGGCGCCGGCCCTACTGCTCTGGGCCCCGGTTTCCATCTCTGTAAAGAGAGTCGGGGATGAGGTGTGTGGTTTTCAATCTGCCCTCAGAGCTCCAGGCATCCTCTGGGGGAGAATCGAGGCCATAGCAGCTCTGGTCTTACCAGGTGCGCTGGGCTTCCTTCCTAAGATTTCATGCGAGGACCAAGCCCACAGCTGAGAAAGCTCTGACCGCCTCTGGGCCGGGCGATGCCCGTGTCCCTGCCAGCTCGAACTTTCCAGAGATGGGCAGCACTGTCTCCGAGGCAGGAGGGTCCAGGCCGCTGGGGGAGGGAGGGCAGGCCCAGGAAGGACGGACCAAAGGGACACACGCCCCAAACTTGAGTTGAGTACAGTCGTGGACACACCAGCACACGTGCCCAGAGCACAGAGGGACGAGGCTGGCCGTGGGAAGCGGGCTCAGGAGGCTCCAGGCCGACCCAGGGGAGAAGGTGCACCTGTGTTCGCCCTTACCTGCCTATGTGCACATGCATGCACGCACGCGCACACACACGCTGGCACGCGCACACGGTGGCCCCCCTCCCCTGCCCTGCCCCGCAGCCCTGCCTGCAGGAGAAGACTCCCCCTACAGAAGTTTCCTTCTGTCCGCCTCTGAGCCCTGCCCCGTTCCCACTTACCTCCTCCCTGGACTCTTCGAGCTGACCTAGCAGGGCTCTGTCTGAAGAGGAGGAAAACATCTCTATCTGTTTTTCAAATATCTGGGGCTTGCTGAAGACCAACACATTTTTTTTTGAAGTGTGTATAATTTGAGGGCAATCTAATCCATATGTTTCTGATTCTCTGGCACTTAAATCACCAAAATATTGATTTTTAAGAGCCATTTGATGTCTCAGGAACCTTTTTAATAAGCTTTTAAAGCTCCTTAAACCCAGAGCCTGGAGCCGGTGCCAGGGCCCGGCAGGACGCTGGCTGGCCACACCCCCTCCCCTGGGTCATGATTCCTTGGAGCCAAGTCTCACTTCCCCCCTGCGAGCCTCGCCTCAGCCTGGCCTCCCTGCCTCCTCCAGAACTACCCAGGGGTCCCAGCTATGGCCCCTTGCTCTCTGAACAGGGGGGCCCACCCCGTCTTTCTTTTGGCCAACTTCTCTCCTACTTCCTCAAAGCACCCTGAAGACACAAAACAAGAGGAACAAACACAGTGTTTGGTTTTCAAAGGCTGTGTAGTATTTCGTTCCGTAACCATGCTCTAATTTATTTAACCAACCCCTACTGAAGAAAATTTCGGTCATTTCCCCTTGGTGCGCCTTTATGCACAGTCCTGCGTATTTCCTTTGAATAGGGCTTCTAGAAGACAAAATGGGGAGACCCTCACACCCTTAACACTCTTTCCACACACGGATGCCGCATCATTTTGCCGAGATTATACCCACTGACGCCTCCAAAGGTCTCCCCTCCCGTACTCTTGAGAAGTGATTTTTATTCAAACGACGCCAGCCCGTTTGAGCACGCACAGGCTCTCTTGCTTAGCGGTTCAGAGTGTAGGCTCTGGGGCCAGAAGGCCTGGGTTGGAAACCCCTTTTTGCTATTTACTAATTGGGAAATAAATCCACTTATTCCGGGGGTGCCTGTTTTCCCATCTGTAATTTGGGGATAATGATGGCACCTACGGCATCCCTTTGTGGGAGGGATTAAATGAGATCATCTATATAAACTCCTTTGGATAGTGTCTGATGCATAGTCCGTGCTCCATAAAGGATGGCTAATACTGTTATCTTTTATGCTGTTCTTTTGGCCCAGGATGCGACTCTTCCCCCCCCCGCATCTGTCTTTTTGATGCACTCACTAGCCAGGTCATTATTTCTCTTTAAATTTAGTGTCTATCTTGCCCTCGAAGCTGTCAGCAGGGTTGGGATCCGTCTAATTCCCAGAGCCTAGTCCAGAGCCTTGCAGACCGCCGACACTCAATATACGTTTGTTGAATCGAACGAACCTGAATCGAACGATTCAGGCCTGCCTTTGGCTACGAAGGGCTTTTTCCTTTGTGACTTGTTTTATTTGCGTTGACACGTGATAGAGTTGACGTTCGTGTCAGGCCTACAACACGGGGGTTCAACAGCTCTCTACCTTCTGCTACGAACGACTTTCGGTTATTTCCCAAACTCCTCCTCATCTGCAAAAAGGCCGAGTTGTGCCCCTTGAGGCTCATCAAGAGGGTGTGCTGGGCCTCAAAAGGCGAGTCTCCAAGATGAGCCCCAAAATGTTTAAAGAGACGGCAGCGCCGCGCGGGTGGCTCCTCCTGGCCAGTCTGGGCGGATGGGCTTGCGCGGGCAGAAAAGCCTGCTGGGACTGACCTGCGGCCCAGCCCCTGCCCTGAGCCGAAGCCCATTTCGCGATTTATCTCTAACTTGTTCTTTCTCTGCCAGGTACCGTTTCCTCGCCTTTTCAACTGGGAAAGAACTGTGCCTTGTCCATGCATGGCTCTGTGCTTGGCCCGGTGCTCGGTAAGTATTCAGCAGGGGAGGGACGAAGGATGCTCCTCCTTCTCTTCACACGGGAACCTCGGAGGTGGCTGGGAGGTAACTTCCTGTTGCTTCTACTGCTCTGCTCTGGAGCAGCCCGCCGCGGGACACCCCACCATCGTGGGGGCCGTCCAGAGATTGGCGGTGTTGTATTCGTATCCTTCGGGGCCTCCAGAAGCTCACCAGTGTGTAGAGGGAGGGAATCCTCGGCCTGCCAGAAGAACCTGAATCCAGGACCCCAGGCCGAGAGGGCCCCTGAGTTTCCCCCTGCCAGCCCCCGTTGCCTTCACCCCATACTTATAAGGGAACCGGTTCTGCCCAGAACAAGACTCATTTCAATTCAATTCAAATCAATTCAGTTCCATCCCAGCAATGGCTGGCACTGTGCAAGCCAGGGTAAGACGGGCAGCCAGTCACTGAGGTACACAGTAAGAAGTGCTCTTGGAGAATCAGAGTGGCCTCGGGGCGCCTGAGTGGATTAGTCGGTTAAGCATCTGACTCTTGATTTCAGCTCAGGTCATGATCCCCGGGCCGTGGGATGGAGCCCCGCGTCGGGCTCTGTGTTGACAGCACGATTCTCTCTCTCTCTCTGCCCAAAATAAATAAACGTTCTCTCTCAAAATGAAGTAAATAGACATTAAAAAAAATAAGAATTAGAGTGGCCTCGCGTCTGCACACACCGATTCCTCATGCTTGGATCTCCTGCAATTCTGTCCGTATGGTTCATTACGGAAGAGACTCTGTACTGCCCTCTTCATCAGTTAATTGTTCGTGTGTTTGCGTGTGTTTGCGTGTGTTTGCATGTGCACGTGTGTGTATGTGCATGTGTGTTGATAGTTCCAGTTCCTGGGGTGCAAAGATAATATGGTGAGTTTCCTCTGACTCTTCTGTAGATCTTACACAGGGCAAGGCACGAAGCTGAATGAATGAATGAATGAATCCTCAGCCTGAGTAGCTAAACTCCCACTCAGGCTGAGGGTCTGGGAAGAGGGTTAGACGGGGAGTCAGGAGTTCTGCATCCGATACGTGGCAGGTGCTGTGTGACACGGGCAGGCCTCGCTCCCTCTCTGTTACTCATTGTCCGACCCCCAAAAGAAGGGGTCGAATTAGATCATCTCTAAGAGTCTCCCCAGCTCTGAAGACATGGAAATCTCCCTCCCACACTAGACTCTGTTCCCAATTGCCAGCCCCACTCAGTCCCCTCCAGACACAGACCTGGTCAGACCCATGAAGGCCCCAGTCCAGCTCGGGGGAGGGCCTTTGCTCCCCTGCCTCATGGGGCTCAGGGCTATTTTGTCTAAATTCTCCAGGAACAAAAAAAAAAAAAAAAGCACAGAGGCTTTTTCTAAAGCCCAGTGGGCAGGTCTCTCTGAGGACAGGGATTAAGTTTGTCTCTGTTGATCTCCCTCCGGTCAACTCTCCTGTCTGGGAACCAGCTTTGGATTCCCTGGGGTTTATTCCCCTCGCACGCTGCCCTTCCCTTCGCGGTACCCATGCCCCGCACTCAGCAACCCCTCTGGAGTGATTCTGCAGAGCAGAATAGACCCCAGAGGAAAACAAAGCAAATCTTGGTCCGGGCTGGTTCTAAACGAACTCCCTCTTTGTGCCACGATCCTGCTTGGGAAGGAGAGGAGACCCTCCTGGCTCCCCGGCCTGGACCCTCACCCCGGACCTAAAAGACCATCTGCACTGGCAAGAAGTAGGGGACCGTTTAAAAGGACCCCAGCTTCCCCTCCTCTCAGCCCAGGACGTCTCCAGGCTGCGATGGAGCTGCCGGTGATGGGTTTGCGGGTTGACCTTTTTACAGGATTATGTGGATTTGGAAGGGTCGCTCCGAGGTCAGCCCGTCTGGGAGGACGGAGCCCAGCTGCACACAGAAGAGGCGGGCCGAGGGGTCTGGGTCTCTGAGCGACCCTCTGGCTCCGGACTGCCGGACTTCCCGGGGAAGTGGGCCTGCTGCCTCTCAAAAGGGTCTCACTCTCCCTACCCCAGAAACCAGATTTGGGTGGTACGGTACCATTTCTACTGATACCACAGTGACAGGACTGGGGTTTTTTGTTTTGTTTTGTTTTTAATTTTTTGTTTTTGGAATTTATTTATTTTGAGAGAGAGAGAGAGACAGACAGAGCATGAGCAGGGGAAGGGCAGAGAAAGAGAGAAACACAGAATCCGAAGCAGGCTCTGGGCTCTGAGCTGTCAGCCCAGAGCCCGACGCGGGGCCCGAAACCATGAGTGAGATCATGACCTGAGCTGAAGTTGGACGCTCAACCGACTGAGCCACCCAGGCGCCCCAGGACTGTTTATGTAAAGAGCGGATGAGCAATTTTTAAGCAATTTAGGTAATATTTTTAAATCCAAGTTTTAAAACTCCTAATATTCCAAAACAGAGGAGACACTGATGCTTCAGTGTTCAAACAGAACAATCTTTTATTTTTATTTTTTTTTACATTTATTTATTTTGAGAGAGAGAGAGAGAGAGCGTGAGCAGGGGAGGGGGGGGAAGAGAGAGAGAATCCCAAGCAAGCTCCGCGCTGTCAGTGTGGAACCCGACGCAAAGCTCAAACCCATGAACTGTGAGATCATGACCTGAGCCGAAACCAAGAGTCGGACCCTTAACCAACTGAGCCACCCAGGCACCCCAGAACAATCTTTTACTTTTAAAATTCAGTTCTTAGAGTTCATAACCAATTGGGGTTCTCTCAGAAAGCCCATTTTTAAATGATCTTGATTCTGACTCATTTTATTTAAAATATATCATGTTTATATCTTTTTTTATATACAGTTACACACACACACACACACACACACACACACACACACACTGTGATTCTGGACAAGTTTCTCAGTATCTCTGGGCCTCAGTTTACTAATTTGTGTGTAGTAAATATAATTTATACAATTTACATAGTAAAAGGTTGGAGAACCATGTCCAAGGTCCCTTCCAGCTCTTCAGTTGTATAACATCAAAGGAATTCTGGGCACCCACACTCACTGCAGCAGCCATAGAGCAAGTATACTATTCTGCCTCGGATAATCCTCAGGGCCCTGCTCAACCTTGGGCCGTGGGCGGGGCAGAGCCAGCTGAACTGATGAAGGAAGCCAAATACTGCTCATGCCTTCAAGAAACACCTCTACAACCTCCCCAAAGGTGGCTTCACACCTGTCCTGCTCACTGCTGGCATTCCCATCACCTGGCATGGGGTCTTGTACATCGCGGGTACCCAAAATGGTTGTTGAATAACGAGGTGGATGGATTAACTAGTTAACAAGGGCGAGCAAGGCTGGGTCTCTATCAGGATTCAAATAACTCTTTTCCGAAGGAAATTCAAATGTGTTTCTGTTCTAAGAATACCTAATGTGATTTTTTTCAGAGGATTCTAGGCCGGAGAGTGGTGGTATGTGTAAGATATTAAAACAGACCCACCACAGCTCCTATGAAAAGCTTCCTCGCTGAAAAGTAACCTATAATGACACGAGCAAACTGAGTCTCCCGAAATAAGGGAGAACACCACATGGAGAACCCTAAAACGACGTCACCTTAAGAGAAGTGAGCCCGTGGTGTTTCCTGTTCCGGTAGAAGGTAGACATCAGAAACGGAACCTGTCTTTGGATTGATTATTTTCTTCAAGCAAAGGTGGATTCGAGTGAGGTGAGGTGAGACATGAACGACAAATGCTATGGAAGTCACAGAGATTCTGTGATGGTGACTGCATCGTCGGTGGGCCCTCCCCATCTGCTGGCCAGACCAGAGGCCACCAAGGCAGCCTCTACATAACTGTCAGAATTCTAGATGAATTATCATCTCGGAAACAACCGTCTGGAGTTGGACTAACCTAGCCCCCTGTTCCATCTGTCAAGCGATGGGTCGTTGGATCATATGATGTGACAACACCCGGGTACCCACATTCCTGACTCTGGACAGCCCATTCTTGGCAACCACTATGCACTCGAGACAAAACCACGGTGGTGTTTAGACTTGGTAGCGCCCCCCACTACTGAGCCCAAGTTAAAAATCATGTTCCAGGGGCGCCTGGGTGGCTCAGTCGGTTAAGCACCCGACTCTTGGTTTCGGCTCAGGTCATGATCTCACGGTTTTGGGCGTTCGAGCCCCGCGTGGGGCTCTGCGCTGACAGCACAAAGCTCGCTTGGGATTCTTTCTCTCTCCCTTTCTCTCTGTCCCTCCCCTACTCGTGCTCAAAATAAATAAACTTAAAAAAAAAAAAGAAGAAGAAGAAGAAGAAAATCAAGTCCCAGAGTCCATTTGGGTTTACCTCAGAGAGAAAGGTGGCCATCTCCTTCAGTTTCAAAATAGACTGTCATCCCTGATCATAAAGGCTTCTCCAAGTGTAACACAAAAATGTTGCCAACAGCACAGATAACTCCCTGAACAGCTAACAGAGAATCTAAAGCTATCTGATCATCAATTTCCAACTGGGCCAAAGACTTTAGATTTGTCTGATAAACCTCAAAAGCTTCGGAAGATTATTTATAACTTCAGCTAGGATTAATAATACATTTCTCTCATCCTTTTCCAGGGGTATAGCCCTCATTACGGAAGTCACCATTGAGGTGTTCCACGTAAAAAGTGAAAGAATATTTCCTCCAGGTAATTTTCTAGAATAGCCTAGGTGGTTTCATTTTGTAAGTTCCTGGAGGCATGTTTCAGTGAGATACGTTTCGCGGAGGGTGTTGAGATCTTAAATACCTAAACAGTTTGAACAAGTTAAGGCTGGATTTCCACACTAAAAAAAATATATATATATAGCACTCTAGTGGAATACAGACTGTCTTGAAGGCATAGGCACTTAGCAATAGACTTGGATAATCTCTTGACATCTCCTTTGGGAAGAAGAACAACCAAATCACATGACCCGGGGATGACCCACAGAGCTTTCTCAGTAAGACCTATGTTGTGGAGCAATAGCTATGCGATCAGCAAATCATTACTACAAAACTGCAAAGTGGAAAGAAATAGGCAAAAATCCAAGTCAGAGGGCTAGACAAAGGTGAGCATGTTGATTTGTGGCTCCAGGCATCTGGACAGCCTTATTCTGAAGATTTGGAAGAGTCAACTGTCTTTGCCATGTCTTCTGCTTATGAAGGTCTCAGGCTAGAGTCTCCTGAAGATCTTCCGCTTCTGGAGGGTTCTTAAGGGACCCCCTGAGAAATTTCTTTTTGGGATGGCCTTCTAGGATCATTCCGTTCCCAGGAATGGTTTGTGTTCTTTAATTGGGAACCAGAAATCCAAAAACCAAACCCTTGAAGCTTTACTGCTTTACTAGGTGTCAGAAATAATTGATAAAGTCTTTTTCCATTATGGTCCAAGGGCTGCCTTTTTATGATGTCTTTTTCTAGAAAACCAAGTTGTAGGCTGTGTAAGGATGGATTAGGAGTATGTTAATCATAAAACTAGCAGATTGGGGGTGCCTGGGTGGCTCGGTCAGTTAAGCATTCAACTCTTGATCTTGGCTCAGGTCTTGATCTCAGGGTCATGGGTTCAGACCCTACGTTGGGCTTCACACCGGGCATGGAGACTACTTTAAAAACAAAAAAGGAAACTAGTAGATGTATGGCTCCCTTATAGTCTTTGCCTATTACTGCTTTTAACAGGGAAGAGTCTAGGATTAGAGATAAAGTCGTAGGTGCTAGGGTAGGCTAGTTGGGTAGCCTAGGAGGCTAGCTGGGTAGGCTAGTTACCTTAACGAGCAGAGAACTGATATATTCTCAGAGGAGTTGATCTTATTGTCAGTAAAGCCAGGGAAGGATTTTGGAGCAGGGAAATTGAAGTGTCTCTGAAAGCTAAGGCTAAGTTTAATTTGAAAATTCTATCTATCCTTTCTACTTTGTCTGAAGATTGGGGGTGGGAGTATGGACAGAGGAAATTTTGAGTAAGCACCAATGTCCTACAGAGACCCTAATGATCTTTTCAGTAAAATAAGGAAATTCATCACTACAGCAGTAGATTGGGACTCCTCTAGTAAGAAGCACAACATTGAATGGCATGTTTTGACGCTCTTCAACAAGGAAAGACTTCAACAAATCTGGGGGGGGGGGGAAAAGCATGCAAAAAAGCCAACAACAAACAAAAACAAAAGCAGCCAAATGTACTCATATTCCATCACAGGGGATAATTGTATAACATTCATTTGGAGGTTTTCGAAAGGGCCTTGAGGTCTTGATGTTCATCCATGCCCCATCTTTACTGTTTTGCCAAGGTGGTGTTGTTGGCAGGTGAGGTCTGCACTAGAGCAGGGTTCAGCGAACTACAGCCGACGGACCAATTCTGGCCCGTGGGCTTTTTTTGTAAATAAGCTTTTGCTGGAACACAGTCATGCCCACTTGTTTATGTACCGTCTATCACTGCTTTTGCACCCCAGCGGCAGGCACAGCTGAAGGATTGCAACAGAGTCCAGGAGACCGACAGAGCTTAAAACATTGCCTATCTGGCCCTTTACAGAAAAAGTGTGTCGATCCCCAGTCTAAAACACCGTTAAGATGGGCCATTTTGGTCATGTTGAAAGTTCCCCAACCTGGCCACTGGAATTCCAGACTTCTTGGCGGAGTTGCGCCATTTTGTAAAATATGCATAAAAAGTTGGATTATAATGAGAATCCTCCAAGGAGTGGACCTCCAGTCTGGTGGGGAGGTAGATTTGGACTGAGATGACCCAGGCACGTTGATACCAGTTGGCCAAATGTGTTGCTTCTCTGCCTCCTATCTTGGGTCCCCATCCAGAGAGGAGCTGTCTGTAACTATAGTCCCCAGCAAAAGGGATGTTTGGAGATTGTGTTTCTCAAGTTAACTCTTTGGGACACAAAGTCAGGACGGAGGAAGAACAGAGCTTGTAACATTTTCAGAGACAACCCAAGATAAGTTTCATTCTCTGAGGGCCACCGGCCAAGCAAGACCTTAAACCTGTTGGTCCTTGGGGCTGGTTTTGGCCATGAACTTATTGGTATTCACTTGCTGATGATTCTATGCCCGTTTTCACCCCTTATGGACACGTAAAATTCATGACAATACAGGACAAGACAATGTGAGATTAGATGAATAACATCTCAATTGTGGAAAAGCTGCCGCTCGATTAGAGAAAGCTGCTATGATAAAAGTAAAACTGACAGGTTACGGACTTAGTGAAGCAAGGAAGAACATGAAACTGGCAATTCTTTTTAAAAAAACATCTTGTTAGGAGAAATGAGTGCACCTCATTTTACTGCTCCATGTGGGACTCAAAAGTTCTTCGGGCAGGTCATCAGAACAGGACGAACACTTAGACTGGCTGCTTTCTTAAGGTGAGGGTTTGTGTATGAGATGCAAGATGCTAAGCCAAAAAAGGAAGTCTGGTACAAGTCACAAGGTATTCTGCTGTTGTTCCCACAACTGATGGGGCACTTGTTCTGGTCCTCACTCCCCAGTCATTCCAGAGGAATAATGGCTGTCCTTTATTAGGCCAGGGACTGTAGACAATTTATCTCTGCATATCTCTGTGCCAGACACTGTCCACATTTCATCTCATTTAAACCTTACAGCAACACTATCCAGTTGGTATTCTTCGTCTTTCCACTTGACAGAGGTGGAAATTGCCTTAAATATGGTAGCCAGTAAATGCCTGAGCCAAAGCTAGCCTTTCCCCACATCAGCATATCACTGCCTCTCCTGTGAGTGTGACTCCGTGGACATGGCAGCCCTCATTCCAGGGCCTCCCCTTCTACTTGGTCTGCAAGCAACGGAGATACGCCACTCAAGCGTCCCCTCACCCAGCACTCACACACCTTCATACTCAGGAGGTCTCTCCCCATTTCTCTCCCTCCTCACTCAAAGTTAAAAGATAAAGCCGTGTAAGAGACCAATAATCATACTAAAGGGTACTCAATTTTATCAATCAAGCAGGAAATGCAAATGCACGCCAAGCCATTATACACCCACCAGACAGAAGAGCTCAAATTAAAAGCACCGATAATATCAAATGTTGACAAGAATATGGAGCAACTGGAACTCATATAATGGTGGGAATGTGAATTGGTATAACCACTTTGGATATTCTTTAGCAATGTCTGCTACAATTAAATATATACCTTCCCAGATAGATCTCCAACAGAATTGGCTACATATTCAAAATGCTCAGAGTAGCACTATTTCTGATAGTTAAAAGCTAAACGTTACCCAAAATACCCATCAACAGTAAAAATGGAGAAATACATTGCCATATATTCATAAAATGGAATATCATACCATAACGAGAATGAACCACAACTCACATAACAACATGATGAATCTCAAACAACATTTTGAACAAAGAATTCGCACACAAGAATATGTACTGTATGGTTTCATTTATAAGAGGTACCAAAACGGTCAAAATTGTTTTGATCAAGATAATGTTTCTCCTTAGCACAGGGATATAAAGACTGGAAAAGGACAAAAAAAGGGCTTTTGAAGTACCGGTAATGCCCCGTTTCTTGAGCTGGGCGCTGAACACAGGTGTGTTCCCTTCGTGAAAACGAATTTAGCTATACTCTTATAATTTGCGCACCATTCTGAATGTATATTAGACTTAAAAATAAAAGTTTAGGGGCGCCTGGGTGGCTCAGTCAGTTGAACTTCTGACTCTTGATTTCGGCTCAGGTCATGATCCCAGGGGCGTGGGATCAAGCTCCGTGTCAGGCTCTACGCAAAGCATGGACCTGCTTAAGATTCTCTCTCTCTCTCCCTCTGCCCCCTTCCCCCACTCGCATGCTCTCTCTCTAAAATAAAAATAAACAAACAAAACAGAAGTTCAAAAAAGGTAAAGGCATATAGCCCCTCCTTACCATCCCACCCTTTCCTTCTCTACCCAGTAAGGTCCATTCTCAAAGAGAAGGAGTTACATGTCCCGACATATCCAGAGGGCCGATGTCTGAAATCCCCTTCTCATTGGTGCCTACGATAGAGGTTCCTAGAGTCTGACCAACCCGCACAGTCTCACACACACTCTGCAGCACACGCGTTTGTCTTGCACCAGGAAAGTGATCGTCTGGTAGTAATAAGCCTTTAAAATTGGACAGACCCCATCTCTGCTACTTACCTACTACGAGCACTGGGGAAGCCACTTCATCTCTTCAAGTACCTATTCCCTTATCTTCAAACAAAATGGTGGCATGTGCTAGTCACTCTCTGCTCAAAAATCATGTGTCCCACTTCTTGGCTTTCCACTGCCACTGAACACACCACTGCTGTGGCTTCCTAGACTCCAGTTGCTAGAGCAAGAGCTTGGAAATGCTAAGGATGGGAGAGCAGAAGCATGGGAGGGCACTCGTGTTCTTGGTGACATTGCAGTGCCAACCCTGGAACCGTGACTCTGGACAGCTGCTGGGGGAGAGAGGCCTTGGGTGGTGTCTCCTGAAGGGCTTGTCCTTGAGGGTTTGTCTCCTCAATTCCCCCCTAGGGACCGAGAGAGGAGAGAGCTTTTTCCAGGCTGCAGGGCAGGTCCTGGGGGGAAGAGAGGAATCAGGCATATTGGAACCAACTGTGAGTTGTTCGGAAGTGCCTTCTTATGCCATTTCCCACAAGCACCTCTCGTGCCTCTGAGTCCCGGGTACTATGCTGTGAGCTGGGGGCACAGTGGTGGACAAGACAAGATAGGATCCCAGGTTACCAAATGGTCACAGAAATTCAAATGAACTCAGACTCTGTCAACTTTCTAAATCACTGTGAGCCTAACTGTGAGCATATTCCCAACTCTGCATTTGGAAATCCACCAATAATCAACCCAAGAGCACTCCTGGAACCCCTATCTTGAGGCTGCCCGAGATGACTTGTTTTTGAAGGAAAGCATTGAATATTTACCGAGCGCCTTCTGTGTGTAAGAGGTGGGGCCCGTTTTCACCCTTCTGGGAGCTTACATGCTGGCGGTGGTTGGCACCAGACAGATGTTTGATCTGAGTAGCACAAGTTACCATGCCTGCGGGAACCCCAGGGAAGGTCCAGAGCAGCTGAGTCAGCTTTGGGGACGAGGCGACTGTAACGGCGATGGGATTCCACCGGGCAGAAGCGAACAGGAGGTGATCTATGAGAAAAATTGAAGGGGTGCTGCCCAAAGGGGGAAGGACACAGCTGAGCGTGGAGATGAAAGACAAATCGGGTCCGAGAGGTGGTTTACAGGCTGATCAGAGGACCTTAAACACCAGGTTAAGGGAGTTGGAACACATCACGTGGGCAAAGGGAGATTTCAGGCCAGGAAGCGACGTGACAGAGGAACTATGGCAAGATTACTTTGGCATCTGTAAAAGGGATGATTAAGACCTTGGAAGGAGCAAACTGAGGCGTGAGCAGCTTCGGAGCTTTCAGAGAGGGGCTCACACCCTCTGGGTTTTATTCCTGGCTCGATCGCCCTGCTGAGTAAGACCGTGCAAATCCCTGGCAGGCCGGGAAAGTCTGCTGCTCGCCTCCCCAAATCCATTTCTCCCTCTCTCTTCTCTAACAAAGTCCTGAGTTGGTCTGGGGTCGAAAAAGTCCCTGTTGAAAATACCCATCTCCCCCAAACCTAGCGAAAGATGTCCTATGTAATCCATTTCTCGGCAATGAGATATATAAAGAATCTTATAGTTGGGCTTCTAGAAAGGCATTGTCTTCTGGATAAAAAGACAGAAATTCAGCAAGCCAAACTTTTTTCCCCTGTTCTCTTCTTCCAGTCTGGAACTCAGATGTGATGGCTGGATGTGGCACAGCCATTGTGACCATGAGGCCGAAAGCTACAAGGCAAGGATGGGAGGGCAGGAGGTTAGCAGGAGCCTTGTTTCTTAATGACTCCATTGAAAACCTGCACCAACCTGGACTGCTTCTCTCCAGACTCCCTCTTATGTGAGAAAAATAACCCCTTACTTGTTTAGGGTTTAAGTAGCCGAATGTAATTCCTAACTGATACGAATGGCAACTCGAATATCTCTATTTCTCCCTCTTTCTATGATCTCACAATCCGGTGCAAGGATGGCTTATGCACCTGTTATGTGCTTTTCAGAAGCTGTCCACGAGAACGGCTGAAGAGCCCTCAGATTATGCTGCCTGGTTGGTCCCAACTCTCAGCCTGACGGGGCCCCTCTGGCTTGCCTGGATCCTCCAGAGAGGATCCCAGCAGGAACAACCCAAGGATACCAGGTCGCCAGCCGTGAATCCCAGGGAAGAGCCCTAGACCAGAGGGCTCCTGGGATCCTGGAAGACCGCCTCTGCCACTAATCAGGGCATGACCTTGACCCAGGCATTCCCCACTCCCCTGGGCCTCATTCACCCCTTCTTTAAAATGTGGAGATGGGCTAGCGTATCAAATTAGCTTACATTCAGCTGTAAACGATCGAACAAATGGAAAACAAAAATAGCTTCTTCGAATGGCTTCAACAATAAGGAAGTTTATCGCCTGACCAAGTTCAGAAACAAGACCACGTCAGGGACAATACGGCCAGCTCTTCACCGGCCAGCTCTTCACCAATGTCCTCAGATGCTCTGCACTTCTCTGTGGCTTGGTTTTATCCTCGTTCTGACTTCCTTCAGGGGTACGGGGATGACGGCCACCGCGCGAGGCATCGCAATCAGCCGCATCTCAGCCAAGAAAAAAAGGAATCCATCTTTCTTGCATTTCATTTTTAGGAGCAAGGAACGTCCCCTACATTTCCCTATCAGACTTCCCTTTACCTCTTATTGGCCAGAAGTGCCGAGTTCCAACCAATCACTGAAAAGGAATGTGGGATCGCCATCTGCGGTGAAGGACTTTGCAGAGCTACCACGACCAGTAGACATGCTACAGCTCAGGAAACTATATGGATTATCCTGCACTCTGTAGTCATAATAGCAACACACATTTGTATGATGTTTTCCTGTCTGCCAGCCTCTTGGGCACACAGGATCTCATTCAGGTCTAAGAAACGGTCCCATAAGTAGTAGAAGACTCAGACGGCTCTACGGTAGAGCCACAGAGATGGGGAAACCAAGGCACAAATCGAGAAGGCATTTGTCCCACAAAACCTGGGCCTGGAGGAGACCAGCCTGGGCCAAGGCTGCCAATTGGGTCTAAGGGCGTGTGACACCGTGGGGAAACTGGGGGTCCGAGGCAAAAAGACACAGGCATGATGGCCAGGTGACTCAGGTCTCTCAATCTCTCTGAGCCCCTCTTCCCTCAAGGCCACTGGGACGTCTGGGGGACCCCTCTGAAGGCCCCTGGGTTGCTGAGGAGGGCCGTGGGGTCCCTCTGGCTGAGGCTGCAGATAGCTTGGGGAGGACGGGGTCTAACTCCTCATGTCTGGACTATATCTGAATGAAGCCGGGGGGCCCCCAACGCCCACTGCCACCCCATGCCTGGCCACTGCCTCCTCCCTGGGGCTGCCAAGGCAGGGGCCCTGGCCCGGCCCCTCCCCCACTCCCTGGAGGCAGGCAGCTGCTAATGGCTCTCCCCACAAGCCGGTTCATTAAAGATTTGTTCTGTCGAGTCGCAATCAAAATAAACAGACCAGCCTGAAAGCCAGGGAACTAAAAACCAATTAAGAGGGAATGGAGATGGAAGGAGGGGTGGGGGCAGGAGGGGAAAAGAGGCCGGGGCTTTCCAAAGACTCGGTTCCCATGGCAGCCAGCTTCCCAAATAGTCTGGGAATGAAAAATAATGAAAACCACTGTGGAGAGCACAGCGATCTTGGCGGGAGAGTCCCGACCTCGGGATTGGCTAAATCCCCTTGCTCGTGGCTCCCAGAGGGCACCCCGGTGGGTCAGAGTACTGGTGACCTGTCCTCCCCCGCCCCCCCACTCCTCTTTCCTTCCTGAGGCGGTGAATGGCTCAGACTCTCCGCAGGGCCCACTGCCAAGGCATCAAGGTGAGGGAGCCACACTCAACCCTGTCCCATGCGGAAACCAGAGAAATATGATGGAGGTGGGAAGGGCCAGGGACGAGACTGGAGCGGGGAGTTCAGGCACCATGGGGCCCCCAACCCCGTTTCAGAGGGCATCCTGGAGGAGGCGATGTTCGGACTGATACCTGAAGTAGGAGCTGGCCAGGAAATGAACAGAAGGAAGGCTGATTCAAGAAGAAGAATTGCAAAGGTCCAGAGAGCAGGGGGGTGGGAAAAAGAAAATCCGGAAGTTCAGCGGGGCTGACAACTCTTGAGGAAGGCCTATTCTGTGCTGAGCTGAGTGGTTTTTTTACACTCTGGGTCCTGAGATGCAGCGATCCTGACAGGCTGAGACTTGCAGCACAAATCTGTGGACCCGGCACCCGCCCTCCTTCCCCTCTGCCGGGAGCCAGGCCTTCTGGGGAGCCCCCAGGTCCCTGTCCCTTCCCTCACCCTGGCGACAGGGGAGCCCGGCGTGAGGTTTCTAGCAGTCATTTCCTACTGATCTCTCTGAGGAGGCCCCGCAGCCCACCGGGAGGCATCGCCATTTAACCATCTCCAGACCCCCTTGTGGTCTGGTTTCTGTTTCACTGGTGAGGCAACAGGAAAGCTGAGATCCTATTAAGCTGACTTGCAGATGCCAAAAAGGAATCACAGCCAAAATTGAGTTAACCCTTGCAGACTCCTTTGTCCACCCCTGCTTCCCAGATCACAGGAGTAAGCCCTGAGCCACATCACCGGCAAGGGAAGCGACACCCCGGGGCCCTGGGAGAACGGGTGCCCGGGGCCTGAAGGACACCCTGGCCTCCCTGGGGAGGTCTGACAGGTCGGGAGCCTCCTGTGCGGGTACAAGAAACAGTGTGATAAGGGGCAGCACTTGCCAGGTGGAAGGGCTCCTGGGGGGGAAGAGGACTGTGCTCACTGGACCCCATTCTTCCAAACAGGAAGGGGCAAGGTGGAGTTCAGCTGCCCCGGGGGCAGTTCTCAGACACTGCCTTTTCACTAGTCTCTCCAAGAAGTCAAGCCAGCGCCCAGCGGGAACCTACTGGAACGGGATGCCCGCCCCCTCCAGGGGGCAGAAGCAGAGCCTTGGCTCCTAACTTGGCGTCTCCCGAAGGCTGAGAGCTGAACAAGGAGAATGTGGGCTGAGGAAAGAGCACTGGGCTGGGAGTCCAGAGGCCGGCCTCCAGCAGGCGCTCGTGGTGAATGAAGCACAGGTTCTGCAATCAGCCCAGTTCCGCCTCCTGGGAGCTGTGTGACTGCGAGCTAGGACTCCTCTCTGAGCCTCAGTTACCTCAGCAGCAAATGGGCGCAGTAATGCTGACCCCATAGGGCCTGCGTTAGGGTAAAACAAGGTACCGGTGGACCCGAGCAAGCCGGGCAGGGACCGGGAATTACTAGTTTTCCTTCCTCCTCCAGGCCTCAGCTCCGCCAGCTGCAAAACGGGAGGCCAACTCTCCTAGGTTAGGTGAGCAAAGCGCTCGGAAAACCGCAAAGGCCTATAGAGGGGCGCCAAGAGGTCTCTGGCTACGGAAGTCGCCGAGAAACCACTCCCTTTCCAGCCCCCGGGACCCTAGGCACGTCTCTCACACCTGCCATCGGCCATAAGGCCTCCCTCACCCTGCACGGCCTCTTCCTGGGTGGTCTTGAGGAGTTTCCGTCGCCACAGAGATAGAAGAACATTTATGGGGCAAGTGGAAGAAACTCGCGGCAAAAATACGAAATTAGAATTATTTTGCCTGTCCCCCGCCTGTTCCCCTGCTTACAGCTAAAGGAAACGAAGCCTGGGCACAGAAGCGACCCATCCGAAGTCACAGCTTGTTAAGTGCCTGGGTTTGGAACCGCAGGGCCATCGACTCTGAAGCCTGTACTCCCGCCCCTGCCCCATCCTGCTTCCCAGTTCACGGGCAGATTGACTCCTGGGCCCAACGGGCCTGTCCAGGGCCTGAGTGAGGAATTTTCAGAGATCCAGGGTGGGTCTCTGCTCCTGTAGGCGCTAAGGGCACGGTCCCCTCTCTACCAGTGGGAGAAAGCGACACACTGAGTCACCACGGCTTCCTTGCTGAACTACACCTGCCTGGAAGGAGCCAACGAGGCAATGAAAGGGCAGCCTGCCTGGAGGTGGTGACGCTCAGGCCTGGGTTTGAATCCGAGTTCGGCCGTGTCAACCTGTTCCCCAACCTCTCTGCCTTTTAGTCCCCTTATCCGTCAGTTCATAAATCCAGGAGGAAAGCTTGTCCCATCCCGCGGGCCGCAGGGAGATCCAAAGAAGAGAACCGATATGTGTGGCCAACTGTCAAACCTCGTTATCATTAGCAATTAGCACCGTCATTATTTGTTTGTGTTTCCAAGCAGCAGATCCTCGAAGTGGGTTAAACGGCTTCTCCTTCCGCACTCCTCGGGCCTCCCCATCCTGTTGACACTAGTCTTGCTTTGTTCACAGACAGTAAAAGGTGACTCGGTGCCCGCACGTCGGAACAGCCCGGCCCATCCTGGGCGAGCACCCACGGAGAAGCTGAGTGCTGACGGTTTATCTCGCGTGCTGCTCGTGCTGGCCCCAACTTCCTTTCCAGAGCAAAGGAAGCAAGGGTGGCTGGTATTTTCCCCCTTTTGACTCTCGCGAATGAGAAAAACCAACACATCAGATCAAGAGCCACCTGACGCGTTTTTGGGGAGCACTCACCACGCACCAAGCACCGTTCTGTATGCGTCAAGCACTGTGCTGGCCGGCCATGGATATAGAATCCTGGGCGCCTCCCATCACAGTCTGTGATGGAGCAGCGACTTCCTTCCTGCCATCCTTCC
This sequence comes from Paguma larvata, assembly GCA_030068075.1. Classification (NCBI taxonomy): domain Eukaryota; kingdom Metazoa; phylum Chordata; class Mammalia; order Carnivora; family Viverridae; genus Paguma; species Paguma larvata. Next base: position 75,080,479 of record CM057836.1, read on the forward strand.
TGCCTTCCTTCCCTCACGTGTCCCTCTTTGATTTGCAAGCTCACGTTTCCACGCAGTCCCGGGGAGCACGGAGGACTGGGCAGGAGGGAAGGCCTCAGGAGTCTGAGAGAGGACCCAGGGGCCCCGACCCAGCCAGAGCAGCAAAAGGGAATGAGGTGGGTACAGAGACCCTGGGCCCAGAGAAGGGCGTTGGCTTGGAGATTTGGGTAACTGGCCCAAACTGGGAAGCCCTTCTGCCTGGGTGTCCAAGAAAGAAGGTTTCCCAGCCAGCCACCCCCAGACCAACACCACTAAAACTAACGCCAGAGGCTCCCCCAGCAAGGCCTGGGGCACCCTGGGCACACAACGAGTATCGAGTCAAACTAACCAGGAGATCAGATGAAATGGAGGCTTCCTCGGACGTCTGAGGAAAACAGAATCCCCTGAGAGCGGAGCCAGGTCTTGAGGGCGGAGCAGGGAGTCAGAGAGAGCCCGCACACAGCTGAGAGGAAGCCCTAGCCCCAGAGGAGCTGGAGGAGCCCCTAGTCCTGGGGGGGGGGGAGCTCTGAGGGAGTCGTGTCTCCTGCACTGTAGGCACTGCTCTCCCATGTTCCCAGGGGTCCACAGAGAGATGTGGTTAGCCGCTGGGTTCAAAGGGACGCTGTTTCTCACGGGTCACCCATTCAACTCTCTCGGCCACCGCCATGAAGCAGAAATCATGCCCAGTTAAATCTAAAGAACCTTCAGCTCAGAGAGCTTAAATAACTCAGTCTGGGTCACACAGTATCCTCGTCGGGGTCATTTGGCTGTAAAGAACCTATGTATTCCTTGTTTAACAGGATACGATAACTAGCCAGTGACTATTCCACCCCCTTCCCATCCCTGCTTTCCTGCCAGGGGAACCCCTGCCGGCCCGTTTCTCTGCTTTCCCTTCCGCCCTTGAAGACACCCCTGCCTGCAAAGCGGTTCTTTGGGACCCTGACCAGCAGAATTGGAAGGAAAAGGGACAAGAGAGGAGGACCCAAGAGGCACTGGGGTAGCACTGGGGTAGCTGTGAGGTGGAATTACTGGGAGAGGAGAAACGATTGTGCCCTGGGGAGGCACAGAGGCCGTGAGGGAAGCGGAGGGGCAGCTCAGAAGTATCCGCTTTCATGACTGAGAAATGCAGAGAAACAACTGAGGTTAGAATGACATAACATTTGGCTTCCAAACTGTGTTCTTTTTTCTCTTTTTTTTAAGTTTATTCATTTATTTTGAGAGAGAGGAGAGCAAGTGGGGGAGGAGCAGAGAGAGAGGGAGAGAAAGAATCTCAAGCAAGCTCTGCATTATCAGCTCGCAACCCGACTGGGGGCTCCATCTTCCAAATCGTGAGATCGTGACCTGAGTCAGAATCACGAGTTGGACATTTAACCAACCGAGCCACCCGGACGTCCCCCAAACTCTGTTCTTTTGAACCGCTGAGTGGTTCCACTCTTTGGGTCCACTGAGACTGAACCCCATGAGTCACAGCTTTGCAGACATTGTATTCGCCAGGGCGGGGGCAGGGGCAGTGAGGGGAGAAACGGAAACGGGAACGGAGGCAAAGCAGAGACCAGCCTCCTTCTCGGGGTACCTCTGTCTTCCTTGGCGTGATGCTGTCTTCTTCCCACTCCCCCATCTCGCTTTGTTCACGCTCAGGAATTTCTGCTCCTTTATAACTCTGGCCAGCACACGGCGCTCCGTGCCCACCTGCACCATCTCTTTGGCCCTTTTCTACGACGATGGCAACGCTGCTTGAGTTCCCGCTGCGAACCGTCTCCTTGCGTTCATGTTTCCTGGTTCAAAAATCATTTCCCTGTAATTAAGTCTCTTTTCGGAAGCTTTATCTTCAAAGGTTAGCCCTAAGGTGTTCCTGACTCTCCACTGTGTTTTACCTTTGGGCTCCATTATCAAGTTGAGGGCTTATGAATCTATAGAATTGTGGGGCCCCTGGGTGGCTCAGTCGGTTAAGTGGCCGACTTCGGCTCAGGTCACGATCTCACGGTCTGTGAGTTTGAGCCCCGCGTCGGGCTCTGTGCTGACGGCTCAGAGCCTGGAGCCTGCTTCAGATTCTTTGTCTCCCTCTCTCTCTGCCCTTCCCCTGCTCATACTCTGTCTCTATGTCTCTCAAAGATAAATAAACGTTAGAATTGTGTGTGGATCCTTAAAGAATTCACAAATATAAATGGTTTGTGTTTTTTTAATTGACTTAAAAAAATTTTTTTAATGTTTGTTCATTTTTGAGAGAAAGAGAGAGAGAGCACGAGCAGGGGAGGGGCAGAGAGAGAGGGAGACACAGAATCAAAAGCAGCCTCCAGGCACTGAGCTGTCAGCACAGAGTCCAACGCAGGGCTCGAACTCGTGAATCTGGAGATCATGACCTGAATCAAAGTCAGGTGCTTAACTGACGAAACCACCCAGGCGCCCCGGAAGACTATTGACTTTAGGACCTTCTGCTGCTGGTGCTTCTCACTCAACAGGAAGCAGGCTGGTGTGGGGAGGGATAAGAGGAAGGGAGGAAGGGTAACAGCAAGGGGGCTCAAGCCCAGCCACCTTATCGCGCTCCACTCAGCCCACCCAGAACACTCGGGAACCCCGGCCTGACCGAATTGTGGGACGCTGCTCCGTCTCCATTCTGCCCATTCTCTCTAAACCTCCTCTCTCCTGCAATGCCATCCCCATTTCACAGGCCCCTTCGAAATCTAAAAAGAATTTTGTGAGCTCCTTCAAAAGATCTTTTAAAAACTTTCTGAAAAGAGATTTAAATGTGAGCAAATGATTTCTGAACAGGGAAACATGGATAACGGGGCCTTTAAGAACAGATTGTGTGGTGTCCCCCTCTTTAGGCTTTAAGGAAAAGAAAGGGCTGCCTTCCCTTCTCTGTTGGGAGGGAAAGAATAGCCCCTCTCTTAATAAGAGCTGCATGCTCCCCCAAAGGCCACCGACTCCCGGCTCTCCCCAGCAGTGGGTCTTCCGTCCAGGGGTCCAAGCAAGGGCAGCCAGCTCCATTTGCACCCAAGGTGAACGTGCCTGCGTACGTTCAAGAGACAAGATCGCAACCAAGTGTGCAGGAGAGATGAATCTGCCCAAGGGGGTACGCGCCGAATTCCGCTGGCGTTTTAAACTGGCAGGCCAATTGTTTCCGTCGGGACAGACAGAATGTGCCTTCGTGAGGGGCTGTGGATAAGCGTGATCACGTGACAGTGTGAGACGAGCTGCTGTGGACAAGCCGAGGGCAGGTCAGAGTGAATTACCGTGCCTCACAGGACTTCTGAAGGAGGGCAGCTTCCCGCTTTCACATAGAGACGGTAATGGGAACCAGGTGTGACCAGGAGCGGGCCTTGGGGCACAGCTTCGAGGACTCGCTAAGAAGGAGTTGTAACCAGCAGAGCGGCTGTTTATCTGTGAATGGGTGAGCGTATGGGATGCGTAATGTCCTCTTCGAATGCGCCTCCCAACATGGTTTTCTCGCTATCCCTCTGTACTTCCACGAGGAAAGATCGGCGGAGCCAAGGCTAACTTCTTCCCAGCTGTGTTCAAATTCCTCCAAACCGCATGTGAACACCTCCCCTCCATCAGAGACGTTTGCCCGAGTGGCAGCTCACGAGGAAGCCTGTGTTTCACAGCAGGAAGAGGAGTGTAGCCAAAATTTCCACGTGGGGACAACCTGGATCCCAGCCCCAATCTGTCTCAGAGAGAATGTCTCCAGAATTAGGTGCTCGACCATAGTGGATGAACTTAGCTGAGTTGAAATCCTCAGGGGAGAAGGAGGGAAAAGTGAAGGCTCCCCGGTGGGACTGGCCCTGTGTCAGATCCAGCAAACAGGCATTAAAAATGTGACTACTTCAGTTCGGTGACTACTGTGGACCTCACTCTATGGCACATGCTCTGAGGAACAGCCGTGGTCCATGGGGTCCAGGAAAAGTGACTCTCATAGGTGAGACGGGACTTCCATAGACAATGGCACAAGGCAAATCAAAGGTAATGAACAGGTTAGAAAAGAACAGCATTTCCCAGTGGTGCAGAAAAACAAGATGACTTCTAGTCAGAGAACCACAAGAGGCTCTCTGAAGGAGAAGATATTGGAGGTAAGCTTTAAAGGTAATTAAAACAAAATAAAACATCAAATAGGCTACACTGGTGATGGACACATGAATGAGTACAGTTATTTGGAGAACAGTTTGGCAGTATTTCCTATGGTGGAAGATATGCATTCCATCACCCAGCAATTACATGTCCGGGTATGTATGGTTTAAAAAACAAAAACAACTCTCACACATGAACTGGACATTCAATGGCACGTTCTATGTAATGTCAAAAAATTAGTAATGACCTAAATGTCCACTAATAGATAAGAGGATGAAGAAATTGAGGTGTATCCATACAAGGGAATATTATACGTAGGTTGAAGTGAACGTACTAGAGCTTTGTGTATCAATCCGGAACAATCTAGAAAGCTTTGTTCAAAGTATTTAAGGTGACCTCTGACCAACCATTAGTTGAATACTAGGCTGACCACGCAAAGACTTCAATGGTTGTATACAGGGAATACAGACTCTCCAGAATTAGTCAAGCAAAGTCACTAAATAAACAAACAGCATTGGCCAACAATAACAACAAAAACCCCTTTAAGGAGAGGAGAATCTGATCTCCAGACTTATCACATTATATTATCTAGATCATAGTTAAACTGTCAAAATGCAAGGAGAGGGGCATCTGGGTGGCTCAGTTGGTAATGCATCTGACTCTTGATTTTGGCTCAGGTCATGATCTCACAGTTTTGTGAGTTTGGGCCCCGCATCCAGCTCCGTGCTGACAGGGCAGAGCCTGCTTGGGGTTCTCTGTCTCCCTCTCTCTGTGCCCCTTCTCCACATGCTCTGTCTCTGTCTCTCTCAAAATAAATAAACTTAAAAAAAAATTTTTTTTAATGCAAGGAGAGAATCTCGAAAGCAGCAAGGGAAAAATAACTCATCATAGACAAGAAACTGTCAATCAACAATTCTATATCCAGTAGGACTATCCTTCAAAACTGAAGGAGAAATTAAGACATTCCCAGATAAACAAGTGCCACAGAAATCATGATAAATGTATGAGCCAATATAGCCAGAGATTGTTAAAATGGATGTTTTTAATCTAGCTATATGCTATTTATCAGAGACACACTAAAATGCATGGACCCAGAAAAAGTGAAGTAAAGGGATGGAGTCTGATATAACAGAAAAAATAACAATTGAAGGAAAAGTGGTAGAGTAATATTAGTATCAGACAAAATAGATTTTAAGGCAAAAGGCATCATTAGAGATAGAGGGTCAATACATACTAATGAAAGGAAATTCACCAGAAGATATGAAAACGTAACATGTAGACACCTACTAACATGACTTCAAAATGTATAAAGTTCGACAGAATTATAAGAGAGAAACTGACAGTTCCACAATCAAAGCAGATTTCTCTGTAACTGAGAGACATTATTAGTAATGATTTAACTTAATTAGGGGTGCCTGGGTGGCTCAGTCAGTTGAGTGTCCTACTCTCCATTCTGGTTCAGGTCATGATCCTGGGATCATGGGATCAAGTCCTGCATCGGGCTCTTTACTGAGTGTGGAACCTGCTTGGGATTTTCTCTCTCTCCCCCGCTGCCCCTTTCCCTGGCTTGTACACTCTCTCTCTAAAATAAAAAATAATAATAAAATAAAATTAATTAATTAACAATCTTAGTCTAATGGACAAATATAGAACCCTTCACTCAGCCATTGTATTATTCATATTTTTCCCTTGGAACATTTATAAAAACTGACCATGTATTATGTACAAACTAGAAGTTAGAAATTGATAGCAAAAATAACTTTCAAAATATTATTTTGTAAATGTATAAACACATTCCTAAATAACTCCCATGTTAAAGAAGAAAGTATAACAGAATGAGGATTGAGAAAATACTTAAAATCTAACGATAATTAAAAAAACAACATTTCTAAGTTTCTTGATGCGCTTGCAAGAATGATAAAGAGAAAAATGCATTTTCATTCATGGCTCATGAAAGAAAAGATGTACAGGTCACAACCTATAAAGACTTAAGTGACCAGCTCAAGAAGCTAGGGAGGAGAGAAACAACAAAAGTCAACCCAAATAAAGTAGAAGGAAAGAAAGAAAGAAGAGGACAGAGACTAATGAAATAGAAAATGGGCAGAACAAGCATCTATAAAACCAAAAATTGGTTCTTTGAAAAGACTGATAAAGTAGACAAATCTTAGGCAGAGTTGATCCACACACAAGTGAACGTACACATGGACAATGAAGGAACCAAAATGGTCCGTGCCAGCAGGTGGACCCCCAATCCGTGATGTTATATGTGAAAGAAATAGCCTTCTATCTCGGTTAAGCCATTGTCACTTCGGTGTCTGTTTCTTGCAGTCAAAACTATTCCTAACCGAGACGCAGGGTTCGGCCAGGCCCGGACTGGGTCTAGGCATCCCAGCTAGGCCAGGCAGGATGATGATGGTAGGGGACAGTGAGGAGAGCCAGCACCATGGGTGATCAGCTGAAGTTGTCTCTGAGAAGCAGAGGTGACGGATGAGGTCACAGTCAGGCTGGGCTGAAGTGGCAGCTCAGACAGTGGCTACCAGGACAAGCAGTGACCACAGGAAGCACCATGACTGCGTTCAACGGTCTCCTGGCTTTACCAGGTGGGCTTACCCCAGGGCTGCCTCGTGGAGGCCAGACCCACTGGGCAGGTCTGGTTCCTCTGGGGTTGGGGCTGTGGTCTCTGGCTTGTGTTTCCAAGCCCACCTCAAACTGGTTTAGACAATAAAGACAATGTATTCTCTCATTTAGCTTAGTTTGATCCCACAGCTCAAAGTATGTTCCAAAGACACACAAAACTGGCCCCACATGGTTTTATGCTACGCATCCCTCCAACAGATCCAGATTCTTCTCTGGTGAGAGAAATGGCTTCGGCAGTTCCAAACTTCCCTGCTTCACCCCACGCCACCTAGGGAAAAAAAGAGCTCCTTCCTCCTTTACAAGTCTAGTGTTTAGTGTTCCCTTATTGGCCAAAATTAGGTCATGTGCTTATCTCCATGCCAATCAACATGCTGATGGACTTCAGCCAATCAGGACTCTCCTGGAGTCGGCTGGAGCTGCTGTTGAGTTGGACAAATTGTAGAGCCTCCCTCTCTCCTCGTGTATTGTAGAAGCCGTTAATATGCCTAACTCGTAATACTTTCAGGTGATAAATAAAATTAGTCTTTAGTCACTTAGCACAGTGCCTGATGCTGCATTTAATAACTGGTGGCCATGAAGCCATTAGCACTAACACTGAAAACCAGGGCTCCGTTCCTACCCCTGAGGTGAGAAACTTGGGCTGGGGCTCTTGGTGTGAGGCTAGTTCTGAGAAAAGGGAGCGGTATCAACGCAAAACTCAACCCCCAGCCTTGGAGGTAAACTGAGGCTGTATGTCCCTAATACAGCTGAAAGCACAGGGATCCAGGGAGGTCCAGTTCTTCCTAATCTTCCTAATCACCCAGAAACCCCAAGGACAAAGAAGCAGAGGCGACGGTGCCCCAACATGACTTTCCTAGGGGGACTCCTCCCCGTTTTGTGACCTCCCCAGGGATCATAACTAGGCCTCTGGGGTAGGACTGTCCCATTAAATGGCCACATTCAGAGTAAGAGGAGCGAGGAGGCTACCGCGCTTCCCTCAGGCTTGGCTCATGGTGGGTGACGGGGTCATATGCCCTGACAGGCCTTTACCCAAGGAGAAAAATCTTTCTAATAGCCCAGAAGAATGCCCTAATCTGACATCTCGTTTAGCGGATTATTGGGCCTGGCTTTGATCTCTACTGGGCATAATGAGAGCGCCTCTCAGGCCAATCAGCAGTCATTAATTAGCAGAACGGCCAGCAGCTGGGCCTGCCCAGGAGTGGGGGGCCCTTGCTCTCGAATCGGGAAAGTGAGATGTTTGTGAGCAAGTCAGACCCAGCGTGAAGCTATGGGATAGATCAGGGTCACCAGGACCAGTCAGCGCCCTAAGCTGGGCCTTCACATGACACGCGTGACATGCAATGCCACCCAGGGACCGGGCAGGGAGCGATGGCCTCCGCTCCCTGCAGCGCATCACCCGATAGTGAGAAAACAGCATAGCGGCCAAGGCCAAGGCCTGTCTCTCTGACTTACCGGCTCTTGGCCCCCTTTCCTCCCTCTCCTTGGGCCCTGCCATCCCCCATGTGGGCCTTTGGGTCCCTGGGAGCTGGTGAGCACAAGAGGGATTGGGTTCTGCGGTTTCATTATCTCTAGCGGCAGTGGGACCAGCCTCACATTCCTAGTTAGGGTTGAAGTTTCAACAGAGACTCGACCAAGGATACAGATGAGGAGAAAAGGCTTTGCTGTTCCCGGCTCAGAGGGGTCGGAGGTGGTGCGAAGTGGACAGAAGCCAGACACTCTGTGCCCTGCCACTCACTAAATAGCCGTGTGACCCTGAAGTAAGTCCCCTTAGTTTCTCTGAAGAGTAGCGTTGTCCTTTGCATACGACAGGGTTATTTTCCACCCAAGCGATTGCAGTATGAACTGTCCTTAGTTTTTGTATAACACCAAAACAGTGGGTTGATATGGGTATTTTGTGTGTTCGAAATTATTAATAATTTTTTAATCGGTGAAACTAACATTAAATTTATCTTCATTTCAAAAATTAATGCACAGGTAAAACATTAAGTAAAACATTTACAGAAATATAAACATTAAACTTAATACGACAGGACACATCATTTAGGAGACAAAAATTTTTTGATGATTCAAATAATTATTCACATGAATTATTGAAGGGGCGCCTGGGCGGCTCAGTCGGTTGAGCGGCCGACTTCGGCTCAGGTCATGATCTCACAGTCTGTGAGTTCAAGCCCCGCATCGGGCTCTGTGCTGATGGCTGAGAGGCTGGAGCCTGCTTCCGATTCTGTGTCTCCCTTTCTCTCTGCCCCTTCCCCGCTCGTGCTCTGGTGTGCTCTCTCTCTCTCTCTCTCTCTCTCTCTCAAATATAAAAAACATTAAAAAAAATTTTAAAGGTAACAAGAAAATGTAATTGACTGTAAAAATTAAATATTACTTGTTCTTACTTAGTACTACCCTAAAAAAATTAAAGATGTCCTTGTTATGTCATTAACCATTGCACATTAACAGGGTGTGTACCAAATTTCCCATTGCTTTGGAAGAACTTTCTGGCTCTATACCATTTGGGGGAACAGCACAAGAGAGTTATAAACTAACATCAAATATGTTCTTTCTGCACCATCATTTTGGGGGGAATCTATCTTGTATTTAATAAATTTGAGAAAACCTTTTCAAATTTCTTTCTGGCAGAAGTGTGCAGAGAATGAGACCTTTTAATCGATAGTAAGCGTTCGTTTGTTTGAACGAAAGCCTTCTTTACTCTCACCAGGTACGGAGGGAGACTGCCATCCCTTGGTTGTGTCTCTTGCCATGCTCTTGTGTTCTTTGAACTAGAACTAGAGCATCTAACTCTCTGGGTGATTTCAAGGCATAACTTACTCTGATTTTAGATTTTTAAAAATATGAACTAAGTATTACACTAAAAACTATGGATGCGTGATACTGTAAAAACACAGAGAGACTAATAAAAACGGGCGTTGCAATGACTTGTTCTAGGTAGGTGGTGGCCAAATCTCTCCTGCTGTCGGGACTCTCTACTGACGGACAGTAAAAAACCAGCCAAAGCAGGGGTTTGAACCAAATGAGTAGAAGGGCCCAGAGCCCTGCCCTTCTCCTCCCTCCCATGCCACACACACACACACACACACACACACACGCACGCACGCACACGTGCGCGCGCACATTAACAGGGAGCAGGGGATGCCTGAGGGGCTCTGGTGGAGAGGAGCTCACCATTTCAGGTGAACTCTGGGCGCTGTCCAGCTCTGAACTTTGAGGAGGTCGGGCGTGTCCTGGCTCCTTCACTCCGGCCAGAGGGCCGATGCCAACCTCATCAAGGCCTCTCAGCTCTTCCTGGTTTCCAGGTTAGGGTTCCGATTTCACGAGAATTGCTAGCTCTCTCATCCATCCCCATCGCCTCACCCCTCCTCCTTCCCGATCGGCACTGATCACTCCTCACCCCTCGAGCCCACCCGCTGCAGTCCCCCAGTCCCCCTGAGTGGCACAGACGTCCCTAAGAAGGATGCACCCATGGACACGCGGCACCATCTACAAGTCTGCAAAGGAATTTCCTGGAGCTCATGACTTAGAGATGAGACACGGTCCTGCCTGCCTCCCTACCTCTGCCCTGCTGCTTTTATTAATTCATTCAAGTCATCCTTTTGATAAAGGTTTATTAAGCACCACTCCATGCCACGGTGCTGAGTTCCAGGGAGACAGCGGCGAGCGAGACAAGCAAGATCCCTGTCCTCAAGGAGCTTACAGAGTAGGAGGAGAGGTGAACATTATAAGATAATCACTCAATTGAACTTGATGACAATGGGGTAAAACCGCCCTTCCTTTCTCTGTGACCCTCCTGTGCTGTCCGCAGGAGTGAGATCTAAGGGCCCTTAGGGTACCAGCTCGCGGCTCTTCTGGAAGTTCTGACAGCCCTAGGGGCCTTGCAAAGGAGCCCAGCTGTCTGAGGAGGTCTTCCCTGGCCACAGGGAGCCCGCGGTCAATGGCCAAGTTCAGTAGGCCCTCCCGCAGTCCTGCCTCTCTGACTGAGGGCACCCGCACGGGAATGGCAGTAGCACCAGGATGGGTCCAGGTTTTGTGGGGACAGAAACTTATCCAATTTAGGGGACCCTCTTTAAGAAGCCAAACAGAAAATTACAAAATTAGGTTAAAAAGTGAACATTTGGGGCACCCGGTGGCTCAGTCAGTTAATCCGGCTTCAGCTCGGGTCATGATCTTGCAGTTCGTGGGTTCGAGCCCCTCGTTGGGCTCTGTGCTGACAACTCAGAGCCTGGAGCCTGCTTCGGATTCTGTGTCTCCCTCTCTCTCTGCCTGTCCCCCTCATGCTCTCTACCTCTGTCTCTATCTCTCTCCAAAATAAAAATAAACATTAAAAAAATTTTTAAGCAAACACTTATTTCTTCAAAACGCTTCTCTTTCTTTTCTAGAAGTCCCATCGACGCCTTCATTTTTAAAAAGTGACATACCCAAAAACCAGACAGATAATATTTCAATAAATGAACCCACTGACACACCTTTACAGGACGCTCCTTCCATTTTGGGCTGCGTGTTCTCTGACCGCCTTGCCCCATGCCCATGACCGCCCGCCATTTTCCGTGGAGAGTGTGGAACAGCCTTTCCTCCACCACGGTTGACTGAAATATGTGCTTTGTCATTTAGAGTTCAGAAAAGCATTTCAGCTTCACGACCAACGTCGTTGTGAATTTTTCAGATCGTTGTCAGTTGGGAGGAAACCCCTAACAAGTTTCACATGAGTCGTAAGATTAAAAGAACTTCCCACGGACTAGCTTCTAGCTCGGGACACTCCAAGCCTTGTTTCTCAACCGCTACCCGCACGCTTCCCAGGCCGAAAGCCCTGGGACCCTCTCGGGCTGCCTCCCAGCAGGTGGGTCAGCACCACGGGTCACAGGAGAGTTCCTAGAAACCATTCCTCCTCTCGAGACCCTGATGTCACACGGAAGTGACCCGAGGCCTCCTTCATGAGATGTCACATACACGGGCTGTTCCGCACGCGTCCCGGACTCACGTTTCCCTAAGCCGGATCCCCGGGCTGCCACCGGTGATGCCACTACCGCCCGACAGGAGGGCAAATGTGACCGAGGGCAAGCCGGGATGAAAAGAAACAGCAGCCTCAAATGATTGCGGTGAAAATGGGCTTTTGCAGGTTTTTACAGAAACACAAGACCTTGCGAAAGCACGGCCAGGGCCCCTCCTGAGGCCTCGGAAGGACCCACGCAAGCGAGGGCCCAGCAAGCACGGCGAAGGGACCCAGCCCTCAGAGATGAAAGAAGCGAGGAGAGCAATTACTGAGGCGGGGGCCCCGGGGCTGCGGCCGCTGGCACAATTATCCTAACAAGTTAAATTAGCCCCAGATCAACCTGGACCTAATAAACGGAGCTGCCCCCACCTAATGTCCTCACCCCAAGGCTGGGTCGTCAGAGGTGGTTTTCTCCCCTCGGGGGCCGCAGGCCTGGCTGCAGGCTGCAGGTCAAGGCAGGACCCGAGGGTCACATCCCACAAGCCCCCATCAGCACCCACGCTGACTCACGTACCCAGACCTGCCTTTGCCCCCCAAAGCCCTCTCATACCCGGCACCCCATCTGACACCGCTCCCCCCCTCCCAAACACAGGACCAGGCTCTCCAAGGGCCTGAGCAGGGGAGGCGCCCTCTTTGCAGGGGTGAGGTGGAGCAGGCAAGGAAATGGGAGGGCCCTCTCCCTCTGTTCCCCACCAGCAGGGTGGGAGTCACGCTGGGAAGCGCCGGCCAATACCGTTGTGGTTTGTGTGTGTGTGTGTTTTTTTTAACTTTATTGAGGAATAATTGACCAACATAACTGCATTTATTTAAGGCGTACAATGTGATGATTTGATTCACATATACCTTCTAGAGTTATTACCAAGATCAAGGTCATTAACACAGCCATGGCCTCCCACAGTTAACATAGTGAGCTTTGGGCTTGGGGGGCACTTCGATCTACTCTCCCAACTCTCTGGTCCGAAACACCGCGTTTTAACTACAGTCACTTTGCTGCACAGTAGATCCTGAGAACCCGTTCTTCTCATAACTGAAAATGCGTTCCCTGTGACCTCTCTCCCCCTCCCCATTGTCCCCTCCTCCCAACAGAATGGCCGCCACCATTGTATTCTCCGATGCTATGAAATCCCGCCTTTGTTCTTCACGGCTCACGCCCGCACCAGGGTCCGAGGCTCTGCACACCCGGAATGTTCTCTTGCCCTCTCTCTTTCATTTCACTTATCTCTACCATCCGGGGAGCAGGGGTGAGCCCTGGACCCAACAGCGGGACGAGGTGCTGACTCTGATTCAGAGCAGAGTGACGCACTGAGCCCCAGGTCTCACGGGCCTCACGAGAGGCAGGCTGGACAGCCGGGTGAGGTCACCCAGGGGCCCCAGCCGCCGCCCCAGGACGAATGGGAAACAGCTCGGGGGTGAGGAGTCGAGGGAGGTCTCGAGGCTCTGAACTTCCAATGGTTGCAAGATTGGCCAAAGTCCTGGCTTCGTACGCTCGTCCTGGGGCCGAGACCCGCCCTGTAGCCCTGGCTCCTACGTTTCAGGGAGCACGAGCCCCAGGTTTTGCCAAGGAACCTGACCGATGAGCGAAGGGTCTTCAAAGAATGGGAGTCACAGATTTGGATTTGAATTCCAGGTCTCAGGAGTTTGGGAGAGGGAGGGAAGATAATGACCCATAAAGCCTCTTGGGAGGGAGGGTGAGGGAGTTCATCGTTCTCAGCAACAAGAACCATGAGCAAGCAGATTAGCCAGAGCTAGCTGGTAGTGGGCCAGGTCTTTGAGGCTCTTCCGCTCAGGAAAACCCTGTTCTCTGTCCTAAGCCGGGGGGAAGGAAAACAGGAAACACATGTCGTGTAGGGGGGGCTGAGCACCCAGCCCTGAGAAGCCCCCAGGGAGGACCCGCTCCCTGGATGGGAGTTTCCCAGCCGCCCCTGAGGACCTAGCCCTGACCAGCCTTGAGGGAGAAATCTGCTTATCAAGCTTCTATGAGGAACTCAGAGCTGCTAGGCTGACACCTGCATCCTCACTCATAAACTCCTGTGCAACCTTGGGCCAAGAGCTTAGCCTCTCTGGGCCTCTGCTTCTTCCCCTGTCACACGGAGGGAATTGTCCCCGCCACCCTCTCTACCTTGCCTGCCTCGCTGGCTTTGGAAATAATAAAGCACTACACACGTGGGAACACTATTTCTGCCCCCCGCATCCTTTGAGCCTCAGCCTCTGGGCCTCAGCCTCCAGAAAGCCTTCTGTGATTGCACCAAAGGGAGGGTCTGACTCGCTCGCATCAGCCCCTCCCCTCTGGCCTTCACCAGAAGGGTCCGACACGTATCCTGCATCAGACAGAAGCACTGATGTTTGATCATTCTCTCTACGAAATCATGACCGACCTGAGGCCCAGCTGGCCGTGTTGTCCATCATGCCTTCCTCGGCAGCCGGCGGGTGTGTGAGGCGCTCTGGTGGAGGTACAAGGCCTGGGTCGGATCATAAGACATGTCCTGCCCTTGATCTCACCCGTGCCTCTCTCCCTCGGTCCTGGGGACCACTGGGGACTCAGGATTTTGCCAGCACAGTGACCGGGGCACACGGGGAGAGCTGCCCAGCAGGACCCAGGAGATCCTTCTGAGACCACTCCCAGCCGCCCTCGGCCAACACGGCGGAAACTCCAGGGAGCCTTAGCTGGTCCATCTCCCCACACTCCCTTCAGATCCGAACTGCAGGCCTGGCTTGCTCACCTGGCTCTGCTTCCACCAGCCAGGCTTGGGTGGTTGGAGGAGGCCAAAGTGTAAGCCCGTGTGCTCACTGCCTCTTTGAGCGTGTCATCCCCTAGGGAGCGTTGTGGGGTTTTGGGGGGGCGGGGGTTGTTTTGTTTTGTTTTGTTTTCCTCTATTCTTTTTCAGGGGCCCTCTCGGAACCTGGCGCGGCAACCATGACGGACAGGTGGCAGTATGACAGGAGGGGCCGTATGACTAGTTCTCGTGGCCCGAGTGTGAGCATGTGTGGTCACATCGGGCCAAGGTGGCTCAAAGAGGTCATACCTTCTCCACCTACTCCTCCCTTGTCTGCCCATTGGTTCCAGAGAACTCCGAGGCCGTAAAGAAAGGCAGAGCTGCTAAGAGCCTAGATCCCTGAATCACCACATAGAAGGCCTCTTGCTGACCCCCCGGGAACACCCCCTCAGATGGTCGTGAGGGAGAATTAAAGTCTATTGCAGGAGCGCCTGGGTGGCTCAGTTGGTTAAGCGGCCGACTTCGGCTCAGGTCATGATCTCACGGTCTGTGAGTTCGAGTCCCGCATCGGGCTCTATGCTGATGGCTCATCAGAGCCTGGAACCTGCTTAGGATTCTGTGTCTCCCTCTCTCTCTGCCCTTCCCCTGCTCACACTCTGTCTCTATGTCTCTCAAAAATAAATAAAAACGTTAAAAAAAAATTAAAGTCTATTGCATTCGGCCACTGACGCTTTGGGATTTGTTTCATCAACAAGTATTCCCCAAATTAAGTTGCCTTACAGGAGCAAGACGGCAAGGAAAAGATGGGTTCCACACCCCACATCTGCCAGTTAAGGACTTGGGACATCTGGGTGCGTCCCCTCAGCCCTGCCTGTTCTCTTGGCTCTGGCCAGGAGGAAGATCTGTACTCAGGACTGTCCACCCTCATTCATGTTCTGGCTCCCCGTGATAAACCTGGCTATTCCCCAAGCCTGCCTATCCCAGGCCCTCTAGGTTGGCATCCCCTGAGCAGGTGCCGTCTCGGACTCCAACCTGTGGCACTATGTCCTGGCCAGCATGGGGTGTCTGCTCTGCCTCGGAGACTCCCCAGGATTATAGGTACCACACTCACCTGGTGCCCTCAGTCCTGCCCCATCCTTCCTCAGACGCTGCCGAGCCCTGCGAAAGGCCAGGGGCCAGATCAAGCCCTGGCTGTCTAGGGCAGGCTCATGGTAGAGCGAATGTCTCTGTGCCTTGTCCTAATTAATCGTCGCAATGAGCCTGTGAGGTAGACACCTGGATCACCCTCATGATTCTGTACGGATGCTATAATTCCCATTTTACAGGTAAGAAGACCAACATGACGTGGTAAGTAGTTCATGCAAGGGTACATAGCTCGTAAGTGGTAGCACCAGGCCTAGAATCCAGCTCAAGCCAGAGCCTGCACTCTGAGGTCACTACACTATGGTGCCTCACAGCTGTAGGTGTTCACTAGATATATCATGGACGATAAAACAAGGCAGACAGACCACCAATGGCCAGAAAAAGACCCCCAGGTTGTTAGTGTTAGGTGGCCCTAAGACATTCTGAGAGGCCTTCCTGGAGGAGGCAGCCTTTGGGGTCAAGTCGCATGACCACACTGGACCTGGTTTTCCTCCCAAGATTCTGTTAGTCGCTCAGGGGGATATGTCTGTGTGTGTGTGTGAAATCCGCATGGCTTGGACGTGGACACACAACAAGAAGACTCGGAACGGAGCCGTCCAAGGGAAATATGATGCAAGCCACAAACGCAAGCCATAGATATCATTTTTAGATTTCTGGTAGCTACCTCAGAAAAGGAAAAAGAAACACGCAAGACTAATAATATATTTTATGTTATCCATCTTATAACTATGACCATTTCGACATGCAATCAGTGTAAAAAAATTATTAACGAGAGATCTTTGTTGTTTTTTTGTACTAAGCCTTCAAAGGGGGGTATCCATTCTACATGAATGATACATCTCAATTTAGGCTAGTCACAATTTTTTAAATTTTTTTAATTTTTATTTTTTTTACATTTATTTTTGAGAGAGAGAGAGAGAGAGAGAGAGAGAGCACAAGCGGGAAAGGGGCAGAAAGGGAGACACAGACCCCAAAACAGGCGCCAGGCTCTGAGCTGTCAGCACAGAGCGGGGTGTGGGACACAAACTCACGAACCGTGAGATCATGACCTGAGCCAAAGTTGGACCCCCAGGTGCCTCTGGGCTAGTCACATTTTAAGTAGTCAAGAGCCACGAGTGGCTAATGGCCACTGTATTGGACAGGGAAGCTCCACTGAGGGTCTGGGCTCGTGAGTCCAGGCCGACCCCGGGAACAAAGCTCAGAGGACACGGTGAGCCTCCCGGACCCAGGAAGGCCCAGAAACTCAGGCCTGACTTTGTAGAGAGCTCCACAAGTCTGCAAGTAGCATGCAAGGTAATAAACGCAGCATGAACACAAACCACTCTGTGTTAAAATTCGGGGAAAGCAGGGGGTGGTTTTAATTCGCTGCATGGCCGGCATGTGTTTCTGCTTTCCTATTTACAGTAGGCCCTATAAGGTGGCTGGCATATAGTTCAAGGAGCATCCAGGAGCCCAGCCCTCGATGCAGCTACTCTGTGTTCCCTGATTACCCCAGACCCCCGGGTTACAAGCAAGCCCAGACGAACCCCAGAATGTTTTCACGGCTGAGGAGCATGGTCTCTGAAATGCAAAAGAAATCTGAGCAAAGAGCCAGCATGGGAAATTGTTGCCCGTTGTTGTTTGTGGGAGCAGGGATGGCAGGCGGGACCCCCGGAAGGACGCCCTGAGTCCTGCCCTGTCATCCGGCATCCCTGTCTAGCCCTGGAGGTACCACCTCCAAGAGAAGCTTCGAAACCTCAAGCCGGCCTGCAGAATGAGAGGGACGTTACCTGTCAGAATCAAGCGGAGGCCAGGCTTGTGACCTGTGTGGGTCACGCAGGGTCCTTCACTTAGAAGGGTCTGTGCTCCGAGAGGCCCGCACTTGGTTTAACATTCGAGCTGTCACCAGTTCGAAGGTGTCTATGGTTTTTGCACCGGGGGTCCCTGCGTTTACATTTTGTGCTGTACGTTCTGCAGCTGGTCCTGAGCGTGGGCCACTGCAGGAAACAAGCCCCTTTGGCGAGGGGTGCCCTGCCGGGGAGGGGCTCCGCATTCCAGCGGCCTTTCCAGGGACCCGTCCACTGGCCCAGCCCCTTCCAACAGCACAAGGAGAGACCATCTGGAGGAAAGGCCAGAGCCGGCCTGACAAGAACCGCCTGAGACCGCCCCGGAGAACGGCACCAGGGTGCTGCGTGTTTTCCAAACCCCACTGACAATGGTCTCTTTTCATTTAAAGAAAATACCGCAACCATTTCCTAGCAAAGGTTAAGCCTTTACGCTTAAAAAGAAAAGAAAGAAAGAAAGCAAAGAAATGTTTTTTAACCTGCCAAGGAATGTGCTTTTTTAAGCTGGCTTCCTGCCCTTTCTGAAGCCAAGGCTCCCTCCCCCTGCTCGCAGGGAGAGCCCTGGGGTTCTATAGGAGCTGTAAGTGGCCAGGCAGCCACTGCCCCGAGCAGGTCAGGGATGGCACAGAGGGCAGAGGAGCAGGCAGCCAGTGCCGGGAGGCCAGCCCCAAATTCACCCAGAACCAACCAATGAGGATGGGAGCTCCCGAGAGCAGAAATCCACAGACTACCCCTCAAAGCCCTTTCCAGGCTGGGACCTCTACCTCCTTCTCCACCATAAGCCATTCCAGCACCTTATCCAAAGGGTGCTGGCCGCTAGCCTCCGCCTTCTGGTCCCTGTCTCCCTTTCAGGAAGCAGAGCGTTCAATGAATGCTGACCGAGATTGGGCACGAGAGAGCGTGGGTCTGGGGTTCGGGCACCTCGCGGAGGAGGGGGCCTGTTGTGAGCTCCCTGCACACCTCCGGGGGGGATCCTCGGGCCTGCGCGGACTGTTCCTGGGGCCCTCACTCCATTCCTGCACCCTCGCTGCTCACGATGCCACCCCTGCGGTGGTCTCGCTCTCTCCAGCTTCATCAACGCTCCCGCCTTCATCGCTTTATTCTCATCAGCTACCGACATGTCCTCCTTCCAAAACCAAATTGGACAGGAAAAAAAGAAAATCACTCTTGCCAATGAGCCTCCCATTTTCTCCTGAAAGCAGCCTTTCTGGAAAGCGTTGCCTCTCTGTGCCGTCTCCAGATCCCTTTCCTCTGTTCTTTCTCCCTTTTTAATTGTTTTCATGTAAATTTGATGAATTCCCCAAAGTGGCTGCATCATGTGACCTCCTGCGAAGAAGTAACGCAAGAGCAATAACACCCCAGAAGCCCTCCGCAGGCCCTTTGCAATCACTACCCCTTTCCTCCCGCCCAGATGTCACCGCCGTCCTGGCCTCTAACCCTGTGTGTCAGTCCGCCGGTTTCCAGCATTGTACGATCAGAGTCGTGCAGCGGGCGCCCTTTCGCGTCCCGCCTCTTTGCTCAGCGCTATGTTTGTGGGTTTCACTCAAGCTGTGGGATCTGGCTAAATACCCATGCTCACTGCTGACCCGTGTCCATCGTTCGAACATATCGGTGTTTGTTTTTCCATTCTACTGATGAGGGACATTTGGTTTCGGGCCACTATAGAAACTCCTAAGGCCATTTTTTATACGTGAGTTTTTGGAGTCATAATGCATTCTGGGAGTGGGGGGGGGCGTGCCCAGGAGTGGGCTCGCTGGATCACAGGCACGCGTTCCTAGATTTTTCGGCTTATGCGGCCGCCAGCAGTCCCCGGCATTACCAGTCACGACGCAGCGTGGGCTCCCCGCCCCCCCAGCTCTCTAGCTGCTGGTTCGTTCTACACACTTCAGACTCTCCAGCCTTCCTAATCGCAGGAACCAATGAGCCGGTTTCTGAAAATCTCTGACTCTTGACACACACACAGCCGATAATCACACGCGCGTGCCTCCTGTTGGTTCTGGGTCTTCTCGCGTGAGAGTTCTTTCCCTTAATGTGTGTTACATTTTATTAAATAATGTTCCTACCCGATGAGGACGAGCTTCCGCTTTTTCCCTTTCTTGTTAATGAAACGGATTGTCTGCCGGGGCTAACCAAAGTTGCGCTTCTGTGAGAAGCCACGTTTTGTCACGATTCGTTATCCCTCTTGTGTGTCTCTGGGTTTGGTTTGTTGATACTCCGCTAGGGACTACTGCGTCTATATTCATCGTAATGTCCTTATCAGGTGATCGAGGGTTTGCCTGACTCTGAAAACGTATTGGGAAACGTTTCCCCTTCTCTTCGCTGTGAAAGATCATGTAATGGCGGCCATTATTTTTTTCCTTTAATGCTCGGCGGGATCCCGCACTGAAGGCATGTGGGCCCAGAGTCCCCTCTGCAGGGAGCGTACGAAGCGAGGAGTCACTTCCTTTAAGAGTTTTGAGCTTCCAGATGTTCTGCTTGGGTCAAATTTCAGTTGTGTTTTCTTCGAGCAATCGGTTCACTTCATCTAAGTCATCAAACACATCAGCATAAGTTGTTTTCATGTCTTCTCACCATCTTTTTAATAATACAATTATTGTCATAATAATAATAGGTTATTATTCTACTACTATAGAGGCTGTGCTAAAGTCCCCCGCCTCATTGTTGGTATCAATTCATTCCTTCTCTCTTTTTCTCTCTCCCTCCCCCTTCCTCTCTTTCTGTCTCTCCCTATCTCTCTGTGTCTCTCTGTCTCTCTCCCTCCCTTCCTCTCTCCCCTTCTCCCTCTCTTTCTGGCTCCATGATTAAATTTACCAGGAGCTTGTTAATTTTACCGGTATTTTCATAATACCAACTTTGTGTTTCCTTTCTGCTGCTTGTCTGTTTTCCATTTTATTAATCTGTGCTCGCATCTTCGTTATTTTTATCATCCTGCTTTCTTTGGGTTTAATTTGCTTTGGGTTGGGTTTATTTTTCTAACCCCTTGAGCTGGAAGTTCAAATCGCTGGTTTTCGGCCTTTGTTTTCTACAAGCATGTGAGGCTACAAATTCTCTTCTAAGTCTGGCATTAACTACATCTTAAATGTTCTGCAATGTACTCTTTTACTGTCATTTATTCAAAAATATTTTCCAATCTCCATTGTGAGTTCACCTATTTCAGAAAAAATATTGCTGCATTTCCAAACATTTGAGGATTTAATAAATTTTGTTGTTGTTGCTGATTTTAAGCTTAATTCCAATGTACTCAATGAACATATTCATTTCTCTCTTTTTTTAATGTTTATTTTTTATTTATTTATTTACTTTTCTTTTGAGAGCGAGAGAGCACAAGCGATGGAGGGGCAGAGAGAGAGACACACACACACAGAATCCGAGGCAGGCTCCAGCTTCTGAGCCGTCAGCACAGAGCCCGACGTGGTGCTCGAACTCATGAACTATGAGATCATGACCAGAGCTGGAAGTCTGATGTTTAACAGACGGAGTCGCCCAGGAACCCGATATTCATTTCAATCTTTGAAGCTTGTTGAGACCTGTTTTGTGGCGTCCCATAGGTCAGCTTTTGTAAATATTCCACCTGTCCTTGCAAATAATGTATATTCGAAGTTGAAAGTGATCTTCTGTTTGTGTTGATTAATTCAAGTTTATTAATCATCTCGTTCAAATCTTCTAGGTCCTTACTGGGTATTTTCTGCTTGATCTATCAAAAACTAAGACAGATGGGTCAAGAAAAAAATCTCCCCAATATATGATTGTGGCTTTTCTATCTCTCCCTCAGTTCTTTCATTTTGGCTGTTTACTTTGAGGTAATATTATTAGATTCATACAACTATAGAATTGTTTCTGCTTCCTGGTTGATTGAACCTTTTATCATTACGAAGTATCATTAACTCTACTAAAATCAATGTCATTTGACATCAATGTACCTACCCCAACTTTCTTCGTACAGGTTATTTTATCATTGTTTTCCTCCCTATCTTTCTGTACACTTAGGTTTAAGGCATGACTCGAGGTCTTGGGGCACCCGGGTAGCTCGGTCAGACTGGCATCCAACTCTTGATTTCAGCTCAGGCCCTGATTTCACAGTTCATGAGATGGAGCCCTGCATCGGGCTCCGCACTAACGGCACAGAGCCTGCTTGGAAATCTCTCTCCCTCTCTCTGCCCCTCCCCTGCTTGTACTCTTCTTTCTCTCCCTGTCTCTCCCTCAAAATAAAATTTAAAAAATAATAAGTCTTGTCTCTTGTAAGCAGAATGCAGTTAGGTTTTGTTTTGCTATTTGCTCTGACAATTACATATTTTAAGTGGAGTGTTTAACCCTTCTATATTGATTGTAATTGCTGTTCTATTGGGTTTTAATCTACTGTCTTATTTGCTTTATACTTGCTCTGCCTGTTCCATGATCCGTTCTGGCCTCCTTTCAGATCGATTCAATGTTTTTATGGTACCGCTTGACTCATTCCCCTGAGAGTAATACCCTTCGGTGTTTTTGCTTTTTGTAAATTTTGCATCATGTGGTTACAACATCTACCTTTGACTAACCAACGTCTCTAACAAATCAGTGCTTCTACCACTTTTTGCTTGGATAATGCAAGGACCTTAGACTTCTTTCATCTCCCACCGTCCTCCTCCAACGAATGCTATTATCATATGTTAGTTCAGGTATTTTAATTTGCTATACATTTAAAAGCCCCCCGGGATATCATTGTTGTAAAGGCAGCCAGGATTCCTTTACATTTCCACACAGTTACTTTTCTCTCGTTCTTCATTCCTTCCTGGATCTCCCCGATGACATGTGAGTTTCATTTCCTTCGGCTTGAAGAACCGTTTTTAGTATTTCTCTCGGTGCGAGTCAGCGGGTGATGAGACCTGTCAAATTTTGCTTCTCTGAAAATATCCTTATTTCCCCCCTTTATTTTGGAAGGATATTTGTGACCCCCTGGACTTCTACTTGGTGGTTGTTCTCTTCCAGAGCTTTGAAGATATCTTCGCCTTGTCTTCCGGCTTCCATTGTTTCATTGAGAAATTAAGTTGCCAGTCCTTTGGGTCTTTTCTCCCCGCCTGCTTTTAAGATGCTTATCTGTGTTGGTCGCTCTTCAGCACATAGTCAATTCCCCTGGGAGGGATGAGAAGAAATCTAGGAGGTGGGTGGGCAGGGATACTTTTGTACTTTTGTGACCTCGGATGCCAAGGATTGTCTTCCATACAAGTCCAGGGAAGCCCTGAGACCTGCTCACCATACACCCGGGAGCCTAGGATGGTGGGTCTTCCCCCAGGAAGGTCTTGGGTCTGATCACTGAAGAGCTGGATAATAACTCCATGGTTGTGTGGAAGAGGATAGAAAGAAGGAGTGGGGGGGCGGGGAGAAGACACCACCTAATCCATTTACGACCAATCACAATGATGAGATTAGGACCTTGACACCTAAACCCCACAGCTGATGAATGGAGTCACCGCACAGAACTAAGAACTCAGCCCCATAAGGGCAGTGATTCCTGTGTTTAATACACTGCTGTATCCCCAGCACCTAGAAAACTACCCGGTATGTAGCAAGTGCTCAGTAAATATTTACTGAGTAAATTGAATGGAATGAATACCAGGTTCTGTCTCAGTGGGCTCCTCCCTCTACTGCCCCCCTCCCCAGGTAGGTGATGTGTTTGCTAGCCGTTCTTCCCCAGCTTGCAATGAATTCCCAAACCCCTCAGACAAAACCCTCTAACTGCATGATCAGCCTCCCTGGATCCTCCCTGGTGGCCCTCTACCCAGACCTTAGAACCCATCTAAGAGACAGGTAGCCTCCAATTCCACTTAAGGCTTGGCTTTTAGGTGAGTATGGTCCAGTAAAACATACGGGCGTGCATGCAGATAGGTGGTAGTGAATAGCCACATGGTAATTAGTTCAGAAAATGTTTCTTTTGGGGGCGCTTGGGTGGCTCAGTCGGTTAAGCGTCTGACTTCAGCTCAGGTTATGATCTCGTGGTTCATGGGTTCAAGCCCAGCATCGGGCTCTGTCCTGATAGCTCAGAGCCTGGAGCCTGCTTCAGATTCTGTGACTCCCTCTTTCTCTGCTTGCACTCTGTCTCTGTCTCTCAAAAATAAATTAAAAAATATTTTTAAAAAAATTTTTAAAGAAAATGTTTCTATCGTAAAGCAGAGGAAAACGCTCCGCCATAAAATCAGAAGCTGTTCCTTTCCTATCAAAACCCAAAGCTGCTGGTAGAACTTCACCTACCACAGCGATGGCAGAAAGAAGGCTGTTGGCACAGCTAGCTTATTTAGCAGAAGGTACACTGGCCTGGAGCCCCACCCACTACTCCCAGTCTCCAGGCAGGCCTGTGGTAGAGCAAACAGCAAAAAAACAGAGCTGTGAAAATATGCCCGCTGAACCCTGTATTCTCAATCCAACGTTGGGAAATTAGGGCAACTAAGAGTTGCCTAGGCTGCAAGTCCTAAGAAGAAAGGGAGTAGCTGGCACAGAACCATGTGGAATTCAGAACGGCTGGGAACAAGAGGAGGGTCAGAGGAAAGGGCAGACTCTGGACGGTGCTGGAAACCTGGTCTAGAACATGGACTGGAACATTCCTTTCTCAGTCTCCCACTGAAGAGGGATTGGTAATTAACACCAGACACACACCTTATATTGTCTGAAGTCGCCGTGGATAGGACTGCCTAACTGTTTAGAAAACCACACAGAGTTCATCTGTGCTCGAGGGTAGGTTCCTCTCAAAGCATCCCTTTGGCTGCCATTGCCAAGGTCTGAGGAACGCTCCCCCTCAGACACAGCTGAGGCGACACGGGTGAACCAGTGGGCCCCCACCTGACCGTCGCAGGGGAAGACCCTGGGCCTGAGGCGGGAAGGCGTGTCGGCAGCCGCCATTTTTCGCAGAGGGCCAGCACCCGGCTCTCTCCCGTGGGGGGTCACCCAGCTGTCCCACACGACTTGTACTCCCTAGATTCTGTTTCTCCTCTGCAGCTGGTCTCTCCCTATTTCCAAACAAGCCCTGACAGCTCGTCTGCTGATCATTCAGAGGGGGGAAAAGAGACTCCCAGGATTCTGAGCTCCATTTTGCAAATGGCCAGAAATTCATTGCTTCTGGTCCAGAAGACAGGCCGCGTTTCTCCACCATGCCCAGGTGGCCTCTCTCAGGTGGCCGGAGAGAGCCAGGCCCCTCTCTCCCTGCCCCCTCCCCCTCCCAAGGAAGAGCAAGGTTTCACACCTCAGAACACGTCCAGCGTTGGCCTCTGAACTGATGACAAACACTGCCCAGGCCTCTGTTGGTGGCCCTCGCAGGGCAGGGAGGATTCTGGAAGGCTCCAGCTAAATCCAGGCCTCCAGCAACATCCTCTCCTCTTGGCCCCAGAGAGCAGGAGGGCAGCTGAGGGGAAGCAGAGACGAGCTTTTGGTTTTTCTGCAACTGCTTTGATTTTTTTTTTTGTTTTGTTTTTCAAGAAGAAAACACTCAGCCCCAATCCCCGGGGGAAACGGGGAGGACAGAAGCAAAGGCTATTTCTGAGCCTGCTGCCTCCCCCGAAAGGAAGGGTGTGAGCTGTACAAAGAGAGTCCAGCCCTCTCTTCCTGGAATCGAGCATGAGGGCGGCCTTTTGCACTTTGCGACTATTCTTCAATCACATGATCTCATCTCTGGTCCTCACAATAACCCTGGGAGGGGGAGAGCGGGGTGGGGGTGGTGGGGGTGTCCCCACTTTGCTAGTAAAGAGATTGAGGCTCTGGGGTGTTCTCCCACTTCCGAGGAAGAGATGAAATTCAGACCCTAAAGCGGGTCCTCGGATCCCCAATCTCCCGCCGTATCGGCGCCTCCCTGGGCCTCTGGGGGCTTTGCCCTCTTCACACCCCTGTGCCCAGGCCGGCACCATGGAGGGGACCTTGTCCCCGTCCCAGCTCTGCCACCCTCCGGCTGTGTGGCCAGAGACACATCCCCGATCTGTCTGGGCCTCAGTTTCTTCATTTGCAAATGCCTAACTCGATCAATTGATGGAGGGGCAAATAAGGAACCGTATGTGAAATGGCTTTGCAAATTCTAGTATATTCTACCAATATGGGTGCTGTCCGGTACTACCTTCATGACAAGAGTGAGCAGAAGCAGTCCCTCCTTCAAACGATCTCTCTCTCTCTCTTCTCTTGGTGATCCAGCTTCTAGGGAGTCTTTTGTCTTTACTAAAGGGCAGACACCCCCGGGAAGGGATACCCCTCTCTCCATTATCAGCCAGGAGTTCCTCAGAGTAAATGAGTTCATCAGCAGCACCCCCCCCCCCCCGCCCGGAGTTCTCGGGAAAGCTACAGCAGAGGGAGTCCCGTGCACACCTTGACAAAAAACATGTGATGGGTCACACCGGAGACGGTCGAAATGATGTCTCCAGGCCCCAGGAGTGTCCTTTCAGTTCCACGCTGTGAGGGTTCCGAGCAGTGAGCCGACTAAGAGTAGGGGAGAGCTCTCCCGCTCCTCCACCACCCCCACCTCTACTCACACACCACGCAGAGACGCCCAGGGCCCTCCCCACTGACCACCCCACCCCACCTCCCAACAAGGACACTTTAGGGGAGCGGCACAGAGAGCGACCACTCAGACCCCATCCTCCTGCCGAGGCCCAGATGGGAGCAGGGAGACCCAGCTCACCTCCCAGGTGCTCCCATTCCTGTCTTCCATCCGCCTGGGGACGCGAGCCAGGCCGATGCATTTATCCACTGCAGGGGGCGGCCAAGGCCAGCCAGAGACTGAAGGGGCAGCTGGTAGAGTTGAGTCTCTCAGTTGGGTCACTCTTTCCACCCCTTTCTAAGCTCCCAACCCACTTCCAAGAACCTCTCCCTGCTTCCCAAGGCCCCAGTGGCTTCCTGCAGCCCCGGCTCCGGTGGTCACCAGGGACTCCCTCCCTGCACTGGGGGCTTCACAGCTTAACGTGGGACCTTCTCAACATGAACGCTGGGCCCAAGGGCATGGGGCTCAAACGGTGAGCTATCAAGCACCTTGAAAGGGAGCCGCGGACCACACGGTGGGGCTGAAGTGAGGGGAAAAGAGGCCTTCCCACAACCCTCACATCCCCTGAGTGTGTCCGCCGGCACCTGTTGTAAAACCAGCCCAGCCCAGGGGCCCCAGGAGCTGAGAACGAAGGCTCTGCAGCCTATAAATTAACAAAATGGGGCCGAGCAAGAATTTGCCTGGAGGGCTCTGGGAGGGGTTGTCCCAGCTCCTTTAGATAGATGTAGGGTGGACGCCGGGCACCTTGTCAGATGTCCCGCCACTAATTCGAGGCTCATTCCCTTAGGTTCACCCACCGCGGCCCCAGCCCATCCGAAGGAGGAAGAAATACAAAGAGGACAAGTGTAAGGGAACCACTTTACGGCGCTTTAATAACTGTTTTCCTAGGTTCTGTCTCTTCGGTTCAAAGTCTGTTATAAAAATATTCGGCAATTAAAGAAAGAAAAAAAGAAAGCAGGAAAGACCTTTTAGGAACAGGTTTGAGGTGAAGAACAGGTTGGGCCTTTCAGCCCCAGAAAAACAACTGCAGGAAAGAAGCTGACGGGTGTCTGTGTTCGCACGCCCCGGGAGAGGGGCAGGGGCGACGGTGGGGCCCAGGCGAGATGAAGCCCCCGGCCTGTGAGGGCGGCTGCCTGTCCTGCTGTCGCGAGAAGCCAAAGTGATCGCACCTACGTGAACGGCACCCATGACAGCTATTCTGGCCACCGTCTGGTCTTCACAGGCACTCTGTCCGGCAACTCGTCCGGCACTGCCAGCTGTGTTACTCTTCCTCCTGTCCCGAGGAGGGCGTGAGCCACACCAGGGCTGCTCCTTCAGTCAGCACCCCAGACCCAGAAGGCACGGGGCAGAGCCCAGCTGACCACAGCCACCGGCACGCGGCCCGAACGAGAAAGATGCCACCGTGTGAAGACAGAGCGAGGCGGGGCTGTTTGTTACTGCAGGCTAACCCAGCAAAATCTGACTGACGCAGGGCCTCATGGTCCTCCCAGTCCTCCAAAGTGGTGGCCTGAAGTGGTGGCCAGAGAATCTTGCTCTGCTTTCTCGATCTCGTGCAGAGTCTTCACCTTACCCTCGAATCCCCCAGGGTCTGACCGGGACTCTCCCCGCACGCCCGGCATGGCCTGTCCACTCTCTGACTCTCGGCTGTGGGGTGCCTCCATCTGTGTTGCCAATCGCCTTCTGGTAACAGAAGGTCACGCACTCGGCTGACTCCCAGCCCTCTTTGGGCTCACATGGACACTTCTCGAGCCCACGCACTAGAGAAAGCTGACCTCGGGCCCTCCTTCTTCCTCACCCCACTGTGCCCCCACATTTACCCTGATTCCTTCTAAGTGACCGCCCCCAGGTTCTTTCGAAGTGACCTCCTCCAACCACCCCTGTGAGATGGAGTGAGACCCCACCATTCTCGGCATGCCTCAGCCAGACCAGCACTTGGCCCCGGGCAGAAGAAACCAGAGCACACCCCTCCTACCCCTTGCTACGCTTACCATGTTTCTTCCATGGCCTTCCATGGAGGGGCGGCCCTCCGTGTCTTCTTTGTCATTACCCGAGCCCTTCCCACCTGGGGAGTGGTAAACTCTGCTATCTAATCCACCAAGCCTGACCCTGAATATAGGACAGGAAGATCTTTTAACACCCCCTTCATTTCCACAAAGCCTGGATTTCTATGCCATTCTCTCAGTAAAGAGGTCAAGGCGGCTCGAGCCCCAAAGATGAGCACCCGCCCACCCGTCCCTTCCCTGTGGCAACGGCTGATGCCTCGCCTTCTGAGTGAGAGCTACGAGAAAACCTGATTGAGATCGTGATATTAAAAAGAAAGCAATTCAAATGGTTAGGATGCTAAGTTTTATATCATCCATACACAGGCTTATGCACAGGTATAGATGTGTTTCGATAATTTTTTTTAATCCGTTTAAACTCAATCTGTTTTGCCAATTAATTTTCCCCTTACATTATTACCTAGACTCTCATGCAGAGAGGACCTGAAATAGAGTGGGCTGACACCAGGCAACACCTAGGTATTCACTTCTCTTAAATGTTGCTTTTTGTGGGGTACTTCTGTTTTCTCCTGCTTTGGGGTTCTTAGAGCTATTACCATCTATGTGCTCCTGAGGAGGGAAGGACATTTTGCTACCATCCAGATTGCCACAATTGGGCTTAAAAGTGACCCTCTTCTTCTCATGTGAACTTCTGGCCCCAGACCCCGATAAAATCACAGGCAAATGAAACTCAGGAGCCTTGACATAAGCACTAACATGTTCAGTGTCATTTAGCAATCAGGTTGGCTGCGTAGAACAGAAAACCCACTAACAATGGCTTAAACGAAATAGGGACTCATCTGTCTCATGTAATAACATCAGCAGTTAGAAATTCAGAGCGGCCTCGCGTCCCCAGGATGTTAGCCAAGTTCCGGGCTCATTCTACTTTTCTCCTCTGCTACTGTACGGTGGGATTTTTAAATTCATGATCACAAAATGGTTGCTGGAGTCATCACCATCACACCCACAGTCCAGGCAAGAGGGAGGGCCAAAGACTCTTATGTCAGCACTGCTTGAATGTCTCTCACTTGTGTGGAGATTCCATGGAAACTCAATCCAACTTCTGTTTATAGCTCACTGTCCAGAACTGCATTGTACGGCTACCCCTAGCTTCAAATGAGACTTAAAAAATGTAGTATTTAAGCTGGGCCAATTACCAACCACCCCCCCAAAAAAGTCAAGATTCTAATTAGAAATGAAGAGGAGGTGAGAGAGAGTTCATCAGGAATTGGCAACCCCCCATCCCTCATTCCCGACACCAAGGTTCCCTTTACTGGCCCGAGGCTGGTGGCTTCCACGCTCTGTCTTCTCTCTCTCCTGTCATCTGTGTCTCCTTTTCAGTTCCCTCAGATGATAAACCCCTTTGCAAACAGAGGCAAAATATTACTCTCTCGCCCTAACCCGACTTTCCAATCCTACGGTCCCAGCTCAATAAACGTATATTTTCAAATAGAAAAAAAAAAAAATGATGCGCTATTAACAATACACAGATGGTCCCTGACTTTTTTGACTTCACGTTGGTGCAAAAGCGATACGCATTCAGTAGTCACCGTACTTTGAACTTTGAATTTGGACTGTCCCCATGCTAGCACAGGTGGTCTGACCCTTTCTCACGGTGCTGAGCAGGGGCGGCTCCCGGTCAGCCTCGCCATCGCCAGGGCCAACCGCCCATCTCCTTACAACCGTTCTGCACCCATGCAGCCATCCTGTGTCTCGATTTCGGGGCAGTATTCAGTGACACGAAAGATGCAACACTTTATTGTAAAAGAGGCTTTGTGGTAGATGATTTTGCCCAATCGTAGGTTAACGGAAGTGTCCTGAACACGTTAAGGTAGGTGAGGCTGAGCGACAATGCTCAGTACGTTAAGCGTACTCAATGCATTTTTGATCTAGTATTTTCGACTTACGATGGGTTTATCAGGACATGAATCCAGGAAGATTTGTATGCCTTGTGTTGCTTCCCATTACTGAACTTGAATCACTATTCTAGACATGTATCGTCATTTCACATTGCAAAAGTGCACACGGTAACTTCTTAACGCGGTTGTAAACTCCCAAAAGCCTGGAAGTGCCCAATCCAGTGACCCTGGTTCGGGGGGTGCCCTAATGAATGGTGAGATCTCTGACCCGGGTTCTAGTGTTTATCAGTAACCACACAATAGTAATTTGATCTCTTTGTGATGCTTTAGAGTTTACACAAGCTACTTCACCCACATTATCTCATTCTGTCTTTTAAATAGCTCTTTTAAGTAGGGCTGCTGTAATTAAGCCTCTTCTACAGATGATGAAACGGGGGCTAAGTGAAGGTACACGACTTGCCCAAAGGCATGCGATGAGTATTTACCCTGGAACTTAAATGGAGATCTTTTGACTTCAAGTCTCGGTCTTTTCTAATCAGTGCCGCCCAACAGAAATAGACTATGTGCATAATTAAATTTTATTTAACTCAAAATATTGTTAATTTCAACATGTCATCATGATAAAAAATTATTAGCTAGATGTTTTACTTTTTTTTTTTTTGTCTTTGGAATTCCGTGTGTTTATTACATTTTCAGCACATCCGTGTTCAGACTAACTGCATTTTCAGGTACTCAAAGTGACACATGGCCAGTGGACACTGTATCAGCAAGGTCAGCTCTAGTATTTGAAGAGTACGTTTAAATTTAAAACTAAGCCCTGAAATTTCATATTTCATGATGAATGGCCCTAGAAATCATCTAAAATAAGTATCTGTTGTGCATACGTTCTTGCAATAAAGAACTCTCCAGCAATAGCCCTGATGGAAACTGGTCTTTGCATAGATCCATCGCGAAGCACCACTGCCATCTGGTGGCAGTCTTGTGAATTGCAAGCAAATTCCCCAGGACGAAATCTTCCAGACTCTTGGAATGTGTTTTTCAAAGCATGTTCTACTAACTGCATCTGATTTACCCCAGGAGTTTATTAAATGCACACTGCTGAGCGTCCAATGAATCAGACCCCAAACACTCACATTTTAAATAGATTTCCTGAGTGATCATCGTGCACACTAACACTTGAGGATCGTTCATCATTCAAGGGCCATATATGGTCAGAAGGGGACTCATTTTTTCATGATGTTGCTCTGATATTTTGGGGACCACTCTTTTCTCTTTGTAGTCTTCTGGGTTAGGAAGTTGTGCATGGTTCCTAAATTGAAAAACAAAACAGCACCCCACCCGCCCAACTCACACAGAAAGCTGAAAAGAATCCATAATCCGATCACTGTTAAAAGACTAAAAGAGGAAAGTTTGCATGCCACCCCTCCCGGCCCATGCAACCCTGTTGACAACTATGTGTAGCTCAAGGCCTCACGCCAGCCAGCCTCTCCTTGGCCCACCTCTGCCCTCCGTACGCTGTGATCCAGCTCACAGCCCTCCCCTGGCTCTGAGACTTTGCAATGCTGTTCCATCCGTCTAGAACAGCACTCTAGATCCTTCCTTCTCAATGACAGCTCATCCCTCAGGATGTAGCCCAGGCGGCATCTCCTCAGGAATCGCCCCTGAAGAGTCCCCTAGACAGGGTTAGGTGCTCCCAGGTTTCCTCCTAAAGTACCCTGTACGGTGGATTACCTCTGCAGGACTCAACTTCCCAGCGCAACTATAAACTCCTAGAGGGCATGAGTGTGTCTCTTTTCCCTGTATCTCCACCACCTAGCAAAAACTGCCACAAAGCAGGTATTTTAAAATATTTGCTAAGTGGGGCACCTGGGTAGGTCGGTGTGTTAAGCATCTTACTCTTGATTTTGGCTCGGGTCATGTTCCCAAGGTCCTGAGGTCCAGGCCCCGAGAGCCATGCCCAGTGGAGCCTCCTTGGATTCTCCCTCTCTCTCTCCCTCTCTCGACCCCTCCCCCACTCACAGGCACTCTCTGTCTCTCTCAAAAATTAAAAGAATAATAATAACATAAAGTAATACAACAAAATATTGGATAAATGTTTTCTGAGGCAACAAGTAGTCTGAGTTTTGAAATAATAATAAGAGAGCCCACGTGTGTGGAAGAGACTAACAAGGCAGCTCCCCCGCGGCACGTGCATTTCACAGACCTCTCCCGAAGCCGCGGCCGCCTCACCTGACAGCTGTAACCGTGGGACTTGGGGCCTGTGACTGACTGAGCAAGAGACTGTGGGAGGGGCCGTGATACGGACACCCACGAGGGGAGTGAGACAGGGAGGGGTGCGGGGAGAGGGCAGGAACAGAACAACCTGGGAACGTCCTCACCACCTCCCAGGAAGGGAGCCATTTCCCCCAGAGGACAGAGGCCTGTCGCGTCTCGCCCCGCTAATCTGACAGAAGCCAGCTGCCTCGCTCGCTGGGCCTGCCCCCGGGAAGGCGTGTTCGGGCTGAGAACCACAGGCTGCTGTTTGCCCCCAGGGACGGGGCGCAGGGGGAGGGTAATTGACTTGTCTCCCAAATTTATTTATTAATTCCGAGCTGCTCCATTTGATGTGGTTTCCAGGAGGCGCACCGTTGAAATCTGCCCCCTCCTTCTGGCCCGGGCAGGGATCACTGCAGGGTCCCCGGGGAGGTGGGCGAAACCAGCCCCGCGAGGAAGACCGAGTGCAGGCAGGGGCCTGGAGTGGCTGCCTGCCGCGCAGGCAAACAGCCGATCAAAGAGTGAGCTCCCAGCAGAGGGGCTCGCGGCCCCCAGCTCTGGAGGCCCGGGTCAGGGACACCCCAGCCGCCTCCTGGGACGATGCAGGGTACACACCGGGACAAGTCTCACCTTTCTGCTGCAGCTCCCCGGCTGTGGGGAGGAGAACGCCGTGCCTGCTAATGGCACTCCCGAAGCTGTGCGAGAAGATGGAACGGGACAAAGGGCAAGAAACTGCCACTCCCAGCAAAAGGGGCCCCAAACCAGCAGGAGCTCAATCCTAGGGGGTATTCCCAATGGGCAGCCGGGTCGATCTCTAAGTGCCCACCTTACGCCACGGAGACAGTCAAGTTTATGCTTTCCCGACTGCCCACATTTCCTCCAATTAGCGCAAGTGAGTTATACCCAGGGAAACACGAAAATAAGCAAAAGAGGGGAAGTCTGTGGGCCAGAGACTGAGTACATGCCTAAACTTGCATGTTTCAGGAGGCAAGACCTTGAGGCTGAATCCCAGCAAGTGCGGGGGCGGGGGGTATAGGGTAGAAGAAGAAAGGAGGTCTTCCCTCCACTTGAACCCCAGCCAGAAGGAGCCCTCACGTCAGTGAGAGGGTGGAGGCCTCAGAAAGGGGAGTCAGGCCCCCATGATTCTCCGCCACTTTCTAACCGACCTTCGGCCGTAGTCGAATCAGCACAGACAACCTCTGGGTGGCTGGAGTGCTGGGAGCTGGGTGGCTACCCATCCCCCAGACCCTCCAGGGAGACTCCAAGCCCTTCCAAGATGGAGGAGGGAGGGACAGCCCAGGCAGAGAGGAGTCGACTGCAGAGGCCGGGCGTCGGCGATGCTCCCTCACGCAGGGCGGCCCTGCTTCCAGGAACGTGTCTGCGTGTACAGTCCAGGCAGGGCTATGAGCTGAGGGTGCAGGCCGGGCCCGGCAGACTCTGACCCCAGGGAGGCAGAAACGGCTGCTCCAGGGCGGCAGAGGCCTGGCCAGACCCCCCAGCCAGCCGCCCGGCCCCTCAGCGACCGCTCCCTCCCTCCACCCTCTGGAGAAGGCGCTAACGAGGAAGAAAACGTTCAAAGGTCTCCACATGGGCAGCAAGCCAGGGTCCTGGGAATCCAAGATATAGATGCACACGCAGAGATGCCTGCCCTCGGAGATTCCAGGAGAACTGGCCCAAATCCCGCCACTTAGCACTCTGCCTACGCGTCTCTGCCTGCGAGCACCACTTCCACACGGACAGGCCCCAACCCCGGAATCCGCCCCTTTCCTCCACTCCCCCACCAAGGAGAGCTCACAAGAGGCAAGTGTGTGTGGAGCAAGGCCACTGAGATTTGGGGGGAACGGCCGCCAGGGGGTAGGGGCTTTACCGCCGCCTGTGGCTCTGTCATCTACCGCCTTCCAAAGCCTCCAGCTTCCTCGTTCTCCAGCCCCATCCCCTCAAACCCGCCCCCAGAGAAAATTTGTTTCACAGACTACATTTTTCTCCCTCCATCCCAACTCTGCCCCCTGCTTCTCTTTGCACCTTCAAGGCCTCACTGTCCCGCTCGGCTAACCCAGTCCGCGGGCTCTCTACTCCGGGCCTGGCCCTCAGGTCCGGGGAAACGTTAGCAGAAGCTCTGAAAGTGGGAGCGTTGAGCTCCCTCCTCGTCCCCTGCCTCCTCACACGCCCTCGCCCGCAAGCCACTCGTGCAAGGGGAGAACGCCAGTCCACTTCCGTCCACGGCCCGGACCGAGGGACCCTTTCTCTGCCTTCGCCTCGAGTGCAAAGTGTCAGGGTTGCCAAAAAACTCGGCAGGCAAGACAAATCATATTTTAAAGCAGTATTTTTGTTTTAATCAAAACTAAAGCAAAATCCTGATAATGGATGAGTGAAATACCAGATTTTGAGAGACAGGATGGCTATTCCTGATTTTCCCATTGGCCTAGGCTCCAACCTCCAACTGGAGGAGCCCAGCATTGCTTCGACTCTGCCTCAGGATGGAACCAGCACAGGCAGGCAGGTACTCCTCAAAATTGCCCAGGAGACGAAGGAGCACACAGCTCAGAGCCCATTTAAGGAGACTGCAACCAGCCAAATGGTGAGTTTTGCCGGGGCTCCAGCAGGTGGAAAGCAGCCACGCCGGTGACGGACGGGAGCTCAGGCTCCCTGATGGGCCCAGAAAGCAGCTAGAACCTAGGAAACCACAGGCCAAGTGGCCCGATGACAAGCTGGGGAGGGAGAGGCAGAAGGGCAGAGGAATGGAAATGGAGGCCAAAGAAGGGGGCAGGGAGGCAGCGGAGTGGGGAGCAGGGCAGCCAGGACCCCCAAGTCTGCTCAGGGAGGCCCACCTGCAGAACCCAGCCTAGGCCGGGCCTGGGAAGACACTAAGCGCTCGCGTCAGATGCCAATGCCGCCTCCATTTCCCCCAGAGCCCCCGGGAGGACTCAAAGGAAGGACACCAGGCTCCGGAGACCCCTTTATGGAAGAAACTGATCAGGCCATCTGCCCAAGGAGCCCCCACAGTCTGGCCCGTGACTGCGGGAGCCTAGATCCTGGCCCACATGATCTAGCAGGTGTCCGGTGACGAGAGGTCACACGTGTTCATCTTGGCCACACTGGCATTCACACGCTCACCTGGGCTCCCTTGAGTAATACCTACCTCCAACGACAGAGGCTGCTTGTGGATGCCAACGGATGAGACACCCAGAGGCCCGCTGCCTAAGGATGACCTCTGGCCAGTACTCAGAGCCCCCTTGCTGGACGGAAGCTGACTTTCCTGTTCATCTACCATTCCTCTCTTCCCAGACTGTCGTTCCGCGAAGGCCTTGCCCTTTTCCGTCTCTGCATCTTTTCCAAAGTCCTCTCCTCCTCCCGGAATGTCCTCTTTCCCTCCAAATTCTCACCACCCTTTAGGATCCAGCTAAAACTTCGCCTCCTCCCAGAAGTCTTCCCTGATGACCACAGTCCCCAGAGATCGCTCCTCTCTGCCTCCTCTCTATACCATATGCTGCCCCCACCACCATGCCATGACACAGTCTCTTATCCAAACCCTTGCTGGGAGATTTGCTTTTCTCTGCTAGAGGCCAAGCTCCCTCAAGGTTAGAACTGGGCTGTATGGCGGGGGGCGGGGGGCGGGGGGTGGGAGGGGTGGGGTACGGCAGGCACAGACTTGCCTGCTTTTTCTCCCCAGCACAGAGCTGGGCACACTTGCCCAGAGGCTCTAAGGAAGGCGGTGTGGGCTTCTCTCACCCTAGCCCACCCCGGCCTCACAAGTTTGTGGGATTGTCTGTCTCCGGAATGGCTTGTCCCTGGTCAGCCAAACTCCCTGTTCCAAAGGCAGCCTTCACTGGCCGGGGGCTCCTCGGCTCCCAGCCAGGCCAGGGCCTGCTCTGCTGGGCCGGAACCCGCCCACATGCCTTCAGAACCAAGCAAGGTCCCACCAACTCCAGGCTCCCCGGCATGATGAAGATCCGATTTGCTTCTGGAAGTAGCTTTTTGCCCTCCCCCGGGCACTGAGGCCCGCTCCGCTCCAAAGGAAAGTTCTCTGGTGCCGAGGCAAAGATCTCAACAGCCACAGGGGAGGGTGAAGGGCCACACCTAGGATCGTGGAGAAACCTGACACAGACACAGGACCTGAGACTCTACCTCAGCCCCATCAGGCCTAGTGTCCCTCCTGCCAGACATCTGGAGTGCACACGTGTGTGCAGATACAAACACACCTAGACACACACACACATGCACAACACATGGGTGTAAACATACAAACCCCTCTGGACATGCATATGTGCCCAGACACCAACGTACATGTTAACACAGACCCACACGCAAACATGCACAGGTGTACATATATACACCTGGGCACACACTTAGATGTGCACGCACAAACACACATACACATACAGACCTGCCCAGACACAAGCACACAGCGACAAACACACCTACACCTACACCCTTCCACTACCCCGAGAGCCCCACAGGTGGGCTGCATGGGCTGGCCACCCTCCCAGGGCTGAATCTCTGGCAAAAGCCCATCCCTCCTCTCCCCAGGGCACCATCAGGAAAGGGCAAAAACACGATTCGAAGCATGGCAAGATCACTGCCACCTTCCAACAGCCTCAGCCCAAGAGGTAGAGGGCCTTTTAGCAAAGACAGAAGGGAAGGGTTCCTACTGCACCGTCCCTCCCTACGGCCAAGTGCAGTGAGAAAAACAGACCCGGGAGGGAGGGAAGGGATGGAGAGGTCGAGCTGCCACACATCTCTGGGCTTCTGGAACACGGGGACCAGAGCTGCCCGTGTCTGCTGGTTGGATAGCAATATGAGTAGAGCTTCGAAGTGTCTCCTCAACTCCCAAAATGTGCCCAATACTTGGATGCCACCTGCCTGCTAGTCTTGGAGCCAAGATCATCAAGGTTCTGCCTCCCGGGATAGCAGGTGATTGGCAGAACCAGAGGAGAGGTTCGGGGGACCCTCTCATCTATGACCCTATGGCCCAGTCGGGCCGGCCAAGGGCCAGGACAGCCAAGGGCCAAGTCACTGCAGGGCAACAGTGACAGACTCAGGCACCAAGGTCACAGCCGTAGTGTAGGCTCTGACTGTGCAGAACCAAGCAAATGGCCTCACTCCGGTTTTGGAATCAGATGGGCCTGGGTCTGCCACTTACCGGCCACGGGTCTGGGGGCAAGCCACAGAACCCCCTTGGCCTTCGTTTGCACGTCCATGAAAGGAGGATAGCAGGACCCAGCTGACGGGAAAGCTGCGGGGATGGAGTGTGGTGGTTTGGGGAAGGGAGCGGGGCCCAAGCATGTGTGTTTGAGCCTAGATTTGATGGAGTCAGACCTGGATTTGGGAATATCGGGAACCCAGATGGCCCCGTGCACGAGGCCATGAGATAGAGCTCTCTGACAGAGGGAGGTGGGTTCCTGCAGCCTCGGAGCAGTGAGGAGGATTGGACGGCCATGCCAGCTTTGGCCACAGGGCTGCCAGGATGTTTCTGGATCGTGAGAACAGGGAAAGTTCAAGAGCACCCTCATATTGCCTCCACAGACTGGGTAGGCTCTGAGAGTAGATTCTATTAATGTTTGAAGGAACATGGTCATTCCCAGATCAAGAGAAGCCATAGTCACGTGACCAGCCCAGTCTATAAGGCAGTTGGAGTCACGTGACCTCCCTCCTTAAACTCAGTCCATGAAACAATGACAGACAGTCTTATGACCCTGCTCAGACTTCCGTACGGCTAACCGAGGTCACATGGCCTCCTCCACGCCTGCCCAGAGCCAGGATAGTCACGTGACCTGGCCACTGCCAGTCCGAAAGTATGTACCTGTGTAGAAAAAGTTCTCCTTCTTCAGTATTTCCATTGGTCAGGAAATTATCAAAATAAACATATAGTGTTAGAATAAGCACTTTAGGGGCGCCTGGGTGGCTCAGTCGGTTAAACATCTGGCTTCGGCTCAGGTCGTGATCTCACGGTCTGTGAGTTTGAGCCCCACTTCGGGCTCTGTGCTGATGGCTCATCAGAGCCTGGAGGCCTGCTTCAGATTCTGTGTCTCCCTCTCTCTCTGACCTTCCCCTGCTCACGCTCTGTCTCTATGTCTCTCAAAAGTAAATACACGTTTAAAAAAAAAAAAGCAGCAGCACTTTACGGGCATCTGCAGGAATCAGCCGTAAGAATTACTGCCCACCTGTGGAGTCAACAACGTGGACTCCATCATCCCCGAATTGCGTGCCCCTAAGATACGTACGTCGAAGCCCTAACCTCTGGTACCTCAGAACGCGGCTGGGTCTTTAAAGAGGTGATGAAGATAAAATGAGGCCATTAGATGAGCTCCGATCCAATCCGACGGCTGTCCTCACAGGAGGAGGGGATTCGGACACGCGGGGAGATACCGGGGGTGCGGGCACAGAGGGACGACCACGTGAAGAGGCAGGAAGAGGGCAACTGCCTACAAGCCAAGGAGAGGGGCCTCGGGAGAAACCAACTCTGCCAGCACCTTGACCTCGGACTTCCAGCCTCCAGAACCGTGGGAAAACCCATTTCTGGCGTGTAGGCCCCCGGCTCAGTGGTACTGTGACTCGGCGGCCAGAGCTAACACAACGCCTTCCTTTGTTACTGCAATCGCCCGTCTCCCCGTCCCCGAGACAGAGTCGGGGCCTCCCTCAAAATAAACCCCTCGGGATGGGGTCAGTTGGTGGCCCGGAAAATGCAGACTAACAGAGCCGGCCCTGCACGAGTCAGCATCACCCCTCCCCCCGATGGACGAGCACTCCCCGCCCAGCCTACAACCCTCTAGCAAGCCCGAGAAGGATCTGCCTGGTGCC
The DNA here is from genome assembly GCA_030068075.1 of Paguma larvata. Classification (NCBI taxonomy): domain Eukaryota; kingdom Metazoa; phylum Chordata; class Mammalia; order Carnivora; family Viverridae; genus Paguma; species Paguma larvata. The sequence continues at coordinate 75,119,309 of CM057836.1, forward strand.
TCTGCGCTGGGCCTCATGTGGAGCAAGACAGGCTGCCCTCTGCCCCCACGACGAGGGGCAATCACACAAAGGCCCCTGTTCACGTAGAGGAGAGGCCCGGGGAGGCCCAGGTCGAGGGGAGCCATGCTTGCCTCCCCTCCACCAAGCAGCAGGGCCCGGAGGAGAAAGGGGTCACGTCTCCATCCACGATGGGCGGGTGCGGGCGGCTCCGGGGCAAGCAGAGGGCGCAGGGCCCACGGTTCTTTTAGAGGCTCCCAAACATGGAGGCGTTTCTTTTCAAATGGGAATAAACCAACATAATAATGACTATTGTAATAATAATGAATCCAACCTGGGTTATATTCGCCTTTATACCAGCACAATCATAAAGCATGATTTTTAATTATTTTTATGGGGGAAGAGTCCCACGAAAGCAAACCTACATCAGTCATTCCATGAAAGTCACAATGCAGCCCTGGGAGCTCTGGCCACCGCGGGAGTCTGCGCCAGGGCTGGGGCTCGCAGCGCTTCTCTTTCCCAAGGGTCTAAAATGCCAGTCCCTCGGGACAGACCCCCTCCCCCCCCCAGCCGGTTCTGGAACCTCTTCCCACTCCCCAGAGCTGGTACATCAAAAGCCTTAAAAGCCAGGTGGCAAACCCACACTGGAGGTCGCAGGCCCAAGCCAAAGCGGTCAGGGCAGATAGGAGGGTGGGCCTCAAGCCAGGGTGAGCACTGTGCCCAGCGTCTCCCCTCAGCGCTGGAGAAGGGCTTGGTTCGTGGGTTCAAGGGCCCCGTCAGGCTCCACGCTGACAGTGTGGAGCCTCTCTCACTCTCTCTGTCCCTCCCCCGTTGGCTCATGAGCACATGAATGCTCTCTCTCTCTCTCAGTCTCTCAAAATAAATAAACTTTTTAAAAAATGTGTATTAGAATGACACTATTTATATGAAGCATGCAAAACAACTCTATAAAATACTTTAAGAAAACTCGCATAAAAAGCTAAATTCGGGGGGCACCTGGGTGGCTCAGTTGGTTAAGCATCTGACTTCAGCTCAGGTCATGATCTCACGGCTCGTGGGTTCAAGCACTGAGTTGGGCTCTGCGCTGACAGCTTGAAGCCTGGAACCTGCTTCGGATTCTGTCTCCGTCTCTCTCTGCCCCTCTCCTGCTCCTGCTCTCTCTCTCTCTCTCTCAAATAAAAATAAATATTTTAAAAAATTCTTTTTAAGTCAAATTCGTGACAACAAAAAATAGGATAGTGGTTACTTCTGGGGAAGGGGGGTGCAGCGGACGGAGGTGTATTCTAACTGGATTGTCATTTTACTTCTCATACTGGTTTGTGGCTACATGGGTGTTCATTATAATCGCTATTTTGGGATCTCTGAATTATTTTATAATAACAGTAATTGTAGGAGCATGAGGCCCAAAGGGGATGGAGGATGAAAGAAACAGTTCTGGCTTCACACCTAGTATCCTCCAGGTCCAAAGTCCCCAAGGAACTTGCTGACAACTCAGTGCCGCTTGGAACCACACCCCACGGGGGAGAAGACGTACCCACAGCCACACTTCCCTCCCTCATCACCCAGGGATGAGGTTCGTGGGGCACGCGGGAGAGACCTCAGGCTGCCCCGGAGTGGGACTCGCGCACTCAGTGGGGTGACGGCAAGCAGCCACAAAACTCCCACCGTGTTTGGGTTGCACCTCAAGATTCCTGCCTGAGTTCCCAGAGCCCCACTGTCACCCTGTAGACCGATTCTCCCAAATGGCCCAAGCTTCACCCACCCTGGACTCTCCCCTCCCTCTGAACCAGCTGTGCTGGCTCAGAACACAGGCCTGGGCCACAGCCAGCCACAGCCCAGACCCCAGAGCCACCCAGAGGGGCCCAGGCTACGGCTTCTCTTGCTTCTGCTCCATCTCCCCTAAGAACTAGGGCTCTGGGCCCGGGCCTTGCTCCTTTCCTGCCCACTAGTAGCAGAAGTGGCAACCGACTGTGGCCTAGCTGAGTCTCACTCTCTAACACGCCAGCCCGGCCCCCTGTGACATTGCCAAAGATTTGCATATTTAAAACTTAAACCTTCAGAGACAGGGAAAGACTTGGAAACATGGAGACCGGTTGGCAGTTCTGGGGTAGGGTGGAGCAGGACTCCGTCAGCCCAGCCGGTGGCACCCACCAGCCAGGCTGTAGAAGCTGCCGGGCTGGGAGACAGGCACCGGCCTCAAGGCCCGAGGGGCCCTCGGCCCGTAGCGCCCTCACTCGCCCCTGCCGCTAGGAGCCAGGATGAAGTCACAGCAAGAGCATGCCCTTGTGCCAGGGGTCTCTTGCCTGCTTGTTTTCTGTGCATGTGATCAGCTCTCTGCTGCCCGGGATCTTGCTCGTTCACTCCACGTCTGTCAAGTACTATCTCGTGCCTTGCTGGACACCGGGGAGTCGGCCGGGAAGTCCCATCCTTGCTCCAAAAGACGTGCCAGATTGAGCTACGGCAGCAGCGACAGAGTCGCCGGCAGACAACTTGCAGGCCGCTTGGAGGCGAGAGATCAACCAACCGGATTCTTCTGCACACAAGGGACTGACAGCCAGGAGGTGACCTCATTGCCCAAGGTCACATTCTAAAGTGCAGAGCTGAGACCTGTGCACTTCCCATGCCGCTAGATGATCCCAGAAGACCCAGCGATGCGGCGGCCAACGTGAGCGTCCCTCCTGAGCTCGGTGGCCACGGCCAGTCTGTCTACGGGGAGCCCAGCCGAGCCCAGCGCGTGCCCTCCAGCTGGGGGCTACACGTGGGGCGGGGGGCACTGAGGCCATAGTCGCAACGCCACATCTCAGGCCCGAAGCTGCCCTCCCCCTCCTTCCAACCTAGGAAAACAGGGCAAAATCCAGAGACGTCAGGATCTTCCCCCCAAGCCCAGTGATTCTCCAGCATTCCCAATCTGGGGAGGCCCCACAGCCTCCTCCGCGGCGCGAACCGGAAAACTAGAAGCCAGCCTTGGCATTCCATCTGTCACCTGCCTGGATAAGGTGCTCTGACCCGGGACAGCCATGGCCTGCCCTCCCCGCCCCACGCTCCCCAGAGGCCATGTCCAAAGGGGCCTTCGATAGCATCATGCTCAGTGAAAGAACAGGGGTCGGAGAAAAAGCAAACCGCAGGGCGCCTGGGCGGCTCAGTCCGCTAAGCTGTCTGACTCTCAGTTTCGGCTCAGGTCACGATCTCACGGCTTCGTGAGTTCCAACCCCGAATCAGGCTGCATGCTGACAGCGCAGCACCTGCTTGGGATTCTCTCTCTCTCTCTCTCTATCTCTCTCTCTCTCTCCCCCTCCCCTGCTCACACTGTCTCTGTCTCTCTCAAAATAAATAAATAAATGGGGAAAACAGTTTTTTTAATAAAGAAAAGAAAACGTCAACCTATTCTAGCCCAGGACAGCTTAGGCTAAAACTCTGCGCTCAGACAACGGGCTGCGTTCACAGCTTTTAGCGTGGGGCGTGAGTTCCCGTAGCCCCTGGCGCAGGCATTCCTACGTTAGTTTGGGTCGAGGGCCCGGGAGTCGTGGTGCACGTCTCCAAACATCCAGAAGGACATTCTACCACATCAGGAGCGGAGGGGCAGGCCAGCCACAGCCAGCCAGTGGACGCATTCTGTGTGGCCCGCACCACACTTTAGATTGAGGTTTATGGCCAACACGGAACCTTCGGACAGTTCACATTGAAGTCCAGATTTGAAAATAGAAGAATTGGCCTCACTGGGTGGGCACCCCCCTAGGGCAGCACCGTCCTGCTGAGAAACGAGTCGCCGCTGTGGATGGAGCACGCACCGTCCAGTGGCTGCCGTGCCCGCCACTCACCCCTGCTTCCCAACCCTGAGGCCCAGCGCCCTTGACCGTCATTCCGGCTCCTGCTTCTCTTCTCCTTAAATTACCTCCAGGGTCCCTGTGGGCATTGGAATCCTCATTTTAGGACCTGAGAACAATCTTGCTAGTGGGAGAACATGGCTCCTTGATGTGTATGTTCAGGGGACATCCGGTGCCTGGCCTGTGGCAGCCAATGCGGAAGGCGCCAGCCTGCCTGAGACAGAAAAGAGAGCCACGGTTTTGTTGTGCCACCTTCATTCGAGCGGGAGGGAGAGGCGCGGGAGACTAACAAACAGCTGTTCCGGAAAGGGAGGCGACCCTCCACCTGGGAGGGCTGGGGGCTGCGGTCTCCTTTTCAGATTCTAAAGCAAACCTCGTTTCCCTAGTACAAGATCACTCCCTCAGTCCTTCTGCCCCCTGCCCTGCCCCGAAGCAAAGCTCCCCCTACCCATTCCCAGTGCACAGGAGAGGGAAGGCCAGCGTGGGACTGAGGGCCACGCCCACCCCAAAGATTTCCAACACCACCAAGGGAAGGCTACCAGCCTAGCAGGGAGTTTTAAGCCCCAGGGTGACGGGAGGGAGGGAGGAAACTGAAGCAAAAGAAAGGGAGGGGCTCTGGGAGTGGGGGCCGAGGGCAAAGCCCTCAGGGGGCACTGAAGGAAGGGGCAGGGGGCTGCTCGAAGGAGGTGGTCAGATCAAAAGGGCAAATCAGACTGTTCAGCTGCCCCCACCCCAAGCCAGACCCCCAACTCTGCCCAGTTTGACATCCTTCTGTCCCTCCCCTTCCTCCCACAAGCGCACAACCCAAAAGGAATAACGGGTTCTCAAGTCACATTCACCCAGGTCACAGGGTCACAAAGGGGTGACCGTGACTGTCACCTAGCCAGAGAAACCTTGAGCCAGACCTGACCCTCGTCCCACCTCACCGCCAGGTTACGGGTGCCAGCCAAAAATGGCCATCGCGACAGCCCCGGGCCATTAAAAAGCAGGCTTTCGGGCAAAGCACAATCGTCTCTCTCTCTCTGCATTTGCACAAAGAAGTCCACCGACTTCTCACTCGCAGGCACCAAAGGTTTAAAGGAATCTCACTGGAGGAAAACTCAAGGTTGAGAGACCGCACACTGTTTGCTCAATATTTTCCTGCAGGTCAGGACAAGGCGGCGAAGATTTGGTCTGAGCCGTGAGAGGACATCTTGTTTCAGCTCCGGAGCGCCGTGTTCCCTCTGGCCCCGCGGCTTAGGCCCCTCTGTCCTAGCGGGCCTCGGTTACCGCCGCGCCACTCAGGCGTGCCCGCCGTCGCTGGCCACGGGCAGCCAGGAGCTTTTCCAGCAGTGGTCACCGACAGGCCAGAGGCAGAGTGACAATCTACGGCATGAGAACGAGGAGAACGAGGACCGCAGAGACCCCCAGGCCCTTCTCCTGGCCCCCCCGTCAGTGTCCTTTGTTCCTTCTGGCAGACCCCCACCCGCTCAGCCTGCCCCCTGCCCCCGAGGGTCTACCCCCCCACTCCCCACCCACTCCTTGGTTCCTGTTCCCAGAAATCAGCGGGCGCAGCAGGAAATGGCTTCCAAGGGCATCCCCAAACAAGCCCGCGGAGCATCCTTCTCACTCCAAAAGTTTCCCTCCCGCCAATCCTGAAGGAAAACAGAGCGGGAATGATAAAATTCACAGCCTCGGGAAGGGACCGACTTGTGGCCAGCCTTCCCGGGGAAGGTTTACAGTAAGGGCCCGGCCAGCTGGCGCTAATGCTCCTTTCGCCCCGAAGTCAACCATCCTCCCTTTTAACCTTCGCCCTCCTCCCGCCTTCCCTTCCCGCCTTCCTCAAACCTCCCCCTCCAGGCCCTTCGACTGCCAACAACCTACTGTCCCAGCTTTGATTTATCTCCATCTGAGGGAATGCAAAAGTTAGATCCGGCCCCACCCCCAGTAACTTTTTTAAAAAAATGTTTCAAATCCACTGGGGCCCAGACAGATAGAAGCACCAAGATACACATCCTTATCCCTAGAGAAAGAGCAAGGGCCCATGCCAGACACGCCACAGCCCTCTGGTGGGCAAGACAGACCCACGGACACGTTGGGGGAGACACACCAAAAGCCCGCCCTTGCACTGAGGGCAGTCTGGAATTTCTTTTGAGGAAAAACACTCTGCTCCAAAGAAGGCTCCTGACAGGCCGGGTTTTTTTTTTTTTTTTTTTTTTTTTTTTTTTCAGAGTGCCTGGATAAATTGCTTTTCTGCAAAAATAAACACAAGTGAACTGCATTAGCCGAGCGGGTGACACATTAGTTACAGATGCGAGGCCTGTCAGGACATTGAGGGAACAGCTTTTATTGGGGAAGGGCTGAGAGACTCATAAATAGCCGGTTGGCAATCTCGCATAAACATTTGTGCCTTCTCATAAACACCGCCTACCACAAGCGCTGGCCTGGCCGCCAGTGCGGCCCGGAAGAGCCCTCTCCCCCGTCCTCAGAGCACAACAAGGCAGGGAGGCGGGGCGCGGTCACAGGCGTCTCTTCTCCCATAATCCCAGCTCCTTGGACTCACGCTCATGAGCTCTGGGGTCGAAGGAGAGACCCAAGCCCCATCCTAAACTTCTGCCTGAGAGTAAGAATCAGGGCTCAGCCCCAATGGGACAACTGGTCCACTCTCCTCCCTCCACAGAGAACAGAAGAATAAGAGAGAATAAGGGAGACGGTTGGGCTGGGGAATGAGTTCTTAAATAAAGCTAAGTAAGGAATTTGAAAAGTGTGGAAATGCCTCCCGGGCACGACTCCAGTGGTTCCCATCGGAATCGTCAGGAAAGTGGGATGAGGGCAGCACCAGCCTCGTCCATCCACCCACACCGGAGTCGGCCTCTTCCCATTGGCTCTCGGGGATGCCCTCGCCTTGGGCCCTGGGGTTCCCTCCTCTGAGCTGAACCCCTCAGAGCCGCCTCTAGCTGACCCCATAAAGAAGGGCAAAGCAGGCCATGTGAGCTGACTCTCTGTCCTCCCTCCTTCTCCTGTGGTACCCGCCAACCCGGCGACCACCCGGCACCCTCAGCCCCCACACCTCTCCCAAGCCAAATCCACTTTCTAGAAAGGATCTGATGCACCTGTCCCGAGGTACGAGTTATAGTTAGTGGCCGTATGCGTTTCCTTCCTATCCCTCTCCCTCCCACAAATGCTTAAGGCAAAGGGACAAAGTACGAAGTGGTAGGATTTAACTTTGGAGAGAAAGCAAAGAATGTTCCCTGGCCCCAACATGGCATTACAGTGGTTAGCTTCAAAACCAGCGCCACCACCCACAACTCATCCACTTTCTACTGATCCTTCGCTTCCCACCATCTAAAAGGCCCAAAACCTTTTCAAGGTCACCCTAAGTGACCTACTCCTTCATCCATCCTTCTTCTTGACCTAGTCCCACCCATACTTCAACCTGACTTCTCTCACTGCCCCTCATATACCAGCCAGACTGAATGATTTCCTCCCCTCTTCAACCATCAGCTATAATGTTGTGCTTTCTTTTACCTCAGTCCTTCTTCCGAGAAGGCCCTTCCTTCCAGTTCTGCATGTCCAGATCCAACCCACCCTTCCAGACCCAACTCGAATGTCTCTTCCAGTCTCCCTTCTTTGACCTCTGGGAGAATGTTTAGTTCCTTGCTGCTGACTGGCCTCCTTCTTCTAACTTATTTGTCCATCTGGCCCATCCCCGTAGAGAGTTCCGACTCTCAGATCTGTGTCATATTAATCCTTCAGGTTCTCCACCCTCCCAGACCCTCGCCAATGCCTGGGACGTGGTAGGTGTCGAAGCCGTGAAGGAAGGTGAGGATGGTGTCTGGATTCCCGGCCATGATGGTGGTGGGGGTATGACGGTGGGGCTGTGAGCAGGGAGACGGTGGTAGTGATGGAAACTGGCCAACCAATCTGCCCCTGGGCAGCCTCCCTTTTGGCTTTCGTTCTGCGGTTCTACAACAAGCAGACTGTTGTTGCCTTGGAAGAGAAATTAAGATGCCAGGCAGGTACAGACGGCCAAGCACCAGCGCTCTATTGAATCGCGCTCAGCGGTCCAGGCTCTTTCTTCCCATCAACAAATGGAATGCTTTATGAGAAAATACAAAGCACAGCCCTAGATAGAAACATTGAAGGCTCTTTTGCCAGGACGTCCCTCAGGAGGGAACACAATGTAGCCATAATTTATCGCACTCGATATTTTCGCTTCCAATCTTATTTTTATAGACATTATTTCATAGGCTGCGGCTTAAACACAGATGGAAAAGATTCTGGCTTTGTAAGAAGAGCCGGTTTATGGTGGGCCAGCCCACTGCTCTGGGTTTGTGTGTGAGTAAACGCACATTATCATGTCCTTAGGTGGGGCAGGGAGATGCTTTTATTATGTGTTTGGACTTTGATCCAACAATCCTGCCTTCATCTCTCTCTCCCCTAGGCCGGGCCTCCGGATACTCCCAGAGAAGGAAGTAACAAACACCCTACTGGGGCAAGGGGGAGGAGGGATGGGCCAGCCTTTGAAATGCATTCTTGGCTCTGGGGGACCTGCCATTCCTTGGGTCTTCAAAGGGCCTTGACCCAAGGACAAGACCTCTATACCGCAAAGGACAGAGTTAAGAGGAAGTGGCTACTGTGGTGTTCTACGTCTGACTGACTGTGTTGTGTGATTTGCACCATCTCTTTTTTGGGGGGGGGGGTGTGATGAGAAAATGAGCTCGTACTGTAATGCCCTTGAGATTCTTCGCTGCCCATATATCACAGGCAGCCTTCTCCAATGAACATTCTTAAAAACATAATCTGGCTTCCGATGGTCACAGTCTGGACGTCCCAAGGTTCCTTCAACCAAACTCATTCAGGTTGGGGAGAGAGTACGCATGTACAGGAAGAGAGAGAAAGACAGAGGGCTACGGGGAGATCTAAGGAAGAGAAAGGAGAAAAGGAGAGGGAGACGGAGAAGAAGATGGGAGAGGACCACACCAGAGCAAGGGGTCAGGAGGTCTTGGCCCCAGGCGTGGCCCCCACACACCCACAGACTCACTGCTGGCGGGCAGCGCGCATCATGGAGTTGAGGGAGCCGCCTCGAAGACACGCTGTCCAGCCCCTCCTTTCTTTCCTCTCGGGGTCAGTTTCCAGAAGACTCCAAGAAGCAACGTGAGTGCGTGTCAGAAAACACTGGGAGCAGGGAGGAGGGGGCGGCGGCCACATTCAGCTGGGAGGGGCAGTGGAAAGTCAATCAAGGGGGAGCGCCCCTTTGGGGCCTTGAGAAGGGGGGGATCTGTTCTGCTTGCCAGGCTTCTGGGGGCTCCCCTGTGGAGGAATGGCTGTGTGAAGTGAAATGTTATGAGAGCCCATCCACTGGGTCTCTGACCACGGAGGGTTCGCGGGTAGAGCTCCGGGAGAGAGGAATGACCCCCTTTTGCCGCCTAGCAGAAATGGTGTCTTCGATGTTTCTTGTACAGATGTTTCTCCTGTGCACAACTGCAGTGGGGTGAAGCTGAGGGAGCCGTCCTTGGGCGCAGGGAGGGGGTCCCTGAGTGCTCAAGCAGACCCGAGGAAAAGGTGATTAAGACCACCAAGACCAAGAGAGGCTCTGCCTTCACGGGGCTCCAGTCACGTCTGCCCCGCGGCTGACTGTCACACCTGCAACAGGGGCCTGGCCAGGGATGGGAAGCTTTGTCGTGGGAGCAGCCAGTGTTAGGAAGACAGCGCCTACCACCTGGGCTGCTTGAGAAATCGGGCCCAGGGGCCCAGCACGACAGACTGAGAACCGGATCCCGCGAAAGGTTATACCAGGGTGCGCGGGGCATGTTGCATTCTGCCTACCTCCCCTCCTCGGGGGAACCACGCACACTTCTCCCACCCCCTCTGCGCTACACGTCCCGGTGGGCTGTCTGTCAGTCGCTGGGCTCCCTGACCACACCCCCCCCACCGAAAACAAAGTCTGGCCCTCTATCTGCGCCCCTGGACTTGGTCGTGGGAGCCAACATATTCCCTCTGTGTTTAGGCCTGTGGGGATCGGTCTTCTGCCCCCCGCGGCTGACAGTGTCTCAACTGATACACCAGGCTAATCACCGACTATGAAATATTTCAAACCAAAGAGCTAAATCGGAGTGAGAATGAGGCATCCAAGGGTCGGAGTTCCGTAGGACTCCAGGAGAGAGACCCAGGAGGCCTCCTCGCCAGACCAACACGGGGTGGCCCGACACAGTAGCATCCTTAAAGGTGGACCAGCCTCTGTCCTGAGCCCTACACTTCAGACACCCACACTGCACCCACACGCACACACATACACGCACCTGCACAGCTAGAGAACACACAACGCCTCCCTCCCTAGGGAGCAGGCACTTGGCACTGGCAGGGTAGTACCTCTACCCCGGTACCCCCCAACCATTCACTCTCATGGGTCACGCCATTCCGGCCCCAGGGAAAGGCTTCTCCCCGATGCTCGAGCTATGTCCTTGAATCAAGAGGAGACTGTTCACATGCCCTAAAAATTTGTGGGTCCTGCTGCTACCGCCATCAGAGATGGCCCAGCTGCTCGGGAGTGCAGGGAGGATTGAACGGTGGAAGCACTTAAGAGGAAAGACAGATTCATTTATCAAATCCTTCCTCTCAGCAAGGAGGCGATGGAAGTGGCGTGCCTTGGCAGCGGCAACTAGGCATTTCCTCGCTTCTCGCTGTGGTTCCAGAGGTGCTCGCGCATTAGCAATGCTACGATCGCGCGTGGCAGCCGACAAGCACTTTCCGGCATAAATACTTCGTGATTCTCCCACACTGGCACATACGCGGGTCAGATGCAACACGCACCAAGCGCGAGACTGATTCTTCCCCTTGGCAATAGACAGCCAGGGAAGAACTGTAGGATTTTACTTTCATAAAAATTTTTACTCAGAGAGAATTGCGTTTGCAAAACGTAAAAATTCAGCTTTACTTAAATATTTGACTTAAGCGTTTGTATGAGATACCATGCATTAGTTATACCGTGGGTTATATTTGCCTTTTAATTTTAACAGATAATGTTGAATATGTGAAAGAAAAATAATTTGTTAAAAACTTATATGAAATGCAATGTTTTAATCCTTTATAATTTTTTTACATTTTTTAATGTTTATTTTATTTTGAGAGAGAGAGACAGAGACAGAGACAAAGCACGAGTGGGGGAGGGGCAGGGAGAGGGAGACACAGAGCCTGAGGCAGGCTCCAGGCTCTGAGCTGTCAGCACAGAGCCCAACGCGGGGCTCGAACTCACGAACCGCGAGATCATGACCTGAGCCCAAGTCTGACGCTCAACCAACCGAGCCACCCAGGCGCCCCTAATTTGCATTTAAAAATTAAAATACACATATTTTTTTTACTGCTTCAGTTACCTATTGCCGTATAACAAATCCCAAAATCCAGCGCCTTAAAATACTTTTATCTCTCACAGTGGTATGGATTGACTGGCTCGGTAGTCACTTGGTGGCAGGGGGAGGGGTCTCACAGGGTTGCAGTCAAATGGTGGCAAGGTCAAGAGTCAAATGCAGGTTCAGCTGGGCTGTACGTCCAACGTGGCAGCATCTTGACTCTCACATCTGATCTCAGCTGGGATGACCAGAACAAGTAGAGTCTGGCAGACTGTATTGCTTTCTCTTACAAGCTTTCCACACGCCTAGCTTAGCCTCCTCATAGCATCGGAGTCTCAAAGGAATCAGACTGTTTACGTGATGGCTGGCTTGTTCCAGAATGAGCATTCTTTTTTTTTAAACGTTTTTTTTTTGTTGTTTTTTTTTGTTTTTTGTTTTTTTTATTTTTGAGAGACATAGAGACAGAGCATGAGTGGAAGAAGGGCAGAGAGAGAGAGGGAGACACAGAATCCGAAGCAGGCTCCAGGCTCCGAGCCGGCAGCACAGAGCCCGACGCGGGGCTCGAACTCACAGACTGCGAGATCATGACCCGAGCCGAAGTCGGCCGCCCAACCGACTGAGCCACCCAGGCGCCCCCAGAATGAGCATTCTAAGAGACCCGGGTGGAAGCCAAAAGGCTCCCTGTGACCTGTCCTCGGAAATCACGTGACATCACGGTCGCGTCTTTCTTTCTGTTAGCCAAACTAAGTCACAGACTGCAGATTCTGGAACAGCCCAGATTCCAGAGAGAGGATGGCACGAACTCACAAATCCTAGGAGAGGTGGTTCACTGGGGGGGGGCGAGCTTTGAAGACTAGCTACTACGGGCTGCCCTCCAGCCCTTCAACGAATCATGTTCCTCACACATTCAATTTACGCTACAGTCACCCTTAGAGACCCCTGTAGTCTCACCTGTGACGTCATCAGGCTTAGGCTTCAAATCCAGGACTGCGACATCTCCATCGGGTCCGGAGAAGAGGAGGGACCCTCAGGCGTGGGTGCTTGGAGATGACTCCTCCTGACTCGGAAGGTCTGTGAAAAAAAGAAACAAGTTATCTACCTATCAAACACGACAAACAATAAGGGGTTAGACACAGGAGAGCGGCAATAGACACTCGCATCCAAAAAGGAGAGGGGCACCTGGGGGGCTCAGTAGGTTAAGTGTCTGACTCTTGATTTCGGCTTAGGTCATGAGCTCACAGTATGTGAGTTCGAGCCTGGCATCAAGTTCTGTGCTGACAGTGCAGAGCCTGCTTGGGATTCTCTCTCCCTCTCTCTCTCTACCCCTCCCCTCCTCAAAAATAAATAAATAAACGTTAAAAAAAAAAAAAAGGGAGGGGAAGAAACTTGTATGGAACAATTTTGAAATCGAGCCACTTCCTTAATTAGACCCTGGTCCTGTTCTCTGGCAGTGGGTGTCTGCGATTCTCAGATCCAGACTCTGAATTATCCTTGTTTTTCTAGAAGACATGGTCGGTGTTGGTAACTAAATGGACTTCTCAGCCTGTTTCTTGCCCTAAAAGAGGACTCTCTGTTTTGAACTGTCTCTGTCCCTTTCAATCCAAGCTGAAAAAAAAAAAAAAAAAATTTAAAAACGTGTCGGTTAATTACGTATCAAATTAAAACCTACTCCATTGAACAAAAAGCCCCTCTCACCTCAAGCCCCCCTTAAGCTTGCTGTGAGATGCTCAATCCCATCGTCCAGCAGAGAGGATCTGAGAGATACACTCAACATTCTTAGAAATCCTGTTGTGTAGCCAAAGGGTCTAAACACATGCCCTTAAATATTTCTGAAGTCTTCACAGAGGCCTTCCAGCCACACCTTTCGTACACCTGCGCCCACATTTCACTGGCGACGCCCAGGATTTTCTTTGCCCTGAGGCGAGTCCTGGCTTTTTTGGGCCTTTTGCTGGCTAGAATACAGACCTGACCTCCTTAGATTTACCAATTCTGCTCCAAAAACGTCTTTAGTTCATCTCGATCTTCTCCTGTGTTATCCAGAGCCGGCTGGAAAAAGCCAATTAGTACTTTCGACATTCCGCTTGGGACTGGTCTTAGATGCGTCACGAATTCGTAGGCACCCTTTCTGGTTTGCCCATGACTGTAGGGGATGGGCGCCCATATTTCTGCCAGTGAATAGCTTCCGTCCCCTTGTCTCCAGCCTCCAGTAACAGTTGCCTTACTAATGTTTCAGGACTTCAGTTCCTCTCCAAGGTTCTTCGGCTTCTGCCCCCCAGCTGTCCCAAAGCAAACGCCACAGGCTTTAAGTTTTTGTTACAACACTCCTTTCAACACTGTGGTAGCTGGTCTCCAAAGGAGGCCCCAGGGAACAAATCTCCTGGTATTTATGTGGTCTGTGGACCCTGTGTGGTCCCCACACACTGAAGCTGGGCAGTGACTCATGCTAACACAGAGAACGCCGTGGGTATATGTTGCATACGTATATACGAGACTTTAAGAGAACTGGAAGCTTCCTCTTTTTCCTTTTTGGTGTACTCACTTCTGACAGTCCGGCTACCATGTGGGAAGCCCAGCTACTACTACAGAGACCATGCGGACAGAGAAAGACCAAAAGATCATAAGAAAAGGAGGAAAGGACCAGCCGTCCCACCACCTCAGTTGAGCCTCTTGATGACTCGAGCCCCAGCCACCAGCTGGCCACAACCACATGAGAATTTCCAAGCAAAGCACAGAGAAAATGCTCAGCTAAGCCGGGTCAACCCACAGACCCATGAGAGGTTATTATAAAGTCATCTTTAATATTGCTTTAAACCACTAAGCTTTGGAGTGTTTTGTTACATGGCAATAGCTAACTAAAACAACTCTGAATACAATCACATTTTGTTTTTAATTCTTCAGGTCATTACTGTTCACTAGAACACAAATTATGAGTTCTCTGTTACAAAAGCATGATGACTGGAGCGTCTGGGTGGCTCAGCGGTTGAGCGTCTGACTTCGGCTCAGGACATGATCTCATAGTTTATGAGTTTGAGCCCCGTGTCAGGCTCTGTGCCAATGGTTCAGGGCCTGGAGCCTGCTTCGGATTCTGTGTCTCCCTCTCACTCTGCACCTCCCCCACTCGCACTCTGTCTCTCTCCCTCTCAAAAATAAATAAACATTTTAAAAATTTTAATAAATAAATAAAATAAAATAAAACCATGATGACTGATTTTGCTGACATTAAAGCAAGAAAATGAATTTCAAAGAACAAATATATGCTAATTTATGGATTACAAATGTCTTTATTGTATGATCCATCCAAACATCACTGGCCCACGAACAGAACCCCTAATGTACTCAGTCATAATTCAATTCCGTTGTCTTCAATATTTTGCAAACTTTCAGTCATATAAAAATCATAACTATATATTTATTTTTAATATCATCATTTTGAAGGTAAACTCGTTAAGGTTGAAGGATAGAACATACTTACATGACTGGTTTGTTTGCTTGACTGATAACTTCTGAATATTTAGACACATGGCCTGCAGGCCTCCAGTTATACCCTCCCCCCACGAGTGGAAATCACTAGAACCAATATAACAGGTGCCGGACCAACGTGGGAGCCAGAGGTACTGCAATAGCGAGAAGAGAATTTGGGCACTCATCTGGGCCAGAAGGAACACCCGAGCAACCACCTCAAAAAGACCAGAGAGAAGCAGGGGAGTGGTGTGGGGTGCCGAGAAGCCGACCTGCCCCATCTACAGAGCCAATCACCACTCCACTGGCCAAATCTGAATGGCTGACCAGGCCCAGCACCAGGTATGGGAACCCCTCCCAAGGGTCATCTTAAAACCTGACTTGTTCTGGACAGCATCCTTCTGAGGCCCTCAGGCCCAGGCCCACGGCCTCGTGCTAGGCCAGGAGGGATCCACAGTCAAACAGAGTCAGAGTTGGCTACCAGTGAGATCCATGCTTCCTACATCCAATCCCTTTCACATTTGCAAAGGTCTTCCTTTCCCCCATAGTTTCCTTCTATGCACTCTATCTGAAAAAACCCTCATCTTTTCTTAGCAAACTTAAGGTGAAAAGGATCTGTCCCCATTTTGGTCAAAGGTGTCACATGGGAAGAAGAGAATGGAGACAAGGAGGTGGAGTAGAGCAGGTGGCAGTAGCTGCAGGCCTTCTTGAAGGCCAGGAGAGCCGGACACGTGTGGGGCCAGGATCACACGTATGTCTCATTCTGCAGGACTGTGCAGTATAGATGATCGGGCCGAAGACTGCACATGCCTAGGGCCCGTGTACGGCTCTCTAACTGCCTGGGCTCTCCTTACTGGTATGGGGGGGGGTGTCCCTGGGCATGAAACTCTCAGAACTTTCTAGGGGAGCAGTTGGGGAGGATGGCTGACCATATGCTGGAGGACCAGGCTCACAGCTCCAGTGTGGAGGGGGCATGCTCTGGTGTTGAGTCCTTGCTCTGCCCCTTTCTAAACTGGAGGCCTCAGGCAAACTACTTAATCTCTTTGTACCTTAGTCTCCTAATCAGTGAAATGGGGAAGATGATGATGATGATGGTGGTGGTGGTGGTGGTGGTGATGATGGTGGTGGTAATGGTGATGATAGTGCCTGCCCCACTGGGCTGCTGGGAGGATTAAATGGGTAACACAGGTAGAGCGTTGAGAACAGAGCCTGGCACACAGGAAGTGCCAGTGTTAAAGGATGCCGACAGAGAACACGGTCCAGGAGAAACACGGGGGAAACACAGACTTCCGTGAGGATTGTTTCTCAGTTAAACACAGACACATTAAGGCGCACTCAGATCTCTTTGGGCCAAAAGTCCTCGTGTGGTTCAGAGCCAGGGACAGAGGTGTCTCCCACACAACAGCCAAAATAGTTTTATAAAGGTCTCCTTGGGTCCAGATTAAAATTGTAGTCGGCCACCCAAGGCGAGGAAATGCGACTTTGGATGCCAGTGACTCTGGTTTGTCCTGGATTTCTGTAACTTGTACACTTAGGAAGCCTTTGTCGGGCCCCCCATGGAGCCTCATCCTATGACATACTGAACACCGGACTTGGAGTTAAGACTTAAGGTTGAAGATTTGCAGGGCGACCTCAGGCACATCCCTTCCCATCTCAGAGTCTCAGTTTCTAGCCTCAAAAATGAGGGGACTGGACTAGATACTCAAAGTCCCTAGGTCTCTCTAGCATTTTGAGACGATTATTCCTCACCACCTACCCAAGCCTGGTCCTGGACCGAAGCCCACATCCAGCACAGCATCCACTCAGCAAGGGGCCAAGGAAAGCCATCAAGGTAGCTCTTCCCCAGGCCGAGGAACCCAAGGGACTTCCCAGTTGGCCCCACCTCAAAGCCTCCAGTGGGGGGCCCCTGTCTCTGGGATGGAGGTGAAGGACAAGAGCCAGGCTTGGGCAAGCACAAGGAATAAGACCACGGTGCAGGCAGTATCCTGCGCTCACCAAGGACTAGGGGGTGGAAAGAGGCCAGGGGTCCTGAGATCTCAGGAAAGGCCAAAATGTGACTGAGCCCCTGGAGGCGAAGGCAAGTCGGGCCTCCTCCCTCAAACCACGCTGAGCCCCCCAAATGGGGGGTGGGGGCTGTGGACCCAACACCCACTATAGCTGGTGCATTATCGGAGCCATTTGAAAGCTTGCCCACTGAGAATTATCAAATCAGGCCACTGACTCAGAAGGCTAGAAGGTTCTGCAAGGTTCAGAGCCACGGTTCAGTATGCACTTTGCAGGGATCCCATGCCTTGCGATGTGTCTTATGCCTGCGGCGGTGCATCTACTATATGCAGAGCATTCTTTACATCTGCGGGAAGGCCCTGGGACCGCGCCTGGGGCATCTGTGCAAACGGCGGCAGAGCAGTAGGCAGTTATGTGTGCAGGCTCTGAGGCCAGACTTCCTAGGCTTGAATCCCAGGTTTGCCAACTGCTAGCCATGTGACCTTGAGAGGCCACCTCTATGTGACCCAATTCACCCGTCTGTAAATCGGGATGAATAACAATACTAATTCGTGAGGTTGTTGTAAGGATTCGATTGCTTAGCCTTCTTGTATCATGTGAGAACAATAGCTATTGGGTAGTAAATTTCCAATGGGTGTTAGTCGGCATTACCATGTATGACTGTGTCCACATGTCCAAGCGGAGATTCGAGTGCTTCCGTGTGAAGACTGATGGTTGTCTATGTGTCTTTGAACGCGCAGCTGTACACACCTGGGTGTGTGTGTCTCTCTAGGTATGTTTAAGAGAACTGTTGGCGGTGCCCCGGATGCTAATGGCAGCTGGCATTCATTGCTCGCTTACTGAGTCGGGCACTGCTCCGAGAGTGCTACAGGTATTCCCGTGGAAACACGCATGAACATGAGCGGCTGAGTTTGTGTCCAGCCACACGTGCCAGTGAGTACCTGTGAGGGTGGCCTATCAGCCCTGCCCGGGGAGACCCCCTTCCCGAGTAAGCTGTGTGGCAGTCAAAGGCCCCTACCGTGCTCTGCCTGCCCACAGCACTGAGGGAGGACAGCTAATTATCCCCACCACACGCCTCCCCTTTCCCAGGCTCCCAGTTAGCTCAAATTGCCTGTCTCTTCTTTCCTCCAATAGGAGAAGGCCAATGAGGGGTTTGGAGAGAAGCCCACCAATCACAGCCTTCCTCTCATCCTACTCCAGCTTTGGTCTTGCCTGGGCCCCTGGGGAGCTCAGGAAGGATTCCCGCTGGGTTGGGTCTTCGTGTCTCTTTTGCGGAGTGGAATCGACTTCTGACCCCCTGTGTATCCTCCCTGGAAGGATAGAGTCTAACGCGGGCAAGATAGTGGATTCTCCCTGAGGAGAAAGCCTTCACGACTCACCTGTCAGCTTTCCTTTGGTTCCGCTGTCCGACGTTAGTAACATTTCAAGCATAAAAGGACATTCGAAAATGTACGAATGCGCTTTTCTTTCCTGCTCTATGAGTTCATGACCTTCATCTTCCTTGGCCCGAGGCAGCCGTCTCTGCCTGAAGAGAGACGAAAATAAAGGTTTGCTGTAGACAGAACGAGCAGAAGAGAAAATGCTGTAATGTTTGGCATCTGACAGGAACAATATGATTACGTTAGGTCAGAAGTCTTCTAGACCGGGCTGTTCTCTTACAAGCATCTTTATCTCTCTTCTTGGGTATGACCATGGTGTTTTATGTAACAGATGCCCAGGCAAGAGAAGAAAGGGCTTTGGGGTCCTCTCCTTCCTGCCCAGGGGACAGCAGGAAGGCGTCGGGAGGAAAGGACCAGGGGAGCTGAGGAGTCCGGTCTGGCTTTGCTCCAGAGAAGGAACCCCAGTGGGGGCCCCTGTCCCCGTCTCCCTTCGGAATTCTGGAAGGACCTGCTCGGTCCTCTGCTGTGGACCTGCCCAGCCTCTGCGTCTACACCAGGGCTCCGGAGTAAGGTAGAGCAAGTAGTTTGGCTTCACAAGCGAACTTCAGTTCCCACAGGCCTGGCTGCCAGGTTGTGAGCCAACAGGCCACGGGGACCTCGGCGGCACAGAAGAGATGGTCCTACTGGTTCATTGGGAGGCCTTCCAGGAGGCAGCCGGGATGAGCCCAGGCACAGAGGGCTGGGCAGCCGGGGACATGAGGGGGCTCTGGGCAGACTAGCAGGGACCAGACCAGGAGTTACAAAAACTCAGCTTCAAGCGCCATCATTGGCTAGGGGGCGGCCAAGCCACCTTGCCGGGAACCCAAAGGATGCCACACTCCAGGCAACTCCCTGCTGCCACTAAATGTCACATAAGCTGCCCTTGTATGTCCATACACCTCGATACCATCCTAGGGAAGACAGGCTGAGAACCGAGTCCTTGCTCCAAGAGAAACAAAACATCACTGAACAGCACACGCTAAACCACCAGGTCCTGTGACGTTAAAATCGAATCCAATATTTTGTCGTGTTTCTCACTAATCATCGGGTAGGGGTTGGGGGAAAGGCCACATTCATTAGAGATGAATAAATAAATCACTTCTTTTCTGCACAGATGAACTGAACTGTGAGTTAAATTTCCAACCCTTCGGCACAGACAAAGATAGAGGACTCACCCACCTCCGCCCCCGCTAAAATGCCAGCTGGCCTTTCCGGCTAAAGACAAAGACCCCGGCAGAGGACAGTCCCTGCCTCTGATCCTAAATCGCCACCCCCATGGCAGAGCGCGACGAGATCTCCCTTCCGCCCATGTGCGCACACCAGCCTTCTTGGGCTCACGCACACCAGGTCTCCTCCTCCTGGCTTGTCTGCGCTGTTTTGAAGGAAAAGAACAAGATTTTAATTCTCTTTCCAGGCCCTTCCTGTCCGGGGCATTCTGGCTCCCAGCCCTGGCCACTGTCTCAGAGGCCGCTCAGATCCCTCCCCCCAACCCCCTCCCCCAGGGAAGGTGGGACTGTGGGGTGTGAACTGAGTGAGGTCCAAGGTCTTACACACCAGTGTCTGGGAGGAGAGGCCCAGGGAGTGATCAGCACAGGGGGAGGGCAATGCTGCCACCTGCTGGAGCCCTGGGGAGAGACAGCCCAGCTGTGGGGCTGTGTTCCACCGGCCTCGGGTGGAACCACTTGAGAATCTTGCACTCAGATGATTCACTTTCCTCTTTCCCGAACAGGGTCCCCCCATTCCCTCATTTGGCCACTAGGTTTGTAGGTTGGAGCAGGATCACCACCTCGTTTTATGGATGAGGAAACCGATGCCCCAGAAAGAGCAGAATGCCATGTGAAGTCACGTGATGAGGGGATGGCTTAAAGACAACATTTGGAATATTTGGAATGAGAGGGGCCCCTTTATGAGCGAGGTTGACTGGGCCATCTCCAAGATCCAGGGAGATGGCGTAAGGGCAGGAGGGGGTATTTACATCTTCCTTCTGGGACCGATGTACCAGGCAGTAACGACACCCCTCCAGTTGGCTCAGGACCTCATACATGCCCACGGTGATTTTGTTTCTTAAGGATTCACACACGCATTACTACATGGACCATTTCGGCTACTGCGGCTCCATATTCTGATGCCGGGGCAGGCAGGCTACCAGGGCAACCTTGACCAATGCCTATCTTTAACTGGGCTCCTCCACCCCCTGGAAGGCCCCACCCCCAGGGCCCACCTTGGTCCCTGTTCAGAGTTCTCAGTCTATGTCCTCCCTGGTTCCCAAGCCTCCAGGGAACAGTCTGGTGGGCGGGACTCCTCAAGCCACAGGCTGTCCTCCAGAACTGCCTGCATTCCACTCACCTATGCCAGGGGCCAGCTGACAAGGGCGCTCAGACAGTGACCAGAGTCGGCCCCACCCCAAGTCCCCACGGCAGAGTCAGCTCCTCCAGGCCTTCTTCTCTAGCAGGAAGGTCCACTTCCAGAGGCTGATCCCTCCCAGCCTGCTTGTCCCATCATGAAAAACTGTCACATGGGGAGATGATGGACGGTCCGGAGCCAGGGCTGGGGTCTGAGGCCATCTGGCCTCCAAAGACACCACCCTCAGGCAGCCAAGCCAGCCCTGGGCTCTGTCTCATACTCACAACACTAAAAGAAACATCTCTAAGGAGGGTCAGAGAGCAAACCAGGAAGCCATGAGAAAGAACTGAAGAAAAAGACTGTCTAACTCATCTCAGGATGGGCACTGACTTTCCGTGCACAGAATCAATCACACAGGGAGAGACCTGACTTAACAAAAACTGAAACTTCTGTATGTCAAAAAGTCCTCAAAATCCAGGGGCGGGGGGACTTTTTGCAGCAATAAGGGTGACACCTTAACACATTTTGTCCGCAAATTGTCTTTTAATGTCCTTGCTGTTTTTCTGTTGGGAACACCGGGTTGTTTGTTTATACATTAAACAGGAAAGGGTTATTTCTTTTGAACGCTCTGAATTTTGAATCTGTGAGTATATTACCTGTTGAATTAAAAAGGGGAGGGGGGGAATGATACTATAAATATAAACGAAACAAAATATTTTAATTGATTCTGTGTGAAGAGTGGATGAATGAAAATTTAATATTAAAAAAAAATTCCGGGGGGCGCCTGGGTGGCTCAGTCGGTTAAGCGGCCGACTTCGGCTCAGGTCACGATCTCACGGTCTGAGAGTTCGAGCCCCGCGTCGGGCTCTGTGCTGATGGCTCGGAGCCTGGAGCCTGCTTCAGATTCTGCGTCTGCCTCTCTCTCTCTCTGCCCTTCCCCTGCTCACGCTCTGTCTCTCAAAAGTAAATAAACGTTAAAAAATTAAAAAAAAAAATTCCGAAGAGGAAATCTCTGTCACAGATATGAGCCCAGAGACTGGGCATATCTCAGCCCAGAGACCAGGGAAAGGCAGGTTGTAAATTAAGTCTGTCTCCAGCAACCTCGTCTCTGCTTTCTGCTCCCCTGTCTCACTGCCAACCACCCCTCTTTCCCAAAGCCTTCCTGCACGCTCCCCCACTCAACGCCTTCCCCTCAGGAGGCCTCTGCTCGACTCCCCGGGGTCAAGGTGCCGAGGACGCATTTGCAGCTTTACGGCACAGACACTGTTTCGCATTCTGACACCAACGTGCAGGACAAGCCCACCGGCAGGCCGCCGGTCCACGGCGAGTCGCCACCTGGCGCTGGCGTGGGCTTTGGAAAAGAGTTGAAGTTTGGTGCGGAGGTGTTTCTGGATGAGAATCTAGAAGGCCTGCAACCTGATACACGAAACAGACGATAAGAGAGTGGGATCCCGAGGGCCAGCATCCTCGAAGCCATTTTTCCCCAACGGCAAGGGCGGCTGGAGGACGGATGGGGCCCTTTCCTAGGCCCCCCCCCACTGAGGATATCCTGTGATCAGCAGGGGGCAGCCAGGCAGATGACTGGGGGCTATCTCCGCCCCTCAGCCAGGGGCGCCCCGGCCATCTCTGCCTCCCAGCCCTTCCAGCTGAGGCCTTCTCTTGGCCAAAACAGTCTGTAGAACAGAAAAGTTGCTTCTTCTCTGCCCAAGCCCCACCCCCCCACTCCCACCATGGGGGAGCAAGTCCACTTGTCCTGATGGGCTTTGTGCACACTGGGAGATGATTTGGGCCCGTGTTAGAAACCCATCAGTTCCAGTACAGCAATCTCTACCCCTCCTCCTGACACCTGTGCTCACCGGTCACCCTCACGGCCAAGATTCTGCATTGGTCCAAGCCTCCTCCTCTCCTGACCAACCTCCTGACCTCTCCCCTCTCTTCTTGTCCTTCCAGAGTCCAGGAAAGCCAGAAAGCTGTGGACAGGCCCTAGGCTGCCTACAGGCTACAGATTAAATAAGGCCCAGTGGCTGGTCGCTGGGCGAGCTCTGCACCAGCGATGATGCTGGGGGAGCCTTCTAAGGCAGAGCCACAGCGCCACCTCGTGGTAGGGAGCCACCTGTGCAGCCAGGCCAGAGCCAGCCCAGAGACACTTCCTGGGGGCCTCTTTCTTAACTATTTCACTGTCCAGTCCTTGAGGCCTTCCCTAGATCACAGGAGAGTCCCCAACCCTGAAGACTGAGGACAACTGTGAAGCCGAGGTCCCTGCCACATCTCTGACACACACCCCCATACACAAAGCAAAACGCCTAGAAAGGGCCTGGGCTTCTGTGTCAGGGAGACTTGGTACTCTTATGTCCCCTGTTCGGCAGATGTCTGAGCTCAGGCAATTATATAACCTCACGAGCCTCAGTGTCCTGCCTCTAAAATGGGTGCAATTAAAAGGCTCCCAAGGAATATATTCGTTAATAAAGGTCCTAGAGCAGCAGCTGGCTCGCTGCAGGTGTTCAAGAAACAATGGTTTCCTTTCCTTTCTGCCCCAGCTTGGTGTCTGGAAAACCCAGACTTACCCCACGGCAGGGCTGAGAGGGCAGCCAAACTCCGAAGCCTAAGATGAGAAATGATTCTACCTCAGCAACTCCAAGAAACCATGCCAAGCTAACTTTATCCGACGCTCTCTGCCTCTCTCGGAACACCTTGTTTAGAGTGACCAACCCTCCTGGCTTGCCAGGGACTGATGGGTTTTCAGAGAGCGAGGGACCTTCAGTGCTAAAGCTGAGGGTGTCCCAGGCCAACCTGGATGAGTCAATCACCCCCTCTTTAGTTTTCCCCACAGTCCAGCCCTGGGGCTTCGCTGGGCCCAGGAATCTGCATTACAACACTCCCCGGGTGATTCTTGTCAACACCAGGCACCACCCCAATACTCTGCTTCTGGTGGTGACACTACTCATCAACTAGACAGGACACCACCTGAGGTACGACACACATGCAGTGACAGACCTTGGAAAGACTCCGGGGTCGGGACCTGGATCTGAAAAGCCAACCAGCAGCAATATTGTGTACTCAACCAGTCCGCGCCCATGTGTTGCTCCTCTATTATCTTTCCAATTATTCATTAATGATTTGCTGAATTTATATCCTAATGATGGGAAATAAAGATCACCATTTATATAAGCACAATAATTTTAGATAGTAAATGGTTGTAGTAAATACTGGATATAGCAGTAAATATATAGCAGCAAATAGTACACCACGTTCAAATGCATCTCTGAGGAGGTGATATTTGAGCCTTGGAGGTTAAGGAGTTAGCCACTCTTAACACTTGGATGAAAGTGCTCCAAGAGAAGGAGGAGCCTCAAAACAGAAATGAGAAACAGACTAGAGTGACTGGAGCACAGGAGGCAGAGGCAGAGGGGCAGGAGCTGAGGGTAGAGAGGTGGGCGGGGGCCGGTCCAAGCATGCAGGGCCTTCTGGACCACTGAAGGCCTTTGCATTTCATTCTGCATGCAATGGAAAGTCGTCAGTGGGTTTCGGCAAGGAAATGACAGAACCTCATCCGCGTTATTAAAAGCTCACTCAGGCTTCTGTGGAGAGAAAGGACCCAAAAGGATCAAGAAGTGGGAAGTAAGGAGTCAGCTAAGAGGCTACTGCAATAGTCCAAGTAGGAGATGACAGGAAGCGCAGAGGGACAGAAGTTCTGGAAGGGGACACAGGACATGCTGGTGGATTCGAGACGGGGAAGCAAAGGAGTCCAAGGAAGGCTGCCTCTTAAGTGTTTCACTTAGAACCCAAGAGGATGGATGACAAGGGCATTTTGTGGGATGGGAAAGACTAGGGGAGGAGCAGGCGTGGGAGGGAAAAGTTCAAGTGCTATACTTTTTTATTTTTTTTTAAGTTTATTTATTTATTTTGAGAAAGAGAACATGAGCAGGGGAGGGGCAGAGAGAGAGAGTCTAAAGCAGGCTCCGTGCTCTCACCATACAGCCCGATGTGGGGCTCAATCCCACGATGATGAGATTATGACCCAAGTCGAAACCAAGACTCAGATTCTTAATCCACTGAGCCACCCAGGTGCCCCTCAAGTGCTGTGCTTTGAATGGGTCATTCAGGGGTGCCTGGGTGGCTCAGTCAGTTAAGTGTCTGACTTGGGCTCAGGTCATGATCTCCCAGTCTGTGAGTTTGAGCCCCACATTGAGTTCTGGGTTGACAGCTCAGAGCCCAGAGCCTGTTTCAGATTCTGTGTCTCCCTCTCTCTCTGCCCCTCTCCTGCTCTCTCTCTCTCTCTCAAAAATAAATAAAGATTTAAAAGATTAAGATAAAATGAATGGGTCATCCAAGTGGAGATGGCAGGCATGTTGATAGAGAGGGCTGGGCTTTGTACAAAGGCACATGGAACCCTCTATTAACTCTATCCCCAGGCCGGCTTGCTAGTGTGAAAGATTGCAGTAATTTTTAGTTTAGTTATAAGTGGATGCTGCCTTTTCTTTCTGAAAGGAATTCTCACTAAGAAATTTGAAAAATTGGTGGTGCCTGGTGGCATCAGACTCTTGGTTTCAGCTCAGGTCATGATCTCATGGTGAGTGAGTTCAAGCCCCACATCTGGTTCCTCGCTGACAGTACAGAACCTGCTTCGGACTCTCTCTCTCTCTCTCTCTCTCTCTCTCTCTCTCGCTGTCTCTCTGCCCCTCCCCCACTGTGCACACTTGCTCGTGCGCTCTCTCTCTCTCAAAAAAAAAAAAAAGAGGGAAAGAAATTTGAAAAATTGGTCATCAGTGTAAAATGATGTTTTGTACAATAACAATAGCTCAGGCAAGATCCCTTTTGGGGGGCACCTGGGTGGCTTCCTCCGCTAAGCATCTGACTTCAGTTCAGGTCATGATCTCATGGTTTCTGAGTTCAAGCCCCGAGTCTGACTCTGTGCTGACAGCTCAGAGCCTGGAGCCTGCTTCTTATTCTGTGTCTCGCTCTCTCTCTACCCCTCCCCTGCTCGAGTTTTTGTCACTCTCTCAAAAATAAACATTTTTAAAAAGTCCCCTTTTGGTTACAAGTGACAGAAATCCAAGTCTGACTGGTTAAAGCAAAAGGGTACTTTTCCAGGGCGCACATCAAACCACAGGAAGAGAACTGGTAAGGCTAATCTTAAGAATCGGAGATACAAACACTTTGAGACCTCTTTACCGCTTCTCCCCGTCTCATTAAATGTAACCTTCATTTCGGCAGGCCAAATAGCTCAGGTGGAAGGACGCCTGCTAGAAAGATGCCTGCTGGGGGCAGCAGGAAGCTCTAGATTTCTATTTTTTATGTTTCTAAACAGAAAGGGTAAAGGACTCCTCCCACAGCGCTCAACATAGAAACTCTGATGGGGGCGGGGGGGGGGAGGTCACTCTGGGTCACGTGCCCATCTCTGAACCAATCAGCGTGCAGTCGGTAGTATGCCTGGTCCAGGCTGGTGGAGGGTGCTCGCCATGTGCCCAGGGGCACAGTATGTTGTAAATGGAAGAAAGGACGGCAACATAGTAACAGAAGCTACTGCACAATCGCATTTTCTGAAAACGGAAGTAAGAATTTTAAAGCGAAAAGAGATCTCGGAAGCCTCACACGCACACACCGCCCCACCGCCAATGCAAGGTTCTCTTCTACAACATCCAAGCTCCTGCCCCATCACTTGTGACGCTGGGAAGCGGACTCCTTCACCAGTCAACTCATCCCGTTTCTCAAGGGCGCTGATCGTTTTAAAAAATAAATGTCTTTCCTTATCATCCCCCGTGGGTTGTGGTTCTAAGTTCATGTTCTTTCCTCTAGGTCAACAGTGAATATGTCTACTCCTCTCACAGATATCTGAAGGCAGCACATACATCCCTTTCCAGCCCACTTTTCTCCAGGATTCGGATTCCTTGGAGTTTCCTTGTAGTCATCATGAATGGCTTAATCTTATGGGAGTAGGAGGGGCATCTAGTCCCCCAGATTATTAACATTAGGGGTTGCTGAAACAGGACTTGGTGGGGAAACACTGGGGACTGACGGAGGGAGGAAAACTCCACCTCCGCAGCCCACCTGACTCCCCCCCTCCACCCCACCCCCCCACCCACCCCCCCGCTTGGACACCACCCCGACTACCTGCCTGTGCTCCCAGGAGCCAGCCAGCCCGCAGGGAGCATAAAAACACTTACAGAGAATCCAGTTTTGCCCTTTAAGTTAAGAAGGAGAAGAAAATCGATGAGATAAAAATAAATTCAGAGGAAAAAGTTAAAATAAGGCTAAGAGGAAATAAAAAACAAAGTACAGAAGGAAAGGGGTCATCGAAGTTGTTTGTTTGTTTTAGAGAGAGACAGCTCCAGCAGGGGAAAGAGGCAGTGGCGTGGGGGGGAGAGAAAGAGAAAGAGAGAGAGAATCTTAAGCAGGTAATTTCACACATCTGCAAAATTTTCCATGTATATAAAATAGATATATAATATATATCTTAGGTATAATATCTGACATTAAATCTTATATGTAATATAATTATTTGCAAATATTTATAAATATTATAAATATTTATATTAAATAATATTTATAAATAATTATCTATATTTTATAGATCGATAACTACTCCTTGGACCAGCAATCCCCTATCTAGAATCTATCTCAAAGATATACTGGCCCAAAAATTCAAAGCAACGGGACTAAATCTCTTCACTGCATCGGCATCTAGGAAACCAGAAGACTGAAAACCACCCTAGCGTTCATCAGTAGAGGCCTAATGGGGCGCCTGGGTGGCTCAGTTGGTTAGGCGGCCGACCTCGGCATCAGGAGAGGCCTGCTGAAGAGGCAGTGGTCCACCCACGGGAACGGCGCACCACACTGCTGTGCTAAGGAACGAGGAAGAGGTCTCTCTGCAATGTTAAAATGATCTGTGGAATATACTGTTAGTGAAATCAGAGGAATAGGATAGCTTTGGGTTGTTGTTTTTTTTTAATGTTTATTTATTCTTGAGAGAGAGAGAGAGAGACAGAGCATAAGCTGGGGGTGGGAGGAGGGGCAGAGAGAGAGGGAGACAGAATCTGAAGCAGGCTCCAGGTTCCGAGCTGTCGGCACAGAGTATGATGTGGGGCTTGAACTCATGACCCGTGAGACTATGACCTGAGTCAAAGTCGGACGCTTAACCGACTGAGCCACCCAGGTACCACTCTTGCCTTTTTTTTTTTTTTTCTTTTGAGAGAGAAAGAGAGAGAGCGCCAGAGCAGGGGAGGAGCAAGAGAGGGAGAGAGAATCCCAAGCAGGCTCCATGCCCAGCGCGGAACCTGACTTGGGGCTCAGCGTGGGGCTCCATCTCACCGTGAGATCATGACCATGGGATTGTGACCTGAGCTGAAATCAAGAGTCAGACGTTCAACAGAGTGAGCCACTCAGGTGCCCCTGGGATAACTTTAGAAAAAGAAGGTGAGGAAAAGGGACACACACATAAATGTGTATTTGCCTATATTTTTTAAGAGAAACAATAAAAGGATAAACCAAAACTGTGCTTTTTATTTGTAATTTTTTTCAAACCAGTCACTTTTAAATTATTACCTACAGAGAGAAGGAGGAAACAGGATTAAGAAACAAAGATATAAATAAACTAGACTTCTCTAAACAAAACTTTTTTTATAGTTTTAACTTTGCAGGCATGTAATTATTTTAGATGAATACGTGAAAAAGAAAAAAAAAGAATCCCTAAAAATGCAAAACGAACTGAATCAAATGCCCCTCACTTTTTACCAAGTTGGTAACAAAACCACAACAGAAAAAACTACTTTAACTGTAAAACACGATACGCTGAATACTGCGTTTTGAGTATAAATTAAGGACAAAAGAACTCTTAAACTGCAGTCAATAATCTTATTGTTAGAAAAAAATATTGATAATTTTTTGAAACTCTTGCGTGTGTATATAGTAGGATAAAGCAAGTAAGTAAATTAAGTAATTATGTAGGAGTTGTAAAGAACTAATATTTTCAGAAGAGAAAAGACATCAAAATATAAAATTTAACAGAATAAATTCTGTAATTACATTCGAAACAGGAAATATCACTATAAACTCATATTCTATTTTCCTCCTTTTTTTATTCTTTTTTTTTTAATGTTTATTTTTGAGAGAAAGAGAAAGAGAAAGCATGAGCTGGAAGGGGCAGAAGAGACGGAGACAAAGAATCCCAAGCGGGCTCCCCGCTGTCAGCGCAGAGCCCGAAGCAGGGCTCGATCTCACCAACCACGAGATCATGACCTGAGCCAAAATCAAGAGTCAGACGCTTACCCGACTGAGCCACCCAGGCAACCCTGTGTTTCGCTTTTTTAAAAAGTATGCATTTCCGAGTTCTGTCTACTGAAAAGGCCTTGAAAATATGACAACCTGCAGAGTAGCAATAATCAGCTCTAGCACACGGATAGTGTTCTCCTAAAGAGAAACATTTCCCAACAAAAAGCAGACTCCTCGGAGAAATGGCCGACTCTAGGATTGAAGAAAGCAAAGTACAAAATGTGTTTTGGAATATCTTGTCATGCCGGGAACAAGAAGACTATGAGAGATCTAAGGTTATGTCAAAAGACTCAGGAGCGAACTGGATGGCACTTTCTCTGGCCAAACATGAGACGGATCAAGGATCAACAGTGACAGCAGGGCCAATGAGAACCTAACAGTCCTAAACATCTGATGTAGCCAATAACAGAGTGGCAAACCACATGAAGGAGGAAAAGGTAGAGCCGAAAGGAGAAACAGAAAAATCTAGGATTGTAGTTGCTTATTTTCATACCCCTCTCTCCAAGACAGAACAAGTAGGCAGAAAACCAAAGATGTAGGAGCCTTGAGCCACACTAGAAACCAACGGGACATCACTGACGCCGACAGAACTCTTCCCGACAACAGCGCGATACACCTTCTCTTCCTGTACATCGGAATCAAATGACAAGCAGGAAAACAACAGAGAAAATCAGTGAAACTGAAAGCTGGATATTTGAAAAAGGTCAAGTGAAAAACTTCTCATCAGATTGACCAAGAAAAAAAAAAGAAAGAAAGAAAAGAAAACAGACACAAATTACTAGTATCAGAAATTTGCAGGGACACCATGACAAATGCTAAAGACAAGAAGGGAATATTATGAATGACTTTATGCCAATAAATGCAGCCAATTTAACGAAATAGACAAATTTCTTGAAAAACACAAAATACCGAAGCTCCCTCAACAATAGGTAATCTGAATAGTCCCATATCTATTTTTTTTAATTTTTTTTTTTTGGCATTTATTTATTTAGAGAGAGAGAGAGAGAGAGACAGAGCATGAGCAGGGGAGGGCGCAGAGAGAGAGAGAGATACAGAATCCGAAGCAGGCTCCAGGCTCTGAGCTGTTAGCACAGAGCCTGACGTGGGGCTCGAACTCAGAAACGGTGAGATCATGACCTGAGCCGAAGTCGGACGCTCAACCGACTGAGCCACCCAGGCGCCTTCCCCATATCTATTAAATAAGTTAAATGTATAGGTTAAAAAAAATCTTCCCACAAAGAAAATTTCAGACCCACAGTGCCTCGCTAGTGAATTCTGCCAAATATTTAGCAAAGAAAGAATATACGACTTATACCCCGAAACCATTGCTGAAAGAAATTAAAGGCCTAATAAGCAGAGAGATGTACCTTGTTTATGGAATCTGAAGACTCAAGATTGTTGAGCAGGCAATTCTCCTAAATTGATCAACAAATTCAATGAAATTCTTATAGAAGTCCCAGGATGTTTCCACAGAAAATGGCAACTTGATCCTAAAGTTTATATGCAAGGGTAAAGGACCTAAATTGGCCTAAACAGTTATGAAAAAACACAAAACCCTTTTAGATTATCTGGTTTCCAAACCTATGGTAATCAACAGTGTGATGTTGGCATAAAACCACACTGACATATAGGTCAATAGAATAGAATGATAGTCCAGCAAAAGACCAACGCATTTTTATCGTCAATTCATTTTTGACAAGATGTCAAAGCAATTCAATCAAGAAAGGATATGCTTGTCAATAAATGGTACCAGAATTGACTATCCATACACCAAAAAATTAGACCTTTGCTTACATCACACACAAAAATTAACTCCTAAATGTAAGAGCTAAAACATAGACTAAAAATCTTGGTGACCCTGAGTCAGCCAAAGATTTCTTAGATATGACACCAAGAATACCATCCATAATTTAAAAAACGATAGCTTGAATTTCATCAAAATTTTAAAAGTTTTCTCTTGAAGAGACTCCATTAAGAAATGAAACCCCAAGGCATGTGGCTTGCTCAGTTGGTAGAGCATGTGACTCTTGATCTCAGGGTGATGAGTTCAAGGGCCATGTTGAGCAAGTTCAAAAAAAAAAAAAAAGAAGAGGAAGTAGAGGGAGGAGGAGGAGGAGGAGGAGGAGGAGGGGAAGGGGAAGGGAAAGGAGTAAAACCCAAACCACAAGCTGGGAGAAATTATTTTCCAACAAAGGAATTATATCTGCAATATATAAAAACTCTTACAACTCAATAACGAAAACACACATACATGCACATGCATGCACACACACGCACACACGTACACACACAGGGCAAAGATTTGAATGGACAATTCACCAGAGAAGATACATGAATATCTAATCAGCACTCAAATGCCACTCAACATCATTACTGTAGTCTGTTGTATGTCAACTATCACTCAAAAAAACCTGTAAAATAAAAACTCATTGGTCACCTTTGGGAGTTGCTAGGGCATCAACTCATTATTCTTGAAGACTAGTAGAAAAATGAAAAGAAGCAAACAATATTATCCAGGCTTTTCTAAAGTGAATTGTGCTTGAGAAAAACTAAATAGGCAATAGGAAAAAAAGTGGGGGATTTTTTTTTTTAGAATCACAGTCATAAATACAGAAGGAATAATAGAATTAGAACATCGCTATTATGTAATCCTCAATAAAATAATAAGTCTAGACAAAGAGTGTCCAAGGCTGCTGAAACCATTAGGTTAGAGGCTGATGTGGAATTTAATAATGGATGGATTAGGCGGACTATATCTGAAGTCATAAATAAAATTAACATCATGAAATGTGGAACAGTATGTACTTTCTCTTGTGATGCAATAGTACATAGTATCACCTCTAATATATTTTTGCAAAACAAATCGAATCTGAATATTATTGAGCTTCTAGAATATTCTAGAGCTAATTATCAGGAGGGACCAAAGGACTCATTGAAGGAGGCCTTGAGGGTGCAATTAGCCAAAATCTGTGGAAATTCTATAGATCAACAAATAAATATCATAAAAGGGAGTAGGGAGAGAGGGAATTGGTATAAATTAAGAGAAATTTAAGAGATACGTTAGTCAAATGCAATGTGTGGACTTTGTTTGGATCTTGATTCGAGCAAACCAATTGCAAAAATATCAGAGACGAGTGTGGAAATTTGAACGACTGTGTTTTAGGTGATGCAGGAGATTTATTACGATTAATCTTACAAGGTGTCATAATGATACTGTGGTTATGCTTTTTTTAAAGAGTGGTTAGCTGTTGGGTGTACGTACTGAAGTGTTCGCAAGTTAAATTAAACCATAGCTGGGACTTCCTTTAAAATATTCCAGTGACCACGGTACAGGGGTAGAGGAGAATGTTGTGGAAACGTACAGAAGGAAACAGTGCTGACGTGCCTTACAAGGAATACGGATGGATACGTGGGGTGGGAGGGTAAGTACAGTATCTCCCCTCCTTTACTATCGTCCATAATCAAGAACTGGGGTTGTGTTCTGTTGAATTTTAAACAGGCTGTCTCCAGACAGATCCCAGCCCTGGGGGCCAGTGCTGACTTACTGAGAGTTCAACAGGAGGATTCCCTGATCCACACAGAGACCACAGGTTCAGTGTCTGCAGGGTTCACGGGAGAGAAAGGAGTCCGGGGTTAAGAAAACAGTAAAGCAAGCCGGTGAGAGGGGTAGCGGCTGGTACCCACCTGTGTGCTGAGGATTCATGAAGAGTGGGGGGGCCCTGGCGAACAGAAGACCACATGCCCAATCCAAAGGGGGGCAGCTAATGTTGCCAAGTGGGAACAGGGGCCCCGGATGGCCGACTTTTCTGACGTTTCATTAGAAAGTTGAAATCTGGACATTTCAGTAAAATCTCCCAACATGTAGGCAAATGATTAAAAATTATTTAGCCCTCGGTGCTAGAAAGCCAAACAAAACCTGTCGGGAGGCTGGATTCGTTCCACGGACCGCGGCTTTGTGACCTCTGACACCACACCATGGAATGCATTACGCGGTGCTGTGATGCATTAATAATCGTTGACATCTTTAGCAGTTGGGTCACACTCCACCAATCTCGTGGCGTTAATAATGCCACCTCCTCCCATCGGTATGGTACTGTATGGTTTTTAAAGCATTTTCCCAAAATATCCTGACTTGATCTTCGTCACCTATCACAGGCTTTAAAAATCCAACCGATGTCACATTAAGATGTTGGATCACAAATCTGCCCGTAGTCTGTCTGTTTATAACCCGCTACCTAATCTCTCAGCAGGGGATTTCTCAACTAAATAGAGAAAGGGCAACTAATTTCACTTCCTTCCTTCCCACCTCACCATTTAACCAGAAAAAGAGCCCCCCAACACACCACCATTAGCACAACAACAGGGACAGAAACACTATTTAAGAGAAAGGTCTAACCTTGAGAGTTGACAGAAACCGGAAAGGGTTGCCTCGCGAAGAAAAGACATTTTGATGCCGGAAGTTTTCAGCTAGGAGCTGGGGTTCTGTAGAAGGGATTCCGACATGGATGGGAAGTTGTGCGAATGATCTTACGTTCATTTATTTCTGTCCACGTGGGGAACCGGTTCTGTGCTCAGTTCTCAGAAGGATCCGACCAGCTCTTGCAGCGAGCAACCTGTGACAGTCAGAAAGACACTTGGCAAGTCTGATCATTTTTATGCTTTGTGTCTTTTACAATCAATTCCTTTAAAAAAAAAAAAAAGAGTTTTCAGCAAATTTTCTTTTAAAAACGCCAACCTTTTCACTGTCGTTCAAAAACGAAAAGAATCCGTACAATGGAATATTCGTCAGCTATAAAAAGAAATCAAATAGTGATACAGGGTAGGACATGGATGAATCTTGAAAACATTAGGCTAACTGAAAAACGCCAGTCACAAAAGACGACATGTTCTATGATTCCATTCATAAGAAGGTCCGCAATAGGAAAATGTATACAGATAGAAAGTCGATTAGGGCTGGAGTGGGGAGCCAGTGGTGATAGGCAAAGGATACAGGGTATCTTACTGAGGTGCTGAAAATGCTCTAAAATTGACTGTCGTGATGGTTGCACGACCCTGTGAATATACTAAAATCCACTGAACTGTACACTTTAAAATGGTAAGTGAATTATTCCTTAAAACTGTTTCGGTTTTTTTTTTTTTTTTTTTTTATCTTAAGCAAACTTTCTTATTATTAATGGACAGATACTGGTCTCCAGGCCTGGGCTAGATTTCTCACCATCTGCTCAGGATGAATCGGAAGCAGAAGACGCTCGCTGGGTGAGGGCCTGGCCTCAGGTTAGATGAGGAGGGCGGACTTTCTCGCATTTCCGTGGGCCCAAGGCTCTCCATCCTCAATCTGGGGCTGGGGTTAGTAGCAGAGGAGATGGACAAGAACCCCACCCTCCATCCATTCTTCTAGGTCTTGCCTCTCAACGCTCCAGGTAGTATTTCTGTCCCAGGATTTAACTACTATCCTGTCCATAAAAACAGCAGAAACCACTCTTTCGGGAGAAGGTGTTAGGGACGACTCGCACCCCGACTAAACTTGTTCTCTGGTCCGCCCACGCCTCCGGGTTACTCACCCACCCCTGGGTAAAGCAGTCCCCACGCTTCAGAGGACTGCTGGCCGCAAAAAAAAAAAAAAAAAAAAAAAAAAGTCCTGCCCCCTCCCTCCCTCCCCTCGGGAGGACTTCTAAACCTTGCATTTATGGCATGCATGAAAGGACACCCACCACTAGATGTTTCTAGAAGACGTCTGCTCTCCGGTCCGCCAGCAAACTGCACCGCTGCAGACTGACACCAGGACGAGGAGGCACAGAATGGGGAGAGGGAAACGCCCAGTGCACGTATCCCAAAGTCTGCACGTCCGCCCAGGGAGGCCTGTGTGCCTGGGGAGGGGAGAAGGGCCCGCAGTCTCCGAGTGTCTGCAGTTAGGAGAGAAGAGAGGGCTGCTGTACTTTCGCCTTTGCTCTCAGCCCCTGGCCCCAACTCCCGGGAGTGGTCGCGGGGCTTGCGACCCGAGACCCGAGGCGCGTGGGAGCCACGCCCCACCCTGCCCTGGGCGAGGGGCAGCGGACGGGAAGCCGGACCTATTCTCGGCGCCAGGAGCTCGGGCACGCCCCGTAGATTTTTTGACCTCGATGTCCAGGCGGGGCCCCACCAGACGTGCGGCGCCCCTGGATCGCCTAGTCCACACCGCCGCTACTGTGGCCGGGGACTGGATGCCGTTAAAGAAAAGGCCTAGAGGTAGGAGGAAGCAGTTTGCAGACGTCCGAGTTCGAGCGGCTGAATGCTGCGTGGGGGCAACAAGTAGCTTGCACAGCGGGTAAGAAGCGCCAGTGCGAGCCGCTTCCTGCCTGCGGCGGAGCGACCCGCGCACGCAGGCAGAGACGAGAACTGAGAATGCTAAAGACAGACTAACTTGTTCCTTTGGGCAAAGAGATAAAAGGGGGGTGAGGGTGTCCAAAAGGGTCGTGCTCCAGGTGAGGCTCGAACTCACAACCTCGGCATTGCTCTGCATGTACTGCTGTATAAGTACCGCGCGCTAACCGATTGCGCCACTGGAGCTCCGCTTAGCCGGCCTCGCGATGGCTCTATCAGGGTTCACCCGGGCCCGGTGCGGGCTTCGACGGAGCATGCGCAGTGGCGGCTCGGCCGGAGCGGGTCCGGCCCCGGAGCCGCCTGCAGCTGCGGGCCCCGCGGCCCTAGGAAGAGTGAACGGGGACTCCTGCGAGGGTCTCCCCCCGGGATGGAGGGCCGGTCGGCTGGGCAGTGACGGGCAGGCCACTGGGCCGTTGAAATGAGCGCAGCCTGCCTCGCCGGGCGGCGCGGGAGGAGGAGTCCAGGCTCTGCGTTCGGCAGCGTCCGGGAGTTTCGCCTCGGTGAGCGAGCCCCTCGAGGAGCCGGGCTGGCTGCCGGCGGGTGGACCTCGGTGCGGTGGTGACGCGGGCCGAGGGGTGGGGCGGAGCCGGGCGGCCTCGGCACGTCGGCCGCACTTTCCCTGTGGCCGCCCCCCGCCCCGCGCCCCTCGTGACCAGTAAGCCGGAGGCGGTGGCCCGGATTCCCCGCGCTGGCCTTTAAGTCAGCGGGAGCCGTCCGGTGGCGCAGTCAAGCCGCGCCGGGGTCAGGGGTGGACCGAAGGCGGCCTCCGCCAGGACCCTAGAGGGCGGGTGCCTCAGCATCGGAGCGTGGTCTCCCCGGGAGGTTTTCCGCCTCCGTGCCCATCCTGAGCGCAGGCACAAGGCGTGTCCCCGAAGTTGTCTCAAGCCACGGACATTCCAGGGACACGATAGCCCGGGCCTTATAGAGGGTGCAGGCTAAGCCGCGCGTGTTTTGTTGGACCACAACACGTTTAATTTTAAAACTAGTTCCTAATATTTAAAATCAAGAGGTCTCATACAAGTATCTGCATATCCATTTGTTTTTTAAGAACCAAACAGTGTAACACTGTACCTAGGGCCAAATTATAACTAAGCACTTTTGTCTTCGTGGACCCCTTCCTCCATTAAAAAAAATAATAATTATTACATTTTCCTACTACGAAGTAAAGACAGATATAATCCGGACTGGATTTATCGTTACATCGTGATTATTTTATTTTTCTTTTGAGTTCAAAAGAATTTAAAACGTGAATATTTTTTAAGTTTTAAAACTTTAAAATTTTAAATTGAAAGGCATGGGGCGGTGACTCGGTTAAGCGTCCGACTTTGGCTCAGGTCATGATCTCACAGTTTATGAGTTCGAGCCCCACGTTGGGCTCTGTCCTGATCACTCGGAGCCTGGAGCCTGCTTCGGATTCAGTGTCTCCTTCTCTCTCTGACCCTGTCCCCCCTCCTGCTCTGTCTCTCTCTGTCTCTCAAAAATAAACATTAAAAAAATTATAAACTGAAAGAGGTTAATTTCCTAATACACAAGAAAGTCGTGGGCCCATGCATAGGGCCTTCTCAAATCCAGAAGCATTTGCAGTCTGGTCTTCCTCTCTCCAAGTCCCTTAGGTAGAGCCCGCCTGGTAACCTCTGGGCAGCAGCGTGGTCCCCTGGTGGGCTATAGATCCAGTTCTCCATCAGGTCTTCTCTTTCATTGGTTCAGCAGATATTGGCTGATGGTGGTTGCATGGGAGGGGAAAACAGCACCTCATATGGCCTTTGGGAACTAAAATGGCTTAGTCCCCAAGGAAACGGGGGCTCTAAAGGAAGGCCCTAGTAAGGGCAATGCTGAACTTGGACGGGGCAGTGTCAGAACCTCTGCTACCAGAGAGATTTTTCCAACAAGGAGAGGTCTCCTGGGGCCTTTGCGTCACTTAAACTGATACAGACTGACTCTGAGCTCTGGCCCTCCCTGGCTGAGTGATCTTAAGTAAATCTCTTATCCTTTCTGGGCCTCCATTTCCTCATCTAGAATCTGAGGGATCTAGACCGAAGAAGAGCTTTCTAGCCTATTTTGACTGGAGAAGTCTTGTCACCATGTGTAAGTATACAACACCTTGAGATTATTAAATCATTTAATAATTGTGGTGATGTGTAAGAAGTTATTTTTAAAATAAAATTTATTTTAGACATATGTATGACTTAAAATAATCTCAAGCAATGTCTATCGTATAAAGACTAGTCTTAACCTATTTTCATCTTCTACATAATTATATAAGTTATGTAAATAGTAGTGTCAGGTGTACAATACAGAGATTCAGCACTTCCATCCATCACCCGGCGCTCCTCACAACAACGCACTCCTTAATCCCCATCACCTATTTTAACCCCTCTGGTGACCATCAATTTGTTCTCCGTAGGGAAGAGTCTGCTTTGTGGTTTGCCTCTCTCTCTCTCTTTTTCCCTTTGCTTGTTTGTTTCTTAAGTTTCACATATGAGTGAAATTATAGGGTATTTGTCTTTCTTTGACTTATTTCCCTTAGCATAATACTCTCGAACTCCATCCATGTCGTTGCAAATGGCAAGATTTCGTTCTTTTTCGTGGTTGAGTAATATTCCTGTGTGTGTGTGTGTGTGTGTGTGTGTGTGTGTCTCCCATCTTTATCCAGTCATCAGTCCGTGGACACTTGGGCTGTTTCCATAATTTGGCTACTGTAGATAATGTTGCTATAGACACTGGGGTGCATGTATCCCTTTGAATGGTATTTTTGTATTCTTTGGGTAAATACCCAGGAATGTAATTGCTGGGTCAGAGCGTAGCTCTATTTTTAACTTTTCGAGGAAACTTCATACTGTTTTCCAGAGTGGCTGCACCAGTTTGCGTTCCCACCAACAGGGCTGTTAACAAATAACTTTCAAGAGAGCATTTATCAAGGTGCCCGGGTGGCTCAGCCATTGAGCATCCGACTCTTGATTTCAGCTTAGGTCATGATTCCACGTTTGTAGGATCGAGCCCACGTTGGGCTGGATCCTGAGCACAGATCTTGCTTAAGATCCTCTTTTTCTCTCTCTCTCCCATGCTCTCTCTCTCTCAAATAAACTTAAAGGAATAAATAAATAAAAGAACATATTTCATATTTGGTATTGGGATAAGTGTCTGTAAAATGTATGAAATGGGGGCACCTGGGTGGCTCAGTCGGTTGAGCGTCCGACTTAGGCTCAGGTCATGATCTCGCGGTCTGTGAGTTCAAGCCCCGCGTCGGGCTCTGTGCTGACGGCTCGGAGCCTGGAGCCTGCTTCACATTCTGTGTCTCCCTCTCTCTCTGCCCCTCCCCCACTCATGCTCTGTCTCTCTCTGTCTCAAAATTAAATAAACATTAAAAAAAAAAATGAATGCTCTTTATAAAAAAATAAAAAATAAAATGTGTGAAATGTAACAACTCATTGCAGCATCAATATAGACAAAAACTGCCTTTCTAAGTGAATGTTTGGAATTTATGCCTTTTGCACTTAAAACAAAACTGGTTTCTTTTTATCCCTTTCTTGTTTTCGTGTCTAAACGATAAAACAGAAGGGTTCAGGCTGCTATATCCAAGCAGCTTTCTGCAAATAATTTGAAGTGCATCTGTTTATTCCTAATAACGACAGGCTGTATTGTATCTAATGGCCACTCTATTTTCTCTTCTCTGGCTTTGGTTTTTGATATCAGGACGAGCCAGATAACCATTTTGATCGGCTGAGTGCAATTTGCATGTCTAGTGAACGAAGCTCAATCTGAGTCATATTGTCAAATTTTCGTGTTATGGTCTTCATTTACTTTATTTCAGCAAACTTTTCACATCTTATGTGTTTAGCCAGCGTTCCATTATGAGCATATATTAAGCATATATGACTATAAAAAGCTGCCATAGAGTCACCAAAACCCACACAGGGGCCACCGGAGTGGCCGAGTCGTATGCACACACCTGGTGTTCGGATGCTACTGCAGGTGCTGGCCCGCGTGCATCAGGAGGCTCCCAAAGTGAGCCCGCTTTTCGTGGGCAAGAGGTTGTCTGAAGAATACTTTTTTTCAGACTAGAAGTTTAAAAGATGCCACTGCCACCCCCAAGTGCGGACCTCAAGTGGGGACCGTCTCGAATGCCTTTCTGAACCCCTGGGAACGGGCAGCATCTGAGATCCCCTCCTGCGCTAAGAAGTCCACGATCCTTCCCAGCACCACTTGGGGAAGTGACCCTTTATTCGCCCTCAGGAGGAGAGAAGCCCCAGGGCCCCCAACTCCAGGGAAGCGTGAGGCCGACGGGCCCGGTGACAGGCAGCCGTGGAGCATGACGACGTGGGGACACACAGAGCCCTTCGTCCCGGACAGAAGCTGAAACGAAGACATGGTAAGAACCCATCGGACGAGAAGAAACTCCACAAGACTGCTTTCGCCCATCGTTGGCAAGAGTGCGGGAAATGGACACTGTCGTTTTGTTTCTAGGACCGTTGGGCAGGAGCCATCAAATGCATGTATCCTTTGACCCAGTGCTCCTGCTTCTAGGGATCGGCCCTATGGAGACACCCAGATATGGGAACATATATACCCTATTTCATCAACTCTAACATGCCCTACACTGGAAAATATACCGTTGTTTGATGTACCGTTAAGAAAGGTAGGGCTCCTAGGTGGCTCAGTCAGTTGACCGTCCGACTTCGGCTCAGGTCATGATCTCACGGCTGGTGAGGTCCAGCCCCACATCGGGTTCCGAGCTGACAGGGCAGAACCTGCTTGGGATTCTCTCTCGCTCCTCTCTCTCTCTCTCTTCCCTCCCCCATTCGTGCTTTCTCTCTATCTCAAAATAAATAAACTTAAAAAAAAGAAGAAATGCTGCCATTTTAATTATGATGACTTTTTATTATGTATTTATTAAAAGAGCTCTTTTAGACAGACTCAGACGTACTTTTTTCCCTCATATATTACTCTTGAGAATACACTGCTCTCTGCCCAGCTGTTCCGCTTACAGACCAGCCAGTGCTTGGGGGAGGAAAGCCTCTCAGGGTGTCACGCTCACCTCAGTGCACTTCTCTTCTGCCCGAAGTCGTGGCCCCCCAACACCTGGACTGCCTCAGTAGCTCTTCATTGCCTTCGAGCAGATGTGCATATGTGTGTGTGTGTGTGTGTTTATTGTACCTGTAACCACTATCCGTAGGAGTAGCTTAATAGAAAACGACACTTCAGGAGGTAGCACGAGTTCATCCTCCAAACAGGGACGTTTCTGGGAACAAGAGGGTCACCGCCAATAATACTGGATGGGGCACCTGGGTGGCTCAGCCAGTTGCGCATTCGTCTTTGGTTCAGGTCATGATGTCACAGTTCGTGAGTTCAAGCCCTGCATCCGGCTCTGTGCTGCCAGCTCAGAACCTGCTTCGGATTCTGTGTCTCCGTCGCTCTCTGCCCCTCCCCCGCTCACACTCAGTCTCTCTCTTTCTCTCTCAAAAATAAATTAAAAAAAATAATAATAATAATAATACTGGAGCAATGAGCATGACGTGTGACTGTCGTGGACAGCCAAAACACACGACCACCCTAATCCTAGTCCCCTTTGTACTGCTATAAATACATAAGTCATAAGTAAGAAAGATTCCCTATTAATTTTTTTTAATTTGAGAACATAGATGGGGTGTGTGCCTGTTATTAACTAAGTGCTTCTCTGCCCCAAATACACCTTCCTCTGCCCCGCTCCGTGATCCTGTTAGCCAGCGCCACCACAGGCCTGGTCAGCGAGTGGAGAGTGTTTTTCTTCTGGCTCTAGCACAGCTGGGTGACTTCCCAGTGGATAGTGCCGTCCCCCAGCACAGTTTCCTGCCTGTCAACCCTAGCCGGCTGCACCTCGGCAAACTTCTCTGCCGTTCAGAAGGCCGCCACCGTGAGTCTCGGCTTTGGCGGAAGGGAGGGCTCCTTCCAAGTTTCTTTCTTCATGCGTTTTCTACGTCATCTCTGGAGGTAGTGGCTTCTCCCTCTAGCCGTATTCCTGTATTCGTTAGAACTCCATTTACCCCTGTCAGTGGTTACTCCCTATCTACTGGTTAACAATTTTTTATACTGGACTTTCTCTCTTCAAATCCCTGGTGTGGTTTCTGGATCCAGGCTGATACAGGATGCATTTGGTATTTCTTTCGCTTGTCATTCGAGAACAAGATATTTCAAAGGATATGGAGAATATGGTTGTGGGCGGGAAAAATAACACGCTTCTACAGTGCCTACCACGTGCCGGGCACTGTTCTAAGAACTTTACACCTTATTAACTACGGCCATTCCCAGGCCGGCCCTGGGAAGTAAGTAGCATTTAATTTTCCTTTTACAGATGAGGACACTGACACACGGCGAGGTCACCTAAGTAAGTAGGAGAAATCGGATTCAAATACAGATTGTGTGATTTGAGAGTCCGTGCCCTTGACACTATACAGAGTAGGGTGCTCAAAGGGCTACTGGAGTAGGAGGCCCATGACAGTGCCTGGCATTTAGAAGGGAGGCCTCTCAAGGATCACCCTCAAGAAGGCGTTCATCGGGGCTCACAGAGACCCTGCGTGTTGGTGGCTAAGGGTCCTAATTTGACATATGGCAAAGAACATACAGAACTAGGACGTCTAGAGAGATGAAAACTGGGCCCCCAGGTGTGCCTGGGCACCTGGCTGCCCTAAACCCTCCTGCTGAGAAGATGGATGGTTCCCCTGTCAGTTCTGTCAAAAGTTGAACCCGAATCTACTGCACCAGGTACATGATGGCAGTCTCTAAGGAGACAAGCATAGATGATGATGGGGTCTTCCCTTTGAGGGGAGGAAGGGAGAGTCTTAACAGAGGCAGCTTCAGAACTCTCTGGGCTATCCTTAGGTCGAAGTATTGGGGCCAGTAGGAAAGTTTACCCTGTGAGGCTGAAGAGAGACAAGGAAGTGGAGGAAGACAATCTTCACTAATATGTCTGTTCAGCCAGTAACTGGCTTCAAAATTCCTTTACATGTATACACTGCGAAAGAGAATAGCAGGAAACTTCACTAAAATGGGGTCTGGAGGCTCCGGCAGGGGGAGCTCTCACTCACCACCACGACGCCGTCAGTTGCAGACCCAAGAGTAAGACGCTACTTGACCGGGCTAGTGGATACCTCTCTACTACTGCAGCCAAAGGAAGAGACGCTTTCCACGTC
This sequence comes from Paguma larvata, assembly GCA_030068075.1. NCBI lineage: Eukaryota > Metazoa > Chordata > Mammalia > Carnivora > Viverridae > Paguma > Paguma larvata. The sequence goes on from CM057836.1 coordinate 75,161,476, forward strand.
TCCCGGGCAACAGCTCAGCCAATGAGAAGCCACCATACTTGGAGCTCCCAGTTTGCCCCAATGGACTTTTAGTTTCTAACAGCCTTCCCAACTTACCCTTTTTCTCCTTAAAAATGCGTACCTCTCCTCTCTTCCCTGGACTTCCCTGCGGTTTTGATGCAGCTTCTTTGTCTCGGATTACAGTTCTCTTGAATTCCTGAGTAAACTCGTAAAATACCTGGCAGTTTTTATTTATTTTTTTAATGTTTATTTATTTTTGGGAGAGAGAGACAGACAGCATGAGTGGGGGAGGGGCACAGACAGAGAGGGAGACACAGAACCCGAGACAGGCTCCAGGCTCTGAGCTGTCAGCACAGAACCCGATGTGGGGCTCGAACTCGGGACCGGTGAGATCATGACCTGAGCCAAAGGCAGACGCCTAACCGACTGAGCCACCTAGGTGCCCCTGTTTTTAAGGTTAATGTTACTTGGTGATCAGAGGTGGCATCCAGAGAAGACCCCCACCCCCACCCCAGGGTTCCCGGGGCTGGAGAACAAACAGGTGCTGTATACCCATGGAGCCGTTGCAGCTCACTGCTTTCTCGCCTCTTGGGGTTGGAGGGTAAGTGTTCTCCTGGATTTTGAGCCCCACGCTTTGTGTCTGAGCTCTCCAGGCTTTACTGGGGACCTATTTAATGTCTCTCTCTTTTTTTTTTTTTTTTTTTAATCTCTGAGAGTACAGTCTGGCCTTTGGTTGGATTCCTTTTTGGCATCAGACTGTTCCCGTTGGAACTGTACCAGTTCCAACTGTGTTGGCCTTTGTTCCCACTCCCCTTTGGGACCGGACTGGTCCAGTTGGAACCGTCCCTGTTGGAACTGCCATAGCCTTGGGTCCGAATCCTGTTTGGAACTGGACTGTTCCTCCAGACACTGTGCTAGCTGTGTCTGTGGCAGCTGTGCTACCTGTCTGATTCCTTCTGGAACTAGGCTGTTTCTGAAAAATCTCTAAGAAATGGGATCCCAGTCATCAAAACACTTTGAGGCTACCACCCTTACTGGGAGTCCAGACGGTTTTATGTTTAAAAACGATGGTCCCCCTCCATGCACACTTACAGATAAATGGACTGACTCAACCGGAAGTGATTTAGAACTTCAACGGCCATTATAGGGAACTTTTGATCTCCCCAAACTTGACTTTCTCAAGGCTGAATGAGACACCGTGGTTCTATAATTGACAGAACTGAATAGGGCTGAATAGGATTCCTATGTTAATTGGTATTTTGAAGCTTTCAAATGCTATCAGGAATCTAAACTCCCTCTCTCCTGACATTTTGGTATCTTTCATCTGACCATATCAAATGTTCCCATTTAAACATTACCTAGCATCATGGTTTATGCTAAAAAAACAAAACAAAACAAAAAAACTGGTCCTTATGTCTAGTGGCACTTTGAATCTTTCATGCCATTTTATGGAAAATTGGAATAGTCTCCATGACCCCAACTAAATAAATAAAGAACAAACAACCTATCTTGTGGGTTTTGAAGAGTGTATTTATTTTTTTTAATGTTTATTAATTTTTGAGAGAGACGCAGACAGAGCAGGAGCAGGGGAGGGGCAGAGAGAGAGGGAGACACAGAATCTGAAGCAGATTCCAGGCGCTGAGCTGTCAGCGCAGACCCCGACGCGGGGCTCGAACCCACAAACCGTGAGGTCATGACCTGAGCTGAAGTCCGGTGCTGAACCGACTGAGCCACCCAGGCGCCCCGAAAAGTTTAAAAATAATAATAAAATAAAATAAAGTTGCCTCCCTCCAAGATACAATGTATAAACCAAAGGAGGCAAACAATTAAAAAGGAAAAAAAAAAAAAGGGCTTCTGAGACCTCTCCCGCCCCTCCCCCGTCTTTCCTGTCTACAGACGCAAGGCAGCCGCCTTGCGCTCATCTCCTCCCTCCTAATCAGCTGGGAAAAATGACCGTCCACATCGGGAATGAATCCCTCTCTGTCCTTACCGACACCAGGACTACATTCCACTGCTCTAAAGCAGCCCCTGCCTCAGAGCGCTAAAAAGCAGCTCAAATACTACCCCCCGGGGGGGGGGGGGGAACTCTGATAAACTTGAACAGTTTCTCGTCTCTGAACCTATTAGGCCCTTTGAGAGATACACACCCTTTTGTCCTTAGTTCCTCAGCGCCTATTCGTTTACTGGGCTGGACCTTCTTAGAAGAATATCACGCCAGAATTTCTTTCTCCCAAAAGGGAAAAATAATTCTAGAATTGACAGTGGTAACAAAATTAGTGAACAAAAGGAAGTGAATGACCTTTCGGCATCCTTTCTGATGGCACCATAGCCGAGTCTGAGGACAGTAATCATTTGTTCCTTTTGGGTCAGCCACCACCCTCTTTATGGGCAAAATCATCAACCGATACTGGCAGAATCCACAGTGCACCCCCCCCCCATCAGGATTCAAATAGGTCCCTCCAAACCTCTCTCTAGAATTAATCAATACCCTATAAATAAGGAAGCATCAAGTCCATAATAGAGGATTATAAGAATTGGGGCCTCATTATCCCCCGTATTAGTCCCTGTAACACACCTATTTTACCCTGAGAAAACCAACAGCCAAGGATGGACGTTTGCCCATGACCTCCAAGCAATAAGTAACATTGTTGTCCCTCGGTATCCAGTTCCCCAGCCTCACACTACTGACATCTATTCCCGCTGGGAGCAAATTTTCACTACCATTTTCCTATACAGTGTATCTCGGTATTCCTGTTGATAAGGACGGCCAGTATCTTTTTGCCTTGGTTTGAGGAGAATGGCAAAAATGCCCCAGGGTTACAAAGAGATTCCTTCCCGTTTCTCACAAAACTTAAACGCTGATTTGGATGAGACAATGTTTTTTCCAGGCTCTAATTTGTTACAATAGGCTGATGGCCTGCTTCTCCGCTCCCCTTCTCAAAATGCCTCGCCAGAAGACGACATCCACTTGTTAAAACTCTTGGCTTTAAAGGGACGTAAAGTGTCCAAAGAAAAACTGCAGTCGGTTCAAACTCAGGTTCCATTATTTAGGGCACCTGATTCAGAACAAGGACTAGATTTGGGTCCGGGTGCATTTCAAGGCTTCCTGGATGTCCCCAAACCTAAAACTAAGCAATTTCTTGGACTGGCTGGCTATTATCACAATCGGATTCGAAATTTCTCTCGTAGGCTCAGCCTCTATGGGCTTTACTAAAAAACGACATCCCTAACCCTATTATTTGGAAAGAGGGAGATGACAGAGCCGTTGGGACTTTAAAAGTCTAACAAAACTCCCCGCCCTTGGAATCCTAATTATCAGCTTCCCTTTTTCCTCTTTGTATGTGAATGCCCTTGGCGTGCTCACCCAAAAGCCCAGGGACCATCGTGGCCCCGTGGGGATTACAGCCAACAACTGGGCTGGATAGCCTCCATGGATCCTTTGCCTGAGAGCCATCCCTGCGCTGCCCTTTTAGTTAAGGGCACAGCAGAAATAGTCGCAGGGTCCCCTTTACATCCCTGTGCCACCAAACCCCAGGGAATAGACTCTTGGGTCCATGCGACACGCGTAAATAAAGCACCAAACCCTGGCTCGACCTGCACACCGTCTGGTGACCTGAAAGTAAAGATTTCTCAGAATTGAAACAGACCGCACGTGGACAAGACGGCTTTCCCAAGATGTCCGGACCCGGCCTGTACACCTGTTCACACTGCTGCTCCTGCCTCTGTCGTGAGAGAAAATGCCCTTTATCTGCATTTCCCAGTGTCTCGCCCAGGGAAGAGACCTCCTTGGACTGTGCGCTTTTCATAAACAGCCGCATAAGGATCCCGTGAGCATTTCTGAAGAGAGAAGGCTCAGGATTCACAGTAGTCTTTTATCTGAACTATTAACTGGCTCTGGATTCGTACCCCAATTCGTGGTTTCTGAATTTACAACTTTACAGACTACTGTTGAACAACACATACGGTTCTAAACAGTTCTTTTGAGGTAACAGTATTTTTTCCCTTTGACCTACCTTTGAAGTTTTGCTATGCTTGCCAAAAAAGGTCATCAACTGTGCCTTTGTGTTTATACATGCGCCGGATCTTCCCAAATGCGCCGTTTTCTCATGCAGTGCGCTCCCACCGTATTTGACTGTAGCCACTTTAAGAGGAGATCCAGGAGGTATATATGACTTCGGGTTTGCCATCAGAGGGGACACCTTACTTCCCTAAGCCCAGATAAGTGCCAATAAATATGTTCTTTCTTTTTTTTTTTCAATTTTATGTTGCTTTTATTTTATATTTGCAAGAGAGAGACAGAACACAAGCAGGGGAGGAGCAGAGAGACGAGAGACGGAGACAGAATCTGAAGCAGGCTCCAGGCTTCAAGTTGTCAGCACAGAGCCCGAGGCGAGCCTCGAACTCACGAGCAGTGAGATCATGACCTGAGCAGAAGGCAGACGCTTCACCGACTGAGCCCCCCAGGTGCCCCGCCAATAAATATTTTCCATGGGCTACTTTCAGGCCTTGAGTCCTGGTTTAAAACTAACTGTACAGTTTGGAATTGTCATGTTGCTTTTAGTTTTGAACTTGTCTACCAATCTTTTGCAGAAAGGAGGTGCCCTTGCAGAAAGGAAGATACAAAGTTCCAATAAGAAATGTTTCTCCCTTCTAACCCTCCCTGTTACCCCGGTGTGGCTTAAGTGATTTACATTGCAACGCATTTTCCCTCTAACGTTAGACACGACAACCAGGAAAGGGTCTCCTTGGCACTGAGAGAAAAAACACACTAAATATAAAGAAGCTGACCATGGAGCAGTGACGCTTTCGAGGAAAGATCAAAAGGGAAAATTGTGAAAAATAAAAACTGGGAAACCTCACTAAAATGGAGCCGGGAGCTTTCAGCAGGGGGACCTCTCACGCCCTACCACGCATAGTTAATTATAGACCCAACAGGAAGAGATGGACTTGACCTTACATGGACTTGACTTTGCACGTAGATACACTCGACTTCTCCAGTCAAAGGGAGAGATGCTTTCCTCGTCTCCCGGGCAACAGCCCAGCCAATGAGAAGCCACCATACTTGGAATGCCCGGTTTTCTCCAATGGGCTTTTAGTTTATAACAGCCTTCCCAACTTACCCCTTTTCTCCTTAAAAGGGTCTATTTCTCCATTAGTCCCCAGACTTACCTACGGTTTTGCCCCAACTTGTTTGTCCCAGGTTGCTATTCTCTTTTATTCCTGAATAAAGCCATCTTTTGCTGGTAAAATAAACCGGCAGTTTTTATTTTTAAGGTTAACAACACACGGTTTAGCCATTCTATTCATGGACATCTTGGGTTATTTCCTGTTTAAAAGTATCATAAATAAAGCTGCTAGGACCATTCTTGTGCACGGCTTTTTGTTTTCATTTCTTTTGGGAAATACAGGAGAGGAAATGCTGGGTCAGAAGGTAGGTTTATGTATCATTCTTGCAAAAGCATTTTTTATTGTAAAACTTTTCTATCATGAAACATAAAATTTGCCATTTTAGCCATTTTTAAGTGTACAATTCAGTGGCATTAAGTATATTTACATTGTTATGCAACCATCACCAATATCCGTCTCTGGAACTTTTTCATCACCCCAAACTAAAACTCTGGGCCCGTGGGCCACCTGAGTGGCTCAGTTGGTTGAGTGTCCAACTCTTGGTTTCGACTCAGGTCATGATCCCAGGGTCGTGGAATCGAGCCCTGTGTCAGACTCTGCACCGAGCATTGCGCCTGCTTAAGATTCTTTCCCTCTCCCTCTGCCCCTCTCTCCCACTCTCTCTATCTCTCAAATAAATAAATAAATACTTCTATTTATGAAGGCTTTCTCCTCAGCTGCTCTACCCTGCCCTGCCCTGTCCGGAAGGGTCTTGGCTGAAGTCCCAGACTGCTCCATCCCAAGGCCAATAGCCACCTTCGATCACTTAGAGAGGCGATATATTGGAGGGCCAACCACTTTTATAATTTGATGCCCTGATCTTAGGACCGAACCCTCCCTGCATTGCAAATCCCAACCAGAAACACATCTTTAAATATATATAATGAAGCATATACAAAGATGCCAGTCAGGAGACAGAAACCATGCCGCTTATTCAACAAAGAATCTACCACAGAGAATTGTTAGCTAGGTTTAAAGTTGTTAACTAGGTAACTGAGAAGTCAAAAAATAAAAAAATAAAAAAAGAATTCTGCAGTATCACAGATACCGCAGCAGCTGGAAGAAGCAGCTACCACCCCTGGGGCTGAAACGTTTTTTTAGTTTTACTTATATCTTGGGAGAGAGAGCATGAGCAGGGGAGGGGCAGAGAGAGAGGATCCCAAGCAGGCTCTGCACTGTTAGCACAGAGCCCAACGCGGGCTTGAACTCACAAACCGCAAGATCATGACCTGAGCCCAAGCCAAGAGTCAGACACTCAACCGACTGAGCCACCCAGGTGCCCAAGATAAAAAAATAAAACTTAAAAAAAAAACTTCTGACCTCTGAGAGAACACACCAGCTTCTGGTGTTAGTACCTTTGATGGGGTCACTTCAAAGCTGACCCGGCAAGAACCAGAAAACCGCCAAGCCCTAAAGGGTGTGACAGGGGAGCTAAGGGAAAGGCCCAGGGGTGTGGAGCTCAGGAGCCACAGGCAGGCGGGGCGCAGACCAGAAGGAATCAGGGAGGAGGCGGTCCCTGCTTCCCTCACCCCTATCCTTCCAGGCTCCCTCTCGTATCTCCATTGGCTTCTTCGTTGTGCTTGTTTGGCTATCGTTTTGTTCTTCATTTCTTACTTTATTGCACTGTGATGAATGAAGACCATCTGATTATTATTTTGGGGAGGGGGGATGTGTTAGTATTTCCTTGGTAGTTGAGCCTGTGATCAACTTTGTGAATGTGTATTCTTCTCTTAAAATGCAGTTCCGGGGGAGCCTGGGTGGCACTGTCAGTTAAGCGTCCGGCTCTTGATTTCAGCTCAAATCATGATCTCCTGCAGTTTGTGAGTTCGAGCCCCGCATCCGGCCGGCTCCGTGCTGACAGCTCAGAGCCTGGAGTCTGCTTCCGATTCTGGGTCTCTCCCTTGCTCTCTGCCTCTCCCCAATTCACGCTCTGTCTCTGTCTCTCTCAAAACGAAGTAAAAACATTTAAACAAATTTTTAAAAAAATCTTTGTAAATAAAAATATGAAAGCATTGACATTTAAAACTCAGCAGATGGGCTGAATGGTGGAATACTTCAGCTCAATAGAAAAACAGTAAACTGAAAGATTAAGCAGAAGAATATTCCCAGAATGCAGAACAAAGGAAATGGGGAAAAGAAAGAAAAGTTCAATGACGTGCAGATAAGAATCTCAAAAATTCTAACATTCATCAAAAAATTTTTCAGAAGTTGATAATAGAATTGATGAGGAACAATTTTTTTAAAAATCCAAGAATTTCCCAGATCTGAAGAAAGACACACACGTACACACACAAATACACAAAGAGTAATACCCAAGAAATGTACGGAATATAAAAAGTAATAGCAAGTTAATACATTAGGAAAACATTAAAACATCTAAGTATTGCCTGTACAAAATTTTTTTTGATATATTTTTTTTTAATTTTTTTTTATTTATTTTTTAGATAGAGAGACAGAGTATGAGCAGGGGAGGGGCAGAGAGAGAGGGAGACACATAATCCAAAGCAGGCTCCAGGCTCTGAGCTGTCAGCACAGAGCCAGACGCGGGGCTCGAACTCACGGACCGCGAGATCATGACCTGAGCCGAAGTTGGAAGCTTAACCGACTGAGCCACCCAGGTGCCCCCTTTTTTTTTGGGGGGGATATATATATTATTTTTTTTTTTTTTATTTTTTAGATAGAGTGCCTGTACAAAATTTTTAAGTAATGATCTAAACAAAATCAACCAAGAACTGCCAGTAGGGAATTCCAGAAGGAAGTCAAAGCTTGCCCAGATTCCTTTGTTGTTGCCTTAGGTTCTAGTGGTAGCCATAGATGCTGTTTAACAATACACATTATTGCGGCTCCCGGGTGGCTCAATCGGTTAAGCGTCTGACTTTGGCACAGGTGATGATTTCATGGTTCATGAGTTCCAGCCCTTCTTCGGATTCCGCGCTGACAGCGTGGAGCCTGCTTGAGATTCTCTCTCTGCCTCTCCCCTACTCTCTCTCTCTCAATAAACTTTTAAAAATACACATAATTAGAAATCTACAAGGTTAAATCAGTGCATGTATTTAAAGAATAACCCCTAGACACACAGGAATAGAATGAAGAAGGAGAAATAGATCCAAGAACACATACGCAAACGCCAGATTAGTAGACATGACTAGCTACCGCCCAAGCATCGTTTATCATTTACTACCTTCCGGTCAAGAGCCAGAGGTTTGTGTGAGGATCCCACCCCTTCCCCGTGGCCACAGACTCCGGGGGGATGCCTAGTCCACCTCCGACCTCAAGTACAAATCTTACCTTAACTAAATCAGAGCATCTACTCCCTTTGCCCCAATAATTGGTTCAGGTGGGCACATGTGAGCCTCAGATCGCCAGTAAACACACCTGGTTCCCACCTGGGGGCAATTCCCCACCCCATCCCCCACCCCGAGACATTTGGGAATGTCCGGAGACATTTCCGGTTGTCCCAAATGGGGAAGAGCTCTCTGGCATCTAGTACAGAGAAGCCATGGATGTGTTAAACACCCTCCAGTGCAAAGGACGGCCTTCCACGACAGTCACTCGGCCCAAAACGTCAATGGTGCCAAGGTCGAGAACGCCTGCTCTAAAGGAAACGCTGTGGATACTTTAAATCCCTTGACCCCTCGAGGAAGCAGCTTTGGGATGAAGCTGGTGCTGCAGATAGCAAATCTGAGGGATGGAAAGAATCAGGGTCTATGAAGAGTCACAGGCTCTTTCTCCACTGGGTATCCAGTTACGTGGGCTTTAACTCTCTGCTGGTTAAGCCACTGTTTAACTGGCGTCTCTGTTACTCGCAGCCACAAGCATCCCGATAAACTGGGAAAGAAAGAAAAGACGAAAAAACAAAGGAGAGCGATGCGTGTAGACGGAATAACGCCCCACGCTCCCATCCACTGCCCCACTGAAGACCTCCATGTCCTAGTCCCCAGAATCTGTGACGATGTCACCTTGCACGATGAAAGACATGTGTGCAGATGTGATTATATTAAGAGGTTAGAGATGGAGGGACTAACCGGGGTTATCTGAGGGGCTCTGTTGTAATCACAATGGTTCTTACAAGGGAAAGAAGGAGGCAGGAGCGGCACGGGGGAGCCAGATATGACAAGAAGGGCAGAGGACGGGGTGACGCCCTTTAGCGGTGGAGGAAGGGCCTTGAGCCGAGGAACGCAGGTGGCTTCTAGGAGCTGGGCAAGCAAAGGAAAACATTCTCTCCTCGAGCCCCCTTTTTAAAAAAGCAGCTCGGACAATACTTTAAGTTTAGCCCGCAAGACCCGTTCAGACTTCTGACGTACGGAACTGTAAGGTAACAAATGGGCATCATTGTAAGCCCCTCTGAGTTTGTAGTAATTTGCTTTAGCAGCACTAGGAAACTTAACGCAGCATGGCAACTAGAAAACCCAAAATAAGATGCCAGGAGTGTGTACAAACATAGCAATAATTACAGCGGTATGGAAGGGTCCATCACCTATTCAATAACAGAGGTTCTCAGTCTGGAGATTTTTTTTAATTAAATAATTTATTTTGAGAGAGGGTGTGCAGGCATGGGAGGGGCAGAGAGAGAGAGAGAGAGAGAGAGAGAGAATCCCAAGCAAGCTCTGCGCTGTCAGCACAGAGCCTGAGCCAGGGCTCAATCCCATGAGCCATGAGATCATGACCAGAGCCGAAATCAAGAGTCAGACGCTTACCCGCCTGAGCCCCCCAGGCACCCCCAGACTGAAGATTTTTAAACTCCAGCTGTGTGCCGTGGGTACGGAAACACACTCACCTTTGATGGGAGGAGCGGCAAAGTCGCACTGCAAAGGGTATGGATTTGAGATGGGAAAGAGTTACTCTGGCATCTTTTTTTTTTTAAGATTTTATTTTTAAGTACTCTCTCCACCCAACACGGGGCTCAAACTCACAGCCCCGAGAGCAAGCGTCGCATGCTCTACTGACTGGGCCGGGCAGAAGCCCTGCGGCTTCTTTTTTGATCAACTTACAATACCTGGAAAATATGCACACGTACAAAGGTATAGCAATATTAATATAATATATATTTATTAACATTAATATAATAACAAAGCTGAAGTCAAAGTGAAAGGAAACAAAGAGGAAATAGTTCACATTGACAGACACGACAACAAGAAGGTAAAATAGTCTTGAAGCTCTTCGTATCTAACAACATAGATTCAAAATGAATAAAGTAAAATCCTCTAAAAGTGCAAGGAGAAACCGACCAAAAACTACCGTGGAGACTCTAACGTGCTTCTCTCAGAAACCAAAATATTAAGCAGTTCGGTTTTTAAAAATCAGGATTATGACTACTTGGGTAACACAGCAGGTTGATATAATAGAAATACTCAGAACTGCATTTTTTTAAAACCTTTTATCTATTTATTTATTTATTATTTATTTATTTTATTTTTAGAGAGAGAGAGCATAAGTGAGGGACAGAGAGGAGAGACAGAATCCCAAGCAGGCTTGGCGCTACTAGCACAGAGCCTGATACGGGGCTTGAACTCCTAAATCATGAGATCATGACCAGAGCCAAAATTAGGAGTCAGATGTTTCACTGACTGCACTGTATTTTTTGAAATATTTATTGGGAAAGCACAAGCAGGCGACAGGCAGAGAGAGGGGGACAGAGGATCTAAAGCGGGTTCTGCGCCGGAACGCAGGCTGACAGCAGGGAGCCCGAAGTGGGCCTTGAACTCACAAACCGTGAGATCATGACCTGAGCTGAAGTCGGACGCTCAACCAACTGAGCCACCCGGGTGCCCCCATGCATTTTAAGAGAGGAATACACATTCGCAAAGTTGCCCATAGGCTCCGCATTGAAGAAAATATTAATGCATCCCCCCCACCATAAAACAATAATCAGACCACTTTCGCTTGACCGCAGTGCAATAAAATAAGAAGTGAACGAAGTGATAGCCAAACAACCACAAAAAAAGCCCACGACAAAAATAAACCAACCAGATGTCTAGAAATTTCAAAACAGACTTGTAAAAACACTCAAGAGATAGCAAGCCCAGAGCATAGATTTCCAAAGAACCAATACAGCTCGTAATCTAGCCCTCCTATTCACGTAAAGCTATTTGTTCTTAAATATTTACTGACTTCTATGAAAGCGTGGGAAAGTGGGAGAGTCGGGGAGGCAAAGACAGGCAAGACTCAGAAGGGGGGGGGAAAGGGATTGGCCGGAACAACCGGTTCTGTCAACCCGGAGATTGTAGGGATCTGACAGTTATCACCAGCCGGGTTCACCGAAGCCTAGAAGCATCTACGGAACTCAGTGTCTTGGACGGGACGGGGTGGGGGGGGGGGGGGTTACTGATATCCAGGGAAGGCCAGAGCAAGGCACTGGCAGGGAGGACAGGTTCTAGGAGCTTTGTTCCCGGGGCCAGATGCCTTTTGCTTCTGATTCCGCAGCACCAATGAGCTCCTGTGTGCAGAGGGGAGAGGTGGCGAAGAGAGAGCAGGTAAGGTCTAGAAACTAGAAAGAGCCCGCAGGTCAGCACGTAGGAGGATTCTGGCTGGTGGTGACTAAACAATGCCAAAACACCCGGATAAAATGGGAACTGTCATTTTTCTGAACATTGGAGCCAAATGGTGCCCGGACTCAAACTAGGAAGGTTGCCAATTGAACTGATGTGGGTTTTTTTTTTTTTTTTTTTTTAATCTATACAGCACAAACCGGGGAGGCTTATTTGACAGTTACCATACAGCAGATTATTTAGCCTATGTTTAAGATTCATCTGGATAACTCGGATCCCAAACATTCCACTTGTAGCCTCAATTATTCATGCTACTGGACTACATAAATTAAAACACAGGATAACTATCCTTCTTTCCTTTGTACTGTGTTAACAGAACATCCGTTGGGCTGAATTTTTTTTCCTTGAAAAAAAATTTTTTTTAATGTTTATTTTTGATGGGGGTGGGGAGGGGCAGAGTGACAGGAGGCACAGAGTCAGAAGCAGGCTCCAGGCTCTGAGCTGTCAGCACAGTGCCCGACGCGGGGCTCAAACTCATGAACCACAAGATCATAACGTGAGCCAAAGTGGGACACTTAACCAACTGAGCCACCCAGGTGCCCCTGAAATTTTTTTCCTTTTAGTGTGAATTCATTCACGTCTTTATCCACACACCTACCTATCCATCCCGTTAACAAACATCCAAAGCAAACCTAGCATATCATAGATTCCTGTTGCTTCAAGTGTCACTGTTCACATCTCCTCTGGATTAATTCTAGACGAGACACACAAAGAATACAGTTTCAGGTGTTAGGGTCCCAAATTATATTCTAGAAAAACATGCTCAGCAAAAAACTTCAAAATAAATAATTAAAAAAGAGGAGGGGGAAAGGCGGAAAAAGAGGTGGCGGTGGAGAGGAAACAGGGAGTGCTCCCATCAGAGGTGGGTGGGATCCTTCTTGTCTCTCTTGACTGGGGTCTGATTTGCACAGGGGGCTCTGTGTGTCTGAAGGTGCTGAGAAAAACAGCCCACCCCAGGCAGCAGGGAAGGGGCAAGCAGGCAGGGGTTAGGAAGGCAGGAGCTGGAGGAATTTGAATTTTTTTTTTGACGTTTATATTTATTTATTTTGAGAGAGGGGGACGGGCAGAGAGGGAGGGAGAGAGAGACTCCCAAGCAGGCTCTAGGCTGACAGCGCAGCGCTGTATCCCACCAACACTGTCATGACCGACGCCGAAATCAAGAGCCAAGAGCAGATGCTTAACGGACTGAGCCACCCAAGCGCCTGAGTTTGAACTTCTTCAACTCTGTAGTCTGATTCTGGCGTCCGTGCCTGAGCTGTTATCCTCCGCCCCCACCTACCGCCTCCCCACCTCCCCCTCCTCCAACCCGAAAGCACATTTTTCCTAAGAATTCTGAGTCCGTAAGAAAAAGAAGAGGGCAGGGGTCCGGTTGTCTTCCCCTCCCCCGCACTCCCAACCCGGTTCTCCTGTTTCCCGCCGCGCCCACCGGCGCAAGTTTGTCCCCCCACCCCATCCCCGGACCCCGAGATTTCTGAGGGCTGGGACACCGAGGGCCCGGTTCTTCATCCGTAAAACCCTCACAGAAGTGTCACGTGCCTCGAGGACGTCCCTAAGACACAGCAGGAGCTCAGAACCGTGCGGGCGCCGCGTCGGTGCTCCGCGGGCCACCCGCGAATGTAGGCGAGGACCACGGGTCCCGGTCGCGCGACCCGTCCCTTCCCGGCTCGCCGCTCTCGCCCAGCCGGAGGCCGAGCCCAGGAGCGGCACTCACTAAATCTGGGGACTCTGACCTCACCGCCGTCCTCGCGAGGGAATAGGGGCTGCCATCAGTCGGTGCCGGTGGTGGCCGCTGTGCAACCCTGGGATGGCTGCGTAGATGTTCGCGTTTCTCCGATGCGGGAACCAGGCTTCTAATCACGGCCACAACATCGGAACTCAGAGGCTGGGATTTCCAAACCCGCCTTCCTCCCGTCGCAGTTTGTCCGGGATCTCCCCGGGGTCCAGCGGCAAGTCTGGGGGATAGGAGACCGGGCATATTAGTGATCCTGCGTCTTAGGCCCCCGCGGGTGTGCGTGGCGCCTTAGCACGTGCGGGGGGCTGAGCCCCAACCCGGCAGGAAGCAGGGGCGCCCCCACCCGGCGCACAGCTTCCCCCTCCGGGACGCCGCCCGCCCGGCGCAGGCGGGGCAGGAGTAGCCCGGGGCGGCGCGGGGCCGGGACCAAAGTCCGAGAGGGGCCACAAGCGGCCCGCTGCCCAGCCACTGCCCAGTCGCAAGGGGCGGAGGCGGGGGGTACTCCGCCCTTTGACCCCCAGGACGCCTGGAACTCTGCGGCCAATGGGCCGCTGGGCGGAGCCGCGCCCCTCCTACACCGGCAGGGTGCACGCGGTTCCAGATTGGGTTCCCGGGCTGCCATGGCGCGTCCCGTGAGGGTGAAGACTTGGGTGGAGGAGAACCGGGCCTCCTTTCTGCCCCCGGTCTGCAACAAGCTCCTGTGAGTCCCGGGACGCCCCCGTCCTCGCGCCCTCTGCCCTCACCTTTCCCTCCTCCATCTGCACCCCAGCATCCCTCACCCTGCAGTCCCCAATCCCTTGATCCAGGACCTGCCATCCTCCAGTCCCTTCAGGGGAGGGGGAGGAGGGCGAGCGGTTCCGGGTTCCACCACCCTCCGTCTGTTCCTCTTTCTGGTGACTCTGCCTGGGAGATTGTGACCTTGACTTCTGAAGATGGCTGGGTGACTGAGAGTAGGAGAGATGCAGATGGCCCGTCACCGCCGCCCTGTCCCCGGGCTCAGAAACAGCTCTCCAAACCCCCAGTGACTCTCAGAAGTTTGGGGAGGGTGGTTTTTCCGTGCCTCAGAATTGCAGGAGAACCTGTGGGCAGAGGGTGACGTCAGAGGATTGGCTGCTGTGGGAGGGTCTTGATCTGGGGGCTCTCCCTTGGCTCCTCTTTGCAAGTGGACACACACAGGCCCTCCCCTGTGGCCGGGTCCCCTCCCTTCCCACTCTCGGGCCCTGGAGCCGTGCCTGGTGTGCTCCCCGGCTCCTGGCTCACACTCCCCTGACTGCGGAACATCCCCAACAGCCCTGCGTCCCAAACCGCACAGCTGCGGTCACACCCTTTGACAAGCCAGACACTGTGCCCGGTGTTTTTACACCCTGTCGCGTAGTCCTCACACACCAGCTCCGCGAGGTGGGATTCTGGTAAGGAACTGTCCCAGGGTCCCACAGCTAGTGCGGGATGGGATCTGGACGCCAGCCCAATGAAGAGCTTGACTCCGAAATCCACACTCTAGGCCACTGGGCAGCCCTGCCCTGGCTCACAGCCAGTACCCTCCCCCCCCCAAAGCTGCGTGTCTTCTACCACTGATGTTGTCCTCACCCCTTTCCTCTACTTCATCCCTCCGCAGCCTCTTCGTGGGTCCCCCAGCGCACCCTAAGGGTGTCTCGCCTCCCTCTACTCTTCCTCAACGCTATGGCCGCTGCTTTGGTTCCACCCTTAACCCCTCCAGCCTGGGTGGTAGGGACCGCCCCTGCCTCCAGCCCCACCCCCGCCATGGCCTCCAGCATGACCCCAGTATTAACAATCACAAAAGGCAGGCCCTGCCTTTATTCGTTCGGCAGGTATTCACAGAGCACTTAGGACCTGTCAGGCACTGTTCTGGACACAGAAAACAAACTGACAGTCACTTCCTTGTGGCACCAACCTTCAGTGAGAAGAGGCAGCCAATAAAGACAGACAGACAAAGGGCGGAGGCCGGCAGGTGTAAGGGGCCACGGGGGAACCGAGCTGCGGGCCCTCCGCTGAGTTTGCTAGGGCACTGAGGAAGTGTGTGCCCCACACCTCTCCCACCTCCAGGCGGCTTAGTGGCAAGCTTTGCCTTCCATGGCTTCTGCTGTGCCACACTGATCTCTGGCCTCATCTTCACAGGGCACTCTCCCTGTCCATGTGTCTGTGTCTAAATCTCCCCTTTTAATAAGGATTAGAGGCCTCCCCTACTCCAGGGTGGCTGCAATGACCCTAGTTCCAAATTAGGTTACTTTCTGAGGTTACTTTCTGTTACCCCAACATAGGAATTCGGGGTCAGGCAGTGGGGAGGGGGGTGTCGTATGAAATTGCTGGCGGGTTTTGAGCAGAGGAGGGACATGATATGGCTGATGGGTCGAAACAGTTCTTGAGTGGGCTCATTCAAGAACTTTCCATATGCACCTAAATTATATAAAGTTGATTTAAACAAGAAAAACTTTCCTAGGCTCCCTGGCATCCCTCAGGCCGAGACCAAACTGCTTAGCTGAGGTGGCCTGGGGTGGCCTGGGGTGACCAGGCCTGGGGTGACCAGGAAGTGGTGCCTCCTGTCATCGGAGATCTTGAACAAGGTCAGGGATCCTGGTTGATGAAGCAATAGATCCACCACCACGCTGCTCCCCCCACTAGGTCAGAGTTGGGGACACACACACAAATACACTGAGACACAGATACAGAAGGACATAGGTACACATATAATCTCAGATACACACACACTCTTGAATAAACAAGGCCATACTGGGATGACAGGAGAGGGGGACGAATGTCAGAGATTACAGGGACAATGATGCAGAAACAGCCCTGTCACCTCTCCCAGGTGTACCCAGGCTCCTCCAGGCTCCCCACAGGCCCCTGGCATCCCTCCAGTCCTGTCCTACAAACTGATTCAGAACCTCTCCCTCTTGTCTATTGCAGGCACCAGAAGCAGCTCAAAGTCATGTTCGTCGGGGGTCCCAACATCAGGAAGGACTACCACATCGAGGAGGGTGAGGAGGTAGGCCTGCTACTGCCCCCCTCTTTCAATACCTCTGGAGGAGGGGGACGTTTCCCAAGGAAGAGCCTGTGGACAGAGAGGGGGCGGTCAGACGGCTGATGAGTGAAGGGGGCTCGATTGAAATCACAGGGCAAAACTGCTGCCTGGAAGTTAGGGACGCACAGTGGCACCTCTGACAGCTCCATCCTCGAGCTCTGCTGGGGGAGCCCCCAGAAAGAGCCCAGGCTCCGTGGGTGTGAGAGGGAGGCTCTAACTGTTGGCTTCCCCTGGACACAGAGGCCGTCCATGTACCAGGTGGGGAGTCCTGGCCCCCTCTCCCAAAATCCGAATATGTATGATTGGCCTCCCAAATGACACCCGCGTGCTGAGAGCGCCCTGGGTGCTCCTTTCTGGTCTCGGAGCCTAGTGCTCCGGGAAGGGGTGGGGCTGGGAGGCCCCCTCCTTAGCTAGAGGGCCAGAGACAAATCAGTTGCTAGGAGCTGTCTGACAGAGGGGGAGGTCGGATGGGGGGAATTTGCACTGAACACCCTTTTGTACCTTGAATTTTGAACGGTGTTTCTGTGCTACCTACCTACCCGAAAGCAAACAAACAAACGTAAAATTAAAAGGAAATGACGAGGGGTGCCTGGGTGGCTCAGTCGGTTAAGCGTCTTCAGCTCAGGTCATGATCTCGAGGTTCATGAGTTCAAACCCCTCTGTGCCGGCCACACTGAGCCTGCTTCGGATTCTGTGTCTCCCTCTCTCTCTGCTTCACCCCTGCTGGCACTCTGTCTCTCTTTCTCTCTCTCAAAAATAAATGAATAAAATAAAAATTAAAAAACAAAAAGATTCTCTCTCTTCCTCTCCCTCTGCCCCTCCCCAGCGCCTTCTCCCTCTTTCTCTCAAAAAAAAAAAAAAAAAAAAAGAAAGAAAAAGATGGGCCCCCTTAAAGAGGGACGCAGGTGGGTTTCCAGCTCTCAGGATCTCTGGTGACAAAAGGTCAGTATAGGGAACCCCCACCCACCCTCCTAAGGCCCTGACGAGGCGGGGTTCAAGGTCCAGAGTCCAGCCTCCACCCCCACTGCTGGCCTCTCAGCCACAGCCAGGACCGGAAGGAGCACGAGAGAATCTCTCACTCGACAAATATTTACAGAACACCTAGTGGGGGAGGGGGTGGGGGGTGGGCAGGAGGGCAAGGACCCCGGGCCAACAGGCGGCAGCCTCCCAAACCAGGCCAGCCCCTCACCTCTCTTAGCTCTCCTAGCCCAGCCACCTGCGTCTCCCCACACCCCACAGGAGACTGTTCCTCTGTGACCAAAACCGGTCAGAAAGTCCCGCAGACAGAAGACAGGATGGGGTTGGGAGTGGCCACCACGGGGGAGACCAGGCCCGCTGCAAGGTTTCTCTGCCCGCCTCGGTCAGCCTCGGGCCCCTTGTCTGGTTTTCCAGAGGCTTCCGCTCTCTTAGCCCCCGTGTCGGTGCCCACCTTTCCTTTCTCCCTCCCACTCTCCTCCCCTCGGCCCCTCCTTCCTCTACCCCATACCACACTTCGGGGTCTCCCCAGACTGCTCTGGTAGTACAGACGGGTGTCCACCGAGAGGCCCAGGCCAGGCAGTGATCAGCTGAATGGCTAGCAAGTGAGGACGGCTGGCCCGAGTAGGTGTCCCTCCCCCCCTCAGGGGGGACACTCGAGTGACTAGGAGGAATTTGGCTCGAGGTGGGTTTCTGACAACTTGTTCCCATCCTGAAGTTGGGGAGAGCACCAGCCACAGGCCCTGGGAGGCTGCGGAGCTGAGGGTCGGCACCTTCTCCGCTCCTAACCTATCCTCGCCCAGCTTGGGCCGGGGGAGCCGCCAGAGGCCTGGGGCGAGGCTCCCCCCTGGTGAGAGAGAACGCATCCCTGAGCCACACAGTCTTCCTTGCTGAGCTCAGGCTTCTGCGACAGCCCTTCGGGGGCCCCCAGCTTCACCACAACATATACTCCATTTACCCCACTTCTCTTGGGAGGCACAGATGCAAGGGGGTCAGCCAGACCTGGGCTGAAGCCTCTGCCTCTTAAAACCCATGTGACTTAGGTCCCATCATGCCACCTCTCTGAGCCTGTTTCCTTGCAGCACACAGGGACACTGGCCCCTGCCCGGTGGAAGGAGTCAGTATGTATAAAGTATTATACATGCACAGAGCCCGGTGCAGAGAAGGTGCTCAAGACACACGGGCTCTCTAGGGGCGCCTGGGTGGCTGAGTCGGTTGCACATCCGACTTCAGCTCAGGTCGTGATCTTACGGTTCGTGAGTTCGAGCCCCGCATTGGGCTATGTGCTGACAGCTCGGAGTCTGGTGCCTGCTTCAGATCCTGTGTCTCCCTTTCTCTGTGCCCCTCCCCAGCTCGTGCTCTGTCTCTCCCTGTCTCTCAAAAATGAATAAAACTTAAAATCTTAAGACACATGGGCTCTCTGGACCCCAGAGATACTGCCACTTTACAGAGGAGGAAATGGAGGCACAGAGAGACTAACTGAATTGACCAAGGGCCCATGAGGACCTGACCAGGTGACATTGGAATCTATGCGTTTAACTACGACGCACTGCGGTTAAGCAGCCACGTATGTCACCGGGAGGCAGGTGCCTCTCTGAATCGCTGCGGCCACCTTCCTAGAGACGGAGATGCTAGGCCAAGAGTGTAAAGTGGCCACTGTCCTGGTTTGCCCCGGACTTTCCTGGTTTCAGCGCTGAGGGTCCTGCCTCCCCAGAAGCCCCTCCGGCCCCTGCGCAGGGGTGTGAGCGGTGGGGCTTCTCCCTGCCCGTTGCCAGATTGCCCATCAGAGGGCCTGCTGCCACCTCGCCACGTTTCTCTAGTTTCCCTGAGCTTGCCTTGATTTCTCTTAGTAGATACGGTGACCAGAACCTCTAACTGCTTACTTGATAGTAATAATTATTAATAACACCCTTTCAACTATTTGGCTGGGGCTTTTAACACCCAGGTAGTGTGTGACTGGTGGAGAAAAAAATGGGTTTGCCTCCTCCTCCCCGTGCCTTGGGGTGATCTCCGTAAACGCATTATTTAGGAATTTAGGATGGAACAGAAAAAACATAGTAGGGACCCCCGGGGAGATGGGAGGTGAGTGCTCCCATCCCCACAGCCCCCTACCCAGGGGGGGGTACAGTCCACCATTTATACAGCTGACTTCTAAAGGCATTTGAACAGACACTGCCCTGCCCCCCCGTGTCAGGGCCTCACAGTGGCCGGAGGAGTCTCCTCAGGCTCCAGAGCTACACACAGAGTCAGGTCCAAACCGCAGCTCCAGGACTAACCGTGACCGTGCGACCTTGGGCAGGCTGCTTCACTCCAAGCCTTTTTCTGTTTTTCTTTTCTATAGAATGGGGCTAATAATACCTTTGGGAAAGATTTCTGATAATGTATAGGAGAGTGCCTGCACAGCCCCTCGGACACAGTAAGGGGGCGCCTCTCCTTACCTAAAGGGCTCACTGAATTCCCCCGTGAGCCTCAGCCAGCCTCCTGCCCCCACACCAGAAACCGGCTATCCCGTCCTGGGCACCTCAGCATCACTTGCATAGCTGGATGTGACCCTGTGTGTCCCCAGCACGCCCATCTGTAGCACGTGTCAGGGGAGGCCGGGGGCTCGGGGCCGGAGTGACAGAACTGCTCATAAAGGCCTTCTGGACGTTTCTCAGGTTTCCGGGTCAGGACCCCAGCCAAGGACCTGGAAGAGGGACGGGAAAGGGTCTGAGCTTGTCTGCTGTCCTGCCCCACAGGTGTTTTACCAGCTCAAGGGCGACATGGTTCTCCGAGTCCTGGAGCGAGGGAAACACCGGAATGTGACCATTCGGCAGGGAGAAGTGAGGCTGGGCCCCAGGGGACGGGTGGTGAAGGACCACCGAGCAGGAACCCGCTGTCCACTCCTCCTGGCTTTGGTCGGAGTGTGTCCTCCCTGCCCCGTCTGGCCTCCCTACCTGGTCCTGAGGCACTTCTTCCTGTGAACTTTCCGTCCTCAGCCAGGCCTGACATCCCCTCCAGTTCCCAGCTGGAGGCTGGCAGAGAGGCGGGCTGGGTGGACCTTGTGGGTCGATCGGGGAGGCCAGCACACCACGGGCACCAAGGCTTCTGGAGGGGATTGCATCCTTGCTGGCACCTTGTCCCCACCACTGCAGGTGTTCCTCCTGCCTGCCGGGGTACCCCACTCTCCGCAGAGGTTTGCCGACACTGTGGGGCTGGTCATTGAACGGAGACGGCTGAACACCGAGCTAGATGGGCTCAGGTAAACGGGCCTTGTCTGGGAGGCTTGGGCACGACAGGGGGCAAGCAGCTGAGGAAGGGACACTAGATAGACCTGAGGAAGCACTTCCCGGCCGCCGAGAGGGTCAGAGGCAGTGCAGATCCTGTGTTTGCCGACTGACGGGGACAGGGTAGGGGAGGTGGTAGCATGCATTTGATGATGGGGTTAGGGAGGGATGTCTTCTTGAGCCCCTGGGAGCCCACTCGGCCTGAAGGCCTTCTGGCTGGGGCCGGAACCTGTGCTTCCCGCACTGAGGGCTGCAGGGATTCGGGAGTGGGGGGTGCCAAAGTCAGAGCCCCCTGGCCGGGGCAGCCGGGAACACTGCTGCCCCTTCCAGCCTCCGATCCCAGAGCTTATTGTCTCTGCCAGGAATCTCTTGGCTTCTCTACCCCAGCTCGTTCCATAACCAGGGCTAACACGTGTCTGGCACTTGCTAGAGCACCAGGTAGGGGCTTCAGGTGCGTTTATCCATCTAACCCACCAGGGATCCTATAGGGTAGGTACTGTTATCATCTATAGTTTAACAGACAAAGAGATGGGGTACAGGGAAGTTGAGTTTGCCAGAAAGTGGCAGAGTTGACATTGTAGAGAAACAGGAAATTAGGGTCAGGACAATCTAGATAGGAGTGGGAGGAAGCACGAAGGAAGGGCCAGGGGCGCCTGGGTGGCTCGGTCGGGTGAGCCTCTGACTTCGGCTCAGGTCATGGGTTCAAGCCCTACATCGGGCTCTGCACTGATAGTGCAGAGCCTGCTTGGAATTCTCTCTCCCTCTCTTTGCCCCTCCCCTGCTTGCGCTTTCTCTCTCAAAATGAATAAATAAAACTTAAGAAAGAAGTTTAAAAAAGCACCAAGGAAGGGACAAACACCAGTGCAGAGGGGGCACTCTCTATAGCCGCGCTCCCATTGGGTTCCAGTCAGTCACCTGGTTACGGTCACCTGTGGCTCAGAGGGACACAGATGGTCCCAAAAGCTAAACTATTTTTTGTACTTTTTTAATTAAGAAAATTAAAATTTATCAACGAGTTCCTGAGATGAGGACACTTTGCCCTATATTTTCTGTTACAGCGGATGGTTTTTTTTTTTTAATGCTTCTCTTTCTTCTGATTACCAGAGTCATACACATTCAGTCTTGAAATCAGGAAAAGTAAAAGGAAGCAAATAAACAAAGTTAAAATTATTTGTCAGGAAGGGGGTAAATTTTGTTATGTGAACGATACCTCGATAAAACAAAATAAATAATAATAAAGAGAAAACCGGGGCACCTGGGTGGCTCAATCGGTTAAGCGTCCAACTTTTGATTTCAGCTCAGGTCATGATCTTGTGGTTTGCAGGCCCGAGCCCTGTGTCGGGCTCCATGCAGATGGTGGAGCCTGCTTGCTTAAGATTCTTTCTCTCCAGGCACCCGGGTTAAGCATCCGACTGTTGGCTTCAGCTCAGGTCATGATCTCACAGTTCATGAGTTCGAGCCCCACATCGGGCTCCGAGCTGACAGCTCAGAGCCTGCTTGGGATTCTCTCTCTCCCTCTCTCTGCCCCTCCCCTGCTTGCTCTCTCTCTCAAAACAAATAAAGAAAAAAATTTTTTTTCAAATGAATCTCTCTCTCTCCTTCTGCCCCTCCCCTGCTTATGCATATGCTCTCTCTCTCTAAAACACCACCACCAACAACAAAAAAACCCCACAGTGTTAGTGGTTGCATACTGATCTACTCCATAATAGTCTGTTGTAGAAACGGTTGCTTGCTTTTCAATTCCAAAAGAAACTTTTCACCTGGAGCTTTCTATAGGGAGTCTTAAGTGACAGAGTGGCTGGACCGTGTCCTCAATAACATTTTTATAGCCAATTCAATAACAGATTTTATCTGGATGCTTTTTTTTCCCCCTTAAGATATTATTTTTAAGTAATCTCTACACCCAGCGTGGGGCTCGAACCCACAGCCCCGAGGTCAAGTCACCGGCTCCACCGACTGAGCCGGCCAGGTGCCTCTGGCTACTTTCGACCCTTAGTGAAAGCCAGAGATTCAGGATTAAAATGCCACTCTGAAGGCATGCTTCCTGGTGGCCAGCCCCATACCAGGATAGAACATAAGGTGCCAGGCGGGGTGGACCCGGTGTGTCTGTAAACCATGTCCCGTGAGCAGGACCACTCCTCTTTTTCGGGAGGGGCTGAAAAGTGGACAGAGCTGGCCTGGGTCCTGGGAGCTGAGCCTGAGGATTAGACACTCAGTGAACGGAAGTGCTGCCCACACGGGGGCCCGAAGGGCGGCCCCCATCTGCCAGGGGAGGAGCTCACCAAACCAGGCTGCGGATTGGGTGGGCTTCCCAGAGTTTCCAGAGACCGTGTGTCCGTGCGTGAGGACCTTCCTCTGGAGAAGGGGCCCAGCGCTTTGCTCCAGTTCTCAGAGGCATCTGTGACCCCTCAAGGGGCAGGACACCTGCTGGGGGGCATCTTTCGCATGTTGGGTCCTTACGGTTCCGTGCGCTCTGATCTACAGCTCCAGCGAGCCGGCAGAGCATCCAGCCACAGGCCCTGTATTCAGGCTCAGCCTTGGCTTCCTCTTTGTAATTGATCTTTTCTGTGTTTCTAAGACTCCCAGATCTGTCCCGCTCCTGCTATGTTATCCTCGCCAAGCTACCCAGCTTCTCCGAGCCTCGCAGCTCCTATCCACTTTGTAAAGTTTGGGGAACCAGGAATGCAAATGCGGTCAATAACACCCGCTCTGGAATTTGGGGCAGATGGTGCTTTGGGGAGAGCCAGGTGTGGGCGAGCAAGCAGTGGCCACTAGGTTGTGCTAACAGGGTGAAGCAGGCGGCCAGCTCTGCAGGGCTGGCCGGGGCCCAGGCTGCCACAAGCAGAGCCAGGGTGCCTGAGGCTATTCAGGTGGGGACCTGGGTTGCCCATCCTTTGCTCCGGCAGGTACTACGTGGGGGACACCACGGACGTCCTGTTTGAGAAGTGGTTCTACTGCGAGGACCTTGGCACACAGTTGGCCCCCATCATCCAGGAGTGAGCCCCCCCACCCCCGCCCGGTCCCTGCTCCTTGCTCTCTGAGGCCCCCTGCTCAGGCTGGGGAGGGCAGGCCCATCCCAGCCAATGCTCTGTAACGGTCCCCACCGCACTGGAGCCTTCATGATGGGATTTGGGGGGAAAGTCTGTCCCTCCCAGGGTGGCAGGGCCTGGGGAGGGGAGGGGACTGCTCCATGGGGCTGGAAGGGTGGGGACGGTGGACCTACATCGAGTCGTGTGGGGGCTTATGAGTGTGTGGACTCCCGCACCCGGGAGTGTACGAGTGTGCGTGTGCGTACATGTGTGTCTCACTGGCCACTCCTCCTCCCCATTTGTCCCTGCAGGTTCTTCAGCTCTGAACAGCACAAAACAGGAAAGCCCATCCCTGGTGAGCCCCCTGGCTTTCTCCCTCCCTCTCTGCTTTCCCAGAGTGGAATGGGCCTTGGGCCAGAGTACCGGTCTCCTTTTGAGTACTCTGCCCAGTACTCAGCGTATGAGATGATGGCACCAAACAGTACCCTCCACACGGCTGCGTGGTGCTTGAGCTGGATCCAGAGCCCATGCTGGTGATTTAGAGCTGTGACCCCTGGGCAGGCAGGGCCAGAGGCCACTGACACAGTCGTGCTGTTGGTGCAGGCCAGCTGCTCAAGGAACCGCCATTCCCCCTGAGCACACGATCTGTCATGGAGCCCATGTCGCTGGAGGCCTGGCTGGACGGCCACCGCAGAGAGCTGCAGGCAGGCACACCCCTCAGCCTGTTTGGGGACACCTATGAGACACAGGTAACAAAGCCCTGGGCCACTCGGGGCATCTACCTAGCAGCCCTAGGAAATGGGAACTAATCACTCACACACACACACACACACACGCACACGCACAGAGTTTCGGAGGTTGTGACATGAGCAGAGGCCTTCCTGTTTTCTCCCTGACTCGGAGAAGGCTGGCCTTGCTATGAGTGGAGTGCATGGTCTCAAGCAGGTTTTCTTTGCCTTCAGAGTAGGGGCTTGCCCGATCCACTGACTAGTTCTAGACCTTAAGGTCTAGAGTTATCCCTCTGTTAGGAACTTCTGAACCTCTGGCCAGTGTTAGCCTCGGGACCCAGAAGGAAGAGAAGTGCCTGGGAGTGAGGGGTGGGTGGAGTGGTGGACAGGGAGAGACCCACCCACACAAAGCTGGCCTTCTTTCATTCAACATTTATTGAGCGCCTATTATGTTTCAGGCTTTGGTAGGAAAACAGGAGTCACTGCCTCGAAGGGTGTATGGTCTGATAAACAGACAAGTTCATCCACAGTTACCATAATCATGTGGTTATGTGATTTGAGAGCGAAGCTTCGGGAAGCCATAGGACAATAAAGGTGGAACCCAGGCTGGGAGGGAAGTCAGGGAAGACTTCCCGGAGGAGGTGATGTGTAAGCTGCATTTTAAAGCAAATAAAGGCATTTGCAAAAGGAAGAAAGGGAGACCGAGAGCATTCCGAGTGAGGGAGAAGCAGGAGCAAGGGCATGGAAGCTTGAAACAGCCTGGCACGGCAAGCAGCTGAGGTCGGCAGGAGCCAGGGCAGGGGAGTGGGGACAGCAGGCACCGTTGCTAGATGGCAGGAGTAGCAGGCAGCGCCCAGGTCCTGACAGGTCTCCTGGACTGGACGAGGTGCAAGGATTTATCCTGGAGACGACAGAGTTTCGCGCAAGCGTTTATAGCAGGGGGATGACAGCCCCCCTTCAGAAAGATCACTGTGCCCTGTGGGGGGGGGGGGGGATCGGAAGGGCAAGCCTGGAGGCAAGGAGACGTGCTAGGAGGCTCGTGAGTGCCTGCACTTTACAGCTCGCCGCCGGCACATCCCTCGCTGTTTGAATTAGACTCTCGTGGAGAGATGCTCACTGGATACAGACCTGCCCTGAAAGGCCCGGCCTGCAGACACCCGAGCTCACACAGCGCTGTGAAGGCAGGCGCACACACCGCAAAGCCCCTCCCAGCCCATCACGGCAGTGGCCTTCAGCACCCACTGGCCTCACGACCCCGCCTGCCACCTTTTTCACACCCCTGCCCCCGCCTGTTCCCGTTTATGGTGACAGATACCTGCCGAGTCCCACTCTGGGCCAGCGGGAGCGCGGCCCGCTCGGTAGCTAGCTGTGTGCTTCCAGGCTATTGCGGGCCAACGCGGTGCACCCCCGCCCATCGCCCTCCTCCTTCGTAGGCCAGAATCTCATGCAAGAAGGGAGGTGGGCACTCTGGGGAACTGTGTGTGTGTGATACGTAAGTCCCCGCACACTAGGCCGTGTACGCACAAGTGTGTGTGTGTCCCAAGGGGGCCCCTGGCAGTCGTGCCTTCGCGTGGGTCAGCAGTAGTTGTGATGGGCATCAGAGGAATCCGATGTGCACGTGTGTGTGAAGGGCAAGCATGTGTGATCCCGGATAACCTGTGGGCAGCTCCGTGTGTCACGGAGGCGGCAGGGAAGCCTGGGGCCTGGCGGCCTTCCTCTCTGAGTCCTGGTCTTTGCTCTACCCGTGAAGATAAGGCCGTGCCTGGTGCTATAGGCCTGGGGTCTGGAGGCCAGGTTCGAGGCCATCTCCTAGGTGGGGCAGAAGCCCAAGAAAGATGTATGTCACTTCCTCCCAGGTGATCGTCCATGGACAAGGCAGCAGCAAAGGCCCAAGGCAGGACGTGGATGTGTGGCTGTGGCAGTTGGCAAGTGGGGCCCTTGGGAGAGGGTGGCGCATCCTTCTGTCCATGGGGACAGGTCTGCTCCTGGGCCTTGGGCTCCTAGCGCCTGGGGCAGCTCCCAGGGCCTCCTTGCCAGGGCAGACTCGGGGACTCTTGGGCGGGTGCTGAGGCCCAGCAGCCTCCATTCTCTGCTCCTCTTACCCAGGAGGGCTCCTCTGTGGTGACGATGGGGGAACAGCGCCTGAGCCTGGCCCCCGACGACAGCCTCCTGGTGCCAGCCGGGAATGCGTGAGTCCACGAGAGGACTTTCCCCCAGCTGTGGGAGCCTGCTTCTGCCCCTGGGATCCTCAGGGCCCACCCGTCTGACCCCCTGCCCCCCCCCCGTGTCTCCACAGGTACACCTGGGAGCGAGGGCAAGGCTCTGTGGCCCTGGCTGTGACTCAGGACCCCGCCCGCAAGAAGCCCCTGGGGTGATCCTCTTGGTGTGGCCCCACAGCAGCCTCCCCCCCCCCCCACCATGAGTCTCCTGCCCTCTCTGCTTCTGCGTGTACCGCTGCTGAGCCCATCGGCGTCCCAGAGCCAGACCTGGACACTGTCGTGCTCTCAGCCGGGATGCCAGGCTCTTGGGGGGCTGGTCACACCCGTTCTCCTCTAACAGCTCTCTGCCCACTGCCCTGCACGGCTCTGCCAGTTGGTCTCCTCCTTGAGGCTGGGGTGCCTCTCCATCCCTCTGTCCCTACACGCTCAGCACAGCACTTGCCTGCCACCAAAAAAGCCCTCAATAAAGGCTTCCTCGTGGACAAACACCCGTGTATCTGCGCGTACACAGGCTCCTGTGACTGTGCGTGTGTGTGTGTGTGTGTGTCAGGGGGCGCTGGGTGACAGTCCAGGATGTGAAGGCAGAAGCTGACGCGAACTTGGGCTGCAGCGGGGCGTTGCTCTATGCAGAAGCTGAGGGGAGAATGCGGGAATGTCCCAGGAAGGCCCCCCTGTGCAGGGCCAGGAGGCCATGAGAAAACGAGTTTGTCCCTGGTTGCCCCAGGGCAGATAATCCAAGAAAGCGATAAAAATTAGATCTTTGTTTTTTTCTGAACATTAGCTCTGCCCTAGGGAATTCTCTAGAAGTTTTTACATACATTATCTCATTTAATCCTCACCATGCTCTAGGGAGCTCAGAGAGGTTTGGGAAACCAGCAGCTCTGTTTCCAAGCGAGGCCCGTCTGCATTCAGAGCTCAGGCTGGTGGCCTCACCACCCTGCACCCTGCCGTCACAGCCTGTCTCCCTCAGCCTTGGCCAGATGGGAGCCTGGGACAGGGGAGAGGCCTGGAGGCTTTAAGAGAGAGGCTAACAGCCACCGTGCCCAAAACCCAGAGGCCTCGGCAACTCTCGGCAGAGTTGGCACACGTGGCACCCTGCTGACCCCAGCCCACTGGCGAGGGGGGTGTCAGGTCCTGCGGCCCCGAACCGCAGCCTGCTCTGGTGCCGTCCCAGGTTGTCGGGAGCTTGAGGCCCTCATGTCCGCGCACAGGCCTGGCCCCACGGCCTCCTGAGAACACCGCACGGTGCAGGAGCAGGACTTGCATCTTGTCTGAAGACCCCCCCCCCCCAGCCTCCACTCCCCTCTCTGTAGTGAATGCTGGGTGGGGTCGTAGTGGGGTGGACAGTGACCCGGGAATCTGGAAGGCTCTCAGGATTGTTCTGTATGGGGGAGAAGCCTCCAGGGCCCAGGTCATGGCAGGAGAAATTGGCAGAGGAGCCCTCTGCCTGTAGGAGGTATTTCGTCCTATACATGGACTTTGGACCGTCGGGAACCTAGGAGTAACTACAGCAGGCTGGCAGGGGACAACAGGCTTATTCCACGAGGTCAGGTGCACCACAGTCAAGGGATTGGCTGGACTGGCCACCTCGCTTCCCTGGGACAACGTCCTGTTGGCACCATACTCCCTGCTGCCAGAGCTGGTGAGGGCAGGGAGGCAACCACCCAGCTTGTATGTAATGGGGTGGGGGGCTGGTGTCCAGGGTGGCCTGCACCATCCCGAGCTATGGGTGCCAGGACCAGCTCCAGCCTTCTGGCAAGCAAATGTCTGACTCCTCCGGGCTGTGAACATGTTTCCCCACCTCACCCCGGCTGGGCCTTCCTCCCACTTGAGGGTCCTCCTGGGCCTTCATCAATCCCCTGCCGAGCCCTGCTCACCTCCCCTGCCCAGGGCAGCACAGACTCCCCCACCCCGCTGCAGAGACCCTGTGGCCAGGTCACTCAGTGTGGAGGGAACGAGAAGGGAGGGCTGCAGGGGAGGGTGGAGCCTGCAAACAGGAACCCTGAGTGTTTCTCAGGGGCTGCAAGGATGCTGATGAAAACCCCAGGATATTGAGCAATCGTGGTGGCCAGCTAATAGTGAGCATCACTCCACTTTGCCCTGAACACTCTTGCAGGGGTAGAAAGACTGGAACCTTCTCTCAGATCCATGGCCTAAGCAGCCCATGGAATCTCAAAACCTGAGCTCTTCCTCTCCCCTCCTTTCTCTCCCTCCCTCCACTCTCCCTGCCTCCCTCCCCCCCTCCCTCTCCTCCTCTCCCTCTGCCTTCACCACAGACTGGGGGTCACCTGGAGAGGCCTCGACTCCCTGCCACCCGGCCTCCTCCCCCGCGGTGTCTACCTTCCTGGCGCCAACCTTGGGTGTGGAGTTTGTCCTGGGCCTGCTGGGGAACGGCTTGGCGTTCTTCATCTTCTGCTTCCACACGCGGCCCTGGACGTCCAACACGGTGTTCCTGGTCAGCCTGGTCATTGCCGACTTCCTCCTGATCATCAACCTGCCCCTCCGCGTGGACTACTACTTCCTGCACGAGATCTGGCGCTTCGGGGCCACGGTCTGCAGAGTCAACCTCTTCATGCTGTCCACCAACCGCTCGGCCAGCGTGGTCTTCCTCACGGCCATCGCGCTCAACCGCTACCTGAAGGTGGTGCGGCCCCACCACCTGCTGAGCCGGGCGTCCGTGTGGGCAGCCGCCAGGGTGGCCGGGGGGCTCTGGGGGGGCATCCTGCTCCTCAATGGACACCTGCTCCTGACTGCCCACACGAACCGCTCCTGCCTCAGTTACCAGCTGGGCACGAACACCTCGGCCTCACTCCGCTGGCACCAGGCGCTGTTCGTATTGGAATTCTTCCTGCCGCTGGCGCTCATCCTCTTTGCCATCGTGAGCATCGGGCTCACCATCCGGCGCCGCAGCCTGGGCGGGCAGGCGGGCCCGCGGAGGGCCGTGCGCATGCTGGCCGTGGTGGTGGCTGTCTACATCACCTGCTTCCTGCCCAGTGTCGTCCTCGGCATGGCTTCCATGGTGGCCTTCCGCCTGCGTGCCTGCCGCATCCTCGACACCTGCTCGCAGCTCTTCCACGGCTCCCTGGCCTTCACCTACCTCAACAGCGTCCTGGACCCTGTGCTCTACTGCTTCTCGAGCCCAAACTTCCTCCGCCAGGGCCGGGCCCTGCTGGGCCTCAGCCAGAGCTGGCAGGGCCCAGCCGGCGACGAGAGTTCCTACCAGCCTTCTGCTCGGCGCCCGGAGGCCTCTAGGAGGGCAAAGGCTACAGAGATGCTGCAGGCGGAGGTCTCACTGGAATCATGAGGCCCCTCCCAGGACAGGGGGGTTTACAGTGCCATGGAAGTAGGGACGGCCAGGCTCCCACCGGCAGGATAAAGTCACTCCCTGGACTGTTGCCCGCTCAAGACGCCTCACCCAACTGGACATCTGCAGGAGCCAGGTGGGCGACAGGGAAAGAAAAGGGTCTTGACCTTGCAGAGCAGTGTATCCCAGATGACGTCTCCAGAGCACAGGAGAGAGCACCATGCCAGGTGGAGACAGGCAGGGGCTGTGGCAGCTCCGCCCCCGACAAAGGGCCACCCAGCTGCCCAGTCCAGGGGCCAGGGTGCGATGACTGTGAGAGCACAGGTCTTGCTGTAGAGATTGGGCCTCTGCATTTTCTCGTATCTCATTTGTCCCTTTCAATGCTAATAAACTTGCTTGTGAAAATGCAAGCTTGCTTCAGCTTGTCCTACGGAAAGCCCAACGTCTTTGGGTCCATCTGGCCCTGGGGTCAGTAGGGTTCAAAGTGAGTGTCCCAGGATGAAAGGAAACTCAGGGGACACAGTGGGGAAGCCATTTGGGGCACCAGCGTTCCACATTGCTCCTGGGGCCTTGGGGTATCCTTCAAGGCAGATCGCTTCTCTGGGTCACAGGAAAGGCAGCTTGTCTGGATCCCCAGGAGATCGGTGCTCCTCTCTCTCGCCTTCGGCACCCCTCTGCAATCCTTGAGGTCTCACCCAAGGCACCAAGGGCCCAGCCCTGCTCTCCCCTGGAACAATGAGATCTTCCACCTTGGAAGTTACCCTCTTCATCCAGGTCAGGCTCCTAGCTCAGCTCAGGCCGTTTCCATCCCCCCCCCACCACCACCAATCAGTACCCTTCCCTGGCCTTGGAACCTGTGGAGGCTGCTACTCCGCCAGGACAGGACCCCCGGTGAGGACAGGGGCCTCAGAGTCACCAGGGCTGGCCCCCAGGACCAAAGCCACCTTGCCCACCTCCATCCCTTTGTTCTGCTCAGTATGACTGTGGTCAGTGTCTTGAAACCACCTGGGCTAACCTATCCAATGGCCTGGGTCCCCCAGGCATAAGATGTATACCTGGCATGAATTAGGGGTTTTTGGCGGGGAAGCAGGGGTTTGTCCATGGTAACTGCTTTTAGGACAAATTCCTAAAATACTTATGCAGACCCTACCCTGGGAAAGCAAGAAGTTTTCTAATCTAGGTTGGGAGGCAGGGGGCCTTCAAAGTTTCCCAGGGCTACTTAGAGGTCAGTAGGGTCCCAATTATGCCCACCTGAACCCTGTGTGTCTCCAGCCCTGGCCACCTCAGAAAAATAAATACAGATGCACCTCCCTGCTGCCGGGACAGAAGAGGCTGGAACTGGTTCTCCACTCATCACCTCACCCACGGGCCTCTAGACTTTGGGTATAGGGTCCGATGAATGGGACCAAATCCCCTCTCCCCAATTGCCACTGGAGTGTTAATCTAAGTCCAACCCTCTCATATCATAGACAGGGATGCTCTCCCTCTGTTAAAAAGTCTTCAGAAAAGGAGGCCAAAGCCTAGGAGTCACTCATGCCTGGGGAGGGAGGCATCTAGGAGCAATGCAGACGTTGGGGTGGGAGATGGAGAAAGTATCAGGTGGAGGGAGGTGGCCTGAGGGACAATAGGTTGGATGGATACTGGAACCAATCTCCTTGGTGTGTCTCCAGCCCTCGTTCCTTTTTTGAAAACACCAGTTGTTCTTAGAAACCCACAGAGAAACAGAACTCAAACCAAGGGTGTGCTGCTCGGACCCCTACAAGGTGGCTCTTCATGTATCCCTGCCCTCCATGGCCCCCTGCTCCATGTCTCCCTTCTTATTGCTGCCTCTTTTACCCTTCTAGAGTCACTCGTAGGGACTCCCCACCTCTGAACCTTCTGCCGTGGGGAAGAACGGGCCAAGACTGGCCCAACCCAACCTCCGCTTGAGTTTGGAATTGCCAAGTCAGACTGGAGGCTGAGGACTGAGCCCCTTCCCATGGAGTCCGACCCCTAGGATGCTAACACACGCTGTATGCTGAACACCAGGCACCTTCCCTCTGGTACCATCTCCTTCCATGTTTGTACCTGCCTGGGGACAGGGCTCTATGGGCAAGTGGGGCTCCATGTGCCATTTCCTCTGTCTTCTCTTTGCTGGCCCTTTCTCTACCTATCATGACCTCCCACCCTCAGCAACTGGGCTCACTTGCCCTGCCCCCACCTCCCAATTTAAGAGAGTAACCAAACAGTCCCCATGGCTTTCATGCAGTGCTGTCTCTCCCCTTTGAGGAGCCCTAGGGTCGAGACCAGTCACAGAGTTTGGGCCCACTCCTAACCTGCCCACAATCTTCCCTGGCCCTCATCTTGACATTGAGGACTACTCCCTCCCCGACAAACTGAGCCACCCCACCTTTTACAAGGCCCTCTCTACCTGGTGTCCCTCATGGGAGAGAAGCAGGGATTCAGGCTGCCTCCACAATCCCTGCATGGAAGGCTTCCCTGGTCCTAATCCTGGTCCTGAATTAATTCATCTGTGAAATGGGAACAGTGGTTTTGGCTCTCATCCAACTCTGGAGATGGAAACAACTGATATGGCTGAGTGCTGAGTGAGGAAGGTGAGGGAGGGGGGAGAAGGAATGGAAAGGGATGGAGGAAGAGGAAGAGAGGAAGGCGAAACTGTGTTGAAGCACAAAAAACTACAGGTAGGAGAGCAGAGGCGGTATAAGGTTGGCTGGAAGAAAGCTGATTAAAAAATCCCATTTCGTAGGGGTGCCTGGGTGGCTCAGTCGGTTGGATGTCTGACTTCGGCTCAGGTCATGATCTCACGGTGTGTGGGTCTGAGCCCTGCATCAGGCTCTGTGCTGACAGCTTGGAGCCTGGAGCCTGCTTTGGATCCCGTGTCTCCCTCTCTATTATAAATAAACTTAAAAAAAAAAAAATCCCATTTCTACATTTGGGTTCCAAATGGCATTTTCGTCCCTGGGGTGAGCTACACTATTCAGTGTGAATTTGGAGAAGGGCCTTCTCTTCTTTCTCTTAATGTCCCCTGAAAGACGAGCAAATGGCATCCATGACTTGACTCTGGGGACTTCCATGCAGGGGGAGGGAAGGCAGGGCTGGGCTGATGGCCCATAGCCACTCATCGTCCAGCGTTTCCTGGGCTCCCACCAGGGGCCAGACACTAATGTCAGATGATCTGACTCTGACCTTGAGCCCCTCCAGGCCAAGCCTGGGAGAAGCTGACCTGCAAGTGGATCAAATGCAGCCCCAGCCAGTGTGTCTTGGAGGTAGCAAGTCATAGCCAGGAGCGCAGAGTCAGAAGAGCTAACTGCCTGATGTAAACAAGGCAATGCATGCGAGCCAAATGCTGGAGGATAAGGAAAGTAGCAATGGGAATGGCATCCCTGGCACAGGGCACAGCACTGTGAAGAGCTGGCATGCAAGGGAGGATGAAGTCACTGAGGCAAGAAAGGAGGTGGCCTAGGAACAGAGTTAGGGACAGACATGAAGGTAGGCTGAGCCACTAAGCACACCACATTCAGAATGTGATCCAAAAGACAGGGACCAGCCATCCACAGGGCTCCACAGCTGCAAAGTCCCGTGGCAGCAGGATCAAAACTAGTCCCCAGCAGGAGCACGTCAGTTGAGGTTCCAAAGCAAGCAGCAGTTGACTGTTGGGCTCCCTATCTGTACGAGTGCCTATTGAAAGAATATGCCCTTTAGAATTCATGTGGGTGAATGACTTCTGCTTCTTGCAACCATTGATAATTTCTACATTAAAATTTGCTGGGGGCACCTGAGTGGCTCAGTCAGTTAAGTGTCCGACTTCAGCTCAGGTCAAGATCTCACAGTCTGTGAGTTCAAGCCCCGCATCAGGCTCTGTGCTGACAGCTCACAGCCTGGAGCCTGCTTTGGATTCTGTGTCTCCCTCTCTCTCTGCCCCTCCTCTGCTCATGCTTTATCTCTCCTGCTCTCAAAAATAAATAAAACATAAAAATTTTTTTTTTTCTAATTTGCTATGACCCCATTCCTATACTCCTGAAATTTAAGACCGCTATCTTTTAAACAATCTAAACTTTATCTCTCGCTTCATCTGACTCACCCAAGTCAGTGAGACCAAAGTTGGAAGGGAAAGAATGCACCCTGTCTCTACAAAGGATGGTAGCAAGATGAGCCCACGTGCACTAGGACACTCCGAGTAGACTACCGGAACCATGGCTTCCACCCATAAAGGGTTCCAATGCTAAGTGGAGGGACCTGGAGTTCAAGAACAGGAAGGAAGGTCCTCACGGATAGAAGTTCACAAATAAGCTGGAAGTTGTAACTCACTCATTCATCTCTAAGACTTTATTTACTTATTGGAGGCGAGAGAGGTACAGGATGTGCAAAGGGATTTCAACCCAGGGCAAGGGACCCCACCTACTGACTCTGGCCCTGTCAAGAGCCCCACCATAGTCACAGCAATCACTTCAGGCCTGGTGGGAGGTTAACAGAAAAGGGCCACATGCAGGCAAAGCCATCATCTCGCCTCCTGGGCTGATGTCTCTCTCTGTCCCATTTCAGAACCCCAGCACAGTGCAGAGAACTGGCAGCAGACTGCCTGGATTCTAGCCCTACTTCTGCCACTTCCTGCTGTGACTTCTCTGTGCCTACTTCCTCACCTGTAAAAAGGGAATTATAGTACCCACCTCATGGCACCGGGCATCTGTGAGATGATCGCTGGCATTACCACGCTATCTTAGCTTTTATTTTCTGTGCCACTTCCACTGAGTAGTTATCAGAATAAATATGAGAAGTCAATTGAAAACAAGTTGAAGAAATCCAAAGTTGCTTTTATTTTTTTGTTTTTGCTAATTTAAGAATGAACCGTGACAGTGGCTCAACTCTATAACCCACCCAGCCCAAGATTATTCTAGTGGTGGGGCCAAGAACAGGTAGGAGAGCTCCCTCCATCAGTGACCTCTTCTGAAAGCCACAAGGACATCTTCCATAGGGCATCAACATGCACCTGTCATGTTGAATGTCAAGAATTGAACTAAAGCCTTCTTGATCCTTCTACATTCTCAGCCAGTAGTATTGCCTTCCGAGGTTAAGGACTCTAGGTCTGATACGTGGTAAGTGGAAGAAAGCTTCTTTTCACATTTTGAGAAGAGTGGGTGCCGAAGTGTGGAGCTGAAGAACATGACTCCCTGGACTTCGACACCTCCCCCTTAAGTCTGTACCTCCGAAGTGAAATGTTGTCACAACTCCCCTTTCCAGGTTTAGCTTTCTTCAAGGTGTACAACCAAAGCCTCAGGAAGCCATCCGTGGGAAGCATACGAGGGTTTACACGAATGCAGGACAATTCATTAGTTCTTTCTTTGGTCCCAGCACACACCAGGCCAGCATCTTTCAGGAGCAACCCCTCCAGCATTGTCCAGGCTGTACTTCTAAGTCATGAATGGATTGTTCAGCACCCTCTGCTTGTCCTAAATGATTCCTAAAAGCTTCAGATAGTCTCACACAGTCTTACTGTCCTCGGTTCCTCCTGGCGTGTTATCCTACCTATAAAGTTACCAAACCCCTGACCCATGGATGCTTCTTTCAGATTTCATATCTTCCTCAAACTTACTAAATACATTTCCAAAAGCAGTTACCTACCAGCTAATGCAAGAATGAAGCCTAAAATTGTGCAAATCACTGCTGAGACCAGCTCTGCAGGAGGTCAGGGAGGTTGTTCAAGAGGTTCTTCCACGCCTATCCCACATGCCCCCTCCCTGCCCGCAGCACACCTTTCTGCTTTGTCTCAGACTCCTACACACTGTGTACTCCCCTCCTGGCTGCCAGTCAGACTGGCAGGTGAGGCTGCTGGACTAAATACAGGTGACCTGGTTCGGATATATGCTGCACCGTGGGTCAGGGCCCTGGATGACCGGCAATGGCATGCTGTGCGCCCTCCTGCCTCCTGATACTCAACAGAGTCAGAGTCACATCTGGGTTGCTCTGTTTATTGACACCTTGGCTGGAAACTTTATCTAGAGTACAGAAGGGTTAGAAGCCTCACCTGGAGGATAGGTATGACACCAAATCTAAAACTACCTTGGCATACGAGTATTGTGAGGACGTAAGGAGGGGCTCAGAACTCCGTCTTCAGTGATCATTCTCCAGGGCTCGGGCTAGCACCAAGTGCCTCACACAGTAGAGTCAATGCCAGTAACCTTCCCACTACTAAGCAAGAAGACAAGAAGTTGCCCGGAATGGAAACAGAAACACTAAAGCACTGCCTTCATTATCTTGATGCTTAAGCTTCCTGGGACGGCCAGGCCAAGATGTTAACTTAGCCAGTTATCCCTGTTTCACTTCCAAGCACTGGAGATAGAAATTTCAGCAATTGGGGTTTCTTCCCTGTGACTTGGCAAATTCTTCTTCTCAGCTTCATGTTGAACCAAAAGTTCCTTAGGTACTAGATGCAAAGCCTCAAGCCCCAATCATTTTCTGCACAGGACTTACTGGCATATCCTTCAAGCCACTTCAATTGTTCCATTCCTCTTTTCAGCCTTTCTGGACCTGCAGGTTTTCTGCATACAATAACTGCCCAAAGCATGATGAAAAAAAGAAAGGGGCCAGCTTTCACCTCCTGGCCAGCTGCTGTTCCCCATCATCTACAGCAGCCAAAGGGACTGAAAGATGACAGCCCGGTCCTCTTTGCCCTATCATGGGTTTGAATTTAGGAGTTCCCGGGTCTCAGCAGGCTAACTCAGTATCTGATGTGGTTCTTACGAGGGACTTGTGCTCACTCGTGGCTGCTCAGTGAAGGTAACAGCGGTGTCCAAAACTAGCCCTTCGGCACTTCACAAGCGTTGGTGGGCCAGGATGACCCCAGTCCTCAGCAAACGGCTGGCTCTCCATCCTAACTCCCGAACAGCCCGAGCATGTGGATGTCTCCTCCCGACTGGGCATGGGGCAGCACAGACTTCCAAGAGGAACGCCTTTATTAAACGCAGTGAGGAGTCCAACACTGCTACTTGGGTGAAGTCACAGCTAATGCTGGAGAAGTGCCTCTGATCCGTGCATGGCCAGATCTGCTGAGGAACCTGGGGATTCTGGGAACCAGACCCATAGATGCCAGAGGACAATGCTCCCTTTGCTGGTGCCATATCACCTAGCCTAATGGTTTCACAAGACCCAGAGGCCCATTCTGAAGACAGTTGGCAGGGAGGCAAAAATGGTGGTCTTAAGAGGTCTTCAGACAAGTGGACGGCTCAGCAGGATAGCACGTGCCCAGGGCTCACTGTGCAGCAGCCAGCACCAGCTTGGTGAAAGAGGACATATCACATGGTATCTTCAGGGCGCTGGAGGCAGGCGCTATGGCAGGAGAGGGAGGGAACAAGAGTCAAAGCTTTGCCAGGTTAACACACCCAGATCCTGAGAATTTATTCCAAAGAAGTCATTCTCCATGGGGAAAAAGCTGGATGTACAAAGGCATGTGTTCTAGCAGCCAGTGGTTACCAGAATGTGGACTCTGCAGTTAAGAGACCCACCTCAACCACTTTTTTAGGGCAGGTGATGAATGCTCTCTAAGTCTCCTCTTCCTCATCTGTAAGACACAACGACAGCCCCTACTCCCCAGGGATGTTATGAGATTAAACCAGACAATCTGAATATAGCACCTCAAGTATAATAGGAGTTCAACTACAAAGGTTTGCTCTTATTATTATGCATAGGGAAGGAAGAGAATGCAGGGAAAAGGAAAGAGTAAATTGCTAAGGGTGATAGAGTTGAAGCAAGTTTTCCATGACTGTTCTGACAGTACCAGTGTTTTAGGTCTTACCCTATTTTTTAGTTGTTACAGAGGATGCCACAAGTTGTTGAGCCCTGTAGCTTAGGAAGAAAAAGGCAATGAAAAGAGTTGGGCTTTTTTCACCAGGGTTTTCCTCACTTTATTCTAGAGTTCCCCTTTGTAAAACTCCTAAGAGGTCTATAAGAATGCAGAAAAAAAGGGGAAATGGGAGGGCACACGAGACAGACACGAAGAAGGGTTTGACCATCAAAACTTAAAAGGATCTGCCTACATTTGCTCACCCTGCCCGAAGGCAGGGCTGTGCACAGATGATTACTCTGCCCTGCTTAGAGAGTCTGCCCTCCCAGGGGCTCCTGAGAGGGTTGCAGGGATGCCCCCTGGTTGGGCAGACCAGCATGTGGCCAGAGAGGAGAAAGACCTTGCAACCACAGGCAAGGAGTCCATTCTCAGGATTCTGAGGCAAGGCACAACACAGTCTCTGTACCTCCTCTTCCTCTGACAGCTTTTCAGCTGTAAAGAATATATA
Source organism: Paguma larvata (assembly GCA_030068075.1). Lineage (NCBI taxonomy): Eukaryota > Metazoa > Chordata > Mammalia > Carnivora > Viverridae > Paguma > Paguma larvata. The sequence goes on from CM057836.1 coordinate 75,199,768, forward strand.
AAAGTATGGGCACTTGGGTGGCTCAGACAGGTAAGTGTCCAACTTCGGCTCAGTTCATTATCTCACAGCTCATGAGATTGAGCCCGCATTGGGCTCTCTGCTGTCAGCATGGAGCCTGCTTTGGATCTTCTGCCCACCCCTCTGCCCCTTCCTGCTGGTTCTCTCTCTCTCAAAATAAATAAACTAAAAAAAAAAAAAAAAAAAAAAAAAGAGTACACAAGAGTCCGGTTCCATAAAAGAAACCCAGTAAATGAATATTCACTGGTGCCAGAAACAAAACAGATAATTGTTTGCACAAACCTTAGAAAAGTCTAGCCAGTGTTTATAATATTTTTCTTATTTATTCTATTCATAAATATCAAATTATGTAATTCAAAACTAAAAAAGGATGATTGTTTCAAATGTAAACACCATTATCACACATTAAAAGGTTAATAATTCCTTACTATCGACAATTACCCAGTGTTCAAATTTCCAACTGTCTCATAAAAATTATAAATGGGTGGTTTCTCAACCTTTAAAAATTCAACTTCCCAAAGTCTGAGGAGATTCTGAGATAGCCCCTCTTAATCAATCCTACCACAATAAGCACTAATTAAGGTCTACTAGAAAATAGAAACCCTAAGAAAACCAAAACCCAGAGAAGTTAGGTGATTTGCCCAGGATCACACGGCTGGCTGAGGACCCACAGCCCACTGCTTTCTCTGTATCACACAGTCTGGCAGTGTGAACACTGAGGTAATCATTAGAAGTTTTAAAGTCAGCAAGTCTTAATCTAATAATGTGTCTTTTCTCTGTAAGAAAAGAATCACCACTAGAACCCTCCTAGTAATTACACACTCATTTTACTGAGATTACAACTAAGCTCTGAAGTTAATACTATCGGGTAGAAGTCAGATCTTGATCTTTATTCTGTGCTTCAATTTAGTCACGGAAAATGATTCTCAATGAGCTCTATCCAGCCTTTTCTCAACACTAACTAGCTCCCCCAGACTGCGGCAAGCTGAAGAGGACCACGAAGAGAGGAGGAGGTATCACATGGTGGGGATATGCATTCTAGTTGGGCATCAATGTGGTATCAACAAAGGTTAAGACTGCCTGATAATAGGATCAAATGGTTTTATAGATAATTTCCATCACATTATCAAGGAACTCATAACTTCCGTGTAATATAAATGTTTTTAGAATAGGACAGGGGTGCCTGAGTGGCTCAGTTGGTTAAGCATCCGACTTCAGCTCAAGTCATGATCTCCTCGTTCATGGGTTCGAGCCCCATATCCAGCTCTGTGTGGACAGCTCAGAGCCTGGGGTCTACTTTGGATTCTGCGTCTCCCTCTCTCTGCCCTCCCCTGCTCACGCTCTGTCTCTCTCAAAAATAAACATTAAAAAAATTTTTAAAGAAAAAATAGGAAAAAAACATGTTTCCATCTCATTCTATAGGGATAGATTTACCCCCTTAATACAGCTGGACAAGGAAAGCACACACACAAGAGCAGGGGTGGATGGGAAGAAAACTATAGGCTTATCTCACTAATAAACACAGAGGCCAAAATCCTAAGTAAAATAAAAGCAAATCAAAAGAGTAGATATGCTTTTCCTCTGAAACACTTGGCTTCTTTATTTTTTTATTTTGTTCTCTTTTGATAGGGTCTCATTTCCTACATGTGCACAATACAAATAGAGTGGGACATATGCAAAAAAAATAATAGGACATACTGAACAAGCTACTGAATGTGGAATTTAGATAATCTGACATTAGGAAATCTATTAAAGTAATTCATAATTTTAAGTAATTCAGAGAATATGTTTATGCTTTATGTTTATTCATCTCATTTGATTCCAAAACGGCAGGGGACAAAATTCAAAACCCATTCTTTATCAAGAAAAAAAGGAAGAGTAACGGTAGCAAACTTGAAACATTCTGGACACTTCATTAACTGGAGGACCTGCATTATCGAATGATTTCATAAAGCTAGTATGAGAACAGATGGGTCACAGGTACAGAAAGGCACAGGTGTATGTAGTAATCGAGAATGTACAGGCAGCGGATTTCAACTGAAAAGAGAGGAAGGATAAATGGACTCTTTGGTAAAGGTAGATCCCTACCTCACTTAGCATAGAAAAATAAATTCCAAGTGGACTGAAAAACTAAAGGTAAACAAACAAATGCATTATAAGAAAACACAAAAACAGAGTTTCAGGACAGGATAATGGAAAGTTCTAGGCACAAACTAGTACTAATGCCACTGAACAGTAAGCCTAAATTCTATTAATAGGGCAAAAGATAAACTGTACATATATATTTTACAATTTAAAAAATAAAATATAAAAAAACATAAAAAGATTACATTCTTGCAATGGGAAGAGCTTTCTTAAGACACAAAACCTTGGAGCTATAAAGGGAAAGATTTGAAGATTTTGCTATGTAAAAAAATTTTTTTAATGTTTATTTTTGAGAGAGAGAGGGAGAGAGAGAGAGAAAGCATGAGTGAGCAGAGCAGGGACAGAGAGAGAGAGGGAGACAGAGGATTTGAAGCGGGCCCTGTGCTGATAGCAGCAAGCCCGCTGTGGGGCTTGAACTCACAAACCGTGAGATCATGACCTGAGCTGAAGTCAGATGCTCAACTAACTGAGCCACCCCGGTGCCCCACCATGTAAAAAATTTTAATGTATGATAAAAGATCCAAAACAAATGTTAAAATATAAGCACTTAATACTTCAACAGAAAGGAAAAAAAAAAAAAAGAAAAAAGATAAGTAGTCGAGTGAAGTATACACAACTTGTATAATAGATAAAGGATTGGGGCAACTAGATGGCTCAGTCAATTCAGCGTCTGACTTAGGCTCAGGTCAGGATCTCACGGTTGTGGGTTCGAGCCCTGCACTGGGCTCTGTGTCTTTCAGTTCAGAGCCTGGAGCCTGCTTCAGATTCTATGTCTCCCTCTCTCTCTGCCCCTCCCCTGCTCATGCTCTCTCTCTCTCTCAAAAATAAATTTTAAATAAAGGATTAACATCTGAATGTATATAAAACTGCTACAGATCAAAGTAGAAACAGAATATACTGAGTAATTCATAGAAGACATACAACCTCATCAGTAATCAGGAAAACACACATTTAAACAATTTCACTTCACTCATCAATTAATAAATTTAAAATACTGATTTCCATAACTGATAAAGGCATAGGAAAATATTCTCATCATTGTGGCTTGAACTGTAACCAGCAGAATCTCTGAAAGGCAATTAGCCAGCAGCTACCCAGATATCAGATGCACAAACCCTCTACTACTGGTCTCTAGACTGAAGAAAGCTCCCAGAGACACACAAAACTCAGGAGCAAGGATGTTCACGGAACCATTATTATTTTCTGTATCAAAAACAAAACACCCAACTTTCTATCTAACAGGAGGTGGTGAAATACACTCTTGTATATCTGCCCAGTGAAACATGAGGTAGCAAATGACAAGAAGTAGATAGGTCTCTATGTAACCCACAGGGAAACATGTCACAACATGTGTTGTAAACACAGGCCAGTTACGAAATAGTCCATATTCTGTGATCCCATTTTTGTCAAAAAAGTAAAATAAGATAATGTATTTTGTATAGCAAGAAAAATCTAGGAGAATGCATAGATCAAGCTATTAGTGGATATCATTTCTGAGAGTGGTATCACAGGAATGTTCACTTTCTAAATTACATTATTTCTGTAATGTTTTAATTATTTAAAATAAGCACATTTCTGTAACTGAAAAAACAAGGAGTAAAAAAAAGAAAAACACCTCCACTTTTCTGCCAGAAAGGCAGGGAGTAACTATGATCCCTGTGAATGCCAGGTAACAATCTCTGTGCAGTATTTTCCTCTAAAAAAGAGGAGGCGAAGATCATCTAGAACTGTTGGGAGCTGTCAAGTGCCAAGAGGAGCCTGCCTCCCACTTCCTGGGTAGGAGTGGTGTAGTGGCAATGACGGGAACAGGGCCAGGCCTCTGTCATGGCAGCCGGCACAGCACCCTCAGCCCCACGAGGGAAGGCCATGGCTGAAACGGTCCGTGCACACTTGAAGGAAAGCACACTCAACACTGGACTCCAGCTATTTTTTTCTTTTGCCTCTGATCTTTGGGTAGATCTCAGCGCAAGGCTTAAGATTAGAACATTTTACATGACAAGGTCACAACAGAAATCAGATCAGCTACAAGGAATTGCTGGTGACTTGTGGGTAAGAGCTGTAGAAATCTAGGGTGTCCCTAGGGTACCTGAGTGGCTCTGTTAGTTAAGTGTCCGACTTTGGCTCAGGTCATGATCTCACGGTCTGTGGGTTCGAGCTCCGAGTCGGCCTCTGCTGACACCTCAGAGCTTGGAGCCTGTTTCAGATTCTGTGTCTCCCTCTCTCTCTTTCTGCCCCTCCCCTGCTTGTGCCCCCTCTCTCTCTCTCCAAGAGCTGAAACAGCACAATGCTGGAAAGCTGGTCAAAGAAAGGATGTTAATCAACTAACTAGCCTCTACTATAACCTGTGAATGATGAAGCCAAGAATGGGAAGAGAAAAGGAATGGAGAGGGAAAGAAACAAAACTTAATTACCGAGCACTGCTACATACCTGAACATAGTTCCATATTTAATCCCCACCCTACAATCCAGGGGACGCCACGGAAGAGGAGACTCAAGTTCCCGACTTGCTCAAAATTACAAAGCTACCTACCACCCCCGGGTCTGGATTTGACTATGGTCTGCCTACAAATCCAGTGCACTGGCAGCTCCTCCAATAAGCCAGTCAGTCAGTCAGCCCCAAACTTCCCAATACCGAAGACTGTGTCCTCAGTCTTTCCTGGGAGACTCACCTGTGAGCTGGAGGGCAGCACCTGGGAGTTCGGTTCCTCTGACGGGGCTGCTCCTGAGCCCATGGGGCTCAGCGTAGTGATTCGGCTGGGCTGGCCACGCAGTGTCAGAGTGATGGTGGTAGGGACCTTCAAGCCTGACAGAGAGGGGAGGAAGGCTGTTTTTGGTCACAGCCTCCACTTTCTTCTCCTGGAGAGTTTCTTCACATCACACACCACTCCCTCAGCCTCCCACCTCAGTATCCCCAGCTGGGTCATCTACGCTCTATCAGTCAGTCTGAAAGGCAACAGGAAACAGCTGTGTTCTTTCGACCTCTCTGGGGGCTGGTCCCACACAGCTGAATCCTTGAGGATCAATACCAGACGGACCCTGCTGAGTTGGGTTCAACAACATGCCTTGCCCATATGAGATGGGAAGGTCCTGGGGAAAGAGCCCATATCTAAGAGTCCCCACAGCTGTCATGAGAGACTCACCTGATGCTTGGTTAGAGATCTGAGCCAGGCCAGGGAGGCTGCTTGCCAACTTAGCGAGGCCCCCATTGGTCAGCAGCTGGTGGATGGCTGTGGGCTTCCCACCAGGAGTGGCACCCAAGGAGGAGAGTGTGGTGGCCACAGGAATGGTACGTACAATGGTGCTGGTGCCCGTGGTGATGGCACCCAGGCTCTGCATGGGGGTGGGCAACTTCACACTGGTGGCCTGTGGGACACACAAGCCCAGGTGATCAGAAGCTATTGCCCAACAGCAATGTTCAAGTATGGAGGGCCCATAGCATTAAAGGCTACCATCCACTGAGCACCTATTACATGCAAGTTACTCTTCCAGGCACTTACGAGCTTACTTAATCCTCAAAACAACCCTTTGAGAGAGAGATACTATTTTACAGACAAGGAAACAAAGATACAGAGAGGTCAAAAAACTTGCCCAAGATCACACAGTAAGTGATGGAGACTTAACCTCTGGTAGTTCCCAGGGTAAAGTTAGAAGGCTGTCTTCACCCAGACTCCAGACCCAGTTTCCCTGACAAAACCAACTACACTGAGAATGCGTCCTCCCCACACCTGCCCAACCCAGCGGAAGGCAGATGTACACCTGTGGGGCTGGCCCTGGGGAGGGATTTGCTGGGAGTCCAGAGGTCTTGCTGCTGATATCCTGCAAGCTGAAGCTGAGGCCTTGAAGGAGGCTGCTGGCTGATGTGGCCCCTAGAAGAGGATATGACAGATGTCAGTACATCTTATCCCAAGAGCGACCACACCCATCCATCCTCAATACCCAACTAAAATGCCAATGCTCTTTCCCTGGGACATTTTCAGGGCTCTCGGAAAGGTGCCAGGAAGGACTCCCCAGGCATGCACGCTGCATGCCCATATGAGGAAAGCTACTATTCTAGCTACTATTCTAGACACACTGCCTTGGATTTGCTCTGCATACCCCAACCTGCTCCAAACCAACTGTCTTTCATTTTGGGACAATTTTAGGAAAACCAGAGAGTTCAAATCCCACTTCAGAAATCTAAATTCCATCTTTTCCAGGGAAGGGGACAGCTTCTTAAGCCACGACAATTCCAAATGCCTGATTTACACTTCACTACACATATTTATGGCCAGTCCAGTGGCCACAAAGCAAAGAGGGAGACGGAGGACACCTGCAGAGCCTTGACCCTGCTGGGCTCAGGCAACCAACCTTCCCATGTAGGCCGGCGTGGTGAAAGTGAGGAGACAAGCAGAGGCAGAAAGGTGCCTCATTTTGCTAATGCTAGTACAGCACAATCTCCAATTTTCTGTAATCGGAATTGTTTAAAAACACCACAGTGAACACAATGCATACATCTCCCCCCAGCTATTTCTCCTCCTTATAGCACAAGAGACGCTACCTGCGGACTGGGCTCTTTACTCAACATAGATATTAAGAGCAAGAACTGTCCTACCTCAAAGCTAATTCTAGCTTCACATCCAGCCTTTATGAAAGTCTGCAACCCAGAGGAGCATCCTCCAAATTCAGTTGCTTTCCCAGGACCACCCTCCAGCAGCAGCCCAAAGATTTTGCTGGGAGGCGGGAAATGCTGGGCTACCGGATACCTGGGAGGGAGCTGCCAGGAGAGGTGGCCACTAGGCGGCTCTGGAGTGTATGCAAGGCACTGGGCGCAGTGCTGCTGGAGACTGAGGAGGCTGGGCTGGCTGAGACTCCCCCTTCAGAAGCATTTGACCTGGAGACAAAGACAGGAACTACATTATCCAAAGGCTAGAAGGCAGCAGACCCCAGCAACACAGGGAGGGTCCAGGGTGGAGCCCGGCAAGGCTTTCAGTAAGAGACACTAGAACCTATAGTTTGCTTTATTCCACTTTCTGAATCTGGTCTCTAGTCCTTCTGAAAATAAAGATTTCAAGCCTTAAAGCAAGAGCTATGAGAAGCTTTGCAAACTTTCAGAAAAAAAGGATTTAATTGACCCCCCCTCCTCAAAAAGGGCAAAGATCCCACTGAGAAAAAAGTCATATTCCCAAAACTGATAAAATCCAGACTCTATCATCTTTCCAAAGCACTAACTGGACCAGAGAAAGGGTGAAAAGAAAGGATCAGAGCCGGAAAGGCCAAGAAACAGACTCACTTGGTAGTGGTGAGAAGCCCTGTGAGCTCCTTGGCCGCTGCTGAAGCCTGCCCCAGCGTCATGGTGATGGGCTTCCCTCCCACAACTGCAAAACAGAAAACCCCAAGACCACTGGTCAGTCCTGCTTGGCCCCTACCGTGCAAGGTTTCACAGCCCAGGCTAAATCCAAAATACTACGGACAAAGACTGGAAGAAGAAAAATGAAGAATAAGTAGTAGAACGGTAGAATTGGGAGAGTTAGAGGTATCTTTTCTTCCATTTTTTAAACTTTCTGGAATATTTTATTATCTTTTTTTCCTAAAGATTTTAAGTAATCTCTACACCCCCATGTGGGGCTGTGGGGCTCCCACTCAGGACCCTGAGATCAAGAGGTGCATGTTCCTCCGAACCGGCCAGGCGATCCTGGAATATTTTATCTTTAATTGAAACTGATAGACAACAAAATATAATGATGCTCCGGTGCTCCCCCTGATCCTCGTTCTGCCTCCCTGATTCTAGTTCAGATCAGGCCACTGCCCACTTTTGCCCCACGTGCTACCCTGTGTCCTCTCTGCTCCAGGCACATCTTACATCGAAGTACAAGCTGAGATGTCCAGCAGGTAGCCCCCAAGATAGCAATGTTATATGCTCGGAGAGAGCTCAGTTTTTATTCAGACAGGCCAAGAGAAACTCACCTTCTGGAGCTCCTCCTTGGGAAGGAGTACAAGGCCCCCCAGCTGTGTCCCCTTGGGAGATAAGGGACACCTTAATCTTCGGTCGCTTGGAGGTCTTGCTGCCAGGAAGAGGACTGGAAGGATGGTGGCGCTTCAGCTGGACCCTAAGATCCTCTTTCTCTGCCTCTTCCGTTTGTTCTGATGAAATGGGAACTAAGAGATGGAGCTGAGGTGAGGTCTTCCACAATCCAAAAAAGCCCGAGAGACACTGACAGACAGTAAGCAGCAGGGCCATGACTGTGTGTCACATACAAAGTCACACTTCACAAACTGCCAACAATTCAGTCCCACCTAACTCAGGTCCCACCTGTGGTAGATACCATCTTGTCCTCTCAGGATGGCTCCATCCCCATCCCTTACCCTGTTCTGGAGTTAGAAGGAAGAGTTGGTGGAAACAAAAAGGAAAGGAGAAGACACCTGACCCTCCCTAGTGAAGGCCAACCAAAACACAGAGGACTCGCTATAGTGGATCTAAGCAGTGCTTCCTGGCCTGAAACAATGTGATGATTTTCCTCTTTTGAGCCCACCCGCACATCACACAGCTGGGGGACAGTAAACATTCCACAAAGAAGCAGCAGAGGAGCACACTACCCAGTCCTCTCTAAAAGGGAGATTTCTCACAAGGCTCTCAGACTCCTGCTCTGTCCTAAGAGCCCAAGGTTGAAGGTTTGCTTGCCAAATGAAGGCAACAAGAAGGAGAATTGCCAGGAATTAAGGTTGCCTTGGAGTGGCTACTAGGCAAGGGAGCAGCATCTCAGCCAAGACAATTTTACAGCTCCTGCCCCAAAGTCACAGGGCAATAGTGGTCCACGTCACAACAGTCCCCAGGTCACTGGCACCAGTTCAGAGAAGAAAGGCCAACTAACTGTTCACACATGGGCTTCCCCCTCCACTGAACCAAACAGACTCATCCTGCACATGGCCAAGCCTCCTGGACTCTGAAGTTATCCTTCAGGTTTCCTCAGAGATCCCCTTCTCTTTTTTAACCTTTTTTAAAAACTTTTTATTTTAAGTAGGCTTCACACCCAGTGTGGAGCCCAATATGGGGCTTGAACTCATGACCCTGAGATCAAGACCTGAGCTGAGATCAACAAGAGTCATGCACTTAACCAACTGAGCCACCCAGGCGCCCTAGAGATCCCTTTCTCTTTAAAATCAGAAGCCCACCCCCGTCCGTCTTCTTAGTATAGGCAATCAGGGGTAGGGGTAGGGGTAGGGGTAGGGGTAGGGTGGGGAGGAAAGCAGTAGTATATGATAGTAGGAAGGGATGGGGTTCTGGCCTGGGCCACAGAGAGCTACACCGGGCCACAGGGCCTAACCAGCTGGATGGATCACTTAGGGGACAAATGCATGGACTAAAATCAGAATAGGAAGGAGGGTAAAAGGGAAAGGAGCTATAGATTTTATGCTTGTGATAAGTGGCTGGTGTTCTTGTAGCAGCCAGGATGGAAGCAGGAAACCAGAGGCAGGGAGAAAAACACATAAGGAAACTCGAGTTCACAGGCAATGAGCCACAGGCACACATAGGAGGAGAACCAAGAACCACAAGAGACAAAAAAAGAAAAATCATGAGAGGCCAACAGAAAGTATGGAGAAAAAGCAAAGACTATGGAGTAAGCAAAAGGAGTCAGCCAAGAAGAGAAGCAGAAGACAGAAAAAGGCAGAAAGAAAAGCAGGAACCAGAGACAAATGAGAAACAGAATGGGGAAGACCGAGGGAGAAGTGAAGAGAAGCAGAGAACGGAGTGCGAAAAGGTGAAAGGAAAAGCAATACTCACCAAAGAGACAGGAGGAGGTGCCGGGAGGAAGAGCTTTCCTCACCAGCATATTTTGTTTCAGAAAAGCAGCAAACTGTGCTGGAATGAATCAGAAAGAATTACAGAATCACAGCCAGCCAACAGAAAGGAGAAAAGGAGAGGGAGTAAGAAAAAGATATGAAAATGTTCTAGAAAATGGTCAACAGGGCCTCTTCCAGAATTACTGACGGGTTTGAAACCTGACTCCCAGCAATTTCACTGGAATCATCTATAAACCAAAAATAATAAATGTACGGGCCTCACGGGCCCATTGCCAAGATTCAACAAGCAATAGCGAGTCAAGTACCAAGAAGAGGGCATGGCACACAGGCAGGGCTCCACAAAAGTTAGCTATAATCATTCCTTCTTGCCTATGAGCTCTGCTAACGCCAGGGCGCTAGGGCTGCTGCTCTGCACCATGACATTCTGGGTCCTGTTTCAAACCCAGCTCACCAATCAGTGTTCCAGAACTCCTCAGATTCTCAACTAATTATCCCCTCCATAAGCGGAGCAGACCACTGGTTCTCTCTTCATTGAAAGCCTATGGGAACACCACCCACTGACCCCGAACCTGGCTCTGGCCACCACTTAAGAAGATCCAGGCCACAGACCATCAATGTGCATGCTAGAGGCTTGGCCTTCACCAATCCCCTCACACTTGTGCTCCCTGTTAGCACCACTCTTGAGGGCACCCTCTTAAGATGCCTGGGTTTAAGTCCTTTGGTTCCGCTAAAAAAAACAACTTCCCCTGCTCACAGGGGAAGTGAGCAGATCAGCCTGCTGTCATCTCTACATCTCTCTACTGGACAGTCAGCTCCGGTGCTGCCACTTTCCGGGCACGTGAGACCTCAGATGATGCATGCTCCTGGATGCATACACACACTATGCCCAAGAGGCCTTACCTCGGAGCTGCACAACAGGATCAAAATGGGGGTAGGGGAGTCACTGTTTCTTTTCTACTACCCACGAACCTCTCCCTTTTCTGTAGCTTCAGTGGCACTCGCTGTTCTCCAAACTCTAATCTCAACCATACAAACATTTCCCAGCCTACTCTAGAACCTATCTGCAGAGAGTCTGATAAACTTCACTGAAAGTCCCAATGTGCGAGGCTTAACCTTCAAGGTCAAAACAAAGAAAGGGCATCATGCCAGCTGAGTTGCTCTGGAATCTGATGAATACAGCTAATCACCCTGTCCACGTAATCACCCTGTCCAGTGCCCTGACTGCAGGAGTGGCTGGGCAGGGCCTAAAACAGAAGAAGCAGCTTCCCCAATTGGGAGTCAGAAAAAATTTTTAGGCACATACACATGGAGTCAGTTCATAAAGCCTAACTTCCCCTGAACACCAACGCAAAGCTATAATTAGTAGAACTATACAGCCCCACTAATGCACAGACCTTTTGTGATCTCTTACCCTTGAAAACAATCCTCAGTGTTCATTTCAACCTTATTTTGTCTGGACAGAAATGTGGGAAAGGGTGCCTCTCACATGCCCCAGAAGTTGCAGATGTCAATACTTTCCAAATGCCACATGATGTCACTGCAGAAGATAGTCTGAGAGGCCACTGGGCCAGGAGCTGATACCTTGGGCTTGTTTGTGGGTCAGCATAGCTTCTGTCCGCTGCACATGTCTCTTCAGGAGCTGAGAGCTCCCAATCTGACTGGACTTCTGGGCGGAGGTCACTGTGGTCACTTTGGTCTTGGGACTAGAAGTAGGGCTGCTGGACACACTGGAAAGATCCTGAGTAGGGTGAGAAGGATAAAAGCTGAGACAATGCTGTTTGGATTCGACCATTAATTATCTTGTCCCCCTGGAATTCTCTGGTCAGGAATTCTCATAGGAACTCAAAGGCCTACAGCACTGGCAAGGCAGACAAGCATCCTTAGGAAGTGAAGGAACCAACTCCACAGTCTCACTTCCCCAGCAAAAGCGCTCCCTCCCTGCCTGCATTACCTCTGAGCCTGAGGGTGAGGCAGGCAGCTTGGCAGCTGGTGAGGCAGGCCGACTGCCCCGCTCAGGGATCTCAAAAGCCAGGTCTCTGCGGGATGCATCCCGAGGCTTCTTCTTCTTCTCAGCATCCTGATCCCGAGGCTCGGAGCCCATGTGCCCCTCGGTGCGAGTGAGCACTCCAGTCAGAAAGTCCACGATCTCATCCTAGTATGAACAGAGACCCAGGCTGCTGAGTCCTCCAGTCTAGGGAATAGGAACCTCGCCAACAGGTTCAACTCAATTCAATCAACCCTGGCTTTGGCATCAGGTGTGCCAGTCCCTCTCTGGGCACACGGAGCCAGGCACAAACCCAAGCCTCAGCCAAAGACTAGCAAGAGCCTGCGCCCCGACACCTCTGTGGGGTGGTGCTCTGGGATGGTTGTGCTCCCCCACTACTCCAATAAACCCTTTCTCCCCTGATGCTCTGTATGCATCTTAGACTGTCAGTCTCATTTCCCCTTTTCTTCGCTTATGATTTAGTTCTACCAGAGGCCCCACTGGATACTCCTTCAGAACCAAAGAGGCTGCTGCCAACAAGATTAAGCCTAAAAGGTTATAGAAAGGCAAGCCTAGCTGAGAAAAACACATAAAGCAACTGTGTACCTGAATACATCTGTCCACCATGCTCTGAGTCAGGCCCTCTGATTTCTTCTTTGCTTTGCTTATTCTAAGAGACAGAGACAGAGAAGAGGAAATGGCATCACAGGGAAGCAAGAATGGATTTCTCTTCTGTGTTGGTTATTTTCTAGGCCCAGGAAGGAGGACTACATTAGCCCTCAGGCAGGTATCACCACCTCTCTGAACCTGTTTCCACATCTGCAAAATGGGGAATCATAACACCTCATTCATGGCGTTGTGGGGATTGCAAACACAACATATGTAAAAAACCAAAGAATATATGGAAATTGCCTAGGACTATACATTCCAGAAGTCCTATACCTATGGCTTCACAGATAAACCCAATCTGACATCTGAGACATCATCTAGAAGTCCCCCAATAGAGGCCCAAACCCTGAGATCACTGGTTGCTGCTGAAATGAGATTAGCAGAAGAGGAAAGGTGTCACGGGTTAGTTCTAAAGGGATAAGAGAAAATGGCCACAGATGGCTGCATTTTCCTCTTTGAAAGCTAGTCTGAAAACCCCTGCCTTCTGACTGGGGGCCTCAGAAAGAGAAAAATGGAGCCCCAAATAATAGGGAAGAGAACAACATTCTGAGTCTCCAAATTCTGAGACCCCAGTTTACTGGCTGTTGGCCTCAGACCTAGAGTAGCACCCTCATCTTACAGACAAGGATCGTGAGTCCCAAAAGTTAAGCAGTTTACCCAAGCTTCTTAGCAAAGTGGCCAAGATTAAATTAAGGTCTCCCAATCCTCAAGCTGACACACATGGCACCATGCAAATATGTCTCATAAGCAGCCTCCCGACACAACTCTCACTAAGGTATCCCCACCTCTCATGTTCCCTCACTGCCACTCAACACACACAAGATACCTGAATAGATAAGAATGTCTGAATAACCAACAAAGGCAATCTATTTACTGAAAACACTGCCTTAAGCACCAAAGCATTAGCTTCTAAGCCCAAAAGAAGCTGCCAAATGATAAAGACCAGGACATCTCCAAAACATCTCTGGGTAAGAAACTGACAAGACAGGGGCGCCTGGGTTGCTCAGTCGGTTGAGCGTCCAACTTCGGCTCAGGTCATGATCTTGCAGTTTGAGTTCGAGCCCCATGTCAGGCTCTGTGCTGACAGTTCAGAGCCTGGAGCCTCCTTCAGATTCTGTGTCTCCCTATCTCTCTGCCGATGCCCTGCTCATGCTCTGTCTCTCTCTGTCTCTCAATAATAAATTAAAATATTAAGAAAAAAAACCGACAAGACAGATGGGAGCAGATACTTGCTTTAAGCTGCTAGCTAAAAAAACACAAATGAAATTAATCTCAGGGCGCGTGGATGGCTCACTCAGTTAAGCATCTGACTTGGGCTCAGGTCGTGATCTTGCCGTCTGTGAGGTCTAACCCCAGGTCAGGCTCTATGCTGACAGCTCAGAGCCTAGAGCCTGTTTTGTATTCTGTCTCCCTCTCTCTCTGCCCCTCCCGCACTCATGCTCTGTCTCTCTCTCTCTCTCTCAAAATAATAAACGTTACAAAAAAATGTTTTTAAGAAATGAATCTCTACAATTGAGCATATAAAAAAACGAAGCCCAATAAATGACACAATCTCGTTTTCAGAACATTTCATGAAAACATAATTAAAGTTCCTACAGGCAGGCAGTCTTATAAGGGACCACTGGCCATCTGAATGACCAAAGGTGCCCTTCCAAACTCTGGCTGTTTTTACTCCAAAATACATAAAAGGACACCCAATACAAATAAAATCTATGTTCACACACATCCTTAGTAAGAAAGAAAATGTACAAACTGCCTACCCCAGTGAAAGCACAATGACCAAGACTGCCTTCACAGAGTCTCAAAGTTATCTCCTTTCCATAGGTAACTACTAATCACAAAGGGAAATATGGTAACTTTACAGTGGAGAAACCTGGGAGATGCCATTTTATCTACACGATCAAGGTTAACATCACCAATGATAAGACACATCAATATCATGTATCCTCAGGGAAAATGGGCTGAGGGCTTGTCACCTCTGGCATTCCTGCCAAAAATGCATTATGCTCAACCTAATCACAAAAATGTCAAAAACCTACATTGAGGGGCAGCCTACAAAATAACTGGCCAAAAGTCTTTAAAATGTCAAGGTCATGAAAGACTAAGGAATAGTATCAAATTCAAAGAGACTGAGGAGACAAGGCAACTAAAAACATGTGATCCTGGACTAGATACTGCACAGAAAAAGGACATCCGTGAAACAACAGAGTATCAGCATCTGTAAATTAGATAATAGTGTCATATAATGTTAAATTTTCTCATTTTGATCATCATACTTTGGATATGTAAGACATTAACAGGTGGGAAATCTGAATTAAGGGTATATAATAATTTTTGTACTATTTTTGCAACTTTTTATAAATCTGAATTAGTTAAAAATGTAAAAGAGTTCCCCTTTTCACAGAAGCAGATTTAGTCTATAGCTACCTCACCATTTCACAGGCATCTCTCCAACCCTGCAACATGGCTCTCTCACAGCTCCGGGGGAACCTACGCACCTGAGATTATCGTCAGCTCCCCCAACCACCACCAAGCTGTTCTCTGCTCGAATCTTCTCCCGGAAATCCTCCATGGCTTCGGGATGACACTGCAGGGAATTCTGCCCAATGACAAAGAGGACTGGAGTCTTCATATCCAAGAGGGGATCATCCACATCCTAAAACATGCACAGGTTTTACAATCAGCCAGTTAATATTCACTGTGCACCCACCTGGCGAGTCCACTGAGGGGACTCAGTCTAGCAACTGCAGTCACTAACCGCCAGTTTGGGCGAGGTATGCACCCCCTTGGTCTTACCAGTCAATGACCCAGCAATCAGCGGCACCCCATGCTTACCCCTCTGGGACCATCCACAGTAAGTAAAGGAAACCCCAGGCAGACAACTGCAGTGACGTACTCCATCACTGACACCTGGAAATAATACAATAGTCTGTCTCAAGGTCAAATGAATTCACTGTAGCTACATCCTACCCAGAGTCCAAAGATGGTCGAGCCCTACCAGCCAGTCCCATCTCCTCCCAACCAGTCCTAATCCTCAGCGGTACCAGCCATAGTGGCAGCAGTAAGAGCACAGGACACAAGATACACTACTCCACCTGGAGAACAGAAGCCCTGAGAGGATCCCAGCAGAGGGCTGACCCACAGGGTGAGGAGTTCAGTGCTCCTGATCCTATCAATTCCCTAGACTAGCGTCCTCCTGTTCACTTTTTCCTCCACTAACAGCAAAGGCAATCAGGAGGACACAAATGTTGCCCTTCTTCGTTACATGAAGGAAATCTCTCCCTTTTGAATTTAATGGTTAGCTCCCAGGCACTCCAAATTTGTTAGAGCAGTCGCTGACTGAATTCTGCCATTCCCAGGACCAGGGAGTTGAGAGAGATAGCCCTCTTCCTCTCGTGGCCCTGGATGTCATACTTAACCAGACCACATGAAGCAGCACAGACTTCGCTTATTTGATCCACTCGAGAACTGGGGCTTTGGACAGGTCAGAGACACTAACACAAACTAATGTAAGTAAAATACTAAAGAAAAGGTTCCATGATGTCTCAGAAATGCATAGAATATGAACGCAACATCAAATTCCAAAGCTATTAAAATTTATGCCTGCTAAAATTATTGATTTTTGGTGGGTTTTTTTTAAGTGAGAGAACAGTATTTACATTTGGGGGTGGGGGAGGAATATTTTTTTTCTGAGATACATGCTGAAATATATATAAATGAAATGATATTTGGGATTTTCTTCAAAATAATTGGAGGAAAGAGAAAGTGCGCAGGGGTAAGATGAAAAAAGCCTGATCATAAGTTAATCACTGGTAAAGCTGGGTGAGGGGCCCACAGGATTTATTATAGGACTCTTCTCCCTTTAAGTGTCTGCTTAAAATTTCCATAATAAAGTTAAAAAATCATCTTCTACACTTTAAAATGCATTTATGTACGCAGATCATCTAGCAGTGCCTGGAACATAAAAAAGGACTCAGTGGTAGCGATCAGCAGTATTACTATTCTATTGTAGGACAACCTCCAAATGAGATGGAATTACTTACGTGACAAGCCACTAAAGCTCCTGTATTCCAGCCAATCAAGATAATGGGTTTGTGGGGGAAATGGCTGTGAATCTTTGTGGGAAGAGAAAGCAAACAGTAAGACATTATACAGTAAAAGATTATAAGATTAAACAGTAAGAGATTATAGTTAGGTGCGAACAAGCCCAGCACGCTGGGTGTGCCCCAGAGAACTGAAACAAGGGCATTCTCACCTCCAGCACTTTGCTTCTCACTGCCCCGATCATATGCTCAAGACACTGCAGAACTCCCACCCCACTACCGTTGTTCAGCAGATGGGTGGCTACGGGGATGACCTAAAGGAAAGAAAGTGGCAGCAGAGGTAAGTTTCAAATCTTCTCTCAATTCTGCCTAACCTACCCTAAATCCCTTCAACCTTGGATAAGCACACCATTCAAATTCAAATAAGCACACCAGAGTGGAGGGGATGCTCAACATTTAAGTCCATCCATTTTGACCCCTTCTTGCATTCTGTCTGCTCAGTTCTCCAAGACTCTATGTCCACCCAGGAGATAGTTCCTCTTGTTCCCACACATACCTTGCCTAAGCAGGATAGCTGAGATTGCCAGAAGCGGTGGCGGCGTGACGTGGGGAACGCGGAGCTAGAAGGACCAGAGGACGCGATGAGAATGAGAGGAGAGCCAGGGAGTTTGCTCTAAGGAGAAAGAACCCCAAGAAAGAACCGGTGAGGAAGAGGTGCTGCTCCACAAAATCCCAAGTATCCCAATACCTTTTTTATCTCAACCAAGGCTAATTTCCTTATGAAACTATGCTAAGCAGTATACACAACCAGTTAATAATGGGAAGAGTTAAGCAAGTCATTTATTATCCTCTTGCTAAGGTTCTGAGACTGGATTCTAAAAACTTCATGGGCCAAAGTTATGTCTCGAGCTGCTCTGACTTACTGGTTTGTTATGAGAAAGCACCCCCACAGCAGGATCCCAGGGTCTCTTCAGCAGGAGGGACAAGGCCTCAGCTCCTGCAGCCCCAGTCTTCGTGTTAGATGACACAAGCATCCGGTCAATCAAAGTAGGGATCTAAAAGCAAAAGCAAAGATGCTTCTAGTGTGAAGCAAGAGACCTGTGCGCCAGCAGCAATAGGGTGCCACTATGAGCCAAAGACAGACTTCGACTAAGCCTCTCAAACTTTACTCAGGGACAAAAGTACAAATAAACGGAATGCTGAAAAGTATGTCTCCCATCACTGAAGGTAAATGGATATAATCCTTTGGAAAGGAACCCAGTGATACGCATCAAGAAACTTAAATTCATTTTTATCCCTTTCCCAAAGGACTCTACTTCTGAGAACCTTTCCTAACAAAACCTATCAAAACCACAAACACACACATATGGGGTTTGGGGGGATGCAAAAGACAAATTCTCTCTCAGTAATAATCAAAAAGAAGAAACAACCTAAATATATCTATGAGACTGGTTAAGCAAATTATCCATATAACTAGATATTAAGAGTTAATTTAAAATATTTAAAAGAATTTGTAATAACATAGGAAAATAACTTTACTAAAATGTTAAAGATAAAATAGAAACATAAAAATTACCTCTACTCAGAAAAAATGCTGTTAGAAAATATAACAAATATTAATAGTGATCTTTATGAAATTATGGACAGCTTTTCCCTTTTTAGATTTCTATATTTTCTAAATTTCCTCAATGAACATCAGTCGATTTTATAATTTTTTTTTTAAATCTGCATTTTCTTCTAGAGGATGGCCTTCAAACCTTGGCATATTAAGGAAATCTGTTATTATGCCCAAAATAATATAACTATGTACTGTGTATATCATGATTTATACCATATCCTATTTTTCACTATTCACCAGAAATGTGATCTCACAGATGTATAAAGATAACTTTCAGACATTCTAATGCTTACACTGAGAAGAAATATCTCTGGGAATTCCATATTACCCACAAAAGGTCAAAGTGACCTACGGAAAAGGAAAAAATTTTTAATGTTAAAGGTAATCTTCAGGAAAAAAAAAAGGTTTTGACACACTGGAGAATGAAAAGTACTATGGTGATGTGGGTTGTAAAAGGTCAGTCCACAGCTAACACCACACCCAACAGTGAAAAGCTAAGAGCTTTTCTTCTAAGATCAGGAACAAGATAGGTATCCCCACTCTTACAAACAAGGTATTACTATTAGTCCTAGCTAGAGCAATTAGACAAGAAAAATAAAAGGCATCCAAATTAGAAAGGAAGAAGTAAAACTGTCACTATTTGTAGATGACATATTATATACAGAAAACCTTAATGACTCCACCAAAAAGTTATTAGAACTAATAAGCAAATTCAGTAAAGTTTTAAGATACAAAAATCAATATACAAAAATTTGTCACATTTCTATACACTAATAACAAACTAGCAGAAAGAGAAATTTAAAAGCTAATCCTGCTTACAACTGCATCCAAAAGAATACCTAGGGATAAATTTAACCACGGAAGGGAAAGACACATTCACTGAAAAATATAAGACATTAATGGAAGAAACTGAAAAAGACACAGATATTTTTGCTCATAGATTGGAAGAATATTGTTAAAATGTCCAAAACACCCAAAGCGACCTGCAGATTGAATGCAGTATCTATTAAATTCCAACAGCATTTTTCACAGAAATGGAACAACCCTAAATTATGTATGGTACCACAAAAAAACCTGAATATCCAAAGCGATCATGAGAAGGAACAAAAGCTAGACACATCATGCTCCCTGATTTCAAACTATATTACCAAACTATGGTAATCAAAAGAGTATGACTGAGGCATAAAAACAGATACATAGATCAATGGAACAGAATAGAGAGCCCAGAAATAAAACTCATGCTTATATGATCAATTAATCCATGACAAAGAAGGCAAGAATATGATGGGGAAAATACATTCTCTTCAATAAATGGTGTTGGGAAAACCAGACAGCTACATGCAAAAGAATGAAACTGGACCACTTTCTTCCACCACATACAAAAATAAACTCAAAATGGATTAAAGATTTAAATGTGAGGTCTAAAATAAAACTCCTAAAGAAATCATAGGGGCGCCTGAGTGGCTCAATCGGTTAAACGTCTGATTTCAGCTCAGGTCATGATCTCGCAATTCGTGGGTTTGAGTCCTGCGTTGGGCTCTGTGTCTTACAGCTCAGAGCCTGGAGCCTGATTCAGATTATGTGTCTTCCTTTCTCTCTGCCCCTTCCCTGCTTGCACTCTCGAAAATAAACATAAAAAGAAAAGGAAAGGAAAGGAAAGGAAAGGAAAGGAAAGGAAAGGAAAGGAAAGGAAAAGAAAAGAAAGAAGAAACCATAGGCAGTAATCTCTTAGACACTGACCTTAACAACATATTTATGGACTGTCCCTTGGGCAAGAAAAACAAAAGCAAAAATAAATTATTTTTTGCACAGCTAAGGAAAGCATTAACAAAATGAAAAGGAAACCTCCTGAATGGGAGAAGACATTTACAAATGATATATCTGATAAGGAGTTAATACCCAAAATATACAAAGAATTTATGCAACTCAAAAAAAAATAACCCAATTAAAACATGGGCAGAGGACCTGAATACTTTTCCAAAGAAGACATACACACAGCCAACAGACTCATGAGAAGATGCTCAACATCAATACCCATGAGGGAAATGCAAATCAAAACCACAGGGACTTACCATCTTATACCAGTCAGAATGGCTAATATCAAAAAAGATAAAAAATAAAAAGTCTTGGCAAGGATGTGGTGATAAGGGAACCCTTGTGTGCACTGTTGATGGGAATGTAAACTGGTGAAACCACTGGGGAAAACAATATAGAGGTTCCTCAAAAAATTAAAAATAGAATTACTATATGATCCAGTAATTCACTGCTGGGTATTTACCCAAAGAAAATGAAAACACTGGGCACCTGAGTAGCTCAGTCGGTTAAGAGTCCAACTCTTGATTTCAGCTCAGGTCATGATCTCGAAGTCATGGGATCGAGTTCCATGTTGGGCTCTGCACCGAGCATGGAGACTGTTTGGGATTCTCTCTCTCTCCCTCTCTCTGCCTCTCTCCTGCTCGCACATTCTCTCTCTCAAAATAATTAAACATTAAAAAAAGAGAGCGAGAGAATGAAAACACTAATTTGAAAAGATATAAGCACTACAGCATTATTTGTAATAACTAAGGGATGCAAGGAACCAAGTGCCCACCAACAGATGAATGGATAAAGACAATGTGATACATATATAGAATGGAATACGCTCCGCCATAGAAAAGAATGAATTCTGCCATCTATGACAGCAGGGATGGACCTGGAGGATATTATGCTAAGTGAAGTAAGTCAGAGAAAGACAAACACCATGTGATTCCACATATATGTGGAATCTAAAAAACAAAACAAATGAACAAACTAAAAAACAGACACATTAATACAGATAACTGTTGGTTGCCAGAGGAAAGAGGGTTGGGAGATGGGTGAAATAAGGTGAAGGGGATTAAGAGATACAAACTTCCAATTATAAAATAAATTAAGTCACAGAGATGAAAAGTGCAACATAGGGAATATAGTCAATAACGCTGTAACAACATTCTATGGTGACAGATGGTGGCTACACTTAGTGTGGGGAACACTGAGCAACGTACAGAACTGTCAGGAAACTGTGTTGCACACCTGAAACTAATATAACACTGTATCTCAACTATGCTTAAATAATAAAAATTAAAAATAAATTAAAAATTTTTTTGAAACAACCAAAGTATTCATTGTGAACTTGATAGTCTAAGAAACCAGGAGTCTGAGAATAGAGGAATCACTGCTGAGAGCACAGGCTAGAATGGACAGCATTCTGGAAAGCTCCCCACTCTGCAACCCTGCACCCCAAATATGAAAGTCTGATTCTTGCCTTCTCGACCCACCCCCCTAGTAAGTCCTTTGTCTTCTCCGTGGTAATTCTTTTCTCACCTGACCTCAGAAGTGACTCAAACCACAAGCTGCAGACAGGACTGGAGAGGCTAAAAGTACATTTTGGTTTTCAGGCCCTGCACTTCATCCTGGAGACAGCAGGGCTGAAGACGTTTACCCCAGACAAAACGTGAAATGATAACATGTCTCCTATTTTTAATAGCAAACCTGTTAGCTTCAGTCATGTCCTCCAGGCTGACCAGGCAGTGACCTTGCCCAACCCCACTTCCTGAACCCACAGCAGAGGCTGGCTACCCCAGGACACGGCAGATGCCAATCACAGCCTTACCTTCCCTTTCAGTGTCTGCAAAGCATCCAGGTAGGCGGCCAGCATGGGCAGACTCAAAGTCTCCACCAGGGTGGTATGCAGCCACTGGATCAGCTTGGTGTCCCAGCTCACGCTTGCCAGAGCCTGCCGCACTCTCCTCGCACACTTGTCCACAGCAACACGGCGTAGCACTGGCTCATTGCAAGCCTGGAAGGTGTAAGTGAAGTGACAACATGTGAGGGCCACCTTGTTAACAACTGGGGTGAGTGGGGGGACCAACAAGGCAGTCAGCCAGTAAGGCCAAACTAGGCAGAGCCCACCATGGGCTGATTTCTAAAGTCTTACCCCTTCATTGGCCAAGCGGGCAAGTCGGTCAGACTGCAGGGCTTTGAGGATCTTGTTAAAGAGCTTATTCTGGGCCATTGTCCAGCCAGTCCTATAAGAGAAACTGAGGAATTAAAGTCAAACCCTGGGGACATACCTCTGCAAGTACAATGTACAAAGATTATGCTCCTTTCTTTTGTTTTTTGTTTTTCTCCACTATGAAACAATATAACTCAAAGCAGCTTAATCCAAAACCACTGAACTAAATCACAACACCTAGATTCTGGCCCCAATCCTGCCCATAAGTCATCTCAGCATAAATTTATATTAATATATATACTACAAGTCAAGACCAGTTATGAGTGAAATTTTTTCAGTGCTAGCAAAGCTAATTATCTAGAGGCTAAAATAATCCATTAATAAATAAAAGCATGGCACCATTGCACAAATCTATTTGAATTTCACGAGTTTAATATTTCACAAAAAAAGGATGAACAAGCATTTTGGTGTACTAAAACCTCAGTCTAAGGTAAGAGGCCTATCTGAATTAGCTTTAGGGAGCACCTGGTTGGCTTAGTCGGTGGAGCGTGTGACTCTCAATCTCGGGGTTGTAAGTTTGAGTCCCACGGTGGGTGTAGAGGTTACTTAAACCTCTTAAACTTAAACTTAAATAATTTACTTGAATAAATAAATTGATTAATTAATTAAATTAGCTTTCTTTTTTAAAGTAGGCTTCACACCCAGCATGGACCCCAACACCGGGTTTGAATTCATGATCCTGAGATCAAGACCTGACCTGAGGACAAGAGTTGGATGCTTAGTTGACTGAGCCACCCAGGGACCCCAAAAATAAATTAGCTTTAGAAATATAACAGATGAAGCTTTTCTCCCACTCCCTAATATTCCACCCCACACTACCTCTCTCCCTTTTCTGTGTATATTTTTTATATTTTTCTGTATACTACACAATTAGCAAATTTACTTTCGAATGGTCTGTTCCATGTAAGTTAATACTGTACCATCCTCACATGACACTGGTATACACACTTCTACTTTGATTACGGAAGGCTTTGTATATCCTCCTCCAGCTTAGCTGTAAACTCCCTGCAATTAGGAACTAGTCCAGCTGCTCCTGTTCCCACCTCATCACACCTCATTCCAAGTGACTTCTAAAGTTCCCCTCAGCCCACTCCCGGCAATCTTAATGACTCTGATACTCCAGCTCTGGCCAGTAATCTTCCTAAAGAGACTAAGAGGGACGTAATAATAGATGCCCAATTAATATTTGTTTATTAACTCCCACTGCCTTAAAACACACACACACACCGCCACACAAAACTTGTGATTAAGTTACCTTAAAAAAAAAATAATTTAAATGGATGCTAGACCCAAATGAGAACCTGGAATGAGATCATACCAGCATTTCAATCAATAGGGTTAAAGTAAATATGGCTGAGACAACCACTAGCCAACTGGAAAAAGAAAATCTGCACACCTACATAGCACTCTTTATACCAAAATAAATTCTAGGTAGAAAAGTTGAATATTAAAAAATAAAGTTATAAAAGTAACAGGAAAAAAGTGGCAAATATGTATTTACCCATAATGAGTGAGACATTTCTAAGTATGACTAAGACCTAGAAGTCATAAAAGAAAGATAAATATTAAAGATACAAAGATTAATAAAAATTTCAAACTTCTGTAAAGGAAAACACTAAATTATCATAAACAAAGTCAAAACGCAATGGAAAAAAAACTGCCATTTCATTAAAATAGAAAAAGCTTCCATAAAATTAGTGAGGAAATGACAAACACTCAAAACAAAAACATGTGGCAAAGAAAATGAAAAGGCAGTTCCCACAAAAACAGTAAACTCCCTTCAAAATCAAACATGCAAAT
The DNA here is from genome assembly GCA_030068075.1 of Paguma larvata. Lineage (NCBI taxonomy): Eukaryota > Metazoa > Chordata > Mammalia > Carnivora > Viverridae > Paguma > Paguma larvata. The sequence continues at coordinate 75,223,857 of CM057836.1, forward strand.
TAAAATAATAAAATATTATTTTTCACCTATCAAACGGGTGAAGTTATAAAGTTATTAAGTTATTAAAGATAAAAGTTATTAAAAGTTATTACAGATTAAATACAAAGTTATTATTTAGTAACAATTACTAAGAAGTTTACTAATACTCCTTGTCGTGAGAGTGTAAGAAAATAGGTCTCTCCATACTTTGTTGATGGAAATATAAATTAGTACAATCTTTTGGAAAGTCAATTTGGAAAATCAATTACGGGAAAAAAAAAATCTATAAAAAACCCTAAGTCAGATCATGCCACTCTGCTCAAAGGCCTTTAGTGGCCCCATTTCAATCAGTTAAAAACAACAACCTCCCTATAGTCTGGATCCCACTGTCTCTCCAACCTCATTATCCATGACTGCCCCTGACCTACTGGGCTTCGCCTCATGCCCCACCCCACCCCCCACACACCCCATAAGCTCCGGCATCACAGACTGGGCCCTTGTCATCCATCCCTTCTGCCTGAAACAATGGCTCCTTCTCCTTCAGGTCTTTGCTCAAACGTCGCCTTCTAATGAGGCTTCCCCTGACTCAACCTTATTTAAAACTACCAACACCTAGATTCCCTACTCCCCTTTTGGGCCATATCCCCACCTCATGCTCTACCTGTTCTACTTCTTTGTTTAGTCTGTCTCCCTCTGCTAGAATGTAAATGCTAAGATGGCAGGGATTTTTATCGGTTTTGTTTAAGTGTTATATCCCCAGCATGTAAAAGTATCTGACACATAAGAGCCACTTGAACATTTGCTGAATAAATAGATGGATGAACCATACGCGCATTCCATACCAAGTCCTGTAGCTGAGTACGGATTCCAACGCCCACACTCCTTACCACACTAAGCACATGGTACTGAGCAGGAGAGGAATGCCAAAACAGGACTCGGGCTCAACTGACAACTGAACCCTTCATGATACCAGGGTGGGAAAACTGAGGGAAGCTGCTTGCAACTTCAACAATCTCAATTTCTCTTACTCTATAACAGACTAGTATCGCTTCCATCATACACCACCACCAAGATACCCTATTTTATACAGGTCATCTAAGAATACTAGTAACATGGCCCAGTAAATATGCAGATGCGGGGCAAATTACCCTTTGTTATTCACTTTCTACAACTATCCTATACTGCCCTTCGAAGAGTAAATACCCTCTAGAAAGGGAGAAAATAATGGTCCTTCTTTTCCTTCTGTAAAATAACATCGCCACCTATCGCATCTCCGGTTTTATAACTCACTATACTTACATACAGTCCAGAAGAACACTAACTAGAAGCCAGGACTCCAACCAGCTCTGCAACAAAGAGCTTGCTGTGTGCCCTGAGTCTCCTGGTCTGTAAAATAAATGTGGACTGCACATCCTCCCTTCCAGCAACCAGAAACTCAGGTAGCTATAATTGATGGAAGCAGAAGTTGTAAGAGAGTAGCTGAAGTCCATGATCAAGAATTCAGAAGCACCCTCTATCTTAAGTAGCTATCCTTGCTATAGGTAAATCCCTTAACCTCTGAAGCTTCCCACCCTTCTGTAACCTGGGGTACTAAAAGCAGTCTTAGGTTTTCTGGAATTGTCCTTTTTCTTACTTTCCCCTAATTCTCTTGACTTAATTCCTGCTACTTCATCAGAATACAGAAGTTTTTGTTGTGGTTTGATATTTCAGAGATTTTTGACTTGGGAGGTGGGGAGAAGCTTCATCTCAACACTGGGACTCAGGATACCTTGGGATCAGGAAAGCTTGTGATTGTTTCATAATCTCATTTTCTGTACATTTAAACGCACAACACATTCACATGAGTAGTATCTTTCTCTTGGGGAGCAATTCTCAGGTGGGCTCAGAAATACATGGATGTATTTCCATCCATGCTGTCAACACACAGCCCAATGCCAGGCTTGATCTCATGAACCATGAGATCATGACCTGAGCTGAAATCAAGAGTCAGATGCTCAACCGAGACGCGCAGGCACCCAACACACCTCTTTGTTTTTAATGAGTGGTTCTACCTTACTGGTGGGCATTCAGGTTGTGCCTTTAATTGCTATTATAAACAGTTGCAGTGACCACCTTTCCTTTCCTCACCAATACACACACACACATATCTTGTTTACATCTGTATATGGGCATGCAAGTATCTATAGGATGCAAGTGTTTCTGGAAGTGGAAACAAAAGATCAAAAGCTAGCTGTGTTAAACATTTCAAATTTCCACTTCTGTGTTAAACACTTCAAATTTCCACTTCTGTGACAATAATATGTTTAAAGAAACTGCAACACTTCAAAAGTGGTATTACACTGTAGCCTCACCCCCAGTAATAACACTCACTTTTAATCAAACAGGTTAAGCAATGAATACAAATTCTTCATGTTCGACAATCTCTTGTACTTTCTCAAAGTCTATTGATCATGTTGCATACTTTAATTCCAAGGACAGAGAATGAGGCATAATTTATTTATGAGGCACCAACGGCGTTTCCAAAATTATCCTGTTCTTTATTATATAACAGGATGTTTTCTCTATTTGTTTTTCTTATTCTATATTTATTCTAAAATGCAAAATGAGAGCAAAGAAAATGATGTGAACAAAATGGGGGCTAGAAAACTACTTAGAAATTACTACCATACACCAATGACAGCTAAATTAAGTTGAAAAACCACAATGTTGAGAGTCTAAAATCCCAGAAAAAGTTCTTAGGATTGTTGCTGGATATATAACAAAGTGATTGCAAGAACTGAAATGTGTTCTCTATATTTTGTTAGCTTCGTGGGAGGCTGGAAAATTAAGTGGGCAGAAAAAAAATGATCTAACCCAAGATTAAGATAAAGAGCATGCAAAAGATATAATTAAGGAAAAATTTAAAAACAGGAGGCAGAATTTTAAATACAAGTCTAAACAGTCAAATAGCTGATGGGAACTGCGGTGAGTCAATGTGCTCCCCCTACCTAAACCAATTCAATTTTCATGACGGCGAAAGTGCCTTTTCTTCATTTCTCAGACGAGATCAGATAATTCATGTTCCCCACGCTTTGAGAGAACCTGAATGATGTCTGACCTCTGGCTCATCTCATCCAAAGCAGCCAAAGTCACACTGGTCCCAGAAAAGTCTGATATTTTCAAAGGCAGTTATTCTTTCTCTGATACTGTTTTAAGAGAGACTAACTCACTACTAAAATGTCTAAAGGATTCTTTTTTTTAACCAGAAATCAAACAGGGAGAGCCAAAGAACATCAGAGACTGAATAGGCCATGCTTATTTTTTTCAGATTATAAAAATTCTTTGCTTATACACTAGGAGAAACGCAGAAAGGAAGAAGAAGGAGAAGGAGAGGGAGGGAGTGGGAGAGGGAAAAACAACTCAAAAAAAGATCTTAGACTCAAAATACCAAACATCCAATGTAAGGTTAATACACAGATAGATACACAAAATATTGAGAGATATAATTAGAGCAAACTTTTAAACGGGGAACAATTTTCCTTTGGGTGAATTCAGAAGTTCTGAATTCTAAGATAAGACAACCTGCTTGAGGACACTAGATTCTTTTACTGAAATGTTGGAAGTGTCCTGAAATCCATTTGAGCAATGCTGAGAAATATCATGTGTCACGGGTATTTTGTTAAATGTCTTTCAAAAGCTATGCATCTAATTAAACTTGGTGTTTGACAAAACATCTGGCAAAAACAAAAAAGCTGGTCCAACTTCCTCAGGACAACATTGCTATACCAGCAAATGTAAACCATTTTCAAAGGTTCCAAGTCACATGGCTTTGACATGCAGATATAAGAACACGATCTGGACCAGAGGTCAGCAAACTGTTATAACAGACTTTGTTATTTGAGAGTTTGTGGGCCATTTGGTGTGGGTCACCACTTTGCAACTCTGTGGGTATAGTGCAAAAGCAGCTATGGACAATAGTGCAAAAGCAGATAAATACCGTGCATGACTGTGTTCCAATGGAACTATATTTATGGACACTGAAATCTGAATTTCATGTGCCTTTTGACTTTTTTCAACCACTTAAAAATGGAAAAACCATTCTTAGCTCATTGGCCATATAAAAACAGGCAACGGGCCCAATTTGGTATATGAGCCATAGTTTGCCAACCCCTGATCTAGACAATTAAATCAGGCAGAGAGGGATACTTAAACTGTTTCACAGGCATTACCAGAGAAAGTGAGAGTTAGGCAGGGGTGGGAGGTGGCCCTGATTATCTATACACAGAAAGCTATCTAAAGGTAGTTTCTACTGAAATAATTCAAGAGGGGGAAAAGGGGCACTAACAATAAAAATTAAGATTCTGACTCTACTAACAGAGAGATCAGTAAGCTCTGAGGAAAAACAGATTTCTAGAGTGCTGTCCTATAGCCCATGAGTTCTTGATGTGGGAAACTGTAATTTTACATGATTTTATACAGGAAGAAAAGAAGCAGCAATTTAACAATCAAGTCAAGGGAAAGAATGGCAACAAGATGATTATAATCAGAGGAGAGGGAACTAACTGCAAGCTCTACACAGGCTACACATCCAGAATTTGGGGGGTGGGGGTGGCAGGGTACAAGGTCATAAAGTGGTGACCTCTGAAATTGAAGCCAGTAAGTATCATCAAATAATGAAATTAGCTGTGTGCAAAAGTGACCTACCTGAAGAGATGGTTTGTAAGCCTGTTGCTAATGAGAAGACGCCTCCAAAATCTCATCAGACACTAAAAAACAAATAATCTGAGATAAACTGAGCGCTAATTAATCATTTCAATCGGTGGCAATGTCATAACAGAAGGATGGAGGTCCACATGGAAAAAGACAAGCCAAAGATAAGACTCTGTCAATGTTTGTCTGCAGGACTGGGCAGGTGAAGGTGTGCCCTGGCCTACTTTGTGGGCCCATCTCCTTTGAGGAAAGATGGGTGCATCTAGCTGCCTTGTTGAAGGAGGGTGCCTCCAGTGCAGACTGTCCACTCAACACCCATTTCTGGAACAGAACAGCTTCCCAGACTCCAAATGCGAATCGATGCTCTGGCCAGGCCACCCCTGTATCTTAGCTGCCTTGCAGGTTATTTCTCTTCTTATAATTTAAGAAACTGATATTCATATGCATTAAGTCTCTAATGACTTTGGTAAGTATGAAGAGACCCCCAAAACTTCTTGATCACGAACATGGGTGAATAGATAAAAAACTTCATGCGTTTCTCCCATGCAGTTTCAGAAATTGCAAACTGAGGACAAGGCAACCGATAACACCACAAAAGGGCAGCATGAGGCCCCTTTGTTCAGCCACCACTAACTGGTCTCTCTTTTTGAGAGATGTGCCTTTAAAGAGAGGGTACATAGCCAAGAACACTGAGCTCTGGAGTCGGACGGCTTGCTTTGAATAAATCTCTGCTCCATCACTTCTTAAAACCAAGGTTTCTTAAACTCCCTGAGCTCAGTTTCTTCATCTTATAAAATAGAGATGAAGGGATATATCCTGGAGAATTATTGTGAGGATTAAAAGAAATAATGCATATGAAGCACTTGGCACAATGCCTGGCACCTAGAAAGCACTCAACAAATGGTAGTTCTTTTTTGTTACTACCATTGTAACTATTTTTTTATTACTATTAACTCTAACAATGATGATAAACCATTTTGCTGAAATTCACTGACTCCGGTAAGATTCCAGTAGTTGATCTTTGATCACAGCAGAAGTTTCCCGGTTAAACTGAAGCTCTGGAGAGCATTTCCCCTTCTTAGGGCACAACATTAACTCCAATTCAAGACCGCAAACAACTTTTTCACGAGCTCTTCACCCAGGTGCAGAACTGCTCCTCCTTCAATAGCGACTATTTTGCTCACACAAGTATACCTGCTCAACCTCATTCTCTGCTTCTGACCAGATTCATAAATCACGCCAATTGCCTCAAACCTTCGTACCCTTCTTCCTATCTAATTACCTCTTCCTCTCTATTATAAAAGAAGAGCTCTCCATCATTATGGCAAGTTTACTACCTATCAACTCCTGATGTGAAGACTTTAACATTCTCTTATACATAGTAGATAAACACGGATAGAGCCATCAGGGAAAAGCAAATTAAAACCACAATGAGATGTCACTTCACATCCACTAGAACAGCAATAAAAACAAAAGAGGCAGACACTAACAAGTACTGGCAAAGATGTGAAAAAACTGGAACTCTCATACACTGTTGGTGGGAATGTAAAATGGTGTAGCCCCTTTAGAAAATGGTCTGAGGGGCGCCTGGGTGGCTCAGTCAGTTAAGGGTCCGACTTCAGCTCAGGTCATGATCTCACAGTCTGTGAGTTCGAGCCCCACGTTAGGCTCTGTGCTAACAGCTCAGGGCCTGGAGCCTGGGATTCTGTGTCTCCTTCTCTCTGCACCTCCCCCACTTGTACTCCACATCTCTTTCTCTCTCAAAAATAAATAAATGTTTAAAAAATAAAAAATAAAAAAAAAGAAAAAGAAAATGGTCTGAAATTCCTCAAAAGTTAGAAAAAGTTACCATATGACCCAGCAATTCCACTCCTAGGTATATACGCAAGAGAACTGAAAACATATGTCCACAAAAAAATAAGTACATGAATGTTCATAGCAACATTATTTAACATAGCCAAAAGATGTTAGCAGCCCAAATATCCATCAGTGATGAATGGACAAACAAAATGTGGTATATCCACACAATGGAATTTCAGCAATAAAAGGGAATGAAGTATTGACTGGTGCTACAACGTGAATGAATCTTGAAAACATTATGCTAAGTGACAGACACAAAAGGCCACATACTATATGGTCCCATTTATGTGAAATATCCAGAGTAGGCAAATTTAGAGAAACAGAAAGTAGACTGGTGGTTGCCAGGGCTTGAAGGGGTTGGGAAGAAATGGGAAGTGACTGTTAATAGGTACAGTTTCTTTTGTGGATGACAAAATGTTCACCAAGTTGATTGTGGTGGTGCATAAACTAAAAGCCACTGATTGTATACATTAAATAGGTAAGTAGTATGGTATGTAAATTTTATCTTCATAATGCTGTTATGCAGTAAGTAAAAGATAAACATATGTTAAAAGAGGAGCGCCTTAGTGGCTCGGTCTGTTAAGCATCCAACTTCGGCTCAGGTTATGATCTTACAGTTCATGGGTTCGAGCCCCACTCTGGGCTCTGCACTGACAGTGTGGAACCTGCTTGGGATTCTCTCTCTCCCTCTCTCTCTGCCCCTCCCTGACTTGCACTTTCTCTAAATAAACAAACAAACAAACAAACAAACTTCTAGGGGCGCCTAGGTGGTTCAGTCCATTAAATGTCCGACTTCAGCTCAGGTCATGATCTCACAGCTTGTGAGTTTGAGCCCTGCATCAGGCTCTGTGCTGACAGCTCAGAGCCTGGAGTCTGCTTCGGATTCTGTGTCTCCCTCTCCTTCTGCCCCTCCCCCACTCACACTCTGTCTCTCTCTCAAAAACAAATAATAAAACATTAAAAAAAAATGTATGCTAAAGAAGCAATGACAAATGAGCTGAGGAGGAGTGGAGTCCCCTGGGTCAGTAGGAAGCATGGGAATAAAATCAGCGAACAAACTCATGAAAATGGGCTGAAGTGTTCCCTCAAAACCACAGACTGCAAATTTATTTTTAAAAGCCATGCAAATCAAACATCTGTCAGCTTTTCGAGTGACTCCAAAACATTTTCATTACTCTAGTTATAGACCATGTAAGTACAGTATCTTACAAATGTACTCTTATTTAATGGTTTGTTTGTAGTCCTATATCATATATAACCTATACTATATAACTAGTCATACCTATCATATTTAATTCATTTACTTACTCAATAAACATTTATTACATGCCTACTATGTGCCAGGCAGTGTCCTAGGTGTCAGGGATGCAAAGATGGCTGAGACGCAAGCCCTCCTCAAGCACCTCACTGCGTCCTGAGCTAAGACTTATAACACAGAGAGTTAAGAAAATATTCTGACTTGCCTCTTCGGATCCTCTGTTCCCCTCTCTCTATGCCCCTCCCCAACTTGTACATGCTCTTGCGCACGTGCACGCTCTCTCTCTCTCTCAAAAATAAGTAAACAAACAAAAAAGAAAACATTCTGATTTGTGTGGCTGCAAATGAAATAAGCTCCTAACAGATGTGTTTCAATGAAGATGATGATACAAAATATTTACAATGCGATGACTATTAACCCTGTAGTGACCAGTCCTCCTGGGCAGCAGCCTACCTGTTGACATGCTCTTCCCAGTCCTCTGGTGGAGGAGGAGCATCTGCATCGGTCCTGGCGAAGATGACATGCCGTTCACACTCGTTCATCACGCTGCGTGCCTTCTGATTGTCATAGAGCGGCACAGGGGTTGATGTCACTGTCTCCACATCTATTGGGACGTCTGATTCACTGTAAACGGGTGAGGAAATAGGACCAGGCCACACGTACTTCACACAATACAGGTATTTTAACAATCATCTGGTTGCCAAAAAATGACTCTTTAATATAATCAGCTTTAAAATAGGTATAAGCATATTAGACCCACAAGAAAATTATGATCCAAAGTCAGCTTTCCCACACCTGTCTAGATCTCTGCCCTCTGACATGCTGTTATGTGCTGGGGGAACACAAAGTCATTTTTAAATGAGTCTTACAAAAATAACAAAGAGCTGCATTTTTTAAAAGATAAATATATTCCACAAGCAAACCGGACCACCTAGGTGTGCTTTCCAATATAGTAGCTATAAGCCACATTCACCTGTTTAAATAAAAATTAAACTGAATTAAAAACTCAGTGTCTCAGTTGTACTTAGCCACATTTCAAGTGCTCAACAGACATATGTGGCTAGCAGCCACCATATTAGATAGCACAGATACGGAGAATTTTTTCATTGCTGACAGTCCTGTTGGACAGTGCTAGTCTAGAGTTTTAAATTATTCATACATGCTTTCCCTTTCATTAGAAAGTCAACCAGTAGTTAATTATATGCTGTAAAAGTGTATGACTGTCTAAGTCAGATTGCCTGGAATGTAGACACCGTAGTTATTTAACTCATTGTGTAGGAAGCCTAGAACAGAAACAAATAGAAACGGACATGTGATGGGTCTTTCATATTTTAAAATGTTGTTGATGAAATCCTAGTTCCATAAGGGCTCTTCGCTGCACCACTCAAAACACTATACCAATCGAAATTGTCTACTGGCTGTCTACCACAACACTTCAACTTTTTGACCCCAACGATCTTAATTACACCCATTCCCAATAGCTGGAATAATTAGATCATTATGAAATGAAGTGAAATAATGTACAGGTAGACTGGGTGATGGATGGGTAAAAGAGCTAATTATCTTCTCTGGACCAAACACTGAGCTAGGCACTTGAACTTGTATGCCTAAAAGAGAACTCTGGATTTCACCATTCCAGACCTACCCCCCACCCCCCAAGTCCCCAACTCATGGCACCACCCAGCTACTCAAGCCAAAAATCTGAGTTGTCCTAATTTCACCTTTCTCCTTAGTCCTGGTCCATCTTTCCAACTCACCACAGCAGGTCCTGTTGGCTCTACCTATGAAATATATCTCGAGACCATCCTTTTTCTCCATCTGTACTATTCCTGCCCCTATCCAACCTGTCACAATCTCTGGCCCCCACTACGACAACAGCCTCCTAGCAGGCCTTCTCTATTTCCACTTCTGAACTGTATCTATTCAATAAAAATTCAAAGTGATCTTTTAAAAAATATAAATCCAATCTCTAGGTTAAAATCTTTCAGTGACTTCTTATCACTCTTAGCACCAAATTCCTACACGAGGTAGCCTGTGCCAACTTCTCCCCTAGCTCCCACTAACACCCCCACTACAACCACATTCTAGGCACAATGACCTAAAAAGAGTCCCTCGAACATGCTAAATTCCCACTTTCAGGACCTATATATGGAGATGGCTTATAAGAGGAAATAATTTTCTAAGAACCAAAATGAGTAAGTCCACAGAATCTCTCTTAAAGAAAGTATCATGAGATCTGAACACAGGAGTTTCAATGTTAGCAAGAAGCTTTAAAAGAGCTCTTCAATTATGCTCTAGGTCAGAGGCATCAAGATTATGCTGGATTATCCCTAAAAGTCACAAATCCTCCCCACCCTGTACAACTAAAACAGCTAACAAAATGCTGCCTTCATTGGAAAATGAAATAAAACCACTATTCTACACTGTTTAAAACACACACATCACAGCACCTCTAGCTCATTAAGGTTCAATGAGAGATATAAAGAAGCAAAATCCAAGATCTCTATTCAACGACAAACCTAAAACCTGTGCTAGAGGAAAGATTAGACATTCGATCAGATTAAAACAAAGAAAAAAAAATCTCTTCCCCCAAAAAGTTTATAAAATTATTAAGGCCATGATTTGATCATCAAAATATATCAACCAATCTTGAAATATAATTAGAATTCCATACCTTAAAATTCAAAAGAACTGCTAAACAACTTTATTCAGGCCAAATGTAACTGTATCACATATTACACAGTAAGTTTATGGAAAAAACCCTTACCCTATAATGTAGTCCAGTTGAAAATATAATCAGACCTGGCACCCATGGGTGGTGACAAGCTAAGAGAAAAAGGTCTTGGAAAATGCTCCTAAACTTTGCCGGGTGAAGCCAGCGAAAGGAAATCACATTACCATACAAAGGTTATTACTGCCAGTGTTGGAGCAAGCCAGAACACCAGACTAAAGGGAATGAGTCTAATCCTGAGTGGCAACAACTCTTCAGTCGTTTTCTTCCCTCTTTCCACACAAGTCCTATTATACCACATTATGTGGAAGATGTTGTCTGCTTTCCTAATTTGTGAGACGTCTTGAATGCAAAGGTCTACCTATAGGCCTGCTCTCCCCACGCTGCTTAACAGGGATGCCTGAAGGAAGTATCCAAGGGCCTCAAAACAATCTCCCACGATAAAATTCTCTCTAATCCCCACCATCTGATTACTGCCCAATTAGGGCAACAGCAGCCCTTAGGAGAAAAGGCCAAACTCACATGGTACTTTCGTGCTGCCTCCGGGGAGTAACAAAGAGCATGCGGGTGGGGCGAGCACTACTGGCATCTGGGTGGGCACTCCATGGCTTGGCATAGCTATGATCCAGAAAAACCAGGTCCAGCTCCCGCTCGTGCACTGAAAGCTGGAAGAGCAGCGAGGTGCCCATGCGCCGCGCAGAGGTCTGGAAGTCCCTCTCCCCACCCCGGTGGGCCATGTCAGTAGAGGGCCAGCAAGTCAGAGAATGTAGGTATCTGCATGCTAGTCACCTGCAGTGAAAAGTTTCAGTGTGAGGCGATTCGAAGACTCTAAATGTCTTCCAACCTAGAATATCTAATATGCTTCTTACTTTCTTGACCTTCCATCGTTCATAATGGAGTATCCGTTACCCCGCAGACCTTTGCCCACCATTGGAAGGGCTCCTAAGATCCCACACCACCACGCCAAAAAGGCTACTGGCACCGTAGGACCCTCCATACTTAATCTCTACAGACTTCGTTTATTGTAAAGCTTAGTGAATCCACAGTTCGCAAAGGCCTCACATGGACACATCCTAAACATGCTTGGCCAGCACCATACATTCCTACAGGCAGGAAGGGTTTTGGCAAACACCAGACATCACAAACATTAATTCTTCCAAAGCTAAGGGTGTCGCTCGCTCGGCTGCTCCACACCATTCTCTAATCCCGGAGCGTCTCCGCGGCCAGGGCGTGAGCACCCTCGTCAGAGCAGGGCAACGTGGGCCTCAAGGAAGCCCTTCAAGTTTCTTTCTTATGGTAAAAGTTTTGCAACTACTTCGTAATACTCTGGAGTCTTTAAAATCTCCAAAGGAGAGCTCCTGCCCAAAGGCTGCAACAAAACACTGTCCCGGGAAGCCCCCTCTCCCCCGCCCCAGGGTGGGCAGTCCCCGGCAAACCGCCCGGTACTCCACGTACTCTGCCGGGGGGTCTCGCCACCGAATCTCAAAACGCCCCATCTAGTAGGCAGGGCTTATAATTCGCACTTTACAGACGAAGGCGCCGGCTCGGGGAGGGGGGCGGGGGGGGGAGGGGGAGGATGAAGTGACTTGGCCAAGGTCACCGAGAGTTCGCGACGAGGAGGAGCCGCCTCGCACCCGCCTCCCTCCCGCGTCACGGGCCCGGCCCGGCTGGGCGCCCGCGTCAAGGCGGCCCAAGTCTGCCCCCGGCCCGGGGCGCCCGACCGACCCCAGGGGCCCCGCCCCGGGCTCTGGCCTCCCGTCCCTTCATGCCCGGGGAGTCCCGAAGCCCTCGCCGAGGTCCCCGCCCACCCCGCCCCAGGCCGCGACCCCCCACCCCCACCCCCGGACCGGCCACCCGGCCGGCGCCAGCCCTTCCCTCACCCGCAATCGCCGGGCCGCGCGCTCGGCCCGGGCCGGATCCCTGCGCGCGTGCGCGTTACCGCCTCCACGCCCGGCTCTCCGCAAAACGCGGGAGCGGATTCTCTTCTGAGAAGGGCGGTGAGCGAGAAAACCCGGAAAGGGAGCGGCCGCGGCCACAAAGGCGGGAAGAGACAGGAGAGACAGGAGGCCGGCAGGTCTCACAGGCGGAGTCAGCACTGAGTCCCGAGTCGACGACACCACGGCCCCGCGGCTGAGGAATTTAAGGAGGCAGTGCCGTTCAAGGTAGAGACCAGACTTGAGGGGTTGGAATCTCAGCGCCAACACTTAACTCTCTGGCTTTATGATCCCAGCAAGATTTCAGGTCCTCCCCACCCCATCCCCACCCCCACCCCCGTACCCCACCATCTCTAAATTTGCAAATACCTCACTGGGCGGCTGAAAGAATGAAATGGGGAATGCCTGGTACCTGGCAGGAACACAACTAGATCTCACGATAGTAATTACGAGGGTCCCCCCAGAGTGTTCTACAAGAAGAAAGATTTCTGACTGAAGGATTGGGGTGGTGTCATGAAGGAGAAGTCACCTAAGGCTGGGTTCTGAAGGACCAGGCCATTGCAGAGGGTTTGGAAAGGTTAGTAAGGGCTGACTCGGGGATAGCAAATGGGCCAAGTACAGCCCAACACCCTTTTCTTTGGTCTACCCATTGCTTTCTTAAAATTTTATTTAATTGCAAATATTTGAAACTAGGGACATTTCATGTAAAAATCCAGATTCCTAGGTTCCCTTGAAAAGTTAGAGGCTGTGGCAGCCCAGGACTCACCTTCCGTTGTGGCAGGCGTGGAGTCTGCATATGCCCTCACTTTGGCCAACTTCACTAGGCCTCCTTGACCGCCCCCCCCCAGGTCCCCACCCCAGCTCCCCACTGTGGCATGGTTACCCAGCCCTATACCACACACACACACACACACACACACACACACACACACCCCCCACCCCCAGGCTAGACTTAACTGCAGGTGTGCCTGGAATGGAAAACACAATCAAGAGTCAAGTCCAATCATCTTAGAGTGCTTAGTGGATTGGTTCAACTCATTGTTGTTGCCTATCAGGGCAGGAGTGAGACAACCTAGTAAAGCTGGTGGAAATAGGTGCAGACACCAGCCCGGAGAAAAAAACACAGTACAACAGAGGACCTGCACAAGGCAACACAGAGCCCAGAGGGCCCAGGGGAAGGATGGAAGGTCAGGGAATGGGGAAGCAGTGGAGAGAAAGGAGGCAAACTGTGGTCATTTCACAATTCCAGACTGTTTCCAACAGGATAGTGAGCATTCTCTGTAGCAGAGATGTCAAAACCTTAGTGTTTGCTTTGCAGGGTGTTTGGTTTGGTTTGGTTTGTTTTGTTTCCAGTGCCTCGGCAGACATGATTAATCAATCGCAGCCCACTGTGAACCCACGTGCAACTTCAAAATCATTTTCTCCACACAGGACTCCAGGATGTCACTACCGATTGTTTTGAGTTGGCCATCTCCTCTCTAAAATGCCTTTCCTTCCTCTGATATCCTGTAGGATACACTTGGCCTTCATTCATTCATTCACAAATATTTCTTAAATTCCTACTGTGTGATAGGTACCATGCTAGGTGCTGAGGATACAGCACCAATGAGGCATGCTTCTTTTTAATCTGCATACATAATTGTTAAATTTATAACTATGAAAATCAGGGCTAGCATTTAAAGAATACTAAACAAGCTCTAAGTGGCATAAATGACCTATTTCATTTAGCCCTCTCAATGGCTTTATATGCTAGGTTCTGTTATAGTCATATCCAAGAAGGTAAAGTATTTTGCCCAATGTTAGCTAGTACGTATCAAAGGCAGAACTAGAACCCAGACAGTCTGGCTCCAGAGCCTCGGCATTTGATCCCTCACAGCTCACTCCTTACCATGCCTAGTGTTAACTTTCCTGTGTTTGGTAAAAAAAAAAAAAAAAAAAAGAGTAGATCCTCAAAGTTAATGACAAAGAAGTCATTAATCTTCTTTGTATCTTTCAGACAACATAGCCCAGGAAGTAGGGGGTATTTTCTGTGTTGACTAATGATAGATGTATTGGTTGACAGATAGCAGGACACCAAAGCAAGAGACATGGCTCAAGTCGGAAAATAAATCTTTACCACTTCACATCCGCTAGGATGGGTAAAAAGTCAACAGTGACAACAAAAATGTGGTGAGGAGTGCCCAGCTGGCTCAGTCGGTAGACCATGAGAGTCTTGATCTTGAGGTTGTGAGTTCGAGCCCCATGTTGGACAGAGAGATTACTTTTTATTTTTTTACTAAAAGAATTTTAATATTGGGGCGCCTGGGTAGCTCAGTCGGTTAAGTGTCCGACTTCAACTCAGGTCATGATCTCATGGTTCGTGGGTTCGAGCCCCGTGTCGGGCTCTGTGCTGACAGCTCGGAGCCTGGAATCTGCTTTGGATTCTGTGTCTCCCTCTCTCTCTGCCCCTCCCCTGCTCACACTCTGTCTCTCAAAAATAAATAAATATTTAAAATTTTTTTTAACATTTATTCATTTTTGAGAGAGAGAAACAGAGCACGGGCTGAGGAGGGACAGAGAGAGAGGGAGACACAGAATCTGAAGCAGGCTCCAGGCTCCAAGCTGTCAGCACAGAGCCCAGCATGGGCCTCGAACCCACAAACCGTGAGATCATGACCTGAGCCGAAGTCAGATGCTTAACCGACTAAGCCATCCAGGCGCCCCAAGACTACTTTTTAAAAAATGATAAAAAGTGTTGTCAAGTATGTGAAGAAATTAAAATCCTCATAGGTTGCTGGCTGGATTGTAAAATGGTGCAGCCACTTTGGAAAACAGTCTGACAGTTCCTCAAAAAGTTAAGCATAAAAGTAATTCCATTCTTATAGGTATACTCAAGAGAACTGAAAACATATGTACACATACAAGTGTTCAGAGCAGCATTATTCATAATAGCTAAGAAGTGTTAATAACCTAAACGTCCATAAATCATTGAATGAATATAGAAAATATGGTATATCTATACAGTGGATTTAGTAAGCCATAAAAAGGAGCCTGATACATGTTACAACATGGATGAACTCTGAAAACATTACACTAAGTGAAAGAAGCGAGTCATAAAAGGCCACATATTGTACAATTCCATTTATGTCCAGAACAGGCAAATCCATAGAGACAAAAAGTGGATTCATGTTTCCAGAGGTTAGGGGAAGGGGAGAATGGGGAGTGACTGCTAATGGATATGAGATTTCTCTTTAGGATGATGGAATATTCTGGAATTAGTGGTGAGAGTTGCACAACATTGTAAATATACAAAAAACTTGAATGGTGCACTTTAAAAGCCTGGATATGTGGTAATGAATTATATCTCAGTAAATCTGCTATTAAAAAAAAACTTTATTTTTTTTTTTAATATTAATTTTAAGAGAGAGAGCGCATGTGTACGAGCAGGGGAGGGACAGAGAGAGAGAAGGAGAGAGAATCTCAAGCAGGCTCCATGCTGTCAGCACTCAGCCTGACACAGGGCTTGATTCCACGAACTGTGAGATCATGACCTGAGCTGAAATCAAGAGTCATATGCTTAACTGACTGAGCAGCCCAGGAGCCCCCAAACCTTTATTATTTTAAGCCACTGAGATTTGGGAGTTGTTTCTTACCTCACTGTAACACAACCCATCCTGACTGACGCGTTCAGCCAGGCTGTCAGCCTAGCGCACGGGCAGAGTAAAGACGTGCAAACCAGCAAACACTCAAAAAATTCAGAAAGCTGTGGAAAAGCATGTCCCACTAGGATGAGAGGGTAACTTAAGAAAGAAGGAGACACGGGATCTGGGAAGCAGGAGCCAACAC
Source organism: Paguma larvata (assembly GCA_030068075.1). NCBI lineage: Eukaryota > Metazoa > Chordata > Mammalia > Carnivora > Viverridae > Paguma > Paguma larvata. The sequence goes on from CM057836.1 coordinate 75,240,133, forward strand.
CAGAGACAGACACAGGGAATTCTAAAGACGAAGGGGAGGGGAAGTGCTGGGGTGGTAGCTGTGCTACAGGGCTGGGGAGCAATGCGTGTAGACTGGACAGGAGGCCAAGAGGAATATCCCCAGGAAAAACAGTAAAACTGGTAAAATACCTGATGGATTTGAATCTGGGGAAAATTGTATTACAAGGAGGATCACAGGGGCGTCTGGCTGGCTCAGTCCGAAGAGCATGCAACTCTTGATCTCAGGTTCATAAGTTCGAGCCCCATGTAGGGTGTAGAGATTACTAAACAAACAATCAAACCAAAAAAAAAAACCCATAAACTTCAAAAAAAAAAAAAAAAGTATCACAGAGCTACTGAAGGTTGTTGGAAGACTTGGTCAGACTTTCAAGATAAACAAGCACTTCCTAACTTAACAGTAAAACACAAAGTTATATAAGAAAGGATATGGAATGAAAGTGCAGTTGACCCTTCAACAATGCCAGAATTGGGGACACCAACTACCCTGCCTTGCACAGTCGAAAATCCATGTATAACTTTTGACTTCCTCAAAACTTAACTACTAATAGCCTACCTTTGACTGGAAGCCTTACCAATGGCATAAATGGTCAATTAACACATATTTTATATGTTACATGTGTTATAGACTATATTCTAACAATAAAGTAAGCTAGAAAAAAGAGAATGTTATTAAGAAAATTATAAGGAAGAGAAAATATGTCTACAGTACTGCACTGTATTTATTGAAAAAAAAATCCGCTTACAAATAGACCCACACAGGGGTGCCTGGGGGCCCAGGCAACTGATTCTTGATTTCGGCTCAGGTCATGATTTCAAAGTCATGGGATCAAGCCCCAGGTCAAGCTCTGGGCTAAGCGTAGAGCCTGCTTGGGATTTTCCCTCTCTCTCTCTGTCTCTTCCTCTGTTCCATCCCCAGCTCACACTCTCTCTCTCTCTCAAATTAAAAAAAAAACAAAAACAAAAAAACAAGTGGACCCATGCAGTTCAAACGTGTTGTTCAAAGTTCGACTGTATATTACTTGATATACAGTAAAAAATATATATATCATCATAATAAAGAAAATAGTAAATATAGATTTAGTCCCCAGATGAGGTATCGTTATATTGGGAGAACAGAATGCAGAAAAGGCAGGTCAAGAGAAACCTAAAATCCTGTGCATGATAAACAGCAGTAGCAAATGCCTGAAAGTGATGAATCGGGAATTTTGGGAGAGAGAAGCTGGGAGGCCGGAAGAAATGACAGATGGGGTAAGACTGTTGACTTGATAGACAACATGTCAAATTGAAAAATTCAAGGGCTGGTATTTAGAAACATAGAGGTTAATATGGCACAAAAACAGACACATAGACCAATGGAATAGAATAGAAAACTCAGAAATGGACCCGCAAGTATATGGTCAACTAATCTTTGACAAAGTGGGAAAATGTATCCAATGGAAAAAAGACAGCCTCTTTAATAAATGGTGCTGGGAGAATTGGACAGCAACATGCAAAAGAATGAAACTAGACCACTTCCTTACACCACTCACAAAAATAAATTCTAAATGGATAAAAGATCTGAATGTGAGACAGGAAACCGTCAAAATCCTAGAAGAGAAAGCAGGAAAAAGCCTCTTTGACCTAAGACGCACCAATTTTTTACTCGACACGTCTCCAAAGGCAAGGGAATTAAAAGCAAAGATGAACTATTGGGACCTCATCAAGATAAAAAGCTTCTGCACAGCAAAAGAAACAACCAACAAAACGAACAGGCAACCAACGGAATGGGAAAAGATCATCGCAAATGACATATCGGATAAAGGACTAATATCTAAAATCTATAAAGAACTTACCAAACTCCACACCCGAAAAACAAACAACCCAGTGAAGAAATGGGCGGAAGATATGAATAGACACTTCTCCAAAGAGGACATTCAGATGGCCAACAGACACATGAAACGATGCTCAATGTCACTCATCATCAGGGAAATACAAATCAAAACCACACTGTGATACCACCTCACACCAGTCAGAGTGGCTAAAATGAACAAATCAGGAATCTATAGATGCTGGCGAGGATGTGGAGAAGTAGGCACCCTCCTACACTGTTGGTGGGAATGCAAACTGGTGCAGCCACTCTGGAAAACGGTGTGGAGGTTCCTCAAAAAAATGAAAATAGACCTACCCTATGACCCAGCAATAGCCCTGCTAGGAATCTACCCAAGAGACACAGGAATGCTGATGCATAGGAGCACGTGCACCCCAATGTTCATAGCAGCACTTTCGACAATAGCCAAATCATGGAAAGAGACCAAGTGCCCATCAACTGACGAATGGATAAAGAAGTTATGGTACTTATATACAATGGACTACTACGTGGCAATGAGAAAAAATGAAATCTGGCCATGTGTAGCAACATGGATGGAACTGGAGGGTATTATGTTAAGTGAAATAAGTCAGTCAGAAAAAAACAGATACCATGTTTCCACGAATAGGTGGACTTTGTGAGACTAAGCAAAAACCAGGGGGAGGGGAAGAGGGGAAAGGAAAAAAAGACACAGAGAGGGAGGGAGATAAAACATAAGAGACTCTCAAAGACTAAGAACAAACTGAGGGTGAGGGGGATGAGGGAGGGGGGAGAGGGGGTGATGGGCATTAAAAAGGGCACATGTTGGGATGAACACTGGGTGTTATATGTAAACCAATTTGAAAATAAACTATTATAAATTAAAAAAAAAGAAAGTTGCTAAGATAACATCATAAAGTTATCATTATAAGAAAAAAAAAGAAACATAGAGGTTAATATTAGTAGAAATGAGCAAAAAAGAGCACTTCTTGCCCCATCTCTCCCACTCTTTATTCTCTCTCCCTGGCACTTATTTTGGGCCACATTTCTGCTGGTTTTCTATTTCTTCTCCCATCAGTGCCATGTAGGGATTTTTATCTTCTCTCTGTCCTGTTCCTTCCTCAGTACATCAGTCTTACTGTTTTTTCATTCTTTGCTAATTTGGGAGATGATAAATGATTTCTTGCATTTCTTTGCTTATTATCGATGGGCTCAAAATTGTTTACATCTTTTTTGGGGGAAGGGTGCTTTTGAATCCAACTTGGCAAAGTGATAAATGGCATCTCATTGAGTTTTTTGATTAACAAAGAGACTGATTTTTTCCACATCTTTTTTTTTTTTTTTTTGTCCCTTTGTGCAATCATGTTATAAACTTTCCCCCATCTTCCTTGGGAATATTCATCTTTTTCTTATTGAATTATAAAAACTCACATTAGGAGCACCTGGCTGGCTCAGTTGGATGGAACATGCAACTCTTGATCTCAGCATTGTGAGTTCAAGCCCCATGTTGGGTGTAGAGATTACTTAAAAAAAAAAAAAAGTCTTTAAAAACATATATTTTAAAAAGCTCATGCTAAAAAGGCTACTAACCTTTTGAACATTACTTATGTTGCACGTGTTCCTTACTTTGATTTTTGTTATTTAAGATATGTTTTCCTGCATAGGAATTTAAAATTTTATGGGGTTAAACCTATCAGCCTTTCCCTTTCCAGGGTTTGCCTTTCATCTCACGATGCTTAGTTTGGAAAATCACAAACAATGCAAAAAGCTTTGTGTTGTGTTTAAATCTCAAGAAAAACCGTCAGGAAGAACTTTCTCTTTTTAAATCTGCTGCAGTGGAAAGCAATTGTAGCGCCAAGATCACACATGTAGCTTTTTGGTCTTCGAAAGCCATCTTTTAGGAGGCATAATGAGGTTACCATTAAATTGTTTCATCAACTAATATATCTTTTTAAAATATCCATTAATCTCTGCGCTGTTGGCTATGATGTAGTTTATACAATGTTCAAACCTTAAGCAGAAGAAGTCTTAGTGTGGAAGAGACCAGAGCAAATGATCCAGCTCCATCCTCATGATGAGGGGCGTTGAGAGCAATCAAGATGCCGTAGCAAAATTGTACTGACGCTGAGATTTTTCTTTCACTTTACAAATCGGCTGGCATAAGAGCTCATTAATTAAAAAGCTGCTTTTCTTCCCTTTGTTAAAGACAGACCCATTTCTGGACTTAGGTTTCCTTTAGAAAAAAGGAGGCCTACATGTTTGCTTACACGTTAGGAAGGGCTTCTCTCGAATCATTATTGAAACAGTCTTTGATTTCCCTATTCCTTTTCTCACGTCACCTCACTTCTCTTATTTTCTCATCTAAATTGTGTGACTTTGGCAATGATTCGCTCCAGATAACTTGCTCATGTAAAGAGGAAACACTAATCATACACCTGATCTTGAAATCAGGATGGTGAGAATAAGAGAGAAAGAGAAAAGAAAGAGGGAACGCAAAGCGGCCAAATTGTTTTGTTTCTACAGGCTCAGTCACCTCAGGCCACTGGCTTCGTACTCCTTGTGACTTCTTCCTCCTGTTGTTCCCCTCCATTCCTCTCCAGAACCAAGAACCGCTCGCCTCTGTGACATCACCTCTACCGCTAAGCAACAGACCTGGGGCTCTCTTCACCCCCATGAGCCCTGGGAGAACGTTGGACCAAGGTGCTCCAAGAAGGCGGCTTTGCTGCAGAGGGAAGGAGAGAAGAAGGTGGAAGACATGCTGCGGGTTGTCATGGAGTCAGCCAAGATTAGCCCACCCCGAAGCCCCCCACCGAGACCCTGCGTGTCCATCTACTTCCAAGGTGAGAGCCAGGCTCTTGGACGGGAGAGGGGAGCCCTGAGAGGGAACATGCATTCAGTGAAAAAATAGACTTATCGGTACCCTGTTCTGGAAAAGATGCCCTGTGTGACAGAAAAGTGAGGTAGACACCGTCCAGTTCTCTCAAAACTTATCTTTTTTTTTTTTTAAGAAATATTTGGGGGCGCCTGGGTGGCTCAGTCGGTTAAGAGGCCGACTTCAGATCAGGTCATGATCTCATGGTCTGTGAGTTCAAGCCCCGCGTCAGGCTCTGTGCTGACGGCTCAGAGCCTGGAGCCTGCTTCAGATTCTGTGTCTCCCTCTCTCTCTGCCCCTTCCCCGCTCACACTCTATCTCTGTGTCTCTCAAAAATAAAATTAAAATGTTAAAATAAAAAAAAAAAAAAGTCAAACTCTTGTGGTACATATATACAATGGACTACTATGTGGCAATGAGAAAAAATGAAATCTGGCCATGTGTAGCAACATGGATGGAACTGGAGGGTATTATGTTAAGTGAAATAAGTCAGTCAGAAAAAGACAGATACCATATGTTTCCACGAATAGGTGGACTTGGTGAGACTAAGCAAAAACCAGGGGGAGGGGAAGAGGGGAAAGAAAAAAAAGACACAGAGAGGGAGGGAGATAAAACATAAGAGACTCTCAAAGACTAAGAACAAACTGAGGGTGAGGGAGATGGGGGGGGAGGGGGTGATGGGCATTAAAAAAGGGCACATGTTGGGATGAACACTGGGTGTTTTATGTAAACCAATTTGAAAATAAACTATTTTAAATTAAAAAAAAAAAAGAAAAAAAAGAAATATTTGGAAACACCAAACATTTCTTTCTTTTTTTTTTTTTTAACGTTTATTTATTTTTGAGAGACAGAGTGTGAGCAGAGGAAGGGCAGAGAGAGGGAGACACAGAATCCAAAGCAGGCTCCAGACTCTGAGCCGTCAGCACAGAGCCTGAGGCGGGGCTTGAACTCACAGACGGTGAGATCATGACCAGAGCTGAAGTCGGCCGCTTAACCACCTGAGCCACCCAGGCGCCCCTCAAAACTTATCTTTATTGCTATTATTTCTCCTATTAGGACATCTCTGCCTCCTGTTGTTTCCAGGGAAATGGCTATGGGTTAAAGAGAGGATTAATACTTCTCAAGCTGCTTCTGTGAACTAGGGCTGTGCCACAAACTGAGGCTAAAAGAAAAAGTACTTCTTCATAGAATCAAAGCGAGGATTTTAAAAGATAATATATGTACAGCTCTTTGTACAACATCCAGTAATGACCATTCCGTCCCATGAGAGCCTTTTCATAAACATAATGATTTTTTTCTCCTCACAACGATCTCATGAGGCAAGTTTTATTGTCTCCATTTTTTATAGATAAGGAAAAGTGCCCAAGAAGGTTGGGGGATGAAAGGATTTGGGGAGACCACGAAGGAGATTAAGTGTGTCTCTGTAACATAGAGCTGGGAGCAAAAAGGGAGGAAGGCCAAGAGAAATGGGCAGTCTGTTGGTGGAAAGTAAGGGGAGGTGGATGCAGGCAAATGAGTTTCCCAGCACATGTGGGGAATAAGAAAATTAGAGCCAAGAGAAAGAAGGCACAGTAGTTTCTGTAGCAGACGTGAGTAAAGAATGAGGTTCCTTAATTTTTTTTTCCTGGGTTGCGAAACCGTGCTCACTGAATATGACAACACTCCTCAGAGAGTGGACATCTGGGACTCCACGGTCACAGGGCCATACACATTGATGTCCCCAGGTATAGGTTTAGAGAGGTATAGTGGACGTTCGGTGTGTCTTAGCTGTGAGCCAGGGGGTAGCCTGATTCCCAGCCTTCTTTCCTACCACCTCGCAGGCATTATCTTTCTCCTCCCAGAAATACCTCTTAACAAAGATGCCTAAATCCGAGACTCCTGGGCTTTCCCACAGATGTACCTATAATTTCTTATAACTGAAGTCTGATATTTTTTTATTCCCTTTTCACCTTTCCAAGTCCCTCTTCCCCCATGTGCCATCCACTCCCCTCCACCCCTTCTCACTGCCCCGCTTGTGCGTGCTCCCGCACACACTCTCTCTCCCCTTCTTTCACTTTCTTTCCTTGGGAGGGATCTCGAAGTAATTTAGCAGTTTAGAGGTTCTTTGCGGGGCTATAGATTGTTCTTCGTTCAAGATATTTCTGGAGGAGGGGGATTTTAGTGGACAAAGAACTCTCAACCCATTAGAGATGTTTTGGCACATCTTAAGGTCCACTAGACTTTGCTCTGGTAAATCTCCATGCCTTAACATAATAAAAGTTCATTTCTTGTTCACACAAGTCCTGCGTTGATGGGGCAACAATTCCGAGTGGCTCCTCCAAGCGCTGGTTTAGGGACCAGATACTTGCTGATTTTGGCTGCAAAGTCATCCTGGCACCACCCTGCCCATAGATCGTGAGCGTGGATGTGAGGAGTGAAGACAGGAAGAATGTCCTGAGAGATTTTAGGAGTCGATCTTGGCAGTGATGAAAATCGCTCCCATACTGCATGGGCCAGAACGAGTCACGCAGCACCACCTGGCTGCAAGATGGCTAGGAACTACGTACCAGGGAAGAAAATGAAGCAAACACATTATCTGTCACATGGGATGATGTTACCCTTACAAAAAGTGAGAAATTTTGAAACACCCAGAGTTAAGAATCAGCTCCATAGCACATCGCCCAATGTAGATTTGAAGTTTTCTTGGAGTCCTACCTCTCTTTACCACACTTGAACCTAGACTTTGAAATATTTCCTACCACCAATGACAGCCCCTTGGTGCCTTTGCAGATGTCAAGAAGAGAACTCGTGAGGTGAAGGGAATAATCCCACATGGAATGAGGTAAAACACATCAGGACAAACCCAAAAGAAGCAATGACAACCCCAATAGTGAGGTTGGGTCCTGGTCATGCTCAGAATTCTAGAGAGAGGACAGGAAGCCTCACAAGCCTTCCCCGAGGCCAGGGCATCTCAGCCCAGGAGGAGCCCCTGAGCCCATATGTCTGTGCAGGCCTGAGGGCCACAGCAGCCACACCTGCCCAGAGCTGTTCTTGGCCCTTCCGCTCCACTCTGGGGATGGACCATGATACGACCCATCTTGTCCAACCTGGCCATCCTGATGTTCCCATATACCTGAAACAGAGACAGGGCTCCCTGTGCAGGATCCCTCTCATCTTCCACCCATCCATATCCCCCACCCCCACCCTGGTCCCCAAACTCCTTAACTACTGAGACACCCGTGGTATTGTAGTCACACTGCAGAGCCCAGGTAAGACGCTCAGTACCTTGGTGAAAGGTAGCTAATGCTATCTTCTTAAGAAACCAGACTTGAGAAAAGTTCCTCAGTTGCAGACAAACACCATGCCAGCTCATTCCCTGCATCTTTCCTCATTTCCTAGAAGTGTGGGAAGGGGAGGGTGGAGGAAGATGCTGACCTGTCCATGCCTCCCACAGACACTAATCTGGCCCCTCTGGGACTGCCACTTGCCAAATGACTCTTCACTGCAAATCATCCTTCGGGACATGGGCACAGTAAAGAAAGAAAGGTAAGGCAGAGAGAGGCAGGAGCCTGACTCTCTGACTAAAAGCCACAGCACATGCTGCATCTCCTGTCTCTATCCATAGCTCACTCAAGAGGCAAGGACCATACCCATTCCAGCTAACTATGGGGGGGGGGGGGGAATGGCGGGGGATCTGTGGAAGGGTGGTGAGGCTGGGTATGCAGCCCAGAACCAGGAACTTGGAAAGCCAGGGGCAGTTCTGTCTCTTCTGAAGCCACAGGATCTCAAATCTCTGCTTCCCATCATGGCTTCCCATCATGGCCCCATTCCAGGACCCAGGTGAGACTAACACCCACTGAGACTGAAGCTAGGGCATCCCAAGTCAAAATTCCTAGGATGGAGAATCTGATTGGCCCAGCTTCCATCAGGTGTCTACCGCCGGTCCGATCAGCTGTTACTTGACGCTGTTCCCATTCAGGAGGAGTGTGAGAACAAGCCTCTGGGAAGGGTCTGGGCAGGGCAGAGCCAGTAACTGGGGCACTCAGTGCTCAGAGCTCCAAAGTGAATTCCCAGAGACATGAGAGCCCTTTGTCCTCTGGTGGATGCTTCACATCACTGTGTTCTTCCTTCGGCCTCTCAGTGTGGACAATACAGCCTGTAAGAGAGAAAACTCTAGATAAAGTCATGCCTGGGACAGAAGACACCCTTTCACCCTTGGCTCAGGATCTTTTATGTGTTCCTCATCTCCCCAGGTTCATTGGCCGGGCTACAGTACTGCTCCAGCCCTTGGTGCAAAACCCGAGAAAGGTCCTTTTTGTGAAGGACCTGACCCTGCTTAGCCATGCCATGACGTCCACAGATGTGAGTTGGGCCCCAGGAAGGGTGGCTAGAGGAGTAGGGGCAGCCAGCGAAGCTGGGCTACTCCACTTTAGCAGAGGCCCAGTGCCACCACCAGAAAGCACTTACTACCCTAGGAGGCCCCATCACACTGCCATCATCTCCCTGACCTCCCCATCCTGCCATCCATCCACCCTCCCACCCCTACATCCACCCATTTAGATTGATTATTTAGTCAGTTGTCCATTGGGTGTCAGCAACTATGTTAAGCCTGGGATGCAAAACTAAACGAAGCCCATGGTCCATTGATACCACTCACAGTGACAAGTGCTCCAGCACAAGGGTTGGGAAGGCTAGGTCACTGAGGTGGGAAAGAAGTAAATGATTCCATGTGGCAGGTAGCAGAAGGCTTTGTAGAAGATGTGATTAAGATAGATGGGGACAGACAAAGACCAACCAAAGGAGAATAAGCAAAGGCTATTTATGCAGAGCTGGCTATGTATTTTGGCAGAGACTCAAAGACAGGCAGAGGAGGGGGAAAACTGTACAGTGGAAACAGGGAAGGCTCTCAGCACGCCCTAATTGGAGGCTTTTAGTGGGGGAAGCTATAAGTGGACCAACTATAGAAGCTGGGCATCCTATGTGATTGGTTAGGGGTGTATATTTGACTTTCTCTGGCTGGTCCTAAGTGGAAAGAAGGGACAAAAATTAGGGAAGCTATCAGTTATTAATTAAGTCCTGGCTATTTGGGGCCAATTGTTACAGGGGTTATTGTTTAGCTTCCTGGACTGGTTGCTAGAGGAGTACTCTGACTTCCTACAAGGCTGACTTAGAGATAGCAGGCTGGCTTCCTGGGCAGGTTACTGTAGATTTATTGGGTTGGTTTCCTGAATTGATTGCTGCAGATTGTGGGTCAGAGTTCCATTTTTATATAAGGTCTGGCCATTGTCCATTTGTATATTGAGTTTCTCAGTGGGCACAAGATTGCCCAATGGACAGGAAAGAAAGACAATCCCAGGCAAGGGTGTAAGTTGCATGTGTGAAGGCTTGAGGGAGACAGAGGCAGACAGCAGGTGCAGGGAGGGTTGGCTGCTACACTGCTGGCACACGGGTGTTGGGAGGATGTGAAGCGGGTGAGGGAGAGCTGAGACTAGCTGAGATTCTCTGAGACCAGGGGCCAAAGGTGAAGGACCTTATGGTCTATGCTGGTGAGTTGTGACTTTACTCTGATCGGTTAGGGCACTTACACAGTGTTTAGGCGGCAATCCTGGCAAAGGTCTATAGAGTTTGGATGGGTAGTGAGAGCACTTGGAGGCAAGAGGTTAATTAAGAGGTATTTATTTGCAGGAGTCCTCACCTGAGTTCAGGAGATGTTGGGATAGGAGGATTGCTGTTGGCATCAGCAGTTCTGGGATGGTCCCAAGGTGCCTCTCCCTCTCCTCCCAACCCCACTGCACCCCCTTGTCACCACCACTGCCACGTGCCTCTTCTATTCTCCAAATACCCCCTGCTATAATCCATTGCTCTCACCCTACCAGTTCATAACATCCCTCCTCCCCAGACTTCACAGGCCCCATAGCATGGCATGGCCTGGTACCATGGCTGGCATCACTCCCCATAGGGGGACCAGGTGAGGTTCCAGTGTTATGACATGCCCAAGGATTGCAGGATCTGGCTTAAAGCTCCCCTGCCTTTGCCTTGCAGTGCACCGTCACCCTAAATGTGGCCCTTATGAGAAACCAGGATATTGAGAAGATAGGTATGTACTTGGGGCTTACCCGCGCTCTTCTCCAAGCATAGCTGTATGAGCTCTTTGGGACCTTTGAGGCCTATCCCTCGAGGCCTACAGAAGGATTATGACCAGGTTAGGGTCAGGTTAGGGTCTCCAAATGCCTGGCTGAGGTTATCTGTCCCCCTTTCCCCGCTCCCGCCAATATATCTACTTGACATCTCTAGATATAAAGCCCAGCCTCCAATGGCTGCAGAAGGAAGCAAGGATGACCATTTCCAGGCACTCCTACGTGTGGAATGTGGGGCCTAGAGTTACTGACAGGGAGAGGGAGCCTATGTTCTGAGAAGGACATGTGCCCCTTTTGAGGCCTCTTGGCCATGGTTTTAGTCAGCACCTAGTCACTAGGGATAGAACAATGAAATGGGGCCAATGCCTCAAAACCTGAGCCCCAGCCTCCGAGAGCCCACCCAGACTGTGTTTCCCCAGGCGACGGCGACCTTCTAGGCATAAGTGCACAAGAAGTGGTCATGCAGAAACCGATGATCCCCACATCCGCCACACCCAAGCTTCTGTCTTCAAAGCCTGAACACTTTCAGGTGAGGACCTTCCAGGCTGAAAGCCTTCATAATTCACCTGACTCTCTCACTGCATTCTCAGTCCATCCCCATCTCTCCACAAGGTCATGGAAAACAGCCAGAGCTACCCATCTTCTGAACCTTACTGCATCCCTTGCTTCTCTGGGTGCCATTCTGAGCCACTTCTGTAGGAAGCTGAAGCTAGATACAGCTCCAGTGAGCCAATAGGAGGCACTGTTGGCTGTATACCAACCAGCCCTGGCGAGTGCTGGGGAGGCGGATCAGAAGGCCTGGACCCTGCTCTTCAGGAGGCAACACAGGCTGGCCATGTGCAGGGCAAAGTGAGCTGTATGGGAGAGATTGAGGGGAGTTCCCACTATGACTTCTGGAATCCCCATGCCACAGCTTACCAACTTCCCTCTGCTCTGTAGCCTATAACCTGACATCTCTGCTATGGTTTTGTCTGTTCCCAAGTCTGCCACTTGCCCAGGAGACTGGGCATCATTCTTGACTGCCTTCTTCCTCTCACCCTACCCCTGCATCCATTCGATGGCCAAGTCCTAGCTCTTAATATCACGTGACCACCTCCACCTCTCCATCACCACATCACTTCGCTGGCTCAAGCCACCACCATCACTTCCCTGAACCACCTCATAGGCTCCTCCCAAACTCCTAGCCTCCAGCTCTCTCCTGTCCATTCTTCAGTCAAAGTGATCTTTCAAAGATGTCATTCTTACCATACCATGCACCTGCTGAAAAAAGTAAGGACACCCCCCCAAAAAAAAGAATGAGGACACCTATGACATATGGTAGCTACACTTGTGGTGAGCATAGCAGAGCATATAGTTGTCATATAACTATGTTGAATGCCTGAAACTAACGGAACATCATGCATCAACTATACTTTAATGAAAAAATAATATGAATCATATGAATCATATTCCATGCCCTTGATAACACAAGCCTATCCCTCCAAGCCTCTCTGTCTCCTACCTCTGTCCTTCCCCACCCTGCTCCAGCATCCTGGACACCTTGCAGTCCTATTCTCAAACCTCTCTCTCTAGCTGCCACGTCTCTGCACATGCAGTTCTTCCTTTGGAGTGCCTTCCTTTCCTTCCCCAGGGGCCCCATCCCTTTCCACCAGGCTAGTTTGCCCAGGATAGAAGGTCACTGTGCCCAGATCACTGCCCTTCCTATGTAGTAGAGGTTAGGGCAGAATTCTGACATGCAATCCATTTGCCAGGTTTGACCCACTGTTGTCTCTGATGGACAGGTAGCTATATGTGTATCAATCTCTGAAGTATCACTGGACTTGATGGAGACACAGGAGGCCTCGTGGAGAAAGGCCGATCCATAGCCTGGGTTGGGAAATCCATTTGTGGTTTACCATCTACAGTAAGATGACAAGGTTCCATGACTCTGCCCTGCTAGCCACTGCCATCTCCAGTTCTTTCTCACCTTGGGCCTCAGCCAGCTTGGGTCTTTCTTGGGCTCTGCATTACTCTTCCCTCCTGCCTTCTAATTCTAGGCCCAGATGTCACAGCCCCTTTACTGAGTCCCAGTAAAGTAATAAAGGGGAAGGAGAAATCACAAGTCAGAAAGTAAATCACAGATCATTGATTCAATTGCATGGAACTTTAAAATTCTCAATTCCTTAAAAAGATTGTAGACAAAAGTAAAACAAACAAACAACAACAACCAACTGGGAAAGATTAGACTCATTCTGTATTCTGTAACAAGTCCATGGCAATTGAGAAACACTAAGATACACAAGATGGAAAGGACAAAACAGTGGAGGAGACAGATCTCAGAAAGGAAACAGAAGGAGCCACAGCCTTCCCAGGACTTGTCTTCAGGCTGGCAGCCCCTGTGCATCTTCTTTCTGTCTGCAATAGATGCCTCTTACCAGAACACTTTGCTCTTCAAAAAAAGAGCCTCTGTTGGAAAAGGGGGAGCCCAGGCCCCAGCATGAGGTTCCCCTGTGTTCCCCTATAGGTCCGAGTGAAAGTGTATGAAGCCCGACAGCTCATGGGCAATAACATCAAGCCGGTGGTGAAGGTGGTCATTGGAGGCTACCAGCACAAAACCCGGATCAAGATGGGAAACAACGCTTTCTTCAATGAGGTGGGCCACCCGTGACCTTCAGAGCTTAACAGGGCACTTGGGCCAAGTGGGTCAGCCAGGGGCTGGGCATTTCCTTCAGGCAGCAGGCAAGCTTGCTTCTTCCATAAACACAGACTGAGCGTTGGGCAAGCACTGCTTGGCACTGGAAATACAGGTGAAATAATTTGAAGCCTCACATTGGAGGAGTCATAGACTGTGGGGGGATCAGCATGTGAACACGTAAATAATGAGAATGAGGTAATACTGGGGTTAACAGAGATCCAATCTGGGGGTGCTGTTAATGCAGCCATGAAATGCAGGCCCAGACCAGGTATGCTTGTCACTGCTGAAGCCCTAAGCTGTAGTATTGTGTCTGATACACAGTTGGAAGTCCATGACTATTCACTGAATTAATCAGTGACTAGACCAGTAGATAAAAGATGAAATCACAGTGGGAGCAGGGAGGAATGGGTGGGCTGAGGAAGGGCTCCTGAAACCTTGAAGGAAGAATCTACCAGTGAAAGAGGGACATCGTGGAGAATTAAAAGTGGAAAAAACAACTGTGTCTTCAGAAGCCTAGAAATGAGAAGCAGCAGGACTTGGCAGAACTGTAGATATGGCTGGAGGGGAGTGGCTAGAGGGAAGCCTGCAAATGCACTGGGACCCTGTCATGGATGGCACTTGGGAGCCATGGAAGGACTTAATCAGGAGAGTGACGGGGCTGGGTTTGCATTTGGTAAAGAGGGTTCTGACTTCAGTAGGGCCTGGGGTGCAGTGAACTGATGGGGAAATCTAGAATGAGGCAGGGCTTTGGGTCTCCATCCAGGGCTGATAGCTGGGCCTTGAGCCACTAATGACAGATCCTCCTGGGATTCCCTATCCCTGCCCTTTACCCAGGCAAAACGCCCCCCAGGAGCATGGCAGGCCTCTGCTTCTGGAGGAGGAGCATGAGTGTGAAATGGGCAGGGCTGGGGAAGAAGCATGCTATTCTGAGCCTTCAGGCTTACTGAGTCCCTGGGTGAAGTGGTAGAAGAAATGTCATCCAACCCCTACCCCCATTCTCTCTGCTTCAGATCTTCTTCCAGAATTTTCATGAGGTGCCTGCAAAGCTCTTTGATGAGACCATCTTAATCCAGGTGAGGAGCCAAGCAATATGGGTCCATTTTCTTGTCCCACTGATGGGGAAAGGACTCTCTGGGAAGGATTCAGCTCCCCACCTCCACCCTTGGAGCCAGTCACTTCAGGTGGTCCTTCTGACCCCAAGGTACAACATCCACTACCTTCGTCACTCCCTGGCAGCCCAGACTTCCCACACATTCATTTAACAGATGTTTTGGAATGCCAATCGCTATTCCCTGAGCTGGGGAATTCACCCCAATGTGAATAGCCCCTTCCTGTGTGCCAGAATTCTCATGTCACCAAAAGACCCCTCAAATATCCCCTCAATGTGAGACATTCCATTCCCTACCAGAGGAAACCCGGTAACAGTGGCGAATGTGTGGTTATCAAATGCCTCTTATGTGCTCAGCACAGGGCTAAGGAGAACAAGGAGGTCTCTCCCTTGAAGAGTGTGCATATTCTTGGGAACACACAGACATAGGAAATGATCAGGACAGCATGCAATGGAGAAAGTCGAATGCAACACTTTTCTGTGGGCTGACCTTTGGGTTGACCAAATGGATTGTACCCTCTGATCAATTTCCTCGTCAGTAAAATGGAACTAAAATTCTGAACCTTACAGGGTACCTCTGAGAATTAAATGAGAACTATATGGAAGTGTGGGCCATTAGGAAGCATTAAATAAATTCTAGAGAATCCCAAAATGCCTTTACAATTCCTCCCATGGGGATGGAGGAAATAAGGGGTGTGAATAACAGATCTTTCTGGGAACCCCCCTGCAGGTGAAGAATTCCACACTAATGAGATTCAACGCAGAGATCGGGAGATTCCAAGTGAGTTCTGGATAAAGGAGGAGGTTTGGTTAAACAGTCACCATGGGTTCCATGCCTGAGTCTAGGGGCAAAAACTTGGATTTTCCTGCAGAAATATCCATATTTGAATCTACCTAACAACTAGGTTAACTTAAACAAGTTATTCAGAATCTTTACTTTCTCATCTATACAATGGGAATAATTACATATTCAACCCACAGAGTTGTTACAAGAATAAAAGTGTGTACCATTTATGAAAGAGCTGGGTGCCATGTTGAATACTATGGACACTCTTCAAACCTCTGCCTCCAGGAAATGGAAACAGAAGATCCAAAAATGCCAACCTAAGAAACACAGAGAAAATTGCTGCCTATGAGAACAGAAAGAAAAGTTTGCTTTGGAAAGACACAGGCCGGGAGATGAGGAAAGCTGACACTCATGAAGGGCTAAATAAGATTCTCCAAATCCAGGAAGATCAGGAAAAGGTAGGGTTGCCAGATTAAATACAGGATGCCCCATTACATTCGAATCTTAAAATGACAGGTACTTTTTAAATTCAAGTATGTCCCAATTAACTGCATGCCTCCTGACGAATACTGCAGGGAACATACATATACTAAAAATGTAGTCATTGTTTATCTGCGGTTCTGACTTAAGTGGGCATCTGTATTTTTGTTTGCTAAATCTGGCAACCCCTGGGAAAGGCTTCCACCTTGGGAAAGGCACATTTAGGACAGATCAAAGGAAGGTTTCTTTCTCACTACTTGTAATAAGCAGAAGAGTCACGACCTATCCCTCAAAGAAGCAACATAGGCTTCAAAATGAGAGATTCCAGAGAAGTTATATGGCAAGTGGCAAAAAAATGTCGTGCTTTCAACAAAGACCACCGCCCAATTTCCAGACAAGGACCAATGATATGAACTGTTAAATAAGTTATAGACATGAGAGAAAACTGAGACTTTTTAAAAATCATTTTTTAATTGTTTGTTTATTTTTGAAAGATAGTACAAGTGGGGGACAGGCAAAGAGAGAGGGGGACAGAGGATCCTAAGCAGGCTCTGTGCTGAAAGCAGCCAGCCCAAGCCTTATGCGAGCCTGAGGCGGGGCTTGGGCTCACAAACTATGAGATTATCACCTGAACTGAAGTCAGATGCTCCACTAACTGAGCCACCCAGGCGCCCTAGTGAGCCTTTTTCTTTAAATTACTTCTCTGGAAAATTTCATACACAGAAAGCAGAGAGAATAATATCATAAGTTCCCACGTGCCGATCACTCAGTTTCACTAATTCATTGCCAGTGATGTATTGTCTATACCTGGCCCACCATCCTTACCCACTGGATTATTTTGAATCAAATCTCAGACATAATATTTTATTTTTAAATATTTCAGTAAATATTTCTAAACATAAATATTTTATTAAGTGTAACCAAATGTAATTATCATATTTTAAAACCTTTATAATTCCTGGATAGCATTAAATACTAGTCAGTATTCAAATTCCCCTAATTATCTTATGAATTCCTTGTATTATTTATTCAAATCAGGGTGCAAACCAGGTGCATACACTGCAGTTGGTTAAAATGTATTTTTAGGTCTCTGTGATTCTGTTGGTCCCACCTCCTTTTTTCCCTTGTAATTTGTTCAAGAAACTGGATAGTTTGTCCTGTAGAGTTTTCCTCTAGTGCTGGATTTTACTGGCTGCATCTCTGGAAGGTCATTTCACATATATCTCTGGCCAGGTGTTTGCTATCTAGAGGCTTGCTAGATTTGGGTCCATTATTTGGCAAACTGAAGCAGAAGGCACAGAATGTCTATTGGTCTCTCTTTATGTCATTAACAGCCACTGATAATCACTGCCTGGATCTATTTCTTCATTAGGGGTGAATTTTTTCTTTGTTTTTCTTCCAGCTTTATTGAGGTATAATTGACATACAATGAATGACACATATTTTTAAAATGTACCATTTGAAACGATCATCACAGTCAAGATAACGAACATATCTGTCACATCTATCACCCCCAAAAGTTTCCTTGTGCCCCTTCGTAATTCTTCCCTCTCACCCTCATCCCACCCACTCCCATCCCCACGCAACCACTGGTCGCTTTCTATAGCTACAGCTTGGTTTGCATTTCCTAGGATTTTATATAAATAGGATAATACAGCATGTACTCTTTTTTGTTTGGTTTCATTCACCCCGTGTATTTATTTTGAGATTCGTCCGTGTCATTGCATGTGTTAATAATCATTCCTTTTTATTGCTGAGTAGTATTCCTTTTAGAGATAGATCACGATTTGCCCAGCCATTCATCTGTTGACGGACATTAGATCATTTCCATTTTGGGGCTGTTACAGTAAAGCTGCTGTATGGACACATGCTTTCATTTCTCTTGGGTAAATGTGTAGAAGTAGATTGAGTAGCTCATATGGCAGGTGTATGGTTAATTTTTAAAGACAATTCCTAACAGTTTTTTTTCCCCAAAATTCCAAATTGGCTTTACCATTTTACATGCCCACCGGCAGTGTATGCTAGAGTGCCAGTCACTGCCCATTCTCGTCAACACTTCATGTGGTCCACATTTAAAAAAAAATTTTTTAAACGTTTATTTATTTTTGAGAGACATAGAGACAGAGCGTGAGCAGGGGAAGGGCAGAGAGAGAGAGGGAGATACAGAATCCGAAGCAGGCTCCAGGCTCTGAGCTGTCAGCACAGAGCCTGACGCGGGGCTCGAACTCACAGACCGTGAGATCATGACCTGAGCCAAAGTCGGCCACTCAACCAACTGACCCACCCAGGCACCCCCACATTTATTTATTTTTGAAAGAGAGACAGAGTGTGAGCTAGGAAGGGGCAGAGAGAGACACACACACACACACACACACACACACACACACACACACACAGAATCTGAAGCAGGCTCCAGGCTCTGAGCTGTCAGCACAGAGCCTGACTCGGGGCTCGAACTCACAGACTGTGAGATCATGACCTGAGCTGAAGTCGGCTGCTTAACCAACTGAGCCACCCAGGTGCCCCATGGTCCACATTTTAATTTAGCCACTCTGTGTATAGAGCTGCCTCGCTGTGATTTTAACTTAGATGACCCCGATGACCCATGATGTTGAGTATCTTTTCGCGTACTTATTTGTCACCTATATATTTTCTTTGTTGAAGTGTCTGTTCAAATCTTTTACTCATTTTCATTGGGTCACTTTCTTACTGCTGAGTTTTGAGACTTTCTTACATATTTGGGATTCAAGTCCTTTTATCAGATTTATGACTTGGAAATACTTTCTCCCAGTATATGATCTGTCTTTCAGTTTTCTTAAGTGTCTTCCAAAGAGCAGAAGTTTGACATTTCAGTGGAGTCTGCCTCATCAAACTTTTCTTTTATGGATTGTGCTTTTCTCGTTGTAGCTAAGAAATCTTTGTCTACCTAACCCAAAGGGGTAAATGAGTTTTTTGGGATTTTTTTAAAAGAGAGAGAGAAAGGAGTTGGGAGAGAGAGAGAAGGAGTTGGGGGAGGAGCAGGGAGAGAGGGAGACACCGAATCTGAAGCCGGCTCCAGGCTCTGAGCTGTCAGCATAGAGCCCAACGTGGGGCTCGCACTTGTGAGCCGAAGTCAGATGCTCGACCGACTGAGCCGCCCAGATGCCCCAAAGGAGTAACTGAGTTTTAAAGCAGGTCTAACATGTGGAATTTGGGACTACTCTATGGAACCTTCAGATGTGGGATACAAGGGTGACCTGAATATTTCACGGTGCCTTGCTGCACGCCACCTTCAATCCTGTACCACATCCCTCAGGCCTCAGTCAGAAACCCTCTCCCAGGGGAAAGGGAAGGCCCATAGTAGTCTTTTTGCCAGCTCCTCCCTGGACCATCCTCTTTCCCAGGATGGGAGACACCTTTCCCAATCCAGGAGCAGGGAAGAGACAATGCTGTGTTGGCCAGGCAGTGCTATGTGGTAGTTAAGGACCCTTTCAATCCAGACCTCCTCACGTAATTACTAGTTGTAAGACTTTAGGCCCTTTTCTCACACTAAGTACCCTCCTCTGCAGAGTGGAGGTAATAATGGACCAACTTCTAGGCTGTTGTAAAGAGTAAAGGAGTTAGGGCAGGGTAAGTTCTCAAGAACTGATGGCTAATACTGTCGGTACAGTATTATTGTTTGTTGGTATTACAAATCTTGATTGGTGGTTCTAACTAATCCTTACTCTACTCTTGTCTTTCCAGACAGATATTGGGTTTATCTATCACTCTCCAGGTAGGTAACAGTTGTTGCAAATAAGTGTGCCTTCTGAGAAAAAGCAGATCAATTGTCCAAACATCTCAAAATTCCTGTATGTTCAGCACATGGGAGAGTATTGGAGGGTATGAATTATTTTCTGTATTTGATAATATTTATAATGATAACATCTTTCTCTCCAAAACTCAAAGCATTCCTTTGGGTCAGATGCTAACCTTTTATTTCAGCCTGGAGTTGAATTTCTGTTTTTCGAGGCCAGTATTGAGGGACTGGTGTTTGAGTAGAGATTTCCACTGTAAACCATAACACACACCTGGCCATAAGCAGGTTAAGGTTTGGACTTAGGGTTGGGAAAAATGCTTGCCTCTCTCAGGCCAGGATATTAACAATTGTAGGATCCCAGGATGGGAAAAAGGGGCTCTCTATTTCCTAAAGGCAATGGCCGGTAACCTGGGAGTGCGCTAGCTTTGCTTAGTGGTAGAAGTGACTCCCATTTTCCTCTGCTACTGTATGGAAACCAGAATATAGGAGACACACTTCTATACCCCTCTCCTGGTTTCAGGGAAGAAGGATGGAGACTGAAGACTAGTCTCCCATAGGCCCTCTGCCCTTCCAGGTCACACACTTCTGAGGAAATGGTTAGGCCTCTGCCAGCCAAATGAACCCGACAGCGGTGTGAGAGGCTACCTGAAAGTCACCATCTGTGTCCTCAGTGCGGGAGACCAGGCTCCGGTGAGGCTGTCCCTCCACATCCCAGTAACATTTCCTACTGTACTGCTGCTTTCGTAGGGCTCCCCTGGTCCTTGGTGTGGCCATCGATCTTCACCTGCTTTAATTCATTCACTGTGTCACTGGAGGGTTGTCTGTTCCTCCCCCATAGCAAGTGGAAGGTCGGGGAAGCCAAATCTGGCCATAACTATCCTATGACTCTGACTCTATCAGGTCTGTGGTCTCTACAGGTAGATCAAAAGCCGCCCTATGGGGCTGAGGACACCAGTATTCAGATCTTCAAGTCGACAGTGGTTCCCATCCACATGGCCTACCTACAGTTCTTCATCTACTGCGCAGAGGACCTTCATCTCAGTCAGAGTCAGGGTGGCGGGGAGGGAATGACCCTGGAATTTCCCTGCACAGTGGAGATCTGGATTCTCACGGGGCTTCCCTGTCCATTTTGATGCTAATCTAACTAAGATTCATGGGGGGAGGAAAGAGTGAGACTGAAATCCACCAAAATTTGTTTTACGAAGGCCCTACAGATACCCTTTAAAATGGGTCATATGCCCTTGACCATTTTTCATGCCCAGATGCAGATTCATGGTTCCCTATGCTAGCACCCATCTGTGCTGCCCAGTACGTGCCATGACACATAACAGCACATAGAGATAGAGTAGAAGTGGGAGAGGTCTGCCCAGGTGGCGCCATGCCAATTGATGGCAGAGGGTTTCAAGTTGTTCTATCACCTCTCCATTTCCTCCCCTTAAAAAAATACTTCTGTCTCAGAAATCTCGTAACTAACCTTGTAACTTCTTATTCACAGAGAAACAGTACTTAGTGAGTCCTGTGTTGGAGGTGGAACTAATTGGGGAAAAGGTAAGTGTAGAAAGCGTCTGAGGTTCAGAGAAACTGTCACCTAGATAGTGTGTGGGGAAAGATGGAGTTGGTGGGCAGGAGCCCAGCATTCGTATCTCAGTTCCTCTATCAGTGGAGTGTGACTGGTCACTGGACCAGGAACTCTGTGAAGGCGGAGGCCATGATGAGTCACCCTGGATCCCAGAGCTGTGCTCAGTGCCCTGCATGAAGAAGATGCCCACTGAAAGCCAAATTACACAAAGGGCACAAAAGGAGTAAATGAGTGAATGAAACGACATGCCCACAAACAACACTGAAACTGTCACTGTCTTCTTTGGGCCTTGGTTTCTTCATCTATAAATGGAAGGTTCTAGGCAAGAGAGTTGCTGACATTCTGTGATCCTCTGTGAATAGAGAGTAGCATTTTCCAAAGTGTGCCGATGGATGTTGTGTGCGGAAAAAGGATCCTATGGTCAAATTTGGGGAATGGTGGGTTAAAGTTAAAGAGGTTTGTCTCTTTAAATTCATAAACCATAGAATTCATCAACCATGGTTTCTACTATATTCTATCTATGCAAAGCGTCATTAAACCCAGCCCATACATCAAAGGAGGAAATCAATGTCTACGTTTCAAAGGAAGGTATACCAAAGGATTTGTGGATATATTTTAAAACTACCACGCTGAGTGGGGTTGGAGTGCTCTGGGTCTAGGTGAGATGCTCTTGGGTGATAGGTGGCATACAATTTTCAAAATTTTTAGTATCTCTGTGGTTTTCTTAGTATGTATTTTTTAAATGTTTATTTTTGAGCGAGAGAGAGAGTGCACACGCATGCACCTGCAAGTGGGGGAGGGGCAGAGAGAGATGGGGACAGAGGATCTGAAGCAGGCTCCAGACTCCACGCTGACAGCAGAGAGCCCCATGCGGGGCTCCAAGTCCCAAACTACAAGATCATGACCTGAGCTGAAGTCAGACATTTAACAAACTGAGGCACCCAGGCACCCCGATTTCTTAGTGTGGATTAAGAAGTTTAACCAGTCCAACCAACCCTTGATTTCACCAACATGATTGCTTAAAATAGAGCCAGGTTTAAAAATGAAGTCAAGTGGGGGTCCCTGGGTGGCTCAGTCAGTTAAACATCTGACTTTTGATCTCAGCTCAGGTCTTGATCTCAGGGTTGTGAGTTCAGGGCCCATTTTTGGCCTTGTGCTGGGTGTGAAGCCTACTTAAAAAAAATGAAGTCAAATGATGCTTTGGAAAAGGGTATTCCATTGTGTACTGCCACAGTTGACTTGGTTTTTGCTCACTTTCTATTGGGATCTTTGAGTTTATCTAACAAAATCTATGTGTATGCATTCATATAATAAAGTTAGTGACTCTATGACTATTTAAAAATCCAAGTCAATTGAAAGATGATTTAAGGACAAATATTAGGGAATCTGGATCTGAGAAGATACACAGAGGACTGAAGTTGTAGCTGAGAAGTTGTCGAAGTGTCTTTAGACGGTTCCCATGATCAGCCCTGTGCCGGAGACAGCATCCATCTGTGGGCTGGGCTAGAAGGGCTGGAAGGTAAGACCAGCAGAAGGAGGAGGGGACAGGCTGGCACTGACACTGCTTTGGGATGTTTCTAGCTCAAGACAGTAATGATGACCCAAACCGAGAACCCGATATGGAACCAGATCCTGACCTTTCAGATTCAGGTAGGTATGACTGTTCCATCTTGACCACCTTCCTCCTCCTGGCCTACAAACAGAAAGGAAGTTTGAGTGTTTGTGTAGGGGTGTGGACAGAAGGTAGGGGCCAAGAAACATGGGGCAGAGGGCGGGTGGGATCTGCCTGATAGGGAACATGAAGAAGGACATATTACAGAAAATTTATTTGTTCAGTATTAAGAAATGAATGGGCCAGGGGCACCTGGGCAGCTCAGTTGGTTAAGCATCCGACTTCAGCCCAGGTCATGATCTCGCAGCTAGTGAGTTCAAGCCCTGCGTCCGGCTCTGTGCTGACAGCTCAGAGCCTCGACCCTGCTTGGGGTTCTGTGTCTCCCTCTCTCCCTGCTCCTCTCCCGCTTCCACTCTGTCTCTCTCTGTCTCAAAAATAAATAAACATTAAAAAAAAAAAAATGATGGGCCACACAACTGAACTTTCCAGAAAACGTAAACATGCCCTTTCATCTACATTACAAAACAAAACCAAAAAAATCATTTAAGATCAATTTAAAGACTTACTCTGAGTCGTATTGTGCATTTTCTTATCATCTAGGCAAAGTGCCCTGAAGATAATTATAGCTTTTTGTTAATGGCCTAGAGGTACTGTGGGAACATAGTTAGTATATGGGCTACATGTAGTATGGACTATTTGTGCCTACACTAAATGGCTCAAGATGCTCTTTGTGGGATTCTGTAGTCTGGTTTTTATAGCTTTTCAGTCCTCAGTCACCTATCCGTCGTGTGGATGCCAGTTCTCTTAAAGCCCTGGGAGAGCCTTAATTGCCTTTTGACTCCATGCCAGGCTTCTAAGAGCTGCTTGTAGATTAAGAATATGCAATTCCGACTCTTGAGCACTTAATAACTTGAGCACTGTCATAAGGATGAGCACAGAACTTTGCATGGCTTCTGTGTGGCTACCCAGAGAGTATTTCGCTTTCCTTATACCTTACATTTGTGTGACACAAAATCACTAATGAGCTCCCCTCTGCTTTCCTGGCACCCTCTTCCTTGCTTCTCCTAGAAGCTTCCCTAGTCTGCCTCCTGGTGAGGCATCATCATTACCCATTCTTCATAATCCCTACCTTCCTGGGTGATTTTATAGACTCTTAAAATCTATAAAGAAGAGATTTTTAAAGTTTATTTTGAGAGAGAGAGTGCGCGCACACAACACACACACACACACACACACACACACACACACACACACGAGTAGGGGGAGGGGCAGAGAGTGAGGGGGAGAGAGAATCCCAAGCAGGCTCTGTTCTGTCAGCATAGAGCCGGAGGCAAGGCTTGATCCTTGAACTGTGCAATCATGACCTGAGCCAAAACCAAGTGGAATATTCAACCGACTGAGCCACCTACTGGTGCCCCAGTAAGAAGAGATTTTAAAGGGAGCCCAGTCTATCTCCCACCTTCGATCCCTTCCACCTGTCTCTGGCTGTGATGAGGCTCATGGCCAGGATCCTCACATGCTCTGGATGCTCAGAGCCTTGGAAGTCTTCCCTCGTGTTCAGCTGCCTTTAGCTTCAGAAACCAGTGGCACAGACCAGGCCTTCCTTCATCCCGGAAAGAGACCTTCCAACATTTAAAGATGACCAAACACTCCCTGGACCTACCCATTTCCCACAAAACACAGTCTCCTAGGCTGGAGCCATTTGGAGGCAGGCCTGATTTTCACTAGCCCTGTGGAAATGCAGCAGGCAGATGTGACCCTCACTCTGAATGGCAGGATGGTGACAGAGACGGTGGCATCTGAGGCCAGCTGGTCAGGGCCCCAGCAAGGCACGCTGCAGGGAAAACTCTGCTAAAAATGGATGTTTGCCAGATTACAGTCCAAGTGCCCTAGGACAGAAGGGCAGTCAAGACAAGGAACTAGGAAAGAGGAAGAGAATTCTCAACAGGGTAGATGAAAAGATGGTTCAGCCACGAGTTTGAATTTGGAGGAGTTGTAATTTTGGAAGACCTAGATGTCTTACGGTGCCCACCTCTCAACTTCCAGTGGGCCTTTCCTCATTTCTTCCTAACTCCTTGCTCAACTCGAAAGCCCTTTCCCTACTTCCCTCTGCACCCAGCTTCCCGGGCAAGGGAGAATAGACAGCCCCAGGAGCTGCTGTGTGAGGGGAAAGGCCCCGACTGAGAGGATCTGAGTCCCACTCAGAGATCAAGGCCAGCAGCTCTGTTTTCCATATGGATTGTTTTTTGTTTTCATAATTGAGGGGATCCTGTGGGAGAGTGGAGGTAAGAACCAGGAGCTTGAGTTCCCATCCTGACTGCACTCCTTACTGTGTGACCATGAGCAAGTCCTTCTGCTTCTCTGGGCCTCATTCCCCATCTGTAATTTGGAACGATGACAGCCCTCACTGGGTTATGGCAGAGTCATTAGGACCTCTAAAGCTGCTTCAGCCCCAGAATATAACATGAGAACTTCAGGGGCTCAGTTGCTCTGTGCCTCAATTTTCCTGTCTGGAAATGGGAATAATAGCAGCTGGCTTCTGGGGTCGTTGGGAGGAGTCACTCAGGTGATCCATGTAGATCATTTAGCACAGGCCGCAGGACAACGGAAACCCTCCCCACAACAGCAGCTACTACTCTTTACTCTCTGAAGAGATAGATGTCTTGCTGTTTTAAAGTTAACTGCTAACAGTGAAGAATACATTTTAGGCCACAACCTCCATGGAAGAGAGACTAAGTCCCACACTGGGCTCTGTGCTGACAGCACACAGCCTGCTTGGGATTCTCTCTCTCCTTCTCTCTCTGCCTTTCCCCCGCTCATGCTCTCTCACGTGCTCTCTCTCTCTCTCTCAAATAAACTTAAAAAAAAAAAAGGATATCAAAGCAACCATAGGACACAGTCCTAGGCCTCTCTCAGCTCCTTGCAAGGGGCCCGTGCAAGTGGGAAGGCCCACAGCCACAGGCTTATACGTCCCCATGGTAAATTCATTTTGGCTGTGGCGACATGGCTTACTGTTGATTGATCCAGGCCTTGGACCCAGACCCAGGACTTCCCAGCTGCACCCAGTCTCCTCAAGGGCCAGACCACCTGAATGTGCACCCACTGCTGCTCTTGCTTTCCTCTTGCAGCTGCCCTGTCTCTCCAGCTATATCAAGTTCAGAGTCTTGGACTGGTGAGCCACCGGGTAGATGCTGAAAAACACGTACGGGAGGAGAAAATCTGAGCTGAGCCAGCGGCTCAGCCTGCAGACTGTGTTTCTCTCCAGCCCCAAGAACAGGTGCCAGGATGAGATAGGGACCGTCAGCCTGTTCCTCAACCAAATCTCATCCACCGGAGCAGAACTAGAAGGCAAGCAATCTCCCAGGCCCCTGCTTGCTGCCCCTCTCCCACCTGGCCCTGTCACCCTCACCCTCTCTTGCAGGAATGTATTCTGGCTTCCTACCCTGTTTTGGCCCCAGCTTCCTGACTCTCCGTGGGGGTAAAAAGGCCCCTTTCAGGATCCAGAAAGAAGACACTGTAAGCTCCTCATGACAGCTCTAGGGAACAGTGGAAGTAAAACCAGCCACATGAAAGTGCTGGGGCCTGAGAAGTGCCTGGGGAGGGCCCGGCCCCAGTTTCTGTCCATCGTGCTATTAGAGGAATGTAACCTATGTGTAAATGGCTATCTGTATATGGGACATGTGTTGTGTCACAAGAAAGGAACATATGGAGAGCTCTGGGCATTCACTGAGGAAGGGGCATTAAGAGGAAACGTCAGGTAAGATTTCCAGCAGGTGGAAAGGACATACAAGACTAAAACAGCATAGGTAAACGTGGAAAGTACTGGGCTAAAGATTGATGATAAATTCCAGGAAGCCAACTCCAAATGGCTTAAAAGAAGGGAAGAATTCTAGAGTGAGGATGAGCCGCAGGCACCAGGACGTCAGTGCCATTAAGAGGCTAGCTCATTCATTCCATCTCTGGTCTCTGCTGCTCCCAAACCTGGGCTTCATCCTTTCCTACTTCAGTCAAGCCTCCCTGCTGGCTAGTGGCCATCGGAGCCCCTGATAGGGAAGGCCCCGGGGAGCATTCTAATTGTCTGCCTTAGGGCATGTGTACTCTCCTTGGACCAATCACTGTTGCTAAGGAGGTGGGGCATGCCCTGATTGGCCAGGCTGGGAGTGCAAATCCAGTAGTTCTCACAGCCTCCTCCAAGCTGGAAGCATTTGCTGGGAACCTGTACTTCGATTTGATCAGCGGGTAGAATATACAAAGAGGAGTGAGCCTCGGAGTATAGAAGGGTCAGGGCCCAGAGGTTTCCAGGCACAGCCATGTCTGGAGTGTCTAGAATTTGGCCCCTGGATTGTGGTCAACCCTAGGCAGGAAGCTACCAGGCAATATTGCCTTTTGTCTTTGCTGCAAAGGTGTCTGGGGAGATTTGTCTGCTCTTTTTCTCTCATCCCTTTTGTCACTATTTTTCTTCCTATTGCCCTAGCATATTCCCACCATTGTTAAGGATGGCTTAGCTTATCGAGGCCGGGTCTTCCTGGAGTTATTCACCTACATCGGTCCCCAGCAAAACTTTAAGAAGGATATCTCCTCTGAAGTGACCAGTATAGAGGTAACTATGGGAAAAGGTAACTCAGGAATAAAGAGTCCCTCTGCCCACTCCAAGTCTGCTGTGGGTCCTGTTCCTGACACTGCAGAGGCCCTGGCCACAAGCTGAATGACCTGTTGGGTGCATGAGGATGTTTGGTCAACCTGCCTGAGTCTTTATCAGGCCCCTATTGGGGATTCAGGCTGTGCCAAATGCCAGGTGGTTAGAGACCAGTAAATACAAGATAAGGTAAGGTTTAAGAAATGTGTTATCTAATTAAGGAGATATTATATTCTAAGGACTTTGTATTTCTTCCTGAAGGCTGGGGAAGACCACTGATGCAGAAAGGGGCAGGAGGAGTAGTGTTAAGAATAACCACCCACTTATTCAAAAAAATGGGAGCACGATCACAGGGAAAGAGAGACCCAGAGGAAGGAGCAAGTTCCAGAGACCTTTTGGACACAGAATGATCCGAGCCACAGACTAACAAGACATAAGAAATGAGGCCAACTGCCCTAAATTGATGCCATTTTCTGCCTCAGGTGGCAAGGTGGTCAGGGGTGACATGCATCGACAGGGACTCCCCGAAGGAGAAGCAGGCCTGGGGGGTGGACGATGTAATCCCATCTTTGACATGTGCTTGTGAGACATCACTGAAGACCAGTCCCCGAGGCTCCTAGACAGTGTGTCATCAGCACACCAGGATCTGAACACAGGGTTGTAGAGGAACTGCCTGGGAGGAGTAGGTGGGTGAAAGGGTGTCAGAGCCTAAGGCCGGTCGAGGAGGAGGAAGGGCTTGCAGAAGAGACTGAGGAGGAGTCTGCAAAGGGGAGCACTGAGGCAGCCCCCTGAAGAGACAGTTGCCAGGCCGCATAGGTGTAAGGGAGAAGCCGCATGTAGACTATGCATGCAGACAAGTGCATAGAAACTTGGCTGGAAAATAAAAAGAGGCAAGATCAGGTGATAGCTAAACAGAGGCTCAGAGGTGAGAAGGAGGGCTGTTTTTTATGGCAGGGGAGACGAGCTAGTGAACAGACTGGGTGAGTGCAAGAGGAGAGCAGGGGTTGGCCAGAGAAATGAGAGCAGCTGATGTAGTAGAAGAAGGACCCTGAGCATGTGGGCAGAGGCGCCTAGAGAAGGGCTCAGGGCAGATGTGTGTGTATATGTGTGTCTCCTTCATCCCACCCCTGCCCACACTCATCCCATCAGGGGAGGATGCTTAGGCAAAATGGAGAGCGATGAGGTGGCCCACGTCAAAGCCTAGCCTGGCTTTCTGTGCATCAGAGGGAGAAGCCTCCCTTTCGGGAAGGAAAGGAATCTCAGCTGACTGGGAGGAGGGGACCAGGTGATCGAGGTCCTGGGAGGAACTGCCCTTGAACAGGAGTCAAAGCAGGATTTGGAGGGGGCGGGGTGGGGTTCAAAGCAGGATTTGGTGGTCCCGCTCACTCTGAAGAGAAGCAAAGATGACTTTTGAAAGAAACAGGACACCTCATCTTTGCCTCCCTGACTGTCTGTATAGCCTTGGCTTATGTCTGGGGATGTGGGGGATTCTTGTTTTAGAGGCAACAAAACCGCCTAAAGTATGGGCTGTGCGTCGTCTTCCTTTCCTGTACCATGATGCCCGACTTTAAGGACCTGATCCATTTTGAGGTCAGCATCGGCCACTATGGAAACAAGACAGTCTGAGTTACAAGCCTCTCATCTCGACCACACAGTACAGCCCAGTGATATATGATGGTAAGAGTCAGATCCAACCACAGAATAGAGGGCAGCCACTGCATGCCAGGCTTGTGCTTGGCCCTTTTAAGGGTATTAGCTCATGAAACATTCATAGATATTGTTAACCCACATGTCACACATGAGGAAAATTATCTTTGGGGAGGTGAAGTCACCTGCCAAACATTGCACAGCTAGTAGGCGGTGAGCCCATGACAAGAGTTGAAAGTAGGTGTTCACATCAAGTCCTTCTCTACACTAAGTTCCATGCTACAACTTACCCAACCCTATATTCTTCCCTCCTACTCTGAATCATCCCTGATCCATCCATGTGACTATCTTCTGCTACTTGTCTGCCCACCTTCCATCCATCCATTAATCACTCATCCACCCTTTCATCCATTTATCTCCCACCCATCCACTGTCTCAAACACTCAACCAGCCTCCCTTCCATCCATTCATCCATTCATCCAATGTATACTTATTAAACCCCTATACCAGGCACGATAGAGTAACAGTTCTCAAAGTGCAGTCCCTGGGCCCAGCATCAGCATCACCTTGGAACTTTTAGAATTGCAGATTCTTGGCCCCTACTCAGTCCTACTGACTCAGAAAATCTGGGGGCGGTGCCCTGGGACCGGTGTTTTAACAAGGCCTCCGCGTGATTCAGATGCATACTAGAGTGTGAGAGCCACTGCTCTAGACGAACACCTCCTCCCCCGCCTCTTCAACGGCTTTGCAATCTCGTCACCCGCTAACAGCCTTTCTGTGCTTAAAAAACTTCCCTGGTTTTTTAAGACCAGCTTATTGAAATAGAATTCACACATCATACAATTCGTCCATTTAAAGTATGCAGTGTAATGGTTTTTAGTGTATTCACGGAATTGGACAACCATCTGGTTGATTCTAGAACATTCCACACTCCAGAAAGAAACCCCGTACCCACTAGCAGTCGCTCACTGTTTCTCCCCTACGTCCCCAGACTCAGGCCACCACTAATCTACTTTCTGTCTCTATGGAGTTTCCTATTCTGGACATTTTATCATACACATGGATTCACAGTATGTAGGTCTGGCTGCTTTCACTTAGCATAATGGTCTACTTATTTTTAAATTATGAAATATACACAAAAGTATATTAAACGTATATATACAATTTAAAGAAAAATAAAATGAGTACCCCTGAACTCACTACCCAGCTTATAAGATAGAAAATCGCCAGCATCTTAGAAGTTCCCCGTGCGCTCTTCTCACGTCCATTTACCCACGAAATAACCACAATCCTGACCCTCGTGATAATCACTCCCTTTCTCTACTTTTCAATTTTTACCATCTATGTAGGCAACTCTAAACAACAGACTATTTTTGCATTTTGTTCAAGTGGAACTTTGCAGTCTACATTCATCTATTTTCCATCTTTTCCTCCATATTAGTTTTTTTGTGTTGGTGTGTGTAGCTGGAGTTCATTTTCACTTCTGTATGTGTTCTACTGTGTGATTATGATACCAATTATGTGGTATATGTAGACATTTGGGATGTATCTTCTTTTCCTGCTATAATAATTTTGTTATAAACATTCTTGTACATGTCTCCTGGTCTCAAGTACAAGACTTCCTCTAAATTATATACCCTGTAGTGAAAGAGGAATTCAAAGCAAAAGTAATTATACCAAATTACACTCTCATCGGCATGATGTGAGAATTCCTGTTACTCCACGTTCTCACCAGGACTTGATGTTGCCCAGCCTTTTCATTTTTGCCAATCTGATGGATGTAAAATGGTATCTTAAAAGATCTTGATTTGCATTTTCCTGATTATTAATGGATGATGAGCACCTTTTCATGTATTTACAAACATTTGTTTTTCTCGTCTGTAAAAAGCCTATTAATATGTTTTATCCATTATTCTATTAGACTTGTCTTTTCCTTATTGACTTTACGTTATTTTTCCCGGGAACAATCCCTTGTCAGATGGGTGTATTGTAAGTATCTTCCCTAAGCTTGGGGCTTTTCATTCTCTTAATGGCAACTTTTTATTGTTTTTTATTGAGATATTATTTGCCAACTATAAAATGCACATATTTTAAGTGTACAATTTGATGAATTTTGACAAATACATATACGCATGTAACCAATGGGCAGAAAGTTCCATCACCCCCAGAAAGCTGCCATATGCCCCTTTTCAGTCAATCTCCCCAACCCCTGGGGACAATCATTGCTGCTGTCTATCACTATAGATTTGTTTTGCTTTTCCTACAACTTCACATCAATGAAATCATACATACAGTTCTCTTTCTTGGCTTCTTTGGCTCAGCACAGTGTTATAAGTATTCATCCATGTTGTTACATGGACCAGTGTTTTGTTTCTTTTTATTTCTGTAGGTACTCCGTTATGGGAATATGACAGTTGATTTACCCATCCCCCCGTTGGTAGACATTTAGATTGATTCCATTTTTGGAGTATTATGAATAAAGCTACTATGAACAGTCTTGTACAAGTCTCTGTATGGTCATGTGCTTACATTTCTCTTGGTTACATACCTAGGAATGGAATTTGGGTTTTAAAGAAAATAACAATCTTCGAAAGGGTTTGTACGATTTTACATCCCCACAGCCGTGTTTGAGAGTTGTACTTGCCCCCCATCCTTGCCAACTTTTGATACTGTAGGTCTTTTTCATTCGAGTCATTCTAGAGGGTGTGATGTACATAATTCTAGTTTGAATTTCCATTTCCCTAATCAGTAGCAAGAGTGAACGTCTTTTCATGCTCACCTATATTTCTGTAGTGAGGGCACTGTTCAAGTCTTTTGCCGGTCTTTCACTGGGTTGTTTGACTTTTTACATTGCATTCCAAGAGTTCTTTTATATTTTGGGTACAAGTCCTTTGTCAGGTTTGTTTTGCTAATACTTTCTTCTTCTTTTTTTTTAAATCAATTTATTGTCAAATTGGTTTCCATACAATACCCGGTGCTCGTCCCAACAAATGCCCTCCTCAGTGCCCATCACCCTCTCTCCCCCTGATACTTTCCACTCTGTGGCTTGACTTTTCAATTTCCAAGCAGTGTCTTTTGAAGATCAAAATTTTCTTATTTTGGTGAAGCAAACAAATTCTAATTTTGAGGGGTGCCTGGATGACTCAGTCAGAAGAGCATGAGACCCTTGATCTCAGGTTCATGAGTTCAAGCCCCAGCTTGGGTGTAGACATCATAAATAAATAAATAAATAAATAAATAAATAAATAAATAAATAAAAAGCAGAGAAAGAAAGAATGAAAAGAAAGAGATTTTGATGAAATTAAATGTGCTATCTTTTAAGTGTAATATATTATTTGGTACGAGAAATATTGTCTACCTCAAGATCATGAAGATATTCTCCTGTGTTTCATTCTAGAAGCTTTATAATTTTAGCTTCTTGTTTAGGCTTATGATCTAATCTGACTTAATTTTTGTATATGGTGTGAGGTCAGATTCTTATTTCTACAAAGATAACCAGTTTAGGACCATTTGCTGAAAAAACTATTCATTCCCACCAGGAATTTGACACCTTTGTTGAAAATTGACCCATATAATGTGGGTCTCTTTCTAGAATCTCTGTTCTGTTCCATTGGTCTGTCTGTCTTTATGCTGATACCACATTGTTTTGATTACTATAGCTCTAAAGGCAAGTCTTGAAATCAGTTAGTGTGACTCCTCCAGCTTTGTTATTCTTTTACAAAATAATACAATTTCTGGCTATTCTGGTTCCTTTCCATTTTCATATAAATTTTAGCATCACCTCGACAATTTCTACAAAAAGCCTGCTAGGGTTTTCCTATCTTCTTTTGTTCTAATCAAGTGCTTTTTATTTGTTTAGTTTTGTTTTGTTTTTAGTATTACGTTCTATCTCCTCTCTGGCTGTACATCTCTGACTTATTTGTAGCGGTTGGTCAAGAGATTGCAATATTGATCTTTAATCTGTTATCATCTACTTTGCGTTAATATTACTACTTCAAGGGTGCCTGGGTGGTTCGTCGGTTAAGCGTCTGACTTTGGCTCAGCTTGTAATCTCGCAGTTTGTGGGTTCGAGCCCCACATAGGGCTCTGTGCTGACAGCTCAGAGCCTGGAGCCTGCTTCAGATTCTATGTCTTCCTCTCTCTGCACCTCCCCTGCTCACACTCTGTCTGTCTCTCTCTGTCTCTCAAAAAAAATAAATAAATAAACATTAAAAAAAAATTTTAGGGGCGCCTGGGTGGCTATGTTGGTTGAGCTTCCAACCTCCGCTCAGGTCATGATCTCGCCGTTCGTGGGTTAGAGCCCTGTGTTGGGCTCTGTACTGACAGCTTAGAGCCTGGATCCTGCTTTAGATTCTGTGTCTCCTTCTCTCTCTGTCCTTCCCCCGCTCACACTCTGTCTCTCTCTCCTTCAAAAATAAATAAAGATTAAAAAAAATTTTTAATGTAACAACTTCACGTGATATTGTATATATTCGCATGTAATTGTTATGTATAAAATGAAATGCAATTTCAGTTTTTTCAGCATATAATAGTATAATTATATTTTCACTTTTGTTATACATTCTAGAGTTGGTTTGCTAATATTTTAAGATTCTTGCATCTATGTAAGATTGATTTGTAATTTTCTTTCTTGTAGTGTCCCTGTTTGGTTTTTATATCAAAGTTACGCTAGCCTCATGAAATTGAGTAGCATTTCCTCTTTTTACTCCCTAGAAGCATTTGGGTAAGACTGTAATCATCTGTTTCTTGAAAGTTTGATAGAACTCACCTCTAAATATAAGCCTTGTGTTTGTTTTTTTAATTGATTGATTTAAATACAGATTTATTTTAATTATCCAGCTCTTCTATTTCTTTTTAAGTCAATTTTAATTTATCTAGGAATTTTAAATTTCATGTAAGTTTTTAAGATTTTCAGCATAAAATTATTCATTATATATTTTTTTAATTTAAAAAATATTTTTAATATTTATTTTTGAGAGAGAGAGAGACAGACCAGAAGTCAGGGAGGAGCAGAGAAAGAGGGAGACACAGAATCTGAAGTGGGCTCCAGGCTCTGAGCTGTCAGCACAGAGCCTGACGCGAGGCTTGAACTCACGAACTGCAAGATCATGACCTGAGTCAAAGTCCCGACGGTTAACTGACTGAGCCACCCAGGCGCCCCTTACTCATTAAGTCTTTAAAAACTTTTTTTATTGTGGCAAAATACACATAACGTAAAATGTATCATATTAACCACTTTTAAATGTACAGTTAAGTAGAATTAAGTACATTTGCAACATTGTGTTACTATCACCTTTGTTTCTAGAACTCTTTCATCATCACAAACAGAAACTACCCATTAGACAATAAATCCCCGTGTCCTCCTGCCTCCAGCCCCTGGTATCCTCTATTCTACTTTTTGTTTCTCTGAATTTGCCTCTACCTCATATGTGGAATCAAATAATATATGTCCCTTGACTTATTTCATTTAGCATTTGTTTTCAAGGTTCATCCATGTTAGAGCATGTGTCAGAACTGCATTCCTTTGTACAGCTGATTAATATCCCTTGCTATGTACACATCACATTTCGTTTGTCATTCATACTTGGGTTGTTTCCACATTTTGGCTATTGTGAATAATGCTGCTTACGAACAACAGCGTACACATACCCGAGTCCCTGTTTTTAGTTATTTGGGGTATATGCCTTGGAGCGGAAGCGCTGGATCATATAGTAATTCTGTCTAACTTTTTGAGGAACCATCGAACTATTTTCCACCATAGTTTCTTACTGTTATCTATTTATCTCTGCAATATCTAAAAACAGCTGTCCTTACTTTGTTCTTTGTGGGCGTGCGGGCACGCGCGTACGCTTTCTTTTCTTTTCCTAAGTCTTGACAGACTTTTCCAATCTTCTGCTATTACAAGTAATGCTGTTAAGATATAATCTTATTCACAAGTGATTTCACATGAATCAGTGTAATAGTAGGATGAATTTCCCAAAGTGGAATTGGTCAACGTGTGTTTGCATCTCGGCAGATATTGCCAAGCTGCCCTTCGTGCTGGTCATTTTCCCGTTCGCTCTCATCATCTCCTACAAGGAGAGGCTTTGCACGCTCTGTTCTATATCAAGCTTCATTCTTGCCCTTCCTTGATCTATTCTGTGTCTCAGAGCCAAACACCTGCAAACTATATTTCCCAGACTCCCACGCCAGCTGATAAAAAGAGGAGATACTGTTGTTCTGTTCTGCCTCCCCACCTCTTCACTCTGTCTTTCTGCCTCTCCCTCTCTCTCCCTCCCGTCCCTAATTCAGGAGGCATCTCTGGGAGTGGCTACATGCCTTCAATGATCCCAGCGTTGGCTGGTCCCTCCTCCACGGTTCCAGCCTTGGCCAGGCGTCTGCTCCACTCCTGGTTGGGCATCACCTTCTTGGTGGCTCCAGCACCCTGCGCAGCTCCCTCGATGATGAAGCCATGTTGTGCCCCTGTTTCTGGTCACACCACTGCCTCCCTTTTGTCTCCCAGCCCTAGAAACAGAAGTCTCTTCCTCCCATTACTAGTATCTGAGTAGGCTCACTTTCCCCTTCTTGAACCCTTGGCCCTTTCAACACATTAAATCCCCTCTACTTCAAATCTCTGCCATGGTCTTTTTCTTTGCCTGGCCGCACCCTAACTGACAATCCTCCATCAAGGTTGTACCATTCAGCACTCCCACCAGCGACGTATGAGACCCTAATCAGGCTGGTAAGTGAAAACTCGCATTTTTGTGTAGTTTTCGTTTTTGTTTCTGTTATAAATGAAGTTGGGCATCTTTTCATGTGTTCAAAAGTCATTTGTGTTTCCCATTAATTTCCTGTTTATGTATTTTCTCTTTTATTCTATTAAGATAGTAGTCATTTTCTTATTGATTTCTAGGATTCCTTCATAGATGAGGGAGATTAGGCCCTTATGATATGACCTGTAAGTATAGCTCCCATATTTGTCTCCTATCTTTGTCTATGGTGTTTGGGACTTTTTTTTCCCGTGAAGACTTTGTTTTTAATGTACTCAAACTACTTCTTTCATGGCTTCTGGTTTTTGAGTCATAATTAGAAAGGTCTTCTCCACTCCTGATTTATTCAGGAGCATTCTCTCATGTTTGGTTCTAGAAGTTTGTGGTTTCTTAAAAGTTTCATAACCAATACCTTCTCATTTTCTGATATTTTTCCCCATAAATTTCTTGATATTTTTGTCCAGCTCCCCAAACAGGCTTTATTTTGCGAGTCTACCAGCTTCACCAGACTTGTCGCAATGTTGACCCTCTGGGGCCAGTTTTCCCTGGCACGTGGCGTACTCCTTCCTGGGTAGATTAGAACCTTACTTTGTTAGTAATTTCTTGAGTGGTATAATTGTTTTTACAGTTTTCTAATTGGATTGTATGTCTTCTTATTATGGGGTTATAAGAGTTCTTTATATATGCTGGATAAAGTCTTTTATTAGATATGTGACTTGCAAATAGTCTGTGGCTTTTCTTTTCATTTTCTTAACAGTATCTTTGAAGCGTGAGTATCTTTAATTTGGAGGAAGTCCAAGTTTTTTCTTTTATGGTGTCGTATCTGAGGTCCCTTTGCCTAACCCAAGGTTATGAAGATTTTTCTTCCTATCTTCTAAAAGTTTTATACTTTTGGTTCTTATATTTAGCTGTATGGTCCATTTTGAATTAATCTGTATATGAATACAATTTTTCAAGCACCATTTGTTAAAAAGACTATCTCTTCCCATGTGAGTTTTCTTTAGTTTTATGTGTGTGTGTGTGTGTGTGTGTGTGTGTGTATTTTAATGTTTATTTATCTATTTTGAGAGAGGGGCAGAGGGGCAGTGAGAGAAGGAGAGAAAATTCCAAGCAGGCTCCCCTCTGTCGGCACAGAGCTCGACATGGGGCTCGATCCCACGAACTGTGAGATCATGGCCTGACCGAAATTAAGAGTCAGATGTTTAACTGACTGAGCCACCCAGGCGCGCCTCTTTAGTTATGTTTTTAAATATTCTGTTCCATTGTTTAGGTTTTCTAATTCAGGGGCCCCATTTATGGGTTTAACAATGTTCCTTGGTTTTCTTCTGTATCCATCACCTTCTCCTTGATCCTTTTTGACTATTTCCATTTTATTTTGGTCGCTCTTCTTATTTCTGTCCTTGTTTCTATGCCTCTCACCGGATTGTCTGCAGGGCCTAATCTCCCGTAGGCTTCTTTTTATGTTATCTTCCTTCTAGGGTGTTTGTGTTTTTACTTCTACTTTTTTTCTGCGTTTCGCCAGCTCACATTTCCTCCTCTGAGTCCTGAGCTCGTTCTGGCAGTGTATTTTTGCTGGCGCGTTCTGCACTCCGCTTCCATCAAGCTGTGCTTCCAGCTGTCCGTCCAGCTCTTTGCTTCCCCGCAGGCGACTTCTGTTGCACTTCACCCCTTCCGGCTTCGGCTTTGAGGGCAATCACAGTTGCTTTTGGCACTCCTTATGTGTATTTTGGGTCTGCAGATTATCGCTGTCTCCTTGTTTTGCTGAAAATGGAGTTGTTTTCCTCCTCCTTGTTGCTTTTGTATGCCATCCAAGAGCAGAAGAAGAAAATTGCCATCTTGTATCCACACATTCCTATCTGAGAACCCCAGTCCTGGACCTCTGCTCATTTACCATCGTAATGATTCATTCAGCGCCAGCCTCTGCCACTGGGGTCTGCCAGCAATTCTGGAAAATTGTAAGATATTTTTGCTTTGAAAACTACTTCTTCTCCTTGTCTCTTATAGCTCCTTCTTGAACTCACTCTATTCTCTGTGGAACTTGTCATTCTGTTCTCCATATTTTTAAATCTCTCTTCCATATTTGCCATCTCTCTGAGCTGCATTCTGCATAACTTCTTCTAGATCTTCTTGGAAGGGCCTTAGGTAACCAATATATTTAACATTTTTTTTGGCAGCCTACCCCTGGTCCCAACTTTATTCTTCCCCATAGTATTTTCTACCATTTGACACACTATATTTTATGTATTTTGTCTTTTTTGCCTCCACCATTTTTTAAATTCTCAAGTAAACTTTTGATTCAAGGGTGCCGGGATGGCTGACTTGGTTAAGTATCCAACTCTGGGGGTTTTGGCTCAGGTCATGATCTCACGGTTCATGGAATTGAGCCCTGTGTCAGGCTCCACACTAACAGTGTGGAGCCTGCTTAGGATTCTTTCTCTCTCCTTCTCTCTCTCTCTCTCTCTCTGCCCCTCCCCCCTCATGTGCACTAGCTCTCCCTCTGTCTCTCAAAAAATAAACAAACAAAAAAACCTTCTGATTCAAGTATAACATAGCTATGGAAACGTACACAAAGCAAAGTGTCCAACTCAAAGAATTATCACAAAGCAAACACATCCACGTAACAATATTCAGACCATGAAACAGAGTCCTGACCTCCCAAAGGCCCCTTGAGCCTCTCTACCCCCACCGCCAGCAAGGGCACCACCCTCCTAACCTCCATTTTGTCTGATGGTTAGCTTTATAAAAACAAACTCACTTGGCATGCAGTCCTTTGGGTCTGGCTTTTTTTGCTCACCATTTTGTGAAATGCATTCACAAACCTAGACGATGCTGGGTGCAGACGTAGCTTGTTCTCGTCGCTGTGTAGTATTCTACTGTACAAACATACCATAACTTATTTCTCCCTTCTACCACTAAGGGAGATTTTAGCGGTTTCCAGCTTTGGACTTTTACAAATGGTGCTGCTATGAACATTTTGCGACCTGTCTTTTGATAATGCTGTGACCCTTTTCAGTTGGGTGTATACCTGGAAGAAGACCTGCGGGATATGGGGCGCCTGGGGGGCTCAGTTGGTTGAGCGCCCAAGTTTGGCTCAGGTCATGATCTTGCGGTTCGTGAGCTTGGGCCCCGCGTCAGGCTCTGTGCTGGCGGCTCAGAGCCTGGAGCCTGCTTCGGATTCTGTGTGTGTCTCTCTCTCTGCTCCTCCCTGCTCGCGCTCTGTCTCTCTCGTCTCTCAAAAATAAATAAATGTTAAAAAATAAATGGCAGAACTGCGGGGTTAGAGAGTGTGTATATTGATTCTGAGCTGCTGGTTTTCTTGGAAATCTATCTGTGGGAAACCTTTAAAGTTTCATCTCCAGAGAGGATTTCTTTTCTTCCTCCAGTTACTTGGGGCACTGACTACCAAAGACCACTTTACATTTTCTCCAGCCCACACAGGTGATATGAACGCAGAATACAACCTGTGTGAGGCTCGACTTAAAGTTACACATGTTTGGGAAAATGTCCTGTCCCCTCGACCTGGAGCCATGCTAGAGAAGAGCCGGTTTCCTCACTGTTGTCTTCTGTGTGGTGGATTATTTCTCCTTGACTGAGGGGTTAGGTTTTGGAGTGGCAGCTTTGCGTGGCAGATTCGTTGGGTAAGGGCTGCCCTAACAAAGCACTACAAACTGGGTGGCTTAGAACAATGGGAGACTTGTTCTCCGTTCTGGAGAGTAGATGTCCCAAATCAGGTTGTTGGTTCTTTCTTTTTTGATTTATTTTTTAATTTCTTTTTGAGGTTTTTTGTTTTTGTTTTTGGTTTTGGTTTGTTTTTTTTTTTTTAGTTTATTTAATATTTTTGACAGAGTATGAGTGGGGGAGGGGCAGAGAGAGAATCCGAAGCAGGCTCTGCCTGTCAGCATGGAGCCTGATGCGGGGCTCGAACCTACAACCCTGAGATCAAGAGTCATACACTCTGCCAACTCAGCCAGCCAGGCGCCCCAGGATTGGTTCCTTCTGATGGGTTTGGGGGAGAATCTGTTCCAAGCCTCTGTCCCAGCATCTGGTGGTTGCCTACAGTCTTTGGTGCTCCTTGGCGTGTAGACGCACCATTCCACCTCTGCCCTCTGCCTTCACATGGTGGTCTTCCTCTGTCTTCATATGGCTGTCCTCTCTCTGTGTCCCTCTCTTCTTCTTATAGGAACATCTATATTGTGTTAAGGCTCCAATCTGCTCCAGATGACCTCATCTTGACTAATGACAGTTGCAATGACCCTATTTCCAAGTAAAGTCACATTCTGAGGTAGTGGGGTTAGGACTTCAACATATCTGTATAGGGAGCACAATTCAACCCTTAACACACGGGGTCTCCTATTAGACTGCCCATCATGGGCAGTGCCAGGCTTTCTCTGCTGAGCCCCCTGCCCTGGCACTTGCCAAAGAGAAACACAAGTTCTCCATGATTTCCAAAAACTTAGAGGGCAAAAGTCAGCTTTGCTTTTGCTTGCCTCACAGATTTTCTGATTTTACTTTCTTTTGACTTCAGACAAATTTTTAAATGCATTTATGTTCCATCTAGCATCCCCGCCCGCCCTGCCATTTTAATAAGGAACATGGCCAGGGAA
This sequence comes from Paguma larvata, assembly GCA_030068075.1. NCBI lineage: Eukaryota > Metazoa > Chordata > Mammalia > Carnivora > Viverridae > Paguma > Paguma larvata. The sequence goes on from CM057836.1 coordinate 75,280,620, forward strand.
CCCAGTTTGCCAAACCCGTCACTAGTTTTTATCCATCCTTGCTGTTCTCACCCCACACCTCTGCCCTGGGAGGCCCTTTATGTTAGATGTCTGACCACTCCAACCAAACCCTGGGTCTCCCCTCTGCCTCGCAGCCCACCCAGAAGGGAGACCCTACCTCAAGTCATGCCCCTTGCCTTGGCATCTCGCCTGAAGTTAGGGGCCCGGGGCTTTGGAGCTAGATGCCTGCATTATGATCACCTGGCCATGCCTGGATTTTTCCCAAGTGTAAAATGGGGACTTTTGAAAGGCTGCGTGACACCCTGAGCACAATGAACGCTCGGTAAGGCCAGCCGTGTTCGTCACAGTGCATACATTCTCACCTGGCCGCCAGCCCACTCTCTGGCGGGAGGGGTCCAATTAGGATTATTAACAGATGGCATCCTTAAGGTAGCTCAGGGAAGGTCCTCTGAGGAGGCACAGTAAGAGGGGACTTCCCACAGTCCCTCAGACACCTCCCCCACCTCCCTATCCCCACCACATGTCTGTGTCTCAGGGAACATCTACCATTACGTGCCCTGGTACAACACCAAGCCAGTGGTGGCCGTGACCTCCTACTGGGACGACGTCAGCTTCCGCATGAACTGCCTCAACCTCCTTCACTTCGTTCGCGACCGCCTGGTGAGTGGTGCAAGAGGGTGCAGGGTTGGGGCTGGGCCATCGATGGGAGGCTTGGGGAACTGAATCACAGTCCTAGGGAGCCAGTCACTCTCCTTGCTCACACACTCCACACCAATGAAGCTGGAAGCGTCAGGCACCGTGCTAATACTGAAGACACAAAGCTGAATAAACACAGTGCCCAGCCCCACCGCCTGGGAAGTCAGACATGCAAATAGCTACTATAGAGCTCAGCTAGGCCTGGAGATACAGTTCCCAGAGCTATGGGGGCAGAGAGATTGGGGTGGGGGAGGGGAGACGAAGAGGGGATAATCAGAGGAGGTATTTGAAAAGGAGATAACATTTGAGGAGAGTCTTGAAGAACGAGGAGTTTGCTGAGGGCATGGTGGGGGTACACAGAAGGGAATAATGTACAAAGCCAAATTCCAGGGTGGCAGAGGCAAGGAGGTGATGTAGAAATAAGGCCAGAGAAACTGGAAGGGGTCCGATCACAAAAAGTCTTATGCATCCGTTAAGGAGGGAAGTCACCAAACAGTTAATTTTAGGCAGGAGAGCCACCTCAGATATGACTTTCTTGCACTTAGAGAAAGGAAGCCCTGGGTCAAGACTGTATCCCTAACAGTCCTGCCCTATCCTGGCTCCTTCCTGCCACTTATTCTGTTGGGTCATAGAGAGGGTGCATGGGGATCCTAGCCTTGTAAGCACATGTGATAGCTCTGGATGACATCCTCAGGTTACTTCAAAGGCCCGCAAGTCCTGACTGAAAACATCTCAGGCCAGTCGGCCCTGTAACCCCCCCCCCGCCCCGTGAGCCCCCATGCTCACTTCCTGTTCTCTCCTGCTGGGCAGAAAGCCAATCTGGACACCCTGAAGTCCATACGAAATCCGAGGGACCCCGCTCTGCTCCCCCAGTGGGAGAAGCTGCTGAGGGAGCTGGTGGAAGATTGCAAGTAGGGGAGGAGCGCACTGCCCTGGGGCTGGGGCTGAGCCCGGTCAGGTTCCCACGGGGTGGGGGTTCCGACCAGCACCCTATAGAACCACCCCCAGCCCCTACCAGCCCAAGAAAGAGGCTCTGCTTAAATCTTTCTCTGGCTCGAAGCCCACATGACAATGCTGCTTCTCCTCCCCCGTTCAGGCCCTCCAGAAACTGGCCTTGACCTCCCCACCTAGCCTCGCCCTGGCAATCCCTATATACACCCCTGATGCTCCTTCCAACCAGACCTCTCCCTGTCATCCTGACAAGCAGCTTTTTCCCTGCTGCTGCTCCTGTCCACAGTGCCCTCCACAGGGCTCTGCCTGTTCTGGAAGATGCATCGTAAGGCCTCTCCCGGCCCCACACCCCACTTGGATCCCCACCCCCCACCCCCCAGCGCTTGGTTGGCCCTTGTCTCAGGGCTCTCGCCCACCTCCATGAGGAGCTCCCTGAGCACAGGCCTGGCATACACACCATGAGGGTGGGAGGGGGTTCTAATGATGGCCGCCAGGGCCAGGCCATCAGGGGATGGGACAGGATCTCAAGTCTAGGAAGGGAACATTGGCCTAAGGCAGCACAGGAGGTCATGAGGAGGTAACATGAAGAAAGGCCCAGCCTCCTCTTTCCTGGTCCTGGCCACAGGCACCCTCTGCCCTGCATGACCGATCAGCCCAGAGCCACCGAGCTGGACAAGAAGAGGTGGCAGCTCCGCAGCCTCCTCCTGGAGGAACTGGCCCAAAAGGCCAAGGAAGTCAAGCCAAGGAACATGGTGGCCACCGTGGAGAACTGGCTGTACCGCCTCAATGCCGTGATCCCCGAGGTAGGCACTGGACACGCTGCTGGCAGAAGAGGGACTTGAAGCCAGCTACACAGGCCTGACCCCCCCCTCATCTCGGCAGCCGCAGGTGTGCCTCCCGGACGTGATGATCTGGCTGATATCCAAGGAGCAACGAGTGGCCTACGCACAGGTGCCCGCCCACAGCATCCTGTTCTCCCCGACAGGCGCTCTGCACTCCGGCAGGTTCTGCGGGAAGACACAGACCCTCCTCCTGCAGGTGGGGAAGCTGGGAGTCCTCAGGCCACCCTGCTCCTTGGGGAGGAAAGGGCCCAGGAACACCCCAAGAGAGAAGCCCTAAACTCTTGAGGCAGCCCCATGAGTCTCCCTGAGGGCATGCCAACTTCGTCTCTCCTGGGCCCTCTAACCAGGTAAAATGGGGTTGAAAGAGTGTCCAGAGGAAGGCAGGGGACGGTGACCACCATCATGTGGTTAATGCCAAGTCCACATCCTCCATAAATGTTCCTCAAATTCATCTCTTCCCTCATCCTTATACTACACTTGGTCCAGTTCCTTGTCATCTCTCCCCTGGACCAGGATTGGGTGCTTTCCAAAACAATTACTGCTTATATGGCTTGGGCCCCAGCCCATCATATCGGATGCAGGCCAGACGCAGACACAGCACCCCCGCCCTGATGACAGTCGCTACGTCTAGCCCTTCCCCACCACCACCTCTATCCCCGGGAAGCAGGTGGAGAACTCTCCCTCACTCTTGATGTCCTTGGCTCCCCATTGCCTTCTGGAGAAGGCTCAACCTCCCTGGCTGGGCCCCAGCCCCTTCTCACTGGCATAACCTTCTTAGGGCCACATACTCTCAACAGCCAGGCTACTCTCAGCTTCCCCGCCCCCAAACCGCCTGTCCTGGGCCCTTTCCACCATTGTGGGAAGGCCCTCCCGTGCCCATCTGAGTCCCTCATCCTGTAAGAACCACTGCGACTTGACCCCTGGCTCTACCACTCACCGGATTGTGTGACCCCAGACCAACCCTTGACCATGTCCAGGTCTCATTCTGCTCCTCTGTTAAATAGGCCTAGTGAAAATGATGCCCCCACCCCACAATGGTAGTGTGTGAGGATCGGAGCATATGTCCATGTCACTACCATCACCACTCTTCTTTGGAACCTTCCCAGGCTCCCTAGGTGGCACTGGCCCTCTCCCCACAACCCCGGCCAGCCCCTCTGTTATGCATGAGGTCACGGGTATAACCATTTGCATGTCCTCTCCCTCTGGAAGGCAGGAATCCTGCCTCATTCACTTGTAGCCCCAGCACCCCGCTCAGTGGAAGGCCCCCGCTCCTGGGGCTCAGGGTGAAGGAGCAGGTGTGTGTGCCCATCCTTGCCCAGGCCCCCGCCCCTGGGGGACGTGAACCCTTGTAGGGTTGACCTGCCTCCGCTTCAGTACCCAGAGGGTGAAGGACAGAAGGACACGCTGCCGGCCCACCTCCGGGTCTGCATGTGGCTTGGCAATGTCACGGACAGCAAGGATCTGCAGCTGCTCCGCCAGGGCGAAGTTGTCGTGTATGCGGAGACGGTGAGCAGTGCCCGGGTAGGACGGAGTGGGGAGGCCGAGCTGCAAAGAGCCCAGCACCAAAGGTGGAGAAAACTATTACCGGCAGAATCCAAGGATTATAAAATGGGCTCTCATAAAGAGTGCTGGCAGAGCCTAAAGCAACCTCAGATGCTGCCAGCTCGGGGTCCCTCGGTGACAAGCCATAGGCATGTGATGATGAGAGGGGCAGCCAAGTGGTCCCCCAGGGCCAGTCACTCTCTCCCTCATGGAGGTTCATAGGGAGTTTCTCCCAGTTCCTTCAAGGCCTGCGAGGTGAGCAAGGCTCCAACTGGCAGGGGTCTCCTCTGTCACCCACATGACAGCCTAGGACCCCTGCAGACTCCAGCTGGGTCCTCCAGGCCAGTCTGGTGGCTCTGGGGGGGCGGTGAGGCCTGGAACATTCAGAGGAGCAGGAAATGAGGCATCTTCCCAGAGAACCGTAGACCCAGGGGGTGGGCGAGCAGCCAGCTGGTCAGAGACTGCTCTAGAATCAGAGGAAGAAAAGACAACCTTTGCTCCCTGAGGGAGGACATGGCTCAGGAGAAGGCTCTGAGAGCAGTGGGAATGGAGTTTAAGAGTTTTCGGTTTTTTAATTTACTGAGTTAAAAACATACTTTTGTGGTTCTTAAGTTGCACGCTGTGAACAGATATACCCTAACATGCATAACCAGCCCCTACGAAGTGCTTGGCGACCCTGAGATGAGTGGGGATTTAGGAGGGGGTGCAGGCAGCAGGGGCTGTATGTCCAGCCAGGGGGATGTCGGGAAAAAGGCTCAGAGGCTGCAAAGATGTGGCAAATGGTGGAGCAGCACTGAGTTTCCCGGATCAGCAGCCACAGGACTAAGGACCGCACTGCAGGTGCCACCGGGCTCTAACACAGGCACCCACCCCACTCTACCCTTCAGTGGCCAAGCACCCTGGGGAAGAGTTGACCTCTGAGCCTCAGTCTCCCCGCCTGTGAAATGGGACTGTGAGAAATACAGGGGACAGTTCATGTAAAACCCTAGACATGGGCCTGGCCCAAGGGGAGAGTCCGCCTGTGCTAACAAAGTGCCATTGGGGGAAAGTGCTGCCAGTGATAAGCTCTGGAACTGAGTAGGGAGCCCAAGGAGGAGTAGGGAGCCCAAGTAGGGAGTAGGCAGTGGAGCTCCGGGCCGAGTAGGGGGCCCAAGGAGGGGCCCAGTGTCCCACTGTGAACTGGCATTACAAGACACTGACAGTCGTCCCTCCCCCAGTACGAGAACCAGGCCAAGTATAAAGACCAGTGGGGACAGCAGGGGCTGTACCGCTGCCCCAACTTCTCAGACGTCATGGGGCACAATGCCCTCCCCAAGGAGGATTTCCAGGCACCCCAGGGATGGCAATGGCAGGGGCCGTGGACAGTGGAGCCTCAGAGGAGGTAAGGCTAGCACACAGGCCTAGAGCCTGTGTGCCCCGGGAATGCAGCCCTGGGGTGAGAGCCAGGCAGCCGCGGCCCAGAGAGCCAAGCCCACAGCTGCTGTAGCCTGCTCCCGGGCGGGAGGGCTCACCACCTTGCCCTGGATGCCAAGCGCTGCTGCCCAGCCTTGCCCAGAGCAGGTGGGGCCGTCAGGTAGGGGAACACTGGGCCCACAGACGACGACCCCAGGAGCCTGAGAGTTAAGTGAGATGTGCTGGGAGCTCGGGGTCTCGCTCCCCCAGACTCCTCCTGGACATACACATCAACAAGAGCCAGGTGCTGGAGGAAGTGTATGAGAACGAGTGTCGCGACACCACGGGGGCCTGGGCGCCAGCAGCCATTCCCAACACGGACATGGTGAGCAGGGGCTGAAGCTGCCTCCAGGGATGTGGGGGGACAGGCAGTGCAACCAGGTGGGCCCCTTGGAAGCTGAGTTGTCGAGTGGAAAGAGCGCTGGTCCAAGGGTTACCATCTGAATCCTGCCCCCCGCACTGCACAGGACCCTGGGTGCACACTGATGGGGTTTCTATCCCAAGACGCCAGGTGGAGGTAACTTCCATAAGACTGTAAGGAACAGCGTAGTGGGGCAGTGTTTCCTTCCTAGGCTTCTTTCAAGGGTAGTGTTTACCCAGCAGGAGAGAATCTGTGTGGGGCTAGTCTAAGCCCACACTGTTCGATAGAACTTTCTGTGATGATGGAAATGTTCTATGTCTGCACCGCCCACCTATTGAATTGGCTATCGAGTATCTGAAATGTGGTACTTGTGAGAGTGAGGAAGTGAACTTTGGATTTTGTTTCATTTTAATTAATTTGCACTTCGGTGGCCCCAGGAGGTTGGTGGCTGCTGTGTCAGACAGCACAGGTTGAACCCATGTCTCATGCACAGTATCCTGCCCTCCTCAAGGACAGAGACAGGGCACGCAGCAGCGACTAGCTGAGATCACTCACGCTATTTCGCTTTCACAGTCATTAGTATGGGTACTGGTTTTCCATGAAATCAGATAGTGGCTTCCATAATTGATAGTGGCTATATAAAGTTTCCTTTTAAAAATACATTTACCATTTGGAGGCTCCAGGGTGGCTCAGTTAAGCGTCTGACTCTTGATTTCAGCTTAGGTTATGATTTCTAGGTTTAAGGAATTGAGCCCCACATGGGGCTCTGAGCTGATAGCGTGGAGCCTGCTTGGGACTCTTTGTCTTCCTCTCTCTCTTCTCTCTCTGCCTGTCCTCTCCTCACACTTGCTTTCTCTCTCTCTAAAAATAAATAAATAAACATTTAAAATAATAATAATAAATAAAAATACATTTGCTATTCAAAAAGGCAAGTCAGTAAACCATATTGAGTGGATATGTGGGTGGCATCAGAAGTAGCAAGCACTATCTGCTCCAAAAAGAGCGAGAGGGGCACCTGGGTGGCTTGGTCAGTTAAGCGTCTGACTTCAGCTCAGGTCGTGATATAGCAGTTCATGGGTTCAAGCCCCGCGTCGGGCTCTGTGCTGACAGCTCAGAGCCTGGAGCCTGCTTCTGACTCCATGTCTCCCTCTCTCTCTGCTCCTTCCCTGCTTGTGCTCTGCCTCGCTCCCTCAAAAATAAATTAAGGGCACCTGAGTGGCTGAGTCGGTTAAGCATCCGACTTCGGCTCAGGTCATGATCTCACGGTCCGGGAGTTCAAGCCCCACATGGGGCTCTGGCTGACAGCTCAGAGCCTGGAGCCTGCTTCGGATTCTGTCTCCCTCTCTCTCTGCCCCTCCCCTGCTCACGCTCTGTGTCTCTCTCTCAAAAGTAAGTGTTAAAAAAATTTTTTTTAATAAATAAATTAATTAAAACATTAAAAATTAAAAAAAAAAGAGAGCGAGTAAGAGAGACCACAGTGGCCACGGTAGATGAGCAAACATGTGGGCAGAGTGAGTGGAGGTGGCCTCCTAGCTCAGATGCCCCTGGCCCATCTTGTCTGTCCACCCTCAGAATGGAGAGCCCATGGAGGCCCGAGAGAATATGAAGTGTCCCCAAGGCTGGCACATTAGGGAGAACTGGAATGTGGAGCTGAACCATGCAGTGGACAATGAGGGTCAGTCGTCTGGTCACGGGCTGAGGGAAGCAGGCCCTGGAGCTGCTAGGGACTGACACTTCCCACAGCCTCCCCGAAATCAAGTTCTCAGGTGGGATGGGCCTGAATTCCTGAGAGTCCCCCAGACTCTGGAGAGTGGGGCCTCCACCCTTTCTGTAGACCTGGGCCCCAGTTTTGAAACAGGGCAGGTAGTAAGTGCTTCCTGAGCACTTTCTAAAAAGGGGAAATGTTCACGGAGCCTGGGTAGCTCCAGGGAAGGAGTGATGGGCAGGAGGTCTGAAGACCTGAGCTCGAGATGCTGACTGTGCTACATATGGGCTGTGTGACCTTGTGTGGGTCACAGGACATCTCTGAGCCCCAGCTTCCTCATTCGTAAGATGGGCGGTTGGGCCCAAGCCACCCCGGTGACCACTCCATCCTTTCCACACCTGAGGGTCCCAAGAGACCTGGACGTGAGAGAAACCATTTCCTTCCCCTTTAGCCTGCCTTCTGGGGGCCCCATCTCTCAGGCCTGTCCGCGCCTCCCAGCCTGTGGGCACCTGGCACCCACAGGCCGTGGCCCTGCCTCTGCAGGCTGGGAGTACGGAGTGGGGATTGAGCCGTCGGGCCTGCCCCAGGTCTGGAACTCGGTGGAGAAGACCTACTACACATGCCGTCGGCGGCGCTGGGTGCGTTTGCGCTACCGGAACCACGGGAAGCTGGGCCTGGAGCAGGAGACCCTGTCCTTTCTGCAGATGGTGAGGGGGCCGCCTGGGCAGGGTCCCCACACCCTGTGCCATGGCAGGGGTGGTGACACTCTGCTCCCCTCCCTGCAGCACCACCCCAGCCCAGCCAAGGAGGAGGGGGGCTGGGAATACGGCACCTTCGGCTCCAAGTTCCACCTGACCCCGCAGCCCCAGAGCCGGTTCCGCCGCCGCTGCTGGCACCGCAGGCTGGTCCCGAACAAGGACAAGGGCATTGCACCCATTTTCCTCCTGGAGGGATCCTTGGTAAAGCCTCAGTGGGCTAGGTGACTCCTCCTTGCAACACCTCCTCTCAGAGTCAGGGCCTGGGCTGGGTGTGGCAGACAGCTGGAGATGCCCCAGGTTGGGGCATTGATGGCTGGGGGGCAGGGGAGTGTGTGCCTCGGAGCCACGCCCTTGGTCTACAAGGGGAGAAGGATGACCTGGGCCTGCACTAGAGGAGACAAGAAAAGCACCCGAGAGCCTCAGGGAGAATGTCCTGGGCACAGGTTATGGATCTGAAGGAGCGGGCTAAGAAGGAAGAGACCAGGGTGCTGGCACAGAGTCCACACAGATCATTCTTGAACTTCTGGAGGACTGCCCCACAGGACACCCACCCAGTTGACCTACCCTTCATCTACTGCATCTTCAATAGTGAGCATTTGAGAGTCTGCTTGGGCGGCCCCAGAGGCCTTGCACCTGAGGACAGGGAGTGGGCAGGGGCTGAGGTGGGGATCCTGGGGGCAGGTGATGGACGTGGCTCCTCTCTTACCCAGAGCCCCACTACTACCAGCTTTTCTGCTACATCTACCAGGCCCGGAACCTGATGTCCAACCAGATCCAGACATTCCAGGGTAGGCAACAGGCACCCCTTCCTCCCCAAGCCCCCAGGGATGCCACGACGTGGCCACCCAGGAGCATTAAGAATTTGACAAGGAAGGGGGTGACACACATGCAGACCCCTCTCCCCAGCAGCTCAGGGCCCTGGCTTGGGGGAAAGATATAAAAACAAGGAGTATAAGGCGAGGCTGTCCTTGAGATGTGTCCCCAGTACTGTGGTTTCAAGAAGGGTGAGAAAGAGTGACACACCTGGGATCTTGTGTCAGAAGATGGGGGGTGTGGGGAGGAGGTGAAGATTTCCAGCCCTGTGCACGAGGAGTCTGTCCTTGGTCCTGCAAGGACACCTCCTGTGAGGAGGGCCCAGTGAAGCTTTCAAGAGAGTCGTGTGCTCCTGCCCTGTCCTATTGGTAGCACTGTTGGTAAGGAGAGAGGGTGCTGGATGAGGGTCAGAGCTGGGGCAGTGGGTGTCTGCCGGGAGCTGTGTCCATTGGGCATCAGCACCCACACTGAGAGGGCCACACAATGTCCCCTGATGCCACAGCCACTCACCGATGCTGTGGAAGGGCAGCCACATGTAGCTCGTCCCCAGAACTCCTCCAGAGGGGCCACGGGGCCTTCCATCACCATGACACTCAGACCTCAACCAGGTGGTGTAAAATAGATGTGCGTGGAACCAAATGGTCCCTGGCCTCTGGTCACGTGGCCATTTTTTCTGTAGCTTGCATGGAGGTAGCCTTCCAGGCAGCTGGCAGTGGCTGTGGCTGCCCAGCCTCAGCCTCCCTGGGTGTCTGGTCCAGTGGTAGCAGCTGCCAGAGAGGAGTGCCTGGCCTGACAAGCTCCATGGCAGGACCCCCTCCTCTCCTTCTGCTCCCCCCAGGGCCCTTCATTCAGTTGGTCTTCTTGAACCATAGCCAGTGCACCCAAACGCTGAGGAGCTCTGCAGCCCCCACGTGGGCCGAGACGCTCATTTTCCAGCACCTCCTCCTGTACGAGAACCCCCAGGACACCGAGGAGAGCCCACCACTCGTGGTGCTGGAACTGTGGCAGCAGGACTCCCAGGTAAGGTGGGCCGGTCGGAGTCGCTGAGTTTTCCTTCTAGAGGAGAATATACAGAAAGGGCTCCAGTGGGCGGTGATCCACAGAGAGCAGCATGTCAGCGTAAATGTTAGCTCTGATCCTGGCGTTGTCAGAATCCCAGGGGAGGAGAGCCAGAACCCTGCCAGCTTGGCCTCAGTGTTTGGTGAACTTCTCCTTCCCTGCAGGGAAAGGAGAGCTTGTGGGGCCGGAGCATGTGGTCTCCAGTGGTCTGGCTGGATCCCCAAAAACGGATCCTGCCCCCCCTGAGGTGGCACCCCCTTGTAAAATTGCTAGGGGAGGAAGAGGGTGAGATCCTGGCGTCCTGTGAGCTGATCCTCGAGACTGAGGTACTGAGAAGGAGGGCCTGGCTGTGGGGGGGCGGCAGGGGGAGGTGTCGGTGCTCACTGTCCCCCCCACCTCCCTGCCCCCAGTTCCCACAACCAGTGGTCCGCAACTCCACCCCCAGGAAAGGCCTGAGGCCTGAGGAGTCAGAACACTGGGCTTGGTGATGCTGGCCGGTGACGTCTCCCTAACTCCCCTGCCTGCTGCTGCCTGTGGGGCCCTCACTTGAACCCTGCTAGGGACTTGATTTGGGAGTGGGAAGCAGGACAAGCCCACTAGGGCCTCACGCTCCCCACTCTCCCACCTCACCCCTTCAGAGACTCAAAGAGAGGCCGCCAATCTTAAGTGTTCCCTGGAAGAGTGGGATCTACACACTCCCCAAGAGCATCCAGCCCACGCTACAGAAAATGGCTATCGAGGTGATGATGGTGTGGGGCCGCGGGGAGGGCAAGCACTCCCCAGAGCAGTCGAGCGCCGTGGACGTCTCTCTGCTCACTCTCCTCCTGACCACCTGATCCAAAGCGTGGACCCCGAAAAGAGATTCTGAGAGATGGAGGGAGACAGGGGAGGAATGAAGAGCAGAAGCCCTGAGAGAATAGGTTAAATTATCTTAATGACAATCTCTGTGGTGGGTGGTAGACAAAGGGCTTTGGCATTCTTAGTGCATCCAAGCCCCTCACTGCCCCTCTGCAGTAAGGACCACTTTTCAGGCAAAACTGAGGCTCCGAGAGACCAGAGAGCCCATGCACAGTGACACAGGGGTAAGTGGCAGACCCAGAATCCGGGCCCGGCCCTGTGTGACTCTCAATGACGGTAGCCTGGAGGTCCCCACATCGGCACCCTCGTGCCCAGGCACAAATCTGGCAAAGAGCAAAAGATGGTCAGGTCCTCCTGGCCCTGGTGACGCCCCCCAAGGTCAGGCAAGCCCACTCTGGTCCCCTGAAGAGGCCTTCATGAGTAAGAGCGTGGATGTTTCCTGGGGTGCCCAGTGTCTGTCACTGGAGAGCACTGACTGACCATGGAGTCCAATGGGATCTGAGTCACCAATGAGCTAGATAGCGAAAGGGATGCCTGAGAATTCTGGGCACCCTCTGCTACTCTGGGCCGTCGAGGCAGCCAGCCTTAGGAACTCACTCCTGAGAAGTGACTGGAGGCCAGACAAAGCAGCAGGGGAGGCAGGACAGTACCGAAGGGGCCCTGGAGGGCACTGAAGGATATCACCGTAGCCAAAGCACACTCCCTCATGGAGGCCTTGAGGACAGGCACTGATCCCTCACAGGACAGGAGACCCGGGTAACCTTCAGACTCTGACTTTGTCCACCTCATTCCTGGGCCCCGGATGCTCCCTGATGCATCATCACTCCCAGGACAGCCCCCCTCTCTCTGGCCGGGACCCCACTACAGAGGCCCTGTCTGCCCTTTGCCCCACCCCTCCTTCTCTGTTCTGGCAGATCCTGACCTGGGGCCTTCGGAACATGAAGCAGGTGCGTTCCCCCCAGCTCTTGGTAGAATGCTGGGAAAAGTCCCTGCAGACAGAGCCCATCAAGGACTTCCAGACCAACCCCAACTTCACCCAGCCAGTCCTCTTCCTCACAGTGGTAAGGCAGCCTCGGGCAAAGCAGGGGCTGGGGCAGCCCTCTCCGCTGGGAGGCCTCACACCCAGGGCCTCTCCTTGGGGCTGCAGTTCATGCCTATGGAGGAGGTCTACGCGCCACCCCTCACATTGAAGGTGGTAGACAGTCAGGACTTCGGCCAGCAGACTGTGGTGGGTCAGGCCAACCTCAACTCCCTACAGCCCTACTTCTGCAACCCCTGGGCTGAGGACTACGTGCCCCCACAGCTTCCAAGTATGGCCCTTTCTCCCTGCCCTTCCCCAGCCTCACCCCGAAGCTGGCACTGGGGGTGGGGCAGCCCTGGCAGCCCCGCGGGGCTGATGTCCCTCCTCCTTGCCCTTCTCACTGCTCCTGAGATTCATGATTGCTTTCTCCTCAGTGCTGTCTACGAACAAGCACCAGAAGGTGAGTAAAGGGCTCGAGGTCCCACCTTCTCCTACCCCATTTACAGGAAGCAGCTCTTGTCCCTGAGGAGGGGCAGAGATTAAACAGAGTTCTGAGATGTGTGCTCCCAGTGTACACGAGAACTCAAAAGCTGTGATTCCCAGTGTGGACGGCATGTTAGAACCGGTGTGAGAGTTTAAAGAAATTCTGTAGTCGGGCCACAGGAGAGCTGGGGGGAAGGACCCAGGTATCAGCATCTTTTTCAAGCTCCCACCCCTCTCCAGTGATTCCAGTGTTTTCGAGGTTCAGAACTAACCCTCGAGAGCTGCATTTGCCAAACTTGAACGCACAGGGATCTTGGGGACATCTGGAGCAAAAGCAGCTTTTGACTTAGCAGGCGTGGGGTGAAGCTTCAGGTTCTCTGCATTTCTGGGCCCGTCCAGAGTTCCATCTGAAGCTGTGGGCAATGAGGATAAGAACTAAGTTTGCCCTCCTTCTGGCCCCCAATTCCATATCCGATGATCTTGGAATTGAAAGGACTCCATGCGGAGCAAGAGAACCAGGGAGGGAAGCCCTGCCCTCCACTCCCTTTCTCCTCGGAAGTCAGGGATTGTGAGCAGGCCAGGCAGGGGATGCCGTCCCTCACCTGCTCTCCTGCTGTCCTTTTTCCAGGTCCTAGGTTACCTCTATGAAAAGTTCTGGTTCAATTCCAGCAAAGCTGAGGTGATGTAGGCTCAGCCCCAGGGAACAAGGAATGACTCTGGGCAGCTCAGGGAGGCGGAGAGGGGGGGCGGGCAGCATGACCCGGGGCAGAGGAAGGCCACTGTGCCTTCTCCCTGAGGGCTAGAATGACCTTCCCTGCCAGGATGAATATGAGCATGAAGTGGACTGGTGGAACAAGCTGTTCTGGGCCACGGAAGATGCCACGTCCCTGCAGTACAAGTACAAAGACTACCACACCCTGAAGGTTTGGAGGCCTCTAGGAGGGGAGATTGCTGAGACTCGGAATAAAATCTGCTGGCAGAGGCCAGTAAACCTCACCCTGACTCCTCTAGGAACTACCAGCGGGGGTGGGGGCGGGGAGGAGAGGGGGTAGTTTGCTCCTCATCTCCCTGACTCCAGGCCACACCTCCACCAGCCATGCCTTTTTGGGAACCAGGACTGCTCCATCTGCAGCAGGTGGTGCTGGCTCTGGGGCCACCAACCAGGCAGACACTTGGAAGCAAGACCTAGAAACTGGTGGCCTCTGAGTCCCCCGATGGCAGGAATGGTCCCCCTCGAGCTGAGCCCGCTCTCCCCACCAGCCTGGGTCCCACACACCCTCCTGCAGGTATATGACTGCGAGCTGGAGGCTGTGCCTGCCTTCGAAGGCCTGCAGGACTTCTGCCAGACCTTTAAACTCTACCAGGAAGAGCCCAAGTTGGACAGCCCTGTGGTAGGGGAGTTCAAGGTGTGTGTCCACCCCAGCTGAGCCGCCCTGTCTCTCCCTGTCTCTCGTGCCCCTTCAGTCACCAGAAGACTCTAAGAAAAGCCCTGGTTCTCTATGCTCTGTGAGAGGATGGGGCAGGGAGGGCTTGAAAACCAGTCTAGGGAGTAGGGGAGTAGAGGGTGACCTATGCTGGGATTCAGAGTGACCTCCATTACACAGGACGGGCGGGGGCCTCCTCACACCAGCTCTGGCCTACATTGGGCTCCCAGGGCCCCATGAGCCTTAGAGAATAAGTTCCAACCTGAAGGGATGGACGGGATGGAAGGGGAGTCCGCATCGGCAGAAACTGGAAACTCACCTAACGACTAGAGTTCTTTGCCCAACACCCTTCCTAAACACACTTGTCCCTGCGGAGTCCTTGCCACACCCGCCTCTCCCGTCTTCATGGCCTTCCATCCCTAACATCCTCAACGTAGCCCCTCTCCTGAGCTTGGACCAGGGGCACCTCCCAGAGGGCTTAACAGAGCCGGGCCCACACTGCCAGCATCTTCCCTCCCCAACACACACACAGGGCCTTTTCCGCGTCTACCCCTTTCCTGAGGATCCAGAAGCCCCCAAGCCCCCCCGGCAGTTCACAGTTTTCCATGAGAAATTGGACTTCCCTCAGGAGTGCTTGGTGCGGGTGTACATGGTCCGAGCAATCAACCTGCAGCCCCAAGATTCCAACGGCCTGGTAATGAGCAGCCCCAAAACCCATGGTGTTCGTGGTCCCCGGGCCCACCCAACCCAGGTGCCTCCCACAGGGCCCTGGAGCTCCCTCAGGCTTCGGATACCCAGACCACCACCTCCCCACAGACTCCGTCTGGTACAAGGGGCTCACTTCTGCTCCACCTCCCCCCCCCCCACCGACCAACCTGGGCTGACTCTCCATTTCCTGTCATATTTCCTCACTATGACTGAACCCCAGTGTGACCCTTATGTGATCCTGAAACTGGGACAGACAGAGATTGGCACCCGGCACAAGTACCAGCCCAACACTCTGGATCCCATCTTTGGCATGTGAGCGGCCCCGACTCACCCAATCCCACTTCTCCGGGAGTAAGCTCCAGAAGGCGAACAACTCCTGCATTTCTTTCTAGCCTCTGAGTTCCTAGCACGGGGTCTCGCACTCTTGGTGCTCAACAGATGGAAGGGTGGTCAGTGCTACTCTCCCTTGCACATGCTTTGCCTGGGAAAGGAGTTCAGGGTCCCACAACCCAGGCCTCCCAAAACTTATTCCTATCCATAAGTAGGGGATAGTTAGTGGCAGGTGACAGACACCCTAGGCTCCGCTCTCCGTATTCACCATGACCAAACAAGGGGCCGAGATGCTGGACAGGGAGGCCAGTAGATAACATGGCCCACAGTCTGTAGTTTCCAACACCCTCACCCCTAGGATGTTTGAACTGAGCTGTACCATCCCCCTGGAGAAAGACCTAGAGGTCCAGCTATATGACTTTGACCTGTTATCACCTGATGATAAGATTGGAACCACAGTCATTGACCTTGAAAACCGACTTCTGTCTGGCTTTGGAGCCCGTTGTGGGCTCTCCAAATCCTACTGCCAGTGAGTACGCCGGAGGCTGGGCAAGAGACTAGAGGAGGGGTGGAGGAGGGAGCCCCCAGCTCCCTTTGGAGAGGCTTGCATCCCAGGCTGGGGAACCAGGGCCCGAACCTGGCTCCATCCATGCCCCCACCACTGCTCATCCTGCAGTTCAAAGAAGAATGTTCTCCAGCACCCAAACCTCCCCACTTGTTCCTCTCCCTTAACCTCACAGGTCAGGGCCCTTTAGGTGGCGGGATCAAATGCAACCAAGCTTCCTCTTGGAACGCCATGCCAAACAGAAAGGGCTGCCTCCGCCTCTGTTCAATCCTGAGGAGGACTCTGTTTTTTACAATGGGAAAAAATTCAGACTGCAAAGCTTTGGTGAGAAGTACAGCACGCTGCTGGAAGGCACAGATACAGGCCTCTGAAACCAGAGGCCACTTGCCCCATTTTGCCCTTTCCTCTTGTAGAGAACAACCATGGCCACTGTCCAGGCTGGGGGTAGGGAAGGGCGGGGGGCACCTGCCTGGGAGACGGGAAGGCTAACAACCTCGTGATCTCCTCCCCTTCCACCTCCTTCCATCTAGAGCCCAAGCCCCCTACTGTTCGTTATTTGGGACCTAAGAAAGAACGCCTTGCACTATACCTCCTGCACACCCAGGGGCTGGTCCCTGAGCATGTGGAGACCCGCACACTATACAACGACAGCCAACCAGGCATCGACCAGGTATGAGACTGGAGGGGCTGGAGACAAGAGGAGAAGGGGAAGCATTCGCAGATGCATGTCCACAGAGGACAAGCATGTTCTGCACGTGTTAGAACTGAGAAGTTCCAGTGATGTCACTCAGAATGGAGAAATTCAGAACGGGAAAAGTTGTCTACAAGAAACCTAGGCTTCCATCAGTTGGTGGAAACGCTAAGGCGCACCCTTACCAGCCAACGCCAACTCTGCCTTAGTCTCTCCTGAGGGAGGGCGGGGAGGTAGCACCTGGGGTCAGATGTGCAGACATTACAACCCTGGTTTGCCTGTTAATTGCAGGCTGTGTTTTCTCCATGGCAAGGAACCCCAAACAGAAAGAATAAAAATCCCCATGGGCACCCTAATTATCATCTACCCTCCAGCCACCGGGACAGCTCATCTCATTCTCCAAATTTCTCAAGCTGATACCACATTCCAGACACAAAGTTCTCTGCTGAGCACTTTTTATAAACCATTCTCATTAAACCTGTTTTCTTAAGTGGGGTCAACTTCAAAAGAATAAAATGAGGTCAGACAGTTTTAAAGAGTATTATTTATCTACCTTCCAGTGTTGGTAGTTCTACTCTGTTAATAAATGAAGCCCCAACCCCACTGTGGTGCCCTGTCCAGAGAGGCTGTCTGGCACTGCCTGCTCAATGGCATTAACCCTGCAGAAACCAGTCACAAGTGTTAACCCGCTGTGGCCATCAGCCTTGAAGCCATTATACACTACCAGCCTTCCTCTGCACTATCCTTCCAGCCAAAATGAGAAAAAAGGGAAGCCGGTGGGGAGTTGCCAGACTTCCTGTCTGAAGTCCATTCCACCTCCTTACCCCACCCTCCTGTGGTGGGGACACAGCCTCCACAGATCCCAGAACCCGGGACAGAGCTCCCAGGCCACGGCATGCTCAAAACAGACGCTAGCAACCCCCAGCCAGCTAACCCGCCTCCACTCTAGGGAAAGGTGCAAATGTGGGTGGACATCTTTCCCAAGAAGCTTGGACCTCCTGGCCCCCCGGTCAACATCAAGCCCAGAAAGCCGAAGAGGTAAGTGACCCATCTCATCCCTGTCACTATACTCCGCAGGGCACAGAACAGGGCTGTGCTCACATGCTGGGGAACAGCAAGTTCTTTCCTTCTCTTGGGAATCCTGGGAGCTTCCTTCCCCTGCGTCCTCCCAAACGTAGCGTGCCTTGCGTGGGCATGGAGGGCAGCCTCCCGGCCTCTTTTCCGGCACCGAGGCTGCAGCTGAGGTAGTCCTCAGCAAAGCCTCAGAGTACAGTGGCTACAGGTATGAGCTGCGCTGCATCATTTGGAAAACTGCCCAAGTGGACCTGAGGAAAAGTCTATCTGGCGGGATAAGCGACATCTATGTCAAAGGGTGAGAAAGAGGGCCGGGCTCCAGCAGCGTTCCCTCAGTTCCCCGGGTGTATCATCCTTATGCCCCCCCCCCAATTCAGGGGCCACATCTCCCCACTCCCACCCGTGCCTGATATCTGCTAAGCAGCCCTTCCCACAAGGCTCCAGCTTGGGGAGGGGGACAATACGTGTGAACCCCAGGTGGAATGACTTTGGCCCCAGGTGGTTATTCGGGCTAGAGAAGGACATGCAGAAGACAGATATCCACTACCACTCCCTCACTGGGGAGAGTGCCTTCAACTGGCGGTTCATCTTCACCATGGACTACCTGGCAGCTGAGCGTATGTGTGTCCAGAGCCAGAAGGTAACGGAACTGAGAGTGGGGATGGGGGGTGCTCCCCCTCCCGCTCCCTCAGAGAACTGCAAGCTGGACCGTTGGAATGTGGCCTCAGGCAGAAACTTAACTCTGACAGTCCGTCACTGCTGGGTGATGGGTGGTGGGTGGTGGGCTACTAAGGGGGCCGAGGGCAATCTCAAAGGAGACGGGCCGGGAATATGCTCTTCTGTCGTCCTCCAGGACTACATCTGGAGCCTGGACCCCACGGTGACGAAGTTCCCAGCCCGGCTCATCATCCAGATCTGGGACAACGACATCTTTTCCACTGATGACTTCCTAGGTGAGATCTGGCCTTGGGCCCGTGACCATGGGACAGGGAGCTCCTTCTTGCTGACGGCATTTCTTTGGACTCAGGTGTCCTGGAGCTGGATCTGTCCAACATGCCGCTACCGGCCCGGCACGCCAAACTGTGCTCCATCAGGATGATGGACACAGATTCCAAGTGGCCCTACTTCCTCCAGTATAAGCACATCTCCCTCTTTAAGAAGAAGACTGTAACGGGCTGGTGGCCTTGCCATGTCCTCGATGGTGGCAAATGGCACTTGTCGGTAGGAGCTGGGGAAGGTGTCTATTGTATAGGATGACTGTGCCACATAACTTGGCTCTAACAGACTTCTGGGGACCTTTGCTAAATCCCTTTTCCTTTCTGGACCCTGGGAGGGGTCTTAAACTATTCTCGCACCTGGTGTAATGAACTCTGCCTCCCACCACCTATGGTGTTTCTAGGGTAAAGTGAAGATGACGCTGGAGCTTCTATCAGAGAAGGAAGCCCGAATCAAGCCAGCAGGGCGAGGCCAATCAGAACCCAACCAATACCCTACACTTCATCCTCCCCTGTAAGGGTCCCGCGGGACAAAGGCACAAAATCTTTCTTCCTCATTCACAAAGCCGAGCTGCTGAGCCCGGCAATTTGAATAGGGTGGTGAACAGTGGGTCTACAAGTGAAGAGAGGTAATGACTTCCTAGCACCGCAGCTCCGTGCTCAGCTACAATCAGGAAAGAACAGCCTTAGTGAAGGGGAAATGGGGGGCTGGGGACACAAAAGTAAGCGGAAGTTGTTTTAAAAAAAAAAGCTCTTTGGTCTGGACTACTTGACTTAAAGGTTCTCTCTGCCCTCCGCCCTCTGACATCTACTCTGCTTCTGGACAGCCGCCCCAATGCCTCGTTCTTTTTACGGATACCTATTGTAAACTTGTGCCACGCTTTCTGGAAACGCTACCGCTTTAAAATCCTGGCCACTGCAATCATATTTATTATAGCACTTCTGCTGTTCAAGTTTATCTATTCAGCCCCGGTGAGTGACAGAGTGACAACCTGGGGACAGGGCAGGGACAAGGGCACTAGCTGCCTTTGGGATGACTCTGAAGAGACAGCCTCAGGTCGCTACCTCAGGCTAAATGTTGCCTTTTCTCTCTAGCTCTACTTGGCCATGAACTGGATCAAACCTAGACTTCGGCTGAGTGCTCCCCTTAAAATATATACCAATGTCATCGATCCACCAAACACCCACACTACCACTTCTACTTCTGTCGTCACCAGCCAGCATGTGACCCTAAATCCTACGACAGACCATGACTTGAAATTCCTCCAGGGACCTATGAATCACCTGCAAGACATTTTTCCAGAACTTCCAGCCCCGCAAGACTAATTGGCCCACATCTGCCTGGCTTTTCTCCTGCCCATCACCAGCTCTACCCTTCAGCTTCCTACCAGTTCCTCATTTCCATCTTCTAGGACATATGCCAGGGGCTAGGGATATTCTGACCATTCTGTTCAGAAACCACTTCTGACAAGGACAGAGTTGTCATTTTCCCACCGAAGTAAACAAGTTTTGTCACAGAGAGTCACTTTGTAATTTGGGGGGTTGAAGACAACATGAAAAGCAAGACTCACAGGACAGGGAACAATGTCATCTTTATACACCACCTCTAGTCTTCAGGGTCACCTCCTCTCCAAGAGGCTCTGAAGTCAGAGGGAAACCAAGGGAAAGGAGGACTGTGAGGAGAGAAATGGCTCACGTCGGGTAAGCGGCTTGCCAAAATCACTGTTCTCACCCCTACGGTACATGCACAAAAGAGCCGCGCCACAGACCCGGCTTCTCCCTCCTCTAGGGCACACTGGGATTCCGGGGCCCAGAACAGTATTTGGTCCCATTCACAATGGGAAATATTTGTTTCTAAGAACAAAAAGCAAGAGCTAGGGCAGGACCTGCCATGCTAGGTTAGACAGTTTCCTTGCATCACACATTTCTCAAAGGCTGGCGCCATGCTGGGTGGGGACTACACTTCACATCTTCCCCGTCCTGTTTAGAAAGTCGCGAGGAGCCCATGAGCGGGAATCATACAAAACTTGTAAGTTCCATCATCTTACACACACACCCTCCCCACCCCCATGAGACCCCTTCCTCCTGCACCACTGCCTGAGCCATCTCAAGAGTCCACCTAGGTCCTCCCACCACAGGGGTCTGGCCAATCTCCCCCTGAGCTCAAAAAAGCCCTTTGCTTTGTCAGTTCTAAGTGGTCCTAAGGCCCCAGGTCACTGTTTGTGCTCTGGCACCCCACCCTGAAGCTGCTCTGCTCTTGTGGGAAAGGTCTTAGGAGGACCCTATTTTACTCCCACCTGTAGGGGAGCACCGTGGCCTGTGATGCTTGCTTATGCACATGGTTGGGACAGTAGAAAGCCCAACACGACAGAAACCTATACACAGCCAAGGTGACCTCCTTTCCTTCTGGGCTGAGCTGAGGGCTTTCCCAACCCAAAAGAAGGTAGAGCAAGGGTTGATGGGCCTGGGGCTCAGAAGAAGGCCTAGACCTTTCTCCAGATCTACCCCTCAAAGGAAGGACACTGTTTGGTTTCCATCAGCCATTTTAAGAATTTCCCTTAGGCTACAGAAGTACATGGCTAGGAGGGCTCAGAGCTCCAGGCCCTCCAGGGAGACTGGCCTATTGGCCAATTTAATCACAGGGCAGACAGGTGAGCAGCACGTGACCCCTTGTCAGATAAGGCAGTGGAACAAGGATTGACCCAAAGAGGATGACACTCAGGCTCTGTCACTTAATGACTGAACTCTTCCAGGCACAGATGACGAGGGTCTATTGCTCCCAGATTTGCAACAGGAGAACAGTAATAGTTTCTTAGCCATTAAGGAAAAGAAGCCAAGTTTCCTCTTTAGGGAGTATCCAAGCCGAGGCTATAAAAAGAAAGCTTCCTTACATTTTGAACACTCAAAGTGGGATTCCAAAAATCATGATAAACACAAAACATGCAGGCTCCCGAGTCCAGAAACATCTCCACATGGTCAGACCACGTGGTGAATGTTGCTTTTCGTGTCCAAACATGGAGCTGGTCAGTTTCACAGTTACTCCTATTACATCCATGAAGTCTTCCAAGCTTCTCCTGACTTACACACCAAGTGTGCCAAACCTGACTTGAGGTCCTATAGGAACCAACTGGGAAGGTCACAAACCAAGAGAGCCAAGATTCACGCTAAAGAACAAGCACTAGAGCAGTGAGCCAAAGCAAAAAGCCCTTTCCCCATGACCACCTAATGAGGGTCAGCGAAACCTAAGTTTGTTCTGCAGCCCCAGGCTCCAATCGAGAGGCATCCAGATGGTCTCTTCCAGTTCAGGCTGAATTTGGAGAGAACGATGAACGGTGGGAGAAGGCAACGCGGGGAAGAAGTTTCCATCCAAATTTCTAACGCAAGTTCCTCCGGCGGACAGAGGCTTGGATGAAAAGCAATGAATGGATGCCTGGAAGGTCGGAGAAGTTATCAGTGTTGTATTCTTTGCAGATTTAAAAATGAAGTACAAGGGTCCTCTGAGTCCAACAACAAGGCAGCCTGAGCTATGAAATTCTTTTCTGTGATTTTGGTATCATAACCGCATATATTCTCTCCATCCCTCTTAGCTCCCAAGTGGAAGGACTGCAAGGAAAGGCACATCACAGCAGCACTGCCCTGGGGTAGGTGGGCTTCCTGAACCAGAGTCAGATGTCCCCATGGATGACCATGGTAATGCAGTATCCCTGCATTCAAAGTTCCAGTGACAGAACAGAGTCCCTGACCAGCTGTTGGAGACTAGAGAAGGCCTGCCAGGCTATATGCTCAGGCCAGCACCTGCTCCTCCCACACCTCATAGTGACAGCCACAGGGGCGGCAGTAGCAGGACGGCTCAGTAGAAACGCTTTCGGCTCTGTTCCTGCCATTTGTTGTAGAGTATGATACCAATGACAATGGCAAATACGGAAAACACCAGCGAGAAGAAGACGATGAGGAAGAGGGCCAGGCCGCTCAGGAGCGGCAATGGGGCGGTCACTGAGGAAGCAAGAGAGAAGCAAGTCAGAATCAGGGAGCCCGCCCAGTGGGGAAGGTATCGAGTCTCCAGTTTCTGACACCGATTTCTGGGAGCCAGACATAACACTCTCCCTTTCAGGATGGCTCAGTTTAAAAACGGAGCAGCCCTGCTCATCTGTAACATGGAGACAAGTGGAGACAAGTGGAATGGCAGAAGCGCCTGCTCCACGTTCTTTACTGGAAGAACACAGAAGGGAGACGGCCCTGCAAGCTGCAGGTCACCTCGGACTTTCCAGGCACAGGGACCTCCCTCCGACCTCGAGATCACTTCCCAGGACCCCCCGTCCTCACCCTCGGGCAGCTTCATGTTGTCCACCGAGGGCAGAAACACATCGCGATGCAGCTTCTCCTCCTCTGGGGTTCTCTCCACGGTCAGCTCGAACAACTTCAGGGAAATGACATCGTGATTATCTGAAGGAGAAAAGCACAAGGAGGACCCAAACCACCTCAAACAGAGGTCCCTCAGTTCAAACTTCCGATCCACGGCTAACTAGCACTGACTTTGGTTTTTTTTTTCAGGAATTTATTTTTTCAGTAATCTCTCCATCCAACAATGGGGCTTGAACTCATGACGCCAAGATGAAGAGTCAGATGCTCTACTGACTGAGCCAGCCAGGCACCCCACTAGCAGTGATTGAGAAAAATGACTGGAACCTCTGTTTTCTCATCTAATAAGAAGGATAGGGAACAGAGAATATTTTATATTACTCAGAATTTCGAGTTTTTATCGACAACATACATTACCTGTATAATTTAAACATATACACATAGTGCAAGAATGAAAGCCCATATCATATGTAAAACCTTGTACTACAGTGAGGGGATGACACAGCACTTCAGCTTCCCTTCTGTGTAGACGACACACACCAGCAAGACAGGAGACGGCCGTATGGCAGCTGATTAATAGGCCACAAGCAAAGCATAGCTACTGGCATGGCACATGCTTCCCTTCTAGACTATGCCTAATTCTCTGCAGCTCCTTTTAACTGTGACCCTGAATCTCACTAATAATTACAAGAGAAAGGATCAAGCGATTAAGGACTCATTTTTCTCTCTCTCTCTTTTTAAAGTATTAATACTGGGAGCACCCGGATGGCTCAGTCGGCTAAGCATCCTACTCTTGGTTTCGGCTCAGGTCATGATCTGATGGTTCCTGAGTTTGATCCCTGCATTGGGCTCTGCACTGACAGTGCAGAGGCTGCTTGGGATTCTCTCTCTGCCTCTCCCACTCTCCCCCTGTCTGCCTCTCAAAATAAGTACATAAACTTAAAAAAAAAGTATCATTAATAAGCTCATAGATTCAAACATATTTGATGTTTTTCAATGTGCTGAACTTGTGTAATCTTATAGCTGCTCAACATGACCCATCTTTCTCCAGTGAGAGCCTATTCGAGTTGGCTGTTGAGTCCTTTTGCATGAACCCAGAAATGTTTGCTTCTTTATTGCTTTCCTGGAAAGTTCCCAGCTTGTCCATTTCCTGCCTCAGACCTGACATCAGCCATTTCCCCAAGAAGCCCTTGTTCTTTCCTTTTAGCAGGAATTGGCATTAAGAGACCACAAATCTGAATACTAGGGGTGCTCATGGCTACTAGGTTGGTTATTGGAGACTGGATTTCTTGCCATTTCCTTTTTTTTTTTCATTTTAACATATATTTTATTTAACCCAATATATCCAAAAAACTCATTTCTACATGCAAAGAAAAATTATTGATGACGTTATGTTCATTTTCCAAGTCTTTGAAGTCTGGTGTGTATTCTACATTTATAGCACATGTCGGTTTGGAATCGCCATATTTCAAGGTGTCCAGTAGCCACCTGTAACTTGTCGCTACTGTACTGGGCAGTGTCGATCTAGATTATTCTTCTAGTTGACTTCTGACACATATATTGGGCCCAAAGAAACTCTGATCCTCATGGTGCAACACGAGAGAAATATATCTGCACAGGGCACTCTCTGCCCTTTCTGCTTCCAGCTGAGGAACTCCACTTTGGGGTGATAATTTGGGGACCTCTCAACCATTCATTCCTCAAACTCTTTCCCAACTTGTGTCTTCTCAGCACACTTTGTCTTGACTTCTGGCAGAAATGAGAAACCAAATCATGTTCCCACTGTTTTCTTCCTCACACCTAGATGACATCCTTTAAACAAGAAATTTAGAATTTTTGTATATGGGGGGAATCCATCAACGTCTCACATACTAGGATAATTCCAATTGCAACCTCTGTGTGGTCCGGGCATGGTGCACCAGGAAGCCTGGTGCACCATTTCTCTGTGATTCTCTTCACTCTGCCCTCTTCTGTGATCTTCATCTCCCGGCTGGTGGCAAGATGGCTGTCCCAGCTCCAGGTATTTTTACCCTTCCTTCCTTCCTGAAGAAGGAAGATGGCCATTTCTGTTATTAGGATGGCATTTATAGCTGCTTAGACTCTTATCTTTAGCAGACTCTCAGAGAGGAAAAAACTAGACTTGCCTTCGATGAGAAAAATGTTTTTGCTGTCAGCAGTGAGTTTAAGCCATGGAACAAGATAAAAAGATGGGGCAATGCTCCTCACAATGTAGGGGCATCAAAGGCTGGGTGAACTGGAATGTGTCCTTTCTCAGCCATTTTCAACAATTCACTGCATAACAAGTAAGAAGATGTCAATAAGAAAGACCTTAAGAGAAAGACATAATTTGTATTTAGGGGTATCCCACAGGCAGAGAACAGAGACTTGCCAATATAAGCACTATCACTAAACATCTAGAGCAAAGAACTTAGGATAAAAATTATTCTATTTCATACTAGCTTTATTCATAATGAATTATACAAGTCAAAAATCCCAGAAGTTCAATGTCTTACTTCTTCTCAAAAGACGTTATGATTAAGGCTCAAGCCAAGGGAGAGAATAAACATATAAGAGGAAGCTACAAATTGGGAACAAGTAGGAAGAAGATAGAAAAGTAATCCAGAGATAGAAAAGTAAAAGAACCAGGTACTATTAATGCCACATAAATCAAGAACAGCAAGAGTTTCAGAGTAACCAGTCAAACCAGCTGCAGAGAGGACAAAGAGCAAGGACTGAGAACAGAGTACCACGGTATGGCGAGGATGAAGCAGCTTTGAGGAGAGTAGCGCTAATGGCTTGGCCGAGATGCACGCGAGGTCTGAGTGCAGGGTGGTGGAGCAGTGGATGGCCTGGAAACAGGAGCACCTGTGCACATGACACATTCGGAAGTCCAAGCACAAAAGAGGATCTGGGGGTGAGTTAGAAAAGGGAAGGCAGAGTCAAGGAATTCAAGGAAAAGCTTTGTTAAGAGAAGGGGGCACCAGAGATATCAAAGTACGGAGCTCAAAACACAGGCTGCAAGAGTTGGCTTGATGAAGAGGCAAATGTTACTTTGCATTAGCACCAACCATCTCCTAGAGCCAACTGTACTAGGCTAGCACAGGCCTGGGAGGCATGGGGGGGTGGTTAAGGATACAAAAATGTCAGAAGATAGGCACTTTCTGGGCTTTCCCCTCTGAGAAGCCTCACCAAGGCCTGGCTATCGAGACATGACCTCACTCAGGACAAATAAAGAGTACGTGTGGCAATACCCGAGAGATCCCCAGTGATGGAGGAGGTGCCAAAGTAGTAGCCCCGGGGCAGACGGACCCCAGGCACCTCAATGCAGTCCCTCCACTCATGCTTGCCATCGATGTCCATCATTATCTAGAATAAAAAGAAGAGATAAATCAGGGCCACGAACGCAGGTGCGAGGCAGCCCATACCACCAGCTGGTCCAGAAAACAAGGACTCACCGTCAGATGCCTCTTGACATAGCGAATCACAAGGAAGGTGTCATAATGCAGATTGCGGACAATGGCTGTACAGCCCCCCAGCTCTGTAGGCCGCCCATCCCGCTCGTGATCGTAGCTGAGGGAGCCATTGTTCACCATGGCTGAGATGTAAGGGAATACCCGCTGCGAAAGCAGGGAAGGAAAAGCGGAGGCCAGTAAGGAAGTGCTCTTAGGAACGCCTGTACAAACAGCAACGGGAATTGTGCACATACAAGCTGAGCCCCTTCCAGCAGACCAGACGACCACTCTGCCTCATCATTAGCAGCTCCCAAAAACCCACTCTCAGATGGTCACTCAAAGGATATAGCCCAGGAAGCAACGGCACTCTGTACTTGCCTACAGGAATCCTCCTTGCTACCAACCTGGGGTGGGCCTGAAATGGCCCCTCTGGAGTCTGACTTGAATCCTTCCAGAAATCCCTATTTGGCACTTGCACATGGCCCAGGACTGGTGGCTTTCTTTTTATGTACACACACGTATCTCCCCAACTGCCACATAAACTTCTTGAAGAAAAAACCCATTTATACTTCCTCATGTGTCTCCACCTTCCATCCCCCCCAAACCTCCTTCCCCGACCCCTACTCACCCCCGGGGTAAGCATTTTGCATATAGCAGGTACTCTGAAAATACCTGTTTGATCAGGGAAACCTTTCCATTCTGGATAGCTCCTTTCAAATTCGCAAATCCTCTAAGCATACGATGGATGCCATCTGGATTAGGACTCAGAAACAGCACTGCCAGAACCAGGCTGCCGGACTGGTGTTCTCCAGTCACGACTGTTCTTAGCTGAAAGACCTTCCACCCCACTTCAGCTTCACCTACACATAACTTCTGCCAGCAACACCCTCCCACTCCCACTCCCACTCCCCACCTACTTCGGAGGCCCTCTCTCTCTCCAGTAGAGTTGTAGGAGGGAATGCTTCCTCAGAAATGATGCCCTAACCAGTTAAGAACCAGCCCAGTACTGAGGCAGTGCAGAGGCAGGGTGATGAAAGGAGAGGAAACATGACACATGCCACTTCTTTGGTGACTTCCTCGTTGTCCTCAACAGTCAACATGCAAGGTGGAGATGCGGTCAAAATCAGAGAATGGTGACTCAAGACAACAGCCACATGGGTGTGGACAGGGGCAAATGCTGGATGGACACGTAGGGAATCAGGGATGGCCATGGTGGGTCAAGACTGAGTACCTGGACTCCTGGAGAATATCGCCTCTTCTGGGCCTGAGAGGGTCCAGCAGGTTATTATAAAAACGAGAGAGGACACAGAAGACAGGAGACCAGGTCAGAAAGAAACAGCCATGGGAGAGCTTTGGCCCAGCTGTGGTGGATGAGCAAGTCAATCTAAATCCCCAAACAGAATTGTAGGGTCTGTGGAGGGCATTTAGCAAGTCCTTACACCCCTCAAAATTGTGGGCAAAACTCTGTGCGTAGAGGCTGTCTGTTTTCTAAGGAGAGGGTCCGTTACTATCATTCTCAAAGGGGCCCACTACCCTGAGACTTTCAGAAACTTTATAAAATACACAGCACTACACTGAAGGCCCCACTTCATGTCTCTGAGTCAGAAGGCCAGGCCCCATATTTTGTCTGTACTCAGACGACGGTATTTCTGTCACAAGGGGAGAGACAGGGCTGACAAATGGGGCTACATTCTTTCAAATTCAAGATGGCCTTTACTGCCCGGGATCTCAGGATACAGCTCTTGCCCAAAGGACCAAAATCCTACCACTTGAGAGACAATGAGGTTAGCTCTAATCCAAAGGGATCGTTTACCCTCTAAGTGAGCCTTATGGACGTTATTTTCCAAACAGGAATTGTCATTCTAACCAACAACACGTGGGCAAGGAAGAAGCGCCATGGAAGCACTGTGGCATGGCAGATTCAGAAAAACCCTGAGGCTTGAAGATACTCAGCTTTGCTCCAGAAACCTGCCACAGTTCTAAGCGACTAGCAACAAGAGGTACGTACACAAGCTCAGGCCAGGCCTGCCCTACTGGAAGGATGTCTGAGGGTGTAGAGCCCAAAGCATTCCTTCCTCTAACACTTAGTGAGCACCTGTTAGGAGCAAGGGACTGTTCCAGATGCTGGGGTTCGATGGAGAACCAGATGCACAGGTATCTGCTGTCACGGAGCGGATATCAGAGTACAAGAGGCAAACAATAAATAAGCAAATACAATTATTTCAGAGAGAGGGGTACCTGGATGGCTCGGTTGGAAAAGCACTCTTGATCTCGGGGTCGTGAGTTTGAGCCCCACGTCGGGTGCAGAGGAGTATTTAAATAAAACTTTTTAAAAAATTGTTTCAGAGAAGGATAATGCTATGATGAAAAATAAAACACGTAACACGATAGACTAATGAGGGAATAGCTCTCTGAGGAGACAGCATCTGAGCCGAGGCCCTAGTTGTTAGAGGGTGCCACCGAAAGATCTGCGGGTGTAAGAAGCATGAGGTTGGCATATTTGAAGACTAGAAGACACTAGTGCCGGAAACTCAGCCAGTGAGGGAGGGGCGGGTGTGAGCTGAGGCACAAGCCGGATCACACTGGGCCTTGGAAGCCACAGTGAGGAGCACAGGGTAAGCCCTCCACTGGCTCTGCTCTTACGCCGCTCGTAGAATGTGCACAGGACCACAGAAAGGTACGAAATCATCCGGTGGATGACTGAGTTCCCCAGACTACTCTTCCAAAACTATAATTTAGAACAAGGGAATTATGAGTATGTTGTCAGGCGGAGTACAGAAATGGGCTTCTGACAAGAACGCCCATCGCTTCAGTGAACAATTAGGGAAAAGAAGGGACTAACGATGCCCTGGGTTGCCCATTTATCAAACCCGGTACCCCTGAATCAGAAGTGTACGTTGCACCTCTCAAGAGGGTGCCTCAGACAATGGTCCTTAACCTACAGCAGCCTGCCTCTTCCCAAGGCGAGGGAGGCATCTGATTAGCTGGTAACAGCCAGAGGTGAGCTGGCCCCAGCGTCACCTGGGGGAGCTTTCCAGCTGCACATAATGTGGGGCCCTCGAAGAGTCTCAGTAAGTCCAGAGGGGGGCACTGGCTTATGTATTTTTCAGAAAGCACCACAGACAGTTGTGATGTACAACCAGGTTTCAGGAACGCTGCGCCAGATGCTGCGCCCCACGCCTTTGGGGCCGGAATCTGTCTACCTCAGCAACTCGTGATACAGCCTTCAACTTTTCACCTCGCGCTAGTAGTAAGTCTTTAAATGCCCTCTTGTTTTCCATGCCCAGTCAGGAGTTCTGAAGTGTTCCTTGGGAAGCCGCTAATTTCACACAGCAGCTCATTTTCTTTCCTTGGAAAGCAGCCTATATATAGCAAGAACCAAAGGCTGAAGAATCACTCGGACTCAGGCAAGGTGGTAGTTTCGTTCCTAATTTAAGAGTCACTAAAAATTAGGCACTCCCATCTATCATCCTAATGATCACCGTCTGTAGGGTGAAGAAATATTTCCACATTTTTGTACTACAAGGCCACTTAAAAAAAAAAAAAGGACCCTCTACATGGTAATTGTACCTTCAGCCTATCTTGACTGAAGGGAGACCCGTGAACTTGTGGGTTTCTGGATCCTATGCTAAAACTCCACAGATCCCAAGCACACAAGCAGTGTAAACCACTAGACAGAAAAAGGAGCCCACACGGCCTCTGTAATCAGGGAGAGCTGGGTTCTAACTGCAGTTATGCCACTCAGGGCTGTATAAACCTGGGGTGGGTTACATTAGCTCTTTGAGACTCCGTTTCCTCCCTGTAAGTGGGCAGAATAACACAGAGCTCACAGGGCTGATCGTGAAGATAAGCGAGATATGTAAATCATTTAGTACAGTGTCTGGCAAACGTACTAAATTAAACGTTCATTTAATCAAAGACTAAGGAATTCCTTGACAGCAGCACTATTCACAGGTGCTCAGAGATAAGCACAAAGCCAGGGACACCTGGGTGGCTCAGGTGGTTAGGCGGCTGACTCTTGATCAGGTGATGGAAGATCTCACAGTCTGTGAGACCGAGCCTCCCGTCTGGCTCTGCGCTGACAACAGGGAGCCTGCTTGGGATTCTCACTCTTCCTTTCCCTCTGCCCTTCCCTGGTTCTTGCGCACACACACTCTCTCAAAATAAGTAATTTCTTAAATAAATTAATTAAATAGGCACGAAGCCCAATGTGCATCTTTTAGAGGAGTCATTCCCAGGCTGTGGACTGTCACACACCAGTCAGATCTCCAAAAACATCTTGGGGATTAATGGGCTTGCCTTTTCTGCCTACTACACATTAAAATACAATAATGACAGAACGACAATCTATAATAAATATTTTTAAAAGAATACTGAAAGATGGGCACCTGGCTGGCTCCGTCGGTGAAGCATCTGACTTCAGCTCAAGTCACGACTTCACAGTTCATGAGTTCGAGCCCTGCATCAGGCTCTGCACTAACAATGTGGAGCCTGCTTGGGATTCTTTCTCTCTCCCTCTCCCCCACTTCTGTGAACGCCATCTCTCTTTGAAAATAAATGTAAAAAGTCAGGACCCTGCGTGGCTCGGTCGGTTAAGCATCTGATTTTGGCTCAGGTCATGATCTCATGGTTTGTGAGTTCGAGCCCCATGTCAGGATGTGTGCTGACAGCTCAGAGCCTGAAGCCTGCTTGAAATTCTTTGTCTCCCTCTCTCTCTGCTTCTCCCCCACTCACACTCTGTCTCTCCCTCTCAAAAATAAATAAACATAAAAAATTTTTTTTAATTTAATGTCAAAAAAAAAAAACCTATATAATTTCACAATTTAGCATTTATGAAAATTCATTTCACTGTTCCTATTTGTTAGACCAGTAAAACCCATTACCAACCAATATGAGTTCATGAACATTTAGAAGCCACTCTCTTAGAGCAGTTTTTTCCAATCTCAGGCATCGTGCCGTTGAATAAGCTGGCCAAGTTTGCTCAGTGGAACACAGACATGAAGAAAAGGAGGGTGAGAGAAGAGAGGGAGAAAACAAGAGCCACAACTGCTACTGCCGAGATGTCTGCACACAGTTCCCTGAGAACGCCAGCCAGTGGTGCGAACGAGAACGGCCGGCGCTTTCGGAGCACTTCCTCTGTGCCAGGCACTGTGCCCAGTTATGTACACGCGCCTATTTCTTTAATCGCCACAGCCTGAAGCGGTGGGATCTGACTGGTAAGAAAACTCGTGTAAGTAGTAAAACCAGAATTTGAAGCCAGATAGTCCGGACACTGGCTCAGTCATTGTGCTTCCGTATATACTGTTAGAAACCAAAAAAGAAAACAACAAAAACCCCTAGGTCTCGAATATACCTTGAAACACAGAAATATTAGAGGATGGTTCCAGAGTTTAAAAAAGGAAAGAGATAACAACTGAATGTGACAGAGTATCTAGGGTTTTCTTTTGCTACAAAGGACCTATTGGGACAATCGGTGAACTGAGAAAAGTCAGCAGATTAAAAATAGTACTGTTGGGGTCCCGGTCGGTCAAGCATCTGACTTCTGCTCAGGTCATGATCTCACGATCCGTGGGTTAGAGCCACACGTCGGGCTCTGTGCTGACAGCTCAGAGCCTGGAGCCTGCTTCGGATTCTGTGTCTCCCTCTCTCTCTGCCCCTCCTCAGCTCATGCTCTGTCTCACTCTGTCTCTCAAAAATAAATAAATGTTAAAAAAAAAAAATAGTACTGTTATCACCGCTAAGTTCCTAATTTTAGTCGCTGTGCTGTGGCTGTGTAAGAGAACTCATTTTTAGGAAAAACAAGTCTTTAGGATTAAGAGACATGACAGAAGGCAATTTACTCTTAAGTAGTTCAGAAAAAAACTGTACACACATGCATAAGCGCACGCACACATGCGCACACACATACACACATGCGTGTGCACTCCCACTCACACAGAAAGGTAAAAGAGAAGGACAAAGCAAATGTAATGAAACAGTCATTTGGGATAATCTGGGTAAAGAACATTCCGGAATTCTTTGCTGTGTTCTTGTAACTTATCTCTAAGTCCGAAACTCTATCAAAATAAAAATTTTTTAAAGATTAATCTGAATCTAGAATTGACCATACTGTTAATTTTTCTGTCAAAGTTTTCAAAATTAAAAAATGGTTTTCAAAACACATTACATGGGGCACCTTGGTGGCCCTGCTGGTTAAGCATCTGACTCTTGATTTCACCTCAGTTCATGATCTCGTGGGTTTGTGAGTTTGAGCCCTACATCGGGCTCTGCACACTAACAGTGTGGAGCCTGCCTGGGATTCTCTCTCTCTCTCTCTCTCTCTCTCTGCCCCTCCCCTGCTCTCTCTTTCTTTCTCTCTCTGTCAAAAATTAATAAACTTAGAAAAAATTAAAACACATTATACTAAAACACACTGACACACATTATGTTCAATGTAATATAATGTTTTTGTTTTGAAAAAGAGGTTTGTATGCTTTTTGTTTTAGCCTTTTCTGGTTTTTTGTAAAAATCAGCTTTTATATAAAAATAAGAATTAATAAAACAAGTGCCTCTTCTACAGCATCTCCTTCCATATCCCCACTGGATCCTCTCCCGAGCCACTCGCAGAACACACTGCCGCTTCCACAGATAAACACTTGGCAGACTTTTGAAATGCTGTGAGTCACCTGTCCTACAGTAATCGCCATCTACCTAACCTTTTACGCAGGGATCTGGATAAAGAGGTGACTGGTCCACTCAGCAATACCACCCTATTCAGTGGGTAACAAGATCAGTGAAATTCTCACATTACTGGGCAGCCTGAAAAGGTCCCTACCCTACTGCCCCCAAACTATCACTAACCTATACTACTGACTGTATCCCCAAGTCTCAAAGCTTCTCAAATGGAGGACACAGGAAAATGACCCCTCTGAGCCAGCTGACTGCCTGGAAGACCTTCACCTACTTGAACGTTATCCTCATCTCTTACACTCATGGAATTATTTTAATCCCATTTATCTCGCTGTGACCCCACTAGAATAAACCCAAATAAAGTAACTTGACGACTTTGATGGCGTGCTCTAGAATTAGGAAACTTTTTTTTCATGTTTATTTACTTAGTTTGAGAGAGAGATAGTGAGCAGGGGAGGGGCAGAGAGAGAGGGAGAAAGAGAATCTCAAGCAGGCTCTGTACTGTCCGCGCAGAGCCCAACGTGGGGCTTGAACTCACGAACAGTGAGATCATGACCTGAGCCAAAATCGAGAGTCAGACACTTAACTGACTGAGCCGCCCAGGTGCCCTAAAATCAGGAAACTTTAAATTTGAGGTATGCCCAAAATCCAAAACACTTGAGTTTATAACCCACCTGCCCACATTACAAGTGCCAAGATTCAGAATATGGTCTAATGTCTATGCCCTAATTTCCCTGCTACCTATCATTCTGATAACATGTGACTATTTCTTGGTAATGAGAAGAGGTATCGACTTTCCAGATCCTGTCTACAAGTTCTACTTCAGGGAGTCCATAAAACTCCTAAAACCATAGGCAAAACCCTACATCTCCTGCACCTTGCCGCAGGCCTACCACTTCCATCATATTGTCAAAACCCAAAGAAAGGTAAAGCACTAACTGAGAGCTAAGTGTCCTCTGGAGCACTGGCTCTTGCTTTCTTCTTCCTCTTTCCCTGTCTCAAAAAAGAAACATTCTCTTCTCCTCGCCTTCATTCAATTCTAGTAGAAAGCCATACATTTCTATTTCCCTTGAAAACTAGCTCTCGGTGCAGCTCAGCCTCAATGCTTAATCACAGCTAGCGAACTTGCCAAAATCCCCTGGACCCAGTTTCCAAGAGTCTCTCTTCGAAAACACTGCCTCACCTAGGGCTGAAAAATACCGAAATCACATCCAAGCTCGAGGATAACAAGAGAATTTAAGGTGCTGTGGAGTTCTCTTACTGATTCAAAGATTCTTTCTGCCGACAACAGACAGACCAAGAGGGATCGGTATCTTCGCCACTTGAAAGAATGTGTTTTTTAAATAGATGGCTTGTATTATCAATTTTCTTCCAGTTTCAAAGGAGAAAAAACAGTCATCACATTAAGAAAATATGGGAAACGCCTCACAGACTAGACAAACTAGACCTCTAATCTGGCGTGATCTGGAAAGAGCAGTGAGCGGTTTCTGCCTCCTGGGGTAAGCCTCAAATACAAGTCTCACCAGGAAGAATGAGGGCCATGGCTCAAAGGACTTCTGCGCTGTCATTCAAGAATAACCTCTTGTCATCATACTCTGATTTCAACTGAAGGAAGACATTCCTGCTCCAAGACTGCCACTGAGCTCCTTGCAACTTTTCACCAATATCTGGGTACTCACGAGAAACTGACAACCACCAGCTGATGACTTCATAGTGCCAAGAAAAGATCAGGTCATGTTTCAATCAATGTTTTTTAAAAATAGCGATGCTAAGATATAATTCGTATACCACATAATGCACCTAAAGCCTATAATTCAATGGCTTTTAGTATATTCACAGAGTTAAGATCATGATTACCACAATCAATTTTAGGACATTTTCATCACCCTGAAAAGAAACCCCATGTCCACCAGCAGTCACTCCCCATCCCTACCGCCAGGCAACCATTTGTCTACTTTTTGTCTTTATAGATTTGCCTATTCTAAACATCTCATATATACGGGATCATACAACACGTGGTCTTTTGTGACTGGCTTCTTTCCCTTAGCATAATGTATTCAAGTGTCAGCCACATTAGCAGACCTATCAATGCTTCATTTCTTTTTTAATGCTGAATGATATTCCAGTGTATGAATATACCTTGTTCACTCATCAGTTGATAAGACATTGAGTTATATCTGTTTTGTGGCTATTGTGATTAGTGCTGTTATGAATATTCAAGTAACTTTTTGTGTAGACGTGATTTCAATTTCTCTTGGGTATATACACCTAGGAGTGGAATTGCTGGATGGTATAAACTCTATATTTAGACATTGGAAGAACTGCCCAACTGTTCTCCAAAACAACTGCCCCATTTACATTCCCACCAGCAATGCATGAGAGTTCCAATTATTCCACATCCTTGTCAGTGCTTGTTATCCTGTCTTTATTTTAGCTATGACTAAATAGCCACAAGTGGGTGTTAAGTAGCATCTCATTTGGTTTTGATTTGTATGTTCCTAGTAGCTAATGATGTTGAGCATTTTTTCATGTTCATCAACCCTTTGTATATCTTCTTTGTGGAAATACTTATTCAGATCCTTTGCCCTTTTTTTTTTTTTAAGATTTTATTCTCAGGGGCATCTGGATGGCTCAGTCCATTAAGAGTCTGACTTTGGCTCAGGTCATGATCTCACGGTTCATGGGTTCAAGCTCCACTTTGGGCTCTATGCTCCAGGCCCTAGAGCCTGGAGCCTGCTTTGGATTCTGTGTCTTCCTCTTCTCCCTCCTCCTCCCCGATGGCACTCTCTCTCTCTCTTTCAAATATAAAATAAGAACATTAAAAAAAAAAGATTTTATTTTTAAGTAATCTCTACACCCAATGTGGGGCTCAAACTCACAAACCCTAGATCACATGGTCCACCAACTGAGCCAGCCAGGCACCCCAGCCATTTTTTAATTGGGTTGTCTTTTTTACTATTTAACTATACCTGGAATAAAGAACAAATCCCTTACCAGATATAGGATTTTCATTTATGTTTTCCTACTCTGTGGGTTGTCTTTTCACTTTCTTGATGGTATCTTCCAAAACACGAGTTTTTAAATTTAACGAAGTCCAACTCATATGTTTTTTTTTGTGACTTTTGTTTTTGGTGTCATATCTACAAAAGCATTGCCTGATCTAAGGTCATGAAGAACTAACCCCATGTTTCCTTCTGAAGGTTTACAGTTTTAGTTTTTACATTCAGTTCTTCATTTTGAATTACATCTTGTGTATGGTATAAGGTATGGGATGATTTCATTATTCTGCATGTGGATATCCAGTTGAGTTAGCACCTTTTGTTGAAGGTAGTTCTTTCTCCATTGAATTGTCTTGATAGCCTTATCAAAAATCAACTGACCATAGGGGCACCTGCGTGGCTCAGTTGGGTGAATGTCTGACTTCAGCTTAGGTCATGATCTCAAGGTTCATGAATTTGAGTCCCACGTCAGGCTTGCTGCTATCAGCACAGAGCCTACTTTGGATCTTCTGTCCCCTCTCTGTCCCTCCCCCACTTGCACTCTCTCTCTAAAAATAAACATTAACAAAAAAATCAACTGATAATAAACATGAAGACTTATTTCTAGGCTTTCAATTTTACTCCATTGATCTATAGGTCCATCTTTATGCCAGTACCACACTGTCTTCATTACCACAGCTTTTTGATGTTTTGAAATGAAAAAGGGTTAAGTCTTTCAACCTCACCCTTTTTTTAATGTTTAAAAATTTTTTTAAAAAATTTTTTTATTTATATTTTGAGAGAGAGATAGCAAGCCAGGGAGGGGCAGAGAGACAGAGGGAGAGAGAGATCCCAAGCAGGCTCTGCACTGTCAGCACAGAGCCCAACGTGGGGCTCAAACCCACAAACTATGAGATCATGACCTAAGCCAAAACCAAAGGTTGGATGCTTAACTGAGTGAGCCACCCAGGTGCCCCACCAACTTCGCTCTTCTTAATCAGTATTATTTTTGCTATTCTGGTTCTCTTGAATTTCCATATTGATTTCAGGGTCACATTGACAATTTCTGTAATGAAGCCAGGTAGTTTTTGATAGCTAGGACAAGTGTCAAATCTGGAGACCAATGTGGGGAGTGCCATCATCTTAACAATCTAATGAAAACTTCGACAACATGGGATTTAACTGCACGGGTCCACTTCTGTGTGGATTTTTAAAATATAAATACAAGGACGCCTGGATGGCAGTTGGTTGAATGTCCGACTTCGGCTCAGGTCATGATCTCACAGTTCATGGGTTCGAGCCCTGAGTTGGGCCCTGTGCTGACAGCTCAGAGGCTGGAGACTGCTTCGGAGTCTGTGTCTCCCTCTCTCTTGGACTCTCCCCCACTCATACTCTGTCTCTCTCTGTCTCAAAAATAAACATTAAAATATATATATATAAGTACAGTACTGTAAATATATTTCTTCTTTATGATTCCCTTAGTAATATTTTCTTTTCTCTAGCTTACTTTAAGAATACAGTATATACTCCCTCTCTCTCTGCTCTTCCCCTGCTCATACTCTGTCTCTATGTCTCTCAAAAATAAATAATAAAACGTTAAAAAAAAATTAAAAAAAAAAAAAGAATACAGTACATAGTACATACAACAGACAGAATGTGTCGATCAACTGTTTATGTTATCAGTAAGGCTTACGGTAAGCAATGGGCTATCAGTAATCAAGTTTTTGGAAAGTCAAATGTTACACGTGGATTGTCAACTCCATCAGAAGTCACTGCTCCTAATCCCTGCACTGTTTAAGGATCAACTATACTAAGTTTTCTGATCCATGACATGTCTTTCCATTTATTAGGTCTTTAATTTCAACAACATTTTATAGTTTTCAGAGTGTACTTTTATTTGTTAAATTTATTTCTAAGTATTTTACTCTTCATGATAGTAAAAATGGAACTGTTTTCTTACTTTCATTTTCTGACTACTCAATGCCAACAGTAAATTTGACTTTTATATGTTGATCTTGTATCCTATAACCTGTTGAATTCATTTATTAGTTCTAGTAGTTTTCTTGTGGATTCTTTAAGATTTTCTATACACAAGATCATGTTGTCTACATATAGGGATACTTTTACTTCTTTCTTTGCAATCTGGATGTTTTTTATTTTATTTTCTTACCCAACTGGCCTGACTAGAACCTCCAGTACAATGTTGAATAGAAGTAACAAGAATGAATATCCTTTACTCCTGATGTTAGAATGAAAGCATATAGTCTTTCACAGTTAAGTATATTAGCTGAGAGTTTTTCATAGTTACCCTTTATCAGATTGAAGAAACTACCTTCTATTCCTAATTTATTTAGTGTTTTTGTTATCATAGAGATATTAGGGGTGCCCAGCTGGCTCAGTAAGTAGACTGGGCAACCCTTGATCTCAGGGTTGTGAGTTTGAGCCCCATGTTGGGTGTAGAGATTACTTAAAAATAAAATCTTAAAAACAAATAAATACAATAAAGAGATATTAATTTTGTCAAATACTTTTCTTTCATCTATTGATATGATCATATGGTTTTTGTTCTTCATTCTTTTTTTTTTTTTTAAGTAGGCTCCATGCCCAACATGGGGCTTCAACTCTTGACCCTGAAATCAAGAGTTGCACCCTCGACCGACTGAGCCAGCCAGGTACCCCTGTCCTTTATTCTATCGATATGGTCTATCACATGAATTTTCAGATTTTTAAGGATTGTATTTATTTATTTAAGTAATCTCTACACCCAGTGTAGGGCTCTAACTCAGGACCCTGAGATCAAGAGTCACATGCTCTTATAACGGAACCAGCCAGACGTGCTTTAATTTTCAGATTTTAAAGCAAACTTGAGTTCCTGGGATAAATACCATGGTCATGATATATAGCCCTTTTTATGCTGCTGGATTTGGTTTGTTAGTATCTTGTTGATGATTTCTACATCTATGTTCGTAAGAAATATCGGTCAGTAGTTTTCTTTTGATGTCTTTATCTGGTTTTGGCGTCAGGATAATACTGGCCTCAAAGGATGAGCTGGTTAGTGTCCTCTCTTACATTTTGTAAGAATTCTTGGGAAGAATTGGTATTAACTCTACTTTCTGTGTTTGATAGAAGGAACCAGTGAAACCATCTGAACCTAGGCTTTTCTTTGTGAGTCATTTTTTATTACTAATTCAATCTCTTGACCCATTATAGATCTATCCAAATTTCCTATTTCTTTTTTTTTATGTTTATTTAGTTATTTTGAGAGACAGTCAGCACAAATAAGGGAGTGAGAGAAAGAGAAAGAGAGAAAGAGAGAGAGAGAGAGAGAGAAAGAGAGAGAGAGAGAAAGAAGGAGAGAATCCCAAGCAGGCTCCATGCTGTCAGAGCAGAGACCGACACAGGGCTCGATCTTATGAACAGTGAGGTCATGACCTGAACCGAAATCAAGAGTCGGACGCTTGCCTGACGGAGCCACTCAGACACCCCAGATTTCCTGTTTCTCCAACCATTGTTTTATCAACCACTTATGATCTGGCAGCCTCCCTAGGGCACAGGTAGTACCTTGCACTCCCAAATAGTGAAACTCTTGACTCCCCTAAATTACAATTCTTAATTGCTGACAAGAAAACTGAGGTTATGTGACTTTTAACAAACTGTCCTGATTTCAGAGACCCACACCTACACTGAGCTCCTCCACCTTCTTAGATGCATTACTGGTTGCTAATATTTTCCCAGTATTTCCCCGGGAACAACTGTGGTAGCAAGGAAGCTGAACAACGAGGTCATGTGCCCTGGTGACAAAGAGATGAGAAACCATAGAAACATTTTACCACTGCCTTGAGGGATTTGATGAATTGCTCCACACCCCCTCCTGCCAGCAACTTGTCCTCCTAGTCCAGCACATCTTCTATGTAACATC
Organism: Paguma larvata; assembly: GCA_030068075.1. Classification (NCBI taxonomy): domain Eukaryota; kingdom Metazoa; phylum Chordata; class Mammalia; order Carnivora; family Viverridae; genus Paguma; species Paguma larvata. Next base: position 75,320,325 of record CM057836.1, read on the forward strand.
TGCAAGTTTTCAAAAGGTACCATATCTGTCACTCTCTTCTTATGTACTCGAAAATAATAAAGCAAAATAATGAGGCTGCAGTCTGAATCAAACCCTCTATCTGTGTATCACTGACAAATTCTTCAACCTTTCTGCACTTCAGTTTCTTGCCCATAATGTAGAGGTTACAATAATATCAACCCCAAAGAGTTGTTATGTGTGTATAATATACTAAGCATATATATACAACATAATATACAGATAATACATGTACAAGTGTTTGAAACAATGCCTGGCACCTTTATGTATAATATCAAAGTAAATTGTGCTGCCAACAAAACACATGTGATTTTACCCTGTAAAATAGTTCCCGGAGTACATTTTCTATTCTCTGTACATTAGAATATAAGCTCTAAGAACTGAAATTACATAGGAGATGACAGGAGAATACTAAATGTCTCCATTCTCAAGGAAATCAACCTGCAGAAGAAGCAATGGAAGGAAGGGAGAAGGGAGAGCAACAGAATTAATAGCGCAGCCTCTGGAATCCAGTGGACCCATGTTCAGAATCTGACTCCGCCTTACATTGGCGGTTACCTTGAACAAGACACTTCTCTAAGCTTCCGTACGCACTGGTAAACGGGGAAAAATAATACTCATTCTAGGGAGCTTTGACCAGGGTTAAGGCATTATTTGTAAGTACCTGACACATAACAGCCACCTAATAAACAGAAACCACTTTTATTAGTTTTCTTAAATTTCATTTTAATAAACAAATTTTATTAACAAGTAAACACCTAATATGGAAACAAGGACCTGATGTTGATCCAAGGGTTCCCAGTGCTGGCTATACGTGTGACTCACCTGGAAAGCTTCCAGAAAGTCAGGTTGCCCACACCGTCCCCAAGACAAACAGAATTCTACTCTCCGAGGCTGGGGCCTGGGCATCAGTACTTTATTTTTTTTTTTTAATTTTTTAAAATTATTTTTGAGAGCATGAGCAGTGAAGGGGCGGAGGGGGACAGAGGATCCTAAGAGGGCTCTGAGCTGACAGCAGAGAGCCCGATGCAGGGCTCAAACTTATGACTCATGAGATCATGACTTGGGCGAAAGTCAGATGTTAACCAACTGAACTACCCAGGCATCTCTAATGTTTTTATTTATTTTTGAGAGAGACAGAGAGACAGAGAGACAGAGTGTGAGCAGGGGAGGGACAGAGAGAGAGGGAAACACAGAATCTAAAGCAGGCTCCAGGCTCTGAGTTGTCAGCACAGAGCCCGATGCAGGGTTTGAACTCGTGAACTAAGAGATTGTGACCTGAGCCAAAGTTGGACGCTCAACCAACTGAGCCACCCAGGCGCCCCTGGAAATCAACTTTAAATGCACTCCAGGCAGGGGAGCCTAGGTGGCTCAGTCGGTTAAGTCTCTGACTTTGGATCAGGTCATTATCTCCCAGTTCGTGAGTTCAAGCCCTACATCGGGCTCTCTACTGTCAACACAGAGCCTGCTTCAGATCCTCTGTCCACCCCCCCTCTGCCTCTCCCCAGCTCACTCTCTTTCAAAAATAAACATTAAAAAAGAAAGAAAGAAAGAAATGCACCCTAGGCAATTCCAATGTGCAGCTGGGAGTGAGAACCACAACGGCTAGCTAGAAAAGAAGTCCTGATTTTTCACCAACTGAAACTCATTTTACTGATTACCATCTACTCTTCTTACGAAATAAGCCCATCAGATCTGCTCTCTCAAATCAGAATTACTATTATCTGATGGTGAAACGGCCGGAAGTTAAGAGAATCTGAACAATTTATTTCTGGGAGAAGCTGAGGGCCAGGTTTAAAACTCCAGTCAAGCCCTAAAGCCCATACTTCTTACTCAAATGCACTTCCAACTACTACTATTTCCTCAGCATGACTGCAAACCTAGTCATGACATTCTCCTCATGAAAATCCTTTAACACACTTCCCCCCTTAGAATAAAATCCAGACTCCTTAACAGGAACACCTCTCTCCAGAATGTGGCCCAACAATGTGCATGGTGAGGATGAGTCACGCACACCTGGATGGCTCTGGTCTGGTCTCAACAGCCAAACCACTAATCACCCAGGGAGACGCTGCTCAATCTCGGCGGCCAGTCAACTTGCCCAACGGGGAACAGTGTTGATACTAAAGAATGCAATGGGAACGGTGGCCCCTGCAACTGTGCAACTGGCAAGACGGCTGGCCCTGTTTTTCTTTCTAGCCTCATACTCTGTCCCTTCTCTCACTGTATCACCTTAAAACCCGCTTTTCTGTCTGGATGGAGTACTGGTTCCTAACTCTGCAGCCTTCGCTGTAAATGTCACTTCCTGGAGGAAGTCTCCCCCACTGCCACACTGCCCCACTCCAAGTCGGCTGCATCTCCGGGTCTTCTACGGCGCCCCATAGTTCCCCATCGGCAATCTCACTCAGCGCTACCGAGCGCAGGGACCGAGCGCAGGGACCGACGCTGATCTTGCTCACCAACTTCCCCCACCTAGAAAGCGCCTGGTGTATGGCGGCTGGAAGGGGAACGCAGAGGCAACACGGAGAAGTTACTCTGTAAGTGTCTCATGACAAAGGGCTATTCTCCTGACTCAGGTCTCACGTGCCACCTCCCTCAGGTGAACTCCGTGGGCAATGTTAAAAATCACTGAATCTGGGTGTTGCATACATGATGATGTGTTCTTCCAGTTTTTTAAATAAGTAAGTTTGATATTTTTCATATAAAGCTTTTACGGAAAAAAAAAAATAAAGCGAGTGCTATCTGCATCCCTAACCCTGCCTTTCTGGCTAACTATTACTTAGGTATCCTGTAGGATACCCAGCAGCAACCTGTCATCATCATTTTCCTACATCTGATGGCAGGGCCACCAGGCAAAGAGAGTGCAAACCTGGTAGCAGTCTAAGAAAGTAGTAAAGAACCCTAGGCTCAGCTGACAAAAAGCAAGAAGCTCCTGCCAACAGCCAGATAGATATCGGATTGCAACGAAATGCGAGGACTCCATCAATTTCACCACTCTTCCTACAGGAGCGCGGCATTGCTGTTCAGGTCTAAAAACAGGAAGAAGAAAAGGATGCTCGAAAGAAGGAGCAAGCTCAGAAGAGAGTACAGTGGTGACCTATTCAGTCAGGGGAGCTGGGTTATATAAATTCAGCTGGCTGTGGTGCCGGCCTTGTAGCCAGATCGAGCTAGCTCAATTCCAACAGCTACCTGATGGGCACAAGAGAACGCTGTGAACGCTAAAGAAAAAGCCCCCAGTCAGACAGTCATTCCCAAAGGTCTGGGCGCCATACACAATTCTCTCTAGAAAATGCTGACCAGGACATTCGCTTTTCAAATTCAATAGATGAAGGAAATAGAACCGAACCCCTCACATTCTATCCCCTGTTCCCTCACGGACATCCCTGAGGCAAAGGACTGTGATGTCAGTGCGGCTGTGACCTAAGCTCTGACACTTGCCATTTACCTCTTGCTGCTTCTCCTCATTGGGGTACGTGTCTACAAATACTCCCAGCCCCACAAATTTGTCCATGTTTCCAAACACAGGCCCTAGAGAGAGAGAAGAGATGACGAACAATGAAATAAAGCCAAGAGTTGATAAAAGAATTAACATATCACTGTGATGGTGGAAAAAGTAAAATTCAAATGACTCCCAGGCCTCTCTTTAAGAAGAGAAAACACAGGTAAAAGCACCCAGCGAAGCGCATGGCCTGTAACAAGCACCCAACAAAATCTGTAGCTGCTCGGTATTGAAGGCGGGGGAAGAGAGAAGGCCACTGCAATGTTGTTTGGCACTACAGCTGCTCCCTGGTCCAAACGGGTTGCTAAGGTGCCCCTAATGAATTCTGCTTTGCGAACGCTTGGTGACAACTATGCCCCTGAGAGAGAGCTGAATTCCCAAGTTCCACTTCTTGTTGCAAAAGAGATCAGGTCAAATCAGGTTGTGTTTGCCATGTCCGTGGAGCAATGGCTCCCACACAACTCCCGACTCAAGGAGTTCTGAGATCGTACACTGCGCATGCTCGGAAGAAATCGGCTCACCCGACCGTCAGTCAGTGTTCGGGAAAGCCGGCACTTTCACCCGGCCGACAGGCCACGTGGGCTCAGAGGGAAACCGGAAGGAACTAATAACAAGAAATTGTCCCAGGATGAGTCAAGTTCAGCTGCTTTACGAGGAGTCAGACCCCATTCTAGAGACTACACAGGTTGGTCTTCATCCACAGACATCAAGGGAGTGGCAAACTGCTGGCACCGTGGGCACAGACCCTTCTCCAAAAGAGGGCGCGTGAGAAAGCAGGCCTGTCACACCCCACACGAGAGCAACCCAGGGTCCCCATACCTGGCTGCATCCGATCCTTTGTGTACCAGATCGCCAAGCCATCCCCGTGCAGATTCTTCTTTCCTTGTCCGTGGATCTTGAAGTGCACCTGCAACTCCCAGTCTCTCAGGAAACATGGCTGAAGAGAAAGAGACACTGGAATCAATGAAGAGTGTGAAATATGACACCCCTCAAGCCCTCTCCAGCCATCTAGAGACTGGGAAAACATAAATGCAGGTAACACGAGGTGAAGGGTCGAAACTGAAATCTATGGCTTGCTAAGTGCTAAAATTAAACAGTTTGGGCCACTCAACTGTATAGGATATCTAATATGGAAAGTGAATAAACCTCCCAATTATCTTCAGCATCTCCTAATAGAAACCGGATAGTACTCCGAAGTTGGAAAAGACAAGAGACTGCCAAGTTAGACTACTGTGATCCTACGGCAAAGCAGCGCCGCCTCTAGAGTACAGGTGGCTGAATTAACACTGATTTGCAACTTGAGATCACCCTGACAGAAAGATTCTAAAAAGCCTGGATTTCAAGAAAGGTCAAAGCTTCGTTCATTATGGAAGAATAAAAAAAAGCTAAGCCATTATGCAAAGGTTTCCAGGAATAACTAGCAGATACGCGAACAGCTCTAATTAGCTAGACTTGTCCTTGTGCCAAGCTGCGGGGCAAGCCAGAATTCCCCAAGGAGTAAGTTACAGTCTCCCAAAACATCATGCCCGTGGTCAAGGAGCATAAAGGCACCGAAGGAGAATGCCACCATCCCCATCACAGGGACAGCTTCTGGTGGAAAACCACGGAGGTGGGTACTAACCAGACAGACTCTGCTTGTTGGGGGGTTTTGTTTTATTTCGTTTGAATTGTGTATCCAAAGTTTGGGAAAATGGAGAAGGAAGGAAGTGGATGGTTGAGTGCCCTAAATAGTTGAACGCTTTCAAGAGAAAGCAGACTAGGTATCTGGTTTAGAGAGGCTCCTGATTAAAGGTCACTATGAGGAAAGAAGGGAAGGAGGAGCAGATAGACCCGCAGAGTTCAGCCAGAGACTCTCCAAATGGATTGTTCTGGCTCTTGGGCAGCATGCTGCTAAGATCATTTTTAGTATCCATTTTTAATTTCTGGGAAATCTTCCAAAAGTGTTAGTATTAGGAATACATAGTCAAATGAAAGGGGTGAGGTTGCTTCTGAATTCACCAAAGAACCCTGTAACTCCAACAGCTTACCCTACCCTGATGAGCCCAGTCCGTACGTTGTCATTCTGCGCTCTTGTCTTTCTGTTCTTGCACTTAGAATTCAGTGGCAGGAAGTTGCCCCATAGCCTGTGGGCATTATCCCGCTGGGACGGGCAGGGCCGGAGAAGTTCACACTGAGCCAAGAGGTGTCTGCTACTTATCCTCGGCCTCCTCTGGCACGGGGCCACGCACTTTTGCTCAGGGCTACGTCTAGCGGTGGTTCTGAAACTTGGCTCGACATTAGATTCACCTAGGGAGCTTTTAAAAATTCCCGTGACCATAGGCGTCAACTCCAATGGACAACCAAATATGAGAACCACTGTTCAAACAAACACATCCTATTCGAATAACTCAGAAACAACTCCAAAGTTCATTCTGATAGATAACAAAAAAAACAAAACAAAACAAAAAAAAAAACAGAACAACAACAACAACAAAAAGAGCAAAAAAAAAACCAAAAAACCCCACAGTATCAGAGACTCTGAAAAAGGGCAATATAACTAGATTCAAAACTAGAACAGCTGCTAAGAAGGTTCTGTAGAAGCAGCTAGCAAGACGGCAGCAAAGTATCAAGCCCTAGACATAATCATTTAGTAACCTAGACACCTCGTCAGTGAAACTCACACATAACAGATGCATAATGTAACAATGCACATTTCTGTAACCACTTTAACTTTCTAAGGCTTTTTCATGTCTATTGTCTTATTTTATTCTCCCAATAACCCTAGTGGGCCTGTTGAAGGTATTATGAAGCTCATTTGGCAGATGGAGAAACTGAAAACAGAATTAAGTAAGAGCCAAGGGCTCACAGTGGTCTGTGATACAGCTAGATCTAGAACCCAACCAAGGCTGTCAACTGCTGGCCTCTTGCCTCTTCTACCAGAACACCGCGCCCTGAACTCTGTCCAAGAACGAGAGCAACTCTACAATCTGGGTTAAGAGGCCAGCTTGTGCAAATACTTATGTAGAAACTTCTCTTATCCCTCTACTCTGTTAGAATTCTCTGCCACATAAAATGGACTGGGAAAAGAGATCGTTCTTTTTTCTGAGCTTCACTTATCTACAACCAGTGATAAAAACCATGAGAAAGTAAGTTCTTTGCTTATGAGAACCCAAGAGAAAGTATTAAAGGATGCCAAGGTCATTCCCAAAAGTAAAGGGGCTGGAAAAGATTTAGAAAGAGCCCTGGAAAGCAAAAAGAAAGCATCATCTTACCCTTGTACAAAATCACAGTGCAGCCGCACCGGGAATACTGCATTCACTTCTTGCCGCCATACCTCAAGCAAGATGATGTAGCTAGCTAGAAAACGACCAGAGAAGGACCAAAAAAAAAAAAAAAAAAGACCAAGGGCTCAAAGCTACTTTTGCGTGAAAATAAAATTTAAAATTCAACTCTTCGAAGTGAAATAGTAAGGGTGAATCCTGGGATGAAGTTCAGGATCAATTGAAAAGAGCAGTCTTCTACTTTACAAAGTAATTAAAGGTGAGTTGTTAACCTCCGAGAAATAATACTATCAGGTCAATCGGGAATTAAAGACATTTCAGAAAACAGAATCGAAATGGATGATCTGCTATAGCTGGGGCAATCAGGAGCACTTCCCTACATATCGGATTTCATTATGAAGGTCATCTTATTCTCTGAAAACTCCTTGAAGTCCAAAGACAGAACACTGGGGATAGACAGTAAAATTAAGTCAATATGCCACTGGTGAACTTTTTAGGACATTGTGGGTCAGCAACACAGGAGGGAGAAAGAATTCTTACCACCCGGTTCCACAGGGCACCCTGTTTACTTTGCATATCTGGGGTAAGGCGGATATATTGGGTCATCACCATGGCATTGCCCATCAGATTCCAAAGTGAGGAGCTGCCTGTGCCCACACCTACAGGGAGGAAGTAGATCAGTTCATACTCTTCAGCACCAACCCGTTTAGAAACCAAGGACCCTCCTAAAGCTGGAGTCATCATCTTTTGCTCCTTTTCACGATACTCAATCTCCTACCTCTGTCACTCCTAAATCTCAAATCCTTACCATCTCGACAGCTTCCTTTCCACAAAGCCCTTCTCAGGTGAAGACATCAGAGCTCTCACTTTATCCACGCCACCATAACCATAGCTCAGATCGATTCCATTTTATGTAAGTAAACTTTAGCACCATAAAAGATAAAAAATTCCCCAGTTCTACCGAAAAGAGCTTGACCCTCAGGCCTCTGGGGCTTAATCACATTCTTTCTTTAAACAGCTCAAGTGTGGGGGTGCCTGGGTGGCTCAGGTTAAGCACCCAACTTCAGCTCAGGTCATGATCTCCAGGTTCATGGGTTCAAGTCCCTTACCGGACTCTGTACTGACAGTTTGGAGCCTGGAGTCTGCTTCGGATTCTCTCTCTTTCTCTCTCTCTCTCTCTCTCTGCCCCTTCCCTGCTCGAGATCTGCCTCTCTCTCAAAAATAAATAAGCATTAAAAAACATTGTTTTATAATAAATAATCCAAGTGTGAAGGTACTGCTCCCAAGACCTCAGGCTATAAGCCTGAGTGGGAACTTTTGGGTCTGTGAGACATCACAGATGAGGCAATTGATGCACCGGCTGAGTGAATAAATGATTACTCTTAGCAGCCATGTATACACTTGGACTTTGAGTTTTTGTCTGCTGTCCCACACTCCAATGTGGAAACATTGTTTCTGCACTGATTTGATCTTCTTTGTAACTATATAAATTTTCTCTTTGATAAGCTGTGCCTAAGAGCCTATGAGCCCGAAACAGAGCAAAGCTAACCAGCCTCTTTGATTAAAAGGGCTCCTTGGACTGGAGAACAGGTGTTTTAACCGGCAAAAGAATTTTATCTTCTTCCTCAGTCCAGCCAAATTCTACCCTAGTTCTGCCTCCTGCTTTATTTCTAGCACATCTACAACTCCATCCGGAGACCGGCTCTTTGCTAGTGGCCTTCAATCACTTTCCACCATTTGCAGCTCCATCCTTCCCACATTCCTCCTATCGAACTCCGACCTCCCCTTTGTCCAGGCCTAGGGCTTGTGGCATCCGAGCCCGGCTTCGACCTGCTGGAAACTTCCAAAACAGCGTCGGAGGGTGGGGGGAAGGAGGGGGAGATGACCCCTGCCCTTGCGACCCGTGGCTCCCAAACGCGGCGGGAGTCCCCGTGGGCCCCCACCCACAGCGCCGGCAGTTTCCTTAGGGCCACGAAGCCTTTCACCACCCCGGTCTCTATCAATGAGCTCAAGTCCAGAAGCCCTCCCCGTGCACGACCACCTCGCCCGGGGTGCCTCACCCTGGTAGGGCTTCGACAGCGAGTGTTCCCGTTTCAAGTACTCGAACGTCTGACCCGCCCCGACTTGCCGTGGCCCCTGCCCAGACCCCAACAAAAGGAGAAGGAGCAACATCCTGGACCCATTCCGAGCCGATAAACGCCGCCGCCACCGTTGCCACCACCCAGAGGGTCCCAGAGTCGCCGCCATCTTTCCCACTGCTGTCCCTTCATTAAAAGCCCGCCCCGTCGCCCAAGCCATTAGCCCAGGGAACCATCTACCCCGCCTCCCATTGGCTCTCGTCGAGCCCCCGCCCCCGCAGGTGAGCATCTCACCGATTGGCTGGCTTCGAGATCAGTTGCCTTGCCAACCAAGGAAGGGGGCGTGGCCTGACGCCTGGATTCCTTTATTGGCGTTAGTCCTGAGGTCCACTAGGCCTGCTGGGATACGTAGTGATTTCCATTTTGTCTCAGCGTTCTAGAGTAAATTTAAAGAGATAAAATGTTTCTCTCGGTTTCGCACAAACGTTCTATCCTCTTTGCCATAGTACCCTCCTGTCTGTGCTGAGCTATCCGTCAGGATATAGAACTGAAAGGAGAAATGGAGAATCCACAATTACTGTAACTGGACAATTATTAGGAAAACTATCAAATTTATAAAAGACTCGAACAAAGAATTTGACCTGATGACATTTATAGAAACTCCACTCAACACCAGCAAAAGACACATTGTCTACAAGTGCAAAAGAAACATTTGCCAAGATAGCTTGGGCAAAACAAAACAAAACAAAAAACACCTCCACAAATTTGGAAGAAATGAAACCACACAAGGGATGTTCTCCTATAATGATGGAATTAAACTAGAAATAACAACTGAAAGATTTCTAGGAAATCCTCGATTATTTGGAAATTAAACAACTCCCTTCTTTAAAAAAATTTTTTTTCTGTTGTTGTTTATTGTTTTGTTTTTTTTTAAGAGAGAGAGAGACAGAGCCTGAGCAGGGGAGGGCAGAGAGAGAGGGAGCATGGTATCTGAAGGAGGCTCTAGGCCCCTCATACAACTCCTAAATAACTCATAGAGGAGTAGGAAGTACTGAAGGACTGCAGTGAGTCTTCTAAGAAATGGAACAGGGTTATCAATCCTTTACTTCGGTGGCACAGCAATCACACAGGACCTGAAACCCAAAGAGTGAGGGTCAGGGGCACCTGGGTGGCTCAGGTGGTTGAGCGTCTGCCTTAATTTCGGCTCGAGTCATGATCTCACGATTTGTGAGTACAGGTCAGGTCGTGATTTCACAGTTCATCACTTCAAGCCCCACATCTGGCTTTGTGTGGAGCCTGGTTCAGATTCTCTCTCCCTTTCTCTCTGCCCCTGCCCCACTCATTCTTTCTCTCTCTCTCTCTCTCTCTCTCTCTCTCTCTCTCTCTCTCTCTCTCTCTCAAAAATAAATCAACATTAAAAAAAAAAAGGATGCCTGGGTGGTTCAGTCTGTTAAGCATCCAACTTTGGCTCAGGTCATAATCTCACAGTCCATGAGTTCAAGCCCTGCATCAGGCCTTGTGCTGACGGCTCAGAGCCTGGAGCCTGTTTCAGATTCTGTGTCTCCCTCTCTCTCTGCCCCTTCCCTGCTCACACTCTGTCTCTCTCTCTCAAAAATAAATCAACATTAAAAAAAAAAAAAGAGTGAGGGTCATCCAGCTTCCCACCTTTTCCTCACCAGTTCTATCGCCCAACCAATGAATAATCAAGTCCTGATTATTTTATTCCTAACTATTTCACAAAGCCATCACGTCCTTTTCAACCCCTGCTTTGTCTCTCCCCCCAACCACAACTATTATTCCGGCCACCATCATCCACCTGGTCACCCAAGTAATCCAAACCATCTAGCCATGCCCTTTCCTGAGTGTCAGGTTAAATGAGTTGATACTGTTAAAGCTCTTAGGGTAGTGGCTGGCAGAAAGCACTATATCATCATCATCATCATTATTAACGGAGCCCTTGATGGTTCCCATCACCTGTGGGGAAAAGATTCAAGCCCCTCAACTTGGCAAACAAAGCCCTCTGCCACCCTTCTCCGGCTTTATTACCCAGAGCTTCCGTTCTTCAGCTATACGTGCCAGTTTTCCCTCTTCCCTCTCCTTTTCCCCAGCCACTTCCTCCTCGAGGCCTTCCCCGACTTCCTCAGGCAGCGGCAGGTGCTCCCCTCTGAGCTCTCGATGTTCCCCAAAGACATTTCTTACAGAGCACTCGCTGGGCCTGTGTCTCTGTCTACCCGACAAACTTAACCAAAGTTAATACTCTCTTGCCTGAACATCGATATATTTAATAAGAGAAACATAAATGGAAGCCTGTTTAATAGGGGACCGGCTTTTTAAAATTAAAACACTCGGGGCGCCTGGGTGGCTCAGTCGGTTGGGCATCTGACTTCGGCTCGGGTCGTGATCTCGCAGTTCGTGAGTTTGAGCCCCACGTCGGGCTCTGTGCTGGCAGCTCAGAGCCTGGGGCCTGCTTCGGATTCTGTGTCTCCCTCTCTCTCTACCCCACCCCCACTCACACTCTGTCTCTGTCTCTCTCAAAAATAAATAAAAACATTAAAAAAATTAAAAAAATATAATAAAAAAAATAAAATTAAAACTCTCACAACCACTGATCATTTACAGACTCCACACAAAGTAGACGTGAGCGATAAGACATAAGGAATTGCAACGAATCTATCTGCATCGTACCCTGGCTTTAAAACCACTCATGGATACCAATTATCATAGGATAAAATCCAAACGCCTTCATGGAGCATTCAAGCCCTTCGACCTGACTCAAATCAGGCTGTACACATGTCTATTACAAAGTGTGTCACCCTGAATTATGTGGCTCAATTAGCAGATTATGTGTTTGTCTCCCTGGCAAGGCTGGGGAGCTCCTGGACCACAGGAAGCAGAGCTTACTCATTTCCTATCACAGGCCCTACCCACTTCCCCATTCCCTAACCCATCGCCCAGCACATAGTAGGAGTTCCAATCGGTTTTGAACAAAATTATTTCCACTATATTTCTCTGTCACTTGGAATTTTTTTATGGTGACGAATATACACAAAATCAAATTTACCATTTTAACCATTTTTAAGTATAGAGTTCGGAGGCATTAAATACACTTACATTGCTGTGCGACCTATCTACTAGATTTTTTTTAATGTTGATTTATTTTTGAGAGAGAGAGACAGAGTGCAAGTAGGGGAGGGGCAGAGAGAGAGGGAGACACAGAATCTGAAGCAGGCTCCAGGCTCTGAGCTGTCAGCACAGGGGCCGATGAGGGGCTCAAATCCATGGACCACGAAATCATGACCTAACCTGAAGTCGGACACTTAACCGACTGAGCCACCTGGGCGCCCCCCTCCACTGGATTTTGGATAGAGTATCTCAGAATACCTCATTGTAAAACTCACTGTGATGAAGAAAGGGGGAATAAAGGAGAGGGTGTGGAAGACAAAATACACAGGACAATAAATCAGATGATTTTCTTCAGACCGTTGCAATAAGGAAAATGCTCATTAATGAGGAACGTATCAAAAAAAAAGGAAAGGGGTCTGGGGTTTCCTAAAGGCAGTTAAACAAGAGAGTCATCACGAGGAAAGATATAGAGGGTTTTCTCTGAGTCACTGAGGAAGGCGAAAAGTGGGTCTTATCTCAGAATATTCTAGAACAGGATAGTCCTTTGAAGTTGAAGTTAGCCATTTCTCAGAACTCAAAATGGGGTGAGCGGGGACACAAAAGGGTGAGGGGATTTCTTGACTGCAGCTGCCTTCTAGAAGATCAGGTTCATATAAAATTCAGTAGCGTTGAGGTGTTGAGAGGAGGTGCAGGGAAACAAGAAATGGAGCCATCTCCCCCTCCAATACCACACTGCACACATGTAGAGGCACCTTCTTGTAGCCTGAGTCGGGTCTTGACCATCTTTTTTATGTTTAATACTCTCTTTGTCTCCACAGAATCATCTCCCAGGATCTAGGGCTGTACACCGCCAGGGTGGGGGCATTCACAGACCATGCGAGTTGTACATTCTAGCAGCTCTAAATGATTCCTCCACTTTCTTGTCTTCAAAGCCAAACAGATACCTCCACTTAGGAGCACCCTGAAACCTGATGCCCCTACCCCCACCCCATGTCAGAGGCTCCAAGGCTGGAGTGCTTTAGGCATACACAGATGCCTCAGTCCCACTCCCAAACATCTGATTGGCCAGTTCTAGGGCAGGGCCCAGGGATTTGGTCTTGAAAATCTCTCCCCAGAGAAATGTGATATGAGGCAGACTTCCAGAACCACAACCCTTTCACATTCAGTATCTCATTTTGACCTCACATTGACTCAGTGTGGTGGGCAAGGCGGGCATTACCTCACTTTGAGATTAGGACATCAGTACTCAGTTCATAAGTTCCAAACAGGGTACGGCACCTCGGTTTAGAGGTAAGATTTTGAGATTTGCTTAAAAGAACAAGGAACTCTTGACCTCTGCGGTGTGAGTGTGAGCCATGTTGGGCTTAGAGATTACTTGAAAAAAAAAGAAAAACAGAAGGGTGCCTGAGTGGCTCAGTCGGTTAAATGTCCGACTTCGGCTAGGTCATGGTTTCCTAGTTTGTGAACCCAAGCCCTGCATTGGGCTCTGCCTGCTTCAGATTCTGTGTCTCCTTCTCTCTCTGCCCCTCCCCCACTCAAACTCTCTCTCTCTCTCTCTCTCTCTCTCTCTCTCTCTCTCAAAAATAAATAAACATTAAAAACTAAAACGAGGGGCGCCTGGGTGGCTTAGTCGGTTGAGTGCCCGACTTCGGCTCAGGTCATGATCTCACAGTCTGTGAGTTCGAGCCCCGCGTCGGGCTCTGTGCTGATGGTTCAGAGCCTGGAACCTGCTTCAGATTCTGTGTCTCCCTCTCTCTCTGCCCTTCCCCTGCTCACGTTCTTCTGTCTCTCTGTCTCTCAAAAATAAATAAATGTTAAAAAAAAAAAAAAAACAAATACAGAAAAAAAATTCTCCACAGGAAAATTGTGTGTGTACTAGGGAGAGGGAAGGATAAATGAAAAAAAAGCAAGATCTTGTAAATGTTGAAGCCGGTTACAGGTATGTGGGGATTCCCTCTACTTTTATGTACGCTTGAGAGCTGCCAGAATAAAAAAACTTTTTAAAATCTCCCTTGGAGACGATTACGAAATGTGCTGGGTATGCATTTGTGGTGTTTTCTAAATTTCCTCCAGAGAATGAAAACTGCAATTAACTGTAATCTGTAAAGTTCATTGTGACCCATCCAATATAATGTCATAACTGAAAAGAGAGGAGTCTGCAATCTAGAAAAAGAACAGCCAGTGGACGAAAACATGTCTGGGTCTATCAAGTCTGTCCAGGGAGAGCGTATTTCTCAGTATTGGTTAAAATCAAGCCTACTCTCCTAACATATTCATAACGACTTCCCCCTTAATGTTCTAGTTCGCTTAAATTATACTGAATTTCTCAGTATATTAAGCATTTAATTTCTCAGTCTATTAAGTATTAGCATATGATTATATTGCGAGGACTACCATATTCTTATGTTCCTTAAGAAGTTAGTATTTGGCTTTATCACTTCATTACCTCATCACACTTTAGTGTGTAATTTAATGCTTCCCAGGGTGTCTACCCATCAGCGAAATGATAAAAATCAGTCTCTGAGGACCAGATATCAGATCTGTGGTGGCTCTAGGAAGGAGCAAATGAACCAGGGACTGCCTCTAGGCATCCAGAGGTCTGCTTGTCACAGGTAAGGAGGGACTTCAGATTCACTAAGAATTGCAGGAAGAGGGCGGGCAGGAGGGAGGAGAACTCTGGCACGCAGAGTGGGAAGAAAACATCTACCCTTTGGAGATCCACCTCTACCTTCTGACCCGAAGCAAATTACACAATCTCTGAGCCTCGAATGCTCCATCTGTAAATTGGGTGATGAAACCTACCACACTGGATTGTTGAGAGCATTGAATGAAAAACACATATAAAGGAGGCACACACACACTGTAGCCTCTAAAGAGTTCTCTGAAGAGTTCTCTAAGGTCAGAAATCACTACTGTTTATAGTTTTGTTATGGCTTGTCTACTTGTGTTCTGAAATGTGTTCCGGGAAAGGAGATTTGGCCCCCTTATTTTTATTGTTTCAATGTTTATTTATTCTTATATTTTAATGTTTATTTTTGAGAAAGCGTGGGTGGGGGAGGGGCAGAAAAAGAGGGAGAGGGAGACACCGAATCCGAAGCAGGCTCCAGGTTCCGAGCTGTCAGCACAGACCCCAACCCACGGCTTGAACCCACAAACTGTGAGATCATGATCTGAGCCGAAGTCGGGCATTCAAATGACTGAGCCATCCAGACACCCCAATGTTTATTTATTTTTGAGAGAGAGAGAGTGTGTGTGTGGGAGAATGCACCAGCGAGGGAGGGGCAGAGAGAGAGGGAGACAGAAGATCCAAATCGGGTTCTGTGCTGACAGCAGAGACCCAATGTGGTCTCGAACCTACAAACCTTGAGATCATGACCTGAGCCGAAGTTGGATGCTTAGCTGACTGAGAGGCACCCAGGGGCCCCGGGATTTGGTCCCTATAGAATAAAGGACATGTATTGGAAGTTGGTTTATAAATGGAATAGGAACCACTGACTGATTTGAGAATATTGCTTGGGGATCTTGGGGGGTGGGGCAGAGTAGAAGTGTATCATGTACAAATCCTTCTATCACTGGGGCTTATAATTAGACATAGGATATGCTGTATCTTCAAAGGTCAAATAACTAAAAAAATAAAAGGCTTTGGTGGGTATAATTTTCCTAATTCACCTTCTGCCTATGGAAGACGAACAGATGGCGGAGCCCTGAGCTCTCCAGATGCTGGATGAGCTGGGGACAGCCGATCTACAGCTACCACAGACGCCAAGGGAGGGGGTGAATGAGGGTGGAAATTCCCATGCCCTGCAGCAAGCAGAACCCATTGCTGTAAGAAATGGCAGGCTTTTCAGGATGGGTGGAAGCCATGTGAACCAGGGAAGCCACCCTGGGGCTTTGGAAGTTAACCTGGCCAGACGTCCTGAGCCAACCAGATGATGGCTACTTCCAAAAGACAGACTGAGGGGTTATTAGCTCTAGGGGAAAAGCCAAGAAGTCAGGGTTAGGCCAAATACTGATGGATGAAAACTGAGATTAACGCATACGGAGCCCAACTGCAAAAATATGATTGTAGGGGCACCTGGGTGGCTCAGCCGGTCAAGCACCGGACTCTTGATTTCAGCTCAGGTCATGATCTCACTGTTTGTGAGTTCAAGCCTGGTTTAGATCCTCTGTCTCCCTCTGTCTCCGCTCCTCCCCCACTCACACTCTCCTCTCAGAAACAAAATTTTTTTTTAATTCTTAAAAAATATGATTATACTTCTTTAAATCAAATTCTACTTGGTATTTCTTTAAGTGACTAGACTCATACATGACTGTTTTGTAATAAAAATTTCTATATTCTTTTTTTGTTAAAAAAATTTTTTTTAATGTTTTTATTTTATTTTCGAGAGACATAGAGAGAGAGCGTGAGCAAGGGAAGGGCAGAGAGGGAGGGAGATACAGAATCTGAAGCCGACTCCAGGCTCTGAGCGGTCAGCACAGAGCCCGATGCAGGGTTCGAACTCACGGACCGCGAGATCATGACCTGAGCTGAAGTCAGACGTGCAACCGACTGAGCCACCCAGGCGCCCCTAAAAATTTCTATATTCTAAAAAATCATGAAGACTTTCATAATGTTCCTTGACTTCAACGTTTCTCAACGAAAATGACAGCTTGGAATGCACTGGAACTACACAGGTTTCAATTCTTGCCTCTTTTGATCTTCTTGATCTTGAATGACCTTGAACAAGTTATTTAACCTCTTTGGCACCCAGTTTTCTATCTGTAAAAGGAGAATGATAGTGACACCTACCTCAAATAATTGCCATAAATATTTAAATGAGGAAAGGAGTGCGGGCACCTGGCTAGTTCAGTTGGAAGAGCATGCAACTGTTGATCTCTGGGCCACGAATTCAAGCCCCATATTGGGTGTAGAGATCAAAGGGGCAACTGGGTGGCTCAGTCAGTTGAGCATCCAACGCTTGGTTCCAGCTCAGGTCATGATCTGGCAATTCGTGAGTTCGAGCCCCGCATTGGGCTCTGTGCTGACAGCTCAGAGACTGGAGCCTGCTTCAGATTCTGTGTCTTCCTCACTCTCTCTGCCCCTCCCCTACTCACTCTCTGTCTGTCTGTCTCTCTCTCTCTCTCTCAAAAATAAATCAACATTAAAAAATTTTTTTAAAGAACTGGGAGTTTCTGGAAGGTTTTGATCAGAGGGGGTTTATCATTTAAGTTTTTTAGAGAATCACTCTGCTGCTGGCTTGAGAAAAACACTGTAGGGAAGAAAGGGCAGAAGCAAGGAGACCAAGTATATTGGTAATCCAAGTGAGCAAGGAAGGTGCCTGGGGCCTGGGTGGTGCCAGCAGAAGTGGGGAGAGGCAGCTGGATTTTAGATATATTTTCAAGGTACAGTTAACAGGATTTGCTGATCCCATCTGACAGGTATAAAGGAAGGAGAGGAATTAATGATAACTCCAAGACTTTCTGGTCACAGCAGCTGGTAAGATGGAATTGCCAGATAATAATAGAAGGGAAATTATGAGAGATATATGTTTTGAGGAAAGATATTTTAATTTTGGTGGTACTGGTTTTATGCGTCTACTGGAAATCCAAGCAGAGAATGGGCCTTCTGATCCCAACCACCATCCCAGAAAGACAAAATCCCCAATGTTTACAAAAAGCAGCTGGGGGTCAGGGTCAGAGGAAGTTTGTCAGCTGATTAGTATTCCTAGAGAGGATTTTTCCCTCACCTACTGTGATAGCCAGCTTCCAAATGGTCCCCACTGACCCTTGCCACCTGCTCCTGTTGGGTCTTTCCCACAGTGTATCAATTTTGGTCCATATGACCAATAGGATATGGAAGACGTGGTGGTATATCATTTCTAAGGCTAGGTCATAAAAGACATTATGGCTTCCATCTCAGATCACTTAATAGAGGCAAAGTCAGCTACCGTGCTGTAAGTAGCCCAGTGGAGAGGTCCATGGGACAAAGAACCAAGTCCTCCTAACAACACCCATGTACGTGAGCTTGGAAGTCCATCTTCCAGCCCCAACCAAGCCTTCAGATGACTTCAGCCCCGGCCAACATCCTGACTTCAATTTGTGAGAAACTCTGAGCCAGAACCACTCAGCTAAACTGCTTCCCAGTTCCTGACCCACAGAAACTATGACATAATAAGAGCTTTTTAAATAAAGCCACTAAGTTCTGCATTTGTGATGCAGCAATAGGTAACTAACATACCTGTCAAAGTCAAGCAAAGGAGGCACTCTAAGAAAACTTGGAGGGGAAAAAAGAAGAAAATTGGGAGGGTCCTGCAAGAAGACAGACTGGCATCTTGTTCTACAGTCAGACCTCTGCTCAGGCAGCAGACTTACTATTTTGCCCTGGGTGGTCTATACGGCAACCACTGGGTGGAATCATTGCAGAGGGGCTGCCTGATGGGCAAAGTGTACCCCAATGGCAAGAAGCTGGAGGGGAGGAGTCCCAACAAGGACTGAGCTAAACATTCTTTTTTTTTTTTTTTAATTTTTTTTTAATGTTTATTTTATTTTTGAGAGACATAGAGGCACAGCGTGAACAGGGGAAGGGCAGAGGGAGAAGGAGACACAGAATCGGAAGCAGGCTCCAGGCTCCGAGCTGTCAGCACAGAGCCCGACGCGGGGCTCGAACTCACAGACCGCGAGATCATGACCTGAGCTGAAGTCAGCCGCCCAACCAACTGAGCCACCCAGGCGCCCCTGAGCTAAACTTTCTACTGCCAGAAACCAGAAACTGGACACGAAGGACACTCAGTCAAGTGGCAACGACCACAAAATTGTGGAGGAGAGGGTTTCGAACTATGGGAAATTAAGTAAACACAAACTATCTTTCTTCCCCTCTTGCTCTACCAGGTCCTAATACTGGAGAAGTTGGATCCTGAAAAGGAAGAGAGAAGTATTCCAGAACCAACACATGACCCACTTCACTTGACACCAGACACATCCACACCTACACAAACACCTCCCTTCCTGAAACTGGCTACAGTGATTGGAGGACTGAAGGCTGTCCAAGGCCCTTCCCTACTCCAAGACCCTGGAGCAAAAACTATGATCTCCACTCCAGCTCGGGGCCCTCTCCCCATATAAAAGCCCACAGCAGACTTCCGGTTGGAGCTTCTTGGTGTCCTGCCCACCCTAGGTCAATTGCTATGGCCTGAGGTACTTTGTCCGGACCTGGCCAGTCATCCATCTCCAGTAGAACCCATTCTGGGAAAGGAGGTGGGACAGGTCCCCAGAGAACAGGGAGATACTGTTCCCTGAAAATAGGGACAGGAAGCTGGACAGCTCAGAGCAACAGATGCCCACTACCTCTAATCTCGTTCTTTTTTTTCTTTTTAATGTTTATTTATTTTTGAGAAAGAGAGAGTGGATGAGCGGGGGAGGGGCACAAAGAGAGGGAGAGAGAGGATCCCAGGCAGGCTCTGCACTGGCATCGCAGAGCCCAACGCAGGGCTCGATCCCACAAACCTGTGAGACCATGACCTGAGGCGAAATCCAGAGTCAGACGCTTAACTGACTGAGCCGCCCACCCAGGCGCCCCATGACCTTGTTGGTCTTCTCTTTACCTTCTTCTCTTGGCTGCCCAGGAAAATTATACATCAGAGAATTTCCATGAGGATAGAACCTGAGTATCGGACCCAGTCCCCTCATGTTGGAGACAAGGCCCCAAGGCCCATGGGGCCCAGCCAGTTGCTGAAGGCTCTGCGGGTATTTGGTACCTGGACAATTGTTTGGGATGCACCTGCAGAAATCTGGACACTTGGGAATGAAGATCTCAAAGGCTGTCTCCCTTTCTGGGCAGGGCTGAAGACAAAAAGATTCAGTAATCAGGAACTTGCCTCACTGATCTGCCTGGGGAGATTTATTGCCTCATGTGGATTATGCCAGGCACTGTGGGTGTGGGTATCATTTATTGGGAGAGCATTCAAACTCCCACCAGTCTTCCTAAGGTTCATTCAAAGAGAATTCCAGGGGATGGTCATGAGCAATCCATGAGACTGATGCCAGTATTTTTCAAATTGAAGATGGGTCAAGAAATCAATTTAATTAGTTAGGTGCAGAGCAGTCTTCTTCTTCTTTTCTTTTTTTTTTTTTAAAGACCTCGGCTAGAGCAGAAATTATATCAAGGGGTAAAGGCAATTTCATGAAAGAGTTTGCTAGCTGCAATTTTAAATATAAAACTACTGGCTCAAAGTTTCCTTCTCGTTTCCCATTCCTGGCCCCCAACAGTATTATTCCTACCCCCTTTTTCAGGGAAATCCAATTCATTCCACAAATGCATATGGAATGCCAAGCATGCTGGACACAGAGATGACTATGACACAGTTTTTCGTCCTTGAGGGACTCTCAACCCAGTGGGAAATGGCCTCCAGTCCAAAGTAAAGGAGAAAATGAAGCAGGTAGAAGGTGGCAGAATACTTGATGGAGAAACAATTTCTGGGCAGTGGCTAGCGAAGTCAGGGGAACTTCTGTTTTCTGTTTTATAATTTGAATTTGTTGCAACGAGCATGTGTCAGTTTGGCAATTTTAAAAGCCCAGTAAAAATACAAAAATACAGGAATGAATACATGAATAAAATGTAATATGAAAGTCCTGGCCTGAGGGAAGGAGCAGCGCTACAGAGCTTGGGCTCATTTAGTCCCTTTAGTACAATCCAAGGTCTCTTGATCCCCGTCTTAGAAATGGAGAAATCGGGGTGCCTGGGTGGCTCAGTCGGTTGAGCGTCTGACTTCGGCTCAGGTCATGATCTCGCGGTCTGTAAGTTCGAGCCCCGCGTCGGGCTCTGTGCTGACAGCTCAGAGCCGGGAGCCTGCTTCACATTCTGTGTCTCCCTCTCTCTCTGCCCCTCCGCCACTCATGCTCTGTCTGTCTCTGTCTCAAAAATAAATAAAACGTTAAAAAAAAAAAAAAAAAAAGAAATGGAGAAATCAAGGCCCCAAGAGGTCAAGCCCTGTCGCCCCAATTCACCAGCTGGCAAGAGACAGAGCCCATGACATTTCTGCTATAGCCTGTTTCCACGTGCCAACTATGAAAAAGGGTTGGAAACTCGGGACAATGACTCCGAGAAGTTGTTCTTCAGCTTTCGTAAAATACTCCCTGTTTGTTATCTAGCTCTTCCTTACTTTTCTCCCGTGATTAACAGTTAATCTCTTAACATAATAAAAGGGTCTTGGTGTTTTGGGAGGCCAGAGCCTGTGTTTGCCTGGGACTCCTCACAGGGACCCTGCTCTCCCCAGCAGGACTTGCCTTCTGGGTGGTCAAATCTCTCCGATCCGAGTGACAGGCTTCCAACCTGCCTGCCTTTGCAGCCTGAACCTGCACGCACTGTGCAGCCCCTGTCTCACCTCCAGCAGTGCTACCTGCACCCCAGCCTCCCTTGTTCCCTTACCATGGAGCCCCAAGGGGCCCGCGTGTGGTCTTGTTTAGTCTCTGATGATCTCCTTTGGCCTCTCTTCTTCCCTATCATCCTCTACAGACTTTCTCTCTCTGCAGGAAAGGGAAAGGAAAGAACTCGAAGACAGTGGCTAGGGTTGGATGGAGAGACACAGGGGGGCTAACGAAAGCTGAGTGTCCTCTAAAAATCCCAGCTTTGAGGGGCACCTGGGTGGCTCAGTTGGTTAAGCGGCCGACTTCAGCTCAGGTCATGATCTCGTGGTCTGTGAGTTCGAGCCCCGCATCAGGCTCTGTGCTGATGGCTCAGAGCCTGGAGCCTGCTTCAGATTCTGCGTCTGCCTCTCTCTCTCTCTGCTCCTTCCCCTGCTCACGCTCTATCTCTCAAAAATAAATAAATGTTAAAAAAATTTATTAAAAGATAATAATAAAAAATAAAAAAAATAAAAATCCCAGCTTTGTCATGTCCATCACCATCGTGGTTACTGATCATGTTCCTTGAGCTCTTATCAGGGGCCAGGCATCATCTGACTCAACACTTCAGAAGGTCCCAGAGTCCCAGGTCACACGGGCAATCCATGGCCAAGCCAGCACTACAGTGTGCCTCCTGGGCTGTGCCTGAATCCCCGTGGTGGGGCATCCTGCCTCCTGTGGTCCTGTCTCAAAGGAGAACAATTTGTCCTATGGCCATGGAGCTTTGAAACCTACCCAGTTAATACAGACGCTTCCTCCCCTCACTTCCTGTCACAGGCGCATCCTATTACTGGCCTGAATCCGTTGTGTCGCTGCTTTCTTCCCCTCCTCTGCCTCGATGAGGTGTCTGTCTCAGGTAGACAATGCTACCAGGTCCCCATGTCCCCACATGCTGGGGTGACCTGAGTTGGGATTTGAGCCCAGGTACCATCTCAGCTTGTTCTGTTCCTCTGTGGAGGGATGACTGTCCCTTCTTTTCCAAGACGATTTAGTAGCACAGATACAACTTGTGAACTCTCAGGGTTACTGCGGATCTGCAGACAGCTGGGGACAGGCCACTGCATGCATGGATGTGGCCCCTCCCTCACTCGGAAAACTGCTCCCAACCAGGTTTTTGACCCCAGGGCCCACGGCATCCTCCAAGGGACTTGGGGGGCCACGGCAGGCCTCAGGCTCTGGGCTCTGCCAGCAGATGGGCTGCTTAACTGGCCGCAGCTCCCCATCCTGGACACCCAAATGTTGACGAGGACTACGGAATGGCCTGGGAGGATCACAGCCGTGGAGCCTGGAGCACGAGACCCCAGGTTACCACTTAGGACCTTGTTCACCACTGGCTTCTCAGGGTCAGCACAACGCCAGGTACAAAAGAAGGGGCAGTGGACTTTTAAGGCTGTCTCCCTGCACAGCCTGGACCAGAAGGGAGTGCTCTCAACCCCGGGAGGTGCAGACATGCTGCCACAGGGCCCAGAAAGAACCGTCAGGTCCCGAAGTCATGAACGGAGCGCTCTGTGAGGCTCAAAAGTCAGGTATCAGACCCCTCTGAGGAAGACCTTCCCAAACTCCTTACCTGCAAATGGAGACAACTCAGGGGAGTATGGACTTCCAACCCGGGGCAGAGAGACAGGTCTGACCCCCACAGCAGACAGACTTCTAGCCCGCACTTCTCGCAGCCTGGTCCCCAGGAGCCACATATTCGTCCAGGCTTCCCGACTCTTCACACGGATAGACCTCCATCTCCATGTTGTCCCCACCGATCCGTGGGAGAGGTTTTTCAATCTGCAGAGGAGGAAAGCTTAAATGTCCTAACCGGGGATAAAAGCCTGGCAGGAGAGGTGCCTGGGGTGGCTCAGTCGGTTGAGGGTCCGGTTCTTGGTTTTAGCTCAAGTGTCTCGAAAACTTTTTTCCCCCTTTCCTTGGTTGCCTTCTTTCATTGGACTCAGTGCATACACAGGGAGCTTCTGAGTACAGACAGTTTGAAAAGGGCAAAATAAAAATAGCCGATTGGTCAATAATAGAATGGGACAGTCTCTAAGTACCATGTGAGGGGCATTTTCAGCTGGCTGGAAAGAGATGAAGCGGGGGGGGGGGGGGGCGAGGACAGAAGCCTCTCTGAGAGCTGGGCTTGCTCTGAGGTGACGCAGGTGGCTCTTCCTGCCTCTGGGGAGAAGGGAGGGAACAGCCAGTTGAAGGTTCTGCTTTCTGCTTTTGTTCTGTCTTGGCCAGCGCCCATCCAGAGGCTCCTGCTCCTTACAAAAGTGTCCAGCTAGAAACTCTAGAATATGAGGTGAGGTGCCTACCTGCAAGGTAGGCCTGTTTCAGGCAGGCCTAGTACGCAGAACACTATAGGATTGTTCCTCCCTGTTTGGATTCTTTCGGCTGCCATTGATCGTTGCTTTTATTGGCAAACAGTATACCACAATAAAAATAAACACATGTGTTTGTGCAAGGAGAGAGTAAAATGGATTCTGTGTCTCCAGGGTTGGGAAAAAAAACTTGCTTTGAGACCCAGCGGTCAACCTGGTACCCGATTCCCCCCTCCGTGCACCTCTGCAATTATTGCGAGGTTGTTTGTCTGTCTGTCTCCTTCCCCCTGACAGGGCTGGCGGCTGCGGTCTTCCCCACACCTCCCGAGTGCTTGGTGCCCAATTCATAGTTGCTAACTGACACCAACGTAGGGCCGTCCAGGAAGCAGTCATTTCAGGGCTGGGCCAGGGCCACACCTCTTGGCTCATTTTCACATGCATCTGCCCCAGCTGGCCAGTCACCACCACAATTTGGGGTTAGGGGTTTGGTCTGGAAGGGCAGGCACCAACAACATCGGCTACACAGAACATGCAGAGTTGTCCTGTCCTGTTCAGTGCCTAGGCCAAGTGTTCCCATAAGCTTAGTGAGGTGGTGCCGCCTTGTCATTCTTAGTCCCGTTTTACAGACCTAGAAACCTGGTCTGAGAGACACTCCAATGTGCCTTACCAGTCACACAAGCCTGTTCTTAAAATAGCAATCTGGAGGGACTCCAACTCGTGCCTAGCTTCAATTTCTTCATCTGTTACACGGAAAAATAACACTACCTCTTAGGGTTGTGCAAAGGGTTCAATAAATATTATACATGTGTGTTTATTTGCTTTTTGTCTGTTTCCTGGTCTAGACTGTAAACTCCAGTGGGCAGGGGCTTTGGCTTATTCACAGCTATATTGTCAGCGTCTGGAACGAGATGCCAGGCACATAGTAGGTGCTCAATATTTGTGTCCTAAAAGGAAAAGACCTGAGATAAGCCTAGGACGGACCCTGGCCCTTCTATCTGCGGGTACAAGCTATATCCCCAGTTTCCCAGATTCTCCTCCAACCAGGCACTTGGCCAAAGGATGTCTCAGACTGGGGGCCAGGGCGGGAGAACCCACTTCTGGCTTTGGGACAAGGTCAGCAAAACCCCCAAGAGTGCAAAGGCTACGAAAGTCTTCAAGGAGCAATGCCGATAGACCTGAAGGCCTCTCTGAGGCCTCAGCCCTCAGGTTCTCCTTTTCTTATTTTTTATAACAGGAAAAGCATTTTTCTCGCCCAAGCACAACGTGGTGCTGCGTTCGGGGTTCCAGCAGCAGAGAAGCGCCCCCCCCCCCCAAAGCGGCGTTGCTCCGGGGAAGGAGCCGAGCATGCGATGCCCGGCTAGATTTCGGTATATGGACAGCGAGGCCAAGAGTGTAGGCCCCGGGCAGAAAGGCTGGCCGCGCGAACACCCCGTGGGCAGAAAGGCCCGCGGGAATGGGCGTGCGAAGAGAAGGGCGGGGCGAACGTCAGCCCGCGGCTCCCGCGCTCAGGCGCAGCTCCACCTTAAACGCAGGACCCCCTTAAGGGCGGGCACTGGAGCCGCGCGTCCAGAGGCGGGGTCTCCCATGCAAATAAGGGGCGTGGGTCGGCGGGGCGGGGCGGGAGGGGCGCTGACCTGACGTCAGGCCTGCGGCCCGGGCAGTTGGCTCGGCGGCGGCGAAGCGGCAGGAGCGGCGGCGGGAGCGGGGCCGCGCGGCGGGGCGCGGGGAGCGGCGGCGGCCGAGCCGGAGCAACATGGCGCCGGTGGGCGGGGGCGGGCGCCCGGGCGGCGGGCCGGCCCGAGGGCGCCTCCTCCTGGCGACGCTGCTGCTGCTGGTGCTGCTGTGGGCGCGGGGGGCCCGGGGTCAGAGCGACCCCCAGCGGGGCGCGATCCTGGGCATGAGGCTGGCGAGCTGCAACAAATCGTGTGGGATGAACCCGGATGGCATCATCTACGTGTCCGAGGGCAGTACGGTGAACCTGAGGCTGTACGGCCAGAGGCTGGGCTCCATCTCCAGCAACCTGATCTCCTTCACCGAGGTGGACAACGCCGAGGCCATTCGCAACTCCACCAACTGCCCCGAGCTCACCAAGGACCTGGTCGTCCAGCAGCTGGTCAACGTGAGTCGCGGGAACACGTCCGGGATGCTGGTGGTGCTCACTAAGTTCCTCCGGAGGAGCGAGAACATGAAACTGTATGCACTGTGCACCCGGGCTGGGGCGGACGGGCCCTGGCAGAGGTGGACAGATAAGGACTCGCTGCTCTTCATGGTGGAGGAGGCTGGGAGGTTCCTGCCCCTCTGGCTGCACATCCTCCTCATTATGGTTCTGCTGGTGCTGTCGGGCATATTTTCTGGCCTCAACCTGGGGCTTATGGCCCTGGACCCCATGGAGCTGCGCATCGTGCAGAACTGTGGCACCCAGAAGGAGAGGCGCTATGCCCGCAAGATCGAGCCCATCAGGCGCAAGGGCAACTACTTACTCTGCTCGCTGCTCCTGGGAAACGTGCTGGTCAACACCTCCCTCACCATCCTTCTAGACAACCTCATCGGGTCTGGAATCATGGCAGTGGCCTCCTCCACCATTGGCATTGTCATCTTTGGGGAGATCGTACCTCAGGCCTTGTGCTCGCGACACGGGCTGGCAGTGGGTGCCAACACTATCATTCTCACCAAATTCTTTATGCTTCTCACCTTCCCCCTCAGTTTCCCCATTAGCAAGCTCCTGGATTTTGTTTTGGGCCAGGAGATTCGCACCGTTTACAATCGGGAGAAGCTGATGGAGATGTTGAAGGTAACGGAGCCCTATAATGATCTGGTGAAAGAGGAGCTAAATATGATCCAGGGTGCCCTGGAGCTACGGACCAAAACCGTGGAGGATATCATGACCCAGCTCCAAGACTGCTTCATGATCCGCAGCGACGCCATCTTGGACTTCAACACCATGTCGGAGATTATGGAAAGTGGCTATACCCGCATCCCAGTGTTTGAAGACGAGCAGTCCAATATTGTAGATATTCTCTACGTCAAAGACCTGGCCTTCGTGGACCCTGACGACTGCACCCCCCTCAAGACCATCACCCGCTTCTACAACCATCCGGTGCATTTTGTCTTCCATGACACCAAGTTGGATGCCATGCTGGAGGAGTTCAAGAAGGGTAAGGCCCGATGCTCGCTCTTTCCCTTAACTGTCTTTGTGCCGCCTCTCGTTCGCTTGCCTGTTTTGCGTCTGCTGGTCTCAGTGTTTTTGTGTGACTCTTTCCCTTTGCCCGTCACCTCCCGTGCCTCCGAAGCGAATGGTATTTGGGACAGCAGGAACATTTCCTAAGCATCTGCTGTCTCGCCAGCTGCTGTGCTTTGTGCTTCAGGTGAATCAGAGCTGAGACACGCTTGTGCACTTGGAGGGACAGAGTAAGGCCGATGCCTTAAAAGAGGCCACGGAGATTAGAGCGTGGAGCCGCACATCTGAGCGGGGTGAGATAGGGAAGGGGCTGGGGACCCGGGAAAGCCTCCACACGGGAGGGAGCATTTGAGGAGAGCCTGAAGATGTGGGGAGACGTAGTCCTTGAGGCAGGGGGAACCCCACGAGGAGCAGAGCACCTGAATGGGGAAGCAAAGGATGTGCTTGTGGCCCAGCAGGTGGTCCTGTTGAGCTGGGTATAGGCTCTGCTGCTCAGAGATCAAGGGGGAGAGGCCGCGTCATCTGGGGCCTTTGGAAGACCCTGAAGTCAGGGCAGTAAGCTTGCTGGGAGCATGGAGCTGTCGGAAGTTCCTGAGCCAGAGTGACGTGACCGGAGCTCCTAGCCCACAGAAGCTGAATTGGGAGGTCTCTGGTTTGCTCCCCACTCGGAACGGTGCCAAGTAATGCTTTCGACTACTCAGCAGAAGCAAGCAAATCAACTTTTGGTTATTGTTCTGTCTTTTCGCAGGCGCCAAACATAAGCTTGCCTCCTGTGGTCCGAGAATCTTCAGCTGGCCTTGCGGTGCCTTGTGTTTTTTTTCCTCACATGGGTTCTTGGCCAGTTCTCAGGTAGAGAGGCGCTTGGAAGTTGTACTCACCAGCCTCAGAGCTCAGGACACACACCCCTTTCCTTACTTCCAGCAAAACTTTCCTCCCACCCCTGCCGCTCAGAAGCCCTTGGTGGCAGTAAACAAGCCAATTATGGAGTAAAACCCTCCTAGGCCAGAGGGAATGAGGAGGCAGAAAGGGAAGCTCTTTATGAAGGAATGGGGGAAGGGACCAGGGACTTTGCTTCCTTTCCCCATAGGTAGAGCTGCTGGCTCAGGCAGCCTGCCAGCTTAGGGCTGGGAGCGCTCCAGCAGGGAGCAAGCCTCAGACGCCTGTCAGTCTATTATTTCACGAGAGTTGGGGAGAGCCTGGGACTGGCTGGGTCAGTGGTAGGGGGTGGAATTGGTAGGAGCAGGCCCTGCCAGGTTTAGTCTTAAAAGATGCTCCTGTCAGGGCCAGAGTGGGAGATTGGTACCCTCCCTTCATCAGTCTGACAGAGCGACTCTTAGCATCAGAGCTGAGGAGAACTTGAGTAACACGAGTCCAAGTGGGAGACAGCCTGGTAAGGTGGCTTCCTTGCAGAGGGACTGAAGGGACGTCTATCTGGTGGTGATGGCACAGTGTGGGGGGAGCTTTGCGGGTGCAGGCCCTAGAACCTGCTTGTCCCGGGTAGCAGAGCCTGAAGAAGAGCAGTGAGGATTTGTGCCCCGCCTTCACCGTGCGGCCTCTTGGCCCTGAGCACTTCTCGAACCGTGTGGCTTGGTCAGGGACCTGGTTAGGACTCACCAGGGCGGCTTCCTGCTCACCACCTCTATGGTCTTTGGGACTGTTGCTGGTGACACACCCTGCAAGCACGTTTGCGTCGTTCGGCTCGGATCTGGAGCCAACCGGTATGGATTGGCTGGGCTGGGCTTTCCAGCCCCTGAGCTGCAGGGTTCAGCTCTTCCCCGGTGGGAGCGTACTGGGGCGTGGCAGGACCATCTTTGGACTCATCTTGTCAAAAAACTATTACTTCAGGAACTTGGGAAAATAGAGCTAGCATCTTTCAGGCCAGAGCTCTGCTGAGTGGAATTCTCCAGACGTACATTTTAGTTCACTAGACCCTACTTAACAGGGGCTGGTGGTGTGAGCCTGAGCCCCAGCCCTAGCCCTAGCCCTGGAAGGGGTGCTGCTAATTCCATGGAAATGCAGGCACAGTCTACCCCATGCGGCGTGAAGCCCTGGAGATGTGAGTGTGATACGATGGTCACCCCTAATGGACACACCCTGGGACTTCGTGGTGCCATCGGAACTCGTTGCCACTCTGGGCTGCCCTCAGGATGGCCTCTCCGAAATCTTTCCATCCGGCATTTACCTGTTAAGTCTGAGGCCCTCTAGGATGTGGGAAACACTTTACATTTGCATCTTAAAGGGTTTTCTTTACAAATCTGGTGTTTGGAAGGCTTCTTTTTTAGCTGAGAAAAACCAAGGGAGCAAGGTTAACGTGGCCAGCATCGTCAGCAGCACCAAAACGAGAGCTGCGGGCCTGCCAAGTGTGGCCAAGCATTTCCCCGAGGGTCTTTGCTATGCCTCCGTGGGCTCTTCAGCATCTCCTAGTTGGGCGAGGGCCGTGACCTCTGCCGGAGTCTTTCTGCTCAGAGGGCAATCCTCTTTTCAGGTCATTTTATCTCCTCCTTGTTCCCCAACAGTATGAGTTCCGCGTGGGTAGGGATCATGCCTTATTAGTGTTTTCACCGCTTAGTACCTGGCAAAGAGATGGGTCTCTAGTAAATGTTTGTTAAATGAATGAATGAATGAACAAATGAATAACTAATGAGTGACCGACTTACCTGGCAAGCCCTGCTGGCCTTCTCACTGTTCCTTGAAGACACCAGGACACTCCACACTAGGGCCTTTGCCCTGGCTGTTCCTTCAGTCTGGAATGTTTCCCCCAAATGTTGCATGCCTCACTCTCTCCCCTCCCTCGTGTCCGGTTCAACTTTACCATTTCAGTGAGGCCTTCCTGTTGCCCTGTTTAAAACTACAGGGGCGCCTGGGTGGCTCAGTCAGTTAGGTGTCTGACTTCGGCTCAGGTCATGATCTTGCAGGTTCGTGAGTTTGAGCCCCGCATCGGGCTCCGTTGCTGACAGCTCAGAGCCTGGAGCCTGCTTCGGATTCTGTGTCTCCCTCTCTCTCTGCCCCTCCCCCCAGCTCTCTCTGTCTCTCTCTGTCTCTCTCTCTCTCACTCAAAAGTAAACAAGCATTAAAAATTTTTTTCAAACTATAGCCTCCCAGCCTCCTTGCCTTTCCTGATCTCTGCTACCTGTGCTAATTTTTCTTTTTTTATAGCCCGAATCACTTTCTAACAACTCTCTAGTATACAGATGTACTCTGCTATTTATTGTCTGTCTCCTCCGGTTAGAACATAAGTTCCAGAGAGCGGAGCTTTTTGTTTTGTTCACTGGTGTATCCTTATCCCTAGGCCCTCGAATGGTTCTTGGCACATAGTAAGATAAGATCTCAATAAAAAGTCCCTGAATGAATGAACGATCTGTTAGATTTGAGACAGAATCATCCGCAGTCCGTAGGTACTAGAATTTTGAGGAGCTGGATAAGGGATAAAAGAAAATGGGTCTCGTGCTGTTATCCAGGGGGCTTGATTTTCCACCAAGACAGGAGGAGCTCCTACAATAACATATATTAATGGTTCACGGACTGAGAAGCAGGTTTGGAGTCCTTTTTTTTTTTTTTTTTATAATATTTATTTTCGAGAGAGAGGTGGGGGAAGGAGCAGAGAGGGAGAAGCAGGCTTCAGGCTGCCCGATGTGGGGCTTGATCCTACGAGCCAGGAGATCATAACCTGAGCCGAAGTTACATGCTCAACCACCTGAGCCATCCAGGTGCCCAGAGGGTGGGGTCTTGAATGTGATGCATGTTTCCCCTTTCCTGTGCCTCAGTTTCCCTGAATAAGCAGTTTTTGGCCGTCAGGAGTATACATAGCTTTGCTCATTCGTGTGAGTCCTGAAGATGCTCCTACACGCTTAGAGACAGGCTCGAGGAGTTAGTGCAGACGTGGGGCTGAGCTTCCCGTAGAGACTAAGGTAGGGGGTTACAGCTTCTCAGCTGCTTTGCCTCCCAACCCAAAGGCATTTATCATTAGATATTTATTGAACCTCATACTGTCTGCCCAAGACACGGAGCTAGGTGCTGCAGGACCTCCGGAGTAAGACTCTGGTTGGTTAGAGCTGTAGGGCCACTGAGAGTTCATGCCTTTTGAGCCTTGGTCCTTTGACTTAAACCAACTTCAACCTCAACTACACCTCGCCTAGAACTGTTTGCAGTAATGAGTGTTGTGGTTGGCTTTGTCTACAGCTTGAGATCTTAGAAGAACCGAGGCTCCCTGGGCTACTCCTGGCCCAGTTGCATTTTTCCTTTGCCAAAGATCCCCTCCCAGACCCTGGAGGCAGAGTCATGAATAAACTCTCCCAAATCAAAGTCAGAAGCTCCAGCCCCAGGATGAAGCCCACCTTTCAGCTTTCTGCTGCCCCTTCCCTCTCCAACATCCCTGCTCCTTTCAGACACTGTGCTCAACCGTAGGCATCTTCTCTTTCCCCACCTACTTTATAACCATCCAGCCCCCTGTGAAGACTTGGGTTTAAACTCCACCCACCCTGGTCACTGACCCATGAGATGACTTTGGACCTATTACTGGCCTTGTAGAAACTTAGTGGGGTTGTGTATTGCAGAAAAAAAAAGCTAGAAATGTTTTCAGTAAAAACTCCTCCCATATTTCCGTCTACGCCACATCACACTTCTCCCACGTACTTTTTTCTTCCTGAAACAACTTTATCGAGTCAAGAAAAAACACCGCATAATTTTGCATTTACTTTTGGTTCCTACCATCTGACACACTTTTAAGTGTCTTATTTCCCTCCGTTTGCTTGTTTGTTCCTTTGTTGCAATAAACGTCTAATTTTTTGAGGCCTACGTGTCAGACGTGGTGTTTGCTGTTGGGAATCAGAGAGGGCTAACCGTCCTATTGACAGACCTTTGCAGTCTGCCTGGGAGACAGACAGGTAAACGGAGATTCTCGTGCACGGTTCCGGTGGGTGCCGTGGGGCCAAGGAAGGCCCAGGCCTGCAAGATGCTTGAAGTCAGAATAGCAGGACTCCGTGATCATTTTGGAGGTGTCGGAGTCCGGGCCAGGAAGTAGTTGTGAACGTCCGAAGTTTCTAGCTTGGGATTCAGCTGGATGATGTCGTCTGGCAGAAGTCAGGAGAGGAGGAAGTAGAGGCAGTTGGGAGGATTGGGGTTGGTGGTAGTAGTAAAGTGATGTGACTGTTTATGGAACTCCTTGGAGACTCCAGCTCGCCAGAGCTGCTCACACTTGAACGTGCATCTGAACTGCCTGGACGTTTTGTTAAAATGCAGAGTTGAACTCAGTGGGTCAGGGGTATGGCCCTAAGAGGCCGTATTTCTTTTTTCTTTTTCCCTTTTTAATGTTTATTTTTGAGAGAGAGAGAGCAGGGGAGGGGCAGAGAGAGGGAGACACAGAATCCGAAGCAGGCTCCAGGCTCTGAGCTGTCAGCTCGGAGCCCGATGCTGGGCTCGAACCCTCAGGTCGAGATCATGACCTGAGCTGAAGTCGGATGCTTAACCGACTGAGCCACCTCAGAGGCTGTGTTTCTGACAAGCTCTCAGATGATGGCCACTTTGCTGGTCCGGGGCCACACGGAACAGCGTGAGCGTGGGGTCCATCCATGCCAGCGTGGATGCAGGTGGAAGTGCCCAGGTGGGGGCACTGGGGAGGGAGGCCAGGACCAGGGTTAAAAGTTTGGAAGTCATTTGAGAGCAGAAAGAACATGCAAAACGTGTGAAAGCTTGGTGAAAGGGACTCCTCGGAGAAATGAAAAAGCCAGGCAGGCGTGGTTTGGGGAGCCTCCTGGGGAAGCCTGATAGGGAGACGGCCAAGCATAGACTGTGGGGATGGGACGGTTAAGTCATATGGTGCTGGGAGAGGAGAGTCTCAAGAGGGGAGGGCTGGGGCCTCTGGGTGGCTTTGTCAGTTAAGCGTCCGACTCTTGATTTCGGCTCAGGTCATGATCTCGCAGTCATGAGATCAAGCCCCGCGTCGGGCTCTGCATGGACAGCACCGAAGCCTGCTTGGAATTCTCTCTCTCCCTCTCTTTCTCTCCCTTCCCCAGCTTGTGTCCTCTCTCTCTCAAAATAAATAAACATTAAAGAAAAAAAAAAGAGTGGAGCGCAAAGTCAGCTACACACCTGGGCTCTCACAGCTCCACCTGGAAACGGTTTCCAGCTGAGGCAGTGGTTTGATCTTGAGAAGCTGCCAGGGAGCAAGTGTATCTGAGACGGTGACAGGAGCCGCCTGTTGGGGTAGCGGTGCCAGCGGGGCAGCTGACAAAACACTGGCCGGGCTCCTCCTCACTTTCTCTTTGGTGCAGTGCTTGTGGGCACGGAGCGTGGCCACCGTGGATAGGGCGGTATGGTGCTGGCCGGCGGGCAGCCGCCCGTCTCCCCCTCGCTGTCATCCTGGAGCCCGTGGGCCAGCTTCCATGGAGAAGCCAGGACCGGTGGCGGTCTCATCAGCCTCCTCTTGACAGATCACTTCCCAAAGCTCTTCCTTGTGTACCGGAAGGCACTGCCTTTTGTCTAAGGCCTGATAAGAGCTTAGATGGCACCGAGATGATACTAGTGTTTACTTTTCAAAAGTCCTATATTTTCAGTTCGAAAGCCCGGTCCCTGAGTTTTCCTGAACACCTCTGGTCAGGACAGGGGGTATTGAACGGATGTTTAAATAGATGATGGGGCGCCTGGGTGGCTCAGTCGGTTGAGTGGCCGACTTTGGCTTGGGTCATGATCTCGCCGTCTGAGTTCGAGCCCCGCGTCGGGTCTGTGCTGACAGCTCAGAGCCTGGAGCCCGCTTCGGATTCTGTCTCCCTCTCTCTCTCTGCCCTTCTCCTGCTCATGCTCTGCCTCTATGTTTCAAAAATAAATAAACGTTAAAAAAAAAAATTTAAATAGATGAGTGCACAGAGACACACAGCCACAGGACCGTGGCCTACAGGAGAACGGGTAAGGCGCAGGGCCTTTCGGGAAGCCGATGCCTTTCTTATCAGTAGAAGTCTGGGAAGGCATTCCAAGGGAGGTGGTGTTCTAGCTGGATCCTCCAGGGTGAATAGATGCGACATTTTCCCACTTCTGTGCCTCTTGTTCTGGGAGATTTGGGACAAAACCACAGCATGAGAAATGAGTTTATTTGTCACTGATGCCAACTTAGGGTAAAACTGCTTCTGCAAATTGTGACCGCCTCTCAGCCCTTCCCGTGGATGTGAGGGTTAAGGAATTTCCCAGAGGTGCCTGAGATGGCCCTTGGCGAGGAGGCTGGGGTGTAGCCGTTTCGGAGCCGTGGCTGCCACTCGATGGAGCCGCTCCGGTACAGCTGCTCTGTGACGAAGTGCTCGCCCATTCTGTCCCTCAGGTTACCCCCGTCGTCATGTCTGAGTGTGCCAACACATCCTGTCGTAAAAGCCTTCGTGGCTACATAAAGGACTCCCGGCCCATTTTGTACACTGGAGTCTGGACTCCTTAGTCTATTCCTGTTCCATTTTGTATGTTATTTTGTTTATACTAGTGGTTATGGTCAACCAGATACATCTCATTGTCAGAACTTTAGGAAACACCTAAAAACCTAAACAAAACCCACGAACCTGTGATCTGGAGAGAACTGCGTTTAATATTTCGATTTGTGATAATAACCTTTTTAGAAATTTACTCTAAAAATGTCACAAGCAGCAAGATCAAAACCATTTTCTTCTTTTTTTTCTTTTTCTTTTGTGTGTCTGTGTGTGTGTGGGGGGTGAGCTGAAACTTCACCTGCCCCAAACCCCATCCTTCCTGCCAAAACCATTTTCATCTTTATAGCCATGTAAAATTTCCCATTAGCTGCTCATACGTATTTTCACCTTGAAACCATTGTCTACATGCAGTTTTGTGCCCTGCTCTTTGGAACCCAGTTTAGACTGGTTCTTCTGATTGTTCCTCCTGTGAAACATGAAATCCCTTTTTATCCCTGGGATTCTCGGGCGGAGCATCTTGGAGGATTTCCACAGACCGAGGGCTGGGCAGCACTGGGTGGCTGATGAAAAGGTGAGCCCAGAGGGCTGGGGTGTGTGGCTGCCAGCTTGGGGTATGCGTGCGTGCGTGCGTGCGTGCGTGCGTGTGTGTGTGTGTGTGTTTAGCTGCCAGCCCGTTCTGCTGGGGGTTAAACCTGGTGCTGCTGGAGCATTCCCCAGAGGTTATAGTCAGAGCTGCTTCCATGCTGCAGGGCCGATTTACTGTGACCTGGGCAGGGTTCTTGAAAGACTGGTTTCCCCAGGCTCTCTGGAACGCCCAGACTCTGGCCAGCAGGCAGCCGGGAGCCTTGGTTGCAGGGAGGCTCCAGGCCCCTCATCCCAGTCAGGCTTATTCCCACGCACGCTCATTCCTCCCCCTGCCAAATACACACAGGGCAGGCTCACAACACACACACACACACACACACACACACACACACACACACACGGGCATGCTTAAACATACATCCCCTTACACAAGGGGGCAGATTCGCTCACCCCTCCAGGCAGGCTCTCACACACATACACATACTCACGAACACACACATGCACAGTCACCTGGAATCCTGCTTTTGTTGTTGTTGTTGTTTTTAAGTTGATTTATTCATTTTGAGAGAGAGAGAGAGAGAGAAATCCCAAGCAGGCTCTGCACACTCAGCACAGAGCCTGATGCGGGGCTCGAACTCATGAACTGTGAGATCATGACCTGAGCAGAAATCAAGAGTCGGATGCTTAACCGGCTGAGGCACCCAGGCGCCCCTGGAGTCCTGCTTTAAAATTAGTTCATCTGGGGGCACCTGGGTGGCTCAGTTGGTTAAGCGTCCTACTTCGGCTCAAGGTGTGATCTCGCGGTCAGTGAGTTCAAGCCCCAGAAGCTGCATGTCAGGCTCTGTACTGACAGCTCAGAACCTGGAGCCTGCTTCGGCTTGTGTCTCCCTCTCTCTCTGCACTTCCCCTGGGCACACTCTGTCTGTCTGTCTCTCTCTTTCAGAAATAAACGTTAAAAAATTTTTTTAAGTTAGTCCATCTCTCATCACACTTTACTAAGAGTAAGTTGTTTTTATTTTAAGGATTTTTATTTTGTATTTTTTTACAAAGAGAGTGAGCATGAGCAGGGAGAGTGGCAGAGGGAGACAGAGAATCCCAAGCAGGCTTTGTGCTTAGCGCGGAGCCCCATGTGGGGCTCGATCCCATGAGCCCCTGGGATCACAACCTGAGCCAAAATCAAGAGTCAGATGCTCGACCGACCGAGCCACCCAGGCACCCCTGAAGATTTTTATTTCTTTAAGTAATCTCCACACCCAACATGGAGCTCGAACTCACAATCCCAAGATCAAGTCACATGCTGTACCAACAAAGCCAGCCAGGCGCCCTGCTAAGAGTCAGTTTAAAAAGTGAGTAAATTTGGGGCACCAGGGTGGCTCAGTTGGTTACGTGTCCGACTTCGCCTCAGGTCGTGATCTCGTAGTTCATGAGTTCAAGCCCCACATCAGGCTCTTTGCTGACAGCTCAGAGCCTGGAGCCTGCTTCAGATTCTGTGTCTCCCTCTCTCTCTGCCCCTCCCCTGCTCACAGTCTGTCTCGCTCTGTCTCTCAAAAATAACTAAACATTAAAAAAAAAAAAAAGTGAGTAAAACTTATGCAAGGGAGTTTATTTCATGAAAGACTCAAAATAGCGACTGACTCTTGGTCTCAGAAGTTTCTCTTTGGTCGCTGGTGACTTGGTTGTCCACGTTAATGACAGTATCCAGCTCAGAGGGTTGTGGTGAGGACTGAATGAGGTAAGGCACGTTAAGTGCTTAGCTCAGTGCCTGGCACCGTTGTCATCATGCAATAAATGTTAGCTATTTTAAAAATTATTGTTATTACCATCCAAAGGTGCCCCAGTTGGCACTGACACCAACTTGGGCCGCGGTGGTTCTCATATATTGGCTCAGGTGGCAGGCCGCCCTGCTGTCCGGGTGTGGTGCCTTTCTCGGAATTCTGAATACATTGAGGTCAAAAGAGCCCACTGTATAATTACATGCTAACTCAGATACCGTCCTCTCTGGGCCCCCAGTGCCTATCTTAAGGGTAATGGAAGCCGGAGCTTAAGGAAAAAAATATATGGAAGAGAAACTTCAAACCGGAGAGATGCTCCTCATTTACTGAGTTGTTTGTTTCCCTATAGTTGGAGAAAGTTCAGCCTGCCATCCTGCTCGCCCGCACACTGGCGTTTCGACCTCAGGAGTATAATCTGACGATCCAGGAAGGCCGGGAGGGCAAGGGGCAGGGCCCCATTTCCCAGTCGCAGGTCTGCTTGGGTTGTTTCCTGTCAGGATTCACCTGTTGCCGGCTCCCTGTCTGGCGTCCCAGTTAGGGAGAGAAGAGGTTATGCTAGAAAAGCAGAGGAGAGTAGAAGGTATCTGAGAGAGCAGAGACTCTCCATGAAACTCAGGCTCCCCGGAAATACCCCAGACCCAGAGCTCTGGAAAAAGGTAACTAAGAGCAGAGAGCAGAAGAAGGAAAATGCCTTCGCTAATGGTTAACCTTGGGGCGCCTGGGTGGCTCAGTCGGTTAAGCCTCCGACTTCGGCTCAGGGCATGATCTCACGGGTTGTGAGTTTGAACCCCGCATCGGGCTCTGTGCTGTCAGCTCAGCACAGAGCCTGCTTCGGATTCTGTGTCTCCCCCTCTCTCTGCCCCTCCTCTGCTCATGCTCTGTCTCTCAATAATAAATGTTAAAAAAATAAAATAAAATAAATTTAAAAAAATGGTTAACCTTTATTTAATACTTAATTAGTCCTCCAAAGGCTATAGATGGGAACTTAGGCTCAGAGAGGCTAAGAATCTTTTCCAGACTGTGTGACAACTGACTGGCAGTTCCAGCTGTTCCCCTCCAGAGGCCAAGCTCTTAACCCCTGTTCGCTTTTTTTTTTAAACGTTTATTTATTTTTGAGAGACACAGACAGAGCATGATCAGGGGAGGGGCAGAGAGAGAGAGGGAGACACAGAATCTGAAGCAGGCTCCAGGCTCTGAGCTGTCAGCACAGAGCCCGACGTGGAGCTTGAACTCACAGACTGTGAGATCATGACCTGAGCTGAAGTCGGTCGCTTAACCGACTGAGCCACCCAGGTGTCCCACCCCCTGTTCGCTTTTTAAGTAAGATCACGGATATTCAGAAAGAGATGAGAAGATTGGGATATTCCAATAATTACAGGCTGGAAAATTTACTGTCAGTTCTAGATTTTTTTAAAAAATCTGTTTTTTTAATGTTTATTTTTGAGGGGACCGGGTGGGGTGAGGCAGAAAGAGACGGGGACAGAGGATACAGAGGATCTGAAGCAGGCTCTGTGCTGACAGCAGAGAGCCCAATGCAAGGCTTGAACCTATGAACCAAGAGTTCATGATCTGAGCCAAAATTGGACACTTAACCGACTGAGCCACCCAGGCACCCTGTTCTAGATTTTTTTTTTTTAATTGAGATACAGTTGGGACACCTGGGTGGCTCAGTCGGTTAAGTGTCCGACTTCAGCTCAGGTCATGATCTCACGGCTCATGAGTTCAAGCCCCTCGTCAAGCTCTATGCTGACAGCTCAGAGCCTGGAGCCTGCTTCGGATTCTGTGTCCTCCCTCTCTCTCTGTCTCTCTCTCTCTGCCTCTCCCCTAGTCATGCGCTCTGTGTCTCTCTCTCCCTCAAAAATGAATAAACATTAAAAAAATTTTTTGAATTGAGATACAGTTGACATATAACATTATGTTAGTTTCAGGTGTAGAGCATAATGATTCACTGTTTTTATAAATGTTTGCCACAGTAAGTCAGTCTAGTTAACTACATCCATCACTTACCACACAGAGATAAAAAATGTCTTTCTCTCATCACAAGAGATGAGAACTGTTAAGAGCTACTCTCCTGGCAAGTTTCAAATATATGATTTAGTATTGTTAACTACAGTCATCATGCTGGAAATTACATCCCTAGAACTCATTTCTCCTGTAACTGGACGTTTGTACCTTAAACCACCTTCCCCCATCTCGCTCACCTTCCACCTCCTGCCTCTGGCAACCACCTAGATATGTTTTAAAGTAAACTTTTCTTTGAAGCAAAGTGCATAAATCATAAATATACAGTTTGATAGTTTTTCACAAAGGAACATCCCTATGTAACTGCCACTGAGCTCAGGAAACAGAACATTATCAACACCCGAGGAGACTCCTGCCGTGTACCCTCCCAGTCACTGCCCTGTGCCCCCCCCCCGCCCCCCCCCCCCCCCCCCCCCCCCCCCCCGCCATGATGACTTAATTTTTTCTGTTTCTGAACTTTTACAAGTGAATCATCCAGTATGTGTCTTTTGTGTCTGGCTCCTTCTGCTCAACTTAAAGGTTATGAGTTTCATCCGTGTTGTATATAGGTGTAGTTCATTCCTTTTTATTGCTAGATAGTATTCCATGAGAGAAATATACTGTGATATTGCTGGACCTTTGAGTCATTTCCAATTTGAAACTATTTAAATAAGACCACTGATGGGCACCTGGGTGGCTCAGTTGATTAAGCGTCTGATTTTGGTTCAGATCATGATCTCATGGTTTGTGGGTTCGAGCCCTGCGTCGGGCTCTGTGCTGACAGCTCAGAGCCTGGAGCCTGCTTCGGATTCTGTGTCTCCCTCTCTCTCTGCCCATCCCCTGCTCATGCTCTCTCTCTCTCTCAAAAATAAATAAAACTTTAAAAAAATTTAAATAAGGCCACTAAAAATGTTCTCGTGCATGTCTTTCGGTGATGTTATGTCGGCATTTCTGTTGGGACTGTACTTAAGTGTGGAATTGCTAGGACATGTTACAGGCACAGATGAGACACTTTTCGAGAGTGCTGTCTGCTATTACATGTTTACACTCCAGTTCCAACTCTGGTATTGTCAGCCAGGTAGTTGTGTGGTAGTGTTTCATCGTGATTTTATGATACATTTCTCTAGCGACCGATGATGTTGAACACCTTTTCACACGCTGATAAACATATGGGTTAGTGCTTTTCATATGCTGTGTAAGATTCTTTGCCTGTACACAAGTTAGGAAGCTGGTGTCCTGTGTTACTTTCTAGAAGCTGTAATGTTTGCTTTTCACATTTAGATCTGTAATCCTTCTGGAATTTGTTTTTGTTCCTGAAGTATTACAGTTTGATTCTTTTTTAAAATCCGTATGGGTTATCTAGCCGGTCCAGTACCACTATTGGAAAAACCGTCCTTTCCCCGCTGAGCTGTGGTCTGTGTGTGGGTCCCTGGACTCTCCTATTCCATCGGTCTCTTTGTCTTTCCTTGTTCAATACTACATTGACATAATTGCGGTAGTTTTCTAATATGTTTTGATGTTTGGTAATAATTATTCTGTTCTTTGTTCTTCTTTAAGATTATCTTGACTACCTTTTAGCCTTTTTCCTAGGAATTTAATGGAATTGCATTGAATCTGTAGATCAACTTGAAGACTTGACATCTTTATAATGATGAATCTTCCAATCCAGAAACGTGGTTACCCCTCCATTTGTTTGTAGCCTCTCAATTTCTTTCAATAATATTTTGTCGTTTTCTTTGTTGAAGTCTTACACATCTTAGATGTATTCCTCAGTATTTGGTGATCTTAAATGGCGTCTTTAAAATTGTGTTTTCTAAAATGTTTGTTGCAAACTGTTCCACCTGGGGTGTGCTGCAGTTCAATTCCGATGAAAGCCCTGGAGTTAACATTAGACCACCCCCGCCCTCCACTCCCCCCTCCAGCCATCTCCACACTGCCCTTACTTCAGATGCCAGTCATAAGTCATAAGTCAGGTAGACCCCCTCCGCTATAAATTTAGGGTTCCCATGACCACCCCCTTCAGGTTTGATGATTCACTAGAAGGACTCCTAGAATTCAGAGAAGTGGTACGCTTATGATTACAGTTTTATTTTAAAGGATACACCTAGAACAAGGTCTGGAACAGGAACAGGCTTGGAAGCAGAGCTTTTGCCCCTGGCCTCATGGAGTTAGGGTGTGTCACCCTCCAGGCATATCAATGGGTTTTATAATGAGAAGCTCCACTGAGCTTTCGGGGTCCAGAGTTTTTTTTTTCTCTTTCCTCTCCCACCCTGGGGGGGGTGTGGTACAGGAGTTTTTTAATCAGAATTTAATTACCTGGGCATGATTGATTAAGTTATTGGCCACATGATTGGACTCAGCCTCTAGCCTGCTGCCTTCCTTGGAAGGCAGGACACCTGAAAGTTCTAACCCTCTCATGCTTGGTTTTACTGGTGACCAGCCCTGCCCTGAAGCTACCTAGGGGCCCACCTGGAGGTGTTCATCAGAATAACAAAGCCACTTCTATTACTCAGGAAATTCCAAGAGTTTTTGAATCTTACTTCGGGAAGCCAGAGTCCAAAACCAGATATGATCTTTTTTTTTTTTTTTTTTTTTTTACTTTTATTATTTATTTTTGAGAGAGAGAGAGAGATCATGCCCTCGTGTGCATATGAACAGGGAGGGGCCGAGAGAGAGGGAGAGAGTGAATCCCAAGCAGGCTCTGCGCTGTCAGCACACAGCTGGACATAGGGGCCAGACCTACGAACCGGGAGATCGTGATCTGAGCCAAAGTCGGAAATGCAACTGACTGAGCCACCCAGCTGCCCCCAGATGTATTCTTTATAATACAACGCAAGTGTGGATAATTTTTGTGTAGTGACCTTGAGTCCTTTGGCCTTGCTAAATTCACTCGTTAATCCTAATAGTTTATTTTAGGTTCTTTTGGAATGTTTACACACATAATTATGTCGCCCGTGAATAATGGCAATTTTATTTACTTCTTGCTAAACCTTATACATTTTATATCTTGTTCTTGCTTAATTTCATTGGCTAGGACATCTAGGACTGTCTCAGACTGGTGACGGGGGCATCTTTGCCTCAGTCTAGGTCTCAGGGGAAAACTTTCCAAATTTATCATTAGGTAGGATTTTGCTGTAGTTCTTTGGTAGATTTCCTTTATCAGATCAAAAAAGTTTCCTTCTTTTTCTAGTTTGCTAAGAGTTTTTATAGTAAATAGATGTTGAATTTTATCAAGTGCTCTTAAAATATCTTTTGAGATGATTGCATGATTTATCTCCTTTATTCTGAATTACACGGATTGATTTTTCAGTGTTCACCCCTAAACATTTATTGCATAACCGGACTAAACCTCACTTAGTCATGATGTATGATCCTTTCCACACAGCATTGGATTTGGTTTGCCAATGTCTTTATTTAGAACTTTGGCATCTGTGTTCATGAGGGAGAGAGGTCTACAACTTGGTTTTTTCCACCCAGTAAACAAACAACCAGGAAGAAGACGTTATAGATTATCTCCGATATCTCTGTTAGGGTTTTTATTTTTGTTTTGTGGCAGGGAAAAGAATTGTTTGGTAATTGAGTCCTTTTCCCTCTTCTAGCTGATACCCAGTTTGAGCGTGCGAATTTGAATACACCAAGTAGTATTCCTGCCCTCTTCCTCCCTCTTCCCTGCTTCTACTTGTAACCGGAGGAGCCCCACATCAAATGTTGCTCCGGGTTTTCCCCCTTTTCAGGTTTCGATGTGATGTCTAGGATGATTTTTCTAGTTTGTAGACATTTAACCACAGTGTATGATTGATTACCAGTTACCAGCGAGGGTTCACCAAGGGGGGAAAAATGCTTTTTCTTTTTTGCGTGTGAAGGGGAGAGGATTACCAGGTTAGTTAGGAGGAAAGCTCGCCCCAGGTTTAATGTATCTCGATGTCAGTCAGCTAAGCATTTAACAGAATTTCCTGTGTCTTCATGACTAACATGGGACATGTGGGCTCGTTAATAATAGCCCATCTTTTAGATTGACTCGACTGTAGGTTATTAGCCAGTTGCACAAACAGGGCCAAAGAACGGGTGCCTCACAAGGCAGTAAGTGAGCTGTGAGTCGGTAAGCAGTCGTGGAGAGGTGCAGTAGCGAAGGGGCTCCTCCTGGGTGGGGAGCTGGAGCCGGGATCACGGGACAAGGCCAGAGCTGCTCCTGAGAGGGGAGGACTGGTGGAAAGGGAGAAGCAGTTTGCTCTAAGGGTCCAAAGTCGAAAGGAGGCTGGTGGTGCTGATAGATGGCTGGGGACCCCCTTGGCACCTCCTGATCACTTGCCCCTGCCCTTCCCACTCGCAGGGAGGTACCGTCAGCCAGGCCAGCATCTTCTCTCCGCTCCATTTTCTTCTGCGCCAAAGAGCTCTAGTTCTGTGTGTTCCGCCCTGCCTTCTGAACCGTCCCTGGCTGTGGCCCCCGGGAGAGAGTTCCACATCCCCAAGACAACGACGTC
Source organism: Paguma larvata (assembly GCA_030068075.1). Taxonomy (NCBI): domain Eukaryota; kingdom Metazoa; phylum Chordata; class Mammalia; order Carnivora; family Viverridae; genus Paguma; species Paguma larvata. The sequence continues at coordinate 75,363,404 of CM057836.1, forward strand.
AGCATTAGATCTGACCTCACTCCTTAGGTGACTTTAAGAAACTTAAAAGAAGACGAAAACCTATCTTTTGACCCAGTGATTCTCTTTCTAGACATCTGAGGGAGACAAAGATACAACCAAATATATTTATTGCAAGGATTTTCATAATGGCAGAAAAAGGAAGGAAGGGCGCAATAGAAGAGCCCAGTGGGCATTGCGATTGTGTACACGTGTGTACAATGAAGTACTACTCAGCCTTTGAGTTTTTAAAAATATTTTGACACCATGGGAAAATAAAAAGAATGTGAAGTATTTACAATTTATTTAATTTCACTTAGAAAGTATTTCATTTTAAAAGACCAAAGATAATACTCATTTTGGAAGGCAGGATTATAAGTGATCTTAATGTCCTTTTTTTGCCCTTTTGTTACCAATATCAAAAGAATATATTTATATGTATACATATACATATATATAAATTAGGTGTAAAAATCATTATAAGAAAATCAGGGAAATTAGAACATTTGATGCTGATGATCTTAAGGAATTACATATTGAGGTGTGGTATTGCATCCTATTGCCTTCTGCTTTTTAAAAGAGTCTATATCTTTTAGAGATACTAACTGAAATGCCTGTAACATTTATAGATGTTTACAGATAAAATCTGAGATTTGCTTCAAAATAAGCCAGTGAAGTGGGTAGGAGGAAAGAGGAAACAAGATTGGCCGGAGTAGTTGGAGGTGTTGTTTAGGTTAGGTGAGGGGCCCTGAGGGTGTAATTATAGTATTTCCTGTACTTTTGTAGATGCCTGATATTTTCCACCATAAAAGGTTAAAAAATTAGAGACTGCTGGCTAAAGGAAAAATCTAAAGCATGGAGACCTGTCAACAGGACCAGTCTTAGGGTCTACTGACATCCGCTTGTCCACATCTTCACCCCTGGCTGCTCGGGTTAAAAGGAGAAGGCTATCGGGGCGCCTGGGTGGCTCAGTCGGTTACGCCTCCAACTTCGGCTCAGGTCAGCCCTGTGTCTGGCTCTGTGCTGACAGCTCAGAGCCTGGAGCCTGCTTCAGATTCTGTGTCTCCCTCTTTCTTTGCCCTACCCCCCTTCTCTCCTGCGTCTCTCTCTCTCTCTCTCTCTCTCTCTCAAAAAGAAATAATACAATTTTTTTTTAATTAAAAAAGAAAGCAGAAGGCTACTTAGAGAAGCCCCATTTCTGAATCCTACCTCGCTTTACCCCTCTTACGGTGCGATCCTGGACGGGACTTCCCTGAGCCTCAGTTTCCTCCTGTGAATAGTAGGAGATGTACGAGGAAGCGTGCCTGAGAACATGCTCACCCCCACTGCTCCATAGCTGGGGGGAGGTGGACCCTGAGGTGGGGGACACCTGAGTATCTACTATCAGAAGGGGCAACTAAGGTCTGGCCCTCCTTACAGGGCTATAAAGGGAGCTCTTCAAACTTTTTTGTTCATGCCACCCTGTTAGAAAACAGGTTTTTTAAAATATTTTATTTTGAGAGAGAGAGAGAGCAAGTAAGTGAGGGGCAGAGAGAGAGGAAGAGAGAATCCCCTCAACGCCAGGCTTGAACTCACGAACTGTGAGATCATGCCCTGAGCTGAAATCAAGAGTCCGATGCTTGGGGCCCGTAGGTCGCTTAGTTGGTTGAGCATGTGACTTCTGCTCAGGTCATGATCTCACCGTTCGTGGGTTCAAGCCCTGTGGTGGGTTCTGTGCTGACAGCTCGGAGCCTGGAGCCTGCTTCAGATCTGTGTCTCCTTCTCTCTCTGCCCCTTGCCTGCTCACATTTTGCCTCTCTTTCTCAAAGATAATTAAACAGTAAAGAAATTAAGAAAAAAAAAAAAAGTGGAGTGCTTAACTGACTGAGCTACCCAGGTGCCCCTATGATATAAAACTGACACAAACATTTTTAAAGAAGGTGAAATAACCATTATTTTAAAATGTTTTTTTTAATATACAAATTTAAATTTAAAATTCAATATTATTTTCAAGTATTTCCACCTCACGTCCTCTCTAGCACGTACCTCATACACTTTCTCATGGCACAAAGTACCCTCGTGCTGGGATTCCTCGTTGCGCACAGTGGCTCGAAGTCTGTTTCAAATAGTTTTCTTGACAGTTTCGAATTATTTTGGCCAACCACTCCTCAACTCCCCTGATACTGGTATCCCCCCTGCTGACGGACAGAGGGCTGGCAGGGGGAGGAGAGAGCCAGCTCTGGGTCTTCGCAGGCGCCCTGCTTGCTTCGTTCATGTTCCCTTCATGTTCCCTTCACTCGGGGATTTCCTCACACGGGTCTTGTTAAGCAGTGTCCATTGAGTGAGGCTGGGGGCTCCTTCCCGTGGGGGCTGGCTGCACGCGCACCTGCTCGGGCCCGCCGTCAGTCTGTGTATCAGCGACAGCTAAAGTTGCTTATTTAGTTTGGATTACAAGCAAGTGTGCTTGAAAGAGGGGTGGATACCCCTTTTGGAGACCGTGTTCTAGAAAGTCCCAGATGGGCTGTGGCTCTCTTCTGTACGTACGCTCAGTGTCTGGCTGGGTTGTTGTCTTGCTCGGGATGGCTGGGCAAGTCTCCCGGTAAGTCTCTCGAAATGCTTTTCTGTTTTGGCAAGTGGGCTCCAGGGTCTGCCTTTCCATTTCTCTTTTCCACGCGGCTGTACTCTGTCACTTTGCCTTTTTTTTTTTTTTCTTCTTTCCTGCTTCACTCGGTTTTTTCCTTCTTGTCTTGCCCTCCAGTTTCATTTTCCTTTTAAAAACATAACCAGCTATAACGGCCGTATTTATTGAATGGCTTCCTTACTGGGCACCAGGCACTAAGGAATGAATCAAGAAGCACCGGGTATAACTTGCGCTGGCAAGAACGGAAACTGGGAGCCCTACCAGGGAAGGCAGTGTGGAGATTTCAGTCCCATCTGCCAGGGCACGAGCCCTCTGACCTGGTGGCTCCACAGCGGGAGGTGTGTGGGGATCTCACGTGCACCGAACAGTGGCATCCAGGGGTTTTCGTTGCAGCCTCATTCGTGGTAAAAGAAACTGGAAACAATCGTGGGTCCGTCAGCAGAAGAGAGAGGGTTAAATCGACCCGGGAGGTCATCAGTGGAACACTCCACAGGGGAGGCAAAGGGAGCTCCGGGCTCCAGTGACATCGCTGAGTGTGGAACCCGAGGCGCAGAGAGACGTCCATCGTGTTTGTAATTAAAATGTAAAAATAAAGCAATACGTTTATTGTAGAAACTTTTGGAAAGGAGGAAAATGACTAGGAAATGAAAGACCCCCTTATCCCACCACTCAGAACGTGAATACTTTTGGTCCGTTTTCTTCTAGTAAGTCAGCAATGAACCAACTATATTGCTGTCTCCTCCCTTCAATATGAGGTATCATTCTTTTCCTTCCTGATTATAAATGTAAAAATGAGTAATACATGGTGATTTTAAAATACATTAAGCTGAAGCAGAAGAAGCCAGTGTAGTTCCCATATTTTCTTGTTTTGTAACTTTCTGCTTTACGCAAATGGTGAACCACTGTCTCTTTAAACAAATCTCTGTCTGCATCAGCCTAATGCTTAGGGGCTGCAATACTGTGTCATAAACCACGCTGGATGGACCCTCCTGGGCACAGCTTGCACACTGGCCTGCGTTTTTCCTTGTATTAAGGTCTTTCCTAGAAGCGGTAGATATGGCTGAGGCCAGGGTCTTACACATTCTCCATTTTGACACGTGCTGCCAAAGCCCGAAGACAAAAATGTCACTGTTCTCTCGAGTACTGCACTGTGTTAGTTTCTGTGGTCTTACGGTATATTTTATGTATGTATGTATGTATAAAAATTTTTTAGGTTTCTTTACTTATTTCCGGAGAGAGAGATCGCCAGATCTTCCAGCAGGGGAATGGCAGAGAGAGGGAGAGAGAGAATCCCAAGCACTGGCAAGCACTGGCAGTGCGGAGCCCAGTGCGGAGCTGGAACCAATGAACCGTGAGATCATGACCTGAGCTGAAATCAAGAGTCGGTCGCTTGAGGGGCGCCTGGGTGACTCAGTCGGGTAACTGTCTGACTTCGGCTTTGGTCATGATCTTGCGGTTCGTGGGTTCAAGCCCCACATCAGGCTTTGTGCTGACAGCTCAGAGCCTGGAGCCTGCTTCAGATTCTGTTTCGACTCTCTCTGCCCCTCCCCTGCTCGCACTCTGTGTCTCTCTCTCTGTCTCTCAAAAATGAATAAATGTTAAAAGGAAAAAATTTTTTAAAAAGTTGGACACTTAGGACGCTTAACTGCTTAACCAACTGAGCCACCCAGGCGCTCTAATCTATTTTAATTTATATTAAAATTAAGGATCTCCTCAGTGTTCTTTAAAGTTGCTTATTGATTAAACAACTTACTCCCTGCCCCTCCCCAGTCTGGCCCTCTCTACTTAGGGAACTTATGGAAGCTTCTTTTTGTGTGTAGCTCTCTGGTCCCCTGGTTGCTGAGGGGCGCCCACGTGGAGGGTCTGCAAGTGTCTGTTCCCTGCCGCTCTGCTCCTCTGCTTCCTCGGCATGCCTGCCCCGCCTGTCTCTTCTTGCTGGGATGGGCTGCCCCTCTGCTGGTTGAGATCAGCACTATTAATAGTCAGCTTAATCTTGCCCACGGCCTGGGTGGAGGGAGGAAGAAGGAAGGGGATTCCCAGGAAATCGGGGTGCTCTGTCTCCTGCAAGGGCAGAGACCCGTGGCCTGCGGCGGCGTGTCCTCTGGCGGCCAGGCCAGTACCTCTCCTCAGGGGAGGCGCCTGAGGGCTCAGGGCCTGTGCTGGGAGCCTGGGAGGGCAGGACGAGGGGGACCTCACTGGCCGGGGGAGGAGCGAGGAAGATGCCCAGGACACCGTCTTGGGTGGTGGGAATCCCATGTCTGAGCTGGGGCCTCTGGCTATTCCACATGGGAAAAGGCAGCAGGAGCTGGTGAGTAGGGCCCTCCCAGGGCCCTTGTGGACTTTGAAACCCAGCACCTAGTAAATGTGTTTTTCTTATGGTCCGTGAGAGATTATAAAGCTTTTTATGGGGCGGGGGTGGGCGGGTGGGGAGGCTACAGCAGTTTGCTAAACTGGGCAGTGCAGAAGGCGGAGGACTGGGCTTTCTGGGGCCCCTGCAGACCACCCCGTGTGTATCCAGCAAAGCGTTTGGGGATCCGCTGTGTTCCTGACATGAGGTCAGGGGATGGGGTAGCGTCGCCATTGGACTGCATAGGAGAAGGGAGCGCTGGGGCGGGACTGGGCAGTGAGTGCTAACGTCCCCAGGGCGGAGCCCCCAGGGCCGAGCCAAGGGTGGTAAAGAGGAAGGGTTGGGGAGGGACTCAGACAGGCTCTGGGGCCTCTCACTCCTTGCCCCTGTTCCAGGTGGGAGAGGGCAGGCGGAAGACGCCTCAGTGTGGTTCTCTGACTGGGAGGAGACCTGACTGGACAAAGGTCGACAAAGGGCAGAGTAGGCAAGTTGGACGGCCCAGGTGTGCGGGCAGGAGCTTCAGGGTGCCTCCTTCCTCACAGCCAGGTTGCCCCTTGCTGGCAGCGCTTGAAGTTAAAAAGAAGCCCCAAGTCCCCCGGGATTGGGGAGGGGGGGCAGGGAACAGTATGAGAGTCTTTTTCAAAGTTACATTAATGGATGTCTGTCTTTCTGATTATAAAATTAACACTACTGACTGTGGAAAGGTTGGATTTTCTATTCAGAAAAGTATAAAAAAGAAAAACCATCCTGAACCTCCGGTACTTTTAGGTTGAATAATATGAATGAATATGAAATTGTCATTTTTTTCTTGGTCAAAAATAGTGAAATATCCACAATTTCATATGGATCAGCCAAATATGAGCATTTTTCTGTGTTTCTTCAGTGTTTTTTCTTTGAATAAGGCCTACTTTGGAAACTGGGAGATTCTCAGCTTTTGGGGTAGATGTATTATTTAAATTTTCATGTTTCATTTCTCACCCCAACCACCCCCAAAATCCAATTATCCAGTTGAACGGCCACTAGTAATAAAATGAAGTCACTCATTGAAGTACAAATTCTGTATTAGATTTAAATTTCATAGAGTGAAGATCATAAATGTAAGTCCTAAGTTGACCCTTTTATTTTAAAAGGTAAATTTGAAATGATTTTTGAATTACAGAAACTTAATTACTGAAATTCAAAATAATTCTTCTCTAGTCTCCATCCCTTTCCCCCTTCCCATTGCTTCCATTTTTTTCTCCTAAGGAACGTTGGTGTGAACTGGAGTTGTTCAGTCCCCGATATCCATTGAACACCTAGCTGCGTGCCACTCCCTGTTCTGAGTTTCAAGAACACACACTAAAGCCCTTGCTGTAATGTAGCTCAAAATATAGCAGTAGAAGCCGGGCCATAAATGATAAGTTCAATGACTAAGCATGTTATATCATTCATTTTAGGGGACTTAATGACTAGGGTTGGGGTGCTGGAGGAGGGGCCGTAGTTTTTGGGGAAGGCCTATGCTGTTTTCACTGAGAGGGCCACGTGTGAACAAAGACCTGAAGCGGGGGCAGACTACCCAGGTGTGTGGGGGAGGAGCAAGCCAGGCAAAGGGAGCAGCCTCTTGTGTTTGAGGAACAGCAAAGAGGCCCTGTGGCTGACCTGAGCACTGGAGAGAGAGAGAGTGGTAGGGGGCATGAGAGGGTCAGCACCAAGGGCTCTGTGGGGGGATGGGGCTTTTACTGGGAGTGAGACAGGAGTCGCCGGGCGGAGGGACTCGGGAGGAGGCATGAGGTGACCTGACTTGCCTCCTCTGGCTGCTGTGTTGAGAGCCGACCCGGGGTCTACGATGAAGCAGGGAGCTGATTAGAGGCTCCCCTAGCTCTCTGGATGAGAAGGAGATTCGTGGGGCCCAGAATGAGACTGTAGCAGTGGAGGCCACCAGAAGAGGCCAGATTCTAGGTGTCTGTGGCAGGTCGAGCTGACAGAATCTACTGGAAAGGTTGGATATACAAGAGTAGAGACATACGGAGGCACAGTTGACTCCCTCATAGCCCGATCTACTGGATTGGTGGACCTGAGGAAGGCCGGGGGAAGGACGGCACTTTGGTTTTGGCCACGTGGAGATCAAGATGTTGGGCGTCCAGGAGGAGCTACCTGGCTGCCCGCCAGCAGTTGGGTTTATGAGTCTGGAGGATGTGGGAGTGGGCTGGGCTAGAAGTGTTTATCTGAGCCACCTTGACATACAGTTTGTATTTCAAGTCACAAAGCGAGGGACCAGATCCAAGAACTGAGCCCTGGGACGCTCCCACGTAAAGAGGTCAGGGAGAAGGAGCAGCCCCTGAGGTCAGAGGATCACCAGGAAAGCTGTGTGCTAGAAGCCAAGGAGAGGAAGGCTTTCCAGGAAGTGGGAGAGAGTGAAGATGCAGCCTGAGCCTGAGACCCTCTCACTGGAAGTCATTGGCGACCTCGGCAAGGGAGGTTCTCTAGCCAAGGAGAATCTTCTGCCAAGACCATAAAAAACAAAAACAAAACCTCTGGGCAGACACACTGGAAAAAGGCAAGTGCAGTTCAAGGTCCCACGGCTGGGCCAGCAGAGAGGGTACCTGACTGCGCCCCAGCCCAGCACCTGTGTGTGGGGCCCTGCCACAGTCAGCACCAGCGCACCAGCCTCTTGGCGCTCAGAGCAGGGGTGACCCGGTGGTGCCCCAGGTCTGTACGCCTACAAGTTACCTGTCTGTAGAGGGTGTCCGCATGCACCAGCGAAGCCGCAAACGAAGAGCCCTCAGAGAGGAGGCAGGAGGGCTGAGAGTGGCCCCAAGACTGGGCTCCAGCAATCAGCTCATTTCTTCTGCAGGAGGGATATTTCTGTCCTTTGGAGAAGCCACCAGCCTTTCGCCGTGCGGCCCGGCGCACCCGTGACTGTGCGTCAGGATTCGTTGTGAGCCTGTGGTTAATTGGAGGCTCAGTGGAGAGGAGGACAGTTACTCAGGTTCTTGAAGCTCTGTCTCTTCTGCGCTGGGGCCCTGACTTCTGGGCTCTGAGCAAGGCGCTGTGAACTGAGCCACATTCAAACACCCCATTACCTGGACTCAGTCTATGTCCCTTTAGGCACAGAGGGTCCTTTACTGGCCCTAGACTCTCACCAGTCTGCCTTTGTTTGTTCCCCTTGATTTCGTTTTTCCCCTGATTCTTTCTCAATTAAAAAAAAATTCTAGAAGTAAAACCTGCCCATCAAGTAGAACAGTATCAGAAGGGTACAGAGTAAGGGATAGTGGGGCGTCTCCCCCCAACTCCACATAACCCCAGAGGTGACCGCTGTCACGCCTTCCAAGGAGTTCAGGGCAGTTCAGCTCCCCCACCCGTGCTGGCCCGAGTCTCTGCACAGCCCGCCGGCACCACTGCTTGCTGTTCCGTCAGCCGTCTGTGTGGGGCTTCGTTCCACATTCTGTCCGTCCAGCCAGCCTGCTGCCTTTTCCCCAGAGCAGCGGCGGCCCCTATGCAGTACTCCTGCTCCAGTGCCGTTGCTTCAGCTTGTTTCTGGTTTGAGGTTGTGGACTGGCGTTCTGTGTTCGCTTCTGTGCCTTTCTGCTTTGGGGAAGATTACAGCCAACTTCCTCCCAGTGGAATTTCCGAGTCCAAGGTCAGAGACCTTTAGTTTTGAGACATGCTGCCAAATTGGCCTCCTGGAATATGCCCATTTACCTGCCCGCTAAACAGAGGACCTGTGAGGGCATGTTTGTCTCCCCCAGCACTGGGCATTACCAGTCTTAGAGTGTGCCAGTCTGGAGGGTGGTAAAAGCTACTCTGCTTTAACTCTGGTTCCCGCCGGATGGCATAGTTTAGCTGGCTGCCTTAGATCACTCAGAACATTGTTTCTGTTTCTAGAAGGCACTGCTGGAGGACCCGTGGATGTCTGGCCCTTGTTGGCTCATGTCAAGAGTTTTGTTTTGTTTTTTTTAAAATGTTTATTTATTTTCGAGAGAGGGAGAGAGAGTGCAAGCAGGGGAGGGGAAGAGTGAGCAGGGGACAGAGGCTCTGAAGCAGGCTCTGCGCTGCTGACAGCAGAGAGCCCGACGCAGGGCTCGAACTCCCGAACAGTGAGATCGTGACCTGAGCTGAAGTTGGTTGCTTCACCCACTGAGCCACCCAGGTGCCCCTCGTGTCTAGAGTTTCTTTAATCGAGTCTAGCCATGGTTCTGTCTCGCAAAGTGCTGAAAGTTTTTTGACCACAACTCATAGCTGGAAACGAGTGTATCGTGGTGACCGGCCTGTGTGTGGAAGTTGCACAGAACAGTACTCCCCCCTCATCACGTGTGTGTGCTCTGATACCTTTTTCCTTTATTCTATTTTTTTAAATGCTGCTCCTGAGAACTGGCACCTCTTGAGTTCTGAGGAGCCCCCCTGGGGCGGGGGGATTTCCAGTGGCCTTAGAAAATGTCCTCTGTAGAGAAGTCCTTGGAGTGGAGCCTAAGGCTGGGTTGTGAAGGGGACGCTGCATCGGAGACCCCAGCTTGACCTCAGCTCCCCCAGGGCACTTTCCCGAAGCTGCTCCAAACCTGTGTCCCTGTGCGGGGTGCACAGTTCCATTCAAGCCAAAGTGTGAGCCAGGCCCTTGGCTGTCTCCCTCCTGTCAAGGAGTGGGGCGAGGGGCACGAGAACAGGGTAGACACCCAGAAGGAGGGCCCGGAAAGCCCTGCCGCCCCCACAAAGTTCCTGTGGAGGGTCCCTCCCTTTGCCGCCCAACTTTCTCCTGCTTTAGGTTGAAAGGGTGGCCTTTCTCTAATTATAGTACTTGCCTGGCCTAATTACAGCCTGGGCTAATTTGTTAATGGTTTGGGGAACTGAGAGCCTTTGCCTTGGGCAGTATCACGGCCCCTGGGTACAGGCTGGGGAGTTTGCCAAGGAGAGCAGGGTGAAGGAACGGGAGGGCCCCGTGGGGCCCCGTGGGCAGCATGGGCCGTCTGAGGCGCCCCATGTCCAGGTGGCACACACGTGTCTCTGACCGATGGCTCCACTGTGCACGGGTTGTCAGTGCGGGCCTTTCCCCTCGCCGGGACTCTCCGGAGATCCTGACACACGGCGCGAGGCAGGACCTTGCCATCTGCATTCTACTGAAACAAAAGGTCTTAAATGCCTTGAGATTTAAAAAATACTTTTGGTTTGTCTTTTCATAAAGCCAATATCTGTTTGCAGCAGCAAACTTCAGGAAATAAAGAAAAGGGAAAAAAACCACCCATGACCCCACCCCAGTGACTCATGACCCCACATGTGTTAACGTTTTGGCGGAGGAGTCTCATGACTGGTCCCTTTGCTCTTGTCTGACTCATTGCATTGTACCCCCCCAGGGAAGTCCCACCTGGCCATCGTGCAGAAGGTGAACAACGAGGGTGAAGGCGACCCCTTCTACGAGGTGCTGGGCCTGGTCACCCTGGAGGACGTCATTGAGGAGATCATCAAGTCTGAGATCCTGGACGAGTCGGATATGTACAGTGAGTTCCGTCCTCCCCCCAGGCCCGGAACCCCCTTCCTGTTCACATCCTCGGTGTCCCTAGGTGGGAAGGCCACAGTGCAGGGACGTGGGAGGGCTGGCACCCTGAGACCCAGGAACTCGATGTCTCATGCCGGCCAGGGACCCTGCCCTGATGCAGACACTGCTGCTTGTGCCCGGAAGAAAGGACTGCAGAGCTGGGGGCTGGGAAGCAGGTTCCGGTCTATTCCAGAGTCACTGGGGGTCAGTGTTCTCAGTTCTAGATTCTGCCTCTTGCAGCTGACAACCGAAGCCGGAAACGAGTATCCGAGAAGAACAAACGCGACTTCTCAGCCTTTAAGGATGCTGACAACGAACTCAAGGTGAAAATTTCACCTCAGCTGCTTCTGGCGGCTCATCGCTTCCTGGCCACGGGTAAGAGCAAGAGGGGGCCCTCCAGATGTTGGTGGGATACAGTCATGGAGGGAGGATTCTAGGCCTCAGGCTACTTTCTCCCATGGGACAAGGGCTGTGGCGGGTGAAAGGTACGTGGGAAACATGATTACCTCTGGAAGGGGACAAGGCGGCTTTCCTCCGCCCTTGGGGCGCTCCTGGTGATTTGTTTTCTTTGTTGATGGGTTGCCATTGCAAACTTCCAGGAAGCATCCAGGTTGGTTTTGAAAATAACCACTGGGAGTACCTGAAGTGGGCCCTGGGGCTCCCCAGCACCCATGGGTGCTGGGGAGGAGGAGGGAGAAAGAGGCCCTTCCTTATCCTGTGGGCCCACAGCTCTCGTCTGGCTCATGCGCTCCAAGGAGTCTCAGTCCAGCTCTGTTCTCGGCTCTCCCCACTCCCCTCTGCCTGCATGTGCCGGGTCCTGCAGGACTTGACCTCTGGATCAATGACATTTCTCTCCTCTCACCCCTGATTCAAAGCCCCTTTGGGGACCTGGGCGATTGATTTGAAAAGCTCCTGCCTATTCCCTCCCTCCCCCCAGATCTGACTTCCTTCCTAACCCTCACTTCCTAAAGGATGTTAATCCTCTTTATTTTTCCTGCCAGGATATTGACAATAGTGCTAATGATAATAATGATGGTAATATTCATGAAGCACTTTCCATATGCTAAGAATGTATCTAAGAGCTTGTTTTGTTTTTAAAGTAATCTCTACACCCAGTGTGGGGCTCTAACTTGTGACCGTGAGATCAAGAGCCCCATGCTCCACCAGCTGAACCAGCCAGGAGCCCCAACCTTAGGAAGTTTTGTTTTGTTTTGCTTTTTGTTTTACTTGTTATTTTTTTAGAAATCTTTTTCTTTTAATGTTGATCTATTTTGAGAAAGAGAGAGCTGCATATATATATGAGGAGGGGGCAGAGAAAGAGAGAGGGAGAGACAGAATCCTAAGCAGGCTCCACGGTATCAGTGCAGAGCCCAACACGGGGCTTGAACCCACCAACTGCAAGATCGTGACCTGAGCTGAAGTCAAGAGTCAAATGCTCAGAGAAATACAAATCAAAGCCACAATGAGATACCACCTCACCCCTTACAGAATGGCTAAAATTAACAACCCAGGCAACAACAAATGTTGGCAAGGATGCAGAGAAAGAGGAACCCTTTTGCCCTGCTGGGGGGAATGCAAACCGGTGCAGCCACTCTGGAAAACAGTATGGAGTTTCCTTAAAAAATTAAAACTAGAACTACCCTACTACCCAGCAATTGCACTACTAGGTATTTATCCAAGGGTGCTGTTACGAAGGGGCACATGCACCCCAATGTTTATAGCAGTGCTGTCAACAATGCCAAAGTAAGGAAAGAGCCCAAATGTCCATTGACAGACGAATAGATAAAGAAGATGTAGTGTGTATATATATATATATATATATATATATATATATACACAATGGAGTATTACTCCATGATCAAAAAGAATGAAATCCTGCCATTTGCAACTACATGGATACAACTAGAGGGTATTATGCTAAGTGAAATTAGTCAGAGAAAGACCAATATCATATGACTTTGCTCATATGTGAAATTTAAGATACAAAACAGATGAACATAAGGGAAGGGAAGCAAAAATAATATAAAAACAGGGATGGGGACAAAACATAAGAGACTCAAATATAGAGGACAAACTAAGGGTTGCTGGAGGGGTTGCGAGTGGGGAGATGGGCTACATGGGCAAGGGGCATAAGGAAGACACTTGTTGGGATGAGCACTGGCTGTTGTACATAGGGGAGGAATCACTGGTTTCTACTCCTGAAATCATTATCGCACTATATGGTAACTAACCTGGATATAAATTTTAAAAATAAATAAATTAAAAAAAAAAAAAACAAAGAGATGTTCAGAATCAGGTGCTGAGCCACCCAAGCGCCCCAACCCTACGAGGTTTTTAATCCCCATTTTACAGATGGGGAAACCGAGACACAGGTTAGGGAATTTGCCCAAGACCATACACTGTTAGTGCAGGAGCCGCCGTTCCAGCCCAGGCAGGCAGGCCAGCTGGAGTCTAACCAGTCTGAATCCAAGGGCACTTCCTTCCCAGGGAGGTGCAGAACCGAAGGGAAGGGCCCGAGCAGGGAGGGGCTGTGCTCCCCACATTGCCTGGTCCGGGCCCCCTGTGAAGTCCTCGTCTCTCTTCCTACAGAGGTTCCGCAGTTCAGCCCCTCTCTAATATCCGAGAAAATTCTCCTTCGGCTGCTCAAGTACCCAGACGTCATCCAGGAACTCAAGTTTGATGAGCACAACAAATACTACATCCGCCATTACCTGTACACCCGAAACAAGCCGGCCGACTACTTCATCCTCATCCTGCAGGTGAGCGGCCTGCTCCATGCCTGCCTTCCCCCCACCCCCCGCCCGTGCCCACTCTCCCCTCCTTGCCTGCTGAGGTGGCAGGGGGACGCAGGGCTTTCCTGCCTGGGGAGCGTCCGGCCTGCCCCTGAGCCTCCGCCCCCCCTTTGCCCATCCTCTTCCTGAGAGGCCACCCTTGAGTCTCCAGGTCAGGGCACCTGAGCTCTTCGGGGCTCTGGAGCCAGCTCTCGCCCTCACTTCTCCCTCTTGCTTCATCTTATTTTCTCTCAGTTGGGTTTTCCTTCTCAGTCTATTTGTCTCTCTGGCCCTGTGTTCTTCCAGGGGAAGGTGGAGGTGGAGGCCGGGAAGGAGAACATGAAGTTTGAGACGGGCGCCTTCTCCTACTATGGGACCATGGCCCTGTCCTCACCCACCTCTGGTGAGTCGCTGGGTTGCAGCTGTGCTTCTGTGCTGCCCTCCAGCATACCTGGGTTGGGGGGAGACTTAGACTGGCACCCCAGAACCTAGGGCAGTCCGGGGGGCTCAGGGGAGAGGGAGGCCCATGAGGGCCAGAGCTGCCAGGGCCCAGCAGAGGTGGACCAGAAGAGCTGGGAGTGGCTCCTTCGGACAGGCTTCTGCGAGTGGGGAGAAGAGATGGGCAGGGGAATCTGAGCCAAGTCCTGCCCGAAGCTGAGAGCGTGTCTTGAGATGTGAGACCAGCCTGCCAGAGTTGGGGGAGGACCATGGGGAGTAAGGACATGTCGGGGAGCCCCAGAAAGTTGACAGCATTTGGTGATAGGAAGCAGGAAGCCACTGACGGCCTGCAAGCATAGGGAAGTACGATAGCAGGATGGGCCAACAGGGCAAGCAGCCACAGCAGTGGGGAGAGTGAGTGGAGGCAGGTGGAGGGAGGCTACAGGCTCTTGCTCATGGAGACCGGGTTCAGGGGATTGCAGTGGAGAGTGAGGGGGTCCGGATCACCTGCGGTGGGAGCCAGGCTGGGCAGTTGCAGATGGGCTCGACTTTTCAGGGGGCTAAGCCCACTGCCTTTTGGCCCAATTACTGGGTGGCTTTGCCCTGGTTCTGGAAGAGCTTCCCAAAGGTCCTTCAGTCCTTGAGAAGACACACACACACGCACGCACGCACGCAGGGTGGGAAGGGAGGGTTGTTTCTGGCCAGGCCAAGTGAACCCAGCTGTCCAGCACCCCCCTGACCAAGGCCACTCACGAACACCAGGATGGTTCTTTTTTCTTTTAGAAAAAAAAACTGTTTAGGGCAAGTGGGGCAGGGGCAGAGAGAGGGAGACAGAATCCCCATCAGGTTCTGCACTGCCACTGTGGAGCCCGACGTGGGGCTCGAACTCAACAAACCGCGAGATCATGACCTGAGCCAAAATCAGGAGTCGGATGCTTAACTGACTGAGCCACCCAGGTGCCCCAAGGGCTGGTTCTGATGGCATAAAGGGATTTGGGACATGCCCTCCAAGAGGGGTTGTGGGAAGTCCAGGGAAGGGCCACTCTGGTGCTTTCTGCTTCTCCAGTCCTGGGTGGCTCAGGCTCCCCTTGCCAGAGGGGCCTTGTGGCTGAAGTGGCACCCTGCAGGCAAGACTCAAGTCTTGCCGGATTGGCTCCTCACCAGTTGGGTGACCCCTGTTAACCCTGAGAGGGGCCTCAGGTTGCTGTATGCTGGATAGCGAAGGTCTACTTTGTTGCTGGGGCACAGGCCACACATTTAGGTATGTGAGCCTCTGTGCTGTGTCTGTTGCTGTCCTTTGACAAAGAGGACCCTGTGCGGAGGCTGGGGCATCCACGTATATTGACACAGCTCAGCTTATCCACTGGCGTGACACAGCTCTGCCCCTCCACCAGCATGAGCAGGCTCTAGGAAGGAGGGAGTGAGGAGACGAGGCTCCAGAGCTGGGTTTTGGAGCAGATGGCCCCTGCCTGGATGCCTTGGGCCTCAGGAGGACTTCTCTGCCCCTCCCAGAGCACCTCTCGCCATCCAGTTGGGGGAAATCTTGTCCAGAAGGGCACACGGACACGGGACGTTTCCTTCCAGGCACGCTTTCTCTGCGCAGTTTCTTAGAGGCTTGGGTCTGAGTCCTGGGTTCTATCCTTTGACCTGGAGGCACTCAGCTCCCACTTGGAGTGGCCAGAAGGGAGAAAGGATAGCTTCTGGGAGCTCCAGCTTCACTGTGGGAGCTTCTGCCCCTCTCTGAGCAGGGCTCGTCAGACTGCCCTAAGCCCCTCCCCTGCAGAGTCCGGTCCACTTTTCCGTTGCGCCCCTCTTTGCTCAAGGGAGCCTGGCCCCCAGCAGATCTGCTTCTCCGTCCCGTACCTGTGGCTCCATGTGCTGCCTCCTCACCCTACCCATCGCTGACCTTTTCCTCTTTTGCTCCAGTGCCTTCAACCCAGGTCGGGTGTCCGCCTGGCAAGCGGAACTCCCTGTTCTCCTGGCTCTCAGGTAACATGGCATGGCTGGAGGAGTTTGCACTGCCACCTACCGCCTGAGCCCACATACCACAGCTCTATTAACCTCTCCCAGCAGGCACTGGGGCTCCCCGCGCGCACCTCCGGCCTTCCCCCCCCTTCACACACTTGTGGGCCAGCCCGATTTGCACTGGCTCCGTTTGGCCTAGGGCCCAATTACTGGGTGGCTTTGCCCTGGTTCTGGAAGAGCTTCCCAAAGGTCCTTCAGTCCTTGAGAAGACACACACACACACACACGCACGCACGCACGCACGCACGCAGGGTGGGAAGGGAGGGTTGTTTCTGGCCAGGCCAAGTGAACCCAGCTGTCCAGCACCCCCCTGACCAAGGCCACTCATGAACACCAGGATGCCTTGTCATGTCATCAGCTTTCTCTAAAAAACTTTCCTCCTTTCTTCACAGGCTTCACTCTTCATTCTGTTGCTGCCGGTGTCTGCCTGCTGGGGGGAGGCAGCCGCCGAGCAGTTAGAAGCGCGGCCCTGGGCACACTGCCCTGTTTGAATGCCGTCTCTGCAGTTGCTAGCTAAATGATCCCGGGAGCTGACTTACCCTAAGTCTTTGTTCCCTCTTGTGAAATGGGAACGATACATGTGCCCACTTCTTAGAATTGTCAGGAGCAGTGAGAGAATTGGTATGAAACGTTAGAGCTCAATTGTTATTTCTGTTTTGTTTTTTTTTTTTTCTCTCTAGTACAACTAAACTGCGCTATTCCAATCAGAAAGTGTTGAGGGAAAGGCGCAGTGCCACATGCTGTTTCTGGCCTTTGCTGGGACACACGCCTGAGCCTTATCCCAGGATTGCTGGCCAGGCTCAGTCAGTCCTCAGTCATTTATATGGAGGCAGCAGAGGGTGGCAGAAGGTGCCGGACTCCACATAAGGACTCTGGCCTGGCCTGGCGAGCCCAGAGGAGGTCAAGAACATTGCAAGCGCCTTTGAGCTCCAGTCTCTCTGTGTAACTTGAAGAAGCTCCTGAGGCCCCGACAGTCCCATCACCAGAGTTCAATTTCTCCGATTTTATATTCGTACAGCTGGGTTTTTTCTCCTTCTCAGCTGTACCTAAGGACACTTTCTTTTTTATTGATTCTCATTAAAAAAAAAAGTAAAAAGGTGATTTAGAAGTCACTCATCCGTTCAAACAGCCACCTGTTGACCGTGATAGGAAGTGGGAAGCTGACAGTGGCCTTTGAGTGGGTGATGTCTGGTGACAACAGAATGGAGCATGTTGGTCCTCCTTGGCCAACATCTCAGCCCCCCCTCTCTCTTCTGCACTTGCTCTGTGTCACACCGGCCAGGAGTTGATGCGTCCGTGGTTTAGATCCTGATGTTTTTACCTCATGTGGGAGCAGGGATGCTTTTCCGTATCAGCTTTCTAGTTAGAGCCACCCGATATTCCCCCAGGCACCTGCGCCTCCATTTGTCATTCACCCCTTATGTACGTTCACTGGGGTCTAAATAACACCAGGATGTGTTATGAGAAAACTGTCTCCGTGTTTAAGATTCTGTCCTCAGGACATCCTTTCAGAACGAAATTACCAAGTCAGAATTTCTTTCTTTTTCTTTTCTTTCTTTTTTTTTTTTTTTTACACATTTATAGTTCTGTTTTAAATCATAAAAGCGACATCGCTTATTTCGAAAATTGAGTAAATAGAAAGAAGTCTTAAGGAAATTAAGAAGTTTCATAATTTCATTAGTCAGAAACGTTTCATGTTTTGGTCTGTTTCTTTTTGGGCTTCTATTTTTAAAAGGCCGTGTCACTAATTTGGGTTCTTTTTAAAGTCAGTTTCTGGAGCGTTAATAAGCATTAATAAAAGCATTCCATCATCCCCCCCCCAAAAAAAATTCCATCATCCAAATGATTAACAGGAAATATTAGGTAATATCGTTAGTATTTGTGCATCTTTTCTAGAACATAATCAGAGATGTTAAGTTCGGATAAGTGATATATGCACACGATCCTCTCTAATGATTGTACACCGCCCGATCGTAGACTCCCCGGACTCTCTTTTCCTAGTTTCATGAATGAAGCTCAAAGATAGAGTATTACTCAGTTCAATCTCAGTTAAACTTGAACTGGTCATTCCGTCACCTGGATTCATTGTGTTTGCTGTCTTCACTGAGCTATTTGTTAGAATAGCTAACTTAGTAGTTAGTTAGTAACCTAGTCGTTAAGTTAATAAGCTTAGTGTGTGCTTCCTGTTTGTTTAACAGAAGCCAGCATGCCTTCACAATTAACTTCTTTGTGCGTTTCATTGTTTTCTAAGTGGTCTCAAAAATAAGAGCTAATGAGGTACAATATGGGTACAGTTCCTTTTTCAAAATAAGGAGTCTGTTCCTTCCTCATTTGTGGTTGAGTCATCCCCCTTTCCTGGTTACAGCCGTCTGACTGGAGGCCTGTGCTGCCCCTCGTCATGGGAAGAGGCGCCGCCACCACTCCCCCAGTCTTTGCCTCGAGGGAGGGGCACTTGGACCAGCCTAGAGAAAACCACCGGAGTGGGAGGCCTGGAGCTCTGGAGGCTCTAGGTTCCTGGGAGAGGAACCTCTGTCTGCAGCCAGCAGACACAAGCGGGCGGGATGGTGCCACATAGAACAGGTCATGTGCAGAGCACACTTTTGACCTCCGAAAAGCATTTTAAGAGGCACCTGGGTGGTTGAGTCAGTTAAGTGTGTTGATTCTTGATCTCAGCTCAGGGCTTGATCTCAGGGTCGTGAGTTCAAGCCCCACATTGGGCTCCGTGCTGGTCATGAAGCTTACTTAAAAAACAAACAAACAAACAAAAACAACCAAAACAGCATTTTAAGATGTGACTAGGGCATGATGTTGTGAGGTCTGTGTGGATGCGCAGCGAGAGGGTGCAAACTGCATGTCTTCCTTTAATATAATTCAAAAGTATGCAGTGTGTGTCACCTGATATAAACTGTTATGGAGACAAAGATAGCGACTTGTCTGCCATGGCGAGGTAATCACCGTGTTGCCCCTGACTGATTAGTTGTTGGGGAAATGAGGGGTTGTGTAGCCATAAACTTTCTGTGTCTCTGGTTTTTGTTTTCTGCTTTGGTAGGCTTTTTAATACTTATTGCACAACACTTCTAAACAGACTAACGCCTTTGCTTTGACGAGGTCAGATCTTCTGCAGTTGGAGCTTCTGCTTGTCCTTAAGAACTGTTCCCATTCCTGGTGGGGGCCTCGCTCCCGGGTGTCTGTGGGACAGGTTAGCAAGAGGCTGTGAGGGGGCACCGGGGGCTCCCGGCCTGACGACCTCTCTCTCCCCGCAGACCACTCCCCATCCCACCCCACCACCCTCAGCCGCTCAGCCTCCCTCAGTTACCCGGACCGCACGGATCTCGCGAACACAGCCGCCTTGGCAGGCAGCAGCAACCAGTTTGGCAGCTCCATCCTGGGCCAGTACATCTCTGACTTCAGTGTCCGGGCGCTCATGGACCTCCAGTACATCAAGGTGGGTGCTTCCTGGGTCTCCATCTGGGTAACGCCGTCTTCCTCGTCCTGGGCATTTGGGTGACTCTGCCTCAGCAGTCAGCAACTTCTTTCTTTCACCCACCACACGTGGCACAGAGGGCCCAGTCCCAAGATGTGTGTCCTCCTTATTCTCACTCTTTCTGCAAGCTTCCAGGAACTCAGCTAGTCACGTCCTCTCTTCTGGACTCACGGCCCCAACCCTGGCCAACCCCGTTCCCCCAGGTCGTGTAAGGTTTGCCCCTCAGTCCCTGCTCTCTGTGAACCTCATCCCTTCCTCCTGCAGATCACTCGGCAACAGTATCAGAACGGGCTGCTGGCCTCACGCATGGAGAACTGCCCTCAGTTTCCCCTGGATGGCTGCACCATCTGCACGGAGAACTTGCCCGGGAAGGCTGAGCTGCCTGTGGTAGATGAGACCACAACTCTTCTCAATGAGCGCAACTCGTTGCTGCACAGAGCTTCCCATGAGAGTGCCATCTGACAGGAGGGCCCGGGGCCCCCCGCCAGCCCCGCGGGGGTCTCCCCAGTGGGCCCACGTGACGATAGGGAGCCTGTTAGGCCAGGAGGGGTGCAGATAGCCTGTCTAACTGAGCAGCCAGATGGCCTCCAGAGTGTGGGGGCTCTGGCCTCTGACAGGGACCTCTGAACAGCTCTGAGGTAGCGGCTGCCCAGCCCTGGACTGGCAGGGCCGTGAGCCAGCTACCATGAGCAAGGCTGTTTTTTACTGAGAGAATTTCTGAACTAGGCTCACTGCTCCTCTTTTTAAATATTGTTTGGGGAAAGGAATGGGGAAGGGAAGACAGGGTTAAGGAACTTTATTTAAGACAATTTTTTTTCCCCATAAAAACTTTAATTAAAAGGGGTAGGGTTTCTCACCCCGGGAAGCAATAGCCATAATCTGCTCCCAGCCATGACCTTCTGGCTTATGTCCCTGACTCAGGGAGCTCACTCTTCCTCCTCTCCCTCCTCCCTCCTCTTCCTCCTCCTCCGACGGGATCCCAGAGGTCCACTGGAGGGAGGTTTTCTCTTGGGAGGAAGATAGTTCCTTCCAGGAAGCAAAGAACCAAATAGCGCTGAGAACAACTGCCTGGACACATGCACTGAGGCCTGTCTGATGTTGCTGAGGCCGAGGAATTCTGGGTAACTGTGATGAGGGACATGGTACTCCCAGCTACAGAGAGGAGCACACCTCCTGTCAATCGCTGGATCCTGGAATTTCCTGCAGCTCTGCTGATGGGCTCTTCTGGTGAGTTGGGCTAGGCTGAGGACTCTCACCCCTCCGTCTCTCCTGGTTTGACTCAGAGTGTTAAGCAGGGTCTCACACCTTTAAAATTGCTTACCCCTGCTCCCCAGGCCCTGCCCCTTACTTTTACCAAAGGTTTCCCCCTAGGTGGGAGAGCATCTGTCTACATTACGGGTGACTTGTCGGAGATACTCCTTTCCATTCCAGGAGGGAAGCTGGCCACGGGCATCTGTGTTATTGGCAATTAGTCCATCCCCCTTCCCAGCCCCACGGTGTAAGTCAAGTGTCAGTCACTGACCTATGGAGCCCTTCTTTCCAGGCTCCTTGCTTCTCATCTCAAAACCCCAGTGTCTCTTGGGGATCGAGGACAACAGGACGTATAGGAAGCCAACCCAAGGTTCTTCATGCCCTTTCCTGTGTGGCTGAGCCTTTCCCAACCCTGTTCACACACGTACAAAACCCAGGAAAGGAAGTTTCTACCTAAAAGGCACACAACTGGCAGTCCTCTTGTCTCATCTTTGTGATCCTAGCCTGAGTTGTCACCCTGGCCTTGGCTGAAGCTAGTGGTACTGGATCCTGAGAGCTCCACCCTCACATGAAGTTCTGCCCCAGCGCTTTTCCCGGGGGCTGAATTGGGCCCTGCTGCGGGGCTCCAGGCTTGCCACTGTTGGGGAGGCTGTGGGACCAAGGTCCATGTTGGAACAAGGTCCATCGGGTGGAACAGTCGCCCGGGGCCCAAGATCAGGCGAGGGAGACTCTGCAGGCCTTCCACCTAAGTCGTATTTATTGACTCTTTCCTCAGCCAGTGACTTCTGTCACCCCAAGTACTCTGTTCTTCAGACGCCTGGAGAGTCCTAACTCTTGGGACCAGGAAATGTCCTGTACCAAGTATAACTTGCCTGGCCAGTTTCAAATCTCCCCCAGTCACAGAATTTAT
Source organism: Paguma larvata (assembly GCA_030068075.1). Classification (NCBI taxonomy): domain Eukaryota; kingdom Metazoa; phylum Chordata; class Mammalia; order Carnivora; family Viverridae; genus Paguma; species Paguma larvata. Next base: position 75,384,753 of record CM057836.1, read on the forward strand.
TCCTAAAAGTCTGGAGAGAAAGTGGTAACACCCATGGGTTCTCAGTCATGAGAAAAAAAGACACTAGACCTTTATTCCCTGGTGGGGGAAACCCCTCAGTTTTCTACAGGAGCAGCCTGCTTTCTGAGTCCACACGGGAGCTTGCAAAGCCGTGTTCCTGAGAGACCTGAGTGCCAGGTGGAGCAGACCGTATTGGCCTGAACCAAGTGAGTGTGTGTGAAGTAAAAGGAGCAGGTGCACACACTTCCACAGCTACCTCTTTGCACACACAGTTACTACCAACAGATGGTCCCTCCTCCCCCTCCCTTTCCCCATTTATAATCACTTCTTGCTGAGGGTCATAATTATTTCCAAATATTACTGGTCCGATGACTTCTTCTTCCCAGTGCAATTTTTCACTTCCTATTCCAACCTCTGGTTCCTGGGCCGAGCCATACCCTGGAACTGGCCCGCCCCTGCGTGTCTTCCCGTGTAAGGGAGGAGACCTTCGCAAATGGCCTCCAAATGGGTAGGCAAGTCACAGCCACCGTAGCAAATAACTCCTATTTATTTTGCATAAGATTTTAATTTGTATATTTTTGTGATTTATTTTGGCATTGTTATGAGTTTGACTCTCGGGGAGTTTTGTTGTTATGACTCTTGTGTCTTTTGTCACAAGACAATGATAATATTTGCTAAACAATATATGGAATTTATTTTTGATTGGTAATAAAAAATGAAATACAAAATCTTGGCGAGTCTATTAATTTGCCTCTTTGAGTTCTGTCAGTATTTGGTACCTGTCATAAAGTTAGTGGCTGTGGTTGGCCGTCACCTGTGACAGGATAAGGGGCAAGTATTCTGGGACTGTTTAACAGTCAAAAGGAAAGCAGAAATGAACTGTACGAAATATATGTATGTAATCAAGGCTGTTGTCACAGGAGCTAGAGAGCGCCAGCTGCTGTTAGATGTACAGGGCAAATGTGCTCAACCGCCACAAGGAGGTATCTTGTAAAAATGGGCACCATCGTCTTCTGCCTGCAGGTACCGGAGGGGGCATTCCGAATGGGCGAATCGCCCCTTCTCTCCCCTGGGGGCTGAAGGAGAAAGCTTTATCCAGAAGTATGACCGCACTGTTTCATAACATGCAGTTGCCCTTTTGTCCTTCCTCGTGAGTTGGTGGAGGTCTCAGAGTTGGAGAGCTCATCCCCTGAAGAGCCCACCTGAGAGTCCCCTCACCGCATCCACTCTCGAGGTGTCTGCTGTGCAGACTTGCGTGGCGCCCGTGGGTGCTGTGGCTGTGGTGTGTGATCGAGTGGGCTGAGGCCCGAGGCTCAAGCCAGCCAGGCTTGACAGGGCAGACAAATCGTGGGGAATATTTTAAAGGGGAGATAAAAGGACATTCCAGATAAAATAGCAGATGCAAAAGCTTGTGTATAGGTGGACACGAGAATAAATTTCATCTGACCAGATGTTCCACACAAGTTTGAGCTCCTGCTACATGCCAGGTGCCACCAGCTCCTCAGTGAGTTTAGTGAGGAGTCCCTGAGGAAGACGGTCACACCAGAACCTTCTGATTTCCTGTGTCCTCCACATGGACCTCTTCTCCCGGGTCTTGTGAGGCTCACCCCCTCACTTCACCTAAGTTTCTGTTCAAATATCACCTTGGAGAAGACTTCCCTGGTTACCCCATCTAAAACAGCATGGCGCTGGTCCCTCTGTCCGTTTCCTTATTTTGCTTTGTTTTGCTCCATAGCATTTACTGCCAGATAATAAAATGAGGATTTGTGTATTGTCTGTTGTTCCCATGCTAGAACCTAAGTTCCAGGAGGGCAGGGCCTTTCTCATTCCCACACAGTACCAGCACTAGAATGGTACCTGGTACACTGCAGGCACTCAATGCAGGAAATACTTGTTGAATGAATGAATGAATGAATGAATGAATGGGTCTTGCAAGAAGGTAAGTACTGGATGCTGTTGGGGAAGAGCACCTAGTTCCCACAACCTTGACCCAACCTAGTCAAGAGATGGTCAAGGAAGACCAGCTGGAGTAAGTGACACTTGCAGACTTGAGGAATAAACAGGAATTTGCCAGTGAAGTCACAATAGTTATGAGTTTGAAGCTCAAGAGTAAGTATTTAGATGAAACATGGAAATGTTTTGGACCAAATGAGCAGTAAAGATAATGACCCAGGAAGGATCAGTGAGCGACCTTGAAGGTCAAGTGGCACGTGTCTCCACTGATGCAGTGAGTACCCAGGGGAGGGGGGCAAAGAATGGTGCAGAGCCAACAAAGAAAGCAGCTGGTGAAGGACTCTTGAGGCCTCTATTAATGGAAAATCACTCCTTGAACGGCTTTGCCCTGTTGGAGTTTTTTTTTTTTTTTTTTAACGTTTTTATTTTATTTTTGAGAGACATAGAGACAGAGCATGAGCAAGGGAAGGGCAGAGAGAGGGGGAGATACAGAATCTGAAGCAGACTCCAGGCTCCGAGCTCCGAGCTGGCAGCACAGAGCCTGATGCGGGGCTCGAACTCACAGACCGTGAGATCATGACCTGAGCTGAAGTCGGCCACTTAACCGACTGAGCCACTCAGGCGCCCCTGCCCTGTTGAATTCTTTATGTCTTAGGGTAGCCACCGTTTAAGTGAACATCTGTGTTTTCCAACTGCAATCCAATTGTCCTACCCAACGGTTTGCTCCAAAAAATGAATTATAGGTTGTTTTCCAAGAGAGCCTGCGACCAAATCCATAGGGAGTTTTTCCTGTCTTTCCTCTGGGGATGTTCTTTGCTAGTCAACTTTTCATATGACTGTCATCTTAAGCATGTCATCCGTTCTATTTCAATGTCAGCATTTTCTCTGGACTTGGAAACAGAAGTGTGAACTAAAGGGGCTGAACTGATAAATTTTTTCTTCAGAGGATGCATGCTGATCCAGTGGAAAGGCTCAGTAGTGTCATGATTGCTGCTGCTGCTGGCTTATTCTGTCATCTGCAAGTGAAGCTTAGCGCACCATCTGGAAAATAAAAACTGGAAACATGGAGACCACGGTTTTGCACAGTTGGCGTAGTCACAGCACTGAGTTTTTACAATGTTGAAGAGACACTATTGCCATCCTTTGAAGAGTTTATCACAAAGTGCTTTTTTCTTTTGGTCTTTAGCCATGGATTTGCTCATTTTTGCACATTGCCTTCCACATATTTTACTAACTGTGGCCACAGTGCCTATGCTTTTTCTTAGTATTTTCATGACATAGCAAATGTGTTTCTGTAGAATTCTTACAAACAAGTTTTAATTTTTTTAACGTTTACTCATTTTTGAGAGACAGAGCGTGAGCACGGGAAGGGCAGAGAGAGAGGCAGACACAGAATCCGAAGCAGGCTCCAGGCTCTGATGAGCCATCAGCACAGAGCCCGATGCGAGGCTCGAACTCACAGACAGTAAGATCATGACCTGAGCTGAAGTCGGTCGCTCAACCGACTGAGCCACCCAGGCACCCCTCTTACAAACATTTTAAATGACACTCGCCCTTTTCAAAATCTACTTTTGTTATTAGGAAATTTGAAAATACATAAAAATGTAAAGAAGATACAAAAAACAATCTGGACACCTGTGTTCCCAGTTTATTTCCTTCCAATCACATAAAGATCACACCTAATGCGTGAAAACATTCCATATTGTCAATGAACCATTCTGTCTTCTAAATAATTCTTCTTGAATAGTTCTTGTTGTTTCTGAGTAAATATTTTCCCACGGATTATCTGCTAGAAGTGGAGTGACCAGGTAACAATAATTTCTGACAGAGCTGCCCTCTGCCAGCATGGCTGGGATTGTGACCAGGATGTTAGGCAGGTGGTGTTGGAATCCAGCATCCATGCTAAGTCCTCCTTCACTCTTCTGTAAAAGTAGCTGTGAGAATCCAAAGAGGTAGTGATTTTGTTTGTTAAATAATTACCATCGTTCTCCCTGGGGGGAATGCAAGGGCCGTCTCACGTTCCCAGACCTATAGCACAGTCGGGCGCAATCAACAAACATTTTCAAGAAACTTGAGCTTCCCAACGTCCAGTCTTTCAGCTCTCCTTGCCCCTAGGTCAGTGGCTCACGGGGCCCTTTCCTAAGAAAGGGCACATCAGCCACATACTGAAATCTCTGTCTGCAAGCCGCTCCGCTCCCCGTCAGGGACTTCCCAAAGCACAAGTCCGGCCTCCGGGCGCGCCGGCACAGCTTGTGGGAACGAGACGCCCAGTTCGCCACTCCGCGCCTCCTGGCGCCGGCCACCTCTCGCCCTAGGAGTCACGGCTGAGCCCAGCGGGGCCGAGAGCCCCACGCCCCCAGTCCGCCCCGGGATCGCGCTGCCGCTTGTTTACTCCCCGGCGCAGCCTAGTCCGACCCTGGGGCCCGCCCTCGCCAGCCGCCTATTGGCGGAGGAGGGGCCGGGGCTAGCGACGATTGGCCCGGGGGAGGCGGAGGGGTAGGCTGCGCGGGAGGCCGAGAGGGGGCAGCAGGCGATGGCGGCGGCGGCGGCGGGTCGGCTAGGCTGGTTGCTCGCCGCGCTCTGCCTGGGCAACGCCGCTGGGGAGGCGGCGTCGGGCCCGCGAGTGTTGGGCGTCTGTCTGGAGGAGGACGGAGCCGCGGACGCGGGGTGGGCGCGCGGAGGAGAGGTGCGGGCCGTCCCGGAGGCCACCTTCCGCCTGCGCGTCTTCGGCTCGGGTTTGGCCAACAGCTCCTGGTCCTGGGTGGCCCCCGAGGGGGCGGGCTGCCCCGAGGGCGGGCCGGCCGCGGCGCCTGAGGAGGCGGCGGCCCCTACGGGCGAGTGGAGTGCGCTGCTGCGCCTGCGCGCCGAGGCCGCGCGCCCGCACTCGGCGCTACTGGCGGTGCGCGGGGAGCCGGACGGCTCCGCGGCCCAGGAGGCGGAGGGCCCCACGGGCGAGTGGAGCGCGCTGCTGCGCCTGCGCGCCGAGGCCGTGCGCGTGGAGCCAGGCGGTGCGGCGGCTGAGGAGGCGGCGCCGCCCTGGGCGCTGGGCCTGGGGGCGGCGGGGCTGCTGGCGCTAGCGGCACTGGCGCGGGGCCTGCAACTGAGCGCGCTGGCGCTAGCGCCGGCCGAAGTGCAGGTGCTGCGCGAGAGCGGCTCCGAGGCCGAGCGTGCGGCGGCGCGGCGCCTGGAGCCCGCGCGGCGCTGGGCCGGCTGCGCCCTGGGCGCCTTGCTGCTCCTGGCCAGCCTGGCGCAGACGGCGCTGGCGGTGTTGCTGTACCGCGCGGCCGGCCAGCGTGCCGTGCCCGCCGTGCTGGGCAGCGCGGGGCTCGTGTTCCTGGTGGGCGAGGTGGTCCCGGCCGCAGTGAGCGGGCGCTGGCCGTTGGCGCTAGCGCCGCGCGCGCTGCTCCTCAGCCGCCTGGCCGTGCTGCTGACCCTGCCGGTGGCGCTGCCCGTGGGCCAGTTGCTGGAGCTGGCGGCGCGGCCCGGGAGGCTGCGCGAGCGCGTGCTGGAGCTGGCGCGCGGAGGCGGCGACCCCTACAGCGATCTCAGCAAAGGCGTGCTGCGCTGTCGGACCGTAGAGGACGTGCTCACGCCGCTCGAGGACTGCTTCATGCTGGACGCCAGCGCCGTGCTGGACTTCGGCGTCCTGGCCAGCATCATGCAGAGCGGCCACACGCGCATCCCGGTGTACGAAGAGGAGCGCTCCAACATCGTGGACATGCTCTACCTCAAGGACTTGGCCTTCGTGGACCCCGAAGACTGCACGCCGCTCAGCACCATCACCCGCTTTTACAACCATCCGCTCCACTTCGTCTTCAACGACACCAAGCTGGACGCTGTCCTAGAGGAGTTCAAACGAGGTAACGTGGGGATATCAGGGAGGGGACACGAATGCCAGAGCCCTCTGCTGGAAAATAGGTGGGGGGTTATGGAAGCCTCGAGGAAAGGGTCCCATCTTTACGGAGGGCAGTGAGACCTCCAAGTGGCCTATTAGATGATGCCCTTGCAGCTGTCAGTGACCTTCTGAAATACCATTTAAAGGCTGTCATTCAGAGCGCTATAGACCGCAAAATCCCCCCTTTCCTCGTAGGCCAAATTAATTTGGGGAGCTGTGTGCCCCTGGTTCTAACCCACCAACTTCCTTCGTCAGGGTCGTTTTTGGGGGCTTGGGCTTTGTAAGAGGTCTAAATTCTTAAGTAGAAACTAAATGAATATAGAAAAGAGTATCCCGAGTTACCTGGATGCTGGTAAACGTTATTTGCTCACATAATATCAAATTAGCTGGGTCTGTGATGTTTCCGGGGATCTTTGTTGAGGCCACTGATGAGCTGTTGCTTTGCTGATAACAGAAAGAATGATTCCTAATTTCCTGCAGATGTGAAAGAAACTTCCGCTTTGATTTCACCAGAAGCAGCTTTACGGATGCTGAGTTAGTCTCCCCTTTCTCTGTCTTGTCTTTTTGTTTTGTTTTAACTCCCGTTTTCTCATGCTGAGTAAGGTCTCTCAGGGTCTCCCTTAACTCCACATTTTCCCCCTCTTCTTTTCACCTTGGTTTATCTGAGCAACTCCAAGGTTGCTAGTAAAAACTGAGACCCACCCTCCCAAGCGTGAGGGTGCGGGTTCCTCCCTCGTTCTCTCCATTGTCAGGCTGGGGTGTGTCCCCCAGAGCTTGGCTGCTCTTTGTCTGCCAGCCATACATGCGTCTCCCACCTGAACTCCTGCAGGACTAGCACGGGGGACTGTGGATGGGCTCGACCCTAAAGGCTGCGTAACGTGAGGCAGGAAAGAGAGCAAAGCCCCCCCCCCGATCTGCTGGGCACCTGTAAGTCTCCCGGCCCCAGGCCGCACGGGTGTTGAATAGTTGGGCAGTCACCGTCATTATTGTCCCTTAGGATTGGGTGGGAGACTTTGCTTGGCAGCTCTGACCGCTCTGCTAGAGATTCTCTTGGGTGCTCTTGGCTGTGTCCCCAGAAAGTGGCTCTGCAGCCACTTTCTCTGGGGAGGGGAGCCCCGGGTGGGGGCCAGACTTCCTGGTGGAAAGTACTCTTTATGGGCCACTGTAGTCTCCCAGGCAGTGGAAGTTCTTGTGGCCTGGTGGCCAGCACTGTAGGCCCTGGAGTCCACAGAGGAGGGTTCCATCCTGCCCCTGCCACGTCCCAGCTGGAGCCCCTGGGAAGGCTGGACTTGATCTCTAGGGCACTGACTTTGAGCAGAGCACTGACTGGTGTGGAGACCGACGGGTGGAGGTTCAGCTAAGAAACGGTGGTGGGCTGAACACGGGTGTGCAGGGGGCCTGGAGAGGAGGTCCAGGAAGGTTCTCAGGTGGGGTGGAGAGGGCTCTGTGGTTAGCCGAGGAGCCGTGGAGTGAGAGGGAGGAGCTGAGGGTGAGGTTGCGATTTCCGGCTTGCGGGTGGTGTTGCCCTTCCCTGAAGCAGAGCACTTACAGAGAAGGGGGATCATTGGGGTGGGGGGGGGGTGGCACCGACAAATCTGTTCTGGACACTGGAATTTGGGAGTCGTCTCTGCAGTGTCCCAAGAGGTAGGCTGCACCCGTTGCTGAGAAATACGTGGTAAAGACCCAAGCAGGAGATGAAGATCGGTGGTTGGTATAGCAGCGGTCCCTCAGTCAAGCCCCAGGAATGGTGCAAAAGGCATAACCCCCCGAGGGCACAAGCGTGTAAGAGATGGAGGGTAGCAGAGGAGAGGCTGCTGAGGAGAGCCAGCGGTTCAGAACATCCTAGAAGCTAAGGGAAGAGACCACTTACCAAAGGAAGGTGACTGATTCAAGAGAGGCCAGCGTCATGTCATTTGGATCCAGCAACCAGGACACCCTTGACCTTTGCGAGAGCAGATTTGGTGCCATGGTGTGGGGTGATGGAACGCGACAGTTGGAGTAGATGGATGAGGTTTGGCTACAGAGGGGAAGCCAGAGAACAGTGGTTGGGAGCGGACCGGCAGGGGAGGAGGCCTTCTCTTTGGTTTTAAGTTGGGCGAGTTGGGTGGCTTTGGGTTTAAAGGTTGTAGGAAGGAGCCGGTAGGGAGAGAAGAGAGAAGGGCCACGGTCTGGGCTGCTTCTGTTCTGGGGTGCTGGCCTCGGAGGAGCCATGGGGAACCTGAAGGTCGAGTGGGGACCTCCTCAGTCCTCCTTGCCTTCCTCCTCCTGTGTCGGGTGAGGGGCATTCTCGGGGCAGGTTGGCTCTGTCTTTCCTCTGACCTCGTGGAGGCTTCTCTGCTTCTGTCTGCGGTGCAGTCCTTTGGCGGATATCAATTTTTCCTCATTAAAGTCCTTTGTAGCCTTAGCCCTTTCTTCATTCTGCTTGTGAACAAAGGCCATATTGCAGCCTTTATGGCGCCTGAGGTTTTAGAAATCGATTCCCTTCCCATCTCTCTGCCAAGTGTGTGAGGTGGCGGTGCCCTCTGAATTTCCCGAAGCTGGAGTCCTTGGCATCTTGGCAGCGACCATTCTGGGCCCTGTTCCCTTCATTCCTTCAGAGCGCCGTCTGTTTTGGAACTTTATAGTCTGGGAGAGGCACCTTCTCTGGCAAGGTGCCCCTTAGTGTGCGGACTCGAGACGACATCGATTGTTTTGTGCAAACATTACCAGGAAAAGTGGTTACTTTGGAGCTGTGGCAAATAACGTGTATTTTTTTTAAGCTTTTAATCCTGTCGTCTTTGTCAACCCCCCAGTGAAAATATTCAAGGACGTTCAACCAAAGGAGGAATTAGGATGCGTGAGCTTCTCAGAGTCTCTACTTTAAATGAACTGAGTTCTGGTTTGTTGTCAGAAGCCAGAGGACCCCCACGATTCTGAAAAGGGTCAGAGCTGCTGTGAGGAATGTTATCCTGGCACTTTTCTCCTGGGACATGTTCCCACAATTGCTTTAAAAAATAAAGGAAGGCAGGGCGCCTGGGTGGCTCAGTTGATTCAGCTCAGGTCATGACCTCACAGTCTGTGGGTTTGAGCCCGGTGTCAGGCTCTGTGCTGAGAGCTCAGAGCCTGGAGCCTGCTTCGGATTCTGTCTCCCTCTCTCTCTGCCCCTCCCCTGCTTGTGCTCTGTCTCTCTCCCAAAAATAAATAAATATTTAAAATAAAAATAAATAAATAATAAAAATATTTAAAAATAGGCAAAGGAATTTAAACTCCAACTGCATTTTTACAAATATCCTAGAAATTAGGCATTATGGACAAGTTCTCTAGTATTCATACAACTGAGTACATTCGAGCTTGCTAACTAAAATTAAAACTCCACAGAGCTTTTGCAGGGCTTTCTGGTTGCTGTTGGTAAGATGTGCCATCTGCCCCTTGTCTACGGCTCTGTAGAACTTGCCTGGGGAGAGCCTGTAGGCACCTGTCCTGGGGCCTGTGTTAGTGTTTCCAGTCAGCCAGCGGGGACCTATGTATTTTCAGAGCGTTTTTATCCTATCAGATGAGACATAAACTTTAATCCCTTCAGCTGCCTGTCCTGTGTGTACCCCTACTGCTTCCTCATGGTCGCTTTCTGGACCCCTTAGACATCCTGTCTGGAGATAAATCACATGGCCACTGTGTTAGGGGATCTTTCAAGGGCTCTGCTCTCATCTGTTTGATATTGAGTCATTCCATGTGGCAGGTTGCTGAGAAACTTGTGCCTGTTTTACAGAAGTTTGAAAGTGGGACGCCTGGGTGGCTCGGTTAAGCATCCGACTCTTGATTTTGACTCAGGTCATGCTCCCAGGGTTGTGGGGTCAAGCCCCGCATCAGGCTCTAGGCCGAACGTGGAGCCTGCTTAAGATTCTCTCCCTCTGCCACTCCCTCCATTCGCACATGGCATTCTCTCTCTTTCTCAAAAAAAAAAATTGGGGGGCGCCCGGGGTGGCTCAGCCGGTTAAGCATCTCACTTCAGCTCAGGTCATGATCTCTCTGCTTGTGAGTTTGAGCCCCACGTTGGGCTCTGTGCTCACAGCTTAGAGCCTGGAGCCTGCTTCTGAATCTGTCTTCCTCTCTCTCTGCCCCTCCCCTGCTCGTACTCTGTCTCTCTCTCAAAAAAAAAAAAATAAACAAACATTAAAAGAATTAATAAAAAAGAAGTTTGAAATCAAGGGAGAAGTTAGAATGCCAGTCGCTTTGGCATTCTGGAAGCATGGAGCTGAAATGTTCTGTCTTAGATGGTCATCTAGAACTTGGGCTCTGGTTCCCAGAATCTGACTAAAATTGTATGTCTTTCCCCATAAGGCCTGTCCTACGAGAGCCTTGCCTTGGTCCTTGTAGAAATGATGTCTGTCTGCCAATGCGAGCCTTTCCCAGTGCAGATACCCAGTGGTAGGAAGCTTCTAGAAGTGTTGTGCTTCTTAGTCAGTGTTTCTGTCTCAGCAGGAATGAGCAGGTAGTTCTAGGCAACCCCTGGCCTTTTCCTCCTGGAAGGGCGAGAGATGGTGTAGTCATTTCCGCCTTTAATTTTTGTCCGAGGATGTTAGAGCATCCTGGAAAACAGTATTTTCTTTTCTTTAGAAGGGCCCCTGTGCTGGAGAGAGTACCTTGGCCACGTGTAACTCATCCAGAGGGGAGGGTTTCCTAAGATTCGTTTTTTTGTTCTCTTCAGTGAAAGTCAGTAGAGTGTGGTGATTAAGAGAACAGACTCAGGAGCCAACTGTCTGGGTTCAAATCCCGTTGTTGTTGTTGTTGTTGTTTTTATGTTTATTTTTGAGAAAGAGTGCACCTATGCATAAGCAGGGGAGGGGTAGAGAGAGAGGGGAACAGAGGATCTGAAGCAGGCTCCCCGCTGACAGCAGAGAGCCTGATGTGGGGTTCAAACTCACCAACTGTGAGATCATGACCTGAGCTGAAGTCAGATGCTTAACCGACTAGGCCACCAGGCGCCCCATCAAATCCTGGATTTGCATTTGGGTGAGTCACTGAACCTTCTCTTGGTCTCAGTTTTCTCTGCAGACTGTAAATGGGAATAACGTTCTGTTCCCTCATAGAGTTGTTGAAGGATTTGTAAGTGAGTAACCGCATGAAGCACTTAGTGGCCAGCACACAGTAAGCACAAAATGCAGCGGTCCTTCACGTCTCAGGCACAGAGTTTTTTGTGTTTCAACTTCTCTGCAGTCAGGATGTATCTCACACTTGAGGACATCGTAGATTTGATGAAATACCGTTAAGTGTTTTCTTTTTATTCTTTTAGAGCTTCATTCCTTTCTTGATCATCTGGCCAGTGGTCTAATAATAATAGCTTTTGGTTGACTGGACAGTTTTGTTCATCTAAAGTTGGAGCAGAGGTCTTCCTGGGGGAAGGGGGTGGGGCATGGATGCTGAGAATGAGGCAGAGCGCGCCAGAGTTCCAGAGTGTGTTTCTGAACTTCGTTTACTACACCTGTAGTTAAGCCCAAGGTATGTAAAGTATTATTCACACAAAGCAGGGAACTTGGCTTTTTTCTTTACCGGAAAATTCTTGAGCAAATACTCCCTTACGTGGACCCAGGCTAGCTTTTACCCTAAGCTTTTTTCATCAGTAACAGAGGCTGAGGTGAGTTTCTGTTAGTCTGTAGCTAGTCCTGCACAACCCCGTCTGCAGCCCCCGTCCGCACGTGATTGTCAAGCTCTGGAAGGTAGCCGGTCTGAACTGAGATGTGCTGGAAGTGCCTCACACACCAGACTTCAAAGACAGTACAAAAAAGGAAAATATGTTTTAATTTTTTTTAATTTTAGTTTAAAAAAATTTTTTAAGTTCGTTTATTTGAGAGAGAGAGATAGCAGGGGAGGGGAGGGGGCGGGGAGAGAGACTCCCAAGCAGGTCTGCACTGTCAGCACAGAGCCCAGCGTTGGGCTTGATCCCACAAACCGTGAGATCACGACCTGAGCTGAAATCGAGAGTCAAACGCTTAACCGACTGAGCCACCCAGGCACCCCTAATTTTTTTTTAATTTTTAATTAAAAAAATTTTTTCGGTAAGATTTTATTGTTAAGTAATCTCTATACCCAACATGGGTTTCGAACTCACAACCCAGAGCTCAAGAGGCACATGCTCCACAGACTGAGCCAGCCAGGTGTTCCCATTTTAATATTTTTATATTGATTGAATGTTGAAATGATATTTTGGCTATCTTGAGTTAATGATAATATGCTGTCCACTAATTTCACCTGTGTTTTTTGTGTTTGTTTTTTTTTTTTTAATGTGGCTACTCAGAAATTTTAAATTACCTGTATAGCTTGCATTCTCTTACTTTTGAACGGGTATAAAGTTTCATAGATGAAAAGCAGAGTAGATGGTTGACGTTTTCTCAGTATTCCCCAGCGCTCTGAGGCTTGGGCTTTTTTCAAGCTAACATTTCTTTATCAGAGAGACAAACAGGAGGCTGACCTGAAGGAGAGGAAGGTGAATAGTTCCAGGCTGCTGCCCTTCCTCCCGCCCAGTCGAGGCTCTGACTGGCTGGTAACCATTTACCATCTTCTCCCTGGATAACTTTGGACCGTGGCTTCTGGAAATAATGGACAGCTTTCAGAATTGGGAAGACTTCCCTAGGAGAGTCACTGGGTGGCCCCTCTCCTCTCTGCCATTTAGATTGTCCCAGGGGAGCCTGTGCTTCTGCAGTTGGTGCCCTTGTCGTGCAGCCCTATCGCATCTGTCCTAGTCTGATGCAGCCTTGTCTACACCGCGTTCATTTAGACCAGAAGGCCGACTGCGCTCTGCCACTGCCTGGGTGGCCTTGTGCGGGTGAACATAGTGCCTGAGATCTCGGTTCCTCGGATGTAAAGTGAGTCCCGCCTTGTGCCTGGCCCCTCATAGGAAAAACATCAACTTCTGTCCCTTTGATGAGCTTGTACCAGGTGGGACTAAGCAAAATGGGAGGCCCCCGGCAAGCCGTAATCTGAGCGTCCCCTCCCCTAGGGAAGTCCCACCTGGCCATCGTGCAGAGGGTGAACAACGAGGGTGAAGGCGACCCCTTCTACGAGGTGCTGGGCCTGGTCACCCTGGAGGACGTCATTGAGGAGATCATCAAGTCTGAGATCCTGGACGAGTCTGAGGATTACCGTGAGTCTTGACTCTGGGCGGTGTTCCGTCTCCACTCTCAAGCCCACTGAGACGTGTTGTGTGCATCAGAGGACAGTAGGTCTCTGTGATGCTGAAAACCAGGCTGGATCTCCAGTCAGAGCTGTTACCCAGCCAGGCCCCGCTCCCCTTAGCCCCGCCTCGGCTCAGTATTGCCCCCTTGCAGGAGACCCCACACCTGCGCCTGGCTGCGGAGCCGCAGTCGCCCCTCCTGTTAGGGCCTCAGCCACATTGTTTGGTTTCCCTGGCACAGAGAGGGCTCTGCCCTTCATGGGCCGTTCCCAGTCTCCTGTCTGCCTTGGCCCTTTGGCTTTCTCATGTTCTTTTGTACGTTACAGAAGCATCTCCTCCAAGTATCCCGTTCTTTACTGCTGAGAGGGTGTTTCCAAAACAGAAGATCCTGGGGCCTATCTTAGAAGTGTCTGCCTCTTAGGATGATGGCTGAGGTCTGCAGGGTAGACACAGAACCCGTGCTCAATGGCTGAGGTCTCGCATGCACACTTGGGACACTGAACCCCCCCCCCACCCCTATTTGTTATCAGGTCAATCGCTTTGCCTGCGCTTCTGTCCCCCAGATGCAGTTTCTTTAGTTTGGTGCCTCAGGCTGCCATAGGCATGCGGGCGTCAGGTTAGCTGCTGCTGTTAAGCACCAGTTATCTGCAAACCCTGCACCCTTCCGGTGAGGGGTCTCTTAACGACCAAGAATGTCTGTTGTTTTTACAAACGGCCTTGCTGTCATACCAGTATTATCTCCCAACTCTGAGGAGAGGAGCAGTCGCTTTCCTTGCTCCCTCGGGATATAGCTCGAATATGGGCGCTGCCCCCTCCCACTCCCAAGAACCTCCAGGCCTTGACAACATGCCTTGGTTTGGTCATGGTGATTGGAGGGCTACTGATGGCTCAGCTGGCCTTCCCGCCATCGTAGGAGATGCCACAGTGAGGAAGAAGCCTGCTTCTCTGAGTGCCCCTCTCAGGCGGAAAGAGGAATTCTCCTTGTTCAAGGTGTCTGACGATGAATATAAAGTGAAAATCTCGCCTCAGCTGCTCTTGGCCACCCAGCGCTTCCTGTCTCGAGGTGAGGGTGAAGGATGGGCCTTTGGTCTCTTGCTCCCCGTCCAGTGGGTCAGGAGACCCACAGGCAGACACCAAGTGCCCCCCTCATTCCCAGTAAGAACAGTGTCCAGAACTTCTGTGCTTCCGTCTGTAGCCCTGTCAGCATCCCAGAGCACCCGCGGGGCAGCTCCTGTCTGCCAGGTGGCTGAGAGCTGCGACCAGGCTGGTGCCACCTCTGGCGAGCCACAGCAGGGAGCCTCAGCGGGTGGGTGTGTGCCTGCCCAGTTCTCTTGTGTTGGGGAGGTGACTTGGCTCATGTGGGGCAGCAGGAGCCGGGTGTGGCTGTGCAGGCCACTCTGGGCCTGGTGGACACTGTCCCTTTTTTCCACCACGGGGCAGAGGTGGATGTATTCAGCCCCCTGCGAATCTCCGAGAAGGTCCTGCTGCACCTGCTGAAGCATCCCAGCGTCAACCAGGAAGTGAGGTTTGACGAGAGCAACCGTCTGGCTGCACACCATTACCTGTACCAGCGCAGCCAGCCGGTGGATTATTTCATTCTCATCCTGCAGGTAACCGGGAGCCCAGACTGGGGCCTCCCACTTGCTCAGAAACTAGGGAAGGGTCTGAGAAGAGGGAGGATCATCCAGATACACACCCCCTGAGTAATTGGGGCTGCTGCTTTCTCCTTGTGCTCTCTTCTGGCAGGAGAGGTAATTTGTCCGCATCTGTTTCTTTCCCTGCTCCTCCTTCCTCCCTTTCCCTACACCTCCCAGGGCAGGGTTGAGGTGGAGATCGGGAAAGAGGGCCTGAAGTTCGAGAATGGGGCCTTCACCTACTATGGAGTGTCTGCCCTGACAGCACCGTCCTCAGGTAAGGCGCAGCCCTCTGGGAGCGGAAGGCTGGGTTCGGCTGCTGGGCTGGGCAGAGCCTGACCTGCCTGGCTGCTTGCTGGGGCTCTCCAGGGCCCAGGGTTCTGGTCTTCCCTTCCCAGTTGTTCGTTTGCGTGTGTGTGTTTTAATGTTTGTTTACTTAGAGTGCACAAGCATGCACACCTGAAAGCAAGCAAGCAAGCAAGCAAGCGGGGGAGGGGCAGAGAGGGAGAGAGAATCCCAAGCAGGCTCTGTACTGTCAGCTCAGAGTCTGACTTGGGGCTCAATTTGACGAGCTGTGAGATCATGATCAGAGCCAAAATCAAGGGTCGGTCACTTAACAGACTGAACCACCCAGTTGCCCTGTCCTGTCAGACATTCCTCTTTGGGACGGGCTGGCTTTTCTCATCTCTGCTGCGTAGAGGGAATGGGCAGCATTTCTTTGGGGCTCTTATTTGTCGCTTGCTCCTACCCCTTCCAGCCTTTCCCAGGAGGAAGTGTGCTTGCCATCCTTCTCTGTGTTCTAGCTATCCATGGGGTGGATGTTAGAGACTGCAGTTGTCCCCACCAGAGACGTCACTGTTTGTTCCTTCTGATAGTTCACCAGTCCCCAGTGTCCTCGCTCCAGTCCATCCGCCATGACCTGCAGCCTGAGCCAGCCGATGGTGGCCGCTTGTCTGCATACTGTCCTGACTACACCGTGCGGGCCCTCTCCGACCTACAGTTCATTAAGGTGACTGGGCTGCTCATCGGTACCGGCTTTTAACCAGCTTTGTGTCCCCAAGGGGCTGAACATGCTGGTCACAAATTTGTATGAAGAGTAGATCCTAGTTGAGTCAACCTGAGACTTCATAGAGCAAGACCTTGTACTTGGTCTGAAGGACAGACGGCCTTGGCTCCCGGAGGCCCCTCGGACTGCTGGCCTTCTAGTCCTGTCGCTGGGACTGTGCCCCCGGTTTCCTTTTGAGATCCTAAAAACACTGCTTAATTGCTCCCCTCTGCCCTTAGCTAGCTTAAAGTTCTTCATTTTTCTCGGTCCTGCTGAGTGTGACTCTCCCATCTAGTTCTGGTGCTTGTGGGCAGGAGGGAGAGGTGTGATCTTTCATACCTCACTTTCTCCATCTGGCTTCACGAGTCGCACCCGCCTGGTAATGCTTCCTATCCTGCAGGTCACGCGGCTGCAGTACCTCAATGCACTTCTGGCTACTCGAGCCCAGAGCCTGCCACAGTCCCCGGAAAGTGTAGACCTCCAGGTCATACCAGGCAGCCAGACCAGGCTCCTCGGTGACAAGACAGCTACAGCAGCAGGTGAGCCCCTCATGGCCACACCCCGCTGTGTGTCAGCCCAGAGGGAGTGCATGTCCTGTGCCATCCTCGCTGCTCACGCACACAGACTCACTCCCGGTGCCCTCACTCTGCCTTGCATTCCTCTTTCCTTGTCCCCTTTTTTGCCCATCCTCTCCTCTTTCTCTTTTCGCTGGTTTTAAAGCTCGGATGACATTGCGCTGTAGACCAACTGGTGTTGAAAGTATATTAAGGTGGCATTTTCTCTGGAGGGCCTGTTGGGATGGAATGACTTGGGGAATAGTTGCTGAGTGGGAATAAGATCAAGCTCACCCTTGGTCATTTAGGATTAGGGTTAGGTCACCTGGAAGTTAAAGATTAGGTCACCTGTGGGACTGGCTCAGAAGGGGACGGATGGACACTATCCCAGAAACCGAGAAGGGCACTTGTTGAGACATCAGTCTGGTCAGCATGCCCTTCGTATCCAGGGTTCCACTCTGAGCAGGAGCATCGCGGTGGGAGAAATGGACTTTGCGGTGTGGGATGGGTTGTGGGATGGCAAACCATACCTTCAAGAGCGTAAGGAGGGAAAATAAAAAGGAGCCTGTGGGGAGAGGGCTTTGGGTAGGAGTGGTAAAAAAGGGAACTTACTTGTCCTTATTACTCAGCAGCTACTTTTATTCTGATTGAGCTCCTAAGTTGGGATCAGAGATACACTCCAGGGCTGAGTGGTCCTGGGGGAGTCGGCGGGGCTTCCAGAGAGGCCACCGACTACCCCAGGCACTCTGCAGTGGGGACACTGAGCTCATTTGAACACTTACTCGGCCTGGCACTGTGCTAGGAGCTTTCCTTGTCCTGACTCATCGAAGAAAATTTCCCAGCCATTGTCAGAGGTGGTAGTGGTTAGGTGCGTTTCACACATGAAGAGTCAGAAGCAGAGGGAGACCTAGGCACTCTGGCTTGGAGTCCGTGACTGCCCTTGGCCTCTGGGCTGTGGGGTCTCATAGGGAACAGCTCTGGTTACTTAAACCCACATTTGAGAACAAGACCATGTTTTTATGATACTTTCTGAGAGGTGACATGTAGGTGCAAGGGCCCACCTGGGCCACGTCAGCAGCTCAGCCCCTGAGCACTTCATCTCTGCCCCAGCTTGAGGTGCGCTGCCCACAGCCTGGATCGGGCGTGAATGTGCACTGAGAGGTGGAGGCCGCCCTGTAGGGCTGATCACAGGTCTGTGTTCCCCAGTGTGACGTTCCGTTCTGTTGGGAGATGCCGCTTGTGTAGAGGTTCACACCATCATGTTAGACTTGGGTCTCAAGAGCCAGTATGTTGTTCTTTCAAAATGTGAGCATTGGTTTTGGTTTTCTCGATGTGAACTTTATCTGGCTCCATCTGCTACTCAGACTGCACATGTTCTATTCAAGATATAGGCCTAAATCCTAGAATGCTGGTTTTTCCTTCCTTCATTCCTCTTTTATTATACATGCAGTTTTTTTAGAGTCCTTTTTTGGCTTCAGCTGTTCACTGGGCAGTCCTGTAAGGGACTGCGGGTATCCCCCGAAAGTTCGCTTGGCGCTGCTTTTTGCTTTTACGAAAGGTCTGCGTTCGTGCCTCTTCACTAACTGAAAGAAATGCGAAGAGGACTTTTGCTTTATGGAATGGTGATTGTTTCTTCGCTCTCTGCCATCTTGGCTTGCAGAAGGTTCCATAGGAACACTCTACTTTCGGAAAGCAGGGAGACCTGTCATTTCCAGTGGCTCTGTGGGTCGTTTTCCTCTGTGTAATGGATTAGCATCCCCTGTTCTGTTGCCACGGTGTTGCTTTTCCCTTAAGTGCGGCCTGACGTTTGTCCCTCGTGGGGCTTGCCTGCTGTCCTTGTGCTCCCTGCCCCGGCTCCCGAAGTTCTTGCTGCAGGCCCTCTGGTGGGTGGCACTCTGCTGCCCAGGAGAGCTTAGCGTTGCTACACACGTGGAGGTGTCGCTGGGGACATTGTTTAAACAGTGCGGGTCAGAACCATCCCCTGATTGACTTTGGCACTAGATTCCCTGGCAGACAAATGCCTTTATCGAGATGCTTGGAAGGCACAATTATTTTGAACTGCCTACAACAGGGGTCGGCAAACTGGCCAGCTGCCGGTTCTTGTGAATAAAGTTCTGTTGGCCCCCACCTGTTGGCTTACGGATTGTATACGGCTGCCTTTAGCTACCGCAGCTGGGTTGAATTGCCACAGGGATCACATGACCTGCAAACCCTAAAAATATTGGCCCCTTAGAGAAAATTACCTGACCCCTGGCCTGCCATTTCAAACTCGGGGTAACTACCGCACAGCAGCCATTCACAGAGCTGATTTCCAGACGCTGCGCTTCCTGCTCCCTCTGGTTCTGAGACTCGGGCAGCGGGTTTGCACGTGGCCACTCGGGCCCGCCCCCCACCCCCACCCCCCGCCCCGCGCCTCCATGCTGCCGAGAGGCCCTGCCAGCTCAGCTGCATAGCTGGTCTCCTCTTGTCTCTCTCCCCTCTGCTCTCTCTAGCCTTCCCCGTAGACCTTTCCCTCTTTGGCACATTTGGAAACTGCAGTTGATAATTGACTGTGGACTAGTGAGCATTTTTTGTTTTCAGAAAACACCCAAGGTAAATATCTTCCCTTTCACTTTCTCTTTGCTTTCCTTCCCTAGCCCTCTAGCTGCTGGGAGGAGCCCTGGAAACCACTCCCACCCCTGTCTGGGAGGTGTTTCTCTTGGGGGGTGGGAAGGGGGGTGAGTGGGCCTTTCCTGTCCCTTGTTGCTACTTTTCATTTTTCTGGAAGACAGGAGGGGTCATGAAATACCCGCTCGGCACTGGAAACTAAAGCTTCCTTCCAGCGCAGGTGTCTTATTGTCCAGAGCAGGCTCCTCTCCGGCATTTATGGCCTCGGCCTCCGGAGCAGAAACCCCCTGCCCTGCTTTCCTGCCTCTCAGTGATGCATCCCCTCCTCCCAGTGGTTTTCTCTCATGAGGTGGAGTTAGCCTGACCGTTTTCCTAACTCCTCACTCCCAGCTCTGCCTTGGTACTGAGGTGTCCTGAGGCTTCTCTGTCTTACCCGCCCCTTCCTGTCCTAAAGACGATTTTAACACTTGGTTTCAATAGGGCCTGTGCCCTTTACTGGCTTTGATTCTAATTCTCCTTTCCCTCTCTCCTCTAGGGCCCAACCACAGCAGACCCGGCCTCCCAGCGGAGGAGAGCCCTGGGCGGAACCCAGGGGTTTAACTGCTTGCCAGGCAGCCCCAGGTGTGGGCAATGGACAAGCACGTGGGGGAACTGGAGAGCCGAGGAGTAGCTTCCCGTCAGCCTGTCCCCATCCCTTCCAGGCCACGTTTTAGATGGCCCTTATAGATGTCGGTCCTGGGCTGTCCTCAGAACCAGACCTCAGTGCCAGGAGCCTTCAGCAGGTCCCGCCCTCCTTTAGGAAATGGGGGTCGGCTGGGGCGCAGCCCTCCAGGCCTGCTTCTGAAGGGAATGGAAAGAACACTGTCATCTCCGGTCCCCAGGACCCAGCCTTCTCCCTGTGACAGTGCAGTGTATTTATACCTCTTTGGGCCAAGCCATGATGTGAGTGCACGGTTACTGCCTATATGTGGCCGTGACCTGTACTCGCTCTGCTTTCAATTTGCCAACTTTCTGCTGCCGGCAGCACTTTTGAGCAAACCAAGAGCACTAGTTTTGGCTGGGGGTTCACATCCATGACCTTGGCCACGGTGAACTATTTGGCTTCCCTTACAATGCCATGTTTCAGAGCACGCGCCCCCGCCTGTCCCGTGTGCCAAACTTAGAAGAAGCACGGTGACCCACAAGTATGTCCCACTGTCCTGCTCCCTCCTGTGGAGGTCGCTTCTCAGAGCCCTGAGCAGGCAAGCCAGCCAGTCCCTGGTGGCACGGAGGAGTCCTGCTCTTTCTGCTTCTCAGCCTGTCTTGCTTAGTTGCCACTAACAGTATTGTCTTTTTCTGTGTTTTAAGAGGAGGTCATAGTGGGAGGAACGGGTCTGCTGCACCTACTCCTTTCTTAGCTGCTGGATCGCAGGGAGAGTAACCAGCTGGTGGACCTGTTTTTGTACCTTCTTCCTAGGCCTCTGTGGAGGGCTGTCTGGCCGTAACCTGCAGGGAAGCAGCAAGGGAGGGAAGGGTTGGTTATAGACCAGGCAGATCCTCACCCCTTTTCTTAGAAAAGAACATGACATCAGGTTTTCTTCTATCTCTGAAACGTTTCAACTCTCCGCTCTTCTGCTTTTCTTAGCTACGGGGTTTTAGAGAATTGGGAACAAGAAGGCATTTGTCTTTTTCTTCTGGTTTACCCACGTTTACCTTCCACGGCTCTTCGGCTGTATAGAAACTGGGGCATCACAGAGACCTAGGGATCTCAGATTGGATGGGGGGGAGGAGGATTTCTGGAACTTTTCTCAAAGGAATCTGAGTCCTTTATCTGGGACCAGTGGGAATGGAGGCCAAAGAACAATGGCATGCTCACTTAGAAACTGTTCTCAAGGAAGTCTAAGAGCAAGCCCAGGTGGGAAACAGACACTGTGACACCATCTGTCTCCAGAACAGTGGTTCTCAACCTCGGCTGCACATTAGAATCACTTGGCAAATTGAAACTATGGGATGCCTGGGGCCCACCTTCCAGGGAGCCCGATTTCATTGGTCTGGGTATCAGGATTTTTTTTTTTTTTTTTTAACAAATTTAATTAAAGTTTTGTTTTACTTTGTTTTTAAAGTAAGCTCCATACTCAGCGTGGGGCTTGAGCTCCCAACCCTGAGATCAAGACTCGTATGCTGTACTGACCGTGCCAGCCAGGCGCCCCTGAAATAATTTTAGACTCCCAGAAGCGTTCCATACACCCTTCATCCAGCTCCCCCTAGTGTTAACATCTGACGTAACTGTGGTACATCTATCAGAACTAAAAGAAGTTAACATTGGTACAAAACTGTTAACTGCTTGGATCACATCCGTTTTTCCAGTAATGTCCTTTTTCCTTTGCAGGATCCGATCCAGGATACCAGGTTGTGTTTAGAGTCAATGCTTACCTTTTTTCTAGCTAACTTATATTTTGAAACAACTACAGATTCATAGGAAGTTGCAAAGCTAGAGGTACCCTTCACCCAGTTTTCCTGGATGGTTACTTCTTACGTAGTTATGGTAATACAGTATCAAAACCAAGAAGCTGACACTGGCACAATGTGGGTGTATAGTTCTCTGTCACCACAGGTAGATTTGTGTAACCACCACTGCAGCCTAGGTAGAGCTACCCCATCGCCACAAGGACCTCCCTGTGGGCACCTTGTTAGAGCCACACCCACTCCCTCGGCCTCCATCCCTAATCCCTGGCAACCACTAATCTTAAAATTTTGTCATTTCAAGAATGTTGTGTAAGTGAAATCATACAGTATGTAACCATGTGGGATTGGTTTTCTTTCACTCAGCGTAATACTCCAGAGATACATCCAGGTTGTTGCGTGTGTCAGTAGTTCATTCCTTTTGATTACTGCATTGTATTCCTTGATATACTCATTGTCCTGTTGAAGGACATCTGGGTGGTTTCCAGTTTTTGGCTATTCCAAATAAAGCTGCTATGAACATTCATTACAAGTTTTTGTGTAAACATTGGTTTTCTGAGGTAAATGTCCACTAATGCAATTGTTAGGTTGTATGGTCATTGCATAGTTTTTTCTTTTTTTTTTAATGTTTATTTTTGAGAGCGCACAAGAGGGGAAGGGGCAGAAAGAGAGGGGGACAGAGGATCTGAAGTGGTCTTGGCACTGCCATCAGAGAGCTTGAAAGTGGGGCTCGAACTCACGAACCGTGAGATGACCTCAGCCTACATTGGAGGCTTAACCGAATGAGCCACCCAGGCGCTTCTGCGTGGTTAGTTTTTTAAACAAACTGCTACATGTCTTTAGCTGTACAATTTTATGTTCCTACCAGCGATGTGTGAGTTGATCCAGTTTCTCTACATTTGGTATTGTCACTTTTTTATTTTAGCCATTCAGTAGGTGTGTGGTGATATCTTTGTGGCTTCCAGTTGTATTAACAGAATGGCTGATGTAGATCTTCTCATGTGCTTATTTTGTGAAATACCTGTTCTTCTGCCCTTTTTTTCCTACTGTTTTATTTTGAGAGAGAGAGTACAAGCTGGGGGAGAGGCAGAGAGAGAGGGAGACACAGAATGTGAAGCAAGCTCCAGGCTCTGAACTGTTAGCACAGAGCCTAATGCCAAGCTCGAACCCACAAACTATGAGATCATGACCTGAGCTGAAGTTGAACGCCTGACTGACTGGGCTACCCAGGTACCCCTTGCCCATTTTCTTTTAAGTTTTATTTATCCTGAGAGCATGAGCAGGGGAGGGACAGAGAGAGAGAGAGAGAGAATATCTCAAGCAGGCCCCGAACTGAAACCAAGAGTCAGACTTAAGCAACTGAGCCACCCAGCTGCCCCTCTTTGGCCCATTTCTAATTGGTTTGGTCTTTTCCTGTTGTTTTGAGATTTCTTTATATATTTTAAATACTAGACCTTTGTTGGATTTATGGTTTGCAAGTGTTTTCTCCCAGTCCCTTATGTTTTCATCTTTAAATAGGATTCTTTATAGAGCAAAAGTTTAATTTTGATGAAGTCCAGTTTACCCATTTGCTTTTATGGATTGTGTTTTTGGTATGTCTAATAATTCTTTACCTAGTCCTAGATCCCAAAGATTGTCTCCTATGTTTTTTTAATTTTTCAAATATTTATTTTTGAGAGAGACAGAGTGCAAGTGGGCGATGGGCAGAGACGGAGGGGGACACAGAATCTGAAGCAGGCTCCAAGCTCTGAGCTGTCAACAGAGAGCCTGATGTGGGGCTTGAACCCAGGAACCATGAGATCGTGACCTGAGCCAAAGTCAGATACCTAACTGATTGTGCCACCCAGGTGCCCCTCCTGTTTATTTCTACAATCTTTATAGTTTTTTGCTTTACATTTAAGTCTGTGACCCATTTTGAGTTAATTTTTGTGCAAGATTTACGTTGTTTTTGTTTGTCTTTAATGTTTATTTTGAGAGACAGGCAGAGCAAGGGGGAGGGGGGAGGGGAGGGACAGAGAGAGAAGGGAGAGAAAGAGAATAATCTCAAGCAGGTTCTGCTGTGTCAACACAGAGCCTGATGCAGGGCTTGATCCCATGAACCGTGAGATCATGACCTGAGCCGAAATCAAGAGTTGGACGCTTAACCAACGGAGCCTCCCAGGCGCCCCAAGGGTTTGGTTTTTTTTTCCCCCGCCTATAGATGTCCAGTTGCTCAGACACCATTTGTTGGAAAGGCTTTCCTCTATTAAATTTCTTTTGCACCTCTGTCAAAAATCAGTTGGGCATATATCTATGTCTGCATTGTCTGTTCCTTTCCATTTATTGATCTGTGTCTCTCCTTCCATTAATACCACACTGTCGTGATCACCATAGCTTTATAGTAAGTCTTGAAGTCAGGTAGACCGGTTCCTCCCACTGAATTTTTCAAAATTGTTTTAGCCATTAACCTACAAAAAAAGTCTTGCTGAGATTTTTGGTAGGAGCTGCATTAACCCCGTACATCAATTTGGGAAGAATTGACATCTTTACTAGGTCTCATCTTCCAATCCACGAACAAGGTAGGTCTCCATTTATTTTAACTCTTCAGTTTCATTCATCATTGTGTTACACTTTTCAACATAAAAGTCCTTAAATGTTTTGTTGGATTTACACCTAAGTATTACTTTGTTTTTAAAGGCAATTTTAAGTGGTACTGTGTTTTTTAACCTTGATGTCCATGTGGTCCTTGCTGACGCGTAGAAATAGGCCTTTGTACGTTTTATATCCTCAGATCTTGAACTCCCTTATTCTAGGTGATTTTTTTTGTAGATCCTTAAGAATTTCTTACATCGGCATGTCATCTGCATGATAGTGGGGATACTTGGGTCCTACCCCAGAGATTCTGATTTAATCAGCTTGGACATCAGGACTTTTTTTTTAAGAGACAAAGTGGGGGAGGGGCAGAGGGAGAGGATCTTAAGCAGGACTATGACCTGAGCCGAAATCAAGAGTCAGAAGCTTAACTGCCTTCCCAGGAAGTCACCCAGGAACCCCTGGGCATCAGGACTTTTAAAACCTTCCCTCATGATTGTGATTAGCAGCCAAGGCTGAGAACTAGTGTTCTTGGAACTTGTCCATCAGTGAGTGAGTAATGCCTTGAGCACAAAAGCCAAGTGCCTGGAATCCCCACTCTGCACTTGGGAGCCCATCTTGCTGTCAGGCCAGTATGGCTAACAGGCTTGAGCTTTGCTGCTGAGGAAGACAAGGCCCTGGGCCTGATGAACTGGCCCCCTCCCAGCCCAGAACAGACCAGGTAGGCTGTGATGGATTGTCAACCAACCAGTTTTAATGAACAAAAAACACTGATGTATATAAAATGGCATTTTAGTCTGTGACGTAAGGGTCCCCATTTTCTAGATGGGGAGTCATCTTCTCCATGGACTTGAATACCTGTTTCTCCTATGGCTCCGCATCCGGGCGAACTGTCCCTACAGTCCACCACAGGGCAGGAGCTGTCCATTAGACGGGAAGGTGTGTGGCCCCCAGCGGGAGCTCTAGTCGCTTTTTCACATCGTAAGAATAGTCTTGTGCTTGGCCCGAAAGGCCGCCAACGTTACGTAGAAAGAACTGCTGCAAAATGGATGTGAACCCAGGTACGTCGTGTACCTGAGGGAGGCTGACCCTTCGTCTTAAAGCCAGGCCCTCAGCTTGTAGTTCTCCACTTAGGGCAGAGTTCCTTAAAATTCACTTTCTGCCAGTTCGGGATCCAGCCCCGCGAGCAGAAAGGGTCTGCGCCAGTGTGCCGTGGAACGGAAAAGGCAGTGAAAGGAAGGGACCTTCAGGAGAGCTTGTGGGAGCCGG
Organism: Paguma larvata; assembly: GCA_030068075.1. Lineage (NCBI taxonomy): Eukaryota > Metazoa > Chordata > Mammalia > Carnivora > Viverridae > Paguma > Paguma larvata. Next base: position 75,409,870 of record CM057836.1, read on the forward strand.
GTCCTGAATCTGCCACCACTTAGCAGAGGAGGGAAAGCAGGTGTGCTCCTCACTCTCCTCTGCTTCCCCTCCAGGGCTGAGCCACCAGCTCCTTGGTGTCCACCCTCAGCGGTGGGAGAAAGCAGAGCAGGTGCACGATCCAGGCAGGAGCTCAAGCTCTAGTGCCAGGGTGACGTTGCCTGAGGCAAAGTAGGGTTACGGGCCACCACCCCAAAAGCTGGGTGGGCCACAAGCAATCCCCAGCTCCCAGGCACTTCACCCTTGCAAGGAGCGCCACCAGCTGGCCAACTAGAGAGCAGCAGGCTGACCAAGGTCCTGAGGCAGTAGGTGCAAAGTTTCCCTAAAATAAACATCAGCTCTAGCTCCTCAGTCTTAGGGCTTCTGAGCAACCAGGTTGGTACTGGACTTCTGCTGCGGTGGGGCTCACACCTACTGGGCACCTCCGCCGGACTGCCAGACCCAACTCCAGAATCCCTAAGGCCGAAGTTGTCTAGAGCCACTCCACACGCTATCAGGGTTGCTGCTGATAGGAGTGGAGTCCCCAGAGAAACCCCTGCCCCAGGGCAGCTACTCGCCAGTGCTGAATCCCCACCCTCGTGGAGGGAGGGGCGCAGTCTCCCAGACTGAGGATCAAGGGACACCAAGGGCATCTAGCACCCGACCCTGGGTAGCTCGACATTTAGGACCTCGTTTTCGCTCCATCCTGAATTCCCACTCTCCCGACACTGTTCCTCATCTGGACCCACTTTATTCCCTGCTCCCCTCTGGTCCTCGGTGTCAGCCCTTCCTAGCCTGTGCCCTGGCAGGGAACAAGTCCTGGCTCAGGGGCCAGGGAGGCTTGTTCTGTTCACCTGCCAGCCTCCCGTGCTGCTGCTCAGTCCTGACAGGACTGGCCTGTGAAGCAGCCCCAGGACAGGAGTGAGGACTGAGGTGAGACCCACAGAGGGGTGTGGATGACGGATGGGAGGTGAAGGGGATGGAATGTGGCTGTGAAGTGACCCTGCAGGTCTGCTGTCACTAGTACCGCGTGCGGGGATGCCCAGCGTGGGCCTGCAGCGCTTCCCGGATGCCCCGCTGCCAGTCTCGTGCTAGCTGCACCGGGGTCACTGAAGCCTGGGAACAAGGATACTGAATTAGTCCCTTTCTCCTCAGGATCCCTACCCACACACATCTCAGACCAGGGGGCCAGGGCCTCAGCCCTGCTCACACTCACCACATTCTGCACACCCAGCTTGGCTCCATAGAGCAGCAACACCTTCATGGCTTTGTAGTGGCCATGCCTCACAGCCTCATGTAGCGCTGTGTCCCCTTCCTGTTGAGAAAGGGGATGTTACCCTCCCGACCTCCCCATCTCTGGAAGGTTCAATTTGGCAAGTGCGGTCCCGAGCTCCGGCTCCCTCAGTCACTGTCCCCGGGTGGAGCTGGCCCAAATCCAAAAGACCCAGCACCTTACCTTGTCCTGTGCGTCAATGTGGGCTCCACACGCAATGAGATGCTCCAGGCAGTCACAGTGTTTTGTGCGCACGGCCACATGCAGGGGGGTGCTCCAGATCTAAGGGAGTGAATTTGTGTCTGCCTCAAGGGGCAAGGCCTCATCGCATCCCTAAAAGGCTGTGCTTTCTCTTCTCCAGGAACAGCCTGAGCTCTCACATGCTTACTCGCCTCCTTCTCTTTAGCAGAACACCCCTCACCTTGTCCCGGGCGTTGACCTGGGCTCCCTGGTTAAGCAGCTGTTTGAGGATGTCCAGGTGTCCTCCACGGCAGGCCCAGAACACAGGTGTCCTGTCCAGCTACAAAACAAAAGCATCACCGCACTGACATGCCGTGTGCGAGGCAGGGTGTCTGCCGTGAGGATAGGCCTTCCCAGGTCTCACCAAGTCGCGAGCATCCACAGTTGCACCTGCCTCCAACAGCTTGTTCACGAGCTGGCCGTGACCCTTCAGACAGGCCCAGTGCAAGGCCGTTCGGTGCAGCTGGGGGTGGAGACGGGAGGTGAGGCGGAGGGAGCACAGCCGCCCCCTCAAGGCCCTGCCCCGGATTCTGTTCCCAGTACTGGGTTCCTTGAACAGCTGTGCCTGCTGCCTGATAAAGGGCCCCTTCCTCCCGGCTCAGGAGGCAGCTCGTGCCCCATAAGCCAGGAAAGGCCTGCAGTTTCCTAGGCCGGGACTAAAAGCCTGAAGACGGCACCCCTACGGCTGCTGACGCTGCGGTCTGATTTACCCCACTCTCACTACCTTGTCATGGGCATTGGGGTCCCCTCCGTCTGTCAGGTACTTGTCAATCAGGGCCTCCTGGTTCTCAGCAGCTGCCTTCAGGAACATCTCCAGGTCCACAGACTCCAGCTGGGCCTGGGGCTGGATTAAGTTGAAGGATGAGAGACCAAGTCACTTCCCAAAACCACAGGCCTCTGGGGCTCCACCACTCCACCACTCCAGCCAAGCGGGCCTCGAAGAGCTGGCTAGAGACTAGCATATTGGCTGGTGGCTTGTACTTTTTATTTTGAGGGAGAGCACGTGCAAGCAGGAGAGGGGCAGTGAAAGGGAGAGAGAATCCCAAGCACGCTTCGCACTGTCAGCACGAAGCCTGACACGGGACTCGAACTCACGAACTGTGAGATTGTGACTGGAGCCAGAAACCGATAGTTGGATGCTTAACCAACTAAGCCACCAGGTGTCCCCAAATCAGAGATTCTTACCCCTCCCCTTCAGGAGATTCTGACTGACTAGGCACCTCTTATGCCCATTATGGGTTGCCCTGCTCCCCCTAAGGTTTATATGTTGAAGCCCAAACCCAGGACCTTAGCATGTAGGCTTATTTGGAAATAGGGTCACTGAAGCTGGAATTAGTTAAGATGAAGTCACACTGGAATAAAATGGGCGCTAATCCAGTATGAATGGTGTCCTCAATGACCTATGGACACAGCACGCACGCAGGGAGAGTGCTGTGTGAACTCAGGCGGAGATCGGAGTGATGCACCCACAAGCCAAGGAACACTAAAGCTAGCCACCAAGCCCCGGGAGCTAGAAAACTGGCAGGGACAGACTGTCCCCCATAGCCCTCACGAGGGACCAACCCAACCCTGCTGATACTTTGATCTCAGGCATGCAGCCTCCAGAACTGGGAGAATAACCTGTTTAAGCCACCGTGTGTATGGTCCCCCAGCAAACAAGTAGAGGGCTGTGTGGCCTCCAAAATGGGTTTCATTCAGCTCGGCAGGCCCTGGCAGTGAGCTGGTGGCTGGCAGCATCCCCTGTTCCCCAAGCCCTCCCACGGGGACAGGAAGCGCTTCCTCACAAACTCTGGCCCCAGGTGTGCACTCTCCCCCCACCCCGACTCCTCACTTACCTTAACTGTGGGCTCAGGTGGCCTAGGGGGGACTCTGCGTTTCAGTCGCTTTTCTCTTCGTCTTTGAACCAAGTTTTCCAAGTCAGCCAGGGTCTCCAGATTCACTCTGGAGTTGTTCAGTCTCTCAAGCTGGGGCACAAGACCAGACCACACCAGCGGTCAGCCTTGGTCACGGAAGCCTCAGGGGCAGGCTCCTGGCTGGGCTCACCCTCATGTCTCCCACCCACCAGAGGAACCCCGGGCGCCTGAGGCCCTCATTGCCAAGCCTTGGGGTTGGTACCCGCAGGACCCCCAGCACTGCTCACTTTCTTCTTCTTCTCTTCTTCGAGTTTCCACCGCTCCCGGGCCAAAGCCTCTTGGGCTACCAGGCTCCAGGCTCTGGGCCCGCCTCCACGATCAGCAATGCCATGTCCACATCCCAACGCTTTCCTTTCAACTCTTTCTCCACATACCTGTAGGAACAGGATAAGGACAAAGACTCAGAAAAATGAGTCCTTAGAAAACACACCAGTGCAGTACAGGGATCTTGGTAAGAGCAGACCTATAGAGATTGGTGTTGTGGATGTCACAGTGGTCTGACCCTTCGCAGAGTTTCCTGGCGCTCTGCTGGCATGCTCCCTGCCCCCCATGGCTGTTGGCTGTCACCTACCGTAGTGTTGCCTGGGGCCCAGGATAACTGCCGCCTACCCTGTCCTGTCAGCAGGACACAGGGTCGGGGGCATGACGCCACATCTATTTATACTGCTGGGCTGTGTCCAGGTATGCTCAGGGTAGGTGACACCTCAGCTTCCCTCCTGGGCCACAGTCCTATGTCCCTACCAGACCATGCCATACTGCCACCTGACCCTGACCTTAGAGGGACAGAGATGCCTCCTGGGTAAACTTGTGAACTCCTGGGTTTAAATCTTGGCTCTTACGAAGTTCTGTTTCTTCATCACTAGAATAGGGTAACACTAGCACCCGACTCAGGGCCGAGGAGGAAGCTAGGTACTGGGACTGAGCCCACCATACTATGATCTGTTCTTGTCCCCCACACCCGCTGGGGGTTCAGGAGCTGGGGAGCACTGAGGAATGATACTGGGGAGAGGGAAAACATTGGGATGACAGATGCCAGACAGGGCTCCCAGCCATGCAGAACTAACTATATCCTTTTCTAAAGAAAACGCTGGAACCTAACTTTCCTCAGGCCCTGCAACACTTCCCAGCAGAGGCTGCACCGGGCTGGGCCCGCCAAGGCACCGGCCTGCAGAGGGGCTTGCTGGGCAACCTGAGTCCTGGGCCTCCCGTGCCTTACCTCACCAGAACAGACGCCCTTAAGTGTCCCTGGTGTCATCACCTCTCTCACTGCCTGGGAACTCGAGAGCACCCTTCCTCCACCCCAAGCAAGGCAGCCAGACCCTCTGGACCATTTCCAGAGCAACGGCTATCATAGCAGCTGAGCTAAACCCACACCCCAGCTATACTCATGTCTTCCAAAGTAACCTACCATTTCCAATTTCTCTTTTGCCATCACAGTCCAGGGCAAAACTCGCTAAACCTGAGGGTTGTCATGTTTGCCATCACTCAACATCTTGTTGCTTCCCCTCTCTCGCTACCTCAGAGAACTGGGCTGCCACACCAGAAAACCACCACATGCTTCTGATCCTTAGACCACAGACACAGAAGCTGCCTGCCCTCCTCTAGCTGGACCTCCTTGTTCTGCCGAGCCAGCCTGCAAGCGTCCAGACGATTGCCTGGCCACCCACCCCCTTGTCCCTCGTCCTTACCAACTGCTGGATGCTGATGACATCCATGGTCCCCCCTGCTCTTCACACTCCTCCCAGTGAGAGGAGCTGAATGGCTCAGCCCTTTTATAGAGAGCTAGCTCCTGGGGGCAGGGCAGGCCAGATAGCTTTTTGCCTGGGCCAGATAGCTCAGTGGCTCTGTAAGGCTGACCAAAATACCAGTGTGGGCGTATCGCCCGCTGAAGGCAGCAGGAACCGCTTTGAGCTGAGTCAGGTGCGTTCTCAGACACCCACTCTCCTGCACCTGCTCAGGAGTGGTTCAACCAATAAGCACACGGCCAGGGGTGCCTGGGCCCCTAGAGAAGAGTTGAGCATGAGCCTCCATGTTGCTGCAGGTCTAGCTGCCCGAGATCCTGAAAGACTCAGGCAGCCTGTCCTAAGCAAAAGGAGGCCAGGATCCTAAAGACCTCCGGAAGGACAGGCCCAAGAGGCTGATCACTACGTCAGGATCGGGCTTCAAGCGGCTTTCCACTCCCTGTTTCGGCACCTACAGGAGGAGATGGGGCTTCAAGTGGCTTTCCACGCCCTGTTTCAGGACTGCCCTCCCTACTCTTGGTTTCCTTCCCCAGGCGGCCCCCACTTCTCCCTTACAGTTCCTTTGTCTTCTCCCTCACCACTCTGAGAGCCAGTGTGTTAAGTTCTGTCACCACCAGGAGCCAAGTCCAGCCTGTCATCAGCACCTCATGTCTCTTGAAAAGGCTCCCAAGGCCCATACATGCAGGTCCCCTACCCGACGCTCTCCCGGCAGGGACCATGCCTTTCCACCGGGAAGCTGGACTGAGATCGACTCCAGGTCCAAGTACGGAACGTCAACCATTAATCCAGTCACAAAGCAACCTGTCTCAAGCCACCAAAGTCAAACTTCCTGATTCTCTTTAAGATGGCAAATATGCCCTTCAACCAGCTGTGCCTCGAATTCCATCTTGACCTTTGAAAGGAAATCTGATAGGTAGTAAATAAGATTCCAGAATCGGTGTTACATGAGTAGAGATGACCTGAACAAGGAGGAGGGAAGAACTACAGGTCCAGGACAGCCCAAGGCCCCAAAGGGCTAGGAATGGTTCCACCCACAGCTGGCTGCTTGGTAAACACATCCAAGTTTTGAGACTGAGGGAACCTGGAGGCTTTTAAAGAAACTTGGTCCTTATGCGTCAGGGGTTTTGTCTAAGGTGATTACTTGCCTTTGAGAATGAGGAGGGGGCGTTACCTAGACTAGAGTGAGAGTAAGTAAGGCAAGACAGACATCAGCTCTGGACTCAGCTGTCTGCCACGGACTCAAACTCTGACCAGTGAAACTAGTTTCTTCCACATGAAATGAACTGGTATGAACTCTTACCAAAAAATTACTCCTTGTAAAAAACCCAAAGATAACAAAACTCAAGATGCACCCAATGACACACTCTTGCCACAGTGGTCTGGCGGATACCACGGGCACTGGTGTTACACATGTATCCTGACTTCCCCCCGTTTCGTAGATGTACAGGCATGTTTCTATAGCCAGGTTTTAAGCGGCATCGCACTGTGATCACAACTCGGCACGTTTTCCACATTAGCCTACACTGCACTCTGCCACACTGCCCCCAAATGACGCACGCGCCGGAATTTAATCACTGCCCTAACGGGGAGCACTTAGCTGGACTCCCTCCCTTTCTGCTTCCTTTTTTTTTTTTAATTACACCACATGATCCAATGCACAACTCTGTAAATGTCTCTGTAAGTAAACATCTTTGTATACATGGGTATTTCTCTAAGTAGCTACAGAGAAATCAAATTACTGTCCCTACTCAAATTCTAATAGATGCTGTCAAACTGCTGTCTACAGTGGGTGTACCGATTTCCACGAACAGATACCGACAAAGTCATGCTAAGGAAAAAACCCCACGTGATTAATATCCAGAATATACAGACTCCTGTGAATCAATAAAAGAAAATCTTTAAATAGGCAATAGGTATGGACAAGAAGTTAAGAGGAAACAGGTGGTCAATTTCACTGATCATTAGCAACACAAAATAAAGAGCACTTTTAACCTATCAGGTTGTTAAAACTAATGCAAGCTGAGGAAGGGGGTGCTCTAACACACTGCTTGCAGCGTGCCCAGCACACTCTCCGGTGCTCTCCATAGATTCCTCATCAGGCCCTATTACAACCTTCCTCGTCTGCAGGGGCAGATGGGCGAAGTGCCTTTTCCCAAGGGCACTCAGCTAGAAAGCGGCTTCTAATTTGTCATATATTCCATGGTTTCTTCTAATACTTACACAGTTCTTCTGTCTTTATACTTAGGTCTTTACTTGAAATTTATTTTTGTGCATGGGATGAGGTAAGGATACAACTTTATTTTTTCCAAAGGGATAGACGTTTCCACATGAACTAATTTAGAATATGATCATCTGTCCAGGCGTAAGCACTTGCAGCCCCACCGGATCTACTCCCTCGCTTCCGCGGTGGCCAGAATGGGGCCCTTCAGGCCTCGGTTTCCCACCCTGCAGCATGGATGCTGACAAGGCAGGGGCTGGGAGGGCCAGTCTGTGTACCCTTGCACGGCAGCCTGAGACAGCAGAAGGGTGGCACTTCAGCTGGCCAGCAGGTCCCACAGGTCACTGTCGCAGGGCAGGAGGTCACATGCCAGTCGTGCCTTCCGATCCCGGACGGCCTTCAGGGCTGGGCTGTGTTGCAAAAGGAGGGAACAAATGTCCACGTGACCCTTCTCAGCAGCCTGTGGAGAGAGAGACCCAAGTCAGAAGCCATACGCTCACTGGGCCCTGCCCCTTCTTGATCCACTTCTGGGATCTCTTGGTCCTAAAAAACATCTTGTGAAAAGGGAGACACTGGCTGTTTGAGTAGATTTCTCCTAATTCCAGCCAAATCCCCAATAACTTGCATAAAGATTGGTGGAGTTCTCTAGTGCCATTCTGACAGCTTGAGTTTTTCTTTCTTGTGTCCTTTCCTTAGTGGCCATTCTTCTCTGTCCAGGCCAGCACATTAAAAATATAGAACCTTAGATCTAAGTGTCTTTTACAAATGTTCAGATCATCTACAGGGCGCCAGGCACCATGGGCGCAAGATACACCAGACACAGCTTCCGCCCTCTGGCGAGCTTTCAGATGAGCAGAGAAAAATGGGCTCAGGTTCCCAGCTTTCTCCTCTTCCTTTTAAACAGATGATCCCAACCTGGATGTCAATTTTTAACTTAACTCCTTCAGAAAAGGGAATTAAAATGACTTACAAGATTAGTTTATATAACGTTTACAGTAACCATCAAAGGTAGGAACTATTATCCTTCCCATTTTACAGATGAAGAAACTGAGGCTTGTACAGGTTATGTGACTTGTCTAAGGTCACGGAGCTAGTGTGGCAGCCTGAGGACTCTAAACCAGGTCCATCTGACCGTCAAGTCTCAACTCTTAACGACTGTGTTACACCACCACTCAATTCCTTGCTCCTCCCAACAGACAGCCTGACGCACCACAGGGGCTTCTGAGAGGTGTCAAAATTAATATTAGCAGCAAATACTGTCTGCAATTTGAATTCAGATCTTTATTTAGCAGGTCCTCTTGATAAGTACAGACCCAAGATTCTCAATTTTGTTGCCTCAGTTCAGGCGGTGGTATGTTGTGTGCAGTTGTGAGATGCATTCCAAAGAATTTTTCAAAAAAAACTACCAAAGTTTTCAAGAAGTTTATTTTTTAAAAAAGAAAAAAATTCCTACTCCTCACACATGTGCATCCCCTGAATGAGAGAAAAAGGCTGGCCACGCATGAAAAAGCCTCACTGCCGTAGGGAACGCCCGCCAGCAGTGTCTGCGGCAGTGTCCTGCCGTACAAACCCTCCATGGGAGTTACAGCGAAATGTCTGAGCAACGCCAGTGTAGACCCCTCAGAAATCGGCAATCTGCCTCTCCAGCTGGCGAGGATCTTAAAACAACAGCCAGTTGTTCACTCCGCACATGTTCACTGGGCACCCAGGCCAAGGGCTGGGGCTACAACAGGAAACAAGATCAAGTCTCAGCTATCTCTAGGGAGAGAGACAGAATTCAAAGGACTTTCAAGCAGAAAAGTTAGGGGGTGCCTGGGTGGCTCAGTCGGTTAAGCGGCCAACTTTGGCTCAGGTCATGATCTCACGGTCTGTGAGTTCGAGCCCCGCGTCAGGCTCTGTGCTGACAGCTCAGAGTCTGGAGCCTGCTTCTGATTCTGTATCTCCCTCTCTCTCTGCCCCTCCCCTGCTCATGCTTTGTCTCTCCTGCTCTCAAAAATAAATAAAACATTAAAAAAAAAAAAGCAGAAAAGTTAGGAACAGTCAAATGCAGGGTGCCTCTGCACATACAGTTGGGTGAGCTACCCACGTCTAAGGAGCAGGAAGGCCCTCTGAGGGTGTGAGGTAGAAGCTAAGATCCAGAAGGAAAGACAGAAATGAGCCAGATGAAAACCGAGAGAGGAGAGGCATCCAGAAGGGGAGAGCCTGACAGGAAAGGCCCTGGAGCGTCACCATAATAGGGTCAGGAAACTGGGCCTGACGGGCGAATGGGTGGCTCAGCTGGTTAACCGTCCAACTCTTGATTTTAGCTGAGGTCGTAATTTCACGGTTTGTGAGACCCAGCCCTGTGTCAGGCTCCACGCTGAGCACACAGCCTGCTTAGGATTCTCTCTCTCCAATAAATAAACAAGCTTTAAAAAAGAAAAGAAACTGGGCATCAGTGTAAGAGATAAGGGGATGGGAGCTCAAGGCAGGGGGACCCCGCTGGCTGAGCTGGAAGAGCATGCATCTCTTGATCTTGAGGTGGTGAGTCTGAGCCTCACGTTCGGTTAGAGATTACTTAAATGCATAATTAAATAAACAACAACAAAAAGATAAATGGGAGGAAAGGTTGACATCTTCCCTTGAACTGCATACAAGTGTGATATATCTGCAAATCCTTGGATGAAGAAATGTTCACATCTGGTTCCTTAAAAATTAAGTTGGTCCTTGAAACAGCACCCCTCCACACTAATTTTTTTATTGTGATAAGAACGCTTCACATGAGACCTACCTTAATTAATTTGTGATTTTTAAGTAATCTCTATACCCGACACAGGGCTCAGGCCCACAACTCCAAGATGAAGAGTCACCTGTTCTTCTGACTGGACCAGCAAGGTGCTCCGAGATCTACCTTATAATTAATTAATTTGGTAATTGTTTTTTTTTCATGTTTGCTTATTTATCTTGAGAGAGAGAGAGAGAGAAAGCATGCGCACACATGTGCGAGTGGGAGAGGGTCAGAGAGAGAGGGAGAGAGAGAATCCCACGCAGGGCTAGATCTCACAAACCATGAGACCTGAGCTGAAATCAGAGACGCTTAACTAAGCCACCCAGGCCCCACGGTAATTGTTTTTTATTGTTAAATGATCACCCTCGCCCCCCTTTAAGTAGCCCTGCCCAATGTGGGGCTTGAAGTCAAAACCCTGAGATCGAGAGTCACATTCTCTGACTGAGACAGCCAGGCACCCTTTGTTGTTCTCAACAAATGTAAAGGTCCCGCACAGGACAGCCAGCGACAGGCACAGCGCAGCTCCGCGGAACCTAATCACCTTGCCGAAGTGAAGCTATGCCAGCCGAGCAGCAACTCCCCCCGCCCCTGCCCCTGCCAGCCACCATTCTACTCTCTGCTTCCAGGTTCGACTACTTCATATAAAGGCACACCTCGTTTTGCTGCCCTTTGCTTTACTGAGCTATGCGGGTACTGGGTTGTGTTGTTTTGTTTTATAAACTGAAGGTCTGGAGCAACACTGCATCGAGGACTATTTGGTGCCACTTTTCCAACAGCATTTGGTCGCTCCGTATCTCTATTTTCGTACTTCCTGAAATTTTCAAACTTTTCCATTATTATTGTATTTGTTACTCTGATCTGCGGGCATGCCCTCTGATCATGGGATGCCATGAACCACACCCATATAAGATCCTGAACTTGATCGATAAACGTGTGCGTTCTGCTGCACTGACTGGTTCCCCAGTCTTTCTCTTCCTCGCGCCTCCTTAATCTTTGGAACACAGCGATATTGAAATTAAGCCAGTTTCACAACCTTACGGTGGCCTCTCAGTGCTCAAGTGAAAGGAAGAGTCAATCAACGTGGCAAATTTCACTGTCGCCTTAGTTTAAGAAACGGCCATGATCCGGTGCTTCAGGGCCACTACCCTGACCACCCTGATACCCTGAGCAGGTGTTAACATGGAGGTAAGACCCTCTACCAGTAAAAAAAGATTAGAACTTGCTAAAAGGTCAGATGATGGTTAGCATCTTTTTAGCAATAAAGTATTTTTAAATGAAGGTACAGACATTTTTTTTGACATGATGCTAGTGTACACTAAATACACTACAGTATAAACATAACTTTTACATACACTGGGAAACCAAAAAATACATTTGACTTGCCTTATTACGGTGGTCTGCATATCTCGGAGGTATGGCTATACCTCATATAAGAGGAATCATGAAGTGTAAAAAAACAAAAACGGGCGCCTGGGTAGCTCAGTGGTTAAGCATCCGACTTTGGCTCAGGTGGTGATCTCGCGGTTCATGAGTTCAAGCTCCACATCCGGCTCTGTGCTGACAGCTCAGAGCCTGGAGCCTGCTTCAGATTCTGTGTCTCCCTCTCTCTCCGCCCCTCCCCTGCTCGTACTCTATCTCTCTTTCTCTCTCAAAAATAAACATTGAAAGAAAATTTAAAAAAAAAAAATCCTGCTACAAATTTTTTAAAATGTATCTACTAGTGTCTCTATCAAATCGTTACACCTGCTCCCATCACACACACATATATATATATATATTTTTAATAACATGTATTGGGGCGCCTGGGTGGCTCCGTCAGTTAAGGATCTGACTTGGGCTCAGGTCATGATATCGAGGTTTGTGAGTTCAAGCTCCACATCGGGCTCTGTGCTCACAGCTTGGAGCTGGGAGTCTGTTTCAGATTCTGTGTCTCCCTCTCCCTCTGTCCCTCCCCAACTCGTGCTCTGTCTCTCGAAACTCTCAAAGATAAACAAACATTAAAAAATAAACACATGTATTATCCAACAGTTAGATGTAAAAAATAAATACAAATAAGAACTCTATCTTTGGTGACCTAACATTTCAAAGCTACGTACCTAAGCAAGCACCTTCCTGTCCTATCAGGCTTCTGGAGTCCAGGTTGCTTGTTCTGCACTTGCTGACCCCTAGGTGTCTCCATTACTGCCTGGAGCGGCAGGGTAGAGGGTGTGGAGGAGAAAACACCGGCTCCTAAAGAAAGCTCTGCTAGAAAGCAAGCTCAGCAGTGTGTCTTGTCTTCTAATGACTGAGAACTCACGACACTCCATGCTGGAGGGAAATGAAAGTCATCTGTGATTGCAGAGCCCCTTTCAGGAGGCATGTCTCTAATATGAAGAGTGAGTATTAAATTTTTTGTGGACAGCAAAAAATGCCACGGTTATGATAGTAAGTCATGCAGTCAACTACTTAAATTTTTCTATTTTAAAATTCACATCTAGGGGTGCCTGGGTGGCTCAGTCGGTTTAGTGCCCAACTGCCGCTCAGGTCATGATCTCACAGTTCATGACTTCGAGCCTCGCGTCGGCCTCTGTGCTGAAAGTGCAGAGCCCACCTCAGATCCTCTGTCCCTCTCTCTCTGCCCTCTCCTGCTCACTCTTTCTCAAAAATAAACAAACATTTAAAAAATAATAAAATACTCCCTCTCTCTCTCTGCCTTTCCCTTGTTCACACTCTGTCTCTATGTCTCTCAAAAAATAAAAAAAAAAAAACCACAAAAACGCTAAAAAATAATAAAATAAAATTTCACATCCAGAATTGTGTTTCACAGGCTACAATTTAAAAATATTCTTTTATAAAAAAATATTTATTTTGAGAGAGACTGTGTGCACGAGAGCAGGGGAGAGGCGGGGAGAGAGGGAGACAGAGAATCCCAAGCTGAGAATCTCCACGTAGAGGCCAACACAGGGCTCAGTCTCGTGAACCATGAGATTATGACCTGAGCTGAAACCAAGAGTCTTGAGTCCAAATACTCAACGGACTGAGCCACCCAAGGGCCCTCTTTACTGTGTGTGTTGGTTGTTTAAATAAATAAGTTGAAAGAAAAGAAAAGAAAGGAAAGGAAAGGAAAGGAAGAGGAAAGAACAACTGGAGAGGCAGGCCGGGGCTAACCCCGAAGGCCCTGAAGGGCTCTAGGGTATGGCATGATCAGAATTAATTTAAAAACCATCACTCTGGGAGAAAACCAAGCGGAGGCGAGAGAAGAATAACTGTATACACATATGCCATAAACATGCATACGCCACTTCCCAAAGGTGCTTAAGAAACCAGTAACCGCGGTGCCTGGAAGAAGCGGGACCAGGCGTCCGGGTGGAAGGGAAGCATTTTCCTGCTGCGCTGTTCGTAGCTTCAAACTCTTCCCCATGTGCAGGTATTTCTGGTCAGAAGGTCAATTAAGTGATCGCTTTGACGACAGTATGGAAAGTGGGCTACAGGGACAGGTAACAATAGGTGCAAGCTTCATTAAACTTTTTTTTTTTTTAAGATTTTAAGTAATCTCTACACCGAAGGTAAGGCACACACTCACAGCTCCAAGTCAGAGCCACATGCTCTACTGACCGAGCTGCCCCTCGAGTAGGTGTGAGCTTTAGGAAACTAGTTTCATGGAAAAGCACTCACGGCACATCACTAAAGAAAAGAAACAAAAATGACGCCATACATTAAATTCTAATTTACAGGCACAGAAAAAATGCCAGCAAGTTACACGTTTACTCCTAAAGCGACGATTGGTAAGCACTGATCTACAAGTGATTTGCATTTTCTATTTTTTGTTTTCCTGCTCTCCCCATGTTTTCTACAGTGAACATATTACAAGTTTTATAATGACAAGAACCGAGTTTCTGAAGGGGGAAAGGGGACATACCTTATGCAGACTGGTCATGCCGTCGTCATCTACCAGCCTGGGGTTGGACCCGTGCGACAGCAGGAGCCGTGCAATTTCAGTGTGCCCGCAGTAGCTGGCCCGGTGCAGAGCAGTGGCGCCCCCGTGGGTCTGGGCATCACACTTAGCGCCACTTTCCAGCAGGAACTGGCATACGGCGTAGTGCCCGTTGCGGCTGGCGTAGTGCTGCAGGGAACAGAGATGGAGGTCAGACGGCAGCGCCGGGCAGGCAGTGAGGGCGGTGGAGGGGTGCGAGCACGGGCTCTGGAGCAGGGGGACTGGCTCCATCAGCCGTATGACCTGGAGCTTCTTCATTTCTAGCATCGGTTTCCTCAACGGGCAAATGGGGACGGTAATCATTCCTACCTCACAGGACTGTTAGGAAAATGAAATTAAATAACTGATGTAAAGCACTTTAACACTAATTCAAAAACAAAAACAAAAACAGGTTCACCTGATGCTTAAAACAGAAAACCTGCCGGGAGAGAAGAAAGGGCGGGAGGAAGGGCAACCTCACCCCCTTCCCCACGGGGAGCAGGCGTCCCAAGTGATAGCGGCTCCCTCCTCTGACCCTGTGCTCCTCCCCAGCTCACCAGAGCAGTGTAGCCTGCCGAGTCCGGCTGGCTAGGGTCTGTGGCCTTCTGGATTAAATATTTCACTCGGCCTAGGTCTCCATTCAGTGCTGCTGACCAGATTCCTGTGGAAACACAACCAAAGTGCTGGATAATGCTCAGTGACTTTGAGTGCTTCCTTACCTCGTGGCTTCCATTTTCTCATCTATAAAATGGGGGATTTATTCATTCCATGGAAATTAACTGAGATCTCCTCTGTGCCAAGGACTGTCCCAGGAAGTGGCGACATAGCTGTGGACAAGACAGACAAGGGGCTGGGGCGCCTGGGTGGCTGTCAGTTAAGCATCTGACTTCGGCTCATGTCGTGATCTCACAGTTCGTGGGTTCGAGCCCCGCATCTGGCTTTGTGCTGACAGCTCAGAGCCTAGAGCTTGCTTCGGATTCTGTCTCCCTCTCTCTCTGCCCCTCCCCCATGTACACTCTCTCAAAAATAAATAAATGTTTTTTTTTTAAAAAAGATAGACAAGGGGCTTTGTCTAATCAGGACAGAATTGGGCAGACACAGAAATCCCTTCTTCAAACCACTTCAAACATGCAAATGTTGGATAAGGTAATGTTTAGAATATTTGAAGACAGTTTAGAATATCTGAAGACACAGGCACATTTAAAAGCAAGAGAAGGACATTGCCAGCTGCCAGAACAAGGTGAAAACCATAGCTAAAGTGGTGGTGAGCAGGTACTGAGTCTGCAAAATCCCAAAAGTCCTTGTAACTGGACACAGATCATTTAAAAAAAAAAGTTTTTAATGCTTATTTTTGAAAGAGACAGAGTATGAGGAGGGGAGGGGCAGAGAGGGAGGCAGAGAGAGACAGAATCCAAAGCAGGCTCCAGGCTCTGAGCTGTCAGCACAGAGCCCGATGTGGGGCTCGAACCCGCGAACCACAGGATCATGGCCTGAGCCGAAACTGGATGCTTAACCGACTGAGCCACCCAGGTGTCCCTAGACACACATCTTAGAGGCTTTGGCTGGAACAACTGGGTAGGGTCTGGATCAAAGGCTGCAGGCCATGTGCACGGCAGGGAATAGATACGGCAAGGCCCTGTGCACAAAGCTGGGGGGCAGGAAGTACCACATCGTGGATGAGCTGGGACTGGAAAATCTCTACTTTCCTGTTCTGAACAGCAGCAGGAAGCAAGCTGCCAGGCACAGGCACTTCACTCGTTCCGCAAACATTTACTGAATACTTACTACGTATCTGGCACTCTTCTGGGCACTAGGGAATCAGCCAAGAATTAAAGATCCCTGATCTCCAGTGCTCCCCCCGCCCCACAAATTTTGGTCTTATGGAGGTTACATTCTAATTCTGGGAGACAGGAAAAAAAAATAATGCCGTCAGGTGGTACTAATAAGAGCTCTGAAGAAAAATAAAGCAGAGAAGGGGTATGAGCAGTGGTCAGGGATGGCATCTCTGATAAGGTGACATCTGAATACGAACTTAAAGGAAATGAGAAAAGGCATCATTTCAATAGGCATTAGAAGACAGCACAAGCAGAAGAAACCTAAAGAAGTCTAGCAACTTGGAGATGGGGGATCTATGTTTATTTATACCCCGTACGGACCAGAACCCCCAAGCTAGGAATATGTCATCGTCTGGATCTGTCCTAAAAGTGAACCCAGACGAGTGAATGTTAGAAGGGCTGCACGGAGGCAACTTAAAAAAAAAAAAGTCTCATAAGAAGACCTCCAGAAGCCAACATAGGTATGTGGATAATCTTACAAAAGAGGACATGCCACCGCCCACCCTGTGAACTCAACAATTAGAAGCTGTAAAACAAGAAGCGATCTGCTGTCACATGAGACGGCCAGCAATACAACACGTGGACAAATGCGTGCTTTAAAAATCAGCCATAACAACACAACCGGAAAGACTTTAAGACAACACTGAGGGGCGCCTGGGTGGCTCAGTCGGTTGAGCATCTGACGTCCGCTCAGGGCATCTCATGGTTCATGCGTTTTGAGTCCCGTGTTGGGCTCTGTGCTGACAGCACAGAGCCTGCTTCAGAGTCTGTCTCCCTCTCTCTGCCCCTCACTCACTTGTGCTCGCTCTCGCTCTCAAAAATAAACATTAAAAAAAATTTTTTAATGAAAAAATAAAACATTTAACGTGTTCACAGAGATGAAGGAACGGAATCCACAAATCAACAGGACATTAGGGGGGAAAAGAACAAGGAAATCTAAAACAAAAGTCAGGGGCGCATGGCTGGCTCGGCTGTTTGAGCATGTGACTCGCGATCTTGCGGTTGTGAATCTGAGCCCCATGATGGGTGTAGAGATTACTTAAAAAAAAAAGTAAATTAAAAAATAGAATCACTGAAATAAAACGACAACGACGACAGATGGTTGGACAGAACTGCAGACCCAGTTGGAGCGAGAATGAGTGACTTGGAAATCACCCAAAATGCAAAGTGGTAAAGACAAAAATATTAAAGAGGCAAAGAAACACAGAAGACAGACTGTACCAACATGTGTCTAATAGGAGTTGTTAAAAAAAAAAAAAGAGAGAGAAACTGGACAGAATGGGAGAGAGGAAATTTCTTAAGAAATAACGTCTAAGAATTATTCTGAAGTAGGGGCACCTGGGTGGCTCAGTCTGTTAAGCGTCTGATTTCGGTTCGGGTCATGATCTCATGGTTTGTGGGTTTGAGTCTCGTGTGGGGCTCTGTGCTGACAGCTCAGAGCCTGGAGCCTGCTTCCGCTTCTGTGTCTCCCTCTCTGCCCCTCCCCCACTCACGCGCGCGGGCGCGCGCACGCGCGCTCTCTCTCTCTCTCAAAAATAACTAAACATAAAAAAGAGAGAGAATTATTCTCAAGTAAAGGCAACCATGAGTTCTCAGACAAAAACTACATTAAATCCCAAGGAGAACTGATTGAAACAAATATACCATGGTGAAATGAACAAGAGAATGAATAAAGAGAACATTTAAGTTGCCAAAAAGAAAAAATCATCACTCATTGAAGAGTAACAATCCAATTATTGGCAACATTCTTAACGAACTTTCCCGAGGCTTGAGGGATGACAAAATAACTGTCAGCCTAGAATTTTATACCTAGTCGAGAGAGAGAGAGAGAGAGAGAGAGAGATTATGAATGTTGGAGAATTCATACTCCCTGAAAAAACTTTAAAGGATATACTTCAGGAAAAGAGAAAATAAACCCAGAGAGTAGATATGAAGGAAAAAACATCCACACAAGAAAATAGGTAAGGATCTTTCCCACATGTGGGAGATAGATAAAAAATAAGTAAACAAAGTAATGTCAGACTGTGAAAACTGCTTTAATGAAAGCAGGTAATATATCAGAGTAACCTGGAGGGGAAGGGGCCCTACTTTGGATAGGGCTTTCTTTAGGATACTTGTTCTTTCTCAACAGCAGCACAATTGGCATTTTCGGCCAGGTGATTCTTTGTTGAGGAACTGTTCTGTGCATTGTAGGATGTAGACCAGCATCTCTGGTCTCTACCTGCAAGATGCCTGTAGCACCCTCCCAAGGTGTAACCCCTGAAATTGTCTCCAGACATTGCCAAAGACCATTCGGGATCAGAAGTGCCCCCTGTGGAGAACTACCAGAATGGGGTGTTCAGGGTGGGTCTCTCTGAGCCGAGACCAGAAAGAAAAGCATGAGCTAACCAGATGCTGCGGGAAGTTCACACCAAGGAGCGGGGACAGCAAGTACAGTGGCCTTAAATCAGAAAGAGGTGCTTGCATGTTTGAGAAACCAAAATCGAGCCCAGGGTGGCTGAGGCATAGTGACCAGGGAAACAGAAGGATGAGAAATAAAACAGGGGGCCGAGAAGTACAGCAGGCAGAGATTAGACCACGTGGTTCTGTAGGCCACGATGGGAATTTGAATTTATTCTAAGAGCAATGAAATGATCTGATTTAATACCTTCAAAAGGTTACTCTGGCCTCTATGAGGAGAAGAAAACACTGCAGTAGGGCAGCAGTGGAAGCAGGAAGGCCCAAGAGGGAGTTGCTTCGGTAGCCCAGAGGGTGGCAGAAGTGGAGGGAAGTGAGCAGGTGCAAGAGTCACTTAATAGTAAGTTAGACCAGAATGCACATAAAGCAGGAGCATCTACCCAACACTGATGACAGTTATTACTGCATAAGCGGCCGCTCACAGAGAGATAATACACAGCTTCCCAAGAAGAGAGGACTTGTTTTTCAGCTTTACTCTGTCCCTTACTGGCGATAAATCTCCTTACAATCTGGGGTAAAAGAGTTACTTTCTGGGCCCCAAAGGTAGAGATCTCATCACCTGCGTTGAGGGCCAGGTGTGCCATGTCTAAAGCCTGCAGGGCCCGACGCACTGGGGCTCACACCTGAGTCTGAGGTCAGGCTGTTAATTCCCTTCGCAGCGCAGCCCCCTCTGAAGCTCCATGCCCTCCGGGTAGCTGCAATACCCCGAGCTGCTGATTCTGTGGCCGGGTCCCCCAGACACCCGAGGTGGCCCAAGTCTCCAGTGGGCGCACCAGCTGAGGAGACGGGCTCCGCCCACCACTTGGGAAAGTTACCGAAACCAGGGCCTCAGTTTCCCAACCTGCACGCGAGGCGAAGTGCCTGGCGGGATCTCACTGACGCGGGGGCTGGGAGCCCACCGCCTCCCCGGGCTCCCACCAGGCCCGCTGCGGCCCTCGGGGTCCCGCTTCTCGGCCATCTCCTTGCCCCGCGACCTGGAGACAGCCGGGAGCCTCACCCCTGTCGAAATCCATCTCCTCCAGCGTCTGCTGCACGCCAGACGCCACAGCCGGACGAGAGCAGCACTGGCTATCTCCGCAGGGCCGCGGCGCCGCCATGCCGGCCTCGGTGCCCGCCCCCCACCCCGACTGTTGTGCGCACGCGCAGCCGCGCGCGCGTGGGCGGAGCGGACGCCGCAGAGGCAGCGCCAGCTCCGGGACCCGCCCGCTCAGGGGCCGAGGCTTTCCTCCGAGGGCGACCCAGCTGGGCTTTTGCTCGGGAACCAATGGAAGCGGCGGGGCGGGGCTTGTGTATCACCACCGCGCTGCGAGGCGGCCGCGCGAGGGCGTCCCAGGCTAAGCAGAGTGCGGGGGCTGCGGTGCGGGATTCCGTCGCCTCCGGCTCCTGACGGGTAGCTCGCGGGCTACGGGACTCGTAGGGTGTGGGGACGCCCGGGAGGGTGCGGCCGCTTGTCAGAGCCTAGCCCTCCAGGTTCTCTGTGTCCCACCGGTTTCCCCAGGGTAGGGAGTCGCCGGTCGCGCCCCAACCTCCTCCGCCCTGCCTTTCCACACCCCTTCAAGGCCCAGTGACCTCGCTTCTTCCCCCCTCCTTCCTCAAGCGCCTCCTGCCCATTTCTTGAAACCCCGTAGGAGGCAGGGGGTCACAATTTGTCTTGCCACTGGCATATAAGCCCAAAGGACAGGGATGGGCCGTTGGGTTGGGCCGAGGCCCCAGTCCACAGTGGGAACCTGGCTTACTGAATCAGTCTTCATATATCAATATCCTCGGGGCAGACGCTTATCGACCATGCAGGAATCTTAGCGTACCCAGAGGTCTCCGGATCACAGCCCTTCCCTACAGCTAAGGACACTCAGGGGAGCCGCCCATTTCAGCCACCGCAGGCCCTCTCCAGACCAATCATGTGTGAGGAGGGCTTCTCACTTCCACCGTCTCTATCTTTGGGCATGAATTACAGAATCCAGGCTGGGTCTTGCTTTCCTTACAAATACCTCGGCCCTCCCTGTACCACTACTAAGCACGTGGCTTGGTGCACACCCGGTGGTAGTGGGGAAGTTCCGTGCTCCGCATAGCTGAAGCATTCGGGACTAAGTTCCTGGGCAGTAGGTAGGATGGAGGTAGCCTTTCCTCCCCTAAGCCGGTTCAGAGCCCCATCCTCACACAAGCCAGTCCATACAACTTTATGCTCTTTCTAGGAAGTTCTCTCCCACTTCCCCTTCCCAGAGTTCTGGGAAGCCGGGCCCCTCCCCACCCTCCCTCCCTCCCAGTGCCCTAACTTCTCCCTTTGGCCAGAAGCCAAAGCTGGCTCTCAAGAGGCCACCGCCTTGGTCTGGTTCCCAGCGCCACAGCTACCACTGTGGGAAAACACTAGAGCCTGGGCCATTCCCCGACTGCAGAGGGGCACAGGCAGGTAGGTAGGGTAACATTAGGGGCAACTGCCCCGGAGCTATGGGGAGGTGAGGCTAGTCCAGCCCAGAATGTTTGAGCCCAAATGTCTTATCCCTACCAGAGTAACATCGTTTTCTCGATTTTATTTGTCAATATAAAAATACTCAAATATTTACAACAAATAAATACGCGGGGACACAATAAGTTACACTGTTAGGAGCCCTCCTCCTAGGGCTGGGAGAGGATATGCAATAGCCACGGCATGCCCGCTCTCTCTCCTCCCTCCCCCTCCCCCCAACACAACCTTTCCCAGCCCTGATCGGGAGGACATGTATAAAATACCACTGAACCCCAGGGTCAAGTGGGAGGCCCCTCCCACCCTTGCCCCAAACACACAGGAGAATCCATCTCCCTCCCCCCACCCTGAAAACATTCACAGCCCTAGGAGCAGGACCAGGCCCACCCCAGAGCCCTGGACCCCCCAAAAGGGGCACAGCACCCTGCCCAGCCCACCCCCATATGTACATCGCTGCCCCACACTGGGGACAGGTGGGGGTAGGAGAGGCAAAGTGATACAACCCCTTCCCCTTCATAGCTCCAATGACTCACCAGGAGGACCCCCCAGGCCAAGGGAAGACTCGACAGAAAAAGGAAGACTGTCACACACACACAGGCACGCACACACACACAGAAAGACGATGTCACATACACACATACACACACATGCACACACCCACATACACATACATATAGATACAGACGCGCCCACATCTCCAACTTCTGCCTTGAAAAGTTTTGGCTGCTGGGGTCCCATGTGTCCGTGATTCACAGCCCCTCACAGAGAGGAGGAGATGCCTTCTGCGAGGCTGGTGCCCTGGTGAGCCACACCAAGTGGCAGTGCCCGTGCTGAGCAGAGCAGGTCCTCATGGCCGGACGGGTGCCGGGCAGGGTCTGTCCCAGGCCGAGCAGGTGCCCGCGCCATGTCCCTGAGGTAGCTGGTGCCTGTGCAAAAGTAGGAGCTGCTGCCTCCCACGCTGCCCCTGGGGGGCGGTGGTGGTGGGGGGGCCCTCATACCGAGGACTCCTCGGGATTGGAGTCCGGCAGCGGCTGGCGCTGCTGCAGCTTGCGCCTCAGTTCGTCCGCGAGCTCCGGCAGCGGGTGCCCGAGCCCGCCTCGGTCCTCCCCTCCCAGCTGTAAGCGGACGTAGCCGTTGGCGTTTGAGTTCCGCCCGCCCCCCAGGTGAAGCCGGGTCGGAGACGGCAGGGGCTGGCCGGGGATGCCCGGAGGTGGAGAAGGGGGCCCGCCCCCGGGCTGGCACCGCGCGTGTCCAGGCACAATCTTGAGGGAGCCGTCCGAGTAGTAGTAGCCGACAGGATCCCAGAGTTTCTCATCGGTCTCGGGGCCGGGCCTGAAGGGGGGGCTGGTGGGCTCCTTGGGCAGCTCCAGAGGGTACACCAGGGTCCTCTCCGCCGCCTTGGCACCTTTCTCCAGTTCCTCGCGCAGCCGCCGGCGCAGGGACAAAACAAGCAGCAGCAGCACCAGGCACACGGCCCCCAGGGCCACCACAGCCAGCCACACCAGCCCCAGGTTTTCCAAGGGTGCCCGCGCCTCCAGGGTCACCGATGGGCCCGCCACCACAGCCACCAGGTAGCCTTCGGCAGCCAGCCGCGCCCCCTGCTCCTCCGAAAAGCAGTGGTAGGCCCCGGCGTGGCGGGGCTGGGCGGCCATCACGACCAGGGCCTGTAGGCGGGCGTCATAGAGGAAGGAGCCGGGCTGTTCCGCCGGCAGGTCCCGGCCCCCAAAGGTCCAGCGGGCATGGGCCAAGTTGGAAGAGAGGCGGCAGGGCAGCACCAGGTCTGTGCCTGCCACCACGGTGATGTTTTTGGGTGTGAGCCTGACTGCAGCAGCAGAGAAAGAGAAAGCAGAGTTAGCACAGGAAACCCAGGGCCACGGGGCGATGCAGACATTCCGGCTCTGGCCCAGGGCCCATCCCACCGGGAGAGGGACAAAAAAGACAGCTCACCTTTCTTATTGCCACGGAGGTTACAAATGCCCGAAGTGTCTGAGACCGTCACGTGCTGGATCAGCAAGGACCTGGTGGAGGAAGCAGGGTCTATGGGCAACCTGGCTCCAACCACCCTGCCCTTCACCCCCGGTCCCAGCATGTGCCGAGGCCCACTCACCCAGAGTGGCCACCCACGGTCACACAGCGGCTGGCGTTGACACTCCAGGCGCAGTAGGGGTCCCGAGCGAGGACGCAGTCTGCGCAGGAGCGGTACTTCACGCAGTCGGCCAGCGGCAGCTGAACCAGCTGAGAGCGGGAGCCTGCAAAGAGAAGCTTCTGCAAGAGAAGCGAGGCACAGGACGGTCAGCCAGGCCAGGACACGGCCCAGGGGCAGCGCAGACGGCTACATGGGAGCAAAGGGCAACAGCAGCCAAAGCAGGAAGAGGGCAGTGCTAAAGTCTGAGGGGAGAAATCGAAGGACCAAAGAATGAACGCACAGTGAGCTTATAACAAGCCAGACACGGTCCTAAACACTTTATAGATGTGACCTTCCTAGACAGGAGCAGCAGAACCATGAGGCTGAGGAATATAATCACATGCGCGCACGTGCACACACACACACACAGACTCCAGTACAGTATAAATAGTGCAGGAAGTGTGTTTTCCGCTAGGCCCGTCAGTCCTCACAATAGCACGAGCATAGCATAAGGAGTTTTCCTCTGTTTGAATGGCGACTGCCAATCCGTGTGTTTCTTCAACTACAGACTTTCTTTCTGCCATCATTCCATGTTCTGGGGAACGATCCGAGCCACGATAGTTGGTCAAAGGTGAGCACATGAAAGTTCAGGGGGGTCACAAACAGGCCAGAAGGGAGGGTAGCACTTCGGGGAAACAGTGAACGGGTCGGGACTCGAGGGCGACTGGCGGCCAGCAGGAAAGCCGGCATCAGGAACAAACACAGCCCAAGAGGCCCGGCCCACAGTGGCACCGTCAGAGAAGAGGCTGGGTGGAGCAGAAGCACAGCGCAACCTCGAGGGGTCTGAAGGAAGCGTGGAGAGCAGCCGCCAAGGCCCCATGCTGGGAACACAGCCCCGCGGGGACCTGGCTATATATAACGCCTGCGGAGCAGATTCCGTTAGCGTTCGTTTCCTGGAACTCGCCCAAGCTAAGCGAGGTGTGCTCGAGTGCCTCCCCACCCCCGTACTGGCCCAGCAAAGGGCTAGGGAAGGTGTAGGGACAGGTGGGTGGGGCCTGATTACTACCTTGCTCCGGGATAGGACCAAGCTTTCCACAGGCTCCTGGTCAAACACCTGTAGCTCCTCGATCAGGTGGACCCAGGGCCCCAGGCTCACAGCCTTAAGCAGCCAGCCGTCTCCTGTGGGGGTTGGGGGAGGACAGGCGTAAATGAGAGGGCACGGGGCCCCTGGGGCGTCTCCAGATCTCCTCGCCCCGGACACACAGGCCTTCACCCAGCCTCCGGCAGTCGTGCCCACATACCCACGCGCCTACCTGTGCCAATGAAGAGCACTGTATAGGTGGCTCCATCGAGCCCTGTAACCCGGTCAGCCACCAGGTGGGTGAAGTTGGTGTCCTTCTTCACAAGCAAGGGCCGGCCCCACCGAGGCCCTACTTGCTCCTCCATCAGTGGGTGCTTCTTGATGAAGTTGAGGGTGTTATCAGGCAGCTCCAGAGAACTGGTATAGCCATGGCGTCGGTGCCAGTTGTTGATGCACTGGGGAGGGGTGAAGGGGGCAGAGCTGTCAGCACGTGGGAGCGGTACCACGGCTGAGGCCAGGAGCCCATCCCTGCCCCGGAGGACTCACCGAGCCAGGCCGTGGGCTGGGTACTGGGTCAGTGTAGCGGCCCCACTTCTGGGCTTGCTCACGGTACTCCTTGTAGGGGACCCTCGAATACCCTCTGGATCTCTTCCAGCTGGTACTCGCAGACTGCTGACAGGTCCACGTCGCCCCTGGGAGGGCAAAGGAGGGACCCTGAGTCAGGCGTGGCGCCCGCTTTGCCCCAGCGCATGGCGAGGACCGGGGAGGCAGGGGCCAGCACGAAGCCGTCGTGGGCGTGTGCAACGTTAATGTCAGCGCTAACACGCCGCTGGGGGCAGGGCACTGGGCATCTCCCCCGGGGAGGCTTTGATGAGGGGCAGATGCCCAGCGTCTTCCTTGGCTTCCAGTCAACTGACCACTTGGACTCTACCCAGAAGCCCGCACCCATCAACCATCCCTAACCCACAAAGCTCCTCCTCCCCGCCCCCAAGGATTCCTGGCCAACTCACCAGCGTGCACGAAACACCCCAAAGAAGGTGGTGTTGTGCCAAGAGGCGTCCCGCAGGGTGTGCAGTGCCTGCAGTTGGTTGAAGTAGAGCTGCCAGTCGGGGGCGGAGCACACGAGCCTCGCCTTCAGGAACGTGGTCCACTTCCTCTGCAGGGTCCGCGCGCCCCCCATGTCGCCCTGGCAGATGGCAAGGGGACACTGCCAGTCAGTCCTGCCAAGCCGGCAGGGCTCCCAGGGCTCGCCACTGCAGGAGTCCGTACCTTGCAGACTCGGGCTACCCGGGCCACCACCTGTTCCGCGTAGCAGTCATACTCCACTGCCCGCTCGCTGAAGAAGAAGTAGACCTTGTCATCGTCCCCTGTGAAGCTGCCCACGCTCTCCGGTATGTAGGCAGAGCCTACAAAATGAGGTTCTACAGGAAAGAGAAGGGAGGGTTAGCAGGGGAGGGGGAGTCCTGGGGCCCTTGTAGGGCCCTCCACCTGTGGCTTCCGCCGCCCGCTTCCCCACACCAGCTCCTCCGGGCTCACCGTTAAGCCAGAAGGCCAGGTATTCCGTCTTCATGGAGTGGTGAGGCCCCATGTTGCGCAGGATAACAGGCTCTGTGCCTAGGAAGTTGTTGAGCGTGGCCGAGTACAGCTCGCCATCTACGGGAGACAGCGGATCAGGTAGACCAGAGGTGACATGAAGACACATTCAGGCCACACAGCCCCAAAGTGAGAACGAGTTCTGGGGGGACTCCCCCAGCCTGAAGCAGGGATAGCCACTCACCCACAAGGAGGCCAGTGTGGCCCTTAGCCGGGTCATAGGGACACTTCCCCTTCCCATCCTCAAATTCTCCACGCTCCAAAGTGAAGGTAAGCATGTCCTAGGGGCAGGGAAGAGACGACAAGGAGGAGATGCAGAGGGAGGGAGTCCAGAGAAGGGCAAGGAGGGGGACTGAGGGGAGAAAACAGCACTCACGATGTAGGTGCATTTCGGCTGGAAGGCATAGGTACCACAGACGTACAGGTGGGAGGTGTTGTAGGGCTGCAGGAAGCGGATGAAGTTGAAACACTCCGTCTGGGGAGAGAAAGGCTTCCAGTTAAAGTATGAGGACCTGGGACCTGGGCCGCCAGAACCAAGAACACGTCTGGGACCAAGGGAGAGCGTGGGGGCGGGGGTGGGGGGAGTCAGCCTGCGCCTCGAGGCCTGGCCTGGACCGGGCGCTCTGGCTCTCCCGGAGGCATCCTCAGCACCCACCTGGTTACTCTTCCCTTTCTGGATACACTCGGCCTTCTTCTCGGCCGGCGCCTCCCACGAGATCTAGGAAGAGGACGGGGCACGTCGACATCTCAGGGACACACTGAGCATGTGCCACAAGCATGGCCTGTGGCAGCTGCGCGGGGACCCCAAGGGAGGATACCCCGTCCCCATTCTTTGGGAGTTTAGCAGAGGGCAGAAGCCCCGGCCCTCCCCAGAGCCGCAGGTGGGGGAAAGCAGCGTGCCCACTCGGCCGGGAGGGTGGACCTGGACACTGAGCAAGATTTCCACAGGGGAGAACAGAGTGGGGGCAGCAGGGATGAGGGGACAGCTTGATCAAGCAAAGCCCCTTTAGGCCCTGCCACTCTCATTGCGCGTGTGTGCCTCCCGCTTCCCCCCGCTTCTCCCCTGCCTCTCACCACTCCTTGCAGCTCCAGAGCCTCCACGCTGAAGGCAAACAGGGCCTCCCGGGCCCCCACGTACAGAAGCCCTGTCTGCTCGGTCAGGGTCAAGGTCAGGAAGTCCTGGATGCCCGTTTGGGAGAACCGCCGCACGACTGTGGCCAACTCTGCAGGGACGAGGGGGCATGAGCAGGGTGGTGAACGGGCGGGCCTTCCTGGGGGCCCCACCTCCCCCTTCCCCCAGAATTAGCCTTCCTCTATACAGTGGTCTCCTGGGCCTAATCACCTCTGTTCCCACATTGTAGCCAGCACCCCACAAGCAGATGCCAACCAAGCACCCGGACTGACAATAAAGGGCCTTCTCTAATAGCCTTTTGGCTCTGACGGCTCCACCCAAGCCTCCCCGGCCTTTCCCAGCCTGCGAGGAGGCAAATCTGGGCTGGTGAGGAGAAGGAAGGATATCTCAGCCACAGCTTCCGGCCAGAGGAAGCCATCAGACTGATGGCCCTCACTCTCAGGGTCAGTGGCACCTCTGGCGGCAAAGCTGGGCTCTTCCCCCTCCCAGCTTCCTCTGCTACTGCTTCCTTTTTCACTGCCTGCTGCCCGCATCAGGATCTGGCCAGGCCCCGGCCCCTGATCCAGGAAAGCAGCAGGTATGGAAGTTGTCATCACTCCTTGCCTTTGGAAACTCTCCCCTCCAGCAGGACCCAAATCCAGGCTGCCCGAAATACAAGCGCAGCTGGCCACTGGGACAAGCAGGGATGACAGGAAGACTGAGCTGGGACTAGGAGGCCAGGCCGGGGTGGTCAGGGGAAACCAGAAGCTGGGGACCAGAGATGGCACTGAAGCCTTGGGGCTGGGACGCCTTGTTGTCATGCACCATGCAAAGCACTACAACATTGATATAGTCACAGGATTCCTACGTCAACCCCCAAAATAGCTGCCGACCTGTCCTCAGGGTCCCCCTAAACCAGCCTTAGTCTGTTGAGCCAGACACAGGCCGGCAAGGGAGGGCTTCGTTAGCACCCGAGCGGAGCCTGTGGGAGGTGAGCTCATCCCAGGTCCCCAGAGCGCACTGATGGTACAAACACCTGACATCACCTCTTACTACAGGTGTGCGCGCAAAGGACTGTGAAGTCGGCTGTCCCCCCCCCCCCATATGAGCACATGCATAAACACATCCAGGGCCACCAGAGGGCACAAGTGTCAGGGCAGCAGAGGGGGGGTCTCTTAGGGTAGATAAAGGGACTCCAGGGGGCAGAGAACTAGAAAGACTTTGGGGAAGGGGGTGACACTCTTTCCTTTACGCTTTTCCTGGCTCAGTTTTGTCTCTGTGGGCTCTCATTGCAAGCACTAGTTCCAGAAGGAAGGCATGGAAGAGTGAGAGGATGGTCTCTCATCCTTGCATAACAGGACCTGTCTGAAGGAGGGATCCTAGGACTACCAGTTCTGGGCCCCCGGGGTCACTCGCTCACATTTCTTAGAAAACCAGTGTCGAAGACATCAGTGGGCTTCGACCCTGATAACAGAATAAAGCTGGCATGATCTAGAAGCAATTGCTCTTCTCCCCCCCAGGTAGTCCCTCCTGGCCTTCCCTCCCCACACTGGTCTTCCTCCTCAGGAGTTTAGTCACTCACCCCCAGAAGATACCGTCTTCCGGGGCACCAGGTTCCACCACACCTCAGCCCCAATGCCCAGGCCCCACAGCCCCACTGCCAGCAGCCAGACAGCCCAGTGTGGGGCCATGGCAAACGCCCCAGCTCTAAGCTCCAGGCCAGCTGCCCTGCTGGGGGAAAAGAAAGGGTCAGAATCATAGCCAGAGAAAACAGACCGGAAGGGGGCCCACACAAGCCCATGCCGGGAGGCACTGACAGGACAGATGACCGGATCGGGCCTCCCCAGGAGCCCGCGGGATTCCTCCCTTGCCCAGTCCTTGGAGCAAAGACCTAGTCCCCTCCCACACCTGGCCCCAGCCCCCACAGGCCCCGAAGGAGCTGGGGGCCCCCAGAGGGGAGGAGAGGAGCTGAGTCAGCTGGAGGAGTGGACACTCCAAGAAACCTCCTCCGGCCTCCAGGCCCTCATCCACTCCCTCTCAACAGGAAGTTGTTTAAGAAAATAAAAAGGGGGCCCCCTCCCCCACACTCGGGTCTGACAGATTTAAGGATTTCTTAAAATAACCTCTGGAAGCAGGACCAGCCCGCACTGGGTCTCCAGCCCGCCCCAAGATCTACCTCTGGCACGCAAACCCCTTGGCAGGGTGAAGGGGCATACGGCGGGTGGGCGGTGGCAGAAGCCCCTCAAGGAGGGGGACTTGCTGCAGCAGGCGTGCGGGGGTCCCAGCCCCAGCCTCTCCCCGCCCCCAGCACAGACAATAGCCAGGCAGAGCCCCAAACACCGGTTCCACATCAGCACAGCCGAAGTGGGGCCGGGTGCCGGGAGCCGAAGGGGCCCAGCTTCCCGAGGCCCCTTTGTTGCCCAAGAAGGGAGGCAGGAAGTGGGTGGGATGGGCGTGGAAATGACCCGGGCCTCATCCTGTTCCTCGCACAGCCTCCTAGGAGACACCAACCCTCGGGCTGAGGGGCGGCGGGACAACAGAGCCGGCTCCAGTCTAATCGCGGGGATCTCCCCGCGACGCTCGGTGGGGGGAGCCGAGGGGCGGGTGGGGAGCGCGAGAGGGGTTCCTCTCCGACCGCGGGGGACGCCCGCTGCAGGCACTGCGCCTGCTGCGCTCCCCCAGGGTCTGACGAACCTTCCCAAATCAGGGATTGCGC
Source organism: Paguma larvata (assembly GCA_030068075.1). NCBI lineage: Eukaryota > Metazoa > Chordata > Mammalia > Carnivora > Viverridae > Paguma > Paguma larvata. The sequence goes on from CM057836.1 coordinate 75,439,351, forward strand.
CCCCGGGACCCCAGCCTGGGCAAGTCACCTGGATTAATTTCCACTGCCCAGCCCTCCTGTGCCAGGTACAGAGACACAGAAGCTGGGGACCTGCTCACCCCAAAACAAAGGGTACCCGCCAAGACCTCGTCCTTGATCACCACCACTGCCACCCTCCCCCCCTCGGGTTCTCCCCTCCCCCAGCTCCCGGGATTTGAATGCAAACAAAGCGGCGGCGCTGGGAGCGTGGCGAGCCCGGCCTGCGGACGCCCCCTGTCGGCCCCCAGTATCCCAGCACTGGAAGGGCGGGGGGCTGGGGATACGTTCACCCCTCCCTCCTCCGTCCCCCCAACACACCCCTAGCCTTCCCTCTGCCCCTCACCCTAGGCCGGGGGCAGACCCCGCGGCGCGCTCGGAGAATCGGCCAGCACAGTGGTGCCCCCACCCCAGCTCCTCCCAGGGCACGCAAGCAGGAGCAGCGGGTTGGGTGGGGGCTGGAGGAGCGTGGGGCCCAAGCAGTGGGCCCCCCACCCTCGCCCACCCGGAGCACGGGTGGCATGAACAGCATTTCCGCGCTTGCAGGGTGAGCGCTCCTGCCGGGGATTGTGCGGCCCGGCTCGGGTCGGGAGCTTGGCTTTCCAGGACAACCCGCCTCCCCAGCGGAGCAGGCGGGCGGGGGGCCGCGGCAGGGAAATCCGATCCCACAACATCGGCCTCAGTCCCAGCCCGCCCCAAACTTTCCGTCGGGGGTGGAGGAGCCGGGGGTTAGCTTGGGGGCCTGGAGAGGATCCTGGCCACCGACCCGACAGCAAGGGGGACCCCCGCTCCCCTTAGCCGGGCTCCCCCTGATCAGTGCGCGCCTCCGGACGCTATGGCTGCGGGCACTGCTCGCCCGGCTCCCAAGCCCCCGCCAGGCAGCCCGCGGGGGGCGCAGGAAGGATCTCCGACAGACAGCTGTCCCCGCTGCTCCCCCTCCCTGCGCCCCCAGACTCTGTCCCTCGCGCGTGCGGCGGCCCCTGACCGATTAGGGGGACAAAGCAGCGGCCCCGGAGCCCTGGCGCTCCCGCCCCGCGCTATCCTGGCCTCACTCACCTCTTCTTCGCGGCTTGAATCCCTGGGCGCCGCCCTCGCGTTCGGCTCGGATCACGGTCCGCCCCTACCCGCGCGCCACCGCCCGCCTGCGCGCGCCCGCCCGCCCTCCTCCGCTGTCCCCTCTGCCACCGCCCCTCGGTCCCGGCTCGGCTCGGCGCCCCTGGGCTCGGGCTCCCCGCGCCACCGCGCCGGGCGCCGGCTCTTTCTCCAGCGCTGCCGCCGCTCTCCGCCCCCTCCCCCCTGACGTCAGGCGGGGGGGGGGGTCGAGCGGAGGCCGGGGGCGGGACGCGAAGGCCTGCCCCGGAGGGGGCTGCGACCCGCCGCGACCCGCCGGCCCCCTAGCTCCCAGCCCGCGGGCTCCGACCCCCGCCCCTCCCCGCGCCCCGCGGCCCAGCGCCTCGGAGTCGCGGTCTGCGCCACCCCGCCGGGAGGTGGGGCGGGGGAGGGACTCCGGGCATTGCCTTGGTGGGGATCGGACTCACCCGGTCTTTCTGAAGTGTCCCCTAAGGCCAACCGCGGACTGGGCGCCGGGGCTCAGGAATGGGGCTGAAGGAACGAACGCGAGCAAGCCACCTCGGAGCGAGTATCCGAGGGAGGGGTGCAGGGGAAACCGAGGCTCCTCTTCGGGGCGGACCAAAGTGGCCTCTCTTTTGGCTCCCAATTCTGCTTCGTTTCTTGGTCCCGAGGCCCACTGGCCCCCGCAGTCAGACTGGAACGGGTCTTACCAGTCAGGAAGACTCACTGATCTCCGGAGAGTCTGCCCCTTGTTTTTCATGCTCCACACAGACGGACAGCAGCGCCCTTGCCCAGCTCCCTGTGCAGACAACCCTCCACTCCTGTTGCACAGAGCCTACCCCCAAGAAATGACTCCTTCTGATGCCACTGGATGGCTGAATAACAAGTGACATGAGCACTGATGTTCAGATGAAAGCGGCTGAGGGGAGCCGCGCTGGAGAACCACCACCTTTAGAACCGCCTGTCTCTGCCCACAGCTGCTCCTAGAAGTCACTTGTAGCTCTGGCCTCCGTGCTGGGGTGGACCTTGCCAGCTGGTCCTCGGAGCTGGGCAGGTGGATAAACTCCAGGGAGGCCGGCCCACCGGCACCCAGACACAGATGCCTCCTCTTGGCTAAGGGCAAATGACAGAGGTAAAGAGACTGGAGCCCCAAGGCTCTGGTGGTAACTTTAAGCGGGTGCAGTCCTGGACTGGAGGAACACTGTAGGGCCCCGTCAGCAGATCTGGATTATAAATCAGTCCCGACAGGAGCTTTTGTTCTGAGTTAAAACTTGGCATCTGAAAGTGGAGACCAGAAGAGTAGTGGAGATAATTGGGAAAAGCAGCCCAGTTTGGATTCAGTAACAATCGGGTCTTTGCTGGGACACATAAAGGCCCCTTCTCCCGCACCAGCCAAAGCCGCATTTCCCAGCTCCTTTCCACCAGAAAAAAAGCTGTGATCTTGGAGATGGCTGGAGATAGAGGGAAGCCAGGGAACAATCAGCATGAAGTGGGCAGGGAAGGCTCAGTCCTTCAGCTGGCAGGGAGGAAGATGCATAGGACTCCTCATCCAGGTCAGACCCCGGGTCTATTTGTAAGTGGAGGTAAACGGATATGCAAATACACATTACATTTGTTCTGCGCTTTAGACTTTGTAGTCTGCCTTCACATACATTTCCTCACATCACCCTCGTGGCCACTCTTTAAAAGATAGGTATTGTTTCTCCGATTGTATAGATAAAATGACTCTGAGAAGGGTTAAGCAACCTGCTTAAAGTCTTGTAGATAATTAGCAAGATCAGAATGTTAAATCAGGTCTTGGGATTCTCAATTCTGTCTTTCCACCAAGTCAGAGTGTGTCCTGACAACTCCTAAGCCCCAGTGTATTCCCTGCTGGTTTTCCTCACCTCCACTCCCGCCCCCACCAGGCGGAGACTCGAGCTGCCTGCTCCACCTGCAAAATGGCCCCAGTGGAAAGTTTCAAAAGGTGGTTTGGTTTCACTGGCAGGGACAGTCTTCTGTGCCTTATGGCAGGCTTTTCTGTTCCTGCCGACAGACTCCCAGAGCCCTTCCCTCCCAAATGCTCCTCAAAGATAAAGCTGCGGCTCCCTTCCCCCTCCCCTTTTCTACCTTCCCCTCATTTCCTGCTGTGTTCTGTTCATTTCCAGCACTGGCCTTTTCTGTGGGTGGGTGGGCAGAGGATGAAGTTTCCTGCATGACTACTTGCTCATGATTCATACTTTGTAATAAAAGCACAACTGGTCAAAAATGAGGATTCCTGGGTTTTAAATTAAGACAAAAAATACACTAAAAAAAAAAAAAAAGAAAAGAAAAGGCTCTTGTAACTATCATGTCTCCCTAGGGCCTGTTATATTCTTTTTAAGGAACCCACCCTTCAGTCCTTAGGTCTTGACGGACCCTCCTGCTCACCTGCTTGTGGCCAAGTCAAGGAAAGGCAGATACGCTAAATGCCGTCTGAGGTTCTCTAAGGGTCCACTGGCAGCTCAGCTCAGGCCAGTTCCTGCAGATGGGCCCAGGAATCTTTTTTTTTTTTTTTTAAGTTTTGTTTTTATTTATTCTGAGAGAGCCCGAGCAAGGGAGAGACAGAGAGAGGGGAGAGAGAATCCCAGGTAGGCTCTGCACTGCCAGCACAGAGCCCGACCTGGGGCTTGAACCCATGAACCGTGAGATCATGACCTGAGCTAAAAAGTCAGGCACTTAACTGACTGAGCCACCCAGGCGCCCCGGGGCCCAGGAGTCTCATCTGAACTTGGTCATGTGTCATGGGGTCCCTCATCTGAGCTCTTTACCCCTGGCTCTCACGAGGCAGCTTCTGGACGGAAATGGAACCCAAGGTTCACACTGGGGTTCTTCAGTCAGCACTGCCTGGCCAACTTCCAAAGGATCCGGGTGCTGTTGTCATCCCACAGAGGGGGAAATGAGAAAGCCTGGGTCAGCTACCCTTTGGGGATCTTTCTGAGGGCTTGGGGACCGAGGTGAGTGGGGACATAGGAAAAGGACTTCCTCCTTCTACTTCCTCCTAAAGGAGAGTTATCAAAGCTGTCCACCTGGGAAGCCTTTCCCTTCCCAGCCCCTCCCTGCCACCATCACGGAGAGGAAGCAGGAAAACATCCGTCATCACAGCCCCGGATGCTACTTTTCCAGTGGCTTCAATCAGGATATCCCTCGGCCTTTTCCCAGGGGCTTAGGGATCTGGCAAGGGCGAGCGGTGAAGTGGCCAGCACCACTGTGGAATGCTTGTCCCAGACCAGTTTGAGAAGATGTGAGGTCAGCTCCCAGCCAGTTCCAGAGAGGGGATATCGGACGCCCTTGGGTGACCTCAGAGTGCACCCCTCTGCTCAGGTTACAGCTAGGTCTCTGGAGGAACTGAGTGGTCACCGACACCTCCTTTCTCCTTGGTATCTATTTCCCTCTCGGGGATGAGTGTGTCTGGGGGGCAGGGGAGGAGGGGTCACTGCACAAGAACCAGGACTGGGGAGAAGGGCCTGGATGTCTATGCTGATGGACAGCGCCATCTCTTTCTCAGAGCCACGTAGGGGCGGCTTCGAGAACTGGAAACTCCCCTGTTCAGCCTCTCGGGCCTCCCTACTCCCTCTCTGCCCTTGGCAGTGAGAACAAAGAGGGGAAATTTCAAAGGTGATTTCCAGGTTTCCAGAGCAAACTGAAGAGCCGAGGACTAACTGTCAGGATGTGCCGTGTCAGAGGCAGGGGCAGCCCTGAGGGAAGTGATGCAGGTTGGCTCACCAGAGCCTTCCATCTTTTATCAGAGGATCTCAGGCCTACCTGATGCCGCTGGGGCCTCAGCGGTGCTCCGGCCAGGAGGGCCTGTGAGGTGGCCAGGAACAGAAACCAGAACTCTGTCGAGTCACCCTGGGCATCCAAGTCACCCTGGCCGAGGACTTCTTCCACCTCTCACTTGGCAAAGGGAGTGTGGCAGGGAGACGACCCAGCACGCTGCTGTGTTCTCATGTGCTCTGAATTATAGATGCCCCCAGCTCCCAGCATTCTGGGCACCCAGCAAGGGAGGCGGCTGTGTCTAAAACAGGCCCAGGAAGTGACCGGCTACCCTTCAGGTATGCAAATTGAGCCTATCGGCCTGAAGGTCCTTTATTTGGAGGGAGTGTTTCTCCTAGTTAGCCTGCCTTACCCTGACCCCTGGGGTGTGAAAGATCAAAGGGGAGGGGCACATAAGCAGAAAAATTCGTAAGCACCAGCCAGGGCGAAGCTCCACTGGCAGACACTCGGGTTGAGCGGAGGAGTGGGCACACGCCGACTGAGCACAGGCCATCCTCAGCTCCTTCCACCTTTTATGGGCCTTGCAAAACCCGCTTCCAACCCGGAGTCAGGAGGAGCCCGAGACTAAAATGGATTCTCAGGGTTGGAGGGGTAGGCAGAGAATGGGGATACCCAGGGATCTCCTGGGGGAGGGGGAGGGACGCAGGGCCCACTTCCTTCTCAAGGAGGTCAGGTCAAAGACATCCAGCTCTTCACTAAGAGTCAGGGCCCACAGAACCGGTCTCGGGTAAAGCTGAGGGAAAGCAATAGCAGTGTCCAGAACTGTCTTTTGACTCTGCCACGACCCCCCAGCCCCCTACCCCGACTTCTAAGTCTGGGGAGTTGATTTCAGAACTCAACAATAAACAAAATTAAGTGTAATTACTGCCCTGACCCACCATTTCACTCTGCATATCCTCCTCAGCGGGGTGGGGGTGGGGTCGTCCCCGACTGGGTCCGAACAAATGTTCCCCGTCCCTGCTCCCTGGGTTTCTGACAGCTCTTGGGGCCACACGACTAACTGCTCCTCCCTCAGGATTTACAAACAGCCCTCTGGGGCAGGGGGCGGGGCCTAAGAAGACCCAGTCACATGACTGTCTGAGGTGGGAACTGAGAACAGCGAAGCAGAGTCGTCAGAGTCGTCAGGAAACCGGACACTGGGCATGAGCCCTCAGGATAGGGATTGAAGGAAATCTTCTAAACCACCAATGCTGAAATAAGACTTTAGCGTTCACAAAGAAAGCTCACATTAGTGACGAGAGAGGAAGGGGGTGGGGAGGGCCCAGGAGGCCCTGGGAAACGGAGTGTGGAGACAAAGGCCTTGGGGCAGAGGAGATGGCTGGGAGGGAAGGAGAACGGAGGGGTGGGCCAGGCAGCGAGAGGCCATATCCGTTGCCTGGTGGGGGTCTCGGGCCGTGTGGAGGCAGGCTCTTGCTTCATCACACTGGTCTTCCTCTCACCTCTGTTCTTAGCTTCCTCCTGTTCCCTGAGCCGTTCGCTTCCTGCCAGAGCCAAGAGCCCGGGGCCAGCCCTGCCCTGCTCCTTTAGTCTTTCCAGGGGCTGAAGTACTGGGCCTGTGGTGAGGAGAAAAACGGAGTGTGAGGGCCCTGGCCCAGGTGGTGCCCCCTGTCCTGATCCTGCCCTGCTCCCTGACTCTCCAGCATCAACATCCACTTCAGGCTCCTCAGGCCAGGTGCTGAACGACAAGAGTCCTGTGGCTCCCTGTCCAGGAGAGGACACGGCGGGCCAACAGGCCACTTGACCACAGCACATGAGTGCTCTGTCTGGGTTCCCTCTACTCAGGCCTCGAAGGCCCAGGGCAGTGTGAAAGGAAAGCACAGCCAGCTCCCTGACTTGGCCAGGTCACGAATCGCTTCTTCTTTTCATGACAAACACGTTTTTCCCCACCAGAGACTAGAGTGATCTAGTTCCCTGGGGATTGAGGGTGAGGTTTGCTCTCCAGCTTTCTCAGAGACTTGTGAAATCTGAGACCCAAGCCACAGCCTATGGCCAATGTGTCAGACCCAAGTCAGAGGTTACAGGAGGAAGGACGAGCAGAGAGAAGTCACAGCACGGGCAAGCTGGGAGCCCAGGAGCACTGGGAGGATGGGTGGAGAACTTCTCACCAGACTCAGCCCGTCTCTATCCAGGGCTGGGGGGTAGGGGAGGGAAGAGCCCCCGAGCCAGCCGGCGCTGCCTGTCAGAGGGACAGAGGCCAGAAGAGAGGCTGCCAAAGCAGGGGTTGTTGGGCTGTGCTTAAGTCTGCAGGCTCGGGACTCAGGCTGGATCTGTGCCCTGGTTCTGACATTTACACGCCGCCTGCGTGATAGGGCAACCTATTCAACCTCTCAGTGACTCTGGTCAGCCTGCTCATCTGTAAAATGGGATCATAACGATACCTGTCAAATGGGGGTTATCTGGATTCATAAAGAAAACGGTCTTAGTTCAGGAAGTATTACCTATGAATATTATTACCTAGAGAGCTTGAGAAAATCAGGGGCATGGAGGTTGTTGCTACAGAAATTAGAGGGACCAGGGCAGACTGAGAGGGTCCCTCCCAGCAGAGTGGGAGGCCAGCCTCAGGCCTGCAGGACAAGCGGGCAGAGGGTAGGCCGCTAGTGCCTCTGGTGCTGCTTCCAGGCCCTGCTCACTGCTGCTCCTGGCCCAGGCTCTACCCTGTTTGGGGTGAAGTTTTTCTTTGCATTTGCCCAGATGTTGGGCTGTTTCTCCCTCACGACACCCCCGCACTGGGCATTTGATTCTTTGGTTTTTCAGTTTATTTATTTCTACTGAGAGAAAGAGAGTGCTGTACACACACATACACACACACACACACACACAAGCAAGTGGGGAAGGGGTAGGGAGAGGAGGAGAAGGAGAGAGAATCCCAAGCAGGCTCCTCCAGCTCCCCCTCAATGTCAGTTCAGAGCCTGCCTCAGGGCTCAGAACCGGGAGATGGACATGAGCCGATATCCAGAGTCCCCATGCTTAACCACTTAACAGACTGAGCCACCCAGGCGCCCCAGGGCATTTGATTCTTGATAAGAATGATGAAGGTCCTCCAAGGAGGCTCCACCTCCCACGCTGCCTTCTCCACCCATCTGCCAGTCGGGAGCGCAGGAGCTGCGGTGGGGGTGGACACGCTGCTGGCTCTGGGCAGTCCACCTGACCTCTTCCTTCCCCTCCTAAGCTGGGGGCTGGAGGGGGCACCACCTGGGGTTGGCAGTGAGCCAGGAGCTCCTGCCAGCGGATGTAGGTCTGGGCTGCCAGGTCCTTGAGTCTGGTCCGGTACATGGCGTGGGGGCTCTCCCGGATGTGGGTGCTGATGTGGCGGTCCAACTGCATGCACAGCAGCTGCAGCTCTCCCTGCAGGGGTGGGGTGTGCATGGGGGAGGGTGCGGCGCAGGCCAGGCCCATCCGCAGTAGGGCAGGAGAGAGAATGAAGTCAGAGAAAGGGAGGGATAGAGTTTTTGAGATACATGTTTTAAGTTTAGTTACTTATTTTTGAGAGGGAGAGAGAGTACATGAGCGAGGGAGGGGCAGAGAGAGAAAAAGAATCCTAAGCAGGCTTCCACGCTCAGCGACGGGCCCAACGCGGGGGTTGATCTCATGACTGTGAGATCATGACCACGAGATCGTCACCTGAGCAGATATCAAGAGCCGGACACCCAACTGACTGAGCCGGCCAGGCGCATCGAGAGGGACAGATCTGAAAGACCGCTCAGAAGTAGGGCAGGAAAGGGCGGAGAGGAACGGGGCAGCTGCTGGGGGCTCGGGTCAGTACCCTTAGGAATGCCTCGTGGGTCGCTGGGAGAAGGAAGGAACCTGGCTCCCCCAGGCCCACTTCTTTCTCAGCCTCCCCCTCTCTGCAGCTCCTGACAGAGGGCTGGCGTCCATCCCAGCCCCTTGGGTAACTCACCCACTGGTCTGGAGTAATGTCCTGGGAGCCCACCACCACCCCGGCCAGCATCAGAAGGCTGTGGCACAGGTAACAGACCTGGAAAGAACAGAGAGACATGTCTCCCTAACTCCGTCCCCTCCAGACTCCTTGTGTTGGGCCCAGCAGCCGAGGATAGGGACTCAGCCCCCCATTGGGCTTCTGGCGACAGTTTCCAAGGACGTGTCTTTAAGGAGGGCTATAGACCCACTCACTCAGAACTCTTCTTCTGATGAATGACTGTCCTCCCTTCATTCAGAAAAAGAAGAAACCTAATCGCTGCCATCCAGAAATCTGTACTGTCACTCAGCCCTGTCCTGGGGGCCCAGCATGCTAGGGACCTGTCCACTCTGACCTCTGCCCAGTGTCCGTGGTCCTGCTCTGTTTCCTGAGGCACCCACCCACACCAGGTGCCTCTATTCTCTCTGTGGAGACACGGCCCCTGGGTGTCCAGCTTGCCCCACGGCAGGACAACACTTGTACAGATAGACGTGTGGCCTTGTCTGGACAGTCGAACCATGTCGACCAGAGGAGGCAGGTGAAGAGAGGAGAGGCAGATGGGAGATGGCTTTGGTTAAGCATCTGCACACCTTATCCTCCAACTCATACCCTTGCTCTTGACCCCTGGCCACTCGGGGACGGGGGGGAGGTGCAAAAAGGACAAAGGTCAATTCCATCAGATCAGGGAATGGTTTGATCCCTGGATGCCCTTGGACTCTCTCGCTGCCCATTCATCTATGGGACATTCACTGCTGTACAGACCAAGTGAGGCATGGGGAGGACCCTCAAGGACAGGCATGGCTTCTGATGTGGAACACAGCCTGCTCCTGGTGCTCTGAATTCCTGTCTGTGGGCAGGCCCCTTCTCCACTCAGAGGTGCCTGTTGCCTTGCCCCCTTCAGACTCCTACATCTCAGATAGGGAGGGTGGCAGGAAACAACCCCACTGTTGTGCCCGTGGCCGATAACTAGCTCTGAGGCTGAGCTGGGGCGGGAGGGGCGAGCTCCAGAAACGGCCAGCAGGGTTTAAGCACGGTGATAACAGGGCTAGAGCTTAGAACCAGCCCGAGACTCCCCTGTGCCCCCACTTTCTCTGTCCATACCATCCTCCTCTCTTAGAGTTTCTGGAGACGCCCCAGAAACAGCAGCGGCCTGCGGCCCCTTCGCACAGACCCAGGAGCCTCCTTAGGGCAGAAGCAGACCAGTTTTGAGGGCACCAGACATGGAATGTCGTCTTGCTGAACTCAAATACTACACTGCAAAATCCTGAGAAGGGAAGCCACCTACCCGTCTCCTGCAGCATCTGTCGTCCCCAGGACCCAGCCTGGTCTTCAGCACGACAGCTGAGGCCCACGGGTGGTGTGACCCCATAGTCTGGCCAGGCTGGGGCACACCGCACACCGCAGACAGGGAGAAGACACAGTGGGGAAAGCTGAGGGGCCCCCCCTGGCGTGCCTTCCGGGCAGTGCTGCCCCAGGTTGGGCAAGATCCAGTTCCCGAGCCAGCTGCCCCGGTCGGGTCCTGCAGCTGCCTGCGCCCGAATCCCCCAGCTGGGCTAGCCTGTCAGTGAGCTGGCTTGCTGGCAAGCTGCTGCTTCCCACGGGCTCCCCTTCCCCAGCCTGTCCTGGCCTTAAGGAAGTCCACGGCATTCGGAACATTCAGAACTCTTTCTAACTTCTCAGTCCTGGCAAAAAGCTCATGCCACCCCCACTGCCCCCAGAAAGCAGGCACAGGCCTGTGTGCCAGACACTGTACCTTGACTAAGACACAGCCACAAGCGCATAGACATTAGAAAAAGATACTTCAGAGGCACCCGGGTGGCTCTGTGGGTTAAGCATCCGACTTCAGTTCAGGTCATGATCTCCCGGTCCGTGGGTTCAAGTCCTGCATTGAGCTCTGTGCTGACAGCTCAGAGCCTGGAGCCTACTTTCCATTCTGTGTCTCCCTCTCTCTCTGCCCCTCCCCCGCTCACACTCTCTCTCTCTCTCTCTCTCTCTCAAAAATAAACATTAAAAAGAAAAGAAAAAGATACTTCAGGAAGGCAAATTTGGTCGACAAATACCAAATCTTAGCTTCCCCATGGACCAAAAGGAGAAAGTGTCCTTCTAGGGGGAGGGAGTGATACATAGCTCAGAAGGCTTCAGGGAGGAAGTGACTAAGCTAGGCCAGGCCTCAAAGGAACAGTAGATCTGAGGCGAAGATGGCTGTGCAGGGGTGGTGGCTGGGCTACGATTACAACACCAGACAGATCCTAGGACTGATACAAGCAATAGAGCCAGGGCACACTGGGGGATTGACCACCAGGTGGCTGGCTGGGCTGGAGCAGGGGTGACAGAAGGGACATTCCCAAGGACAGGGTTGGCCCCAGAGAGCCTGGACACTGAGCAGTAGAGGCCATTCAAGGTTCTTGAGCAGGGAGGCTGGGTTGTGGGGAACAGACTGTGGGGAAGGAGGCACTAGAATAAGTTTTGATGGAATTCACTAGAATGAAAATGTGGCTCTCTCTGGCAGAAAGGATTATAGGATGTGAGAAGTAAGCCCACCGACCCAATCAAAGGAGGGACGTGGAGACTCGGGACCACACTGAAGCAAGGCTTTAACCAACATTCTTACAAGAGCAGGTGTCTGATGGACAGGCAGTTACAGCAGACAATTTATCTCCTAGCATGCAAGTCCCTCCCCCGCTTCCTCACTGGCTGAGTACTACAGAGGTTACAGCCTTACCCCGATGTTGCCTATGTTCGTGCAAGGCCAAAAGTGATCTGACTGGAACAAATGCAGGTTCCTTGCGGTGAGGCAGAGACTTTCAGTCCTTCCTCTCTTTGTTCCCTGGACCATGTTCATTGCCAAAGCTGACAAAAATAAGCCTGCAAAATGGAGAGGTGAAGACCCTGGAAATGTCTAAGGGTTTGGGACTCCACTGTTGGCTGGGGGGCACAGGGGGGTTGTACATATTTTCAATAGGTTGTAAATCTACTGCTAACTAGACAGTACGGCTCTTATTTGGTATTTCTGAAAATAAATCTCCTTTATTTCTCACATAGGACATCCTTCATCTTTTCTTTTCTAGGGTTATGTTTCTACAATGTGTGTGCTTTATTTGATTAACCCAAATACAATTAAAGTCTGTTAAAATTAATTTTAAATCAGACAATACCAGTTATTATTGACCGAGCCTATTGGGTTTAGGTTAGGTGTGGGGGCAAGGGAGAGAGACACGACCCTGAGAAGGAGCAGAGCTCTCAGGACCGAGGCCCCTCTCTGAGCGGGCACTGAGCAAGCTGCTAGTGAGAGGTGGCAGGAGTTGCCAAAGAAAATATCCAAGGGCCACAGAGCCATGGGCTGGTCAGAGGAAGGCCGGGAAAGACGCCTATCTGAGAGATCTTGGCATTTCAGAGGCCCCTGTGCTGTGTACAAAGCCCTGAGCTAAAAGGGATCTCGGAGCCACTCTGGAATTGGTACAGAGGCCAGTCTCTGCGCCTGGAGGTTTCAGGCAATCTTGCCCCCCCTTCATTCCATCCCCTCCCCCGCAAGAATCTCTCTTCTAGGAGGGAGGCAGGGCGAGGGTGGGTCCAGGATCCACGGAACGCCCTGGAGGAAAATCTGTACAGTGGGGGATTTACTGACAGAAAAAAGCAGCCTGAGACTACGTGTGTGCGGGTTTCACAACTGGAGTCTTATGCCGATTCCCATCACTGAATCTAGAGGGAAAATCCCAGGAAAACTATTCTGAATGTGTGTTTTGGGGGGGAAGGGGCGGGAATAACAAGAAGGAAATGGTAGTCCTGAAGACAGGCCCCTGTTAACCACATTCTTTAAGCTGATTTCCCGAACCTTGCCCACTACCTGCAAGGAGGCCTGAGTGCCTTTCTTCCTTGCACTTAGGGGTGATCCCTTGGGCCTAAGTGAGGGGAGGCCCTCCAAGGAAGACTCTGACCCAATGTAAGGGGGGGTGATTCAACGGGTGCACAGAACTCACCACAAAGACAGCCATTTTTATGGTAGTACTTTTGGAAAAGAAAGGTTTCATACTGCACGGGAAGCGCCCAGCCCATCTGGTCCTCTCCCTTCCCCGAGACCCACCTGTGACCCCGGTGTTGAGGAGAGGTAAGAGACAGTCTGAGCTCATCCACAAAAAGGGACATACAGTGGTACTGGGTGCATGCATGGTTTCTTCTGAACCCCACCCTTCCCAGACTCCTCTCCCTTGCCCTGTTTGGTGACGGTTCCAGAAAGCAGACATTAGTAGAAACTGGGGCTCTGGCTAGGAGGGGACTGCACCTCTAAGAGGCAGGCCCTGGGCACCCGCAGCGGTGGGGTGAGCGGGCCATCCTCCGGAGGACACAGAGTGAACAGCCAGGTGTGGGAGCTGCGTTTCCTGCTCCAGTCACACCGTGGCCAGCTCCTGAACTTAGCAAGCCCGTTCCTGTCCTGGCTGGCACCATGGAGACACGGGGCTGTCTTCCTATTTCAAGACACAGGGAAGGGAAGTTGGGCTGGGGCCATGCAGCAGCTGGGCTGGTGCATGGAGATGTCAAGACCCCTGCCTGCTCCCATTTCCTCCACAGCTGGAAAAGCAAGGTGGCCCTTTCCTCAGCCTGAGGCACTTCCAAGTCCTTAAGGGTGTGTGTGTCTGGAGGAGTAGAAGTCAGTGTGGCTTCAGGGTTAACAGGGCAGTGCAGGGACACTCCTTGGGGTGGGGGCGGAAGGTGCTACGCTTCTCTAGCCTTCAGGATCTGGTCTGAAGAATGGGCCCTCGCCAGCTCAGGTGGCACAGCTCCTCCACTACGTGTCAGTGGAAGCTGGGAAGTCCCTATGGAAAATGGAACCTAGGGAAACCTGAGTCAGCAAGTTGGGGAAAGGCAGAGGCTGAGGGCGAGGAGTGGGACGTGCCTGAACCCAATGCGGACAAGATGAGACTGTCCCCTGCAGCGAGGCCTGTAGCTTTCATTTTCTGGGTCTTGCTCCAGAGTCTGGCGGGCCAACTTTTCTGGGAAGTTCTGTGCTGTGCAGTATGCCTTCTTCCTGGCTCTAGAGCCTGAAGGCGGGCCCTGCCCTCCCCCTGGGGAAGGAGGACAAGGATGAGGGATAGGGCCTGTCACCCTCCCAGGAGGAGGGGAAGGTCAATGGCTCCTTTTTCTGGTCCAGCTAGTTTTGACCCTGGGAACCACCAGCCAAGTCTCCATTTGTAGCACTTTCGTCACAAGACGTAAGGAAAAAAGGGTGAACATTTCCCAGGAACTTCATCCTTTAGAAAATTCCCCTCCAGCTGATGCCAAGGGAGCAGGCTGTGGCCTGAGTTATTTACACAAAAAATGGGCAGAAATGAGACAGAGGATCTCCCAGGAAGCCACTCGCTCTGGCCGGAACATTAGGGTTTCTCCCGCCTCCGGTCATGACCAAGGATCCAGGCTTACCCTAGGCAAGTCTCCAAACCCAGCCCTCTCTCTGGGGGGTGCCGGGCCGGGTGGGCATCCTGTGGGAGCAGGTCCAGCCAGGCTCTGGGGCAGCTGCTGGGGGTGCTGGGGGTGGGGCGGTGGGGAACAAAGGCTGACTCAGGAACACCTGCTGGGGAAAACCAAGACTGGCCCGAAGGACATGCATGGCCTCCCCAGCCTGGCTACTAGGGAGCTGGCCCTGACTGCGGGTACCAGCACCCTGCCTGGGATGCCAGGAGCCCAGATCAGCCTCCTTTGCTGTCTCCTCTCTATGCTCACAGGGCCTGCATTCAACCACAATCTGGATGGGCTGCTCTCAGCTCTGTCTGGAGGCCCTGACAATGGACCCCAGGGGGAGAATTCTGCACAGGTCCTATCACTGCCACACGTGGGTCCACTGACCGCTTTTGCTCGGTTGGAGACGGATGCACACACACACACGCTGAAGGTCTAGAACTTACCTAGGCTGGGAAAGGCTGAAGCAGTACTGGTCTACCATGGCACAATTCAGACCCAAGGCCAGAGCTGCGCCTCTGTGAATTCTCTTTTCTTTTTTCCTTTTGTAAATTAAATTGAAACCTACAGCACCACTTCACTGTGCCCTGACCCAGCAGGGCTCCCAGAAGGCTTGATGATTCTCGTTTTGAGCAGATGTGGAAGCTGAGCTTGGAGAGGTCCCCTGACGGCATAACCGTCTCCAGTAAGGGTGAGGTCTGAAGCAGATGTCTGTATTCTCTCCCTAAGGCTGAACGAGCTCTGTGTGTGTGTGTTTTTCATAAAGGGGACTTAACACTGAAGACACCCCCTTTCAGAAAGAACAGCACTGCAGGGCAGGGGCCCGAGGGCCTGCTAGTGGTAGGACAGGGAGAGGACGGGCTGTACCCCTGGGACAGGGAGCAGGGCCCCAAGTCTGGGCCCCAAGGGCATGGTCCAGGTACTCTACCACAGGATGGGCAAATAACAACAACA
This sequence comes from Paguma larvata, assembly GCA_030068075.1. Classification (NCBI taxonomy): domain Eukaryota; kingdom Metazoa; phylum Chordata; class Mammalia; order Carnivora; family Viverridae; genus Paguma; species Paguma larvata. Next base: position 75,454,553 of record CM057836.1, read on the forward strand.
ATAATTAGTAATGAGTAATCTTGAGGTAGGGCCACTTGCAGGCCCCAGGCCAAGAGCCTCAGCCTGGTGAGAGAGCCAAACCTTGTCCAGCTGGTATGTCCACTAGAACACAAGATGAGAGGGGATGCATTTTTCTAGGTGAACCCCGTCTGGACAGGTCCTGGAGCGTGGCACCTGCCATCACCTCTAGGACGCTATTTCTTCCTTGCGCCCACAAGCAAACCGCACTGACATACTCTCCTCACTCATGCTGCTACTGCTCCAAGGTTACTCCCTGGCCTCGACTTGGGCCAGCACTAAAGCAGCAAGCAGAGGGCCGTGCCCAACGGAAAGCTGAGTTTGGAACAGATTCTGACCAGGACAGGTCATGGGTCACAAGTAAGTCCTAGCAAGTAGGAAATGACAAGGAAGCGTGACTGTTAATTAGGAACTGAGACAGTGCCGAAAGGTCTCCTCCTCACCCAGGGTCTCTGAAGGCACAGAGCTGAGAGGCTAGACAGCAGAAGTCAAAGGCGGGGCCCCTGCCACACTTACCCTCTGGCTTACAAGGCCAGGCAGTTGATTCTGTAAATGGAGGTGCCAGCGTAGGCACGGGGGTGGGTGGAGCCCAAACGTGAAGCAGAGATGAGGCCAGCTGAGGGTGATGGGAGACAGGCCGGCAGAGTTTGGACAGGAGCCGGACTTCAGGCTCAGCTGTGGGGATCAGCCACTGCCTGGAGACGTGCTCTCAGGCCCCAGCTGGATGGACGGGCAGGCGGTGTCCACGGAGACTGCCGAAGGATCTCGGGGGCCCAGCATGTGCTCCCCTGCTCAGATTCCTCAAAAGATGAGCCCCTTACCTGTACTTCTGGCTGCCCAGAGAAAGAACTCATACTTCTCTGCCCGGGGTCAGAGACTCAAGACCCAGAGACTCAAGACCCTAAACCCAAGAGAGACAGAGGCTTTATCCTAAACCGGATCCTGAGCAGCCCTGGCCCCGGGTGGGGCTGGGGAGGGGGGGAACCGGGAGGCCTTGGCACAGTGGAGCGGGGGTAGGAAAGAGATGGAGTTGCGACAAAAGCAGGAAGACTGAGGGCTTTTCATTCCTGTGGATCTGCTGCGGGGAGGCTATCTCAGAGCATCTGACCCATTCCTGTGTCTGCTGGGGGGAGGAATGAGGGGCTGTAGGCGAACCTTTGCCAGAGTGCTCCCACCCAGCCCACCCTTCCTTTCTGGCTTCCTGCTGGCCGTGGGGGGTAGGGAAGATGACAAGTGGGGATTGGCTGGTTCTTCCTGCTCCTCCAGCTGGGATGAGAGACCTTGACCCCAGGGGGATGTGGACCGGAAACCCAGCTCTGCTGACTACCCAGAGAGGGACAAGATTCTCAGCGCAAATGTTGGAGAATTTAGGGCCGGCCGTGCACATGCACACCAGTATGTGGGTGCCAGTGCCGGAGGGAGCCACCGAAACCAGCCGGGGTGTTGGCTGGCATCTTCCGGGGGCTGGAGAGGTTGTGGAGAGTAGTGGCCTCCTCAAAAGCCATTTCCTCAAAAGCATCTTCTCTTTCTTATCTTTCTCTTTCACTCACTGAACTGGCAAGTTCACCTGGTATGCTGACATGGGAAGAACCTAGAAAGCACTGTCCTTACACTTCCCACGGATACTGGTGAGTAGAGCCACTGCCCATGGCTGCAGACCAGGCCATGGGCATCTAAGGTTTTGGGGTACTCAGGGTCCTACTCCCTCCTTTATCAGAGTGTCCCAGCCTCCCATTCCCTACATTCCATGGCGATGACTTCAGCCCTGACTCCAGGGGAAGACATGTGACCCAGGCCCACCAATCACTATATGCCTGGCTGTATGACTGGCTTACAGATGAGCACATGACCCAATCCAAGCCACTGAGATTTAACTCTGGGATCCTGGACAGAAGCTCTTTCTCCCCTCCTGGCTAGGGCTGCTGAGGGAAGGACAGAAACCTGGAGTTTCTCGGGGTCAGCAGGGAAAGCCTGCCTGGGAATGCACGAAAAGGGCAGAGCTGAGACACGTAGGGAACAACACTAAGGTTTTGTGACGCTGCTCAGTTCTTGGTCCAGCTGAGCCTGATGAGCTGTTCCAGGACCTTCCAGGATGTGTGTCTGGGTTCCTGTAACTACAAAGTCCTGGCAAAGACAGGGGAGAAGGGACAGAAAAGGCAGTGAGCAGAAGAGCAGTTGAGAAGCCATGGCCTGCCTGGCAACTGCTACTCCAACTGAGGACGTGAGTGAGGGGCCTTACACACCTTTCCTGGTCCCCCTTAGCTGCATGGTGGGACCTGAGCCCAGGCTGCTCAGGGCAGCACTTAGAAGGCACTGTTCCTTAGAGGGTACAGCCCAGGAGGAGAGACCAGTGGGTGGGGCTAGGTGCAGGGGAGGTGGGGAAGGGTCCCTCCCAAAGGCTGCACCTGCTAGGGCAGCCATTTCAGAGGGAGCGGTGGGATGCAGCCGAGATTGACTCTGGACCTGATCCTCAAAGGCAACTCTGTTTAGTTGTGTGAAGCAATGTGTGGACAGGCCATGGGACAAACGAACAGACTGTAATGACCGTGGGAATCCAAGGACAGGGAAGACAGGCCAGGCACTGCTGGGAAGAAGAAGCGGCAGGAGGAAAGAGAATGGAGGCTTGACAGCTCACATTTCCCAGGATTTCTGGGAAAGATGTCCCCTGCCTGGAATCAAACGGTGTGGTTTGACTTGCGGCAGAAAAGCTGAAGGCCCGAAGCAGGGTCTGCTGAAGGTGATGAGACAGGCACCCGGGACTGCCTTTTCTTATGTAAGAACGGGAGGAAGACAATCACAGGGCTGTCCAGGAGGACTCGAAAGATAGAGAGAGGGAGCAGTGTCAGGCCAGAAGCAGATGAGTCCCTTGCATGGGGAAAGGGCTGTGCCTGAGCGAGGGACCCCCATGGGTCACGGGAGGACTGGGCCTGGGGCACAGAGCAGAAGCTGCCTGAAGAATCCAAGCCTGTCCTCCCCCCAGCTTTGACTCTGTCGCTTCAAGCCCTGCTCACACACTTGCAAAGAAGCCAGAGTGCCTGGGACCCAAACGAAGCTGGTTTGGGCCTGGGCCCCCTGTGGCCTTCAGATGCGCAGAAGTAGGCATTCCAAAGAGGCACAGCAGCCTCCTAGATGGGTGTGACCCAGGACTGATACTTAGATCACACCTTTGGGTCAGCTTCCCAGAGGCCATCTCTTTGAGGTTTATTTCAAAAGATGTTTGATGTTCTTCATTTTGGAGGAAGTAAGGAGGAATCGACCACAGACTAGGCAGGGAAGAACTCAGGATTCCTGAATACCTCTTTTCTGTTTCTTTTTTATTTATTTTGAGAGAGAGAGAGAGAGGGAAGAGAGCGAGTGCACACACACACACACACACACACACACACACACACACACAAGCAGGGCAGGGGCAGAGAGAGAGGGAGAGAGAGAATCCTAAGTAGGCTCCTCACTGTCAGCCCAGAGCCTGACGTGGGGCTTGAACTTATAAACTATGAGATCATGACCTAACCTGAGATCAAGAGTCAGACGCTTAACTAAGCCACCCAGGTGTCCTTTTGTTTCCTGTTTCTTAAAACTAGTTGGTTTTTTCCCAACCCATTCTAATCTTGCCCTGACCAAGGTCTCCAGCCCTGTGGGTATAACGCTTCCTAAGGTGTAGGGTGAGGGGCAGGAAATAAGGATGGGCACTTGCAGGTGCAAGGCAGAGGGTGTGGGGAGAGGGAGAGGCCCCTGTTCCACCTGTGCTTCTGGGTGACCCAGGGTGAGGGGCCTGGGTTCCAGCCAAGCCCGAGGGGGTATGAGCTGCCAGGACTTAGCAGCACCCTTTCTGCCCACTCTCCACAACCTCCCAAACCACACCCCAGTCTCTCGGGTTGCTCTTGGCAGGGTTACCCGACACAGGGACAGGCCAGCTGCCTTTGCAGGAGGAGCAAAGGCAGTAAAACTTGTTTGTCAACTCTATGAACACGAGGGCACACCACAGAGATATAAAGACATCCACGCAACACACATGCACCCAGACACACACACACACAGGGCAGGCCCACACCCTCTGCAGAAGATGTGCAGAGACCCAGGAATGAGCTCAAAGGAGTTTGTGGGGCAGGGCAGAGTTTGTTTACCAGAGCGTCACTCGAGCTTGGAGCACTCCCCTGCCCCCGCATAAAATCAAGTCTTGACACACACGCTTCTCTAATACACAAGCCAGCCCCAAGCCTCACAAGCACTGAGCCAGACAGCAAGTGGTGTGCATGGCGAGGAAGCTGACTGGAGCCACCTGCAGTCCTCGGACTCGCTTTGGGTGGTGGGGCCTCCTGCAACTGCCTTCCCCTCCCCCCGGGGGATGGGGACCGTCACAGATGCAGAGCCCTCAGTGGGCCCTGCACTGCCCGCCCCACGAGGACACTCATCAGGCTGCATGGAGGACATGCCCAGGAGGACGAGAGACAGAAACCCAGCTCCTGGCGCCTCAATGCAGCCCCAACTCTGAGACTTCCCCCTTTGTGGACCTCTGTTTTCTTCCCACACAATGACAGTTGTGTCAAAGATCCCAAATTTAACCAAACTGGGGAAAATCTTATACCCCACTGTAAAGATTCCGGTTCTGTAGACCTTCCAAAACCCCAGGGGAAAAATGGAACAACAAAACTTCCTTCACTATAGCAAAGAGCCGGAGGAGAGGCGGTGGAGCAAGAAACAACAGGAAAGTGTGGTAAATAGAAACGGAACATACAATATAGCAGGTCCAACTAGACCAAAACATCAATAATCTCAGTAAACGTAAATAGGCCAACGCACTTAGGTTGGGCAGAATGCAACTAGACAAAATCTGGCCCAAGATGGTCCACGCAAGTCAGTTGAAAGGAGGCTCCTGGTTCTGGGTTAGAAGGCTGAGTGGGTCGCTTTGAGGGGACAGCAGCAAATTGAGTCCAGTCACAGGTCTGCAGAGCAGTCAGAAGGACAGTCTCACACACAGGGCCCTGGCAGGGGGGGACACTGGTCTCTTACTGAACTGGTATCCAAGGACCAAAGGGAGGCACTGGAAGGCCCACTCTCTGGAGCTGTCTCCTGCATTAAAACATCCTCTCTGCGTCTCTCAGCGGAATGGGCACTGCCTCTCGAGTGGCTATCCAGACCCGCATGCCTCACTCTGGTCTAGATGTTTATTCTCCTCTGGGAGAGCCCCGCTCACACCAGGTAAGCACAGGGCCACCAATAACCACCAAGGGGCCAAGCAACCCTTCCTTTATCAAGAGCACTTTAAAATGCTGGAAGTGTCCTAATCATCCCGTTAGGAAGCAGAATCCTTTCTTTCTTGTTTTCCGAATCTTCTATTCCACACAAGCTCTGCCATGGTTTGCTAGGACGCTTTGTGCCCTGACCCGGCTAGGACAAACAGCCAGGGCAGGAGCCCTCCCGTGGCCTGCCCCCCAGCCTCCCTGCAGGGCTGCAGCAGGACCAAGTTGCTGTTTTGTTGTTCTTGGTGGTTAGCTTTCCCAGGCAGGAGTCTCACTAGCTTGTAATTGTGAACAACGCGCCCTGAGTGGTTCTCGCATAAGCAGGTAACACTTCTGCAGTCAAGGACCTCCGACATGAGAAGTGTGGGCTATCAACTCTTGTGGCCTTAACGAAACAAGGACTTTAAGAGACAAGGTGGCTGACAAGCAGAGGCTGGTCAGAGGGCACACAGACGGAGGGGAGGTTTCGAGAAGCGGGGCAAGAGGGCGGAGGGCCAGAACGGGTGGTAGAAGAGAGTTCGGGGGCGGGGGGGGGGGGAGAGGAATTCGCACTGCATTCATTCGTTCGTTCATTCGCTCACCTAGCGCCAGACATACCATGCCCTCCTGAGAAGCCCCAGCCGTGCCCGTGGTCTAACTGGGGAGACCAAGGAAAGGGTCAACTGCAAAGCCACAGGATCAGTGAGAAGAGAAAGCCCAGCCCCGGGGCACCAGTCGGCAGCTCTTCCAGCCACAGGGAGGACAGGGCAGGGAGGGGAAGAAGGCTGGGAGCTTCCTAGGAGAGGGAGGAGATGGGGCCAAACCATGCCACCCCCCACCCCCACGAAGGAGGAGATGGGGAGAGCGGGGTGGGGGTGGGGGGGGGTGGGGGGGAGCCTGGCAGAAGTGTTTATCTGTAGGGCTGGAGGAGGGCAGTCACCCAGCTTCTCACAGGAAATCTCCCAGACTGGAGTGAGCAGGGCCTGGGGGGATGGGGCTCGCACTGCAGCCCCACGGGCTGAGAAAGCCCTGTTTCCTCCAGGTCAGGTTGCCTGGGGCCAAGCTCACTCTGGTCTTAGTTTCCCCACTGTGCCTGGAGAGGAGGAAGCCAAACACTTTGAGCTCTAGGGATGAAAGGCTCAGCCCCCACCCCTCCCTGTAAAATAGGACGGGGGACGCCGCCGCTCCTTTTGGATCCACCTCTGAAGATGAAACATGCTTGGGCCTAATGAGGAGTCAGCAGGCCAAGGTGGGAGCAGGGCTGGGCTGTGGGAGCCGGCACCTGCCCCACCTGGCCCCTCGCGGTCAGCACGGCACCCGCCCAGGGGGACAGAACTCTTCCCATTTCTGTGCAGACCCGCATGCCCGAACCAGCCCCACCTCCTCCCCTTCCCAGGCCAGTGCCCTCTCCCTCCCCTGCTCCAGGCTGGGATCAATCCTAGGTGGGCTCGAGCTGCAGCAAAGGCCTTGGAGAACTGCGTTCGCGTGTGTCCCCTTCGCTTACCCTTGGACCCAGGCGCCCCCTTCACTGGGCTGAGCCAACACCCTAACCCTACACTTTTGGGGCACCCTGCTGAGACATACTGTCCCCTCCACATTTCCAGGCCACACAGGTCATTTCCAATATGGCAGCTGACAAGAGGGACACAGCTTCCTTAACATGCATGACAACAGTGCTCATAACAAAGGACACCCTCAGCCTGCTTCCTCCTCTCCTTTCCTGGTTGTTGAACAGACATTTGCTACCAGATGGGCTCCGAGAAGCAAGGAGCCAAGTGGAAGCCTCTGGCTTGGCAGTCCCAACTCTGCCGGGTGAGGTCACAGGAGTGGCCTCCAAAATGTCTGAAGCACACACTCCTCACTGGGCAGATCTGTTCTGCTGCCACTCCCCCTTCTTTCTCTCTCCTTTTTCCTTCCCCTAGCCCAGCCTGGGCCCTGCCCACCTGTGTCCTGCTCAGACGGACCCTTCCTGCCCAGGGGCTGACCCCACCTCCTTTCTATAGGTCCTGGAACATCCGAACACAGCCTCCTCGACCCACTCATCTCCCAGGAAATAGATGGGGAACGAGAACAGGGCACGCACACAGCTCACATTCGCCTGGGAGGCCGGCGGCAGCCTCGTAAACGCACTAATATTAGGCACAGCTAAAAGATAACCTTACCTACATGTTCCAGAAGAGGCGCATACACCTGGGATTATCATATCTTCTTAATGGTTCATTTGTGTTCATTACGTAAATTAGTTCACTTATCTGATTTGCAGAGCGGTGCCCAAAGGGTGGCCTTCTGGATCGTCAACATCCAACCTCCCAGCGAGCTTTCGGAACTACCACTTTCCTAAATTAGGAAGATCTCTATCTCCACTCTTCATCCCTCGAGGGAGAGGGGAGCTCACTGAGATCCGCACAACCCCCACCCTCTCCACCTCCCCCAGCCAGGCCTGGGGCTCCCACTTGGAAGCCCCTCCACCCCCATACCACTGCCCCTGCCTGACATTCACCCCAAGGGTCTGCAGGCCTCATTATTCCAAACCCCACAAGCTGCAGGCTCCGGGCTACCTCTTTGCCCTAGACTTTCACCAAAGCGGGGCTTTTGGGAAAGCTGGGTAATGTCTGGGAAGTCAATGAGGAAGAACTCCAGCGAGTAACGGGGAGGAGGCACCCGGCTCTGCCCGAGGAACACAGAAAGCCGGTCACCTCTGGACATTCCCTGCCAGCCCCGCTTCCCTCAGCATTCCCTCAGCCCCTGCGTCCTCTCTAAACTATGCCGTAAGACTACAGGGCACCCCACGACTAGCAAACCCACATGGGACTATAAAGAATGCAGAGAAACCCAGGAGCAGGGCCAGGGGGATGTGCATGCCTGTGCACACAGCGCCCCACTGAACTTCTGTGAGGGGCACGGGCGCGGCCCTAATTACAGGCTATGCAGGGATGGTGAGCACCTCCTCTCACCAGAGGGAGGCAGCCTGCTGGAATTTTAAAGGCCCTGGGGTTTTAGGAGGACTGGCAGCGAGAAGGCCCTACAGGCTTGCAGCGTGGACAGCCCACACTGGGCATTGTGGCGTGCTGGCTGAGGTAGGCGGGTGCTGGGTGCTCACCTCGTGGTCTAGGTCAGCACTGGTCTTTGGCTGTTGCTCCTGGCAGGGTGGCGAGGTCTCAGAGCCCAGGTACTGTCTGAGGGATGATGGCCTCATGAGGCTCAGAAGCTGGCTGAGCAAAGACAGCTAGGGAGGAAAAGAGAGGCCGTCACTCAGAGGGTGCTTGGGACCCCTTGGCTGGCACTAGCAGGTCAGAGAGTGGGCTCTGGAGCCAGGCCACCAGCTTCCACGGCCTGGATCCACCTCTCAGTGACATGCGGTGTGGCCTCTTGGAACCCGAGACAAAATGGAGACAACCACCCGACCTCTTCTCAGGAGAGGAGGGCTCTGCGTGCACATGGCGCCCAGCACAGGCTCGGCCTTCCCTAAAAGGAGCGAACTGAGATCTCTGCAGGCTGGCTGTTTGATCCACTTCCCTGGGGTAAGCACTCGGGGCTGGAAGAACCAAGGCCAGCAACGAAGGCAAGATCCTTCCCACCCCGAGCTGCTGCTCAGGCCTCTCGTGTCCCTCTCTTCGCTGAACTTGCTGTGGGGATTGGAGAGGCTTACGGAGGAGCAGAGGCTGTGTCCCTCCCGCCGCCCCCTCTAATGACTGCGCTCGCTCTACATCATTCTGCCTGCCCCCGTGTCTCCGCCCCCACCCTTCTCCTTCTAGGGGATTTTAAAGCAAATCCAAACATTGTATCATTTTACCCATAAAGAGTCTCTAACCGAAAAGGATAAGGATTTCTTTCCCCAGCATGGTCACAGCATGGTTCTCCTGCCCAGCGAGATTACCAAGAATTCCTTATGTGGTCTGACACCATGTTCAGTTTTCTCTGATTGTCCCAAAGATGTCCTCACCAGTTGGGCTGTTGGAATGGGGATTCCCCACAAGGCCCATACGCTGCATTTGGTTGATATGTCAATCTGCCAGTAGCCCCACCATCCATGTAAACTGCACCCCCCTCTCTGAACAAACGGGAGTGCCCCCACCCCTTCCAGGAACAGGGCCTGCAGGAGTCCAGGTGTCTGCGGTGAGCCACTCCTGGCCCAGGCCCTGCACCTGGTTTGGGCAGCCTGGGCTTAGCTGCTGCCCTGAGGCTTACTGGTGGCCGAGGCAAAACGGAGGCAGTTTCTGAGCCCCTGGGCCCTCTGGGGCCATGTGCAACCCTGGGAAGGGCGGGGGGTGCTGATCAAAGAAGTAGAGCCAGGGGAGTTCACAGAGGCACCATCTTTTTAGATACAGCAGGTGTAGGCTGGCCAAAAGGACTTAGGCCCGAGCCCCTGACCCAGCTCCCTGCTCCAGCCTGGCCTTGCCTGGCACACCTGGCTTCCTCCCCCTGACTCACCCGCAGACACCTGCTCAGCACCTCAGCCGGCCACAGGCTCAGACAGCCCACAAGAGCAGCTGGGCTGAGGGCTAGGAGACAGGCCTGAGGCCTTGGCTCCTGGAACGGGGCCAGGACTTCTTGGCCTAGAGTCTCATCCCTTTAGGAAGGGAGAGGAGGAGGCAGAGAGAGAGACAGAGAGAGAGAGAGAGAGAAGGTTCTGGGTGAAGAGAGGCACCATCTGGAGCTTCACCAAAACGAGAGCCGTGCTGTCTTGCTCAGGCCTCGCAAGGTTGGGGATAGTTTCCAAAGGGGCCCTGCCTGCTTGGGGGTCACAGCTGTGCAAGCACAGGGGCCAGGCTCTGCAGCCCACACCCCCAGAAGCAGTCCGCAGGCAGGCGGCCTCGCCCCAGGACCCTCCCTGCTACAGGAGCCGGGGGTGGGGCAGCGCACACAACTGCAGCTCCGCAGTTCCTAATGTTTTTCCTCTCCGTGAAAACGGCTTCACCGGGCTCAGCGCAGCGAGCTGTGGCCTTCTGATTGCGTATTCTCTTTTGTTTCCAGCTCTGGCAGCCACACCCCGCTCAGGGATAAGGGCATATTTGGACCGCGTGCATCCCAGCAGGGCCGGGACCTGACACTGCACCTCCCCACCTCACCCCCACCGCTGGAAGCTGTCTCTGCAAACACTCAGCCCATTAGGACAGACACCTCCAGGCAAGAGGCAAATGATCACCCGAGAAGGCAGGCCTCCACTGGTCTCGTCCGTCTGCCTGGCAGGAGGAGGAGGAAGAGGAGTTCCAGCCGGGCAACTGTCCGCATGGCTGGTCACTCCTGTGCTCAGACCCCGGCAGCGCTTCTCTCTGCCCCGTGGAGAAGGCCGGGATCTTAAGCGTCTGTGAGGCTCAGGTGGCCCTGCTGCTCCCGGCAGCCCGTGCTCCGACTGGGCCTTCTGACCAGACACGTGTGGCTGCCCCTGTCTCCCTCCCAGCGCCAGCTCCCTGTCTACGCCGCCGTCCACACCACCCACACCTGCCAGTCCCCTCGCCCTGAATTCCTTTGTCTCCTATCACATTTACCACCTCCCAACACGCTGTCATTACTAGTTTGTCATGTTTATTACCCGTCCCCGCTCCCTCACTAGAAGGCAGGGCCTCCTTAGGGTGAGCTTCGTTCACTGCGACGTCCCCAGAGTCTAGCACAGTGCCGGGCTCGCGGCCTGCGCTTCATTAGCATTCGTTAAACAGGAGAATGAACGCAGGGCAGGGCAGGACCGCAGCCGGCCTCTGCCGAGGAGATGCAGACCCTTGTCCTCCTCCATTTCGGCCACTGAAAGCCCGTGTTTTCCAGACTCCAAACGGGAAGGCGCGGTTTGACAGAAAAGGTTTGCTGTGTCGCAAGAGATGGCCTGGGATAAGAAGCAAACTCCTGACTTGTGTCCAAACCTGTTCTACCTGTGTCTCGCCTCTCTCGGTAGAGGGCTTCTTCATCCTGCCAGGTGCCTAGGTCCTGGAGCCCTCCTTGTCTCCTTTCTCTCACATCTCGAGTCCCACTGGCTGTACTTGGGAAATACACCTAGAGACCTACCACTTCTGGCCACCTACAATGCTATCTCCTCAGGCCAAACCACCGTCATCTCTCACCAGGATTACTACAATCACCTATGCTCAACACAGCAGCCTTTCAAAATATTTAATAAATTAGATTCTGTTCCTCTTATCAAAACCATCCAATGGCTCTCCACTTCGGCATGAAAGTCAAAGCCTCTACCATGGCCCTGAGGCTCTGGTGGATTGAATCCCCACTTACCTGTCTGACCTCAACTTCTACTACTCTGTCCTTGGTCCTCTGCTCCGGCCACAATGGCTTCTGTTTTTCCTCTAACCTAAGAGAACTCTGCCTGCCCCAGGGCCTTTGCACTTGCTGTTCCCTGTGTGGCATGCTCTTCCCCAAGAAACCTGCTTGACTTCAGTTCTGTGTGCCAATGTCCCCATCTCTCAACATTCTCTCTCCTCTTTATCTGGCTTTATTTTTCTCTAGAGCCCTTATCACCATCTGGTATGCCAAATATTTACTTCTTTCTTGGTGCCTGTGTCCATCTCCCCTGGGACCATGAGTTTTACAAGGGAGAGACGGAGTTCTGTTCAGGGCTGTATCTTCAGTGCCCTGAGCAGTGTCTGGAACACACTGGTGCATGCGGTCAAAGCCCTGCTGTTTCTGGGATAGTCCCAGGATTCCCAGGGACAACAGGAAGCAGGCCTGACCTCGAGGCTCTCCTGGAAAATACAAGTTTTGGGGGTGTTGCATCCTGACCGCCTACAGAAGTCCCATCCCTCCAATTCGGTCTTCAGCTCCTGTTTCTAGGGCTTCAGATTGCAGCCTGAGATGGGGAGCCACGCCATCAGGGGTCCTGGGCTCCTCCTGCCCAGCAGTGCCCTGAGAGGTCTCTGCCCAGCTCCTCCCCTAGAGGAGTCCATTCTCGACCCTCAGACTCCCCTTCATCGTCAGTCTATTGATAAGGTTCATCAGACATTTATACATCGATGAAGGAAGTAGAAGGGACAGCCCTTGTCCTCCTATCTGCCACTTAGGAACAAGCTCAAGGGACCAGCAAGCCATCTTCAGTATGAAGTGGCAGGTGTGGTCCTGTCTGTCACCACAATGAGAGCTGAGCAAGGGGCCGGAGAAGCGGAGACAGCATGCTACGGTGGTCGAGGACAAGGACTCTGGAGTCAAATCCCAGCTCCGAGCTGTATGACCTGAGAAGTTTCCTGACAAATGTCTGATGATAACAGCCCTTCCTGCCTGGGACTCCTATGAGAGGCAAGCTTTGAGAACAGCACCTGGGACGCGGCCAACGCTGCGCGGCGTGTTAGCTACCACCGTTTTGGATGGGATGTGATGGTGGAAAGGAAGGAGGGCCAGGGCACAGAGCTGCGCACAGAGGGCGTGGGGTCAGGCTGCGAGGAAGGCAGAGAAAAACAGGCAGTGGGCAGGCCACGTGGAGGAGACGTTGGGAGAGGGGGCGTACGGGTTTGATGTGGGCGGCCCTGGGGCCAAGGTGGCCCTTTGAAGGCGAGGATCCGTCTGACAGGCCAGACTGGAAAGGGGAGCGCCTGCAGCCTGGAGACCTGGGAGGCCGGCGCGGCAGCCCGGACCTGCAGCGGAGACGGGGAAGCATGCGGGGAGGGCCTCGGGCAGGCCCCGGCTGGTCCCTCCTCTCCTGGAGCCGAGCTGCCAGGAGGCTGGTGCCTGCCTGCAGACCCTCCTCTCTGCAACACAAGCACTGACTCAGCCTCCAAGACCTGGCTCGGGACACCTTCTCTGGAAGCCACTTCACTGCCCTCGGGCACACTTAGTCACTGTGCCCTCGGCCCACCTTGCTCACACCCTCTCTTCTGAGGGTGGTGCCTGGCTCAGAGCCTGACACAGAGGCGGTGCTCGGCTAGGGTCTCCTGCACAGATAGGCACACGGCGGGCATGTGGGCAACTGGTATGGTCGGAAAGGCCTGGAGCTGGGCGGGGCTGGGTCTGGCTTGGCCCCTGGCAGGTCCCAGGGAGCAGCTGGGGGCTCCAGGGCCAGTTCTCCCCTGGCAGGGGGGACATCCCCACCCCGAGGAGCTGTTCACTGCCTCCCTGGAAGGGCCTGCCTGGGCCAGACAATCCATAGTACTTCCCCTCCCAGCTCTCTGGTCCCCATCACGCTCCCCTCCCTCTCCCGTGCACAGGCTCTAGCCAATAAAAAACACATCAAAACAAAGCCCAAGCCTTAAATTGACTCTGATGCCTGAGCCGCTCTTTTGTCTCTCTGGCCTCTCCAAACGCTGCAGGTGGGCGGCTGCCCCCCTCCACCCACAACCGGCTTCCTTTCTTGATCTTGAGCTCTGGCCTCTCCCCTCGGCTCTGCTGACACTGCGCTGTTTTCCTTGGGGCTTGGTGACCCCCATCTGCCCTCCAGAGCCCTCTGGGACCATTTGTCTGCCTTGTCGCATCTCTGCCCGCCCCCATCCCTAACTGCTTGGCACCCCGAGACACTGACTGGTTCCTCCTCCGTCACAGAGATGCTCTGTCGTCAGGCCTTCCTCGGTGTGAAATGACCCCAGTGCAGGCCGCTTGCTCACCCACCCCTCCCCAGGTCTCCGGAGAAAGGGAACTTCCTCTTGCACACCCCCGGAACGCAACCTCGGGCTCGTGTTCCCTCCACAAGTGTGCGTTGAGTTCCTATGTGTGCCAGGTACTGTGCTAGGTGCCCGCGGGCAGTGGTGAGCTGAAAGCCTTTGGTCCTTGCACTCAAGGAGCTGCCGTTGGGGTCTGTGTGTGTGTGGATGCAGATCCTGAACAAACAAACAAGAAACCATCAGGAGGTAAATACAAATAAAAACAGGTAAATATAAAATTTAAAACAGGTAAGTACAAATACAATGAAAAACAGGGTGATGGTGCCAGGGCACTTCAGACAGGGTGGTCAGGAAAGACTTCCAGGTGGAGGGGACATTTTAGCAGGAACTGGAATGCCATGAAGTTCCAGTCACGCCAAATCCTAGGGGGAAAGTGTTTATGACAAAGGGGGCAGCTGGGGCAGAAGCCCGGCCGAGCCCACTCCGAAAAGCCAACCCAACCAGTCAGCTTTCCGAGCTCCCGCCCTACAATCATGGCATTGCAGACTCAGCTATATTGTCCAGGCTGTCCCAGGATGTGCTGGAACATTCTCTTAGCACTCTGGGCAAAAGGTTACGCAGGCCTGCCCTGTATGCCTCTACGAATGGAGACACTCAGCCTCTCTCAGGGGCTGCCTTGCCTGTCTTGTGTTGCAGAGCCACAGGGTTCGGCTGCACTCAGCAACTATTCTGGAATCCCAGGGAGCTTCTAGGAGGTAGGGAGCGAGCATGCTCAGTCTCCCATCCTTGGGGTGGCTGTGACCCATGCTGCCCCCCCAGGGCCCCAAGCTGCACAGAGGCTGCGGTCAGAGCTTTCTGGGGAGAAGGGGAATGGGGAAAGAAGACAAAGCTGTACTTCTCCTGCTGTTCTAAGAAGGCCTAACACTGGAAAAGGAGAGGCACTAGGATTGAGTAGTTTTAAAGGGCGCCTGGGTGGCTCAGTTGGTTGGGCGGCCGACTTCGGCATGGGTCATGATCTCACGGTCTGTGAGTTTGAGCCCCATGTCGGGCTCTGTGCTGATGGCTCATCAGAGCCTGGAGCCTGCTTCGGATTCTGTATCTCCCTCTCTCTCTGCCCTCCTCCTGCTCACGCTCTGTCTGTATATCTCTTAAGAATAATAAAATAAAAAAAAAACCAAAAACATTAAGTGTGTAGTGTTTGTTTTCACCTTCACGGTTTTTTCCACATATAAAAAGTAATATAAGCAGGGGCCAGGGGAGGAGGGGATGGGAATTAGTGTTTAATGGGTATGGAGTTTCTATTTGGGGGGATAAAAAAAATTTCTGGAGGTGGAAGGCGGTGATGGCTGCATGGCGTTGCGAATGTACTTAGAGCTGCTGAATGGTTGAACTCGTCTACACTTAAAGTTGTCATGATGGTAAACAAAAAACAAAACATTAAAGCGGTAGATTTTATGTCATGCATATCTGGCAACCTAAAAAAAAAAAACACAAAAAAACCAAAGTGACGCATGCTCCCAGCTCACTGCTCTATCCTTAGTGCCTAGTACACAGAAGGCACACAAAATAGTTCATTGTTGAACGCAAGGATACGAGTGAAAAATTCAAACTCGGCTTGGCGGTCCTGGCCTGAGGCGGCCAACCTTTGGGGAAAGCCTCAGGAGCAGACAGGAGCAGGGCTCCCCCTCTGCTCGGCCACAGGCTTCCTGGGCCTAATGGGTGCTGCCCGGCTGAGGCCAAGACTCACCTGGGCCTTCTCTTGCCAGAGAGGGAGCGTCTCTTGCTGGTCCAGCATCCGGGCAATGACCACGAGGCTGAGCTGGCTTCGAAGCTGCCTGTGAGGGAAGCAGTAAGAGGGACTGAGGGGTGGGACACTCTGAGAGTTGGGGGGCTTGAAGTCCACGTGGGGGCCGAGGCCCTCCGAGTGGTGAACGTTGGAGAGCCGCGTTGTCTGGAGTCCTTTGGCTTACTCTTTTGGTTTATAACATTATTTATTTTAGAAGCAAGAAAACACGATGGGAAGGTTTAAAAATAAGCAAAAGGAAAAACTCAGAGTCGCTTTAATTTCAGAGGCTGACATAGTGGGTTTTCTTCTTAGTTGGTCTTTCTCTCTGAATATCTACACGTATCTGTGGATACACAGAGATGGGCAACGTTCAGCTGCTTTTGCTCAGACCTCTGCCACTTCTGCCCTTTGCAGCATTCGAATCTTTCGGCCCATGAAGGGTAATAGAAAATGAGGCTAAATTTTGTTTTTTTTTCACCCAGCACCCAGTGGCTTTCCTTCGGAGAACCTGCTTCCATCCAGAGTGCTCCCAGGGTGGGCACATGAGCCAGGCCTGGCCCGTCAGAGTCTGAGTGACTGAGCCACTGAGAGGTGGCCTCGGTGCCCTGGTTGGAAGCGTCAGCGGTGTGTGCCTTTCCAGCAGGGCCACTGATCGGACAGGAGGCGATCCCACACCTGCTGGTGACCATCCTGCCTCCTTGTGCGAGAGCCTGGAGGACGAAGCAAGCAGAGACAGAGGACAGGGACAGGGCTCTGAGCACACCCAGAGCCTGCTGTGCCTGAAGCCCCCAGCCCCTGCACCAGTCAGTAGGTCAGGTGGTCATGAGAGCCAGTGAGGTACCTTTGGCTCCAGTCAGTTTGGGCTGGACTTCTGAGTCTAGCACTAAACAGTCTTAACTAATTCACTTGATTTACCAGGGATGGGGCTAGTATCTGCTCTCTTCAGGAGTGAAGACCTCCGATGGAGATTTCAGATGCTAATGTTCGGGGCTCTCATTTTCATGAGTCCTTGAGGGCTGGAGGGAGCAGAAAGGGGAGAGAAGAGGGGAGTGGAGACCAGAGAATGGGGCTGGAATGGCAGCGGCCGAGGAGGCTGGAAGGGGTGATGGGAAGAGGGGTCAGTGGTCCCTCCTCTGCCCACGCTCCAGGTCACAGCCCATTTCCACCACAAGGCTCACATCTCTCTTGCGCCTCCATACACCGTGGCTCCCCACGGGCAGCAGACGTCGGCCCCTGGCATGGACCTTGATGTGACCACAGTCCCCAGCTCCTGCAGGGAGCCACCATCAGAGGAAGCAAGTGAGAGGTCCTGAAGCTAGAGGGAATGTAAGGAACACGAAGGAAAACATTTGGGCTGGAACCAGCTCCTTAGAGGAGAAATGCCCTCAGGTAACAGCACTGTTGAAGGGACCCCCACAGGTGCCCTCAGCCACCTCCCTGGAAAGACACCACAAGGGACTGAGTGGATAGCAGGGACGGTCTACTACAGGCAGCACCGGGAAACGCCGAGCAAGAACCTCAGGGATGCAAGATCCAGCCCAGGCCGCTTCCGTGCTTCGTGGTCTGGGCTCCACTGCAACTTGCCCAGAGCAGAGCCTCCTGCTGCCCAGGCCTCACGTGAGGGAGGCTTCTGGGTGATGGGGAACCGTGTGTATGGGGGAATTGGCTCCTCGAACGGCTCCCGTGGGGTTGAGCAGGCTGACGCAGGGGCCTTGTTGATTTTCTTAGTACTGAGTCATGAAAGTCAGAGGAATCAACAGAGCAAGAGGCTCTTGATTAGAAAGAGAAAAAAAGCAGCAGCAGGCAACACCACCACACACTAGGAAAGAGAACCTGAAAAAGAAGGGAAATGCGCGGTGCTGGTGAGGGTGTGGGGCGACGGAGACGCTCAGACACAGCAGGCAGGGAATTTCAACTGTACATCCACCTTGAGAAACCGCTTGGCAAGATCGACTCAAGACAAATATATGCTCACCTCGTGACCTAGCAATCCTACTCCTCGGTATACACGCACCCATGTGCACACACACACACACACACAAGAGGCAGAAGTGCACTCTTGATATACCAACAGAATGCATTCACAGATTGGTCTCTATCTACACAACTCAAACCTACACCTAACGACAGTGAGCTAAAACTATATCCAAAGGCATGGATGATCTTCACAGTGTCATGTGAAAGAAGCCAGATACAAAAGAATACTTGTGTGTGATTTAATTTATATTTAATTTTCATGAAGTATAAAAATGGGCCAATAGCAGTCATTGGAAGCTGGGGATAGAGGTGACGCGTGGGGGGTGGGCAAGTTCTGCTCATGTTTCAATTCTTGATCTGAGGGCTGGTTTCACAGGCGTTGGATCTGTGGCAATCCACTGAGCCATACACTGATGGTCTGCGTTCTGTTTGTTTGTATGTTGCAGTTCAATAAAACTATTACTTAAAGAAGACATTCAGCTGCAGGGAGGGACAGGATTGCCAGATTTAGCCAGTAAAAATATAGGATGCCCAGTTGGATATGAACTTCCTATAGGTGAACAGAGTAATTTGCTTATTAGCATGTTTTTCCCGTGCAATATTTATATTTTATCTGGACCAGCCATCCCTGGTCCATTCCTTTTTTTCTTTTTTTTTTTTTTCAGTGTTTATTTTGAGAGAGAGGGCAAGTGGGGAAGGGGCAGAGAGAAAAGAGAATCCCAAGCAAGCTCCATGCTGTCAGCACAGAGCCTGCTGCAGGGCTGGAACTCAGGAACTTCGAGATCATGACCTGAGCCAAAGGTGGACGCCTTACTGACTGAGCCACACACAGGTGCCCCTCCCTGGTCCATTCTTGTTCGGAAGACCTGACATTAACCCATGGGCCCCTCCTTGACCCTCTCTCTCTTTAGCCTTGAGCCCTTTCTGCAGAGCCCCTCAGCGGTCCAACTTGACTAGAGACCTGTGGAGAGGCAGCCTCATCGAAACTGCCCCGTGCGATAAAAAAACAGGAGCCCCTCATCATCCTGTGAGTGCTAGACCCCCCACCCCTCACCCGAAGCCCCACCCTCCATTTTCTCCCTGAGCCCTGGACACGCCACACACTCCACATGGCTTCCACTCACTGGCGGCCAGGACCTGCTCTCCAGCTGTTCCCTGGCAGCCCCAGCAGCAGCTGGGCCTGGAACACAGTGGGAGGTAAGTGGCCCCTCTGTGCTGCTACTCCAAGTTAACTTGTCGCCAGAGTCAGAAGGCCTGCATCTGGCCTTCATTAATCCAAAACCCAGGCCTGTGTGGGAGCTCCTTTACCCTGCAGAGGGCGGGGAGGGGCCAACCTGGGGGTGGGGGTGTTGGCTGGCCAGCAAAACAGAGCCGGGGTGGTTCCAGAAGGGAAGAGGTGGGCTGGGTGGGTCAGGACAGGGCTGTTGTCCAGAAAAGAAGAAAAGCAACAGAAAAAGCACCGGGTGAATGGATGAAAAAGAACCCACATCTGAGGGTGGTATGCTCCCCGCTCACTGTCCCTTCCCTGCATACTGCCTTTCATTCTGATGGCCCCCTGCCTTTTAAACACGGTTTCAGTTTCTGCTGGGACACAGGGAGAGGGGACACGGCCACTTTTTAAATTTAGACTGAGAACATACTCTACAGAGGAGAAAACGCAAAGACTCACCCCAAATAACACCAAACTGTGCAAGGGGCAAGCAAACGAGCTGTGGGCTCAGCTGAGGGTGGCCAGGGGCTCTTCCTCTCCTAGAAGCTGCCCGACCCCACCCGGCAAGGCCTCCCCGGAACTCAAAACAGGCGGACAAAGGAGGATGCAGAAGCCACTGGAGCCATCCCAGCCACTGTCATATAAGGAAACAAGCTCCAGCCCTACACACCAGGCCAGGCCTCTGCCTCAGCCCTGCCCCTCCCTGCCCCTGCCCCCCCACGGGCCTCTGTAAGATCAGGACACTGGATTAGCACTCAGAGGAGTCTAAGGCGCTGGGAAATCTGGAAATGACTTTCCCAAATCCACAGCAGAGCCAGGAAGTGGAAAGCAGGCGCTCGGCCTCCCAGTGTCCAGCCTGGCTCCGGGGCAGCCCAGCCAGGTGCCAGGCACGAACCAGTATTGGCGCTAACCAGCGCGGGCCACTATGATGTTGGGACAACCACACAGGTCAACGCAGCCCCCTCTGGGGCCCCTCATCTTTGCTTCCGTGGAGGGGAACCAGGCCCTGCCAAGGCTGAACTACCCTAAAAGGCCATCAGGCATCTGGCCAAAGGCGTGAGCTGCCTTTTCCACGTCTCTAGGGCAGCTCAGGAAGCAACAACAGTGGCCTGTTCCGCTGTGGAAATGCTGCCCAACACCCTGCCTCAGGGCATCTGCCTGGCTTGCTTCTCGGGGACTGTCCATGCCACCTCCCATGCATCACAGCCACCAATAGGTGGCTACCCACCCCCTCTTCACTTGGAGTCTACCTTGCCTGTGAGCATGTGCTACCCAGGCAAGAAGGACCAAGCCCTGGGCTTAGAGGTTAGGGCAACCTCCTGGGTAGTCTGCCCAGTCATCCACACACAGGTTAGGGCACTTGTGAGTGTGGGTATGCACGGTGCACACAGGAAGGTGTGGCAGGATGCAGACAGCCGTAGATCCTTATGGTGGACCTACACACGGCAACGGGAAGGATCCATCTCTAGCAGCTCACTTGTACCTGGATGAATCCCACAAAGTGCTGACACTTTGCTGAGGAAGCCAGACATGAGAGAGAATACTCTGCACGGTCCCATTTATATACCTGTTCAAAAACAGGCTAATCTACGGGATAGAAGTCGGGGAAGTGGTTTTCTCTGCAGAGGAAATGCCTGGGAGGGGCTCAAGGGGGCTTCTGGGGAGAGGGTGGCGTTCTGTCTACGATCCTATGATATAGTCGTAGTTACACATATGGTCCCCTTTGCAAAGTGCACCGAGTACCTAGCTCTCTTGTATCCTTTCCTGCATGTATAACTAAACGAAAAGGTTACTTTTAGTAAATAAAGTTCCTATGCACAATTATGACCCAACTCTCATCCTCCTTACCACCTTCCTTCCCTCTTTCTTTTTGATATTCTGATGAAATCCATAGAGCCTTAGGCTTAGAAAACATCTTAAAAGTCACCCCATCTAGAGGCGCCTGGCTGGCTCAGTCGGCAGAGCATGCAACTCTTGATCTCAGGGTCATGAGTTCAAGCCCCTCATTGGGCACAGCGCTTACTTAAGGGGCGCCTGGGTAGCTCAGTCAGTTAAGCATCTGACTTCAGCTCAGGCCATGATTTCATGGTTCGTGGGTTTGAGCCTCGCTTTGGGCTCTGGGCTGACAGCTCAGAGCCTGGAGCCTGCTTTGGATTCTGTGTGTGTCTCTCTCTGCCCCTCTCCTATTCATGCTGTCTCTCAAAAATAAATAAATGTTAAAAAAAAGTTAAAAACAAAGTCACCTTATCTAATGTCCACATATTTGTCCATTTAGTTAGGTCCTCAACATACCTGAGGGAAGTTACCTCTTCCCCAGGCGCAACAGCCACACTACACTTTGCTCTCTTTCAGAATCTTTTTTGGCCCTGTGGGTTGGGTCCTCCGAAAGCCCTGGGGGCCATCAACATTGTAGCCAGTGAGGTGCTCAGAGCTGGCCCTAACTAACGCTCATTTTCCCAGCTGCCCTGGGATGTCACCCGGATCACAGATTGAGCCCAAACGTCTTGCTGTCGAATCCCATTTCCCAGATCCTGTTAATTGTGCAGCTAGGTCTCTCTTTTCCTCTCAGACTGTCACTGTGGTTGAGATCTTCTGGAATCTTCCATTCGCTGTCAGCTGTATTCATGTCATGTGTGAGTCTGACCGTTGTTCCATTAATGGCCTCATCCGAGATACCGGGTCTGCCCGGACCAACCTGCCAGTGAAGATGAGCCTCTGGGTGCCCCGAGGGCCTGCCCTCCAGGCAGGCTCTGATGGCCAGCAGCGCCTGTGATGAGGAGCCCGGCATTTCTCGGGTCGTCCTCAGGATCCAACGGTAGTCTCCACCAAGTGCCCTACAAAAGCCCAGACAGTCCTCTCCAGAGTACTATTCTGGTTGGCCTGTCAAAACATAAATGAGGCTAGTCTGGTAGGATTTATTCTTAGGAATCCTAGAAAGCAGAGCTTCCTTTTCTGTGTATGTGCTCACAAACTGTCCCTGGGGAACGGGGTGGGGGGTGCCTCAAGCCCGCCATGTGCACTGTTCTGAGTGGAGAGAGCTCCTTCTGCCCTCCCTCCCCACCTCCAGAGGTCTCCATGGAGTCAGGGCACCCCATGGGACGTGCTTGCACCCACCACAGGGGCCTTAAACGCATTCCGCATGGCTGAGGCTTCCATGCAGTCTCCTTGCATGCTGTCTGAAGCTTCCATTCCCTTCATCAGTCATGGAGTCCAGGGGTGCCTGGGTGGCTCAGTTGGTTAAGTGTCCGACTTCGGCTCAAGTCATGATCTCACAGTCTGTGAGTTCGAGCCCTGCGTCGGGCTCTGTGCTGACGGCTCAGAGCCTGGATCCTGCTTCGGATTCTGTGTCTGCCCCTCCTCTGCTCATACTCTGTCTCCATCTCTCCCTCTCATAATAAACGTTAAAAAATAAAAATTAAAAAAAGTAGTGGAGTCCAGATGAAAACTGATGCTCCTCAACAAAGAAGAGAGAAGCAAACTAGGAATCAGGTAGTGCTGTCTTCTCTTCGTCAGTGTCGACATGTCACTGCCAGCCCGAAACAGCACTCCTTTATTGAAAACCAACTTCACGGAAGTCCCTTCTATGGCGTTAGTTTTCTCCATCAGCGCCATCAGGGCCCATGCGGTTTGCCTACCTGCCTTGTTCTGGGGTCCTACTTTCCATCTTCCGTATCTTTCAAAAGCTGAGATCATGCTTGAGTTCTGGGTGCAGTCCCTGCAGTCTCTGGATACTTCTCACTTCTTTCCTCGCTGGGTTCATTTGCAATCCATAATCGAAGTGTTACCATCTCCTAGCCCTCCAGAGTCATCTTTCTGTTTGCAACTGGCTACTAAAAAACCAACTCTATGCCTTTTGAGCTCTGCCCTCCAGAAGCAAGCGCTCCCCGAGTATGAGCATGCATACACACGAGTCTCTCCTCCATTCCAGGCTCCAAGGGCCCAGAGAGCAAAGTCACATCTCCCCCTCAAGATGCTCCCAGCCCAAGGAGCCAGCCAAGGGCGCCCACAATCAGGGCCCTGTGTCAGGAGGTTTCTTGGAAGAGATGTCTCCATCTGAGCCTAGTCTTGAGGTCTAGGAAATGTTACCCAGGCAAAGAAGAGGAGGAGAGGGATAAGGGAAGAGGCTTCTCTGGGAAGACAGAACTGATCCTGAAAAGCTCGGAGACAATGGGGCATCTAGGTGGCTGAGTCAGTTAATCATCCTACTTCGGCTCAGGTCATGATCTCGCAGTTCATGAGTTTGAGCTCCACATCAGGCTCTGTGCTGCCTGCCTGTCAGAGACAATTGGGAGGCTGGAGCTTGGGAACCTGCCGGGGACATGCACAGGGGGTTCAGGTAGGACTGAAAGAGAAGGCACTAAGGTCCTAGCACACCACTCTTTGAATTTCACCCCGAGGACAGAAGCCTGAGGGATTTTCACAAAGCAATGGTGTGACGCGGCCAGCTGTGCATCTGAAGCGAGGTCACACAGCCAGACAGTGGGGGTGTGGGTCAGGTGGGAGACAGCCTGGAAGGAGGCAGCAATTCAGAGGCACTGTGGCAAAAGCCAGAACTGTGTGAGGGTGGCGGAAGAGGTGGCTTTTGTTGGGGAGGAGGAGCTGGAGGGAACAGGAGGTGCCCCAGGGCTTCAGGCAGTGGGCAGGTGCTAATGCCAACATGGAGCAAAGGAAGACAGAAGAAGCTGGTTCTCCTCAGAAGGTGGTGACTTCTATTTCGCACACGTGGAACCCGAAATACTTGCCCACACAGATCTGGTGCTTACCAGAAAAGTCTAGCCCATGGTATTGACTTGGGAGACCCTGGCACACGGTTGTAGTTGCAGCCATGGATGTGGTTAAGATGGGGTATCAGGTCAAGTTCCCCAGGAGGTCGACTCTGAAGTGGAGGTGAGCATGCAGGGAATTTATGGGGAGGGTGTGGGGCAGATGGGTGCTCTCGAGATGACCTCCTGTAAGGATGAAGGAAGAAGACCTGGGCCAAAGGGGAAATCCGGGTTGCAATGCGGTCACAGCAGAACCCTTGGCTGACCCTGCAAGGACCTCTGGAGCTGGCAAGGGCCTTCAGAGACATCCCAGGGTGAAACAGAGGAAGAGGCCTCTGTGTCCCCAGCACTGGGCTGCTCCCAAGGAAGACGCACAGCCCCAGATAAGGTATCCATCTTCAGCAGAGGCAATTCCTGGGGTGGGCTGGCAGAGGGACACTTAGTACCTGAGAAGGGGGAGCCAGAGTGCTGAAGCGGGGCCATATGGACAGAGCACCACAGCACTCAGCCCGGAAAGGTCCCTGAGACTAGGCCAAGTGACCACAGGAGAGGGACCCAGGAAGAACCCCCAGGCAAACTGAGGCTTGAGGAGCGGTGGAGGAAGGCAATGGATGATGGTGAGTGAGAAGGATGGGGCCAAGAGGGGGAGGGGAATTGAGAATAACACCGTGAAGCCAAGGAAGAAAATGATAAGCTTGTTCCTTAGGAAGGGCCATTGGGTCAGTGGTGATAAGGCAGCTTGGCCACAGTGCCAGATGGAGTGTATCTCCTCTACTGCTGGCTCTGTGGGTCACTCCTACCACCCCCTGCATGCACACCCGCTCATAAAAGTGAGCCCGATCCTCTTCAGCCACAACCCCTCACACTCCTGGCTTCATTGTGACCCACTTTTCCTTTGCTGCCCTCTTAGTTCCAGCATGGCCCCTTGACCCCTAGACATGACCTTCATTCTGCCTCCAGATTTTGAGACCTTCTGAAATTCTGAGGGTTTTTGGACCTTGGCTGCCTCCTTCTAGAATGTTCTGGCCTTGCCCACCTCCAGAGCCTAAATGACTGTTTTCTCATGCGAGAACTTCCTACAACGCCCCTGAACTCTGAGGAGTCCACCACGAGCAGGGGGGCAGGGTTCGGAATGCCTGTTTCAGGTGGATGGAGTAAGGGAGAACAGGGGAAAGGGAGCTTGGAGATGCAGCAAGAGCTGGAGGAGGGGGGTGGAGGCAGAATTGCTGTTCTAAAGTAGGAGATGCATGAGTGCATGGATGTGTTAAGGAAGAGCCAGTAGAGAATAAAAAGTGAAAGGTATAGGAATAAGAAGGAGTGAGTAAAGAAGGTCTGGAAGGGACAGGACTCTTAGGGTCCTGAGTATGGGAGGTGGGGTCGGGAGGAAAGGAAGGTGAGTTGTGGGTCCCGTAGGTGTGTGGGTGGAGAAGTGAGTGGAGAAAGAAGGGACAGTGCTGTTTGCTGGTGTACAGAGGTTTCAGCAGCAGGTAGTGGTGATATCTGGAATCTGCTGAGGGCCCCATGGAGGCGGGCCAGCGATTCAGAGTGGGTCCTGGTCAACCAGAAGGGGTCAGGGGTCGATGCAGAGACAGGACACATGAGGCGGCACACAGGAAGGGAGTTTCGGGGGAACACAGAGCCCAGGACATGAAGGCGGCAGAGGCAGATGGACTGGGAGAGAACAGGGTAGTCTAGGGCCTGCCCTGAGCTGGGGGTGGTGCGAGGATGGGTGGGGGACATGACACCCTGCTATGGTGCAGCCCTCGGCCCCGCCCTGAGGGGAGTGAGCAGCATGGAACGTGAAGGAAAACAAGGAGGGCTTGGGGAAAGCTATGGTGGGTGCGCCTGCATGTGCCGCGGCTCTCATCCCCAGTGTGCAGAGACCTGAAGACTCTGACAGCCGCTCTCCCCCACGGCTCCTGCATTGAGCGGCCAGCTGCTCCTTGCTGGTCAGAATCCGGCTGATCCGGCAGCCTGCTTGAGCTGGTTTCATCTTCCTCTCCACTTTGGAGGCCACCGTTAAGCAGCATACACAGGATATCTAATAAACATTCGCGGGTGGTGAAGGAGGCGGGTCCCAGAGCCCGCGAACATCAGCTTTCGGCGGAGTGAAAGCAGCCCTCGGCCTCTGTCCTCCCCCTAAAAGGGGTCCTGGGAGTGCCTGCACAAGTCTGCTCAGAACACATCCTGGAGACCCCGCACAGGAGCTTGAAGTGCAAGTCCCCTTCCCACAGCCCCCCGGAGCTACCCCAGAGGAGCCATAGTCCCAAGACAGACTCTCCTCCAAGGGAAAGCCTTCCCATTGGCCCCATTTCAGACGGTTGGCTTTAGTAGTTACTTTCATTTTTCATGGTTGAGCTCAACTCTGCCTTACTTAAATTTACAGTGCATCCCTCAAGTCTTGGTCAACAAGTTGGGGGCGGGGGATGGGGTGGGGATGTGCCTCACACAAATGTCGGTGCAAATGCTCACTTTATGCTTAACCAGTCAGTACTAAGAATGTGACAGAATGCACAACAATACACCCTCCTTCCTGGGGGTCAGTCTGGGCACCGAGCCCAGTGGGGCAGCCACCAGCGAAGGCAGAACAGGGCTGCCAGCAAGCTCCTGCAACATGGCCCCCACAGGGAGCAGGGGGCGGAGGGAGGGGGGCGGCTAACTAAAGACCACAATGAATATGGTGTGGCTGTAAAGAAGAATTAGAAGCTCTTTCTGATCCAATTTGGAACGACTGTCAAAACATACCTTGAGGTGAAAAGAAGAGTGAAGAGAACAGGCACAGAAACACGCGCGAGAAAAGGAGGCAGGCTCGGTGGCCGGTGGGGCACATTTTTAGTATGTGCTCCACGGTAGCTACTGAATTTCATTCTGTTTGAATGCTTTATCTATTTAGGAAAGTAAGACAAAATTTCTAAATAAATAAATAGATGACACCCATGCTGCTGGCGAACCCTCTTCAGGAATTATCACCCTAGTTGATGTGTCTGAAAGGGAGGCAAGGCTGTTCCATTATATTCACTCCTGGCATTTAAGGAACACTGAGCAAGGGCCCTGGAGCTACCACAACTCCCTGTAAAAGACACGGGTTCCTGAAATCCGTTTGACAGATATAAACCTAGGAGATGATGAAGGTAGTCTCCAGTCTGCTGGGAAACGTGGATTATGAAGACAGAAAGAAAAGTTGCTGTTGGCCTCACTGGCCCTTCAGGGGTGGAAAGACTCAAGTTAGATCCCTGTCTCATAGCTCCAAAAAACAGATTCCAGAAGAGATTAAGAACCAATAGTAACAAAATTAATGTAAGTACTGGGTGAAACAGAACATAAAATTTTTGTGATCTTGGAGTAGGGAAGGTCTCTCTTTTCAAGATAGAAAGATTCAATTAGAATCAATCCTCTATATCATCCCCATAACTTTTCTGTAAGTCTAAATGCATTTTAAAATAAAATTTAAAAAAACTCCACAAACTTCAGTTCACCGAAAGATATCATGCGCATGGCATATATAACAAGCAATTATCAATGTTAATAAGAGGAACTGGTTGCCCCATAGAAAAATGGGCAAGAAGCATCAAGATATAACTTATAATAAAAGAAGACAAAAGACCACTGGCAATCAGAGAAATAAAAATTAGAATCAGAGTATGACATTTTTCACTTACCAGATTGACGGAAACTTACAAGCAAAGCTGAGAACACACGGTGGAAAAACATGCATTTTCATATCCATTGGTGGTATTCTCAATTGATATAGCTTTTTGTGGAGGCCAAATTTTAAATGTATATACTTTAGGACTGCAATTTCACCTCAAAGAATTCATCATATGGAAATATTTGCATAGATGTCCAAAGCTGGTACCCTGGATAAATTTCCAGAATGGAGGACTGGTTGTGTGCATTCCAGGAAACACTATACGGCTATGACAAAGAATGAGGTTCATCATACACACATGTATATGTATATAAACACATACATACATGTATATATATATGAAAGTGAGAAAAAAAAGTAAGAATAATGTGGCCTGCTGGGAGCAAATGGGAAATTGGGGCCGGGCGACATGGGGCCCTGGAGGCATTTGGACTCCATAGCGCAAACAGGGGAGCCAGGTGAGGCTGAGACTCAATAATCCCCGGTAGCCGCAGAGAGGACGGGCTCTGAGAGACGAGCAGAGAAAACGCCGCTCCCACCGGCCAGGTGAGAGATGGGATATGAAGGCAGGAGCAGGTGGGACGGAGGTGGCGGTGACCCAACACATACCTGTTCTCATGGAGCGGACGCGGACAGGCGACCACAAACAAGGGTTAGGGACTTGGAGGGCAGAATGGACAGGATTTAGGGATGAGCGGGGTAAGAGCTGGGGATGAGAGAGACTTCCAGGACTACAATTTCTGACTTGTGCAATGCCGTGCACCAGCTGTTTGGGACTGAGCAGGGAGGCTTGAGGCAGAGGTTAGCCACTTGAGATCATATGGGAAGAAGTCCCACATGTCTGGGCTTAAAGCAGATGGCACCCACTGAGGCACTGCTCTAGTGCTCACACCTATGGGCTTCAGAGAGAGCTTCTGGAAGCCCAGTTCTTTCAAATATAGAGCAACAACTTCCCTCTCAGGACTATGGAAAGGCCTCCTCTCTTTCAACCAGATTCACAGGCAAGAGTTCCAACTTTCCATCTCAGGATTGAATCTGAGCGCAGAAGGACGGCACTCGGTTGGGCCCTGGGGGTGTGGGTCTGGATGAAATGCCAAGCCTGCTTCCCGAAACCGCTCCTGGGGAGGGAGTTGCAGGGGAATGGCCCCAGTGGAGGTTACTATGGCAGTGCCTGTGAAGGCTGGGGGTCTTCCTGAAGAGTCCCAGGACAGGCCTGGCTGGAAGGGTAGGGAGGGGCATCAATCTAGGTGGGAGGAGAGGGGAGGGGAGGAGAGGAGATGAGGCATGGTCTGCTCAGGGAAGGGCAAGGAATCCCCTGTGGCTGAAGCCTAAAGTGGGGGAAAAAAGGAGAGGAGAGACTGGGGCCAGCCATAGAATGGACCTTATCGCCCCAAGGGCCGAGTTTGTTCACCTCGTTAGATTTACAGAGTGTCGCAGGCTTGTCAGGCACCGTTACAGTTACTGGGTGACATGGCAGTGACTCCGCTAAGGGACCTGCTCTCCTGGAGGGAACATGGAGGAGAGTCACCATAAACAAGGAACAAACAGTAGGAGAACTTCTGGCAGAAAGCCATGCTGTGCAGAAAATAAAGCAGAATGATGAACTGAGAGTTTGGAAAGGTGTGGGGGAGGGGTAATTAGGGGACTTCCTGCGGACGAGGTCTTAGTGACTAGAAGGAACCCTCTACCAGAGACTGGGAGCAGCAGGCAGCAGGCGGGGTGCTGCAGTCAGAAGCTAATTGTATAAGGCAATTGTTTTGTTAATAAGATCATGTTAAGAAAATTAGGCTTTTTTTTGTTTCGTAATGAACTCATTAGTGGTTGTATTTTTAGTTCTTTCTCCTGGGTTTTAGAGATTGGGCAGGAGGGGGAGGTTTGTTGGGACTGATGGGGAGGATTCTGGATCCCTACATCTGAGCCTGTCCCAGGGGAAGGGAGGAGCGTCAGAGGGAGGAGGCTGAGGCAGAGGAGCACCCACCTGCTCCGGGAGGTCACGTCCAGGAAGAACTGCACGAGCGCCAGCAGGTTGTGGTGGTGATCTGACACCTTGCTCAGGGTGCAGCACAGCTTCTGGAGCTGTGGGGAGAGCAGGCAATACTTGGGCTGTGAGAGGGCCTGCCTTCCACCCTCACTTCTTCACCAGCCCACTCAGCAGACAAGCCAGAGAGGAAGGTGGAGGTCACGGAGGCCAGGGACTGGAGGCAGCGTTCCCTGGCATCCTGGTGGCCTCCAAATCTGCTATTGCAATTGAGTGTACTCTGGGGGCACTTCAATCCCTAGTGACAAGGCTATGTGACAAGGCTCAGGACCTTAGAGAAGAGGGCTAGGGCTAGGGCTAGGGCTTGGGCTTGGGCTTGGGCCCATGGTACCTTGCCTGGCCACTCATGGATGTTCTCGAGAAGCTGGAGCAGAAGCTGCTGAAGATCAGTCTTGGGCAGCAGGCGGAGCCCCACATCCAGGCCAACTCGGCACAGCAGCTCAATCAGGCCCAGGAGGTCCCCGTCGGTGTAGGCCCCTGGCTGGGCTAGGGTACACAGTGCCAGGAACTGGAGAACAGAGAGAGTGCTAGGCCAGGGATGGCATCCCTGGGAGGTGGGGCTGGGCAGGAGGGGAGGGCACCGTGAGCCCCTTGGCCATGCCAGGTAGGAATGGAGGTAAACAACCAGCAAGGCCCAAAGTCAACCCCCCCACGGGGTCCTCGGGGGGCAGGCCCAGGCACAGGGCTGTGAGCCTTCCACAGCATCAGCCCTGGCAGCTGGCACCATGCCTGCGGTGCAACTGCTGAATAGCTCTGGACGGCGAGCAGAAAGGGTGCGTAACTCACCTTATAGATGTAGCTCAGGTTAACATCCAAGGCAGTCTCCTGGGGGGTGTCCTGCTGCTCACTCCAGCTCAGGCTAGTGCTGTTTTTAAGCACTCTAAGGCAAGACAAAAGCAAAGGGAAGGAGATGGGAGGAGGTGGGTGCAAGGGGAGAATGGAGGCAGAGAGAGAGGTCTGCCGTTGCTCAAGAGCAGAGAGACTGTGGACGATGCATTCAGCCTGGGACACTGATGCCATGTGTCGGTCATCTATTGCTACTTAGTAAAGTACCCCAGAATATAGAGGCTCAAAAATGACAAATATTTATTACACTGCGCAGTTTCTGGGAGTCAAGAATCCAGGAGCAGATTAGCTGGGTGGTTCTGGTTCTGGGTTTCTTAGGAGGTTGCCCCCAAAGTACTGGAGGTGGGGCTGCTGTCATGTTAGGCTGGAGTGGACCAGAGGACCTGCTTGCAAGCTCACTCCAAGTTCACTCGTGTGCCTACCTCTTGCCCCACATGGGGCTATCCACAGGGCTTCTCAAAACAGCACCTGGCTGCCCCCAAAGTGAGTGATCCAAGAGAGAGGGGAATGCCAGAGACAGAAGTGCAACCTTTATAACCTAGTCTTGGAAGTGATTTCCTATCCCTTCTGCTGATGTCTTTGGTCCATGCAAGCCAACCAGACTCAGTGCGGGAGTAAGCCACACAAGGGGAGGAATGCCAGAACGTAGGGATCACTGGGGGCTGGCTCCCAACTGCTGCCATTCCAGCTGTGAAAAATAAGCCTGCCGACCCAGTCAAAGGAGGGACATGGAGACTCGGGACCACACTGAAGCAAGGCTTTAATCAACGTTCTTGCAAGAGCAGGTGTCTGACAGACAGGCAGTTACAGCAGACAATTTATCTCCTAGCATGCAAGTCCCTCCCCCGGTTCCTCATTGGCTGAGTACTACAGAGGTTACAGCCTTACCCGGACATTGCCTATGCTCAGGTAAGGCAAAAAGTGGTCTGATTGGAACAAATGTACATTCCTTGAGGTGAGGCAGAGACTTTCAGTTCCTCCACCCTTTGTTCTTTGGTTCATGCTCATTGCAAAGTCTGTGAAAATAAGCTCTCAAAATGGAGAGGAAAGAACCAGGAAGCGAAGTGTCTAAGGATTTGGGATCCATTGTGGGGGTTGTGGGGGGAGGTTTCGTACATATTTCCAATGCGCTGTAAACCTGTTCAGTAGACAGCACAGCTTTAATTGGTATTCTGAAAATGAATCATCTCGCTTACTTCTCAGACAGCCAGGCCTCTGGCTTTAGTTTTCTGGGACTTGGAGACCCGGAAATCTTACTCCATTGCCCCAAAAGAGTCCTCCTCAAAAAAGTTCTTTGCCCATACAGGTATGGTGACATTTTGCACGCACCGAAAAGTATACTACATTATAGCTTACATGGGGGCTAGTTTCCAAAGTCAGCAAGTAATATGGTGAAAGAGTAAAAATTGTCATTGAGAACCCCTCCAAAGATGTCACACTAACAGGCTGTCTACCAATAAGCTAGAATGGCTTATCTGGCTAGTGCAGAAACTAATCTGGTTGAGCCGAGATGAAGTTAGAAATTAGGGTCATACAGGGGTACCTGGGTGGCTCAGTAGGTTAAACATTCAACTTCAGCTCAGGTCATGGTCTCACAGTTTATGAGTTCGAGCCCCACGTCAGACTCTGTGCTGACAGCTCAGAGCCTGGAGCCTGCTTCGGATTCTGTGTCCTTCTCTCTCTGCCCCTCCCCCACTCATGCTCTGTCTCTCTCAGTCCCCAAAATAAATAAACCATTAAAAAAAAAAAAACAAAAAACTTAGGGTCACACAAAAAAACAAAACAAAAACATGCACACACACACACACCCCAAACCTCTTTAAAGACTAGAGTCATACTCAGGTTGGCAAAGTCCTTACAGTGAGAGAGGCGTCAGTGGACAGGAGTGTTGCATCACCTTCGCACCAACTTCCCAGGCACATGCTCGCTGGATAAAAATCAGAGCGGGATTGGCCTCACTCACTGATTCTCTCTCTCTGGTTGAATATTAACTGTCAGTTGCTGCATACTGTTGAGGTGAGCTGATAACCAGGCTCCCTGTGCTGTCTCATCCACTTCTCCACTCTTATTAACTGGTTGGAGTTCCTGATAACAGCGGGCTCTCCACAAATGAAGATACTGACGACAGCAACACTGTTGGCAGTAACAGCCTCTGGTGTAGCCACCTGACCGCCGACGAGGGAAGAGCTCCATTCCTGCGTGCTCCAGTGAAAAGTCTCTGCTCTTCTTTTACTTGGCACTGGTGCTTCTTCTCCAAGGCGAAGGAGGAGAAATCCATCTCTAGGTGCCTGGGAAACTGGTGCCAACAAACCAAAGTCGAGTGGGGGTAGGGGGCTAGGCCTGGGCTCGGCCATTCTTCCAGATTTTAGCATTTATTAGGGCCAGAGAACGGGCGAGGCTGGTGTTTGCACGCCTGGGCACCTGCTGGGCCCGTGCCAATATATGAGGGCACTCTGGTTTGTACCAGTCTGTGAGCATGCATGGGGTATAAAAGCACGAGTGGGAATGCTTTCAGACTTCTCAAAAGGTGGAGGCAGGCACAGAATTGACCGTGACTCTGCTGAAGAGGAACGGGCTTTCAGACAGTCTGGTGCCGCCAGAGGGAGGAGAAGTGTGGAAAACGTGAGCTGGGGAGGGAAGTGTGGCTGTGACAAGAACCCTCTCCTCCTTGGGAAGCCACGCCAATCTTCCTAAGTGGAGAGGGCGGCGGACAGCCTCCTGGTGTGTGCTCCAGCATTTCCTGTGCCGCTTCTCCTTGGGAACAGCTTGCAACAGAATGGGGGTCCCTGTTCCCTGCCTTTCTGAGGTTCTGATGAACCGTGTGCCTGAAACATCTGCACGTGTGACTGCTATTCTGGGGTGCAGCGCCAGCTGATCCCCAGGCCTCCAGCCCCAGGCTCCCAGCAGGTGGCCATGGTGCACAGGCATTCGGCACCTGGCAAGCTCACTCCCCTCCTCAACTTAGCAGGTTAAGAGCGACAGGACGGTCCCACCCCTGGACTTCATGAAAAAAGCACTTCGTCCATCCTGCCCCTCCCCTCAGCCCTGACCCCTGGCTGGCAGGGTTAGAGCTCAGACTGTGGCCAGCACCCAGGAGCTGGAGGTTGGGTCATGGAGATGCTGTTCTACACTCATTCAGTGATGGTAAGAGGGGCACGTCTTGTGTACTCCGACCTTCTCAGCAGGAGCATGGTAAGAGAGCCAAAGGGGCATGGGCACCACTGTAACCGAGGCCATCCTGAAAGTGCCCAGTGGTCAAGGCCCCACCATGCAGGCTGTGAGCAGGATGCTCTCCCCTAGGCCTATACTACTAAACCAAACTGGACCTGCTGTCCAGGCTCTGTGGGCTGAGGTCAATGCAGTAAAGGGGATTCGATGCTGAGCTAATGGGAAGAGAGAGAGAAGTACATTTTAGCTGGGTCGAATTATACTGTCTCAAGATGGCCAGTGACCAGCCTCCTGCACACTGGACAGAATGGTCTTTCAATGGATTAACCATCAGTTAGTTACCCATTTGGCCTCTGCACCAGGCTGCCTGGTGCAGCCACTGAGTGGATGAAGGTTTCCAGTACCAGGCTATAGTAAGTCTGGCGGCCAGACCTGTGTATCTGACTGGGACTTTCATCTGGACTTTGTAACCTGGGAGCAGCCTTGGAAGTCCAGCCATAACTACCAAGGGCCTTCCCTGCCTTCCCAAGTGAGACGGGGGCACCTGATGAAGAGTGCCTATGTAGCCAGGTGGCACCAGCTCCCTCAAGCTCTCGCTTCCGCTTCCTGGTCAGTGTTGATGCTCTGGTCCCTCTTCTGCCCCCACAGATCCTCTTGATTCCTCCCTCCCCAGCTTTGTCACTGGGCAGAGGGACCATCACATGGTCCAGTGGCAGAAGGACTGCATCTTTCTGAAAGGAAATCCTGAAGCATTCGAGGAGATGGTGATGGGTTTCAAGGAAATCTGAGATGAGGAACAAATGGTGAAAGACTGGTCTTCCTCATAGAAACTAAAAAGGCAGTCCAGTTGTGGGGTCGTGTGAAGAGATACCCGAACCTCTCAATTCCAGCCTTGGCTGCTACGAGGGCTCAGTGGGTGCCCCGGAGGAGCCCCAGAGCATCTTTCTGCGGGGGAGCCCTACATCGGGACATCCCTGGAAGTCAACAGAGCAATGTGTGATATGGAGCCACTTGGCAAGGGATGAGCCTGAGCTTGGTCAGGAACAGGATGAGGAGGACGGTGGGGAGAAGGCAGCCTGCCCTGCTGTTCTTCTTGTGGCCCATGTGTCCATGAAGGGTGCCATACCCTTGGTGGAGGAGACGCCAGAACCTTCATAGTGCTTCCTGCATAGTCTGGAAGAGCCGTCTTCCAACCCTCTGACTCCCAGAGCCTCCCAACTGCAGCAGCCAGTCAGCAACCCAGGGAACCCACCTGAGCATCTCTGCTACCCTGCATCTCGGGACGTCACAGGAGGGGTCTCCAGGATATGTCTGTCTGCTTTTCAAAAGGAGGCTGTGTTCAGGGAGAAAATCCTCCCCAGGCTGAGTGGTTGGGCAGGCGGTCCCGGCCTGTTTTTACAGGGTCACAATAGGGAAATCACTCCAAAGCCATTGGCCAGATCCTCTGGGCCAGTTCTGAATCCTCTGTGGGGAAACGGTGCCAACAGTGTAAGGCCCAAGGAAGGAGGTAGGCTGTCCAAATGGCACATCTGGGAATGTGACCATGCAGCTCTGGCAACACTCTGGGACAACATAGCTTTTCTTTCCTCTTACCCAGGGCCAGCTGCCTGGTAATGCATGCTAGGGTCTGTGTTCCCAAAGATTTGAGATGGCGGATTTAAACAGCCCCATCTGCTCCCTGTGGCCTCCAAAGAGGATGGATGTGTCCTGAAGCCTAAGGAGCAGGAAGCTATTGAACTCAGGGGGAAGGGAGAAGGGTGGGGGAGACGGTGGCTCTTTGCAGAGTGTGGAGTAAATTGGGTGGTTATACGCCCCCAGTGGCACCTCTCACTTTCCAAGTGGACACCAAGTGCTCATCACAACAGTTAGAAATAGCTCTTCTGACCTCCTCGGGCCCCCCAGGTCCTCCCCCCAACCCACATTTGTTTTTCTAAGTGTAATTCTCTCTCCGACTCATTCTAGAAGGCAGTGTGATTGAAGCTCTATGTTGGGGAAGAGGCAAGTGGCTTATTACACCAGATATGGAACTCCATGAGAAGGGAGAGGGGCAGGAGCGAGGCAGGCTGGCACATGCACGGGGTATTTATAGCAGAGCGAGTGTGGTTTGGTCTGGTTTGGTTTGGCAGACAATTACTAAACACAGTCGTGGAACAGGTTCTTAAGGAAGCTTTGGCTTTCCCTGTAGGAATACCCGCCCGTCTGCAAGAGCAAGGGTAAGGGTCCCTGTACCTCCTGGGACCAGAAGATTGTCACCAGGATGGTGAGGGTGGGGTCCCATGTAACAGCCTATCCAGGGCTCTAGACACCCTGTTATATGTTCTCAAAGAATTGTCAAGAAAGAGTTAGAATGTAATATAATCTTAGGAACAAGTTTATAATATAAAACACTTTTACAACCCAGACCTTGTCACTGTCCATCCAATGATAGTCATTTATGTATTGTATGGCTCTGCTCCTAGAGGGCAGGGACAATGCACATGCAAATTAGCACACACACACACACCCCTCAGATCAGTGCACAAATGAGGCACCCACAGAACAAAACTGGCCATTGTGGAAATCACATGTAAAATTGTGCCTCGCTGGCCATGGGTTGATATTAGGTAATGGGCAAAATTGAGGCTTAGAGGTAGACCAGAGGGATTGGGACAGGTCCTGGAAGAGGAGGGGCATTGAGGGCTCTGAGTCACCAAGGGGTAGGAACAGATGTCAGCCAAAGCAGAAAAACTCATCTGTGCCTCCTTCTTCTGTTCACCTCCCCCCGGGTCCCCCTATCCCTGCCAGGCTGGGAGCATGGTCATTTATCCAAACATTCACCATTTGCCATTTGTAGTGTGATACTCATATCCATGGGTACTTCTGTGTGATTGTTCTATAATTCCTCAGACTGTTTCACCATGTGGGCTAGAGCCTGAGTTTGGGAATTTTTTTTAACTCCCCCCCCCAAAATGCCCATAATTTTATATAATAATCAAAGGAAATCTTTCCTTTTTTTTTTTTCTAAACGTTCATCTATTTTTGAGAGAGCGAGTGTATGCCCAAGTGCACAGATGGGGGAGGGGCAGAGAGCTAGGGGGAGAGAGAGAATCCCAAGCAGGCTCCATACTCAGCATAGAGCTTGATGCAGGCCTTGAACCCACAAACTGTAAGATCATGACCTGAGCTGAAGCTGAACCAACTGAGCCACCCAGGGGCCCCACCTTTTTCTAACTTATAAATGCTCAGGGAGCTGAGGATGCCACAAACAATAATGAAATGGATAGTTTTGTACAATGAATGGCCTGTTACATTACCTTCATAGACTAGGAAACACTTTATGATTTTTTTCTGCCCTCCATCCCCCCAGAACTGGAAATACTTCAATATTTTCTAACAGGAATAAATGTTCAAAAGAATGGACCTCTCTTTTGGGGGATAATGGTTTTTTTTGTTTTTTGTTTTTTTTTCTTTTATAACATTTTAACCAAGGTGTAACTGATATGGGAAAAACCTGCATGTATTTAATGTACCCAAATTGACAGGTCTGAAGTGAATCCCCCAGCTGCTGAACAAATGAGAAAGAGCAGCGAGGAAAGGCCAGTACTCACATCCCACTGTGCTGACAGGGCTCACGCGGGTCCAGAGCAGGGATGCAGGCTCCCAGGCTGTGAAACGCCTCTGTGACCTCTTGCAGGGAGGGGCACCAGCAGTGCTTGTTTCCATCTGTCAGGTCAAGGGAGAGCAGAGGGTTAGTCAGGGAGGGCAGAGGACAGGCGCACGACTCCCACGGGAGGGCTGGGCGTGACAGCCCCTGGCCTAAGGGGACCTGTGTCTGCATTCCCTGGCACCACAGGTGTTTTCTGGAGGGATCAAGCAACCAGTGGTTTTGAGACACCGTCGGGAGCTTTGGGAACTTTGCTGTTCCCGTTCTTCGGTCATCAAGCTCGGGCCACCTTCGAGTGCAATGGTTCTAGCAAAGCACTGAGCTGCCCAGAGCTGAGCCAAATGAAGACACCTAAACCGGAGGCCTCAAAACTGCAAGACGCGGAAGAGAGGAAAGTCTCTGCAGCCCCAAGACCTCTGGCACGAAGGGCTCAGGCCAGCTCTGAGCCTCCTGCTGACTCGACACTGCCTTTGCTGCAACATGTGGGTGTTCCCAGGTCCACCATTCCAGCTGAGGGCACTCCCCGCAGCCTGGGAGGTGTCTTCACAGCCAGCTGGAGCTCAAAGTACCTGTCTCCCTCGACTAGTGTGACAAAACATGAACGATAATCTGACCATACCAACACAGAGGGAAAACCTTACGTCCTCGGGGACTTTTCTTCAGCCAGACTACTTAAGGGCATTTTCAGAACTAGGAAGCTAGAAAAACAAAAGACAACATGGAGGATGGTACTTCCCAAAGATGGCTGCAAGAGTGTCTCCCTCCCATGCACTCTTCTGCATGGTGACCTCTCCACACCTCTCTACACCTCTCCACACCTCTCCAAGAGGTGGAGTCCATGTCCCGCACTACCATTATCTTACTTAGTGCTTTATTTTGCTTCTTGTCTGTCTCCTCCTATTAGAATGCAAATGCCCCCACTCCCACCCTGGCACACCCAGTGCCTAGAGGAGAGGTTGGTGGGTGGGGAAGCTGAAAGAGAATGGAAGCTGAATGGAGAGAATCCTAAACAAACCTGATTGAGTGGTACCTGAATAAGAGGGAACCTGAAGACCAGCCACAAGATAAGGTGGCAGTGAGTGTCAAGAACCTTGACAAATGTTGAATTTGACAGCGGGTGATGCATCAGAATCAGGAACTTGGAAACTAGGCTAGGAGCGCATTAGTAGCATACGCTTGACCCGTTGCCATTCTGGGGGTAAGAGTTCCCTCTGAGAGGACCACCTCAGTGGATTCCCTCATGGGCTGGAACCATGCTAGGTGCCCAAGACAAAAAGGTGGCTGAGTGGAGACCTTGACCTCAGGAAGCTCACAGCTGAGGAGGGAGGAGACCCCGGCAGATAAATAAACACAAGGGAATGTGCTCAAAACCAACCCAAGCAGGTAGAAGGTGCAGAGCCTGCTCAGAGGGGGAGTTGATTGGAGGTGGGCGGAACAGGATAAGGCACCGGTAATGAGAAAGAAAACATGTACCCAGCAAAGGGACACAAATGACAAAGGCAGAGACTCAAGAAAAAGCATGGCACGTCCAGTGACTCAAGGCAAGAAACAGAGCATCCTAAGCTCCTTGAGAAGCTCTGGCAAGAGTCTGGTATGGCTGCAGAGCCAGCAGCTGGGGGAACGGCCGGCAGAGGGTCTCTGAATCCCGTCCAAGGACATCTCTTCTGCTGGCATCGGGTAGCTCTCTCTCTGGAAATGTATATGGGTCAGGCTCACCCAACAAGTAATTAGACTCTTGGAGGAGGAAAAACTTTCTTGTTTGTTTTTTTTCCTCTCGGGCAACTTAACAAGTAAGAGTAATGATACCCCTTGCCCGCTGCACAAACGAGCTGGGAAGAATGAAGCCTGCAAAAATACAATGAGATTCCACTTAGAGAGAGAGAGCTGTTTACTAGGGCCCTTGGGGGACTGTGCACGTACGCACACGCATGTGGGGGCAGGCCGATGAACTTTCCAGGCATGTGCGAAGAGAATCCGCCTTGGTGAGGCCCTGGAGGCCCAGCCGGGCAGGAACAGCCTGGCAACAGTGTAGGACCCCAAAGGTGCTGTGCACAGTCACCCTCTCACCGCTCTTTGGCTCATGCAGGTGCAACAGCTGCTTCAAGACCCCTTGGGAACAGCAGCACAGGTGCCACCAGCTTCAAACCTGGAGCTGGCTACGGTCCCCCTTCCCTGCCCCCACCCAGTAATTACTCCACACCACAGCTCGACCCAGGCTGATGTGTCAGGAGCAGTTTCAGAGCAAGGGGCCTGAGATGCCTCGGGATAAACCAATCAACAGCCCTGGAAATTGGTTAAGCGACGGCGGCGCCCAAGAGCCCATAATTAACACTGCCGATAAGTAGGCCACGCACTCAGCTTTTCCTGAGCACTGTTTGTCCCGAGTGCGGGGTTTTCCGGAGAGCTGACACAGAACAAAACTCAGACACAAGGATCCGGCTCCAACTCCCTAACTCCGTTTCTCCACACCCACACCACAGTCGTTTGAGGTGACTCCCCAGGGGAGCACTGGGGCCCTGTGCCTTTTTAAATGCCACAGCTGACAGCCCTGAGCATCTGGGCTCTGTTTAGAGACTGTGAGTCTGAAAGCATCCCTCGAGGTGTTTCTCCTGGGATGGAACTGATGCTTTGGGGGAAGGCAGGGGAAGAGAAGCACTGGGCCTAAAATAAAAGTGACTTTTCCATCTGTGCCTCAGAAGAAGCGTTACTTCACGTAACACCACCGCCTCCGTTCTCCTGGCACCGCTTGCAGGGAATGGGAAAACCACATACATCCCAAGAAGCTGCTCGGCTCGACATGCTGGCCCCAGCAGCAACCCTCCCTAGGCCTCTGTCACGGCTTCTCACCCGCCAGCTCCCATCCTGGGCCTTAATGGTCAGATGCAGGGCACAGGGGCCATGGGGCCCTGGTCTTTTTCTCCTCCCCCGCATCCTCCAAACTGAATTGCTAATGATGAATATTCTGGGGTGGCTACCTTGAGAGGGCCAACCACATGCCTGGGTCCTGATTCCCTGACACCATCTTAGAGACCCTACAATTCTCCAGGAGGGGTTCCCCATCAGCCTCAATGCGGGGGGGGGGCTGGTTTCTAAAGGAAAGTAAGATACTGACCCATCAGACTGAGCCCAGATCTCACAGCATTTAGGGGAGGCTTACAGTCTGTTAAAAAACAAAATCTAAGGGCGCCTGGGTGGCTCAGTTGATTAAGCGTCCCACTCTTGGTTTTGGCTCAGGTCATGATCTCGCGGTTTGTCAGTTTGAGCCCCCTCGGGTTCTGTGCTGATGGTGCGGAGCCTCCTTGGGATTCTCTGTCTCTCCCTCTTTGCCCCTCCCTCTCTCTCTCTCTCTCTCAATAATAAATAAATAAACTTAAAAAAAAACTTGAAAAAAAAAAAAAAGCCCCAAATCCAGCTAAGTAAATTTAGGGATTGAACTGGCTTTATAAACCAGCGATTCATGAACCAGGCAGCACCCCACCTCTCAGGCAGAGGGGTTTTCCAAGGAGTTGTACCAAATGGCAGGCTTTTAGAGGAAGGAGGGTGAGGCAAGAAAGCTGTTAGCAAAAGGAAAGAAAGGATTGTTCTAAGCAAGGTCACTTCCCTCCAGTGCGAAAGGGCAGGGGGTCTTATTGTACAGACGGATTACATCAGGAATGCCTATCACACGATTCCTGATTGACGGACACTCCAGGGGAGGCTTGGAACTGCCATTAGGTTAGTATTAAGCCTTGGTTTGGTGACTTGGCCTAAGTGACACCATTGTGGGCTTGTAGGTATCCTTTTCAACACGTTACCATTTCTAATCCTACCAATTACTTAACTTCCCTTTGCACTTCTTCTTTAATGCTTATTTATTTAGAGAGAGTGAGCAGGGGAGGGGCAGAGAGAGAGAGAGAGAGAGAGAGAGAGAGAATCTCAAGCAGGCTTCACTCTCAGCACAGAGCCCAACACAGGGCTCGATCTCATGACTGAGGGATCATAACCTAGGCCAATATCAAGAGCCAAACGCTTAACTGACTGAGCCACTTAGGCTCCTCCCTGCACTTTTGTATTTAAATTTACACTTGTAAAATATCACCCGCTTTAGTCAATAGGCCTTAGCCTGTCACTTAAACTTTTTACGCACTCAGTAAATGGTAACTGAACACCACGTGTTGTTCTAAACGCTGGGGGCCCAGCAGTGAACAAAAGAGACAATGTCCTAGTCTCATGGAGCTGATGGTTTAGCAGCGAAACAGACAAGACACATGAAAAATAAATACGCGGAACGATGCTGGGTGGATAAACGGCAGGGAGGGAGTGCGGCCGGGGTGCTGCACGGGGGCAGCTACAGACAGAAGGGGCCCAAGGCGCGCCCTGAGGCCGGGCTGCCATTCCTTGCTGACTTAGGCCCAGCCTGGAACCCAGGGTGCTGGAGGGATGAGGGGAGGAGCACAGAGAGAGGGAGGGGGGACCCACCTGGGACAGGGACACTGAAGGGACTCTAGGGAGAACTGCTTTTTGCTCCTTGTCCCGCCTCTGTTCTTGCTAGGACCTGCTGCCCCGCCTTGTGCACGCCTTATAGTACAAAGAATGGATGTCCTAAGTGGAAAGGTCAGGAGTTAATGATTTCTTTGCAGTTTTCCGGAACAGTAGATAATATCTAAGGAGTGACGGGTGGGCCGTCATGTACTTATTCCAAAGGGCTGACGTTAGCCATTGTGACGCCAAGACCCCCTGGCTCCAGAGCGTAAGTGACTTATGGAGAACACCTGGACCCGTCCTTGTTCTGACTGGTTCCTCGGTGCCCTGAGAGGACAGGCGCACCCCCTCAATAAGCCCCCGGACCCTGAGCAAAGGAGAGACAGGCTCTCCTTTCCTGAGTCTCCCAGGCACTTCGTCTGCTATATTCTATCCCTTACTGCTGCTCAGTAAACTCTGCTCTCACTTCCTCCTGGTTCACTTTGATTTCTATCCTGCACGAAGCCTGACGGACCCCTCTCTGGGTCCTCCACCACCTGCCCGTATCACACCCACCCTGCAGACTGGGGCAAGGAAGAAGGACAAAGGGAAGCAACTGGTCTTAGGAGGATGGAGTGATGTTATTACTGACGGGATCCATGTATGTGGTAAAAACACAAAATTCCATCAAGTCTGTATCTTAAACACATGCACATCTCATTGCTCCGACAACAGTATGAGCGCAGGATGGAGCCCGGCATTCTCCCGGCCGACAACTGCCTGCCCGGGGCCCGAATAAGCGCTGAGCCGCCTTCTCTCCTTGCCTCTCGGGCCTGCTGGCTCCTTCTCCAGACCACTCTATCTACCCACCTCCTTTCCAGTCTTCTTTTTGTCCCTTCTTTTGTCCCATGCAACCCACCCCACTGACCTCTTCATTTTCCCTTTTCTACCCGCTCCCCCCGAGCTGAGCCCTCCCTCTAGTGCCCCCATAACCTCCTGCTTGCCTTGCTGTAACCCGGCCTGCATGTACCCATCCCCCCCGACACTCACACACACACCCCCACATCCACCCACCACACACCCTCACACACATACACCCCCACATCCACCCACCACACTCACCCTCACACACTCATATACGCCCCCGTATCCATC
The DNA here is from genome assembly GCA_030068075.1 of Paguma larvata. Taxonomy (NCBI): domain Eukaryota; kingdom Metazoa; phylum Chordata; class Mammalia; order Carnivora; family Viverridae; genus Paguma; species Paguma larvata. Next base: position 75,496,993 of record CM057836.1, read on the forward strand.
CACTACACACACCATCCTCACAAACTCACATATATATACCTCCATATCCACTCACCACACATCCTCACACACTCTCTGTACCTACCCACCGCACACACACCCTCACCCTCCCACATACACCCCTATATCCACCCAGCACACACACACCCTCACACACACATGTACAGCCCCAAATCTACCCTCCACACATACCCCCTCACACACTCACAAATACACCCTGTATCCACCCCACACATATCCTCGCACACACATATACACCCCTAAATCCACTCACCACGCACCCTCCAACACGCTTATACACCCCCATATCCATCCACCACTCACACATATACACTCCTATACCCACCCGGGACACACCACACACACACATACACCCTCACATACACACATATATGCCCTTATATCCACCCACCACACACTTTCACACATACATATATACTCCTCTACCCACCAACCCCCATATACTCCTATATCCACCCCCCTTACACACTCATAGCCACATATACCCCTATACTCACCCACCACACACACTCACACACTCACACACACACACACCTTACATCCACCCCCATTACACATCCATACACACCCCTATATCCACGTATACCCCACCCACCCATATATTCACCCACCACACACACACCCATACACACGTATACACTCACATACGCATCCACCTACCACACGCACACACACACACACCTGTACACACACGCCATATACTGTGGTCACGTGCTGCCCATCTACTCATACACGACATCCTACTCACTACATACACACTACGCCCATCCATAGACACACTTCTGCACCACACCTATACCACATCCACACTCACTACACACGCACGATCCATCTGTACACACACCGGACACAGCCATCACTCATCCCACACACACACACACACCACACGCACATGACACACACACTCACACATCACACACACATACCATACTCACCACACACACCACCTGTTCATACACACACACAGCACCCACCCACACCCCCCCCCATAGAGCCTCCCTTCCCCTCCCCCCCCACAGGTCTCGGTCAGCCCCTAGGCCTTTTATTCATGGGAGTGAGGGTGTGAACAAGATAGGTGATGCCGTCCCCAGGCCACCTCTCCTCTCTCCTGCCCTCTGTAACTCATACCACTGCCTGGTGTCACCTAACACCATTGAGCATTCCTGGCCCCCAGTGTGTAGGACAGACTTGTATTGTGCCAAACCACTGAACCACTCGTAGCTGCTAGAACTAGGTTCTGCTGCAAATAACAAAAAGACTGAAAACAAAACAAAAAACTACCTGGGCTTAAATAAGCTAGAATTTTATTTTTCTCCGATGAAAAAGTGTGGAAGTGGGTGGGCCACACTGGTACAGGGACCTGACTGATCTGGAGGATCTTGGGTGCCTGTTTTCTGCTCTGCCATTCTCAGCATGTGCTTCTCCTTCTTAAGATCACCTCATGGTCCAGGATGGCTGCCAGAGGCCCAGCTGTCACATCTCAACTCCAGGCAACCATTTCCTTCCTTTGCTACCTCAGTATGTACTCTGGGTTATTTTTAATGATGTAAGGTCCCCTCAGTCTGACTCGGGAAGGTAGTAGCAAACCATCCTCCTACATTTAAAAAGCAAGAATTTGAGGCTGATTCAGACTCAACCAAGAGCTTCCCGGTAATGTCCCTGAATGCATGGCCTACCAGGTTTTTTCTCACTTTGGATTTCTGAACCTGAGATTTCTGGAATATTCCTGATCTCTAGATTAAAATGAAACAGAAGATAACCAAATGCTGACGAGGATGTGGAGCAACGGAAACTCTCATTCGTTGCTGGGGGGAATGCAAAATGCTATGGCCGTCTTGGAAGACAGCCTGGCAGTTTCTTTCAAAACTAAACATACTCTTACCATACGATCCAGCAATTGTGCCCCTTGGCATTTAGCCAAATGAACTGAAAATGTACGGCCACACAAAACGCTGCACGTGAATGTTTACAGCAGCTTTCCTCACAATTGTCAAAAACTGGAAGGTACGAAATGTCCTCCAGGAGGTGACCGGATAATCACACTGTGGTACAGCTACACAATGGAAGACTGTTGAGTGATACGAAGAAATAAGCCATCATGCCACGAAAGGCACCCCCAATACATATTTCTAAGTGAAAGGAGCCAGGCTGAAAAGGCTACATACTGCATAATTCCAACTATATGACATTCTGGAAAAGGCAAACTCTGGAGACCGTAAAGAGGTCAGGGGTTACTGGCAGTTTGGAGGGAGGGGGGGAGGAATGAACAGGTGGAGCCCAGAGAACGTTCAGAGCGGAGAAAGTACTGTGTATGACCCAGAAACGATGGATACCAGCCACACGTTCCCCTGAACCTACAGGACGTAACAACACGAAGAGTGAACCTAATTTAAACAACGGCCTTCACAGTTAATGATAATGTATCAATAATGGCTCATCAATCCTAACAAATGTAACATAGAAACACAAGATGTCAGTAGTAGAAGAAACTATGTGCGTATTAGGTTGGGGAAGAGGGGAGAAGTATGTGGGCACTGCTTTCCAATCAAATATTCTGTAAGCCTAAAACTGTCCTAAAACAACGACGACGACAACGACGAATTTCTTAAAAAAAGAAAAGAAACAGAGGAAAAGGCCTCCACACACAGCACTGTGGGCGGGACATCCCCACAGTCTAAGGGATGGTGGTGTTCCTTGTATTCCGGATCAAGGACCCAGCTGAGAACCGAAGGCAGTGGTTCTCAGACTCATGTGCACATTCTGGAATCACTTTAGGGAAGAGCTTCATGAGCTAGTGTCACCTGTGTCCCCCCGGTGACTGTGGTTTAATTAGGCTGGCTTGGGCTCTCGAATTTAAGAAAAAACTCCCAAGTGATTCTACAATGCAGCCACCCTGGGAAACCAGCGAGCTCATGAAAGCCATGGCCTTCACACCAGAACCACACTCAGGGACACGCCCTCACATGCTCTGGCAGATGCTGAGGGTGGGGTGGGTGTGGGAGGAACCCACGGAGGGCAGTTCCTGCTCCACGCACCCCCACAGCTCCCAGCCTTGCCTCCAAGGTGCGGGAGCCCAGGGGTCCTCAGGCCCGGCTATTTACTGAAGTCATCTGGGGAGGTTTTAAAACGTCCCTGCCGAGGCTGCACCCTGCAACAATCTCAGAGGGCAGGATCCCGGCCTCGGCACATTTTAAAGCTCAGACGCAGTCCTGGGGGAGCTTTTTTTTTTAGTTTTTTAATTTTTTTTAACGTTTATTTATTTTTGAGAGACATAGAGACACCGTGAGCAGGGGAAGGGCAGAGAGAGAGGGAGATACAAAATCTGAAGCAGGCTCCAGGCTTTGATGAGCCAGCACAGAGGCCGACGTGGGGCTCAAACTCACAGACCGTGAGATCATGACCCGAGCTGAAGTCGGCCGCTTAACCGACTGAGCCACCCAGGCGCCCCATGGGGGAGCTTTTTGATCAGGGTCTGAAAGACAAACATTAAGAAGTGCTCATCATATTACTGTATGAGGTTTGTGCACTTGGCCGAAGTCCTCATAACCTGGCACTTTCTCAGCCTGGCTGCACATTAGAATCGGGGAGCTTTAAAAGTCCAGGCCAGGCACTGTTGTAAGTGTGTTCCAGGAACGGACCCAGCTGGGCCTCAGCAGCAGCCGCGGAGAGGCAGCACGCGACCCCAGCTGTACAGGTGGTCGGACGGAGAGGCAGGCTGGGAGGCAGGGACGCCAGGGAGATGCCGGCTGGCCTGGAGATGCACACATGCCTGTTCCCATGGGGTCCCTGCTTTCTGACCTCGGAGACAGGACGGCACGTCTGGATTCTGGCTGGCACACACAGCTCCACAGCTGACCGACTGCACGGGATCAGAGGGACTGGCGGGAAAAGATGCTGATGTCTGCCGCGGGCAAGGCACACATTCCGCGACATTCAGCCACACGTTCGACGAATACCAGCCAAGTCCTACTGCATACTGGCTCGTGTAGCTGCCAGGAACTCAAGAGAACTTAAAACAAAGACAAGTGACGCCATGGTCCCTGTGCTCTAGAGCTCACAGCCTAATGGGTGAGATGAGAGGAGTCAAAGAATCTACACATCGACTACGACCAGAGCCACAGAGTGGAAAGGGAGTGAGAGAGGGGACAGGGCAGGGCAGACTCCCCAATGAGGCAACGCCAGAGGGGCTCACTGGTCCAGGGGTAGAAACGGAGTTAGGAAAGCAAAAGCTTGGAAGATGCTGAGAAGACAGAAGATACCATCCAGGGAGGAGAAAGCAGTGCGTGCAAAGACCCCAGAGCAGGAGGAGAGATGAGCAGAAAAGGCCAGGGAGGCTGGAGCACAGAGAGCGAGGCAGAGAAGAAGATAACGTGAGCTGGACTGAGGGTCCAGCCAACTACACCGGAGACCATGTGGCACACAGACACTGAAGCTTGGGCTTTCCGGCCACCTGATTATCTGAGAGAGGGTGCTGTGGTGATTAAGTGAGATAGGCGAAGCCCTGGGCTCAGGGCCTGGCACAAGCTGTCTAGAAATGTGAACAGTTATTTTCAAGGAAACAATTTTTATGATCACAGCAGACAATAGTATGTTTTTAAAAGGAGGACCAATTATGAAGTTGAATTACTGTTATTGTCAGGTTCCAACGGAAGACTCTGAAGGGGCCGTGCCGAGCAAATGACAGCTCGGGGGGGGCCTGGGGGATGGGATCTCCAGCGTGCTCCTCACGGTGTTCGCCTGCTCATTTGGGTCTGCACAGTGTTCTCACAGGACCAGTGTGGGGATTAGGAGTGCAGCTGATTCCAGCCTGTCTCCGTGGCCCGGGGATAGAGGCACCTGCCCCGTGAAGGTTACCCCCACGTGAACAGAGGGTCGGGCCCTGGGCCCAGCACAGACGTGCTCCCTGCATGCGATGGTGACTGCCACGCCACCGCGGAGGATGGGATTGCTAGCAAGGCTGTGTGGCGCCCCCAGGGCCAGCTGTCCACAGGCGGGGCCTCCGTTCGGGGGGGCTCCAGGAGGCTCTGAGTGGGTTGCGTCCTCCCGTCCCAGCAGGAGACTGTCCTGACCACCATGAGAGGCAGATCAGGTGAAGTGGGGACAACTCCTGATAAGACAGTGAAGAGCAGAAAGGGACAACTGAATCTAAAGACTAAGGAGTTCTTGACTGCTTAAAAATCATCTGAGAATAGAGTGAGACAGAAATGGCCAAAACAGGAGAGAAATTAAGAAGAGGGAGCAGACTACTCGTGCTGCTTAGCTCCTGTGGTTTATATACGATCTCTGAGTCGTAAGGAAGTACGTTTTTGTTTTGAGAACGGCTATCATATTGTGAGTGTCCACTATATACCAGGTGCCTCACCTAGGTTATTCCTGCCAACTCTGAAAACAGTCCTGAGCGCTCAGTGCTGGGCACGCGGGTGAGGACTCTGCCAGTCTGACGGCCAGGCTCCATCTGCGTCCTGACACTGCTCCGTGCCGCTGCAGGGTTCTTCCCAAGGGAGTGGCTGTCAGACATCCTGTCTCCACCCCATCCACTCCATCCTATGCTCTGTCACCCACTATGCATCCTCATGTTCCCACGATATGTCAAACTCCCAGCAAGGCGCCAGCCTGCAGCGCTAATCAAAGAATGCTTTCGCTGCTCTCCAAAACTTTTTTGATGGTGTATACGTATCACTAAAGTTTTTTAATTTATACCTCTGACAAATATACATTTATAAGCGCTACAAATATACCGTGATGCTAATATGCCATGTACCTGATATATTAAAAAGAGAACTTCATAAGCATAAGCTATTGGGTACCTGGCTGGCTCAGTCAGTAGGGCATGCGACTCTCGAACTTGGGGTTTGGAGTTCAAGTTCCACAATGGGTGTAGAGATTACTTAAAAATAAAATCTTAAAACAAAAAGGTTGAGCTACTTAAAAAAAAGTTTTTAAATAATTTTTAAAATGTTTTTTTATTTTTGAGAGAGAGAGAGAGCACCAGTAGGGGAGGAGCAGAGAAAGAGAGTGTGAGTGTGTGTGTTGGGGGGGTGGTGGGGTGGGGACAGAATCTGAAGCAGGCTCCAGGCTCCAAGCTGTTAGCACAGAGCCCGATGCAGGGCTCAAACTCACGAACTGTGAGATCATGACCTGAGCTTAAGTTGGACACTTAACCGACTGAGCCACCCAGGTGCCCCAAGTTTAAGCTACTTTTGACACACCAATAAAAAAAAGAGCCACTATGACTTAAATTTTTACCTTAAAAAATGGGGAAAATAGAGCAGATCAAACCCCAAACAAGCAGAATTTGAAAGGAAATAAAGGTAAGCAGAAATCAGTGAAACAGAAAACAGAGAAACTATAAGGAAAATCAATGAAACCAAAAGCTGGTTCTTTGAGATCAATAAATGTGATAAACCTGTAACCCAACTGATTGGGAAGAAGAAAGAAACAAATTACCAATATCAGAATGAGAAAGAGGCCATCATCGCTGACCCAACAGACATTAAAAGGATAATAAGGAAATATTATGAACAAATCTATGCCAATAAATTTGACAACTTAGGTGAAATGGACACAAAATAACAGAGCTCACTCAAGAAGAAACAGATAATGTAAGTAGCCATGTATCTATTTTTATGTATCTATTTTTAACAATTGGATTTGTAATTAAAAATCTTACCATAAAGAAAACTCAAGGCCCAGATGGCTCCACTGGCTAATTTTACCAAACATTTGGGGAAGAAATAATACCAGTTCTATACAAACTCTTCCAGAATACTGAAGAAGAGCAAATACTTCTTAACACATTCTATGAAGACAGTATTACTCTGATACCAAAACCAGAAAAAGAAACCTACAAACTAGTATCTTTAGTGAACATAAATGTTAAGAGTTCTCAACAAAACTCTACCAGATTGAATCCAACAAAACATACAAAACTAATACATCAAAACCAAGTAGGATTATTCCAGAATGCAAGGATGCAAAAATAAACATTCAAAAATCAGTCATTGTAATTTACCATATCAAAGGACTGAAGAAGAGGGGCACCTGGGTGGCTCAGTCAGTTAAGCATCTGAAGAGTTCATGTCATGATCTCCTGGTTCATGAGTTTGAGCTGTGCTGACAGCTCAGAGCCTGGAGTCTGCTTCAGATTCTGTGTCTCCCTCTCTCTCTGCCCCTCCCCCACTCACATATACATACACATGCTCTCTCTCTAAAAAATAAACATTTAAAATTTTTTTTTAAATTCTCAGCAAAGTAGGGGTTTATCAAGGCTGTAGGATACAAGATCAATATGCAAAAATAGATTATAGAGTAGTACACAATCAATGAACAATTTGAAAATGAAATTAAGAAAACAATTCATTTTATAATAATATCAGAAAGAATAAAATACTCAGGAATAAATTTAGCAAAAGAATTGGAAGACGTGTATACCAAAATGTCGAAAGAAAAGGACCCAGCAGAGCCAAAAAAGTTTGTGAAAGAAGAACAAAGTTGAAGGATTTAAAATATCTGATTTCAACATTTATAAAGCTATAGTAATGAAGACAGTGGGAATAAAATTAGACATATGAATCAATGAAACAGACTAGAGTTCAGAAATAGAACCACACACATATGATTAACTTATTTCTGAATAAAGGTACCACGTTAATTAATTCAGTAGGAATAATCTTTTCAATAAATGTGTTGGTAACATTGTATATATACCATATGTAAAGAAATTAACCTTAACCTTACACCAGTGAAATGGACCACTGACCTAAAAATGTAAGGCTAATTATAAAGTATTACACTTATTTTAATTATAAAAACCATAAATTATAAAACTTAATTATGAAATTTGTAGAAGAAAACAAGAAAAGATCTCAGTGACCCAAGTTTCCCAAATATTTCTTAAATACAACACCAACTATAAAATAGCAATAAATTGTGCTTCGTTAAAATATAAGAAAATTTGTTCTTCAAAACATATGATCATACAAATGAAAAAGAAAGCCACAGACTAGGGGAGAATATTTGAAAAAAATGTACTGACAAAGAACTGTGATTAAATATTTACAGAGGGCACCTGGTGGCTCAGTCAGGTGGGCATCCAACTCTTGATTTCTGCTCATGTCATGATCTCACAGGTTCCTGGGTTTGAGCCCTGCGCTGGACTAGCTCCGTACTATCAGTACAGAGCCTGCTTGGGATCCTCTCTCTCCCTCTCTCTCTCCCTGCCCCTCCCCTCCGTTTGTTCTCATTCTCTCTCAAAATTAAAAAAAAAAAAAAAGAATACATGCAGAACTCTTACAATTCAATAGGAAGACAACGCAACAAGAAAGTGGACCAAAAAACTAGACAGACATTTAACTAAAGAAGATACGCAGATGGCAAATAAGCTGATGCAAAGATCATCAGTCCTTAGGGAAATGAAATTAAAACCACAATGAGCTACTGCTACATACCTATTAAAAAGACTGATTAGAGGCACCTGGGTGGCTCAGTCAGTTGAGTGCCTGACCTCAGCTCAGGTCATGATCTCACGATTCATGGGTTCGAGCCTTGTGTCAGACTCTGCTGTCAGTACAGAGCCCACTTTGGATCCTCTGTCCCCTCCCCTCCTCAGAAATAAAAAAACGTTAAAAAAAAAACGACCGAGTATACCTAAAGTGGTGGGGAGTATGTGAAGCAACTGGAACTCTCCTACACTGCGGGCAGGGAAATGGTAAGGTCACTTTAGAAAAACAGTTTGGCAAGGTCTTTTTTTTTTTTTTTCTTTTTGAGAGAGAGAGAGAGAGAAAGAGAGAGAGAGAGGGGGAGGGGCAGAGAGAGGGGGAGAAAGAGAATCCCCAGTAGGCTCCACACTGCTAGCACAGAGCCCGATGTAGCACTCAAACCCACGAAGCCGTGAGATCATGACCTGAACTGAAATCAAGAGTCAGACACTTAACCAACTGAGCCACCCAGGCTCCCCAGTTTGGCAACGTCTTAAAAATTTAAACACACAGGGATGTCTGGCTGGCTCAGTTGGAAGAGTATGAGACTCTTGATCCTGAGGTTCTGAGTTCAAGCCCCACATGAGGTATAGAGATTACTAAAGAAAAAATAAACTTAAAAAAAAAAAAACCACTTTAAACATATATTTATCATATGACCCTATCCACTCATAGATATTTACCCCAAGGGGAAAGAAAGCAGATGTCCATACAAAGACCTGCATAAGAATGTTTACAGTAGATTTTAATAGCCCCCAAACTGAAAGAAAAAAAGGAAACAAATGTCCATCAGTAGGAATAGGATATCCATACAACAAAATAACACTCAGCTATGAAAAGGAATAAACTATGGATACACACAACAACACTGATGGATTTCAAAATAATTTATCGTGTATGAAAGAAGCCAGACCAAAAAAAAAGAGTACCTATTGCATAATTCCATTTATATAAAATTCTAGAGAATGCAAACTGATCTGTTGTCATGGAAAGTAGATCAGTGGTTTCCTACAGGCAAAAGGGAAAGGAGAGATAAATTTATTACATAGATGCACAAGGAAACTTTGAGGGCATTGGACATCACTATCTTGATAATGATGACAGTTTTATGGGTATATACATATGTCATGGGAATAAACTGCATGCTTTAGATGTGTACAGGTTAATGTGTGTCAATTACATACCTCAATAAAATTTTTAAAAAAGAAAGATGGGTTAAAATGTAAATATAGGTGTTAATACTTCTTTTACACCTGGTGGCTCATCTCACCTCAAGGGTCCCCCGTGCTGGAGACCCCTGGTCTAGAAAATCCTGTTTGACTTGTAGTGTGTAGACTGTGGCCTCTCCTGACATCCAGGGGAGAGGAGCTGGGAAAATCCTAGAAGATTAACTCTCTACTGGAGGTAACTTCAGACGACTACAAAAGTGTCAGGAGAAACACGATGTAAGTAAATCTATAAATACAAAACATGTATTATGTGGATTGGGCATTAATTTTGCTCAAAAAAATAATCACAAAAAACTCTTAATAATGACTACTTGGGGAGAGAGGAAGTGGCCATGGGGAGTGGGTGGGCAGGGAAGCTTTTACTTTTCATTTTGCACCTTTCTCTAGTATTTGAATTTTCTTCCCCCCCCTTTTTTAAAGATTTATTTTTTAAGCAATCTCTACACCCAACATGGGGCTCAAACTCACAACCCCAAGATCAAGAGTCACATGCTCCACTAACTGAGGCAGCAGGGTGCTCCCAGTATTTGAATTTTCTGCCCTTGGTATATAGAACACTTTAAAATCATAACAACAGGGCTTACCTAGCTAGTGAGGTTATTTGTCTTGGTTTTGTTTTGTTTTGTTCTTTATACAAGAAGCAATATTATAAATATTATCTGAGAGGGAGCAAGGAAGGAAGGTAGAGAAGGAGGAAGGAGACAGAATACAAGCAAACAATGACAGAAAAGAAAGTGACCCACAAAACAGAGGCCTGTCCAAGGGAGCACCAAAGCCCCAATGACTATAATCCTGGAGCCCTGAGGACAGAGAGAAAAAGCATGGTGACCACATGAGGAAGAACAAAGTGTCCAAAGACACGGTTCATGAAAATGAAACTAATTTTATCTGAGAACCAAGTTTCTCGCCCACTTAAAAAATATCCAAAGAATGTACTGGCCAGGGTCATTTTATTTTGTTATATTCTCCCCCTCCTACACAAATATTATAGAAGCTGGTAGGGAATGGAATGGGTAGGTGAGAATGAACAACACTGTGTTCGAAGCTGAAAGGACAGAACCTACGCGTGTTTTACTCCTTCTCTAGAGTGTTTCGGTCTCATTGATAGGGCTCCTTTTCTCCAGGCACTGCTGCCTACTCGGTGTGCTTGGCAGAGCTACTGGCCAGTCTCACATTGGCACAGCCAAAGCACGTTTGCTAAAGAAACATGAGGTCATTTCTTTCAAGCAATTAATTGCACAAGAACATGTTTGCTTTCAAAACCAAATTCTGCCATTAAAAAAACAATTAGAGCTAATAAACGAGTTCAGCAAGGTTGCAGGATACAAGGTCTGTATACAAAAATCTGTTGTCTTTCTACACACCAGCAAGGAACAATCCGAAAAGAAAATGAAGAAAATAATTACATTTATAAGAGCATCAGAAACAATACTTAGGAATATATTTAACAAAAGAAGTATAAGACTTACACACTGATGAAAGAAATTAAAGAAGATCTAAATAAATGGAAAGATATTCCGTATTCGTGGACTGGAAGACTCAGTATTATTAAAATGGCAGTAATACTCAAAGTTATCCACAGATTCATCACAACCACCATCAAAACCTCAGCTGGCGTTTTTACAGAGGTTCACAAACCATCCTAAAATTACTACGGAAATACAACAGACCCAGAATAGCCAAAGTAATTTTGAAAAGAGCAAAGCTGGAAGACTCACACTTCCCAATTTCAACACTGCAAGCTGCAGCAATCAAGAATTGGGGTACTGGCATACAAATATTTAATTCATGGAATAAAACTGAGAACCCAGAAATAAACTCTTATATCTATGGTCAATTAATTTTCAACAAGGGTGCCAACTGAATGGAGAAAGAACCGTCTTTAAAACAAAAAAAGAAATTTTTTTTTAATGTTTATTTTTGAGAGACAGAGAGTGAGCAGCGGAGGAGCAGAGAGAGAGGGAGGCACAGAATCCAAAGCAGGCTCCAGGCTCTGAGCTGCCAGCACAGAACCCAACATGGGGCTTGAACTCAAGAACCGTGAGATCATAACCTGAGCTGAAGCCAGACATCCAACCGACTGAGGCACCCAGGTGTCCTGAGAAAGAACAGTCTTTTCAACAAATAGTGCTTTTCAACAATTGGATATCCACATGCAGAAGAATGAAGCTAAACCCCTATCACATACCACATAAAAAAACCAACTCAGAATAGATCAAAGATCTAAATGCAAGAGCCAAAAGTATAAACTTTTCAGAAGGAAATGTAAGGGGAAAGTATTCATGACCTTGGATTAGGAAATGGTGTCTTACTTGACACCAAAAGCATAGGAAACAGTAGGGAAAAGTTTGATAAATTACTTTATCAAAGCTTAAAACTTGTGCATCAAAGGCCACTATCAAGAAAGTGAAAAGATAAACCACAAAATGGGAAAAAAATATCTGCAAATCACATACCTGGTGAGGGTCTAGTATCGAGAGTATATAAAGAACTCCTGCGACTCAAAAAAAGACCAACCACCCAACCAAAACATGGGCTAAGCTTGAACAGATGTGTCCCCAAAGAAGGTATACAAATGGCCAATAAGGATATGAACAGATGCTGAACATCCTTAGTCATTAGAGAAATGCAAATCCAAACCACAAGATACCACTTAACACCCACTAGTTCTGGCTATTAAAAGATGGACAGTAACAAATGTTGGCAAGGGTGTGAAGAAACTGGAACCCTCCTACATTGCTGGTGGGAATGTAAAACGATGCAGCCACTTGAGAAAATAGTTTGGCAATCCTTCAAAAAGTTAAACATACAGTCACCATATGACCCAGCAATTCCACTCTTAAGTATACACCCAAGAGAACTGAAAACACATGTCCCCATAAACACTTGCGTGCAAATGTTTATCGTAGCATTATTCACAACAGTCAAAAAGTGGAAACAACCCAAGTGTCCATCAACAGATGAATGGATAAAACATGGTACATCCATACAATGGGATATTATTCAGCCATACAAAAGAATGAAGTACTAACACAGGCTACAACGTGCATGAACCTTGCAAACATTATGCTAAATGAAAGAGGTCAGATACAAAAGGTCACATATTGTATCATTACATTTATATGAAATGTCCAGAATAAGCAAGTTCATGGAGACAGCATGTAGATTAGGGGCTGGGAGGAGTGAGGGGGTTGGGAGTGACCACTGATGAGTATGAGGTTTTTTTCTGGGGTGATGAAAATGTTCTGGAATTAGATACTGGTGATGGTTGAGCAACTCTATGAATCATATTGAATCATACACTTTAGAAGGGTGAATTACATGGTAAATGAATGACATCTAAACAACACCAATTCTGTCCCAGTCTTGATGAATATTAACAGTATTTCACTGTGCCTGCAATGGCCCCCACTGTCCTCTGAGATACGGCCCCAAACATCCAGTCTTATCTCCTATTCTACCCCATTTAAGGGAGCTCTACTCTCCCTTCTTCTTGTCTTCATTCCCACTGCTCCCTCCTTCCCTTGCATCTCTCCACACCGGAATCCGACCCCCAGGGCTGCAAACGAGTGGCAGTGGTGCTATACTGTATCTACAGTTGAATATAGTTTGCAGATGGGTTCACAGTGGGAGTCTGGGGGGTTTGGCCTTTTAACTGAATTCCTTACCAAGAGGGGATTTCACATCCATATTCTGACTATGGCAGGTTCTGCTGGCTGCTGATCCAACAGCCATGCTCCCTGTCCTCCCTGGTAACAGGACCCTAGTTTTGTTCGGGTGTCTGCTCAAGGAAAGAAGGTCTACCTCAGTGGATAAATCATGTCATCCCGCTTATCTTTGCAGGGACTGATCTGGGGTGGCTATTGGGTCAGTCAGGGCTCTGAGCTACAGGCAACAGAAAAAAAAAGCTCTGGGTGTTTGAACAGAAAACAGTTTGTTACGTGCCAGAAGCCAATTGACCGTAAAGTCAATGAAGCTTAAACTCTGAGGTCCTCACTTGCACGGCCCCCTGTGAACGTCCTAGGTTAGGTAGGGAAGTCAGGCTACAACCAATGGTCATTTCTACGCGAACATTTCTGGAGCATTTCTAGATCTAAAGAGATCTAGAAGAAAGGGACCTGAACGTCCCAAGGTCCAGTATTTGGTACAACTTCTCAGCTCACTCTAAATAAATGTTCACTTTCATACTTATTTTTCCATGTTGATGAATTAGATGATCCAGATGTTATAATTACAGACAAGGATTTTAAAGCAACTGTTATAGCTATGCTCAGAGTGGTAAATGATAATATGCTCATACTGAATGAACATATACGAAATCCCAGTAGAGAAATACAAACTATAAAAATAATAATACAGAACTAAATGGAAATTGCAAAACTAAAAATTCAAATATTTGAAAGGAGGCTGGAAAAGTGAGTCTCCAGGATTTTACCCTGGAAGGGTAGGATCAGGAGGCTAAAAATTCTTCAAACATAGTCAGGCTGTTCGAAGGGCATCAGACAGTCAGAAAACATGCCAATGTCCTCTAAAGCCTGTGACCCAGTTCTGTCTAATGAAACAAAATGGAAAGTGTCCTGATAAAAAGAGAAAAATAAGAGAAAGGACTAGCTCTTCTCTCCACCCTTCTTTCTTTCATGTGTCTCAAGACACAGCCTTGAATTGCTGTGTCATGAGAACATGATGATGTTTGGAGCTAAGGCAGCCATTTTGCAACCTTGAGGAGAAGTAGTGAGAAGGGAGACACAGAAGCTAAAGCCAGAGCTCTGATATTGCAGATCTGCTAAACATACCACGGAACCCCCCACATCCGGATTTCTTATCATGTGAGGTAATAAACTTCTCTTAATTGGGTATTTGTCACTTAAAGTCAACGTTAAACTAACTAAAACACAGCTTCTCTTGAAAATGGAGGTATCTGGGGGCACTTGGGTGCCTTAGTCAGTTAAGCGTCCAAGTCTTGATTTCATCTCAGGTCATGATCTCATGGTTCATGAGATCGGGGCAGTGTTGGGCCGTCGAGTAGGGCTCCGAGCTGACAGCATGGAGCCTATTTGGGATTCTCTCTCTCCTCTCTTTGCCCCTCCCCCTGTGTTTGCATGCACACACACTCTCTCTCTCAAAATAAATAAGTAAACTTTAAAAAAAATGTAGAGATGTGCCAATACCAGACTAGCAGCCTCTTAGGCAGGGCAGGAACCCTCTAGTCACTCACTCGCTTGCTCCCCAGAGACGAGTGAGTTTGCCATCTGTGAGATGATTCGACTGCCTTCTCTCCTACAAAGCACTTCCTATTTCCAGCCTCCCTGCACCCCCAACCCCACCTAGCTAGAAGTAATCTTCCTCTCCTTGGAATTCTCACAGATCTGTGGTTGTGTCTATCTTCTGTTGTACTTGTGTGTTTCACCTCCTCCCACTTGGCTGTCAACTTTCTGAGGGCAGGAACCACACCTTACTCTTTCCTGTATCCCCCCTGCCATCTAGCGAGGTACTGAACAGAGAAGACACTCAAGACTCAAGATGTGTTTAAATAAATCCATAAACACCCCTTGCAGTGAAAAATGTCAGTGTTCTGAACTATCCTAGTCTCCAAGCTCACCAAGGAGTTTTTAACAGGTGATGTGTGCTGCTTCTCAATCTAGGAAAGCAATATCCACTATACTCCAAAACTCCAGTGACCCCCAGACCCGAACCCCGTTCAGCCCTCAGCCCCAGTCATCCAGAGCACAACTGTAACAGTCCACTCTGAGGCCCGGGCCTGCCTGAGCTCTCCCTTTACTGAGGAGGGATGTTGGGATAAAGGTGATTGTGTAAGACCTTCCTCAGGGTAGTCTGTAAAACACAGCCCGTCACCGCAAACTCCGGCAAGGGATGGAAATTTATACACATGCAAGTCTCCCTGTTTTACAAAAGAGAAAGGCCAGGCCACCTGAAAACACACACATCGCAGTTCCAAATGGGAGGGAAGGCCACTCCCAGGTTCTGCCCCAGAGGGCTGTGTCCTACAGAGGACAAGGACAGTCAGAGCACCTCAAGTTGCTAACAAATCCTTAGGAGCACGACTTCCTTTTATACCCATGGGTCTAATTTAACCTTATACACACTTCTTGAACTGGTGGTTGAATTTAGTTCCAGCTTTTGGTAGATTCTCTGCTGGCACCTAGTTCTTGTCTTTAAATTTCTTCTCACTATTATTTATTTCAGTTATGGTAAAAGCCACGTAACATAAATATTTCCCCTTAGCCATTTTGAAGTACAGTACAGTGGTGTTAAGTACACTCACGCTGTTGTGCAACCATCACCACTGTCCATTTCCAGAACTCTTCAACCTCCCAAACTGAAACTCTGTCCCCAATAAACACTAACTTTCCATTGCCCCTTCCCCTGGGTCCTGGCAACCAACATTCCATGTTCCTTCTCTAAGAACTTGACGCCTTTAGGTACTCCACGTATGTGGAACCATACACTGCTTGTCCTTTTGTGTCTGGCTTATTTGTTAGCATAATGTCCTCACGGTTCGCCCATGCTGTAGCCTGTGTCAGAATTTCCCCACTTTCTAATGCTGAATAGTATTCCATCGCATGTATATACCACATTTTATCCACTCATCCGTCAGTGACATCTGGGTTACTTCCACCTTTTGGCTATTTGTGAATAAATCTACTATGAATCCAGGTATATAAATACCCGTTTAAGTCTCCACTTTCAGTTCTTTTGTGGACCTGGCCTTTGACCTTCCCCAAATCAGTCAAGATCCCAATCTTGGCATGGAATTCTCTAGGCCAGTCTCTATCCTAACAGGAAAGAAAGAGAAGCCAGGCTGGGTTCCCAAGTGATACCACAAGAAACACTCTGGAGCCAGAGCTGAACTGACTGGGAACTCCGGAGCAGGTTCCTGGCCCCTGTCTGATGGAGGGTGAATCAGGGGCAATGGGACAAGAAGCAAAGAAGAGTGGGATGTCCCCTCTGCCTCTGCAGGAGGAGACACATACCACTGCACGGAGGAGAGGAGCAGGACAAGGCAGGCCTCTGTTCCCCAAAAGGGCAGGCATGCCGCAAAGGAGGCCCCAGAGGCTCAAGAAAGGGCAGCTCGGGCTGTAGGGGCAGAGGTTATGAAAAGGGTGGGGATGCCCAGACTGGTGCTATTCAGAAGACCTCAGTTACAAGGGTCCCAGCGTGGGGATGGGGAATGGGGGAGGAGAAGAGGGGGTGCAAGAGTCTGGAATGCTCTCATTTGACAGATGGGCCCCAGCTCAGTCAACTTGTGAAGGACAAGAGGCACAGAAGCAAAATCCAAAGGGCCAGTGGGACAGGGGCTTAATGCTGCATGGTGGGTATATAACTTTGGCCTTCAGGGTTAGATGCTTTCAAATTTGAATGGGAGGGTGGACAGATTACAGCTGTGGGCAAAAGCAGGCTCTGGACACCTGTGAATCCCTCTCCCTGTCTGCCATAAGCAACTTTCAACTGGCTACATGATAGCTTTTGGTGCCCAAGTGTCTAGGTTCAGGTACCAAATGATGACAGTCTGGGAAGGGTAGAGCCACTAAAGGGAAAATTGATTGCTCTGTGGAACTCTGAACATCTTCAAGTATAAAGATGACCTAGATCACCATTTCAATGTCAGGACCAAGGTACAGACTCAGGGCTCTCATCCTTGCCTAGATCAAACTTAGGGGCTCTGCTGATACCCAAGGAGCCAAGGACTGCTAGTGGGGGCACTAATTCAAGACCCTCCCCCTTGGTGACTCCGCAAGGATCTTCCCTGATTTGATGCAGATGTTCCAGAAACCCTCCCAAGCAAACTGGGGCTCGCAGGAAGAACTCAGGGGCAAGCTGTCACTTTAAATCCAGAAAACTAATGTTCCAGACCATTCTGGGATCCCAAGAGTCTGTGAGGTCAGCCTGGACTTGGCCACAGTGACATAGGTCTGAAGCCAGATCAAGGTGCCAAGGAGCCTGTTGGCTCAGCTTTTTACTAATGCTGGAGCCAGAGCCAAAGATGGCCTGATGTCTCCGTGTCCCAGTGATGCAATGTCCCCGCCAGCACCTCTCCTGCATGCCGGGCTCCAGGGCTGCGGAGAGCTGTATTATGCAGGCTTTCAAGCTTGGGTACTCAGGGCAAAAGTCTCCACTCTGCTCTTTAGTACTGACCAGACTGATGGAAGAGCCCATCCACACTGAGATCCCACAGGAGGCCAAAGGCTCCTGAAGAAGTGTCTGGAGGCCATGTCAGCAGCTAGAAGGAGAAAAAAAAGCAGGTCAGCTGGGTCACTCCTGTGATATAATAATAGTAATAAGCCTTTAGTACTCCATACCAAATAAATTCCATTTAACCCTCACAAGTCCACGTGGCAGGTTATTCCCATTATTGACATTTTACACATGAGAAAAATCAAGCTCAGAGGGGTCAAGCAATTTCCCCAGGGTCACACAGCTAGTAAGTAGCAAAGCCAGGATTCAATTCCAGGCCTATGTGACTTGAAATCTCCTACTCTATCCACCTCCCAGTGTGAGAGTATTGGTCCTTCTGGCCCTTACTCCCTGTGGTCACGGCCATGTCCACTCCAGGGCAGGGGCCAGTGTAGAGAAGAGAGAGAGAGCTTGAAAGTACTAAGTACACTCTGCTGGACAATGACAAGCCAGCTACTCTCCAAGATCCTCATGTCATTTCCAGGTCACTGCCTTAACTTTTACAGTCATCTTAGAGCACTGGCTCTGGGAGGGACTTGGTACAGAACATTGATCCTCAAACAACCTAGATAGGACTGCGGGTCACCCACCTGAATCGAACTCACTGGGATTCTTACTTGAACGCTCCTTAAATCTGAGGATCATAATCTGGGGATTTGGAATGTGGAGAGAACGTGACTCGGAGAAAAGCAGTGGGACAGCATCTTCCCCACCAGGGCCATCTGGCCTGGGGACACACAGATGGGGCCAGGCCTAAGAGGTGGGGCAACGCCTTGGCGACCCTGTTCCTGTCCGTGGTCAGCCCTGCTGCATATTATACTGTCCTTCCGAGAGTGCTGAGAAGAGCCTGCTGTAGTGGTGGACACCCTGGGCACATCCTCTCTCCAGGTCTGAAGCTCTCATCCCCAGCGGCTGGGGCTGGGGTTGTTGCTGGCTGAGAGTCCAACTTGCAGGGCCGGACTGCCTCAAGGTCACACCCCCTCTCCAAGTGCAGCCTTAGTCTGATAACTGGCCAACACCAGTCTAAAGGCCTGGACCCCTTGCCTCAACGGGGACAGCTCTAAAGGGTCACGCCACTTCCAGAGCCCCCCAAAGAATTGGCTGTCGGCTCTGGAAGTTGCTCTGCCCAGCTGCTCTCCCTCCCTTGCAGATGTGGCTCTTGGGAGCGCCCCTCAGGGAAGTTCAGGGGAACCCTGTCTCAGAGTCGTCTTCCCAGGGATCTGATCTACGCAACCAGAACTCTGCCTCCCTCTTCCTTTCATAGCTTCTTGTAACTTCGTCATAGTTATCATCTCCCAACAAGAATATACATTCATTGAGAGCATACGCCACTTGCTTTTGTCCACCTTCTCCAGCAAGGCTCACCTGGCAAGTAAGCTTAGTAATGACCAGTGACCAGCTTAGTAAGGCCAAAGCCCATTCACCTAGTTCCACCGCACACTCCACTGGGAGGAAGGAGGGTGGCAGGCAGCGGGACCTAGTCTCCATGGGAACTCAGTATGTCCTTCCCAAAGAAATCAGTTGAATGAGCAAGGGTGGAGAAATCTGCCTAGCTAACCCATTCCCTCGGTCTCAGATCAACCCATGGATACACATGGGCCCCTAGCAGCCCTGTGACCCTACTCACTTAGCTTCTTTTGATCGGACTTGGGGGATGAGGGGGAGTTATCGCTTAACCCTTGTTGGGCCAGTAAGACTCTCCTTCCTGGAAATTTACTTGGCCATGGAGCCTGGGGAATAGAGAGAAACTAAGGCCTGTCCTAGGATCCTAAGCCTTCCCCATCCTGGCTCCAGCATTTCCTGAGGCCCCACCCTTGGAGCCCATGAACCGCCCCTGCACTTACAGGAGAATCCCACTAGCAGCTCCAGGGAGCCCCATGGATTTCTGCCTTCTTGCAACCATACTCTCCACTAATAGTCTGAAGTTCTGAAGTACACTGAGCACCATTCTGAGGATTTACCTGGGACACCATTTCCAAGATCCTTCTATCCCTAGAGCTTACTATGTAGCAGGTACTCGACCCATGCCTGAGAATGAATGAATATATGAATGCTACTTGTTATTAGAAGAAAATACATTCCAAGTAGAAAAAAACCCAAAACCTCCAAAGTGAAATATCAGACTCCACCATGCTAAGGCTCATAGTGTCGCCACATGAGTGGCCACATGTCTACTGTGCTTGGCAGACGTCAGCTGCCCTGCTTCTCCTTCCCCCTCCAGAGACAAAGATGTTGGGCAGAGTCTCACCCAGAAGGCTCCCAAGGCCAAGTGCATCCCTTTCATTTATCTAGCTTAAAGTCATTGGGGGAGGGGGAACTTCTGCTTCTCCTTCCCGAAGATGGAGAAAAGAACCTTTGAGCTAACATCATACCTCCTGGATGACGTCCAGGCCTTGGGCAGAGCTGTGGTGGGACCGTAAGGACAAGGTAGGTCACAAGAATTCCTCCTTTAATCTTTGCATGGGACAACTGGTCCCAGTTTACAGAGTAAGAAAACTGGGGCACGGAGCTGATGTTAAATAACTCATCCAAGGTCACAGGGTAGTAGTGGCAGAGCTGGAACTCACAGCGAGTGTGTGTCTGGTCTCAGGGCTGGGTCCTCTGTTCTATGGCTCCCTGCTGAGGTGACGAGGTGGGAGAAGAGACAGGGCAGGACTCGCCCACTGCCCCCAGGCCGACTGACAGGGAAGGCACCCCATGCCATGTCAGGGTCACACAAGGACCCTCTGTGGGCGACGTCTCAGATGGGTTCTTTGTGCCTCCCAATGCCTGATTGTGCACTCTGTCATATACTGTGCAAGGAGCAAAGAGAAACTTGTACTGACAAGGGGCAGAGAATAATGGCCTCACTGTTCCCTATTACTGGCCCGCCAGTCCCCGTTGGGCCTGGGGAACGGGCAAGGGCAACAGCCACACACTAGGGCCCCAGGAGCTGAGGGTGTCTTTTTCCTCTGGGGCAGGGAGGGGAGGTGGAAAGGATCCCAGAGGGAAGAGAAGAGAGCAGGAGGGCCTTTTCTGGAAGCCAGCCAGTCTGCCCAGGCTGAGGAGTTCCTAGAACAATCCACCCAGCATGGTGGCTCTAATTTACAGCTGGGGTCCAGGCCCCAACTGGCAGGAACGAGACCAGCTGGAACTTGTGACCTGCCCATCCCCAGGCAGGGATAGTCCTGGGTGGGTGCCAAGGCCGGCACCCTCATGCCTTGCATTCAGATGACAGCAGCTGGTTCCAGGGCTATCCCTACTGGGTTCTGTCTTTCTCAGGGCAAAGGTTTCAAGCCCAGGGCAGAATGCATGTTTCCCCAAGGCAAAATGTTCCAGCAGCGAGGAGAAGGGAAGAAAGGGGAAGACAGAGCAGCTGCCCTAGACTTCTCCAGAAACCCTACAACTCCACAGAGAAAGCCAAATTTCAAACACCGGGGCACACCCAGCTGTAAATTCAGGATGGCCCTCGCACCTCCACAGGCACTGCAGGGCTACTTGTGGGACCGGGGCCAGGACCTGTGACTTGGGAGTACAGAGGAGCCTGGACACAAGGGAAGCACCTGCAGAGTAGCAAGCGGTCACAGAGAGGGTTTCTGGGGGCTCAGGCAACGCCTGGTGAGATACACGCTCCACCGCGCGGGAGTGGAGTGAGACCATGGGCTGGTCCCTGAACTCTGTGATGACTGTCATCATAGCCCTCCTTCCTCCTTTGGCAGGCTGGGACAGACCCAGCAGCACTCGAGGCCAGAAGAGGGGAGTGCCCGTCCTCCCCCCAGCAGCCCTGCCTGGGCTGTTCGGTCAGCATGCTCCCGCCACCTAGTGGCAGGTCTTCGCTCCTCACCTGGAAGAGCCACTGGAGCAGGGGCACGGGGCAGTCGGGGGTGTGCAGGTAGAGGTTGCCCAGGAGGCCGCTGCGCAGGAAGGAGAGCTGCTGGGCCAGCGGGCAGCTGCGGAGACAGAGGAGTGAGGTTAGGGGAGGCCTCCACGCAAGCGGCCTGGCAGCCTCCCTCGACATGCCTGCCTCGCAAAAGCTGCAGGGGATTTCCATATTTCCATATTTCAGCTTCACCGGACACCAGAATCACGTCAGTAACTGCATGGACGAAAACGCTTAGAGCCCTTGATGCCAGGAGCTGTCGGAAGGAAAAACAGCTCACACCATCACCAGAACCATTTGCTCTCCATGAACATCTCTCAGTGTTTTAAACACATGACTGGATAGTACGTTTTGTCCTTTCCATTTGATGGAGGGGAATACAGGTATTTACCAGCGTTGCAAGGAGGCTCTGGGTCGAGATGAGGAGAGAACCCAGGAGTCACCTCTTAGCCAAGGGCCCGGCTGCAATGAGCAGACAGAATTACCCTCGGGGCCCACGTGGGGCCAGCGCCTGGGATCTGGTTACACAGAGCATTTCTGCCCCATCTTGTGTTTTTCCGAAACAAAGGACACCTGAGAAGATGGGAAAATAACAGAAAGGGGCCCAAGACGGAGATATTCTGGGAAAGAAATAACAAACAAGGGTGTCACCGCTGATTCTTCAGGAACCATGCGAGTGAGGATCAGAGTCAAGGAGGGGGGAGGGGCATGGCACTCGGACATGCCTCACGCCTGTGCCCGTACCCTGGGTCTCCTCTCATGATGGGACCCTGTTGGGCAACAGGGAGCTCTCAAAAATCAAGCTGCCAGCAAGGAGAGGAGCCTAGCTTTGAATACGCTGTAGCCCTGGTAGGCCATCCGGACAAACAGGATCGAGGTCCCTGTAAAGTGACTTGAGCTATTTCATGTGGGCACAGGGCCTCTGGTGGAAGGTGCTTTCAGAGCCACTTCAGAGCAGCTGGCTGGGCTTCACCACCCTTCCTGGTTGCCCCCGGGACGGCTGGGTTTGGGGTAGGGTTCTCCTACTCTCTGCATTTTGTAAATGTTCCTTTGCTCTCTTGTTCTAGATGGTGTCCCAAAGGCAATGAATATGGATTCCAGGAATCCTCATGTCTGTTCTCCTTTTTAATGGCCAGATCTATGCAAAGAACCTTTCAGATAGCACTGAAAGTCATGACTCTAGATAGAAATTTCGTTGGTCAGCCCGACCTCCTTCTTCTCCTTTTTAAAAAGGACATATTTTAATCTGCCAGGAACAGAATGCTCCAAAAGAAAGATTCTCCTCTGAGCCAAGTTGCTGTCTCCTTGAGTATGTCCAGGCAATTTACAAATTGTATATTTTTTTCCCCAAATTATTTAAGTTCAGAGGAGAAAGCGGCTTTGTTCCCATGTCTGTGAAGCTGACCGCTCTAAAATAGACCTTTATTTGTACATATAAACACGTGTGCACCCCAGGGCTGCTGGCACACTCCGCTCTAATTCACGTGCTCAGTCACACGGACACTTTCATGGGCTAACCCACAATGCACGCATGGTTCAAGCACAGCACCCCGAATACAGACAATAACCAAGTGAACAATGTCTGCAAGACCTCACAGATTGGCAGGTCCTGGCCAGGCGCCACGTGGCAAGGAGGCTGGTACTCCGGAACTCTAAGGAGATTGTGGCTCTGGCATTCTGCTCAGGGGGCACCCCACTAGTTTCTCAGTCGGGGAATTGATTGTACAAGCCCCTGTTGGCTCAGATCAACACATTTCCAACTGCTGCTCTGAGGGAGAGATACCCTCCGGTTACAATATTTCCTTTTTCGGCTCTGCCAGCCTCGCAGCAGCCCAGTGTCTGCCGGAGAAAAGATCACTCTGCCTTCGAGTTCACTGCTGCCCAGTTAGGTTTAGCCTGTAAGACAAGGAGCAAGAGATAGGCAGAAAGGGCATGGTCCAGCTGTGCCTTGAAAGGAATGGCTTTCAAGGAATTCTGTGCTTAGAGCTATGTGAGATGCAAGGAATCTCCTCTGCAGGCTGAATCCCAAGCCTGGTGTGTGCACGCTGGGTGAGGGCAGTACTGCTTCACCTTGGGGAAACCATTAGCCTTCCTCCTTCAATGGAAGGGATAAGGCTGATTGTGCAGATACTGCCCCGGATCTGTGATCTGTAGCAGGAGTGGGGAGCCCGGAGGAAAAGGGTGGGGAAATTAGGTGTGTGTGCCCAAAGCTCAAAAACCTTAGGTTACAGAATCAATTGTTAAATGTGTGAAAACCCACTTTATGTCCGCAAGCCAAGAAGGCTGACCCTGGGCTCAACTGGGCGCCTTTGCCTGCAGCAAAGCCCATGCTAAGTCGGAAGTTATCCTGAGAATGTCAGAGGACCTGGAAGTGAGAAGGGGAGGGACAGAGCCTCCTGGGCAGCACATGCCAAGCAGGCCTGGCTGGGCGAGAAGCCCCAGCTGTCAACTCCGAGGATCCCCAGGATACGTTCCCACCTGGGATTAGAAGCAACCACAGTCAGAATACTGTCCAGCCACCCAGGGCAAGGCACAGGAAGAGAAGGAAGGGGCAGGGGATGGTGGAAATTGAGGGAAGGGGATTAATCCAAAAAAGGAATCTCACAAAACAAAGGACCAGCCTGGGTCGGCATGTTGGGCTCCTGGGAAGAAGCTGTGATCTTCTACTTGGACTATGTGTTCCTGGTAACGCCCGAGTACACATTCCTCTAGCCTCTATATCTTCATCCAATTTTTGGGCAGCAGTCCCGGAGGGCAAAGGATCTAAATGCATTGGGAATCCCAAGTGATGGCAGAGGGATAAAGCAGCAAGTGTAGTTATTTATGCAGTATCAGTTTCTGTGTCTTTGCCAAGTTCCTCAAATGCAAGTTGAAGTCAAATGCCTCAGGAGAACAGAAAGGAATAATGGTCAGAGCCTTCATCCCTGCTCCTCCTCTTTTTCTTTCTTTCCTTTGTTTAAAGATGAGTGAGCCCCCTTCGAAGGCAGAAGTCCAGGCATCCCAGCAACGACCCAGCTGGCTGCTTCTGCTGGCTCTTTATTTTGGGGGGGCTGCTGGAGCCAGTTGGGCAGCTCGGCCCCGTCCATATTCTGTAACTGCTGGATTTATTTCACCCAGGGAAACCGAAGGGACCCCATGAGGAAAAAAAAGCTGTTTTTTTTCCTTTGCTTCTTATCCTGTTTCTATCCTTACTAGGACCTGTACTCCCACCTCACTTTACACATGCCTTGTAATGCAAATAGCCTATGTCCTCCTTGTAAACAAGGGACAAGGAGTTAATGATTCTCTAGAATAAATAACACCTAAGGAAGGACCAGGTGAGAACCCAGGAAGCTATCATATGCATATTTCAGACCACTGGAGCTGGACATCTGGAAGCCAAGATCCCCTGGCTCCAAGAAATAACATTTGGGCCCTCATCTTTGCTCTAAGTGGTTCTTGGATGTCTGAGAGGACACAGACATCAGACCTCTGTCCTCAGTAAAAACCCCAGACCCCTGAACAAAGACGAGACTCATGCTCTTTTCCTTTCCCAGTCTTGCGGATGCTCCGACCCTATCTCTAGCTCCAATAAACTCTACTTTCACCTTCTTCTGGCTCATGTTTGATTTCCACCCTGCGTGAAGCCAAGGACAGTCTTGGCTGGTCCTGCAGGGACACACCCCTTCCTCCACCCCCCAGGTCCTCGGACCAGGCTTGCTGGCATCACCAGGAAGTGGGAGAGGTCCCCCGCAGAACAAGAGCTGGGACCACAGGCCTCAGGGAGATCCCCTGCACAAACACATTTACATCCACGTGGCCCAGACCTGCCCACCTCCTCCCGCCTGCAGAACTATTTATGGAAGAAGGGCTCCCTAAGGACACACCGTGAGCACCTCACAGGAATAATGGCGGACACACTCTGAGGACGAACTTAGATCCTGACACTTCCGCACACTCTGGGGGCCCAGGGAGGACCACGAATAATTCAGCAGGCAACCTCCACCCTTCCTATGGAGCTTGCCATGGCCTTTGAGCTGTATGTGGGCATAGGTCTCGATGCTTCTCCACTTGCGGGGGGATCAGATTTCCTTGAACTGCTGTCAAGGGAGGGGAACGTTTAGCCCCTGGTACCAACTTCTGTCATAAAGGCATGTGACTTTGGTTCCAGGGAACTGACCTGAGGTCATACATCCAGCTGGCTGATGACGAGAGAGGATCGTCCAGGTTGTCTCCAGTCCTAGGGCTGTGGGCTCCAGGAGATGTGCTCTTGCGCATAAACCTGTGTAGCTGCAGCCCGGGAGGGAGGCCTGGAGCCCGGATGCTGAGGCTGCCCGCACTTGCCGGGCAATCTGTGCTTGTGCAGTGGGAGGAAGATGACAGCCCTCTTTGCAGAAGGGTAAGGAGACATGGATCTACTTCAAGAAGTGGTTTTTAAAAGTCGCATTCACTTTTTGCCCTAAAACCTCTCGTGTTAAAAACGTGTCCATTTAGAAAGTTCATAAAATACAGAAGAATGTAAGGAAAATAAAAGTTACCTGTAATCTCACAGAGTGTTAGCTTCTTGTATGGCAAAAAATCGAACCATACTGCCTCTTGAGAGATCAAGTAACCTTTTATTCTTCCTCCATTTTTTGTGTTTCCGGCTGAGCACAGTGGGGTAATTATTGAACCACTATTTCCCTCTCTTGTGTCTGGGCTTGAAGTCCTCGGCACTAGCAGGAAATAAAAGACGACCCCAGGGCTAAATGGTGACCTTCAGGAAGTGGCCCTTACCCACTGCGTAGCAAGGGCCCCCTGACCTGACCATGTGTAAGGCGGAGGGCATTCCTCCAGAAAAGCCCTCTGCTCCAGGGGCTGGCAAAGCCATCTCTGCTGTGGTTCATTAGCATACTTGAGGGAGGAGGGTCTGAATTCCTCGCTCCAGGGAAGCTGGCCGGCCACCTGGCCCCATTTGGCAAGGCTGCCGGGCTCCCGTGTCACCGTTGCATGGGCCATCTCGTCTGTCAAAACACTTCCTGCTGGCAGTCCAGTCTGGGACAGGAAACATGCTGTCCGCACAGACCACAGCCGGCTGAGGCAGCTCTGCGAGACACCTTCCTCTCTCCTCTCCTCTCTCCAGTTCTTCCCCTCCCCCCATTCTCGGTCCCTCCCCTTTCTCCAGTGCCACTGCCCTTCTTCTTTTCCTGTCACCCCTTGTTGTTTCTTGCTTTCCCTTTTCATCATCCCTTTATTAGACACACGGCAATGTCAGCCTTTACCAATATGCAGACACTCAGGTCGAGTCACCTCACAGTACATGCGGGGCTACATTCCAGACGGTTATTTGTGTATAAAGATGTTCTCTACCACACTGCTTATAGAAAGGCTGGAAGTAACATATATGTTGAGAAAAAGAGGGAAAATGGTTAAATATGTTGGGGTGTCAATGCCCTGCAATATTATTCCATTGTTCATGTTACAACTAATTGAGACATTTGACCTTGTTTGGATAACACATAATATACATTTAGAAGACGATCAAGGAAATCTGAACACCGACTGATATTAACGATAAGAATAATAAGTATTTTTTAGGTGTAATAATGGCATTTAAGTTTTATCTAAAGGTAGTCCTTAAAGAAAGAATAAAGGTAGAGTCTTATCTTTTAGAGACACAAATGGAAATACTTACAGATTAAAGTATGCATGCCTGGAATTTGCTTAAAAATAATCCTGAGGGGATGGGGCCCCTGGGTGGCTCAGTTGTTAAACATGAGACTCTTGATTTTGCCTTGGGTCACAATCCCAGGGTCATGGGATGGAACCCCTGCATTGGGCTCTACACAGAGCGTGGAGCCTGCTTCGGATTTTCTCTCTCCCTCTCCCTCTTCTCCTCCCCTGCTCACTCATGCTCTCATGCTCTCTCACTCTCTCTAAAAAAAATCCTGAGGGGACAATGCTAGTGGGCACTGGCAGAGATGGAACAAAGTTGACTTTGAGTTGATTGTGGAAAGTTGAGTGATGAGTATATGGAGAATTATTATACTGTTCTTTCTACATAAATTATGTAAAGCTTGAAATTTCCCATGATAGAAAGTTTTAAAAGAAAGACATCAAAATGTTTTTACCTTTCTATTATGAAATCAGATGTCTAATGAAATAGACACAGGAAAGCCCTAAATAGCTGGAAAAGACAACAAAACTCCTGCTTTCCTTTTTTTTTTTTTAAATTTTTTTTTTAATGTTTATTTATTTTTGAGAGAGACAGAGAGATACAGACAGAGCATTAGCTGGGGAGAGGCACAGACAGAGAGGGAGACACAGAATCCGAAACAGGCTCCAGGCTCTGAGCTGTCAGCACAGAGCCCGATGCGGGCCTCAAACTCAGGAACGGTGAGATCATGACCTGAGCTGAAGTCGGACGCCCAACCGACTGAGCCACCCAGGTGCCCCAACAAAACTCCTGCTTTCAAGAGACCATAGGGATAGCTGAAGCTCTGTGCTCCCTGCCAGCTGGTGTGGGTCCCCTGGCCTCCTCTCCATCCTCTTGGCCACCAAGGCCCAGCAGGGCGCTGGCCTCCTGAGTATGAGTGGACAGCCACTGCACTGAGTCCTGCAGGCTTTCCCTCTTATTCTTAGATATATAAACTCACAACTGCAAGCGTTGGGTATTACTGTGGTGAAGTTTTAAAATTCCCTTAAAAAGCATCACAGTCAGTGGCCATGTGAGAATAAACGTAAATTTCCTTCCACAGAGCAATAGGGCAGCTGTCCAATGTTAACACAGTGTGCACTTACGGCCAGGGACAAACTTTTCACTGTCAGCATTGCACACTGACTGAAGGGTAGTGTCTCCAATGAGCAGATGGAAGTGACAATGACGTGCTCTGGAAAACTGCTGGATGACCCAGAAAGTGGCTCCAGTACTGATGGAGACATAACCCCAATGGCATGTATGGTGAGTCTGACTAAAGCTATTCCATGAAATGGGTGTGGGGGAGGAAAAACCAATAGGAATATGGAAATACACAACTGACCTAGTATTTGCTATAAATTGCCCTTTTCAAAGTATGTGCATCTAAATCAGTAAATTAAATATAAGTAGACACGTGTGACCATTTCATCCATATCCCTGAAAACAGACATATCCAAATCAGCTAAAACACAGCTTTGAATTTTCTCATTTGGGGTAGTTCTTAATTTGGGCTCCATGAGGGAAAGGCCTGGCCATGCCACGCCAACACATACCTGAGGAAGAGCCCTTCTAGATGGCTACGTGGCTTCAGGTGTGAACAGTCTAGGATGCAATACAGGGGGTGTCGCCCGGGTAGAAACACAGTCTCACCGGGATGTACTGGTGGGATGACCTGCAGTTTCATGGAGAACCTCTCCACCAGCATCCTGCCAAAGCAAGGAGCCAGAGAGGCAAGGGTCAGGAGGCGCACCTGGTCTGCAGCCTGGAGGGAGGCCGAGGAAGGCCTGCAGGTGCCCCTGCCCCGCAGCCAGGGCCTGGTAGGAACAAGACTGGGGGGGAGACAGCGCCACCTGCTGATAAAGAAGGAGCCTATGAGATGCAGACTAAGGAACTCTGCCATCCCACTCTCTGTCATGCACCCCAATCCCTTCCTTGGGCCTTAGTGCAGGAGCCAGAAGTCCTGGTCCCAAACCCAGTGCCGTCCATTGGCTTTGTTCAGCTCAAACTTTCACTGAGCGCCCACGATATGTAGGTGCCAGGTGCCGAAGGATGAGTCAGGCATGGGCTGCCACTGCACGCCTAAGAGAAGGATAAACAAATCATCAGAATAGTCTTCAGCAAGTGGGCCAGCCACTGAGCCGCCCATATGGTGCTGCCAGGGGCAGAGGAGAGAAGCTCGGGGTGCAGCCAGGGTCAGAGAGGGCATCCGCACAATGAAGGACCCTGGACTTTTCTTCTGGGGCACCAGTTCTCAGGCTCTTGTGATCAAGAGGACGCCCCAGGGAGGTCTGCTAAAATGCAGATTCCCAGGCCCTGCCTTGTGAGTCTGAGTAGTAGATCAGAGCTGGGTCCCATGGACAGGGCAGGAACAGAGAGAAAAGGGGATACATTCCAACTCTATAGGGAAGGGTAAAAATTGTCAGGATTTAACGACCCATTTAAAAGGGAATGGGGAAAAAGGAGGCAGTTAAGACAATTCCTAAGAACAAAGTAAATCTCTGTACCACGAAGGACTGGCCACAGTGCATTGGTGGGTGAAAATGGCAAGTCTCAGAATAGGAAGTGTGTATGTGGGTGTGCATAGGTATACACACAGACATATGCACACACACATTCTTAGACACATGCGACAACTCACGTGTATCTGACACATCCAAGAATGAGCTGGAGTCTTCCCTAGGGAACAGAATTGGGGGGAGGGGGAAGAGGAGACATTTCCTGTTTACTTCATACAACTGTGTTCTACTTGATTTTTGTAGAGATATAACAGACATATAATGCACATTTAACCACAATAATAACAGCAAAATCAAAAAAGCTACAAGCACTGCATCCTCTCCTCTTACTGGAGGATGGCCTGAGCCCTAAGACAGTGAAACTGGAGGGGGGGACAGCACTTGGGGCTTCCGTTAGGGTCTGGGACACGAGCAGCTGGCACTGGAGATGGAGCAGTGAGGCTGGCAGCCCACCGCTTGCCAGATGAAATCTGTCTCACTTTCTGTCCAAGTGACCCAAGAAAAGGTGCTGACACAAGTCATAAACTCGTCCTGAGGATGAAGTGACACAACGCATGGAAATGACATGAAAACATCAGGGAGATTCTGTGCAGCCTTTTGCAAGCAGTCTCTGCAAACCACCACACAGACGGTAAAACGATCTCCTGTTTTGTTCCATTTCTTTGCCATTTTTGAGTTTTTGTGTATCTATGGCTTATGTTGCTTTTTTATTTAACAAAACATACACATTATTAAAAGTCTATAGGAATTAGGCTCATCTATAAAAGTGTCTTAGCCCTGTCCCCCAAACCATCATACAAAGGGACTTCTGTGATACTAAATATAATGTATGTGCATTATTAAGAGTTCTGTGATGACTCTTACATGTCTAATTGGGGATTTCCTGTGCAGCCCCAAAGTGAGGATAAAGGATGACGTTGTGGTTTAAATATGCCCCCCTCCCCTGCCCCAGGACACATAAGGTCTTTTAACTTTAAGACATGGAGAACGTAGGATGTCATCTGTTCAAGATGCAAGGCCAATCCTCAGAGCATGGGGGAATGTTCCAGCTCTGGGAGCTTGTGGGGGTCTCTTCTACAATGGGCATCTGTGGCAGTCATGTGACTCCTGGTCACAGACAACTGCTCTGGCAGATGGTGGCTGGCCCTCAGCCTCACCCCTTCCAGACCTGCACCTCTCCTTGGCCCCATTCATGGATGGAAGAGGCTGCTGGCTTTGTCTACCAGTGAGTAATTTTCTTTGAAGCAGAATGTTGAACTGTCCCGTCAAAAATGATCCCACATCAAAACAACCACCTCAAAGTAACTGTTGTCAAAAAGGCTTTCTCAAAGTACTACTTGAAAATGTCATGTGCCCAGAAAATCATCAGCGATTTCAAAGCCTGAACACCTGGCTTAAGCCAGTTCCCCAGATAACTCCCTTCTGTGGGGAATTTCAAAACATCCAAGCCACGACTTCCAGAATTCTGGATGCACCCACTAGAAAGGTGAAGAGTAAGAACAGTTATTCTTGCTACAGAGATTTTAAAGAGGGCTTAAAAGGTTTCATTCCAAGGTTATCTATCCATTGAGTAGGAAATCTGGGAACAAATCCATGAGTCCCAACTTAGACAATTGTATTTGTCACTTATGTTGCCACCAAAGCACTCTTGTCCAAAGAGGCCTTTAGCCCGAGCCCAGTGGCTCCATTCAGTCTTGACACTCTACCACATCTGCCCTTCTGGTCTCATCACGTGACTTGCAGGCATCCTTTCTCTGGGTTTTTTAGGCAGCATGTGAGTAGTTTTCTAACCGTCTGGGATGGCTGTTCAAATCTGAACACTCGCAGATTTTCACAGTAGAAAGTAAAAGTTAAGAGGCAGGAGTCCTCCCAATCAAGGCAGGGGGTCAGCAAACTACAGTCTGCGGCCAACTCCTGCTCACTTCTGTAAACAAGGTTTTACTGCAACACAGGCACGTTTATTCATTTATGCATGGGGGTCTATGGGAGCTTCCATGTTACGACAGTAGAGTTGAGTGGTTGCAACAGAGACTGCATGGCCCTCAAAGCCTAAAATATTTACTATTTACGAACACAGAGAGTTTGCTGATCCCTGGCCTAGCCCAGAGATGACTATCAGAAAAACTTGAGAAAAAAAGCACAAACAGCCAGACAAGGTATTGCTCATAACCATGTCTGGGCAACAAAAGCAATGTAGACCCTTTGGAGATCCTAAAATGGAGGCCCCAAAGAAGTCTGTATATTATCACTCCACATTCCCTTAGTAAGTGGGGGCAGAATGTGAACTTAAGAGTATGCATGAAAACTTGACCTATCACTCCTCAGACCAATGCTTAAAAACATAACTCAGGCTAATAGAAAAAGCAAAGCGTGAACAGACAGATGCTCCAGGCATGGTGACCAACCTGCCCGCAGCCACATGGTCACATGAGGTGACCTCATCCCCTGCAGTCTCCACCCCAGCCCCTCCTGGACACTGGGTTCCTGAGGAAAGGAGAGAGGGAGGAAGAGGGGGAAGGAAGAAGGAGGGAGGGAGAGATGGAGAGATGGAGAGACGGAAGGAAGGAAGGAAGGAAGGACGGACGGAAGGACGGAAGGAAGCATGGAAGGAGTGATGGAAGGAGGGAGGAACCAAGTAAAAGAAAGACATACAGAAAGATCTATTCTGACTCCACTTCCCCCTTCAGTTACTGTGCATTTTTCTCTTCCCACCTCTCCTCCTGATCTCCTGTGGGCCTATCCCAGTAGGTTCGTCCCCAGCAACCCACCGGAGCTGCTTTTGTCAAGGTCACCATGACATCTACATTGTGCCCTCGGGTCCCTGGTCTTCTCTCTATACACTTGCTCCCCAGGTGATCTCGTCCAGTCTGTGGCTTTAAACACTACCTACACATGGTGCCTCCCAGGTTCGTCTCTCCAGATGAGGGTATCCAAGCTGTCTCCCTGGTCTCACCCCTGGGATCCCCCAAAAGAACTCTGATCCCACAACTGCCCCCACCCCAGCCTTTGTCACTTAGTCTTCCCCAATTTAATTAGACAACTCCAAACTTCCAGTTGCTCAGGCCCATATCCTAGGGGTCCCCTTCAAATCCCCTCTTTCTCCCACACCCTTCATCCAGTTGGCCAACAAATACTCTCAGTTCCACCCTAAGAATATACCCAGAATTTGCCTACTCCTCACTCCCACCCTCATTTCTCAAGATTACTGCCATGGCGCATTTGCCCATCTTCCTTCTTCTGCCCTCGCCACCCCCCACCCCCATGCTCCCCAGTCACTTATTCTTGACACAGAGGCAGAGGATCCTGCAAGGAGCAATGGCAGCCAGCTCACACAGGGGGAAAGCTCAGATGTCAAGCCCACCCTTACTCTCCCTGCCCTCCTCTCCCTGCCCTCCCTTTCAAGGCCGCAGGTAAGCTCCTCCTGCAGAGCCCCCAGAGCTGCTTCTCCCCTCCTTCATAGGGCTCTGCCAGAAGACAGACAGCTGCTCACTGAGGCCTTCCCTGACCCTTAAGCACATTCTCAAGCCTTCCACACTCCTCATGCCCCCTCTCTTTCTCCTTTCTCCTGAGCACTCATCACCTATCTTCACTCAGAAAGACAGAGATTTGTCTGGTTTTGTTTTTGCTGAATCCCAACGGTCTGTAGCAGAACCTGGCACAAAGCTGGCATTCAGTAGATGTTTGCTGGCTGGCTGGCCAGGTGGATGGATGGGTGGCTAACAGGGTACCCTGAAGATGCGTTCAACTGTGGTCCCTCAGCATCTCTGAGACACAGTGGTACAGATGACACCAGCCCACCCCCAGCCAATGGCCCAGTTAAATCACGGCCAGCAGACCCCCGCCCACATGACAGCACTGACAAAGGCCACCTTCTTTTCCCCAGATGACGGAAAATGAAAAATGTCATATGGCCGTATTCTCCCCTTTAAAGACAGTTTTCTCCTAGACTGTAGTTTTGTGCAGTTATTTTCCCAAAAGATCTGGTTCTATAAATTTGAGCAGACAGCTGGGCCACAGCAGGCTGTGTTTTTATATTTCTGTGTCACCAAAGGCCCCCACTGGATGCTCACACAGTAGGTGATCAAATATTTCTGTAATCAATGAATGAATGTAGGGTTTTTGTTTTTTTTATGTAGGTTTCAGAAAAGGAGGCAGTTTGATAACTCATAAATGTACACAAATTGCTGGTAAACTCTGTCTAAAACCAAGAGCCAGTTGACACTTAAATTCTTTGCCTTGAGAGGTGGGTGCAAGGACTCCCCGCTTGAGAGTGGATGGGCCCTTGCCCCTTCCTGTGCACACTGCCCCCCACCTGTGCTCAGGTGTGAGAGGAGCCTCATCTTCATCCAGATCCAGGGAGTGGAGGTTCAGACAGTCGTCCAGAAGCAGCTTCTCTCGCTCTTGCTCCAGGGCCTGTTCCCTGCAGGGAGATGAGAGTCAACAGCAGAGGTCGGCGTTGTCCCCAGTCATCCAACCCTGACACTGGGCTAGGCCTGGGAATGGGGGCCACGGTCCTGGACTCCTGCATAAAGGCCTTCAACGTTAGATTTGGACAGGGCAGGGGAGAGGCATCACATTGTATCCGTTGTGCTCTCTCCGAATAAGCGGACACGAGCAGACAGGCCTCAAGGAAAACTTTCACCAGCTTCAAACATGCCTTTGTTTGTGTGCCTTGTTTTGGATTTGCTCACTTTTTTTTTTTTTTTTTTAACACATCAAGGTCTGTGGCTACTGGTCCCTTCTCCTACTCCTGGGGTCCAGCCCCACTGATCTGGAGAGGTCCCCAGGCTCATGGCTCCTGGAGCCTCTGACACATGGCCTCCAGGTCCTGCTCATTTCCTTCCTCTCCCTACCTTGTGGCCTCCAGCCCCAGAAGTCAGTCCCCACCACAGCCTGCATGCCCACCATTATCTTCCTAGATGCCTGACTCCCTTACCTCTCTCCTGCCCTAACCACATCAAACCCCTGAGCAGGCACAGTGCATCCTTTGGCCTTCTCATTCCTTGTACCTTCAATAGCCAGGGAGCCTCCCCGGGCCTTGTCCTCCCCCTCCAGGTGCTCATCCTGGCTTTACCCAAAGGTCCTCAGTTCCTAAAGACTTCATCTCCAGCCCAGGCTGCTGTCTGGAGTTCAGATCCTCCCAGCCAGCAACAACTGGATGGTTTCTAGCTGAATGTATCTGGGGCCCTCTGAAGCCACATGTTGGGATCTGAATTCCCTTCCACACAGGTCCCAGAGTCCCAGCCACCCAGGTCAGCAGATTCATCATAGCCCTACCACCCTCCTCCCGGGACCCCACCCCATCACTGTTCAACTTTCCTTCCTCTCTCACCCTTCCCATCCATTCTCCGTAATGCAGCCTGAGCAATCTCTGAAACACAGTTGGAATCACATCACTATCTCCTTAAAATTCTCCCAACTGGCTGTACCTTCTGCTATGTGGACCCCCAACCCCCACTCTCCAATGCTGAGAATTCCAGTTCTAGTCAGCCACCAGAATTATCTGTCATACCCACCTTCACATGTGTGGTCACCCATGCTGCCCCCCACATCTTCTTATCCTCCAAGGTTCAGAGATAAGGATACCTGTGGGGAGCCTTTTCTGACCCCCAGGTTAAATCAGGTACCAGTATTCCACGCCCCTCCACAGCAACTTTTCAGCATGGGAGATACTAGAATCATTCAGTTATATCTCCAGGTGAGAGGGGTCTGCTCAATCACCTCCATCTATCTGGCGCCTGGCACAGGACCCAGCAGAGCGAGAACCTCCCAGCGCCCGCTGCCTCGATGGGCTTTACTTGCCCTCATCACCATCACGGCAATAGTTAGGCTGTACATCTCTGTCAAAGCTGCCTGCTTTTTCCCCTTCTCGCCCTGGAACACTTGAGTGGGAGCTGAGAGGCCGCCGCACAGGCATGAATTGGGCAGAAGAGAACAAGGGTTTCTCCTTGCATCCCGCTCACAGCAACTCTGAACAAGGGGACTGGATGTGGCAGAGGTCTGGAACTCTCTGCCTTCAAGATGCCCCCCTGTGACCTGACTGCCGTTACACGTGCTTACGATTGATTAGAGCACGCAGGACACTCCAGGAGACATGCTGTGTAGGAATGCGGCAGGCTGCTCCATCCTGAGGCGAGTTTGCTAGGAGTCTTAGAGGACATCCGCCCCCCAAGTTGCTGCCAACCCCACGGAATGAACATCCCAGGATGGACCGCCTTCCACACTTACCGCTTCTCCTGCAGTAAGTAATCTAAGCTATTGACATAGCTCTCTGAGGCCCCAGAGGTGAACTAGAGAAATAGGAGGTGAGAATGGGAGACAAACAGAAAGACAGACAGATAGAGGGGGAAAAAGAATAAAAGTTAATTTAAATTAACTTTATTTTGTTTATTTTTCTGAATAGGCAATACATTCACACAATTAAAAAATCAAGAGGTATAAAGGCATATGGTAAGATGTCCCGCCTCACCTGCATCCCCAGTCATCCAGGTCCCTCCCCACAGGTGTTTGCGCCTTGGTGTGCTTTCAGAGACATTTTTATCCCCGGACAAGCAAAACAGTGGTTCATTATAGACTCCTCCCCCTCCCCCCCCCCAAGGCCCATAACACAAATGGCAGCAAACTACTAACCCCATTCTATACTTTGCTCTGTTCAATTAAAAACATGTCTTTTATTTTTTTTATTATTTAAATTCAAGTTAGTTAACATACAGTGTAGTATTGGTTTCACAAGTAGAACCCATTGATTCATCACTTACTTATAATACCCAGTGCTCATCCCATCAAGTGCCCTCCTTGCAACCCTCCAGCAACCCTCAGTTTGTTCTGCGTATTTAAGAGTCTCCTATGGTTTGCCTAATTAACAGTATGTCTTGAGGGTCATTCCATATCAATTCTAAAGAGGTAAGTTAAAAATAAATTTCTAATGTAGGACTAGAACATAATGTATTAATTCCCTAGTAGTGGGCATTTAGATTACTGACAATCTTGGGCTATTATAATAATTAAGTCCTATTCTCAGAATAACTTCTAGATCCGTGGGCCCCTATGTGTCCCCACAGTCTACCTAGAAACAGCTATTTATTCCCACCCAGCTTCAAGTTCATCACCAAATCTTCCATTTAGGCATGTCAATTCACTGACTAGAGTTAGCCCAAGTCTTTGTGCCTGGCCTAGCCTAGACCCAGGCACCAAGGTCTCTATTTTCCCCAAGGGGATAACCCCAACCTTAGCCACAAAAGCCTTGAAGGCTCCCACATAGAAGTAGCATCCAATTTGGCACCACCCCAAACCATCTGTTGGCAGGGGCTAGTGGTAGATATAAGGGGAGAGATGTATCCCAGCCACAAGGGTCCAAAGGCTGGGAGAGGTTGGGGGTACGCAGTTGAGGAGGGATGGTTAGGGGGAGGTGGCCGACAAAGGGCAGTTGGTATATGACCAAGGGAGAA
This sequence comes from Paguma larvata, assembly GCA_030068075.1. Classification (NCBI taxonomy): domain Eukaryota; kingdom Metazoa; phylum Chordata; class Mammalia; order Carnivora; family Viverridae; genus Paguma; species Paguma larvata. Next base: position 75,534,392 of record CM057836.1, read on the forward strand.
TGGCCAAAAAGGGAGTGGCGATGAGAAGGGGTGGCAAGGAGAAGAGGCCAAGGGGTGACCACTGGCTTACTGAGGTGTGGGTGTCCACTGCTGGAGACGTAGCCTTTTGGCTTGGGCCTGCCATGTTCCAGAACAGCTCCTCCAGTGAGGTCAGGCTCCTCTGGGGGTCCGAATCCTGGGGCTCCTGGCCTAACTCCTCAGGCAGCTGGTGAGCCCATGTCCTCAGGTCCTGAGGCCCCCCTGGGCCCACCATCCTCTGTGCTGGGGCCCCCCTACTGGCCTGCGTTACACTCAGGTTCAGGAACTCTACAGGTGGTGGGCTCCAATCAGTGGGGAACGTGTCCCCGGCTGCATGCACTTTGGGCTTCTTTGACAACTGGAGAGTCGGGGCTGAGGTGGGACTGCAGCAGCGCCGGGTAGGGTGGAGGAGCTCCTGGTGCAGAGGATGGTCCAAGCAGCTGCTCTTCAGGTTAGGCGGGGTGGGCAGCACGTCAGCTGCCTGGACCCCTGTGGAGGGGACAGAGTATTATGGTGTTCCACCGCCTGCCCACCACCATCCCTGCCACCATGGCATGCTGGGTGAGGAAAGGGGGCAACTCGAGACTGCTGTGGGCAGGATGCAAGGGGACTCCCTCAACCAAGGGTTGTCCACTTCCTCGTGGCCCCAAGCCTCAGAACGGCTCTACCTGTGCAGGTGAGAATGCCTACCTTCTCTTTGAGGAAACGCTAGTGGAGTCTTCTGGGGCGTGGCCATCTGCAAACCGCTGGATGTTCTGTCCTGGAAAGAACTGCCTGTAGGTGACGTGAGCCTCCAGAACAAAGCCAAATGCTCTGAAGCCCTAGATTCCCTACAGATGAGGGTGTGGGCCCACTGGTGCCCAGAAAGGAAACCCCTTCCAGCTCTTCCCCAAGGACCAAGCATGTGCACTGTGAAGATCAAGTTGCGGAGGTGAAAGGGACTCCAAGTGACCTCTCATTTCAAGGATGTGATAGGCAAGTGTAAGGACATCAACTTTTTTTTTTAAACCTGCATAAAATAAAAACTAGCACAGGTCAACTGAAAAGTTGTGTTCTGAGAAGGCATTCTGCACATCTTGCTTCTTTGGTGTCACCCCCATAAAGGCTGTTTGCTCACAAGGGGCGAGGCAGGGCTACTTAGTCCCCACTATCTTCCCAGAACCAACACAGACCTGACACATAGCAGGGCTTGGTGCATTTCTGTCGAATGAATGAATATTTAAAGATGCCCAGAGGTGGTCCGACAAGCCCCCTCCAGTGTTAGCAGCTGCCCGTCCTCAGCTAAGATGGACCATGCCTCACACCCAGACATCTCTCATCATATCAGACTCAGGATCAGATCAACTGAAATGCAGCTGAAAGGTGAATATCTGAATGAGCTAATGACCAAAGGAAACAACTATTTACAAAAAACACGAACACTAACTCAACAAGGATTCAAACTCAACAATGGTGGAAGACATTCAAATGAATATGACTATGAAGTATTCTTCAATGATAATGGAATCATAAAAAATTAAAAATTTATAATAACAAATGTTGACAAGTCTGTGAAGAAATACATTGCTGTTAGTACTATAAAATGGTTTATTCTTTTTAGAGAGCAACTGATCAGTAAAAAATAACTGCAAGCTGCGCCTGGGTGGCTCAATTGGTTAAGCGTCTGCTTCTTGATTTCAGCTCAGTTCATGATCTCACCATTCATGAAATGGAGCAGTGCACGGAGCTCTGTGCTAACAGCACAGAGCCTGCTTAGAATTCTCTCTCTTCCTCTCTCCCTTTGCCCCTCACTCGTGCTCTCTCTCTCTCTCTCTCAAAAATAAATAAACATTAAAAAAAACCTGCAAAAATGTTCATACCTGGGAATAAAGAACCCCAGAAACTTGTCCCTCCACAAAAGCAATAATCAAGCTGACGAAACCTGACAGAACCAATACTTACAGAACTCTGGACTCTAACAAGAAACTAACAACAGCCAGGGAAAAGGCTTAATGAAGAAAGAAGCTGCTAAATTTCAGTACAATTATGTTTGGGCTTTTGAATTTACCCACCTATCATCTCCCCACCCCCCAGCTAAGAGGGGGAGGCTGTGTTCCTGGTGTGGCTTGCTGGTGCCACAGGGGCAATATAAACTGTTCTCAAAGAATGTGGTTGTATGTTTTGACCTGTCTTGTGGCTCCCTGAGGGATCAACTTGGGGTCTTACCTCTGTTTTATTCCACTTGGAACTTTCTCAGGGATGGAGTGACCTCCTGGGCAGCACTTATTGAAAGCATTTAAAAACAAGCCAACCAGCCATAACCACCTGGGGCAAGGGATAACAGGTGGGGCAAGCAGCAGACAGTCTGAAAAGTCTGAAGAGGAAAAGGCTGAGGAAGGAGATACACGGAGGAGTAAAGAAAAGGCTGAGGAAGGAGATACACGGAGGAGTAAAGGTTTTAAAAAGCTCCCACGTAAACCAGAGTCCAGAGGCCACATGATTGTCCAGGATTAATGAGTGCTTATGAAAGACGAGAAGACCGTAAGTTTTTACCTCTGGCTGATCATTAGGCTCCACATAAGCTGGAAGTGAAGGCTGAGGCAGAGCTGCATAAGGCCTGCCACAGCTTTGAAGGAGTACTCCAACACAGAACCAATCTCTCAACCCGAGAAGAGTTTTATTGTGGTGGGTGTTGGGGTGGTGGTGGTGGTGAGGGGGGTGGTGGCAGCAACATTTAAGGAATTTCCTGACGACTTACTAGTTAACCAACGAGCTTAAGGAACGGTGACTTTAGTGACTACACACAACAAAATAATAATGTCTTTACGAAAATAGTTTAGAAAAATCACTAAACAAACAACTACAACTCACAACAACCAGCAACAGCAAATTCAGGTGGGGGGTAATCCTATTTACAGAGTTACTGCATTATAATATTCAAAGTGAAAAATTTTCAACAAAAATTACAAGGCATGCAAAGAAGTTACAAAATATGGCCCATTTGAAGACAAAAAAAATAAATAAATAAAATAAAGAAACTGTCCTTAAGAAAGCCCAGGCACTGGGCTTACTAGACAAAAACTTTAAATCGACTGTCAAATATGCTCTAAGAACTGAAGGAAATGATGACAAAGAACTAAAAGAAACCAGGGGAGAATGTAGTTTCACCAAATAGGGAATATGAATAAAGATAAAGAAACTATAAAAAGAAAGCAGACAGAAATTCTGGAGTTGAAAAGTACACAAATTGAAATGAAAAACTAAGCAGAAGGCTTCAATACCAGATGTGAGCTAGCAGAAGAATTAGTGAATTTTATATAGGTCAACTGCGATGATCAATTTTGAGGAACAAAATGAAAAAAAGAGTAAGATGAACAGAGCCTCAGAGACCAGTGGGACACCATTAATTATATCAATACTTGCATCACAGGAGTCCAAGGAGTTGAGACAGAGATGGCAGGTGTGGGGTGGGGTGGAGGAGGACAGAAAGGATATTGCGCTTCCAAGAAGCTCAACAAACTCCAAGTAGGATAAATTCCAAGAGATCCACACCTAGATACATCACAATGAAACTTTTAAAAACCAGTGAGAGAATCTAAAAAGCAGGAAGAGACCAGTGCTTCATCACCTACAAGGGAGGCTCAATAAGATTCACAGGTGATTTCTTATCAAAAACCATGGAGATATCAGCAGGCAGTGAGAGGAAATATCCAAAGTAAAGAAAGAAAAGACTATGGACTAAGTCTAAGAATCCTGTCCCCCACAAAACTATCCTTCAAAAAAGGAGAAATGAAGATATTCCCAGATAAACAAAAACTGAGAAAATTTGTTCCTAACAAATTTGTTCTACCAGATATACTAAAGTAAATCCTTCGGGCTGAAGTGAAAGGATATTAGAGAGTAACTTGAATCCAAATGAAAAAAAAGAGTGATAAAGGACATGGATACGCATGAAAGACAATATAAATGTAGTTTTTATTTGTAATTCTTTTCTCCTATCTTATTTAAAATACAACTGCATAAAGCAATAATTACAAATCTGTCGATAGGAAAACAATACCTAAAGATATAATTTACATGACAACAACAGCACAAAGGAGGGGGTGGGACTAGAGCTATATAGGTGTAAAGTTTTGTATCATTAAAATTAAGTTGGTATTAATCTGAACTAGACTGTGAACTATGTGATACTTATAGGTAAATAAAAATGCAAGTATTACTGTATTTTTGGTTTGTAATTCTTCTCTTTTCCCTATGTGATTTAAAAGACAAATGCATAAAACAACAATTACACATCTATGTAATGAACATACAATGGTTCAAAGATGTAATTTGTGACAATAAAATCATAATGGAGAGGGAAGGAGTTGTAATAGGAGCAGAGATTTTGTATACATTGAAGCTAAATTGATAATTTTTTTAAGTTTATTTATTTCGAGAGAGAGAGGGAGAGGGAGAGAAAGAAGAGAGAGAGAGAGAGAGAGAGAGTGTGTGTGTGTGTAAGTGAAGAAGGGGCAGAGAGAGGGAGAGACAGAATCCCAGTAGGATCTGCACTATCAGCACAGAGCCCGATGTAAGGCTCGAACTCACCAACTGTGAGATCATGACCTGAGCCAAGATCGAGAGTCAGACACTTAACCGACTAAGCCACCCAGGCACCCCTGAAGCTAAACTGGTATTAATTCAAACTAGTTTGTTATAAATTTAAGATATAAATTATAATCTCCAAGTTAGCCACTAATAAAATAATTGGAAACAGAAATGAGGAAAGAGTCAAAATGGTACACTACAAAACAGCCAATTAAACGCAAAAGAAGGCAGTAATGGAGGAACTGAGGAACAAAAAAGGTGTAAAGTACATAGGAAACAAAATAGCGAAATGGCAGAAATCTTTCCATATCAATAACTAGCTTAAATGTAAATGGATTGAACATCAAATCAAAAGGCAGATACTAGCAAAATAGCTTAAAAAAACATTCGACTATATGCTGTCTGCAAGAGACTCATTTTATAACCACATAGGTTGAAGGTGAAAGGTTGGAAAAGATACTCCATGCAAATAGAGACCCAAAGACAGCTGAAGTAGCTGTACGTTAGTATACATTAATATTTGTCTGGTATTAACCAGACAAAACAGACTGTAAGTCAAAAATTACTGAGACAAAGAAAGCCTTTATATATTGATATAAGGGTCATTCATCAAGAAGACATAACAATTAGGGGCGCCTGAGTGGCTCAGTCCGTTAGGCATCCAACTTTGGCTCAGGTCATGACCTCACGGTTTGTGAGTTTGAGCCCCATGTCGGGCTCACTGTTGTCAGCGCAGAGCTCACTTCAGATCTTCTGTCCCGCCCATCCTGACTCTCATATGCTCTATCTCTCTCTCAAAAATAAATATTAAAAAAAGACATAACAATTTATAAACATACATGCAACTAAAAACAGCTCCAAAATATGTGAAGCAAACTGGCAAAGCTGAAAGGAGAAATAGTTACAAAATGATAGCTGGAGGATTCAATATCCTCCTTTCAATAATGTAACTAGAAAGAAGATCAAAAAAAAATAGAGGACTTGAACAACCCCATGAGCCAAGTAGAAATAACAGACATCTACAGAACTCTTCACTCTACAATAGCAGAATACACATTCTTTGCAAGTACACATGGAATTTTCTTTAGCACTGATGTAAGGCTCATATGGTAGGCCACAAAACAAGTCTCAATAAATTTAAAAAGACTGAAATCCTATAAAGTATCTTTCTTGATCACACTAGAAACTAGATATAAAAAAAAAGAAAGTGGGAATATCATGAATATGTAGAAATAAAACAACAAACACTTAAATAACTAATGGATCCAAGAAGAAACCGTAAGAGAAATTAAAAAATACTTGGAGGTAAGTGAAAAGAAACACAACATACCAAAATGTATAGGATGCAATGAAAGCAGTGTTCCCAGGAAAGCGTATAGCTGTAAACACCTGCATTAAAAAAGATGGTTAAGGGGTGCCTGCATGGCTCAGTTGGTTGAGCACCTGACTTTGGCTCAGGTCATGATCTCACAGTTCATGAGTTTGAGCCCTGCACCTGGGCTCTGTGCTGACAATTCAGAGTTTGGAGCTTGGAGCCTGGAGCCTGCTTCAGATTCTGTCTCCCTCTCTCTGCTCCTCCCCGACTCGTGTTCTGTCTCTCAAAATTAAATAAACATTAAAAAAAATTTTTTTTAAACATTAAAAAAATTAAAAAAAAAGAATTTATTAAATCAGTAACCTAACTTTATTTATACTGTAAGGAACTAGAAAAAGAAAAGCGAACTAAACTCAAGGCTTGCAGAAGGCAGGAAACAATGAATATTAGAGGGAAGCAAAAGTAGAGAAGAGAATAAAACAATAGAAATAATCAACAAAGCTGAAAGTTAGTTCTTTGAAAAGACCAACAAAATTGACAAACCAAACTAGACTGACCAAAAAAAAGAGAAACTCCTATTACTAAAATCAGAAATGAAAGACATACTATCAACCTTAGAAATAAAAATGATGAAAAGGGAGAATACTATGAATAACTGTGAACAGACAAATTAGGTAACCAACATGAAATTGACAAATATACTTAGTAATAAATTTAGGAAAATCTAAATCTGAAAATGACAGAACATTGTTGAAAAAAATTACAGAAGACACACCTTAATAGAAAGACATCTTGCATTTGTGGATTGGAAAGCTTAATATCATTAAGATGGTAAAACTCCTTGAAGTGGTCTACAGAATCAATCAAAATTCCAAAGATCTTTTTGGGCAGAAATGGAAAAAGCAGTCCTAAAATGCATATAAAATCACAGGGGAACTTGAAGCAATTTTGAAAAAGAAAAACAAAGTTGGAAGTCTCAAATATCCTCATTTCTAAACTTATTACAAAGGGTTGGGGGAGAGACAGGCAAACCATAAAGGAGACTTTTTTTTTTTTTTCAATTTTTTTAATGTTTATTCATTTTTGAGAGAGAGTGCGTACTCGAGAGCAAGTGAGGGAGGGGCAGAGAGGGACACACAGAACCTGAAAGCAGTTCCAGGCTCTGAGCTGTCAGCACAGAGCCTGAAGCAGGGCTCTAACTCATGAATCCATGACCTGACCTGAAGTCAGACGCTCAGGCCCCTGAGCCACCCAGGGGCCTCAAAGAGATTCTTGACTGTAGAGAACAAACTGATGGTTGCTGAAGAGGAGGTGGGGGAGGTTGGGCTAAATGGGTGATTGGTATTATGGAGGGCACTTGTTGGGATGAGCACTGGGTGTTGTATGTAAATGATGAATCACTAAATTCTACTCCTAAAACTAATATTACACTGTATGTTAACTAACTGTAATTTAAATAAAAACTTGAAATAAACAAACAAAAAAACAAAGGCACAGTAATCAAAACAGCGTGATACCAGCAAAAGGGTAGACATATATATCAATGGACTAGAACTGAGACTCTGGAAATAAACACATACATCTATGATCAATTAATTTTCAACAAAAATGCAAGATCTTTTAAAGATTTCAGACTCTTTTCAACATATGGTGCTAGAACAACTGGACGTCCACATGCAAAAGAATGACACTGGACCCTTGTCTCACCAGACACCACACAACGATGAACTCAAGATAAATGGAAAATCTAAATATACGCATTAAAACTATACAACTCTGAGAAGAAAATGCAGGAGTAAATCTTTATGACTCCGGGTTGGGCAACATGGTTTCCTAGATATGATACCAACAACATAAGCAACAACAACAACAACAACAATAAATAGATAAACTGGATTTCATCAGAACTTAAAACCTTTTCCTTCAAAGGCTACTGTCAAGAAAATGAGAAGACGACCTACAGAGTAGGACAAACTATTTGCAAATCATGTAAATCTGGTAAGGGTCTGGTATCCAGAATATATGAAGAACTCTTACAACTTAACAATAAAAAGACAAAAAAAATCCAGTTAAAATGTAAGCAAAAGACCTGAATAGGCATTTTCAGAAGAATCTATACAAATGGCCAAAAAGCACATGAAAAGATGCTCAATGTCATTAGCCACTTTATTAGGGAAGTGCAAAGCAAAAGCATGAGATATAACTTCACACCAAGTAGGACGGCAACCAACCATTTAATCAACACCTAGTGTTGGTGAGGACTGGAGAAACTGGAATCCTCATCCATTGCATGTGTGAATGTAAAATGGTGCAGCCGCTGTGGAAAAGAGTCTGGCGTTACCCAGTAAGTTAAACATAAAATTAAACATAAAATTACCAGATGATCCAGCAGTTCCACTCCTGGGTACCCACCCAAAAGAAACGAAAATAGGTACTCAGACAAATCCCTGCACATGAATGTTCACAGTGGCACTACTCACACAGCCAAAAGGTGGAAACGGTGCAAATGTCCGCCAACTACTCAGTGGATAAACAAAATGTAGGACAGCCATACAATGGAATATTATTGAGTCACAAAAAGGAATGAAGCACTGTTACATGCTCTAACAATGGATAACCTCAAAATCATTATGCTTAGTGAAAGAAGCCAGACACAAAGGTCTCCTATTGTATGGATGATTCTCTTTATATGAAATGCCCCAAACAGGCAAATCCATAGAGACAGAAAGTAGATTAGTAGTTTCCAGGTGCTGGGTGCTGGGATGTGAGGGGGAAGGGACGAGAAATGGGGAGTGGCTGCTCATAGGTACAAGATCTCCCTTTTAATGACGGAAACATTCTGAAACTCAATAGTGCCAATGATTGCACAACACTGTGAATTTACTAAATTCCCTGGAATTTTAAAATGGTAAAAATGGCAAGTTTTATGCTATGCGTATCTTACCACAAGAAAGAACAAATAAATATACAAATTATCCATGGGGGAAAAAAGTACACGTGAAATAATGTCAAGTAAGTAGAGGACAGCACAACTTGGTGGAAATCGTGGATAAAAAAAGCACTCATATATGAAATAACTACTTAACTTATGGGTTAAGTTTTGCATAATTGTTAAATAATGAACTATTCTAACTTTGTGCCTAAGCACTGAACGGCAGCATCAGACGCTTACAGGGGCCCAGGGAGAAAAGGAAGACACTAAGAATTCTCCTCTGCCCTGGTTCTAACACCTTGCCCTCCCTGGACCTTCAGGGAGGTGTTGCCCATGACCACCCATCCTTCCATTCACCAGTGGAATTTTTTTTGTTTTTTCTGCATTAAAAAACAACCAGTTTCTTTTCCTTCTACACCCTCTTTTCCTTCCGGTCCTTCCTGAACATCGCTTCTGATTCAACCTTCGTAGACCTAGGGCATCAACTCAATTGTGTAACTTCCTCTGCTCAGAAGCCACGGCTGGGCAAAGGTGTATCAGGGCTCTTCAGAAGGTGATGAAAATGTTTTTTATCTTAATCATGGTAGTTGTTACTCAAACTATATAATTTGTCAGAGCTCACTGAACTGCACACCTAGAGTGAGTGAATTTTACTGTATGTAAATTACAGCTTGATAAACTCAACTTTACAAATGTCTCCAGCTTCCACTTAGCAACTGTTGAGACCAACTTTTCAACATATAAAATTATCTCCACATTAGACATCATGTGGAGAGATGAACAAGTTGCAAATTCTGTTAAATGAATGAAAATGCTCTTTGGATGATCGAAGCCATCTTTGTGTTATAAAGTGTCCCTTGTTGGCCTTCCCAGTTCTACGTCTGTAGGAGCTCCCTAACGTGCTCCTGCTAAGGAATCACTGAACTTCCCTGTTGTAAAGGAGGAGTGTGAGCGGGTGCGGCCAAGGCTTCTTAGGAGTCCTGATAGCATATCTCTCCCTCTGGGGTGATACTTGGGCCAGGATGTGCTTTGTACCTGGGAGGCACCTTTGGGCTTGGGGAAACAAAAAGGAGCAGAGAGGGGCCCAGGGTAAAGGGAGCCAAAAGGGAGCATGACCCAAGAAGAAGATATAGTCTAGGACTTGGGGGGGCAGTTTGTCCATCAGACCCACAGGACAGGAGGGCAGGCCGGGTGTCAGGGCAAAGGAGCATCAGGGTGCATGAACTAGCTTGGGCTCCCATTGATAAAACTGATTTTAGAACATGGGTGCATTGTATGGAATGTGAGTTATATATAGCTCAATAAACTAGTTTACTTTCTTTAATTTTTATTTTTAATATTTTATTTACTTATTTATTTATTTACTTATTTTTGAGAGAGAAAGCAAGCAAGCACACAAGTGGGGGAGAGGGGCAGGAGAGAGAAAATCTCAAGCAGGCTCCACACTCAGCATGGAGACCAATGCCAGGCTTGATCCCACGACTGTAAGATCATGACCTGAGCCAAAATCAAGAGTTGGACACCCAACTGACTGAGCCCCCCCCACCTTTTTAAGTTTATTTGCAAAATCTTTTTTTTTTTTTTTTTAAGAAAGTACAAGTAAAGTAAAACCGAAGGTCCACGCTGCTGCTGCTGTTAACCTTCCAAGAGGACAGAGGAGTAAGGCATCGAGAAGCTGGCAAACACGCTACAAGCTGTTCTCATTATAGATGCTAACCAAGAAGCAAGAAGGAAAAGAAACAAAGAATAAAAAGTATCACTAAAATCTCCCAGTAATATTCTTGGCAAGTGATTATGCCTTTTGAGAATATATGGTTGGAGGGTTAGGGCTGTTCTTTAAAAACCCTTTTACTTGGGGAACTGAGAGTATACCAAGTTGAGTCTGGAACAGTTGCCAAAGACAAGAAAACTGCCCTACCTACCCCAAGTAAATGTTTCAGTGTTCAGAAGTCCATAGAGATGATAAAATATAAAAAGAATCAGAAACTGCTGATGCACTGAGACCAAGTCCATGCAGCAAAAGCTGCGTGCAACTGGGGACGGTGGGAGGGAAGGATATTTTCTGCTTTTCAATTGGTTTCTTTTCTCAGCACAAGTGCTTTCTATGTCCTCCTAACAATGCAGAGCCCACTAAGTGTGGATACACAACATCAGCCTTTGTTCCACTTCGGCGTTGACGGTTTTTGCTATTTCAGTTTTGGCTGTTCCTCAAGATCATGAAAAGCAGCACACTCTGGTTTCTGAAAGTTCAGCAGGTCACTGCTCCAGATGGAGCACCCAAGACGGAGGGGCGCTTTAAAGTATAAAAGAGGAGTAAATGTGTCATTGCTGCCTGAGGAAACATACCATGTCTTAGTCCCCCCCTCTTCGCCCGCACAACACTTCATGTATTTTTACCACACTGATGACTTAGGAAGTCTCTTGAGTCACTGAGGTGCACAGATGAAGTCTTGTCTCCACATCCCAGTGCCCAGCCCAGGGGCCAGTGCAGGCTGGATTCTCAGAAAATGAGGTAGTTGATGCTACTGTACATTTATATGTGCTTTAGTTGGCCTGGGCCGCTATAACAAAGTAAGGGCATACAAAAGAGATATTGCAGGTTCCATTCCCACAATGCAGTGAATACGGCAATAAAGTGAGTCCAATGGGTTTTTTGGTTTCCCAGGGCATATAAAGGTTATGTTTGCACTCTACTGTAGTCTTTTAAATGTGCAACAGCACTGTATCTGAAAAAACAATATACATACTTTGGTTAAAAAATAATTTACTGCTAAAAACTGGTAACCATCATCCGAGCTTTCAGCAACTCCCCTGTTTTGCTGGGGGGGGGAGGTCTTGGCTTAATGTTGCTGGCTGCTGACTGATCAGGGTGGTGGTTGCTGAAAGCTGAGGCGGCTGTGGCCATTTTTAAAAATAAGACAACAATGAACAGCTGGCCCTTCTTTTCATGGACTATTTCTCTGCAGCACGCGATGCTGTTTGATAGCATCTACTCACAGTAGAACTTCTTTCAAAACTGGAGTCAGTCTTTTCAAACTCTACCACTGCTTAGTTGATATTAAGTTGATATAATAACATTCTAAGTCCTTTGTTGTTGTTTCAAAAATCTTCACATCATCTTCACCAGGAATAGATTCCATCTCAAGAAACTACTTTCTCTGCTCTTCAATAAGAAGGGACTTCTCATCCTTTTAAGTTTTCTTTTCCTTTTTTTTTTTTTTTTTTTGAGAGCGAGCGAGCAGGGGAGAGGGGCAGAGGGAGGGAGAGAAACTTAAGCAGGCTCCATGTCCAGAGTAGAGCCCAATGTGGGGCTTGATTGCATGACTGTGATATCATTACCTGAGCCAAAATCAAAGTCGGATGCTTAACTGACTGAGCCACCCAGGCGCCCCTCATCCTTTCAAGTTTTTGAGATTGGCAGCAATTTGTGACACTTCAGGCTCCGCTTCTAATTCTGATTCTCTTGCTATTTGCACCACATCTGCAGTTACTTCCTCCACTGAGGTCCTGAACCCCTCAAACTCATCTGTGAGGGTTGGAATAAACTTCTTCCAAACTCTAAAGAGTTATGATATTTTAACCTCTTCCTACAAATCATGACTGTTCTTATAGCATCTGAAATGATGAATCATTTCAGAAGGTTTGCAATTTGCTTTGCCCAAATCCATCAGAGGGATCGCTCTCTATGGCAATGATAGCCTTACAAAATGTATTTCTTACATACTAAGACTTGAAAGTCAGAATTACTCCTTGGTCCAAGACTGCAGAATGGATGTTGTGTTAGATAAGAAAACATTAATCTCGTTGTACATCTCCATCAGAGCTCTTGGGTGACCAGGTGCATTGTCAATAAGCAGTAATATTTTGAAAGGAATCTTTCTTTCTGAGCAGCAGGTGTCAACAGTGGGTTTAAAATATACAGTAAGCCATACTGTAAGCAGGCAGAGTAGATTTAGCATAATTCTTAAGGGTCTTAGGATTTGTGGACTGGTAAGTAAGCATTGGCTTCAGTTTAAAACCACTACCTGCATTAGTCTCTTACAAGAGAGCCTGTTTTTTGAAGCTTTGAAGCCAGGCATTAACTTCTCCTATCTAGCTATGAAGTACTCAATAGACTCTTCTTCCAATAGAAGGCTGTTTTGTCTACACTGAAAATCTCTTTAGTGTAGCCACCTTCACTAATTATCTTAGCTAGATCTTCTGGATAATTTGCTGTTTCACCTTGCTGCTTGCACTTTGATGTTATGGAGATGGTTTCTTGCCTTTAACCTCATGAACCAAGCCTTGCTAGCTTCATACTTTCCTTCTGCAGCTTCATAGAATTGAAGGGACTTAGGGCCTTGCTCTGGATTAGACTTTGGCTTAAGGGAATGTTGCCGGATGGTCTGATCTTGTATCCAGACCCCTCAAACTTTCTCCATATCAGCGATAAGGCTGTTTCACTTTCTTATCATTCATGTGTTCACTGGAGCAACACTTTTAATAACCTTAAAGAACTTTTCCTTCATATTCATGACCTGGGTGTTTCAAGCTTTTGGTCTATCTTAGCTTTTGACATGCCTTCCTTAATCAGATTAATCATTTCTAGCTTTTGATTTAAAGTCAGGGACATGTGACTATTCCTTTCCTTGAACATTTAAGGTTATCAATTGGCTTAACTTCAATACTGCTGTGTCTCAGGGAATAGGGAAGCCTGAGGGGAGAGACGGAGACAGACGGGGAAAAGACTGGCTGGTAGAGCAGTCAGAACACACACAACATTTGTTGTTTAAGCTTGCCATCGTATGTGGGTGAGGTTCATGGCACCCACATATACAAGAGGAACATAGAAGATCACTGATCACTGTAATAAATATAATGATGAAAAAGTTTAAAATAATATGAGAATTACCAAAAGTGTGACACAGAGGCATAAATGAGCAAATGCTTTTGGAAAAATGGCCCCAATAGATGATAACTGCAGGTTGCCACAAACCTTTACTTTGTTAAAAAACAAAAACAAAACAAAACAAAACAAAAAAAACATTGTGAAGTATGACAAAGTACAATAAAACAAAACATGCCTGTATCATGGGCTAGGTGCTTTCAAAAAACAGAAAGACAGAGTGTGAGTGAGCATGGAAGAGGCAGAGAAAGAGGGAGACAGAATCCGAAGTAGGCTCCAAGCTCTGAGCTGTCAGCATGGAGCCCGATGCAGGGCTCAAACCCACAAACTGTGAGACCATGACCTGAGTTGAAGTCAGATGCTTAACCCACTGAGCCACCCGGGCGCCCCTTATTTTGCACAGTTCTTGAGGCTAGAAGTCCAAGACCAAGGTGCTGGCAAGATAGGTTTCTCTCTGAGGCCTTTTCTCATGGCTTGTGGGAGACTACTCTCATGCGTGTGCTCACACGACCTCTCCTTGGTGTGCTTGTGGGAGAGAGACAGAATGTGTGCTCTGGCCTCTTCCTCTTCTTCTTTTTTAATGTTTTATTTATTTATTTTGAGAGCGGGAGTGTGTGTGTGAGCACAAGCAGGGGAGGGGCAGAGAGAGAGGGAGAGACAGAAACCCAAGCAGGCTCTGTGCTATCAGCACAGAGCCCAACATGGGGCTTGATCCCATGAACTGTGAGATCATGACCTGAGCTGAAATCAAAGAGTCAGACACTTAGGACTTAGGATGCTGAACTGACTGAAGGATGCTTCACTGACTGAGCCACCCAGGTGCCCCTTCCTCTTATAAGGATACTAATCCCATCGTGCAGTCCCATACTCATGACCTCGTCTAACCCTAATTACCTCCCACAGGCCCCATCTCTAAATACCATCATATGTGAGTTAGGGCTTCAACACATGAATTTGGAGGGGAGACACAATTCAATCTATAATGACATGCAATATACCAAACATCACTACAGTAGATACAAATCAAATTAATCAACTTTAAAGTGCAATGTACATATAGAAAAGTATATCAGGGTAAGAATACAGTTGGATGAATTTTCACAAAGTGAACACACCTAGGTAACCATTACCAAAGTAAAAAAGATGGCACATACCGGCACCCCAGAGTCCTTTTTATGCTCACTCCCAGTCAGCCCTCCCGCCCTCTGCCCTCAAAATAAAACTTAACACCACAGATTTGTTTCGTCTGTCTTAAAAATTGGGGCACCTGGGTGGCTCAGTCGGTTGAGTGTCCAACTTGAGCTCAGGTCATGATCTTGCAGTTTGTGAGTTCAAGCCCCGCGTCGGGCTCTGTGCTGACAGTTCAGAGTCTGGAGCCTCCTTCAGATTCTGTGTCTCCCCATCTCTCTGCCCCTCCCCTGCTCTTGTTCTGTCTCTCTCTGTCTCTCAATAATAAATTAAAATGTTAAAAAAATTAAAAAAAATAATGCATAAGCGGAATCACACAGTATGGATTCTTTTTCATCTGGCTTCTTTTGTTCGGTGTTAGGTCTGTGCATGTTCTCTTCGTTGCTGTACAGTATCTGGCTGTATGAATACAGGCTTGACTCTTCTGTTGATAGACATCTTCACTGTTTTCAGTTTTTGATAATTATGAATAACGCTTCTATAAACACTGTTTTACTTGCCTTTTGTACACACAGTCCCACACACCCGAGCACACACATTTCTGTTGGGAATGTCACCCAGGTGTCAAACTGATGGGTCACAGGGATAGGCATGTTCATTTACGGTACACAAGGTCAAACAGTTTCAAAGCGGTAGAATGAATTCACCCTTCTATATGCCATTTGCCAGTTCTCCTCATCCTACCCTTGCCAACACCTGAGACTGTCAGTCTTTCAAAGGTTTACCATTCTAGTAGGTATTTCATGTACTGGCTTCTCACTGCATTAAAAAAATTTTTTTTAAATGTTTATCTATTTTTGAGAGAGAGAGAGAGACAGAGTCAGAGAGAGAGTGCAAGTGGAGCAGGAGGAGAGAGGAGACACAGAATCTGAAGCAGGGTCCAGGCTCTGAGCTGTCAGCATAGAGCCCGACATGCGGCTCAAACCCACGAACCGTGAGATCATGACCTGTGCTGAAGTCAGACGTTTAACCTACTGAGCCATCCAGATGCCCCCTCATTGCATTTTTTATTATAAGTTTGTATTTTATTCACTTAATGACACTGAACATCTTTTCAAGTTGTGTTGTCCACATGGATATCTTTTTTTATAAAGTACCTGTTGCCCAGTTTCTATTGGGATGTCCTTTTTGACATTTCTTGATCTATGGGCATTCTTATATATTCTCAAGATGAACCATTGTTTTTATATGTTGCAAATATTTTCACCCACTGTATGGCTTGTCTTTTCACTCTCTTAATGGTGTGTCTTTACAAAGAAAAATTCAAAAGTTCACTGTAGCCTAATTTATCAACATTTTCTTCCATGATTAGTGCGTTCTGTGTCCTGTTTAAGAAATCTTCCCCATTCCAAAGTCATGAACATATTCTCACATCGACTTTTAGAATTTTTATTACTTTACAATTCACATTTGGATATATAATCCTCACAAAACACATTTTAGTTTTCACTGATGTGTAACCTAGATAAGGTGCACAAATCTTAACTACTCAACTTGATGAAATTATATATATGCTACATATCATATACATACACACACCGTTGACCTTTAAACAACATGGGCTTGAAGCATGTGGGTCCATGTCTAAGTGGATTTTTTCTATAAGTACAGTACAGTACTATATTTATAGAAATATAAATATAAAACAGAAATTTTCTCTTGTGATTTTCTTAATATTTTTTCTCTAGCTTACTTCACTGTAAGAAAACAATATATGATACATATAACATACAAAATATGTGTTAATCAATTGTCTATGTTAATGGTAAGGCTTCCAATCAACAATATGCTATTAACAGTTAAGTTTTTAGAGAGTCAAAGTTATATGCAAATTTTTAACTGCACAGGGAGTTGATGCCCCAACCCTCGTGTGTTTAAGGGTCAACTTGTGTGTGTGTGTGTGTGTGTGTGTGTGTGTGTGTGTGTGTGTGAGAGAGAGAGAGAGAGACCCAGAGGACGATACTGAGCATCTCTCACACTCTAGAAGGAGCTCTCAAATCTCTTTCAGTCAATAGCCCCCAAAGGTAAAAATACTCTGCCTGTATTACCATCAATTATTTTGCCTGTTTTTAAATTTTATATACAGGAAAGCCTATATTTGGAGCTCTTTTGTATCTGATTATACTCTGCTCAATGTCATGCAGGTGAGACTCCTCCATGCTGTTGCATGTTGCAGTTTTCCATTCATTTTCATTACTGTATAGTATTCCATCACATGAATACATCACAACTTATTTATCCACTCTCCTTATGATGGACACTGGGATTCTTATTCCAGGGTATTATGAATAAAGCTGCTATGAATGTTCTTGGATATGTCTTTTGAAGGATGTAAGTACTCATTGCTGTTAGCTATCTACCAGAATACACAAAACTTTGATGTTACCGTACTATGAAAGCCATTTAGATTTGTTAAGTTCTCCCTGCCAAGCACACGTAGCATATTTTATCTGTTACCACATCCATAATTCTTATTGGAAAAAATGTGAAAACCTTTTCTATTTTTTTTTATCTTGAAATAATTTCAGACATACCCCAAGCTATAAAAACAATACAAAAAACGCCCAAATGGGGGCGTCTGGGTAGCTCACTTGGTTGAGCATCTGACACTCAGTCTCAGTTGAGGTCATGATCTCACAGTTCATCCATTCGAGCCCATGACGGGCTCCACGCTTAGGATTCTCTCTCCCTCTCTTTCTGCCCCTCCCCTGCTTGTGCTCACTCACTATCTCTCAGGATAAATCAATAAACTGAAGAATAAAAAATGTCCACATGCCCTTCATCAAAATTCCTCCAGGTCAACATTTCACCATAATTGGTTTAGCATTGATTATCTCGTGTGCGTGTGTGTCTGTTGAAGAGTACTGGCCACTTACTTGGTAGACAATATAAACCTGGGTTTGTGTGATGGTTCCTCATAATTAGATTCCGGTGATGTGTCTGGGACAGGAAGATAGAGATGGTTGTGTTCTTCTCAGTACATATCAGAAGGCACATTATGGTGATTTTTGTCCCATTACTGCTGTTGCTAATTTTAATCGCTTGGTTAAGGTCAGGTTTCTCCACTATAACATCACTATATTTCCCCTCTGTTATTAATCAGTGTCTTACGGGAAAATGCTTTGAGATTATGTAAACATCCTGTTTCTTGTCATACTTTCATAGTTTCAGCATCCATTGATGATTCTTTTTTTTTTTAATTTAATTCCAGGATAGTTGACATATAGTGTTATTCCATTTGTGATTCTTGCCTGAAATAATTTCTATGGAAGTGGTTGAAAACTAGTTTTTGTTTTTAATACCCGGAAACTTTTCAAAAATCTTACAGGGATCATCAATATTTCTCCTAATTCAAGCCGAAATCTGGAAGATCACCAGGGATTTGCCCTAAAAACCTCCCCAAAGTCAGAGAGTAAAAAAATAAAACTGGCAAACTGGTGGCGGCTGTGACAGCGTTCTCAAGCAAAGTGCAACCACCCTCTGGGCGCCTGAGAGTCAGCCAAAGAAGACAGAGAAGCCTCCACTTCTACACAAACCACCCCCAAACCATCTTGGTGCAGGCTGAGAAAAGATGTTTTGCATACTCAAAGCATCTCTTTCTAGAAGGAGCACACAGGTCAGCCAGGGAGGGAATGAAGAGCAGGGGTCAAGTCTCACAGATCCTGAGGGCCCCTGAGGCTCAGCCCACGTCTTCTCTGGAGACAAAGCAAAACGTAAACTTCGCCCTTTTCTTTCCAGGAGATTCTCACCTTTCGAGCGTTCTCTAGGCTGGGACCGGCTCCCCTGCTTACCCAGCAAACCCAGCAGAGACAACCAATCCACTTGTTATCCTGCGGGTTGCCTAGTGAGGCTCTCTGGAAGCAAAGTCACCAAAAGAGCTGATATATAAGCAGGTTCCAATTTACAAGTGGACTAAGTCCCAAAAGCTCATTCTGCAAGCCAAGGGTGAGAAATAAGGTCTCTGCAGGTTAGCTCACAAAACCAGTAACTCGTGGAGCAGCCTCCCAGATGATAGAGGGCTGAGACGGAAACCTTCGCCCGGAACATGGTCTCTGCGAGATGAAGACTTTGACTTGAGAACCAGGAAGACAGCTTGCCCAGTACAGTTCCACTCGGTAACACCTAACATAGCATCTCTGATGTGTCAGGCATTGTGCTGGGCACAGGAACACCAAGGATAGGAAATATGGCCTCTGCCCCTGAGGGGCTTGGACAGCAGCGGGAGGTTTCTGTCAGGGGTAGATCCAGGGTCACCAAGACTCCGGTGGATGGTAGAGCATGGGTCCCACAGTCCCAGTAGGCGTGTTCAGACTGCTGGTCATGAGCAGGCTCAAGGGCGAGGGCTGCCTGACCTGCGTACACCGAAGCATGGCTGTAGCCAACTACACTTCGCTTAAAGGTACCCGTCTACCAGTGGTTAGGCGGCAGTCCAATTTAACAATTTTACCAGGAAAGGAGCCACATCCACCAGCTGTTTCTTCTCTCTCCGACCCACAAAGTAATACATTTTTCATACTTGTACCTGTTGTTCCTGCCTTTACCGACTCCCTCCCTCAGGTTCCCTGAAAACATTAGCATTTTCAAAGAAGAGGAAATGAATGACAGGAGAAGGGTACCTTTGTGATCAAGGGTCATCTTTTGTGCTGGAGTCTCCAATGCGGAAACCTGCCATTGCTGGACCAAGGTCACAGCTGGCAACACTACTTCATCGGAGCTAAGACGCCACCGATTTTCATGACTTTCTTTCTTTTTTCTCTTAAAGATTTTACTTTTAAGTAATCCCTACATCCGACGTGGGGCTCCAAGTTACAACCCTGAGATCAAGAATGGCATGCTCTTCCGACTGAGCCAGCCAGGCAACCCAAGCATCATGACTTTCTAGGACCACTAAGAAAGACAAAAATCTGCCAAGCGAATGACCCAAAAGAAGACACACACAGCTCCACGTCAGAGCTGTTTAAGAGGTGAACAAAGATGCACCCAAGAATCAATTAAAAACAATAACGCTGGTTAATCTGACACGCCCCAAGTACTGTGTGCTAGGTGCTGAGACAGGAACACAGGAGATAAAAGGCCATCCCACAGTCAAATGGGAAGACGACACACTCAACATCTAAACTTAACTTCCGTCCTCTTCCTCCCCAGCACCCAACGCCAACCAGCCAGGACCTCTTCCTCCACAATCTCACTCATCTGCTTTCCAGGCTAAGGAGTGAAGAAGCCATCTGGTTTCATCATGCTCTCTCTTCTCTACTCCAGCCCAGGGACTGGCGCTCCATCTGTCTACCCTTCCCACTGCTGGGTGGGCGCCTCCCTAAATCCCGCAAGCTCCAGCCTGTAACATTCAGCCTCCCTCCCCACCCTCCCCCACTCTCCGTCACTGTCCCACAGTGTGATTTCAACATGTTGCCCCACTTTTTGTTCTTTTATTTTCCTCCCTGTAAGAAAAAGAAAACAATCGGTCTTAAAGTGTAGCCATGCGGTCAAATCATTACGGAATCCAAAATGCTTGGAGTCTTGAGGTAAGAAAGTTCCAAGAGTAACTGCGAATGTTACAACAGTCCTGTTTTTCTGACTATTGCTTTTTTGCTTTTTTCAAGATGACTTATTCCTAACACCCTGGTTTCTGTCTGTCCTTTTACACAAATATTTAATAGCTTAGGAATGCTAGCGAGGGCAGCAGCTCTGGTTAGCAAGGCTTCAGCTCGCACTCTTAAAGATGAAATGAGATGAGTTTTACCCACAAAGGAAAGTCAAACAGTCTGCAGTATTATAAACTGCACATCCATCAACGAGGCATGGGCTAAGAACAGAGAGCTTTTCTGGAAGGGGAAAAAAAAAAGATGGCGGCTATCCTCTGTGCCCTGGGGAACACTGGGAACGCACACACACACACAGAGCCACCAAATCAACCAAAACATAAACCGAGTCTCCAGTTAGTTTGAAAAAAGTTCCATCCCAAAGCAAATGATGCCTTGGCGACCGTGCCACACCCGGGAGAGGAGGGCCTGGCTGGTCTTAGACGGGGCCAGCCCCGGGCCCAGCCAGACGGCCGGGTCTGAGTAACACGCGAGTGCATGTGTATAACCAAGAAATACACGAGGTGCCTGATCTGACTGACGGAGGGCTTGGGACAGTCCTAACTGGGCGAGCAGGGGAGGGGTAGGAGGCCCGAGGCCCAGGCCTGGGTAAGCGGGGCGGCTGGTGGGGGGAAAGGAAGCGGGAGCAGCATTCCCGGATGGTGGGGCTGGAATGGCGAGGACCGCGGACGGGAAGAAGAGCGGGTTCCTACCTCTAGAGGGGCTGGATCCTCCCCGCGCCGCCAACGACGCCTGCCTGCGGAGGTCGCACTTGGGCAGGCAACAGCTGGCCAGCACCCAGGGCATGCGCAGACTGCGCTCCCCCCAGCGCGCCCAGCCCCCCGCCACGTGCGCACCCACGTGCACGCCAAGCCCGTGCGTGCCGGAAGCCCATGGGTGGCGTGCGCACCCACGTGCACGCCAAGCGCGTGCCGGAAGCCCATGGGTGGGCGGGGCTCCCTGCAGGCGACGCTGACAATAGCCTCTCCAAGCTTTCAGTCTGTGACCTCTACTTAGCGTGCCGTGCCGTAAGTCGCGAGATCCTCACCTGGGACCAGGGCTTCCATATAGATGAGGACACCGAGGCCCAGAGGGAAAGGGCCTCTTGCTAAGGCACAAGGACAGGAGAGGGCGGCGCCAGGATTTAAAACCATTATGGTCTCTCCGCCATCAGACCACCAGGCATCTTTCCCAAGTTAAGACACTCGTGTTGTGTGTTGAGAGCGCATCCCTTAAAACCACCATCCGTGATTATTATTCACCACGTTTTGTTCTGAGAACATATGTGCCCTGGGCATGTGTAGCTGAGTGTGTGTGTCCGTGTGCGTGCTTTGGGGGATGTCGGCCGGTCAGATTCACACTCGACACACTGCTTGAGCCCCGATCCTGTCCCTGGCCCTGAGCAAGGCCATTTACACCCAGTATTTTGTTTATCTGCAGCCAGCCCTGTCATCAATTAAAACCCTATCCTACTCTTCTGGGGAACTGATTTTTTAATTAGACATCATGAATAGCTAGCTAATTAACCGTCCTCCTGCGTGATTTTCCAGGCGGTAGAGGCGAGCCCAGCTGAGCTGGGCAGTGCTACCGCTGGCACCTTGGCTAAGCCCATACGCTGAGGAAGAGCCCCTCTCCTGGGGCCAGGAAGTGAGAGAGAGAAGGCAGAGGCCTTGGTGTGTTGGAAGGCCTTCCCAGCAACATTGCTTTTTGACTTCACCTCGTTTGATCCGCTCATGTAGGAGTTTGGGCCCATCCATTCATCTGACTTCCATTTGTTAAAAGGGATTTTGAAGAGATTGAATCCCTTCTGAACTCCCTCCTGTTCTTTGGAGAATGTCTGCCATTTTAAATGTTTTAAACACACATAGGTATATCCATTTGAATGAGCATCATTTGAAAGTTTAATATGAAGAGATGGATCCAGCCCTGGGCAAAGTTGAAAATACTAACCTACACAAGAATAATCCTTTTTTTTGGTATATGAATGCTCCCACCAACATTAGTTCATTTGATCTTCACTGTAGGCTGGAGGGCGCTGACTACTCACTTTCCAGGGGAAGAAACTGAGGCTTGGATGCCTGCTGTCTGGCCCAGGGCCATACACTGGGGTATGAGAGCCCACACTTAAACCCAGGGCTCTCGTTGCTACTGGTCTGTCTTTCCTCATGTCTCCCAGGGTTTTGCTCTCACTTTAGGAGCCTGTTGTTCTCACTTCTTTGTGTGGAGGCTCTGTGTCCTTGAGGCCCTCCACATTCCCCGCAGAGGACCCTGGATGGAAAGAAAAGGAAATTTGGCCAACAGGGCTGCCCCTGGTGGCTCAGGGACTCCACTAGAGGGCCTCTTCAGGGCCTGGTCTTGCCGCTGAGGATCCGCCCAAGTCTCTACCTCCTCCTAGGATCTCTGTTCCTTCAGGTCCTGCTCTGCGGGACCACACGTTCAGCGTGCCCACTCCTTGTGGCTTGATCTCTGAGCCTGGGTAAAAAGCTGTGTTCGCAAGAGCCCTTTGAATAGTAACCAGAGGGACGGGATTGACTCGGGAGAGAAGGGCTTTAGGCAAGTTGGCTTTGTTCCTTCTCAGGAGAGTGAGTGCTTAGTCTTAACAAAGGTCAACCTGGAGCTCCACTTTAAATTATTTTATTCATTTTTAGCTGCTTCTTTATGTAATTATCTTTTATTGATCATCTAGCAGGTGCTACATACACTTTATACACTGTAATTCAATACTTTTTGAGGACCCTACAAAAGGGAGATTGGAGGTGCAGAAGTTAAGTTGCCCCAGTTACAGGGCTGCTAGTCGCAATACTACCTGAGCCCATGTTTCTCTGACTCTGTTGTGTATACCTTCTCCTCTGTACTCCATGGGCTGATTGGAACTTTTTTTTTTAATGTTTCTTTTTGAGAGAGAGAGGGACAGAAGATCTGCAGTGGGCTCCGCATTAACAGCAGAGAGCCCAGGGTGGGGCTCGAACTCATGAGCTCTGAGATCATGACCTGACCGGAAGTCCTACACCTAACTGATTGAGCCACCCAGGTGCCTCACCCATTATCTTATTTCAAAGGAGGTATTGGAGAAAAGATAAAAAATCAAAACCGCAGGGGCACCTGGGTGGCTCAGTTGGTTAAGCGTCCAACAATGGCTCAGGTCACGATCCCACCGATCTCACCCTGGGAGCGGCTCTGCTCTGACAGTGCAGAGCTGGCTTCTTCGGATTCTCTGTCTCCCTTGTTCTCTACCCTTCCCCCCTCGCACTCTCTCAAAAACAAATAAATAAACATTAAAAAAAATTCAAAACCACAAAAAGGAAAAAGAGCCACATTTAGGCCAGCAGGGCTAATGTGATTATGTGAATAAATATTAAACCTGTCTCCGAGCTTCTTGGAAGCAAAAAATAAAAGTATGTGTGTGTGTATGTGTGTGTGGGGGGGTGGGGGGGTGGGCACAAAGGGCTACATGCCTCTCTATATAATATAGAGTCTCTATGGAAGAAGGAAATAAATTTTTTCCTTATTTTCAATTACAAAAGCAATTTCTCATGTAGGATCTTATACAAGGACATTATGTAACAAAACGGTCAAAATTTTCAATAAGCAGGAATAGCAAAAGGCAGATGAACAATTGTCTTGGGGCACCCTGGGTGGCTCAGTCGGTTAAGCATCTGACTTTGGCTCAGGTCATGATCTCATAGTTCTTGAGTTCCAGGCCCACATCAGGTGAACTCAATCCCCCCTTCAGCTGAGCTCAAGCCCTGCTTCAGATGAGCCCTGCTTCTCTCTCTTTCTCTCTTCCTCCCCCACCCTCTCTCTCTCTGCCCCTTGTGGGATTCTCTCTCTCACTCTCTCCCTTTCTCTCTGCTCTTCGCTCACTTGCACCGTCTCTCTCTCTCTCAAAAAAACAAAAACAAAACCAACAATTGTGGAATGCATTCATCTATTTAGTAGTCATTCAACGAACACTGAGCAGTTACCACGCATTGGCTGCCTAGATAACAAAACACATGCAAAAAGATAATTACTTTGCAGTGCAATTCCCTGCCCCTGGAGGCAGGCCCGGTACTCCTGTGGTGGAAATCTGATGACCTCACAGGCAAGATAACATTTGCCCACAGTCTTGGAGTTTGAGTTGGAATTGCAACTTATTTCCAAAAGAAGGAAAAGCATTTAAGGCAAAGGGAACAGAATGTGCAAAGGCATGAACGTAAATGGTTTGAGGCCTGGAATGTCTCTTATTGGCGGGGAGATACAGAACTCATGGGTGACAGCCAGCATGAGAACCTTGAGGGCCATGCAAAGGGTTTCCTCAGTGGGATATCTGATGGAGTACTGAAGGAACAGAGAGAGGTAGAGATGAGTATAAGGCAGCTTAGCAGGGGAGAGGAGGCTGGGATTGGGAAAAGGGCTCTGAGGCCTGAATGACAGAAACAGCCTCTGGAGATCAACTTTCAGTGGCGGGGGTTGGGGGGAGACAAGAAGAGAGCCCGAAAGGCAAGGTGGAGGAAGCTTTTTTTGGGCGAAGGCCAGGAGGCAGCTAAGAACAGGAAGTTGTCTAAGAGAATGAGGTTATAAACAGAGTCTGGGGTTTGGCAAATAGGGGGCCAAGGGTGACCTTAGCAACAGAATTTTAGGGCACAGTGGGATCAGATAGTAGGTTAGATGTCTATATATAAGTGGCCACTGAAGAGGTAGACACAGGGAGGGAGCCATTCTTCCAGAAGTCTGGAAGTGGATGGAAGAAGACAGATCCATGACAGAGGCACCAACCAGAGGAAGGTCTCAGCATCCTGGAAGGCCAAGGGAAGGTGCCTGATGCAGGGAGAGCCCAGCAGGTGAAGGGGCAGCCTTGGGGAGGAGAGATCCAGTTCTACCAAGACTTGAAGGAAGGAAGTTCTACCAAGAGATGAAGGAAGGGGAAGAGGAGGATGAGAGAGGAAGAGGAGGGAAGGGAGGCTGAGTGAGTTCCTGTCTGCTCCTCAGTGAAATACAACGTGGGCAGGGCTGGGGCTTAAGGACACTGAGGGAAAGAACCACCAAGCTCCCAGCATTGAGGGCCCAGCCAAGGGTGACAATCACAAGCCTGTCATGGTGTATGATTTTTTTTCTGGCAGTGCTTGCCAACTTGGAAGAAGGAACCCAGAAAACAGATGGTTGGGCAAATTTAGCGTTGGGTACCATGGACAAGGGAGCAAGGAGCTGAGCGTGCCAGTGACGGTGTAGTCGAACCATCGAGCAGGACAGCATCCCAGGCAGAGAACCATGCTGATCTCTCCATCTGCCCCTCCAGATCCCCCTCCATCGCTGCTGTCTGCCTGGGGGACTGTCCTCCATGCGCTGCCTCAAGGGACTCTCTTGCCCTCTGGTTGCCAGTTAGGGTCACCAGCAGGAGGGAAGAGGGTAGGAGGAGAGAGATGTGGGACATTTGTCTCTCTCCTCTACCCTGCCCCCCCCCCAGCTTCTCCTGCTGCTCAGCACTTACCAGACGCCAATACCATTGGGCCAGGGTGGCCGTCCCTGGTCCTCACGATCCCCGGGGGCTCCCTCAACCCTGACACCCCTCTGTAAACAGCCCTTTACTCGCCTCTTTTGTGTGGGTCAGTGGGGCTTAACTGACGTAGGAAGAACAGATCCCGTGGGCCTGCGCAGCAGGAAGGGGTGTGGGAAGACATGGAGGGAAGAGGGGAAAGGAAGAGATGGCATGGCTGGGGGAGAGGGAGAGAGGAATATTAGGATTTCCCAGGTCGAGCTCAAGTTCCTCCCTGGAAGAATAAATGGGGCGCCGTGGGATGGGGAAGAAGCTCACTGGGTGAGAGAGGGGTCCGGAGAGGGGAAGGGTGACAATTCACATTCGCTCCTGGGCTGCCCCGCTGGGTGACCGGACTGCTTCTGTTTCTGACACACGCACACACACTTAAACGAGAATCCTCCTCTGATCCCTCTGAGCCCCCAGCTACAGCCAGGCCCCATGCTGAGAGCAGTTCCAGGTGACCCATTTTGGATTTGTGGCGTCTGCACAAAAATGTTTGATTTGTTCTGACCTGGCTTTTCTGCCAGAAGGGTCCTCGCTCCCAGCAGGCTGCAGGAGGTTCGGCCACTTTATCACATCTTCCTCAGGCCTCCCTAGATGGCCCTTGGGGTCTGGGTGAGGACCCCAGCAGGCCTGGGGTCCCAGCTGATGTAGGACCCCAGCAGGCCTGCGCACGGCAACTGTCCCCCCCCCCCCGCCATTATAATTAAAAATTGGCCCTACACATGCCTTTATAAGTGGTCAGGGCCCTTGCAGTCCAGCCAGAGCAATAGAAATGCAGATTAAATCCTTTTTTTGACCCCATTACTTCAAGCTTGTGAGAACTCTGCCCAGACCAAGAACAGTTCCCCACCTTTCCACATTCTTGTGAAAGATTCAAGGAAGAAACCACATTTTACTCCCCCCTGAATAGTGACCAGCCTTGGCCCATGGGAAGGAGTCAATATAACAGAGCCTCCCCACTTGAGGATATGAATAGCCAATTAAAAGATGTTCACTTCATTTCTGAATAGGTAACACATGCACATAGTTAAAACCCGGAATAGTATTAAGAGGCCCGCAGCGGCTCTCACTCCCACACTGCCTTCGTGGTCTCGTTCCCCACCAACCACCACCACTTCCTCCCCCTCGCAAATACACAGAGGTAGCTACTTGTATTAGTTTCCTTTGTATCTTTCGGAGATCTGGGTGAATACAGGCAACTGTGAATACACCAAATAGACCACTTTTAAAGCCAATATGCACTCAGCACTCACAGCGCGTTAGGCACTTTCCACGTGTTCACTCCTTTGCTCCTCACAACAGCCCCAGAGGTAGGCCTTGTGCCCCCTCGAAAGAAAATAAAACTGAGGCCAAACAAGGTTAAGGAGCTTGCTTGAGGGGCTGAGCCTGGCAGTTTGCAGCAGAGGAAATTCAAGCTTTCATATGAAAAGATGCTCAGCTACCTTAGAGGTCAGGGAGCTTAAAATGCAAACGCCAACAGCATCTCATTTTTATCGCCTGTGGGGAAACTTTGCAAAAGGCAGGTAACTCCTAGCATGCAGAGGTGGGGTCTGGCACTCACATGCTGGTGGGAACATGAATTGCTCCAAACTTTGGGGAAAACAAATTGGCAGAATTTATTGCTGTTTAATGTACACACCTTCCAAAATATAAGGCTAGGCATGCATGGCAGCACTGTTTTCCCCGACTATTCATCAAGGGGAAAATGGGTAAGTTACAGTACATTTATAGCAGGAAATACTATGCCGGAATTACATAAAATGAGTTAGATCTATATGTATTGGTTTATGGTGTCCACACATTTTTTTTTTCAAAGAGAGTGAGTGGGGGAAGGGGAAAAAGGGGGGAAGGGAAAGAGAGAAAGACTTTTAAGCAGGCTCCACGGTCAGCAGGGACCCACGACCTGAGCTGACATCACGAGTTGGACACTCAACCGACTGAGCAACCCAGGTGCCCCTCTACAATTTTTTTTTAAAGAGCGACTTGCTAATAATTTTTATAGTAGACATATATTTTTGTATTTGATATTCATTTATACATCTGTATATTTTAAGAAACATCCCTTATATGTGTCTTTGTTTGAAGATGTCTATATGAACGCGGAGCAGTGATTCTCAGTTGGAGTGATTTTGCCCCCCAGGGGACACATGACAATGGCAGAAGACATTTTTGTTTGTCACCACTGGGGAATGCTAATGGCATAAATGCTAAACACCCTACCAGGCACCCTGCCCTGCAAAGAATTATCCAAACCAAAATATCAATGGTGTTGAAGTTGAGAAACCCTGGCATGGAAAAAGGAAAAAAAAAAGGGAAAACATGAAACTGTTAACAATGAATCTTTTCTTTACTCATCATGTATGTTTGACATATTACAGTACGTCGTTACTTTGACCACTAAAAATTATCTTATAAAAAGTAAAAAAATAATACTCCGTGAACGTTTCTTGTTTTGGCAAAGCCAGTGATGGAGCAAGAGTCGGGGGGGAGACTGTTTCCCAAGGAGACATTAGGGAGCAGGAGTGTGATCAGAGGTGGTGAGAGCCAGAGGTGGGGATGCTCTAGGGCCTGGTCCTGACATCGGATCTCACTTGCATAGTCTGAAGAATCTCAGGTCTTTTGTGAGCTGAATAAGGACCTGCAAAAATGTCTTATGATTAGGCATAAACCTTATTTCCATTTCATAGGCTGGAGGAAAACATCTTATGGTCAGGCAGCAGAGAATCGGAACACCTCACAACTGCATTTCTCACTGGTCTGCTGAGAGTCGGGTTGGTGGGTGTTTCTTAGCAAAGAGTGGCCAATGAAAATGGAAAACCTCTGGCTTAAACCAGAGGTGAATTAACGAGGATTCTTCCCTGCGGGCCTAATCAGAGCCTTTAATATGCTAGAATGCGCATCTCCAAGACGGAATTCATCAAATGCAGGACTTCCCAAGTCCTTTTTAACTGACACCATCTCCTGAGAGTAGGATTTTGTGAATTACACTTCGGGAAAGAATAATTTAGCCTAATAAGTTTTACTGATGAGGAAATAGTGGCCCAAAACACGTGACTGGAAGGGCGCCTGGGTGGCTCAGTCAGTTAAGCATCCAACTTCTGCTCAGGCCATGATCTCATGGTTTGTGAATTCGAGCCCCGCTTTGGGCTCTCCGCTGTCAGCACGAAGTCCACTTCGATCCTCCGTTTCTCTCAAAAATAAATAAACTTTAAAAAATGTATTAATGTTGTTTTTTAAAAAAAGAAAATGTGACTTGCTGAGTTGGTGGATGGGTTCCATCCCAGAACACCTGTCTTCCAGTCCAATGCTTTTTCCCTAGCATTAAACATCGAACCACAGATACGAATTAACTATAGATTCTTGGGGAACATTCCTAAGATTTACAGAATTTTTCTCCAACTTAATCTGGAGGGCTTGCCCTGGAGGTTAAGAGAGAAGGGAGTAACACTGGAAACCTTTCAAAGCAAAACCCACCTTCAAAGAGGATCAAGACGTTTTTGGCCTCAGAATAGAGACCATTTTTTTCCTGGGTGGTGGGAACACCCACAAAGACCAAGTGTGCTCCTGTGAACCTGTGACGGAATGCTCCACCAGGTCCTTTTTTTAATTCCTTCTTTTTTTTTTAAGTTTAATTAATTAATTAATTTATTAATTTACTTGTCGAGAGACAGAGAGAGAGAAAGAGAGAATCCCAAGCACGCTCTAAGCTTACAGCCCCCCCTACTCCTGACAGGGGGCTCGATCCCATGAAGCTTGAGATCATGACCTGAGCCAACATCCAGAGTTGGATGCTTAACTGACTGAGCCACCCAGGTGCTCCTCATTTTGAAAATATAACCTGCACAGGACAGATGGAAATAACTGGGCTTCAGCCGTCCCCAGTTTACCTTAAATTGACCTCGCTGGGCCAGGAGAAGCCCTAGAAAGCTGATTCCGTATATTCTGTCCAAGAAGCAAATGGACTAAAATTTACCTGAGCCTATTATATGTCAGGCCTCTACAAGGCACTAAGGATTCAAAGATGAATACAGTATAATTCTTGCTCTGAAGGGATTCTCCATCTGAAGGGAAACACAGATATTGCATGGAGCCAGACTGAGATAGGGCTGGACTGACAATATGAACAAAGCCCTAGCAGCTGATGGAGGGCACCATTTACAAAACCTTTTGAATACCCCTTTTTTTTTAATTATAAAAATTTTGTTTAATGTTTATTTACTTTTGAGAGAGAGAGACAGAGTGTGAGCAGGGAAGGCAGTGAGAGAGAGGGAGACACAGAATTGGAAGCAGTCTCCAGGCTCTGAGCTGTCAGCACAGAGCTCAACGCAGGGCTCGAACTCACAAACCGTGAGATCATGACCTGAGCCAAAGTCTGACGCTTAACCAACTGAGCCATCCATATGCCCCAAATGCCACCCTTCGAAGAAGCTTGCACACCTTAGCCTGTGGGCGATGGTAACTATGGAAGATGTGTTCAGTTTTAAACAGAGAACTCTGGCCCAAGTACCTTCAATGACTCCATTTCCCATTATCAAGTTACCTTCTTCCTCTCCGTTTTGTTTGGGGCAAATCAGGCTCAGAGACTAAGGCTGTCTTTACCAGGAACTTATTTAACACAGGTTCACTGAGGTAATTGTCATTTATAATATGCCAATAGCATACAGAATGTCCCTTCATAAGCCAATAAAGAAATAACATACTTCAAACCAATGATAGGTTAAGTACCCTATTGTTTCAGGCAAAAGGGAGATGAAAGATATTGTTGAGGTGTGCCTTTACACACTGGGTAGAGTCAGTCCTTCCAACTAAAAGCTGGGTAGCAGCTGCAAGCTTAGGTTCCATGCTGGGGCACCAGTATTGGCAGGAAGGTGGGCTGCTTGGAAGAGTATTACTCCAGGGACCATTGAATGGATTGTACCAATGCCTAGTAGCACCAAGTCTGCAACAGATGCCCCTTCTCTTAAGGCTGTTGCACCCTTTAACCCTATTGTTGACCAAAAGTAGCCTCGCTAGGGCAGCAAAAATGTCTCGAGATCTTCAGAGAACTATTTAGATCAAGAAAGAGTAGCCTTGCCCAAACTGAATGCTCTCGAGTTGTTGATCAAACCTCTCGGTTTTTAGAGCTTAAAAGTCCGTCACATGATGGACACCACAACTATTACTATGGAGTCAATGACATAATAGTCCTCTCAACTCCAAGTACGAGAGTTCATTAAGGAAGTCCTAATATCCAACTTCAAAATAAGTTCAAAACAAGCTTTTAAAACGTGGATTTGAAATCGTAACAAGTCCGTACACAACAGCCTCCCTTAACCTGTTCTCTGGTTAATAACCTCCAGGTGTCGCCACTTTCCTCACTCCACATCACCAAAGGCCTTGGCTCTGGGAGGGGTCCTAAATCTGGTCCTATTCTTCCCCTCCTCCGTCCCACCTCAGGCCTGGACCACATCACAGGTAATGACTTCATCACCTCAACAGCACTGTTAACAGGAAATCGGTGCTAGGACTGCGGGTAGGTCCTGCCCAAGCTGTTACAGACTGGGCCAATGCAACGAGTTCGCGATGGCTCACACTGCCTGGCCAACCCGCACAACAGTTATCATGGTGGCCTTTAGGAGCCCGCTCCTAAGTTTAAATCATTTGAGGTCCAGCAAATCTCTTGACAGACTCGGGCTTAACGACTTCCACCTAGCAGCCTCTACGTTTACAGGGCACAACCAGCAGGAAAGATGCACAGGAACTCCAGTGTGGTCGCCCCATTCTATAGACGAGTCCTCAGAACCCCACGGGCACAAAATGAGCACCCCATCGTTAGTAAAAGCCTAAGTCTCAAACCAAGACCGCCCCCACGCCTCCCCTGCTGCGCAGCGGAGGACGGCAGTGAGAAACAGGCGTGCGCAGACTTTCCCGTTTCTCCCCGCCCCTCGTAGAGTCACGTGAGTGGGGAGGGCTCCAGGACTGAAGGAAGCGGAAGTCTGAGACTCGGTGGCGGGGGAAAAGCCCTCCCCCGGAAGTCACGCCTCTCTCCGGAGCCTCTCCCGGAAGTGCTGCTGTTTGTAGCGGGCGTGATGGCTTCAAGGTTACTTCGCGGAGTTGGCTCGCTGGCAGCGCAGGCCCTTAGGGCCCGCGGTTCTAATGGAGTCGCCGCGGTGCGCTCCATGGCGTCTGGAGGTACTCGGCCCGCCCGGCGCGTTAGGGACTGGCGCCGTTGCCTTCCCAGGGTGGTGCCAGGGCAGCGAAGCGGGGTGGGCCGTTCAGCTCCTCGGGGCCCCAGTGACCGCTCCACGGCCCCGAGTGCCTCAGTCTCCGCGGGCATCTCCTTGTTGTTCCTGACCGCCTCTGCTGCCGCCCACCGAACGACCCCCTGCTGCGAAAGAATCCTAAACTGAGACGTCGGGTGACCTTGGGGGACTGGGGTTGCAACCGGGATGTGGAAGGGCTAAGCCGCTCTTCACGTTTGCGCTCACATCAAGACGGATGAACCCCACCCCACTGGAATCCTGATTTGATTTTAGGGGGAAAAAATGTAGAAAGATTGGCCAACATGGGTGAAGGAAGAAAAAGATTGCCCTGTGCTGCCGCTTTTGGGGATCATGACAATGGTCCTTAGGGGACAACATGTATAAAAGCCTTTAGGAGCTTGTAAACTACTGTGTAATCATTTATGTATGTGCATTTTTCCTCCTGATAATTCAGACAACATCACAATTCACCTATTTTCCTTTAGGTGGTGTACCTACTGATGATGAGCAGGCGACTGGGCTGGAGAGGGAGATCATGATGGCTGCACGGAAGGGACTGGTGAGAAACTCCTTTCTGCGTCTTCTCTGGAGCTCGTGGTCTTGGATGGGATCAGAGCAGTATCTCTCTGGTAGCATTTAAGATAGGAAACCTGACTTGTGGGAACCGTACCACTAGCCTCTGGAGGCTAGGGATCATTTGGCATAATGGCTTATTCTTTTTCAGGACCCATACAATATGCTAGCCCCAAAGGCAGCTTCGGGCACCAAGGAAGACCCTAATTTAGTCCCATCTATCACTAACAAGCGAATAGTGGGCTGCATCTGTAAGTACCTCACCACTATTTTCTGCTCCATTTGCTTAATGTATTTTATACAGGATGTCAGTAATATGTTTCAAATCTTTTGTGTGTATGCTATTGTGTGTAAAGGGAATACATGCGTAAATGAGTTATTCTGAGCCCCTGGTCCTTTCAAGCTTCATTAACCAAACTAGGTTATCCTTACCGTAAAGAAACATAGAACATCAGTAATAGCAGCTCACTGGAGATGCAGCATGAAGGAGTATTCATCTAGAAAATATCATACTTCCTCTTTGCCAGATACCATTTTAGGCACTAGGGATATATACCAGAATGGACTGTGCTTTGGGATTCTGCACAGGCAGGGGAACTGTTAGAACCTAACAGTGACTCCCCCGTGAGGCCAGCTTACTGATAGATAAACTCAGGGACTCATTTCTTCATCTGCAAAGTGGGGAAGGAGAGAGCTTGAAATGATCTCTTAAGATTGTCAGCTGTAACTTTGTGTCTTAGAGGTGTCAGAGGATGAGGCTAGTATTGAAAGACCACTTCTAGGTTGCATGGCCTTCAACCACATTTTCCCTTTCAGGTGAAGAGGACAATAGTGCCGTCATCTGGTTCTGGCTGCACAAAGGCGAGGCCCAGCGATGCCCTAGCTGTGGAACCCATTACAAGCTGGTGCCCCACCAGTTGGCCCACTGAGCCTTTGCACTAACTTACCCAAAATGTGCTGTAAAGTTTATTCTTTCCAATAAAGACTAGCCATTGCATTGGCTCCTTCTCCCATCGTTGGCCGGTCTTATTTCTATCCTGTATTTTTGGGGAGGCATGGATTCTTACTTTGGGAATAAGCTATCTGTTAATGTTAGCTTGCCATCCACTTGCTTGGGGATGCTGAGATTGACAATTCCATAATAGATTATGGAATAGATCATTCCAGATGATTGGGACCATCTGGTATGGGGAAAGCATGAGGTATGGAGTCAGGCTGACTTGTAATATTGGCTCCATCATTTAGCTTTGTCACTGGGGGCATGCCCTCTGAGGGTAGGTTACATCTGTAGAAAAAAGATAAATACTTCGTGAGATGTTGGAAGTAAGAATTACACACATAAAGAGCCTGGCAGATGGTTCACAGTATTGTTATAAAAATAGGGTGAGCTTGGGGCCAGAGTTTTGGGGGCTTTGAAGTCTTGGGAATCAAAGCATAGTTCATGGAGTATCATCAGCAAAATCCAGAATTTGAGACAATTCCAGAAACCAATTACCAGGTTCTTCAAACAAACTGCAATGCGAGGGGATTAAAAAAAGGTAGGGAGAGCCTATTAAGTGAAATGGGTGTGAGGGAGATAACCAAGAGCAAAGCATGGACCTTGTTCAGGTCTTGATTTGAAAAAAATGGCAACTCTAAAGAAAAATCGAATAATTTGAACTCTGGATATTTGATATTTAGGGATTTATTACATTTTAGGTGTGTTAATGGCATTAGCTTTATTTTGTGCTTCAGAGATTCATGGTGAGGTACTTAGAGGTGAAGTATGTCTAGAATTAGCTTTAAAACTGGGAAGAAAACGAAGAGGATTCAGGGTCTGATTGACCCAGGTACAAGAGAGGTCCTTGTTCTACTCTTAGGTACGTTTGAACTTTATCATAACGTTAAAAAATAGAGGTGAAAAGTCCAAGTCAGCTACTTTATATTTGTGACATCTTGGACAGTTAAGTTCTCAACAGCTCTTTGTAAAATGGAGCTGGTACCTTTCCATTTTTGTTGGGATTAACTACAGAGGTGGCTTTACTTTCTCCACGAAATTGGTTCAAATTAGGTCTTTGAGCTGAATGAATGATAATGGAGACGTTGAGGAGAAAGGCCTTTCCCCCAGTCTTGTCTTACTTCCTCTTAAAGGTATCGATTAGTCAAAGCCACTGCTTCCATTCTATGCTGTCAGCCATGACCTTTTATTCCCAAGAAATGCCTAGAACATTTGCTGTCTATTAAATCTACCCTTACCACTCCCACCTCAAATGCTGTTTGTAAACAAGAGTTTACCAAGAACTTCATCATGAAGATTGCCCTGGGACTGCCACTAAGCCCTTCTGTCTGGCCTGCCTCCTGCGTTCCCCCTTCCTTTTCCATTGTCTTCCTTTCCAAACAAAACTCTAATTCTTAAGAGTGAGCTTTTTTTTTTTTATTATAATAGTTTATTTTCAAATTGGTTTACATATAACACCCAGTGTTCATCTCAACACGTGCCCTCTTTAATATCCGTCACCCCCTCTCCCCCTCCGTCACTTCCCTCACCTCCCTCACCCTCAGATTGTTCTTAGTCTTTGAGAGTCTCTTATGTTTTATCTCCCTCCCTCTCTGTGTCTTTTTTTCCTTTCCCCTCTAGCCCTCCCCCTGGTTTTTGCTTAGTCTCACAAAGTCCACCTATTCGTGGAAACATATGGTATCTGTCTTTTTCTGACTGACTTATTTCACTTAACATAATACCCTCCAGTTCCATCCATGTTGCTACACATGGCCAGATTTCATTTTTTCTCATTGCCACGTAGTAGTCCATTGTATATATGTGCCACAACTTCTTTATCCATTCGTCAGTTGATGGGCACTTGGTCTGCTTCCATGATTTGGCTATTGTCGAAGGTGCTGCTATGAACATTGGGGTACACGTACCCCTATGCATCAGCATTCCTGTGTCTCTTGGGTAGATTCCTAGCAGTGCTATTGCTGGGTCATAGGGTAGCTCTATTTTCATTTTTTTGAGGAACCTCCACACCGTTTTCCAGAGCGGCTGCACCAGTTTGCATTCCCACCAAGGAGTGAGCTTTTGACTTTCCGTGACATTAATCTGGTCTGTCTTCTCTCTCCCTCAACTTTTACCCTCCTTCTTCTGTACTTTTTAAAATTGTAACCAAGTCAGGGCGCTTGGGTGGCTCAGTTGGTTAAGCATCCGACTTCGGCTTAGGTCATCATCTCACAGTTTGTGAGTTCAAGCTCTGTGTCGGGCTGTGCTGACAGCTCAGATCCTGGAGCCTGCTTCGGATTCTGTGTCTCCTTCTCTCTCTGCCCCTCCCCCGCTTACACTCGGTCTCTCTCAAAAATAAACATTAAAAAACAATTATAAAATAAAAAATAAAATTGTAACCAATTCTTGGGGGCACCTGGCTGGCTTGTCCCTGGAGCATGTGACTTAATCTCAGGGTTATAAATTCGAGCCCCACATTGGGTGCAGACTTTGCCTAAAAAAGTAAAAGCTTTTAAAAAATAAAATTGTAGGGGCGCCTGGGTGGCTCAGTCGGTTGAGCGTCCGACTTCGGCTCAGGTCATGATCTCGCGGTCTGTGGGTTCGAGCCCCGCGTTGGGCTCTGTGCTGACAGCTCAGAGCCTGGAGCCTGCTGTGGATTCTGTGTCTCCCTCTCTCTCTGCCCCTCCCTCACTCATGCTCTGTCTCTGTCTCAAAAATAAATATTAAAAATAAAATAAAATTGTAACCAATTCTCCCCTAAAGAAGGAAAATCCCCAGTACCTGTCGACTGTGGTAGGCAGGATAATGGCCTCCCCCCCAAAGATGTCTGTCCATATCCTAGTCCCAGAACTTTGAATATATTAGGTCATGTAGTAAAAGGTTATTAAGGTTGCAAATAACCTTACATTTGCAACCTTAAAAACCTGATATTTTAAGGTCAGATCATTTTTATCTGACCTTGAAACAGAGTAGTCTGGATTTTCCAGGTGGGCCCAATAATCAAGGGCGGCGGGATGGAGTCCGAGGGAGGTCCGACTATGGGAGGATGGTCAGAGAGATGCGGTATTGTCGGTCTGAAGATGGAAGAAGGGGGCTACAGGCAAGGAATGCAGCCTTATAGACGCTGAGAAAGGCAAGAAAATGATTCTCCCCCCCGTCTGCAGAAAGAAATGCAGCTCTCATGACCCCTTGGTTTCAGCCCGGTGAGACCCATGTCAGATGAGAATGTAAGATGTTTGTGTTGCTTCAAGCCACTAAGTGTGTGATAATTTTATCATGGCAGCAATAGATCAGAAAACAACTACTGCCTCCTGAGTTAGGGGGTCCCAAAGTTAGCTGCACATTCGAACCCCCTGGGGAACTTTTACAACTCCCAGCGCCCAGATCGCACCCAGACCATTAAAGCAGAGCGTCTGGGAGTTTGATGCAGGCTACAGAACTTACAGTTCCCGAAGTAATTCCAGCGTGTAGTCCAGGCTGAGAACCTCCGCTTTGGGCTAACCACGTAACTGTGAGCAGCTCTTTTCCTTGCCTCTTGGCAACTGGGAACCCTAGTGGCAGATAGGAAATATAACATCCCCCGCTAGGAGTACCAAACCTTCACTTTTAGGTCGAAGTGGGCTCCATCTAAATCTCTGGCTATTTAGCAGCTTAGAAATTAGATCCCGTCTCCCCTCACTAGGGAAGAACATAAGCCTCACTCTGATGGTATTTATTAAAAAATCTGCAAATACAGAATAAAGAACTTGTTTCCTGGAATGAGTGTAAGTTGCGGATCTGACGCCCCGTTACACTTCAGTGTATGTGTTTTTTTTTTAAAAAGACATTCTTTTATTTATTATTATTATTTTTTAACTTTGTTTATTTTGAGGGAGGGTGTGAGCAGGGAAGGGGCAGAGAGAGGGGCTGTCAGTGCAGAGCCTGACATAGGGCTTGCACTCAAACTCATGAGATCATGACCTGAGCTGAAACCAAGAGTCGGACGCTTAAGTGTCCTGGTGACTTGAGCCACCAAGGTGCCCCCAAAACATTCTTTTATACACCTACAATATGACCATCAAAACCAGGAAGTTACAATTTATACGTTTTTTACCATTTAATCTTGAGACCCTATTCAAGGTTTGCTAAATGTGCCTATAATGTCCTTTACAGATCCAGTTCAGAATCACGTGTTGCCTTTAGTTGTCATGTCCCTTTAGTCTCCTCTCTGGAACAGTTCCTGTCTCTCCCGGACTCTTGTGACCTTGACACTTCTGAAAATTATATCAACACTCGGGTTGGTCTGATGTTGCCCCATGATCAGATTCAGGTCATGTGTCTTGGGTACGAGCACTGCCGAGATGTTGCTGCACACTCGCTAGGCCTGTGATGTCACCTCGTCCCACTGCTGATAGGGTTTACTTTGGTCGCCTAATGTCTGCCAGACTTCTCCACTGTGCAGTTGCTCCTTAATTATTAATAAGTACCTTATGGGGTAATACTTTGAGATGTCAATAACTTGCTCCTCACCAAAACTTGGTTAATTTATATCAGCATGGGCTCATGCTTTATTATATTCAGTGGATTATAATTCATAACTAGTATTTAGCTTCTGATGTTTAATTTGTTCCACATTTGGCTGGTAAGAGCTTCTTCAAGGTAGCTCCTGTGGTCTTTTGACATATCCTGTCATTTTTTGAGCAATTCTTTTATTTTCCGGCACAAAATGTTCCAGGCTCACCTTCCGGGCTGTTTGTAAACTCATGAGGTAGGTACTATTATTATCCCCCCCATATTAGAGATGGGGAACCCTAGGAAGAGGATTACATGGCTAGCTAGTTGTGGTGGCAGAATTGTGAATCCAGAACACTTAGCTTGAGCCCTAGCTCTTTCCCCGCCCTTTGAAGTAATTTTAGATTTACAAAGAGATTGCACAGAGTTCCCATTTACCCTTCATCCAGTTTCCCCTAATGTTAACATAGCATGATGACTAAAACCAGGAAAGTCACACTGATACAGTGCTATTTACTAATGTTGCTGGCTTTCCCAGAAAGGTGCTTGTCCAATCCAGGACCTCACCATACATTTCACTGTCATACCTCAGTCTTCCTTCAATCTGTGACAGTGTCTATCTTTCGTAACCTGTCACTTTTGAACAAGGGAACTGGCCCATTAACTTGTAGAATGCCCTCAGTTAGGGTTTGCCTCTGTTCCTGGCTAGATTGAGGTTATGTGGAAATACCAAATGTGACGCTGCACCCTTAGCGCATCATATCAAGACACAGTGACTAGGGGCACCTGGGTGGCTCAGTTGGTTAAGCATCCGACCTCGGCTCAGGTCATGATCTCGTGGTTTGTGGGTTTGAGCCCTGCATCTAGCTCTGCTGACAGGTCAGAGCCTGGAGCCTGCTTCGATTCTGTGTCTCCCCATCTCTCTCCCCTTCCCCTGCTCACGCTCTCTCTCTCAAAAATAAACATTAAAAAAAATTGTTTTTTTAATTAAAAAAAAAGAGGGGCATTTGGGTGGCTCAGTCGGTTAAGCATACGACTTCAGCTCAGGTCATGATCTCATGACTTGTGAGTTTGAGCCCCACGTTGGGCTCTGTGCTGACAGTTCAGAGCCTGGTACCTGCTTCCGATTCTGTGTCTCCCCCTCTCTGCTTCTCCCCTGCTTGTGCTCTTTCAAAAATAAACATAAAAAAAAATTAAAAAAAGAGACAATGATTAAACCCCGGGGATGCAAACTTTGATCACTGGTTTAAGGTGGTATCCACTAAGTTTCTCCACTATAAAGTTACTATTTTTCCTTTTGTAATTACTAGTTATCTTAGGGGGAGATAATTTTGAAGCAATGCAAATGTCCTTACTTTTGCTCACTACTTTTTTTTTTAATTGTTAATGTTTATTTTTGAGAGAGACAGAGTGCAAGGGGGGAAGGGCAGAGAGAGAGAGGGAGACAGAATCTGAAGCAGGTTCCAGGCTCTGAGCTGTCAGCACAGAGCTCAACCCAGGGCTCGAACCCATGAACCATGAGACCATGACCTGAGCTGAAGTCTGGTGCTTAACCAACTCAGCCACCCAGACACCCCTTTTGCTCACTAATTTTTGCATCTGCTTTTGTTAACAACAATTAGTACTGTGGTATTTGCCTATGATGATTTCCACTTTCCATTATTCCTTCTATATGAATCGAACTACTATAAGGAAGATCTGTCCCTTCTCCTCCATGTATACCTCTATTCAATTATTTATATCAGAGTGGACTCATGAATATTTTGTTGTACGGATGGTTTATAGTCCATTACAGATTTGATTACTGGGTGCTCTTTCAAGTTGATTTCTGTGTCCTTAAGACAATAAGCCCCCTTTGTTTTTGGAGCACTTCCTTACTTTAAAGAAAAAAATTTTTTTTAATGTTTATTTATTTTTGAGAGAGAGAGAGCACAAGCAAGGGAGGGGCAGAGAGAGGAAAGCACAGAATCTGAAGCAGGCTTCAGGCTCTGAGCTGTCAGCACAGAGCCCAACACGAAGCTCAAACCCAGGAACTGTGACATCATGACCTGAGCCGAAGTTGGACTCTTAACTGAGCCACCCAGATGCCCCGGAAAACTTCCTTACTTTATGGTAGGTACCACAGATATTCCAGGCTCATTTAATACTTTCTCTCCCCTAGATCTGGAATTCCTCCAGGGAGCTCTGGTTCCTTTTATTGGAGAGTGGTATTTAGAAGCCCCGATCTGGACACTATAAGTGTTTATTTCTACTGGGGTGTCACTGTGTCCAAGGCCTCCAAGCAGACAGGGCTGGGAAATACATCTATGCTAACCCTAGCATTCACACACCAATGCCTATTTATTTCAGCATCTATCTGTATGTATATTAAAAATCATGAATCCAAACTTCCAGTCCAACACCACAAAGTTCATTCTAGCCTTACCACTTTTTTGCCTGTAGCTTTTCTCTGACAATGGGAAACCTGGCCCGACCAGAGCTCTATAACCACACTATCCCTGCTGGAAGATGGAGTGGGGAGGATGTTGCGTTACGCTTGGCCTTAGAGGATGGGATTTGGACAGACATGAGAGAAAATCATTCCCAGCAGAGCGTAGAAGCTGGAAGGCAGAGCAGGGCATGATAATGTATGAACCTAAAAGAGGAAAGAAACAGATCCCAAAGGGCCTGAATTTAATGCAACATATAGTTCATGAAGGGGATTTCACCAGGGGCATATCAGTTTGGTTTCATTCCACTAGGCAGTGGAGAACTGCCCGACATTTTGGACTAGGAAGTGGCAGAACCAAGGCTCTATGGGCCTGAGATCCAAGAGCAAACGGACTGGGTAGGGAGGGGAATGAAGCTACCGTTATGCGATAGGGTGGTGGAGACCATCACAGGGAAGGAATAACAGGTAGGAAGGCACTACAGAAGAACCAACAGAACGTGGTAATTGACAGAACGTGGAAAAGGTAAGGAAAAGAGAGGAGTAAAGTAAAAATGCTTAAAACCTGTGTAGTTTGGAGAAAGAGGTACCATGAACCACAACCCCAAAGAAAGGGTTCTTTGTAAACTGTCTCCCCCTTGAGGGCAGGTACAGGCTTAAGTACTCTGTGACCACAAAGCCTTAAGGAACTCCCTGTGAAGAAAGGCCTCAGTTAGGTCTCCCCTCCTACCTGATCCCCTCAGCTCTCAGCCCTCCCTCAACCCCACCAACTCCAAATGCCTTCAACACATGGCTTTGACAACCATCCTCTCATGGCCGGCTGCCCATCACCCAGGACACAGCTAAAAACCCTCTCAAGGCCCTCCACATGCTGGCCCCAACCTCCCTTTTTGGTTTTCTTGCATTATAGCCACAGGAAGCCACTTACTTTTCCCTGCTGACTTGGCGTCACTCGGGCCCATGCCCTTCTCTCAAGCCACACTGGTCCCAGGCATCCCTTTGAGCTCTTCCCTCAACCTGGAACACCCTCCCCTACCTGGATGACCCCTCCTGAACCTGCTGGGTTAGATGCCCTTCTTTCTGGCCCCACAATGCTACCAAAATGGCCAGTTCATCTTCTTCCCCTGATCCGTATGTTTCTGGGGGCAAAGACACGACCCCAAACCTGTGGCACCCTCCTGGACATACTACACATGTTCAAATCCCTGATGAAGGAAGGAAAGGGCAGACAGTCTCTGAACTCTCATTCCTCACTGGACCTCCCTACCCCCCACCACTCAGCTTTTTCCTTCAGAGCTCAGCTCATCAACACAGCCTTCTCCACCTCCCCCAACACTCTCCTTCCAGGAGGCCTGAGCCTGCATCACTGTTGGGTCTGTCGGCCTCAGCCATATCTGAGCTGGCCAGCGGAGATGCCCAAACAGAATGGGCAGGACGCAGCCGCGCCGAGCACGAGCCCTGCCTGCCACGAAGTCTTGTCCAGGAATAAGGCCGAGGAGGGCAGCCTTGTGCTCTGCTTCCAAGTTCTCTGCTCCTCCAGGTGGACTGTAGCACGTGGATAATGAGGTTGGGGAATTCTACAACCAGGTTGAGAGCCTGGCCTCCTGGGGCCTCCCATGCCATGTTGCCCTGCCAACCACTGAAACCCTCAGGCTTCTGAGCTAGAGCCAATGCCATGCGGCCTTCTTGCTGGTCCTTTCTTTCAAAGTCCCCAGAGATGGAAAAGCGAACAACAACGCAAAGAACCACAAGAAAACAGAGACACGCACTAGGCCTTTCCATAATTATTACTATAATGATTTACAAAAAGTTTTCAGGCAACTGTGTTAAATTATTATACATATCTGGGAGAGGGAGGTGGGGGTCCTGGCCACAGGGTCAATGAAAACCTTTCGTGGGAGAGGTGGGAAGAGGAAATGTGCCCCCCTCACTCCCTTTAGGTCTGCCTCCTGATTAAGTGGCTTCCTCTCAACAAATGAAGACCGTTAACCCTTTCCCATCCAGGGTACTAAGGTAAAGGAGAGGGAACAGTGTCAATGAAGTGCTTTGAAGGGAGACCACCAATAAACTGCAGCCGCCTGATCCTCTGCCCTGGCTCTGAAGGGTCTGATCCTGGGCCAGACCCCTTCACTGGGGATGGAAGACTGCCCAGTCCTCGGCCTGCACCAAGGCGTCCGCCCAGGAAGACAGGAGGACTGAATGTGATAGGATACGAGATGCCTAAGTGTGGCACGAGAAGCAGGAATGCACCCGCGGGGAGCTGCTGGCCACCCCTCCTCCACCCCAGTCCCCAAAGCTAGCTACATAGGCATCCAGGCACTCTGGCTGAGGGAGGGATCCTGTCAAAGGAAATGGGGTGCTGGGTATCTGGTTTTGGAGCTCAGGGATACAGCCTGAGGGTCAGAGCAAGGCCCTGCCAAAGGGGACCCTCGGAACAATCTAAAGCTGGGCTCCTCAACTTTTATATTCATTCCAGCTCATGACTCCCACCCATGCAGCTAAATGTTACCAAGTAAGTGTGCATGTGTGTGTGTGCGTGTGCGTGTGTGTGTCTGCAGGGGAGGGCTGCAGGGAAGCGCGGCTGCCCCACCTTCCCAGGGTTCAGGGCATGCAGGGGACCCTAGGCCTAGGACGTCAGCCCAGACCAGAAAGGGTTAAGGGCTCTGACTTGCCTTTCCTCCCACTCTCCCAACACGCTACACCTCCTCTTTGGGCACTAGAAGGTTTTACGATGAATAGCACGGGAGCCATCCTCTTCGTACTCCTTTTTGGACACCCACATCTTCTTAAAAGTGTCCAGCGAGGCCAGGATGGAGCCACTGTGAGGAGGGAGGGATAGACGCTTGTGGACCTAAAGGCTGGGCCATTGGCCTTTTCTGGGCACTCAGAGCTCCATTTCCTTTACCTGGGAGGGAAATCCACCCACCTCCACCTGGCCTGGGCCAATGGTCTCCTCCCAGAGCCCTCCCCGTGAACCCCGCCTCACCCGATCCACGTAGAGTACAGCCGTTCCTGAGGGGCCGAGATCTAGAGGGAACAAAGAGCAATGTAACTGCCCGTCCCCCACCTCAGCCCTGGGAGCCTTCCCCCAGGGCCCAAGGCCAGATAGCAAGTGCATCAGCTGGGAGCAGTGGGAGCAGCTGAGCGGGGCACGTGGCGGGGAGGAGACTGAGTAGACCTAGGAGAGGGTGTCTGGAGGTGGCATTTGCCTTTTCCTCCCCCAGTCAAGGTTGCCCAGCACCCCCGGGCCCCATGGGGCTCCCTGTTACCTCACCTTGATTTTGACATC
Organism: Paguma larvata; assembly: GCA_030068075.1. Classification (NCBI taxonomy): domain Eukaryota; kingdom Metazoa; phylum Chordata; class Mammalia; order Carnivora; family Viverridae; genus Paguma; species Paguma larvata. Next base: position 75,578,395 of record CM057836.1, read on the forward strand.
CTTTGGGGCGAGCTTCTTCACTTCACTTAGCAATCGGTCACCGAAGCCTGTGAACACAAGGCTGGCTGAGCCCAGAGTCCACATCCGAACCCCCTTACCACTAGGGAGTATCTCCATCTCCACCCTCTGGCAGCCCCAGCTGCTGTCGCCCCTCTTTCAGTGGTTCTTTACAGGATCAAAGATGGAGGCGAGCCACCCCAAGGAAGAAAAGAGCCAGCACCATGCCTGAGGTGGGCCCGGCTTCCTCAGAGAGGTAGCATGAGAGGGAACCCTAAGTCGCACAGCTCGCTCTGGCTGCTGAGCTCTTAGGCTCTTCCTCACCCAACACTCCAGCAGCCCAAATCCACCCCCAAAAAAGTCAAAGGCAAATGACAAAGCAGGAGAAAATATCTATTTCTACCTATCACAGAGGCAAAGATCACACACAGTATTGGGAGGGTGCTGAGGGACTCTCCTCTGTAACTGGTGGGGGCATAAGTGGCACTCAGGGGGGTGGGGGGAGTTTGGCAGTATCTACTAGACAACGAGTACACATGCCCACCCTCTGACTCAGCAATTCTCCTAGGTTTCTCCTTTAAGGATATTCTTATTACTTGAAATGACAGCATATGAGGTTATTGGGTGTAACACCTCTGTGATTAGAAATGACTGCAATGAATTTGCAGGCCACCAGCAGGTCAACGGGTAAATGGTACGTCCATTCAGTGACCTACCACACGGCCATATGAACTCACACGGATAGGGAAAGAGCTTCCAGATAGGGGGCTACATGAAAAATACATGGTGCGCGACTTGTAGAGCATGTTGTGATGGGTATAAAAGCAGGAGCGAGGGGAGATGAACGTTTGCTTACACATGCACAGTGCTGCTAAGCACGGAGCTGAGAAAATAACTCCTGGGGACAGAACAGGGTGACCAAGACAGTGAAAGGGGAGACTTCATCTAACACATTTTAGATCTTACGCAAACTTACCACCTATTTACAAAGTAAATAAAATTTAATTTAAAATCTTTCTCTTATAAAATAAATGCTTGGGGCACCTGGGTGGCTCAGTCAGTTAAGCGTCTGACTTTGGCTTAGGTCGTGATCTTGCGGTCTGTGGGTTCGAGCCCTGCATCGGCTCTGTGCTGACAGCTTACAGTCTGGAGCCTGTTTCAGATTGTGTCTCCCTCCCGGCCTCCCTCTCAAAAATAGACATGAAAATAAATAAATAAATAAATAAATAAATAAATAAATAAATAAATAAATAAATGCTCACTGAACACCAAAAAGCCAATAGAAAATGGGCCACGTCCCAGGTTCCAGGGAGTGGGGTGCAGTTTAAGTCTTAATTGCCACCTCCCAAATGGCAGTACCTTTGAAAAGTGTGGAGCCACCTGAAAGCACGATGTTGGCGAACAGCGTCCGGCGAAGGTCCATGTCAGACTTGTGTATGGCAAAGGCTAGCACCTCATGGAGCCCCTCACTCTCATCACCTACCAGGTCTGGCTGGAACAGCAGCTCAGGGGCCCGGAACCGCGCTGGCCCCACCTTTGGAACACAAGATTGAGGCGGACAGGACCCTTCTTCCTCCAGATGCCAGCATCACCGCTGCCACCCGAGGCCAGACCTGGCAACTTACGTCGAGCACGCTGCCATCTGGCAAGGTGTACTGCACTTTCTCTGTCTCCAGAGCCTCATCCTTCTGAGGGTTGATGGAGAGGTAACAGGCTCGCTGCGGTGGGCAGGGGACAACGCTCAGAAGGCTGCAACCAGGAAACCCACGCCCAGGGCTCAACCTCACGCCTTGGCGCCACCACCGCCCAACCAGCCTGCCTCCACACCCTCCTGCCCTCTGTCACCTCTTTGATGGTCCGGACAACCTCAAACTCAGCTGAGGTGTGAAAGTCAACTCCTTCCTTGCGCAGCAGTAGCCGGAGATAGCGGGAGACATCACGGCCAGCAATGTCCACCCGCATGATGGAGTGTGGCATGGCAAAGCCCTCGTAGATGGGGACAGCATGAGTGACCCCGTCCCCTGAGTCCAAAACCACTCCCGTCGTGCGTCCTGTTGCATACCTGTCACCAGGTCAGCATCCCTTCACCTCAGCCACTGAGGCATGGGGACCTCCTCACCCCTGGAAGGGACCCTGGGACATTTGCATTATCTGGTCTGAAAAAGGGACATGAGGAACTCCCTAAAGGAACAGTTACCACGGGGCTGCTTCTACAGGGAAGTCAGACATGAGCAGGAGGACGGCCACAGGGAGGATGAGGACTCAGGGGACCCGAGGGCTTAGGGAGCACTCACAGGCTGAGCACGGCCTGCATGGAGATAAACAGGGCTGGCACGTTGAAGGTCTCAAAGAACACCTCTGCTGCCTTTTCCCGGTTCTTACTCGGGTTCAGCGGAGCCTCCGTTAGGAGAACAGGATGCTACAGGAGATGGCAGGGTTTAGGCATACGCAAAGACAACATGCTAGGCCCTAAAAGGATCGTTCTAGAGAGCAGAACCCCCTCTTGTGAGCACATGCAGCTGCAGCCTGCTATCCTTCCCGAGGGCACTATCCCATTATCTCCATCAATTATTCTTCCCAAGATCCAGCTCTCTCCGGAAAACTCTACTTGGCAGCCAGTGACTCTGTGTATTGCCCCCCGCCCCCCCCACAATGAAGCGGCAGCGGGCCCTAACGACATGCAGAGGAAGCGTGGAAGCCCAACCAGGAAGGAAACGGAGCAGGGAGAGGGCACAGGTGAGAGAATCTGGAGCCCGCTGGGAGGGCCCGGCTGCCACACCTCCTCGGAGAAAGTCTGCAGCTGATCCTTGGAGTAGACGTACTGCCAGATGCGCTCCATGTCGTTCCAGTCTCGCACCACGCCGTGCTCCATGGGGTAGCGGATGGCCAGCAGCCCCCGGTGCTCCTGCGGAGGAGGGTGGGAAGGCCAGCTGGAGCACCAGGCCGCTCTCCAGCAACTGCTTTCTGCTTTTCCTGGAGGCTGCCCCTTCATCTTTCCTGGAGGCATGTCCTCACGCCCAGTGGCGGGGTCCTGAACTCACCACGGGCTCGTTTGTCCAGCAGCAGCTTCCCAGGCCCTCAGAGCCCAGCCGGCTTCCATGGGCAGGGGAAAGAGAGGGTGGTGACGTGCTCCCTCCCATCTTAGTCCTCATCTTCCTCCCCTGGCTGTGCTTCCTGGGCTTCTCTACTCACCGCCAACACGTTCTCCTCTCTTCTCGCCTCGCACACTGCCCAGCTTCCTTCCCCACCACCAGGGGCTGCCTCGTGGCCGATCCCACGCTGTCCCATCCTGTGGCTGCCTGTTACCCACCGCTCCTCCCAGCTCTTGAGCCACTGTTCACATCTTCTGCACAGACCTGCCCTTCAGTGTCCCCCCTTCTTACCAAACACGACCTGGCCTCCCCCATCCACAGCCACGGCTCCTTCCGACCCCATCTCCTGAGAGCCCCATATGTGTACCGTGGCTCAGGCATCACTGCCACCCCCCACACTGTGCTCCCCAGTGCGTGAACTCCTAAACTACACTTGCTTCCTGCCGCTGGGGGCTCATCTGGCTGTGCGGCACTGAGACAAGTCACCCCAGATGGAGAGTAAGAGGTGACCCCACACGCTTATTTGTATCAGTCATCAAATCTGAGTGATCCAGACTCTTAAGTCATTTTTTTTTTTTTTTAAGTAAGTTCCATGCTCAACTATGGGGCTCAAACTCATGACCCTGAGATCAAAGGTCAGATGTTTTACTGACTGAGCCAGCCAGGTGCTCCTTAAGTCACTTTTTAAATCAATTCTTTCCTCTATAGCTCCCAAATCGCTTCCAGAAGACAGGGCATGAAGTAGTCTGTTCCCCCATACAGAAACCATCATGCCTTCTCATAGTCCTTCCAAGCTGGGCCTTGAGAACCCAGGAAGAGGCTTGGCGGATGGCCCCAGAGAACAGATGCCCTCTCAGGAGGTACAGCTCTGACCACCAGCCAATGCTCCTAGGACTATGAAGACCCCAAACCCAGGCAAAGGCAGGCTCCATGGGTGTTACCTCTGCTTTTGGTCCAATGAAGAGGTCCCCCTCCAGGGCTCCAGCCATCACTCGCATGTGCTTAGGGCGGCCAACACTGCAAGGACAGGTAGAGTCAGCAAGGTGGGCAGGGGGCATGGATGAGCCCACGTCCAGGAAAACTACTCAAAAGGGTAACTACTCTAAAGTCTCCGGATGTGGCCATGTGGCAAAGGCCAGAACCCAGGCCTGAGGGACACGGGCCTAGAGAGCAGGCCTTGGCAGGATGGCACGCTCAGGGTCAGAAGAAAAGGTATCCTTTTCATGCCCCACCTCTCCCTCCCAGACAGGGCTGAGAGCTCTGGCATCTCAGCCCTTCATGGTCCAGCCCTGGCAGAGGGTCAGCTTCGGCAGCCATAATGACTCAGCCCACGCTCTCGATTTCAGGAGGGCAGGGCTGGGCCGCTGTCTGCAGACCAAGGTCCCAGGAAGTTGGGTCGTGGCTCCCTTGTTCACCCCTCTCTGTCACTTGATCCTGCCCCTTCCCACTGCCAGGGCTTCCAGAATAAAGATGCCGTTCTTGGAAGACTGCATGAGCTACCATTCCAAAATTTGACCCAAGTTGCCTTTTAATTGTTCCCAAGTGGAGTTCAGAAAGGAAAGCTGAAGCCCGACTGGGTGCTCCAAGCTGGCCCTGTCTCCAAACCAGGCCTGGGGTTCTCGGTATAGCTAGACACTTTGGGAGCCTCAGGATCCCCTCCAGCCCCCACCACCTCTGCTTAGGCCAATCCCTCTATAACCTCCAGGATTCGAGAAGATTCCCACTGAGGGAAAACTTCCCAATGTGTTAGAGTGGCTAAAGGAACACTCCAGGTTTCCCCCCTGCTTTCACCTCCCTTTTCCCCCTTGTCACTACTTGCTCCATTCAGGGTAAGACTGCCCTTGACGGAAACCAATTATTTTCTCCAGTTGGAAAATAAACAAGCCCCGGAAAAAACATTTCCTGGGAGGAAGGGGTGGCTATGCATTAAGTCCCCTCTCTTTCTCCTCTGAGTTTAGGTCCTTCTCCCAGAGATGTCTCCCTTTTATTCTTGCTGCTGCCACCACACCGTTTCCAAGGGAATGCTGGCAGCTCCTTCTCCCTCCCTGGCTCAAGGAGGGACCAAAATCAGACTTCAAAGAGGAGGAAGCCCAGAACACTTCTCTTGTCCTTCCAGAGCCCTTACAGCATTAGCCTCACAAACCTGGTGTTCTCCCATACAGGTGGGGGCAAGAGTTGGCCTCAAAAAGAGCTGTGACACAGAGCCAATTTCCTTCCAGGAATCCAACAAAAAGGCTAGGGCTGCTGCCTGAGCAACACTTACTAGTTTGGAAAACAGTATTTGGGGATCTGGTCTCCCGCAAAGCCAGCCTTGATCACCCCCGAACCCTGCAAGGAAAAACAGTGTTTAGCTCCTGATGTGCTCCTCCGGATGAAGGCAGTGCCCTGCAGGAGGGAGAGCTGGCTGCCCCGCCATGGCAGCCCGGGGAGCAAGTCTGAGACCCCGCCAAGAGGGCAAGATCATTTACAAGTATTCCAGCGATTCACAACTAGTGGATGACTCTGCACCCCTTCCCCCCAATTTGACGATGTCTGGAGACTGGGAAGGGGAGAGAAAGGGGTAGGTGCTACTGGCATCTAAGGGGCAGAGGCCAGGGGTGCTGCTAAACATCCTACAATACGCAAGTCAGCCCTTCGCGGCAAGAATTATCTAGCCCGGAATGTCAATAGTGCAGAGACTGAGAGACCACGAAGTACATGCTCCCCTGTGCACTCTAGGGTCAGCTCCAGGCAGGAGGAACCCAAAGTGGAACAAGCTGCTCCCAAAAGTCAGCTGAAGCAACCTCTAAGTGTAGTTGTTTTCAATAGCCCCTGGCCACCTGCACCCCAGCAGCCATGGACCACATACAGGACCCGCCCGACAAGATCACTGTGTATACAACAACGGGTATCTCTCTCAAGTGGCTTCTCCACAGACTACAGGTGAAGAACTTGGTCCTGCCACTGCTCCAGTGTGGAAACTGGACTTAGGATCTTAAAGGGAATCGGACATCCAGAAACCTCCCACCTAATGAAGGAATCAGCCTCTCAACCCCACTTCCCACAGATCGCCATCACAACCTTCTGGGTCTGCAGGGCAGAAATAAACATCCTCATGTTACGGAGGAGGGGCTGGAAGCCCACAGGGACCAAGCAGGTTGCCCTCTGAACTCCTAAGCTCGTTGGGTTAGCTTAAGTGAATTGTTTGCCCGCCAAGAAAGGGAAGTGGCCTAGTCCATCCTGTAGCCCGCTGGAGAGCACCCCCAGGCCCAGTTCTAGCCTTCTTATTAAACATCCCCTGCTATGACTCAAGGAGCCCACGTGGGTACGCCAAAAAAGACGGCCATTCATGGGGGATTACATGGGGGTCATGTGGGAGGGAGACACATCCCAGAAAGGGGAGTGAGTCATTATCAAAAACTCCAAGGCTCACACAGCAGAGGCAGATACCGAGCTAGAGGCAGATCCATAGATGTCTGTCCTTCATTTTCTTCCCACAGAATAGAAAGTTCTGAGGCCAGAAATCCTCAGAGGGCAGCTGAAAACGTGCCGAGCCCCGGTGCTGAAGGACAAGGCCACAAGGAAGCCAGGCAACTTTTCTCTGAAGCTTCCAAAGCATTATCCCAAACTGCTATGGGTTCTGGGAAGAGTGGTCCTGAACTCTCCACTGTCCTGCTAGCTGTGGAATTTCTGCCCAGCACAGGGCAGTGAGCACTTAAGGAGAGGGTCAAAGTAGCCAACTGGCCAACCAGATGATGATGGGTATGTGGTTGGTAGAGCTTAACCAGTATTTTTTTCTTTTTTCCAGTCTCAGGAAAAGAGGGCCTGTCCACTCTGGAGGTCCTGCTTAGCACTGCAACCTCTTGGGAACTGCTGTTGTAGAGGTCACCAGACCAACCCTCTCTGAAAGATCAGGCCAGCACGGTGCAAAAGGACAAATGCCTTCCCTCCTTCTCCATTAAAAGGCGCAGCCAGAACCCGAGAAGTGGGTAAAGGGGCTGGGGTCCTAACCTAACCTAACCTAACCGGTGGCCCTCTTCTCAACCAAGAAGGGTCCAGGTGCGTCCCTAGGCCTGACACACAAGTGCACTGGCTGGGCCTCTTGGCTGTCACTCCTGCACTCCCCATGCTGATCACCAGTAGCCGGACAGATGGGTCCCCTGCCTCTCCAGTACGTCCCCGCCGGGCTCGGGGAGGATTCGGGCAAGGGCTCCACCACGCCGGTGAAGGGGCTGTCCCCAAGGCCCGGGCTACAGAGCCAGGTGACCAGGAGAGCCCCAGGAGTGGATGTCGGGCGAGCATCGCGCGGAGGACTATAGGAGACCGGCGGGCGCGCGGGGTCCCTCCCGGCGCCGCCGCGTGCGTCCCCGGGGGCGGGGCTCCCGCCCTCCCCCCGACTGCCGGGTCTCACGTTATCGATGACCACGGGCTGGTTGGCGATTATGTCGTAGGACTCCATGGCCGGGCCGGGCAGGCCCTGCCCAGCACGGAGGCTGCAAGAGTGACGGGCAGGCGGGCGGGCGGACCTAGATAGCAGAGGCTCCAAGCCCGATGCCGCGCCCCTCCCACCTAGCGCGCGCAGCCTACGCCAGCCCCGTGGGGCTTGCTGGGGGGCGGGCCCCCTGGCCAATCACCGCTCCCACTTGGGCGGATTGACGGCGGGCGCCTGGGGCCGATTGCGGGCAAAGGGGCGGGGCCTCCGGGTGCAGATCAGCCAATTGAGGCCGCCCGGAAGTACTGCCGCGACGCTTCTAAGGTAGGCTGCGCCGTGGGGGGTGGGGGTGGAATGATGTCAGGGCTCCGCTCTTAAAGGGGACCTGGGCAGAGTCCAGGGGCTGAGTGTCGCCTGTCCTGGAAGACTTCGTTTCCGAGCGGCAGCACTCGCGACCACGCTACTTCTTGAGCGCGTGGTCCCCGAGGAGGCCGGCCTAAGTATTTTACCCAAAGCATTTCTTTACTGAGCACTGAGGAGGATCCTTTTCCGTGTAAAATTTAAAATTCTGACATTACTCGAACACCTGCTATGTGTTTGCAGAGCGCTTCTACCTACTCTACACAGATTATATTAAATCTTTGCAATAACTATCAGGTAGCTGTAGTCTTATTCCCATTTTGCAGATGTTGGAACCGAGGGGCCTCACACTTCTGTAACTAGCCGGGGGCTGTCCGGCTAGCAACAGCCGGGGTCTGCCTGCCAGCAGCCTCCAGCTGCAACTGTGCAAGGTATCGAGTCCCAAATTCATTTACTAAACTGAGCCATTGTTATTTGCCTCTACTGATACCTGTCCCAATAATCTGTGAGATTAAATTTGGTAAAAGTGAAGACAGCGTCATAGAGGAAAGTGCAGAAATCACTTTTCCATGAATTATTACAATGTGGACGCTCTTGTAAAGGCACAGCTGGGTTTAAAAAACACAGCATGACCAGCACCTCAGAAGCTACCTGCCTCTCTCAGTCGCTGCCGGCCGCTCCTCCGAGGTGACTATTTTCCTGAATTCTAACACCAAAGGTTAGTTTTGCCTATTTAGGAATTTTATGCAAATGGAATCATAGATATGTATTCATAAAATGAGTCAGTGTGTGACCAGTAAAATTAATGAGGAAGTTTTATATAATCTGATATGAAACACATCAACACACGGGGCTAAGTCAAAGCAAAGAAAGCCAGACGTGTCCAGAATGTTAGATGTGCCTAAATGAAGGCATCTTCAAGACTCTTTAATATAGGAAAGGGGCATTGGTAAATGTGGGTAAATGAGGAGAGAATTGCTTTTTTTTTTTAACTATATAAACTATTTTTTTGGCATTGAATTGCTTTTAGCTCGTTTACATATGTATTATTTTTTCCCTCTTTTTTTTGTGGGAGAATACACACAATATAAAATTTACCATCTTAACCATTTTTAAGTGTACAGTTCTGTTATTAAACTCATTCATAATGTGCAAGTGTTACCACCATCCATCTCCAGAATGCTTTTCATCTTGTAAAACTGCAACTTTGTACTCATTAAACATTAACTCTCCCTTCTCTCTCCCAGTCCTTGGCAACCACTGTTCTACTTTGTTTCTAAGCATGTAGGTACCTCATATAAGTGGAATCTTAAAATATTTACCCTTTTGTGACTAGCTTATTCTCCTTAGCATGTTCTCAAGGTTCCTCCTTGTTGTAGCATGTGACAGGATTTATTTTTTTTTAAGGCTGAATGACATTCTATTGTATGAATATACCACAATTCCATGATAGACCTTGGGTTACTTCCGCGTCTTAGCTATTGTGAATAATACTGCAATGAACATGGGTGGTAAAACACTGCTTTTAATTCCTTGGACTAGATAGCCATATAGGGGATTGCCAGATTATGTGGTAATTCTATTTTTAATTTTTTGAGGAACAGCCTTGCTGTTTTCCATAGCAGCGGCACCATGTTACATTCCTAAAAACAGTGCAAGGGGGTTCCAGTTTCTCCACATTCTCATCAACACTTGTCATTTTCTGGTTTTATTTTTGTTTTTATTTTCGTTTTTAGTACCCAACATAATGGGTATAAAGTGGTACCTCATCATAGTTTTGGTTTGCATGGCTTTAATGATTTGTGGTGTTGAGCATCTTTTCATATGCTTATTGGCCATTTGTATCTTTGGAGCAATGTCTATTCAAATGTTTTGTCCATTTTTGAATTGATTATGGGTGAATTTTAGGAGTTCTCTATTCATTCTGGATACTGATATTGATATTAGATAGATGATTTGCAAATATTTTCTGCCATCCTGTGGGTTGCCTTTTTACTGTTTATGGTGGTGCACCATCTTCTGATGCACAAAAATTTTGAATTTCCATGAAGTCTAATTTGTCGATTTTTGATGCCGTTGCCTGTGTCTTTGGTTTCATATCTAAGAAATCATCACCAAATCTATGTCCTAAAGCCCTATGTTTTCTTCTGAGGATTTTATAGTTTTGGTTTTTATATTTAAGCCTTTGACTCATTTTGAGTTCGTTTTTGTTTATCCTGCTGGGTAAGGGTCCAACTTCATTCCTTTGCATGTGGATATCCAGTTTCCCCAGCACCATTTGTGGAAAAGACTGTCTTTTCCTCGCTGAATGGTTTTGGCACCCTTGTCAATAAGTCATTTGACCACATCTGTGAGGGCTTATTTCCATTGGTCTTCACCTCAGCCTTTAAGATATATTACTTTTTAAGTGAAATAGAAAACTGAAGTGTAAAGGTATCAGCATAACAGCCGAGCATGGATAAAAAGAAGTGCTAGGGTTCTACTTGTGAAGAAATGCCGTGGACTCTGAACAGCAGGGGCAACAGGGCTGGGGGAGGAGTAGCTGAAGAAGGACCCCCAAAGTGCATGCTGTTGAGGGCTATAGAGCAAACTCAGCTACATAGGCAAGAGGCCAGGCTTCTCAATTATTCTTGAGATAACTGTGAAGAGGAAGAGCTCAGAAACCTTATTTTGGAGGAAGAAAGGAACAAAGAGAAAGAAAAAGAAGGAGTGGCAGGAGAGGCTGATAGGGTGAGAGAATCCCCCAGACCTGCAGGGCCAGCCACTGCCCCCTTGCTCCTTCTAGCTCCTCTCGGCATCATCCCCTTTTCACACCTGGATGTCTCCCTAGCATTCAGATTCCTTTGATCTTCTCAATTCCAGTAACTGTTAACTCATACCCGCATAATGTGTGGGGTGAGTTAATAAATGAATGAATGAATAAAGACAAAAATTACCAATGCAGGTGATGGAGGAGCCTTAGAGTAGGGTCTTTGGGGACTTCCCTGAGAGACAGACCCCAAAAGACAGACAGAGGGGATGGAGTGCTGTGCCTGATGCCACCTCCTCCTTCTACTACAGATACCCAGTTGTGGCCACCAATGATTTGAGGAAAATCGGTGATCAAACAAAACTATTAAGGAAGTACAGTCAACTAAAGTAGCTCTGAAAATTGGATGGGTTCTTGCTGTAGCTTCAGTGGTTCCCCTTTCGGATTTCCCTTTAACATCTTATCTTACTATTTCCTTGAGGACCCGGGGTGGAAGACTGGGGTGAACTGAAGAGTCAGATGCCTGGGCGTAACTTGGCCGTCTTCAGCTCAAACCCCTATCATCCTGTTTTGTTTTTGTACGTTTCACAGGTGAAAATAGGATCACCTTGTTATACATTGCATTTTCTTACGCTCTGTTGAGATGTAAATGATGTACAGGAAACTAGTGTATATAAAGAGTGCATTTGACGAGTTTTGACATACGAATACACCATGAAACCATTTTCCCCGGTCAGGATGATGAAGATATCCATTACCCTACAGTTTGTCATGTGCCTTTGTGGTCCCTTCCTCCCTTCCCCATCCCCCCTTCATCCTTAGGCAAGCACTAGCCAGACCTTTCTCTATAATAGGTTAGTTGTCATTTTCTAGAATTCTCTACTGTACATGATTACACAGGTTCACACAATACAGTGTTTATATATTTGTGTATTTGTTATTTTTAAAAACTTATTTAAATTCAAGTTAGTTAACATACAATGTAGTATCGGTTTCAGGAGTAGAACCCAGTGATTCATCACTTACATGTAATACCCAGTGCTCATCCCAACAGGTTCCCTCCTCAATGCTCATCACCCATTTAGCGTAGCCCCCACCCACCTCCCTTCCAGAAACCCTCAGTTTGTTCTCTGTATTTAAGAATCTCTAATGATTTGCCTCCCTCTCTCCTTTTTTCTTATTTTTCCTTCCCTGTTTTCATCCGTTTCCTCTTAAATTCCACATATGAGTGAAATCATATATTTGTCTCTCTCTGACTTATTTGACTTAGCATAATACATTCTCAGTCTATCCACGTTGTTGCAAATGGCAAGATTTCGTTCTTTTTGATCGCTGAGTAAGATTCCATTGTATGTATATACCACATCTTCTTTATCCATTCATCAGTCAATGAACATTTGGGCTCTTTCCATACTTAGGCTATTGTCGATAGTGCTGCTATAAATATTGGGGTACATGTGCCCCTTTGAATGAGCACTTTTGTATCCTTTATATAGAATAAATTATAATGTCGTGGAATTTTAAATTGTATATAAATGGACTACATAAATGGACTCATACTATATGTATTTATTGTCTGACTTCTTTCACTCAGCGTAGTATTTTGAGATTGCTTCGTGTTATAGCATGCAACATGTTTGTTATTTTTAATTGTTTGGTAATTAAAATTTTTTTTAAATGTTTTTATTTGTGTGTGTGAGAGAGAGAGAGAGAGTGAGCAGGGGAGGGGAGGGAGACACACAATCCGAAGCAGGCTTCAGGCTCTGAGCTGTCAGCACAGAGCCGGATGCGATGCTCAAACCACAAACTGTGGGATCATGACCTGAGCCAAAGTTGGACGCTTAACCAACTGCGCCACCCAGGCACCCCTTGTTTAGTAATTTTAATTACATGGATACACAATTTGTATTCCATTCACCTATTGGATTTGGGTTGTTTCCTATTTTTGCTTATTGTACATGAAGCTGCTATGACCATTCATGCATAATCGTGTGGACATATGCTTTCATTTCCCTTGGGTAATACCTAGGCGTGGAATGGCTGGATCATATAGCAAGGGCATGTATACTGTTTTAAGAAAGTACTGTTTTCCAAAGTGTTGCTTCATATTACTTTCATCAGCAGTGTATGAGAGAGTTTCCGTTTCTCCACATCTTCACAAACATTAAGTATTGTCAGTCTTTTAAACTTTTAGCTTTCCTGGTGCTTGGGTGGCTCAGTTGGTTAGGCATCTGACTTCGGCTCAGGTCATGATCCATGATCTTAGGGTTTGTGAGTTCAAGCCCTGTATTGGGCTCTGTGCTGATAGCTCAGAGCCTGGAGCCTGCTTCAGATCCTGTGTCTCCCTCTCTCTCTGCCCTTTGCCTGTTCTCTCTCTCTCTCTCTCTCAAATAAATAAACATTAAAAAATAAAAAAAAAAAAGCTTTCAGCCTTCCTAACAGTTTTAACGCATACTTTTCTAATGACTAATAATGTTGAGCATCTTTTCATGTGCTCATTTGTCATCCGTATGTCTTCTTCAGTAAAGTGTCTTCAACTCTCAATCCCATTTTTAAAAATTTTTTAAATTTATTTATTTTAAATTTACATCCAAGTTAGTTAGCATATAGTGCAACAATGATTTCAGGAGTAGATTCCTTAATGGCCCTTACCCATTTAGCCCATCCCCCCTCCCAACCCCTCCAGCAACCCTCTGTTCTCTACATTTAAGAATCTCTTCTGTTTTGCCCCCCCCCCCGTTTTTATATTATTTTTGCTTCCCTTCCTTTATGTTCATCTGTTTTGTATCTTAAATTTTTTTATGTTTATTTTTTAGAGAGAGAGAGAGAGAGGCAGCATGAGCAGAGGAGGGGCAGAGAGAGGGAGACATAGAATCTGAATCAGGCTCCAGGCTCTGAGCTGTCAGCACAGAGCCAGATGTGGGCTTGAACCTATGAAGCATGGGATCATGACCTGGGCCGAAGTCGGACACTTAACCGACTGAGCCACCCAGGTGCCCCCTGTTTTGTATCTTAAAGTCCTCATATGAGTGAAGTCATATAATATTTGTCTTTTTCTGACTAATTTCACTTAGCATAATACCCTCTAGTTCCATCCACACAGTTGCAAATGCAAGATTTCATTCTTTCTGTCTCAAACCCATTTTTAAATTGATTGTTTATTAAGTTGTGTTTTTTATGTAATCTAAATACAAGTCCTTTTCAGATTATATGTTTTGCAATTATTGTTTCCCAATATATGACTTATCTTTTTTATTTTTGTCACAGTGCCTTTTGAAGAACAAATATTGTTTTTTTCTTATTTTGATGAAGTCCTAAACCTAAAGTAAGTAAGAATTTCTCTTAGATTTTATTCTAGAAGTTCTAAAGTCTTAGCTCTTACATTTAGGTCTATGTTTCATTTTGAGTTAATGTTTGTATATTGGTATGAGGTAAGGGTTGAGGCTCATATTTTTCACATATCGCTATCTAATTATTCCAGTATTATTTTTTGAAAAGAATATATTTTGTCCATTGAATTGCCTTAACGTCTTTGTTATTAATCAATTGACCTTATATATGTGAATTTATTTCTAGACCTTCTATTTCATTCATTGATCTATGTGCCAATACTTCATGTTCTTATTTCCTGTAGTTTTATAAATCTTGAAATTAGGTCCTGTAAGTCCTTTATTCTTCTTTTTCAAGCTGTTTTGAACCACTTGAAATCCTAGGTCCTTTGATTTACATAAAATTTAAGATGAGCTCTTCCTTTTCTCTCTTTCTTTCTTTTTTAATTTTTAAAGTTTATTTATTTATTTGAGAAAGAGAGAGCGCAAGCAGGTGAGAGACAGGGAAAAGGAGAGACAGAATCCCAAGCAGGCCCCACACCATCAACGCAGAGACCAATGTGGGGGGCTTGAACCCACAGACTGTGAGATCGTTACCCGAGCCGAGATCAAGAGTGGCTGCTTAACCAACTGTACCACCCAGGTGCCCCAGATCTTCCATTTCTACAAGGAAGCCTGGTGGGATTTTTATTGGTTTTATATTAAATCCATCAATCAATTTGAGAGGAATTGATATTAACAACATAATGTCTTCTGATCCGTAAGCATAGTACGTCTCTTCCTGTATTAGGTCTTTTAAAATTTCTCTATTATTATTATTATTATTGTTATTATTATTAGATAAGTGTACTCTTTAATCCCCATCACCTATTTCACCCAACCTCCCACCCATCTCCTCTGTGGTAACTATAAATTTTTCTTTTCTTTTTTTGTATTTTTTTTAATGTTTATTTTTGAGAGAGAGAGAGAGAGAGAGAGAGAGAGCATGAGTGGAGAGGAGTAGAGAGAAAGAAATACAGAATCCAAGGCAGGCTCCAGGCTCTGAGCTGTCGGCACAGAGCCAGACGTGGGGCTTGAACTCATGAACTGCGAGATCATGACCTGAGCCAAAGTCGGGCACTTAACCGACTGAACCACCCAGGTGCCCCAAATATTTTCATTTTTTAAATAAATGTTTATTTATTTATTTTGAGAGAGAGAAAGGGGGTGAGGAGGGGCACAGAGAGAGGGACAGAGAGAATCCCAAGCAGGTTCTGCACTGTCTGCACAGAGCCTGACCTCAGGAACTGCAAATCATGACCTGAGCCTAAATTAAGAGTTGGATGCTTAACCAATTGAGCCACTCAGGAACCCCAAGCCTAAAATATTTTCTATTTGGCTTTTTATAGAAAATGTTTATTGACTCTTGCTCTAGAATTGGATGACAACATAGTTATTAATGTTTTTCTCTCATGCTAGATGCTCAACAAATCTGCCTGGAAAATAAATGAAGCATAGAAAACCCTTTTTTTCCCTGTATTTTTATTTAATTTATTATTTTTTAAATTTACATCCAAGTTAGTTAGCATACAGTGCAACAATGATTGCAGGAGTAGATTCCTTAATACCCCTTACCCATTTAGACATCTCCCCTACCACAACCCCTCTAGTAACCCTCTGTTTGTTCTCCATATTTAAGAGTCCCTTACGTTTTGTCCCCCTCCCTGCTTTTATATTACTTTTGCTTCCCTTCCCTTATGTTCATCTGTTTTGTATCTTAAAGTCCTCATGTGAGTGAAGTCATATAATATTTGTCTTTCTCTGACTAATTTCACTTAGCATAATACCCTCTAGTTCCATCCACATAGTTGCAAATGGCAAGATTTCATTCTTTTTGATTGCCAAGTAATACTCCATTGTACATACATACCACATCTTCTTTATCCACTCATCCATTGATGGACATTGGGCTCTTTCCATACTTTGGCTATTATATATAGTGCTGCTATAAACATTGGGATGCATGTGCCCCTTCGAAACAGCACACCTGTATCCCTTGGATAAATACCTAGTAGTGTGATTGCTGGGTCGTAGCAATTTTTGAGGAATTTTTTGAGGAACCTCCATCCTGTTTCCAGAGTGGCTGCGCCAGTTTGCATTCCCACCAGCAGTGCAAAAGAGATCCTCTTTCTCCGCATCCTCGCCAACATCTGTTGTTGCCTGCGTTGTTAATGTTAGCCATTCCGACAGGTGTGAGGTGGTAGCTCATTGTGGTTTTGATTTGTATTTCCCTGATGATGAGTGATGTTGAGCATTTTTTCATGTGTCGGTTGGCCATCTGGGTGTCTTCTTTGGAGAAGTGTCTATTCATGTCTTTTGCCTATTTCTTCACTGGATTATTTATTTTTGGGGGGTTGAGTTTGATAAGTTGTTTATAGAGTTTTGATACTAACCCTTTATCTGATACGTCGTTTGCAAATATCTTCTCCCATTCGGTCACTTGCCTTTTAGTTTGCTGAATGTTTCCTTTGCTATATAGAAGCTTTTTATATTGATGAGGTCCCAATAGTTCATTTTTGTTTTTATTTCTCTTGCCTCCAGAGACGTGTTGAGTAAGAAGTTGTTATGGTCAGGGTCATAGAAGTTTTTGCCTGCTTTCTCCTCAAGGATTTTGGTGGCTTCCTGTCTTAACGTTTAGGTCTTTCATCCATTTTGAGTTTATTTTTGTGTATGGTGTAAGAAAGTGGCCCAGGTTCATTTTTCTACGCGTCACTGTCCAGTTTTCCCAGCACCCTTTGCAGAAGAGACTGTCTTTATTCCATGGATAATCTTTCCTGCTTTGTCAAAGATTAGTTGGCCATGCGTTTGTGGGTCTGTTTCTGGGTTCTCTGTTCTGTTCCGTTGATCCGAGTGTCTGTTTTTGTGCCAGAGGCAGAGAAAGTCTAATGATCACTTAAAGGTAAGTGTCATAGGGTGCACTTAGGTTGCAAAGCAGCCTGACTTCTGTTCCTCTGGTGATGTGAGCAGTTGGAGGGGAAGAGAAGGGGTAAAGGAAAGAGGAGGTGGTGAGGAATCTGCTAATGGGACTCATTGGGATTCAGCAGTGGCCTGAAGAATGTTAAGGGGACTTCACTGGCTTCTGATTTCATCAGCAGTAGAAGGAAAGTGATGCTAGTGTGGTCACCACAGGGGCAATGGAGGTTAGGAAGGTGGTCAGACTTGGGAATGTGTGCATGAATCGAACAGAGAGGATTTGCTCATGGATTAGATATGTGTTAAGACAGAAAGAGGGAGTCTAGGATGAACCCTGGGTTTTGCCCTGAGCATGTGGAAGCACCGATTTGTTGCTGAGATGGGGAAAGTAGTTGGAGTGGGCAGTGGGGGTCAAGAGTTAGGTGGTTGTTCACAAAAATAAACTCAAAATGGATGAAGGACCTGAATGTGAGACAGGAAACCATCAAAATCCTAGAGGAGAAAGCAGGAAAAAACCGCTTTGACCTGAACCGCAGCAATTTCCTATGTGACACATCTCCAAAAGTGAGGGAATTAAAAGCAAAAATGAACTATTGGGACCTCATCAAGATAAAAAGCTTCTGCACGGCAAAGGAAACAACCAACAAAACTAATAGACAACCGAGGGATTGGGAAAGGATAATTGCAAATAACATATCAGATAAAGGACTAGTATCTAAAATCTATAAAGAACTTACCAAACTCCACACCCTGAAAAACAAATAGTCCAGTGAAGAAATGGGCGGAAGATATGAATAGACACTTCTCCAAAGAGGACATCCAGATGGCCAACAGACACATGAAACGATGCTCAATGTCACTCATCATCAGGGAAATACAAATCAAAACCATACTGAGATACCACCTTACACTGGTTAGAGTGGCTAAAATGAATAAATCAGGAAACTATAGATGCTGGCAAGGATGTGGAGAAGCAGGCACCCTCCTACACTGTTGGTGGGAATGCAAACTGGTGCAGCCACTCTGGAAAACGGTGTGGAGGTTCCTCAAAAAAATGAAAATAGAGCTACCCTATGACCCAGCAATAGCACCACTAGGAATCTACCCAAGAGACACAGGAGTGCTGATGCATAGGGGCACGTGTACCCCAATGTTCACAGCAGCACTTTTGACAATAGCCAAATCATGGAAAGAGACTAAGTATCCATCAACTGATGAATGGATAAAGAAGATGTGGTATATATATATGAAATCTGGCCATGCGTAGCAACATGGATGGACCTGGAGGGTATTATGCTAAGTGAAATAAGTCAATCAGAGGAAGACAGATACCATATGTTTCCACACATAGGTGGATTTTGAGAGACTTAGCAGAAAACCATGGGGGAAGGAAAAAGGGGAAAGGAAAAAAGTCACAGAGAGGGAGGGAGACAAAACATAAGAGACTCTCAAAGACTAAGAACAAATTGAGGGGTGAGGGGGATGTGGGAGGGGGGAGAGGGGGTGACGGGCACAGAGGAGGGCACTTGTTGGGATGAGCACTGGGTGTTGTATGGAAACCAATTTGACAATAAATTATTTAAAAAAAAAAGAGTTAGGTGGTTGTACATCTTGAGTTTAAATTTAGCCTATTTCCTGTTGCCTTGGTTTCTACCTACCCTCAGTGTGGTGGGAAATCTCCCTGGTAAAAGGCCCCCAATGGATTCTGTTTCTACCTCACACCGAGGTTAGTGTTTATTTTTTTATTTACTGGTAATTTGAAGTTGGGCATTTTCTGTCTCTCAGTTATGCTCAGGGTGTGAGTCTTGTGTTGTTTTATATGTTGTTTTTGTTGTTGTTGTTCTGTTTTTGTTTTTGTGGAGATATTTTAGAGAAGTAGAGTTTATGGGCTGCCATTACCTAATGTCATAGGTTGAATTGTATCCCTTCTCTAAATTTATATGTTGATGTACTAACCCTTAGTGCCTCAGAATGTGGCTTTATTTGGCCTGTCTTTACAGAGGCAATCAAGTTAAAATGAAGTCCTCAAGGTGGGCCCTAAACCAGTATGACTTGTATCCTTACAGGAAGAAGAAATTTTGGACACAGATACCTATGGGGGAAAGATCATGTGACGACATGGGGAGAAGACAACCATTTACAAGCCAAGAAGAGAGGCCTCAGTAAGAATCAACCTGGCTGACATCTTGACCTTGGACTTCCAGCCTCCAGAGTTATAAAACAATAGATTTCTGGGGCGCCTGGGTGGCTCAGTCGGTTGAGTGTCCGACTTCGACTCAGGTCATGATCTCTCGGTCCGTGGGTTCGAGCCCTGCGTCGGGCTCTGTGCTGACAGCTTGGAGCCTGGAGCCTGCTTCAGATTCTGTGTCTCCCTTTTTCTCTGCCCCTCCCCCACTCATACTCTGTCTCTCTCTGTCTCAAAATAAATAAACATTAAAAAGAAACCAATAGATTTCTATTGTTAAGCCCCTCCCCTTTCATTTTGTGGTGATTTTTTTTATGGCAGTCCCAACAAACTAATATGCCCAAGTCACTCAGAATTCTACCATATAACTTTTTATGTGATTTTTTGTCCCCTAAAGATCTCTTGATTCCCAGGTTGCATACAGTACATGATGAGCCTGAGGGCTAAAGGGCAGGGTGGGCTGTATAATTTTGGGACCCAGAGCAAAATAAAAATACAGGAAAAAATGTTCAGTTAATGCTGCTAAAATATAAAGATTTTTCCTTTAAAAATAGTTTAATATTTTTAAAACCTAATAGGGGAAATAGCGATACATGGGTGACCACATCATCTTATACCTTTGTTTATATTTTCAGAGTTATAATCTTATATAATAACTATAATTTATTTATAATTATAATAACTATAATTTATTTTCTAATAAATAGAAATACTTTCCTAATGTGATACCTTGATTTAACATAAGATTTTTCTGGCTACCTTATCTATTTCCAATTCACCTAAGCTATATATATAATTACAAATTTTTTAAAAATCTTTATTTATTTTTGAGAGAGAGAGAGAGAGAGAGAGAGTGCAAGTGGGGGAGGAGTAGAGAGAAAGGGAGACACAGAATATGAAGCAGGCTCCAAATGCTGAGCTGTCAGCACAAGCCCAACTTGGGGCTCAAACTCACGAATGGTGAGATCATGACCTAAGCCGAAGTCCAACGATCAACCAACCGAGCCACCTGGGTGCCCCTATATATATATAATGTTTAAGTAATCGCCACACCCAATGTGGGGCTCAAACTTACAACCTTGAGATCAAGAGTTGCATGCTTCACTGACTGAGCCACCGAGCCAGCCACGTGCCCCTCACTTAAGCTGATTTAGTTTTTTTTGTCGTTGTTGTCACACGTAACTTCAGAATCCCGGTTAGTATCCTACCATATTCAGGCTGCGGTGCACACAGGAGGGAGGAAGGCGCTGCAGCACCAAAGGGAGTGAGTGGAGAGCCCTTATCCTCAGGGCGTCAGTGTCTCCTTCTCATCCCTGCCCACGGACACCAGGCTCCGCCCCCCTCCCTGTAGAACTGCCTCCCACCTTGCTTCCAGGTGTGACTTCACAGACTATCAGGTTCCACAGTATCCTGGAGCTCAAGGCTATTCTGGCTGAAGGATTTCAGGAGATATGGCAAAGATGAGAGAAGCAGAGACCCTCTTCTTTGTTCTCTTCCTGGACTTTTGGCAAGGTACAGAGCTCTACCCTTCCCACCTGAGGAAAGGTTTGTTACAAACATAGTGGCAGATACACAAGTGAGAGACTCACTGGGAGCCTAAATCAGGCAGGAGATGGCGTTGTCCTCCCATGAGTTCTGGAATGGTGGACGCAGGGTTTCTCCCCACCTCTACCTTCCTTCCTTCCCTGAATCTACCTCAGGAACTTCTTGCTCGTAAGGGAGTAACTAACATTTTTCCTAACTGAAGCTTTCTCAAAAGACCCCTATGGGAGGGTAGCCCACCTGCACACTGAGCTTTTCGTTATAAAATTTTTCCAACGTACACAAAAGTAGAAAGATTAGTACGAACCTCTCTGCACTAAGTAGGCCAATCTTGTTTCATTTATTCTCCCCCACACTACATTTTAGATAACAGCTTTCTTGAGATATAATTCATATATCATAAAATTCACACTTTTAAAGTATGTAATTCAGTGGTTTTTAGTATATTCGCAGAGTTGCGAATCAGCACTAATTTTAGAACACTTTCATCACCCCAAAAAGTTCTCTCACCCTCATTGTGTCACTCCGGTTCCCTCTTTCCCACAGCCCCTGGCAACCACTAATCTGCTGACTGCTCTATAGGTTTGTCTAGTCTGGATATTTCGTATATGGAATCATCCATGTGATCTTTTGTGACTGGCTTCTTCCACTTAACATGTTTCCTGGTCCATCCGCATGGTAGCCTCTGTCATTCCTTTCTGTAGCTAAATAATATTCCATCGTATGGATGGGTCGCAGTTTGTTAATCCATTTATTGGTCGCTGGGCATTTGCGTTGTTTCCATGGTTTGGCTCTCTGAATAATGCTGTTACGAACATTCATGAACATAGAGTTTCAAAGCGAACATTAGATTTCCATACTCTATTTTTAGGATTTCACTGAATTTGGAACCACTTTTGCTATTTATTACTCAACTAGTTGGCTGGCAGCATTCTGGCAAATTCTTTCAGTGTAAAGATCCTGGGTCCGTGGAGAAGAGCAAAAAGGACAGTCAGTACATTATACAAATTGTCAGTCAGGGATGACATCAGGAAAAGGGGAGAATGTGACTGCCCTCGTCAGGGCACTTTAAACACCAAAGCGTTTTTGCGAACAAATGTTTTACTGCATGTGCTCACTTACACTTCCATTATATTGAGTCACTAATATCGCAGCAAAAGAGAACTGTTTACTTCTTTTATTTACCAAAAAGCATCATACCAGGAAGCAATGTGTATGCACCCTTAACTACCTGATTACCAATTTTCCTATAGAGTTGAAAGATGCCACGCGCACAAAGTACTCAATAACTATGCAGATTTTCTGTCAGGAAACCAGGTGAGAATCAGCATTGTCACTGGCTGTAAGAAGTTCAGATTCTCGCATCTACTTTATGAATGTTGAGGTACTCGGAGTAGGTGGGTGCTATCATCCCAACAACCCTTCGTCAGGGGATAGGTTTCTCTTCCTTGGAGGTTTGCCACTCCCCCAGGGCCAGAAAAAAGGGCTGGCCTTGACCTAGAATGAAGAAAATGTGTTTAGAAACTAAGATATCACAGTGTTCATAAAGGAAAGCCTGAAAATATAGTTCAAGATTCCATGAGTTGTTGTAGTCTTTTAGCACAATTAATCCGTATTCTTTTTTTTGTTTGTTTTTAAATTTTTTTTCAACGTTTATTTATTTTTGAGAGACATAGAGACAGAACATGAGCAGGGGAAGGGCAGAGAGAGAGGGAGACACAGAATCTGAAGCAGGCTCCAGGCTCTGAGCCGGCAGCACAGAGCCTGATGCGGGGCTTGAACTCACAGACCGTGAGATCATGACCTGAGCCGAAGTTGGCCACTTAACCCACTGAGCCACCCAGGTGCCCCAACAATTAATCCATATTCTTGATGTAGTGACTGAGTGTCAGAAGTCTTGCAATCAGTCCATGACGACCGACGGGAGAATGTTGGCTCAGTGCCTTTCCATTTATACGTTCATTTTTTTTTATTCATCAGTAAACAACATCAGGAATTCCTTGTGTTTATCAAACAGGTAAAGTAGAGGTGGCCTCAGGCCCTCGGAGCCTCCTCCACACATAGACTCTAATGTGGATTAAGGCCAAGTATGCAGTAGTATTGTTCCTTGTTTTCCAAAACAAGAAGGCATTCCATTTCCAAGATGGTCAAAGTTATTGCTTATTGGCATCATTTCCTATGGAGGGGAAAGTTTTTGTTGAGGAGACACGGAGATATGTGTCCATCTGTCTTTGCCCCTCCCCCACCCCCATCCCACCCAAAAAAACCTGAGCAATGAGCAAAACCACGTTTGGACCCAGTGCAATTTATTCCAGTTCATAGTAGATAACAGTGGGACATGATAAGGGGAGAGCACTTTTCATGTACAGATGACATAAGCAAATTTCATCTTACCCCCTCCTCACACGCCTCTTGTGGTTGGCTCCTTTCCCACCAGTCTCAGATGAGAAAACCAAATCCCACAGAACTTTACTGCCCAAGATCACAGGGCACGCAAAAGGTGGACTAGAACCCAAGTCCGGTGCTCTTTCTCCTGGAGCAGGTGAAATGCATGATGCTTCTCTCAAAATACCATGAGAAAAAGTATTCATTTAAAAAGAATACACGCACACTGAAAAAACGTAAAAAAAAAAAAAAAAAAAAAAAAAGAACAAATGCAGATCGCATGAAAGATTTAATCACAGATGGAGTTTATTTCCCCACAGGTTCAAATACTGAATTTTCATCAAGTTCAAAAAACATGGATGAAGGTTTGGCTAAAATATTTGGTAAGTACCTCCCTCGAGTGAAGCCATCGGGCTGTCTTTGAAGAGTCTCACGCTTGTCCACAATTGTCTCTCAGATAACCTGATGCTTTGGTGGGAGGGAACGTGCTTGCCTTGAGGCTGGAAGCAGTTCTTTGAAGTGTCAGAGTCCCAGGAAATTAAGCAAAGCAAAGAAGATAAACAGTTGCAAAGGATTCTGCCCCTCAAAGTGGGGGTCCATGTAGCAGCAGCAGGGCCTCCATGTGGGAATTATTGCAAGTGCTGAGTCAGACCCCACCTCAGACCAGCTGTATCAAATGTGCCTGACAACATTCCCAAGAGATTTCTGCAGCAGTAGAGATGGGGAGGTCCTGAGGCTGAGATAAATCTTTTCCCCAGGTCCTCAGTCCTACCTGAGAGTGAGAATCCCCTGGGGAGATAGTTTAAAAAGAGACAGATCCCCTTCCTTTATCCCCCTGCCCCAGTGATCAGATTCCTTGGTATGGGATGATTCTCAGAGAAATCTCTCCTATCTGGTGGTGCGTGTGCATCAGGAGTAGACAGTGAGGGTTACATCTGGTCTGAGAAGGAGCTCTCAGAGATGTGAGCACTGAGGCTTCCCTCTGGGTTGGGACCTGTTGGATGTTCTGATCACAAAGCTATGCCTTCCAGTCCTGCTTGGAAGAGGGACATCTCTTTACAGGGAACATGGATCTTTTTTTTTCCGGGAGCTGTTCCATGTCAGGAATTCTGGGTTTGCCCTTCTTCCGTATGTGCTATTAAAGAGGCTTCAGTGAATCTGCACTGGGTGTCTGGTTGATTGAATGAACGGTAGGTTACCACGACTGAATGAAGGGATGCAGATAGCTCTGGCAGCACCCTCATGTGCTTTCAGGAATTCTCACCTGGGAATCAGGAGACGTTTCTCCTCCTTGCAGGAGCCTTATGTCTCTGAATCCTTCCCCACATGTGTGGAAAGGGAGTCAGCATATGTGAAGATGGGTGTCTGTTTCAGAGTTTGGGAGGATCCCGTCTTCCCCCAAAGGCCTACTGACCTGCCCAGCACCATGCCACTCTTGGCCTTGGCATTGGTGGGCCCACAATAAACTTTCCAGGTTCTCTGAGCAACAATTCAGGATCCTGTAGGTCAACACATCTATCAAGGAAAGGGCTGGTAATGAGAACTCATCATTTTAGTGATAATTCTGACGGCTAATTTTTTGGTGTTGCTGTCACAAGCACCTGTTTTATCAAGTGAGTAGACTACCCACAATGTACCAACAGGCCTTGAAAAAGGACTTAGAGGGGCGCCTGCGTGGCTCAGTTGGTTAAGCTTCAGACTTCAGCTCAGGTCATGATCTTGCAATCTGTGGGTTCAAGCCCCACATCAGGCTCTGTGCTGACGGCTCAGAGCCTGGAGTCTGCTTCAGATTCTGTGTCTCCCTCTCTCTCTGCCTCTTCCCCACTTGTGCCCTGTCTCTCTGTCTGTCTCTCTCTCTCAAAAGTAAATAAACATTAAAAAAAAAAAAAAGGAAAAAGGACTCAGAATAAATACCATATCAATGGAACTTGTGATGATTATTTTCTGTGGCTCAGCAAAGTAAACCTTAGAAGAGAAAAATAAAACTGTTGTCCCCAAGGGCCAGATCGATGTTGTCTTTTAAAAAGGAGAAAAAATTGGGCCACGTGGATGGTTCAGTTGGTAAAGCATCAAACTCTTGATACCAGCTCAGGTCTGGAGCTCAGGGTCCTCACTGGACTCCATCCTGGGCCCGAAGCCTATTAAACAAACAAACAAACAAACAAATAAATAAAATCAATATATTTCAAAAATATACAACTATGAAAAATTACTATCAGTTTTATAAAGGAAGAGTTTTTCTGAACTTATGTAATCTGTTATTCTCCTCCCTCTCCCCAGCCTCCATCCAATTTTTCTAGATATAGTTTTCATATACAACATTTAGAAATGAATTTTGAAACTGTCTGGGGATAGCCTTGCCCCTGGGGTTTGTCATGTCCTGGGCAGTCCTGATGTGACTTGGAATTTTCTGGGTCAGCCCCTCCCTCACTGCAGGTTCTTCTCCGAGGCACAGGGTGTGTCATGTGGGATCTCGGTCTGCAGCAGCCCTTCCATGACTACTTCAAAGACTTTTCATGATGTTTGCAGCTCATCGAATTCGTGCCTTAGGAAGCTAGTCCCCGCATGTGACATACTGACCCATCAGGGCTGCTGACATCACTATGAGCACGAGAGTGTAGGTGAAGGGAGTCTACTGACACCCGACATCTATGTACAGGAGGGACTTTTGAGGTCTCAGTAAATACCATAATTAAGTGAATCTAGAACTCAGCCTCACCTGGCAGAGCCCACTACTTCTCAGTCTGCTAAGGCTACAGCCTGCCATCCGGCTGCCTTAGGCTGATTTGATTTTCCTCTCCTATGTGCTCCTGTCCCTTGTCATATTGCTCTGTGCATCTGTGTCAGTGTGTTTGGTTGTGTCTCTGTGTACTTCTATCTCTCCCGTGTGTCTGGATGGCTCAGGGATGCAGACAGGGCAGCAGGTCTCAGTCTGCTTTGTGTTTTCTTTAAAATATCTAACCATTCAGTGCCTACTATCTATAAGTCAACCATTATACATTTCTTTGTTTGTTTTTCTAACGTTTATTTTTTTGAGAGACAGAGTGTGAGCAGGGGAGGGACAGAGAGAGAGGGAGACACAGAATCTGAAGCAGGCTCCAGGCTCCTGAGCTGTCAGCACAGAGCCCGATGCAGGGCTTGCGCTCATGAACCGCAAGATCATGACCTGAGCTGAAGTCAGTTGCTTATCCAACTGAGCCACCCAGGCGCCCTTATATTTCTTTGTACAATTTGGATTCCAAATGTTTATTTTGGCCCTGTTATTTTGAAATTGGACATTTTACCCTCAAACAGTGCTGTATGGTTCACAGTAATAGATGGTTCGCAAAAATTTCTTTACCACTTTATGTACCCTTCCTCACATTTATTGAGATACAATTGACATATAACATTGTAAAAGTTTAAGGTGTAAACACGGTGATTTGATATACATATATGTCGCAAAATTATTGTGAGTATTAACTAATTCCTCCAATCACATCCCATAATTATCATTTCTTTCTTGTGGTCAGAGCATTTAAGATCCACTCTCTTAGCAACTTTCAAATATATAATATGGTATCATTAACGATAAACATAATGTTATACCTTAGATCCCCACAACTTGTTCATCTTATAACTGGAAGTTTGTAATTTTTGATCAGTATCTTCCCTTTTCCCCCACCCCCTAGGCCCTGGCAATCCCCACTCGACTTTCTGTTTCTCTGAGTTTGGCTTTTTCAGATTCTACATGTAAATGAAGTCACACAATATTTGTGTTTCTCTGTCTGGCTAATTTCACTTAGCATAATGCCCTCAAGGTCCATTCATGTTGTTGAAGAAGACAGGATTTCCCATGACTGAATAATATTCATTATATATCTGTATCTGTATCCATCTCACCTCTTCTTTGTCCATTCATTCATTGATAGACACTTAGACTGATTCTGCATCTTGGCAATTGTGAATAATGCTGCAGTGAACATAGGAATGCAGCTATTGCCTCAAGATCCTATTTGCCTTTCCTGTGGATATATACTCAGAGGTGGGAATCATATTGTAGTTCTATTTTTAAGTTTTTGAGGAACTTCCGTGCTGTTCCCATGGAGACTGCACCAATTTGCATCCCCACCAACAGGGCGTAAGGGTTCCCTTTTTCTCCACATCCACATGAATGGTTGTTATTTCTTCTTTTTGATGATAGCCATTCTCGCAGGTGTGAGAATATGTCTTTGATTTGCTTTTCCCTGATGCTAAGTGATGTCGACACTGTTTCAAAAATCTGTCGATCATTTTTACGTCTTCTTTGGAATAATGTCCATCTAATTCCTCTGTCCATTTAAAAGTCCTATTGTTTATTTTTCTGCTATTGAGTCGTATGAGTTCTTTATATATTTTGGATATTAATCCCTTATCAGATATATGATTTGTAAATCTTTTCTTCCATCGTATTTTTCATTTTGTTGTTATTTTCTTTTGCTGTACAAAAGCTTTGTAGTTTGAATAGGAATGTTGAGAGTCCCACTTGTGTATTTTTGCTTTCGTTTCCTATGATTTTGATATTATGTCCAAGAATCATTGCCAAGACCATTGTCAAGGAAATTTTCTCCTATGATTTCCTCTAGGATTTTGTGGTTTCAGTTATTAAGTCTTTAATCCATTTTGAGTATTTTTTTTTGTGAGTGGTGTACAATAATGGTCCATTTTCATTCTCTGCATGTGGTTATTCAGTTTTCTCAACACCATTTATTGAAAAGACTATCTTTTCCCCATTGAGTATTTTTTGCTCCCTTGCCAAATAAGAGTTGATTGTATATGCAAGGTTTAATTTTGGGGCTCTCAGTTTTATTCCCTTAATTTATGTGTCTATTTTTATGCCATACAACACTCTTTGATTGCTAAAGCTTTGTAGTATAGTTTGAAATAAGGAAGTGTGGTGCCTCCAGCATTGTTCCTTTCTCAGAATTGCTTTAGCTATTCAGGGTGTTCTGTGGTTCCAGATGAATTTTAGGATGAATTTTTCTATTTCTGTGAAAAACGCCATTGAGATTGTGGTTTTGATTTTTTGAGAGAGAGCAAGTGGGGGAGAGGCAGAGAGAGAGAAGAGAGAGAGAGAGAGAGAGAGAAAGAATCCCAGGCAGGCTCCAAGCTGTCAGCACAGAGCCCAACATGAGGCCCAATCCCACAAATTGCCCCTGTTGGCAAACCGCAAATCAGAATCTGGGTCTAGATGTGTCTACCACAAACAGGACTTTCACTATGAGACTCTTCCTACAAGTGGTAGTAGGTCTTACTGGAAGAAAACAACACAGATCTTGTGGAAATAGGAAAGAGGTTTGTTCACACAGAGGGACAGCTTGGGGACAGTTTCAGAGATGGAGAGAAAGACAACAGGAGCAAGAAGAAAAACCGACATTAAATATCATGAGATTTGGGGCAAATTTTCTAGTCTCATATCCATAGGAGGTAATGTTTCCTGTCTGGAATATCAGGTGACATCTTAACTTTTCAGAAATGATTTAGTTAGACTAAATTCTCCTTCCTAAGAGAAGACATTTAGAGTATAACATTATGTGTCTACTGCGTTTGTGTCCTTTATTCACTGAGTTCATAGACTACTTCAGGTCCTTACCCTGGACTGCTGATATTAACATGCCTTTCTTTGCTTCACTTGAGATGAAATTCGACTGCAAGTGTTTCCCAAAGTTCCATTTGATGAGACAAGAACAGCAGACAAATCAAATACAAAGAGAGAAGTGAAGGAAAGCAAGTATATGCCTTTAAAACTATAAGTGTGCATATTTATAAAAGCCTATGTGTTGTATTACTTGTACCACCGTATCATTTTAGCATTCTCAACCCAGGTATGTGGGGACAAAAACAGATTGAGATGTGGAAGAAAACATTGTCCAGTATACTCTTTATGACCTTCTCCCAACTCTGGAAGTCTGTGGTCTAAAGTACAAATATCACTATTTTGGGGTGATCACTAAAGTTCATGTGTCAGAGAGGTTCTCTCACTCCGGAGGCTGTCAGAGGATGGGAACCAGATCTGCGAGTGGAGTTCATTTTTCCTGGTAACACTTGCTATGAGTAGTGTAATGACTTTCTGCCCCTCCCCTGCTTGTTCTCTCTCTCTCTCTCTATTATTATTATTTAAATAAACTTAAAAAAAAAGACTTCATGTAGATCCAATGAATGTTTTACACAGCTAAGGTTTATTTTCCCATAGGTTATCCTCAAAATGAGAGCTTGAAAAATACTTCAAGTTCAAATCAAGGAGAAGAACATTTGGCTAAATTATTTGGTAAGTAATCTTGTGCGAAGCCATCAGGCTGTTTTTGAAAAATCTCGCACTTGTCCACGGTTGTCTCTCAGATAACCTGATGCTTTGGTGGGAGGGAACATGCTTGCCTTGAGGCTGGAAGCAGTTCTTCGAAAAGTGTCAGAGTCCCAGGAAATTAAGCAAAGCAAAGAAGATAAACAATTGGAAAGGATTCTGCCCCTCAAAATGGGGATCCATGTAGCACCAGCAGGGCCTCCATGTGGGAATTATTGCAAGTGCTGAGTTAGACCCCCACCTCAGACCAGCTGTATCATATCTGGTTGACAACATTCCCAAGAAATTTCTGCAGCAGTAGAGATGGGGAGGTCCTGAGGCTGAGATAAACCTTTTCCCCAGGTCCTCAGCCTTAGTGGAGCTTGAGAATCCTTTGGGGAGATTTTTGAAAAGATGCCTGATCAGATTCCTCAGCATAAGATGAGATATTTGCATCAGTAGTTTTTAAAGCTCTCCAGGCAATTCTATGTTGGGACTCATTGATCTATTGTAAGTATCTCATGTAACATTTGAGAAAACCAAGGCCCAGAAGGAAGATAGTGGGGTAGGAAGCTCCAGGAATATGTCTTTTCATCAATGCTACAATTGAACTGCCAAGAAGTATCTTAAGCAACTATTTTGTAACATTGGATTCTAGTTGAACAGTTGTATTGCCCAGAGGAGTGTTTGATGAAGGGACTGGTAAATTTTGGTGAGTTTTAGTGTTTCATGTAGATTCTACCATGCTCCATCCCCCATCCCCATAGTAGATAGCTAAGCAGTCGGCAGCCTACATTCTCAGTGTAGCTTGCTGGTGCCAGAATGGGCAATAGGAACCCATCTTCGATATGTTAACTGCCTTTAATGAGTTAAGGAAATGAGAGATAGAGAACTTAAGGAAATCAGGAAAACAATGTTAGAAACAAATGAGAATATCAACAAAGAAACAGAAATTATAAAAAGGAACCAAAGAAATTCTAGAGTCGAAAAGTACAGTAGCTAAAATGAAAAACTCATTAGAGGAATTTGACAGCAGATTTGAGCAGACAGAAATAAGTATCAATAAATTTGAACTTGGAAAACTGAAATTACCCAGTCTGAGGAGCAGAAAGAAAAAAAGAAATAGAAAAAGAAAAAGAAAACAATGAGCAGAGGATTAGGGACCTGTGAGATAGCATCAAGTGTACCAACATATATATTACAGAAGTCCCAGAAGGAGAAGAGAGAGGGGCAGAGAATATGTTTGAGGAAATAATGGCCCAAAACTTCCCAAATCAAATGATTATATATGTCCAAGAAGCTCTAGAAACTCCAGGCATAAGGGCAAGAGAGTCACACTGAAACACATTATAGTCAAATTGTTGAAACCCGAAGAAAAGGAGACAGTCTTGAAATCATCAAGGGAAAAGCTACTTATCATTTATAAGGGATCTGCAATAAGATTAATGGCTGATTTTTTCTCAAAAAGCATGGAGGCCAGACACAACGAGATGACATATTGAAAGTCCTGAAAGGAAAGTAGTGTCAATTGATAATTTTATATTTGAAAAAACTATTCTTTGAGCATAAAAGATAAATTAAGACGTGTCCAGATAAACAAAAGCTAAGAGATCTGCCTGTAAGAAAAGCTAAAGAGAGTACTTCAGGCTGAAACGAAAGGACACTAGACAGTCAAAAGTTTAAGAATATAATGATCCCTGGGAAAGGTGACTACATAAGTAAATATAAAAACCAGTATTGTAATTTTGGTTTGTAACTTCATTCCTTTTTAAAGGAATGATTTAAAAGGCAATGCAGGGGCGCCTGGGTGGCTCAGTCGGTTGAGCGGCCGACTTCGGCTCAGGTCACGATCTCGCGGTCTGTGAGTTCGAGCCCCGCGTCGGGCTCTGTGCTGACGGCTCAGAGCCTGGAGCCTGTTTCGGATTCTGTTTCTCCCTCTCTCTCTGCCCCTCCCCCACTCATGCTGTGTCTCTCTCTGTCTCGAAAATAAACATTAAAAAAAAAATTTAAAAGGCAATGCATAAAACAATAAATGTAGATTTATGTTAATAGACATACAATGTGTAAAGATGTAATTTGTGACAATATAGGTGAGGGTGGAGATTTATATGAGCAGAGTGTTTACACAGTATTGAAGTTAAGTTGATACTATCAAACCAGGTTGTTACAAGT
This sequence comes from Paguma larvata, assembly GCA_030068075.1. Taxonomy (NCBI): domain Eukaryota; kingdom Metazoa; phylum Chordata; class Mammalia; order Carnivora; family Viverridae; genus Paguma; species Paguma larvata. The sequence continues at coordinate 75,609,867 of CM057836.1, forward strand.
TTGAAATGTTAGTTGTAGGGGCCCCTGGGTGGGTCAGTGGGTTAAGCATCCAACTTTGACTCAGGTCATGATCTCATGGTTTGTGAGGCTGAGCCCTCATCGGGCTGATAGCTTGGAGCCTGGAGCCTACTTAGATTCTGTCTCCCTCTTTCTCTGTCCCTCCCCTGCTCACGTCTGTCTCTTGCTTTCTCTTAAAAATAAATAAACATAAAACAAAATACATAAATTTATTTAAAAAAATAAAAATAAGAATAAAATAAAATAAAATGTTAGTTGTAATTCCCAGAGTAACCACAAGGAAAAGAACTAAAAAATATACAGAAAGGAATGAAGAAGGCAATTGAAATATAACATCACAAAACATTAACTAACTCCCAAAAGAAAACAGGAATTGAGGGGGAAAAATTATAGGACACAAAAAACAAATAGCTAAATAGCAGAGGTAAATTCTTTATCTGTAATCACATTAAATGTAAATGGATTAAACTCTTATTAAAGGGGCAGAGATTAGCATATTGGCTAGAAAATCCAATTTTCTTGTTGGGAATGTAAAATGGTAGCTCTGCTATGGAGAACAATACAGCTGTTCCTCAAACAATTAAAAATAGAATTACCATATGACCCAGCATCCCATATTTGGTTATATATCCCAAAGAATTGTAAGTCTCAAAGAGATATTTACCATGCTCATAGCAGCATTATTCATAATAACCAGAGGCAGAAGCAACTCTAGTGTCCATGGATGGATAGACTAACAAAATGTGGAATATATACACTTAATGGAATATTATTCAGCCTTAAAAAAGAAGGAAATTTTATCACATGCTACAACATGAATGTACTTGAGGACATTATGGCAAATGAAATAAGCCAGTCAAAGGAAAGCAAATACTGTATGATTCTACTTATAAGCAGTATCTAAAGTCAAATTCATAGAACCAAAGTATAGTGGTAGTTTCCAGGGGCTCGGGCTGGGGTAGGGGAGGAGGAAACAGGGAGATGTTGCTTAATGAATATAGTGTTTCAGTTTTGCATGATGAGAAAGTTCTGGATACCTATTATACAACACTAAATTAATAACACTACTGTACCGTATGCTTAAAAATGATTAGGATGAATGGGGTGCCTGGCTAGCTCAGTCAGTGGAATGTACAACTCTTGATCTCAGGATTGTGGGTTTGGGCCCCACATTGGGTGTGGACATTATGTAAAAATAATAAGATCTTTTTATTTTTATTTTATCTTTGTTAATTTATTTAATTTAATTTTTCATTTTAGATTTATTTATTTTTTAATATAATTTGTTGTCAAGTTGGCTTACATACAACACCCAGTGCTCATCCCAATAAGTGCCCTCCTCAATGCCCATCACCCATTTTCCTTTCCCCAACACCCCTGTCCACCCTCAGTTTGTTCTCTCTATTTAAGAATCTATTGTGGTTTGCCTCCCTCCCTCTCTGTTTGTAACTATTTTCCCCTTCCTTTCCCCCATGGTCTTATGTTAAGTTTCTCAAGATAAAATCTTTAAAAAAAATTATTAGGATGGTAATTTTTATTATGTTTTTTTTTTTACAACAAAAAATAAAACTTATTTTACTTTTTTTAATGTTTATTTATTTTTGAGAGGCATAGAGACAGAGCGTGAGCAGGGGAAGGGCAGAGAGAGAGAGGGAGACACAGAATTAGAAGCAGGCTCCGGGCTCTGAGCTGTCAGCACAGAGCCCAATGGGAGGCTCGAATTCACAGATCACGAGATCATGACCTGAGCTGAAGTTGGCCACTTAACCGACTGAGCCACCCAGGTGCCCCTAAAACTTATTTTAAAATTTAACATCCTTTTGTGATAAAAACACTCAATAAACTAGGAATATAAAGGCACTTCCTCAATGTGATAAAGGCCATATGTGACAAATGCACATCATACTCAATGATGAAAAAAATGGAAGTTTTTCCTCTAATATTAGGCATAAGACATTCTTCCCAATTCTTCCCACATAGACTCTAAGTCCTAGCAGAGAAATTAGGCAAGAAAAAGAAATAACATATCTTTTATTTTCATGGATCCATTAAAAGGTCACAAAAAGTTGTTAGAGCTAAAAAATTAATTCACATAATCATCAGTTTGTTCTCTATAGTTAAGTCTGTTTCTTAGTTTGCCTTTCTCTTCCTCTCTCTCTCCTCCCCCCTTCTCTCGTTTGTTTTATTTCTTGAATTCCACATACGAATGAAGTCATGGTATTTGCCTTTCTCTGACTGACTTGCTTAGTATTCTACTCTCTAGCCACATCTGAAAGTTTGCAGGATATTAAAACAACACAGAAAAATCATTTGTATTTCTATACTCTGATATGAATAGTCCAAAAAAAATCAAGAAAACAATTCTATTTACAATGACATCAAAAATATTAAAATACTTGAAGAATACATTTAGTGAAGGAGGCAAATGACTTGTACACAGAGGGTACTAAACAGGCTGGAAGAAATTAAAGAAGATCTAAATAAATGGAAAGATATCCAATCTTCATCGATTTAAAGACTTACTATTATAAAGATGATGATAGTCCCCAAGGTGATCTACAGATTCGATGCAATCCGTATCAAAATTCCAGTTGTGTTGTTGAGTTTTTTTGCAAAAATAGAAAAACTTATTCTGAAATTCCTGTAGAATCTCATTAGGCCCAAAGTAGTCAAAATAATCTTAAAACAGAAGAACAAATTTGGAAGAATCACAGTTCCTCATTTCAAAGCTTACTACGAAGCTACAGTGATTAAGAGAGTATGACACTAGTGTAAGGCTATGTAGATATATAGATCAATGGAACAGAATAGAGAATTCAGAAATGGATGCGTACATCCACAGTCAGTTGATTTTCAACAAGGAAGCCCAGACAATTCAAGGGGAAAGAGAAGTCTCTTTAACAAATAAATTATCCTGGTGAAACTGGGTATTCACATGCAAAAAAATGAAGTTGGATCTTTATGCTATACACAAAAATTAAAACTAAGCTAGGTGAAAGACCTAAATTTATGAGCTAAAACTAAAACTTCTAGAAGAAAATGTAGGAGAAAATCTTCATGACCTTGAATTAGACAAAGGTGCATTGGTTTTGACAACAAGACCTCAACAAAAGAAAAAATAGATAATAAATTGGACTTCACCAAAATTAAAAAACTTGTCCATCAAGGAATACTATCAAGACAGTGAAAAGAAAAGCCATAGAATGGAACTAAATATTTGCAAATCATACATCTGATAAGGGATTAAGATCTAGAATATAGAAAGAACTCCTACAACTCAAAAGCAACAACAAAACCAACCAACCAAGTGAGCCAATTTAAAAATGAGCAAAGGAATTGAATAAATATTTTCCAAAGAAGATATACAAATGGAATAAGAATATGAAAAGTTAACTCAATATACTAGTCATTAGGGAAATGCAAATCAAAACCACAATGACAGAACACTTCACTTATTAGAATGTGTATTGCTTATTTTTTATTTATTTATTTAAAAAATGTTTAAGTTTATTTATTTTGAGAGGGAGAGAGAGGCAGGGAGGGGCAGAGAGACAGAATCCAAGCAGGCTCCACTCTTCCAGCACAGAGCCTGATGTGGGGCTCAAACTCACGAATGCTGAGACCATGACTTGAGCCGAAATCAAGAGTCCGACGCTTAACTGACTGAGCCACCCAGGTCCCTGAAGAATGTGTATTTTTTTTTAAAGAAAGGGAAATGAGTGTCGAGGAGGATGTAGGGAATTAGAACTCTGTGCATTGCTGGCGAGAGTGTTAAGATGAAGTCTCTGTGGAAAACAGGTAGTTCTTCCAAATGTTAAACACAGCATTATCCTATACTCTAGAAATTCTACTTCCAGGTATATACCTACTAGAATTGAAAACAGGAGCTCAGGGGCACCTGGGTGGCTCGGTCAGTTGAGTGTCTAACTTTGACTCAGGTCGTGATCTCATGGTTTGTAAGTTCGGGCCCCGTGTCAGGCTCTGTGCTGACAGCTCAGAGTCTGGAGGCTGCTTCAGATTCTGTGTCTTCTTCTCTCTCTGCCCCGCCCCCACTTGTGCTCTCACTGTCTGTCTCTCTCAGAAATAAATAAAAACATTAAAAAACAAAAATAGAAAACAGGAGCTCCAACAGATGTTTGTATGCCAATGTTCGTAGTAGGATTTTTCACAATAGACAGAGGGTGGAGATAATCCAAGTCTCCATCACAGATGAATGGATACACCATATGTGGTACGGACACATAATGGAATATTATTTGCTTATAAAAATGAATGAAATTCAGTTACATGCTAACACATGGGTGAACCTTGAAGACATTATACCAAAAGAAATAAACCAGACACAAAAGCACAAATATTGTATGATTCCACCTGTGTGAGATATCTAAAATAGGCAAGTTAATAGAGACAGAAAGTATAATAGAAATTACCAGGGGCTGGGGGAAGGGAGAATGGAGAGTTATTGCCTAACAGGTACAGAGTTTCTGTTTGAGAAGATGGAAAATTCCTGGAAATAAATAGTGACAATGTTTGCACAACATTGCGAATATCCTTAATGCTCCTGAATTGCACGCTTAAAATGGAAATTTTTTATATATTTCGTTACCATAAATTTTTTAAAACTTAAAAACAACAATAACAAAATAAGGCCCAGGGAAGTCTTCTTTAGCAGAGAGCTGAGACTGGGGGAAAATGTTTGAAACCATAGCTGTCTGCTGAAGGAAGCCATCCAGATTCCAAAGAAATCTCTCCTCTCTGGTGGTGTGGGTGTGTGTCAGGAGTAGACAGTGAGGGTTACACATGGTCAGAGGAAGAGCTCTCAGGAGTGTGAGCACTGAAGCTTCCCTCCGGGTTAGGACCTGTTGGGTGTTCTGATCACAAAGCTATGCCTGCCAATCCTGCTGAGAAGGGGGACATCTCTCTACACGGGTCAGGGACCTTTTTTCTGGGAGCTGTCCCCTGTCAAGAATTCTGGGTTTGCCCTTCCTCCGTATGTGCTATTAAAGAGGCTTCAGTAAATCTGCACTGGGGTCTGGCTGATTGAATGAATGGTAGGTTACCATGACTGAATGAGGGGCTGCAGATAGCGCTCTGAATCCTGCCCAATCCTGTGGAAGGGGAGTCAGCGTAAGTGAAGATGGGTGTCTGGTTTGGGGTTTGAGAGGATCCCATCATCCCTCAAAGACCTACTGACCTGCCCAGCGCCATCCTAGTGTTGGCCTTGGCATTGATGGGCCCACAATAAACTTTCCAGTTTCTCTGAGCAGCAATTCAAGAATTTATAGGTCAACACATCCATTAAGGAAGAGGCTGGTGACATGCAGGCAGAGACTGAGTACCTCTTCTGGATAGGTAACAGGGTGAGTGCAGATGGTTCACCCTCTCTGTACTATTAAATTGGCACTATTCTAAGTTAATAACATCCCGTTTTCAATATTCACTTCCTTTTTAAAAAGCTAATGTGCTTACCTGACCTAGTGAATCAGAACAAAAATGAGGAAAGAAAATAGTCTTCTTGCTACACCTTTTCTATCAGCCAGGTGTGCATTCCTCCTCTCTCTCTGTCTCTCTCCATGCCCATAAAAACATGAGTGCATATGCAGAGGTTTCTGTTTTTACTGCTTTTACAAAATTGGGATCATTCTCAATAGTATACTTTTCTCACCTTGGTTGGAAAGCGTTGGTTCTGAAGAATTAAAAAGTTAGTATTTACCTAAGTCTCTTTATATATGAAACTAAAACATTACATTTAAGGCTAAAATTCTATTTGGTCTTTCTTTGTTCCCTACCTCCTTAAAGATAATCTTTTTAGTTCTTTATTGTGCATTTACAATCATATCTACATACCTATAGAAATTAGGTAGTATCGATTGTGTTAAAAATTTTTTTTAAAATATTTTTTAATGTTTATTTTTTGGGAGACAGAAAGACAGAGTGCAAGCAGGGGAGGGGGCCGAGAGAGGGAGGGAGACACAGAATTTGAAGCAGGCTCCAGGCTCTGAGCTGTCAGCACAGAGCTGGATGTGGGGCTTGAACCCATGAAGCATGGACCATGACCTAGGCCGAAGTCGGACGCTTAACCAACTGAGCCACCCAGGCGCCCCATAAAAAAATTTTTTTTTAAATAAATGGGATCATAGTGTGGGAAATAAAAAAAAAAGAAAGGGGCTGATGACAAGAACTCATTTGAATAAGTAAATTTGATAGTTAATTTTTGGGGTCCTTAAGCATGTATTCCATCAGGTGAGCAACCAACCACCAGTGTACCAATGCCCTTGAAAAAGAACTCAGAATATATACAAAATGAATGGAATTTGTGAGGATATTTCCCATGGCTTTGCAAAGTAAACCTAGAAGGAATAAAAAAAAAAAAACTGCTGTCCTCAGAGAAAAGTAGAAGCCTGAAAACTTTAAGAAGGATAGAGAGATTAGTATGTTCATAGCAGCACTTTCGACAATAGCCAAATCATGGAAAGAGACTAAGTGTCCATCAACTGATGAATGGATAAAGAAGATGTGGTTTATATATACAATGGAATACTATGCAGCAATGAGAAAGAATGAAATCTGGCCATGTGTGGCAACATGGATGGAACTGGAGGATGTTATGCTGAGTGAAATAAATCAGGCAGAGAAAGACAGATGCCATATGTTCCCATGCATAGGTAGGCTTTGGAAGACCTAGCAGAGAACCAGAGGGGAGGGGAAGAGGGGAAGGGGGAAAAAAAAAGCCACAGAGAGGAAGGAAGACATGACATGAGAGATTCTCAAAGAATAAGAAAGAACTGAGGGGAGAGATGGATGTGGGAGGGGGGAGAGTGAGTGGTGGGCACAGAGGAGGGCGCTCGTTGGATTGAGCACTGGGTGTTGTATAGAAAACAATTTGACAATAAACTATTAAAAAAAAGCCTATTAATGAATGAAATATCCATTTTGATTTTGCTTCCGCCATATACTTTTCTCGTGAGCATGGTATTATCTGCAAAACATTGGTAATAAACTAAGGTAAAAATGCATTCCTTACATACTGACTTGTGGAGGAAAACATTTGCTTTTATAGTGACATTGGCAAAGTTTCATGTGGACTATTATGGATAATAATTGCATTCATTCACCATATTAAAAAATGTCAAACCCTAAAAAAATAAAAATAAAAATAAAATATGTAACCACGAGAAATTAGGAACAGCTTATAAAGAGCTTTCTGACTTTTGGAAACCTGCTCTGCTTTATTTTTGCCCCCGCAGACATCGCCGTATACAAATCTATGGTCCCTCTTGGGGGAAGTCTCAGAGGTGGGTCAGAATGACAACAGGACCAAGAAGGAAAATAATGGCACCAATTATCATGAAATTTGGGGCAAGATTTCTAGCCGCATATCTTTTAGTGGGAAATATGTACTGCTCAAGACATCAGGGCAATCGCAATTTTTCAGAAATGATTTTAGAGGTTAGGATTTCCCTTCCCAAGACTAAGTATTATAATTTCAAAATTTCCATCGAGTTCATATCATTTATTAACTGTATTTATAGACTGTTTCAGGTACTTACAGAGAAAAATATGTCAATCCTCCACTGCTGATATTAACATGCCTTTTGTACTTCCCTTGAGATGAAATTCTACAGCAAGTGTTTTCCAAGGTTCCGTATGAGGCACCATTTGATGAAATAGGAACAGCAGACAAATCAGTTACAAAGAGAGATAGGAGAGAAGGCGAGTATATGTCTCCAAAATTATAAGTGCACATATTTCTATAGGTCTATGTATTGAATTATATATACGGCATTCTCATTTTAGTATTGTTAAAATAACTACCTGTGTGGCATAGACAAATTGAGATATGAAGGAAAGAATTGTCTGAAAACCTCTCTATCACCTTCAAGTCTATGGCCTAAAATGTGTCTATTCTTCTGTTTTGGGGGGAGGGGATCCTTGAAATTCATGTGTCAAGCAGGTTCTTCCTTTCCGGAGACTGTTCAGAAGACAGTCAGTTCAGAGGAATTACAAGTGGTGGTTACTGTTCCTGACCACAGGAGCCTTGAGTAATGTAATAACTTTGTACTGAAGCACTTTATAGTTCCACGTGCATGACCTGGTTTGATACTTTGCTTAGCCCTTGGCAGGAGCTAGTGCAGCCATTAGTATACCTGTACAATGGGTAAGACCCAGGCTAAAGAATCGCTTGCCCTAGGCACACCGGTAGGAATAACAAAAATGAAAAATACACTCTTCTGCAAAGCGGCTTTATATTAGTTTTTAAGTAGCAGTTTGAGAATTAAGACAATTATTTGATCATAGGTCATAAGGATAGAATTTTATATCAGACTTGCCTATAGGAGGCAGCATTTGTGTACTAGCAATACACAAAAGTGCCCTGGGCAGCAGAAAAATGAGCACAGTGTTGGAATTTTGCGTATAGATGTGAATTCCAATTCCCAGGGTTTGTTTCCCATAGCATCTGCCTGGGCTCCAGCCTCCACAGTCAGCAGTTAGCTGATGCCTCTCTGCATTGATATATAAACCTTCAAGTATACATTCTCAGTGTAGTTGAATTCTACATTAGCATTTCAACACTTAAAATATGGACCCAAAGTACTCATAATTTGTGCTGATGCAAATTTTTCTCTTTAATTTTTTTCCCCATGGATTTCATCAAAGGAGCCAGTATTGCTGGGTATTCTATTGGATCAGAATTTCTCCTTGGCAGCATGGATAGAATGTCCACTAATGGTAAATGCAAATGGATGTCATTGGAGTTGGGTTAATAAGTAATGCCTCTTCTGCCATTGCCTGAGTTTAGGACCAAATGTGAGACTGAGCTAAGGATCCTACAGATGAGCTCCGACTATCTTCTCAAGAAAACTTGGCTGGATAATGTGGGTGCTTCACTTGGAATTAGGATGAGTGCCTAATCACTGGTGAGGTTTAGGATGCCCATGGTTTCCCCATAGCACAGAGGAGATCAGAATGTTTGCTATCTGCAGGCAGACAGATGCCAGAGCGGGGGGAGAGGGGAGAAAGAGAGAGAGAGAGAGAGAGAGAGGAAGGAGCTGACCATAGGAACCTGATTCCTTCTCCCAAACTTAATGGTGAAGTTCCTTTCTCCTCCTGGAGGTGGGGACTGATGAGGGACTGAGCACATCCCTTTAGTGATAACACCAGAGGAGTTCTCTCCATCCCCACCATGGGGAGTATGGGAAAATACTCCCTTTCAGCTGATGAGCAGAGGCTCATCTCAGACCCGGTTATGGTGGAAGCAGACTGACTCCCAAGACAGGATGAAGAACTATCAACTCGTGAAGAATTTCTTCCCTAGACAGATGTAAAGATTTAAGAGTAAAAATAGGCTAACTATGTCACTGTCCAAGCTGGCAAATTTGTGGTCTTTCCTGGGCACTGGAATCTGAGCTAGGTCAGTGATTCTCAACCCTGACCATGCATCAACCATGGAGAGGAGGATGAGACACGGGGAGAGGTTATAAGCCCTTATTTCTGGAACCCACCAGTAGTTTCTAAAAGTGGAGTCCAGGGTTCTGGACATTTTTGCATATTTTCCCAGTGACTTGCCTACAGGCAGCATTTGGAACCATTGACCTAGATGGGTTTTATTTTTTAAAAAAGTTTATTTATTTATGCGAGAGAATGGGGGTGGGAGGGGCAGAGAGAGAAGGGGAGAGAGAATCCCAAGCAGGCTCCACACTCACTGGAGCCTGATGAGAGGCTCGAACTCATGAACTGTAAGACATGACCTGAGCCGAAATCAAGAGTCAGATGAGCCGCTGACTGAGCCACCCAGGCGCCCCCACAGAATTCTCTTTAAAATTAATACTTACAATATTCCTGAATCTGTCCTATACATTCCCTGCTGTTAATTTTGTGATAATCACAAATTAAACGTAGTTAAGCATCTCTTTGATACCTAGGTCTACACTGGGAGAAGTGAGAGGCTGACTTTATACTAAGAAGAGCACATGGGCTACAATGATTTCGTTAACACAGTCCATATCATGGACCATATCATGCCAATTTTCACTAAAAATGGCTACATCATTTATTAAAAAGTCCATCTTTGCCCCAGTGATCTGAGATACCCTCTTTATCTTATACTAAATTCCCATATGTCCTAGTCTATTCCTGGACTCATTATCCTAACCACTGGCCTATTGGCTTCTGTACACAACAGTACCACTCTGTTTTCATTACAGAGGCTGGAATAGTATGTTTTAATGCCTTATGGGACTAGTCCCTATTTTGTAGTTTTTGTTTTTCTAGTGTTTTCCTGGTGACTTTTGCATGTTTGTTTTTGCACATGAACTTTAGTATCGACTTGTGTAACTTCATTAGAAGCCTGTTGATATTTTTATGGGCATTGCATTAAATTTATAATGTAATATTCACTTTGGGAAAACTGATGGTAAGTCATTCTGTGCTGGAAATGGGGATCTCTTTCCATTTCTTCAAGTTACTTTTGGCTCTTTCAGTGTGTGATTTTTCTCCCTTAAAGAGTTTGACTCAGTGCTTGGCCACCTTCTAAGTATGAAATGGATTTATTTTCCTAGACCTCCAAGGTGTACAGTGGCCAGTCTAAACTAAGTTTGGAAGCCATTTCTTTCTTTTTTCTTTTTTTTTTTCGTTTATTTTATTTATTTTTGAGAGACAGAGAGACAGAGTGTGAGCAGGGGAAGGGCAGAGAGAGAGGCAGACACAGAATCTGAAGCAGGCTCCAGGCTCTGAGCCATCAGCACAGAACCCGATGCGGGGCTTGAACTCACAGACTGCAAGATCATGACCTGAGCTGAAGTCGGCCACTTAACCGATTGAGCCACCCAGGTGCCCCTCCTTTTTCGTTTTTTAAGTTTATTTATTTATTTTGAGAGAGAAAGAGAGCACAAAGGGGGATTGGGGCACAGAGAGAGAGGGAGAGAGAGAGAGGATCCCAAGCAGGCTTCTCACTGTTGGCACTGAGCTCAATTCGGAGCTCAAACCCACAAACCATGAGATCATGACCTGGGCAGAAACCAAGAGTTGGATGCCCAACCGACTGAGCCACCCACATGCCCCTCTGTTTTTTTTTTTTTAATGTATATATACCCAATGGATCACATTACAAATTGCTCATTACGCTCATCTAAATAATCCATGATGTTGGGGTTCTAGGAGCCTCACAATTAGAAGAAATATGTAGATTAGAAAACTTCCCTTCGGACTATAATGTCAGTTTGAATAATTTGAATTTACTGTTTTTTGTAGGTCAAAAATGGTCAAATATTGGGCATCTGACTCTTAGTTTTGACTCAGGTCATGATCTCACAGTTTGTGTGTTTGAGTTTGAACCCCACATCAGGCTCTGCACTGACAGCGTGGAGCCTGTTTGGGATTCTCTCTCTCCTTCTCTCTCCGCTTCTCTCTCTCTCTCAAAATAAAATAAACTTTAAAAAATATTTAAAAAAAATGGCCAAATATCTCCAATTTCATGTGATTCAACCTCAACTAGTTTCATATTGTTCAATCATTCAGGGTCTCTGCTTAACGGTGTGGGTCGTGTACCCGAATCCGGGCTTCCTGCAGTGTTTACATGCCTTTGTAAGGGTGTCACTTCTCTCTATCCACAAAACCAGAGGCAGCTGATTAAATCCTTATGTTTACATGAACATAAGCAAATGTTTCCTTTTTTCAGCTGTCTTCCTTGGAATTTCATTTCTTACTGTGGTTTTAAAATCGGTCCTCAAATTCTTTGATAGCCTCCCCTTAAAACGGTGGAGCTTAATCCCCCGCCCCTTGTGGTGTGTGTGGGCTGGACTTAATGACTTGCTTCTAATGAATAGAACGTGACAGAAATGATAGCAATTCATAGATTAGGTCATAAAATATATTGTGGTTTCTGCCCAGCTATCTCTTGAATTGCTCACTCTGGGGAATGTCAGTTGCCATGTTGTGAGGACATTCCAGCATTGTCCGCTCATTTAAGGAGAGGCCCTGGTGGTGAATAACTGAGCCCTCCTGCCAACAACTGAGTGCGCCATCTTGGAAGCAGACCCTCTGGTGCCAGTCAGTCTTCAAATGACTGCAGTCTTGGCCGATAGATCAGACTTAGCTGGGTGGTTCTGGCTTAGAGTCCCTCATGAGGTGGTAGTCAAGAGTCTTCAAGATTCCTTCTCTCACTCAAGACCTAGATCTCCTGCCCAGTGAGAGGAGCTGTGCCAGGAGTAGAGAGCTGAAAAAGGCTTTTGTGCCCTCCATGTGCTCACTGCTAATAGGAAAGTCAGTGTCATCAGTAATTATGAGCTATAAATATGCTAAAATGGAAAGTACTTAAAAAGTGCTTCAGGTTGTATTTGCATGGAGCTTTGGGAGGACAAAAGAGAGGCAGATCTGCTTACTAAGGGTTTTGAGTAGAGACAGTGAATTAAGAAGAGACCCAAGAAGCCCCTGCAGATGTAGTGCAGGTCCCGCCACACAAGAATAGGAGGCTGACGAGGCCCCTCTTCAGAGGCCAGGATCTGCTCTGAAGCTATTCTGCCGGATTAGGAAATCCAGACCGCACAAATCTTCCTTAGCAAAAGGGACCATTCCCCTCAAAAATTAATGGTAAAAAAAAGAAAAAGAAAAAGCTGGGTAGGAAGAGGGGTGAGGAAATGATTTCGTTTGAGAAGTGAAGTTTTGTAAAAAGTGTGCACAGGTGCGCAGAGATTTCAAGCTACTTTTGATGTTAGGTCTGCTGAAGGGAACCTAGTTCTTGGTTAATAGTGCAATCCTAAGGTGCTATTAATAGAACCAAGCAAAGTCTCGTTTCAATGCTAGTCTCCTGAGAGAGAGAGAGAGAGAGAGAGAGAGAGAGAAATTATGATGTAAGACTTCAACTTTTCCCTGAACACAAAGCCAAAATTTCTTGGTTCTGGGCTCATGGAACACAACGTTACCAGGCCCAAGATGTGACTGATTGGCACTGGGATTGAGTCTGTATCATGGATATACGGATTTGCTTAGAATGTTTTCTCCCGTAATGGGCTGCTGCTTCTCTCATGGTTAATGGGTTTCTACAGTTGAAAATGAAGTTTGGAAACTGACGGTATTTGCAAAACATGGTAATTGTGCTTATTTTGTCCTGCAGAAAAAATCCAACAAATGATCAAAATCATAACCCGTAGTGATGATAAGTGTAGTTATAAGTGTAGTTATGTAGATAAGTTAGACAGTGCTTCCTAATTCTGGTTTTTGTTTCTGTGGAACAGAGACAAAGAAAGTAAAAATTTGTGTCTAAGTGATGAGTCTGTCATTTTTACACCTTTATGAAAGAGCAAAAGGTGAATTCAGTCCCTTAGTGGACTAACTCTATATTGTCCAGAGTTTCCTGTGTATCTGTGGTTGTTACTCTCTTGGCTCTGATTTGACAGCCTAGCATTTCCAAAGTCAAGTAATTATGACTCATGTTAAGTTGGGAACTTTTTCTCTTTTCTAAGCCAGATTGAATAAGGAACAAATTTCTCTCTTTCCCCAGAAATAATTAAGACCTCAATGGGCTGTTATCACACACCATGCCAGTGTTAACCACATTGCCTCACTCCCACCTCTTTGAGAACTAGGCTAAGGCAGATTCACCAATCTCATGTCAAAGCTGCCTCTCAGCTCAAAGGCATCTGGGCCTGGGGGGCCCCAGCCTTGAAGACTTCTGGGGACACAGGGTTTGTTACTTCTCACTCTTCCTCTTTCCCTTTTTAATAGCCCTACTTTCTAACTGCTGAACTGTTAGTCTCCATGTCTCTCTGGAGCTCCTACCCATTGGTTCTGCCTTGCTCCTGGAACTTCTCAGAACATCTTCTAGCCCCTTTCCAGGGCCATTCTTGTGTTGGGCAAAGACAGCTCTCCCAGTTTCCTAGTCCTCTCTATGCTAAACTCACTACGGCCCTTTGACAAGGTCTCATTTGCAAATGAGTCAAAGATAGCCAATGGCAGAGTTAGCATGCTAATATTTCTGATTTCAACCCTGCAAACTGTTCTGCAGCCCCTCTCCCAATAAATGCATATTTCAGTGTCTTTCATTCTCCTCTCTTGCCCTTGCAATTTAAGAAGCATTTTTATAATATGTTGTGGTTTATAAACTGTTTCCATGAACATTATGCTGTCTGTAAGGTAGGTCTTATTATTTCTATCTTATGCTAGTGGGAGACTGGAGTCAGAAGGGCTCAGCAACTGACCGAAAGATTCTCTTGAGGGTCCTCTAAGGTGGTCCCTGACCAGCAGCATCAGTGTCACTTTGTAGGGCAGGAGGGCATTTCTGTGAGAAATGCACATTCTCACGCCTCCTCAGACCTACCAATTCAGAAACTCAAGGGTGGGACCCAATGATTGGTCTTTTAAGGTCTCCCAGTGATTTGGATGCACACTCATGTGTGAGAACCATGGCCTCAGTCTATGGGTGGGTCACCCAGGAATTTGTTAGATTAAAAAAATAATGACAAAGCACTGATGTACATTTGGACTTTTCTTCAAAATCCTTCCTAACCCTTCACTTTGATTCTAGAGGAAGTTATTTTATTTATTTATTTTTATTCATTTTTGAGAGACAGAGAGAGAGAACAAGCCTGGGAGAGGGGCAGAGGGAGAGAGAGAGTCCCAAGCAGGCTCCACACTCAGTGTGGAGACTGACGTGGGACTCAATCCCACAACCCGGGGATCATGATCTGAGCTGAAATCAAGAGTTGAACACTAACTGACTGGGCCCCTAGAGGAAGTTATCATAAAAATAGAACTAATCAGGGGAGACTGGTTGGCCCACTCGGTAGAGCATGAAGCTCTTGATATCAGGGTTGTGAGTTTGAGCCCCACGCTGAGCATAAAGATTACTTAAAAGTAAAATCTTAGGAGGGCGTCTGGGTGGCTCAGTCAGTTGAGCATCCAACTCTTGATTTTGGCTTGGGTCATGATCCCGGGGTCGTGGTATTGAGCCCTGTGATGAGCTCTGTGCTGAGCGTGAAGCCTCTTAAAATTCTCTCTTTCTGCCCCTCTTTCCCTGAAATGAAATGAAATGAAATAAATAAAATAAAATAAAATAAAATAATAAAATCTTAGGGGTGCCTGGGTGTCTCAATCAGTTAAGTGTCTGACTCTTGATCTCAACTCAGGTCTTGATCTCAGGGTCATGAGTTCAAGCCCCATGGTGGGCTCCATTCCATGCTGGGTGTGAAGCCTACCTAAAAAAATAAGAAATCTTTTTCTTAAAACTTAAAAAAAATATTTTTAAATGTTTATTTATTTTTAAGAGACAGAGCATGAGCAGTGGAAGGGCAGAGAGAGAGACACCAAATCTGAAGCAGGCTCCAGGCTCTGAGCTGTCAGCACAGAGCCCAATGCATGGCTTGAACCCACGAACTGCGAGATCATGACCTGAGCTGAAGTAACTGAGCCACCCAGGCGCCCCCAAAATAAAATCTTAAAAAAATAGAACTAAGCATAGGCCAATGGCTGATTTTAGATGAACATTTTTTTTTTTTTTTTGGTCCTTCTGTAGGTCCCATTTCAGAGAGGAGGAATAAAATACCCTCTCTATTCAACAGGGATGTAAATGAGCAACTTACTTTTGAAGATAGAGAAACACGTCAAGAAGCAGTTACAACAGGTAATAGTCTATATAGTGTAAGCTAAATAAGATTATTAAATACGGATAGTTTCAGAATGCATCTGTTTGCCTTTCATGGTATTTTAACAGAGTAGATGTCAGCATACCTTTAATTTGCCCACAAGAGCATACATTCTGCCATTAAAATTATGAATTAAACTAACTCTGGGAATTTTACCACCCTTTGCAAAAAGATGCTACTTTTATGTTGCTTCTACACAGCCAGGGTCATTTGTAACATGGGCATCGTCTTCTGAGCCTCTGCCATTACTGCACACGGAGGCTTTCTAACAAGAAGGAGGGATGAAACCCAAATATTAACCTAATCCCTGATCTTCAGCCTTAAATAACCTGAGCCTGGGCACATTCAGTGTAGGCAGAAACTTTCCCATCATGACAATTGCAGGTACCAAGCCCAGTGCACTCCCTCCATGTAGCCTCCCGCTATGAAAAGTATACCCGGTTGTCACTTTCTAACTCAAAGAAATTAAATGCTGACTTATTCCAGCAGAGCCCTTAGAGTTGTTTGGTGCTGCTGCCTCTTCCTGCAGTATACATGGAAGTGGGAAGTCGGACATTTCCAGTCTTCTCCCCATAACCCAAGATGGCCCACGACCAGCACCTGACTGCATTGCTGGGCCCCCCTCAGTGATTCTCCACACTAAACCATCCCAGTCCTGTCATGGAGCTTCTGTGCCGCATTTCCCTGAGTTTATTTTTGGTCACATTACAAATGGAGGGAAAGAAGATTTAGGAGTTGCTGGTGTCAGCTGCCGTCTCCAGCTAAGATTGCCTTGTGCTTCCAAGCCCATACTCGGTGGCATTCTGAATCTACCCTCAAGATTTCTGCAAGTCCCTAGAGCCCGTAAGGGCTCAAGATCATCTCTGGAAACATGTTTATTTGGTGCTTGAAATCCCCTCAAACCTACACACACAAGATGGCGGATTATATATATGGGAGAACTTCCTGCAGGTGGGAGGGGAGGGTTATGGGGGGACAACTTCAAACTGAATATTTGACTCCACTGTTCTTAGCAGCCATCACAGTAGAACTTTCCACTCCTTCCATCTGGCCTCTCCTCTATTCTTCTCACCTCCTGAAATCTATGCTTCGTTGTCTCTTCTTTTTGGTTGCTCTGCTGCTTGCTGGCTCGCACCCTCAGCATCTCACCTCCACCACCAAACAGCATCTCATGTCACCAGCAAGCAGCTTATGAGTATATTTTCCTAAACAAAGCCAGTTTCTTACTCAAGAGGACTTCTTACCCAAGAGGAGCCAGCAGCTAAGTTGCTAAGGTTTTCATTTCTACTAATAGCAGAACTAACGGGTTGTCCCTGCAGCTCTGTATGGGGTTGTCTCTTTCTGTTTACTCTGCCATGTGTCGTTTCGTTTAGATTCTCAAAATAAGGATGTTCCATGCGCGCAGCTTCTGGGCTTCCTCCAGAGGAACATCATCATTGCTGCCATCTCGGTGGCGGGAATCCTCGTGGTCACAGTGTTCTTGCTGCTGGTGTTGACTGCATGGATCAGGAGGAAAAAGCCATTGTGAGTGGCTCTTCACTCCCGCCTTCCTTCGAAGAACTCATGGATGTTTGTACTGAGGTTGCCCCAGAGCTGCTTGCTGATCCTGGAGTTAGGAGGAAGGCAGGGACTCCTAGGCCTGGTTGTGTGTTCAGAGAATACAGACAACCCGGCTGTCAGTTTTTCACACTGCCTTGGTGGTTCTGATGCACAGCCAAGTCTTGGAATTCCTGGCTTGGACCTTGCTTGCCTCTAAAGACTCCCGTATTAGGCCATACCTACTGAGGAAATGGTTCAGTCTCTGACTGAAAGACTGGAAAATAGGCATATGAGGGTGGGGAGGGATGAGGCCATGGAGAAGATGAGCACAGGGCTGATACTTGGCTTGTTACACTGGTTGTTAGAATATCGAAAGATCCCTCTATTGGTTGGTAAACAGCACCTTCCCGAAACCTTCCACAGACTCCCCAGTCTTCCCCATGATCCTGCAAATGAAGGGTTAATGCCTGGCCTAGGAGTGGCCCTCCAGGGCTTCACTCTGATGGTGGCCACTTTGACTAGTCAGTGGCTGTCTGTACTGCTTGTTAAATATGTCTATTATCCCTTGGATGAGAGGGTTCCAGCACAGTGGCCATAACTATGAGTAGGCACGAGAAAGTAAGTGGCTTACCAGATTATGCATTTTCAGTAATTGCATCTTGAAATTTTGTGCGTCCATCTGCATCCCTTGAGACACACTTCTCAATCACAGGGACAAGCAACTTCCCAAGGCCCCTCAGGTCCTGCCTAACCCTGGGTTGTGTGTGCAGCTTGACCACAGAGAAAGGGGCTATGTGATGCCATGGGGGATAAAGTTTCCATCCCTCTGCCAACCCCTACCCCCCAACTGTGAGGCTGCGGTACTTAAATTTACCCACAAGAGTGACATTGCCTCCCTAAAGGGGTTCTTTTAAGTTTACTTATTTTGAGAGAGATTAAGAGAGAGAGAGAGAGAGAGAAAGAACACGAGTTGGATAGGAGCAGAGAGAGAGGGAGAGAGAATTCCAAGCAGGCTCCGCGCTATCAGAGTAGAACCTGATGCGAGGCTTAAACTCACAAATGATGAGATAATGACCTGAGCTGAAATCAAGAGTCGGAGGCTTAACCAACTGAACCACTCAGGCGCTCCTTAAAGGGGTTCTTTTAAAGCCAACACTACTGGGACTAGTAAACCATTTAGGCCGGCCACTATCACCTCACATCCAACTTTCTCCTCTGAAATCGGAATGGGTCCCCTGAAGTGAAAGAGGGGCCTGAAATACGGCAGAAGTTAGAGATGGAAGATTGGAAATAAGCTTGACCCACCTTGCAATTCTGACTAGGGCTTATCCCTTGGGTTTGTCATTTTCCTTCTGTGCCTCTCGGAGTTATCAGAGGAAGTGGTCAAGACCGTGGCTTCATCCCACAGAGGTGGATTAAAGCTGTCGAGAGCCTGTGTTAGTTATCAGAAAGTGAAGGGAAAGGAATGTCCCAGAGGCTCTCTGGTGTCCAGAGACAAAACGAATTTCACACATGAGAAGCCTTCCTTTTTTTTTTTTATTTTGAGAGAGAGAGAGAGAGAGAGAGAGAGAGAGAGAGAGATGATAAGCAGGAAGGGCAGACAGAGAGGGAAGAGAGAGTTCCAAGCAGGCTCTGTGCTGTCGGCACAGAACCTAATGCGGGGCTCCATCTCATGAACCCGGAGATCATGACCTGAGCTGAAATCAGTAGTCAGACACTTAATCAACTGGGCCACCCAGGTGCCCCAAGCCTTCCTGATGGGAAGTAGAATCCTCACCCCTCAGAAACATCGGCGTCTATCACCACCCAATGAGTACGCGGTAGGAATTCCTGTTCGTGTAATTGTGCAATGAGATTTCGTGCATTTTATTTTAGGTATCCTCCAGCAAAAATGACATACAATATTTTTATATTGAATGGGAAGACTTCATGGAAAAAGTATCAAGAAAAGAGTCCCAGAAAACAAGAGAGAAAACAGAAACAGTTGAAGTCCAAGTCCTTTGCCTAAGCCGGGTGGTGGGGCCAGCCAAACCAGGACTTCACGCGGCAATGCCGGGCACTTCTCAGTCCAAACACCATGGAGAGGCATTTGGATTTCCAGCTGTGAGGCGTGCTCTGCAAAATGTTTTCCTTCTCATTTCAATCTCGAATGGACCAAGAAGTGAATGTTTCACTACAGGATGCCTACAGTGCGGTATGGCACTAACGGCTAGTGTGGGGGACTTCGCACGTCCACCCGAAGACAAGCCCTTTCAAACTGTGGATATACTTATTTATTAAAGCACTGACTCTCTGATTCAGCCATTCATTGAACAGATATTAATTAAACACCAAATACATAGACAATATCAATTGTGAGGCAAGCAAAGATACTGGAAGCAGGCCCGGGCCTCGCTGGTTTCTGAGGACAGGGCAGGCAGCTGACTGAAGCTCTCTGGTGGCGGATTGAGGCCTCTATGATCTGATTGCTAAAGGGGTCCAGAGGGCAGTGGGGGGGGGGGGCTGGTATTGCTGGAGCGAGGCTGGGAGTGTAGCTCAGGTAAGCTACGCTGTCAGGCAGGGGCAGGAGAGAGGGGGTGCCCTCTCTCCTGGGGTCAGACGCAGAGGCGGGCCCTAGGGCTGGCACACGGGAGGGCGGCTGGAAGCTGGATGCTGCAGCCACGCCTCAGCCCTCCAGGTCCTAGCCCCAGCGTCTGCACACCCTCTGCGACTGTGGTGGCAGGGCGAGGACAGAGCAAGGCCAAGGCGGGCGGCAGTCAGGGAGGGCTGTGGCCTCAGCAGGCCAGGAGGGGCCCTGCTGGAAGGCGACTGGGTGTGTGTGTGTGTGTGTGTGTTAGCCGGGAAGTGAAGTCGGCTCTAGGGGAGTGAAGTCAGCTCTAGGGCCGGTGGGCCTCAGGAGCGCCTGGGGCACATATCCGGAGGGGCCTGAGGACCAAGGGCAACCAGAACAGTGGAGAACCCTGGGTGTGTCAGGGCAGGCATGGACTAAGGGCCTCGGGCACAGCCTCTGTGATGCTGCTGGCCAGGCACTGGTGGCTCTTGGTCAGACACTTAGAGTTTCCCAGGTGCGGGCCCAGACTTGTCTTCCCTAGGGCTGGAGACGACCCAGGTCTCCCTCTCGCTGCTGGCCTCTGCGTTCCTTTGCAACAAGTCCCTGGGTCACCTTCAGCCTGGGACCCTTCCTCTACCTGAATAAGCTGGCTTACTGAGAACCTATGGTGAGCATAAACTCCTTTAGGCATGATCATTCTCAGCTTATTTCAGGAAAAGAAAGGCTCGGAAAGGTGAGGAGGTCACATAGCTAAGGGGGCAACCTGGGTTCTAATCCAGATCCAGAGTCTGTGCCATAACCACGGAGTAGCCCATCCCCTGGCGCCTCCCCAGCCTCCAGGAGAACCCTTCTGATCTACTGGGGAGGAATGAGTGGGGGAGATGGAGTGGGTGAAGCATTCCGTTGGGGGTAGAGATGGTTCCGGAAGACCAGGCCTTGTGGGTGGCTCACATCAAGGCTGCCTCTCTGGGTTTCCCAGTCATCTGGTTTTCCTCGTTTGCTCTCCCAAACAGGGGAAGCCCCCCAAAATTTAAACTATGGGGAATTGGAGGACAGGTCAAGGCCAGGCTGGATCTGAGTGGGACATTCCTCTGCCGTCTTTTCTCCCCAGTGAAAAATCAGCCCACTTTCTTCTTTTCTGAATTGACTGGGGCTGGCCCAGGCCTTGGCCTGGAGGATGGACCAGCACCGGGGAGTCACGGTGACTCTTTAGGTCCAGGTTAATATCCCCGACATGCCCTACTGGCTTTAGTTCTGGGCAAACTCCGTGGACCCTCTACCTTATGATCCACTCCAATCCCAAGGGACTTCCCTTTGAGAAGTGGGACCCTCTGTCCTCCTTTTAAAAAACAACCCCCCCAGGGGTGCCTGGGTAGCTCAGTCGGTTAAGCATTCGACTCTTGATTTCAACTCAGGTCATGATCTCACGTTTCGTGGGTTCGAGACCCACATCAGGCTCTGTGCTGACAGCACGGAGCCTGCTTGGGATTCTCTCTCTCCCTCCCTCTCTCTGCTCCTCACCCGCTCTTGCTCGTTCTCTGTCTCTCTCAAAAAAACCAAAAAAAACAAAAAACTTAAAAAACAAAATACCCCAAACAAAAAACCCTGTTATTCTTTCTTTGAACCAAATCTTTCCAAGCTCTGAGAACTTGGACTTGGCTGTAGGAAGGGACCTTTCTAAACACAGACTGAGAGATAGAGATGCCTGCTCATGTCAGGTTTGGTGGGCTTTCCTGGGGGCAGCTGATAGGGCTGTCTGAGGGCACATTGGAGCTCAGATGCCCAAAGGTGGCTGGCGGTCCTGTGTGGGCAAGGGTCCTGGAGCTCTGGGAGCCCTGGGCCTGTCTTGTGCCGGCAAGGCAACACCCTCCCATGCCCCCAACAGTGTCACTACTGAGCAGGGAGAGTGGGAAGGGCTTCGCAGCTTGAGACATTTCTCATGCATGGTCCCCTGGGAAGCTGGGCCCAGCTGGACTCCAGTAGTGGTCCTGCCTTGACCTTCTGGGAGCCTCAGTTTCCTCAAATTTGCCAGTGGGGTAGGAATTTACCTCCTTTACAGTGCTGTGTGTGGTTCATTCAGCAAGGACCATTTATGGAGCACCTGCTGTTTGCTAGGCACTGTGCCGGGTGCTGGGGACACCATGGAGAGCAGGTAGAACAGCCTTCCCGGCAGTAGGTTGCTGGTGTCCTCTTGAGCTTGGAAGGAGGGAGATGAGGCTGTCGGGACTTGGGTATACAGTAGGCACGCCATAAATACCAGAGTCTCCGTTGAGCTACCGATAGATTGCACCCCCACCCTCATCCCATCCTCATCCCAATCTCTTAGGATCCTAGAACAGAGAGGCAGCCCACCCTCTTGTTGGCCTCCCCCCAACCTCAGGCTTCTATTTGAGGAACAAGTTAGGGTCCGCCACCTTTAGCTTCCGGCAATGGTCTCCCCATTGCCTGTGGGCCCACTGGGAGCCTTCCTTTTCATTTACCTCTTTGTCTATCAGAAAGGTGTCTTCCTCTGTGTTCTTAGTCTGCTCTCATGCTGGGGACTTCTGCCTTCAGCTCAGTGGGTGGTCAAGCCTCCCTGGCTTGGTGAGGGGCGGGCACCAGGCAGCACAGGGGATTTCACATTGAGCCCTGTGGAAGCTCTGGGCTCCCAGAGTAGTAGCCAGCTCTCCTAACTGTGAAATCTCCAGCCTGAGTTTCCTCTTGACCTCAATTTCTCTATCTGTAAAATGACGCTAACCTACTTCGTGGGGTTGTTGTGAGCACTGCATCTTTCCTGCGGCCAACACATAATAGTGCTTAAGAGAAAGGAATAAATGAATCTTAGCAGTTATGATTATTCTGCAAAACTTTGGCTCTTTGCCTGCCCAACATTCTTTCTCCCTTCTTCGAGCCATAGCTTCTGACTTCCCTTGGGTTCTTCTCCCCTATCTCAATGTGGTGGGCATGAGGTATGCGACCTTGTCCTGAGCCACCCTCACATCCCATCCGCTGGCTTCAGGGACAGGTTTGGGGATGGACACGTGATCTCGCTCAGCCAATGAACTATGTTGGAGTTTTCGCTGGGTAAACTGAGAGAGAGATTCTTTCTCCTCCTCCTCCTCCTTTCAGTAAATGGTAGCTATATATATATATTTCTCTTTTTTTGCCACATTTTCCAAATATAAAATATTTCAGTAAATCACATCCCATTCTCATAGTTTTAAGGATCTCATAGGTTTGGGGCGCCTGGGTGGCACAGTCGGTGAAGCGTCCGACTCTTGATTTCAGCTCAGGTCATGATCTCATGGTTCATGAGTTTGAGCCCTACATCAGACTGTGCGCTGACAGTGTAGAACCTGCTTGGGATTCTCTCTCTCTCTCCCCTCTCTCTCTGCCCCTCCCCTGCTCACTCACATGCGAGCATTCCCTCTCTCTCTAAAATAAATAAATAAACTTGAAAAAAATTTAAGATCTCCTAGATTTACTTAAGATTCTTGCTTCTTCAGGAGGATTTGAAGCTGAGTCACTATCTTGGGCCTACAGAAAGAAAAGTTGTCTGAGAATGAAGCCAGCAGGCGGAGGAGGTAACAACCTTGGCACCATTATTTGAGCCCCGAGCAAGCTTTCCCTAAAGGCTATGCCTGGGATTTTCACGTATCCATGCCATATTTACTGACCATTATTATGTTTTAAGTGCCACTCCATTTGCTGGGGACATAGCCAGGAACAAGACAATCCCTACATCACAGAGGTCACCGTCCTGCCCCAGGCCCTTTTCACTCGCTGCTCCCTCTGTCCAGAATTCTTTTCCCCTGATATCTCCAGGGCTCCCTCCTTCACCTCCTTCAAGTTTTAACTCACAGGTTAGCCCCTCAGTGAGGCCTGCCCTGACCTGTCTGTTAAAAATCACACACTCACATACCTCTTCTACTCTCTCCGGATTTGTTTTACTCCTTAGCACTTGAAACCACCCGCCATACTCCATAGAATTCTTCTTTGTTACTTCTCTGTCTCCCGCCATAGAATGTCACCTCCACAAGGGAAGGGATTTTCATCTGCATGGTTCACAGCAGGTCTGTAGGGCCCGGAACTGAGTGGCCTAGAGTAGGTGCTCGGTGCTGAATAAATAGGAAGTCCCAAAGGACTATCTGAAGAGGGAACGGTGTCACTGAGGTTTGAATGTTTAAGAAAGAGCCAACGAGGGGACTGTGGGGCTCAGTGGGTTAAGTGTCCAACTTCGGCTCAGGTCACGATCTCGCGGTTTGTGAGTTCGAGCCCTGCATGGGGCTCTGCGCTGACAGCTTGGAGCCTGGACTCTGCTTCAGATTCTGTGACTCTCTCTTTCTCTGCCCCTTGCCTGCTTGCGCATGCTCTCTCTCTCTCTCTAAAAAATAAACATTAAAAATAATAATAATAATAAATAAATAAATAAATAAAGCAGGAGCCAGGCATTTGATGACCCCCAGGCAAGGGCACAGCATATGGCTGGTGTGGCAAATCCATGCTCTTTTGACTGAAACCCTGCTGGATTACGTATTTATAAGGGGTGTCAAGAGCCCCCTCTGGAGCGCACAAGGGGATCCTGGTGATGCGCTCGGGCATGGAGTCACGAGCACACTCCAGAAACTGGGAAAAGAGATGATGATGACGATGATGGCAATCATGAAGCATTTGCTTTGAGGCCTCTTAATTTTCACAATAGCCCTATGAGGTGGGTACCGTTGTCATCCCTACTCCCCACACAAGGAAATAAGGCACAGAGAGATCAAGTAACTTGCTCGAGGCCCCCGATCTATAAGCGGCGGAACCAGAAAAGAACAAGGAGATAAAAGTCACCCTTGTCTGGTCACCTGGGTGATGCCGGGTGGGAGGGGGTCCCCGAGGCGGAGGGGACCGTCCTCCCTTTGAGGATCATTGCGCTGAGGTGTAACCCCTCTCTGGCAGGCTGGAGCCGCACCCCCCACCAGAGGTTTCCCAGCAGTGATCTGGGCTCTCCAGAGTCCCTTTAACTCTGGAGGCCAAGTGTGGGCTGCCTGAAAGTCAGGTGAAACTGACCCAAGGCCCTGCTCGGTCAATTTGAGGAGTGGAAGGCGTCCTCGAGGAAGCCACGTTTCATCATTAACCTGGAGGAGGAGGAGGAGTCAGGCGGTTGAGGGGGTGGGAAAGCGAGTTCGGGCTGGGACCCTGCATGGGCAAAGGCCTGGAGGTGTGAGAACAAGCCGCCAATTTCTTCCAAGCCTCTGCCTGTGTGGACCCAACCCGAACAAACGCACCGCAACTTTCCCAGCCCACGTTTCCATCTGTCATCTGTTTGCTCTTTCCCCTGCACGTTCAAAAGACCCATCTACCTCCTCTGACTCCCTTTTGGCGAAACCCATGGCCTTATCTGCAGGCCAATCTCGAACGGAGTCTGAGCCCTGCAGGGCCTCTGTAGTTTCAGAAGCAACCTCTAGGACCACAAGGGGCTCGGAGGACGGTTGAACCAGTGCCTCACGGGGGCTAGGAGTCCCCTTCTCAGGCCTGACGTCCCCAGAGTCTGGAGGCCCTAAGAGGTGTTGCCTCACAGGTGCTCCGGGTGCAACCTGCTCACCTTCCGGTCTTTTCCTTCTCCTGTGTCCGCCAGCGGGAGGGCTATGGGGCCGGACTGCCTGGGGTGCACTCCTGCCTGGCCCTTTGGCCTCTCTAGGCTTCTCTCACCTTATTCGGAAAATGGATTAAATAGGCTATATGGATTAAATTGTAGACTGCTTACGATGTTGTCCGGCACATTGTAAAGGGCTCAGTAAGTGCTACTATTATTACTGTGGATTATGTGATTCTGATGCTACGATTTCTCCTCTCTTCACTCTGC
Organism: Paguma larvata; assembly: GCA_030068075.1. Lineage (NCBI taxonomy): Eukaryota > Metazoa > Chordata > Mammalia > Carnivora > Viverridae > Paguma > Paguma larvata. The sequence continues at coordinate 75,635,443 of CM057836.1, forward strand.
TGGGGGATTCTTCTCTCCCTCCAGAAAGGCTTATCTGGTGTGGAAGCAGATTTTTTTTTTTTCTGCATCCTGAGTTTTATGATGCCTGTGGGGGAAAAGAAGGTTTCTTTTTTAAAAAAATTTTTTTAGCTTTTTTATTTTATTTTTTGAGAGACATAGAGACAGTGTGAGCAAGGGAAAGGCAGAGAGAGAGGGGGACGCGGAATCCGAAGCAGGCTCCAGGCTCTGAGCCATCAGCACAGAGCCCGACGCGGGGCTCGAACTCACAGACGGTGAGATCATGACCTGAGCTGAAGTCGGCCGCTCAACCAACTGAGCCACCCAGGCGCCCCAGAAGGTTTCTAACAAAAACAGTTTGGGGGGGAAATCTATGTGGGAGAAAAGTATCCCAGCCTGGATCCCAGAAACAAAGGTTTCTTGAGTGGGGAGAGGGGGATTTAGGGAATTGGGGGGAACAGTAGAGACTGGAGAGAGGTCCCCAAGAAAGAGCATAGAGAAACATCAGGTAAGTTGTGGGGCTGGGCGCACCCCCCGCCCCGGGGTGGCAAGACCCAGAGAAGAAAGGTTCTCGGGGTCTCAACAGTGGGTCTAGGATGGTCCCACACCATCCCTGAGGCCATGAGCGTGGACAAACCACCAGGAAGTGGTGAGGGACAGAGCCCCCCGAGGCCTTGTGGCCCCTGGGGGGAGGGACGCGGAGATGTGGACCCCACACACAGGCAGCGGCCATGCAGCCGGGCGTAGATGTGAGGTGTGGCCACTCGGTCATCCTGGGTGTGGGGGAGCGGGAGGGAGGGGAGGAAAAGAGGACGAGGAGGAGGTTGTGGCCAGAGCAGGAGGCGGCGATCAGACAGATGCAGCCTGCGGGGAAGCTTCGAGGCGGGGCGGCCTGGGAGCAGGTGGGCACTGGGAGACACACCGTCTGTGTGTCTTGGGGAAATGGCTGACCCCCCTCTGAATCCTTCTGATACCGCCCATGCTCGTTGGGGCTCCTCTGAATACACAGAGCGCCCAGGCCTCCACCATCCCAGCCCCGATCTCCCTGTTGACTCAGCTGCCCCCTCCTCTAGCCTGTGACCCATTTTAGGGCAGGGATGGGGTTGTCATTGCTATCCCAATGCCTGGCACACAGGTGGTGCTCTGAACCTTTGGGGTATGGCCCTACTTAGCAAATTTCTCCTCTCGCCAGCTTTCACCTGCCTGTGAAATAAATAAACTGCTTTTAGGAGCAGTTCAGTGAGGCAGGCCTTGCGTCCTTGTCCCCTTAGGAGGGGGAAGTAGGGGCGTTCCTGTTTCCAGTGAGTCCTGGGGCTCAGCCTCCCTCTGCCCCTGCTCCACCCCCCATTATGGCCAACATAGCCCCTCTCCTTCTCCCCCTCCCCGGCTTTGCGGGTGCTGATGGACTTGTCACTTTGCCTGCAAGGGCAACCCCGCAGCTAGCCTCAGTTTCCCCTAGCCCGAGGCAGACACTGCTTGGCATGGGAAATACCCTCTGCCCTCCCCGGGGCATGTGACTTTCGATTTTCCTTGAACGCAGCACTTTGTGACTTTGGCGTAAACTTCAGACACGGCCCCCTTTCCTGTCTTCACATCAAGGAAATAAGTTGAGTTTCGGAGAAACCAGCTGCTGAGAGCACACCAGGCCTTCCGGGCCTGGTCCCTGCCGGCTTGTGTGCTGTCGCGGGTGGGTCCAGGTGAGTGGCTGCCGTCTGGCCTTCTGCCCCTGTCCTGCCACCCCAGCCACACCCTGGGGGACTCAGGGCAGCTGGGAGAGGGTGAAGATCCCCTGGGGTGTGGCCTACTTACACTCGGCCTGGGCATGTGAGGGGGTGGTTAGCCGCAGGGCCTCACGCTGGGAGCCTGGGCTGCAGAGAGACCCAAGTGAGTTTTCTGGGCCCTAATTCTTCATCTAGAACCAGCTGTTGACGTTGGGGACCAGAGATCCTGCAGGTGGCCCATTTGCCTCGGTATCATCGGCACAACTCCAGGTAAGCCATCCTGGATGGAACAGCACCCGGCACCCATTTCCATGGGTAGCCTTGGTCTGGTGGAGGAGGACAGAGTCCGGAGGCCACTGGGAACCACCAGGAGGGGCTGTCGGATTGGGACGATGGGTGTTGTCCAGTTGGAAAAGGAAGCAGACACGGCTGTGGTCACCCTGAGGGAAACAGATTCCCTGCTAGAGTGTCGGCTAAGCGGTAGTGTCCAGGGGACCCAGAGACGCCTGCTCAGTCCCTCGCCTCCTGCTGGGCCCCTATCAGAGTGACACCCTTGGCTCCAGGAAGCGGAGAATCCTCCCAAGAAAGCAAACATGTGCTCTTCCCCCTCCCCCCGATTTAGCCCCGTGAATATGAGGGCAGCTCAACGGGGCTGTGCAATGGAACAAAAAAATGCAGATGGTTCCTATCAGGGGGCCCAGGGCAGGCCTGAGCCACTTGTAGGGGAGCCCAGGTTACAGGGGGGCCCAGAGGGGTGGAAGGAGAAAACGGTCTGAGTCCTGCTCCACTGCTGCGTGTCGGCAAGTTGCATGGACTCTCTGAGCACCGGTGTGTGCACCTGTTAAATGCAGGTGCAAATACAGGCACCTTGCAGGCGCCTGGCTCTTGTGTCTTGGGTGAGGGGTTGGGAGAAATGTCCCAGGCAGGGGTTCCTGCGGTAAACAGCCCAAGATGAGTTTCGTTACTCTTGCCTCAGCCAGGATGGCGAGCATGCAGTGGGTGCTTCATGAGGCTTTGCTGAGAGATTAGGGCCAGCGACTCCCGGGATGAAAAAAGTCTCTGGGCGCCGCATCCGAAGGCTCTTCTCCTCCAGGGCAGTGCCTCTATTTCCTTTTCACACCTGTCCTCTCCCCTCATGCACGCGGCCCCGGCCAGGGCACAGGACAGGCAGGTGGCCTGGATGGTGGGAAGCGTACACTCTGGAGCCAGGCAGCCTAGCTCTGAGTCCTGGCCCAGCCGCTTGTTGTGTGTGCTGTGCGACCTCAAGCAAGTCACTGCACCTCTCTGTGCGTCCAGTCCTGGCTCCATAAATCCTTCACTCACAGGGTTCTCGTGAAGTTTAGGGGAACGAATAGAACTGACCCTTGAACAGCATGCGGGTTAGGGGTGCGGTAACCCCATGCAGTTGAAAATCTGCGTAGAACTTTGGACTTCCCCCCATTTAGCTGCTGGTAGCCAACTGTTGACCGGAAACCTTCCAATAATATAGACAGTGTAACACATATTTTGTATGTTATATGTGTTACATCCTGTATTCTTACAATAAAGCAACCTAGACAAAATAAAACAGTATGGAGAAAATCATAAGGGAAAAGGCATTTACAGTCCTGTAAAAAATCTGCATATACATGGACCCGGGCAGTTCAGACCCCTGCGGTTCTGGGGTCAACTGTAAACCTAGAGCGCCTGGCACGTAGCAGGTACGATAGGGGCATGCCGCTGTAATTCTAATTTTCATTATTAGCTCTGGGCGCTCAGGAGCTGGACTTCGTAGCTTCTGGAGACTCTCCTGGGGCTGCAGCAGTCAGACCGCCCCATGCTGACCGCTCCCCGCCCCACAGCATAGGGGCAGGGCCGTGGTTCTCAAAGGGAGCCAATTTGGGCACCCCTGTTTTCCCCCAGGGACATTTGACGTCTGGAGGCATTTTTGGTCACGACTCAGGGGCTGTTGCTGGCGTCTAGTAGATACAGGCTAGGGATGATGCAAAACACCCCGCAATCCCGCAGCGCACGGGACAGCACCCCGCCGTCCCCATGTCTCTACAGGCTCGGTCCTCCTGACTCATCCCACCTTTCCCGCCCCCTAAGCCTTTCCTTGTCTCCCTTTTCAGCCACAGAGCCTGACATCCAGAGAGGGGAAAGCTCCTTGCTGGGGTCACACAGCACTTAAAAGCAAGGCAGCAAAGGTTGGGGAGGGGACTGCTCTCTTGGCATCGTTCAGTCGATCAACAGACACTTAGCGAGTCTGCTGGATGCAAGGTCCTGTCTCCAGCCCCACAACAGCCTAGCATTCTGGGCCCTGACAGTCGAGCAGCGACGCCTGGGCCAGCCTGGGGTGAGAGCCCCAAGCGATCTAGCTCAGCACTGTGGATTCCGTCTCCTCAAGGACCGTCACTAAAGTGGTGAGTGCAGGTTGCTGGGTCGGAGACCCGTGTTCAAATCCTGACTGCCGCTTGCAGGCTGCATGGCTTTGAACATGACATTCACCTCTCTGAGCCTCGGTTGCTTGAGCTGAGGAATGGGGGTAACCGTTTCCAGTTAAGGGAGTTGAGGTGAGCTTTAGATTCAATGGATAATGCTCATAGCAAGGTCCCTGGCGCCGACCTGTTTGACGCGTACTTATTGGCAGGAAGCAGGGGCTTTGGTAGAAAACAAGACAGCCAGAGGCTCTGCCTTGGGGAGCTCAGCTTGGTCAGAGACGGAGGAGTCAGCAGACCGTGGTCAGACGTGGCCGTCAGGGCTGCGATAGGGGAGGATGGGCCCTGGGACAACAGCAGAGGTCCGTCACTCGGCCTGGGGGGGAGGGGCGGGAATCATGGAACACTTCTAGGAGCGGACAATGGAGGGGACGTGCAGCATGTGGCCGGGAGAAGGGTATGGGCACCTGTGATACGTGCCTTGCCGATATAGGCAGGGGAGCAAGGCAGCGTCTCCACCCTCACAGTGCTTACGCTCAAGCAGGGGGCAAAGTCCTATGTCAACAAGTCGGTGGATAAATCACATTTTTGGAGATGAAGAGCAATAGAGCTGGGTCAGGGTTAGAGAGAGAAGGGGAGGTGATTTTACAGAGGGAGGGCAGGGAAGAACTCTTGGAGGAGGAGGCGATATGTAGGCAGAGACTCAAATAAAGTGAGGGAGTTTGAGAGACGAGTGTCCAGGCAGCGAGGACAGACAGTGCAAAGGCCCTGAGGTTGGACCATGCCTGATTTGATCGAGTGGCCGGAACAAGTAACATAAGGAGGCCCATGTGGCTGGTGAGGAGCGAATGAGGACAAAGTGGTGATTGAGCAGATCATGTAAGGACTCGGGGGCTGCCGTGGGGAGTTGGGCTTTAACCCTGAGTGAGGTGGGGGCCCTGGAGAATGGAGAGCAAGAGAAGGGTAATCGGTAACACGGTTGTAGGCCAGGTGCTGTGCTTGGTGCCCCGTGAGCCGTATCTCATGGAACCCCCACAGTTTCCCTGTATTAGGCACCGTGGCCTGCACCGTTTTACAGGTGGGGTCTGGCGAGCTTACCTCCCTGCTCAGGGCCACACCACTCCGACTCAGGCGGTCTCTGATTCTATGGTTGGAATCTGATCCCCTGGGGTCAGGGAAAAGATATGCAGGACCCTACTGCCACCCATGGCACATCGACAACTACTGTCATTGTGACTTAGAAGGTAACCAAGGTGGCATTTTATTGGCCGAAATTGCCTGTGCCACCTCTGTTGGTAGGCAAAAGGGGAGCCTCACCATGGCCTGTGGACTGGAGAGCAGGCAATATGGCTTCAGGGAGTCCTCGGGCAGAGGACTGGGGGTCGGTGAGAGGAGGCTTGGGCAGAGAGGGGCTGGGCCCCCATTCCGGTGGTGCCTCCGATGTCGGGCTGAGGATAGGCAGATGGAGCCCCCAGGCCTGGCTGGTGCCACTCCCGGCCCCCTCCCACCAAGTCCAGTTGGATGGACTCATTCCCTCTGCAGCCCGATTGCCTTAGTCTCCCCTCTGGGACCTCACAACGGACATCTAATTGGGGCTTTTGATGTGCACAGTCTGTTCTGTGGAATAGTAGACCCTCGAGGCTCTGGTACTTAGGAGTGGGGATAAAACAAAACTAAACCATCCTTCCATGCAGATCTTCTCAGAGCCTTTAATATGCTAATATGCTTTCCACAGCTTTGGAAAATGTGTTTGACCGCTTGAGTCTTTTTTTCCTTTGAAGTATGTTTGGAGTATCATGTCCCTCCGGAATAGATGTAATCAAACTCGCTATCTTTACCCAAGCCGGATCCTTGAATGGTTGAATTTCAGGTAGATCCTTCTGACCAAAGCCCACCGGTTTCCTCCTTTTCCTCCCAGGGCCTGGGCTGTGAAAACAAGGCTGGCGTCCCCTCATCTCCCAGTTGAACTGCAAACTCTGGGAAGGCCAAATTAGCATCTCCGAACTCCGCTCGTGGGGGGGCTGGCTGGGGTCAGTCCAGGCAGGACTGGGGTGGGGGAGTCTCATGGTGGGCTTGTCTCCTGGGAAAGCCATGGAGTCTGCGGGGACCTAGCTCAGGATAGGAACATCCGATCTTCCCACCCATGTCCTACCAGGAGGCGGCAGACTGGCCCGGCTCCTCTGAAAGCAAAGGCTCCGTGCGGGCCTGGCCTGCAGTGGTGCTGGATGGACCAATATTCCAGCCTCTTGTCTCCCTGGCTCTTCACCTTCTGCCTCTTGCTGTCCACTGCCTCTGGCCTCCCCAGCCTCTCTGGCCCTCAGGGTCACTGGGAAGTTGATCCCTCCGACTCTCGTCCCCCTACGTAACTAGTGAGGATGGCCCGGAAAGGCACAGGGGGGCAGAAGCAGACAGGGCTGGGTAACCCTGGGCACTGCCAGGCAGTGTCATGTTATTATTACTGTTGTCATTATTGGCAGTGAGACAGGGAGGTCGTGCTAAAGCTGAGAATGCACCGGCCATGGTCCTGCCTGGGGGATACTCTGGTGTTTGGTCTGAGGTGCCCAGTCATGGCTTGTGGTCCTGGACTGGGGCCCAAGGGCCAGCCCCTCCCCACCCCCCTTCTGCCTTAACCTGTCTCTGGCTACCCATGTTGCACCTGTGGCCACTGCGGGGGAGGAGCTTCTCAAACGGTGTTGCCGACAATTTCCTGCCACAGCTTCCTGCCCCCGAGACCAGCATCACTACCCCCACCACTCCCCACAGCCCCATGGACAAGCCCCCTCCTTGCTGCCTGGTCCTGTGTCCTGTGTATATGGGTCTGTGAGGCAGGGATGGCTACATTTGGGAGGATGGGGAGGAAGGGGGAGGGTGTACCCCAGTGAAGGGCACTGCATGGATAGAAGTATGGAAGCGAATTTGAAAGAAGGCTAATAGCATAGCCCAGATGGAGCAGAGGGGGGGTTGATTAGATCCAGTGAAGTGGGCAGGAGGGAGCCACAGTTAGTTCTTGAGCAAGGGAGGCTTGGGGGGGAAAAACTGCCGAATAGCAAATTGCAGACCCTAGAGCTCAGCTCATGGGAAACAGACTGTGGGGGTTAGCCAACCGCAAGCACTATGTGAGTTAGATCTGGATCTCAGATTTTATTAATAGAAACAGCAGGTGGAGATCAAAGGAGGTGATGCCAGCGGCAAACAGAGAGGTCTGAACTAGATAGGTGAACAGGGTTCCACGTTTATAGCCACAGACAGAATGGCCCAAGTAAGGCTACCAGGGCTGGGGAAGGAGAGAGAGCAGGAACCCTCAGAGAGGGAGGAGGCACGTCAGGGAGCCCCGTGAAGGACGGGGGAGAGCCAAGAAGCTCAAGCAGGAAGAAAGGGTCACCGGATGGAAAGTGTCCATCACTCAGGGGACCCGGCATTGACGAGGGCTTGCCTGGTGCCCACCAGGTGGTGATATCAGAGTTTCCTCTCTGGCCTGGAGAGTATCCTGGTGGGGGTGGGGGACAGACCGTGAGGGGGGAGGGAGTCAAGAAAATAGAGCAGGGGTGTAGACAGCACTTTCTTTCCTATTTCGGTTATTATTTTTAGCGTCTGGTTTGTCTATAGTTTCCAGCTCCTTTCATTAAAAAAAAAAATCACAAACTAAGGGATCATTTACAGACAGTAAAATTCACCCACTTTAGCGAACACTTCTGTGAGATTTGACAAATGCATAAAGCCGAGAAACTACCATCTCCGTCGAGATATTGACTATTCTTCCAATTCCCTCATGTCTCTCCTCCTCAATCCTTCCTCCTTGGCCCCCAGCCTCTGGCAACCACTGATACAGTTTTGAAAGGAATTATATAGTTTGTAGCCTTTGGAGTTTGGCTTCTTTCACTCAGCGGGACGCCTTCGAGATGCATCCATGTGTGGTAGACATTTGCTTCCATTTCACTGCTGGGTAGTATCCCATGGTAGTGATGTACTATAGTTATCTACTCATCTGTTGAGATACGTTTGTTTCCAAAATTTGGCAGTTGCGAGTAGAGCTGCTATAAACATTTCCTGTGTAGGTTTTTGTGTGAATACAAGTTTCCACTTCTCTGGGGTAAATACCCAGGAACGCTTTTTGCCTCTTAAACACTCTGATGGAATGGTGACCTATATTTCTAGGTGGGGACACAAATGCAGTCTCTGAGTCATCGCCTGCCTGTAGCTGTTGGGACATCCAGGAACCCTCCTCCTCTGGCTAGCCTGACCCAGACCTCACCTAATTCCATCCCAGTATCTTCCCTTCAGCCCCTGTGTGCATCCTTGCCTGTCCCTGGACACCCAGGGATAAGGCAGCCTTTTCCAACCCACAAAAGCCTTCTTTGCACCCTCTGCTTACTTTTGCTTAACTAAGAAGGGCACCCAAGGATCTTCACCCTGCATGTAACCTATGCCTGGGTGGTCTTGCTGGGCCTGCCTTAGAGAAATGTCTGGAAATCGATATAGGGAGATAAGTTTTTTCAATATTGTATAAAACTTTCCAATATACAGCAAAATGGGAAGAACTGTATACCCATTAACCACCCCATACTTCTACAATTAATATTGTTACATTCACTTTATCACACAAGTCGATCCTCATTATTAGCAGATTCCATATTTCGCCTACTCGCTAAAATTTATTTGCAACCCCCGAACGAATGCTCGAGGCCCTTTCACAGTCGTTCAAGAACGTACACAGAGAAGCAAGAAATTTGAGGCAACTGAGGTCAAATAAGGCGACACTCTTCTGGCTTTTTGTTTCGCTTCTCGTACTGTAAACAAGGGTCCTTCGCTCTCTTTGGGGCACATTTTTGTGCTTTTTGTTGGTGATTTCACTGTTTAAAGGGCAGTGCAGTGCTGACGTGCTGTCTTGCATTCCTACGTGCAAGGCTGTGATGTGCTTTATAGCAAAAGTCTGGGTCGTCAGATAATCTTCCGGTTATAGTGCTACTGGCTGAGCATTCAATGTTAATGAAGCCGCAATATATATCAAAGTGTCTTTAAGCAGAAACAAGGTTAGGTACTGATCAGTTGATGAGAATATTGATGGGGAGGGGGGTGCTGGCTGGCTCAGTTGTGAGTCTTAATCTCAGGGTCATGACTTCAAATCCATGTTGGGTGTGGAGCCTACTGAAGTTTCAAGCCTGGCTGGCTCAGTCAGAAGAGCATGCAACTCTTTGACCTGGGGATGGTGAGTTTGAGCCCCACAATGGGTGCAGAGATAACTTAAAAAAAATATTGTGACCAGAGACTTGAAGGAACCTAACCCTGGATTTCCTCTAGGAGCAATCATTTAGTATTTGCTAATTCACTGTTTGCAATGACTTTACAGAACTAGTCTGAATAATAAGACTTATCTGTCCACCTGTCTATCCATCAATCAATGTTATTTTTTTTGATGACTTTTAAAGTAAATTACAGCCATCAGAGGTAAATATTTCCCCATACAGATCGTTAACTAATATTTTATGTTCTCTTTTAAATGGGGGGGGGGGGTTCAAATACAATGAAATGAACAAATGTTAGCATATTCTTAGAAAAATTCGGACACTTGTATAACCCAGTGCTTATCAAGATATCGGCCATTGTACTATCACTCCAGAAAATTAAAACCGGATAATTTTAGGTTATCTCCCTTACCAGATATTGATCTAAATATGCATAATTCCTTTCGTCACACACCTCATTTTATTTAGTGGCTGTATTAAGGTTCACATTGGAGTTAAACCCTAATGTCTTTAACCAATATCTTATTGATGGATATTCAGATTCATTTATGCTTTCTAGAAATTTGTCGGGAAGGCAGAGGGAGCAGGGCAAAGGGGAATCTCTCAGGCCAAGGGGACTCGGTGGAAAGGAAGAAGAGAAGGTTAATGGAGTAAGGTTGTTTCGAAGAACAAAGCTTGTTCCAGCTTGGTTCCCTATGCCTGATGTTCTTTCCTCCGTGATTTTTGAAAAGCTGGTTCCTCCTCGTCCTTCTGATCTCAGTTCCAACGCAACCACTTCAGAGAAGGTGACAGTTCCAGCTACAGTGGCCTCTTCTCTTAATATCACTCTATTTCCTTTATAACCCTGATCTCAGGCTGTAATTACTATTTTTGCCTCTTTCCTTGTTTGAGGATTTCCTCAGGCTGTTGTCTTCAGGATGGGAGGACCCGTCTTATTCACTCATTTCCAGCACCGGCCTGAAACACAATAATTCAACACGTGTTTGGGAAATGAAGGAATGGTTCCAGGTTCTGGTGTGTGTGGGCCCGTAGGGGTGTCTGGGCGCTCCGCACAAAGTCTCTGAAAAGTCAGAGGAGGACTGGGGATTCTCCGATCTGAGTCCAGCCGGTGGGGCCTCCTCTCCCAAGGTGATTCTGGCATAATGCAGGCTCTGCACTATTGACACTGATGCCCCTCAATGCGTCCTCTCTCTCACTATCTCTGGGCCCAGCGGACTGAGCTCAGGAAGGCGAGCCGAGACCCTGACATGCCCTCCCTCTTGTTCTGAACCCGCAGGGTCTGGCGAGGTACAGGGGAGGCGGCGGCGATGCCGGACCCCGCGGCGCACCTGCCCTTCTTCTACGGCAGCATCTCGCGCGCCGAGGCGGAGGAGCACCTGAAGCTGGCGGGCATGGCCGACGGGCTCTTCCTGCTGCGCCAGTGCCTGCGCTCGCTGGGCGGCTACGTGCTCTCGCTCGTGCACGACGTGCGCTTCCACCACTTCCCCATCGAGCGCCAGCTCAACGGCACTTACGCCATCGCCGGCGGTAAGGCGCACTGCGGCCCCGCCGAACTCTGCGAGTTCTACTCGCGCGACCCCGACGGGCTGCCCTGCAACCTGCGCAAGCCGTGCAACCGGCCGTCCGGGCTCGAGCCACAGCCCGGGGTCTTCGACAGCCTGCGCGACGCCATGGTGCGCGACTACGTGCGCCAGACGTGGAAGCTGGAGGTGAGAGCGCGGGCCCCGGGGGGCGGGCCCGGAGGGGGCGGGGCCTGGGGGCGGAGCCGGGGAGAACAGGCCCCAGGGCTTTCGCCAGCCTGCGCTTTGCTGTGCTTCTCCAGATTTGGAAGCTGGATGGGTGGGTGGGGTCCTGGTTGGGGGCGGGACCCAGGAGGTGGCCTCGTTGGGAGGGGCCTGAGCAATGCCTTGGTGCATGTCTATGCCAGATGCAGGTGCAGGTTGCTCTGGGCCTGGGCTGGGGGCGGGGCCTGAGAGGACCCTAGGGGCGCTGCCAGCGGGGGCGGGGGCTGTGGCTTTCAACAGTCTGCAATACCCGACAACAGCCTGCAATACCCGACAACTCGACCTCCGAGAAGACCCTAGGGGGCGTGGCCCTAGATGGGCGGAGGGGGGGCATTGGGGAAGGACAAAGGAGATGGTGGGGGATGTGGAGGGGGAAGTGGAGGGGGAAAGCCACGGGAGGGTGTGGAGGGGGAAGGGCGGCGGGAGCTGTCCTCAATAGCCTGAGCGATTCACGCTATGTAGACCTTGGGTGAAAGGTCTCATGGGGAGAGAGGCAATTAGGAGGGTCCAGGAGATGGAAGAGTTCCTGTGGCCACGCACTTGGTGACCTGGCTCCTCCATCCTCCCTTCTCTAGGGCGAGGCCCTGGAGCAGGCCATCATCAGCCAGGCTCCCCAGGTGGAGAAGCTCATTGCCACGACAGCTCACGAGCGGATGCCCTGGTACCACAGCAGCCTGACTCGGGAGGAGGCAGAGCGCAAACTCTATTCAGGCTCGCAGACCGACGGCAAGTTCCTGTATGTGGGGCTTGAGGCCTGGGGCTTTAGGGCGGTGAGGCTGGCGCGGACCTCATTGTGCAGGTGGGCCGTGAGGGGTGCGCCTGCGCTAACGCGTGCAAGTGGCTAGTGTGTTTCTGAGTGTGCGAAGGGGTATTATATGAGAAAGAATCTGTGGTGGTTAGGACTCGAGAGCTGGATTGCCTGGGCGGGAATCTAGGCTCTGCTACTTCTCAGCTCGGGTCGCTGGTCAAGTAGCTGAACCGCCTGCTTCGATTTCCTCTCCTTCATTCAGCAAATATTTACTGAACATCTACTATGTGCCAGGCATGTTTCAGGCACTGAGGCTGTGGCAGCAAACAAAACAGACACAAATCCCTGTCCTTGTGGAGCAGGGAGACAAGAATCAGGGAACCCAGGCTGTGCTGCTGTCTCCATCCTAGTCAGCTTTGACCTCTTTCATATATATCTTAAGCTTCCATGGAAGATGTTTGACAACGAATTCTCCTGCCCCAAGGAAAAGTTTGCAAACTTTCTGCAGAGTTTATGACAGTTAGCCAGTCTACTGAGGCTCGAGGAGGCTCAGGAGAGCCTGGGTCAAGGGCTTTGAGCAGCTGTGGGTGCCTTAGATGTCAAACTTGAAGTCACAGAGGTAGGTAGGACCAGCGTGGGATATGGGAGGCTGAGGCTGAGGGAGCAAGGATCAGGTACAACGTAGAGACTGAGCTGTCGCTGAGGTTCAGAACCAGGTAGAGCAGTGACAGTATCAAGGAGGGTGACTTAACGCCGGGCAATGTCGAGAGACCAGAAGCAGCTGCTTTGAGCCAGACTATTGGAAAATTAGGCAAGGCATGCTTTGGACAGAAGCTATTATAGATTGTTTCCGTGGTTCCTGTAGTCAATAACTGCTTTCTTAATATGGGGATAGTTAGGGGCTAAAGGTCAAAGCCGTAAGCATAGAACCTTGCATGGGGCGGAGGGAGGGGAACACCCCAGTGGATCGTGATGCCTGGCACAAGCCCAGAACTGGTCCAGTTCTGAGATAAGGGTGTAGGGTATGATAGGAAGATGCATGCCCTGCAGGCCTGGGATTAAAACCAGGGCCATGCCTAACCATTGCCCACAGTGCAGAGCTGCTGAAAACGGATGGAATCGTACCTCATGCTGTTTGCTGCCAAAGCTTTCTTTATAATCACAGGGTTTATGGAGTGGTTGATTCAACTTGAAAAGAAACCTGACCCCTGGAAAGGGCCTTTAAGAGTATATTGTTAAGGCTTTCCTAACCTCTTCTGGATCATAGACCCCCGTGGGAATCTTACCAAAGCCGAGCCCCTTTCTCAACCCCCAAACATGTTTACCCCGGAGATTTTGCATACAGCTACAGAAGATCATAGTTGAACCTGATCCTCATCCTTGGAGCCCTTTTCAGGTTAAGAACCTCTGATTTAGTTCTATTGTATCATTTTACCTGCGAGGAAACTGAGACAGAGGATAAGCGACTTGCTCAGGGTGGCACAGATAATTATGTGACAGAGCTGGCTGTCAGTCCTATTAGCCATTAACTGAGTCAGAAATGGATTTGAATCCGGCTCAACTTCTTTTTTTTTTTTTAATTTTTGAGAGACATAGAATGAGCAGGGGAAGGGCAAAAAGAGAGGGAGACACAGACTCTGAAGCAGGGTCCAGGCTCTGAGCCGTCAGCACAGAGCCCGACATGGGGCTCGAACTCACAAGCAGAGAGATCATGACCTGAGCCGAAGTCGGCTGCTTAACCAACTGAGCCACCCAGGTGCCCCTGAATCCTGGCTCAACTTCTAACCCATTGTGCAAGTTAATGCCTCAGTTTCCTTATCTGCAAAATTGGGACAATGATAGTGCCTACTTTGCGGGGAATGCTGTGAAGGTTAAATGGCAACTATGTGAAGAATTTAGAACTAGTATCTCAATAAACAGTAGCTCTTATATTTATCACCGTTCTCAAGTTCCATATATTTGGACGTGGAGATCCATGTTGATTTCCTAGCCGGTACTTCTAGCTTAAGTTAAGTGTGAACTGCAAAGACAAAGAACTGCTACCACCTACTGGGTTTTTTTGGTAAATAAAGTCGAATTTGCGGCATTGAAATATATATGGTGGCCACACCAATGTCTTTGCCAACATGTGGTTATTATGTGGGAATTGGTCGCTGTTCTTTTATGAATTCAATTATTTCTCCCCAAAGAGAGTGTTATCAGTTAGCCTTTGCTGTATAACAAACCATCCTAAAATGTCATGACTTAAAACAACATTTTTATTCCCCCCTTGATTCAGTGGGTTGGCAGTGTGGGCTAAGTTCAACTGGGTGATTCTTGTACTGGTTTCTTCTGAGCTCGCTCATGTGGCTACAGTCAGATGTGGTGAGGTGTGGACGGGGGCTGGATGGTCTCGGATGACCTCACTTACGTGTCCGGCCGTTGGCAGGCTGGGCTGCCTGGATTCTCCTTCCTGGGCCCTTTACAACAGGCTAGCCTGGACTCATTCCAGTGGTGGCAGGAAAAGCAAGAGAGGGCAGGCGAGCCCAGTGCTCAGCCACTTTCCAAGCCTCACCTCGTGTCACCTGAGCTGATGTCTTACTGGCCAAAGCGAGGCATGTGGTCAGGCCCGGATTCTGGAGATCCAGAATGAGACTCCCTCTATTTTTTTTCTTTTTAAGTTTATTTATTTATTTTGAGAAAGAAAGAGAGAGTGAGAGAGCGTGCATGCACACCCGGGGGAGGGGCAGAGAGCGAGTGGGAGAGGGAGAATCCCAAGCAGGCTCCCTGCCGTCAGTGCAGACCCGGATGCGGGGCTCCATCATGACCTGAGGCAAAATCAAGAGTCAGCCGCTTAACCGACTGAGCCGCCCGGGCCCCCTGAGACTCCGTCTGTTGATGGGAAGGAACGCCTAGTATCGTGGTGTGTTTTCAATTTTCCATACACGTTTGCTGGTGAGTGCTGGGGGTCGAGTTTCTGCTGCCAGTTCAAAACTTAAGATGTTGACCTGAGGGAGGTTTTTCTTCCACTCCTCAAAAGAGGAGAAGTAGTAACTAGAAACCACAACCTCCAGGCTACCCCGCCAGGCTAGGTATGGAAGTGCTTTCCTTTCTGTGGGACTTCTGCATTTTGGTTTCTTGTGGCTTCTCTTCTCTGCCCTTTCGGGCACCCCTGTCACCCTGCACCTTGGTTTCTTATCTCTTCAGGCATCCCTAGATGTGGGCCAGCCTGGGAACAGTCTCTTCCTTCACTGCATTGTTCTCGGGGGAACTCGCCGCCCCTCTGTCCCGCCCTCAGGTTTTGCCATGGCAATTTAGAGGCTATTTTCCCACCCCTTTGGCCTCAGGGAGGGCTTGATTACAGGGTGGGCTCACATCTCTCTTGTTTACCACTGTATCCCTGCCCTTAGAACAGTGCCTGGCACGTGGCTAACGCTCGGGAAACATTTGTCCGTGGGCCCAAGCCCCGTCAGAGAGTCTACACCACCTGCAGCCCATCCTGACGCCTACTTCCTGCTGCCCGCCACCAGCCCCCTCTCTGCGGCGCAGTGCAATCCCTCGGATTACGGGTCAGCCGCCTACAACTTGTTGTACAAGGCCTGAGACCCCCAGGACCGGTTGCTGTCCGTCCTTAGCGGGAAATTGACACTTAACTCTGGAGTAGAACCTTATGCCAGTGACTGGAAACAAAATTGTTTTGGGAGAGGTGTTGATTGGTTTCCCTGTGGGATGAGAGGGTGCAGGCATCTGGCTCTGCGTTGGCCTGTGTAGGTGTGTGGGGGGAGCCGGTTCTTACCACACAAAGCCCCCATTCTTTGAGGGGTTCGATTCCCATTCATAGACCGGGAAGATTTGTATATTTATTTTGGCAAATTTCCAGCAGAGGACAATCAAAGGTCCCGCTCTGTCAAAAGTCGGTCTGTTAGAGTAACTAGCGGGTCTGTTGTGACGACGACAAGGTGACTTGTTCTGATTTGTGCAGAGGCGCCCCGAGAGCTAGCCCTGGAGTTGTGCTTACCTCTGTTGTTCTTCATGTCAAAGTGGCTTTCTCTCCCCGAGAGACTATTTTAAGTCTACCTGCAGAGACTTCTGTGGCCTCTGTGAGTGGCTGTGTGTCCCCCAGGGATGGCTAAATATCTGTGGATGGCCAAGTATCCCCTGTGGATGGCTGCGTGTCCCCTATGAAGGCCGCATACTCAGCCATGGAGGACCAGGTGTCTGCTCGTGGCTGGCTCAGTGTTCTCCCCTGGATGGCCACGTGTTCAGCTGTGGGTGGCTGAGTGTCAGGCTATTCGGGGCCGAGTGTCCACGGTAGGAGGCCCAGTATTCCCCTGTGGATGGTCCCATATTGGCCCTTGGACAACTGTGTCTCCCTGTGGACACTGCCATTGTCCTCTGGTTTTCTTTCCCGACTCCACCCCACCACCTGTTACCAGTAGGTCTGGAGGTGGGGCGGGGCCTGACCTTGGCTCCCGTGGTCCCTGACACTTCTCCATGAGCCTATCAGGGGCAGAGCCCATGGGTGTGAGAACTGGGGCCCAGCAGGGGGTCGCCACAGGAGAGGTCAGGTGGGTACAGGGGTGATCCCCCACTCCTTCCCCCGGCCAGGTTGAGGCCCCGGAAGGAGCAGGGCACGTATGCACTGTCTCTGATCTATGGGAAAACCGTGTACCACTACCTCATCAGCCAGGACAAGGCAGGCAAATACTGTATTCCCGAGGGGACCAAGTTTGACACGCTCTGGCAGGTAAGCCGCCCAGCCACCTTGTTGTTGAGGGGACGTGGTGGGGGGTTGCTTAGGGTTCTGGGGCAGGGAGGAGCCAGGCCCTGCCTCCGCCTCCCCGCAGCTGGTAGAGTACCTGAAGCTGAAGGCGGACGGGCTCATCTACTGCCTGAAGGATGCCTGCCCCAACAGCAGTGCCAGCGCCAGCTCGGGTGAGTGGGGCAGGTGGGGGGCGGGCGGCGAGCGGAAGACCCCGTGCCCCACCCCCTCACTGTCGCTTCTGCTCCCCCAGAGGCTGCTGCTCCCTCGCTCCCAGCTCACCCGTCCACGTTCACCCACGTGAGTTAGCCGGGGGCCTCAAAGTCGGGTCATGAGGGATGGAGCTGGGCGGGTGGGTGATGGGTCCTGTCCCCGGGGCGAGGCTGGGACGGAGAGCGGGGCTGTCATGGAACAGAAGAGGGTCCCCCCCCGAACTGTCCCTGGGAGTCCTCAGAGAATATGGGTCTCAGGGGCTGGGTGCCCCCAGCTGACTCGGGCCCTGCTGACTCTTGCTGACCCCATGACCTTTAGGCTCAGAGACGGATTGACACCCTCAACTCAGATGGATACACCCCTGAACCGGGTGAGCTGACAGAGGTGGAGGTGGATGTGTGGGGCTCATGCCAGGCTGTGACCAAGGTCCCAGGCTGGGCTCCAGGGTGTGGCAGGGGAGGGATGTGGGCCAGGCCTGACTTGTGCACACACTGTGCCTGCAGACGCCCACGTGGTTGCACATGCATCACGCCTGCCTGTGTGCTCGTGCACGGGGTGCATGCGGACACGCAGGCGAGTACATCTGGCTACGCCTGAGCCATAGACACACGTTCGTTCGGCACCTGCTGTGTGCCAGTCACGCCCCGCGCTCGTGTGTGTCTGAGCTTGTTGAATGCTTCTGACATGCCGTATGAGTTAGTCACGGCAATTATTCTCAGTTTACAGATGAGAAAGGAGGGCAACCAACTTAATACGGTCCTGCAGTTAGGAAGTAGCGGAACTGGGATTTGAGCCCATGCAGGCAGGCTCTAGAGCCCGCGTCCCTAAAATGCCTGGCCGCAGATGCTAATGTGTTTGATGTGCAGATGCAAGCGTACCCCGTGTGCGTGCACAGAGAACATACGCGATCGCGTGTGCACACAGAGGCTCACCTTTGGAGCCCTTGTAAACGTGGCTATGTGGTGCGTCCATAGACACAGGCAGCTGTGGACACAGGTGCACACAGCCCCGTGCACACACATGCACAGGTGTGTATACCGTAGCTGGCACACTAAGTTACTCATGCAGATGGACCCATCCCACACAGATGTGGGTGAAAGTATACGTGGGTGCGTTTGTGTGAACGCACGGGCACACATGGTTACATGTGCATGTAGATGCACATGCCTTTAGAGTCCGTGGCTTCCCATTCCCCCCAGATGGGACCAGGAGTGTACACAAGTGCACGCATGCACACGAACACACACATGTACCCACGTGCCCGTGCATGCTCTGCATGGTGCACCGCTGTCTGGGGTGTGTGCTTTGCGGGTGCCAAGGCTGCCCTACCCTCCCCATCCCCCGTCCCGCTGCCTCATCCTGACTTGGGAGTGCACACCTGTGTGTGTATGCCCAGCACGCCTAGCGTCCGCAGAGAAGCCACGGTCAATGCCCATGGACACAAGTGTGTACGAGAGCCCCTACAGTGACCCCGAGGAGCTCAAGGACAAGAAGCTCTTCCTGAAGCGTGAGAACCTCCTCATGGCTGACATAGAACTTGGCTGCGGCAACTTTGGCTCCGTGCGCCAGGGCGTCTACCGCATGCGCAAGTATGGCTGCTCCTGCGTCAGGGGGGAACCGCCTTGTGGGGGGCAGAGGAGGGTGTGGCCTCACCAGGCCTTGGGGGTTAGGGCCAGGATATGATGTCAGTTTGCTTCAGAGACAGACCCTGGGCCAGGAAAGTACATGCGAGGGGGTTACCTGGGAGGGCTCAGAGTCAGCACCTGGGAGGGCGTGGGAGAAGCAGGGGCTGGGACAGGGAGAGGGCGGGCTGAGCCGCGGTTGCAACAGAGGCCTTAACCATCCGGGGGAGCCGCAGAGGAGTCCCCCTGGTCGCCTTGCTACAAGTCGATGGCTTACTGGATACAGGCAGCCCCCGGGAGGGTGGAACTTTGAGGCGTTTTTTTTCAGTGAGGGGCAGTTCTCAGTGAGGGACTGGGCCACGAGCTGTCCCTAGCGGGCACTCCTGGCACCTGAGGAGGTGTGTGCCCAGGCCCGAAGGGAGATCCGGTATCTGGCACACTTACCCAGAGGGAAGAGTGGCGGGGCGGCGCGGGCGCGAGGGGCCGCGCTGACTCGGCGGCGCGTCCTGGCAGGAAGCAGATCGACGTGGCCATCAAGGTGCTGAAGCACAGCACGGAGAAGACCGACAAGGACGAGATGATGCGCGAGGCGCAGATCATGCACCAGCTGGACAACCCCTACATCGTGCGGCTCATCGGCGTGTGCCAGGCCGAGGCCCTCATGCTGGTCATGGAGATGGCGGGCGGCGGGCCCCTGCACAAGTTCCTGCTCGGCAAGAAGTGAGCCCCGGGGCCGGGCGGGGCGCCTGGAGCCCGTGGGCCACTGACGGCCGGGCTCCGGCCACGAGGGCGCACTCGTTTCCACGCGGCTGTAGACGCGCTCACCCCTGCCGCCCTGCACACCCGCACTCGCACCCCCGGGGCAGAGCCTTTACCAGCACAGCCGTCGGAGTCCGACCTCCGGATCCGACCTGCGGCTCTGCCGCTACCCGGTGTGACCCCAGGCGGGTCTCTCAGTTGGTGCGTGCCTCAGTTTCCTCACCTGTACCATGGTGCTGATGGCGGTGTTTCCCTCAGCCCTTGTGAGGCTCACGCGAGTTGATATTTATGAAGAGCGGAGAACAGTGAGCTTGAGAAGTCGTGCCCGCGTGGAAGTGCCCATGGTCGATCGTCTTTGACCTAAAGCAGGGTCAGCAAACGGTAGCCCGCGGAGCTTGTTGGCACTGCATGGCTTTGCCTTTTTAAAGGGTCGTAAAAGGGGAAAAAAAAGTAGCAGAATATGCGGCAGAGACCACCCGTGGCCTGCAAAGGCTAAAGCATTTACTAACTGGCCCTTTATGGAAAAAATGTGCTGACCCTCCATCCAAAGAAATTGCGATTTCATTCGTGTTTCCTCATGCCTCAAACTCTACCCTCACAGACACAATCTTTTACACTCACCGAGGTGTGTGACCCTTAACTCGTGTTGTCGCTGGTGCACGCACTTTCACAGTGAACCCCAGCTCGTGCACGCGTTCATGGGGCCTCCTGGCTTGTAATTCAGTTATGCAGGTTTTCGCTGGGCCATTTCTCTGTAATCGGGACTCTTACCAGCACTTGGGATTCATTGTTGAACCAAAGGGACAATGACCTCTGTCCTGTATTCTGGCTTTGATAATAATTATAATAGATGGTACGGGTATGTCGGAAGAGAGGTACTATAGAAAAGAGGATTGGGAGCGTTCAGGGTGGGAGCTAAAAAGTGAGGAGGTGAGGTTTGTGCAAACTGAGGGAGGCAGCCAAGTGCAGATGTGAGGGAAGAAGCCGGTGCAAAGGCCCTGAGGTGGGCCCGTGCCCGGTGTGGTGAGGGAACTGTGAGGGAGGGCCCGTGGCTGCAGCAGAGTGACTGTAGAGGAAAGGGGGAGCTGATGTGGGCAGGGAGGTGATGGAGCAGGCCATGCAGGGCCTTGGGGGCCGTTGGGGGAGACCTTGGACTTTCCCCCTGAGTGAGGTGGGAGCCCTGGGAGGCTCTGCGCAGAGGGAGTGGCAGGACCCGGCTTCTGTGGTCAGGGGGGACAGGCCAGGGGGAAGGAGGGTGGCGGTGACTGTTCGTTCTGGTCCAGGCTGATGGTGATGAGGGCTGGGCTGGACCGAGGTGGCGGAAGCAGAGGTGGAGGGAAGTAGAAGGATTCTGGGGGGATTCTGAAGGCGGAGCTGCCAGGCACGTGCTGACAGATTAGAAGCCGGATGTGAGAAGGAGGAGCCGAGGGCAAGGCTGGTGCTTCTGGCCCAAGTCCGTGAAAGGATGTGGCTACCGGAGAAGAAAGGGGACAGTGGGGGGAGCTGGGGGTGTGTGTGTGTGTGAACAACCAGGAACTTAGCTCTGTCTTGATTCTTATTATTTCCAAGTTTCTGTATTTATTTTGAGAGAGACAAGAGTAGGAGAGGGGCAGAGAGAGGAGAGAGAAGCCCAAGCAGGCTCCACGCCCAGCGCGGAGCCCGACGTGGGGCTCGGTCCCACAACGCTGGGATCGTGACCTGACTGAAATCAGGAGTCAGATGCTTCACTGACTGAGCCACCCGGGTGTCCCTGTCTTCATTGTTTTTGAGATGCCCACGAGACACACACACACACACACACACACACACACACACACACACACACTGAGGGCACAGAGAGGATGCAGATGAGTGTGTAAGTTTGGGAATCATAGTATGTGGGAGAAATCGAAAGCCATGAGACCAGAGGAGGACAGAGGGCTTTGCCTCTTCTCGTCACCACCCCCCTCCCCCACTGTGTCCCTAGCCCCGTGCCTGGCACACAGCAGGTATCCAACAAGCACCTGTTGGCCACGCGCTCCTGGGTCAGAGAAGTGGCTCTGCTCCCTTGGGAACGCGGGCCGTCCCCTTCCAGCTGACCCTGCTTTCCCCTGCACCCCAGGGAGGAGATCCCCGTCAGCAACGTGGCGGAGCTGCTGCACCAGGTGTCCATGGGGATGAAGTACCTGGAGGAGAAAAATTTCGTGCACCGGGACCTGGCGGCCCGCAACGTCCTGCTGGTCAACCGGCACTACGCCAAGATCAGCGACTTCGGGCTCTCCAAGGCACTGGGTGCCGACGACAGCTACTATACGGTGAGCGCCCACCCCTTTGGTGGCCAGGTGGATGAGGTGGGTGGGCGGAGGGTCCCCGAGCCCCACCCCGGCAGCATCTCCCCCTTCTCAGGCCCGCTCGGCGGGGAAGTGGCCGCTCAAGTGGTATGCGCCTGAGTGTTTCAACTTCCGCAAGTTCTCCAGCCGCAGCGACGTCTGGAGCTACGGGGTCACCATGTGGGAGGCCTTCTCCTATGGCCAGAAGCCCTACAAGGCAGGCGTGGGCAGAGGCAGGCGGGCGGGCGGGCAGGTGGCTGGGTGGGAAGGGGGGTGAGGGCGAGGTGGCCTCGGTTACTCACGATGCACTTGGGTCTGGCTCGAGCAGAAGATGAAGGGCCCCGAAGTCATAGCCTTCATCGAGCAGGGCAAGAGGATGGAGTGCCCGCCAGACTGTCCGCCTGAAATGTACACGCTCATGAGTGACTGCTGGATCTACAAGTGAGTGCCAGTGGGCGGCAAGGGTAGCCGGCTGAACTGACCGCTGGGCCTGGGGCCGGAGGCCATGGTGCCCAACAGTCCAAAACTCCTCCCACCCAAGACTCACCCAGTTCACAGCCTTTCCCTCACGCAGTAGCTTTAGTCTCTGCACCTATGCCAAATGCCTCAACACGTGGACCCTACAGTGCTCCAATGGGCCAACACCCCAACACTCTGCCTGTAAACACCTAATGCTACAGCATCTAAAACCTCAGGCCCCCACCAGCCAACTCTCAACACCTGGATCCTGCAATACTCAAACAAGGCAGTCCTCTTTTAACCCAAAATATAGCATCAATGGTCAGGGCATGTGATAAGACTCCACTCTAATTCCTCAGTCCCCCAGGTCCTCCACCAATCACCATTCAACATCTGTCTACCCTGACAGGCCACCACCACCGCACCCAAATCCTCAATGTGTTCAAAACCTCTGCCTCTGTCCAGTGTTCAAACTCAACACTTGAACTTTTAACTTTTTAAAAGCCCGACTTTTAACACCATCAATATTTCAACTAACCGTCAGAAAATAGGCAACATGCACCCAAAAAAGATACTGTCCTACACTGAGCCGTGCAATGCATGGATATTCCAACGTTTGGTACCTTTCCTACCCCAACATCCATTACATTATTCCATTGGCCAACACCTATGACCTTGACCCCTCAACACCCAAGCAACCCAACGGTACCCAGGGTATATCTAGATACCCTGTTTATGATAAATAATAAATGATCAGTGCATCCAACATGTGTTAACCTGGTCTCCCTTGGAAATACTCAGTACACCAGCACCCCATCCAACCCCACACGTGGATATTCCACATGCGGCACCATTAATAGCCCAACTCTCCACTAGCTGAGCCCACCATCAACGCTCCAGTGTTCTGCTCGATTAAGGGCAGCACACTTGCACCCTTAAAAGCCCGGACCTAGCATCCAAATACACTGGCCCTTGGCACAGGTGCAGTACTTCAGCATTCAATATCCCAGTCCCCCTCGGTTGATCGTTGTAACCCCGACGCTCAATGAATTCAGTTCCCTAAGTCTTCACCAGTTAACCCTCAACAGATGGTTCCCCCAACATCCTGTGTGTGGGTACCTCTTCTGTTACGTGGTATAGCCACATCTGAATTCTAGTAGTCTCACATCCAAGAGACGTCTCCACTACCCAAAACTCCACCACCCTGGCAGCCCCACTGATTTTATTTTTTTTTAATGTTTATTTATTTCGAGAGAAACAAAACCAAGCAGGGGAGGGGCAGAGAGAGAAGGAGAGATGAGAGAATCCCCAGCGGGCTTCACGTTCTCAGTGCAGAGCCCGACGTGGGGCTTGATCTCACCAACCACGAGATCATGATCTGAGCTGAAACCAAGAGCTGGATGCTTAACTGACTGAGCCACCCAGGCGCCTCCCCGACCACACACACTGATTTTCTGAGCCCCATGCGTGCCTGCCCTCCTGCTGAGGTTGGGTTCTGGGGATGTGGTCAGTGGCCTGGATCTACCCGACCCCCCACAGGTGGGAGGACCGCCCAGACTTCCTGACTGTGGAGCAGCGCATGCGGAACTACTATTACAGCTTGGCGAGCAAGGCCGAGGGCGCCCCGGGACCTGGAAAGGGAGCCGAGACTGCTTCTGTCTGAGCTCCGGCCCTGCCTGGGGCCTGCAAGCCGCGATGCCCCAGCCTCAGCCCCATCCTAGGACCTCCAGTCTGGCTGCTGTCACTTCAGCTTTTCTGCCCGAACCAGCTGGGCTGTAGTCAGGCAGGCAGCTGAAGCGTCAGGTTAATACTGATCCAGCTTTCCCCACCTGGTCCCCTGTCCTCTCTGGCTGGGGGAGGAGGGCGGGCCCTGGAAGGGGTGGGGTTGCATAGCCTGCTCTTGGGCTTGTATCTACTGGGGAGCTCTGAGCTGAGGGAGCATTGCTTACAGTACGAACCCTCCTTCCTCTGGCGCCTGAAGAGGAAGACTCTGGGAATTCTCAGGTGGCAAGACTTCAATCATTTTAATAAACTCAGCTTCTCTCTTGTTTGAGTCCCTCGTCTTTTCTGCCGCGGTGGGGGGGTGGGGACCAGGAAAGGGGGTGGGTTATTAGAAGGCGTCAATGAGAAGTGCCTGAGCACAGCCTTTCTGGTGTGGGCCCGGACGTGGCCCCCAGGGTCTGGGCGTCTCTTTTTCAACCACTTCTCTGCCCTGGGGACATCTTTATGTGAGTGAGGAGCCGTGGCCGAGTGGGGGAACCGAGGCAGGTGCACTGCTGGGCCTCAGCTTCCCTGTCTTTGTGGACTGTGTGATATGGGCGCTCTCCATGCTGGCTGCCTGTTAGCGTCACCTGGAGTGATTTTAGCAAATGCCGCCCCGCCACTCCACGCCGTCCGCATTGGTGCGTTTTAAAGTGTCTTCAGGTGATTCTATTACCTAACATCCGACTCAACTGCCCCGCCTTCCTCCCTGGACCCAGACAGTCACAGCTGGGACCTTCATCACCTGGTGTCCCCAGTGCCGGCTCAGTCCTGCCGAGAAGTCCTGTCCCCAAGCTCTTGCTGCCTCAGTTTCCCCCCATGGAAAATTGGGATGTTAGAGCATAGACCCCAACAGGTCAGGTGAAATGGAGCCAAGCTTCTGCATTTCTTTTCTGAACTTGCTCCCCTTTCCTCAGCTATGATTGGCCCCATCCCCAGTGCCCAGCCATTGCCTCATTCTCTTGGCTTGGCCCTCTAGCGCGACTGGCTCAAGGGCAGCCATGAAACCCACTCAGAGCCAGAGAAAGGCAAGGAGATTTTCTGCGGCTTCTGGGAAGGCAAGTTTTCTTTCTTTTCGTGGCTGTTTTGTGGAACAATGGGGGAAGGACAGGGGTTTTATCTGCTGTGTGGGATGGGAGCGTGAGGCCAGGTGGATGACGCTGGGGAGGAAACCCCAGAGCCAGGAAATTAACGTTGAGATTATTACTTTAGGTACAGACTTTACTCTGATTTCACCATTTACTGTTGAATTTTAATAATTTATATGTAAGCCTCTTATTAGCATATTCTTAAATGAACTTTGTACTCTATATGGAAATTAATTCAGAGAACCCCTGGTTATGCCGTCAACCCCAGGCACACCAAGACCCTTGGTGGTGTACGTTCATTTGAAGACTAAACCTGTAATGGTTCGGAATTGTTTGAGGGCCTCCAAACCCTGGGAGACGATTATCTTCCTGCATTTAGCAAAATAGACCAACATTAATTGTAAAGGTAAACACACGAGCTTGAATTACTTCTGTTTTGTCCTTCTGGGGGACCCTTTGAAGATTTCGTGCTTACAATTTAAAACCGCGAAGCCTTGAAAACCACAACATGTAAGACTTTAGTTGGTAAGTGTACTTATTAGTTCATATGTGAGCTATAATAACTGAATTTGAGTAACACCATTAAGATTCCAGCATTGTTTTTCAAAATCAAGAAAACATTACATCAGTGGTGAGATTTTGTGGCTTCCCGAATTGTAGTGTTTGCAGATGTTTCAGTATTAAAATTTGTTACCAGACGATTATTTACATTATTACATAAAGTGTTCTAGAAGAAAGGAAATATATTTTCACTGCCTGAATTTCTTTTATGGCCATCATTATTACTTTATTTTATGATTGTTGCTGAAAATAATTTTATTTTGTAGGAAGGAGGTATTAAAATGATCCCCTCTGAGTGTCAAATACACTGGTACGTGTGTTGGCAATTAATGTTAAATGAACCAATGAAAGAAGGTGCGATTCCACATAGGTACCACCAGGTGCCGCTGTCCTCCAAGCCAACGTCTCTCAGTTCCTCAAATCTGGTCCTAGCTTCTGTCTAGCGTTTGGCCACCTCTTCCCAGGCTCCACCCTGGTCCCCAGGCCCCATCTCCTGTCCCCTGCAATCCACTCACTCCAGAACCACTCGCAGGATCTTTCCTACCAGCAGCTCTGACCAAGTCCCTCCACCCTCTCTCAGGGTTCCCCAAACATATCCATGCTGACTCTTACCTCTGGGCTTTTGCATTTTACTATCTCCTCTGCCTGAGATTCATTTCTTCTTCATTAAAAAAAATTATTTGGGACGCCTGGGTGGCTCAGTCGGTTGAGCGTCCGACTTCGGCTCAGGTCATGATCTCGCGGTCTGTGGGTTCCAGCCCTGCATCGGGCTCTGTGCTGACAGCTCAGAGCCTGGAGCCTGCTTCGGATTCTGTGTCTCCCTCTCTCTCTGCCCCTCCCCCACGCATGCTCTTGTCTCTCTCTGTCTCAAAAATAAATAAATGTCTTTTTAAAAATTAAAAAAATTATTTTATAAATTTGAAATGTCATAATCTGTAATTTAAGGTGTAGAGTATGCTACTTTGATATATATATAATTAGAATATGATTGCCGTTGAAGCAATGTTTATCTCATTACATCATAATACACGGTTACTATATTCTTTATACTGTGCATTAGAGTTCTATGGCTATTTCACTACTCATTGCAAGTTTATACCCCTAAACCCTCTCAGTCATATTCCTCTGCACCCTCATTCTCTGGAAATCACCATTTTATTCTGTTCTTTACAGGTTTGATTTTTTTTGTTCATATTTCACATATAAGTGACATCATTAGTACTTGTCTTTCTCTGTCTGAATTATCTTGCTTAGCATGATGTGCTCAAGGTCCATCCATGTTGCTACAAATGGTGTCTTGGGGTGTAGTTAGTGGAGCTTTGCTTCCCCTACTTCTTTGTCTCCGTTGCTTGGTCTCCCTGTTTTGTTCACCGTCCATGTTTGTCTATTTCTATCTGGCTCTCTCCATCTGTACTCCTTTCCTGTCCCTCCAGACCTTACTTCCATTCAAATATGTATTGAGAGTACAAATATGTACTGGGAGCACTGGCCTCAGCCTAGCCTCCCTGGTGTGAAGGGGAGGGACTGAGGGAAGTAGTTTCTGTTATTTGCTTGATTACCTTCCTACAATGAGCAGCTCATCACCTACCAAGGCAACCCAGACTGGTTGGTGAGGTAGCATTCTTTCAAATGCTGACCCCAGAATGGATCTCCACTCCTTTCTCCATGATCCCAAGACTACACAGAACTCACCTCTTTCTCCAAAAACAGAGTTTACTCTTCCTATATAATGCTGCAGCGCGCCTGTTCTGGAAATGTGTATCATGGGGAACATAGACCCCTGAGTAATCACTGCTATGATGGTGGAAGCCCACAGGGCTCTGGGTGTTCAGAAGAGGCTCTTAACCCAGCCGAGGAGGAGTCGGTCTGGTGGGCTTCCTGTAGGAGGCAACTATAAGCTGAGTCCCTGTAGAGTTAGTGACATGTGGTTGGGGAAGAGGTGAGGAAAGTGTTCCAGGCAGATGGAAGAGCAAGGGGAGGTGAGAGAACTTGCTTTTGGGAGCCAAAGTAGGTTTCGAGTGGCTTAAGAACGTTGTGTTTGAGTGAGGCTTCCGTGGTTAATACAAGGATAATGGGAAACCTGGAGCAGTGACCTCTGCGGGAGACAAGTGGCTCCTTTTTCTTTTATATTTCCTAGTGGCTTGCTGGGAGGCAATTTATCCTGTTTCCCCCTCTCCCTGTCCACCCCCCCCCACCCCGTTCCAGGTGCACGGTTGTATTCTTCCTGGCATAGGGTTTTTTTTTTTTAAGTTCTTTTATTTGAGTGTAGTTGACACATAATGTTACATTAGTTTCAGGTGCACGACACAGTGATTTGACAAGTTTATATTATGCCAAGCTCATCACGAGTGTGGCTACCACCCGCCACCATACAATCCTATTACAGTGTCATTGACTGTATTCCTTATGCTGTGTCTTTTATTCCTGTGACTTGTTTGTGCCATAAATGGAAGCCTGTATCTCCGTCTCCCCTTCACCCACTGCGCCCAGCTCCTACCCTCCTCCTCTCTGGCAACCATCGGTTTGTTCTCTGTGTTTACAGGTCTGCTGCTGCTTTTTTTTTTATTGTTGTCACTGTTGTTTTTGATTTGTTTTTTTTTTTTTGTTGTTAAAGATTCCACATCTGAGTGAAATCATATGGTATTTGTCCTTCTCAATATGACTTATTTAGTGTAATACTCTCTGGGTTCATCCATGTTGTCACAAATGACATGACCTCTTCCTTTTTTATGTCTGTGCAATACTCCTCTGTGTGTGTGTGTGTGTGTGTGTGTGTGTGTGTGTGTGTGTCCCATCTTCCTTATCCGTTTTTCTATTGACGGACACTTAGATTGCTTCCATATCTTGGCTATTGTAAGTGATGCTGAAATAAACATAGGAGTGCATCTATCTATCTTTTTGAATTAGTGTTTTCATTTTCTGTGGGTAAATACCCAGTAGTGAAATTATTGGATCATATGGTATTTGTATTTTTAACTTTTTAGGGGAAACCACTATACTGTTTTCCATAGTAGCTGTACAAATTTACAGTTCCTACCAACACTGTATGAGGGCTCCCTTTCCTCCACGTTCTCACCAACATGTTTATTTCCTGTCATTTTCCTTTTAGCTATTTTGACAGGTGTAAGGTTATATCTCATTGTGGTTTTGATTTGCATTTCCCTGATAATTAGTGATGGTGAGCATCTTTTCATGTGTCTGTTGGTTACCTATATGTCTTCCTTTGGAAATATGTCTGTTCAGGTCCTCTGCCCATTTTAAAATCAGATTGTGTGTGTGTGTGTGTGTTGGTGTTGAGTAGTATAACTTCTTTCTATATTTTGGATATTAACCCCTCATCAGATTATGTCATTTGCAAATATCTTCTCCTAGTCAGTAGGTTGCCTTTTTGTTTTATCGATGTTTTCTTCACTGTGCAAAAGCTTTTTATTTTGGTGTGGTCCCAATAGTTTAATTTTTGCTATTTTTCTTGTCAGAGGAGACCTATCTAGAAAAATGTCGCTATGGCCAATGTCACAGAAATGTACTGACTACATTTTCTTCTAGAAATTTTATGGTCTCAGGTCTCACATGTAGGTCTTTAATCCATCCTGAGTTTATTTTTATGTATGGGGTTAGAAAGTAGTCTATCCTTTATACATGTAGTTGTTCAGGGTCCCTGCACCACTTACTGAAGAGGCTGTCTTCCCCGTTGTATATTCTTGGCTCCTTTGTCCTAGATTAATTGACCATATAAGCATGGGCTTATTTCTGTTCCATTGATCTATGTGTCTATTCTTGTGCCAGTGCCATACTGTCTTGATTACTACAGCTTTGTGGTATGTCTTGAAATTTGGAATTGTGATACCTTCTGCTTCGATTTTCTCTCTTGAGACTGCTTTGGCTATTTGGAGGTCTTTGATGGTTTTATACAATGCAGTTGGTGTTTTGTTAGGAATTGCACTGAATCTGTAGATTGCTTTGGGTAATATAGACATTCAAACAATATTAATTCTTCCAGTCCATGAGCATGGAATAGCTTTCCCTTGTGCCCTCTTCAATTTCTTTTATCAGTGTTTTTTATAGTTTTCAGAGTACAGATCTCTCACCTGTAGGTATTTTATTCTTTTTTGGTGAAATTGTAAATGGGGTTTCTTGCTTAATTTATCTTTCGTTACTTTGTTATTAGTGTATAGAATGCTATTGATTTCTGGATATTAATTTTGTATCCTGCAATTTTACTGAATTCTTTTATTCTAGTAGTTTTCTATATATGGTATCATGTCATCTACAAATAGTGATAGTTTAATTTCTTATTTACCAATATGGGTGCCTCTAATTTCTTTTCTTGTCTGATTGCTGTGGCTAGGACTTCCAGTACTATGTTGAATATGAGTGGTGAGTGTATACATCTTTATCCTGTTCCCTAATCTTAGAGGAAAAGCTCTTAAATTCCACATATGAGTGAAACCATATGATATTTATCTTTCTCTGACTTATTTTGCTTACCATAATACACTCTAGTTCCATCCACATAGTTGTAAATGGCATGATTTCATTCTTTTTGATAGATGAATAGTATTCCATTGTATATGTATATATACCACATCTTCTTTATCCATTCATCAGTTGATAGACATTTGGGCTCTTTTCAAAATTTGGCTATTGTTGATAGCGCTGCTATAAACATTGGGTGCATGTGCCCCTTTGAATCAGCAGTTTGGTACTAGATTTTTATTTTTTGATAGGTTTTTTTTTTATTACTGATTTAATTTTATTGCCAGTAATCAATCTGTTCAAATTTCCTATTTCTTCCTGATTCAGTTTTGGAAGACCGTATGCTTCTAGGAAGTTATCCATTTCTAGGTTGTCTAGTTGGCATATAATTTTTTTGTAGTATTCTCTTATAAGCCTTTCTATTTCTGTGGTGTCAGTCATTACTTCTACTCTCTCATTTCTGATTTTATTTAGGTCCTCTCTTTTTTTCTTGATGAGTCTGCCTAAGGATTTTGTTTGTGTTTTGAAAGAACCAGCTTGTGAGTTTGTCAATTTTTTTAAATTGGTTTTTAGGGGATGCCTGGGTGGCTCAGCTGGTTAAGTGTTCCACTTTGGCCCAGGTCAGGATCTTGCGGTTTGTGGGTTTGAACCCCGCATTGGGCTCTGTGCTGACAGCTCAGAGTCTAGAGCCTGCTTCGGATTCTGTGTCTCCCTCTCTCTCTCTCTTAATAATAAATAAACATTAAATAAATAAATAAATTGTTTTTTAGTCTCTATGTCATTTATTTCTGCTTTGATCTTTATTATTTTCTTCTACTCACCTTGGACTTTGTTTTTTCTTCCTTTTCTACTTTGCTTTAGTTTAAGTTTAGATTATTTACTTGAGCTTTTTTTATTTCTTTAGGTAAGCCTGTACCATTATATATTTCCCTCAGAACTGCTTTTACTAAGCTCAAAGAATTTGGATCATTGTGCTTTTATTTTCATTTGTCTCTGTGTATTTTTTTAAATTTCTTCTTTGTGTCATTGACCCATTGGTTGTTTAGTGTCATGTTGTTTAGCCTCTACACGTTTGTGTCTTTTCTAGATTTTTTTTTTTTTTTTTTTGGTGATTGATATCTAGTTTCATATTGCTGTGGTCAGAAAAGATGTATGATTTCAGTCTTCTTAAATTTATTGAGACTTGTCTTGTGGCCTGCCATGTGATCTATTTTGGAGAATGTTCCATGTACACTTGTAAAGAATGGGTATTCTGCTGATTTGGAATGGAATGTTCTTTGAATACCTGTTATGTCCATAGAGTCTAATGTTTCATTCAAAGACACTGTTTCCTTATTGATTTTTCTGCATGGATGATCTATCCATTGATGTAAGTGTACCAGGGTGTTAAAGTCCCCTACTATTATTTTATTACCATCAATTTCTCTCTTTATGTCTGTTAGTATTTATTTAGGTATTCCAGTATTCAGTGCATAGATATTTACAACTGTTATAGCCTCTTATTGGATCGATCCCTTTATCATTATGTAATGCTTTTCTTCATCTCTGTTACAGTCTTTGTTTTAGTCTATTTTGTCTGATATAAATATTTCTACCCTGGCTTTTTTTTTCCACTTCCATTTGCATGGGAGATATTTTTCTATCCATTCATTTTCAGTCTGTATGTGTCTTCAGGTCTGAGATGAGTCTCTTGTAGGCAGATTATAGCTGGGTCTTTTTGTTTTTTTTTTTTCTTTTTAATCCATTCTGCCACCTTGTGTCTTTTGATTGGAGCATTTGGGTCATTTGCATTTAAAGTAATTATTGACATGTATGTACTTATTTGTCATTTTGTTATTTGTCTTCTGTTTATTTTTGTAGTTCTGTGTTCCTTCCTCACTCTCTTTGTGATTGATGCGCTTCTGTCGTGTTATGTTTGACTTTCTATTTTTTGTGTCTATTATAGGCTTGGGTTTGTGGTTACCTTGAGGTTCTACATCCTAAGTATGTAGCAGTCTAATTAATTTGATGGTCATTTAAGTTCAAATACATTCTAAAAAAACTTCTTTTCCCCCCTCCTCCACATTTTATGTGTATGCTATCATATTTAACATATTTTTATTCATAATTTTCTTCTATCTAATTGTGGCCGTTTCTTTTCCACTTAAAGAAGTCCTTTTAGCATTTCTCGTAAGGCCAGTTTAGTGATGATAAACTCTTTTATCTTTTGTTTCTCTGCGAAACTTTATATCTCCTTCGAATCTGAATGATAAGCTTGCCGGGTAGAGTATCCCTGGTTTTAGGTTTTTTCCTTTCAGCACTTTGAGGATATGCCAGTCTCTTCTGGCTTGCGGTGTTTCTGCTAAAAATCAGCTGATAGCCTTATATTCCCTTGTAAGTAGCTTTTTGCTTCTCTCTTGCTGCTTTAAAAATTCTCTTTTTGTCTTTAATCTTTG
Source organism: Paguma larvata (assembly GCA_030068075.1). Classification (NCBI taxonomy): domain Eukaryota; kingdom Metazoa; phylum Chordata; class Mammalia; order Carnivora; family Viverridae; genus Paguma; species Paguma larvata. The sequence continues at coordinate 75,667,777 of CM057836.1, forward strand.
ATGTTTTAATTATTGTGTGTCTTGGTGTGGACCTTGGGTTCTTTTGTTTGGAACTCTCTGTGCTTCTTGGACCTGGATGTTTATTTCCTTCTCTATTTAGGGATGTTTTCAGCTATTGTTTCTTTTTAAAAAAATTTTTTTAATGTTTATTTATTTTTGAGAGTGAGAGAGAGAGACAGAACGTGAGCAGGAGAGGGGCAGAGAGAGAGGGAGACACAGAATCCAAAGCAGGCTCCAGGCTCTGAGCTGTCAGCACAGAGCCCCACATAGGGCTCGAACTCACAAACACTCAAGAACCCCAAGATCATGACCGCAGCCAAAGTCGGATGCTTATAACCGAATGAGCCACCCAGGCACCCCTTAGCTATATTTCTGCAGGTAAGTTTTCTTTTCCTTTTCTCTCTGTCTCTTCTTCTGAGACCCCGGTAATGCAAATGTTTATTCATTTGTTGTTGTCCAAGAGATCCCTTAACCTATCATTAAAAGAAATCAGTCTCTCAGGGTGCCTAAGTGGCTAAGTCCATTAAGCATCTGACTTTGGCTCAGGTCATGATCTTGTGGTTTGTGAGTGTGAGTCCTGCACTGGGCTCTGTGCTGACAGCTCAGAACCTGGAACCTGCTTTGGATTCTCTGTCTCCATCTCTCTCTGCCCTTCCCCTGCCCATGTTCTGTCTCTTTCGCCATCTCAAAAATACATAAACATTAAAAAAAAAAAAAAGAATAAAAAATCAATCTCCTTCATTTATTTATTTGCTTATTTATTTATTTATTTATTTATTTATTTTTGGGAGAGACAGAGTGCGAGTGGGGGAGGGGCAGAGAGAAAAGGGAGACAGAGAATCTGAAGCAGGCTCTGCAGTGATGTGGGGCTTGAACTCATGAACCATGAGATCGTGACCTGATCCAAACTCAGACACTTAACTGACTGAACCACCCAGGTGCCTGTCTGTCTGTTTCCCTTCCCTCCCCACCTCTTTCCTCCCCAACTCTTCCCTCCCTTGTTCGGCTTGAGTGCTTTCTATTTCCCTGTCTTCCAGAACACTAATTCATTCTTCTGTATCCACTCGGGCACTACTGATTCTCTCTCTCGTGTTTTTTTTTAATTTCAATTATTGTATTCTTCAATTCTGGTTCTTTTTTTTATATTTTCTATCTCTTTCTTGGAAGTCTCACTGAGTTCTTTCATTCTTCTCTCCAGCCCAGTGAGTATCTTTATGATCATTACTTTAAATTGCTTATTTCTGTTTCGTTTCGTTTTTCTGAGGTTTTGTCTTGTTTCTTTTGGAGAATATTCCCATTTTGCTTGACTTTTTGCATTTGTTTCTGTGGATTATGTGGAACAGCTACTTCTAAAGTTTTTTACATTGGAAATTAGAGTATTTTATTATAGTTCTCTGAATTCTCTTCCTTTAAATATAATTATTATAGAAACTTCAGAGCATTCCAGAAATTATGGCATTTATTATCAGACAGCTGCTTCTAAATCTGAAGGAATGGTCTTATGTATGGTTGTCCTGTATGCACACTGTGTATGGTTGGCGACTTTGGTGGCCGACTGGCGCGGTGGCTGCTGTGAGCTGGGGTTCCTGGGGTTTTCCATACCGTGTTTCAGGATAGCTTACGGTGAAATGGATGCAGAGCAGGGTGTCCCAGTTTTCTATGTACTAAGGACACACTGGCAGGTAGTCGAAGCTGAAGTGGATGTAAAGTGGAGTGTTCCAGGGTCTTGGCACAAAGGGTACCCCGAAGAGGTGGCTGGAACTGAGGTGGGGTACAGGTTGGGAGGTCCTGGGGCTCTCTGCACAGGACAGCTGGTAGGGCAGCTGAAGCTAAAATGAGCCTGTCTCAGTTTGGTCTCTGGGCTATTTGCACAACAGGAAGGACAGTTGAAGCTGAATTGGGCGCAAGCTGTGGCGTCCCAAGGTGGTCATCACAGTGGGCTTTTTGGCCTGATGGCTGGAAGCGAGGCCAGTGTGGGTAGGGGTATACCAGCGTGCTACACACAGTGGTCACCGGACAGAGCAGCCGGATATGAAGCAAACGTCAACAGAGAGGTTCTGGAACACTCTGCCCTGGGGCAAGCTGTCTGAAGCCAGAGTGGTGTGGCCATGGAACGTTCCAGAGTGCTTTGCGCCCCTGTATCACCTTGGCACAAGGGCTGGGGTTGCAGTGAACGCTAACCAGGAATATCCTGGCGGCACCACCACCCTGTGGACACCTTGGTGGGGTAGCTGGGCTGGTGCGGGCCATGGGCCCAGGGTTCACCGAGGGAAAAAGCTGGTTAGACTGTCCGGGCTGTGCATTAGTCTGTGCTTTCAAGGTAGAGGGTAGTGTAGACCACGTCTGTCAGCCCTGCCTCCAGAGAGCATGGCGACAGATCCTCTCCACCATTTGGTGGAGTTCAAACTGGCCCTTTTATATGCTAATTGCTCTTGTAAACTATAGCTTTTTTTTCTGGGCCAGGGGACAGAGAGAAGTACCTGTTCCTGGTCCCTTAGTACCATCCCTCCCGGCCACAGTTTGAAGTGGGGGGCGGGATGGGGAGGTGGGATTCCCTTTGTTACCATGTCTTCATCTGTCTTACTGTTCTCTCGGTGGTCTCTCTGTCTTTTGTTGTGCCCAGGAACTGTTTTAGAAATAGGCATAATTTGATGTGTTCCATGGAAGAGGTGAGTTCGGGGGCTTCCTCTGCTGCCATCTCGGACCAGAACCCCTAGCACTGTGTTTTATCATTTTAAAAATCTTTTCAAATGTCAGTGGGAAAAATAAGATCTCATTGTGGAAATGAAGAGAAATTAGCATTTCTCCTCATAAGTGGCGTGGCGGAACAGTGTTTTCAGAGGTGCCTGTGTGCATCATGAGGCCTCTCACCCACCAGAAAATATAGATCATCTTGGGAACAAAGGAAAAGCTCTATTCTTTGTCCACGTGGATGGGAAGTGATGTGGCAGTTTTCCTACTTTCCTTTGATTTATCTTTTTTTCCTCTTCTTTTATGCCCCTTCACAGTTTTAAATTTCTGTCTTCTCTGTTGGAGTCCAGGGTCCCATATGCCTATTGCTTTGTCCTTATCTGGGGCTGCCTTTGAGCTCAAAGGACAGGGCTGTGAAACCCAGGAAGGTATTTTACATGCGAAAATTCTTTTTTTTTTTAATTTTTTAAATGTTTTTATTTATTTTTGGGAGAGAGAGATACAGTATGAGTAGGGAGACTGAGCATGAGAAGGGGAGGCAGAGAATCCGAAGCAGGCTCCAGGCTCTGAGCTGTCAGCACAGAGCCCTACGTGGGGCTTGAACTCACAAACCTGAGCCGAAGTTGAATGCTCAACCGACTGAGCCACCCAGGTGCCCCTTATGTGTGAAAATTCTGATGTAATACATAAATTTCCCGTTTTAATTCTGAAAACATCTGCCTATGGTGGATGATGCAATTCGAAGTGAGGTTGGTGAGCAAATGGCTGAGAAAGAACTCTGAGACGTTTTTTGGTGCAAAAAGATGATTTTATTATAGCACGGGGATAGGACCTGTAGGTAGAAAGAGCTGCACTGGGGTTGTGAGGAGTGACTGATTATATACCTTTAAGCCTGTGGAGGGAAGGGGGGTAGAGATCAAGTAAGTTTCTAAGAAATTTCTATATGCCGAGAGCAGGGTCTTATGGTACCCTGAAGATTTTGCTATTGTCAAGAGAGTAGCTTTTAGTTTTCAGTTTTTAGTTTTTAGAGTGGCTTTTAGTTTTTAGTAAAATGTAAAATAAAGTAAACTAAAATATCTTTTAGTTTTTAGTTTTAGTTTTTAGAGTGGATTTTAGTTTTTAGTAAAATGTAAACATTAAGGCATGAAGGCAGCCATAAGCTCCTTGAGGAATGTTATACTGATTCATCTTTTGCTTCCTCTAGTCTCCTATTTATTCTATCTAGTGTATTTTAAATTCCATTTATTGTGTTCTTCATGTCCAATTAGTTCCTTTTTATCTTTTTGTTAAGTATCTCACTGGTATCTGCCACTGTTCTTAAGCCTGGTGAGTATCATTATGATTAGTATTTCACATTCTCTATCAGGCATAGTACTGACTTCCATTTCGGTTTGGTTTCTTGCTGTTAGTTTGTCCTTTTCTTTCATTTGGGACATATTCGTCCCATATTCGTCACTTTGTCTAGCTTTCGGTGTGTGTTTCTCTGTGCTAGGAATGTCAGCGGCATCATCTGCTCTTGAAAATAATGGCTTTGTGAAGAAGAGGTCCCATAGTGCCCTGCAGTGTCCCCTGCACATCAGAACCTGGCACTTGAGAGGTGTCCCCTATGTGGGATGTGTGTCCCCTGCTGTTTTAGCTGAGCCACTTTTTCCTTTAGTCCAGGCATCTGCAATGGCTTGCCCTGCCTGTTGTGGGCACTGTTTGGTCCTTGTGGTGTTAGGTGGAGATGCCTTGGGCTTGTGTTGAGGCAGACCAGGCATTTTCTAGAGATACAGTAGCACCAAACTGCAGGGCGCTTTCTCTGTTTTGTCCCCTGAGAAGCTTTCGCTTGTGGGTGGCATCTGCAGTCAGACCACTTGACTGCCTCCAGCCCACTGCTGGCACCACAGTGACTAATGTGTGTGGTTATCTTTCTCTCTGGCGCAAGAGTCACTCTGGAGTGGTCCTGGCCCCTGTTGGGGCTGCTCGCACACTGCTGGGCTTTTGGCACTGGTTTGGATGGACTCTGGCCCAGAGCCTATTGGGGGGCGGCGGCAGTGGTGTGGTGGGCCATAGCATTAGCAAGTTTGCATGCCACAGGTCGGCTGTGGGAGTGGTCTTGCAGCACCATGATGGAGGCAAATCTGTGTGGAGGGGGTGGATCTGCCAAAAGACCCGGAGGGGCAAAGTGGCAGGAGGCTGTGTTAGCCAGGTAGGTAGCAATTGTTGGCACATTGCTGGTTCCTACAGGTGGACATGTGTTTATGCTGGGTGGTAAGGTGGGGCGGCGGTGGGGGAGGGGGGAATTGTGCCTGCCAGCTTCTTCCTTCCCGTAGGCATCTCCCAGTGATCTCTGTCCCTCTAGGACCTGCTCTAGGATTAGCAAGTAACTCTCCCTCCTGTATGCCCAGCCATTTTTTAAACTGCTGCTTCTGCACTGTATCTCCCTGGGCTGTGTGTTGTGCTGTCTCTTTAAGGGTGGGGATTCGATTTCCTCTTGTCCTCCTAACTCTCTCAGAGTTGAACCTGCTTATTTTTAAAATTTTAGGTTTTAGGTCCCGGTCGTGTGAACTCTTGAATTGAAGCCTCTCTGGTCTTCAAAGCCAAGTGTTCTGGGGTTTCATCTTCCCCATGCAGGCTCCAGGGTGAGAGGGCCTGTTCCTCTCCCTTCTCTATGCCTACAGAGTGTCTCCCGCCCGGGGATGGTCTGCAGGTCCTTCTTGCTCCTGAGGGCACTTCTGCTTTTCCTACCCTCTTCAGTGTGGCCTCTTCTCTACAGTTAATTTTGGAGTTTTTTCCAGCAGTACTTGGGCGGTTTTCTGGGTTGTTTACACTGACTGTGAGTATTATGTAGTTGTGTCCATGGGACAAGGTGAGCTTAGAGTCCCCCTTTCCTGGAAGCCCCCGGCACCCTGCTGTTTCGATTATTGCAGCTTTGTAGTGGATCTCAAAACCTGAGATTGTGATACCTCTAAACTTTGCTTTCTCAAGATTGCTTTGGCTATTTGGCATCTTTTGTGGTTCCATACAAATTTTAGGATTATTTGTTCTAGCTCTGTGAAAAATGCTCTTGGTACTTTGATAGGGATCACATTAAATCGGTAGATTGCGTCGGATAGTATGGATATTTTAGCAATATTGGTCCTTCTGATCCGTGAGCCTGGGATATCTTTCCATTTGTTTGTGTCGTCTTCAGTTTCTTTCACCAGCGTTTTATAGTTTTCAGAGTACAGGTCATTCACTTCTTGGTTAAGCTTATTCCAAGGTATTTTGTTATTTTTGGTACAATTGTACATGGGATTTTTTTCCTTAATTTCTCTTTCAGCTACTTTACTATTAATGTATAGAAATGCAACCGATTTCTGTATATTTTTATCCTGCAACTTCACAGAACTTATCAATTGTAGTAGTTTTTTTTTTTTTGGTATAGTCTAGGGTTTCTATATATAATATCATGTCATCTACAAATAGTGAAAGTACTCCTTCTTCCTTACCAATTTAGATGCCACAATTAGTCTTTACAATGGATTTCAAAGCCAAGGGACTACATTTTATTTATTTATTTTGTATTAATTAAAAAAATTTACATCCAAGTTAGCATACAGTGAACAATGATTTCAAGAGTAGATTCCTTAATGCCTCTTATCCACTTATCCCATCCCCCGCTCCCACAGTCCCTCCAGTATCCCTCTATTTGTTCTCCATATTTAAGAGTCTCTTATGTTTTTGTCCCCCTCCCTGTTTTTATATTATTTTTGCTTCCCTTCCCTCATGTTCATCTGCTTTGTATCTTAAAGTCCTCATATGAGTGAAGTCATATGATATTTGTCTTTCTCTGACTAATTTTGCTTAGCATGATACCCTCTAGTTCCATCCACGTAGTTTGCAAATGACAAGATTTCATTCTTTTTGACTGCCGAGCAATACTCCATTGTATATACAAACCACATCTTCTTTATCCAGTCATCCATCGATGGACATTTGGGCTCTTTCCATACTTTGGCTATTGTTGATAGTGCTGCAATAAACACTGGGGTGCATGTGTCCCTCCAAGGGCCTACATTTTAAAACCCAGGTATGGAAAACAGTGGGAGAAGTTTCCAAATTAATGGGTAGCCTTACTGATCCATTTGGAGAGGGCAATAAAGCAATAGGTGTGTGACCTCTCCTCAACTCTCCACTTCCATGTGATATAAAATAATCTACACTGGATCCGTGTGCTTTACTTTTTGATAGTATTAATACAGGGCAATGGCTATATGAGGAATATTTGTTCATGAGATTCATGATGGGGCTCATTCTACCACAGTCATGGTGGGGAGCCAGTTTCTTATAATTGATGAATTAGTGTAGTATTTGTAATAATTGATGAAAACCTGCTACTTTTTGGCAAGTTTAAAGTAGGTTTTATTTGATCAAGAGAGGCTTATTTTTTTTTAAGTCATCAAAAAGAATAAGATCTCATCATTTGCAACAACATGGATGGATCTAGAAGGTATAATGCCAAGTGAGATAAGTCACATAGACAAGACATACACCCTATGATTTCACTCATATGTGGAATTTAGGAAACAAAACAAATAAAGGAAAAGAAAGGAAAAACCAGACTCTTAAATACAGAGAACAAGCTGGTGGTTGCCAGAGGGGAGGTGGGTGGAGGGATGGGTGAAGTAGGCCAAGAGTTAAGAGTACACTTACTGTGATAAGCACTGGATAATGTATAGAATTACACCAAGGTATAGTATAAACTAATGTATACTAGTTTCACACAGTAAAATATAATTTAACACAGTGTGTTAACTATACTTCAATAAAAAATTAAAATAAAAAAAAAAACACGTCATGACACTTTCTTCTTCCTTCCCTAATTTCTTGCTCTGATTTTCCTCAGCTGAGAAGGAAAGAGGAAAAGAACTAAGAAAACCCAATTGTGATTGTGAAAACTCAGTAGTGTTTTCCACCCTGCCAGTGGGCTGGTTCAGCGTCTCTGCAGCAGAAATACCGGGGTCCTTTTCCAATGGAAGATTATGCTAGACTGACCCCTGGTGGCCGGTGTCTGGCACAAAGACATTCTGCAGGTTCTTCCCACTGTTTCTCCCAGTCCTGTCCATTTCTATAAGTAGTTCAGTAGAATTTCCTCATGAGCATGTTCTCAATATCCAATACGTTCTCTCTGGAGTTCATGCCACTTCTAAAATAAAATTTTTGATTCCAATTTTATAAAATGTACAGATTTGTAACACTGTTGGGCCACATTTTCTATGATTTGCTTCATATAACATTTCTTCTGAAAACAGAACCACAGATTCCCCTCCCGCCTCCCCCCAGGAGCCCATGAGAATACACTGATTGTGATCTCATTTGTTCTTAGGTTGACTGATGTGTCTCTGACGGTTTAGTTTGGGAGTGCATTCGTAGAGGAAGTATTGCTTACGGTGACTGTACATTTCCTATTAAAAGTAGAGGGTTAGAAGAGAAAGTACAGTAACCTGCCTTTAGGGGGTTGGGGAAAGGAGGATGGAGTTGGAGTGGAGGTGGGGGTGTGCTTTCCTCCAAAGGACAGGTGTAGGGGATGGAAGATGGTGGGTCTTTCCCAGCAGCAGCGAGCCATCCTGCCCTGGGGTTCTGAGTGGGCAATGCAGTGTCAAGGGCTCAGGTCTGCAGATACTTTCAATTATGGCAGTAAAGGCATGCCTGCGAACACAAGTTCAGAAATGAGAGGGTGACTTAGGGTAAAAGAATTAAGTTACAGAAGGATGTTGGATGTGTTAAAATTTGCAAGCCGCCACTAGCTAACTGGAAAAGAAGGTGGGAGTTTGTGAGCACGGAGAGCTAGTGCAGTCTTTTCTTTCCAGAAAAAAATGGGCGGTGAGTATGGGCCAGGAGGATCCCTCTGACTATGTATGGTGAGATACCTTATCCAAACTCAGTTTCTCTAAGACACTTGCCCTGGGTTTGCTGTCACAGGGTTTTCTGATAGACAGGGACCAAAGCAAGCACCATCCAGTGTCTACTGTGGGCCCAGCTGTGTGGTAAAGGATGGGCAAGGCCAAGTGAGTTGGAAAGGAGCTCAGGGTGCCCCAGGTCTGTGGTCTGTTCCCCCTGCCTGTTTGAGTTAAATCCCCTGGGAAGTTTGCATTTCAAAGGCTTAACACTTGACATGCCCCTGTAATAATTTATCACAGTGGCCAACAAGAATAGGAAGGGCTACCATGTACTTATTTATTTTGAAAAATGTAGTGGAGATGTAATTGACATAAAACATATTAGTTTCACTATAGATGCTGGCGAGGATGTGGAGAAACAGGCACCCTCTTGCACTGTTGGTGGGAATGCAAACTGGTACAGCCACTCTGGAGAACTGTGTGGAAGTCCATCAAAAAAATGAAAATAGAATTACCCTATGATCCAGCAATAGCACTGCTAGGAATCTACCCAAGAGATCCAAGACTGCTGATGCACAGGGGCACGTGTACCCCGATGTTCATAGCAATACTTTCGACAATAGCCAAATCATGGAAACAGACTAAGTGTCTATCAACTGATGAATGGATAAAGAAGATGTGGTACATATATACAATGGCATACTACACAGCAATGAGAAAGAATGAAATCTGGCCATGGGTGGCAACATGGGTGGAACTGGAGGGTATTATGCTGAGTGAAATAAGTCAGGCAGAGAAAGACAGATGCCATATGTTTTCATGCATAGGTAGGCTTTGTGAGACCTAACAGAAAATGTTAGGAGGAGGGGAAGGAAAAAAAGCCACAGAGAGGGAGGAAGACATAACATAAGAGACTCTCAAAGACTAAGAACAAACCAAGGGGAGAGGGGGATGTGGGAGGGGGGAGAGTGGGTGACGGGCACAGAGGAGGGCACTTGTTGGGCTGAGCACTGGGTGTTGTATGGAAACCAATTTGACAATAAATTATTAGAAAATTAAAAAATATTAGTTTCAGGTGTACAACATAATGATTTGATATTTGTGTATATCACAGAATGATCACAATAACTCTCGTTAACATCTATCACCATATTTTTTGCCTCGTAAATGAGAACATTTAAGATTTGCTCTCTCGGCCACTTTCAGATACAGATTACAGTGTTGTTTACTATAGTTGCCATGTTGTACATCACATCCAATGTTGTTTATTTCGACCCATTTCACCCCCCCAACCACAGTCGATTCTCTTTATGAGTTTGATTTTTTTGTTTTATTAAAAAATTTTAAAATTATTTTTATTCAAGTAAAATTAACAGTGTTATATTAACTTCAGGTACAAAAATAGTGATTTAACAACCCTATACATTTATCAATGTCCATCAATAAGTGTACTTTTAATCCTCTTTATGTCACTAATCCCCCCACCAGCCTCCTCTCTGGCAACCAACGTGTTCTCTGTATTTAAGTCTGTTCCCTTGTTTGTCTCTTTTTTCTTTATTTGTTCATTTGTTTTGTTTCTTAAATTCCACATATGAGTGAAATCATGTGGAATTTGTCTTTCTCTGACTTTTTTCTGTTAGCATTATTCCCTCTAAGTCCATCCATGTTGTTACCAATGGCAAGATTTCCTGTTTTTTATGGCTGAATAATATACCGTTGTGTGGGGGTATATATATATAATCTACCATTGTGTGGGGGTGTGTGTGTATATATATATATACACATACATACATATACGTATATATCACATCATCTTTATCCATTCATCTCTCAATGGACACTTGGGCTGCTTCCCTACCTTAGGTATTGTAAATAATGCTGTAATAAACGTGGCAATGCATATAGCCTTTTAAATTAATGTTTTCACTTTCTTTGGGTAAATACCCAGTAGTGGAATTACAGGATTATGTGGTAATTCTATTTTTAATTTTTTGAGAAATTTGCATACTGTTTTCCACAGTGGCAACACCTACACATCCTTCCCAACACTTATTTCTTGTTTTTTATTTTATCCATTCTGACAGGTGTAAAGTGATAGCATATCTATTGTGGTTTTAATTTTCATTTCCTTCATGTTTAGTGATATTGAGCAACTTTTCATGTCTGTTAGCCATGTGTATATCTTCTTGAGAAAAAAGTCTGCCCATATCTTCTGCCCATTTTAAAATTAGATTATTTGTTTTTTTGCTGTTGTGTTGTTTAAGTTCTTTATATATGTTGGATATTAACCTCTTATCAAATATGTCATTTGCAAATATCTTCTCCCATTCAGTAGGTTGCCTTTTAGTTTTGCTGATTATTTCCTTTTCTGTGCAAAAGCTTTTTATTTTGGTGTAATTCTAATAATTTAATTTTGCTTTTATTTCTCTTGCCTACGGAAACATATCTAGAAAAATGTTTCTATGGCTGATGTAAAAAAAATTTCTATGTTTTCATCTAGAAATTTTATGGTCTCAGGTCTTGCATTTAGGTCTTTAATCCATTTTGAGTTTGTTTTTGTGTATGTCATAAGAAAGTGGTCCAGTTTCATTTTTTGCATGTAGTCGTCCAGTTTTCCCAACACCATTTGTTGAAGAGACTATGTTTTCCCCATTGCATATCTTTGCCTCCTTTGCTGTAGAATAACTAGCCACAGAAGTACTGGTTTATTTCTGGACTCTAGGCTATTCCATTGATCTATGTGTCTATTTTTGTGCCTATGCCATACTATTTTAATCACTACAGCTTTGTACTGCATGTTGAAATCTGGGATTGTGATACTTCCAGCTTTGTTGTTTTTTCTCAAGATTACTTTGGCTATTTGGGGTCTTTTGTGGTTCCATACAAATTTTAGGATTGTTCATTCTAGTTCTGTGAAAACTGTTGGTAATTTGATAGGGATTGCATTAAATTTGTAGTTGGCTTTGGGTAGTATTTTAACGATATTGGTTCTTCAATAAAATGCCTAATCCATGAGCATAGAATGTCTTCCCACTTGTTTGTAGCGTCTTTGATTTCTTTCATCAATGTTTTATAGTTTTTAGAGTACAGGTCTTTCAGCTCCTTGGTTAAACTTACTCATAGGCATTTTATTATTTGTTTGTTTTGTTTGGTCCAGTTGTAAATGGGATTGCTTTCTTTCTTAATTTCTCTTTCTGCTACTTCATTATCAGTGTATTGAATGCAAGAGATTTCTGTATACTAATTTGGTATCCTGTAACTTTACTGAATTTATTTATCAGATCGAGTAGATTTTTGGTGGAGTCTTTCAGGTTTTCTCTATAGTGTCATATTATCTGTAAATAGTGCAAGTTTTACTTCTTTACCAATTTGGATGTCATTTATTCCTTTTTTAAATCTGATTGTGTGGCTAGGACTTCTAGTACTATGTTGAATAAAAGTGGTGGGAGTGAACATTCTTGTCTTATTCCTGATCTTGGGGAAAAGCTCTCAGTTTTTCACCATTGAGTATGATATTAGCTGTTGGTTTTTCATACCTGGACTTTATTAAGTTGAGATATGTCCCCTCTATCACCATTTTGTTGAGAGTTTTTATCATGAATGGATTTCGTACTTTGCTAAGTGCTTTTTCTGCATTTATTGAGATGATCATATGGTTTTTATCCTTTCTCTTATAAATACGATGTATTGCGTTGACTGATTTGTCAGTACTGAACCACCCTTGCATCCCTGGGATAAATCCCACTTGATAATGGTGAATGATTTTTTAAATGTTGGATATGGTTTGCTAATATTTTGTTAAGGATTTTTGCATTTATGTTCATCAGATATTGGCCGGTAGTTATCTTTTTGTGTAGTGTCTTTATTTGGTTTTGGTATCAGGGTCATACTGGCTTTGTAGAATGAATTTGGAAGCTTCTTTTTCTAATTTTAGGAATAATTTGAAAAGAATAGGTGTTAACTCTTCTTTAAATGTTTGGTAGAACTCATCTGTGAAGCCATCTGGTCCAGGACTTTTATTTGTTGGGAATTTTTTCATTATTGATTCAGTTTTATTGCTAGTAATCAGTCTGTTCAATTTTCTATTTTTTCCTGATTCAGTTTTTGAAGGTTATGTGTTTCTAAGAATGTATCCATTTCTTCTAGGTTGTCCAATTGTTGGCATATACTTTTTCATAATGTTGTCTTAAATTCATTTGTATTTCTGTGGTGTCAGTTGTTATTTTTCCTTCTTTTTTTTTTCTTTCTGATTTGGAGTCCTCTCTTCTTCTCTCCCCCCTGCCATGAATCTAGCTATAGATTTATCAATTTTGTTGATATTTTCAAAGAACCATCTTCTCATTTCATTGATCTGTTCTATAGTGTTTTTAATTTTTAAAAAAATATTTATTTATTTTGAGAGAGAGAGAGAAAGCACATGTGAGGGGGCAAAGAGAGAGGGAGAGAGAGAATCCCAAGCAGGCTCCAGCTGTCAGCACAGAGCCCAGTGTAGGGCTCTGTTGGGAGCCGTTTTGGGCTCACAGGTTGAGAAGTAACCTTAAAGTTGCATCCTGGGGATGGGTTGCACCTCCCCCATTGTAGTTGGAAGTATAGTCCTCAAAACAACGCCCTGATTTCTCCTGTTTACAGATAATTAACATTTAAGGCCTTAAAGGAAACACCCTGTTCTCTCCCCCAACCCTACATTTATATGTTAATTATCCTGAAACCAACATACAAGATTAAGGAAGTTGCCACCTTACTGGTAAAAACGGATTATTGTTAAAGAGATCAAACTATGGAATGTCATTCATTGTTGTAATGTAACTCACTACCTTTTAAATAAAGACACTGAGACCAGCAAGCAGAGATGCCAGAATAGACACCAGAATGGCGGAGACGCCAGAATTGCCAGGGCTGCCTGCTTGGTCATCAGATTCCATCTCACTCGTGGCTCTCTCACCTCATTTCGCCTAACCGTTCGTCCTTCGTGGACCCCTAGATTCGCCGGAACAAGGACCGATTCCGGCAGGGCTCGATCCCAGAAACCATGAAATCATGACCTGAGCCAAAATCAAGAGTCAGATGCTTGACTGAGCCACCCAGGTGCCCCTATATTTTTTTTATAAGTCTTTCATTGATTTCTGCTCTAATATTTATTATTTTCTTCCCTCTACTGGCTTTAGGTTTTGTACTACTTTTTCTAGCTTAATTAGGTGCAATGTTCGATTTTTTTGAGAGTTTCCTTGCTTCTTGAGGTAGGGGTATATTGTTATAATCTTCCCTCTTAGAATAGCTTTTGCTGCATTCCAAAGATTTTCCCCAATCCATGTTTTTTTTTTTGTATATAATGTCATACTTGACACCCTCTTTTTTTTGTAAATCCTTTGACTGGCTTTTACAGATATAATTGATTTTTTCTGTTTTTGTGTTTTGACTTGTGTATTGGTTTTATAAGTGATTAGTATTTTTATTATGGAAACATAATAAAGGAAATATTTTCCTTTCATATATTTTTTAACTATTTTATTTGGTTTTATAAGTTATTGGTACTTTTATTATAGAAACATAATAAAGGAAATTTTTTCCTTTCATATATTTTTTTAATTCCTGAATATGGCCATTTCTTTCTACCCAAAGAATTCCCTTTAATGTTTATTGTAAGCTTTGTTTAGTGGGGATGGACTTTTGTTTGGGAAACTTTTCTCTTGTATTCTGAATGATAGCCTTCCTGGTAGTATATTCTTTGGTTGTGGGTATTTTCCTTTCATTACTTTGAATATATCATGCCACGCCCTCTGGCTTACAAAGTGTATGGTGAATAATAAGCTGATTGCTTAATGGGATTTCCTTTGTATGTAACTGTTTTCTCTTCTTAAAATTTCTCTCCCTATCACTACTTTTATATTTAGTAATTTTAATTATTATGTGTCTTGGTGTGGACCTCCTTGGGTAGATTTTGTTGGGGGCTCCCCGTGCCTCCTGGATCTGGATGTCTGTTTCTTTCCCAAGATGAGGAACATTTTTAGCTATTATTTCTTCAAATAAATTTTCTGCCCACCCTCCTTTTCTCTTTTCCTTCCGGAATTTCTATAATGACAGTGGTATAATGCTTGATGTCACTGAGTTTTCTTAACCTAATCTCATTTTTTTCTTTTGCTCTTTGGCTTGGTTGCATTCTATTACTCTGTCTTCCCACTCACGGACCCATTCTTCCATCTTGTCTAATATGTTACTGATTCTGTTCTAGAGCATTTTAAATTTCAGTTATTGCGTTCTCTGTCTCTTATTGGTTCTTTTCTTTTTTTTAGCATTTATTCATTTTTTGAGAGAGACAGAGCACAAGTGGGGGAGGGGCAGAGAGAGAGGGAGACACAGAATCTGAAGCAGGCTCCAGGCTCTGAACTGACAGCACAGAGCCCGACGCGAGGCTTAGACTCACCGACCGTGAGATCATGACCTGAGCCTAAGTCGGATGCTTAACCGACTGAGCCACCCAAGCACCCCAGCTTTATTGGTTCTTTTTTATATTTCTACATCTTTGTTGAATATCTCACTGAGATCCTCCACTCTTTTCTTAAGTCCAGTAAGTATTTTTATGACCATTATTTTGAATTCTTTAAGTATATTGCTTATCTTTGTTTCGTTTGGCTATTTTGCTCTGGTTTTTCCTTGTTCTTTAATTCAGGACATATTTCTTTGTCTCCTCATTTTGTCTAACTGTGTTTGTTCCTATGTATTAGGAAAGTCAGTTACATCTCCTGATCTTGAAAGTAGTGGCCTTGCAAAGAAGAGGTCCTGTATTGTCCTATAGCACAATGTCCTTCGTTCACCAGAACAGGTGCTTCAGCAGTGTCTCCTATTTGGGTTGCATGCACCCTACTGTAGTGGCAGAGCTGTGTTTGCTTTCAGTCCAGTTGGCCGCAATGGCCACTTTCCCTATTGTGGGCATGGTTTTGTCCTTATACTCTTGAGGGGATAATCTGGATTTGCTGTGGGCTTATAGTCGGGCAGGGCCAGCAATCAGACCAAATGCCTACCCTCAGCCTGTCTCCCATGGCAGTGGCTGCACTGGACTACAAGGTGCTTTCCTTCGGTTGTCACCTGAGAGGGTTTTCAGGTGGTCAGGGCCTGCAGTTAAACCAGATGCCTTCCTCCAATCCATCTGTTGGGTCTACAGTGACCCTGAACCACAGGTGTCTTTCCACAAGCTGCTCCCTGAGAGGTTACTGTTGGTGGGTGGGGTCAGGCAGTAGACCAGATGTCTGTCCTCAATCCATCTGCTGGGGCTGCAGTTGACCTACTGTGTGTGGTTATCTTCCCCCACTCCCCAGGGTAGGAGTCACTTTGGAGTGACACTGATCCCTTCCCAGGCTGCTTGCAGGGCGTGTTGCAGCAGGAACCACTTTGGAGGGATGGCTACTGAGTGGGGCACATTAGATGGGGCAGATCTACAGGAGAACTCAGGGGCAGGGTGAGTGTTGTTGGCAAGGTAGGTACAGAATGTTCTCACTGGTTCCTTCAAGTGTCTGGCTATCTAGGCTGGTGTGTATGGGGGTATAAACGGTGCCTTCCAGCTCTTTTGTTCTTGATAAGTCTCCTAAAGATCTCTACCCCTTCAGGTCATGTTTTGACATTAGTAAATAAATCCGTGTGCATACCCCAGGCACTTTTCAAACTGTTGCTTTATGCTGTTTCTCTGCTGAATTGTTTGTTAGGCTCTCTTTAAGGACTCTGTTTCCTGCTGCCCTCTACTCTCCCAGAGCTAAGCCCACTGATTTATAAAGTACCAGTGGTAAGCCCTGTTGATGGTAAAGTCTTGCAACGTTAAGCCCCACTGTTTTTCACAGCTAAATGTTATGGCGCTTGTCCTCCCAGTGCAGGTCCCCGGTGTTGGAGGTGCCCGATGCGGGGTCTGCTCCTCTCTCTTCTCTTCTCTGTGTTTGTGGTTCCCTCCCAATCATGGTTAGTCTTGCTGGGAGTTTATTTCCCAACCACCCCTCCCACTGTTTTCTATGTGTCTTCTCTGTGATTAACTGTAGAAGGTCTGTTCTGTCAGTCTTTGGGTCATTTTCTGGGCTAAGTTGACAGATGTGGCTACTCTCTAGGTGTGCCCTTGGGATGAGGTGACCCTAGGATCCTCCCACCTCGTCATCTTCCCAGAGGTCTACACTGTGACTTTTTTCTTTGCCCCAGGGTAGACGAATCTGCTCAGCATTCTAAGTACTATCCCTTCCCACTGCACGTCACAGCATTGGGGGGGAAGGGGTCCCTTCATTCTGTGTCTCCATCTCTCTCGTCTTCTCTATGTGGCCTCTATCTTTGTTGTCCAGAAGTTGTTCAGTCTGCCCCCAGTTTTTCTTTTGGAGGAACCGCTCTATAAATAGGAATAGATTTGGTGCGTCTGTGGTGGGGGTGAGTCCAGGGTCTTCCTATATTGCCATGTTGTACTCTTCTCTAATTATTGATAGGTATGTACTTATTTCCATGTTGCTGATTGTTTTTCTTTAGCTATTTTGTGATTGCTTTGTTCTTTTTTTCTTGTTTAGTTCCTTTTTGATTTGGTGATTTTCTGTAGTTTTATGCTTAGATTTCTTTCTCTTTTATGTATCTACTATAAGGCTCTTGCTTTGTCATCACTTCGAGGCTTACATAAAACAACTTATAACTGTCTATTTTAAGCTGAAATAACCTCAGTTTGAATACATTCAAAAGCTCTACATTTTGGGGGCCGCTGGGAGGCTCAGTCAGTTAAGTGTCTGACTCTTGATTTTGGCTCAGGTCATGATCTCTTGGCTAGTGGGTTTGAGCCCTGCGTTGGGCTCTACGCTGACAGTGTGGAACCAGCTTGGATTCCCTCTCCCCCCCACCCTCTCTCTCTCTCTGTGTTCCTCCCCCTCTCCCGAAATAAACAAATAATCTTTAGGGAAAAAAAGCTCTACATTTTTATTCTCCCTCCCCACTTTTGGTGTTTTTGAATCCACAAATTATATCTTTTATCTCATGTATCCATTAACAAATTATTGCAGTTTTATTTTTAGTACTTTTGCTTTTAGCCTTTAGATTAGCTCTGTAAGAGATTAACCCACCACATTTACAATATTAGATTATTCCGAAATTTACTACATGTCTATATTTACCAGTGAGGTTTATACTTCCTTTTTTTTCTTTCAGTTGTATAATTTTTTTTAATTTATTTTTTAAATTTATATCCAAGTTAGCATATAGTGCAACAATGATTTTAGGGGTAGATTCCCTTAATTCTCCTTACCCATTTAGCCCATCCCCCCTCCCACAATCCCTCCAGTAACTCTCTGTCTCCATATTTAAGAGTCTCTTATGTTTTGTCTCTCCCTGTTTTTATATTATTTTTGCTTCCCTTCCCTTATGTTCATTTGTTTTGTATCTTAAAGTCCTCATATGAGTGAAGTCATATGATATTTGTTTTTCTCTGACTAATTTCGCTTAGCATAATACCCTCTAGTTCCATTCATGTAGTTGCAAATGGCGAGATTTCATTCTTTTTGATTACTGAGTAATACTCCATTGTGTGTGTATATATATATATTTTATATATACATCTATTCCTATTTATTGTGTATATATATATATATATACCACATCTTCTTTATCCATTCATCAGTCGATGGACATTTGGGCTCTTTCCATACATTGGCTATTGTTGATAGTGCTGCTATAAACATTGGGGTGCCTGTGCCCCTTTGAAACAGCATACCTGTATCCCTTGGATAAATACTTAGTAGTGCGATTGCTGGGTATTAGGGTAGTTCCATTTTTAATTTTTTGAGGAACTGTTTTCCAGAATGGCTGCACCAGTTTGCATTCCCATCAGCGGTGCAAAAGAGGTCCTCTTTCTCCACATCCTTGCCAACATCTGTTGTTGCCTGAGTTGTTAATGCTAGCCATTTTGACAGGTGTGAAGTGGAATTTCATTGTGGTTTGTATTTCCCTGATGATGAGTGATGTTGAGCATTTTTTCATGTGTTGGTTGGCCATCTGGGTGTCTTCTTTGGTGAAGTGTCTATTCATGTCTTTTGCACTATTGCATGTCTTAACTGGATTATTTGTTTTTTGGGGGGTTGAGTTTAATAAGTTCTCTATAGATTTTGGATACTAACCCTTTATCTGATATGTCGTTTACAAATATCTTCTCCCATTCAGTTGCTTGCCTTTTAGTTTTGCTGATTGTTTCCTTTGCTGCGCAGAAGCTTTTTATTTTGATGAAGTCCCAATAGTTCAGTTTTGCTTTTATTACCGATGCCTCTGGAGACATGTGGAGTAAGAAGTTGCCGCGGTCAAGGTCAAAGAGGTTTTTGCCTGCTTTCTCCTCAAGGATTTTGGTGGCTTCCTGTCTTGACGTTTAGGTCTTTTATCCATTTTGAGTTTATCTTTGTGTATCGTGTAAGAAAGTGGCCCAGGTTCATTTTTCTGCACGTCGCTGTCCAGTTTTCCCAGCATCCCTTGTTGAAGAGACTGTCTTTATTCTATTGGATATTCTATTCTGCTTTGTCAAGTTTTAGTAGGCCATGTGTTTGTGGGTCCATTTCTGGGTTCTCTATTCTGTTATATTGATCTATGTGGATCTATGTCTACCTATGAGTGTCTGTTTGTGCCAGTATCATACTGTCTTGATGATTATAGCTTTGTAATACAACTTGGAGTCTGGGATTGTGATGCTTCCAGCTTTGGTTTCCTTTTTCAAGATTGCTTTGACTATTTGGGGTCTTTTCTGGTTCTATACAAATTTTAGGATTGTTTGTTCTAGCTCTGTGAAGAATGCTGGTGTTATTTTGATAGTTATTGCATTGAATATGTAGATTGCTTTGGGCAGTATTGACATTTTGAGAATATTTGTTCTTTCTATCCAGGAGCATGGAATATTTTTCCATTTTTTTGTGTCTTCTTCAATTTCTTTCATAAGCTTTCTATAGTTTTCAGTGTATAGATATTTCACCTCTTTGGTTAGATTTATACCTAGGTGTTTTATGGTTTTTGGTGTAATTGTAAATGGGATCGCTTTCTCGATTTCTCTTTCTATTGCTTCATTATTGGTATATAGGAATGCAACCGATTTCTGTGCATTGATTTTATATCCTGTCACTTTGCCGAATTCATGAATTAGTTCTAGCAGTTTTTTGGTGGAATCTTTTGGTTTTTCCATATAGAGTATCATGTCATGTGCCAGGTGTGAAAGTTTGACCTCCTCCTGGTGATTTGGGTGCATTTTATTTTTTTGTGTTGCCTGATTGCTGAGGCTGAGACTTCCTATACTATGTTGAGTAACAGTGGCGAGAATGGATATCCCTGTCTTGATCCTGACCTTAGGGGGAAAGCTCTCAGTTTTTCCCCATTGAGAATGATATTAGCATTGAGTCTTTCATATATGGCTTTTATGATCTTGAGGTATGATCCTTCTATCCCTACTTTCTTGAGGGTTTTTATTAAGAAACGATGCTATATTTTGTCAAATGTTTTCTCTGCATTTATTGAAAGGATCATGGGGTTCTTGTCCTTTCTTTTATTGATATGATGAATCACATTGCTTATTTTGTGGATATTGAACCAGGCTTGCATCCCAGGTATAAATCCCACTTGGTCGTGGTGAATTAATTTTTTTAATATATTTTTTGATTCAGTTGGCTAATATCTTGTTGGGGATTTTTGCATTAGTGTTCATTAGGGAGATTGGTCTATAGTTCTCCTTTTTAGTGGGGTCTTTGCTTTTGGAATCAAAGTAGTGCTGGCTTCATAGAAAGAGTTTGGAAATTTTCTTTCCATTTCTATTTTTTGGAACAGCTTCAAGAGAATAGTTGTTAACTCTTCTTTAAATATTTGGTAGAATTCCCTTGGAAAGCCATCTGGCCCTGGACTCTTGTTTTTTTTTTTTTGGAGATTTTTGATTACTAATTTGATTTCTTGACTGGTTATGGGTCTGTTAAAATTTTCTATTTCTTCCTGTTAAGTTTTGGTAGTTGATATGTTTCTAGGAATTTGTCCATTTCTTCCATATTGCCCATTTTATTGGCATATAATTGCTTATAATATTCTCTTATTATTGTTTGTATTTCGGCTGTGTTGGTTGTGATCTCTCCTCTTTCATTCTTGATTTTATTTATTTGAGTCCTTTCCTTTTTCTCTTGATCAAACTGGCTAGAGGTTTATCAATTTTGTTAATTCTTTAACCAAGCTTCTGGCTCATCGATCTGTTCTACTGTTTTTGTTTTTTTTTTTGGTTTTGATAGCATGGATTTCTGCTCTAATCTTTATTATTTCCTGTCTTCTGCTGGTTTGGGGTTTTATTTGCTGTTTTTTCCAGTTCTTCAAGGTGTAAGGTTAGGTTGTGTATCTGAGGCCTTTCTTCCTTCTTTAGGAAGGTCAGGGTTGCTAAATACTTCCTCTTATAACTGCCTTTGCTGTGTCCCAGAGGTTTTTGGCTGTGGTGTTATCATTTTCATTGGTTTCCATGTAATTTTTAATTTCTTCTCTAACTTCTTGATTAGCCCATTCATTCTTTAGTAGGATGTTCTTTTGGCTCCAAGTATTTGTTATCTTTCTAAATTTTTTTTCTTGTGATTTTGAAGAATTGTGGTCTGAAAATATGCATGGTATGATCTTGATCTTTTCGTACTGGCTGAGCGCTGATTTTTGTCCCAGTATGTGATCTATCCTGGAGAACGTTCCATGTGCACTGGGGAAAGATGTGCATTCCACTGCTTTGGGATGAAATGTTCTGCATTTACCTGTTAAGTCCATCTGGTCCAGTGTCATTCAATGCCATTGTTTCTTTGTTGATTTTCTATTTAGATGATCTGTCCATTGCTGTAAGTGGGGTGTTGAAGTCCCCTACTATTATGGTATTATCATCAGTGAGTTTCTTTATGTTTGTGATTAATCGATTTATATATTTGGGTGCTACCACATTTGGAATATAAATGTTTTCAATTGTTAGGTCTTCTTTGTGGATAGACCCCTTAATTATAATATAATGCCCTTCTTCATCTCTTGTTACAGTCTTTATTTTAAAATCTAGATTGTCTGATATCAGTATGGCTACTCTGGCTTTCTTTTGTCGACCATTAGCATGATAGATGCTTCTCCATCTCCTTACTCTCAATCCGAAGGTGTCTAGGTCTAAAGTGGGTCTTTTGTAAACAATATATAGATGGATCTTGTTTTCTTATCCATTCTGTTACCCTATGTCTTTTGATTGGAACATTTAGTCCATTGATATTTAGAGTGAGTACTGAAAGATATGAGTTTATCACTATTATGTTGCTTGTAGAGTTGAGTTTCTGGTGGTGTTCTCTGGTCCTTTCTAGTCTTTTTTGCTTTTGGTCTTTTTTTTTTTTTTTCCATCTTTTCTCCACTCAGAGAGTCTCCCTTAAAATTTCTTGCAGGGCTGGTTTCGTGGTCACAAACTCCTTTAATTTTTGTTTGTCTGTGAAACTTTTGATCTCTCCTTCTATTTTGAATGACAGCCTTACTGGATAAGGAATTCTTGGCTGCATATTTTTCTGATTCAGCACATTGAATATATCCTGTCATTCCTTTCCGGCCTGCCAAGTTTCTGTGGGTAGGTCTGCTGCAAACCTGATCTGTCTTCCCTTGTAGGTTAAGGACTCTTTTTCCCCTTGCTTCTTTCATGATTCTTTCCTTGCCTGAGTATTTTGTGAATTTGACTATGATACACCTTGTTGATGGTTGGTTTTTGTTGAATCTAATGGGAATCATATGTGCTTCCTGGATGTTGATGTCTGTGTTTTTCCCCAGGTTAGGAAAGCTTTCCGCTATGATTTGCTCACATAACCCGTCTACCCATTTTTTTTTTTTCCTGTTACTCTTCTGGGATCCCTAAGATTCTGATGTCGTTCCTTTTTAATGAGTCACTGATTTCTCTAATTCTTAAATCATTCTCTTTTGTCTTAGTCTCCCTCTTTTTTTCTGCTTCATTATTCTACATAAGTTTGTCTATCTGTATCACTGATTCGCTGCTCTGCCTCATCCATTTCTGCCGCTGTGGCATCCATTCAAGATTGCAGTCAGTTACTGCATTTTTTATTTCATCCTGACTGGCTTTTACTTCTTTTATCTCCACAGAAAGGAGTCTAATCTATTTTTCAATCCCAGCTAGTATTCTTATTATTGTGATTCCAAATTCTGGTTCAGACATTTTGCTTGTATCTGTGTTGATTAAGTCCCTGGCTGTCATTTCTTCCTGCTCTTTCTTTTGGGATGAATTCCTTCATTTTGTCAATTTGAAGGAAGAAAAGGAATTAATAAGATAAAAAATATTAAAATTAAAAATTTAAAAACAACACACACAAAAAAATCTAATAAATGATGCTAGATCCTAGGTGTGGTTTGGTCTGGTTGTTGAAAGGAGCTTGATAGATTTGAGAAAAAAGGGGGGTAAAAAGAAAAAAGAGAAAAAAAAGGAAAATGAAAGTTTGAAAAAATGAGTACAATGAAATAGAATAAAATAAAATGATGGAAGTAAAATAGAATTCGAAAAATTTATTAAAAGTAAAAAATATAGTAGAAAAAAATTAAAGAAAAACACACTTAATAAAAATTGAAAATAAAAATAATTTTTTTCTCTTTCTGTATTCAAGAAAAAGAAAAGAAGCAAAAAAGGAAAAAACAAATTGAATAGATGGACCAATGAACAGACTGAAATACGATTAAAATTACATCGTTTTTTCCTAGAAGTCAAACTATGAAGCACTTGATAGTTTGTAAACTAAGAAGGCAGAGAGACTTGTGGTGTTCCTGAAGAGCGAGGTTGGCCCAGTTGGGCGGGGCTTACTGTTATGGCTCTGATCTCCACTAGATGGCACTGCTTAGCATACTGGGGTGGATTGTTGTGGCAATTGTAGGTGTGTATGCACATGCGCGGGAGGGGTGAAAATGGTGTCACCCAGCTACCCAGTCTCTAGTATCGGAACTCTGTTCTCTCCGATCAGTAATTGTGCACCAGTCCTTTGTCTGCTCCCCACTTTTACACTGTCTGTGACCAAGCTGTCAGGTTGCCAGGTGGCACCTCCCTCCTGAGTTTTATCTCAGATGCGGCTGTGTTTCCCAACCCCTCACTTCTGAGGGACTGCGGCTTTGGCGTGCTCAGACCCTCTGGGGGAGGGTCTCACCGAACAATGGCTGGGTGCTGGCTGTACCCAGGAACATTCTAGGGACTGTGCTGCTGTCAATGCCCAGAGATTGCGGCAGGGTGCCAGTCTTCCCCAGAAAAAGTTCACACGATTGTACCAGCAGCATTTCAGGGATTACAGAAAATCACAACAAACATCTGGCACCAGGGTTCACCCTTAACATCCTTGTTTCAGCACCAGCAAATGTGGTTTTTCTCCGGGGTCCGCTGAGACCTTTGCCTGCAGGGCGGCCACATAGCCTCTACCAAATGTCTTCCCAGCAGGGGAACTGCTTCTCCCCATGTGGCTCGAGGACCCCTCGGACCTCACTCCCTGCTCCCGGGGATTCACCCTTACCACCGGAGCACTGCCAGGTATCGAGCTGCAGAGTTTTAGACTCTGTGCTTCCCCTCTTTATAGAGTCTTAATGGAATTTAAACTCTTTCCTTTCTCCTTTCTCCCTTTTTTATTTAATCGCCGTGGCTGTTTCCACTTTTCCACTTTGTCTCCAGCTGCTTTTGTGGGGTGCTTTTCTCGTACCCTCCCCCCGTCTCCATCCTCTCTCCACGAGCAAAAGCAGCCCCCTGCCCTCCGCAGCTTCTCTCTCCCCCAGTTCACCTCTCTGCACCGTGTACCTGCTGAGTTCTGTGGTTCAGGTTGTGCAGATTTTTGTGTTAAGCCTCAAATCAGTTTTCTAGGTGTGCAGGATGGTTTAGTGTTAATCTGGCTGTTTTTCATGGACACGAGACACACAAAAAAACGTCCATGCTGTTTCACCATCCGAGGTTTATATTTTCTTAAGTTTTCCTGTTAATTAGTGCCCATTTGTTTTCTTCAAGGAAACATTTAACATTTTCTTATAAGGCCTGTCTAGTGGTGATGAACTACTTTAGCTTTTTTTTGCTTGTCTGGTAAACTCCTTATTTCTCTTTCAATTCTGAAGGACAACTTTGCAAAGTTTGTGCTGAAAAATCTGATGGGCTTATGTATATTTCCTCATATCTAAACATTTTTATTTTTTTTATTTTTTTTAACATTTATTTATTTTTGAGAGACATGGAGACAGAGCGTGAGCAGGGGAAGGGCAGAGAGAGAGGGAGATACAGAATCCGAAGCAGGCTCCAGGCTCTGAGCTGTCAGCACAGAGCCCGACGCGGGGCTTGAACTCACAGACCGTGAGATCATGACCTGAGCTGAAGTCGGCCGCCTAACCAATTGAGCCACCCAGGCGCCCCTATTTCCTCATATGTAGCAAGTTGTTTTTCTCTTGTTGCTTTTTTTCTTAAAGTTTTTTCAATGTTCATTTATTTTTGAAGGAGCGGAAAAGCATGAATGGGGGAAGGGCAGAGAGAGAGGGAGACACAGAATTCTTAGCAGGCTACAGGCTCTGAGCTGTCAGTACAGAGCCTGATGCAGGGCTCAAACTCATGAAAAGCCATGATATCATGACCTGAGTCAAAGTCGGATGGTTAACCGAGTGAGTCACCCAGATGACCCTCTCTTGTTGCTTTTAAGATTCTCGCCCTGTCTTTAATTTTGACACTTCAATTATAATGTATCTTGTTGTAAGTCTTGGGTTAATCTTATTTGGAATTCTCTGGGCCTCCTAGGTCTGGATTTTATCCAGATCTGTGTCTATACCCAGATTAAGAAAGTTTCAGCCATTATTTTCTTAAATAATTTTACTGTCCCTTTCTCTCTCTCTCTCCTCCTTCTGGGACTCCTGTAATGTAAATGTTGGTCTTCTTGATGTTGTCCCATACTTCCCTTAGGCTATCTTCAATCTTTTTAACCCTTTCAAAATTTTGCTTTTCTGGTTGGTAAGTTCCACTGCCTTGTGTTCAGATTCAGTGACCTATTCTTCTGCCTTTTCTAGTCTGCTGTTGAACACCTCTATTGTATTTCTCAGTTAGTTATTGTATTCTTCAGCTCTGTGTCTTTTATTTGGTACTTTCTTATATTTTCTAGCTCTTTGTTGAAATTCTTACTTTGTTCATTTATTTTTCCCCTGAGATCAGTGTGCATCTTTATGACCATTATTTTGAATTCTTTATCATGTAAATAATTTATCTCTGTTTCATTATGGTATTTTTCTGAGGGTTTATCTTGTTCTTTCAATTGGAACATACTATTCTTTTCTTCCATTTTCGTTGTCTCTGTGTTGGTTTCTATGTGTTAGATAAAAGTCAACTTTCCCATTCTTAAAGCATGGCCTAATTAGGAGATGGACCTTATTGTTCAATATTTCTTTAGCTCTTGGGTGTCTCCAAAGCCTTCGTGTTTGTCCAAGCAGTCTACTTTACTTGCGGTGGCTCACAGTAGTTGAGGGTGTGCCAAGACCTGTCAGTGTTCTAAAGGGGAGGAACTTAGCACCTAGAGTTAGCCTGATTGGAAGGCAGACAGTCAGGAAGCAGCTTTTAAGGTATGCAAATATACTTCTTTCAGGGAAAGATTGGAAGCTGGGTGTTTCTGTTGGCTTCCTCTGCACCGAGCCCTCATGTGATAGCCAATTAAGAACTGTTTCTTTGCTACCATCCTTTTGAGCCTGTCAACACAAGCCCTGTTGGCCATGGAGCCAAGTTACCAAGGGAATTATATTTTGGGTGGCAGACACAAAAGCAGGGCACCAGACAAACACAAGCTCCTTTCTCAGAGACATTGATGACCTGGGGAGGAAGGTGCCTGCTAGCATCCCAGTCTCTGCAGGGGACTGTAACCAGCCCCCAGATGTGTGTTTAATAAGAAACCTGCCCTTCAGGCCGCAGCTATGAAGATAAGCTAATAGGCTTTTTTCACAGATACTGGTGACCTGATACTGGTAGAGGAGAGTGCAAAAATGGTGTCCCTGGCTTATGTTCCCTGATAGCAACTTCATAGTCCCTAGATGAGTGCCAAACCATAGGCCTGCCTCTCAGAACAAAACTCTGAGACAACCAAATAAGCTTCTTTCTCAGAAAGACTGGAGGTGCGTTGTCTTTGCTGTGCCCTGGTGTAGTGGCCAACCAAAACTTGTTTGTTACAGTCCCATGTGACCCATGAAGCAAGCCCCCTGTCCACCAGAGCCAGGTGATCAAGGGGCGTTCCCTGGGTGGCAAGCATGAAAGCCAGAACACCATACACATGTACAGGGTCCCTTCCTGGAAATATTGGCAATTTGGAGTATGGCAGAGGGAAAGTGTGAAGGTAGTGTCCATCTTCTGAGGTCTCTGGAGAGGAGACATCCCTGACAATATCTCTAACATTACCCCATTTAATATTATTGGCATAGATAAATTATCTCTGCAATTATGAGTAATATCAAGAATCTTGTTAGACTTTTTTTTAATATAAGCTGGCTACATTAAAATATAATGTACATCATAACTTTCCCATTTTATTTTGTGCTAATCAGGGGCTTATTCTGACAGTCAATAATAGCTTCTCTGAATTTCTCCAACTTTTGTTACCAGTGAGATTACACGAGTATTTCTCTAGGTTAACCTAGTTTCTTTAGAATAACGATCAGCCCAAGAATTACAATTAGAGTCTGAGTCTTTGTGTTCTAATATTTACTGTTGCTATAGCTATTTTCTTGGAAGTATTAAAGCATATAGTCTTTGTCATTCAACTTTTATAGCCTTTTGTCAAAGTCTTAAAAGACTTGAGTTGAATAGTCAAAATCTGTGTATAACTTTGGACTTCCCCCAATGTAACTATGCACAGTTCACTAGTAGAATGAGGCATTACACATATCACTGTCCTTGCCAGAAGTTAGCAAAGCTGGATCCTGGAGTGACACCCGCTCCTTGATCTTCTACCCAGGAATCAGCAAATCCTCCTTCCAAGCAGAGTTCAGGGAAAGGCATAAAACCTTTACCTATCTCTCTAGGCCACTTGCTCCACCTCACGCCCTTTATGTGGTTCTAATGCAGTTTCTGCTTGAGGGAAATGCTGGCAAGTGGGGAGTCACCAGTTTCCAGATGGTATTAGCACTCTGACTTTAAGAACTTTCAGCACCGTGGACAGCACCCCAGTCAGTTCTGTGGTCCCAGCTCCTGGCCTCTATTTCCTGACCCCCAACCCCATGTTCTCCTAGACCCTTTACCCAGGGGGGAGGGAGGTGCGGAAGCAAGTTATTCTTTGGTCCTTGGCCAGCTCTGACCAGTGACTGACCCCACCACTTCTGCAAGAATCTCTCTTCGGAGTGGGTTCCTTGCCTCTTTCGGTTCAAGGCCTCAATGAACCCAATTCTGCAGAGCTGGGGTGAGTGAGGGGGGCCATGGGCGGGCCAGAATTGTGCAGAGGCAGCCCTCCTAGCACCTTTCATCCACCTTCCCTTTGCTTCTATGCATTTGGCAACTTCTACCTTACTTTTCAATCACAACGTAAGATAGGTATTTATTGAAAAGAATCCACGTGTAAGTGCAACTGTATAGTCCAAGCTCATTCAAGGGTCAAATGTATATCGTTATCTAAAAGTATCTGCATATTTTGTTAATCTGACATTTTAAGAAAGGGTAAATTAAAAATTTTTTCTTTTTTTCTTTCTATAAAATGTACAACTATTCAAATATTATAATTTAGGCACAAATTTTTAAAGTTTGTTACAAATCTGGACATTAAAATTTCAATAACACATTGTCTTCATGAATTGTAGTATCTTAAGAATTTTAGGGGTATCTGGGTGGCTCAGTCATTAAAGCATCCCACTTTTCTTTTTTAATGTTTATTTTTGAGAGAGAGAGACCGAGTACAAGCAGGGGAGGGGCAGAGAGAAAGGGAGACACAGAATCCAAAGAAGGCTCCAGGCTCTGAGCGGTCACCATTGAGCCTGATGTGAAACTCATGGACTGTGGGAACTATGATCTGAGCCGAAGTCAGAGACTTAACTGACTGAGCCACCCAGGTGCCCCTTAATTGTCTCCCTCTCGGTTTCAATTCAGGTCATGATCTCACAGTTTGCGATATCGAGCCTTGTGTCAGGGACAGCATGGAGCCTGCTTGGGATTCTCTGTTTCCCTCTCTCTTGCCCCTCCCCCACTCAATCTCTAATATAAAAATTTTTATAAAATTAAGCTATTTAAAAAGAAATTATCTAAATACTACAGATGTGCACATATATGTACAGTATATATACTATATACACACACACATATATATACGCATAAAGCTTTTACTTTTAAATTCAACCTTAGCTTAGTTCAAAGCAAACTATCGTGTTCAGTTTTTCACCATAAACTGTTAGGTTGAATCCTGTGAAGACTTCAGATGGGTATGTTGCCATACAAATACCTACTGTGAGAGTTGTTTGGAAAATGCAAGTAACAGCAGAAGCCCTTGTTTGTATGTTTTCCCCATTTCATGTGTATAGTGTTTTTCAGTCCTGCTGATGAGGGCAGTATGTGGTGAAATTAGCGCTTAAAAAAGGAAGGCATGAGGCGCCTGGGTGGCTCAGTTGGTTTAGCATCCAACTCTTGGTTTTGGCTCAGGTCATGATCTCCCAGTTTGGAAGTTCGAGCCCTGTGTCAGGTATGGAACCTGTTTGGAGTTCTCTCTCTCTGCTCCTTCCCCGACTCGCATGCCCTCTCTCTGTCCCAGAATAAAAAAACTAAAAAAAAAAAAGGAAGGCATTTGGGAGTCTCAGGTGATTCTTAAGGAGCAAATTTAGGAGCCCTTAAGGAGTTACCTTTATTGAGGTGAAGTTTGCCAAGAAAATCCTTTCTTTCGTAAATGAGGGTTAATATGAAGCTCATCTGTTTTCATGGGTTTGCAACACCGTATTTGCTTTGGTGTAGAAAGAGAACGTCAAGGCTTAAACGTGTCCCGGATTTGCAGGTGCACACGGGAGACCGTGCTAGTGAGACCACACGAGGTCCAGGTCTGCCGCGAGCCCAGAGCGCCAGAGTTCTGACTGCACGGGAATCTGGGGTCTGTCCCTGAATGGCAAGACACAGGCTGGAAAGGTGACATGGCTGGTTCTACTGAGCCTTGGTGTAAAGCAGAGAAGAAGTCAGACTCAAATTCCTTTCGTACATTTCACTTGAACCACTGTGACCTTCCTGGGGACGGGTGGATTTCTTCATGAGGCTCAAACAGAACATTTGTGTTTAGTGTCTCCTGGTTACCCGGCAAGACTGGGTGTTCAAAGGCTGGCTTTAAAATAGACTGGAAGTAAGCGGGTGAGAAAAGCAACTTGGAACAGGCAAGACTTTCTGAAAGATTAAGCCCAACTGACACATTTGTGGCATACCCAACTTGCCTGGTACGTGGTGTTTCTACAGGTACCATTTGGAGGATTTGTAGGAGTTTTAAAATTGGAAAAGGGTCAACACACTTCTATTTAAAAGGAAGAACAAATTTTAGGCGTGTCCATTTTTTCCTATCAAGGACCTTCAATGACCACTGTGGAAAGATATGGAATTTAGACCACAGGAGGCTCCAGCCACGATAAATCAAACTGCACAGAATAAGGCAATGACAGAAGGGTGTACTTTGGGGTGAGAGAATCCAAATAAATCAATCTTGCTGTAAAGAAGAGACACGCAACAATTCAAGGCTTTTGAAAAAAGCATCATTTATTTCAAAGTACAACACAAAGTTGTATTTTTAAGAAATACACATTCAATCTTGTATCTCAAGACTTGGCTATGTGCATTTCAGTTCATCTTTAAAATAAATTCAGGTATACAAATGGTACATACCTCAAGTACAAACAGCACAGAAAATGCATATGGTCTCAACCGAATGTTTTTACATTCATTCACTGTTCTTAAAGTTGACTTACATTTCTGTAATCTGCTTTTAAACCAAGACAGCCTTATTTTAAAAAAATACTCTATTTTTCAGCACAAAGTCCTCATACATTTTTAAAATTAGATCTTGGCGCATAATGCGAAATTATTAAAAACCAAACTTGGTAATTTAGTAAAATTGTCACATGCCAGGACTTCTGATTCAACTCAAATTATTTCCTTAGCTGTAAATGTCAAATTTGTGTTCATACAGATAAATAAAGGATGGAAGAAGACAGGTGGTGGAAACTTGGTAGCAGTTAAGGTTTTCAGATGTACAGGCCTTATTAGAGTTTGTGGCTGAGTCCAGACTTTTCCCTAAAAGCACAACAGCAAATCTCATTATCATAATTGCAAGAAAGATCTGAAAGAAGCGAGTGGTACGAGCCTGCCCTGCTTGAATCTGTTTTGCAAAGATGAGGAGGGTGGGGAGTGGGAAGCTACAGCAGTAACAGCCTTAAAATGATGTCTCAAAAACTGGCATATCATGATCTAGATGAGGGGCCCCCACTTTTTTTTTTTTTTCCCAATTTCAATTCTCATGAGGGAAGTGCGAATTAGACCAGGGGTCAGAGCTTCTTCTTCCGATCGTGGGGCTCCATATCCGCCACGGGTTGTACGTCTGCCCCAGATCGTCGGCCGGACCGGAGGTGGAGGGAGCATGAGGAGCAGAGGAGTTCTCTGTGCCCATGAGGCCGATGCTTGGCAGCGTGTTGGCTGGAGTGGGGAAGGGCAGGGTGTTGTTCAGGTTGCTGGACCAGATCGAGTTGCAGAATGGAGTGGTGGACCACAAGGTGTTGCCGAGGATCGACTGACAAGACAGAAAACGTGGCCTGGAGCATCGGGACTGACAGGTGCGCGGGTGGGACGCGGGTGAAGGTTATGCTACAAAAACGGGCTGGGCTGCAATTTCGTTCTCCTTCTTTACCTTGTATATAAACGTTTTATATATACAGGCATCTCGGGGTCTGGTGTCTTAAAGAAAGGCTGGCAAACTACAGTCGGGGGGCCGAATCCAGCCCTGCCTGTTTCTGTCCACAGGAGGCCTGCCGGAACACGGCGCACCTGCTGGCTGCCGGCCGTCCGGCTACTTCTGCGCTGCCGAGAGCAGGTGAGCAGCCGCTACAGAAGCAGCATGGCCCGCAAAGCCCAAGATACTCCCTGACCCCTGTTTTAAAAGCACCTTCACCATTCTTTAAAACTGGAGCCGGAAGGATTACAGTGAAGACATGCTTTGACATCGTAAAATATCTACTCTTCAACCCTGCTTGTCTAATTTAGTTTTCCTGAGAACGAAGAAAGAATCGCAGTGGGATATTTTTTCTGTCACAATTTTGTGAAAGCTGACACCAGTAATTATTTTCCTTGGTAAGAATACTTTTTTTGGAGCATGGTCTTTACAGAAGCAGATGCACACTGGAAAAGCTCAAGCTAGGACATCGGTGCTTCTCAGAAGCACAATAAATGCGATCCTCCAGCAGCTTGCTCCTGGGGAGCCTCGGGGCCGCAGGATGTGAGGGTGAAGGCCACCCTCAGTCGCTGTCTGGCCCAGCCACACGTGCGGGCAGATTTACAGGCTGGGAAGATGCTGGAATGACTTTGCTCTACTTGGAGACCAAACCCACAGCTGCTAATCTGTTCTTTCTATAATTTCTTGACTACAACAGCTCTGAAGAATACTGATGGGTCACTCTGGCAGAGTAAGAACACAGCGGTGGAGACAATAAAAGAACTAATCTGCCCCTTGCACATTACTATCTGGCCTTTATAACGGTGTCAGTGCCACCTGAGTGACAGAGGCACTGACAGCAGTAATAATGAGGGTGCAGGTGAGGCCAAGCCCCAAGTACTCACTGAGGCCGTGTGGGTCGGGGAACCGGAGCTGGCTGGCCAGGAAGGGCTGGGATCTGTTGCCGGTGATTCCCAAAGGTAGGAAGGGCCACTACTGAACTCGTTCCAGCCTCTCTGGGAGGCCTGATTGCATGACCGAGATAACCCGAGTTTGCTGAAAACTTCTGCAAGTAAGGAAGCAATCAAGTCTGTATCTAATTTTGCCACACTCACTCATGTAGGACAAGACGGGGCACTCACTCAGAGGCATGCGTCCCCCCACCGCTCACTCGGAGGCTCATACCTGCTCTGCCGGCTCCCACCACACCCCGGGGAGGATGGGGAACGGGGGGCGTTCCCCAGAACACAGGCACCTGGCACACAAGCTGAGCTCTTTACCCACACCCATCACTGGATGACAGCAAGTGCAAACGCCCTGTCTCTGACGTGACCACAGCGAATGCAAAGCTCGCACTGTTGCCTCTAATCCTGGACAGCGAGTAAGGAGCCCAGCATAGGCAGGAGTCATATTTCAGACACGAATCCTTTCTTGAAGTTCTTCAATGCTGGGAACACAAACCAACTGGTACTCACGGCACTGAGCTCGCTCCACTGCACCTTTGGGCTGGTGGGGAGGCGGAGCAAGCTTCGTGCTGGGCCTCCTTCTTCCCGGGCTCCCGAGCACCTTTTGGAAATGTCTACTGAATGACAGCCTTTCCTATCTCAGTGGGCATCTCCACACACAAAACTAGGCCTCGTCTTCCTCTCTTTATCCACAGGCTGATTAGTTACAGTTCTAGCGTTAAACACTCACCACCGGTTAGGTTAAAAGAATTTCCGAATGCCGAGAACGAATTGAGGGGCGTGAAGTCGGGGCTGCCGGGGTTGCTGGTGGGACTCCACAGACCCGAGCTGGACGTTACAGGAGGAAAACGCAACACAGAGATGTACGGTGGTTAGTGGGGACAGGCCTGTGACGCACGGCCTCATGAACAGCAGCTGCTGCCTCAACTAGGGGACGCTCAAATATTAAAGACAAAGGATTTTCTTGGCTTCTAGGCCATGAAGGATTAAAGCACAGAGAGGTTCTGAGCTCCTGTCTTACCATAAGCTGTGAGTCTGGTTCAAAGCAAGTGATCCACAGAGAAAACAGCTATTTTTTCCCTGATGTTTACTTTCTGGTAATGGAAGATTGATTTAAAAACATTCAAATCTAGGACTCACTGCTTTTAGTGCAAAGTAGGTAAAATTGGGGCTCTGCTGACAGTGTTTCCTGATGTTTATCTGTGACCATGAATCAAGGCAGCAAGCACATCGCCATGCCCAGTAGGACTGTCGTGGGTCAGGAAAGTGGCAGGTCCAATAATTTACTATAAACTGCCTAGTACTGGCTCCAATTTCCTTCTCATGCACATTTTTGTTCTATCTCTGATTATCAGATCACATCCTGTCCTGTGACCATGATAATGAAGAATGATGAACACACATCTGGTTCTCTGCGGGGTGAGACACGCCACGTGTGCCTCCTTCCCTGTCGGGGGAGCGGCCAGGGGAAGCACAGCGAGTGGGCTCTGACTCCACACAACAGACAGGAGTTTTTAGAGGCGCCTGACCGCTTTGATGGCCTACTTGTAATCTGAGGGAGACACACGTATGGACAGAAGAGGCTAACCTGACTTGAGGAAGCTTTATCTTTCGATTAAGAACAGTTTACTGTACCTGTCTGAGCCGTCGCTGTCAACAGGAGTGTGTGAAATGCCAAGGCTGCTGGAAAAGTCTGTTTTGTTTGAAGAAACTTTAGCAAAGCCATTCCCTCCTGTAACGAGAGACTCTGAATCAATCGAAGGCAATTCCCCCCTGCCCACAGCCCGGTGTGACCGGTCCAACACCAAGCCACTCACCTGGGCTCTTGTCATACCCGGCTGTGACTGCAGCAAAAGTGGGGTTGCCGTTCTTGCCAGGCAGTGAGGCTGCTTTTGTTAATTTGTGTTTGCTTCCATTTGGCTGCTTGGGTTTACAGTCACTTGAAGGAAGAAGCAAAGAGGGAGGTCATTCCTTATCAGCACTGTCCACAGCGGAGGGCCGCTGGGGGCCCTTGTCTCTGGTGGTGGGGCTGCCACAGGACTGAGCGTATACAGTACTTTCATTGCAGCGGGGCCCAGGGCAGCCCCCAGACCACGGCCCAGCCCCATGTAAAATGCTCCCACACCTGAGACTGCAGTCTGATGGGACATAGGGACTTGGGGGACAGGTACGAAAATATAAGGCCCCTAGGAAAGAGACGAGGGCAGGGATGAGCTGACTGTAGGAGGGACTGGAAAGGCTGCAATCAGGCAGAGAGGAGCACTCTTGAGGGAGTCAGCAGGTTGTAGAATGAGGAGGGAGGAGAACAAGGGGTCGCCGGTGGGCAACGATGCTCAACAGGGCTGGTATCCTGCTCCCGTCAGGACCCGGTGAGGGGCCTGGTTCAGCAAGGGTCCCAAGCAGAGCGGCCTGCCCCCAGCCTCATGGTTACCGCCTCTTTGGCGAGAGATAAAAGCTGGGCAGGGTGGCTGTAGGTGGGTAGGTGGCTCTCCAAGTGAAAAGCAGGGATGGTGCTTACACCCGGGCTGTGCTTGCTGGGACGACATGTGGTGCTGACGGACGCACGGTAAGAACTTGTTACGGGCTCCTCACTCTTGCTGAGGTTATTGTTACCCTAACTCAGGCAAATCCGGGGGGGCTCTGGACCTCCGGGGAGGAGCGCAGTCGAGGGGCTCGTTCCGCCCATCGGAAGGCTGCCTCCCTTGTGCCCTGCACTTCCGGCAGCACCTCTCATCACAGCCAGGCTTGTGCCGGACCGTACTCTTTTAACTGCTCAGCTCCACTGCCGTAAGTTCAGAATAAATGTCCCGTAAAGCCACGTCCTCCATGCACAGGGCATCTGTAGACCTTCACTTAATACTTAGGATGCTTACTGACTCTAGAATTAGACTGTAATTCTACTAAGTTAAACCATGAACCTGTTGGTTCCTGGGTGAAGACAGCTACTGGCTGGAGTCAGGCCTGCACACGGTAGCACTGACCCTGGGCGAGGGCAGAACACTGCACAGGGCAGATGTGAGAGGCAGGACAGGACAGCAGGCTCTGGCCACTGAGCACCTCCACTCGCAAGGGCGAGCACCTGCAGAACTCCGTCACCTGCAGAGTGGCGGAGCCAGGGACCCACCTGCTGGAGCTGCTGTTGACGATGCTGCTGTAGCTGCCCCGGGCTGCGAACGGGCAGGGGGCGGTGGGGGGAGAAGGAGAGGCGGGTGTCGGCGAGGTCTGGCGTTGTTTTAAGAAAATGTCTGCATTGAGGGTTTGCAGAGAAAGTTTATAAAGACTATCGGTAGCTGGAAATGAAAAATAAAAGGTGTCATTAATGTGCTTTGGTTTTTACTCTTCAAAATTAGTTACTTTTGAGGTTCTGATACAGTGCAGAACTCAAGTGCATCTACAAAGAAAAAAAAAAGTAAAGCTTTTACAGGTGTTCTGTTTAAAGGTCTGAAAGGAAAGCGGGAAGTCCTGCCTCTCTCTGTGGTGTGAGACTTCCGGAGAATCACCCGCACGACCCACCCGCTCTGTGCTCCGCAGGACCCTCCCGGACAGCTTCTCCCACCTCGGGCTGGGAAGGTGGCTCTCCCATGTCCTTCAGGGATGGGCAGGTAAAGTCCCTGCCTGGAACCCGAAAGAGTCTCTGTGCTTCCACCCAGGCTCACACCTGCGAAACGTCCCTGAGTTCTATTCCACAAAGCTTCCCCGCACTCCGCGGGCAGGTCTGGTGCGCGGCCGCCCCAGTCTGTTTTACGAGGATACGAGCTAACAGGAGTCCTGCTGCTGCCCTTTAGGGTAACGTGTACACCCTGTTACAGGCTGTTACAGCTGTCCGAAAATCTTAAAACAAAAAATTTGTTTAAAACAGAGAAAACTTCTGTTCTGAAAAATCTATCCTGCTCTCACTAAAAGGAAATACATATAACTTCGCTCAGAAGACAGTACTGTCTTGCATGTCCACCGTGCGCAGCGTGGTGGCATCCTGCTCCAGCTACTGCGAAACGGTCCCCGCGGACTCCCGGTATGCAAGGCTGCCCCGCCTCGTCCTCCTCCTTTCCCATCCTGCCCAACACAGCTCTGTCCAGGCTGGCGCATTTCCACCTCATCCCCTCCTGACTGCCCTTCACGCCCTATGCAAGCCCTGCCTACAGCGAGGAAGGTCGGCTCTACTCCCATTTTCTGTGAAGAGCCTGTTTCATCTCACTTCCGGAACGGAAGCCTGCTCATCACAGTAGTTCAACTTCCCTTGTGACTGTCTCCTGTACCAGTGGTTCCCCCAAGCCCCCAAGCTTGGGGCCTGGATAAAGCTGCACATTCCTCGGCTATGTCACCATCTGTTATGGTGCTGCCATGCCAAGCACACTTCTTGAAGCCCAAGGTATCCGTTCACTCCCCATCTTCAGTACCACCTTGTACGTACCCTGGGAATTCTGACTCTCCTCAGTGGTGCTGGCACCTCACACAGTGTTCTTGTCTCCACCCCACCAACTCTCACCCGTGATTATGTGAATAACCCCTTCCCCTTGCTCTGTTGTCTGCTGACTCAAGGTCCAGGCTCGGGGCCTGTCTCAAGTGCCATCTCCTGTATGTGCCCTGCTCAAAGCTCTCCACCTTTCCGCCTGTCTCGAAAGCCCCTACAGCATAGTGTCCGCTGATACCACCTCTATATTGTAGGACCATTATCTGCACAACTGTCCTGACCCTTCCCCAGCCACTCCTTACAGGACACCCTCTCTGACTCTGACCCCCCCGACCCCCTCCCACCACCAGAAGGGAGCTGGAAACTGCCCACACTGGAACAGGCCACGCTCCGGCTTGTGTGTGCTCGCTCGCCCCAGGTGCCTGTCCCGGGGTGGGGGTGAGGGGTGGGGGGTGCGTGTGCTGCCTCCCTTGGCAGCTCTCCTTTAGTGGGATGTGTTTCACTGGGCCCAGCAGCTGCAGAAGCACTTACTAAATGTCAGAACGAAACAGAAGTCAAGAAAAGTCAGAAAAAGATCTTATGGAATAATGCTTGCCGTAGGAAGGGAAGATGGGAGGAAGGTAGGGGGTGGCCAAAAATAGCACAGGGCATGTGCAATTAAGAGAACTTTTTGACTCAATATATTTCTTCTGTGGCTATTTGCCTTTTAATAACCCCTTGGATTTGTTGTCTGTTTAAATCATGAAATTATTCCAGGAGAATTTTCTCAGCATCTCCTACGGGTACAGGGCACCACACTATAAGGGGTTCTACTTGGGGAGAAAGACCTCTACACACGGATTCCCAGCAAAGAGCAGGCTTGCAGAGTCTTGAGGGGAAAATGCTTTAACCCGCTGGGAACCCTAGGAAGTGAAGTGCTGCCAAGAGAGGGCTTGCAGGCTAGCGGTCTCAGCCAGAGGAAGGATACCGGACTGACTCTTACTGGTTTCAAACAGCAGTATTATGTATACAGTGGAGCCCTGCTAGAACTTTCTAGTAAGGCTGGTCGTGAGAGCACAGAGGTTACAGGAAGTGGGATCAAGGTAAGGTATGCCTTGGTTGGAAAAACAAAATAATTACGCAGATGTGGGGTCTGGATCAAGTACACACTTTCTCCAGTGACGAAGCCACCCAACTCTATGACAGCGAGCTCTGCTCTGAGCCACTGAACTCTCTCGGCCTTCGTGGACGGGCCTCAGGAGGAAACAGAGGCTCAAAGAACTGCGCTTTCCAAATATTTTCTTCTCCAGATCATTTGTCTCACATTTCCCCCTTCTGAGGTGTGGAGCCAAACTCACACTGGGTTGGATCTGGTTGTCCTTGCTTCCTCTGTCCCAAAGGAGTGATGCTAGCATGTTCATCAGGTGCCACTTTGGTGACAACACTGTCACAGCCAGCTACCTTGCCTTGAAGGCTGTGTCCAGTTGACGGCCCCCCTTTCCCGCACCAGGTTTTGTTACTCGCACTAGCAGAGCGTACGTTTACTTCACCGGGCTGCAGACAACCCCACGGAACTGGCTCCCTGGGAGCGGTGTATCTGCAGTGCTGGAAACCTCCCTCTGTGGGGGCGGAGGGGGGTGGTCTCTTTCATGGGGAACTGCCCAAATCACAAAGTATAAGCCTAGGACCGGCGTCTAGCTGAAACCTCACCGGGGAATCTAAGGAACAGAAAGCATTCAGGCTGGACGCGGGGACTACTGAGAGGCTTGGACAAGATCTGCTGGATGACCAGGGGGTTAGGTTTACCTCTCACCCCAGGCAAAAAACAACACTAAAAAGTGTCAGGAAGTCTCATGGCAAATAGGGGGCTACAGGCTTTAACACAGAAAGCATCTCTTTCCAGTGTGTGTTTATGTAAGTGAAAATGTAAGAGGCGCCATGCTTAACGTACACCGCACCTGGATTTCCAAGCTCTCTGTCCTCATTCAACTCTGAGGGCTTCGGTCACCACTATTCATCTAAGTGCCCCTTCACCCCGAATAATCCTGTTCAACCCTGATTTT
This sequence comes from Paguma larvata, assembly GCA_030068075.1. Taxonomy (NCBI): domain Eukaryota; kingdom Metazoa; phylum Chordata; class Mammalia; order Carnivora; family Viverridae; genus Paguma; species Paguma larvata. The sequence goes on from CM057836.1 coordinate 75,706,612, forward strand.
CTCTTTGGCACAAACCGGCCAAGTGTGAGTTCTGTCTAACACTGTGGTGAATGTAGATGAATCAGTCCTCAGGCTGGTCCTCTCTTGACCTCAAATCCCTATAATTAGGCCCCTCCCTTGGTTTGTCTCTGTTGTCTTCTATTTTGGGTCCTAAGTATCTAGGGCGAGGACCTCTCTCTTATTTTAGTAGCCTGTGCTACTGTCATGATTTACTGCAGGCCGAATCTGATGAACAAGGGCAAGAAGCTAGTGAGAAAAATAATGAAACCTTCACACAGGTTGTTTATGTAAACGGTGTGGGTAAAGTTGAAGGAAGACTTAATTTTTACAAAAATGATTACACCGTAAAGGTATGAGAACTAGTCAGGGAAGATATTGCTGAGTTAATGATATTGTAAAGTAATATTTCTTTGGATGATTCACTGTTCCAGACAGGTCTTTCCATTTTGTACACTGGGAAGTGGTGTGGTCTACCAGCTCTGAAAAAAGAGTCCTAATGTGAATTGTCCGTTGGCTTCTCTGGTGTAAACACTCCCACCACGGCCAAAGAGGCCATGACGGTTCACAACTGGCAGACTACTGAGCAATGGGCTTTAGCTGGTTGGTACAAGTGGGCTCCAGCAGACTACAGAGGCCAGGCTTCCTTTTAACGCAATATGTCCTGTGGAGTTTTCCTGCCTAGGGTGGGGCACCGTGGTTTCTAAATCTCCATACTTACAGCTGCCGGGTTTGTGAACTGGCACGGAATCCCATTCCGGTGGCGGAGAGTCTTTTTCACCTTCTGAGCTACTGGTGTTGCCTAGTTCTTGACTACTGGGGAGGAATTTTGCTAGGGCGGGTGGCCTGTTATCCACTAACTTATTTGTACCTGCACAAAAATTAGGGAAAAAAAAATCATTAACAGAAAGTAATTCCTTTCTCTCAGGTCTGTTTCAAAGAACCTTCTAATGAGGACGAGAACACCACCGTGGTCTTTTAAAGCACTGAAAACTACTAACTGATTACTGGTAACTCACAACTAGTAATTACTAATACAATGAATTATGAAAATATCTATATAGTCAAATGAAAATACCTTTTGTTTTCTGGGAATTTCGTGATTTGGATCCACTTGTCAATGCAGTTGGAAGAGGAATCTTGGTTGGGAGATTTCTGCGTTGTTTACTTTCCAGTGGGGGAGTATAGGGGAGCTCTAAAGAACTGAAAGACAATTATGGACGCAAAATTCAAATTTATGCCTTTGTCTTGGAGCAAAGAGTAGAAGTCATTGATCACGCTACAATTTCCATTGCATTTTCTAATCTGGCTTCCTTAGGCACTATGTAATCATGATCCCAGCTTAGCTCTGGTTGCTTTCCAAACATTTTGAAGACTGTTCAGGAGACACTCAGCATTTGCAGATTTATCCTTTGCTATTCTGAGTGCTGACAATGAACTGAAGTCCACTATTGGATAATCTGTAACGGGTTAGAGCACCTACCTCACATAATGTGCATAAAGCCGTTAGCACAAACTTGCCATTTTGGGGGCTGCTAACTGCAATCATTTTGCTTGTGAATGAGTCTCTCCCAGCATCTGGACTACTCATTGGATTCTTGAATGTGGAGCTTCTGAAAGGTCTCAGACTTAACGTGTCAAGGCATCTGCTATCCAAAACTTTAAACACATTTTCTTCATAGCAACCATGAAACGAACCAGGCCTAAGTTCCTGAGTCGCCTATGGAAATCCGCTAGCTCACTGCAGGGCAGCAGGACTGAGCTACCTGCCTCGGGTCTAGGGTGAGTGGGGTGAGATGAATTTTCTTCTTTATTCTTGAACTCAAGGTTATTAACCCTCAGCAAAAATTTAAATATTATTTTTATTTATTTAGAGTGTACATGTGTTCTAAAAGATTTAGAGGTAAGCTTAACATAATAAACATATATAAATAAAACTAATTGGCTCTGAACTTCCTGTCCAACAAGCCAGAACGGCAGGCATGATGGGCTATGTTAAGTTTCCGTAGCCTGATGAAGAAAGCATTAAAGTCTGCTGGCAGAGAAGCAATCTCTAAGACAAATGGGTAGGTGACCCACATAAGGTGGCAGTGTGAGCAACGTGACTATCTGGGCTATAAGGACATTCTTTACAAAGTTGCTTCTGTAATGCCCACCAAGATCAAGTTGTAGGCTTGGGAAGGCCTCTGACAGGAGTTAAGCTAATATGGCCAAGAAGGGTATTTTTTAGCGAAGGCTGAGACAGAGCTGGCAGAAACCAGTGGCGCCTTATGAGAATTCTTCCAAAAATCATCGGTGATCTCCATCACGCTCCTGGTGATGGTCAGAAAACTGTCGATTCGAGGCTAAGCTGATAGCTTGCTTTTCATTAAAAATCCTACAAAGTTTACTGGCTGATGTAGATGTTCTAAAATGGATGTATCTCTGGCATTTTCCACCTTAGTGTACTTCCTGTCCGGTCCCCAACCTTCGGGTGTGTGACTTCCACACGCACTGTGGCCTCCCCCCGCCCATGCTTCAGGTTCTTCCATTTCTTCATGCACCACATCATCTTCCTTCCGCTGCCACACCAACTTCTCACTCCTGGAAGGCAGCCAGTTTCTGCTAGGTTCTGGGACAGAGACAGCCCATTGTACTAATTCATACCAGATTTCAAAGAGCAGAAAGGTTCAAACCTTCCAGATGACAGAATACGTAAATATTATAAATAATATACAATTTAACAGAGGCTATCTACAAATATTTATATGGATGTAAGTCAAAGATCATTTTCTTTGTTTCTCTGTACTTCACACACACAAAAATTTTTTTTTAAAGTTTATTTATTTTTGAGAGACAGAGACCAACTGTGAGCGGAAGAGGGGCAGAGAGAGAGGGAGACACAGAATCCAAAGCAGGATTCAGGCTCTGAGCTGTCAGTACAGAGCCTGATGCAGGGCTCGAACTCATGAACCATGAGATCGTGACCTAAACTGAAGTCAGATGCATAACTGACTGAGCCACCCAGGTGCCCCTCACAAATTTTTTTTGAAAAAAGTTTTATTTCTTTTTGAGAGAGTGCGTGTGCACACCAGTGAGCAGAGGAGGGGCAGAGAGAGTGGGAGAGAGAATCTCAAGCAGGCGGTGCACTAAGAGCACGGAGCTCAAATGTGGGGCTTGAACCCATGAACTGTGAGAACATGACCTGAGCCGAAATCAGCAGCTGGACACTTAACCAACTGAGCCACCCAGGCGCCCCTACGAATTTTCTATAATAAATAGGTGCTACATCTAGAATTGGTAAAAGAGCTAACCAAAAACCCAAAGGGCTCAGTTAACCCAAACATGTAGAATTTTTGGCAGGATAACAAGCCGACATGAAAAAATCCACTATTTACGGGCAAGACTATTAATGTACAATTTTATGAATCTTCCAAGTCCTTCCTCTTCTGACCGACAGTTATTTAAAAACTACATCTTAAAAAAAACACAAAGACTCCCATAAAACAGACACCCAGCCCTCTGGTGGCGGCGGCAGAGGTGGGTGTGTGGGAGTTATTTTTAAGTAAGTCATTTATAAGTATGGGGGGTGGGGGCTATTTATACAAAGTGTAACTCTGTGCCGCTGTAAAATTAGCCGGTTTTTAAGAAAAAAGGTGCCAACAACTATTTTATTTTTGCTGATTCATACTTTCCTAAATTAAGCTAGATGATCTCTATCAAGAAACCTTTCTGAAGTCTCCGGAATAAAATAGGTAAGAGCCTACTTAATTGAAATGATTCTTTCTAAAAGGGAAAAACCATAAGGTGGTTCGGATGCTCGTTTTGCTCATGTAATACACAGTACGTGCCCCTGTCCGCGGAAGCGGGGAGGCAGAGAGCTGAGGGGAAGGGTAGGGCTTTCCCAGTGCTCATGGGTCAGGAGGCCAGTGTCGTGAAACGTGCCGCCTGCGGCCCTGAGCCGAGGGTGCTGTCCGAGCAGACGATTAGAGTACAGTTATTCTATGAAGACTTCCCCCCTTATTTTAGATTATTACATTTAAGTCATGCAAACAGTAAAATGTTGACTAAACAGAGAATAGAAAGATCAATGAATAAGCTGCTGTCCCTAACCAGGCCTGATACCACAGAAATCTTTTTAGTGTCTGAGATCGAACTCTAATTCCCTGGCATCTTAGACCTAAAACACAGTTCCTGGAGGTCTACGTCCACTTCCATCTGCGGTGTCAAAGCTGGCCAAAATGGATCGACTGGGTCTCTGCCATTGCGACACCATGCTCCACACTTCCAGGAAATGACTTTTTGAGGTGAATTTATGCGAGTATGGTAGGATGGGGCTGCACCAGCAGAGACCACGACTGAGGCACTGCTCTGGCTTTATCACAGCCTATTTGTAAGAAAACGAATTCTTCGGGGCACCTGCGTGGATCAGTCAGTTAAGCATTCAGCTCTTGATTTTCGCTCAGGTCATCACGGTTTGTAAGACTGAGCCCCACGCTGGGCTCTGTGTGGACAGCGGCATGGAGCCTGCTTGGGATTCTGTCTCCCTCTCTCTCTGCCCCTCCACTGCTTGCTCTCTCTCTTGCTCTCAAAATATAAAAAAAAAAGTAAACAAAAAACAACCCCAACTAAAACCCCCAAATCTTTTAACATTTCAGGATTAGGGCCTTCTGGCTTAGAGATAGCATAACATTCCAATAATATTGATAATATTTAAAGACTAACTTCCGATAAAGCAAATGCAAGGTAAGCCCACGGATTTCATTAATGTTAAAATATGAGTGTTTTGGCTAACTGATATATAGAATAAACACGCATTCCTAATCAGATAAAGCTTCTAAAAGGTGATAATACACACATGCCTTATTAATGACATCCCTTTATACCCTTCAGATTTGTGGAACCATACAGTGACACACTGACAGCACTTCTGAGGTGACACGAGTTTCGGGGACCACTTAGAACTGGCAGTGATTCTACCTGAGCCACAGAGCAAGGCCTTCATAACTCACTGTAGACACGGAATGGCTCTATTCAGAGAGGCCACCTTTCTGGTTTATTAAAAAAACCAGTCTGTTTAATTCCGTATTTGACTGGCATACCAATGAATTCTGACTCTTAATACTTTTATCCCCGTGTTTGGAAAAACACAAAACAAGATCAGTGAGTTTAAAGAGATTAGATTAAAGAGATTAGAAGAGTTAGGTTGCATGTGGATTTCTCCAGTTACAAATGACAAGGTAAAAACACAATTCCGAGAACACTGCTTGAATTGTCTTGCTGGTATTGATTTTTCTCTTAACTATGTATCAAGAGAACATGAGTTATCCCTGTAACTGTCCCTTGACTATGTGGTAGAGAACTGGCTACTGTAGCTTTTCCTTTACCAGAGAACTTGAAATCCTTACAGTGCTAGTGGCATTCAAGTGAAGTCTTTTCAAAATCAAATTTGCTAATGGTCAACTTATTCTATAGAAAAATCAGAATACAATAGAAGTCAGCAGAAAAGGGATGAGGGTAAAAATTAACATGCACTATTTGTATAAATACTGTGTCTCTGAGCTCAGGCATCAGGCTAAAACAGTGCAGAATGGGTCAAAGTTACCTGTGGAATGGTTTTGCTACAGAAGTTCTGTTAATGGCCAATTTATTTAATAAAAAATCAGAATATAACAGAAGTCAGTGTTAGAGGGATGAACTTAAGAATTAACAATTATATTTTAAAAATTATGTCTGACAGCTCAGGCATCAAGGCTAATCATGCAGATTTGGCAAAAGTCACCTATGGAATTTTGTGTTATGATTCTTAGAAGCTTGGTTTTTAAATTTGTGATATGAATTATAGAATGATTGTCTATTCTCGCAAGATCTCCATGAAAACTAGGGTTTTTCACAATTTGTATTTTTTAGCCTTATTTACCTAGAAATATCTGATCAATTACCTAAGCCTGAAAAAGGCCCAGAAGAATAATTCCCAGTCACTAAGGTATTATTCCTGTCTTGGAGTGCCAGAATATTAGCACTAATTAGTGCCTCAGGTGGAGTCCTCTTGGGAGAGATCCAAGTGTGTCAACCACTAGGCCACTTGACATTGCTGCCGGCTGGGTCAGATTGCTCTCAACACACTGTGAGACTGAATCACTCAAATAACATGTGCGTACAAGAGTGAATTTTAGGTACGAATACTCCACTAGTAATTAATGACTGCCATATGTTGTATTATTTCATAAATTCAGGGAAAAGGTTACATTTCACTAGGGTAACACCTAATTTCTTAGTAGGGTTCATGTCCATTGTAGAGCCCAATGCAGGGCTTGAACTCATGACCCTGAAAATCAAGACCTGAGCTGAGATCAAGAGTCGAATGCTTGACCGATAGAGCCACCTGGGCACCCCAACACCTAATTTCTTATTAGTTATTAGTTCTAGGGAATAGACTGCCCGTGCCTGAGTTAAGCTATATCACCTACGGAGAGAGTCCAGTCTATTGGTGTTTCTGGAAAGCTCACATACTGTTCCCAGAATCAGAGTTAGAATAGACCTTCCACAAATCTAAGGCCAATTCCAATGATAACGATGTCTTCCTTTATTAACTTACACCCAATTCTTTCAACTTCCTAGGTCGATGCCCACATATCACACGGGGTAAATACCAGCCTCCATGGAGACGGCCATTTTATATGATGAACTATGAAGGGCATTAACAATACTAAAGCTAAAACTAGCTTATAGGAAGATCTAAGGTTTAACGAAAGTATGAAGTAGCCTTAATTAATAACCTAATAGCTTGACTCCTTCATTTAATCATGGGAACATTTTCCAGCAAGTCTTCCCCGTGGGGCCCACCAGAATCCTGTTCCACGGTGACTGGAATTGAGTTCTGTCCTAGTTAATTCATCTCAGACTTGTCTGAAAGGTGATAACTGTCCTGAGCATTTTAAAGGTAAGAATAAACTCTTCCAAGTTTTATGGGACAGAATTCTAGAACCCGACTGTAGCTCTGGGTTAGTAAGCAGATTCAGAGCTCTTTTTGAGAAAAGTTATGCTACCTGTGGCTAAACTATCAAGGTCACCTTTGCACAGAAGTGAAACGGCTCTCTACCTGAGAACAAATTACCGACCTAAATTTCATAACAAGTCACTAGCTCTGCCTTGTACCTGTCTGACATCGGAAGCACCTAGTCCCCAAACAACACCAAGCGTTAGAAAAAAAAAAACCCAAGAGGAACATGATGCAGTACATGGCTTTGTTGGAAAAACACTCCATTAGAACTGACCAACCACAAAAACGTTACCTGGATTTCACCAGTTCTCTGCACTCATTCGTTTTTCTTACCTGGGTTTCACATCTGTTGGGATTTCTTTCTTAACATTTAAGAGTTTTTTGCTTTTTTGCTTCACTTGAGACATTTCATTTTCGTGTTTTTCAGGCATGGCTTGTTTTCCCTTTTGCTTTTCTGTGTCCTGTAAAAAATACACACTTAACTGCTGAGGAGGATTAATAGAAGTGAGTGATATAGTCCATATGAAGGCAGAGACACCAAACCAAACAGAGCAGATAGAACACGTATGTATATAAACAATAAACTCTACTGTGGTTCTCTCATTTTCTTAGCCTCTGACTTATTATAATTATGTTTTGGTGAGTCTGAATTATAAAGAATGTCATATTATTTATACTCCTACTCTGTCTGGGACGGGTGCAGTGGTAGCAGCAAATTGGTAGCTTCTTATTTTTAAATATTGGGGAGCAAAACCTTGCCTTTTTTATAAGAAAATTCAGCTTGGAATACAATATAAAGTTACACACTCTGGCAATGCTCCTAAATCCTGAGCACAAGTAAAACCCAGGGCAAGAAAACAGCACAGGCAGTAATAAGTGTTCGCACCTGTTCACCAAGTGTCCACAAGTGACACTGTGGCCGTGAAAGTGTTATGGCAGGTTCAATGCTAACCATTCACCACCACGAGAAGGAGCTTAGTTATTTATTCACTTACTCAACAAACCTTTAGGGGTCAGCCACTTGGTGCTAGGCAATGGGGTTCCGCAGGGGGCCCAGGCCGTTTCCCCAAGGACTAAGTCTCTAGGACGGGAACACATATGACACCTGGAGATGAACTTGTACCTTCATGTAGAAACGTTCACTGGCTACGACTGGAGCACAGAAGGGCTGTCTTGCCTGGCTTGAGTGTGGAGCCTGCACTGAGAAGGACACACCCAAGCTGCACCTTAAAGCCGTACTATTTTACTGGTCCGCCCACTGCGGTTTCTGGCCCCTGACCACTGCATAAGTACAGAAACCACACTTATGCATTTTTATAGTAATTCGACAGCTGTGGCATCCAAGCACGAGACCAGTGGACTTGTCTCCCAAATAGGGCAAGGATCCATTCAGGAATTACAGAACTCCGGGGAGTGGCATTTGGCGTGGGTGTGTACTACTCGTGTGCAGTAGGACCACCCAGATGACAGATGGGAAATAAAAACACCCTCGTTCTTCATCGCACACAGTTTGAGCAGCACTGTGTGCAAGGATGCACTGAAGCTAATCAGGGGACAGACAGGGGAAGGACAGACTCAGCAACGGAGCACAGCTGTGGGTGTGGGAGGAATTACAGGCACAAAGTATATGAGAGGCTACCCAGCTTCACAGTTCATGGTTATTAAGGCAACTTGGGTTTTAACAGGTCACACCGGGTCCATCTATTTAACTGTCAAGAGTAACTAATCAGAGAAAGGGCTAAACACCCTCCTGCCCACACCTTTTAAGACTAGTATGAATTATTCAAGAGTTATTTCTTGACCAGTTGACTCATACAGGACTTTGTAGACCATGAGGTCTTTGAGGACAGAACATGGTCTTTTTGTCCTCTGTTGTTTCCCAGACACAAGGTCTGACACTCAGGTGCTCAAGCACACAATTTTTTTTTTTCATTTTAACTTGCATTAAAAAAGATTTTGCGTATAGCTGATGCAAATGTTACACAAATTTCAAGTGTACAACATAGTGAGTCAGCATCTCTAGGTGTTATGCTATGCTCACCACAAGCTGTAGCTACCATCTGTCGGAAATATCACAATATCACTGACCGTACGAGATCACTGACTATATTCCCTGAGCTGTGCCCTTCATCCCCATGACTTATTCATTCCACACCTGGAAACCTGTATCTCCCACGCCCCTTCACCCATTTTGCTCATCCCTCCATCTCCTTCCCTTTGGCAAAAAGCCAGTTTGTTCTCTTTATTTATGGGTCTGATTCTGCTTCTTGTTTATCCACTTGTTTTGTTTTTTAGATTCCACATACGTGTGAAAGCATGTGGTATTTGTCCTTCTCAGTCTGACTTACCTCCCCTAGCCTAACACCCCTCATCTATGCTGTCACGAGTGTGAAGAGCTCATCGCTTTTTAATGGCTGTGTGACAGTCCACCCCATCCCTACTTTTTGAATGAGAGGGTAGAAGAAAGATGGAAAAGACATCCATGGGAAAGTGACTTGCCAAGTCTGTTATCTAGTTAGGAAGAAAACACACACAGGTGGCACACAGATCAGTCACAAAGAAGTAAGAGCACACAAACTATATGCAAGAGCACTGAGGAGGAGGAAGAAAAGCTGATCAGAAGAGAGGAGAGCAGGCATGAAAAGAGACGGGCGAAGCAGGAGGAAACAGGGAGAGAGAGAATTATGCCAGTGGGCGCGCACGGAATGGCGGCAGACGGGGTCAGCTGGAGAGAAGTGTTAGGAGAAAGCCAGAAAGGCAAGAAAGGAAGTAAGGAAAAGTGAACAAAGCCTGAGCTGAAAATGCTTTCCAAAGGCTTATTCGTATCATTGAAACTGTTGGGATTGCACTCAAAGACGAAGGGAGAGCATTCTGCATCTCTGAGGGAATCTGTTAGAAAGGACACAACACAGTACAGAACTCCAGGGCTAGGGGTTGAACTGGGGGCGTACAGAGCACCACACCAAATGTGAAGGAGGGAAAGGGGGTTGACAAGAAAAATAAGTCACATATAAATTTCATTTAAAAAATTAATATATGCAGATGACAGTTAGATATCCTTAAGAAATGATCCCTTAGGTCACTAGATTAAAACTGAAAAAGAAATTTGGGTCTAGAGTATTAAAGGCTATATTAGGATCATATTAAATTTGAAATATAGCTATCTAAAAATAAAAATGCCAAAATAGAATTATGCCCTCACTTTTCTACAAAGCACCTTTAACTCAGTCTCAGACCCATTCATAATAGTGATCTTACCTTTCATTTCCCTAACACCACTAAGCACCAGGCTTTTGCAGTATTATTGGACACTGGTGACTACCCTGATTGCTGAGAGCTCTGAGAAGTAGGGACGCTTTCTTGATGTGTTGATGTGTGCTGAACCGGCCAGTTCGGGGTGACCACTAAAGGCTTGGGTCTTACCTGGGGTCACCTTCCCCTCCAGGGCAGTCACTGCCTGCGGGAGGAGTGAGCTGCTACTGAAGACCGCTGTACCAGCCGTGATAAGACAGGAGAAGTCCAACATAATTAAAATGATCTAGTTCTTTCTCATCCTCTTTTGATACTTAAAATTTGAAACAAATTGCATGGGCCAAAGTAGTTACTATTCCAGAGAGTCCCTATCTTTCAAGCAGTGTTTCCAATTTCTAATTATTTTACTTTATCAACATACTTGCAGAGGTTCTTGCCTGGGGAAGTGAAGACCTCCATCCTGCAGGTTGTGACTCCTTCCTGCAAAACAGTGGCTTAGGCCTGCCTGTGCCCACTGAGCATGTGCATTCTGTACTAAAAAGCCCGATCTATGAAACAGTGTCGTGTGTGCTGCAGGAGACACTTCCTTCCCTTGTTTGTCTGGGGGGGCCGTCATACCTCCTTGAGGAGAGGCTCTGTGTCTGGGTTGGAGGTCTCTGTGGTGGTGGAGGAGCTGTCGTCATCAGCCAAGGAGTCTTTCAGTTCATCTTCCTGTGGCTTTCCCTTTCCCTTCTTCTCCTTTTCCTCTTGCTTCTTAGGTGGTTTCACCTTGCGTTGAAGAGGTTTTCCTTTCCCTAAGGGGTGAAAGTCAAAATAAAATAACTTCTTGATTTTTGAATAGCTCAGAAAACACAGCTATTATAACTTTTCTCCAAGAGGCTGGACTTTTTTCTCATTAATAAAGGTTTCTTTCTCTACTTTATTTCTTCTCTAATTAAAGCTTCCCAAATCATCTTTGGCTTTTTGATTAGAATATTGGTGAAAGTCAATTTTATTGAGGCAAAATTTATGTACAGTAAGATAAACCCATTTTAAGTATAGAGTTCAATGACTTTTGGCAAACTCAGTAGTTTTGACAAATTTGGGTCTTAGAATACATTTTTATACTCCACAGGGTGACGTCGCTTTGAAAAATCACGGAAGTGAAAACCAGAGACCCTTTCCAACCTGTTTGGAGATGGAAGCCTGAAGGTGATGCCCACGTGGGTCACCCAAGGGGTGTAAGAGGCCTGGCGGCAGAGCCATGATGGCTGAGTCCAAATCCTGGCTCTTCCTCACCAGCTGTGTGATCCTGGCCTCCCATCTGTAAGCTGGGAGAGACAACACCTCACAGGATTGTAATGAGGCATTCATAAAGCCCTCAGAGCAGTGTCTGGCATCTAAACACCACAGAATGTTCTATATGGATAGAGTGAAACAGAACTATAGAGAGCCTAGCATTTTCAGGGGCGCCTGGGTGGCTCAGTAAGTTGAGCATCCAACTTCGGCTCAGATCATGATCTCACGGTTCATGGGTTCAAGCCCCGTGTTGGGCTCTATGCTGACAGCTCAGAGCCTGGATCCCGCTTCAGATTCTGTGTGTGTGTCTCTCTCTCTCTGCCCCTTTTCTGCTCGTTTTCTCTCTCTTTCTCAAAAATAAACAAACGTTAAAAAAATGTAGAAAGCCTAGTATTTTAAAAAGATGTGGACGTTCCTCAGACAAACGAGAACCCACAGCTTTTTGAGTGCCCACTATTTCCCAGGCAGCATTCCACGTTCTGAGTACAACACTAGCACCAACAACATAATCCCTGCCCTCACAGAGCTAACATTCTAGCTGCATTTGACAGCTGCAGAGAAATCCCCGGATTCCAGCACCTGTGGAGTCACCTAGCTGAGCAGGCAGGGTAAAGCCGCAGAAGCCACAGTTTAACCCATTCTATATATGCCATTTAACAATACATTAGTCTGATAGTGGTAGCTTATTACAAGTTATTTAAACCCCAACGTTTCATGGCTACTGTTCATTGTTGTCAGAAATTCAAACCGTGGCATCTAGAACAGGGGAGGGCAAACCGTGGCCCATGGCTGAGATCTGGCCTGCAGCCTGTTTTGTACAGCTTGCGAGGTGGGAGTGATTTTTACTTTTCTAAGTGATTGAAAAAAAGAAACAAAAATATATGACACCAAGCCTCACGTATTTATCGTCTGGTCCTTTACAGTAAACTTTTGCTGAGCCCGATCTAGAAAAAGAAGACGTAAGGCTCTGATTTTTAGGAATGTCATTTTGTCATTTACTTTCACACTGATTCCTAGGGGTATTACATTTGAAACCATAACTGGGACATTAAGTCTCACAAATTGAGAAGCCTTAGTTTTCGCAGAAGATTGGCCAGTTGGTTGATTTATAGCTTCTGATCCATCCTGACTGGCCGGACCTCCTCTCTGCCATGGCAGAAGGGAAGGAGCCCGTCCCGCTCTGGCCCCAGGAGCCCCTGGATTTCTCAGATCCTGAGTTCAACAGTTCATGCTGAGAGCACTTCAAACTTCCCCACACGACCGAGATCAATCCCCCATGCATTGAATCTCTCACCTGCAATTATACAATTTTGTCACGCTTAGTTAGGTTCGCTGGGTGAAGAGGCACTACCTGTATAAACAAACTGTATTTACAATAACCTGAAACCAGCTTAATAAATAGGGAAGTACTAGAAGCGATACATTTTTTTAAAGCTGGACTTAAATATTGAAGACATGGATACACGAAGGAGAAAAAGAAAACACTTAACAAACCAAGAGTTAAGCTGAAAACTCGGGTAAAAAAAAAAAAAGTTTATTTCATGGAAGACTAGTTTACGCTTTCTACCTCCAAATCCCCATCTTTTATTAATTTCTTAATATGCTGCACGTGGACCTCTGTCCCCAGCACCTTAATGAATGGCATTTTGAAAAGGTTATCAATGACTCCTTCACTGTCAATACCAACGACCTCTAGCACACCTCATGCCACAAGACCTCTCTGTCTGACTGGACACTGGACGACCCCCGCCCCGCCCCTGCCGAACCTCACATGATCATCCTTTTCTGGTAGTGGGATTCTTTCGGCAACGTTTTGGCTGGCTTCATCTTTGCTGATGTTCCCTAGAGATCTGCTCTTGGAACTTCTCTTTCGCCTTTGTATTCCCCCCAGGGGCTCGCTTCAATTAATTTGACATAAGCAATTCAAATCTGAGTTAAATGTCCTAAAACCATCTTCTGGGTTCTCAGTCTGTAACAATCATACTTACTCTGCTGTACTTGAGACTAAACTAGGGAGCTCTTAACAAGCGTCGCTGTGCTGGGGCTCCACCCCGAGTTTCTGATTAAGCAGCCCTGTGTGGGACCTGGTGTGGGTAAATTTTTAAGAAGCTCCCCTAGTGATTCTAGTGTGTAACTAGGCTGAGAGTCATTAGGCATGGTATCAACACAATGACCACGGTATCAGTCCAACGGCCTAGGCTGGAGGCTGCCTCGCTGTCCTCTGTGACTTCTGCTGCTGCTTCTGTTCCCAGATTCGAATGTTGGTGGGAGGGGAGAGAACAAGGTGTCATCAAACGACTAGAAATAATTCTGACTGGCTCGGCTTGATGATGGGCCTATGTGCCCTGCAAGGCTGCACACACGGGGGTGGCCTCTGTCTTCCTCCTGCCACTTGGTGGGGTGAGGGAAGAAGCTGACTCTCAGGCAAGCTTGTTCTCAAGGGTCTCTTCTCTTCCTCAGGGCCAGTTTCCCAGGGGAGAGACTGGGCTTTGGGAAAGGAGAGTCTCAAACGTTTTGCTAGGAGGCGACTGGCAAGCGGGAATCAGAAGTCACAGGGAAACTGCCTTCTCAAAGATAAATTATTACCCCAATACACAGAGGAGGACACAGGCTATCCCCTGCCTTAAGGAAACCATGGCTTCACTGGTGCATAATCTATATAAAAACCCGTCCAAGTAAAGACAATACAAACTGAAGGGAAAAGCAGCCAAAACTCAGTGTTACCAGCAGTGGCCAAGTCATAGACTCAGCATGAGTGACAGGTTCTTCAGGCTGCACACCACCATCTAGGTGAAATGTCCCTGAGGCCACTCACTCTGTCTGCCTACTCGCGGCGTCACCAAGCACACTCTCAGCTGAGGATGCGTCCATGACCTACTTGGTGAACACCTGCCCCCTCGGCCTTATTCCTCATACAGTTTAGGCACCTGAAGGGCAACGATCAGCCTTACTGATCTCTCCACCCTCAGCGCCTTGCCTGGTGCCCAGCACAACAGGTGCTCGGCCAGCGTCTGCTAGCTTTACAAGTTGGTTTGGAGAGAAATAAAGAAGCTAATCCCTTTCACAATTGCACCAAAAACCATAAAATACTTAGGAATAAACCTAACCAAAGATGTGAAAGACCTCTACACTGAAAACTATAAAAAACTTATGAAGGAAATTGAGGAAGACACAAGGAAATGGAAAAACATCCCATGCTCATGGATTGGAAGAATAAATATCGTTAAAATGGCAATACTACTCAAAGCAATCTACACATTCAATGCAATCCCAATCAAAACTGCACCAGCATTCTTCTCAAAGCTAGAGCAAACAATCCTAAAATTTGTATGGAACCACAAAAGACCTCGAATAGCCAAAATAACACTGAAGAATAAAACCAAGGCGGGAGGCATCACAATTCCAGACTTTAACCTCTACTACAAAGCGGTAGTCATCAAGACTGTATGGTATTGGCACAAAAACAGACACATAGACCAATGGAATAGAATAGAAAACTCAGAAATGGACCCGCAAGTATATGGCCAACTAATCTTTGACAAAGCGGGAAAATGTATCCAATGGAAAAAAGACAGTCTCTTTAATAAATGGTGCTGGGAGAATTGGACAGCAACATGCAAAAGAATGAAACTAGACCACTTTCTTACACCACTCACAAAAATAAATTCTAAATGGAGAAAAGATCTGAATGTGAGACAGGAAACCGTCAAAATCCTAGAGGAGAAAGCAGGAAAAGCCTCTTTGACCTAAGACGCACCAATTTCTTACTTGACACGTCTCCAAAGGCAAGGGAATTAAAAGCAAAGATGAACTATTGGGACTTCATCAAGATAAAAAGCTTCTGCACAGCAAAAGAAACAACCAACAAAACGAATAGGCAACCAACGGAATGGGAAAAGATCATCGCAAATGACATATCGGATAAAGGACTAATATCTAAAATCTATAAAGAACTTACCAAACTCCACACCCGAAAAACAAACAACCCAGTAAAGAAATGGGCGGAAGATATGAATAGACACTTCTCCAAAGAGGACATTCAGATGGCCAATAGACACTTGAAACGATGTTCAATGTCACTCATCATCAGGGAAATACAAATCAAAACCACACTGCGACACCACCTCACACCAGTCAGAGTGGCTAAAATGAACAAATCAGGAAACTATAGATGCTGGCGAGGATGTGGAGAAGTAGGCACCCTCCTACACTGTTGGTGGGAATGCAAACTGGTGCAGCCACTCTGGAAAACGGTGTGGAGGTTCCTCAAAAAATGAAAATAGAGCTACCCTATGATCCAGCAATAGCCCTGCTAGGAATCTACCCAAGAGACACAGGAATGCTGATGCATAGGAGCACGTGCACCCCAATGTTCATAGCAGCACTTACAAGTTGGTTTGGGGCCTTTCTAAATCTTGAAATACACTTACGGTGTGACCTGCCCTGAGACTTGCCGCCCCAAGTCCGGAAGCTCATCCCATCTCACTCTACGAGTAATGTATCCAGGTTTGAATCCAAAGTCAGTCTTTGTGGCAAACTGTAGGATTCCTTTTCTACATTAAAAAAAATTTTTTTAATGTTGTTTTAAAACTTATTTTGGAGAGAGAGAGAGAGAGACAGAGCAGGAGCATGGAAGGGGCAGAGAGAGGGAGGGAGACACAGAACCTGAAGCAGGCTCCAGGCTCTGAGCTGTCAACACAGAGCCTGACACGAGGCTGGAACTCCAGAACCACGATATCATGACCTGAGCTGAAGCTGGATGCTTAACCGACTGAGCCAGCCAGGCACCCCTATACAACATTCTTGAATGAGGTTATTATATAAATGGAGGTTAATGGTTGCCAGGGGTTAAGGAAGGGACAGGGGTGGGAGGGAAGTGGCTGTGGCTAGAGAAAGGCACACAAGGGATCGCATGGTGATGCCAATGTTTTGTACCTTGACTGTATCGGCATTAATACAGGCATACCTCAACGTTACTGTAGGTTCGGTTCCAGGCCACCACAATAAAGTGAATCAAATCAAGTTCTTGATTTCCTAGTGCATATGAAAATCTTTAGGGGTATCTGGGTGGGTCAGTCGGTTAAGTGTCCGACTCTTGATTTTGGCTCAGGTCATGATCTCACAGTTCATGAGACCGAGCCCCACATCAGGCTCTGCACTGTCAGATCTCTGCTTGGGATTCTCTCTCACTCTCTCTCTGCCTGTCACCTGCTTGTGCTCTCTCTCTCTCTCAATATAAACAATAAAAAGAAAGCTATCTTTATACTATACCATAGTCTATTGTGTGATAACACTGTATCTAAAAAAAAGTACATACCTTGATTAAAAAATACTTTATTGCTAACGATCATCTAGGCTCTCAGTGAGTTGTAATCACTGATTATGGATCACTACAACAAATTCAATAATGAAAAGTTTCGATATATTGTGAGGATTGCCAAAATGTGGCACAGAGACATGAAGTGAGCAAGCGCTACAGGAAGGATGCTGCCGGTAGACTTGCTCAAGTCAGGACGCCACAGCTGCGAAAGATGCAGTTAAGTTTAAGGTGCGGCAGGGCGGAGTGCAGGAAGAGGAGTGTGCCTGCATCCGGGTTGTGATACTGTACCGCTGAGTTCTATCCAGTTGCTGGCTGCTGTGCCTGCTCATAAAAATGGTCAGAATGAAACACTTCCTTCACTGCTTTCAAGCCAGATGGAGTATCTTTTTTCGAATGACTGAGTGGATACAAAACTTTTCATTGACAAAAACCACTTGCCCCTGTCTGCAGGGTCCCTCGGGGCTAGGCTGTGTGTACTGGCTGCTAATATCTGTGACAGAGTACCACCCGGATCTTACAGACCTTGCATCCTTACCGAACAGGGAAGCTCTGAGCCTCATCAAACCATCCAACTATGAGCTGTCTGCATACATGCCGTGGTCACCACGCGTGCTGTGCGCATCGGTGACGCTGAGTGTGCATCTAAGAGGTGTGACGTAGAGGAGGAGCTAGGTTTTAATGTTATCCAGCCAAGATAACGTGAATGTGAAGAACATTCTCTCCAATCAACACAAAATGCCTATTCTGTTATGCAGTGTCCTCAGATTCGAGCAGGAATCCAATGCCAGCAAAGTCTGTTTTCTTCAGATGAATTCTCAGGCTTCCTTTTCCTGCATGAGAACTACATAACGATGTCTGGTCCTAGCTGCCAGGAAATGGGCTGCTCAATTTAACACTTAATGGTAATGACTAAGTTTGTTCTAGGTTTCTGATAAGAAAGCACCATAATTAAAAACAGAGAAAACAGCAAAAACTCCTTTTGGTCTTTAATTCACTGTTTTACATGTGCTTTAATAATTTAAACCACCTCCAATTAGTTTAAGTAGGCAAAGTATGAATTATAAATTTAAAGAATACGTCCTCTACTCATTTACTTTTTGTCTTCACTGAGTAGTGAATAAATGAATTTGCAACTAGTTTGGGCAAGTTGCTTTGGCTGTCTCTCTTCCACTTAAATCATTTAACTTTGACCCAAAAGAACTGCTTCAGGAAAGTTCCAATTACCAGCCAATGGTTTCTCTGATTATGTGTGGTCCCTGGAAGCAGGGGACCCAAGGCGGGCCACGTAATGTCAGCTGCAACACCTGACTAGAGTCTCTAGAGAATCACCAGTTCTGGCATGAATTTGTCTGCCTCCTCATGTTTTGGCTGCTGAAATGGTCTAAATGAGGCCAATAAACAGCCCCACATACAATTTACTTAGGTCAGTACTGGTCATGCAAATTATTTCCCCCTATTTGTTCAGAAATAACACCTTTCTATGAGTATGATACACTAAAACATATAAAACACCAAAAAATAGATATGAAAAAAATTTTCAAGAGTTCTTTAAGCTAAAGCAAATAGTTTTCAAAATTTTACAGTAATCAGGGGCACCTGGGTGGCTCAGTCAGTTGAGCATCCAACTTCCACTCAGGTCATGATCTTGCAGTTCGTGGAGTTTGAGTCCCGCGTTGGGCTCTGTGCTAACAGCTTTGAGTCTGGAGCCTGCTTCAGATTCTGTGTCTCCCTCTCTCTTTGCCTCTCCCCCACTTGCACTTTGTCTCTCTCTCTCTCTCTCTCTCCCCTCCCCTCAAGAATGAACACTAGGGGCGCCTGAGTGGCTCAGTCGGTTAAGCGGCCGACTTCAGCTCAGGTCATGATCTCGTGGTCTGTGAGTTCGAGCCCCATGTCGGGCTCTGTGCTGATGGCTCAGAGCCTGGAGCCTGCTTCGGATTCTGTGTTTCCCTCTCTCTCTGCTCTTCCCTTGCTCATACTCTGTCTCTATGTCTCTCAAAAATAAAATAAACGTTAAGAATGAACACTAAAAATTTTTTAAAAATTTACAGTAATCATCTTATTTTGTCTGATTAATCTCTGTTCTTAGATTGTGAAGACACTTGTTTAGCTCAATATAGGTTAGAAAAGAATTTCTATTAAGTGAAGTAATTTTACTTCTAACCCAGGTAAAGAATTAATAATGAGTCTGTGAGAACACCCATACTCTTTTTGTTCTAGTTTTTCTTATACCTTTATAAGGTTGTATATACCATTTGTGGGATTAAGCAGAACCAATAAGGTACCCAGGACTAGGAAAAAAAGGCTACACCATCAAAATTTTATAGTATCCAGAATTAAGTTACATAGGGTTTCATTAAAATTATTATACCCAATTAATTTTGGATTTGTTTGTTCTAGAAGTCAAATATCACAGATATTCCAAAAGCACATTCAACTACAATTGAATGTTGGGAGAGGACAGCTGCTGTCCTGTCTAGACATTTCTCTTCAATCCCTTTAAGGGCAACTCGTCTGCCCAAAAACCACTGGAGGGACCGGTGCCCACCTCCCAAAGACATTCACTGGTTACCTTCCCTAGTGGGTTCACACAGGTTATCCCAATCACCCGTGCACCTTGCTGAATGCAGAGTCTGATTCAGCAGTCTGGGTTGGGGCCCATGATTCTACATTTCTAAAAGCCCCCAGGTGATGTCCCTGGACCACAACTTGGGGTAGCAACTCCTACCAACACTGCTCCCCTTCTGCCAACACTAGCCCGTCTCTTGGCGCACTCAGATCCACTTCTCCACCCGTACTGGGCAAATACAGCAAATCAGCTTAGATTTACTCCAAGGACTGGGTTACCTTTGCCTGTGGGACAACATACAGCAGTGGAGAAGGGAGTGGAAAGCTTATCAACCAAGGCTGTTTCACCGATACTTGCCAGATGCTCTGCTTTTGGAGGGAGGCGAGTTTAGGGTAGATTTTACAATGTTAGCTCTGAATCTGGTCTGTCTGTTCCCTTGCAGGCAGCCTGGACAAGAGATGGGATCTATGCAGCTAACTTCCTCTACATCTATGACAACTGCATACATACTACATTCCTACACACTGTCCGGCCTCGCCATCGTGCCCTGCATGTCCCCCAGTCTTCACCGAGGACCCTGGCACCAGCCTCACCGACTTCCTCTGACCCTCGATCTCCCATCATCTGGGCCTCAGGCCTTGTATGAATCAGGTCAAAAATCTCTCCTCAGCACCTCTGAAATCCAAAAAGTTCTCAGAGCTTTTTCTCCCTAACTCATTTAGAAACAGAACTAGATGCTTAAACTCTCGATGGTACAACTTAAGTTGAACTAATGTTACCTTTTTTCTTTTAACTGATGTTACTATTCAGAGTCACCTGAATCACACGGTGTATGTACCAAGTACCTTTCCCAGAACTGGAATTCCCAAACACGTGAGGCTTCCAGAGTTGTGTAAAGGGCTACAGACCTGGAAGCTCTGTGGCCCCACTGCTGCCAATGGGCTTTACTTGTCCTGTGCTTCCACATCTCATTCCCAAGGCTGCACCTAAGAACCGGTTACTGCCCAGAACTGTGTTTCCTCTGAAGCCCTGGTGCGTCAGGCCTCACTTTCAGAGCATGGTCTCCTGTCATTCCCTTGCTCCTGCCATCCCTGCAGTTGGACGTGTTATCTCCCATCCCTTGACTGCCCACGTCCTCCCTGTCTGTGGGGCCCCTTCGGGCGTTAGGGCCTTCTCTGTCCCCCAAGTTCTGCACAGTCTGGAATAAGCCTCTCCCGCCAACACCCCCCCGGTCTTTTTGCCACCCCTGCCCTGCAGAACTCTGACAGCGCTGTAATCCAACTCCCCAGCTTTGGCGCCTCACCCCTGGGCTGCAGTGTAGACTGAGAAGAATGGCAACGGTGAGGGAGTGCCACCGCCAGCCTCGGCTGGGTCCCAGTGTTACCCGCGAGGCTGCTCTGCACGTCCAGCTCTCATGTACCACGGACTCCCAGTCCACGGAAATGTCCGAACGGTCTCTATTTTCTGTTTCTACCCTACTGCTTTTCCTCTCAGTCCCAGCAGCTGTTACTTCAGTTCAAACAGAAGCTCCCCTGACTCCCTGTTCTGCCTCTTCATCTCTAACCCATCCATCCGCATCCACGTACCTGTGGAATGAGGAGTGCCCCTTCTTTTATAATCTACTGGACTGCCCCCCCCCCCCACCTCCTTGGGCACCTGCTTCTCTTCTTTTTGGAGGCGGCAGTGCAGTGTGGTTACAAGCTGACGACTCAGAATCGGGCCTGGGCGTGGCTCCCATATCTGCCTGCTGCAACCTATCTTTCTGGACTGGGTTTTCTAACTAGAGACACAGGGTCACAGCAATGCCAATCACCAGGGTGCTTGCGCAGTCACGCCTGGAACATTAGTGGTGACCAAGACCACTGCTCTCAGCTCTACTGCTTTTTTGTCCTTGACCCACAGATATTTCCAAGCATCATGTTCCCCCCTTTTTCTTCGTTAAAAATACTACCACGAAATACATTCATCCCTTTTTTTGGTTAAAAGTTAAAGAATAGGAAACTACAGGTTAAAGAGTAAATGCCTCCTTTCACTTACTTGCCCCCAAAGTGTATTATACTAGGAAGTGGCCACTGTTAACAGTTCGATGTGAAAAGTACTCTATGCCACAGTAACCTGGTTCCTAGTCCTATCACTTCACGAAAACTATCCTATCAAGGTCAAGTAATGTCTTTGTAGCCAGGCTCTGTAGAGTTCTGTTCTACCTTTGCTTCTGGCCTTGGTGGGTATGCCAACAACATCTTCTACCTGCTCTCTGTCACACTGTCTGCTGGCCTTCTCCTTGCTGGTCCTGCCCTTGGGATTCTGTCTTTAGCCCTTTGCTTGTCGCATTTCTCACCCTTAAGACTAAGTTCCAAGTAGACACTGCTGCTGGGAGCTCCACAGCTCTCTTCAGCTCAGCAGCTGAAGATGGTGAGCACCATTTCCTGCCCTCGTAACAATCGTAGCAGAAGCTACACCCCACGATGCAGGTAGCAGCTATCCTCTCCACTTTACAGATAACAAATGGGGGCCCAGAGAAGTAATTTCACAGTCACGTGGTCAGTAAGGGGCAGAGCCATGATTTAATCTCTGGGCCTGTCTTATGATAGAGCCTGGCCTCACGACCCTGTACCACACTGCATCTCTCCACCCTAGATGAAGCTGCCCCTCACGCTACCAGAGCCAGAAATGGGCATGGCTGCAGATTCCATTTCTTCAGTTAATGCAGATACTGAGAAGTGACTGCACCAGGTTCAGAGCTTCCTCAGGTTTCAACCCTCAATCCGGCAATGGCCTCTGTCCAGCCTCTAGGACTTAATGTATTGCAGGGGAAAAAAACCACACAAGTATAGAGTCTAATCACTGGCCTGCTGTGAACAGAGGGCATTTCCAGGTGCCACCTTCCACAAGGAGCAGTGGCTGGAGGAATGACTAGGGAAATGGCTGGACGGCCCACAATTTAGGCAAGATCTGGGGAGATCGTATTTATCTGAAGATAAGTCACTCTGGACAGTCTCCAAAAGCTAGAAATTACATAAGCTCATTACAAGGAAGACTTTTTGTTGGGGATACTGGGGAGGGGAAGGGGGAACAGGGTGTTTCTGAAAACAGAAGGTTTATATTTCATGTAAACATGATGACTATTTTGGGTGCTGGGGGAAGCTTTAGACGTTATAAAGGTTTGGCCCAGCTAAAAGCCTATGGGTTTAGGACATGTAACCTAGAGTTCAATGCCTACCTTTGAAAGTTAATTTAAGAGGCTGGTTTGCCTTATGTATGTCATACTTCAGTAAAAACACTTGCTGAAAAAAAAATAAAGATTTTGTCTCCTTTCTTCTTTCTGAACAGCAGCAGTAGGAAAGCAGAATGGCACCCCTGTGACGCCTGGAACCACGGTCTCCCTGTGGGCTCAAGAATCACTAACAATGTGCGCCCGTATGCCATCATTACATATCTCTAGTAGGATGACTCTAGGATCACTGTGATAATTAAAAACCATTTTTTAATTTTAAAATTTACATTCTAGATGAATGGCCCTGAAAATAAAAATGGGGCTATCACACTGATATAGGAGAACTATCTTAGACAAGGCGGTGAGGTATTTGGTTTGACTGCCAAATTCTTTCTTTCTGGTAAGAAATGATCATCTACATTCATTTCATTCATGCCCTCAATATGGGGGAAATATAGTATGTAACTTGATCTAATTAAAAAAGAACTTTAAACATTCATTTAATATGACTATAAAAATTGCCCTGAAATAAGTAAGCTCTACTAATAATAAGTTCACAAAAATTACATTTCTCTGGAAAAAATTAAATAATACAAGACATTTTACTATTTTGCAAATCCAAGTGCATGGAATTCTAAGAGGACGGTAGGTAACTAGTTTCTGTGTCACTGGGACTAGGAGATTCTCTGATGGCAAACCCCCGGGCTCTGGGATCTGGGTGCTTTTGGCCTCTCAGCGCTGCCAGGTTCCCTGCTCCCCGTGTAAACCAAAGGCAAAAAGCTCCTTGGTACGCCAGTGAGGGAGATACTGAAACAGGCTTGGAATAGTGTGTTTTAGCAGGGCTGCCACAGGAGAGAGAGGAAGATGTAAAAAATTCAGGCTGCAAAGGGATTAAACTGAAATATAGCTGCAGGCCAGTAACCAGTTTTTATATTTTGATTTCGGAAGTTACCAAATGGTCTACCTCTGTGTATGTGTGGTATGTAACGTCTACGGTGAACCCCAGTGAGCGCCACCCTCCCGGTGTTTATGCTCCATGGAATTCTCTTCCCTGGAAAATGGGCCGGACCACATTCCTAATGATCACAACACTGCAAAAGTTGTGGGATGTCACTTCCAAGATTAGGTCATAAGAGACTGTGATTTCTGCCCTTTTTGTTTGCTCCCTCTCTTGCCGTCGAGCTTCTTGCTCTGGTGAAGCCAATTTCTTTGAGCTGCTGTATGGAGAGGACCCATGAGAGGCTGCTGGCCACAGCCAGCAAGGAACCGAGATCCTTAGTCCAACAGGCCATGAAGAACAGAATCCTACCACCAACCACCTGAGTGAGCTCGGAAGCAAACCCACCTTCATTTGAACCTTAAGATGACTTCACCCCCAGGCAACACCTTGAGTGCAGTCTTGTGAGCCGGAGAACCCAGCAAAGCTGCACCTGGATGCCTGACCCACAGAAACTCAGACAGTAAAGGCTGGTGTTTTAAGTGACAAAGTCTTCAGGTGATTTGTTACTGAGAAACAGATAACTAATACAGTATACAGAACTCCAGAGCAGGGATCAGCAAACTTTTTCTGTAAAGAGCCAGATAGTAAATATTTTCAGGTTTGTGGACCTGAGGTCTTTTGCAGCTACTCAACTTTGCTGTTGTAGCATGAAAGCAGCCATGGACAATACGTAAATGAATGAGCACGGCTTATCCCAATAAAGTTTTATTTATAATAACAGGTGTTGATTTGGCCCACTGGCTGTAGTTTGCCAACCCCTGCTCCAAAGTACAGGTTCCACGGAAATAGTATTTTTGAGTTAAAAGGCAGAGATGATCTCCATTTTGCCACTGCATAAAAATTATTTTAACGATTAGAAAAAGAAAGCTTAACCTATCACAACACAATAAACGCAGACAGTTGAAAATGGAAACAGTTGTCCAATTAGTTTCTGAGTTTGCTAAGTAACATAAGAAGTACAAACATCTTTTATGATAAATGGGTCCCTCTCTATTTACATCTGATACAGAAAAGTTTCAGTCCAAACTGGAGAGAATTTGAACCAGAAGAACACTTACTAAATTAGCTGTTTATCACAACTACGATCGCAACAGCTCCTTAATTACGCACTGGCTTTCCCTTCACGTATCATGCTTTTCTGACAGTGAGAACGGATGATTACCTTTGCTTTTGGACAGTGGTGACGGCGGCTGCTCTGTAAACACTTCTAGGGGTGGGGAATCATGGTGGTCGAAGTCTTTGTCCATGGCTTCTATGAGACTGGTGATGTCTGAGTCCTCTGAGCTGTGCCTTGTGCTGCTGGCACGTTCTGGGTGGGAAGGGTGTGAGAGGGGGGCGGGTGACAGCCTTTCCAGCTGCGGTTCCTGGTGCTGAGGCACTGGTGGTGGCGGTGGCGGTGGCGAGTGCCGCTCCAGCGGGCTGTGGACATGGTGCTGACTGCTGTGCTGGCTCTGTTTTGCCCCTTTGGATTTTCTGCCTGCTGTGTGACCCTGGGCCACTGCATTTGAATCTAAGACAAGGGGGCTTGCTTTACTAGCAGATTGTGCAGAAGTCCTGCTAGAGGTACTTGAGCTGTTTTTGGCTCTGACGTTTTCCACGTCAGCTGAGTTTCTATTGCTGTGACTGCTGTGTGGGTGGACCGGTGGGCCACACTGCTTGTGACTCCCTGCACTGGGCCGGGATGACGAGCCGCCTGCTCCACAGAACCCCCTACTGTGACCGGGGTCACAGCTGAGTGTGTTCAAGCTGAAAAAAGGACCAACTGTAGATCAGTAAATAGCAACCTACAAAAATCTAAGATTAAAAAATTTTTATTTCATCAGTACAGCCACAAAAGAAATATAAGCTACTCTAAGGAAAAAAACAACCTAGCAAGACATAGGGATACTTTCCACAATGTTATAGGGTCTATTCTATCTGAAAATTTAGGAATCAAGTCAGTGATCTAATTAAGAATATTTTAACCCTCACCAACATAACAAAGACATGGGATTTGCTGTTGAGTTGTTAGTAGAGAAGACAGCTATATACACAGGAGATTATTAAGTAATGAGAATAAAGATTTTTTTCCCCCTTGAGCAAAGATGAAAAGAAAAACTTATTTTTTCTTTGAATTACATCAGTCATATCCATGTATACTAGAGAATTCATTTCCAGCATGTGAACATACTTTCCTTCAGACGAAATACCAACGATTCTCCTGAGATCAAATGGTCTTCCCACATCAAAGGGCGGGTTCGAGGCCTCAAAGGATAGTCGCCTTCGAAACGGCTCCCAAATTCCTTGAGCTTCTAAATAGGCTGTTCCAATTACCAAGAGAAACAGTGCACTGTAGGGGCACAGAAGGTGGAGAGGCGGGATTCATTTGTTAGTGCAAGAGTAACACAATTTAATGTTAAAGGCAGAGTTTCTTGGTGAAGTACAACAGATATAAAAAACAGAGATGCTGGTGACAGTTTTGATTGGATTGGACAAAAACAAAGTGTTATGGATAAAAGTCTACACCCTCGTTTTTACAGAATGCCGACTTACACGGAGGCTTATACAGAGAAAATAATTATTTGTATCAGAACAGATACGTGGAGGATACTTTTCCTTCTACCAAGAAGAAGCTTTTATCTTGCAGTTTTAACTCTAGACCCTCTTTTCCTTAAAGAATGTGTGGGTAACCATGTAAATTTAGAGGCAAGTGTATCTGACCCTCCAAACACATAAAGAGACTGAAAAAAAGAGAAAAGGTTGCTGAGGATTTGATTTTAAAAATATTTCTCATGTTTCATGTTACTTGTTGTCTGTTTCAAAAAAATAACCTATCACATTGATTAAGTTACATATGCTGAAATGAAGTAACTTTACCTGGTAAATTATGAATTGCTTTTTTCCCTTTAAGAAATTAAAATGTACTTAATTTGTGTAATACATTTTAAGGGGAGAAGATTTTTGTTTATGGTATATGCCACCCAAGCAGGGTTAGTTCTGACTGTTCCCACTAGCGTGCACAGGTTTAACTGAAGCAGAAAGATCTGTTCTGTTCGCTGACAGATTCCCAGCACTCAGATCAGAGACTGGCGCACGGCGGGCAAGTGACGAACGGTGTCAAGTGATGCCTGAATACCAACCTTAAAGAAGACACAAGTACCTCATTATTCCTGAGATGATGATGTACAGAGCCAGCTCCCAGTTGGGTCTGGGTAGGGCTTCTGCACAGGTTGCTAACATATGGTATGGAAGGGATGCGTTCAATACAAATACAAATTCAGAGCCACTGGTGGTTATAAACTTCAGTTCACGAATAACTCGAGAAGCTGTGAAATCAGGAGTAAACCTAAAACAGAATGGTGGCAGTCAGACTAAGTTTTAAAAATATACCACAGTAGTGTACATATGATACCAGCCCCACACACCTTTGAAACCTAAGAGAATTTGAGAGTTTGATACGTCTATGCAACTTGCTCATTTTAAGATGGAGAAAGCATTATCCCATGAGGTTAAAAACAAATATAGCCATATTCTATGGATAACTAAAGAAACTACATGGATAAGAATAATAATGCAGCTTCCCATAATTATTAATTCAGGAAGTATTCTCTGAGCTTCACTCCCTCCCTCTTCTTTTCTCCTTTATCTGAATCCACCCTCTTCTCCCAGGGTATATTTCCAATAATACCTTTAAAAACAAACGAACAAACAAAAAACCCAGCCCCAAATCCCCAAACCATCCTGGCCCCAGGGATCTTGTCCTCATCTCCTATAGTACTGCTTTCTGCCCCAACTAATTCATTTTTACCTTTTGCTAACTGTATGCTCCCCAACCAGATGGTCTACACCTTGAGGAAAGGGGTCTTATTCTTCACTGTACCTTTAGGTACCAAGCATTATGCCTTACCTGAGTAATATCATTATGTACTGAGTCAATGTCCACTGAAGACCATGAAAGTATCACTCAATTAAGGGGACAGAGGTCACATTTTATTACATAAACTCTATAATCTAACAAGTTGTCAATTAATATTAAAATAGGCTATAACTATTACTGATGTAGGCATTAAAATTATCTTCTGACTGAAATATTACACACCCCTACATTGCACACACAGAAAATTGCATGTATATGATACAAGGGAACTGGTCTGTTGCTGAGACTGAATTTATAGTCGATTCCCATTGACGTGTATGCTTTAACACAACCTGAACATAATTCTGAAACCAGTTTCTAAGATTACCTGATCCCCTTTTGATACAGAGGAAGTTTCACAATTTTGAAGACAATGAAGAAATAACCAAAGTGGAAACAAGAAATCAAATAAACTACATTTGTGGATAAAATACCTTTTGTTGTATGAAAGCATATCTTTGCATGGAGTTTAAACAACTGTATTATTTGAGGCTGATGAGAAGCTAGTGATTCATTACACCTCAGAAGAAAATACTTACAATATGATTATGTCTTTAGAGGCGTTGGCGCTTAGGGCAAACTCTTGACAATTAACAACTTTAAAGCCATATCCCTCACATGAGTACCCACTGACTTCAATGGTTTCTATGTGAATCTGAAGTTGCCCCGTATTCTCTACTTTAAATGTTCTTTTCAATGTGAAATTTGGTTCTCTTAGTTTTAAATCTAAAGGAAAAAAAATCAAGAGTGAATATAAATCTTGCACGTGCTCTAGGTCCAAAGATTAACACATCTCTGTGAACATATGCCCGACATTATGAACCACCTCCTCACGCCAAAAAGATCAGCTGGTACCCAGCCTGCATCAGAAGTACTCTACTTTATTGTGTCATTTTAGAAAGCCAAAGTTTAATTATGCTTTACTTTCCATACTCAGAGTAAATCACCTAAGACGTAATGAATACAGAGCCTTTAAATCTTTTAAGATCCAAATCAATCAACCCTGAAAGTGAGTCAGAGTATTTCATTACAAACCTTAAGTATTCATCACTAATATACACAGGTGCATGTACAGAAATACTGTTCTTTTTTGGGGAATTGCTTATTGTTGGAAGCAAATACTGAAAGTTGTGCCCTTGGAACTGTTAGCAATACTTACTATCTGTACAATCTTTCAATAATGCTTCTGTGATTTTAAAGCGTAACGAACTCCCCGGACCTGGAAGTTTGCCTGCTACCCTCAAGTTCTCAGTTGTTCCTTGTCCTTGGACCATCACAGCATCCACCACGGTCAGGTTATTTCTACGCAAGAACAAGAATTACAGAATATTCTCCCACTAAATTTGCATACTAGAAACGTAGAAATGAATACACTGATTTTTTTTTTTTTTTTTTTAGTATTTATTTATTTTTGAGGGAGGGAGGGAGGGAGGAAGGGAAGGAGAGAGAGAGAGGAAGAGAGACAGAGCATGAGCAGGGGAGGGTCTGGAAGGGAGACACAGAATCTGAAGCAGGCTCTAGGCCTGTCAGCACAGAGCCTGGGGCAAAGCTTGAACTCAAGATCCGTGAGATGACCTGAGCTGAAGTCGGATGCTTAACCCAGTGAGTCACCCAGGCACCCCTGAATACACTAAATTTAAGATAGAAACATTTACTCTCTAAGAATTTAAAAATCTTACATAGAGAGAAGCAAGAGCTTTTCAGTTTTAAGAATCACACATGCACAGTAAGAACATTTTTTTCAGGTTTTCAAGTCATAAACATAATCACAGAGGTACATTTCATCATGGTGTGGTGTGTTGGATGTGTGTTTTGGACAAAGTGAATACCCTATTTAATAAATCAGACATGCAAACTCAAATTAAAAATCAAGTAAGGACTTCTGTATAAGTACTAAAAATTGACCCACACTTAAATCACAAAACGTACCTGATTATGATCAGTGAAGAAACAGTTCTGTTGTGAACTGGAGTAAACTTTACTTTGACAGATTTCTTTTCTCCAGGTTTTAAAATTAGGTTCAAAATTAAATGTCGAGAAAGGCCTTCTGTAAATCCTGTTGAACTCTGCAGTGGATGAGCCTTGAATCATTGGGTAAATAAACAGGAGTCACCACTATATTCTCTGGAAAGACTTTTCCTTTACCCCACCCACAGCCCAGTATGCGTTTCTTGAATTGATTACAAATGTGAACAATTTTATTCCTCATGATTTAGACACTGGTCAGCCTGCCAGCAGAACTGGGCAACCAGTGATGACCCTTCTCACTGTGTATTAAGTCCCCAAAAGGGCTTTGAAACCCAGGTCACCAAAGTCCTTGTATTTGTACTAGTCATTTGTTTTTGTATACGGATCTTTTTAACTTAAAAAAAAAAACACTAAAATGTAACACACATACATAAGAGGACACAAAATTAAGAAGCACAGCTCGATGTTTCAGCACAAAGCAAACAGCCGTGCGCCAGCGCCCAGCAGCCTGAAGTCTCATGGGTGCTGTTCCTGCCTTCACACTGGTCTCCTGCCCCTTTCCCCTCTGGTGGATCAGCCGAAGGGTCTTCAGGTTGCACCAGATTTTATTTGTAAAAATATTTCTAACTCATAACAATCTTTGAGTTTTATTTTGAGAGCTCAGCACATAATTATTGTTTCATTAACACTTGATGACTGAAAGTTTAAATTAAGCTATTTAATAACTATTTAATAATTGGTTTAATAACCAAAATATGACTTCTTGACATCCAGTTACAGATGAAACTTATGTTTTTAATGTTTATTAAAGAAAATTTTTTTTAATGTTTATTCATTTTTGAGAGACAGAGGGTGAGACAGAACGTGAGTGGGGGAAGAGAGCGAGGGAGACACAGAATCTGAAGCAGGCTCCAGGCTCTGAGCTGTCAGCACAGAGTCCGACCTGGGGCTCAAACTCATGAACCGTGAGATCATGACCTGAGCCGAAGTCAGACGCTTAACGACTGAGCCACCCAGACACCTCTACCTAGAAGATTTAAATATTTGTTTATTAAAAAAAATCACATAAGAATATATTGTTCTGATTTTTAAGAAATGTTTATTTTGAGAGGAAGAGAGAGAAAAAAAAGAGGTGGGGGAGAAGAGGCAGACAAAGAGGGAGACAGAGAATCCCAAACAGCATCTGGGCTGTCAGCACAAAGCCTGACTCAGGGCTTGATCCTACCAACCATGAGATCACCTGAACCAATGTCAAGAGTTGGACACTGAGTCAACTGTGTCACCCAGGCATCCAACTATTCTAATTTTTAAGTAACATCAAGTTAAACCTTTTTTGGGGGAAAGGGTTGGCATGCGTGAGCATGGGGGAGAGGGGCAGAGAGAGACAGAGAGAATCCTAAGGAGGCTCCATGCACAGTGCTCACACTCGATCCCACAACCCTGGGATCATGACCTGATTAAAAATCAAGAGTCGGATGCTCTACCGACTGAGCCACCCAGGTGCCCTGGCGACACTTGATTATAAACATCCATGGCTCTGCTAACATGTGGGAGGGGAGTGAGGTTTGCACGACTTTCTACTTGGCACAGTTAGGTTTAAAACATATAGATCTATCTACCTGTGTTAGCATGATTCTACAAATATCATTTCTAGTCAATAGACTTACTGAAGCCATTACTTTTTAACTCTTGATTCTGAGGCAAAAACTTTTTTCTGCACCTAACATTCTTCTCTGTCAACGTCTACTGTGACAACGGAATATCCTAACTGTTCCAAAATGGTTGGTAAATAAGTCCTTTTTTAGATAAGCTATTCTGAGTAACTGATGGACACATTATATGCCATGCATATATTCCCAACAAACACTAGCTAATTTAAACTCTGATGACTTGGCAAACATTTGAGGATGTTGTAATGCCTCCGGAATATCATTAAGGCCTCAACTCAGTAATTTTGCAGTAGTGGCTCTCTAAACAGTGACCCATGGGGATCTCAGAATATTTTCAGTGTATCCGTGGTGTCAAAACTATTTTCATAACACTGATAGACGCTCTTTGCCTTTTCCACTGTGTCGACATTTGCACCAATGGTCAGCAAAATCAATGGTGGGTAAAACTGCTGAAGCTTCAGCTAAAATAAGGCAGTGGTATCTAACTTCCTTAGTAGCTACTGTCTTCTTCACTGCCATGTACTTGTAGTTAAAAAAGATTATTACTAATAAAGCAGTAATGTTATTAATATTAATAGATCTCAATCTTTGGACACATGCATTTTTACTATTGTGTGATGGAATGGGAAGTATGCAGACAGCCACTCCTGCGGCCTGCTGAAGTACCGCGTTGTCTTGAAAAGCTATCATGTGAGATACAAACAGAATTAGCTGTTTTTCTCATGGAAACCCATTACAGTTGAAAGAATGATTGACGGTCAATCTGTGGTTATTCAGACTTTGATATTTGGTGACAAACTGACAAAAATGAAGTGCATCTGTCCAATCAAGAAAAACAACTGACGTGTTTGCTGCCAATGATAAAATTCGAGTGAGAGAATTTAGAATTATGGAAAACTTGAGTTCACCTCTGTGAACTTCACAGCTTCCCAATAAGTTAAAGAATTCCCTGATGAGATTGGTAGTTGTATTAACGAATATGATTTTTTTGGATTTTATAGAGTGAATCATGTCAACATTTGGAAGCTCTGCATAGCTAGGTGAACCAATATTTTCTGAATGACTAATGCATGCTGTCAGAATTAATTAAAAAGGCAATTAAGATACTTTTTTATTTTAGAGAAAGCATGTACACGTGAGAACGGGGGAGGGGCAGAGGGAGAGAGACTGAAAATCTTAAGTAGGCTCCACGCGCAGCACAGAGCTGGATGCAGGGCTTGATTCCATGACCCTGAGATCATAACCTGAGCAGAAATCAAGAGTTGGATGCTCAACTGAATGAATCCCCAGGCACCCCAATCTTTAGCCTTTTGTATAAAAAAATCTCTCAGTTTTAATTTTTATTATGCTAAATATTGATAGATGTAATCCACATAAACAAAAAATCTCTCTGGAGTCCTGAATAATTTTTAAGATTATAAAGTAGTTTGGATACCCAATACTTCGAGAACCATAGTTTTATAAGCACTATAGAGAACTGTGATAGGATTTATTGTTAAGACTTAGAATTTCATATTTAGAATAAATTTCTCAAGTCTAGAGTGTTCTCATTCATCTTCCTACTTCTTACAGTGCCTACACTTCAGTGTTTTATATCTTGTAAATAACATTAAAGAACTTGTATTCAGTAAGAAAAAAAGGTAAATATTAGCTCATTTATTTCTTATGTGTATTTCCATCCTTATCAAAGCAGAGTGAAAAGAATTTCTGGTTATTGAGCTTTCTAATTATTTGGAATCTAGATAACTTTGAGATTAGTAGGTTGTCACTTTATGCATGGAAGAAACAGATTAAAAAAGATTCCAAGAGAAGGGCACGAGACTAGAATATATGATTGTCTCAATTTCAGCCTAGTGTTTTATTATTTGGCAGAAGAAAGACATATTGAGAATTACTTTCCTACACAAAACGGACTTAAAGATAGTATGAAAACTATTCTACAAAGGTTTAGCTAACATATGCCTTAGAGAATGAAACACAAAACTATGGGAAGAACACAAATATTTCAAGAACTATAAAATATCTGGTTTAACAGGCTAATTAGTGATTTGTAACCAGCAATGACCATGTGGCATTGGTACGGCAAAGGCTCTGGGATCTGAGAGAACTAGACTTGAATTTGGCCCTGACAGTTATTCCAGGTATGAATTTGGGTAACTTGCTTTCTTTTCCTACGACTTCTTTTTCCTGCCAACAGAACAAGGGAAACACCTCTTGGGTTACTAGTAATTGCTCAGCCTGACTGCTGTAACGGCTGCGTGGACACTGTAAGTGTGAATGTACTTGGCAAATGCTGACACATACTAGATGCTCATGAAATACCGGGAAGGGTTCTTCAATACAGCCCCCAAATACTAAAACCATCTCCCACTGCTTTTCTTTTCTGACTACTGAGCCATAGATTGTCTTATCCAGCCATTACTCACCATGGTCTTCCACCTATCAAGAAACCAACTGAAGGGCTTCCCAAGTGAGTTTCTTAATCTGTTCAACAACCATGGGTTTGGCATTCATTGAGCTTACAATTTTATTAGGAAGTATCCAAAATAAAATTTTAAATGACTGAGCTCAATATTTTGAGGCTTAGTAAAAATAAACCATGTTAGTTTACACCTCATTTATATATCCTCAGGGTTTCTGGTTGCCATTATTATAAAACTTCCTGAGCTTGTAAAGCCTGCAGACAGGACCTACGACCCAGAGCGCCTCATGTTGATCTAAATCCTATCCATTCCTTATGCGTTTTTTGCCTCTGAAATAATTACTGGACTGCTTTGACTTCTTCAGCCAAATTTAAGGGTAGTCAGTAGCTTTCTTCCAAATTTTCTCTGACCATCTCATAGCTATTTCTTTGAATTTAGTATGAAGTTTACATACTTACAGTGTTTCTGAAGACTTGGAATTCTAGTGTTCTTAAATCTATCTTTGCCACCTTACTCAAGTTAAACCTAAAATAAAAAATGCACATATATTTCTTCATAAACAGCATCAAGATTAAAGTGGGTAAAGAGTAATTATTAAGTTTGTATTTTATTTGCAAATTATCTTCTGGCTGATTTTGAGGTCAATATTACCAGATTAATGGCTTTCCAAAAATTAAAGGCCACAACTTATTATTAATATTTTGCGCATTTTTAAAAAACTGAAATATTTGAAAGGTTCCACTTGCTTTCTCTCTAGAATTTTTTAGAAAGGAGTTCAACATTACTTTTCTTATCTTAAGCTAAAAACTTTCCGAGATACTTAAATACTTAGGTATTATCATTATCTCTCCTCAGAACTTCCTCCCCATTTTAATTACAGATCTAGAATTTCTCTAAGCCAAATCTATTACTGTATAAACTGCAATTAAGTCTTAAATGTATAAAATAATAATTCAATGCTAATATGGAACATTTTGATTACTTAAAGCAATGCTTACCTTGATATTAACTTGTCCACAAAGACCGAAGGATTGGAATATAAAGCCAGAGGAATAAATTGTATATAGATAGGAACATCTGCGGGATTTTCTAAAGTAATCTCTTCTTCCTTAAACAAAGTAACAAAACAGTAAATGAGAGGTCTCCACAGTTAAAAGTTAAGAGTAGATATTTTATAACCCTGTTATATATTTCCCAAAACCAACGTCACTCTGAATACTTACTGAGGAGCAGTTTGTATTAGTAAGTGGAAATTTCAAGTGCCGGGGGGAGCTAATGATAGAAGGCCAGGAGAGCTCGGCAGTGATTTTTGACAGTATATTTTTTTGAAGGTCTGTATTTACTTCAAATAAAGCGCTCAATCTAGAAAAAAAATTATTTGTAAGTTACTATATCATTAAAAAAATGTTTTTTTGATGGTTATTTTTGAGAGAGAGAGAGGGACAGAATGTGAGTGGGAGAGAGGCAAAGAGAGAAAGAGAGAGAGAGAGAGAGAGAGAGAGAGAGACACAGAATCCGAAGCAGGCTCCGGGCTCTGAGCTGTCAGCACAGAGCCCGACGTGGGGCTTGAACTCACAAACAGTGAGATCATGACCTGAGCCAAAGTCGGACGCTTAACTGACTGAGCCTCCCAGGTGCTCCTGTAAGTTACTATATCAAAATAAAAAGTTTTCTGAATACAATTATTATATTCTTAAATAAACACAGGTTTATTTGCTCTGACATTCTACTATGTTTTTAATAGACATGTATGAAGATGTCTCTGTTTTGGCACAAAGAGCTGCCAAAGTCTCTATCACTGATCACTCGTGTTGTTTTCGTACTGAATATGTGAAGGACACGGCAGGTATACACAGATAACATATGGTGTTAAGGAGACCCTAAAGGATCCTGCATGCCTAGTAGAAAGATCTAGACATACACAGCAGGCTGCTGATGACTATTCATCAGGACAACCTATGAGAAGGCAGTGGATTACTTGGCATATGGATTTCCCCCTTTGCGATAAAAAAATGAAAGAAAATCCTGACACACGATGAAGACGTTAGCTGAAGTGGTAATACACATGGGGCCTTTGTGCAGATATACGTAAAGTTATCAGCAATATTCGGGACCTCATCTGAGTATTTCTGTACTTATGAGTGTTCAAGAACCAACTGTTTAGAAATCAAGAACACGTTTCCTAAGGAAGTAATATTACACATGGGGCTAAGGTCCCTGGCCCAAACACTGACGCCTGCTTTAACTCACGATACCAGTGAATTATGACACTCTACACTGGTAAGAACACAGACTTTCTAAGACTAGAAAGAGAAATTCTCTGTAACATGCACAGTGACATGGCAGGAGTGGGGAGAATGCCACACTCACTGTGCACTTGGGACATGATGGTACGGGGTAGATGCAAAGCCCAGCTCTTTAGCAGTGGATGTTGGGCACATGTGGAGGAAAGTAGGGGTTTTGGCGGGTAGGAGGCGAGGATGTTGCTCAACAGCACTGCAAGTTATGTATTCATAATATTAAAATTTGGAGACTGTCTATACATTGTAGTGTCTATAATGGAAATGTAGGGGACCAAGAACTGTTTTATGAGTGTTCCCTTGGGTGAGTTCATTACAAGTCTCTCTGTACTTATTTTAACTATTTTAAAGTAGAACTTTAACTCTTGTTTGCCTTAAGAAAACTTTGCACAGCAGTTAGTTCAGATAAACAGAAAGCCTTAGATTTAATCACTAATGGTCTGAAAAATTTATAGTACTATAAATGAGAATATCCTGATAGTGACAAATAAGATACAAATTAGGCAAGTGAAGAAGAGCAGGTTTTTAAAAACATTTTAAGTTTATTTATTTTTGAGAGTGCGCACACACGCACACACATAAGTTGGGGAGGGGCACAGAGAGAGAGGAACACAGAATCTGAAACAGGCTCTAGGCTCAGAACAGTCAGCACAGAGCCCGATGTAGGGCTTGAACCTACAAACTCTGAGATCATGACCTAAGCCAAAGTTGGACGTTTAACCGACTGAGCCACCCAGGCGCCCCAAGAAGAGCAGTTTTTATCTAGTCAAATTCTCTTCTGAAGCACAAGAAAGATTGCACTTTTTACATTCCTAAGTAAATGTGTTTCTGCTTTTGAATCGAGGTGTGGTAGTGATTTGTCGTTAGCACATTTTCTGCCTGCCAAAGACATATGGTTGAGCCTATGTGAGCTGGGCCCTGTGTGGCCCCGAATAGCTCAGCACTTGAAAGGGAGGAGGTGGTTCTGCTCAGAGTGAGCAAACGGACACTTGGTCTCCATCGTGGGATTAAACCCAGGACACGTTTTCTCTGCCCTAACAGAAGTCAGAGGTAGGTAAAATCTTTCTTATGCAGATGGTGCATCTAAGTGACCACTGTATTCATCCTATATAAAGACAACTTCAAATAGTTCTTTGATTTTAAGGAACTACCTAGAGCACTGGAGGAAAAAAAAATGATAGTGTGTATATTTCTAAGTAATATGCAATTAAATGGCAATTCGAGATGCCTCATTAATAACTTTCTGAAGATAAGGTTTTATTTTCTTAGCTAGAGAGAAGTAAAATAACCTAATATAAAAATAACATCTAGAAAGTAACATCAACAAGTACATTTCAAACTGGTAAAGACAGCAAAAATACTTAAAGCAAAACTACTCACCTATGACCTGAATTTTCCTTTATTCCCATCCATCCTTTGAACAGGCTTTGATGCAAATCCCAGTCAGCATCCCATGTGTCTTCCTGCATGGCTACACCAGGCTGTACTTTGGGTTCGGCTAAAACAAGGAAACATATATTATGACACATTTGGCCCTACATCTATATCTGCTTGTCAATTTTCCTTCAAATGATTTCGAGGGTACCAAGGCATAGAGTGGCAGCCTTTCATCGAAAAATACTTTGGGCAGAATGAAGGGCATGAGAGAGAATAGCAAGATAACTTACATTTGGATAGAAAAGGCAAGCCAACATAGCAATGATCCCCACACTGCAGTCCAGGATCAAAATAAATGTTTGCAATCTACAAAGAGGCACAGGAGAACTGTGAATCCCAAATCCACAGAAAGTCGCAGTAACACAATCCTAACACAGGGGAATCCTCAAACACGTTTTCAAACCTTTGACTTTTTTCCTGGCTCTAAGTCTTCCTTATTGCCCCGCAATCGTTTGTAGTAAAATCGCACATCTTCTGACAAAGATCGTATTTGTTGTATCTTCACCTTCTGTGAGAAGGAGTTCATAATATTTAAGCT
Source organism: Paguma larvata (assembly GCA_030068075.1). Taxonomy (NCBI): domain Eukaryota; kingdom Metazoa; phylum Chordata; class Mammalia; order Carnivora; family Viverridae; genus Paguma; species Paguma larvata. The sequence goes on from CM057836.1 coordinate 75,744,452, forward strand.
TTGATGAACGATTTTCCCCTGAAGAAAGAAAACAAACAAAGAATCTCATTTGTATATAGCTGGATTTTTTTAAGAACACACAACTGAGGTGACAGACATATTTTTCAGAAACCGAAGCCCAAAAGACACTTAGAATTTTTATCACTTAATAATCTCTAATTTTGTAATCAGAGCCCTCTCAAATATATCTATATCTTTATTTCTCTCTGTGTGTGTGTGTTGTTTTCACGGCCTGTTACAGAAAAACTAGTGGGACAAATCTCTGCAATCTTATGAAAATTAATTAAAATAAGAAAGTAAAAAAAATGTTCACATTTGATGTTAAAAAAACGAGATGCCAACAGGGACAGCTCTGAATAAAGGAACTAGTCACTGTCGGTTTGTGAAGCAAAGTTTGTTTACACCAAGGCCAGGCTGTCCCCAAAGTATCCAAATTCAGGATGAAAGAACAACAACAAAAAAACAAGACAAAAGAAATCAGATTTCTTAGAAAATTTTTTTTCTTTTTAAAAGAAAAATGTCATTTGTACCAAAGAGAAATGAGACACCTTTTAAAAATACAGGTTATCAAATACCTTATTAAAACAGATCAAATCACTAGATAACCAGTAACTGCTCTTATGAACTGTACACTTCTCCCTACGATAGGGGAACAGATTTTAAGTAAAAAATTAAATGATTTAAATAATCCTCAATAAGAATTATATTATAATCCTTCTTTTGAGTACTGAATTTTACTTTATAATCTGATTCCCAGTCATCTGAAGAAGTCTCGAAAGTGATCACACCCACTGGGCTAATATTTGGTACTAGAAGACACAGAAGTTAAGAGAGTACACAGAAAAAAAGAGTTGAACGAAGGTGAGGTTCTAAGTAACACTCATCACTTGCAGCCCGGCCAGAGGGAAACCGAGCGGAAAGATGTGAGAGGCCAGGTGTGTTGCTATGATGAGGAGAACACAGGAGCAGGAAGCAAAGGCCTTTGACAGCCCCAGCTTGGCCTCTTAACCAGATGTGTGTTCCTGGCAGTTACCTGGTCTTCATGCACCTGTAATAACCATTTTGCTCAAGTCCATGTCTTGTTCTCAGGGGGGTCAGGGTGGGGGTGTCAAAAGAGTTACGTAATAGATAAAGTTCATTTTACAACGGTATTCAAATATAAACTATGAGTTACTTCAAACGTTTATCTGGAGGTACCGTTTTTATCAGAAGGCATGAGTATACTCCATGGATAAGAGATTTTATAGAACCTGATGACTGTTATGGGCGGAATGTGAACCCCCCTCCCCTCATTCATATGTTGAAATTCTAACCTTCAATGTTCTAGTAGTAGTAGAGGTGGGGCTTTGGAAAGGTGATTAGGTCATAAGGGTAGAGTCCTAATGAATGGGATTACTGACCTTAAAAGGAGAGACAAAAGAGTTTGCCCCTCCTCTCTACTCTTCTGGCTAAGTGAGGATACAGTGAGAAGACAGCCATTTGCAAAACCAGGAAGAATGCCCTCCCCAAACACTGGATGTGCCGGTGTTTGGATCTTGGACTTCCCAGCACCCAGAACTGTGAGAAATAAATGTTGTTTAAGTAGCCAAAATATGGTAATTTGTTATAGCAGTCCGACTAACTCAGTAACATCAAGTTAATTTGTGATTCCAAGCAAACATTTGGTCCTGTAAGCCATCTGAAGATATCTGAAAGTTTGACCAAAAGTAGTTCAAAACCAACACCTTGTTTTTATACAAATGCTTTCTTTCTCATTTACTTCATCCGTGTGCCTTTCACTGTATCACCTACTGAATTATTATTATTATTTTAAAAAAATTTTTAATGTTTATTATTTTTGAGAGAGAAAGAGAGAGAGTAAGCACGAGCAGGGGAGGGGCAGAGAGAGAGGGAGACACAGAATCCGAAGCAGGCTCCAGGCTCTGAGCTGTCAGCAGGCTCTGAGCTGTTAGCACAGAGCCCAACGTGGGGCTTGAACTCACGAACTGAGAGATCATGACCTGAGGTGAAGTTGGACGCTTAACCGACTGAGCCACCCAGGCGCCCCTGAATTATTCCTTCCTGGAATTTATGCTGTTTAAGATCACTGACTAAAAAGGCAATTGAAGAATGGAACAAGGTCTTTTTGGATAAATAATGAAGTCAAGAGTTCTGTACAGTCAGTGCCAAGTGGAATCACAGAACAAAAATTTCATTACGACCCAACTTAAATGTGCAGGACCTATTAACTCAAAGTTTATGTTTTTAAGGTGCTCAATTCTGAATTTAGGTTTATTTAAGATTTTTACTATGTACTATTTCTCTTAACCAACCATGTCTCCTTCCACAGGTTAGGGGACATTTCTACACTTGTCCCCATGTGCCCTGAACTGGCCGCATCATTTTCCGGCAAAAAGCAGTGGCTGTCTCCTGCTTTCCCTATTTCTTTTTCTCCTTGTTCTCTAGGTTCAAACTCGAAGTCATATTTTTGACTCTACCTACCCTACCCGTACTGCTTCAATTAGCAGGACCTTCTCAGGATATCCAAGCACAATTCAAATGTGAAATGTCTCTTGCCTAAGTTCTTGTCTCCATTATTTCACTCCTTCATTCACCCACTATCTCTAACTGCCTGCTTTGGGGATAAAAGATCCTCCATCCCTTTCCTAGAGGAACTCAGAGTCTTACTGGGGACACCAACACATAAGGCAATATTTAAAGCACATGTGAGGCCTGTTGCAAGACAGGTAATTTAAAATTGTTTCAAAATAACACGTGTAAAACCTGGTATGAAATGGTCAGAGAGGAGATGACAATGGAATGGAGTGTTGGAAGACAGTGTAGTTCTCCGAAGGTAAGGCAAGACGAAGGGCCTTCAAGACAAACAGCCAGGCTTGGAGGTATGAAAGGGCTTTATTGCTCTGCTAGTACCCTGAGCCCAAACCTCTTCTTGACACTTCTCATACAGACTCTGGCCTGAGTCCCTGGGTTAGCCTCAGGCACCCTATTGTCACTTTCCTAATTCACCTTATATTTACTTCTGCCAGGAAAAAAAAAAAAAGTTTAAAGCTCAGCTCTGATGATGTCAAGCCTCTGCTTAACAACTTTAAATTTTCATGGACTTAAATGCATTAATTTTTTTTTTCATGCTCTCACTCCAACATGTCATTCCATCTCGTCTCTTGAAATTTCCCTCCATTCTTGTCGAACTGGGCAACTCGCTACTGTATACAGCCGTCTCAGACTTTACTGCCTCTGGGTCTGTATTCAGGTTGACTCCAGGGTCCTGAATGCCAGTTTTGACCACTCATATTTTCCCTGCCAAAAGAAATTCTAAGCCAGTTCACATGCACCTTTATCAATTACATCTTTATTGCCCTCGCGGCACCTCATTTTTATACCCCTTAGGGCAATCTCTACATCCTGCTTTACATTTATGAATCATGGGCCCCCTTCCCATTCTCGATAGAAAACTTTTTGAGAGAAGGAACTATTTCTTATTCCTCTTTGTGTCTCCTGTGGAACCTGGTTCAACATCTTACCTTAAAATAAGCAATTAATAAAGAATAACTTAGATTATAGGAACACAGAGGTAAAAGCAGAGAAAAAAATTACCAAAAAAAAAAATCTATAAATTAAATCTCTTACTGGAAAGGAAGGTGGAAGAACCATCTGTTTTGGGAAGCAAGTCAGTGAACCCACTGCGATTACAGCCTTCACAGGAATTGTTAGAATCTGTGGAGTGAAGAAGTTGACCATAAAGAAGTAAGTGTTTAAGTCTGAGATTGAAATTGACCATTATTGCATAATTTTTGAGGATGTAAAAAAATTCAGTTTGGGACTTACATTTGCAATAACTAACTCAAAAGTAATATTAAAATTACCCACAAATACCACTTAATTTGACCAATGTACTCCATCAAATGCTCTGAAATACAGTAAATTTCTAGGCACTTCTCAGTGAGTCAATGAAAACACGGTAAATAAGACCAACAATGGGAAAGGAATGAAGAACAGATTTTTCATAATAGGTTATCCTGCAGATTATTAACAAGGAAAGTCAAACTGTACTCCTAAAACAATGCATGAAAAACTTAGCATTTTCTAGAGTTATACAGTTCTGTTTTTTTTTTGTATACAGCAATAAATTAACATCAACTTAATTAAAAAATGAGTTGACCATTATAGATTTAGAATATCAACTCACACTCTATATATAACTCGCAAAGATCCTTCTCGAAGATATTTTTTCCTAATTTTTATCCATACTAACAAAAACTTGTCATAGCTATGAAATGCACATATTTGTATTATGAGCGATAAACATGAATTCCTTATACTTTTTGGTGGTAATTAACTTGACATACTCCCAACAAATCGTTTATTATTATGATTCTATTATTTTCTTAAAATATATTATTATTAAAATGACCAGTTCTGTTTATTCTGAATTCGCTTTTGTTCATGTGGGGGTTGTATATGATGAAAAAATGTTGGAGAACAAGGGTAGCAACTTGTTGAATTTAGCAGTGTTCAAGTTCCCAAAGAAGTGCTAAGTATTAAATTAAAATACTTAGGTGGGGCAGAAATATATCCATTCAAAATCCCATTGAATGCAACTTGTTAAATACCACAAAGAGTCTTTCATTTTGATCTTCACTTTGCCCTTGACTTAGAATAACTCATGTAAATATAATCATAAGAACTCAAATTAAGATGTGAGTTCGTGATTCTATCTTCCTTTTTGGAAATATTACACAGGAAGTTATTAATGACTGCAGGAGAATCAGTGATCTAATTCAGGAATTTTGGTCAGGGTCTGTGCAGTGTTATAACCATAAGCAGGTTTCCAACAGAGCAATTGTAAGTGTGCCGAAGCCATTTTTCTCAAGTTGTATTTAGTTAAGAGGTTGGATTTTATCAAAAACTATGAGTTAATGAATACCAATGTTTTGTAAACTATTTTCAAAAGCTCGGTTTTTAAAGTATGTAAGAGGTAAACTGTAACTTCATCAGTGAACTTCGTTGTTTCTGTAAAAACAATAAAGGACTAAATTAATCAGAAATATCTCATTGACATGAGCCCCCAGAGTCTTACCTCATAGTCTGTGGTGATCTGTATGGCTCCATCATGAATCCCTTCTAGCTTTTTTGCAGTCAGTTTGACTCTGAACACTGCAAAATACCCTGAAGCTAATATTACCTGTATGTAATAGAAATGACATCATTCATTAGTCTTGCTAGCTGAAGTTTCCTATTAAAATGGTAAAGAAGGGTATTGTGATGAAGTGGTTTCCAAATTCTAGCATGTCTAATGTAGGACAGTGAATTACCACACCATCTCATACAAATATCTCAAAATAATGCCCATCCTTTGATGCTTATTTACTACACTTATTCCACGGGCAACGAGAAAACTGGCTCCCTGAGAACAGTCCAATTCCCGTCTACCAAGGTGGAAAGGGGTATGGTCCTCACACATCACGCATATATCTGTGCAGACAGAGAGGGTGAGGGCTGGAGCAAAGGGACGTAGCTTTCCGCCAATCCTTCAGCTACTTTAGGGCACGAGTATAAACAAAGTTGGTTCTCTTTCAAGTTCTGAATTTAACTCTGTCATATTAATAACCATGCCTTCAGAGTAGCTGAGATTGGGTCATATGAAAGTGTCAAAAATAATGGAAAGAAAGAAGAGTTAAGCAGTAAAAACTTGAAAGAAGTATGGAAAACTTATCTGTTTTCTCAAGCTATTTGCTGATGTTTCTGGCATTTACTCTTCTTTTTTAACTGAGGTATAGTTAACATATAACACTGTATCGGTTTTAGGTATACGACATAATGATTCAGTATTTGTATATATTGTGAAATGATCACAGTAAATCTAGTCACCATATATGATTACAAAATTTCTTTTTTCTTGAGATGAGAACTTTTAAGATTTACTCTCTTAACAACTTTCACATACACAATACGGTATGACTAATTATAGTTACCATGCTATACACAACATCCCCATGATTTTTAACTGGAAGTTTGTACATTTCGACCCCCTTCCCCTATTTTGCCACCCCCACTCCCTCCCTGCAGCAATCACCAATCTGTTCTATCTATGAGCTGGGTGTGTTTTGTTTTTTATTCTTTTATATTTCACATCTATATGAAACCATATAGTATTTACCTTTCCCTGTCTGACTTTTTTCACTTAATATAATGCCCTCAAGGTCCATCCATGCTGCCGTGAATGGCAAGATTCTATTCTTTTTTATGGCTAAGTAATATTCCTCTGTGTGTGTGTGTGTGTGTGTGTGTGTGTGTTTGCATATCAATCACATCTTCTTTATCGATTCAACCACTAATGGTCACTTAGGTTGTTTTCATATCTTGGCTACTGTAAATAATGCTCAATAAGCATGCAGGGGCATATATCTCTCTGAATTAGTGTTTTTGTTTTCTTCAGATAAATACCCAGAAGTAGAATTACTGGATCATATGGTAGTTATATTTTTAATTGTTTGAGGAACCTCCATAGAATTTTCTACAGTGGCTGTTTCCACCAATAGATGAGGGTTCCCTTTTCTCCGCATCCTTGACAACACTAGTAATTTCTTGTCTTTCTGACAGCCATTCTGACAGCGATAGGCTGAAAATTCACTGTGGTTTTGATTTGCATTTCCCCGATGATGACTGATGTTGAATATCTTTTTCACATGTCTGTTGGCCATCTGGATTATTTTCTTGGGAGAAATGTCTATTTAAATCCTCTGTCCATTTTAAAATCAGACTGCTTTTTTTTTTTTTTTTTTTTGCTACTGGGTGGTATGAGCTGTTTTATATACTTTGGATATTAACTCCTTACAGGAAACATGTTTTGCAGCTATCTTCTCTCATTCAGTACATTGCCTTTTCCTTTCGTTGATGGCTTCCTTTGCTAGGCAGAAGCTTTTTAGTTGGATGTAGTCCCAACAGTTTATTTTTGATTTCGTTGCCTTTGCTTTTGGAGTCAGATTCAAAAAAAATCATCACCAAGACTGATGTCAAGGGACTTACCCCTTATGTTTTCTTCTAGGGGCTTTATGGGTCTTAAATTTAAGTCTTTCATTTGGTTTGAGTCAATTTTCGTGAGTGGTGTGCAACAGAGGTCCAGTCTCACTCTTTCCATACTCTCTTCAATTGTGAGATTGCCAAAGGCAAGTAATTCAGTCTGTGAAGTTGTCCTTCAATTATTAATAGTTATATTTTATCCAGAATTCACATTTGCCTTAAAATAACAAATGTTGACACACCAAACATACTTTCTCCTTTGTTTAGAAGCATTTTCCATGTTGGTTTTGTGCAGTTCTAACACTTTCATCATGACTCCTACTGCCCAAATCAGAACACAGGTCCGAAGTGCATGGACTTGTTGGCAATGTGTGTTTCATAGGGAATAGGAAGCTAATTTAGTTCAGAGTTTGGGTTTCAGGTTTAGGTACTATAAGCTTAAAAAACTCATTTTGTGGAGTTGCTATTTTGAAGCTGGCAACTCACTACAACTTCTTCCTATTTTAAGAGTTCATAACAATGATCTCATCTTTCTGTCCCTTGTGTTTTAAATTTAGAGTTTCATATAAAAGCTAATCCTAAAACCCTACATTGTCAAATGGGCTTTATGTTGTTAAATGGACCTCTCAAATTTAAATAGCATGTGTTAACATATGCTATTTATTGTTAGGAAATGATCCATATTTCTGGAATTATGAGATTTATAATGTCTTACTAGGAAACAGAAAATTCAACCATCTGGGAGGAAATATACCTACGATTTGACTCTTCATTATTGAAAGGAATACAATTAATGGCTGGCCTAATTACTATCTGTTTTCAGCATTCTATTTCTATTAAAAATAAAATCTCACCTGGAATGACAAATACTACTCCTCATGGATATATATCTTTGTTTTAAAAGGAGGCTTTATTTTTGAATCAAATTTAATACATTATAAGTTATTAAAATATAAACAGCCACAAATTACCACTGGTCACAAATATATGATTATGTAGCTTAGATGCACATAGATGCAATTAGAATATATGTTAGTAGTTTTCCTCCTTTTCACAAATCCTCTTCCAAGTTTCTACACACAATCATATTTACAAATTTTTGCTTCATATTCAATCATAAAATCATGATTTACTTTAGGTACCGGACTGTTCCCAGGTATTTGAAATTATCAGTAATGTTATTATAAATATCTCCATTCTCACAGCTTTTACCTCTTCAAATTACTTCCATGAGAAAAATTCCCAGGAGTGGTTTATATTGCCAAACTGCTCTCCAAAATAACTATTTTGGGGGATCCTGTTTAAATCAATATTTATAGCCTATGGCATTCCGCGGAAGCATATTTGTCAACCATCTCTGTGCACAAGGACATCTTCTCTTTCTCTTGTAAAACTGCCACATGAAGTTCTATCCTTAGCTTAACGGATGAGACAACGTTACGCTCCTTCTCACACCAGGTGACTCTACTAGTTCTGTCCTGAGTAGGTATAAACTCCAAGCTCCACTTCCAGTAGTGGAAAGGGCTTTGACTGATACATCTGTTGTCTCGTTTCATGCTCTTTTATGACCAAATGTACCTATATACACAACAGTACGTATAATCCTAGCAGAGTAGAAGTACAAGGGCAGATCTAGAAAGGGATCAAGCAGCATTTGCCTCCCTGATACTTGCTTCCGATCAGTACAGAAAACTGGCCACAGATATTCTGAATAATTGGAAACACTTCCTGCCAACGTGCAGAGCTATCTCTTTGGCCAAGTAAATGCGACGTACACGGGGTTAGTTTAGCAGCTATGGGAATTCTCTTATGACACTTGGGTTACAAAAAGATTATTTAAATTTTGTTACAGAATTTTTTATGACAAAGTAGAACTTACTCCTTTGGGCTTCAAGTGCCCTCAATATAAAAGGAGAGGGTTGAAGTAGACTACCCACAAGAACCTTTTAATATCAAATAACAAATGTTACTAGGAATCTCACAAAAATATTAGCTAAAGTATGTGTTTAGCAATAGTTTTTTATCAGGGGTTTAGACATACATCGAAGTTTAAGGAAGCAAGAAGAAAATTTTACTTACTGATGACTGGTCTGATAAAGAGGATTTTTCTAATTCTGGAAGGCTTGCAATGATTGTAGTTCTATTGCCTCTTTCAGAAGCTACGAGTTCTATCGATAAACCGTCTCCTATGATATGCCAACTTTTTATGGCCAACTTAAAAAAGAGAAAGATATGAAAGTGATTATTCCAGCACTAGCATAAAACCCTTAAATGTGATTTAGAATAAAAACAGATTTTTTTTTTACCTCAATTGGATTGCTGTTTATAATTGCAAATAAAATATTACTTGCTTCTGTAGCACTCAATATGCCGAAATCTATGAAACGTTCCTCTATTTTAGGGGGTAATACAAAGTACTGAAAAGATATAAAAGAACTAGATTAAATATACAATCGCACTTACATAAAAGAATGTTATCAAGAGAAAGTGGCTATGTAAAGATATCCTAAGGTTTCTATGTTTTCTGTCAATAAACACATATATACACACATATAAAATATAATTAAGCATTCTGTACAATGAAATACTTTGAGTAATCAGAAATGAAAACATTCACAGCCTCTATGGAACAACTATTGGTCCTCTGAAGGCACATAAAAGAAATAGGAAGAGAAAGTACCAGGGAAGGTTAAGTGGAATCCTAGAGGATTAGGCAAAAAGTCCTTGGTCTCAGCAAACATGCATTCATGAGAGCAGCCACAAATATACAATTATTCAAGCAAGACAAATGAAGAAGTGGGATAATTCTGAAAGTGCCCCCAGTTTTGAAATTCTTACTGATGTTGGCTTTTGGAGAACTACATCTCTGTATGTTCTAATTTTCTTTTTATCTTTTCTATCTTTCTTATCGGTTTTATTTCTTACCTAAATTTCTTTCACTGATTATTCTAAAGATAATAGTTTGGATTTTTTTCCTTTGGCTTATTTTTTGTATTAGAAAGACCTTTATCCTTTCCTGCTATTCTCAACTGTATGTCTTTACCACCCTACATTCATCCTTATTATTTGGCTCTTTTCTTCGCCCTGTATTTCCTAGTTTTGGTTATCTCTTCCTTAAATACTTCCCTTTTCACCTTTCTTGCAGTATTTTTTTTTCCGTTTATTATTTTCTTCTACTTAGTTTGTTTTTAGTTTCTCTATGATTATAACAGTTTAAAAGCAAAACCAAGAGAAAGCACAATGTGGGAAAGATCTAAGTACAAGCTGGAAGGAAAGGATTAAACTGTGACATGACAAGAGATGGCCGTTGGGAAGGGTAAAAACCAGTTATTTGAAAGTATTGACTGAGTAGGTGGGACCAACCTGTAGAGCTCAGAAAATGGCAAAATTTAAGTATGCACAGGTACAAAATGATTGCCTAATAACATCTGAACACACAAAAGATGGGGAGAGTTAAAATTTTAAAGGTAGGTAACATACTTACATCTAAAAATCCTGTATATACCCGCACAGGTAAATGAAATTTAGAAGCATTGGTAATAAGTAAAATATTGTTATCTATGTGCATGGACGATGTGGATGGCATAAAAAACAGAGTAAAAATGTATCCTGATTCATTTGGAAGAATTAAGACTGGTTTGCTGAAGTTGTGAACCTAGGAAATGAGGGAGAGAGAAAAAAATAATAGGTCAGCATCATCTAGTTGGTAGATTAGCAAGATTAAAAGTATGAGTGTTCCCAGACATACTTTAAACATTGTTTTGGCCTCCTCTGGTAGTAGTACATCGTGAATGAGGATTGCGAAGCTGAAAGTGTTTGTAAGGTGAACTGGCCTTTCCACGGGATCAGCAGGACTGTCGCGGATGTGAAACAGTGTTGCAGCGTGATCAAATCCCAAGTAACTGTTTGAGAAAACATAAAGGAATCATTTTTATCTCCATGTGTTCATTTAAAATCCAAGTTCTTCTGTTGTAATAATCTTACATTTAGCATTAAGAACTATAACTGGAGAAGTTTAACTATAAATATTTTAGAGACTGAGCACATGATTTAAAATAAAACTTAGCTTGAAAAATATTGACATGTAATATAAAGAATTATTCTCTAATGAATTATATGCAGTCAATTAAAATCAAAGACATATTAACAGAAAGTAATTTTAAGCTACTTAAAAAATACCATTTTCATCATTTAACTGCAACTGGCTTTGTTAAAATGAGTCTCTACCAAGTGGGATATTAAATTATTATTAGTTCAAGTATAAGGAGAAAATGAACTACATATTTTACTGCCTGCTTATAAAAAGTTGTAATTCTATGCGTGGAAGCATAGGTGGAATTTGAGAGACTTAGCAGAAGACCAGGGGGGAGGGGAAGAGGGGAAAGAAAAAAGACACAGAGAGGGAGGGAGACAAAACAGAAGAGACTCTTGAAGACTAAGAACAAATGGGGGGTATGGGAGGGAGGAGATGGGTGATGGGCACAGAGGAGGGCACTTGTTGGGATGAACACTGGGTGTTGTATGGAAACCAATTCGACAATAAATTATTCTTTAAAAAAAAGTTGTAATTCTAGAAGACTTTATAAGTTTATATAAAGGATATAAATGATTTGTTTCAAGTAACAATATACCTTAATAATAAGCCATAACCGACTGTATGTTACAAAAGGAATTACAGAAAGAAACAGCTTCAATGATTTGAATATTTAAAAATCATAGATTCATCTTTCTATTGTATTACTGAATCATTAAGACTTCATTTAAGCCCAAATAATATCATCCTACTTACCTTTTTCTTCTAAAAAAGTAAACAGGAGATTTTTCTCCTTAATAGTGGAAGTTGTTCTTTTCAACGATTCCATGGAGTTTATGTGAATTTGGCTACTACTTTTGCTATGGTCAGTGAGTAGGAAAACAATTTACTGATTAGTGAAAACTTAGAAAGTCTGTTTTAAAGAGAAACTCACCCATCTAAAACTTCTGCTTGATAGGGTATTTCAAGTTTAGAATAACTCTTTTCCTTTGCTTTCACAGTTATTTTCCCAGAAAACTGAGATGTTTTTTTTGCCTTTGATGCTAAAAGGAAGCATAAAAAATAATCTCTGTCACCTTTTGATATCAGAGTTTATACAGAGGAGGATGGGAGTGACTTGATGTAGGCTGAAAAAATCTTACAAAGTTGAGCTTTCAGATTGGCAAACATGTTATATCATTTCACATCAAATTACCACATTTTTTAATCCAAAAGAAGAAAGATATTTTAATTTTCCTGTAATGGGATTAAACAGATAATGAATTAATAAAGGAACACAATTCATAAGGAAAAACACTGTATTTGAGCTTCATCCCTAGAGCCATAAGCATGGCTTTCCTCACACCAGCACTTCTCAACCTGGCCACTTGTCATGTTGTAGGCCAGTTAGTTCTTTCTGGGGTGCAGGGGTTGTGCTGTGCTTTGTAGGATGCTTGGCGGCATCGGGGCCTCTGCCTGCTAGATAGCTGTAGCAGCCCCCAGACGTGACAACCAAAAATGTCTGTGGATACTGCCAAATGTTCTATGGCCTGGGAGGCAAAACTGGCCCCCAAGAAGAACCATTGGCTTACAGCTATATTAAGAAATAACATTCCTTGTATGGTCAGAGTCTTGTTATAAACACTATGAAAATAGCACGGTGCAAGAAGTGTCTGGTGTTGTGCACTAGCCTACCTGAACTCATAGTACAAGACTCTCCCTGCCATCACATTGTCCTTACAGATGAAGTAAAATCTTTACATTTTGTAGCAGCTGTGTATAATTCCAGCTGGAATTATAGAAATAGATTCGGTTGGATTCAATCTGGGTACCCATTAGATGTTCTTTTCAAAGCAAATAAAGAAGCTGTTTTCTGCAAATGTGTGTTATCCAACTTTAGCGCAAACAACAACAACAACAAAAAGGGTATGACATCTAGTATGTGGCCATGTCTAGACAGTGATTTCAGATTCTTAAAACTCTCCCCAACTCCCCCAAAATACTAAGGGGCGCCTGGGTAGCTCAGTCAGTTAAGTATCCAACTCTTGATTTCAGCTCAGGTCATGATCTCAGGGTTCAGAGGACTGAGGCCCCATCTCAGGTCCTGTCTGCTTCACGACGACAGTGCAGAGCCTGCTTCGGATTCTCTCTTTCTCTTCCGCATGTGTGCACACACACTCTCTCTCTCTCTCTCTCAAAATAAATAAATACATAAACTTAAAAAAACCCTCCCAATTAAACCTCATTTCTTTCTGCTTGCTGTATGGCCATTACCAGGTTTATTATTTTAGGAGCCTGTACAATATTCCTACTATGGATGGGGGAATGGGAGGGGAGGTGGGAGGTAGAAGGTGAAAGAATTTTCCCATGGTAATAGAAACCGCTTTTAAGAAATGTATCATTTACTTTTAAAAGATGCAGTTCCTTTATATTAAATTTTACATAATTTAAGAAAATCTATTTTAAAGTCTATGATCTCAGAAGAACCAACATTATTGACACTCATTTATCTTAAGAAGGGAAATATTTCACTGGGTTGTCAATTCAGGAGCTGGAGAAGGAGAGCGTGGGAGAACTATACAGGACAACTGTCCCTGGTGCACACTCCCCCACTGCTTGGATTTATCAGAAGGATGGATCCTTAAAGTTCTCAGGGTCAGGAATTATTCCTGGTTGCTCTCCTTGGTAAGAGAAGAGAATGTACTTGCTGATGCTGATACTGGTGGACATGACTGTGGTATCCCAGCAACACAGAAGATAATTTATCAAAGATTTGGAAATAACTGTAGCATCAAAACCTTCTGCAATACTATTTTTTTATTAATTTTTTTTAACATTTTTATTTATTTTTGAGAGACATAGAGACAGAGTGTGAGCAGGGGAAGGGCAGAGAGAGAAGGATACACAGAATCTGAAGCAGGCTCCAGGCTCTGAGCCATCAGCACAGAGCCCGACGTGGGGCTTGAACTCACAGACCGTGAGATCATGACCTGAGCCGAAGTCGGCCGCTTAACCAACTGAGCCACCCAGGCGCCCCTAATTTTTTAAATGTCTATTTATTATGGAGAGACAGGGCATGAGCATGGAAGGGACAGAGAGAGAGGGAGACACAGAATCCGAAGCAGGTTCCAGGCTCTGAGCTGTCAGCACAGAGCCTGACGCGGGGTTGGAACTCATAAACCTCGAGATCATGACCTGAGCCAAAGTCAGACACTTAACCGACTGAGCCACCCAGGTGCCCCTGCAATACTATTTCTTGATAGCTGAGTTATAAAAGTACACCACATATTTAATTATGATTTCTTAAAAAAATTTTTAAGCACTTTATTTATTTATTTATTTTAAGTAAGTGCTATGTCCAATATGGGGCTCAAACTCATGACCTTGAGATCAAGAGTCACATGCTCCATCGAATGAGCCAGCCAGGTGCCCCTCAATCTTGATTTCTTCGGGAGTTTTCTCTGAGCTCATGGGATGAACACTAAAGCTTGGCACCCAGACTGCGCACTGCTCCCGATCCTTCCCAGGATACTCCTGTATGTGCAAGGAGTAAGCACAGATGCCCTTATGAACACTGCAGAGTCTTGCGGTATTCTACACTCAGTAGGTCGCAGTGATTAAATGCTCTCTTATGATGAGCAGGACAGCTGTGAAATGTGGGCTATGAGCAGAGGTGGCCTCGTCATAAAGCCAAAGTGTAAGCTTCAGGGCTCCTCCCCTGCAAGGGCCCTTATGAGAAAAGCTCCATTTGAATTTCAGTACTCATTAAAAGTAATTATATACAGAATTAAGCAGCTATTAAATCACTATTTTAAAGATTTTGTGACAGCAAGTTCAATAAATTTTCTAGTAAAGTGGGCAAAGCTGGATAAAAACATGCTATTAAGATTTGTTCAAGTCTGGGTGAACATTTCAAATATCAAAATATACAATGTACATGTTTGAAATCACGTTATCTAATTTGACAATGCTATCATAAAGGCTATTATTTTAGGTAGGCAGAACTGTCTTCATTGTTTAAAAAGCCAGTATAGGAAACTGTTACAGAGAATACTTTATTTCTATTCTCAAATTCAAACATGCTTCTGAAATTCAAATACATTATCATTCAATTACAAAAAATGACTTCATAATTAAGGCAAAACCTAATAGGCATATATATGAAAGCCCAGATTACAAAAATTTAATTCCAATCCTAATTTATTTGCTAATACTAATTTCGGTTTATGAAGCTGTATTTTCTTTCATAAAGCAATCAAATAGAATTTGTGATGGTTTATAAGATAAACCAACCTAAGCGATAATATAAAATCCGACTGTAAAATGTTCAGGGTCTCTGTGTTAAGATGTCAATATAGATGTCTTCTAGTTTATCAAAATAAGATCGCCCCATTAGAGAGAGAAAGTTGAACACTTACCATCAAAACTAATACTTGCAACCTTGGTGTATTTACTTTCTGAAGCTTTTAACGTAATTGGTTTAAAGTGTACCGTTATAGCATCATTTTGTGGTGTTGGTCGGACACTCTGGAAACAGAAAAATATATATATCATTATTTTATTCTCATGGTTCAGTTACATTATACTGGAGAGTGTACTGGAAAAATGAAGCAGAATAAAAAATGGAAAAGTTTAACTTTATGTGCTCCCTTAAAAAGAATAGGCCGGGGCGCCTCGGGGCTCAGTTGGTTGAGTGTCCAACTCTTGATCTTGGCTCAGGACATGATCTCACAGCGATGGGATTGAGCCCCGCAATGGGCTCGTACTGGGTATGGAGCCTGCTTAAGATTCTATCACCCTCTCCCGTTGCCCTGCTGGCACATGTACGCTCTATCAATAAATCAATAAATAGAGTAGGCCAAACTGGCACAATTTCACATTAATTTCATCAGAATATCTTCATGAAATAAAATGATGGCCATAGGAAAAGTTTATGATTGATAAGTGAGTGTAAGAATTTAGAGACAAACTAGTACCATACACTAGGTAGGAATAAAAAAAAGGTATGAGTACCTAGTTCATATATGAGAAAAGGAGACATGATTTACCCTTCTTAAAGAATTCCAGCATAGCAAATGTAACATCCTGACTATATGAAAATGAAGAATGAACGTGAATTTGGGAGTCAGTACCCCGCTGCCATGGTACTTTCGCAGATCCCACTTTTTTTTGTTTGTTTACCTATTTTTGAGAGAGACAGAGCATGAGTGGGGGAGGGGTACAGAGAGAGGAAGACAGAACCTGAAGCAAGGCTCCAGGCTTCAAGCTGTCACAGCACAGACCCCGACTTCAAGCTGTCACAGCACAGACCCCGACGCAGGGCTTGAACTCACAGACCATGAGATCGTGACCTGAGCTGAAGTTGGGCACTCAACCAACTGAGCTACCCAGGTACCCCTTGCAGATCCCACTTCTAATGGAACTTTCTCTACCTCCCTAGGGCATGGCTGGGTAAGTGTAAGCATGCCGCTGTTACCAGGCAGGGCTGTACTCCCAGCTGCGGGACTGAGCAGTGAGCTGAAGAAATGTGTAGCTTAGGGAGGTCAGAACAGTTTAAACCTAAAAAATAACATCTTTCTATTCAACAACTGAATCTGTAATAACAAACACCATAAAAGCTTGCGCTTTGGAGCAAGCTAGAAAAATAAATGCATTTTAAGGTGCAGTTCCTTTTTTATTACCCTTACTGACACAAAGCACTTCTCACTGGAAGGAACCTTAAAGATCCCCATCTCCTTCCCTGTTTTACAGATGAAGAGAAGCTTGCCATATGGAGTGATGTTTCAATAGCTAGGCATCAAGAGGCGGGACTGGAAACCAGGTGTCCTGACTTGGCTCAGGGCCTGGGCCCTGGACTTGGCATCCTAGTGCCTAAACATGTATTAACGAAGTCCTGGTATTGTACGCAAATCTTGATCAATACTCTTCCTAGAGAATTCAACTGTGGGGCGCCTGGGTGGCTCAGTCAGCCAAGTGTCCGACTCTTGATTTTGGCTCAGGTCACAATCTCACAACCCCGGGCTCAAGCCCTCCGGAGCCTGCTTAAGATTTTCTCTCTCTGCCACTTTCCAGCTCATGCGCTCTCACTTTCTCTCTCTCTCTCAAAAAAAATTCAATTAGAATCATACTTTATTCTTAAAACCTTTCTGAGTTTTTTTTGCTGATTTTTCGGGGTCTTTAGAAACTTGTTGTCAAAGCCTGATGCTTCCCACAGAAAGAACTCAGTTCTTTTCTGTGACACGCACCAGGCACGCCTGCCAACATGGGTGCAGTCAGATCCCCACGGTTCACCAAGTTCTTCCCCCTGGCTCCCTACCCACCACTCAGTACATCCGTAAAGGTGGACCTGACTACGAAGGTGGAATGAAGGTACAAGAAGCGCCTGAGAAGAGTATGAAGAAAACCCGCTCCCTCTGCACCGGTCTGTGGTCACAGGGGACAGAGCTGGCTACACACATAATGATCACAGACACCGCTTTTATCGCTAGACGGCGGGGCGTCTCCCTCCTCGCTGCTGGTTAGTCTTTAGTGGGCCTGGAATGATGGCCCGAAGGACGGTTCTGCAGTTTTCTGAGCTGGAAATCTTAATAGCCTGAGCTCTTGGCCTCAGGCTCTCTTGGTATTTTAACTCTTTTATCTTTCTTCTGAACTCCTTCTCATTTACTTTCGAAACTCCATCTGGGGCTGCAAGTGGATTTGTTCATATTGATGTATTTATTATCAATATGCTTGCTATTAGTAGCAATCATTTAAAATACAAATCTCTTCATTCCTTGAAGGGTGTGTGTGTGTGTGTTATTTCTAACAATAAAACAAAGCAGTTTGACCTGTGAGATAAATTACAAAGTGGGAAGGTTTCATATATGATACAACTACACAAATACTTCCTTCAAAGGAAAGGAAAGCAGTACAGAAGTATACGTGATAATCCCATTTGATGAATTTATGCAACAAAAAGATATTAACTATTTAACTGGAAGTGTCCGTTTGAGTCAGCTGCCCATCTACTCTGGGCCTTATTTTTCCTGTTTGTAAAACACTAGGGGATTAGATAAGGTATTTTCTAAGATTACATCTATTGACAAAATTTGGTGGTTCTATTAATTTTGCTCTTTTTTCAAATTAGCACTTTTATCCCGAGGTCAAGATTTGTTAGAGAGATGATTATATAAAGTTCTGTAGTTTGCAGTGGACTTCCACAGGCTCTACGGAACGTGACAGAGCAGGAACAGAATCTGGACCATTTTCAAACATGCTTACAGTGTGCAAGTAGCAGTTCATTAGCAACAACCATGACACTTTTTGAGTGCTATTAGCATGCACAACACCATACCAGAAATAGCTAAATATTAGTATTCATTAAAACACAATCACTGTAAATAGTAAGTGTTTCGAATACTTGATGAAAAATGTTTTTCTCACATGTAACATACTACTTTAAGATTTTCCTTACCACAGGAAAAATTTTTTATTGTTTTTCTTTTTTTTTTTTTTTTAAAGTTTATTTTCGAGAGAGAGAGAGAGAGAAAGACAAAGTGCAAGCACAGGAGGGGCAGAGAGAGGGAGACAGAATCCGAAGCAGGCTCCAGGCTCTGAGCTGTCAGCACAGAGCCTGATGTGGGGCTCGAACTCACGAACTGTGAGATCATGACCCGAGCCGAAGTCGGATGCTTAACCGACTGAACCACCCAGGGGCCTCTAGAGGAAAGTTTAAAAAAAAGAAAAAAAATATTTTTTTTTAACATTTACTTTTGAGAGAAAGAGACAGAGTGTGAGTGGGAGAAGGGCAGAGAGAAAGGGAGACACAGAATCCGAAGCAGGCTCCAGGCTCTGAGCTGTCAGCACAGAGCCCACCACAGGGCTTGAACCCACGAACGGTGAGATCATGACCTGAGCCGAAGTTGGATGTTTAACTGACTGAGCCACCCAGGGGTCCCTATAAAATTTTTATATTCAGTATTTTTAACTCTCTCCTTCTCCCTCTCTCTCTTTATTGCACCAATAGTAAGCTAACATTCAACTGACTCACTTTTTAAATGCATTATTTATTTTTGAGAGAGAGAGAGAACGCACACGTGCATGTGCGAGTGGGTGTGCATGCACACACACGAGTAGGGGGAGGGACAGAGAGGGGGGGGGACAGATGATCCAAAGTGGGCTCTGCGCTGACAGCAGTGAGCCCAATGTGGGGCTTTAAACTCACGAACCATGAGATCATGACCTGAGCCAAAGTTGGATGCTCAACTGAGACACACAGGCGCCCAAGTGACTTATGTTTTATACAAATGATCGGAACTGTTCACTTATTATTAAAAAAAAAAACCCAACAAAATGGAAAAATCCATTTTCCAAGGAATCAAAAACAAAGTGAAACAAACAAAACATTTAAGTAGTGGCTCATTCTGGTGTTGTTTTTTTTCTTTCCCATTCTGGGGGCCTTAAATGAAAAATAATACATAATCATTAACTTGTATTAAGCATATTTACACTAACAATCTGTTTTAGAATCAGTCACTAACTGTTGTGTACTGAAGATAATGAAGAAGTAGAAAAAATATGGCAAGATTCCCAGGAAACGCAGCTTGCACATGTTCTAAATATAGTTCTAGCCTTTTCTCACAATATTCATACCCAACTAATGTTCAGTAACTCTCAAGTGAGATTCAAAGACCCAGGACATTCTAAAACTAGAAAAACATTTGAACAAGCAAGGAAAACAACCCTTCAGTAGGTAACAACTGTATTTCTAACAATGGGTACACAAATTCACTAAAGCTCATATCAAGTTGGCTTTGGTAAACTTAAAGTATATCTGTGATTCTTATCCATCAATTAGTAAGGAAACTTCATGCAAATGTTCCTCTTAAAATATCTCAAGCAAATTTGTTCCATTATTTACACTGCATTATTTTTTAAGTGTTGAAGAAAACCATATTCTCAAAGTTGCATTATAGATAATCAAAGTCACGCAGGCTTGAACCTGAGTATCTTAACAGGTGAGAACCTTTTATTTTCAGATGCTTGCCTCAGGAGTCCCATTTCTAGAAAGATGAAGAGACTCTGAATTCCTTGAAGGGGAATTAAAAAAAAAACAACCCTCCAGCTTCTAGCCACGCCTAGGTCATCCTAAAGATACTATGTATTTGTGAAATGGACAGAGGTAGGACACTTATAAAAACGTGTCAGTCTCTAAGTCTGGCATATTATGCAGCAAAATACAGGAAAAACCTTAGGAAGCTCTCTTAAAACTCAGTTTCGATGGTAGATGGGCTTGTTTCCTGGCTGATGAGGTAAGAAGTCTAAGCTAACATTACCTCCCAAGTGGACCACTGCAACAGACTCCTAACTTTCTGCAGTGAATTCTCCACAAACTAGCTACTATGACCTTCATGACACATCAATGACGTCTCTCTCTTGCTTAAAATTCTGTAATTTGCTTCTGCACTTATAATAAAATCTAAACACCTCCCAGAAAGCCAGGATTGACCTCCAGGATTTCAACCTTCCTCTTCTTTAAAAAATGTTTTTAATCTTTATTTATTTTTGAGGGGGAGAGAGAGAGAGAGAGAGAGAGAGAGCATGAACCGGGGAAGGGCAAAAAGAGAAGGAGACACAGAATCTGAAGCAGGCTCCAGGCTCTGAGCTGTCAGCACGGAGGCCGACAAGGGGGCTCAAACTCACCGACCACAAGATCATGACCTGAGCCGAAGTCAGACGCTTAACCGAGTGAGCCACCCAGGCGCCCCTCAACCCTTCTTTGTTTCCTCCAAACATCCAAAGCTGTTCCTGTCTCAGGCCTTTGCACTCGCCGTTCCCTTTGACGGAACACTTGTCAGCCAGCTTTCCTTCGGGGTGCCAACTTCTTACTCCTCAATTATTACCTCAAATGTCGGCTCCTCAGAGACGACCCCTGTCTAAACCATCTCCCCCCCTCACTTACATTCCATTCCTTCTTTGTCAGAACTGGGTTTGATTTACAATTTTGTTGCACACCTGTCTGTCATCAGTCTCCCAGCTAAAACGTGAGCTCAAGAGGGGCAGGAACCTTGGCTATCTGATTTAGTGCTATGTTCTTACTACTTAGCACAGAGGCTGGCATATAGTTGATGTACATTAAATGGATGAATGAATGAGGAAGAAAAAACTGGCAGAGTGTAGGCTCTGGATACTAGGAAAAATACATACAGAGGCAGCTACAGATGCAGATATACAAACATATATTATAGATCAATAGGTTTTTAGTAAAATACTGAATATGAAATTATGAAATCAAAATGATATATTTATAAAGATTTGATGGTGTCATTATATACTAATGTACTTTCAAGTAACTTTTGGGTTTTTATGGTTGAAGAAGTCACTTTAAAAAAAAGCTGATTCATTTTCCTTATTTGGAAAACTAGAAGCAGAATACCTTATAGGACTGTTGTATTAAATAAGGTAATCCATGTAAAGAACCTAGCATAGTGCCTAACCCATAGTAACAACAAAATGTTCGCTTATACTGTATCCGAAGACTGCCTCTTTAATTCTGTTATAATTGAATTGAATACAATAGTATTTTTCATTCATTTTTTAAAAATAATTTTTAAAATGTTTATTTATTTATTTTTGAGAGAGAGACAGAATGTGAGTGGGGGAGGAGCAGAGAGAGGGAGACACAGAATCCAAAACAGGTTCCAGGCTGTCAGCACAGAACCCTATGTGGGGCTTGATCTCACAAATCATGAATCATGACCTGATCTGATATCAAGAGTCGGACATTTAACCGACTGAACCACCCAGGTGCCTCTCATTCATATTCTTAAGATTGATAATTTCACTTTTTTAAAATTTTTTTTTAACATTTATTTATTTTTGAGAGACAGAGAGACAGAGCATGAGCAGGGGAGGGGCAGAGAGAGAGGTAGACACAGAATCCGAAGCAGCTCCAGGCTCTGAGCTGTCAGCACAGAGCCCGATGCGGGGCTCGAACTCACAGACCGCGAGATTATGACCTGAGCCGAAGTCGGCCGCCCAACCGACTGAGCCACCCAGGCGCCCCTGATAATTTCACTTTTAAAGAAAATGTTTATTGTAAAAGACATTTATTTTGGTCCGTTCACTGTATGTAAAAAAAAAAAAAATAGATAAGATTGCTTGGGCTAAGTAAAGGTACTTTTCCATCAAATCTCTAAACTCTCACATTTGGGGACGTGACTGCAGGCCTGAAATCTGCCCAACATGAAAGTTCTCATTAACGATGCCACTCTGTGTGACGGCATCCTACGGATGGAGGAAACCACTCACGGGCAGACAGCATGGAGAACACACAAAAATAAAAATCATCTGACATTTCAAACTGAGGCAACGGCAGGGTGATCCATCAACAACGGCCAGTGTCTGCCCTGCAGGCGAACGAGCTGCCGTCCGCAGCTAAAGAAGGATCTCCGAGTGTGCCGCCAGGACGCTGTGCTCCCAGATGCTTTCTCCGTGGAGAAAGCACGTGAGCTCTGGAGAGAGAAAGAACTGGGAGGAGTGGTGCATACATTACCACGTACACAGTACATGCGCTCTACGTGGCCAACTGGGCTAAAGAAGAAACCAGCCTCGCCAAATTCAAAGAAGATAAAAGTAGGCTGGAGCCAAAACAATCCGAAACATCTAACGGAAGGAATTACCCTCTATTGCAGAGAAAACTCTGATAAATTAACCTAGAGACTTTTGAACAAAAGAAATCATAATTCTGGGTGTAAAGAAGGATTTTAAAATGTTAACAAAGAGTGGGGATAAGGAGGCCTTTGTATTTCACTGACTGGTAAAACCTAAAATGTGTGTATGTGTTTATGGTTGGGGAGGAAGTCTAACAGAGGTTTTCTAATTTTTCAGTTGGCGAATGTGAGGATGATGGCGGCAGGGGAAGAAAGGGAGTCTCCTACTGTCTACTCCCTTTATTCACCAAATAAAGGATGTTCTAATGGCAAACAAAGAAAAATAGAGAAAATTAACAAAACCAAACATTAGTTCTTTGAAAGGATCAACAAAATTGACAAGCCTTTGGCTTGGCTGACCCAAAACACTTTTCAAATATAGAGAAGCCTAAATTAACTAAAATCAAGAATGATAAATGGGATGCTACTACCTACGTCACAGGGAAAACAGAAGAGCATTAGACGGGAGCGCCATGACCAGTGGCATGCAATCCAGTCGGAACACTGAGATGCAAAGAACACACCCCTAGAAAAGTCATAAGCCACTGAAACCGACCAAGAAGAAATAGAAGATCTGAACAGGGGATGCCTGGGGGGCTCAGTCAGTTAGGCGTCCAACTTCAGCTCAGGTCATGATCCCGTGGTTCGTGGGTTCAAGCCCTGCGTCGGGCTCTGTGCTGACAGCCCAGAGCTTGGAGCCTGTTTTGGATTCTGTGTCTCCCTCTTTCTATCTGCCCCTCCTCCACTCACGTTCTCTCTCTCTCTCTCAAAAATAAACATTAAGAAGAAAGAAAGAAAGAAAGAAAGAAGGAAAGAAAGAAAGAAAGAAGGAAAGAAGGAAAGAAAGAAACAAAGAAAGAAAGAAAGAAAAAAGGAAAAAAAGAAAGAAGGAAAGAAAGAAAGAAGGAAAGAAAGAAAGAAAGAAAATCTGAATAGGCCTAAAGAGACTGAATTCTAAAATCTCCGATAAGGAAAAGCCCAGGCCCAGTGGACTTCACTGGTGAATTTTACCAAATATCTAAAGAAGAGTTAATACCAATCCTTCACAAACCCTTCCCCAAAAAGGAGAGAATACTTTCCAACTCATTCTATGGGAAAACCACAAGAGTAGCAAGACAGCTATCTACTACCTTTATAAAATAACTGACATTTTAACATCGAACAAAGAAAACAAGTATATTATTGCAGAACAGTCCTTCTCTAGAAAGTGTTTGTGTTAACATACATGCGGCTCATATTTTTAGAAACGTTTATATTGTTCTTATTTTGCTCATTTTTCTATAGAGTTGTGAAAATTTCAATATAGTTAAAGAGCCAAAACCAATCACTAACACATCAATATAGTAACAATCACCATTATGTATTTTTTTGAAAAGTGTAATTAATTACTGCTATAAATAGGAATTAAAAAGAAATTATACACAGAAACATTCATTGTAATATTTTCTCATGTAAAAGGTCACTACTGGATAACATGTTGACAATTTCATTCCACAGAGACTTTGATGACAATCTTTCAAAAAACTAAATTAAAAAAAATTAAAGTCACTAAATCAAAAAATGAATATATTTTTGAAAGCAAGCATCTAAAAATATATGCGCTAAGGGACCTTTGTTGCTACTGAAGAAGAAAAATAACAAAAACAAGGGACATAACGCTGCTGCTCACTGCTTTTGTGTTTTGTTTCAACGGGATCAGGGTGGCCAGGTCAAAGGAGCTGTTCCTTGCCATCTGCTGTGGGGTCCCAACCCTTGAGGACCCCTACGGAGCATGGGTGTGAATCCCAGAGACCCAGGCAACTGCATCACGGGTGGCTCTCAGCCTGCTGAGAGCGGACAGGCCGGAACTCCAAGTGGGGCCGTTTCAGCACAGCGGGGAAGTGCTCTACAAGACCCATTCCCTCGGTTCTCCTACCTAGCTGGAAGAAATACTAGGTCAGATAGCAGGACGCCGCCCAGAACATGACCCCACTCGTGAGCAGTCACTGTGCATTAAAACATGGTTACCCCGCCTCGCTCCCTCAGTTAGGGTTTGCAAACTCTCCTCTCTTTGGTCTACTCCACCAGCTGGCAGTAAACTCTGGGTTTGGCCCTGGATGGACAAAGGTCCCTTAAGTCTCATGCCCTTTTGATCGATCTCACATTATCAGAGGTCTCTGAATTTAGGCTTCTGAATCAGCACAAGGTATAATAAAAATGTGCTTTCTTTTTCCATTATTCCCTATGTATGTATCTTGTGGACTTCACCTGGCGGTGAGGTTGTGGGCTAAAGCAAAATTCAGATAGCTCTCTTTTCCTTTTTTCCCTAAAATTGTGTACTGGCTCCTCAAGTCCACTGCAAGGCACAAAAGTCACTTGTTCTATGTGCGTGTGGGAGAGGAAGAGATGACCCCAGTTTACAGTCTGCTGTAAGAGCTGCCGGAGGGAAGGGGTGCCTTTGACAAACGTTAACAGCATTCTAACGTTACCTACCGTATCTCTTTGCTTTATTATTATTTCTCTTCCCAATTCATCTGAACCTTTTTTTCCTTTTCACTTACCCACACCTTAAGTCTAACAACCAAACCTGATAGAAGCCTTATAACCTGTTTTTCTCTGCACATGGCATACATCCTAGGATCTATCAGAATCCACAAGCCTCTTGTATGATTCGGCCTCAACGAGAACCTCAGGAACTTTGGTTCAGACTCAGCCTGGGGAAGATTGCCTACTTTCCTTCTCATCCTTGAAATCTGGTGGTTAGAGGCAGAACAGTTTCTCACACCATACTTGGAACCAAAGTGTCATTAGGCCACCACAGAACAGAATCCTTCAGAGGAAGAGTCTAGTTAGTTCTAAGGTTGTCGTAAGTTTAAAAACAAAGAATATATAAATTAGGAGAAAATAAATAAAAACTTACTGTTATTGGTACATCTTTTGTTCCTGAATTTAATAAATGAAGATTTAAAACTTTTGGTAGATCTGTTAAAATTGAAGAGAAGAAATATTTCTTTAATAGGTGTGCTTTACAGCAAACTAGAATTTTTACCTATTAGGTATCAGACTGAATCTATTCTAGAATGTGAAAAAGAACTATAATCGCATTAATAAAAAGAATGTGATTCCATGTAACTCATACATAGCAATCACCTTGCTCACAAGGACACTGTGTATTAAAAGAACTGCCCCCTCCTAAACAACCAGACCAAAAAAAAGAACAAAACACAATTTTTTAGTGAAATTAGACCTTATTATTAATCTTTTAGTTTTCTAGGAAAGCATAAGGAAGCAAATTAATAATGTGCAACGTTAAATTATCAATGTGAAAAATCTCATTTTCAAAAAGGGGTCTTCAATCTTTAGCAACCAAATTCTATTCACATATGGTGCACAGAAATCCCAAATAACAAGTATTTCTGTTTTTTCCTTAATAAGTCCTTTACCTTGAGCATTTTCAATTTTAGAATTTGAATTTTTTCTTTGATCATCTGGGACAAAATTTAACATTATTATAATGTAACTGAGTATTTCTAAATAAAAATCCAGAAGTAAAGCTTTCCCCCCGACTCCCCATTTTTTTTACTCTTAAAAAAAGGAGTAAGCATAACTGAATAGGTGAGAAGTCGGATTTAAAACTCAGAAACTACTTGGTGCCTCAATCATCCCTTAAGTTATCTTAGGACCCTGCTTTCCCACCTGGTAAGCAATGGTAGCCTACCCTCAGAGGAAGAGGGTATTAACTTGTGAGGGCTTGAAGTTCCCCAAAGTAGGTTTCTATAAGATCATGTAACCCACTGACAGGTAACTTCAAAGCTGAGCTACAAAGGAGTTAAAAGTAGAGCCATTCAGCTCTGAACAGAGGCATTTTTTTTTTAAAGACTTATAACACCGTCTCCCCCCACTTTTTTTTTTTTTTTTTTTTTTTTACCTTGTGTTCGTAGTGTACCAAAATCTAACATTTCAGTTGAGGAATAAATTCCAGGAGCTTGGAAGAGAGAAAAGTAAACAATTATATTTCACTTTGCCAAAGTTAAGATGTACTGAAAACAAAACAAATGCATTTGCAGTTCCTCTGGTTTTCTACTAACCTGTTGTAACTTCTACCTCCACAGGAAGGATGATGAATTCTGTGCTGTCTGAAGCATTTGTCTTTATTCTGATGAAGGCTGTGTGATTATCTGCTTCCCTGGATGAAAAACTGGCTCTCATCACTCCCTTGGTTTCATAAGGAGGAATTTCCTGACAAGTGAACAGACCATAATGTAGCACAGCTTTTGTGATGTTGCAAAAGCCGCCCCAGTTTATTAAAGAAGACGACACCGACGGAAAGACGCATTATTATTTTACATGCCTACTAAGAAAAAAAAAACACCACGCTGCCATTTAAACGGATATATTCCGTGGATGGTAACACATACTCCAATTGTGAAGAATGTAAAAGTGTGAAAGAAGCCCATCTTACAACTGATGAAGCGTGGTATGCAAAACTGAGCCAAGTGAAAGAAATGAAAATTTCAGTTGCAAAATTATCATTAAAAGATAGAATTAATCTATAAAACCAGTTATCGTTTAGTGTGATGCTTGGGGATATAATTCAGTACTAAAATTCTCTACCAAACAGAGCTGTCAGCATTGGAGGGAAATGCTCTTCTAGAAATCTACAGAAATCTCTTTAAATAATAACCAAGAGAGCGTAGACTCTGTCTGTCCCTTCATTTGAAACCTAGCACAACAGTTTCCCAGGCAAACCCACAGTTTCCCAACTGCTTTCAGTAAGGCTCTTAGCAAGGAGGATGGCAAAAATTTTCAGGCCTGTAATGAGAGAACACTCACAAATACACTAGAGGGAAGACCGATTGGAAAAAAAAAATTTTTTTTTTTTTTTTGAGATAGTAATTCTTTTCCTGGTTTTATAACAATCTGGCTTCCTTGGGACCACCAGAATTTCTCTACACATACCTTCTGGCATACTTAAGGAAATCCTTGTGTTTTAGAATTTATTATTCATCTCACTTACCTCTATTCTTTTAACTTTTAAGCCTCAAAGTAGGAAAGAAGTGATTGGAACCCTCCTGGGGCCACAAGAGATGCACCATCCACTTCCCCATCTCTAGGGAGCTGGCTTGGTCTCTGGGCTTTTCTTATGTACACTGAAATGGGCTGAGGGGGAGGTCAAGGCCAATTGACTTTTTTTTTTTTTACTCTAGGTTTGTAGGAATAAGAATAACTTTGTCTTTTCTTGTAGCCACTGGGATTATTAAAGCAACATGCCATCTCTGCTACCATTCATTACAGTTCTTAACTAGTTAGAAATCTGAATTCTCTTATGTTTATTAGATACCAATTACATTTCACAGTAAATTCTCAGTTCTTGTATGTAGAATTATAATACAAACTTAATAGCTTATGGTTAATGCTCTGAAGCACTGTTTCATATACCACTTCTCCCAATGGCTTTTCAAACAGTAACATAATTTCAAGATAAAACATTTTTGTGAAAGGATATAAATGAACAGTCCATTACATATCCCTATCTGCCAAATCCTGACAAATTTATTTCTAATTGTTCAACTGAACATCTTAAAAATGTCCCTTCTGCATCCCTTCCTTGGTTGAGACTGATGAGCAGACACAACAAGAGGCTATGTGTGTTTAAGACAGCAATTAATAAGTAAATTTGATCTTCAGAACTCATTCATAGTGGTGAAGTCCACTGTCTTCAATTACGGATGAGCAATGATTAGAGTGCCCTTGGTGTAAGAGCTGTGTTTACTGTGCCTTTCCCCTCTTTGATTAAAGCTTGGTAGACAACATTTAAAGAAACACTCTCCTAAGGCAGGAAAGTTTACAATTAAGGGAGCTGCTACATATTCATTGATTAATATTTATCAATATTCTCTAAGAAAAAGGGGTTCTTTAAGCATTGACACAAACTAGTGTTAACTATTTAATAATATTAAAGGTGGACGTAGATCACCTAAGAATTTAAAATTTTCTATGTCGCCACGAGGGGTCTATGTTCCCTCTGAAAATGCCCTCTCTATCAACAATAGGTCTGCATGTTCAATTCTCTACCTCAAACATATAATGGATCCTTCCCACTGTTGTTGTTTTTTTTAATCTTAGTATAAAAAGCACATTATAAATGATTGGATTCAGAGACAACTTTACCAATATAACTCAGTGGAAGAGTAATTGAAATCTCTTCGTTTCTGCACAGTGGGTTAAAGCTCTCACCAATTTGTTCAGTGCTCTTTCCAAAAATTACTTATACTTTTCTCTCCCTGTATCATCCAATTCTGAAGTATATCTGATGTAAATTTACTATTAAGATATAATTAAGGGAGAGTCACCCACATTTATTCATGTGATAGGAAGTTAAACTATTTTCTGGTGTATTTAAGGAAGTCATTGAGCGAGAAAGGAACTCACCCACAGTTTTCTGGTGCCTCCCTGCTGACCTGTTGGGAGTTCTAGGTGAAGATCTCCTCCACTAGAGTACATTTCTACAACCTGCGATGAAAGGGCACACGATGGTTCAGCTCAAAATCATTTCCTCAATGCAAGTGATTTGCTGTTACATAGAAATGAGTCTACCACCCTAAGTCTTAGAAAAATTTAAAAACGTTTATGGATATAAAAGCAGGATAAGTCTCATGTCTTATCACCGGAGTCAGTGCTTCAGATGTGTGAGCAATGGTGATTTTCTTTAACATTTTTATTTATTTTTGAGAGACAGAAAGACAGAGTGCAAGTGGGGGAGGGGCAGAGAGAGAGAGGGAGACACAGAATCCTAAGCGGGCTCCAGGCTCTGAGCTGTCAGCAGAGAGCCCGGTGCAGCGCTCGAACTCATTAACTGTGAGATGATGACCTGAGCTGAAGTTGGAAGCTTAACTGACTGAGCCGCTCAGGTGCCCCAATGGTAATTATTTTTAATTAAAACAAGATAACTTTCAAACATTAAACTTAGAAACAATATAGTTATTTCAGATACTGGATTAAAGAAAATCCATTCATAGAACACTTTTTATTTCCAAAGGAAAAATATTTTATGGAAATTATCAAATTTTAGATATACAAATTTTGTATTTCTTATAGTAACACAAATGCTTCTTTATTCACACATTTATAACAAGCTTTAGCAGCAGATCTAACAACTACTATAATTGTGAAATAGTGAAGAATGTGTTATTCTGAGATATATGTAACATTTTTAAAGCTGTATGACAATATCTGGTTTCTCTTGGTGGAAAATCATAGGAACCATTAATAATACCTCTGTGGCTTGTATCTATACTCATGATTTTTAAAAACTACAATGGCACTTTCCCCGCTGTGGACCATATATACAATGGACTACTACGTGGCAATGAGAAAAAATGAAATCTGGCCATGTGTAGCAACATGGATAGAACTGGAGGGTATTATGTTAAGTGAAATAAGTCAGTCAGAAAAAGACAGATACCATATGTTTCCACGCATAGGTGGACTTTGTGAGACTAAGTAAAAACCAGGGGGAGGGGAAGAGGGGAAAGGAAAAAAAGACACAAAGAGGGAGGGAAATAAAACATAAGAGACTCTCAAAGACTAAGAACAAACTGAGGGGGAGGGGGGTGAGGGAGGGCGGGAGAGGGGGTGACGGGCATTAAAGAGGGCACGTGTTGGGATGAACACTGGGTGTTATATGTAAACCAATTTGAAAATAAACTATTATAAATTAAAAAAAATAAAAACCATTTTGCTGAAGTGTAACTGATACACAATAAATGACACATATTTCAAGTGCACAACATGATAAATTCTGACATAGATACACGGGCGTGAAGCTACCACTTAAGACATTAAATATACCCATTATCTCCAAATTTTCTTCATGCCCCTTGCAATCTACCTGTCTCTCTCTGTCCCCCTGTACCCTTAGGCAACCAGTGAGCTGTGCTCAGCCACTCTAGATTAATTTGTATTTTCTAGAGCTTTATATAAATGGAATCGTACAGTATGTTCTCTCGTGTCTGGCTGATTTTACTCGGCGTAATTATTTTGAGATTCATCATGTTGTTGTATATATTAATAGTTCATTTCTTTTCAATTTTATGGCTACGCCACAATTATTGATCCATTCACCTACTGATGGACGTGTGGGTTGTTCCCAGTTTTTGGTCATTATGGATAATGGTGCTATGAACACTGCATTGTATAAGTCTTTGTGTGAACATCTGCTTTCTTTTCTCTTGGGTAAATACCTAGGGACAGAATGGTTCATATGGCAGGAGACTTCCTTTTTTGTTTTTTAATTTTTTTTAATGTTTATTTTTGAGAGAGAGAAAGAGAGAAAGAGAGAGAGAGAGAGAGAGAGAGGGAGATGGACAGAGCATGAGCGGGCAAGGGACAGAGAGAGAGGGAGACACAGAATCCGAAGCAGGCTCTAGGCTCTGAGCTGTCAGCACAGAGTCTGATGTAGGGTTTGAACTCACAAACAGCAAGATCATAACCTGAGTCAAATTGGATGCTTAACCAACTGAACCACCCAGGCGCCCCGTTGGAGACCCTATCTCTTAAAAAGAAATAATATATTTTATTAAATGCAAATGTGGAGTGGAGTAAAAGAATGGGTGGAAAACCTTCGCTTGTTTTATCACGTAAGTCCTTTAGGAGTACAAAAGAAAGGACAGTGTAGAAAAAACACCAATGCTTTAGTACGAACTTAAAGGTTTTGGGTGTATGTTGTTAGAACACCTCATTTAGCAAAGGCTAATGAATTAAGATTTTCTAATATTATTACCTGCCTTCTGATTTATTACTGTGTTCCCCTATGGTCCCAGTTGTATTGATAGCAACACCATCATTTTTTTTTAATGTTTATTTCTTTTTGAGACAGAGTGAAAGCATGTGAGCAGGGAAGGGGCAGAGAGAGAGGGAGACAAAGGATCCAAAGCAGGCTCCGTGCTAGCAGCGCAGAACCCGATGAGGGGCTTGAACTCATGGACTGTGAGATCATGACCTGAGCCAAAGTCGGACGCTTAACCGACTGAGACACTCAGGCATCCCAATAGTATTACCATCTTAACTGATGGAGTAACTGTAGAACTTTTTCTGAAAAAACCAGAAGATATCACATATTATTTCATTTCATCTTTCAAGGTATTAAGTAAATAAGCCTAACAATGTGTGGAAACAGAAGATTAAAAGGTAGACTACTGATTATAGGGAAAGGAATAGGGAAATGGGTACAGAAAAAGGCTACATTAAAACCAGGAATGCCACATATCCCTGATTTGAAGTCCAGTGCTATATATTCTAATTTAATAAAGTACAGAAAAGAAAGGAAGCCAAAATATAGAGAATACAGTTTATATAAAAAAAATTTGCAAAGAATGTTTAGTTTTGTGGGTCCGCATATATGCGTACGAGCGCCTGCACGAGGTCTGACCTGGCGCGCCAAGATCGTATGACTGGTGTCTATGAGAAGGGGGTTGGGACTGTAGCTGCGCCAACACAGCAGTCACCAGCTACCTGGGGTTGCTTACATTTAAAATTACTGAAATAAAAGAAAATAAAAGTTCGGTTTCTTAGCCACCCTGAGCTACAAATTCAACTGCTCATTCACCACATGTGGCTACTGGTCGCTGTACTGGATAGAGCAGATACAGACACAACATCGAAGCAAGTTCTAGTGGACAGCACTGGATTAAAAAGCAGAAGCTCAAGGGGACTTTTGCTTTACATGTTTGAATTGTTAACATTTTTTTTTCAGTGAGAACATACTCATGGGATACAACTTCTTGTTTACAGCATTTTCTTAGATTTAACGATAAGACTAACGGCACAGTAGAACATATTGTAGAACCATCACTGTACCACCATTGTAGAAGATAAAAGTATCTTCCAGATAAATAATCTATATTTGTGAGGTGCCCAGGGTGGCTCAGTTGGTTAAGCATCTAACTTCGCCTCAGGTTTGTGATATCCGGGTTCGTAAGCTCGAGCCCTACTTCGGGCTCTGCACTGACACTGTGGAGCCTGCTTCGGATCCTTTATCTCCCTCTCTCTCTGCACCTCTGCTGCCCGTGCTCACTTGCTCTCTCTCTCAAAAATAAATAAACATTAAAAAAAAATTATCTGCACTTTTTCTAAGAGGACAGCTTTGGTTTTTCCATTTGCTCTCCTGTATGCTGGTGAAAAGTACAGTGTGGTGTATATTCTTGAATTAAAATACTGTAGCTAGATAAAGCCTAGATGAACATCAACAACAACAAAAATAAGTTGACTGAAAACAGTTAAGGAAAGAAAGCAGCAAGAATTTATGAAGTTTCTATATAGTTTGTGATAAAAGTTAGCCAAAACAGGGAAAATTACACCATTACCTAAAGTCAGCAAAAGAATATAAATGATCGAATGATGAAGAGGCAATACAAATACTTTTCTTTTTAAAACAAGAGCATTCTCTTCTTTTGTAATGAAAATATCTAGCTAAAAATAACTAAAATTTGGGTAGAGTATTTTTATTAGTAGTTATGCTCACCCAATGTTAGCCAAGCATTGGGGAGAAATCTCTTTCTTGCTACCTTAGCGTATAATCTCATGATTCAGGCTCTAAAAATCTCATTTGTTTCTCTTCTATATTTTCTTTTTCATTGTTTATGAACGTTTCTACCAGGGGGTTCTGGGATGACAAGAATCAGTTTGGTTGTCAAAGCTCTGTAGCTTACCACAATATGTAGTATTTTCCCTCTACCTGTTATGTTCAAACCACTGTTAAGGCCTGCAGTACTGGTCCTAAAGAACTCTGGGGAGCCTGGGTGTGGATATTATGAACTATTCCAGAAAGCATCTACATCTCCTTTCAACCAGACAACATAACTAGAAGCTACAGTGGCAGGAAATGTCACATAGTTGGAAGTCACTGGGGATGTACGGTACGGATTTTTGAAAATACATAAAGGAGTGACACTTGCCACTTCAACTGTAAAAGAGACCAGGAACTAATGAGGAGAGATTTCAAATTTGAAAACAATCAGTACCTAACAGATTAAGATCAGGAGTTGGATAATTTAATTTAATTTAACTAATTTGGGAGAGAGAGGTGAGCAAGGGAGGAGGAGGGGGAGGGGAGGGAGAGGGAGAGGGAGAATCTTAAGCAGGCTCCATGCTCAGCGTGGAGCCCGACACTAGGCTCAATCCTACGACCTTGGGTTTGTGGCCTGGGTGGAAATCAAGAGAAGGATGCTCAGCTAACTGAGCCACCCAGGCACCACGGGAGTTGGGATTTTTCGAACAAAAAATAAGTTTGCTTTTAATCACGATTCTGTATTACTATTCCTCAGACTTTAATTTCCAGGCTGCCATCACCAGAAAACTTATTATTACCAAAAGTAAGTATGAACTATGTTTTAAAAATTTACGTTACATCAGAAAAGTAGTGGCCTTGTGTAGCTGAAAACTCTTAAGTTGAATGAAGAGCTGCTAAACTGTAACACTAGAAAAACCACAGTTGTTTAAAAAGTGGTTCCCAAAATTCAACACCTGGACTATTTGTGATGCAAAAATTCTGACCACAGCAAGCTGCATTAAAAGAATAACCACTCTTTGATACATCTATAACACCCCATTATTTTAAATAGTCTTGCAAACTGTAACAAACTGAGATTTCATGCTAAGCATTAACTTCCACCAAAACGTAACTCATTCAAAATCACCAACATAAACTCACCTGTAAAGGCTCACTGTGAGGATTGTGTATATTTATTATAGGTGAGAAACTGCTGTTCACAGGGACTCTGGCCCCAAGGAATGGCCTCAGTCGATATGGATTTGGAACTCCAACACCAAATACCTATTTTAAAGGAGAAGAAAATGCAATCTGAGTTGCTTTGATAACGTTTTTATAGTTATAACTGATTGATCTAGGGAAAACTGACATGTCTTATTTAGACAGAAAAATCTTGACTACCTTTAAAAAGAATCCACATGTGGTTTCTATACTTGATTTGGATACATATTTGATTTACTACATATATATGTGTATTTGGAATTATTTCTATAATATATTAGAAATTAAAATGATAGCAGTCCTTCATGAGCTCACAGAATAGACAAAAAAGAAAACAGGAAATCGAAAGATTTCCTTATTCCAACCATGAGAAGAAGATGGATCTAGGGCCCAAACAGTTTCTCAAATATCAAGCCCAGCTCCAGGTCATTCCCACATGGGAAAGCAAGGTCTGGGGTTGACTAAACAGGGTAAGCCCGTCGTTCAGATGACAAATATTTCTTAAGAGCCTATGATGTCCTAGGCCACAAATATACACAGTGTGAATGATTCAGTAGTGAACAAGATAGATATCAAGTCTGCCCTCATGAAACTTACATTCCAGTATGAGGGAGACACTTGATAACAGTAACAAAGTTTTTAAAAAATGGTCATGTGATATAGAGTAACTGGCTGGGGTGAGGCTGGGAATATTCTTTTAGAGAGCATGGTCAAGGTCATCTTCTCTGGGGACGTGATGTGAGCTGATGTCACCTGCAAGACGAGAACAAACCAGCGCTGAGAGTGTATTCGGGTGAGGAGAAGTGTACGAAGGAAACGAGGCAGGAAAGGGGTTATTAACTTGAAGATCAGGAATAAGATGAGAAGCATGGTCAAATGGGATGAAGCAGAAGGAATATATGGGAGTCAGAACCTCAGAGCCTTGTTGGCCTTGGTCTCAAATTTACATTTTGTTCTAAAAGCGATAGGACAATATAAGGATTTCCACGGGGAAGTTGACTAGATGTGATTTATGTTCATGGATCATTATGACTCCAGTGAATAACAGACTATGGTAAGGACTGGGGAGGAGTGGAAGGCCTTCTGGGGGCTACTGTGTAACCCTGCGAGAGGCAATGTGGCTTAGAAGAGAGCAGTGGCAGTGTGGAGGAGAGAGTTAGGCTGACTCGAGATAAATTTAGGAGGCAGACTGTGCGAAAGCCTAGACGTGGAGAGGTGAAGAAAGACAGCTGGCCACTGAGGCTCTCCTTGAGAACTGATTACAACCCTCAGGTAGTCCGCCTAGGTCAGTTGGGGTTGCCTCTAGAGGGCAATGGTAGTAATATTCTTATGATAGTCTTGTGTATGTTAAATGAGTGTCATCTATACAGCACTTCTAAGTTATTCATCTCCACAGGCTGCCTACTAAACAACCATTAAAGACTTATTCACTGAATATAAATACAAGTGCCTGACTGGTTTACTGACACAAATTTTCAAACTATATGGTATGTTCTGGGTCCTGGACAAGAAATGTTTAAAAATAAAATCAGAAAAACTGTAAAGTAAGACATTAGCTAAGTAAGGAGCTAAAACACTGTGTTCCATGCACAGTGGTTAATAGGATGGTCTTTGTAGTTATAAAGGCAGGAGTTTGAATCCCTGCTTAATAATCTATTAGTAGCTTAATTTGAAAAAGTTACTTAATCTTTCTAAACTTTACCTTCCTTATTTAAAAGAATGAGAATAACAGTATCTATAATGCATGCAGAAATGTATGTAAAGTATATAGTACAGTGCCAGAGAATCAATTCTTAATAATCTTGATAATCTTGATTACAAAACTCTTGACTCATAAGACATTAACAATCTCTAATAACCTAAGCAATAATTACACAGAAAAAGATCAAATTTTAAGAAATCTTCACTAAAGAAAAGGAAGCATGCATATTTTAACCTTGAAATTATTATCAAGTATGCTTCATAAATGTGCAAAATAAAAATTAAAAAAATTAGTATAAAATAGTTTTTACTATTCTTTTGCCAACCAATCTTACATTAAAACTTTAGCTTTAGCTTTAAAAGATTGGTTGTTCAATCTGATTTGAATAGGGATAGTCACAAACATAGCAGTGAATAAAAATGCTCTAAGTCTAAACTCTCACATTTCCTATTATCCCTGAGTTTTTAAAGAGAGTCGTAGGATGGGTTGGAGATAAGGACTATATAAAATAAACTAAAGATTTAATCCTGGTTCTTACCTGGTAAGTAAATACCCCATGATTGGATGTGTTAATAAATAAAGTATTTTCTACATTTCCCACTACTCTTGCAAGAAAAACTACATCGAATGATGTATTTCCTCCTGGAAGTATTTTCTGAAAAAGAACAGCAACAAATTCAGTTAAACGAGTAACTACAAAATCCGACTATGCTGACCACAATTAAATAGCTGAAGTTCTATAACCAATCATCTCACACTCATGTCCATGAACTAGCTTCTCCCCATTGAAGGTTTAAGCTTTAAATTATCCAAATTATTCTGCAATGAAAAATAATAAAAACGATGTCTTCATATTGATGTCGACAGTAACACAACTTGGTCAGTTACCAGCCTAAAACCATGTACAGCAGATGGTTTCCTTAGATTCTGTTCATTCAATAATCACTAGGCTGGAATGAAGTGCCTAGTTATAGGTTGCCCCATCATCACATAATCAACTAGGAGTTGAGTCGAAGTTGAGCTTCTTAGATAGATGTACTATTCTACAACTAAGCAACAACTTGTACTATTCCAAAGAAGAAATAAGCCCAAGCCTCCACCCCTTGACCTTTGTCACCATTCACATATGATGCTGTATATGCCAGCAACTTAAACTAGGAAAGAAGGCAGGAGTGACAGTATGCACAGAGACTCACTCTTGTTATTTTTTACAGGTTGAGAATGTCGTTATAGTTGAAATAAAACTTTATTACAGCAAAACAAAAGGGCTACTCCATGGAGTTCAAGGGACTGTGTCTGTAGTACTGTCTGTGATGAAGACTTATAATGCATTCTAACGTGTAAAGTCCTCAATCTCTCTCATTTGCCCTATGGCTTGAACTCTAAACATTCCCCAAATTGTAGATTAAAATACATGGCATTGAGACTTCTGGCTTTACCTCAGGAAGCAGAACGCTGCGCATTTCCTGACCATTATCAACAACCAAAAGAATAATCTACAAAAATGTAACTTTTCTTGATCCTATTACAGAGTTTGCATATTAGGTAGCTCAAAAACAAGCACCTCCAAGGAGAGATGGCACTCATGGCAGCGAATGGGAAGATGAGGCTACCATATGAGGGTAAAATGAATTCAGCTAAAATTTTTATACACTGCTAAACTGAGAGTGGGCTAAAATCAAAGTATATAACCCCTGGAAGCTGAAGATACTAGATGGAGGTTACATCTGAGCCAAAGTCAGTAACAGAAAGATACCTGATAAATCTCTAAGTAGCTTGAAATTAACAAACTTCTTAATAACCCATTGGTCAAAGAGGTAGACACAGGGAAATTAAAATATTTTGAACCAACTGGAAATTAAAACATGACATCAAAATTTGCTGGCTGCAGATAAAGCATACTTATTTTGGTAAATGCTTCAAATCAATAATCTATGTTTCCACCTTGAGAAACTAAATAAAGAGTAATTAAACCCCAAATTTTAGAGATATAAAAATGTTGAAAAATTATTTACAATCAATGAGTATGATATTTCCATCTAACAAAAGTTCTACTGTCCATGAAGATATTCATAAGGCGTGTGTTTACTACAGGGAAATTTATCCGGCCAGAGAAAAATCTGGTTTCTTTTAAAATTTTTATGGAAATTTTTATAAATCTTTAAATACTATCTTTCAAAAGCCCACGTAAGTTACAAAAAGTAAGGAAAATCATCATGTAATGTTTAATTGTCAGCATAACCTTCTGCTACTATCAGAACTGGACATCTAGTCTTAAGTAAGGAGGTGACACATTGGAGATCTGAATTTCTAATTCTGCCATTAACTGATTTTGAGGGGCTCCTGGGTGGCTCAGTTGGTTAAGTGTCCAACTTTGGCTCTGGTCATGATCTCACGGTTTGTAGGTTCGGGCCCTGCTTTGGGCTCTGGGCTGACAGCCTGGAGCCTGGAGCCTGCTTTGGATTCTGTGTCTCCCTCTCTCTCTGCCCCTATCCCACTTGCACTCTGTCTCTTTCTCTCTCAAAAATAAACATTAAAAACAGAAAAAAACAAAGCAACAAAAAAAGAAACTGATTTTGGCAAGTCATTGAACCTTTGTAGGTCTCAATTTCTCCTAATTTCAAAACGGGCCAGTTTTATTAGATGATATCTGAGATCCTAATTGTTAAAGAAATCATAAACATGGCCGATCTCACAGCTTAATGCCTATGGAAGATGAGGCTTTGCACCATGATGTCACTTCTATCTGGCGGGAAAGAAGGTGGGGTGGAGCAGGAAGGGTCTAGACATGAGAATACAAGTTCTCGTTGATAGTTCTCAATACCTATCAAGACTTGACTACATTATTATTTCAGTACTTTAAGAAGATGTTGAGAACAAACTTTCTTTTCTTCTGTTTTTAATAATAGGAAAATCCAATTCCAAGTGACAATGATATAACAAAACAGAACAGCAAACTCAGGCTCAGGAACCAAATCTTCCCATAAGAATTCATCAGATTTGCTACAATTCATCCTTTTGTCCTCTTCTCTCGCACACTTTCTAAATTAGATGAATTTGGTATGATAAAAAAAATTAGAAAACAGTATAAAGAGTAACAAAGAACAAAAAAGGCGTCCTAGCTTTAACCAAACATTATCTGTGGCTAAGTATCTCTCACCTTTGTACCAGTGCTCAGTCCCTGGCTGGCTCCTTTGGTGAGCTCATCCAGGTCCATGACTTTGTATCTTCACCAGTGACTCTTAAACTTCCATTTCAAGTTCGGTCCTTTCTCTTAATATCCGAACTCAGACACCAACTGTCACTTGGCACTTGGACCTGGATATCTAAGAGACATCTCAAATCTAACACATCCAGAACCGAACTACTGATTGTACTCCCGAAACCTGCTCTACCCTCAGCCTTCTCCATCTCAGTTGATGGCAATTCTGTCCTTTAGTAGCTTGGGACAAAAACTAGAGTGTCGATCTTGACTCTCCTCTTTCTCTTAGTCCCACATCAGGAAATCTTATTGGTTGTATCTTCAAAATATATCCCAAATCCAACAGCTTTCTTCAGTTCTTTACTCTTGTCAGAGTAATTGTCTTCTTACCATGGGGTACTGCAATACCTAATGAATTGGTATCCCTGATTCTCCCCTTGCTCTTCTTATTTTTTTTAAATTTACTTATTGAGAGAGAGAGAGAGAAAGAGAGAGAGAGAGAGAGAGAGGAGGGAGCACGCGCACTCATGAGGAGGGGAGAGGCAGAAAGAGAGAATCCTAAGCAGACTCTGAACTGCCAGCATGGAGCCTGCCTGATGTGGGGTTCAAACTCACAAACCCTGAGATCATGACCTGAGCCGAAACCAAGAGTCAGATGCTTGCTTAACCGACTGAGCCACCCAGGTGCCCTATGGTCTCTTTCTGATAAATTGTGATCCTAATAAAAAAGTAAGCTATCATTTCTCTGCTCAAATCCGCGAAGGCTTCCAATTTCAATCAGGATAAGAGCCGAAGTCCTCATATCATAGTTTGTACAGCCCTTCACAGTCTACCCCGTCTGTCCCCCACCTTCACTTCTCTCATCCTCGATCACTCTGGCCTAGCTAACCACACTGTCCTCTTGCAAACAGGTGTGTTTTCACGTCGGAGCCTTTATACTGCCTGTACCTTCTGCCAGGAATGTTCTTCTTCCATATATTCCACTTCCTTCCATACAGTCCTCTCCCTCACCTCCTTCAAGTCTGTTCAAATGTCACCTTCTGAATGCGGCTTACCTTGACTATCTTATTTAAAACTGGAGGAGTGATGGGGTGCCTGGGTGGCTCAGAGTCAGTTAAGCATCAAATTCTTGGTTTTGGCTCAGGTCATGATCTCATGGTTCGTGGGTTCAAGCCCCACATGAGGCTCTGTGCTCACAGGTGTGGAGCCTGCTTGGAATTCTCTGTCTCCTTCTCTCTTTGCCCCTCCCCCACTGGTCATCGCTTTCTATTTCTCTCTCTCAAAATAAATAAATAAACATTTAAAAAAATTGGAGGAGTGATGTCACCAACACGGTAGCAAAAGATGCTGCTCTTTCCCCCCCCCTTTAATGTTTTATTATTTATTTTTGAGAGAGAGACAGAGTGCAAGAGAGGGAGGAGAAGAGAGAGGGAGGAGACACAGAATCCAGAGCAGCTCCAGGCTCTGAGCCGTCAACATAGAGCCCAAAGCGGGGCTTGAGCCCACAAGCTGTGAGATCACGATCGGAGCCAGTCGGATGCCCAACTGACTGAGCCACCCAGGTGCCCCTTTTTATCCTTCCTCCCTTTTAAGCTGTGGATTAGAAATCTATCCACAAACTGAAGTGCCTTTGTGGAAAATGTGGGACTCAGCACCATATGCCAGGGGACCTGGGAGTTGTCCCGACCACCTGTGCATCTGGTAGTAGGTGGACAGACTTTATGGGCTGCAGAACCAGTACACTTGCCCCAACCACTCTTCCCATGGTGAGGAAAAAAATCTGCAGAGTGCCGACCTAGGCAGATACCTGTGGATAAGACAGACATTGCAAAAGTCCAGTCTTTCCGGGGACACATTCCATTATGCCACTAGAGAGCGCGCGCGCGCACACACACACACACAAGTTTTTGGTCACAGTAGAAACCATAAGAAGAATTTTCCCAGTGCCACTCCCCTTTCCGGAACTACCCTGCCAAGGCAACACTCTGTGGGAATGAATTATCCAGCAGTGGTGACCCCACCCACAAGGGAAAAGGAGAGAAGTCAATGAGTACCCAGCTATGCGAGTTGTGCAGGACATGGCAGGAGAAACTCGTTTCTCTCCAGTGCACCCAGAGTACTGAGGCAGGACTTCCAAAACTGGAGGAGAGAAGAGAGCAGGGAAGAGATAGACAGATAAGAATATCAAAGGGCATTAAAGGTACACAGTTCCTGCTGACTGTGCTCAGGACTTCAGCAGGAAGTCTGCTCACGAACCTCTGGGAATACTTCACCTGAGGATCCCCACACTGGGTCTATAGGCACTCCAATGCCCTGAGTGCTAAACCCACACCTCCCCTCACACTGCAGCTGGCTCCTCGTCTCACTCCCAAGTGCAGTGGTGAGAGCAAGTCCAGTAAATGGACTGTTACCAGAAAAACAGTAGGACCTGGGGGTAAGGGAGAAACCACAAACTTGGCACTATTTTCTGGAAAATCTAAAAGGTGGAGAAAATCCAAATATAACAGCACCAACAAACAGTATACCCCATCTGAAGACAACTGGTAA
Source organism: Paguma larvata (assembly GCA_030068075.1). Lineage (NCBI taxonomy): Eukaryota > Metazoa > Chordata > Mammalia > Carnivora > Viverridae > Paguma > Paguma larvata. Next base: position 75,786,374 of record CM057836.1, read on the forward strand.
AGATTTAAGAAAGGGTTTGTTACTTCAAAGGTAAAAGCAGAAATGCAAAACTACATGGAACATAAAAAATCAAAACAACGTGATCACAAAGAAGAGTAATTCAACAACCAAAAGTACAGAATTTTGCAAACTAGCTGATAAAAGATTCAAAGTAGTTCTTCTGAACAAATTCAGTGATCTACAAGAAAATTCAGAAGGCCTGCTCAATGAAATTAGGAAACAACACAGAAACAAAATGAGATATTTAACAAAGAGAAAAAATAATTTAAAAAAGAACCAAACTGAAATTCTGAAGCTTAAGATTTCGGTGACTGAAAATTAAAAAAATAAATAAACAAGCATTAGACAGCACGTGTGGCAGGGTGAAGCAAACAGAAGATCAAATATGTGATCTAGAAATTTTGAATTAACCCATTAGAGCAGAACAAAGGAAAAAGAGTTAAAAAGAGTGATGTAAGCCTATCGAAACTATGGTATTCCATCAAAGAACAAATATAATAATTAAAGTTCCAGAGAAGAGAGGGAGAAGGGGCAGACAATTTATTTAAAGAAATTATAGCTGAGAACTTCCCAAACTTGGGGAAAGGCTTGGACACCTGTGTTCATGAAGCTAAGAGATAACCTTATTATCTCAATTCAAAAAGATCTTCTTTCGTACAATGAAAGTGTCAAAAATCAAAGATAAAGAGAGAATCCTAAAAGTAACCAGGAAAAAAAAAAGATTGTAACCTACAAAAGAATTCCATGAGGGTATATCAGTGATTTCTCAGCAGAAACTGTATAGGCCAGGAGTGGGATGACATATTCAAAGTATTGAAAGAAAAAACTGCTGGCCAAGAATACTCTTATGTGGCAAAGTTATCCTTTAGAGGCAAAGGAGAAATAAAGACTTTCCTGGACTAACAATTCACTGGTGAATTCTGAGAGAGTTCATTACCACTAGACTTGCTTTGCAAGAAATGCTGAGAAGAGTTCTAGCTGAAATGAAAAGACGCTAATAATGACAGAAAAACACATGAAAGTATATAACACACTGAGAAAGGTAAAAACATGGTCAGATGTAGAAAATTCTAATTCTGTAATGGGATGGTTTGTTAACCACCTAACTGTAATACAAAGGTTAAAGAAGAAGAGTATGAAAAATAGTTATAGCTACTATAATTTGCTAATGAATACACAACATAAAAAGAGGTCAACAATGACAAGCATATAAAAAAGGGGGAAAAATAAAAAAGGTGAAGCTTTTACAGGCAACTGAAGTGAAGCTTCTAACTGCTTGGGGCGCCTGGGCGGCTCAGTCAGTTAAGTGTCCAACTTCAGCTCAGGTCATGATCTCACAGTTTGTGAGTTCGAGCCCCGCATCGGGCTCTGTACTCACAGCTCAGAGCCTAGAGCCTGCTTTGGATTCTGTGTCTCCCTCTCTCTGGCCTCTCACCTCTTGCTCACGATCTGTGTCTTTCTCAAAAATAAACATTAAAAAAAATTTTTTTAATGAACTGCCTTATCTACAAGATGTTTTACGTAAGCTTCATGGTATCAAGAAGCAAAAACAGATTCACAAAAGCTAAAGGGGAAACAGACTGACACCATGGAAAATCACGAGTCTTAAAGGTAGGCAGAAACAGGAAAAGAGAATCAGTGGAAATACAAAACAACCAGAAAGCCATTAAGAAGATGGCATTAGTAAGTCCTTATATATCAAGAATAACTCTAAATGTTAACAAGTTGAATTCACCAATAAAAAGGCACATGGGAACTAGATATAGAAATGCAATCCAACTCTATACTGCATACAGAGGCTCACTTCAGCTTTAAGAACACGACTGGCTCAAAGTGAAGGGCTGGAAAAAGACATTCAGTGCAAGTGGAAACCAAAAGAGAGCTGGGATAGCTAAAGTCAGACAAAACAGACTTGAAAAGTCAAAAATGGTAACAAATGACAAAGAAGGTCACTATATGATGATAAAAGGGCTGATGCATCAAGAGGATATAACAACTATATATTCATATGTACCAAACGTCTGAGCATCTAAATACATTAACGAATATTGACGATTTGAAGGGAGAAAACAGACAACAATAAAACAAAGTGGGGGACCTCAATACCACACTTTCTTCAATGGAAAGATCATCCAGACAGAACAAGGAAATGCTGGACCTGAACCATATGTTAGACCAAATAGACCTAACATTTATAGAACATTTCATCCAGTAGCAGCAAATACAGGTTTTTCTCAAGTGCACACAAAATATTCTCTAATACAGACCATATGACAATACACAGAACAAGTCTTATGGCAAATTTAAGAATACTGAAATAATAACAAGTGTTATTTTCAGACCATAATGATATGAAACTAGAAATCAACAAAAGGAAAGCTGGAAAATCTACAAATGTGTGGAAATTAAACAACATACCCTTGAACAACCAAGGGGTCAAAAGAGAAATCAAAAGGGAAACCAAAATAAGATACTCAAGCAAAGGAAAATGGAAATACAACATACCAAAATTTACAGGATGCTGCAAAAGTAGTTTTAAGAAGGAACTTCATAGTAGCAAATGCGTATGTTAAAAAAATAGAAACATCTCAAATATACAACCTAACTTTACACCTGAAGGAAACCCAAAGTTAGCAGAAGGAAAGAAATAAAAATCAGAGCAGAAATAAATCGACACCAGAAAAACAATAAGGAAAAAAAAAAACCAATGAAACTAAGAGCTGATTTCATAAAGATAAAACAAAATTGGTAAACCTCTAGATACACAAACCATGAAAAAAGAAGAGAATACTCAAAGTCAGAAATGAAAGAGGAGACATTACAATGGATACTGCAGAAATACACAGGCTCATAAGAGACCAGTATGAATAATTATATGCCAACAGATTGGATAACCAGAAGAAATGGGTAAATGCTGAGAAACCTACAACCTCCCAAGACTGAAACAGGAAGAAATAGAAAATCTGAATAGACCAGTGAGTAAAAAGATTGAATAAGAAATCAACAATCTCCCAACATAGAAAACCTCAGGCTAAACTGGTTTCATTAATGCATTCTATCAAACATTTAAAGAAGAATTAATGCCTATCTTTCTCAAACTCTTCCAAAAAACTCAAGGGACACAATACTTCAAAACTCATTTTATAAACCCAACATTACCCTGATACCAAAGGCAGACAAAAACCAACAGAAAACTACAGACCAATACCCCTGATGACTATAGATGCACAAATTCTCAAAAAAAAATATTAGCAAACTGAATCTAACACACATTAAAAGTATTATACACCATGACCAAGTAGGATTTACCCTTGGGATGAAAGGATGGTTCAATATATGCAAATTGGTAAATGTGATACACCATACCATCAGAATAAGAGATAAAAATCAAAAGCATTTGACAAATACAACATATTTTCGTGATAAAAACCCTCAACAGACTGGGTACAGAAAGGGCACAACTCTACATAATTATGTAAAGGCCATATATAAGGGTGCCTGGGTGGCTCTCTCAGTTAAGTGTACGACTCCTGATTTTGATTCAGGTCATGTTCCCAGAGCTTGTGAGATCGAGCCCTGTGTTGGACTCTGCACTGACAGCATGGAGTCTTCTTGGAATCTCCCTCTCTCTCTCTCTGCCCCTTTTCCTGCTCTCTCTCTTAAAATAAAGACAAAAAGATTCTTAGTTAAAAAAATAAATAAAGGCCATACAGGAAAAATCCACAGCTAACATCCTACTCAATGATAAAAAAACAAAAGCCTTTTCCTCTAGGAACAGGGTGCCTACTCTTACCACACTTACTCAACATAATACTGAAAGGTCTAGTTAGATCAATTAGGCAAGACAAAGAAATAAAAGGCAACTGAATCAGAAAGGAATAAGTAATATTGTCATATTTGCAGATGATATAGTCTTATATATAGAAAATCCTAAAGATTCAACCAAAAACCTGTTGGAATTAATCAACAAATTCAGTATAGTTGCAGGATAGAAAATCAACATACAGAAATCAGTTGTGTTGGTATACACCAACAGTGAAACATTTGAAAAAGAAATAAAGAAAGCTATCCTGGTTCACAGTGGCATAAAAAAAAAAAAATACTTGGGAATAAATTTAACCAAGAAGATAAAAGATCTGTACAGCTGCACCCTCATTTTATCGTGCTCCACTTTACTGCACTTTGCAGATAATTGATTTTTTGTTTTGTTTTGCTTTTTTTTACACACTGAAGGCCTGCACTAACCCTGTGTTGATCAAGTCTACTGGTGCTATTTTTTTGCAATAGCAGTTACTCACTTCGTGTCTCTGTTTCACATTTTGGTAATTTCTGCAATATTTCAAACTTTTCATTATCATTATACTTTTTATGGTAATATGTATTAATAATTATGACTCACTGAAGACTCAGATAATGGTTAGCATTTTTTAGTAATAAAGTATTCTTTTTTTTTAAATTTTTAATCTTTTATTTTTGAGAGAGAGAGAGAGAGAGAGAGACCGAGTACAAGCAGGGTAGGGGCAGAGAGAGAGGGAGACACAGAATCCGAGGCAGGCACCAGGCTCTGAGCTGTCAGCACAGAGCCTGACGTGGGGCTCGAACTCCTAAATGGTGAGATCATGACCTGAGCTGAAGTCAGAAGCTTAACCGACGGAGCCACCCAGGTGCCCCTAAAGTAGTCTTAAACTAAGGTATATACATTGTTTTGTTAAGACATAATGCTATTGCATGCTTAACAGACTACAGTATGGTGTAAACATAAACTATATGTGCTTTGGAAAACTAAGGAAATTCATTTTATTGTGATATTTACTTTATTGTGATACTGACTTTATTGCGGTGGTTTGGAACCAAACCTGTAATGTCTCTGAGGTACGCCTGTGTTTGAACACTACAAAACCTTGATGAAAGAAACTGAAAAAGATACAAACAAATGGAAAGATACCTCATGTTCATGGATTAGAAGAATGTACTGATAACTGTCTGTTAAACCACCCACACTCTCTAAAGTCATTTATAGAGTCAATGCAATCCTTATCAATAGCCCAGTGGCAGGTTTTACAGAAATAGATAAAACAAACCCTAAATTTGTATGGAAGCATAAAAGATTCAAGAAAGGACAAAGCCAAGGCATCACGCTTCCTGCTTTCAAACTATACTACGAAGCTAAGTAATTAAAACAGTATGGTACAGGCATATAGGCCAATGGAACAGAATAGAGAGCCCAGAAATAAATTCCTGCATACACAGTCAGCTAATATTTGACAAGAGACCCAAGAACTCCATGGGGAAAGGTAGTCTCTTCAACAAACGGTATTAGGAAAACTGGATAACCACATGCAGAAAAATGAAATTGGATTCCTATCTTCCATCACTCACCGGAATTAATTAAAAATGGATTAAAGACTTAAATCTAAGACCTACTACAAGAAACCTCCAGAAGAAAACATCGATAATGGCCTGGACCATGATTTTTTTAATATGACACCAAAGGCACAGCAACAAAAGCAAAAATCAATAAGTGGGACAACATCAAACTAAAAACTTTTATTTTAGTTTGAAAATACTGCATAGAAAAATAAAAGATCAAGAAAACAAAAAGGAAACCTACAAAATGGGAGAAGATACTTGCAAATCATGTCAGATAAGAGGTTAATATCTAAAATACATAAAAGAACTCCTACAGTTTAATAACAAACCCCACACAATCTGAATAAAAAATGGGCAGAGGAACCAAATCAGTATTTTCCCAAAGAAGACAGGACCACCAGGTATACAAAAAAATGCTCAACAATTCTAATCATCAGGGAAATGCAAATCAAAGTCACTATGAGACAGCACTTCACAACTGTTAGAATGGCTATCATGAAGAGAAGAGATAACAAGTTCCTTTGAGTTCGAGTCCCACATCAGGCTCTGCACTGACCGTGTAGAGCCTGCTTGGGATTCTCTCTCTCCCCACTCTCTCTGCCCCTACCCCGCTTGGACTCTCTCTAAGTAAATACACTTAAAAATAAAATAAAATAAATAAAAATTGAAAAGCCAAATTTGTAAAAACAGAGTAGAATGGTGATTAACAGAGACTGGATGGAGGGGGAAGTAGCGAGATGTTGTTGAACGGTATGAATGTGCAACTGTAAGAAAAAGAGGTTCTGGAGATCTAATGCACAGCATAGTGATCACAGATAGCACTGTATTATAAACTTTGAAGTTTCTGAGACACTAGGTCTTAACAGTTCCCACCAGAAAAGAGAAACGATAATTATGTGACATGATAGAGAAGTTAGCTGATCCTATGGTGATAATCATTAGCAATTTATAAATGTACCAAAAAAATTTTAAGTTTTCTCAACATTTATTTATTTTTTGAGAGACAGAGCATAAGCAAGGGAGGGGCAGAGAGAGGGCGACATAAAATCCAAAGCAGGCTCCAGGCTCTGAGCTGTAGCATAGAGTCCAAAGCAGGGCTCAAACTCACAAGCCGAACCATGAGATCACGACCTGAGCCGAAGTCGGGATGCTCAACCGACTGAGCCACCCAGGCGTCCCTAAGTGTATCAAATCAACACTTTGTACACCTTAAATTTACACAGCGTTATGGCTCCACTGTATACCTTAAACTTACACAATGTTATATTGCAATTACACCATAATTTTTAAAATAATTCTTACCATAATCAAAATCTGACTATTAGAGTATTAAAAAATCTGTATTCTTAGACACGAAATATGTATTACATATTTTAATTACATATTTTATGGCCAATATATAATACAGTCATGAAAGATGAGTAGGCCTAAGTTGCAGTCTTATTATGTAATTTTTAATTGTAATTATAACTAGACAATTATAGTTAATTAGCAGGTAATTACAAATAACAGATAATTATTAGAAGTTATATAAAGAAAAACAAATTGTCACACAAACACATTCCTTATTACCCTTATTCTTCTTGACTTCCAGGTTAAAACAAGACCTTCCTATAAAGGGGTTATTTGCATGTGTGTTATAATATGGTTATTTAAACCTGGCCTTTTAAAAACAATAATGATTCTTTTCTCTATTTCCAACTGGTTAGTTAATATAGAGATGATATTGGTAAATAACCAAAAACTTAAGTGAGTTATAGAAAAATATTCTATTCTCAAGGAAATAAGACCTGACCAGGAATTCTGAAGGTGACGAAGAGTTAAAATAAAATTACAGAAATAGTCTACTCTCCTGAACATAAGAAGACTCTTCTCACTGTTAACCAAAGGCTCTTATCATAGGGATAAAACTGAAGTGGAGGGGAAATAGGTTATTTCTTCCCTCAAGAATTCATTCCATCTCTCCCCTCCATTTCTTGAGCCGTTGGGAGTCCACACTTTACCGCGAGGAGTAAAAATGGAAACCAAGAGGAAGAAGAAGACAAAGAAGACTGCACAGATTTTGGCTAGCTGCTTTTGAAGCCAAATCTAGCTGACCTAACTGGGGTTTTGATGGGTATAGATTATTTTTATTGTGTAATTCCAGCTCCTGACGATGGAAAACACATATTGGTTTTCAACTTGTCCTTTGACTAACATGCACATTTAGTTTACCTTCTGAAGAATTTTCAGAAACACTCCCCTCTTTGCATAAAGTTCATGTGCAGAAATAAGTCCCCGGGAGAGTCTAGTTCGGAAATGTCAAGCTAGTGGCCGTTAGCTTGTTTTCTTTGGTCCACACCATCTGTCTTTCTAAAATTGAATTTATTTTTGAGGTGTAAAAACTGGAAGATCTCATATAAAAATTTCTACTTCTGTTTCTTCTTGGAACGTGAGAAGGATGGGGAACGCTTCCCACGCGACACCCAGCGGCTCGAGCGGAGTACGGGCTGATCCCTTTGGACAGGCCATGAGCTCTCCAGGTCACCCTCGTTCCCCATGGCCTGCTTCTCTCATTTACACTGTCTACCTGCCCCCTGTAAGAACCTGTGATTGTAACTCTTGGTCTAGTCTAGTGAAAACACTTGAACAGGGGTGAAGCTTGGATGATTAAAAACAACAAAACATTGCTTGAATTAGCAAAGTACCATTAACAAGTTAAAAATAAAATCTGTAGCAGTTGTGAACTATTTTTAAACTGTTTCCATTTTCACTTCACTATTTTGCCCTTTAACCCAATATGTCTCTGCACACTGGCCATGCCCGTGTGGTTGCTCTTACATGTTAAGTACATCTCTGTATACATAACATATATGCCACACACCATAGCTTAATATGATACAAATCACTGGGTAGGCCAATAGAGCACCTAGACCCTCACCTTGGATCTTGTCATTAACTGCGCGACAGGGGGTGCACCCCTCTGGAGTTGAGCTCTTTGCTTCACTTTGTATAATGAGGATATTGGGCTAGAAGAATACACAAACCTCTTCTAGCACCAGGATTCTATCATTTGAGAACATCAGTGCGTTTATAAAAACTCTGAAAGCATCTTTTAGGTAAGAACAAAAAATAACTCAAGGGAAACTTATTTTATGAAATATTTTAGAAAGGGGCATTTCCCACGAATGTCACAAAAATAAAGTTATTATTACTAAAAGCAATATGGTAATTCACCAACTCCTTGTTAATAAAATACTTTGAAATTTAAAAAAGCCAAAATTAAGTCTTTTTTTTTTTTTTCTTTTGGACTCCAGAAGTTGCTGGACATGTTGCTAGCAACATATGTTGCTAAGGACAACATATGATGAAACAGGATTTTTGAAAGGAGAAGTGTAAAATCTAAATAATTGATATAATTTTATATGCTTTAAAAAAAAGCTTTTTATTTGGTCACATCTCTTCAAAGGAATTAGTGAAAACTCTGGGAAGATGAAATTAGGTTCCACTCATTTACTTCCCTCTAATACTTGCTATTTAGCTTTTTTTTTGAAGTTTATTTATTAGCTACTTTACCGCCTATATATTAAAGCTTAATATATGTATTCTCAATTCAAAATTTATTAAGACCCAAACTTTTTGGTCAGATAATTTTTTTTTAAATAACAAGTCTGCATAATATCTACAAAAATGATTATAAAGTAAAACTTTAGAGGATACTTGTGGTAGGGAGAACCCTAGAACAGCCTCCCAAGTTTCCTGCCCTACTCTCTGAGACTGTAACTAGGAGGCGATACCACACCTGTGGTTAATTACATTACACGATAAAAAGGGATTTTGCAAATATAACTGAGGACCTTAGTTGGCTCATTTCATCAAAAAGGAGACTACCCAGGTGGTCCCAGTGACGTGATTAAGGCAGAATTTTCTCTACTGGTGGCAGAAGAGGAAGCCAAAATGATCCGAAGCATGAGGGAGATATGACACATTACTCCTGGCCTGAAGATGGGGACAAGCAATGTGGGTGTCCTGGGGAACTGAGAGAGGTTCCTGGCCCAGGGCCAGCAACGAAATGGGGACCTCAGTACTACAAGCATAAGGAACTGAATTTGGCGACAACTTGCATGAATTTAGAAGTGGATTTTCCCTGAGTCTCCGGTCAAGAACTGAGCCCGGTTGACATCTTAATTACAGCCTTATGATACACGGAGCAAAGAGCCCCCTGGACTTATAACTTATATAAACTATGTGCTAATAAGTGGGGTTGTTTAAAGCCATCATGTTTGTGGTAGCTTATTACGTGGCAATAGAAAACTAACACGCAATGCTGAGGAATTACTTATTATTTAAAAAGGAAAAAAATCAACTAAATTTCTGACTACTACATTTTTCAGAGTACTCAGGTTCAAAGTAGAATTGTTAAACTGTTTTATGCTGAGAAAAATAATGCATGTTTAAGAGTAGAAGCGATAATTCTTAGGAAATGGGGCAAACTGAAACCCAGAACAAATATGAAATACTCAAACCGGATTTTAATTATAGCAAAATGAAATTATACATAAAACATCTAAATATTTTCAATTTCAAACTCAAGAGAAACATTTATAGAAAAACTTACCCTATTTTGAAAAAATGATGCATGAAAATGTGATGTTGTAGCAGATATTGATACTAAAGTAATAGTTTCTTCAGAACTAGGATTATGTAAGTAAACTTTTTCCATTTTTGGCATTCCAACTGGCCTGTAAAAGCAAAAACAGAAACAAAAACAAAACACTGTCACAAATACTTCAAAGATTATTTCTAGTTGTTGAATTAGCTTCTAGTTACTAAAAAAATTTAAACATCAAAATTATTGGACAAATACATACCATACAAAATTTTTATAAAATAAAAAATAATATAAAACTATTTAATTGGTTTATATTTAAAATTACACATAGACATGCATTTAGTCATTCAACAAACAGATACTGAGTGCCTGCCAATTTTACGTCTCACACTGAGCCAGGGGCTAGGATGTAATGAAGTAAATCTCTGTCCAGATAAAGCTTAGTCTAGTGAGGAAGCAGGCAGGGAATCAAACGGTCAGATCTTTTCATTTCTTTCTGTAATACCACTCTGCTTTCCTACTAATTCTGAATCATGTCCCCTTCTCCCCAAATTCTACTGACACATGCTCTTCAACTTAGGAGAAGCTGAGTGGCAAAGTTATGTGAGCATATCTGCCTTATGAATTAAGAGCTATTATTGTCCTCATTTTATAGATGAGGATACTGAGGCACAGAAAAGTTATTTAACTTGTCCAAAGTCATACTTGGAATCTGAATTTGACTCCAGGCCATCTGGCTTTAGTCCACGTTCTAACTCATTATACTCAACTGGCTCCTCTCAAGGACGACACACACTCAGCGGTCTGATATCCACAGATCCATTTTAATGTTCTTCTTGGTATCCACATTACAGTGTCTCTTAAAAGTGAAATCTCCTCAGTTACGCAGTCCATTAAGTACTTACACAGCTAATCTCAGCTGTACACACAGGCCTCCTAACTCCTACAGCATCAGAGAATTCTGCATATAAATTACATTTCTTTTTAATGCCCTCTAATGATTTAATTGGCACCAGTCTTACTTCCTCAAGACTATCACCACCTTTCGGACAAAGGTGACGTTATACACGTACTACGTATTTTCCATATTATCTAGCACAGGCACTTGGTAAGAGTGTGCACGGTGAGCTTCCCTTCCTTCCCTTTTCTCCCCCCCACCTGAGTGGAAATTAAAGTCCTCCCTCACCTGACATCACCTAACCTAAGCAATTAACTAACTCCCTATGTTTTCACAATCTAAACCTCTCAACCTGGGTCGGGCTGGTTTCATGTACATGGCCCCCATGGCTTTATCAATCTCTTTGCTCTGTTTTCGTCCCTAACCCCCTATGCCAATCCAAATCCTCATTTTCTAATTCAAACGCGGCTTCTTTCACAAGGTCCTCTCCTTAGGCAACCATTCTGATCCACAAGGTTTTTTTTGTTTTTGTTTTTGTTTTTTTGTTTTCTTTGTTTATTTTTCAGAGAGAGAGAGAGAGAGAGAGAGAGGGAGGGAGGGAGGGAGGGAGCATGTGAGCAAGCGGGGGAGGGGCAGAGAGAGAGAACCCCAAGCAGGCTCTGCACTGTCAGCTTGGAGCCCAATGTGGGGCTTGAACTTATGAATCGTGAGATCATGACCTGAGCTGAAACCAAGAGTCAGACACTTAGCCACCCAGGTGCTCCCTGGTCCATGTTTTTATTTTATTCATGCTCCTGGCTCTTCTTGAACCCACCCACCCCCAACAACAATCCTGGAAAAATTTAGAAGTTAGAAGAAGGTACTGATTCCAAGGACTAACTAAAAAAAACAGTAAGAAATCCTTGGGGGAACAGAAGGTTGCCTTGAACTGGCAGGTGGGGAAAAGTGAGGGACCAAAAATAGCCTAAGATGAAAATGACAGACTAGGGTACAGGAAGTCTTCAAAACTCTGTTCTCCAATTCCTTCTTTCCCTGCTTGCCCTGGGACAATCAGAGCCTGCTCCTTCAATCTAGAATAGCAGAGAGGCTTAGAGAGCTAAGCGGCTGAAAATCAGGTACCCTGGAGCATACCTGCCTCTCACTCCTCTTTGGTAGTCCAAAGACCAAGGGTGGTTTGGTTACATTTTAGGAATTCATCTCCATCCAGATGCTTCTGCCAAAGCACTATCAGATACGGTGACGGCAAACAGGACAATTAATAGTTTTTACATGTATGTGTGTGTGGAACTTTCTACCTTGGGGATCACCTCCCTTCTTAAATTCACAAGAGACAAAGACCAAGGCTTTCTATTCTGCCCTTCCTCAATATGCACTATGACAGGAGCTCTCAAGTTAACAAATCGAAATGACATCATCCATGAGGAGTAGAATTAGAAAACATAGTGTTGTGATAAACTGTGGTACTCCCCATCTGGTGACTAACCCGTGAGAGAATTCTACTTCAACGTTAGGCTTGGCCATATGATTTTCTTTGGCCAATGAAATGTGAGCAAAAGTGACAATGTAACATTAAGTTTTAAAAGTCGTCTTGTATTCTTTTTCCAAGAAATGGTTTTTCTCAGACAGGAGTGCTGCTTTTAGTCTAAATCCCAGTAAGATTTTGGTTGGTTGTGGTCATAGCATAACCTGGTGGTAAAGGCTAAGTAATACACGCCTGAGGTTGGAAAAGCTGAACCAAGAACTAAAAATAAGCACAGAGTGACATACTTATTAAGGAGATCTGGCAAGGTATTAGTAAAACGAAGCAAGAAATCATATAGAAAACAAAACATTAGTATAAAAGTATAATGTATAAAGGTAGGTAAAAATCTATTAGTGAGTTGGAAGATTGGGTTGACAATTTAGTTCAGAATTCACCAAGAAAAAATACATATTTAGAATATTTTAAAAGATAGAGCTAAAAAAATGAGAAGCAGATATGTAGGGCACACCTAGAAATGGTAATATTTGAAAGATGGACTACAGAAATATTTAAGAATATGGACAAAATTGATGGGGAAAATCCAACTTTAAAAAAAAAAAGATGAACTAATTCTTGACTGAAAGGGTTCATGAAGTGTCAACAAGGAAAGATAAGGAAACCCTGTACTTAAACAGAGAGTAAAATTTAAGAAGTTGCAGTTTTATATATCATGGATGTAAGTATCTTATGAGATTTTTCCAAGTATTTTCTCCCATTGTGTGGACTGTCTTTTCATTTTCCTTTTTTTATATTTATTTTTGAGAGAGAGAGAGAGAGAGATATCAATTCATGACTTGAGCCAAAATCAAGAGTTTGATGCTTAACCAACTGAGCCACCCAGTGCCCAGTCCTTTTTTTATTTCTGTCAGGTTATATTCCGTAAGCAGTATCATCTCTTTCATTCCTGGTTTTAGTAATTTGAGGCTTTTTCTCTTTATTCCTCGATCAGTTTAGCTAAGAGTTTGTCAATTTTGTCACTCTTTTGAAAGAACCAATTTCTGTTAATTTTCTCTGTTTTCATTTATTTCTGCTTAGTCTTTATTATTTCTTTCTTTCTAGTTATTTTTTCTTTTGCTTTTCTTTTTCTACTTAAGACGGAAGGTTAGATTTCTGATTTGAGATTTTTTTCTTTGCAATTAAGACATTTATAGCTGTAAGTTTCTTTCTGAGCAATGCTTCTGCTGTACCCCGTAAGTTCTGGTTTATTTTCTTTTCACTCATCCGAAAGCATTTTCAAATTCCTCTCTTGATTTTCTTCTTTGATTCATTACTAAAGAATATGTTGTTTAATATCTCAAGATTCTTTTTTTTGTATTACTTTCCAATTTATTTAATTAAAGAATGAAGTCATCATTAGAGAGAACATACTCTGTAGGACTTCAAAATTTACTGGGGGCTTACATTACGGTCTAGCATATGATCTATCCTGGAGAACCTCGTGTGTGTGAGCAGTGTAAGCACTTTGTTGTTGAGTGGAATGTTCTACAGATGTCTACTAAGTCTAATGGCTTTGAACTGTTTTCATGTCTTCTGTTTCTTTTGTTATCTCTTGCTTAGACAGTCTATCCATTATTAAAAGTGGGATACTAAAGTCTCTATTAGTGCTGAATTGTCTACTTTTCCCTTCATTTCTGTCGGTTTTGCTTCCTGTATTTTGGGTTTCTATTATTGGTTGAGCCTCGCTTTTTTAAAAGATGAAAATCTTGGTCTTTTAATTGGTGTGTTTAGGCTATTTATGTTTAATGTAATTATTGATATGATTAAAGTACCATCTTGCTAGTTATTTTCTATTCTATTTCTTCTATAAAACTCTTTTGTATGCAGAACTTTCTAGTCCTGGACCAATTACACTAGAAATCAATAAGAAAAGATAACCTGATTTTCTATAAACATATAAATATATCAATGCATGTGTAAATAACCCATTGATCAAAGACAAAATCTGAATAAAAATTAAGAACTATCTGGAATGAAAATTAAAAACTTAACTCATTAAAAGTTTGTAAAATACATTTGATTCTGTGCTTAAAAAAAATTCACGAATTTAAATGTACATATTTGAAGGAAAAAAAAGCCTAAAAATTAATGAGCTAAGCATCCATATCATTAGAAAAAAGAATAGGAAATTAAATTTAAAGAAGGTACAAGGAAAAAAAGGATAAAAGTGTGGAAAACGATGCAATAAAACATGTAAAACATGATCGATGAAGTCAGAAGTTCACACTTCTTGGGGGTAAAAAAGTAGTAAGTTGACAACCACCTGGCAAGACTGAGAAAGAAAAAAGAGATGACACAAAATATCAGTAAGAGCAATGATAAAAGGAGGTATTGCTACAGATACTGCAAACATTAAAACAATCATAAAATGATATTAACAACTTTAGGTTAGTAAATTTAAAAATTATCCTAAAACTGCCAAATTCCCAGAAAAAAACACAGCTTAACAAAACTGGCAAAATAAGCAAAAATATATGTAAGCATTACAAAAAATAAAACTACTAAAGAAATTAAATTCATAATTTAAAACCTTCCCACAAAGAAAATTCTAGTCCATGGGTACTTTACTGGGAAATTTTATCAAATATTTAAATGTAATATTCTAACAATTATTTTGTGGAAAAATGAGATGCAGATACAAAACGGGGAATAATGAGGAGGAACTCTGACTCTGGATCTGAATTGGCAAAATATGATTTAGAATTATCAGTACGGGACATGACTTACATATTCATTTATGTAGTATACGCATACATTCCTCTATAGATCTGTTCTCAAAAGTCTAGAAGCAATGACGTCCAGAGCGATAAGCACACCTGGTGCCCAGACATGGGTCTGAAATGCCATTCCCCCTAAAAAGAAACCAGGACCTTTCGTACTTTTGGCTCATTCCAGGTCTAGGACAAGGAAAACAGAAGGAAGTCTAGAATGTCTTGTTGAATCAGAAAGCAATGTTCAAAGGCTAATGGGACTTATCAAAAAATGATAGAAAACAGCTTAAATAGGCTTCTACTGGGAAAATTTGTAAAATGTGGAACAAAAGAACAGTGAAAGCAAAGGGTTATAACACATTAAATAAAGAAGAGAATATATATGAGTCTATAATTGGGATCAAGAACCTTTTACTGTAAAGGGCCAGACAGTAAATATTTTAGGCTTTATAGACCATGCAATCTCTGCCATAACACCTCAACTCTGCCAGTTTTGTGCAAATGCAACCACAGATAAAGTGTAAACGAGCATGTATGATCATGTTCCAATAAAACTTTTATTTACAAAAATAGGTGGCAAGGAACAAAATTGGCTGACCTTTTGTTTATAGTGACAGTCAAAGGAAAAAGAGATGGGGATACTTTTCACAGAAAAATCCTGGCTCCTAAATGAAAAAAACCTGCTGGAATTTGAGGAAAAAAAGAAATCACCATTTTGCAACTATCAATGTAGTAAATGATTTAGGCAAGAGTCAATAAATGATAAGTAGGTAGAAGTATTAAAATGAAAGGTTGTTGGAAAACATGTTATTAACCCCACATATTATTAATTACAAAGAGGAAAAGGTATTTTACAATGTACAGAATCTGGTAGATAGTATCTTAAGGAGTGCTCAAACTGAGCATCAATAACAATTAGAAATATGGACATTATAGGTCTCCTAATGTGATGTAATGGGAAATATACAATATCTATATAATATTCTTGGCAAAAGTATTTAGCCCGAATCTAATCATAAAGAAATAACCAGGCAAATCCAGTTTGTGGACTAGACACTTAGTTCACTTAATTCAACTTAGTTCAACTAATCCGAACTACAAAAAATTCAATCTTATAAATGATAAAAGGGAAAAGGTAGGACTATTCTATACATCAACTGACCTGAACTACAAAAAGTTCAATCTTATAAATGAAAAAAAGGAAAAAGGTAGGAAACTATTCTAAATTAAAGACACTGACCAACCAAATACAATGTGTCATCCTTGATTTGATCCTGATTGGGGTACAGTATACAATAATGGACATATTTTTTGGCAATTAAGGAAAATTGAATGTGGTTATGTAGACTCTGTCCCTTGGGATTTACATACTGAAGAACTCAGGGATGAAGTAGCAGGATTTTTACATATACTTAAAAATAAAAAAAAGAAAGTAGTATTTGTGTGTGTGTGTGTGTGTGTGTGTGTGTGTGTGTGTGTGTGTAAGACAGACAGTGAATGTGCTAAAGGTGAACTCTTGGTGAATCTAGATAAGGATCATATAGGTGTTCACCACATTATTTTTCCAACTTTTCTGAACTTTTAAATTTTTCAAAATTTGGAGAAAAGATTAAGACTTTCTGATTCAGCAAAGTATGGCATGGGAAAAGTGAACAGGTGACAATCTGGGAAAAGATATTTGCAATGCTTAACTATACTTTTAGATTTCAAAATTATTTCTAGTTTACAAAAGGAATTTCTAACAAGTTAGTAAGAATCTCAAAAGAAAAAAAGGTCAAAAGATATGAACAGACAATTCACAGAAGAGGAAACCCAAAAGGCCAATAAGCATATAAAAAGATGGATATTCTAACTTAATAGCAATCAGAGAAATATAAAATTAATGATGAAATACATTATCCCTACTTAACTAGCAAAAATGGAAAGTTGGCTAACATTAAGTGTTAGTACAAATACGGGGGATGTGGAAATACAGGAAGACACAGATAATAACAAAAGCAATCAGGCAACACCTAGACAGTGACGTGTACTCACGCTCTATGACCTATGTATTCCTCTTCTGGCCTTATATTCCAAAGAAATTCTCATGACAGCCCACCCGTGAACCTGTAAGAGTATTTCATTGCAGAGCTGTCTGTGGTGGTAGGGGATTAGAGACAATATGTATAGCCACTGAAGAAGGAGTTATGGGTAAAATGTGGATTCTTTGCCATGGTTAGAAATAAGAGAACAGATGGACATCTAAAAAAAATGGAGCTTTAAAAAGGTAAGAAAAAGAAGGAATTATGTGGCCACTATGGAAACAGTATGGAGGTTCCTCAAAAATTAATAACAGAATTACCATATGATCCAGCAATCTTATTTATTCCCATATCTAAAGGAAATGAAAACAAGATCTCAAAGAGCTATCTATATCTACACTCCTGTGTTCACTGCAGCGTTATTCACAATAGCCAAGATATGGAAATAATCTAAGTGTCTGTCAATGGATGAATGGATAAAGAAGATATGGTATGTTTATATGCAGTGGAATATTATTCAGCCACAAGAAAGGACATCCTGGCACTTTGCAACAACGTGGATGGACACTGAGGGCATTATGCTAAATGAAGTCAGACAGAGAAAGACAAACACTGGTGGCTACCAGGGGCAAGGGGTGGGGGAAGAGGGAGATGTTGGTCAAAGAGTACAAACCTCTAGTTAAAAGATGAATACATTCTAGAGTTCTAATGTCTAGTATAGTGATTATAGCTGTTAATACTGTATTATGTACTTGAAGTTGCTAAAATCTTCAATGCTCTTACCACAAAAGAGAAGTGGTAATTATGCGATGTGATGATGGTATTACCCTTACCGCAGTAATCATTTTGTAATATGCAAGCATATCAAATCAATATGTTGTGTACCTAAACTTTTACAATGTTATGTTAATCACATCTCGATAATGCCAGAAATAAAAAAACCAAAAAAACAGAATGAGCTATATCACGGTATCTGTATACTGAAACATAATTACATAAACTAAAAATATATAATAATATCTGTCTGGGTAGCAGATGTAAAACTACATCTTTATACATTTCTCTGTGTGTATATTTCATGAAGAAAAGTAAGATAGTGTTATAGTAAAGTAATGAGAATACTCTGGAAAGCAATACTACTCTATAATTATTTAGCATCATCATATAAAACTAGAATAAAGCATTTGGAGGTTTTGGGTTGTTTTGTTTTGTTTTGTTTTGAGAGTGACTACATCAGTTAAGACGGTTTTGTTACTTGAGATCAATGAGTTAAAAGATATTTCCTGAAAGCCTACATGTGAGCCGGCTTTATCATGATGTTGGCTTGTTTTTATCATTGATTCTTATATAACTGTATAATGCTGAATCCTGTTTAGTCAAGAGTGAGCCCCATATATTAAATATGATCTCCCAAAAATTTAATTTGAAAAGTACTTTAACAAATGTTACATAAAACAGAATATTAGAGAACTCAGGACAGAAGTACTATAATTAAACATTACAATAAATAAACTCAAAGGTCATTTTACTGTTCAAATAGAAAGATTAGTTTGTTTCCTTACAGGTTTTTGTTTAACTTCCTCATTAGGACTTCACTTTTTTTTCCCCCAAAATCTTTAAAGTCAAGAGTTGGTCAAAATTTCATGTATTGAATCTGACTTTTAATATTCACTTGATTTTCAAATTCTTTATCATCTAAACCAACAACAAAATCTAACTTACCACCCCTTTACTCATTTCTTTTGCAGCTTTGTCTATACTTTAATCTTGGATTATTTTAAATGCTGTCATTTTTAAAATTTATTTTTATTTTTTGAGAGAGAGAAAGAGTGCAAGTGAGGGAGGGACAGAGGGAGAGGGAGGGAATCTTAAGCAGGCCATGCTCAGTGTGGAGCTCAATGTGGGGCTCCATCTCATGACTGTGAGATCATGACCTGAGCCAAAATCAAGAGTCAGATGCTTAACCAAGTAAGCCACTCAGGCACTCCTAATCTTGGATTATTTTAAACATTTTGTCTTTTCTAGAATGAAATAACAGTCTCTTATTCCATGTTACACAAAAAAGCCAGGTTCATCTAGATACAGTTCACCAATTTGTAAAGAACTATTTGCTGTCTTTTTTAACACTTAACACATTTTAAAGATTTTGATAATGGTTTGCACTATGGTTTACTTTACACATCACTTGAGAATTTCTTTATAATGATGACATGAAGTCTTCCTGTTGAGGTTAATGTTTTCTGGTGCCTCTAAGGGCTAAACACTAAGTCATCTTTCTCTTCTGAGAGCTCAACACTGCAGATGCTACCACCTCTTGTCACAAGTGGGAAGGATGCAGAAGCAAAAAACTGGTCCAAAATAATTTCATGGCTTACAGCCCAGCCACCACGAGGTCTACAATCTTTCTGTGGCCTAAGAGTCCAATCATGAGGAAAAAAAACCAAAGGTGGAGCCAGGGCTTAGGTCCTGAGGCAGGGCAGAGGAGTGTCTACAGGGAGGCTCATAACAACACATTTAGGGTTAGGAAGCAGGAAGCTGACTGCCCTCAGAAGCTCTTCAAACTCAGTGGAATTTCTCTTGCCTCTGGTACAGACTTTCTCAGGAGCTAGACCCATTAACCAACAGTCTCATCAATTCCAAGTGGGGGTCACAGGACCATGAAACAGGTGGGGGCCTCAAATTTTTGTATATGATCCTGCAGGGAGCTGTACAAAGACAATATGGAAGATAAAATTCTTTTTCCTCAAACTTTATTTAGATATACAAGTAGAATAACAATACATGGAAATAAAAATGCCCTTACATCCTGAAAGTTTACCACCACCATGTTTTCTTCAAGAAATACTCTCTTTCACAATTCAAATACCCTGTAGGGTAACTGGCAACCAGTCATTCACTCCCTATGAATTCGATCTTCATGTTTCCTCTCTTGTGACCTCAGTGTAACCAATCTCAGTTAAGATAAAGAAGACATGGTATAAGACGGACAGGTAATTTGGGGCATCCTTCAAGAAGGCAGGACTGAAGACGGCCTGCTGCTGGAGAGGACTTCGGGGTAAGGAAGCAGGCTTGGAGGTACAAGGAGTCTGGAAGGGGAGAGTGGATCAGAATGCTTGATCTGCAATGCTGCTGAGGCCGGCCTTGCCCTTTCTTCCAGGGATCAAAGAGGAAATGACACACCCTATAGAAATGAATCTTTGCTCAGGGGAGAAGGGTCATCTACTTGTGTTGTTCAAAGAAGTCTGTAGTAACTAGAACAGAGGAATGGTCTCAGGAAGGGTGTTGGTAGGCCGCTCTGGTTATGCAGGCTGGGACAGAGTGGGCTTCCTGCAGCTCTGGGCAGTCTACACCACAGGAAGCAGAGGGAGTCCTCCTTGGAGACCTGCTTAAAGACCTCATATAAACAGCTCCCCCCGCCCCTCCCTCACCCTCTCCTCCATTCCCTTGGGGATGGGAACAGAATCCATGATAAAATGGGAGACTGAAAAGAGGAAGCCACACTAAACCATGAGAAACTTTGGTCAAGTACTAATGCATGCTTCCTCGTAAATAAATAAGCAGTGCATTAGTTTTCTGCTACCCAACAAATTACCACAAACTTAGAGGCTTAAAGTGACACCATTTATTATCTTATGGGTCTTTAAGTCAGAAGTCCAGGTCCAGTGTGACCGCTTGATCTGCTCAGGGTCTCACTCACTCATATTCTGGGCTCATTCAGGTTATTGGCGATATTTAGGTTGCTCTCAGTTTCTTGCCATATGGCCCGCTCCATTTCCAAAACCAGCACAACAAATTCCCTTGCATCAACACCTCTCTTGAAATCGCGGCCATTTCTGTCTATGACTGTTACAGCCAAATGTGGAGGGCTCATGACAGCATCTCAGCCCCCCAGCTTATCTCCCTGTCTTAAAGGTCAACTGATTTGGGACCTTAATTACATTTTTAAAATCCTTTACAGCAACATTCAGATTTGTGTTTGACTGGGAGAAGGTGTATGTGTGCACCTTGGAGGCCAGGAATTTGGGAAGTCATCCTAGAATTCTGCCTGTCATAAGCAGCATGCAAGATGTTTGGCTAGACAGGTGAGATTAAAAAAAATTTTTAACTTTTTTTTTTTGAGAGACACAGAGAGACAGAGTGTGAGTGGGGGAGGGTCAGAGAGAGAGGAAGACACAGAATCCACAGCAGGCTTCAGGCTCTGAGGGTCAGCACAGAGCCCGATGTGGGGCTCGAGCCATGAGATCATGACCTGAGCCAAAGTCAGATGGTTAACAGACTGAGGCACCCAGGTGCCCCTAGACACCTAAGATTTTAAAATTAAAAAAAAAAAAAATTTTTTTTCAAATGCTTGTGGTGCTGGTTCTGTTTGTTTCCATTGTCATCTACTCCAAAGGCCAAAGGAGGGCCAAAGAGGACAGTGTGAATTATTTATAGATAAATCAAGTGGAATCAAATACACGGCTGTTCTCTGTGCTGTTCGTACAGAGCTACTGACTGTCCATATTTCAGAAGCATCTGAGGCACAAAAGAATTAGGAAGAAGAAGCTATGCGCTAGAGACCAGCTTGAAATGTAAGCTGCAATTTTGTGGTCAGTGGCAAGTTTCCCATGCTACAGAAAGACAATGCAATGCCAGGAAACAGCTGGAGAAATGGCTGAGCAACTGCCCTCAGACAAACCTTATGAACGACAGTGACACAGCACTCCACTAAACACAACTCTTGGCAGGAAACTGGGCCAAATTGATATGCAGTTCTCTGTACCACTCGATTGCCACAAAATCTGAACATCTTCTTAAGCACATTTTAGATTGAGGGCTGAGGGGGCTGCTGGTGGAACAGTTAGAAACCTGAAAGTTAAAAGGCACTAAACATGTCTTTAGAAAAGAGAACCTACTTGATTTTACTGGACTGTAAAAAAGTGACTGGAAGAAACACCTTTCAAGAGCTGAACTTAACTTGAAAATAAAGACCTCCGTTTTTAGCAACAGTTTCCATTTTTCTCTAAGCCATTAGGTCTCCATTTTAAGCTTTAGATTTGAAATCGAGATTTTCTGTACTTAATAATTACATAAACCAAAGAACTCAGCAAACCAAGTTTCCACCCAAAGCATCTTTCTGCACTCTGCAACAAATGTTTGAAAAAAGGAGTTGTTATGGAAACAGAAAAATATTTAACGGCATTGGCATAAATAACTGAGGGGGGTGCAGAGGGATGGGGGGAGGTGGTCATGCCCAGACTGTTCCAATTAACTGTTAATAGAGAGATGGGGCGGGGTGGGGGGAGGGGAAAAGAGGTAGAATTATAGAATCAATTTAAATGTAATGAATGAACACAAAGAAAAACACAGAGTGAGTTCACAAGGATAGAGGCTGAGAAAGATCTGAAGTCAGCGGTGCCATGTACTCTACAAGAGATCAAGAAAGACAAGATTAGTGTCATCTAACAAGAAGACCGAAAGGAGGGCAGTTCCAGGGTCGATTACTTCAACACTATCATCAAGGACCCAAGTTCTTTCCACTTTTCCATTCTCGGACAGACTTTGCTTGCTCTGCCCTTGGACTAGCACCCCTAATTGCAACATGGTTGCCATAGTATCCCAGGCATTGCATGCAGACAATATCCCAGGTGGAAGAGGGGTATTTCTTTCCTAAGTCTCTTTTTTAGAGTGGAAAAAAAAATACATATCTGTTCCCTGAAATCCTTTAGTAACAAGCAGTTACTTCCTAACCCACTGATAATTTATTTTCTGCAGAGAAAATGCACAACTTCACTCTCTTTGTACTAAAACTACTTTCGAGTTTCATAAAAAGAAACTTAGCTCTAAAACTGCTAGGCAAATTCTTCCTGTCACATGATCTGCGATCTTGTAGGGTCAAAATTCAAAATTTAGGAACCACTCTGTTTACATCCATGTGGGAGCGTTGTGGTCTATTAGCTCGAGTGGGCTGAACAACAGTCCCCAGATTTCCCTCATACATTTCTGCTAGGGTGGGTTACAAGTGATGCTCTCTCCCGCCATGTTGTAGCATACACATACCTTCTCCCAGTTATTCACTCAAACACCAATGTAGGTGCTGCTGGGAAGAGACTCTGCAGATATAATTCAAGTCCCTGAGCAGTTGACTTTAACTTAATTAAAAGAGAGATTAGGTAGACCTGTTTTAACTAGTTGGAAGCCCCTTCAAAGAGACTTAGGCCTTACCTGAGCTAAGAGACTCCAAATAACAGATGGATCTGCAACTGTCCTGCTTCCTCAGGATCCTCCCTGAGGACGTGCCTGTGCACATCAAGCTTTACCTCCTGCCCTTGGGGTCCCAGACTACTCACGATCTTCCATTCCTGACTGCCCGCCCTTGTGCGCTTTGGGCTTAACCAGTTCCCACAACTGTATAAACCAACTCCTCATAAAAACCCCACCCACATATACACCCACTCACACAGTCACATATAAAACCTCTGACTGAACCCTGATATACATGTGTTCATTCCTGCCCCCAACTCCTACAGATCCACTTCAAACTCCATTCGGTGCTCTCAGACTTGACAAAGAGAAGCTTAAAATGGTAGAATGGTTTTCTTTTTTCTTTTCTTTTCACTATTTTGGAGTAGCGCATAAACTTGCTGCCTTCGAGAATACTCTAGCATACCTACCATATTCCTTTCCTACGCTATAACTAGGACCTCATGCTAGGCTTCAAACAATTTTCTTCACTGTATTTCCTGACTCCTGCTTGCACTGGAGCCTGTCCACTCACACACCTTTAATAAACTTCAACAGTTTCTCTCAGCTCATGAGATTTCAGTTCCCGTGTCTTAAGGAAATCCCATCTATTTTCTCTCTAGTCATACATTAATTCACTTATTCTTACCAGTTCTCTCTGGGCACAGCAGCAAATTATTCTCTGGCCTAAATAGTAACTGAAAAACTTTATATTCTGAATATCATTTCATCTTACAATCCCATTCTTAGGATTCTCTCCTGAGGATATAGCCATGCTGTATTTAAATCATTAGCTTCAGCACTGATAATAAGCATTAAATTTAAAACAATATAAAACAAAAAATGAATTTAATAAATCTATCCTTACAATTTAATGTTATTTAATACCATAAAATAAAGTAACAGATAATTCAATGGTATGAAGAAAAAAGAAAACAATGTATTATGTTTAGAAAGCAAGTTATAAAATAGTTTATGTTCAGAAACTACGGTTATGTTTTTTGTGACTTGATAAATAAATACAGATGCATGGAAAAAGGACTTGAACTATAAAAGCTCAATGTTAATGTTTCTGAGGGGTGGACGTGCTGGTAATTTTTTATTTTCTTCTTTTCCCTGCTAAGTATTTTCTAAGTTTCCTACAGCAGACGTGCACTGCTAGTGTAATAAGCAAAATCCCAGTAGTTCTGTGGTGGTGATTTAGTACCCGTGGCCTGGAACAGGAACTCCTCACTAGCTCTGAAGGATCTGGTATGGACTTCGTTAGGGATGTCTAGAAAACCCCTGAACCTGTGTGCAAGATGCTGTCTGTACAGACAACTACATGTCTTTGTGTGCATCTGGAGAGAGGAAGGAAGAGTCTCACAGCTTTAACTAGTCCTCAAAAGATTCCATGATCAAAAAAAGGTTAAAATCACCAGTCCAGAATCTTGTGTGACTTTTTCTTGATTTCTCCTATTTCAGGTGTGGGACATTATTTAAAGGGTCCAGGGAGAGAGAATTTGGAACAGGAATTCTCAATTCCTATTTAGGCATTTTTGTATAGCTGAAAATGTCTTTATCTCAAGTGATGTATAACATCTGTAAAACTCTCTTGAAAAACAAATTATAAAAGTGAAAAACAGCTGGATATAACTTTTGACAAGATCTCTCCAGAATGGTCCCTGTTAAGCTTTCCAAGCAAGAACACCTGGCGTTTGAGACTAACAGTTTTGGTGTCGTGTGCCGACCTCCTGTCCCTGCCCTCATGCGTCACCGTAAATACTGCTCATGCCCTCATCTCAGAATGCTCCTTCATTAGTCTCTGCTCTGGTCCACTCTCAGATGAGAGAACATACTCAAAGAGAATTTTACTGTAGAGAGAAAACTCACTGTTAGTTAGAAAACGATGAGCTCCTTTATGAACATAAATTACATGCCATGTTTCTTTACATCTCTTATATTTGACGGAAGGAGGCTGTGGGTGACACGTTACTATGAATGGACTAAGGCTCTACTTTATGTTCCTTGCGATCTCAACATTGTACCTAAACCGTTTTTATAAGAAACGATAGTGATGTATTTCCTATTGAAACATTATGGTCTTTTTTCTTGTTTAAATGTTTATTATTTATTTTGAGAGAGAGAGAGAGAGAGAGGCAGAGAGAGAAGGAGAGAGAGAATCCCAAGCAGGCTCTGTGCTGTCAGTGCAGAGCCTGACGTGGGCTCGATCTCACGAACCGTGAGATCGTGACCTGAGCAGAAATCAAGAGCTGGGCATTTAACCAACTGAGCCACCCAGACACCCCAGAACATTATGGTCTTTAAATTTAATACCCAGAAGTCAAATTTCTTTTTTCTAAGTAGGCTCCGTACCCAGTGTGGAGCCCAACATGGGGCTTGAACTCATGATCCTAGAATCAAGACCTGAGCTGAGATCAAGAGTCAGACGCTTAAACTGAGCCACCGAGGTGCCCAAGGAGTCAATTTTACTTACATAATGACTATTCCAAAATACTGATTCCATCTAGAAGCGCCCAAAGAATCATCTGAACTTCTGTGTGCACTCCCACTGCCCAAATTTATGATTGGTGTAGGGATATAATCTCCTTAAAAGATGGGAGCTGCTATCAGATATCTTGCTTTTAACACTAACTACTCTACCGTGGTTCTACACAAATATAATTAGTGTATTTGATTATTCCAGGTTTGAGATTGTAAATAAATCATTTAAAGCTAGTGTGTTTACTATAATAAAAAAAATGACTAGTTACAACTTTGACAACACTATAGCTGAATCAAAAGAGATCTACGTACGGTTTCTCTATCACTTACCTTTCCGATTCTTTTTTTCCCCTAACTTCACAGAGTGGCATTTCTCTAGCAGTTATATCACTAAGATATTCTCTTTATCTACTCGCTAAATTAGGGTGGAACCAAATACAGATGAAGATCTGTCTTCTCCTCAGTGTATCTGAGATGTGCAAAACCTGAGACCCAGAGGTGGAAGGGAAGCCAGAAATATGGTTTGAGGAAGCAGTTCTGTGGTTGAATCACATCCTCTGCAGGATTTTCTTTTGTTTGTCCTTTTGGGTTAGTGGTAATAATATTTATTTGGTGACACATAGAAGTTTGCACTTTAAAAGCACATGCAAAGAAATAAATACTGTATCTTTCTAACTTAAATAATAAAAATACTAATCAGAAAAGTAACCTAAAAGTTTTATGCAGATCCTGAAAATAAGATCCTTTGAACCAGAGACTCTATTAGGTACGTATCTTTCAAACTTCAGACGTTAATACTATATGTTAGACTCATGATAGATACTTGCTTCCCATTTTCAAACCATATTCAACAACATGGTTTCCTTGATGACTTGAGAATGTAACTTTCTCACAGAGATAACATGGGTGAAAAACAAGATAAATGCATGCATAAAATACAATAATAGTTTAATGGGAAACTATGGTCTGAAAATTTTAAACTTACTGTTCATGGAAATCCAGCATGGGTGGCTCAAATCGTATAGGTCTGCAATTACCCCGGTACAGAGATATACTGTAAATGAAAAGAAAACAGCGTAAGAAACAACTCGTTAAAATACCTATCCCCAAACTGAAGTCAGGCACTTGAGTTTTGTCACAAGAAAGAATACTTTCTAAGTACGAATACTTGGTGTCTGAGACTGATAATTTTGGTGTCATATGCCTGCCCTCATGCGTCACCGTAAATACTGCTCATGCCCTCATCTCGGAATGCTCCTTCATTAGTCTCTGTTCTGGTCCACTCTCAGATGAGAGAACATACTCAAAGAGAATTTTACTGTAGAGAGAAAACTGTTAGTTAGAAAATAACGAACTCTTTTACGAAGATCAAAATACGTGCCCTGTTTCCTTAAATCTCTCATATTTGATGGAAAGAGACTGTCATCTTTAAGAAAAATGGAGTCTAATGTTTTATTAGGATTGTGCATTACTTTTGTTATTAGAGGAAATCAAGAAATGTATGTTTTAAACACTGAAGAAAAGGAGTATTTTTCCTACTCAAAGGTATGAAAGCAGAAGATGCTCAGAGAATTCAATGTTGAAATTTATTTGGTTGATATAGTTAATAACAATGTATCTTAATACGTTCACTTGTAGTTTTTGATACACAGACAATGAACAATAAATAGCACAACTACACATCCTTGGTAGACAACAGAGTATACAGACAAAAACCAGGATCACATTTTAACTAGAGGGTCAAAGGAACTAAACAAAAATGAATTTGGGGACAGAAAGTTTTAGGAACTGAAATACCTTTTTCATTTGAGAGTTTGGAACACACTGATCTATTAACATCTTAGCCTAAATATTTGAGTATCATTTCTAACTATCCCACTTGATACTAGAACTTCTCACTAAAACAGATTTCTGAACAGCAAACCTCCTAAACATCACCATGACACGCCCTAACAATGATGCAATGCAGAAATGACAGGGAGGATGTGGGGATGTCCACATGCCTTTAGTCATCTGTTTAAGCACAGAGAAAGTAAAAAATTCAGGAAGCCACTGACGTTTCTAAATAGTGGATGTTTATCTTTCTGTTGTATTTTAAGAAATGATGTTAGAGCAAAACCATTTTGTAAGACTTTATTTCCATTACCATAATTCACAAGAACACAAGCTTCAAATGATACAGTAATTTCATTCAGGAAATAAATTAGAAATAGACAAGGGCATTTGGAATATGTAGCAAATTTAGCTTTAACTCAATTTTACAAAGATTAAATAGTCTGAGTAGTAGAATCAATGTGCTAAAAGTAATAATGTCTAAAAGAGTATTTAGCTTGATAATCCCTCTACATGTGCTGAATGGAAAAGATGAAAAACACAAATGAGGAGGAAAACAGCAAATTTAAGATTCTACTTTACAAAAAATCTCAGATCCTACTTTGCAAAAATCTAAAGGCACTGAAACAAAAAAGGCACAACTGCCCCCAAGACAGGAGCCACATTCAGTAAGAGGTCAAGAATCTACCCTCTTCTGATTTCTGCTCTTCTTAGGCATGATATATATAACAAGGATACTCTCTGGCTCCTCTAAGTCAAGAGATGCTGACCAGCTCATCAGTTTCAAGGGTGTGAAACTCAAACATACAAAATCTTAATCCAATCAAGGGGGGGAAGTAAATGTGTAGGTCATTAATTCATATATATAAACACTGACTATACAGATAAAAAGATTAAGATACGGTTTTTTTTTCCTCTCTCACAGAACTGAGAATCTATTCCCCAAACTGCAAATGGAAGCATCTAAAGTGATCGGGCAAGATCAAAAACCAAAACCAAAAACAAAAAACGAATGTACCCCCACTGACTCAACACAAAGGCAGTGGATGCCCGGGCTGTCTGGTGGCCAGGGCTATAGGAACAAGGCAAGGAGCCTGCTCTCACTGCACTAACATCCCAGTAGGCGAGACGAAAGTAGGACTTACTAGGTAATGACGAGACATACAGAGAGACAGACCAAACGCAGTGGGAACAGAGAAGCCTTCTGTGAGGAGGATGCTGCAGCTGAGACCTGAATGGTGGAGAACTGGGGGAAGAAAGGAGACATACTTGGCCTGTTGAGGAACAGAGGGCCGAAGTGGCCAGAGTGACGGGAAGGAGGGGGAGGAGGTAGGAGCTGAGGTCAGAGAAGTACAAAGGCCACATCTCCTTGCAGGATCCTGCATTTTATTCTAAGTGCAACAAAAAGCCTCAACAGTGTTTCCTGTGAGGGAGTGACGTGATCTGACACATCTGAAAAGGCTAATTCTAGATGTCGTGTGAAGAACAAACAGGCTGTAGGAGCCCCAGAGTGAAACCAAGGGAGTCCCGCAGGAGTCCAGACAAGAGGCGATGATGGTAGCAGTGGTCTGTGGGAGTGCGATGCAGCGTGGCGAGAAGGGGCTCTTTTCTGAATATATTTGGAAGGTAAAGGCAATAGATCATGCTGATGGATTGGTTTTGGAACGAGAGGAAAAGGAGGGAAATCAAGGATGACTTAATTCTAAAATTTTGGCCTGAGAAACTGGCTATGTAGTCATGACATGGGAGGTGTGGGTAAGAAGTGAGGAAGGATAGAAAGGTAAGACGATTAAGAGTACTTATTACTTTAGACATTTAAATTTGAAAGATGTCTTATCTAAATGAGAAGTAGGCAGCCGTTATATTTGGTTATCGCTTTCCATAAAAGCTACTGACTTTTTTCTTACATTTTTATTTTTTTAAGTTACTGATTTTTGTGTACTGATCTCATACCCAAGTCATTTTGGCAAGTTAAGTCTAATAGTTTGTCTATAGATTCCCTTAGATTTTCCTGTCGCTACATGTGCTGTTGAAATGCTATCTTTGATTACCTCTGTAGACAAATCATTTGCAAGCAATGGCAATTCTATTTCTTCCTTTTAAATCCTTAGAACTTGTTTCCATTTTTAAAAATTTATTTAAAAAAATTTTTTAACATTTCATCGTTTGAGAGACAGAGAGAGACAGTGTGCGAGCCAGGGACGGACTGAGAAAGATGGAGGCACAGAATCTGAAGCAGGCTCCATGCTCTGAGCTGTCAGCACAGAGCCCAATGTGGGGCTCGAACGCTAGATCATGACCTAAGCTGAAGTTAGACATTTATCTGACTGAGCCACCCAGGTGCCCCTTGTTTTCATTTTTTATGCTTTGAGTGGGCTAAGA
Organism: Paguma larvata; assembly: GCA_030068075.1. Taxonomy (NCBI): domain Eukaryota; kingdom Metazoa; phylum Chordata; class Mammalia; order Carnivora; family Viverridae; genus Paguma; species Paguma larvata. The sequence goes on from CM057836.1 coordinate 75,816,405, forward strand.
CCTCCCAAAAAATGCTCCACAGAAGTGGTGTCTGACATTTGTTATTTAACAGATTTCTCACAAAATATGACAGAGGGAAAAATACATAAAAGATGATTCCCTGAAATAAATATGTATTTTCAAAACGATAGATTTATATCTAAGGAACAGTTTAATATTTGAGTGGGTACAACACAAGCTGTCATAGGTATAATCTTATTTAAAAAAAAAAAACAAAAAAACAAAAATTCAATGACATAGCTGTTGTGTATCCATAGCTGACTGAGAAGTTTGCTACTATGCTTATTTTAAAAGGGTTGACATCGTTTAGCGTTTTATTAACAGAAAGCAAATGTCTGCAAATCTTTTATGTTGAAAAATAAACTGGGGCAAAAGCAATGTAAAAAATGGTATTCTTTGCCAATTTCAAAGAAACAGAAACTAAGACATTATAACACCATATTGGATGATTTTATGCTTTCTACGGTTATTGTATTTGTTTTCAAAGTCTCAAATATTTTTACTCCTTTTATTATTTATTTGGGGATAAGGAGATGCATAAGGACTATTTTCTGACTTCCAGCAAGGGAACAACTGAAAAGATACAAGAAATCTTGTGAGACATGGTCTGTGTTGCCTGGTGGACTGTGAGGTCCAAGTTAAGCAGGCAGCTCCCAAATGATGCAAATAAAGCCTTCTTGGAGCTTTGAGAATTTGTTTAAACCAGAAATTTAAATGTTTTCCTAAAGGCAATTACTACCTAAACAAAAGGTACTCTTCGGCCTAGTACTTCTTAAAGAATGCTTTATGGTCTATCTGTATCTTAATAATCTAGAGCGCTAGTAGAAATGCAGAGTCCAGAGCTCCACCTCCGGAATGTAATTCCTTACGTCTAGAAGAAACCCGGAAACCAGCTATACCCTCACATCTGAGAACTACTCTTTTGCATCTTGATCCACAATAAGCACTGCAAGCAGAAAAAAGAGAGGAAGAGTACCTTAACTTACAAAATCTTCAAAGTCATCAACAGTTTAAAATAGTTTCAAATATGATTCTTAATAGAGACAGCAGACAAACAGTGACTTAAAAGAATTACATAATTATACACTTAAGCTTAAATTTTCATTTCTCTGAAGACTAATAATGTTAAACATCATTTTATGTATTTATTGTTCAATTAGATATCTTTCTTTGTAAAGTGTCTATTCAAAGTTATTTTAACAGGGATGTTTGTCTTACTAGAGTTACAGGAGGTCTTCATATATTCTAGCTACATGTCCTTTGTCAAATATGTGTACTGTGAGTATCTTCTCCCTGTTCCTCCTTTTCCTATTATAAATGGTGTCTTTTAGGGAGTGAAGTCATTAAGACAGTGACTCAAGTTGTTGCTAACTGTAGTACCCTTCACGAGAAGACCAACCTGGAACTATCCATGGACACGACACTATCGTGAAAATCCAAGACACCGCGGTGAGGTTGAAGAACCCTCCTGGACCACAGAGACTGAAAAGGACTATATTAGAAAAGTAAGAGGAAAGGCTGCACTCTGATCACATCGCCTCTCCAAGGCAGGGATGGAACCACAATACGAGAGTCTCCTGGGCCTACAGTTTTTCCAGTGGGAGAGAGATAGCCCAAGGTGAATGTCCAACTCCCTCAGTGTTATGAGTTGCTTCCTAGAAGGCCCACTTGGGTCTTGTCACAAGGGGACCATAGGGATAATTTGCAGGGGTGAACCTGTGGGTCTTGACCCCTGGAGATCAGACTGGGATGCAAGGGTGAGAAGGCTGTACAGCAACCAGTGCTTGGATCTTGACGGACCACACTCCTCCTAGCAATGACACCCAAGTGGATCAGATCCTAGGCAGTGGCTATGCCCAACTGCAAAGTCAAGCCCCTGGCCCTGTGTGGCCAGGTAGCCTGGTGGACAATTCCACATGATTTGGATCCTTACCCAAAGAGCCATACCAGCCACAAGCCTGTTCTATAGCCCAACCTGGGATGGGAAGCAAATTAAAAGATCTGCTTAGGGTTGAATATAATCTCCACCACACCCAACCAGGAAGCCTAACCAGAACTTCTGGGAAGCTGCATAGCTCCACCTGCAGCCCTGCTTAAAATGGCACTTGAGCAGAGAACGCTGCCAGTGGCTCAGCTGCTCACGTGTAGAGCTGAGGTGGTAGCCCCATCTGGCCAGGGAGCTCGGTGGGCGGCTTGCTAGATTCACGTCCCCAGCCATCAAGTCATAATCGCTAGGGAGCCTGTTTTAGGGCCTCATTCAGGCAGGGAAGCAAATTTGCAGTCTTGCCTAACTGCTGAGTATGGCACCCAGTCCTGCCCAACCAAGAAGCGTGAGCAGAGAATCCAGGTACGTGAAGGCCTTGTTCCAGCTGTGCATGGACAGGAAACCAAGTCAGTAGTCTTATCTAACTGGTCTCAGCCAGTGCCCCTGCTGACATCAGAGCTCAGTAAGCATCCTGATGCAAAGAGGGACCTGGACAGTAAATCGCACTTGTCCAAGGACACTATCACCTGACTCATTAAGAACCCCAAGTTAAGCTGACTAAAGAACCTTAGTTCTTAGTTGCAAGAAAATATAGGCAACTAAACAGAATTAGAAAACCAGAAATCCTAAAGATGAAGAATAACCGGACTGAAGAATTCAATGGAGAGCTTCAGCAACAGATGTGATCAACCAGAAGAAAGAATCAATGAACTGAAAAGTAATTTTAAATTATCCAACAAGAGGAGCAAAAAGAAAACAGAATGAGGAGCACCTGGGTGGCTCAGTCAGTTGAGTGTCTGACACTTGGTTTCAGCTCAGGTCATGATCTCATGGTTTTGTGGGTTTGAGTCCTACATTGGGCTCCGTGCTGACAGCATGGAATGTGCTGGGATTCTTTCTCTCTCTGTCTCTGCCCCTTCCCCACTTGCACTGTCTCTGTCTCTCAAAAATAAGTAAATAAACTTAAAGAAAAAAATAAAATGGCTAAATCTTTAAAAAAAAAAAAAAGAAAACAGAATAAGAAAAAGTGAAGTCGTGCTGCATCTCTGGAATACCTTTAGATACCTTATTGTTTCTCTTACGATATGCAGCTGATCCTTGAAAACACAGTTCCATATAAAATCCATTTATACCTGGATTTTTTTTACAGTACAGTACTGTAAATGTGTTTTCTCTTCCTCAAGATTTTCTACATATTTTTTCTGTTTATCATAAGAATACAGTATATAATACAAAGAATTCCTTGACCTAGATTCCCATTTCATTTAACATTTACATTTGCTTTATCATTCACAATCTGCCTCTCCACCTTTTCTCTCCTTCCTTTTTCTTCCCTCCCTTCCCTTATCTGTTCTTCTGTATATACCTATAATGTACACGTAAGCATTTTTCTGAAATGTTTTGGGAATCAGATATAGATGTTGCTCCTTTACTCCTCAAAAATTCACTGTTTAGTTCTTATAAAAAGAGACATTATTTTATAAAACCAAAGCATACATATCAAAATCAGTGTATTAACACTAACACACATAATATTATTTAATCTGTAGACTTTATTTTGTCAATTGTCCCATTATTGGGACAATTTTTATTTTAAAAAGAAAATAAATTTTGGTCCAAGCCTCAAGTCAGTCATATTTAATTTTCGTGTCTATTTAGTCTCAACTTTAATGTGCAACAAATGATTTGTCTTTTTATGTCCTTGACATTTTTTTTTTTTAAGTAGAGGCCATTTATTTTATAAGTAGTGGCCAACATCCTAGTTTGGGTTTCCTCATAGTTCATTTCAGATTTTGCATTTTTGGCAGGAATATCACTTAAATTTGTGTCCTGCTCAGTCTGTCTGATTATCAGGAGGCACACAATGTCTATTTGTTCCATTTTTCTTTTGTAATTTGTAAATACCTTGCAAAGAAGTACCTTGAGACCATGTAAATGTGCTTTTAGGCATCAAACTCTAACTAGTTACACATTCGCTGGTGATTCTTGCCTGGAAATTACTGCTCTGGTGAGATATATATATATATATCAGATATATTTATATATATAAATTATATCATTCTTTGTGTTTATTGACATTCTAGGGCAAGGAAGATGTAAAGGTCAAAGTTCATTTTTATAGGTGTAGATATCTAGTTATTTCACCACTATTTTTTGCAAAGACTATCTTTTCCTCATTGAATTACCCTAGCACAGTCACTAAAAATCAATGGACCACATATGTTTGAGTCTATTCTGTATGATTTTTCACATTTTTTGAATTTTTTTCCTCTAAACTAAAATTACTGTTGGAGCACCTAGGTGGCTCAGTCAGTTAAGCATCTGACTCTTGATTTTGGCTCAGGTCATGATCTCACAGTTTGTGGAATGGAGCCTCACACTGGTCTCTGTGCTGACAGTATGAAGCCTGCTTGGGATTCTTTCTTTCCCTCTCTCTGCCCCTCCCCACCTCGAAATAAATTAAAAAAGAAAAAAAAGCTTAAAAAATAAACTAAAATCACTGCAAAACAAAAGGTAAAAAAATTAAATATAATTTGAAAAATAGAAGTACATTTCTTATATATGGCATATGCTTGGATCTTTATTTTTTAATAGTCTGAAAACTGGTACTGAAACCATTCACATTTATTATAATTTTTGATATACTTGATTTAAGGCTACCATCTTGCAATTTGTTTTCAATTTTTTCCATCTGCTTTTTATTCCTTTTGTCTTCTTCATCTGCCTTCTTTTAGTATTCCACTCTATCTCCATGACTGCTTTATCAGCTAGATCTCTTTGGGTTGTTTTTCTTTTTAAATGATTTTAATGTATCTTCCAGTATTTGTTTTATCTTATCACAGTCTAACTCCAGATAATATTATACTACTTTACATATATGTAAGAGCTTGACAACTCAATTTCCCTCCCCTCTTGCCCTCTGTGCTGTCATCATACATGTAATGTACACAAATTATCAATCCCATAAAACATTGTAATTATTTTTGTTTTTAAAAGCCAGTTATCCCAAAACAATCTTTAATGAGAAAAAATGTCTTTTATATTTATCCATGTACTTTCACGATTTTCACCTTTTTGGTGATCTTCATTATTGTGCTTAGAGCTGTGTTTTCTGTAATGGTTACTACCTTCGGAATGTAAAGAACTTCCCTAGCTTTTCTTATCATGAGAGTCTGCTGGTTGCACACATTGTTGTCTGGAAATATATTTGTGGAGGATAATTCTGCTGGATATAATATCTTGGGGGCTGACAATTTTTTCTTTTGATATTTTTAAGATGCCATTTTGACTTTGGATTTGTACCGTCTTTGATGAGGAGCCAGCAGTCATTTTTCTCTTTAGTATCCCTACGTGTAATTTATTTATTCCTGGCTGCTTTTCAATTTATCATTGGCCATCAGCAATATGAGTATTATGTGACTCGGTGTGGTTTTCTTTGTGCTACTTTTGCATTGGTAGTTTTTCTACCAATGCAAGTTTTTGGAAGTTCTGAAAATTTTTTCAGAAGTTCTTCAACAGCCTTCCCGGCTCCCCAATTCCTTGGGACTCAACTACAGGTGTGTTAAATTGCTTGCCATGGTAGAACAGGTCACCAGGGATTTGTTTACTCTTTTTCCAGCAATTTTTTTCTTCCTGTACTTCAGTTTGGGTTGCTTCCATCACTATGTCTTCAAATTCACTTTTTGTTTTTTAATGCCATCTATGTTGTTGTTAGTGAAATTCTCTACCTTGGAAACTATATTTTCCAGCTCTGGAAGTTCCATTTGTTTTCTCATAATGTCCATTTTTCCTTCATTATTTTCATGTTTTCCTTTAACACATATAATAGATATACTAAATTCCCCGTATGCTACTTCCATTATCTCTGTCATTTCTAGGTCTGTTTCTATTTTTTTTTTTCTTGATTATGGGTCATTTTATTGGTTCTCTACATGTTCAATAATCTTTGATAAAGTATTGGGCTCTATTATTACTATTTTAAGTTACTTTCATTTCCATATGAATTTCAGAATTATCTAGATTACAGGCAATCTCTCCTGTGGGGATTTTGATTGGGATTGCATTGAAATATATATAGATCAATCTGGGGAGAACTGACCGCTTTTTATTGAGTCATCTTATCTATGAAGACAGTATTCTCTCTCCATTTATTTGCAGGTTTTCTTTAACTGTTCTCAGAAATGTTTATAGATTTCAGTGTACAGGTCTTGCATCTTTGGTTAGACTGATCCCTAGGTTCACTGGCTGCTAAATCTACCCAGAATAGGGCTTTGCCTAGGAAGCAGGGGCACATGAGGCCTGCCACTCAGCTGCTGAGCACACTGAAAAAGCTCTCCCAAGGTACAGAGCTGTGTAGGAAAAAGGGACTGTTCTTTTCACCAGATGCCCATTCTGATCATCCTTACTTGTGGGAATGGGGATGGGAGTAAGACAAACATCACCTGATTGCCACCAGCCATTCAAACTAAGCCCCTACAGCATGAAGCCTATAGAAAATGAGATCTGCCAATGTTCGCTGGCTGCCATTTCCCACTGGAATAGCTGTTCCATCCCAGTGAGTTGGGAGAGATGGGGAACATCCATTTGTCTGCTGAGCCCACTGAAACAGTTCTTAGCAAGGCAGAGCTGTGGGGTGATGGGTGCAGTCTCTAGCTTGAATGCTATGGCCTATGGCCTTCCACTGCTCTTACCAAGTTTATATAGATTTTGTTGAATAAATATTTCTCAATTCATTGTAAGTCCTTGGATATTCTGTTTTTACTAACTTTAGTCATCTTAAGAAATGCTTTCTATGGGGAGAAGTCCTCAAGCTGCTCACACCACCATTCCAAAAATCTCAATTCTGTCACGTTGTATTTAAGGTGAGAGCAATCTGATGCTTTTTAAAAATAAGTGAAGTAAATTGGCCTACTCAACAGACCTTACCAACATCTGTGGCTGTGGTTTAATGCAAAGCAAACCATATCTTTAGTTAAGCTCACTTCTGATAAGTTGACTTCCTATCATCACTTACTACAGACTTCAAGATTTATGCAAAGTAGTACTATTTTTTTTTTTGCATATATGTCACTTCATGTGCAGCTAAAAGCTCCAGAGTAAGAAAATGAAAGTACAAACCCAAATGAAATCTTAAAAAACAGCTTAGGGACACTCTCTTTAGCTTTTTCACAAAATTAAAAAATTTAAAATTGCAAGTGTTAGCAGATTTTATCTGCCATTAAGACATTACTAAGTTTGGGATCTAACTACAATCTTCTAGAGCTTATGGTTAACTGTAGGCAACCAAAATAGTTGTAATTATTATTTATATATATATATATATTATATATATAATATATATAATAATATAATATATATAATTATATAATATTATTATTATTTAATATAATTATACAGTCAATTATAGAATCCCAATATCACTTTAATTTGGAAATTATTTCCCAGCCCAATATTTTGATTTATTCCCACAGATACCAGGAAACTTAAAGATTAGAAGACTCTGGTTCTTCTTATGAACATTAAGTGTATACACACACACACACACACCCTTCCTACCAAGCTATATATACTAACATTTTTCAGCTCTAATAACAATATTAACAGTAGTGTTATCCCCAATGCAAGACCTCTGTACTAACCGTTCCTCTGTCTGAAATGCTTGTCCCTAAGACTTTCACCAGGTAAGCTTAAACATCACATCAGAGAAACCTTCCTCAACATCCAAAGTTAAGAAGCAATGGAGTCCTGCCTATTCCAAATAAAGCCTAAGTGAGTTTATTTTAGTGGCTTATTGTCTGTTTTCCCCATTGGAACATATGCTCTACACCAGGGCAGAAGTCTTGGACTATCCTGCCCATCCAGCACTGTAGCAAATTTAAAATACGTGCACAGATTCTCTGATACTCCTCTCTTCAAGAGATGGAGCTTAACTCCCCTGGCTTTGGAGATGACCTCTTATGAATGGAATATGGCAGAAGTGATAGTGTGTGACTCCAAGACTCAATTACAAAAGACACTGTGGCTTCCTCCTTGCGTCTCTTGCATCACCTGCTCTGGGGTCACCAGCTGTCACGATGCAGCAACGTGTAAGCAGGCCTACGGAGGGTTTGACACGGTGAAGAACTAAAGCTCCCTGCCAAGAGCCAGCAAAAACTAAGGCCTTTGGCCAAGAGTTCCATGAGTGAGCCATCCTGAAGAGGACCTAGTATGCCCGAGCCTTCAGATGACTTGTAGCTTTGGTTGAGACTTTGACTGCCATCTCAGGAAGGATCCTGTGCCACAACTACTTTGCTAAGATGTTCCTAAATTCCTCACTCCCAGAAACAAAAAGATAATACATGTCTGCTGTTGGAAGCTGCTAGGTGTGGGGGTAGTTTAGTACGTGGTGATAGAAAACAAACACAATTACCGAGTCACCAGCTCTTACAACAAAGCCTGGCATACACAAGGATCCCAAAAAATGTTTGCTGAATGACTGAGCAAATTATCAAATATCCACAACTTGTGTTCATATAACATTTTAAAATTTGCAAACTACTGTTACCTAAATAAATCTCTTCATTTGATCCTCACAACAAACTTAAATAATGCATAACCTTGTATCATATATTGTATCAGGCAGAGAAAGAATCTTCCCCAGTTTGCAAATGAAAGTCATGCTCAGAAAAGTTAGGTGGTTGTTTTCAAGGTCACAGAGCTGATTAACAGAGAAATCAGGACTTCTGATTCTAACCTTCCACCACAGGGCTGCACAATCCTAGGAAAAGGCAACCATAAAGGATGGCCTCATGTCAGGAAATACTAAGTCATTACTGGTATTCATTATAATATTGTGATATTCAACTCAAATAAACACTGATGAACACTATATGCGCATTCTCCATCATTATATCATAAAGGCGGCACATGCTTTCACTTTTAAACAAGATATTATCATGTAACTGATAACTATTAAAACAAGTTAGAAAAGGTGAGACAGAACATAGGCGAGAAATAGAAAAAAAGAGTATTCTGGAAAATTCTGTTTACCATGGTTTTACTTCCCACAATCCTGAGGTCATGAGAGCAGCAGTTCATTCCCCTGCAGTGTCCTGAAAGCCCTTGGAGCCAAGCCTGCCCCTCAAAACTAACACAGATGATAATGGTGTGTGGTGAGGGAGAGGCAAGAGAAGAAAAGGCAGGAGAGGAAGAAACGGTGGCCAGAGGCTAGCAGCTACCATTGTACTGCCATACGATCCACTAGCGACAAAATCATTTGATTAGCTGAGCTTTTCATGATACAAATTTCCCTGGGGCAGGTTAAGTTTCACTTACAGAATGAGTGTTTTGACTCAAGAGCTCATGTTGCCGCAATATAAGAAAGGACGGGGCTGAATCTACCAGCTTATTGAAAATGCCAGAGAGCAGGTAGTGTGTGGACTGTAAAACCAGGGAGGAGAAAAGGTGAGAAATTGATGCAGAAATGACTACAGAAGGTCAAAAGACAAAGGGTCCCTCCCAGCAATGTAATGCTCAGTGGACACTGGCCATGTCCCTGAGGAGAGACTGGTGGAGGTAGCGCACTCCGGAGATGGAGACAAGGCTCGAGTCAGAAGCTATGACCTCAGCTATGACTTGGGTCTGTGGACGGTTTTGATGATGTAAGTGAGGCGCATGCATGTAATCTTACGTACCTTGATCCCTACAACTAAACCCACTATAAACATCCTTCTCAAGTGTGCTGCTTTCTTCCACAGAGCAGGCTGTGTTTTGTCACTTCAACACCTATGCTTTACGACCTCATCAGCAGGGGTGGTGTCTTCACTGCCTTTCAGGATGCCCGCAGGCAGGAGCTGTGCACGCAGTCCCGGCACTGAGCAGATACTTTCAGAAACTCCTAGGAATACTGGGTGAAAAAGGAAATGCAGATATACTGAAGGAGTCCATATTTGCTCTGCAAGGAGTGAATGCACCATGGGACTGGCAAGATGATGCATTCTAATGAAACTGCCACTTTAACCATCAGCCTATCCTTTGGTTCTGAGGGTCTCCGCTTCCTCGTCTGTGAAACAAAAGGCTCAAAAAGATCATCTAACAGGGTCTCCTGTACTGAGAATCTTTAATCATATGATAGCTTTCATTTTACTCGAATTTTCAAACCCAAATGCTGGCATTTTTATAGAATAGTTTGTTTTTAAACTGAAAACAAATCACAATTTCTGTTATTCTACAACTACACATTTTATTTACAACTTCTGGTGTTTTACAACTGCACGATTTTGTATTTTCATTCACATTTTATTTTACATATGCATGTTCATTAAAGTTATTCTTATTTAAACAAGAGCTCTGGCAGTGTTTAATTTGACTGTGTAGCACTGATTCACATATTTTAAAAAAAATGGCTAAATCCTTTCAGTGTGGAAGCTATGTTCTGATCATCACATGCTTGGTATGTATGGAGATGTACTTGCTTTTCCATGTCACACGTTTTAAAATGACTTATTAAGCATGGTTCACAAACCTAGTTCTTTTAGTTTAGTTTTTCGTTAGCTGATATGAGGCTCGAAATTGAAATTTAGACTTGTAAGCTGTTATGGACTGATTTGGTATCCCCCACCCCAATTCACAGGGTGGAGCCCTAACCTCCAATATGAAAATCTTGAGAGGTAATTTGGTTTAGAGAAGGCCACAAAAGTGGGGCCTTCACGACGGCATTAGTGCCTTCAAAACAAATGACATCAGAGAGCCTGCTTCCATTCTCTCTCTTTGCCTTTTGAGGCTAAAAGGGAGGCAGTGGCCATTTTGGAAGCCAAGAACAGAGCCCTCGCGAGGGAACCAAATCTGCTGGCATCTTGATCTTGGACTTCCCGGCCTCCAAAACTGTGAGAAGTAAAAGCTGTTTAGGCCACTCAGTCTGTATGGTATTTTGCTACAGCAGCCTGAGCTAAAACATATGTTTAGTATCTAATCCAGTTTCAAACCCATAGGGTATGGATACCAGCTTGAACCAAATGTTTATCCAGTTCGTGATCTTGGTCAAAAACAAAAAAAAAAGTAAAGTGTGATGGTTTTAAAACATGTCTGCAAATCATCTGATATTCCTGCCATACATAAGTAGGGGTCACTCCCCTCACCCTGACCCCCACACAAATGTCTCTTCACCTCCCCCATGTCTTGAATCAAGACCAACCCAAACGACTGAACAACAGCATCTGACAGAGGTAACACTATATGACTTCAGAGAGAAGGTTAAAAAAAAAAAAAGTGATACAGCTTCTACTGGTTCTCTTTGGGATGTTCTCTCTTGAAATCCAGCTATCATGCTGTGAGGGAGCCCAAACAAGCCTTTGTGAAAAGACCAGACAGAAAGGCCCACATGTAGGCATTCTGGGGGACAGCCCAGCTGAAGTCCCGGGTAACAAGCCAGCATCGGTTTGCAAGTGAACAGGCCTTCAGCTCTGGAGTCTCCCCAGCAGAGACCCCGAGCATCATCATCATGGAGCAGAGACCAGCTATCTTTGCTGTGTTCTTTCTGTCTCTCCTTACAGAGTCTGACAGCATAATAATATGATTACTTTATGCCAGTAAGTTCGGGTAGTTTGTTAGGCAGATGAGGCAGATGTAGATGTTGGTGGGAGGAACATGAGATCAGAATATAATTATGTATTGATGTAAGTTCTTCATTATATTAGGAAAATACCTTAAAGCCAAACCTTGATCATGGATGAATAACATCGTCTTCATAAATGTAGCCAATACAGTTTCATAGCTAATTTCTTAACTGCTGCAATAAAGTATCAAGGAAGCAGCAAAAGATAACAGGTGTGCTCTTCTTCCCACTAGTTCAGCTCTAAATGAGTCAGAGAGTCTAGGTTATAAGACAGTCCAGCCGAGGTGGCATCAGGCTAGACGTGTACTAGTTCGGAAACAATCCGCCCTAGTGCCAAAGATATTCGGGAAGGGGTAGAGGGATGGAAGGGTGACATTATGCTTTATAATCACAAGAGTGAAGAAGTCTATATATCACTGTAGGTAGTGAGTGTCTCCTTTGGTCAGCGTTCATGGGTAGAGCTGGTCCCAACAGGGCATAAATAAAATTAGGTAGACAGACACAACAATGGGGAAGTAGGGCCATGTTACTGCAGATATGAAAGAGTGAAAAGAATGAAACCAGTGACTAGTGAAGGAGTTTCATTTTTGTATTTATGAAGTTAAGCTTAATTGTTTTAACCTGAATATGTGCTATATCTCTCTCAAAATAAAGTTTTTTGCCGATGCAATCTGCATTTCCCTAGCCTAAAGGACATTCAAGGTTATCTAAGTCACAGATAGCTCACGTTGTCCTTTAAAAACCAGGCATAGAACCTCTGTGTCTGGAAAGGTTATGAGGACAGTAACTTTCTTCTATATCGTCTAATAGATGTGAGAAGCCACCAAGAGACCAAAGAATTCAGATGTGAGGAAGGCATCTTCAAATTCACAAGCATGTACATATTTTCATAAGACCTGAGGGTAAAACAACTCCCTCGTTTGTTATCACAGAGAAAGTGTTCAAAAGTGTTCTCTTTCAGTCACAAGACTGGGTTTCACTGCTCGGTTCCTCCCCCAGGGGCCTGCAGGCAGACACCTTGTATCAACTGAGGGCAGCAAGGGTCAGTCCACAAAAGGCAGCAACAGCCCCAAGAAGTCACCAGGGACTTACAAAGCTGATCGTCTAGGAAGCATGGGGTGTTCCACCCTTCGCCAAGGGTAACACCCCTTCGTATACGATGAGGAGAAAGGCTGCGCAGTATATACCACATGCAAATTCAGATTAAACCTGGTTTTCCAAACACAGTACTTGAAATACATGATATAACGTGATTTATACGCTGCTTTCCCTCTTCACCAAAAAGTTGGTGCAAGAGGATATAGCATTGCTGGAATCCCCCAAAAGGAACTAAATTTAGGTTAGTATCTTATCAAATACGCAAAATTTTATACATTATAATATATATATATATTCCTTCCTTACCTTTTCTGTTGATACGAACTGAGTCCAAGTGTTGTCTCAGTCTGTAAAAGGAAGAAAACCATGACAATACTGAAAACAAATCTTTATACTACAGACATAGCAAACATTAAAAATATACCGTAGTTTAAACTTTGATCTTATACTCACTCAGATTTTCAGGCTAACCCTGATCCCCAAATTATATGAAATGATTTGTCACATTATGTAACTCAAATGAGAGAATAACTTGGGATTAGATTTTAAACACACATGGACATAATACAAAGTAATGGGACTGAATTTCAAAAAGCTTGCCCACCCACCACATCCTGTGAAAAGGGCTCTCTCTACAATCGCTTTGTGAGGTTACTTGTGCCTCTCACTGCTCGCTGCTCGCCAGCTGTGTCACAGGTGCTGGGGCATCATGGTTCCTGCCATCACGGGACTGAAGGTTGTGGGGGCAGAGGTGGGAGGAGACAGTCTTTTAAAACTAAGTAAGTATGAAAGAACTACAAAAATATTGGGAAGGTTGCTGTGAAAGAGCACGAAGAGGTGGTGTGCTTGAACACGTCATGAGGGAAGGCCTGTCTGAAGAGATCACGCTGACGTCAAGGGTGATAAAGTGTAAAAAAGAGCTGTGTGTGGAAGCAGGGCAGTGTGGCAGTGGAGAAAACGACATGCACAGAGGTCCTACTAGAGGAAAGAGCCTGGTTCAGGAAACAGATAGTAGGTCAGCTTGGATGGAGCTGGGCTGGGCAGGGGCCAGACTACGCTGCGTCCTAGTAAGAAGCCATGGTAAGTGTGGAAGATGGTCTATCCTAAATGTAGTTAGTACAAGGAGTCTGAAGGAGTAAGAGAGAGACAGACATGGTCTGATTTAGGCTTTACTTCTTGTTTTTTTTTAAATTTTTTTAACTTTTATTTATTTTAGAGAGACAGAGAGAAACAGAGCATGAATGGGGGAGGAGCATAGAGAGAGGGAGACAGAATCTGAAGCAGGCTCCAGGTTCTGAGCTGTTAGCACAGGGCTCGACGCGGGGCTCGAACCCACAAACGGTGAGATCACAACCTGAGCCAAAGTCGGATGCTTAACCGACTGAGCCACCCAGGCGTCCCCTAATTTAAGCTTTAAAGACACTATTCTGGCTGCAGTGTAGAGAGGATAAAGGAAAGGAAGACAAGAAAGAGAGCAAGAAGTTGGTAGGCAATTGATGAAGATATGTGAGAAAATGCCAAAACTCTAAGGAATACCGTCAGTGAACTTTTCCCAAGAGGCGTTAGCTTCTATGTTATAATTAGAAAAAGCAGTAGAGTTGTGGCATTATTTTTCCCATTAATATGTATTCTTTTGAAATGGTATTTTGGAGACTGTATATGGGGGGAATATGGCAGATGGGGGAAAATGTCCTTATTGTTTGAAAGTGAAAGCTCGGGTACAGGTGAAGTGTCAGGATGTCTGTAATTTTCTTCAAATTGTTTCAGCAATATGACTTGCGTGTGCGTGAAAGTATGTGTGCGTATAAAGGAAATATGGCAAAATGTTAATAATCTATCGCAGCAGTAGGTAATTCATTCTCAACTCTTCTGTCTCCTGTGCTTAAAAATATGTTTAACTTTTCAGAGTGCCAGGCTGGCTCAATCAGATGAGCGTTAAACTCTTGATTTTGTGGTTCGTGAGATCAAGCTCTGTACTGGGCTCTGCACTGACAGCATGGAGCCTGCTTAGGATTTTCTCTCTCTCCCTCTCTCTCTGCCCCTCCCCTACTTGTGCACATGCTGTCTCTCAAATAAGTAAACTTAAAAAATATATATGTTTTAACTTTTCATTATGAAAATTTTTAATTATGGGAGAAAATGTCTGTAAATCATATATCTGGTAAAGGATTAATAGACAAACACATAAAGAACCACTACAATTCAACTTTGCTACTGATAAACAGCAAACGAACTTGATTAAAAAATGGTGGATAACTTGATAGACCTTTCTCCAAAGAACATATACAAATGGCTAACAGGCCCATGAAAAGATGCTCAACATCAGTAATCATTAAGGAAATGCAAATCAAAACTACAATAAGATACCACACTTCACTCTCATCAGGAAGCTACTATCAAAAAACGAGAAAATAACAAACGCTGGTAAGGCTGTGGAGAAATCAGTACCCTATGCACTACTAATGGGAATGTAAAATGCAGTACGGTGATGTAAAATGGTATGGTGGTGCCTCAAAAAATTAAATGTAGAATTACCACATGATCCAGAACTGAAAGCAGAAAGCAGGGACTCAAACAAATATGTGGACATCCATGTATATAGCAGCACTATCCACAATCAAGTGTGGAAGAAATCCAAGTATCTACCAATGGATACATGGACAAACAAAATGTGGTTTATATGTACAATAGAACATTTTTCAGCCTTAAAAAAAAGGAAGGAAATTCTGACATATGCTACAACATGGATGAACCCCGAAGACAAAGTCTACACTTACGGAAGTTAAATCGATCAGTCACAAAAGGACAAATACTACATGATCCTATTTACATGAGATACTTAGAGTAGTCAAACTGAGATGGAAAGTAGAATGGTGGTTGTCAAGGGTTAGGGGGAAGGGGATGAGGAGCTACTGTTTACTGAATACAGGTAGTTTCGGTTTGGGATGATGAAAAGGTTCTGGAACACAGGATGGCAGATACAAAAACAAATATGTATGTACTCGGTATCACTAACTACACAGTTAAAATAGTTAAAACTGCGATTTTTATGTTATGCATATTTTGCTACCATTTTTAAAAAAGCTATAGTAATGAAGACAGTGTGGTACCGCCATAAAGATAGACAAATAGATCAATGGACCTGGAGGAAGTCCAAAAAAGGAACTCATATAGTCATTTGATTTTCAACAAAGGCATCAATGCAGTTCAATGGAGAAACATGTATCCTTTTGGCAAATGGTGCTGGAACAACCGGGCAAACCTACATAAGGGAAAATGAGCCTTAATCCTTATGTTACACCATGTGTTCCAATTACTATTATACAGATCATAGTTCTAAGCATAAAAATTAAAATCATACAGCTTCGACAGGAAGACATAGGAGATTATCTTCGCAATCTTGGAAACAGACAAAGATTTCATGAACAGGACAAAAAGCCACTAACTGTAAAAGGAAAAAAACTGATTCACTGAACTTCATCAATAATTTTAAAATGCTCACCGAAAGACACTGTTATGAAAATGAAAAGGCTGAGAGAAAATATTTTCAAATCACATATTTGATGAAAGACTTGTACAATGAACATATAAAGAACTTGTGAATCCGAATAATAAAAGCCACACAATTTTTTAAAATAAGCAATTACAAAAATGTCAGTTAAGCACATGAAAAGATGCTCAGTATGTTATTAAGGAAATGCAAATTTAAACTATAACGATATACTACACACCTATTATAATGTCCAAAATTGAAAATAGACCAAGAGTTGGTGAGAATGTGAAACAACTAGAACCTCCTTACACTGCCGGTGGGAATGTAAAATAAAACCACCCCTCTAGAAGAAGTTTGGCAATTTTTCACAAAGTTAAGCATCTGATGATGCAACTCCACTCTTAGATATTTGCCCAAGAGAAACACAAGAAAAACACTTGTACATGAACAGTTACAGCTGCTTTATGTTTATAGCATGTTGACAGCAAGTCAATACTGGTAATAATCCAAATTTCCATCAACGGGTGAATGGATAAATGAATGGCTGTATATCTACACAACAGAATACTACTCAGCAATAAAAAAAATAAAGACTGGGGACAGTTTTTCTTAAACATTTATTGTTTTACAATAAATATATAAATTTTAAAAGCAGAAAATAACATTTGAAAAAAAAAATAAACTGATGATGCACACAACATGGATGAATCTCAAAACAATTAGTTGAGCCAACCCCCCCAAGTACATTTTGGGTGACTGTATTTATATAAAATGGTTTACAATATCAACTGATAGTGACAGCAGATCAGTGATTGCGTAGAGACAGAGAGTAAGGGTGGACAGAATACCAAGGGTCACAAGTAAACTTTTGGGTGTGATGGATATGTTCATTATCTTGATTGCAGGGATGGTTTCACAAGCATATAAATATTCAAACTCTTCAAACTGTACACTTTAAACATGTATAAGTTATTGTCTCTCACTCATACTTTAATAAAGAAGGTAACTCAAGAATTCTAGAACATGCAAAACTCTGTGGTTCTCGTGTGAAGGTGACCGAAAGGGAACTCAGAAAGTTTATTACTCATGTACACTTTTCTTAAGGGGGAAAAAATCTTCATGAAGACAATCTGGCCAACAAGATTACTCATGAAGAATTGCAAATGAGGAAGCTGTCTTGTGAAAGATAGGCAGATGGTCACGGTAAAGGAACTGTGGAAATAAGATTAGAAAAGCAGAAAGTAAATGTTGTTTTTGAAGTATAAACCACAAAACAGAAAAATCATTTAATTATAATAAACAAGAATAAAAATCTCAGTACATGCCAACGAAACACCCTAAGTATTGAGAGAAAGAAAAAGATCACAATAGACACTATTTTGTTTTTGCAGTAATTTGAAAAAGTTAAACATAATTTAAATGTATATCTGAAAATTAAGCCCCTAAATCAAGAGAGAAAAAAAACAAAAAGGAAAACATAAAAACTGGATGCAATAAACACATATACAGTATGATCAAAGGAGATAAACGCCTCTATTTAAAAAAAGACAAAAGGACTGCATTAGAAAACAAAAGCCCAACTATAAACTGTAAATACCTAATATAAAATGATGTAGAAATGTTGACAATGGGCACAAATAGACAAGGTAAATGCCCCTGTACCCAAAAAAAGGGAAATGGGGGAAAAGCACACGGAGAAGGGTTACAATATTAATAATCTTACAACGAAAAAATTTGTTGAGTTTGTGGGTTTTTTTTATGCTTTTCATGTCAGAAAATATTTACTCTCACATTTGAATGACAGCAGTTGGGTATAAAATTCAAGATTCAAAATCATTTCTCTCAGAATCCTTACATCATTTCTCCACACTGTTTTAACTTCCAGTGTTATTGGGGGTGTGTGTGTGTGTGTGTGTGTGTGTGTGTGTGTGTTTAGTTTCAAGTTAGTTAACATATAGGATAGCATTGGTTTCAGGAGCAGAATTCAGGGATTCATCACTTACATACAACACCCAGTGCTCATCTCAACAAGCGGCCTCCTTAATGCCCATCACCCATTTAGCCCATCCCTCTACCACCTCCCTTCCCTTCTCAGTTTGTTCTCTGTATTTAAGAGTCTCTTATAGTTTGCCTCCCTCGTTTTTTTCTTTTTTTTAATGTTTATTTTTGAGAGAGACAGAGACAGAGACAGAGACAGAGACAGAGAGAGAACACAAGCGGGGAGGGCAGAGAGAGAGGGAAACACAAGATCTGAAACAGTCTCCAGGCTCTGAGCTGTCAGCACAGAGCCCGACGCAGGGCTCGAACTCACGAATCGTGAATTGTGACCTGAGCCAAAGTCGGACTCAACCAACTGAGCCACCTGGGCGCACCTCCCTGTTTTTAATTCATATTTTCTAGGCAGGCAATGTGGTCAAACAGCTTTCAATGTCTTCTTTGCCATCTGTATGACCTTTTCAGTAAAATGTGTAGTCATGTCCTTTGCTGTTTCCAAGTGGATTTTTTTATGGAATTGAGAGTTCTTTATATATTCTAAAAACAAGGTCCTCTGTCAGATACATGGTTTGCAAATATTTTCTCTTAGTCTGTAGTCTGGCTTTTAATTTTCTTCACATGGCCTTTGGCAGAGCAAGCTTTTAATTTATCACCTTTTCCTTTATGGATTGTACTTTGATGTCTTTGGTGTCTAGAACTCTGCATAACCCTATATCCTGAAACGTTTCTCCATTGTTTTTTTCTAAAAGTTTTAAAGTTTTATGTTTTATATTTAAGTCTACAATCAGTTTTTAGCTAATTTTTGTACAGGGTATTGAGTGTTGTCTGTATATTTTAATACCGTATTAATATCTTTTAGTTTCTTTGTTCCTAGTTTTTAAGGCTATTTTTGAGCCAGCTATTTAACTTTTTTGGTACCATTTATTTTTAAAACAGAAGGTAGGAAATGGTAATGTGAAGAAGAGTACAGAGTCAAAAATGGGCATGAGATGGAGAGCGGAGAAGACTCAGAATTTGAAGTAAAAAAAAACGAAAAACCCCCAAAGAAGCAGCTCTGCTTGTACGAGCCGAGGAACCATGGGAAATCTGTCAGGAGGCTTTCTGTCACCTGTGAAGAGCGCCACAGACGTTAGCCTCTGATGGAGGCCTTCCAGTGTCCCGCGCATTTCCCTTCCCCACCTCCAGCAACAAGTAACTGACTTGACATGATGAGAAATAGCTTCTCTGGGCATAAAGTTAGTTGTTATACTGTGAAATGAGAAATCAAAGCTATGTTTGCAGTGAAAATCATGGAAAGGAAACAAATCAAAGTATTAACTTGTATGACATTTGGGTACTGGGATATAAGGATAACCCCCCATTCCCTAGAGCACGGTGGTTCAGAACTTTGGATTTAGAGTCTGAAAGCTTGGTTGTGAATTCTAGTTTTACCACTTACGAGGCTCTTAACTGGGTTAAGTTACTTTAACTCTATACTTTAATATGCCTCTTGGAAAATGATCATATAACTACCTCATGTATTTAAGAATTTAAAAGAGTGCTTGGCACTCCACAATATCCAGTAAATATTGCCTATAGTTTCTTATTATTTTTCCAAATCTTCCATATTTTCTACAAGCATATATTTCTTATATAATAGAACTATTTAAAAAAAACGATGAGTACTTTTATAATTGTGTATACATCCAAATCACAGCTCCCTCTCCCTTTATCTTAAGAAAACAGTAAGGCCATTCCCAAGAAAATTTAGAACAGAGGCTGATAATCTACAGTCCAAAAGCCAAATCTAGCCTGCCACCAGTTTTTTGTTTTTCCCTTTTATTATTAAAGTAAAATACACATAATGTAAAACTTAACCATCTTAGCTATTTTTAATTGTACAACAGTTCAGTGGCATTAAATACACTCACAGGGCGAGTCCCTACCATGCATCGCTAAAACTCCTTTCATCTTGAAAAGTTGAAACTCTATACCCAATAAAACAACTCTCCATTCCCTCTTCCTTCCGGCCCTGGCGAGCACCATTCTACTTCCTGTGTCTACATTCTGACTAGTCTAAGTACTTCATATAAGTAGAACCATACAGGATTTATCTTTTTGTATTTCACTTAGTGTATGTCCTCAAAGTTCATCCACATTGTACCATACGTCAACCTTTCCTACCCATTTAAAGTAGTGGTCTATTGAATGTATAAACTTCATTTTGTTTATCCATATATCTTTCTAAATTTTTTTTTTAATGTTTATTTATTTTTGAGACAGAGACAGAGCATGAGCGGGGAGGGGCAGAGAGAGAGGGAGACACAGAATCAGAAGCAGGCTCCAGGCTCTGAGCTGTCAGCACAGAGCCCGACACGGGGCTCGAACTCACAGACCGCAAGATCGTGACCTGAGCCGAAGTCGGGCGCTCTACCGACTGAGCCACCCAGGCGCCCCTATCCATATATCTTTCAATGGACCCTTGAATTGCTTCTGTGCTTTGACAAGGTATATAATCCTTTTTATATGCTGCTACGTTCAGTTTGCTAATCTTTTGTTGAAGACTTTGTATCAATATTCATACGGGTTACTGGTCTGTACTTTTCCTTTCTTGTAGTGCATTGGCTTTGGTACCAGAGTAATGCTGGTGTCATAAAAGGAAATGTTCCCTTCCTCCTAAATTTTTTGGAAAAGTTTGAGAAGGATTGGCAGTTTTTCAAATGTTGGTGGAATTCACCAATGAAGCCATCAGGTGCAAGGTTTTCTTTGTTGAGAGATTTTTGATTACTGATTGAATCTTCTTACTAGTTATCGGTCTATTCAGATTTTCTATTTCTTTATGATTTAATCCTGGTCTGTTTCTTGGAATGCGTCCATCTAACTGAGGCTACTGAATTTGTTGGTGTACAATTGTTATAGTGCTCTCCTATAATCCTTTTTATTTCTATATAATCAGTAGTAACATCCCCAATTTCATTTCTGAATTTAGTAATTTGGTCTTCTTTTATTCTTAATCCACATAGGTAAGACTTTGTCAATTTTGTTGATATTTTCAAAGAACCATTTTGGTTTCATTTATTTTCCCTATTTTTCCTATTCTCTAGTTTATCTCTGTTCTCGTCTTTATTACTTTCTTCTTTTTGCTAGCTTTGGATTTAGTTTGTTCTTGTTTTTCTAGTTTCTTAAGTTGTGAAGTTAGGTTACTGATTTGAGCTTGTTTTGGGTTTTTATTTTTAGTTTTAGGTAGGCTTCATGTCCAGGGCAGAACCCAACGCAAGGCTTGAACTCACAACCCTCAGATAAGACCTGAGCTGAGATCAAGAGTTGAATGGTTAAATGACTGAGCTACCCAGGTGCCCCTGTTGTTTTTTAACATAAGCATTTACAACTATAAATTTCCTTCTTACCACTGCTTTCAGTGTGTCACAGAGTTTCTGGTATGCTACGTTTTCATTTTCATTCATCTATCTATATTTTGTAATTTCCCTTGTGTAATTTCCACAAATTTCTGAATTTTTCAGTTTTCCTTTTGTTACTGATTTCTAATTTCATCTTGTGGTTGGAGAAGAAACTTTGTACGATATCTATCTTATAAAAGCTATTGAAGACTTCCGGGAAAAGTAGGAGGATCCTAACTAAGCTCACCTCTTTCCCACAGACACACCTAGATAACAGCCACATCAGTGCAACTAATCCAGAAAATGATGTGAAGGCTGGGGAAAACAGACTTGCCACAGTTCACTGTAGAGAAGAGGCGAAGCCAAAAAAAAAGGCGGGAGGGGCAGAAACATGGTCGGGAATCAATCTCCCAGTGTGTCTAACCACAAGCAGGAGGGACACGACAAGCGTGGAGTAGTGATAGGAGCAAACTCCACACCAGGCACCCCAGACAAGAGGACCTACCCTAAGAAGATGAGACCTCATAACGTTTGGCTTAGAAAACCAATGGGCCTTAACTTTGCAAGTTTTACAATCGGTGGACCTTAACTTAACTCTGGGTACTTTACAAGTCTGCAGGTTTAGGTCTGAGAGAGCCAGAGGCCATTAGGTAACTGAGTCCCTTCCTTTAAAGAGACAACATGACAAACAATCCCATGGAAGTACATCACAGAAGCAGGCAGCAGTGTGAAAAGTGCCTGGGGTATATGTGAAGGTGATTTATTTACTAAAATCAGAACATGTGCTGGCGGGGGAGGAATCTTTAGGAGACTTCTCTGAGAACGAAAAAGCTGGGGCACCATTCCCCACCTCCTCACATAGCTGGACACTTGTGGGAGCTGGTGAAAACACCCTATTTGCTAAGACGGCACACCATACACCAGCGTTCTCCTGCAGATCTGCCCCATCCAACCTGCCCCACCCAGCAGAAGTTCCTCCAAAGTAACTCCTCCTCTGGGGAGAGGAGAAGATAACCACACATACCACAGGCTCAGCAGATGAACTAGGGGTCGACATCTGACTGATGGCCCTGTCCACCAACAAAAACCTCTGAGGGGGCACTGGAGGGAGAGAGCCCTGCAGTTCCATACAACTGCAGCCTAGGCAAACTGGAGGAAGGCAGGCATCTGGTATGACCTCTAGATACCACACAACTACAGGTGCAAAGTAGCTCCAGACTGGGTCCTTAACAGCACAGGGACCAAACCGCACCTCAAACAGGTAAAGTGGACAATGGCAGCTGACTGGACTGAACGCAAACGCAGCTCAGCCACAATAGCATGGCACACATGACCCACATAGGGGACACCCCTGAAGTGCATGGTTCTGGTGAACATGGTCATTGCACTATAGGGCACCACAGGCACTCTTCTTCTCAAGGCCACTACTTTCATGATCAGGAGATAGGGTAGATTTTTTCCCAATACATAGAAATTAACACAGAGTTAAGACAAAATGAGGACACAGGAATATGTCCCAAATAAAAAAACAAGACAAAAACACACCAAAAGGGTTATATGAAATGGAGATTAGCAATGTGTCCAATAAAGAATTCAAAGTAATGGTCATAAAGATACTTACTAGACTTGAGGTAAGAGTTCTCAGTGAGAACTTCATACAGAGAGAAAATATAAAAAAGAACCAATCAGAGATGAAGAACTCAATAACTGAAATTAAAAATACACTAGAGGAAATCAATAGCATACTTAAAGGAGGCAGAAGAACAGGTTAGAGAGCTGGAAGATGGAGTAATGGAAAGTAAACAAGCTGAAAGAGCAAAAAGAAAAAAAGAGGAGTAAAAAATGAGAATAGGTTAGGGGAACTCAGTGACATCATTAAGCATAATAACATTTGCGTTATAGGGATCTGAGGAGAAGAGAGAGAAAAGGGGGCAAGAATTTTATCTGAAGAAATAATACGTGAAAACTTCCTGATTCTGGGGAAGGAAACATATTCTGATCCAGGAGGCACGGAGAGAGTCCCCAACAAAATCAACAGAAAGAGGTCCATACCAAGGTATATAAAATTAAAATGGCAAAAAGTAGTGATAAAGGGAATTTTAAAAGCAACAAGAGAAAAGAAAACAGCCACACACAGGGGGGAACCCCATAAGTCTGTCAGTTGATTTTTCAGTAGAAATTTTGCAGGCCATAAGGACATAATATATTAAAAGTGCTGAAGGGGAAAAATCTGCAATTGAAAATACCCTGCCCAGCAAAACTATCATTCAGAATAGAAGGAGAGAGAAAGAGTCTCCCAGACAAACAAAAGTAAAGGAGTTTACCATTAAACTAGCCTGACAAGAAACATGAAAGGGAATTCTTAGAGTGAAAAGAAAGGACCATAATCAGGAGGAAGAAAATTATGAAAGGAAAAATTTCACAGGTAAATGCAAAAATAATAAAAGTAATAGATTTATCACTTATAAAAACGGTAAAGACATTAAAGTACAAAACAATGGAATCAAATTAAATCTATAAAAGTTAAAGGACTCACGAAATAAAAGGATGGAGAAAATGACATCATATACATAGAACGTGGGTGTGGAGGAATAAAAATTTAGTGTTTCTAGAATAAGTTCAAACCTAAGTGACCATCAACTTAATATAGACTGCTATCTGCATAGGATGTATGTATGAACTTAATGGAAACCACAAATCAAAAGCCAGTAATAGACATGCAAAATATAAAAAGGAATCCAAGCATATCACTATAGAAGGAGGCCATCAAATAGCAAAGGAAGAAAGCAAGAAAAGAAAGGAACAGAGAACTACAAATACAACCATACAACGGGTTAACAAAACGGCAGTAAGTCCATACCTATCGATAATTACTATGAATGTGAATGTACTGAATGAGCCAGTCAAAAGATACAGGGTGATGGACTGTATGATGAAGCAAGACCCTTCTATATGCAGCCAAAGGGAGACTCATCTCAGACCTAAAGAGACATTCAGATTGAAAGTGAAGAGATGGAAACACATGTACTATGCAAAATGAAACAAAAAGAAAGCTGGGTTAGAATAATTTTATCACACACAAAAAAAAGGACTTTAAACTTTTTTAAGTTTATTTATTTAGAGAGAGAGAAAGCACAAGTCGGGGAGGGGCAGACAGAGAGGGAGACAGAGAATCCCAAGCAGGCTCCACAGTGTCAGCACAGACAAGATCATGACCACACACACCACAAGATCATGACCTGAGCAGAAGTTGGATGCACCCAGGTGCAAAAAAAAAAAGGACTTTAAAACAAAGACTATAACAAGTGAAAAGGATACTACATAATGATAAAGAAAACAATCTAACAAGAGAATATAACAAATGTAAATACTTATGCACCAAACATAAGAGTACCTAAATATATAAAGCAATTATTAAGAGACATATAGAAATTGACAGTACTATAGTACTTGTAGGGGACTTTAATACGCCACTTAGAAAAGTGAATAGATCACCCAGACAGAAAATCAACAAGGAAGCAATGGCTTTGAATGACATACTGGGCCAGAGGACCTAACAGATATATTCAGAACATTCCATCCCCAAACAGCAGAATACACATTCTTTTTAAGTGCACAAGGAACATTATCCCAGATAGATGACATGTTAGTCAACTCAAAAAGACTGAAATCATATCATGCATCTTTTCACAGCACAACAGTATGAAAAGAGGTATTGATCTCAACAAAAAAATCTGCAAAGAGCACAAATACATGGAGGGTAAATAACACTAGCATCCAATAAATGAGGCAACCAAGAAATCAAAGGGGAAAATCAAAAAATACATGGAGATAAATGAAAATGAAAACACAATGGTCCAAAATCTTTGGGATGCAGCAAAGAACCCTAGCTGAAGAAGCAAGAAAAATCTCAAGCAATTAAAAACCCTACACCTACAGGAGCTAGAAAAAGAAGGAAAACAAAACAAAACAAAATGAAAACAAATCCAGCAGAAGGATGGAAATAATGAAATAATGAAGATTGGAGCTGAAATAAATGACTAAAAAAACTAAAAACAATAGAACAAGGAAACCAGGAGTTGGTTCTTTGAAAAGATAACATCAATGATAAACCTTTACAGAGACTCATCCGAGAGAGAGAGAGAGAGAGAGAGAGAGAGAGAGAGAGAGAAAGAGGAATAGAGAATAGAGAGGGAGAGAGAGGGAGAGAGGAGTCAAATAAATAAACTCAGAAATGAAGGAGGAGTGAGGTACCTGGGTGGCTCAGTTGGTTAAGCATTTGGCTTGACTTCAACTCAGGTCATGATCTCGAAGGTTTTTAGTTCAAGCCCTGCATTGGGATCTGTGCTGACAGCTCAAAGTCTGCTTAGGATTCTCTCTCTCCCTCTCTTCTCTCTCTCTCTCTGCCCCACCCTGCTCACACTTCTCTCAATATAAACAAACATTTTTTTAAAAAGGAAAAGAAAAGAAATGAAGGAGGGGAAATAACATCTGAAACCACAGAAATATAAAAGATTATAATAGAGAATTATGAAAAACTATATGCCCACAAACTGAGCAAACTAGAAGAAATGGATACATTTCTAGAAACATAAGTTTCCAAAACTGAATCTGGAAGAAATAGAAAATTTGGACACACTGACTACGAGCAAGCAATGAAATTGAATTAGTATTCAAAAAAACTCCTAACAAACAAAAGTCCAGGACCACGAAGACTCCTCAAAGAATTCAGCAGGTGACTTCTACCAAACATTTAAAGAAGGGTTAAAGCTATCCTTGCCAAATTATTCCAAAACATAGGAGAGGAAGGAAAACTTCCAAATTTATTCTACAAGGCCAGCATTACCCTGATACCAAACCCAGATAAAGACACTATGAAAAAGGAAAACTACAGGCCACTATCCCTGATGAACAAAACCCCTCAACCAAATATTTGCAAACTGAATCCAACAATACATAAAAAAATCATTCACCACGATCAAGTGGGATTTATTGCTGGGATACAAGAGTGGTTCAATATTCACCAAAGGTTCAATATTCACAATATTCATAAAAACATATGATCATCTTAATAGATGCAGAAAAAGCCTTTGACAAAGTACAACATCCATTTATGATAAAAAAAAAACTCAACAAAGTAGATGTCAAAGCAATATACCTCAACATAATTAAGGCCGTGTATGAAGAACCCACAGCTAACATCATACTCAATGGTAAAAACCTGAGACCTTTCTTGTAAGGTCAAGAACAAGATAAGGATGTCCACTCTTACCAATTTTATTCAGTACAGTACTGTAAGTCTTAGCCACAGCAATCAAATAAGAAAAAGAAATAAAAGACATCCAAATTGGTAAAGAAGAAGTAAAACTTTCACTATGTGCAGATGACACGATATTATATACAGAAAACCCTAAAGACTTCATAAAAAAAAAACACATACTAGAACTGATTAACGAATTGACAGAAGCTGCAGGATACAAAATTAATATATAGAAATCTCTTGCATTTCTATACACTAAAAATGAAGTGGCAGGAAGAGAAATCACGAAAACAATCCCATTTACAATTGCACCCCAAATAATAAAATACCTAGAAATAAAATTAACCAAGAAGGTAAAAGATCTGTACTCTGAAAACTATAAAATACTGATGAAAGAGAATAAAGACATGAACAAATGGAAAGATATTCCCTGCTCATGGATTGGAAGAATTGATATTGTAAAACTACTACCCATAGCATACTACATACACACATATATACCCAAAGAACTACCCGAAGCAATCTACAGATTTAATGTAATCCCTATCAAATACCAACAACATTTTTCACATAAGTAGAACAAATAATAGTAACATATGTATGAGAACACAAAAGACCTTGAATAGTCAAAGCAATCTTGAAAAAGAAGAACAAAGTTGGTGGTATCACAATCCCAGATTTTAAGACCTACTACAAAGCTATACACACACACACACAACACGGATCAATGGAACAGAATGGAAAGTCCAGAAATAAACTCATGATTTTATTGTCAATCTACAATAAAAGAAGGAAGAATATGCAATGGGAAGACGACGGTGTCTTCAATAAATGGTGCTGGAAAAACTAGAGAGTTACATGCAAAGAATGAAATGGAAGCACTCTCTTATACTATACACAAAAATAAACTCAAAATGGATTAAAGACTTAAATTGATACCAGAAACTATAAAACTCCTAGAAGAAAATAGAGGCAGTAATTTCTTTGATATTAGCCACAGAAAACCAAAACTATAGGACTATACCAAAATAAAACCTTCTGCAAAGTGAAGGAAACCAAAATGAAAAGACAATCTACTGAATGAGAGAAGATATGTGCAAATGATATATGCAATAAGGGGTTAACATCCAAATTATACAAAATTTATAGAACACCAAAAAAAAAATCTGATCTAAAAATGGGCAGAGGACCTAAATAGACATTTATCCAAAAAAGACATCCAGATGGCCAACAGACACATGAAAAGATGCTCAACATCACTAATCATCAGTAAAATGAAAATTAAAACCACAATGAGATACCATGTTACACCTGTTAAAATGGCTAAAATTGAAAACACAAGAAATAACAAGTATTGGTGAGCACATGTAGAAAAAGGAACCCATGTGCATTGTTGGTGGGAATACAAATTAGCTCTGTCACCATGAAAAACAGTATGGAGGATCCTCAAAAAATTAACAATGGAATGACCATATGATTCGGTAATTCCACTGCTGGGTATTTACCCAAAGAATAAAAAAAAAAAAAACAAACACTAATTCAAAAAGATGGACTTATCCCTATGTTCAATGCAGCATTATTTACATGAGCCAAGATATGAAAGCAATCCAAGTGTCCATGGATAGATGAATAATAAAGAAGATGTGGTATGTATATAATATTACTGAGACATAAAAAAGAGTGAAATCTTGGGGCACCTGGGTGGCTCAGTCAGTTAAGCGTCCAACTTTGGCTCAAGTCATGATCTCGCTGTTTGTGGGTTCAAGCCCCACGTCGGGCTCTGCGCTGACAGCTCAGAGCCTGGAGTCTGCTTCAAAAGTATAGCTTTTTTTGGCCATTTCATTCTTTACTGTCAATTCTGTATATATTGAAGCTCATCTGATTTTTCTGTGTGTTTAGCTGACTTTTTAAAACAAAATGTTTAAATTCTTTTGTGAATTTTCTTTTTTTCGAAAAAAAAAATTTTTTTAGTTTATTTATTTTGAGAAAACAAGCACAAAATGGTGGAGGGGCAGAGAGAGAGAGAGAGACAGAGAGAGAGAGAGACAGAGAGAGAGAGAGAATTCCAAGCAGGCTCCATGCTGTTAGCACAGAGCCTGATGCAGGGCTTAATCCCACGATCCATGATATCATGACCTGAGCTGAAATCAAGAGTCAGATGCTCAGCTGACTGAGCCACCAAGCCACCCCATTTCTGTGTATTTTCTATAGTTATTCTCTCCATGGTCTCCATGGGGATTTAACATCTTAGAGTCATAACACTCTACCTTGAGTTATATCAGATGAGCTTCAATATATATACAGAAATTGTACTTCTTTATGGACCCATCCCTATACCTTTCAGTTACTGATGTCACAAAATTTCATCTTTATATATTGTGTGTCCAAAACCACAGACTAGTAATTCTTTTAAATACATACAGTCTTTAAACTATATGGAAAACAAAACGTGAAGTTATAAACCAAAGTTACAATAATCCTAGCTTTCAGATTAACTGTCATTTTAAAAGAATGCATTAGTTTCTTAAATCACATGGAAAACAAAAAAAGGGGGGGGGTGTTTCAAATCATTCTTGTAATACTAACCAGCTTTTATAATTGTCCCTGTACTTACTTTAACTGTGATCTTTGTTTCTTCATATGGCTTTGAGTTGTTGCCTAGTGTCCTTTCATTTTAACCCAAAGGACTCCCTTTAGCATCTCTTACAAGGCAGTTCTAACAGGAGTACACTTCCTTGGCTTTTGTTTATCTGGGAATGTCTTAATTTCGCTTTCACTTTTAAAGAACAGTTTGCCTGATATAGGATTCTTGGTTAGTAGTTTTTGTTTGTTTTAGTATTCTGAATATATTAGCTGTCTTCTGGCCTCTGAAGTTTGTAATGAGAAATCTGTTAATAATCTTACTGCTTTTGCTTTCAAGAGTCTTTTAAAAATTTGATTGTAACATGTATCAGTGTGGGTCTCTTTAAGTTTATTTTACTTAGAGTTCGCAGAGCTTCCTGGATGTTTATATTTGTGTCTTTCATTAAAGTTGTGACATTTTTAGTCATTGTTTAATACTCTGTCTCACATTTTTCCTTCTGGCACTCCCACAATGCATATGTAGGTTTACTTGATGGTGCCCTATAGTTCTCTTCATCTATGTTCACTTTTCTTTAATCATTTACTTTTCTTCAGATTGGGAATTCCCATGTTCTATCTTCGAGTTCACCAGTTCTTCTGTCTGCTCAAATCTACCTCTGAACTCCAGTGAATTTTTCATTCCAGTTTTTGTACTTTGAGATCTAGATTTTCTTTTTTGGCTTCTTTCCCCACCCCCAGATTCACTGAAGAATAATTGGAAAACTAAAACTGTACATATTTAAAGTGTATAATGTGATGTTTTCATAAACGAACGAGTTAGTTAACATATCCATCACTGCAGTTACCTTTTGGGGAGTGAAAGCTGTTAAAATCTACTCTTAGCAAATTTCAAGCATACAATATAGTATTATTAAATGTACTCACCCTGCTACACATTAAACTTCAAAAAGTTATTCATCTTGTGTAACTGACATGTTGTACCCTTTGGCCAACCATTGTATCCTCATTTCCCACACCTTGTAGGCTCTGGCAACATCATTCTACTCTCTGTTTCCCATGTAAGTGAGATCATGCAGTTATTTGTCTTTCACATAGCATAATGTCCTCCAGATTATCCATGTTTCTGCAAATAGCAGTATTTCTTTTTTAAGGCTGAATAATATTCCTTTGGGTTTTTTCGGTATCTTGGCTGTTGAATAATATTTCTCTCTTCTAATATTTCTCCCCTCAGGACTGTTAACACTTGTTTTATGTATTTAGAGACTCTGATGTTGAGTGCCTATATATATTTATAATTGTTATATCCTCTTACCACTTTTATCTTTTACCATTTTACCATTATACAATCATCTTGTCTCTTGTGATAGTTTCTGACTTGAAGTCTATTTCTTTTTTGTCTGATGTAATAGCCACTCCCACTTCTAGTTACTGTTTGCATGGAATATCTATTCCCAAGCCTTTCAGCATATGTAGATCTTTAAGGCTAAAGGGAGTCTCCTATAGGCGGCATATAGTTGGATTTTTTTTTTAATCCATTCAGCCACTCTATATGACTTTTGATTGGAGAATTTAGTACATTTACATTTAAATTTTTAGAATTTTTAAATTATTTTTGAAAGAGAGAGAGAGTATGAGTGGGGGAGAGGCAGAGAAGAAAGGGAGACACAGAATCAAAGCAGGCTCCAGGCTCTGAAAGCAGGCTCCAGGCTCTGAAAGCAGGCTCCAGGCTCTGAGCTGTCAGCAGAGTCCAACGCAAGGCTCAAACCCACAGAGCGTGAGATTATGACCTGGACTGAAGTTGGATGCTTAACTGACTGAGCCACCCAGGTGTCCCTAATCCATTTACATTTAAAGTAATTATTAATAAGTGAGGACTTACTATTGCCATTCTGTTAATCATTTTTCTGTTGATTTGTAGGCCTTTGTTCCCTTTTCCTCTCTTGATGCTCTTCCTTTGTAATCTGATGATTTTTCTATTGTAGTGATATGCTTTGGTATCTATTTTGTGTATCTGCTACACAAGGTTTTCCATTTCTGTCCACCATGAGGTTCGCATAAAACACCTTTATAACATTTTATTTTAAGCTATAACAACTGAGTTTCAATCACATATGAAAGCTATATTTTTACTTCTTCCCCACACTTTATGTAACTGATGTCACAATTTACATCACTTATATTGTTCATCTATTAACAAATCATTGAAGTTATAGTTATTTTTCATACTTGTATATTTTATTTATGTTAAGAGTTTAAAGTTTACTTTAAAACACACTTTCATGTGTTTTCATATT
The DNA here is from genome assembly GCA_030068075.1 of Paguma larvata. NCBI lineage: Eukaryota > Metazoa > Chordata > Mammalia > Carnivora > Viverridae > Paguma > Paguma larvata. The sequence continues at coordinate 75,848,081 of CM057836.1, forward strand.
GCTAACTGCTTTCTTTTTGTTTTAGCTTGAATAACCCCCTTTAGCAATTTTTTTGTGAGGCAAATCTTCAACTTTTGTCTGTGAAAATGTTCATTTCTCCATTTCTTTTTTTTTTTTTTTAACTTTTTTAATGTTTATTTATTTTTGAGAGAGAGAGAGACAGAGTGTGAGTGGGAAGGGGAAGAGAGAGAGGGAGACACATAATCGGAAGCAGGCTCTGAGCTGTCAGCACAGAGCCCGACGAGGGGCTCGAACTCGTGGATGGTGAGATCATGGCCTGAGCTGAAGTCAGGCACTAACCGACTGAGCCACCCAAGCGCCCCTATTTCTCCATTTCTGAAGGACAGCTTTGCTGGCTATAGTATTCTTGTCAGTATTCTTCTTTCAGCACATTGAGTATATCATCACATTGTCTCCTGGCCTGGGAAGATTTCTGCTGAGAAATCAGTAAACTGTCTATTCAGGGCTCCTTTGTGACCAGTCGGTTTTCTCTTGCTGCTTTCACAACTCTCTTTGACATTTGATGATTTGATAAAAATGTGTTTTCAGTGTAGGTCTCTTTAAATTTAACCTATCTGGAATCCTGGGGCCTTTATGGATCTGGATGTCCTTTTCCCTCCCAAGATTTGGTAAATTTTTAGTCAGCATTTCTTCAAATAGGCTTTTTAGCCACCTTCCCCCTCCTTCCCAATCTGGGACTCTTGTTATACATAAATAAAATACATATTAACTTGAAGGAGTCCCATAATTCCTATCGGCTTTCTTCACTCTTTTCCATTCTTTCTTTTTGCTTCTCTTCCTGGATAATTCCAAATAACTCATCTTCATGTTTGCTCATTCCTACTTCTGCTTGAAAAAATCTGTTTTGAGCCCCTCTAATAAATTTTTTAGTTGTTATTGTACTCTTCAACTCTAGTACTTGCATTTGGTTCTTTTTATTTGTTTCTATCTCTGTTGAGTCTCCTTTTGTTCATGTATCATTTTCCTAATTTTGTTTAGTTGTTTACCTGTGTTCTCTTGTAACTGAGGTTCTTTAAGTTAAATTTTATTTTGAATTCACTGCCAGGGTTTCCACAGGACTGTTTCTTTTTGGTTGGTTAATGGAGATTTGTTTTCCTTCTCTGTGTTTGTTTTCTTCATTCTTCATGATTCTTATAGGTTTGCTTGTTGTCTGCCCATCTGAAGAAGTGACTTCCTCTTCCAGTTCTAACTGGTAGAGATCTCCATTGGTCAACAGTGCTAAACACAAAGCAAGATAGAGACTGACTCCTCAGGAAGCACAACATAAGGTTGAGAACAAGGCCCCTTGCTTTTTACCATTCCTTGTGAAGGAAGAACCTCATTCCTATGCCTATTCCCAGGCTCACAGACCAGTGCTGGCTATAAGGTCTTGACCTCTGCTTTCCTTTGTTCTTAGCTGCCCAAGGGTACCGGGTACTTGCTATGAGGTAAGACAGAAATCTGCTCCACTGAGGGTGGCCCACTGAAATGCTAGGGATAAGGGTCCTTTAGCTTCCTTCCATTTACTGTGGAGAAAAAAAAAATCAAACTATTCACGATTTCAAAGAGCAGTGATGGCTGTAAGCATGTGCCCTCCTCTTTCATTTATTCCTAGACGTCCTAGGGAATCAGGCTCTGTAGTTCACTTAACATTTAGAATAGTTGAGAGAAAAACTATGGATGGTGCTCTGTGAAGCTGGGAAGCTAGGAGTATACTCCAATCTCACTTCTCTACTATGAAAGAAGTCGCTGGCTTAGGTGATCTTCTTGGTATTTAGTTTGGTAGAAGAACTAATGTAGGTAAAGTGATGTTGCTCTTCTTCTAAGTATGAATGTGACTGCTCCCAGTTTTTGTTCCTCTGGGGTGCTTACACTTCTTGGGTGAGTTCTGAATTCGTCTCAAGGTAGTTTGATACCAGTATTATTGTTACGTCAGTGTTTCTATGGATGCGTGAGAGCTAGGGCTTCCTACTCTCTCATCTTGATGTCATCACTGGTTTTGTTTAAGTTTTCTATCTTTTCACAGATATTTCCATTTGGTTCATACATCACTTTCTTCACACATTTTCCATTAGGTCTTTGAGTGTCTTTAAGAAAATTGTTAAAAAGTCTTTCTCTAGTATATCTGCCATCCGGTCTGTTTCAGAGACAATTTCTGTCATTTTTTCACACCATGAATGGGCCATACTTTCACATTTCTTTGTATACATTGTTGTTTTTTCTGTTGAAAACTGGACATGTGAATCTAATAACGTAGTAACTCTGGACATCAGATTCTCCCCCTTTCCTAGTGCTTGTTTTGTTTTGTTTTTGCTTTTTTGATTATAGTAGGCTCTATCTAGTCTAAAATTTAAGGTCTTCTCAGGTCTCTTATGAGCCTGAGCCTTTCCCTGAACATTTGTGGTAATTTTACCATTTCCTCATATATGCAATTGTTTTGAATGTCCTACTCTTTTTTTATTTAAATATTTTCAAATTGGTTTCCATATAACACCCAGTGTTCATCCCAACACGTGCCCTCTTTAATGCCCATCACCCATTCTCCCCACTTCCTCACCCCCCTCACCCTCAGTTTATTCTTAGTCTTTGAGAGTCTCTTATGTTTTGTCTCCCTCCCTGTGTCTTTTTTTTTCCTTTCCCCTCTTCCCCTCCCCCATGGTTTTTGCTAAGTCTCTCAAAATCCACCTATGCGTGGAAACATATGGTATCTGTCTTTTTCTGACTGACTTATTTCACTTAACATAATACCCTCCAGTTCCATCCATGTTGCTACACATGGCCAGATTTCATTTTTTTCTCATTGCCACGTAGTAGTCCATTGTATATATGTACCACATCTTCTTTATCCATTCGTCAGATGATGGACACTTGGTCTCTTTCCATGATTTGGCTATTGTCGAAAGTGCTGCTATGAACATTGGGGTACACGTGCCCCTATGCATCAGCACTCCTGTGTCTCTTGGGTAGATTCCTAGCAGTGCTATTGCTGGGTCACAGGGTAGCTCTATTTTCATTTTTTTGAGGAACCTCCAGAGCGGCTGTACTAGTTTGCATTCCCACCAACAGTGTAGGAGGGTGCCTGCTTCTCCACATCCCCGCCAGCATCTATAGTTTCCTGATTTGTTCATTTTAGCCACTCTAACCGGTGTGAGGTGGTATCTCAGTGTGGTTTTGATTTGTATTTCCCTGATGATGAGTGACTTTGAGCATCGTTTCATGTGTCTGTTGGTCATCTGGATGTCCTCTTTGGAGAAGTGTCTATTCATATCTTCTGCCCATTTCTTCACTGGATTATTCGTTTTTCGGGTGTGGAGTTTGGTAAGTTCTTTATAGATCTTAGATACTAGTCCTTTATTTGATATGTCATTTGCAATTATCCTTTCCCATTCCGTCGGTTGTCTATTAGTTTTGTTAGTTGTTTCCTTTGCCGTGCAGAAGCTTTTTATCTTGATGAGGGCCCAATAGTTCATTTTTGCTTTAAATTCCCTCGCCTTTGGAGATGTGTCACGTAGGAAATTGCTGTGGCTCAGGTCAAAGAGGTTTTTTCTGCTTTCTCCTCTAGGATTTTGATGGTTTCCTGTCTCACATTCAGGTCCTTCATCCATTTAGAGTTTATTTTTGTGAGTGGTGTAAGGAAGTAGTCTAGTTTCATTCTTTTGCATGTTGCTGTCCAGTTCTCCCAGCACCATTTGTTAAAGAGGCTGTCTTTTTTCCATTGGATACTCTTTCCTGCTTTGTCAAAGATTAGTTGGCCATATGCTTATGGATCCATTTCTGGGTTCTCTATTCTATTCCATTGGTCTATGTGTCTGTTCTTGTGCCAACACCATTGGTCTTGGTGACTGTCTTGATGACTACCACTTTGTAACAGAGGTTAAAATCTGGGATTGTGATGCCTCCCGCTTTGGTTTTCTTCTTCAATATTACTTTGGCTATTCGGGGTCTTTTGTGGTTCCATACAAATTTTAGGATTGTTTGCTCTAGCTTTGAGAAGAATGCTGGTGCAATTTTGATTGGGATTGCATTGAATGTGTAGATTGCTTTGGGTAGTATTGCCATTTTAACAATATTTTGAATGTCCTACTCTTTAATGTCTGACTCCCAAAAGCAGAAAAAGAGAAAAATAAAAGGAGCGAAAAGCCCTTTAAGTCTCCTGGGTTACTTCAGGCAGAGAACTTTAATAATGGAGTTGCAACAACAATGGCTACCTCCTTTACCTACACCTTTGATATCAGGGGTAATAATCAGGGCATGGATCCCCAATATTTTGGAGATAAATTCCCCACCATGGCTCCTACAAGCTGTGTACAAGTTATTTGATGAATGTGTGCAGAGCTGCCTGCCACAGGGCTGGAGAGTGGGAGTAGGTACTTGCTTCTGTGCTAAGAGCTAAAATGGACTAAAATTTACTTCAATTTACCCCCAAGCCCTGTCCTAAAAGTTGCAAGCCTTCAAAAGAAATTAGATTCTACCAGTGCCACTGTTGTCTATGTGGGGAGATGGATTCCTGCTACTTCATACTCTACAATCTTCCCAGAGTCCACTGCCTACCACCAATTTTCATAAATGTAAGTTTTATTCCCATTCCTTGTATATGGTCTATGGCTGCTCTCATAGTACAATGACAAAACTTGAGTGCTTGGGACACAGACCATTTCACACACAAATCCTGCAGTATTTCATACATGGCCCTTTACATAAAGCCTGCTAACCTCCAGCTTAGAAGAGCAACAGAAGTAATATTATAATACTTTATTTCCAGAACCATTAAATGCCTACATATGAAAATCTGGGACCTAAAAATCTAAAACAACCAACATGACATGATATGTCATCTGATGAAAAACAATAAAAAATACAGTATCACTGGTGTGTTGTAATAGAATTCTGATGCTAATCACTTTGAATTAGCATTAGAATCTACAGATTAATGGGTACAGTCCCTAACAAGACAGTCCTTACTTCACACACCAACCACAAGCTAGGGAGTCGAGGCCATATGCACTTTTAACCAACTGAATACAATTCTGGGAGGTTTCCAGGATTCTTCCCCGTCAAGCTTAGACCTCACAACTATAGTCAAACTAGTTTTCTTCTAAAGAAACATACGGGGTGAAGTCTTGGAGGGCCTCAAACACAGAACTTCTGTGCCCTCTCTCTATGGAATCAGGCTATGTCACTCTCCTGGCATAAAGATGTGCTTACTAATAAGGAGGCTCTCTATACAGCGTCAGTGGCCAGAGTTCTTATTGGAGTTTCATTACAAAGGTATGATTTATTAATTCACTGGCCACCTATATGATTGAACTCAATTTCTAGCCCCTTTCTCGTTCTTGGAAGCAGATGGGATGGCTAAAAGTCCAAATCTTCTAACCACATAATTAGTTTTATTGGTGCCCAGCCCCCCGTCTTCATTCATCTTTTTAGGCATTAACTCAGGTGTGATCCAAGGGCTCATGAATTGCAGAGCCACTCTTACTTCTAAGGATAGTCCAAGGTTTGAAGTCTCCCTAGAGACAGAGACCAGTCATAATCTTCGTTACACAAAAACTACCTTGAAATATTCTTGCCAAGGGAAAAAAATTCAATCTAAACCTGATCAAGACTCTATATTTAGCTAAAAGTTTATAGAAAATCCATAAGACAGAGGTATGTTAAATTATATCAAGAAGAGGATATTAGCTCAGACTGGTTGTAGGAAGTCCTATAAACAAAAGATTCAGTATCTTCAACAACAACAAAAAACGGTACAGGCAGATTGCTTAAAGAGACTTACGAGACATATCAACCAAATGCAATGTACAAAACTTGTTTGGATCCTGATTTAAATAACTAAAATGGAAAAAGAATTTTTGAAATGGTAGAAGAAAATGGATACAGGCCAACCAGGTATTACATGATAGTAAGTGTTCTGGGTATCTAATTTGCATAATAAATCACTCCAAAGTTTAACAGCTTAAAACAGCATTTTATTTTTATCCTTCAGATTTCTGGGCTGACAAGACTCAGTTGGTTAGATAGCACTTGAGTTACTCACATGGCTGCCATCAGATGCAAGCTGTGGCTGACTGATCTGAAGGTTTAAATGTGCTGCTCATCCACAGGGGCAGGAAAGGGATGACAGCTGGTAGGGGGGCACTCAGCTGGGCCCGCTGACACAGGACTATATGGGGGCTCCCACTGTGGCTTAGGATTCTCACATCAAGGCAACTATGTTCCCAATAGAAATGTACCAATTTTTAGAGGTCCAAGAGACCAGGTAAAAGCTGCCAAGTTTCATATACCTACCATTAGTAGTACCAGAATGCTGTCATGTTGTATTCTTTAGGATACTACTATTATTATTGCTATAACCAGTATATCCATTCAGTTATCCACGTATTTTTATTTTTAATGCTCTTTATCCTTTGCATTTCTAAGCTTCTTCTGAGATGATTTATTTTCAAGCTGAAGAATATCCTCTATTATTTCCTTTGGTGCAAACCTTCTGGTGACAAATTCTCTATATTCTTGTCTGTTTGAAAATGTCTTTTTTTTTTTTTTTACACACACAAAAGATATTTTCACTATGTATAGAATTTTAGTTCAATTTTTTTCATTAATTTTATTTATTTATTTTTTTGCCTCCAATTGTTTCAGTTTATAAGTCAGCTGTCAGGCTAATTCTAGCTTCGTTGAAGGTCTTCTCTCTTCTTTTCTCTAGTTCATTTTAGAATGTATCTCTTTGCCTTTGATAGTCAGTTGTTTTACTGTATACTGCTCAGATCTCCATAAAAGGAAGAACTTGCCATCCAGCTGTGAAAAATGCTGCTAGCTATCAGCCTTTGACTGTAATACCTTCGGGATCAACTGTAGTGACTGAGGCAAGGCCAAGTTCTTTCTGAGCAACTCCAAGCCAATGAACAGGCCCCGCAGCTATTGCAGGGCCTGGCTACCTCTGGGTATGCTTCCAAAAAGCAGTCTTTACTCCACAGTTCCCCAGTGATGGCCAAGATTTTGCATCCCTGTCTGAGGTCCTGTTTCGTTCTCCCTTATTTTTCAAAGGGATTAGCCCTCGATAAATCTCTTGCACTCCTAACTCTGTCTTAGGATCTTGCTAAGAACCCCAACTGACACATATGATAAAGGACATCTGGGGGTGGGAGTGGAGAAAAACTACAGTAAACAACATTCTTTTTTTTTAAATTTTTTTAATGTTTATTTTTAAGAGAGAGAAGCAGAGACAGAGTGCAAGTGGGGGAGGGGCAGAGAGAGAGAGACACAGAATCTGAAGCAGGCTCCAGGCTCCAAGCTGTCAGCACAGAGCCCAACACGGGGCTCGAACCCATGATCATGACCTGAGCCAACGTCAGACGCTTAACTGACTGAGCCACCCAGGTGCCCCATAAACAACATTCTTAACGTGAAATGCTCAAGATTTTATCTAAAATGAGGTATGGGTCAAAGATGCCTATTAAATACAACCACCATGCTGGGTAGCCAGTGAAGTAATGCAAAAACAAAAACAACAACTAAAAGGATAAGGAAGTTAAAAATAAAATGCTATTATTAACCTAGTTCAGTGCATCTAGAGATAAGTTATAGAATTAATAAGCAATTTAGCTAGTTTGCAGAGTAGCAGTCAATATATAAAAAACAATTGCATTTCTACATTTTATGTTGAGCCATATGAATTACCACTTTTATAGATGAGAAAAGGCAAGAGAGCCCAGAAATTGATTCATGCATACACGGATACTTGACTTATGAATAAAGTGTCACTGAAGAATACCGGGGAAAAAATACTGGAGAATAGTTAATAAAGGGTGCTGGGACAAAAATAAAACCTTGACCTCACACCAATAAAAATCAATTCCAGTAAAAATTATTGCTATAATTATGAAAGGCAAAACAATAAATTTCAATAATACAGGAGACTAATTTTTTAATTAGAGAGGGAGAGAGAGAATCCAATGTAGGATCTGCGCTGACAGCAGAGAGCCTGACACAGCACTTGAACTCACAAACCGCGAGATCATGAGCTGAGCTGAAGTCTGACACTTAACCAACTGGACCACCCAGGGGCACCGAAGAGAATATTTTCATGACCTTGGATAGGAAAGTGTTTCTTCTAACAATACACAAAAAATATAAACTGTAATGTATAAGACTGATAGCTTAAACTACATTAAAGTTAAAATGAATTAAAACTAAGAACTTCTTTGTTCATCGAAGTCACCATTATGTGTGGAAGGGGTAATCACAGTAGGAAAAGATATTTCTATATATATAATCAGAATTGAATCCAGAATTTATAAAGAACTCCTAAAAAACAAGAAGGAAAAAGATTTGCAACCCAACAGTTCAACAGGGCAAAAGATTTATCTGAGATTTCACAAAAGAAGATATCCAAATGGTCAAATAAACATGAAAAGTTGCTCCACCTTATTAGGAATCAGAGAAATGCAAATTATCACCACAATATGATACCATTACCCACTCTTCACAATGCTTTTTTTACAAAAAACACATGAAGTATTGCAGAGGAATCCCTGATGATGGGACTGTACACTGGAACGAGCATGTGGGAAAACCATATGGTATTCTGTATTAAAATAGAAAACTCTTACCCTAAGTCCCAGCAGTTGCACTCAACTCCACCAGAAATGCATATATATGTTCACCAAGAGACGGCATTTACTTATAACAGCCAAAATTGGAAACAAGTAAAATGCCCATCAACAGGAGAAATGATATTTATATATTGGGCCATATCCATATAATGCAATACTATTCAGCAATGAAAATGAGTAACTAGGTCACACTCAACAGTACAGTGAATCTTAGACACATAACACTAAGAAACAGAAGCTGGAAAAAAAAAGAATACAAACTGTATGAACTTCAAAAAACAGATGAAACTATAGTGTTTAAAGACATGCTCAGATGGTTAAGACTTCTACGGAAAGAAATTACCATAAACCTCAGAACTATGGCCAGCTTTGGGGATAGTGACTGAGAGAGAGCCTCAGGGGGAACTCAGGAGAGGCGTCAATTTTTAACTGGGGTGGTAGTTGTTTACAGGTGTTTGCTTTGGGGAAAAAAAACCCCCACACTTTATGTATGTATGTATGAATTATAGCTCACAATAAATACTTTAAGAAAAAGAAATAAATTAATCAAATTCTTGGACATCTTTTACACTCCTTGGAAGATGACTCAATACAGAATCCCTAATTAAGTGGTTAGAAGCCTACCTACCCTAGGCTACCTCTAGAAGGAACCTGATGTATCTTCTAGAACGCAGAGCTTCCAGTGGCTCCATCTCCTTTTAGTTACAGAAACTAAACAAAGTTGTCTAGGAGCTACAGTTTTCCCCAATAACCTCTGTAACAATAACCTCTTTAACTCCTGTTAAGTTTTACTATAGCTATCTTTAAAAATTAGTATCTTTTAAATGTAAGCTCATCCAAAAACAAGTATATGCTCATTTATTCAACTGAGTGTTTTGGTGTGTTGCAAATAACTGTCTAGTTAACGAAGGCCTCCATAGTGTTTTCCAGAACAACCTAACCCAGAATAGGAGGCAAACTTTCCAGTGTTTTCCTCAACCATCCTCTGAGAAGATTGGGAAGTGAGTTATTTCTATAATATGAACAAAAGATCCTTTGGCTGACTAACCATAGTCCTGCAGCTGAAATACTGGGGCACGACAAGAAGTGGAACCCGTTACCTATTCTGTGTATATGAAAAGATCTCTTAGACCTGCACTGTCTTCTAATCACAGCAATTAGGAATTTATCTTTCCCCTAAGGCAACCTTGTTACTCAACTTTCAGGCAGTAGAGCAATGGAAATTATAAAGCTAAGAGGTTTGGAATCAAACTTGCTTCTTATTCTTCTTGTACCCCTTACTAGTACTGAAATTTTGGGCCAATTAATCAACTAGCTGAGACTCCAGCAAGTGCTTTAAAAATACTAATTCTAGCTATCTCTGCCTTAGGCACCTGAAAGCCAGATAGTAAGTAGAGATAATAGATGCCGAGATGTTATGAGAACAAGAACACACAATGAACACTCAGAAGAATATTTCTGTTTCTTGACCAAAGTTAGATAACAAAATTATGTGGTCCTGTAGTTATGCGACTGCTTGCTTTATTATTTTTTTAATGTTTATTTATTTTTGAGAGAGCGAGCGAGAGCCAGTGAGAGTGAGCACAAGCGGGGGAGAGGCAGAGAGAGAGGGAAACACAGAATCTGAAGCAGGCTCCAGGCTCTGAGCTGTCAGCATGCAGCCTGACTTGAGGCTCAAACTCAAGAGCCATGAGATCATGACCTAAGCCGAAGTTGGAGCTTAAGTGACTGAGACACCCAGGTGCCTCATATAGTTATGAGCTTTAAAAACCAAAACTTTGCATGTGTTTTCAACTCATGAACTTTATAGAGCTTGCCTCCCAACATCTGAAAAATCTGTTTATTGTTCTGGTAGAATAGTAAAATAAATAAATTAAAAAGCTAGGCTTTTCCTTGGGCTTTATCTTCATTTGTTTATAAGAAGGTTAGACTAGGAAACGGATTAAGGCTTTTAAAAATATCTTTTGTTATTCAATCTATCAAAGGAACAGATCAACAAGAGCCAACCATTATGATCAGTTAGGACTGGAATGGCGGTTACACAGACACCTGACACGCACCCCCTGTGGTGACGAATCTTCTGTTGAGATGCAGAATCCTCAGTGTCTGTGTTCCTCCTAGGAACGGTTTCATCTTTCTATATTCTATAGACCAAATCTTAGTAGCCCTGCCAAACGGGAGTGGCAACGGTCAAAGCACCAACTACAGAAAATGTGGGCTTTTCTGTGATTACTGTGATTTCTAATCATAACCTAGTATTAGCAGAGGTAATCCAGGGAATGCACTGGGAAGAATTGCACACGCGTGGTGCTGTGGAAAGCGCTCTGAAAGCAGACAGGCTGAGTACTTACTGGATGTTGGATTTCTGCTCTCATAATTGAATACTGAGCAAATTATTTCATTTCTATGAGCCTCATTTCTCTTACCTTTAAAAAACAAGGAAAGCAAATACAAAATTTCTAGCCAATTTTTATGAGTTTTGGTAAATTTTATGGACTTATCATCAATTAATTTTCAGGGCTTAAAAAGTTATTATGAGCCAAGCCACATGACTGTAACATAAAATGCATGATCTGGGAAGGAATGCTCTCCGGCAAAATTCTCATTTTAAATAATGCAAAACAAGGTTCCTGCTTTGACGTTCTCTCTCTGCTTTTGTTTTTATTTAATTTGAAAAATTGTGATATATATTCTGTCATAAGACTGCTACACATACATACTTCTGTCCTAATCATACCATAAGAACCCAGGAGCTGTTTAAGAAATGGCTGAACCTACTGGCAAATTATCATCAGGAAGAATGACATGTCAACATGAAAACTGTTGTTCCTAGGAAACATACTTCAACATTAAAATGAACTATTTACATATACCTATTCAAAAAGAGCTTATACTCTGCTACTTGGAGATAAATAATATACTATACATATCCATATATATAGCATTTTGATATCAGACATTCTGCAGGAATCTTAGTGAGGTTTCATTGTGGCTGAGGTGACCAACTGTTACCATCTGCCTTCAAGATTGTTCCAGTCTAAGATTACCTTTGCCATTGAATTCTGAGGTCTCAACCGAGGTCTCTATCCAGCTCTTGTCCAAGCATTTCAGTGACCCGAAGAGGAAGAGGAAATCACATCCCGGGCTACGAGTTCCTCCATAGCCAAGTCCATTTAGATAGGGGTTGAAAGCCCTCCCGCCCAACAAAAATATAAAACCAAGCTCCAGAATTTTCTAAATGAATTACCACTTGCAACCTAGGTGGGTGTATTTCCTAAAGGACATGGATCCTTCTTTAACCAACATAGAAGAATTTTCCAGAAATTCAGTCCTGATTTGCCTGTTATCCAGATCCCACAAACCCCCTAAAGGGAGATATTTAAAACCGTCATTTCTATCGGTTCTGCAAGTTCTCACCTTGTAACAGATTAAGGAACTAGAAAAAGGGACCAAGCTCATTTTCTAGTAAGGTGGCTTTACAAAATTTGAGACTATATATATTTTTAGTTTTTATTCAGTTTTTCAAAATAAAAAGCTGTACAAAGACTTTTTGCAAGTACCATGCAGCCACTGCCTGCTGTGTTTCTCAACATCTCTTATGTAAAGGTATGAATGATACGTTTATTTAAAAATTTGGAAGCAGGGAAAAAGTTATCATTCAGAACACATTTGCTTTATTTTCAGCGAAACGGAACCTTATAACCTATCACTTTTCTTTTTTCCCTCTTTGTTTGGCTTATATTGTCTGAAATCTAAATTGATGACAAAATGTAAATAGAAATCTTATTTCAGGTCTCTAGCACAATTATTTTTTCTCTATTGCCTTAATGTAATGTTCAGTTTCCTGACATAAGCTACAGGAAATATTTCTTCAGAACTATCTAAGTCATGTATTTAGTTATTATTAAGTAAATAAATACATCATACGAAGCACTGTGTAAGAAAGAGACTAACAATCACCTGGAGCGAGGAGACGAGAATTCTACCAGCAGCCCCATTACCACAAAGTCATAGGATCTTCAGCATCTTTCTTAAATTAAACCTTGGAAAAAATGTACATCATGCTACCAAATAGACGGTACTTGAAGACAGATGTTATAATTACAAAAGTGGTAAGTACTATAAGACAAGTACCAAATACAATAAAAATTTGGAAGAAAGAAGAAAACACATCAGTCATAAAAATCAGGAGGGTAGTTAAGTTGCTTTCACTCTCCCTCTTTTAGCTCTGAAATTCTAGAACTGTTTTTTAGCTACGAAGACTAAAATGGGCTTCATGGGATATCTATGCTAGGTCTGAAAGGATGGACATCAGATTATACTAATTTTAGGTAAAACATGTTTAAAGATGTGGCTTAGAATGATAGAGGTACATCTACGGAGCTGATCCTCGAGAGAAGTCCTCTTCCAGACAAGTATTTTGAGGCCCGACATCCATACTCCTACAGCTAACCACCAACTCCACTGCTTCTGATCTGACTCTCCCCCCCTAACCTTCCAACAGGCCCCCAGAAGTCTTTAATTTAAAAGGTAATTGATATAGCTAAGGATGCTACTGACCTATCAGTGTATAAAGCTCATAAAATATATTTCAAAGAAACCAGTTACGCTTTTTAAAGATAAGTAACAATTGGGTATTATTCAAGGTTTGACACTGAGATAATTTTTCAACTTAAAATAAAATTACCTGTAGTAACCCTCCATCATCAAAACGTAGTACTTCTATTATGCTCTCCGACTGAATAAATGCTGTGAAGGAAACAAAACATACCATCACTTTACAGGAACATAAATTTCATTTAAATATCTTTTACCTTAAAGTTAATGAATAAAGGCAATTATATATTTTAAAAACCATACTGCTTGAGGGTGATGGTTAAAGGGGAAAATGCAACACCTAAAGGTTTTAGCAACTATGAAATGCTTTAAAAATAAAACATACGACCCAATCAGAAAGTCGTTTTTAACAACCTATAGGCAGTGTAAGCCACTTGCAAAATATCTATTCCTGCTGTACTTCCAGAAAGCACAAAAGAGTCAAATTCAACTAGATGTAACTGGTTATTTTCACTGACAGATTAACCAAAAATATCACGAGCACATGGAAAAGATCATTAGAGGATTCCATTTCCCCCAAAAAATGATAAGCTGACATTCTGTATCATCTGTTCTTTTATGGCAATGACGAAACCTGGAATCAACAGTCAAAGAGAGACTTGGAGAGAAAACGGGCAAGGAAGATGGCAAGAGGAGATTTTTCTGGGCCAAGAAACTGAGTGCAGTGCAAAGACACGATATTTAAAAAGCTGACATGCTTTCACCATATAGTCTGGTGATTGTGCTCATAGGTATTTATGCAACTAATTTGAACACTTACGTCCACACAAAAATCTGCAAGCAATTCTGTACAGCAGCTCTATTCATAATCGCCCAAAACTGGACACAATCAAGATGATGTCCTTCAGTAGATGAGTAGAGAGACAAACTACAGTACATCCATACAAGAGAATATTATTCAGTAACAAAATGTAAAATAAAGAGTCACACACTGTTGATTCCAAGGATATGACATCCTGAAAAAGGTTATACTATGAAGTGGTAAAAAGACCAATGGTTGCTAGAGGTTTGCGGAGAAGAAGGAAGATGTAGGTAAAGCAAAGGAAATTTTTTAGAGCAGTGAAACGACTCTTTATGACACTGCAAGAGCAGGTTCACGGCACTATGCATTCATCAAAACAGAACTTTAGAGTGAACCTAACGTTTGCAATGAAAAAAAATCATTTTAGAGATCAGGGGATCCTGAGATAAAATGCAGATTATGATAAAACCATTTAACTCTATTACGAATGTATGAAACCATCTCACTGAAGGAGGGGTAGAGTGGAAAGAGGTGCTGACCTAAGTAAGGTGAAAGTGAGTGGAATCTCTAAGACTAATGGTTAAAGAAACTGCACATAAGCACTATACTCTAGCTGATAAAGTTACTTCCACTGCGAGCTTGGGTTAAGTATTCTGATGCCACTATACATGCAACACGGGAACTGAACAATTAAATACATAGGATTTTACACAAAAGCAAGGAAAAGAAGCTGTAATAATCCATGTGGTAATGAACTGAGTTGACAACATCAGTATGAACTCATGTTTAGTTTTATATAGATATAGTGTTACACAGAGAAATATTTATAAATATGTATATATGCAGAGGTTACAGATATACACAGATATATATTTTCTTGCTCTGTCAGTTGAGAGGGCCTAGAGGTAATAACACCCAAGTAGCATAGTGCAGACCTAGCATCCAAATCTTGGGTCCTAATACCATTCTCCAATCAAAGGGACCAGGGCTTCTTAGAGAAATGGCTCAGTCTAAGGACCAAGACAGGATATACACAATGTGAAATCGGAGCATCTCATGGTGCCAGAAAGTGAGAAAGGGCTAACCATCAAAAATAACAAAAAAAATAATGTACTTATGAGAAGTTGTCAAAGGAGCGTAAGAGTTAAGAGAAAGAGTTCCCATATGGCCAAAGCTGGAACAACTTAAGCAATAAAACTGTGTTGGATTATAACCCAAAGTATAAAACAAATATCCATTAGTCCATACTGATATAAATAAATAAACTGGGGAGAAAAGACAAAACTGCCAGGCAGATTTCTAAACAATTTATGTATCTAGAAGATGGAGCATAATGCCCCACCCTTTAACAAATGTGGGAAGCACACAGGGACTTCCTTCCAAAGAAAACAGTATGTAAAGGAGGGAAAAAGGAGTAATTTTACAGTGGAGGAACCTGCAAATGTCACCTCAGTCAGATGAGGTATGCAGATTATGTGAATCATCCTCAGTGAAAAGTCATGTTGACAGGATGTACCTTTCATATGACATAATGAAATTGGTACTTTAGGGGTGCCTGAGTAGCTCATTTGGTTGAGTGTCCAACTCTTGATTTTGGCTAAGGTCATGATCCCAGGGTCAGGAATTGAGCCCGGTGTCTGGCTCCACACTGAGTGTGGGGCCTGCTTAAGATTCTCCCTCTCTCCCTCTGCCCCACTTGCACACACACTCTCTCTCTCTCTAAAATAAAAAACATAAATAAATAAAAGGGGCACCTGGATGGCTCAGCTGGTTAAGCATCTGACTCTTGATTTCGGCTCAGGTCATATCTCAAGGTTCCTGAGATGGAGCCCCATGTCGGGCTGTGTGCTGACAGCGAGGAGCCTGCACGGGATTCTCTCCCTCTCTCTCTGGCCCTCCCCTATCCACACCCGCACAAGTGCGCTCACTCTCTCAAACTAAATATTTAAAAAAATACAAATAAAAATAATCTTTTCGAAATGGCACTTTACGGTCTCCTCCCAAAATCACATAACCCAGTCTCGTAATGAGAAAAGCATCGGACAAATTCCAAACCAGAGGCATTCTAGGGATTCTAGAAAAAAAAGAAATTAGGTAAAAACTGAGAAAATATGAAGAAATTGTGGACTTTAGTTAATAACCATGTTTAATATTGGTTCACTATTTGTTAAAAAAAAAAGTACCATATTAATGTAAGGTAATAATAGGGGAAAGGATAAGGGGGATAGGAACTATGCTATCTGTGTTATCTTTAAAATTGTTATATAAATCTAAAACTATTTTAAAATAAAAAGTTTATTTTGGGGGGCACCTGCCTGGCTCAGTTGGAAGAGCACATGTGACTCCTGATACTTGGGTCATGAGTTCAAGCCCCATACTGGGTGTAGAAATTATTTTAAAAAATAAATATACTTTGAAAAATAAAATAAAAAGCTATTTTTAAAAAACATGAAACAATGATATTTTATTTGGCTTAAGACAACATTCACTGACTCCTCTTTGTTAGTCTTTGTATGCATCAGGGAAGCAGCTTACTGTTTCATCCCATGTACCTGGCTTTTCCAGTGTGACTAAAAGCTCAAAGCCAAGCAGCAAGGTGAGATACAAGCCAATTAGGTTAGTTCCTGCCTACCGAGCATCACTCTTCCCTTGTTCCAGTAATCACATCCCGATTGTATTTTGGCAAAGTCCTGTCCTCCATTTCTTGTGCTTCTCTTCAACCATAGTGCCGCCCTGCTCCGCTGTTCATTCCCCATCACTTTTCAGTGTACAGAGAACATTCTAAATACTAAGTGCATGAGTAAAATCCCACCTTTTTGCTCAGATGTAAGTACTGATACTTGCATTTGCTGATGCAAATGATTTCTTTCCGCCTGTTATCTAGTCCTAGCTTATAGTGAGTTTCGGATTTATACTGTGAATGTAAAAGGCTCTGCCTAGCTCACCCACCCCATTTCCATCCCTTCCTCCACCTTTTAACATCAACAGAAATTTCAGATGTTCCAGAAAATATCTTTTTGTTATACTCCTGTTTGAGATTTATTGTTCAGGACACAATGAACTAACAAGAATTAACTTAAGAGCCAAATGCTTACAATGGAAGAGACAAAAAGTAGGAGCTCCTAGTTTGAAGCTTTCCAGCTAATCAGCAGAGGAAACCAGTAAGAAAACGGCCACATTCAGGCAATTTGAACCACAGAAACCTGAGTAAGGTAAAGGGGCCCACAGTGACCCCCAAGCCCTGGTTGAATACAAACAAGCCCATTCGGCAACCCACCTCAAAATATCCCTAAACCCTAGATGACCAATGGATTATTTACATGAGGATGAAAGCACCAAAAAAGGTAAATTCCATAAATTCCCATACCGCCTCACCTTCCCTCTTTAACTACAGCCCCCACCATGACTTCCTGGCAGATAGACTCTGCTTTGCTGTCCGGCCTGCTACCACCTGTGGTGTATTCAGTGCACTTCTATCTCCTTTGCTCTGCCTCGGTGAATTCTTTCACCACCTGCACCACCAGCTTCCACCAGATAGGGTTGCCCCACATTCAGGGCACTCCCATCTGATCGGGAGAGATACCACAGAAAGTACTAGAAACATGATATATTTGGAAGCTATTAGTTATGATACGATGACTACTGCCTACCTTCCCATCATCAAGCTAGATCAGACCTTTAGTTAATGAGGAGAACTTAACTAAAGATAAAGGCAGCAACATAATTTGGCTGTATTGCATTTTTAATTAGGGAGCTTTTTAAAAAAACATGAATTACCTTAGTCAAAATCAGTAACAGCAGCTGTTTTATAAAGTCCAAAACAAAATACTGTGTTATATATCATCGGCTTTCCTTAAAAGATGTAGAAATAAATAGAATTGAACTCAAGCATGAAATAAATTAAGATATTTCACTTTAGGGGCACCTGGGTGGCTCAGTCAGTTCAGTGACCGATTTCAGCTCAGGTAATGATCTTGCAGTTTGTGAGTTCCAGCCCCATGTAGGGCTCTGTGCTGATAGCTCAGAACCTGGAGCCTGCTTCAGTTTTTGTGTCTCCTTCTCTCTATGTCCCCCACTGCTCACTGTCTCTCTCTCTCAAACATAAAACACTAGAGGAAAAAAAAGACATTTTGCTTTAAATACTCAGTTATAATAACTTCAAATTATATGCCTAGAAAAACACAACTGACACTAGATAAGTACTTAATTATTTAACATGTTAACAATGTTAAGCTATAAAATATAAAAAGGAACCAAAGCAAGTCAAGTTCTCCCATCTCCAGATTCAAAAATCCAACTTATAAGCTACTTCCACTCCCAAGAACTTTTCCCCCTAATTTTATACTTTATTTTGTTTATTTGAAATTAAAAGAATTTTTTTATGTTTTTTGAGAGCGAGCTTGTGCGACTGTGAGCGGGGAGAGGGGCAAAGAGAGAAAGAGGGAGACAGTATTGGAAGCAGGCTCCACATTATAGGTTCCATTTTAAGATACGCAGGCAGTGAGTTTAGGCTTGAGGTCACTCAGCAAGAAAGTGGCTAGAGACAGACTATAAATTCCAGCAAAAGAACCCCAGAATCTATGCTTCTAAAACGCATAGCTATTCACTTTTAAAATAAATTTGACATTATGATTATTGATAGCACCTTGAAGCAACCTAATTTCTAAAATTAGGCATATATTTCCAATAAAAAGTGAGGAAAGAAGGACATATAAACAAGAAGGATTTAGATCTCTGGGTTTTATGATTCTGCAGGCATTCGCTCTGTGAAGCTGGGCTCCGTAAGATGTACTTTAAGGTTCCACATCCCCAGAAGGTCTGAGAGGAACAAAGACATTGCCATACGGTGTAAAAATCTCCACGAAAGGGAATCTTTAGTCACTCACTTTCAAAACAGAAGTTCAGAAACTGAGTTTTACTTCCCTATTTCACTTAGTAATGAATGACCGAAGAAAAACACCTTCCCTTGAGGCAAATCTTTATCTACTATAATTTTTTTTCTTTTAGCTAGAGATTTCTTTTCCTGAATGTTGCAATCGGCCCATTTTCACACATCTTCTAAAATAATTGATGAAAACAATGAATGTAATAAGCAGAACAAATATGTCATCTGTGTATGGGGGTGTGTGAGTGCACTGGGATTCTAGGCTGTCACCACTGATTCTCTACTTTCTAGCCTTCATGGTCTCCTCATCCATGAAGGTAGGAGGGTGGACTAGTCAAACAAGTGACCGGTTTAATCACCAGGAAGCAAAAGGCCACTCAAGCAGGACTTGGAAGGGCCTCCAAGTCCTGTATCAAAGAATAACCCTACCAGGAATATTCTTCTCATGACTGGTATGTTCTCCTCCTTCAAGTCTCAGCCCGAATGCCAACCCTTAGGCAGGCTTTCCATGACTGCTCTAGACAGCTCTCTGTTACCCTCTACCCTCTTCTAACTCTTACCACAATCTGTAACTAGCTTCTGGTTTGCTGGTCATCTAGCACGAAATCTGAAAAACGGCAAATTAAAAAACTGGCAAAAAAAATGGCATTATTAATTCAGAATTCACCATTATTAATGATATTAATATGTCTTTAAAATTATACTTGCTCACTATTTTACTTCAACAAATGCTCACTAACAAAACTGTTAAACATTCTGGACCATCTATCTGTAAAGATATTTTATGATTAAAACCTTGTTTGTCCCCTCATTAATTTTCCCCCTTCACTAATTTTCTTATTTGAAAGACATAATATACACCTAACTTATCTTCTTCCCACACTGAAAGTGCAAAAGATGGGGCACCTGGGTGGCTCAGTTGGTTGAGTGTCCGACTCCAGCACAGGTCATGCTCTCAAGGTTCGCAAGTACGAGTCCCACATTAGGCCCTGTGCTAAGAGCTCAGCCTGCTTCTGCTTCGTGCCCCTCCCCAGCTTGTGCTGTCTCTCTCAAAAAAAAAATAAAGACATTAAAAAAATAATAAAAGTACAAAGGAATTCACTACCAACTCCCTAAAATAGGCTGTGTCCATGTTGTTTACTAAAAGTCATTTTATCCTGACGTGCTTAATTTACTTAAAAAAGTCAGTAACCTTAAGCTTTAAAATGAATGTCTGAGAAGCACCAACCACCCCGAACAAGCGACAGAAAATCACTATTACGCTGAAGCGCATTCTACTATGCTCCCCCTTCCCAGCATAGGCAGGGATTATGGGGAGCACCAGAGGCACTAAATAAAACGAGCAGACCAAAATAACGATGTAAAGCCTCTGGAAATTAAGCTGTTCTGGAACCACAGCTCACAAAAGGATCTCCGTAATAAACCTAAACAGACTGACTGCCTGCTAAATTAAATAATTTAAATAGTACCCAAGTCTCCAAACATAATAGAAACAATCCAAGTATCCATCAACAGATGAATGGGCCAATAAAATGTGGCTATAAACACAATGGAATATTATTCAGCCATAAAAACGAATGAAATTTTTTGAAATGTTTATTTTTGAGAGAGAAAGAGAGAGAGACAGAGTGAGAGAGGGGAGGGGCAGAGAGCGAGGGAGACACAGAATCCAAAGCAGGCTCCAGGCTTTGAGCTGTCAGCACAAAGCCCAACGTGGGGCTCAAACTCATGGACCATGAGATCATGACCTGAGCCTAAGTTGGACACTTAACTGACTTAGCCACCCAGGTGTCCCTAGGAATGAAGTTCTGATACATGCTACAGCATGGATAGACCTTGAAAACATTAAGCTCAGTGAAATAAGTCAGACACTAATATTGTGATTCCACTTAAATGAAATATTTAATATAGGCAAATTCGTTAAGACAGGAAGTATGCTAGAGCTTACCAGTGGCTGAAGTAAGGTGGAATGTGGGTTATTGCTAAGCGGTTATGGAGTCTCTGTCTGAAATAATGAAAAAGTTTTGGAATAGATAATGGTGGCACAACAGTAAAATGTAATTAATGCTATTCTACTCTATACCTATGAATGGCTTAATAGTGAATTTTGTGTTATATACATTACTAATTTTTCTCCAAAAAATTCATGTAGACAGTATTAAAAAAATTAAAAAACCAAAAAACCCGTTAACACTGTACCTCATTAACTTGGTCCAAAAAAAAAAAAAAAAAGTGCAACAACATATTAATAAATTGAATCCAGCAATGTATAAAAATTACACATCATGATCAATGAGATTTACTCAAGTTGTACAAGGCTAGCTTAAAATTTAAAAACCAGTGTAATTCACCACTATCAACAGGCTAAAGAAGAAAAATTACTTGATTATATCGACTGAAACAGAAAAAGTATCTGACAAAATCCAACACCCACCTGTGACAAAAACTCTCAAAAGTAGAACTACCTCAACCTCTAGGTAATATTGTACTGAATAGTTAAAGAGTAAGATTGAGAACAGCTCATTCATCAGGGATATAGCTTTTGCTATTCTTAACACAAAACTAGAAGTTCTAGTCACTACAACCAAGAAAGAAACAAAAACATATATATTGGAAAATAAGTAACACTGTCCCTATTTGCAGATCACATAATTGTCTATGTAAAAATACCAAAGACTCGAAAACAAATAAAAAACTTCCTAGATTTAATACACAAATTTAGCCAAGTTGCAGAACACAAGGTCAAAACCCAAAAATCAACTGCATTTCTATATATTAACAATAAACATGTGGAAATCAAAATTAAAACCGCCATACCATTTACAATTATTCTAAACACATGAAATAATTAATGACATCCAGCAACATAGACAGAGGATAATACACCACAACCAGGGGTAAGACTAGTATACTTTAAACTAAAAGGCTTCAATGAAAGAAACTAAAGATGTAAATAAACGGAAAGAGTTTCATGGTCACAGTCCGCAACACTTAACAACGCTGGGATTGCTATACTGCCCAAACTGCTAGCTTTTTCCCAAATTGACCATTTGATCCTGAAATTCTTAAGAAAATGCAAGGAACCCATAGTGGCCAAAACCTTCTTGAAAAGGAACACAGTGGAGGTCTCACACTTCTTGATTTCAAAACTTATTGCACAGCTACACTAATCAAGACAGTGTACTACCAGGAATAAGATAAATGTATAGATTAATGGAATAGAACTAAGAATCCAGAAAGATCAGTAACATTTATGATCAAATGATTTATGACAAGAGTGCCAAAGACAATTCAAAGGAGGAAAGGATAGCCTTTTCAACAAATGATGTTGGGACAACTGGCTGAATGCAGGCAGAAAAAGGACTCTACTTCGTACCATATGTAAAAATTAAGTCAAAATGGATCAAAGACCTCAGTGTAAGAGCTTTAAAACCCTTAGAAAATAACACATGTGAAATCTTCCCAACATTGGCCTAGGCAGTGTTTTTCATCTACGATAGCTAAGCAAGGACAAACACAGACACAGTGGACCTCATCACAGAATCAAAACCTTTGTGCTTCCAAGGGCACAATTAAGAAAGTGAAAAGACAACCCACAGAATGGGAGATTTTTGCAAATGACGTATCTGTTAAGGGATACATACACAGATTACATATAGAAAATACTTACAACTCATTAAAAAAAGACAAATAACCCAATTTTTAAAAATGGACCAAGAATCTGAATATTTCTTCAAAAAAAAGATAACCAATAAATACATTAAAAGATACTCAAAATCAGGCCTCAGAGAAATACAAGTCAAAAATCAAAATAGGATACCACCGTCACACATTCTAGGATAGCTATAATCAAAAAGATATACAACAGTAAGTATTGGTGAGGATGTGGAGAAATTAGAAACCCATAAGTTGCTGGTGGTCGTAAAAAAAATGGAGCAGCCACTCTGAAAAACAGTTTGGCAGTTATTCAAACAATAGGTGAATCTGGGTAAAGGTATGTGAGTGTTTTTTTTTAATTCTGTTTTTATTCTTAGAAATTTTCTGGAAGTATGAGAATATTCTAAATATGAAGTCTACAAAAAAGAAAATCACTTATGCAAGACATAAAATTTCGACGTAAATGTTTACTGCTGGTGCAGATTAACTATGGCAAGAATAATAAATTACTGAAGTGTCTGGGACTACAGTGGTCTTACAGCCATCTTAAAACTGTCTGTTAAAATAATATGCAGGGGTGCCTGGGTGGCTCAGGTGGTTACGTGTCCAGACTCTTGATTTTGGCTCAGGTCACGATCTCATGGTTTGTGAGATCGAGCTCTGTGTCTGGCTCTGCGCTCACAACATGGGGCCTGCTTGGGATTCTCTTTCTCCCTCTCTCTACCCCTTCCCTACTCACTCTCTCATGTGTGCGCGCTCTCTCTCTCTAAATAAATAAATAAATAAATAAATAATCATACGTGCCAACTCAGTCACTGTGCAGGGATTTTATCTCATATGCATTTCTAATATGCGATCATATAAGATATACAGCATCTGTATAACATCTACATTGCATCCATATATACACAATACATAACATCACATTTTTAACTGCTAGGTAAGTAACCATTCATATCTTATATAAGAAATTAGAAAATAAAGAGCAAATTAAACCTAAAATAGAAGAAAATACATTATAAAGAATACAAATAAATGAAAAGCAGAAAATAAAGAAAGATCAAAGAAATCAAAAGCTTTTTGTCTGAATAGATGAGTAACATTGATAAACCTCTAGCTAGACTAGTCAGTAAGGAGAAGTCACTTGTTAGAAACATAAGAAATGAGAGACTGGACACAACTATACCTTCGGAAGACATAAGAAGGCTAATAAGGAAATATCATTAATAATTGTGTCAATTCAGTCAACAATTCAGATTATCAGATAGGCAAATTCCTTCAAAAATTCAAAATGCCGAAGATCAGTCAAGGAAAAAAGTTAACTTGAATAGCACTGTATGTATTAAATAACTTATTTTGCAGTTAAAAATCTCACAGAGAACTCTCCAGACCCAGATGGATTAACCAATGAATTTTCCCAAATATTTAAGGAAAAAATACCAATTTAACACCAACTCTCCAGAATATAGAAAAGGAGAAACTTCCTAACTCATGTTATGAAACCAGCATTACTCTGATACTAAAAACAGGGACTTAAGGAAAAATTACAGATCAATATCCTTTAGTATCATATATGCAAAAGTTCTTACTGAAACTTCACCAGATACAATCCATTAGTATATAAAAAGAATACCTCATGACTATGTACAGTTTATCTGAGGAATGCAATATTGGTTTAACAGTCAAAATAATAATAATAACATAATCCAACCTATAAGACCAAAAAAACAAAGAAACAAATAGGCATTTCAAAAGATGCAAGAAAAGCCTAAGATAAAATTCATCATCCTTCCCTGACAAAGAGATCTTGACAACACAGGAATAAAAGGAACTTCCTTACAGTGATAAAAGTCATGTACCAAAGTCACAGCTAGCATCATACTAAATGGTGAAAGACAAAAGAAAAGGATGTTCCCTCTCATCATTCCTATTCAACATATTGAAAACTCTGAGCCAATTCAAGAAGAAAGAGAAATAAAAGCATGTAGAGCGGCAAAGAGAAAATACATGGTCTTCACACACAGATATCACCATCTTCACTGTAGAAAATCCTCAGAAACCCATAGAAATCTATCGGAAGATTAGCAAAATGACAGAATACAATGGCAACATATAAAAGTCAAGTATACATCTAATACTAGCAAGAAACAATTAGAAACTAAAATTGAAAACCACTTACAATATCATCAAAATACATGAAATACTAAGGGATATATTTGACAAAACAAGGTGGGAGAAATTAAGGAACATCTAAACACACGGAAAAATATCCTATGCTTGTAAATCAAGTGACTCAATACTGTTAAGACATCGCTTCTCCCCAGACAGATCTAGATATTGCGTGCAATCCTAATTAAAATCTCAGCAGACCTTTCTGTAGAAATTACAAAATGATTCTAAAATATATAAAGCGAAGGACCCAAAAACAGCAGAAACAGTTTTGAAAAAGGAAATAAACATCGGAGGACTTAATGTCTGATTTTAAGACTTAAAGCCGTAGTAATCAGCTCAGTCTAACACTGACA
The DNA here is from genome assembly GCA_030068075.1 of Paguma larvata. NCBI lineage: Eukaryota > Metazoa > Chordata > Mammalia > Carnivora > Viverridae > Paguma > Paguma larvata. Next base: position 75,873,119 of record CM057836.1, read on the forward strand.
CAAAGACAGCTGATAAAAGAACAGAATAGAGACTCCAGAAATAGGTCACCTCATATATAGCCAATGGATTTTTGACAAAGGTATCAAGGCAATTCAATTTCTCTAAACAACACTGGTACAAGTGGATAGTTATATGGGAAAGGGAGAAAGAAAGAACCTCAATGTCTCAACACTTAGAAAAATCAACCTGAAATGAAGGACAACTTAATGGAAGAGCTAAAACTCCAAAACTCCTAGACGTCAACATAGAAAATTTCAGTGACCTTGGGTTCAGCAAAGACTTCTTCGGTGGGATACAAAAGATCATGAACTGTATATATAAATATAAAAAGATAAATTGGACTTAAATTATACATTTTAAAACCTTTCTTCTTCAAGAGATGCTGTTGCAGAAGTAAAAGTACAAGACACAGACTGGAAATAAATACTTGGCAGAACATTTATCTGACAAAGGATTTGTATCCAGAATATGTAAAGAGATTTTGAGACTAAATAATAAGAAAATGAACAGTGCAAATTTTTAAAATGCACAAAAGATTTGAACAAACATCTAAGCAAAGACAGTATAAATGGCATATGAAAACAAAGCACATGAAAATAGGGTCAAGGTCCTCACTCAGGAAATACAAATTCGAAACACAGTAAGACACCAATATATACTTGCTGAAATGACTAAATTTAAAAATTCTTACCATATTAAATGTTGGCAAGGATGTGGAGGGACTAGAACTCTAACACACTGATGATGGGATTATAAAATGGTGCAATCACTTTGAAAAACAGGTTAGCAGTTTCTTAAAGTTGCATATGCCCCAGACACTTTATTCCTAGTTATGCACCCAAAAGAAAATGAAACGTGTGCATACAAAGATCTGTGCATGAATGTTACATATAGCTTTATCTGTAACAGCTCAAAAGGGGAAATGATCCAAATTCTCATCGATGAGTGAATGAATAAACAAATTGCAGTATACCCACACAATGGAATACTATCCAGCACTAAAAAGAAACACACGATTGAAACATAAAACACCATGGCTGAATCTCAAAATAATTACGCGGAGTGAAAGAGGGCAGACAGCATGAGAGAACAAACTGTATAGTTCTGTTCATGTAAAATTTTAGAATATGTAATCTAATCTATAGTAACAGAAAGCAAAAAGAGTGGTTGCCTGGGGCTAAAGGGGTGGGAAAGAGATTACAAAAGGTCACAAAGGAACTTTAGGAGGGTACATATGCTCATTATCTTCAGTGTGGGGATTGTTTCATATTTTGTAGACAGGTCAAAATTCAAACTACACATTTTAAATGTATATAGTTTATTGTATGTCGATTATACCACAGAAAACCTTGTTTAAAAAAATTTTTTAACGTTTTTATTTTATTTTTTGAGAAGCATAGAGACAAAGAGTGAGCAAGGGAAGGGCAGAGAGAGAGGGGGACACAGAATCCGAAGCAGGCTCCAGGCTCTGAGCTGTCAGCACAGAGCCCAACGCGGGGCTCGAACCCACAGACCGAGAGATCATGACCTGAGCTGAAGTCGGCTGCTTAACCGACTGAGACACCCAGGTGCCCCACAGCAAACCTTGTTTTAAAAAGCCAACATTCCTTTCTGTATTCTACACACGGTTTGTTTCTTTGGTTATTTTTATATGATAGCTTTCGAAGGATTCCAAATAACTACCTCACATTAACTGTATGAAGGATTTTCTTCCTAAGTACAACCATTCTCCTGGTCTTATTCCTTGGACTTGTCTACTCAACGAGTCTATTACGCTGAAATATTTCCTCTCGGAAAAAGCCATATATCAATCTCATTAAGCTAAACAGAGTCTTTCTTGTAGCACATCAGATTTTCAGCACAAATGAGACCAACAAATAAATGTCTATCAAACAGTATTAAAGCAGTGAATGGGAAAAAGGATTTCCCAGTGAAAAATACTAGCAAAGTTTATATTCTACATTTTCGTCTGGATGACAATTATGCAGGTACATACATAGGTAAAAATTTTAAAAGTCATGTACTTAAGAATATAAATTATGCTTCAATAAAAAAGAACTGGTAAAAATTATAGGGTACCGTACTATATCTCATAGACATTGCCACCTTCCCTCTCTGTGTGACTTATCCCAGACAGTTCTCTGTGATTTTGCAACCCCGGTCCCCTCTCCAGTATGCTCTGAGCCTCATGTCCCTAAGTTTTTCCTTTTTCTCTTGGCACCCCTCCACACTCCAGCAGAGACCATCAGGGATGGCCCTTTTACAAGACATTCTCCCCCAGGTGGACAGCCCGGGGAAGCAGTACATCTCAGCAACCCAGGAGAAACTCTGTTTTGACTTTTTTTTTAAGCGTTAAGGGCACCTCAGAAATCATACAGAAGGGGAAGGAGTTCAGAGCCAGTACTAGGACATCAGTCTGTTGGTTCCCAGAGTCCAGTATTTACTACATCTGCATCCTGATTTATTAGCTCAAGACTGCAATCTAGTCTTTTACACAACGGAATTAAAAACTGCTCAGTTGTAAACTTGTAACCTAAGAGGACTAAAATTTGAGCCAATAAATTCAAAGCGGGGAATTGACTTCAGTATTTTATGAGGCACTAATGTCCCAAAATTTGCAGGAGAGAAAGTATAGTGAGGCTGGACATAGCCAACAAACTAAGATGAACCACTTCCTGGAGAACATAGGCACTGTAGTTTTAGTATTTATCGGAGTCACCCACTCGTTTTAACGTTAAAATGACTAACCAATAAAAATGGAACCAAATAAACCAGCAACTCAACTGATGGTGGAGACTCACATTAAACACCACGGGACATATTTCAATGGCAAAATTCCCTTCGATTAGGTGAAATTAACCTAAAGTGGTTAGAAAAACATGGTTTCATTGAAACTTGGTATCTGGGTTCTGGTCTACTTTTGTGGTCTACAGTTCTGAAGACAACTTAGTCTTGTAACAAGCCTTTGTAATGCTATACTTCCCTGTTTCATTCTTCTACCCTGCCTGAGCTCCCAGTGGATACCTTCTGGAGCCACACAAAGGGGTGGAAGGCACTTCCTTCAGCCACGTGGTATGATTAGGTGCCTGCAGAGCAGAATGCCAGACCTACAGGTGGATAGCATTTATCGTGGCCTGTTCTCTCGGTCACCCCATTCGTGAGTTTCCGGCCCTATATCTGCTGGGGCTATTGCTGTAGGCAGACCGGGTCCACTGACGCTGCTGGTCAATGTCTCACTGCGAGGTCCCTGCTGGACTCCCCCTTTCCTGGTCCTTTGACCTGGTCTGTTTGTCTCTGTCTGTTGGCAATAGTAAGTTGTAGACCCCTCCGGTCTGGAATACACGGGAAATAAAAAGAAAACACAGGGAATCTACCATAGTGTCATCCTTCAAGTCCTGAAATCCCCAGCCAGTCTATCTTCTTCCACCTTTCAAAATCTTTTAATGGTTGTCTGCCAAGTTGTTTCCAAGGTATTTAATTGTACTGAGCAGTGAGGAACAGAAGACAGCCTAAGCCATCCCGCTGAACCTAAAAAAAATACGTGCTTGCTAAAATAAAAGATTTAAATTGACCCAGAGTATCCCAACAGACCACATGTCCAAATACAGTAGAAAATCACACTCATTATACAAGACCACCCATTATACAGGAAAAGACAATCAACTGAAGCCAAAACAAAGATAAATCCAATGCTGGAACTGACAAAAGACTTTAAAGTTGCCTAATACTGTTTCAATAAGTAGTTACAAATTCCCTTGAGAAAAATGAAAACCACAAACCTCAGTAAAAAAAAAAAAAGTTATAAAAAATGTCAATTACAGAAATGAAGGTTAAACAACAGAAAATAAAATTCTATTAAGATCAAAAACTCCCCAAATGTAGTTTAAGAGGTAAACCTACAAAACAAATCCCAGACAGGATAAACCCAAAGAAGTTTATGCCAAGATGTACCACAAGTAAACTGCCAAAAACTAGACAAAACGTCTTAAAAGCACCCTAAGAGAAATGACACATTCTCTACAGCAGAACAGCAATTCCAATGGTGGTGGATTTCTCATGTGAAATCATGAAGGCCTAAGGGAGGAAGCACATTTCTTAAGTGCTGAAAGACAAGAACTGTCAATTGCGAATTCTGCCTCCAGCAAACCATCCTTCAGGAAAGGAGGAAAAATTAAAATATTACCAGATGAGAGGAAAGTAAAAACTTTGTCACTACCATGCCTACCCCCAAAGAACAGCTAAGGGAAGTTTCCTCTAAAGAAAGGAAATGATGATAAAGGAAGACTTGAAAACAAGAATAACTTGTGCTCATGATAGTGAGCCTTGTGACAGGCTCCACGCTGGGCATGGAGCTTGCCTAAGAGTCTCTCCTTCTCCCTCTGCTCCTTCCCCACTTGTGTGCATACACTCACAAAAATAAACACATAAAAATAAAATAGGGATAAACAGACTATCCTTCTCGTGAGTTTCTTAAATTACACTTGATGGCTGAGAAAAATTATAAAGACATCTGTTGTGTTCAATGTAAGGACAGGAAATGCTTCAGAAACCATATTTTATAAAGGGAGGAGGGTGCAGTGCCTGGGTGCCTGGCTCAGTCGGTTGAGCGTCTGACTTGGTCTCAGCTCAGGTCATAATGTCACAGTTCCTGGATTCGAGGGTTTGAGCCTCACATAGGACTCTGTGCTGATAGTGCAGAGCCTCCTTGGGATTCGTTCTCCCTCTCTCTCTGCCTCTTCCCTGCCCACTCTGTCTCTCTCTAAATAAATAAATAAATATTAAAACATAAATAAATAAATAGTGAGGAGGGCAATGGAATCTTAATGAAAGCAAAGTTTTACTACTACAAAGTAGTAAAACCTTGCTATCAGAGGCTGTGATGAGTTACAAATGGTAGTGTAATGTGTAATTACTGAGAAAAATATACAAAAGCAATACACTCAAAAACAGTATAAATAAAACACGATGGAATCCTTAAAAAAAAGATTCTTTTAAAAAAACAAGAGCAAAATAAACCCAAAGCAAGCCATAGGAAGAAAATGATACAAGTAAGAGCAGAAATCAATGAAACTGAAAACAGGAAAATAACAAAAATAACACCAAAAGCTGGTTCTTTGAAACAAGTAAATAAAATTGACAAGCCTCTAACAAGACTAACGCACTAAAAAGAGAAGAAAAAAATTACCAATGCCAGGATGAGTAGGGGATAGCACTATAACTGCTACAGCTATTAAACAATTAATACGAGAATACTATGAACAACTTCACCCTCATAAATTTGACAACTTAAAAAAAATTGATCAATTCCTGACAAGCACAAAATACCAAGCTCAACCAAGATGAAACAGATGGCCAGCATACACGGCAGCCATTAAAAACACTGAATTTGTCAATAGAAAGAAACCTCCCCAAAAAGAAATTCTTAGGCACAAATGACTTTACTGAAAATCTTTACCAAACATTTAAAGGAGAAATAGTACCAATTTTACATAATCTATTCCAGAAAAATAGAAGACGGTAATACTTCCCAACTCACTTTATGAAGCCAGTATTAACCTGATACCAAAACCAGACAAAAACATGACAAAAATTTTTTAGACCTACTGGCCAATATCATTACCTTAGATACAAAAGTCGTCAATAAAAAGAACTAGCAAACTGAACCTAGTAATGTGTAAAAGGAACTATACGCCATGACTGATTAGGCCTTAATCAGTCAGGGTATGCAAGATGGACCCAAATATTTAAAAATCAGTCAATGGAATGCACCATAGACAACTGAATAAGTAAACTGCATGATCAACGGATGCAAAAAAAAAAAAAAAAAAAAAAAAAGCTTGTGACAAAATCCAACGCCCATTCGTGATACAAATTCTCAACAAAGAATAAAATGGAACTTTCTCCACTCTACAAAGAGCATCTGCTAACATCGTAATTAGAAAAATAAATAAAATCCATACAGAGCAAGAAGGAAGGAAAAACTTTCCCTATCTGCAGATGGCATGTAGAAAACCCAAAGGAATCTGAAAACGAACACCAAGACTCCTAGAATAAGTAAGTCAGTAAGGTAGCAAGAGATCAATATCCAAAAATCAGTAACATTTCTATATACTAACAATGAATATATTGATACAGAAATTAAAAACAAAACACCATTTACAATCAATCTAAAAAAGAAAAGGTATACACTTAACATGTACAGGATCTATATGCTAAAAATTATGAAATGTGGATAAAAAAAAAGATCTAAGAAAATGAACATACACTATATTGATGGACTGTAGTTCTCAACATACCGTAAATGTCAATTTTCTCCAAATTAGTATACAGATTTGGTGCATCTCCTAGCAATATCTCAGCAAGGTATTTTATAGACATAGACAAGCATATTCTAAAATATACATAGAAAGGCACACTCCCTAAAGTAGCTAAAATAATCTTGCAAAATAAGAATAAAGTGGAAGGAATTACTCTACCCAATGTTAAGGCTTACATAAAGCTAAAAGCACTCCAGGCAGAGTGCAACTGGAGGAGGACATACACAGATCAATGAATGGGATTCTATACAGAACCCAGAAACAAACCCCACACAGAGCCCTAACTGATTTTGACAAAGGTACAGAAGTCATTCAGAGGAAGGATAGCCTTTTCTCAACAATGGTGCTAGAACAATTTAGTAACTTAGAACAAATTTATTTTGCATGTGCTAAGCTGAAATGTGAAAGTTACAAAGAGTTACAATGTCTCATCAATTTGTTGATTATACAAATAACCCTTTTTTTTTTTAATTCCATTCCTTGTTTTAACTCACTTGGTACTGATCTTCTATACTCTGATCAAATAGTTTCGGGTGCAAATTAAATTCAAGTTTCTTTCAAGGAACTCTCACAAACAACGTAACACTCAACAAGAAGCAAAAGAATAAAAGACTTAAAGTTAGAAAAATTTTCTTGGGCACAGTAGTAATTGGGGAGAAAACAGACAAACGTCAAATTGAGAATGTGTTATAATTAGAAATAAAGAGTTAACGAATATTTCCTTTCTTCAGTAAGCAGTGGAAACTAGATATTTTCTTACTATTAAACGTGATTTTTATAAATGCATGATTTAATATTTTTATTCACTATCAGTCTTTAGTTTCTTTTTTCTTTTAAGTGTATTTATTTATTGGGGAGGGGGGAAGGGCACAGAGAGAGGCCGGGGAGGAGAGAGAATCTCAAGCAAGCTCCACGCTGTCAGCACAGAGCCTGACACGGGGCTCGATCTCACACACCACAAGACCATGACCAAAGCTGAAACCAAGAGCCAAACACATAACCGACTGAGCCACCCAGGCACCCCTTCAGTAGCTTCTTTAACAGCTTATTTGTCACCTCTGACATAAATTTTAAGCTGAAAAGATTGTTCAACAACATTAATTGAAGAATGAAATTAGATGTGCAAATATGAGACTTTTTACAAAGAGAAATAATTAGACACCAATTTTGTAGGTTCCAAACCAACAAAAAACAAAAATCCTATTATCATCAAGTACTTAATGTTTTAAATTGTAACAATATTATGAATTTTGATTACTTTAAAAATTATTTGTTTTCATGCTATCATATGCGTATATGAACATAAAAGTCTCATTATACATATTTTCCCCCTCTAGTAATGAGACACGAATCTTAACTTCCCTCTAATCTGTCGTGGTTTGCTTCAAAGCTCTAGGGATACCATTTTTGGCACTAACCACTGGCTATAAACAGAAGGGACCAGCTAACTCACAGGATAGGGAGGGCCCAGGTTACTTCATGTTCTCATTGTGGGGTTGAGTCAATCACAAACCTAAACTTAAAAAAAGAAACGAGTTACCTCTTCAGACGTTAGGGGAAAAAATGTGTTCAAGTGCTAAAACTTCTATTCGAAAAGACATACATTTCCTGTTTTGAAAATGTGCTCTTTTGAGAAACTTTTGAAAAGTTTCCCACCTATTGGCACGGCTGCCATGTATGCTGACAAGTAAGGAAGAAAATTTCAAAATGAGGCCTCTAAAATACAATTAGCTAATGCCACACTAGGTAATCTGATAATTTATTTTTAAAAAGCAAACAAGAAAAACTTTCATTGGGAAGCTACTACACACAGGCTAGGGGATACAGCTAGACACTGCCCATCTTTGAGGAGCTCACAGACTGAGATGGACAGATACAAACAAGTAAATCAAATACTGGGGGCTCCCGGTACACCAACACCCCCCACTTTAGCCACAAGTCTTCGGATGCCTCCATGTACTGGTTACATGTGAATGACAGACAAGTGAGAGTCAGACGGCACAACAGGCCAAAAGAATTATGGTACTAAGAATTATGGTATGGTGTGAGATATTATGGTACTCTTGGAAAATAACAGTCATTTAGTAAGTCTGAAATTTAAGAAGCACTGGAGGAATTAGAGAAAAAGCTGGCTAGGGAGGCAGAGGCTGAACCACAGCCCATGTTAAGCCCTGGAAAAGTTACGTGCTATTTTTCCCATTTTTCTAGTAACTTGCTCAAAGTCACACAGCAGGTAAACGAAAGAGTCAGAATGAGAGCTCAGGTCGGTTTTTCTACAAAATTCAAACTCAGGCTGACTCTCAACAATATTCCGTAACTGGGGTGGCGGAGAGATTCTCCCAACAAGACTGGCTTCTTGAAGATAGAGGAATTCCATGGTGAACCAGTATAATAACCCTGAAATTGATCACTAAAACAGCAGTTCTCAAGGGCGCGGGGAGTGGGGGGGGGATTGTCCTTGGATCCCTGGATCAAATCACCTTAGTATTCAGTAAAATGGACATTCTGGGTTTACTTCTAAACCTACTGAATCATGTTCTTTGGGATTGAGCCTGGGACTTTGCATTTTACAGTGATACACACAAGCTTTAGAGATTAGTGATTTAAAGTCCTTTTCAATTGAAGCTAGGTGGATGACCAGATTTGAAGGGGAGTATGAAGAAAGAGAAAAGCTTAACTCAACTTCAGACATACAGGATTTGAGATAACAATGGAATATGCGAGTGAAAATGCTGATGCAGGCAGTCCCAGGACAGTATTTGAACTTGGGGAAAGAGGTCAGAACTAGAGACACTCCAGAAACAAAGATGAAAACTGAAGCTCCTAAGATTTTAAAAGTCACCAACGAAGAAATGGTAGAGAACTGCAGTCTGTAAACAGTCTATGCAGTTCATATATAGGGTAAGTGTATACAGAAGTCTATAGATTAATACAGGGCAGAACTTCCCTCAGGCAGCAACGGAGCTACTCACAGTAGACGTGTCTGAGAAAGAGGAACAGAAAAGCAGAGCATGTGTCATGAGGGCCAAGAGAGGAAAGTTCGGCAATGTCAAAAGCTATCACACAGAGAAGAAGGACGGCAGGGGAAGCCAAGACTAAAATAAGCCACCAGATCTGCTCAACTGGAAGCCACCAGTAAGTCCTGAGACAGGTTTCTGACTGGCAGGGCAGAACAACTACTTTCATGTTGTTCATGTAGTACGTATTTAAGTTTACCTCAACTGTCTACCTAAGTGTCTGATATTTTTTGCAGTTCAGAATCCAATCACGGATCATGTATCACAAATAGTTGTAATGTTTCTTTAGTCTTCTTTCAATCAGAACAGTCTCCTCAGAGGGGCAGCCTGGGTGGCTCAGTCAGTTGAGTGGCTCTTGATTTCAGCTCAGGTGATGACACTCGGTAGTGGGCTCAAGCCCCGCATGCAGCTCCACACTGGGCACAGAGCCTGCTTGGGATTCTCTCTCTCCCTCTCTCTACGACCTTCCCTAACCCACATGTATATGCACTCTCTCTCTAAATAAATTAAAACATTAAAAAAAGAACAGTCTCCTCAAATAGATTTTTGTCTTTGATGACATATTTTTGAAGAATCCAGACCTAGTATTTTACAGAATATCCCACAATCTTGATTTACTTTACTACTGCCTCATAATTAGATACAGATTAAACACTATGACAGGGATGCTGGTTTGTCTGACATTACTGGTGAGGCTAAATTCGATCACTTGGTTAATATAGTAGCCACCAGATCTTTCTATGAGAAAGATGTCATTTTCCCTTTATAAAAATAGCATGTCATTTATAGGGAGACCACTGAGCTAGTAAGCATCTAATTAACAACTTTTCACCAATGATTTTAGGATCCACTGGTGATTCTTGGCAGAATCAATTATTACCCTTGTGGTTGTAAAATAGTGATTTTCTAATTCAATCATTCCTTATACATTTGTTACATGACATTTTTTGGTAATGCCATTTTCATTGCCTTCCACCGTTTTCACTTTTGAGTATCACCATGGACTCATATATTCTTCTCCCAATATAACTGTCTACTGTTATTTTTCTTTTCTGATGCTCGAAATGGCCAAATACGGTCAAGTGGAGTCCCAGCAAGCCAGCCTTACGGTGCATTCCCATTAGTCCTTGGGCCCATCTCTGCTTGCTGGCACACACACAAAAAAATGTTTCAGGATCATCCTGTTGTTTTCCTAGATGAGTTCTAGATCATTTCCTGAAACCACTTTAAAAAAGAAAAAAAAAAGACCAATTCTATATAAATATTTCAACATTCCTAATTAATTTTATGAGGCCAACATTACCCTGTCACCAGAAACAGACAAAAGAGATTTGATTTTTTTATTTTTGAGAGAGAGAGAGAGAGAGAGAGAGAGAGAGAGAGAGAGAGAGATTGGAGAGAGGGAGATGTGTGTGCAAGCACTCAAACGGGAGGGGCAGAGAGGAAGAGGGAGAGAGAGAACTCCAAGTGGGCTCTGGGCTGTGAGCGAGGAGCCTGGGTGCCCGTGGACCATGAGTTCACAACTGGAGTTGAAACCAAGAGTCAGATGCTCACTCGACTAAGCCAGCCAGGTGCCCTGACAAGAATATTTTAAAAAACTAAAACCAATATCCCCCATTAACATGGATACAAAATTTTTATTTTACCACACTGAGCCCAGCAATATATAAAAAATGAGTAACATAATGACCAAATAAGGATAATACCAAGAATGCAATGTTGGTTAAACATTTTTTTAAAATGTTATCACAGTAGTACTTAATAGTATTAGCTATTAATATAACATACTTTTAACAACCTATCTAAAACCATCTCAACAGATAAGAAGACATTTAACAAATTCACCAATTTGTAATGAAAACTATCAATGACCTAAATAGAAAAGAGCTACTTCAACCTGATTAGGAGCGTCTATGAAAAACCTACAACGATGATCATATATGATGGTGAAAGACGGAATGAACATCTTCCCCCTGAATTAAGAACAAGGCGAGGGTGTCCATTCCTTATTCAACATTGTTACGGAAGGCTTAGCCATTGCACTGAGGCAAGGAAAAGCAGCAAAAGGCAGACAGATTGAAAAGGAAGCTGTAAAACTGTTCTTATTCACAAACACGATCACATATGAAACCACCCGAAGTAGATGAAACCATATATGAATCTACCCAGAAAGGTATTATTAGAATTAGCAAGTAAATTATTTAAGGCTGAAGGATACAGTCAACATACACAAGTAAATTACATCTCTATATACTAGTAATGAACAAATGAAAAATAAAAGAATATAATTCCATTTATAATAGCATTCAAAAACATAAAAGATGAATAAATTTAACAAAATATGTGCAATACTTTTACACTGAACACTATAAAATACCACTTAATGAAATTAAAGACCTAAATAAAGAGATGCACCATGTTCAAGGACAAGGACTCAACATTGTTATGATACCAATTCTCTCCAAAGTGACTCGAACATTCAAAATCCTAGCAGCTTTTTGTTGTTGTTAGGAAATTGATGACTTAAGTCTGAGATTTATATAGAAATGCAAATAGACTAAAACAGTTAAACCAATTTTTTAAAATAACAAAATTGGAGAACTTTGACTACCTCTTTTAAAGACTAATTAAAAAGTTTCAGTAAGACCATGTGGTACTGACAAAATGACTAAATCAATGGGACAGAATTAAGAAACCCCAAACGGACATATACATATATAGTTAACTGATTTCCACAAAGACTGAGAAAAATTAATTAATTTCCCCCACTTAAGCAGGAAAAAGGAACAGCTAAATACCTATATGAATATTTACTCTTACCTCATAACATACATGATGGTCTGAATGGATTAGAGACCCTAAACAGAACACCTAAAACTATAATACTCTGGAGAAACAAACACAGTAGTAAATCTTTGTGACTCTATGGGATGTAAAAATTGTTACAGGTCTCAAAAAGCACAGAATCTTAATGAAAAAATTGAAAACAATTAGACTTCACTTAATTTAAAATATCTGCTCTCAAAATACACTTAAAAAATGAAAAGGCAAAAAAATATGCATATGATAATAACACATAATGAAATTAATAAAATATTAACTATATATCTGATAAAAGAATCACATGCAGAATATTAAAGAATTTATAAAAGCTAATAAGACAACTCAATAAGAAAGAGGCAAAAGATTTAACTAGAGATATTACAAAAGATCTATAAATAGTCTAGAACCACATGAAAAGACACTCATATTATTAGCTATGAGGCAAATGCTAATTAAAACCATAATGAAATACCACCACACATGCACTAAATGACTGACAACGCCAAGTGGGCAAGGACGTACAGCAAGAACTGGAACCCTAATGCGCTACTGGTGATGGTTTGGCCATTTCTTCTAAAGGTAATATAATTGTACCAAACACTCAATCCTACTCCTAAGGTATTTACTTACAAGAGATGAAAATATTTGTTTAAAAAAAAAAGACTTTTACTTGGATATTCATAAAAACTTTAATGGTAATAGACCAAAACATGAAACAAACAAAATGTCCATTAGTTGGTGAATAAATTGTAGTATATCCTTCTAATGGATCACTACTCAGCAATAAAAAGAAACAAACTACTATACGTGCAACATGAATGAATACCAAAATCATTATGCAAAGTGAAACAAGTCAAAGCCATTATGCAAAGTGAAACTGTAGTAGGATTCCATTTATATTAAATTCTATAAAAGGCAAACTATGGTGACAGAAAGCAGATCAGTGGTTGCCTGGGGCCAGTATGAGAGGAAGGCATTGACTGCAAAGAGGCACAAGGGAACTTTCTGAGATGATGAAAGTGTCATGTATTACACCGGTGGTGGTTTCATAACTGGGCATGTTTGTGAAACTAATCAAAGTATACACTTCAAACTGGTGAATTTTATTGTACGCAAATTACACTTCAGTAAAGCTGGTTAAAACATGAAAAACAGAAAGTGGGCACAAGTTTAATAAAGTTTACTCACTTTACAGGGCTGTTGTAGGTACATATTACTCCAGCCATACGTCTCTAAATACCCCTAAGGCATATAAGTGTCACTTAGTTTTTGTCTTTTATTATCACCTAGACAGTAAGGGGAAAGGAAAAGAGTTACATTGCTTAATTTTTTTTGTTTAAGGTCTCAGGAAGTAGCTTAAAAATTTTTAAGATCACTAAAACAATTGGATTTTCACTTTAAACACCAAAAAATATTTATACTACATGATGTACTACTGCATGCTTCTGTGCAAATGTATTGTGGTAAATTTCTGTTAAAAGTTCAAAAATTTTAAGATTGGATATGGGATGATCTCATATTTGAAAGAATGTTATCTTTTCAAATGTAAACATTCCTCAATCTTGTTTTCTGACCCACAGGCTTACATAAAGTGGCATAGGTACAGTAATGTTTTACAACCCTCCAACCTGCCTCCCAGAAGACTGGCAAACCAAGCTTTCACATTCCAGAATGTTCTGCCAATAGGACAGTAGCAATCCCTACACACCCATTAGTGTAACACAGCTTAGGCAAAGGTCTCTTTTTCTTTCTCAATCAGAACTCCTATGTACCCAGGCAAAGGAAAATCAAGGAGACCACCATCTAAAAGTTCCAGAATACTCTTCAAAATTTAGGAAATTGGGAGAATTGTTATGGCATTCTACTGGGTTTATTCAAGGCTGATCTTTGACCTCTATTTGCTTGCAATTTTGGTCATGTCACTTTCTATTACTTAAACTGGTATGTTAGTCATACACCTCCCCTTTAGAGTAAATTCAATCCTACTGCAATTATAGTTTGGGGGGATACAATTACGTAAGAAGTCAATATTTTCTTTAATTTCCTTAAAATAGTCAAATAATTCTTACTGAGGAAAGCAAAAATCAGTTGTAGCTAAGAATGGAGCTTGTTAAATACATAGTTAAAATATAATGTCCTTGACTAAGTCTACCCTACGATAATCAGATTGTCATATTCTTATACGATACCTTCACTTTGCCAGAAAAACCTATCAAAATAAAACATCTACTGAATGCCTTGTACACACTGAGCACTGAACTAGACGATTTGCATGCACTGTTCTTATTTAATCCCAACAAGTCCTGGGAAAGAAGATATTAATCTCTAAAATAGGAAAACCTTACCAAATGATTAAGATTATTAAAAATATGCCATTAACCACACTCAGGAAAATTTGGGAAAACACTGACACACATAATCTTTAAGCCCCAGTCTCCTCTGCGATAAAATACACATGCATTTCCTATTATAACAGGCACTACTGTAGAATACCTGGCATAGCATAGCCACCACTTACTAAGTACCTACTACTAAGACTATTTATGGGGCTACTCATATGCACCAACTAGAAACCAGGAATGATGAATGCGGACGGTGTGACAAGTCCTGTGACTGGGCACCAACTCATCTGATCTCCCAAATGGCATCGATTGTTTAAAAATTCCCTAGTGTAATGAAAACTACTGCTTCTGGAAATACGAAGATTCTCCGGTGAATTTAGATTTGTAAGCTGGCCTACCCCTAGACAGGCTAACTTCGAAAGCTAGCTTCTAGCTTTCTCTAGTCTGCCGTGGAGATATGATCTAAACACAATTCTGAAACTCACATAAAGGTAGCAAGAGATGGCATTAGCGAAGTCTCGTAGTGTGGCTCTTTCGACTATGTCTAAAGATTTAAGTGAGTAGACAAAAAACAATAATGTAAGGATAATCCAGTAAAAGAATAAGCAGAACCTAGAGAAAAAAATTAATCAGAAGCAAAATTAGAAATTAAAGAAAAACTTCACATGTGAGATTAACAAATTTTTAAAATTTAAATTGCTATCATTAATTTGACAGGGCTAGCTATATTTTTCCCTGGTCATAAAACACATCTCTATCATGGATATCTACTACGTCAACCTGTCTGGTTACTAAGGCTGAAAGAATGCATACACCAAACATGTAAACCTGGTAGAGTGAGTAGCGTGGTTGCTCACCGCAACATAATTCAGCAGATGGTAAACCTGCACAGCGGCTTGCATTCAACTCTGACGAAGTCTCTCTGGGATGGTTAATAAGGCTGGCAGGGGCAATTCACTTAAACTACCTGATATTTTCCTTTAAGAGAACCCTTTTTAAATTTTCTTCTTTCTATTACTTTTCAAATCTAACTACTTAAATGTCCTGATCTTAAAAGGACTCTGGGAAAGCAGAGTACAATACCAAAAAAAGTATAAACCACTTGAGGACAGGAATCACCTCTTACTTTTCTCTGAGGCCTCAAGGACCAACCCAGTGTCTGACACACCACTCGGCCTTCAACAAATGTTTGCTGAGCTGAATACATGGAATACCTTCTGACCAGGGAGTCGGCCCTGTCCAAATGAAAACAAATTGTAATCTGGCTAGCTATTACACAAGCAGTCCAGATTGAAACACAGTATGAATATGTAAGAACAAGGGCTAGCACTAATCTAGCACTTACTACATGCCAAGCCCTAACAGATGATCTCATTTGGTCCGCACACCAACCCTTGACGGTAGGTACTCTTAATATCCTTATCAAAACATATCGCAGGAAGCCGCAGCATGCCAGCGGGATAACCTCCTCCAGGTCACAATGGAGGTGGTATTATTCCAAGCCACCTATACGTTTAGTCTCTACAGGGAGACAGGAAGCCAGGCTCCATGCAAGTCTGATCACTTATGAGGAAGACAGGAGCTTGCTCTGACCAAACTTTTTCCAGGAGTGTTCACAGGTCTAAATGCAGACACACCTACTCACCACTTGAAACAAAAAAAACAGGCACGTGGATGGGTGGCAGGGGTGAGTCTAATGGAACTGTGAAGCAATGTTTTGACTCACTGTAAAACTAGGTTACATGGATCCAGACCTAACATCAATTACTAGTATTGTTCTCTCCATTACATAAACTGACCAACATAACTTTATTTATACAACCAACCTAACTCCTTCCTGTGGGCACACAACCTTGCTACATATCTTCAACCCTACATTGTTAATCATTTGTTTATGCCTGCCTCTCTAACAAGAAATTCTTGGAAGCTTCTAAGTCTTACTCATAAACATATTCCCAGAGCTCTGCAGTGTGCTCAGTAAATACTGGTTGCATGAGAGAAGCAAAGTAATAGAGAACAGGAAGTATAACAGCACAGTGTGTAAATGTATTCACACGTGACTACAGAATGGAAGGTTTGAGAGGGTTCTATTTATTGAAATTCCCTGGGTACAGACCAACTGGCAGAAAGGAGAAGGGAATAAAAAAATCAAAATATGAAGATCACATGGAAATAAAGATTTTTAATAGTTAATTAATAAATTATAATAAAAAATTATATACTCACTGATCTGAAGCTTACAATGAGGAATTTTTCAAGAGAGTTGATACTGAAGGAGAGACAGTGATGGTAGATTTATTAAGCACCCTCAAACCAAAAGTTTAGACTCCTCCACGCTCCATAAAGTATTTTTAATTTACTCCAAGAGAAAAAAGACTCTGAGTAAGGTCACAGAGCTAGTTAAATACTAGAGCCTCAATGCTTTTCTTTTTATCAGACCAGGCTGTCTTCCCACATAAAACATCCTGTTGAGAAGTTTTACCAATTTTTTTGCCTTTTTTTAAGGTGAGGGGAAGGGAAAAGGAAAAAGGAAACCCTAGACTCTCTCTTTGAGACACAGACACATCCTGACAAAGCTACAGGGTCAAGCCTAAAACCCGAAAATGGGTTACCTAGTCTGAGCTAGGTCAGTTCACAATGTGTTTGTTTACTTATGGTCCCCAAAAGCTTTATTCAAAGCTAAACCTTTTGCTTGTAAGGACCAAACGGTCCCAATAAGAAACGTGCAAACTGGATCACACTGAATGTCTTTTCTCACAGTTCCCAATAAAGGTCTTCTGCCTCTCTCAACAACCTAGTACACTTATTCCTGCCCACAGCAACTGGCCTATCCTGGGCAACCATGTGTAACCCATAATTCGAGTGTCTGCAGGCCTGCTCATCCCACTGTGCTAGAGGTTCTTGG
Source organism: Paguma larvata (assembly GCA_030068075.1). Classification (NCBI taxonomy): domain Eukaryota; kingdom Metazoa; phylum Chordata; class Mammalia; order Carnivora; family Viverridae; genus Paguma; species Paguma larvata. The sequence goes on from CM057836.1 coordinate 75,890,524, forward strand.
AGGGCCAGAACTGTGTCTTTAGCTTTCTAGACCTAGGCTAGGATAGAGCACCCACGAAATAAAAATTAATGAATTAATTTACCAGTATTCAGTCTAGTCTGGTGACCTAGTCTGGTGAGGTGTGACTACCAGATGAGAGCTCAGAGGGTCTGCATTTAAAAAAATAATTATAATCAGGGGTGTCTAGGTGGCTCAGTCAGTTAAGTGTTCAACTCTTGGTTTCAGCTCAGATCATGACCTCACAGTCTGGGAGTTCAAGCCCCGCATCAGGCTCTGCGCTAACAGTGCAGAGCCTGCTTGCGATTCTGTCTCTGTCTCTCTCTGCCCCTCCCCTACTCGCTATCTCTCAAAAATAAATAATAAACATTAAAAAATACTTTAAAAATAATAACAACCAATGCTGTGTCTTAATGTTTTAAGCATTCACATTTTGAGAAACAAAGTTCTGAGGTAAACACAGGGATGGTCATGAACTCACCCACAGTATGTAATTCAATTTTCAAATGACTCAAGATTTCCTGAGCACTTGCTGTGTACCATGCACAATGCAGATAACAAGTGGGTGCTCGTATCTCTCTATAATGAGGCCTCTAAGAACCAGTTCTACACTCAGAAGGAAGATGTTCAGACAAAAACATAAATCTTCAGAAAGTATGCCAAGCGGTGTTGGCATATGCCTGCAGGGAAGACTACACAAAGCAAGAGTGACTCCCAGCAGCTTCCACTTGTCTGTGTGGTGAAGACAGAGACCGGACCAGAGCAAGCTTCTCAGCTGCCCTCATAAGGGAGATCCCTTCCCCAATTCACTACCCAAGCCAATTCTCTTTTTTTTTTTAGATCATCTGCTTTATTTATTTTTGAGAGAGAGCATGAGTGCCGGAGGGGCAGAGAGAGCATGAGTGCCGGAGGGGCAGAGAGAGAGGGAGACAGAGTCCCAAGCAGGCTCCTGCTGTCAACACAGAGCCCAATGGGGGAGATCGATCTCATGAACCGTGAGATCATGACCTGAGCCAAAATCAAGAGTCAGACGCTTAACCGAATTAAGCCCCCAGGCTCCACCCAAGCTAGTTTTCTAAGGCACAGCCTTCCCATCAGAACGAGAAGGATATGGCAAGTGAGGTTAAATAGCTGGCTTAACTCACTAAAGCACAATTTGTTGATACGTTATGACTACCGAGCATGTAGAAGACTTTCATTTTCAACTGTACGAAGGCTCTGAAGAGAAATAATCCAGTACACTGCTGCATATCTTGAGCCCCCCTGAAGGTACCCGGGGGTGGGCGGTAGTGGGGGAGGCTTATCACCAGTTTCTTCCAGGCCCCAGGCCAAGCTCCCTGGCTTAGGTGTTTCACCCTACCCCCAACACCTCCTTCCAAACCTCTCTGCTAGCATTACCTCTTCCCTCCCCTAACTCTATCAGCAGACTCACAATGCCTACCTTATCTTTTGGAAAACTTTCCTTTTCAGAATCTAATTAATGACACTTTAAGGCCTGCTCTGTTATAGTCAAATGTATCTTTCTGGGCTGATGCTCCTCTACCCAGGCTGCTATCCCAAGGTCTTGGAGCATTCATTCTGTAATGGTTCAGAAACCGATCTACACACCCATCTGGCAAAGATTATCAGTATATCACTGTGTACGACCTGATCCTATTAAAAAAATCTAATGTAGGAAGAATCTAGAAAAATAAAACCACTAAGCTAAAAGCTGAGTCAAAGCCAAAGACCTTCTCCCAAAAGTAGCTGGTATCCATTATGGACTTTCCCTCTGAAAGTACAACACTCCTGGTTCACCACAGTAATACAAAATCATTTATTTCTGTAAATTTTACTCAATGCCTTTCACAACATGTCTGATGTTGAGTTGCGCTGGGACCCCAGGTTAATAGTCGGCCTCCACAAACCAAGACCCTGGCAACATTCCATTCCATTCCCACTGTTGACTGAGAACTGCTTTAACAGTGATGCTGCAGCCAGTAAAGAAATGTTCCCGGGGCCGGCGCCTGGGTGGCTCATTTGGTTGAGGATCCAACCAATTTCAGCTCAGGTTATGATCCCAGGGTCGTGGGAGTGAGGCCCACGTCATCAGGCTCCGTGCTGACCATGGAGAGATTCTTCTCTCTGCTCCCGTCCCCTGCTCATGCTCTCTAAAATTAAAAAAAAAAAAAAAAGTTCCCAGGAATGTGCTGCTGTGAACTAGAAGTAGGAAATATGAGACACCTTCAGGAGAATCTGCTTAGGAAAAAATACTTTCTAACTGAAATCAGCATGGAATGGAATGCAAAATTTGCCTACATGATTAACATAAAAACACAACAACCTTAAAGAAATGGCTCCCTCTTTGGGGTATGTCCTTAGGCTTACCTTGCCCCCAAGGAACTGCTTAGGAGGGAGCATGAGGGTATTAAGGGCTGACATAAGTGACAATAGAAGCTCCAGGTACAGTTTCTTTCCTGAGGTAAATGGGGCAGGAAGATGTAAACAGGGTCACGGGCCAAAGGAAACAGCACAGAAGAAGGAAGTAATCTCTAAAGATATCAAGAACTAACATTTGAGTACTTATGTAAAGTGCCTAACAACCCTATTAAGAACGTGTATGCCCATTTTACAACTGAGAAAAGTCCACAATTAACTAACTTGTCCCATGGACACACAGAGCTAGTCAATGATAAACCAGTATGTGAAGGAAAGTCAGCCATCCACAAAGCCTTGACCTTGTCTATTTACCAGGCACCAGACCCCAGTCAGAAGCCAGCCAGATGGGAGAAGCAGTGCTCCGCCAATTGGGGTCCAGGCTCCAGAACTGTGGCCAGAGGAGGAGGACAAGCCCAAGCCTCTTCCCGCAACAAGGACAAAGTGCTGAGCACATCGAACTCACTTCCACCCAGGGGAGTGCCAGTGGCAGCAAAGCAAAACAGGAGAAAGAAGGCTTCATAAACGTCCCTGGCTTGACTGTGTGGCCTAAAAACTGGCCCTACTGACCTTCCACTGCACTTGGTCATATAAAAGCCTGGTTTGTTTTTGATGCAGGATGGGGGAAGGGGTGGTAGTAATAAAGAATGATTAAAATCCGCTTTACCATCTGCACTATTAATTGTTTTGAGCCTTGACTTCTGGCTTAAAAAGTATGAAGAAACACTGTATTGAACAACTACTTTAGGATTTCATCGACAATTATATAGACATATGAGGAATATGGGAGCCACAACACAAAGACAGCTGTGGAAGGGAAAGCGAAACTCAATCACTCAGAGCTGCTGAACATAAATTACCTAGTCAATATTAAGTACACACAACCCTTCCCACAGAACCACGGGTAAAGGTCAGGGAGAAGATCATGGGTCTGCCACACTGACATTTGTCAAAGAGTACTGAAACTGTTGACATGCAGGAGATGACACTGCTAAAGACCTAACAGGAAAAGAACACACGCAAGGACTTCCCAGCTGCTCCGTGTGATAAACCACCACAGAGCACAAGAAGTTAACCATGATGGGAGGGAGAGTGGGGTAATATATGATTTTAAGAGAAAAAAAAATATTGAAATACAACGGAGATTACATGGTCTAAAATTACATTTGTGGCAATAAATCAACTTCATAAGCTTGGGAAGTTTCTGTCGACTGCCAGATAATAATGTGCTGAAAAATTCTCAAATCACAACCTTGTGAAGTAATCCATAAAAATTAAGATCTATGGGGCGCGTGGGTGGCTCTGTTGGTTGAGTGTCCAACTCTTGATTTCAGCTCAGGTCATGACCTTGTGGTTCGTGGGTTCAAGCCCCACATCTGGCTCCAAGCATACAGCACGGAGCCTGCTTGGAATCTTCTCTTTTTCGCTCTCTCTGCCTCTCCCCTGCTTGTGCTCCCTCTCTCTCAAAATAAATTTTAAAAAATTAAGATCTAAATTATATCTGAAATTAAAATAAACTACATCTAAATATTATGCATGATAGACAAGCTATACATTTCAAGTTTTTTTTTAATGTTTCTTTATTTCTGAGAGAGACACACACAGAGTGCGAATGGAGGACAGACAGAGAGAGAGGGAGACACAGAATCAGAAGCAGGCTCTAAGCTGGCAGCACAGAACCCGTTGTGGGGCTCAAACTCACAAACTGTGAGATCATGACCTGAGCCGAGTCAGACACTTAATGACTGAGCCAGATGATCTTATACACAACGCTTTTTTAAAAAGGTAGACTGGGGCACCTGAGCGGCTCGATCAGTTAAGTGTACGACTCTTGATTTTGGCTCAGGTCACCATCTCATGGTTCGTGAGATAGAGTCCAGCATCGGGCTCTGCGATGATAGCATGGAGCCTCCTTGGGATTCTCTCTCTCCCTCCCTCTCTCTCTCTCTGATCCTCCCTGGTTCATGCTGTCTCTTTCTCAAATAAATAAACATTTTTTTAAAAAGTAGATATGCGGTTTCATGGTTTTTATTTTTTATAGTAATTTTATAGCATTTTTTATTTATTTTTTACTTTTTTAATGTCTACTTATTTATTTATTTATTTTGAGAGAGAGAGAGAGAGACAGCACAAGCCAAGGAGGGGCGCAGAGTGAGAGAGAGAATCCCAAGCAAGCTCCATGCTGTCACTGCAGAGCCCAATGCAGAGCTCAATCCTCTGAACTGCGAGATCATGACCTGAGCTGAAACTAAGAGTTGGATGCTTAACCAATTGAGGCATCCAGGTACCCCTCTAATAATGTTTAACCTCTGCAGGTTAAGAAGAAAATCCTTTAATATATCATTTTTCTTCACTGGAACAAAAAAGGAAGATGTCCGAGGCAAAGGAGAGGACGCTGAAAGCCGTCTATCAGTGAGAAGCAGAGGAACATCCTCTCACCCTGGATGTTCCGTCCCAAACTCGGGACCCTGTGAGTACGTTAGGTCACAAGGCAAAAGGGACTCACTTAAGGTTGCAGATGGAATTAAACTTGCAATCAGCTGACTTTTTAAAATATTTATTTATTTTTATTTTGAGAGAGAGAGAGAGACAGCAAGTGAGCAGGGGAGGGGCAGAGAGAGAATCCCAAGCAGGCACTGCACTGTCAGCACAGAGCCCCACGTGGAGCTCGATCTTACAAACCATGAGATCATGACCTGAGCCAATATCAAGAGTCAGACACTTAGCTGAGTCACCCAGGGTCCCACAATCACCGGACTTTAAAGTAACAAGATTATTCTGGATTATTTAGGTAGGCCCAATATCCTTAAAAGCGGAAGAAGGAAGCAGAAAGAGGAAGACCAGAGAGAGGGCAACAAAAGAAAGACTTGGCCACCTGAAACTAATATAACACTGTATGTTAGCTACACTGGAATGAAGATAAAATAAAATTAAAATTAAAAAAAGGAAGAACTTGGTCAGATGTTGCCAGCTTTGAAGACAGAAGAAAGGGTCACAGGGCCTCTGGAAGCTTAAAAAGTCAGGCAAACAGATTCTCCCCTAGAGCTTCCAAAAAGAACACAATCCTAGGAATGCCTTGATTTTAGCCCATGGGATCCATTTCAGACTTCTGATATCTAGAACTATAAGGTAATAAGTGTTGTTTTAAGCCACTAAGCTTATGGTTATTAATGAAAGCAGTAGCCAGAAACTAATACACTACCCTGATATTAATTACCAAAATGTTTTCTATAGCAACAGGTTCAGGAACAACACCTGAAAATAACAACCTTGGGTATACTGAAGAATAGTAACTGATAGAGAGGTCTAGACTTCTGCTTCCGGGCATGATGGCATAGCAAGGGCCACACATACCCTCCCACTAGAAACAACCAAGCAGTCAGACAAAATGCATGAAATGACAGCTTTCAGACCCTACGTACCAGTTAATGAAGGACGACGATCCCGAGATACAGGAAACAAACAAGGTGAGCCCGATGATTGCCCCAACATACTACTATGAGAGAGTAAGACCATAGTGCAGGTAGGGGAAACTGATAGAGCCTGGTGGACTGTCTGGGTTGTTGAGACAGAGTTAAGAGTCTAAGGAAACCAAGGTCGTTGAGACTTCATAGGGTAGAGTACCAGAAACAAAAGCCCTGCACAGAGAACACTAGAGAATCACAGGGGGTCTCCACTGACTACCAGCAAATTCCTGATAAGCACATGTATGTGAAATAACTAACGCTGGGGAAAAGACATCCAAAAGGACTAGAAGGATCAGTGCCTGGTGCTCACACAGAGCCACTTATAGTGGCTGTTCCCACCAGTCAAACTGGAAAAACCCACAATTCATGAGATATTGTATAGAGTACTCATTAAGGTCTTATCTTAGCTGTGGGGAATTAATTTTAGTCCTAGACTGAGCACTGCTCCAAACCCACCTAACAAATACTAAAAGCAAGACCCAAAAAAGATCAAGCTGTTCCCAAGTAACTTAACCACATCTTAGAACAAAGCTCAAGAATATCTCTAGGAATTCAAAAATATACCACCCAACGACAAAGTAAAATTCACAATCTCTGGCATTCAATTACAGATTAGTGAGCAAAGAGACAAGAAAACATGAACTGGGGCACCTAGGTAGCTCAGTCGGTTAAGCAATCAACTCTAGATTTTGGCTCAGGTCATGATCTCACAGTCATGAGATCAAGCCCATGTCAGGCTTCACAAGGCAAGGATCCTGCTTGAGAATTCTCTCTCTCCCTCTGCCCCTCCCCCACTACCACATGCACAGGCATGAACTCACTCTCTCAAAAAAAAAAAAAAAGAAAGAAAAAGAACCATGAACCAATAGGAGAATAATCAATCGAAACCAACCTAGACTTGGCACAAGTTAGAATTAGTCAACAATAAAAAAGGTTTTATAAATGTGTTCCATATATTCTAAAAGGAGAGAAATAAAATATATAAACAAGACTGAAATAATACTTTTAGAGATGAAAACCACAACGTGTGAGATGAAAAATACACTTGATGAATTAATGGCAGATTAGACACAGCAAAAGAAAAGATTAATGAACTCAATGGCACTCGCAAGGGAAAAAATGCAAAAGCTACACAGTATAAAAAGTTGTGGAATCAACTTCAAGCTGCCTAGTATATAGATAACTGGAAACCCCAAATTGGGGAGAAGACAGAAAAAATATTTAAAGAAATTATATTGGAAAATTTTCCAAGCTTAATGAAAATATAAATACACAGATCCAAGAAACTCATAAATCTTGAGCAAAAGAAACATGAAAAAAACTATAAAAATATCTTTTAAAAGCAAACACAGGGGCACCTGGGTGGCTCAGTCAGTTAAGTGTCGAACTCTTGATGTCGGCTCAGGTCACGATCTCATGGTTCGTGAGTTCAAGCCCAGCATCAAGCTCTGTACTGGCCACATGGAGCCTGCTTAGGATTCTTTCTCTCCCTCTCTCTCTCCCCATCCCCAGCTCACTCTCTTGCTACCTCTCAAAATAAATAAATGAACTTAAAAAAATAAAAGCAAAGACAAAATAAAGACATTTTCAGACATAAAAGCTGAAAGAATTCATACACAATACAAGAAATGTTGAAGGAAATCCTTCAAACAGAAGGAAATAATACCAGGTAGACATATGGGCATAAAACAAAAAATGAAAATCACTGGAAATGGTAACGACATGTTAACTATATAAACTAAATATAAATATATATATTTAAACAAAACCATAACAATGTATTGTGGGGCATAAAATATGGGAAATAAAAAATATGACCGCAATAGTATAAAGGTTAAAGAGAATAAAATGTAAGTAAACTATTATAAGTGGTATAATATCACTTACAGATTAACTATGATAAAGATGTATATTATAAATTTTAAAACAACCATTAAATAATGAAACTTACTAGTTATAACTAACAAGCCAAAATGAGATAAAATACAAAAAAATAACTAACACAAAAGAAGGCGGGAAAAAGGGAAGAAGAGAGGAGCGCAAGACAATAGACTCAATCCTGATCAGATCGACGATCACATTAGGCGCATCTAGTCACAACTAAAAAGAAGAGATTATCACTTTGGGTAAAAGCAAGATGACCCGCCAAGAATCACATTTTAGGTATATATAAAGACACGAATAGGTTAAAATTAAACAGATGAAAAAATATATACTAACACTAGTCAAAAGAAAGCTGCAGTGGCTAAATTAATATCAAAGTAGATTTCAGAGCAAAGAATATTATCTGGGATAAAGAAGGTCGACTTACTTTGATAAAATGTTAACTCGTCAAGAGAACAAAACAATTCTAAACATTATACAATTAAAAACAGAAACTCAAAATACATGGAGCAACAACTGACCAAACTGTAAGGAAAAACAGACAAATACACAATTACGGCCAGAGATTTTCACTACTCTTCTCTCAATAAGAGCTACAACAACTAGGAAGAAAAGCAGCAGGGAAACGGTAAACTTGAACACCACCAACGGCCATTCTGATTTGACTGACACTCCAACAACAGCAGAGTACACTTTCTGCTCAAACGCACATAAAACACTTACCGAGATAAGGCCATAATCTAGGCCCTAAACCAAGCCCTAAAGTCAAAAGGATTCAAATCATACCAAGTACCCCGACTGACAAGATACGGAATTAAATTGTAACTAGTAACAATAAGATCCTTAGTAAATCCCCAAAGGCCTCAAAATCAAAGATCTGAGTTTCCACCTAAAAAACTAGAAAATGAGCAAATTAAGGCCTAAATAAGCAGAAGAAAGGAAATAATAAAAATCTTAGTGGAGTAGGTAAGCTATGAATCATGGGAATCTACTCCCAAAGCCAAGAGCACACTGCATACAATTTATGTTAACTAACTTGATAATAAATTACATTAAAAAAATTTTTAAAAATTTACCAAAAAAATCTTAGTGGAAATCAATGTAAAGAAACACAAAGAAAGAAAGACACACCAAAAGCTGTTTCTGAGCAAAATATTAAAACTGATAAACTTCTGAAAAGAATGATCAAGAAAAAAGAGAGAAGACACAAATTATATCAGGAATGAGAGATGTGTCACCACTACAGATTCTACAAATATTCAAAAAATACTATATCATGAACAACCTTGTTGATAAATGTGACACCTTACACAAAATGGATGTAGTCTTGGAAAGACTTTAATTACCAAAGCTCAGTCAAAGAGATAACCTGAATATTCTTGATCGTAAAAATTGAGATTATAGTTTAAAATCTCCCACAAAGAATTCCGGGCCCAGATGGCTTCAATTCTTAATTCTTATCACACATTACACAAAAAATAAAACAATTCTATATAGACTCTTCCAAAAAATTAAAAAGGAAAAAATACTTCTCAACTAATTCTACAAGGCCAGCATTACCCTAATACCAAAAGCAGAGACTTTACAAGAAAACATAACACTATCTCTCCCTCATGACCACAGACATAAAAATTCTAAACAAAATTTTAGCCTCCCCCTCCCAAAATCCAATAATACATTACAATACAATAATAATACAATACATCATGATCAAGTAAGGAACTCAAGGCTGGTAATTCACCATATTAACCACCTAAAAAAAAAACCTCAGTAGCCACAGAAAAACCATTTGATAAATTTAAAATCTATTCCTGTTAAAAACCCTCATCAAACCAGATACAAAGGAGAACTTCCTCAACCTGGGGAAGGGTATCTGAAAAAGGTGCAGCTAAAACCACACTTAGTGGTGAAAGACTGAAAGCTTTCCCGGAAGATGAGGAACGGGATAGGGATGTTCACTCTAACTACCTCTGTTAAACACTGTCCTAGAGGTTCCAGCCAGTACAATCAGGCAACAAAAATAAAATGTGTCCGGACCGGAAAAGGGGAGGTAACATTATCCTTATTTGCAAACACAATTATCTATAAACAAAATATAATAAATCTATAGAAAAGCTATAGAACTAAAGGTCAGTTTAGGAAGATTACAGAATATAAGATCAACAGACAAATATCAATTCATTTCTAAATATATTAGCAATGAACAATAACTGAATTTTAAAAATACCATTTAGAATAATATAAAAAATAGGGGCGCCTGGGTAGCTCAGTCGGTTAAGTGACCGACTTCAACTCAGGTCATGATCTCACGGTCTGTGAGTTCAAGCCCTGCGTCAGGCTCTGTGCTGATGGCTCGGAGCCTGGAGCCTGCTTCAGATTCTGCGTCTGCCTCTCTCTCTCTCTCTCTCTCTCTGCCCTTCCTCTGCTCACACTCTATCTCTCAAAAATAATCAAAAAACGTTAAAAAATTAAAAAAAGAATAATATAAAAAATATAAAATACCGGAGATAAATCTGACAAAGATATAAAAGACCATTACACTGAAAACTATAAAATATTACTAAGAAAACTTAAAGACCTAAATAGATAAAATGTCCCTTGTTCGGAAGATAAATATTTATATGTCCATTCTCCTCCAACTGATCATACATTTAACACAATCACAAACATGGGGCGCCTGGGTGGCTCAGTTGGTTAAGCAGCCGACTTCGGCTAAGGTCATGATCTCACGGTCTGTGAGTTCGAGCCCTGCATCGGGCTCTGTGCTGATGGTTCATCAGAGCCTGGAGCCTGCTTCAGATTCTGTATCTCCCTCTCTCTCTGCCCTTCCCCTGCTCACACTCTGTCTCGATGTCTCTCAAAAATAAATAAAAACGTTAAAAAAAAGTTTTAACACAATCCCAAACAATATCCCAGCAGTCTTCATTACAGAAATTGATAATAGAACTCTCACATTCTTTAGGAAATGTGAAGGACCTAGAAGAGACAAGACAACTCTGAAAAAGAAGAACAAAGTTGGAGGACTAACACTATTTCAGTAATTATTATAAAGCTACCGTAGTAAAGACAGTGTGGCTCTGGCACCCAGACAGACAAATAGATTATTGGAACAGAGACCAGATATAAACCAACACATACACAGGCAACTGATCTTCAACAATTGCACCAACTATGCAGTAAGAAAAGAACAGCTTTTTCAAAAAATGGCACTAGAACTGGATATCCATATGCAAAAAGGTGAACTTGGAGCCATACTTTGCCCCATATATAAAAATTACCTCAAAATAGACCACAGATCTAAATGGAGTACCTAAAACTATAAAACTTCTAGAAGAGAACACAGGAGAAAATATTTGATACCTTGAGTTAGGCAAAGATTTAGATACAATACCAAGAACATAATCTATTAAGAACAACTTGAGAAACCGGAACTTAATCAATTAAAAACTTCTCTTCAAAAGACAACTGTAAAGAGAATGAAAATACAAGCCACAGACTTGGAGAAAATCTTTGCAAACATATACCTCCAGAGGACTTACAGCCAGAATATATAGGAATTCCCAAATCTCAATTAGAAAACCAATAATGGGGCATTTGGGTGGCTCAGTAGGTTAAGCATCTGACTCTTGATTTTGGTTCAGGTCAAATAATCTCACAGTTCATAAGTTTGAGCCCCACACTGGGCTCCTCACTGACAGTGCAGAGCCCGCTTGGGATTCTCTCCCTCTCTCTCTGCTCCTCCCCTACTCACACATGCTCGCTCTCTCAAAATAAACTTAAAAAAAAAAAAAAACAAAAACAGGGGGGCCTGGATGGCTTAGTTGGTTAAGTGTCTGACTTTGGCTCAGGTCATGATCTCACGGTTTGGGAGTTGGAGCCCTGGATCAGGCTCCGTGCTGACAGCTCAGAGCCTGGAGCCTGCTGCCTGCTTCAGATTGGGTCTCCCTCTCTCTCTGCCCCTCCCCTGCTCTTGCTCTCTTTCTCTCTCTCTCTCAAAACTAAAAATAAATAATGCAATATAGACATGGGCAAAAGATCTGAAGAGCTTCCTCACCAAAAAAGATATACAGATGGTAAATACGGCACATGAAAAGATGTTCCATATCATTATTCACTGGAGAATAACTACTTTGAAAAACAAATTAGGAGATTCTTACATATACACCTACCATATGATGCAGACATTCCAATCCTAAGGATTTACCCAAGAGAAGCTTTATTTGTAATAGCCAAAAACTGCAAACACCTCATAAGTTTTTTTATCAAAATATGATGGGTAAACAAATCATCATATATTCATACACCGGAATACTACCCAGGATTTAAAGGAAACAAACTACTGATATACATGAGAAGCTGGATGAATCAAAGGCACTGTGGTAAGTCAAAGAAACCAATCTCAACGTTATAGTCTCAAAACTATACATACTGTATGATTTCATTTACATGACATTCTCCGAAAGAGAAAACTATAGTGATGGAAAACACATCATTTGCCAGGGTTTAGAAGTGTGGACAAATCACAAGGGAGTTTTGGGGGTAATGCAATTGTTCTGTGTCCTGATAGCGGTGGTAGTTACACAAATCTAGACATGCATTCATAGAACTACACACCACGCATACACAAACACACACAAGAATTCAGTAGAAAAAAGTCTGTCAAAGTAGCACGCATACTCTACACACACACAACACAGACATATTCCCTCCCTTCCTTCTCTCCTCTTTAGTTCTCTTCTGCTTTCATTTTGCAGTGTATTTGGGTAATCACTGAATATCAAACTCTAGAGACTTTCTTCATTCTGTTTTATAAGTACATAATAAAAACCCACTATGTGAATATAATGTAATTTATTCAACTACATATGGACATTTAGGCAGTTTCCAGTGTTTTTCAATTATAAATAATCATGTTATGAATAATTTTTGTGCATATGCATTTAAATGTGAGAAGCGTATCTTCAGGGTAGGTTCCTAGGACTGGGATTGCTAGGTCAAAATACTATACACATACGTAGTTATGTCAGATAACATTCCAAATTTCATTCCATTAAGACTGTACCTTTTTTGCATTTCTACCAAAAAAGTCATGCTTTTCCATAGGCTCACCAGAGGGATTATCAAGCTTTTAAATTTCTGCCAATCAGATAAGTGAGAAATGCTATCTTATGTATTTTTTTTCTTAGACAAATAAGATCTATGTCAATTTTTAATAAATGTTTTAAGTAACAGCTTTATTGAGATATAATTCACATATTATGCACTTTCCCATTTAAAATACACAATCATTGTTTTTAGTATATTCACAGAGATGTTCAATCATTACCACTAATTCCAGAACATTTTCATCACCACAAAAAAGAAATCCCCACACCTTTTAGCAGTCACTCTATTCCTCCCTCCTAGTCCCTACACTTTCTGTTTCTACTAATCTACCTTCTGTCTCTAAAGATTTGTCTATTCTGAACACTTTTTTTTTCTAGTGGTCATGCATGGTCTTTTATGACTAGCTTTGTTCACTTAGAATGTTTTCAAGGTTTGTTTGTATTTATAGCGTGCATCGGTACTTTATTCTCTTTTCTGGCTGAAAAATATTCCATTTTATTCATCCATTCATGAGTTGATGGGACATTTGAGTTATTTCCACTTTTGGGCTATTAAGAAAAATACTTCCATGTTCATTCCTGTTCAAGTTTGTGTGTCCACGTATGTTTTCATTTCTTCCGGGAATACACCCAGAATTGCTGAAACATAACTCTACTTATTAGCATTTTGAGGAACTGCCAGCCTGTTTTCCGAAGAAATTATACCATCTCATATTTTCAATAGCAACATGACATTTTAATTTTTTCCACATCTTCCCCAACACTTGTTATTATAAGTCACTTTATTACAAGCATATTAGTAGGTGTGAAGTGGTATCTCATTTTGGTTTTGATTTGTATTTCTCTGAGGACTAATGATACAGCATCCTTTTCATGAACTTACTGTTTGGAGAAATGACTTCTCAGATCCTTTGTTCACTTTTTAACTGGGTCTTTTCTCTACTGAGTTGTTATGAGTTCTTTTCATGTTCTAGATACATGTCACATGTCAGGTATGTGATTTACAAAAATTTTTGACCATTCTGTGGGTTTTTTCACTTTTTTGATGTCTTTTGAAACACAAAACTTTTTCATTTTGATGATGTCCAATTTATCTACTTTTTCTTTTGTTGTTTGTGCTTTTGGTGTCTTATCCGCCAGGGAAACTCAAGCACAGACTCGGTGTTTGTGGCTAAATAACGGCTCCTCAAGACGTCCACGTCCTCATCCCCAGAATCTGTGACTGTTACTTTCTACGGCAAAAGGCATTTTGTGGATGTGATTAAACTAAGGATTTGAGAGGGGAGTCATCTTGGATTACCCAATGAGTCCAACGTAATCACACTGGTCTTTACAAGAGGGAGGCAGATCAGAGGGTCAGAAGACAATGAAAGCAGGAAACTGGAATGAAGGAAGCAGGACGGTGCAGTGACAGGAGCCAAGGAGCGCAGGTGACCTCCAGAAGCCCACGAAGGCGAGAAAACATTCTCCACCAAAGCATCTAGAAAGGACACAGACCCGCCAATATCTTGATTTTAGAATTCTGCCTTTCAGAACTATAAGGGAATAAGTTTGCATTGTTTTAAGCCACTAAAGTTGTGGTAATTTGCTACAACAGCAATAGGAAATTAATACAGGGTGTAAGGTTTTAATCGGGAGTTGGTCATAAAGGCACTCTCCACCTAGAACATTCTAGACTCCCTGAAGGAAAGCAGGTATGTAGCATAAACCACATGGACTTAACATCCACTTAGAAAATTTCTATTCTATCATCTATTTATATATATCAATGCTTTACTTTTTCCAAGTATATAATGGCTTTACAGTACATGTTTTAATAACCCCCTGTGCTAATCACCCCTCATAACTTTTCTTTTCAGGCATTTCCCCAGCATTCCTACATGTTTACTTTTCCATATGAACCTTAACACTAACTTTTCTAACTCTATAAAGAGCTGTGTTGGTATTTTTTAATTGCATCTGTGTTAAATTAATGTCAGCTTAGGGGGAACTGACATCTTTATGATGTTGAACTCTCCTACCCAAGGGCAAGGAATGTCTTTCCACTGTTCAAATGTACTTCTCTGCCTTCAAGAATGTTTTAAAGTTTTCCTCAGATTCTGCACATTTCTTGTTATTCTTAAAACCACTTTTTGTTGTTGCTATTATTATTGATAGCTTTTGAGAGGAAGAGATAAAGGGAGGGAGGGAGGGAGAGAGAGAGGGAGAGGGAGAGAGAGAGGGAGAGGGAGAGAGAGAGGGAGAGGGAGAGAGAGAGGGAGGGGAGAGAGGGAGAGAGAGAGGGAGAGGGAGAGAGAGAGGGAGAGGGAGAGAGAGGGGGAGAGAGGGAGAGAGAGAGAGAGAGGGAGGGGGAAAGAGGGAGGGGGAGAGGGAGAGGGAGAAAGAAACAAACAATAAAAATACACACACTCGGGTGCCTGGGTGGCTCAATCAGTTGGGCACCCAAGACTTCATTTCGGCTCAGGTCACAATCTCACGGTCATGAGATCGAGCCCCAAGACGGGCTCTGCACTGGCAGCATGGAGCCTGCTTGGGATTGTCTGTCTCTCTCTCTCCCCCATGCACACACTCTTTCTCTTTCTCAAATTAAAAAAAAAAAAATTTACACATCAACTAGAGGGAGCAAATGTGAACATCTGTGGGAGCTGCAGCCCAAGCTCAGAAGGCATCCGTGAACAGATTTCGAGAAGGAACAGAAACGTGGGTTAACTGACCAAGAGAGCTGAATGGAACTGAGTTAAGATAATTGCTTCTGTAATTCAAACAGCCAAAACAATAGCTTAAAGTTAAAAAAAAATGATATGATAAAGCATAACATCTATCCCTAATAACTCTTAAGACTAAAACTTAAAAATAAAAGAAATTTTCTATTATCAAGAACATCTAATTCCAACCAACTGCCACCATCATATTTCACAATGAAACACTGAAGGTATTTTCCTATAAAGACCAAAAAAAAAGAGAAGTAGGCCCACTTTTTCACCACCCTTATTTACTAGTGTTCTAAACGCTCTAGCCAATGCAATAATATGTGCAAATATATGTTAAGATTACGGGAATAACTACACTGTTATTCAATCATTTTGGGCCCACAAAAATGGCAATTTCATACAGTTCAATTTGTGTGTGTGTGTGTGTGTGTGTGTGTGTGTGTAAGGAACATAAATAGAAAACATTAAAAATGATGTCAGGTTCCAAATTTTCCAACTTTTTAACACAATCCTAAATCAAAAAGCAAATACAAATTTTAAATTTTCTTCAAAATGATTTTAGGGTTTATAGAGAATGAAAACAAGATAGACTGAAAATGCTTTTGGAATAACAGTAATTTAGGGGGTGGTAATGACCTGCCAAGACAGCTATTAAAATGGACAAAATAAAATAATCAGGAAAACAAACAGAAAATCAAGTAACTCATCCAAATATATAATAGAATTTTCATGAAGAGAAAATACTGCGTACAACTCAATAAGTGGTATTAAGGCAACTGAGAAAAATAGATTCCCTACCTGATAACAAAAGACTTATAGATTTTCATTTAAAAATAGAATCATAGAGAAAAAACACTGGTGAATACACTTTATGCAGAGGGCTTCTTACACATGACAACCATAAAGGAAACCATAAAGGAAAAGAGTGAAGGATTTGGCCAATAAATTTTATAATAATAATAAATAAAAAATTAAAATATAGGGTGCCTGGGTGGCTCAGTCATTAAGCATGTGACTTTGACTCAAGTCATGATCTCTCAGTTCATGAATTTGAGCCCCGTTTCTGGTAAGTGCAGGCCATGCTTTGGGTGAGCCCTGATTCTCTCTCTCTTTCTGCCCCTCCTGGGATTCTCTCTCTCTCTCTCTCTCTCTCTCTCTCTCTGCCCTTTGCTTACCTGCACCCTAGCTCTCAAAAATAAAATTAAAATATAGAAAATTCAAATGCAAATGAAAATTTAGAAAAATGAAATCCTTAATCCTTAATTTAAGTCATTTAAGTCAAAAAGGAAAATCCAAACACCAATGGAAAAACTGACAAAAGACAGGATTGAACAATACAAAAGCAATACAAATGAGCAAATGTATAACAGTATTCAGTTTACTAGTAATGGTTTTTAATGTGTCAGGCATTGTGCTAAGAGCTCTTCACCCACTACCTCACTAAATCTTTGCAACAACTCAATGAGAAAAATGCTATTATTACCCCTACTCTATGAACAATGAAGCTTAGACACAAAGTGGTCAATCATACTTACCAAAGTCGCACAGCCAGAAAGTAGATGACAAGAGTCCAGAGCCACACTCTCAATCACTATTTCCATTTTTCAACTATTACCTCTTGAAGTCCTAGGCAAGGCCACAAATTCTTGCTCACTGACTTAGGTAACTCACAAAGTGGTTTTGGTACGTTCTTCCTACCCCAACTCCTTGCCATACACAAAAGAATGGTGGTTTCCAGAATTCTTCCCTTGCTGACACACATTTTGACTTCAGTCCATATGTAGTATATTACCTACAGTGGCCCAGGGATTTTACCAGCTAGAGCTCATTCTTCCTCTCTCTGCACTTGAGGTACTTGTTACACCTAACTGCATCACTCTAAAAGTGGTATAAAACCATGGTTAAGAAACAGTAGCAATTTTCAAAAAATCAATTAAAACAATGTGACAACTTTTCTCACCAGATTGGTGAGGACTTAAAAGAAGAGTTAAGGGGCGCCTGGGTGGCTCAGTTGGTTAAGCGGCCGACTTTGGCTCAGGTCATGATCTCGCGGTCTGTGAGTTAGAGCCCCACGTCGGGCTCTTTGCTGATGGCTCGGAGCCTGGAGCCTGCTTCGGATTCTGTGTCTGCCTCTCTCTCTGCCCTTCCCCTGCTCATACTCTGTCTCTATGTCTCTCAAAAATAAATAAACGTTAAAAAAAAAAAGTTTAAAGAAAAAAAAAAGAAGAAGAAGAGTTAACAGCCAATGAGGGAAAGCAGGCACCCTCACAAAGCATTGTTGAAATGTCAACTGATAGTTTTCTTCAAAGGCAATGTGGCAATCATTTTTTTGAATGGGGAGGCGGGTAAAAGAGGGAGAAGGAAGAGAACTGGGGAGGGCACAGAAACTTAGAAATCTGATGACTGATGTTGGTTCTCTGTACTTAATAGATTATAGAAATTTGTCTCCATTTACTCGTTTGTATTTTATAATGTTTCAGCATGCATTTTTTGTGAAATTGAAAAAAGGTTTTCCAAACTGGCCTCTAGACTGTATGCATAGGAAGAATTTATATTATATTGTCCCATTTTACTGGAGATTAAAATTGTGTATTATACACACAAACACCCCAAGGAGCAGTGACAGCCACAGAGGAATTGTAACCAAAAACAGATCTGAAGGCTGAGAGAAGGACTGGCACCCTACATAGGGTTAATGTGAAGATTAAATGAGATAAGGCATGCAAAGCAATTAACAACAGTGCTCAATACAAAGAAAGTGCTTGATAAACATTAGTTGTCATCATTAAGTAGTTACAACCATTGTCAATTACAGGCAATAACTGCTTACTTACAATAATATATTCTCGAAACGGTGCAATATCAAACTTGGATAAACACTACCATTTCAGAAATACCTTTTCTTCACTCCAGTTCGTTTTTAATTGGTTATGGTTCACTGCCTCTCCTATCAAGACAGGACTGAATGTATTGAAGCACTTAAAATGATAGGTGCAGGAAGAACCGACCCAGTCCTCAACCTCCAAAAGCTCAAGATCCTATAAAACACAAACCCAAATGCAGTTGGGAAGAAATTGACAATACTCAGAAATTTTCCTATCTACAAGAATCTCTAGGATCCTAATAAAATTCAGTCTAATTCCAGCCTGCTGCTTCTTTCTTACCTCTCCTCTCTTCAATACGAGTGAGTCTCAGCTATCTTTTTCACATCCAGCCAGAGTCCAAGAGAAGCCCCCAGCATGGTGAGATAAACCTCTAAACAGGAAGTAACTAACTCCCCCACATATGAAAGATAACTACTGCTGCACTAGTTCTGAAAAGACAAATGGCCTCTTGGTAGTGCTAACCGCTCCTTCATTCCCTACTTGCAAATCAAGAAGCAATACTTCAAGTGAGTCCCTGGCACCAATTCACAGAAGCATTTTTTAAAATGATCCAGTGTGAAAAGTACACTGCCCTCTCTTGTGCACTGCTCTACCAAATAACTTTTAGAATGATAAACTTTATTTAGAAAGAACTTTGAGATAAGGTTTAAGTTCTAGAAGGGACCTTTCTACTATAAATTCCCTAGAAAATCATCTGCTCCAATTTAATCATTCCCCCCACCCCCCAAAAAAAATCCAAGAAGAGCCCTTTCCATACCATGAATACAAACTGCTAATTAATTTGTATCAGCAGAGTTGGCTTAGACTATTTCTCAAACTTTACCAAGATAGTTCTTTACTATGTTTTGATGCAAATATAATACTGTAATTACATAGGAAAAAATTAGGTCTTGCGAACCAAAGTTAGACTGCCATATGATTTTGCGATCCTAACTGATTTAGAAAATAGTCACGGATTTGTTAGAACTTAAAAGGACAAAGATACGTTTCAATTTATAGGTTAAGTAAACTAAGGAAATAATTTAAGCATGCAGAATTCTTCGTTTCAAATACGGAGCATGTTTCTTTTCTCAAAAACTACATGTTCACAATGCTTAGTCATACATGAATTGAAATAATTCGTTCAAAAATGCAGGTCTGATTTATAGCAGCATCAAAAATAAAATCTCTAAGAATAAATATAATAACCAAGGAGGAGAAAGACTTACACACATTGAAAACTACAAAAACACTGCTATAAGAAATTAAAGCCAACACAAATAAATGGAATAACATCCTGTGTTCATGAATTGGAAGACTTAGTGCTACTATGATGTCCACCCTACCCAAAACAACCTACAGATTCAATGCAATCCCTGTCAAAACCACGACAGCACTTTTTGCATGAACAGAAAAAAAAATTCTAAAATCCATATGAAATTTCGAGGGACCCCAAGCAGCCAAACCAAACTTGAAAGAGAACAAAGCTTAAGGACTTGCACTTCCTGATTTCAAAACATGTAACAAAGCTACAGTAACTGAAACAGTGTGGTAACTGCCTACAGAGACAAAGGAATGGAATACAGAACTCGTGGCTCAGTCAGTTAAGCATCTGACTTTGGCTCATGTCATGATCTCACAGCTCATGGGTTCAAGCCCCGCATCAGGCTTTGTGCTCATGGCTCGGAGCCTGGAGCCTGCTTGGGATTCTGTGTCTTCCTCTCTCTGTGTCCCTCCCCTACTCGTGCTCTCTCTCTCTCTCTCAAAAATAAACACAGAAAAATAGAGAACTCAGAAATTCTCATATACATGGTCAAATGATCCTCATAGAAGGGTTCCAAGACCATTCCGGGGGAAAGGATGTCTCTTGAACAAATGCTGGGAAAATGGGTATTCACATGCAAAACAATGAATTTGGACACTTATCTTACATCTTACACAAAAATTAACTCTAAACTGATTAAAGAACAAAATGTAAGACCCAAAACTGTAAAATTCCTACAGGGGGAAAGCTCCGTGACATGGAATTTGACAATGGTTTCTAGAATATGGCATCAAAAGCACAGGCAACAAAAGCAAAATTAGACAAATGGGACTACATCAGACGTTAAAACTTCCGTGCATCAAAGGTTACACTCGTAAGAGTAAAAAGGCAACCTATGGAATGGGGAAAAAATATTTACAAATCATTTCTTCGATGAGGAGTTGCTATCCAGAATATATAAGGAACTCCTACAACTCAACAATAAAATAACCCAATTTAAAAATGGGCAAAGGGGGGCACCTGGACGGCTCAGTCGGCTGAGTGTCTGACTTCGGCTCAGGTCATGATCTTGCTCGTGGGTTCGGGCCCCGCGTCGGGCTCTGTGCTGATTCTGTGTCTCCCTCTCTCTGCCCTTCCCCTGCTCATGCTTTGTCTCTCTCTCTCTCTCAAAATAAATAAATGCAAAAAAAAAAAAAAAATTTAAAAACGGGCAAAGGATCTGAACAGATAGTTATCAGGGGAAAAAAAAAAAAGATACAAATGGCCAACAAGCATATGAAAAGATGCTCAATTAATATCACTTACAACAATGCAAATCAAAAATGAGATAGACGGGGCGCCTGGGTGGCTCAGTTGGTTAAGCGGCCGACTTCGGCTCAGGTCATGATCTCACAGTCTGTGGGTTCGAGCCCCGCATTGGGCTCTGTGCTGACAGCTCAGAGCCTGGAGCCTGCTTCTGATTCTGTGTCTCCCTCTCTCTCTCTCTGGCCTTCCCCTGCTCATGCTCTGTCTCTCTGTCTCTCAAAAATAAATAAAACATTAAAAAAAAACATCCTACATTCATTAGGATGGCCACTATAAACAAACAAACAAACATGAAAGATAATATTAGTGAGGATGGGGAGAAACTGAACCTCTGTGCACTGTCGTTAGAATTGTAAAATGATGCAGCTACTATGGAAAACAGTATGGTAGTGGCTTAAAAAATCAAAAATAGAACTACCATATGATCCAGTAATTCCACTTATGGGTACATAACCTAAAAGAATTAAATGCATGATCTCAAAGAGACATTTGCACACCCATGTTCATAGCAGAATCATTTACAACAGCCAAGAGGTGAAAGAAATCCAAATGCCCACTGATGGGTAAATGGATAAACAAAATGGATGAATGGCATATAAACACAACAGAATATTACTGAGCCTTAAAAAGGGAAGAAATCCTGTCACATGCTCCAATATATCGAACCTTAAGGACATTATGCTAAGCGAAATAAGCCAGCCACAAAAAGACAAATCTTGTCAGTACCTTTCAATATCAAATATCTGTTCCCCGGATGACCCATTCATGGGCGTCCTCAATTTCCTTTTCAGAATGTACATGATCCGGAACGGCCTGATCATTTTAATGGTTATGAGGTCAGTAGTGGGGCACCCGGGTGGCTCAGTCAGTTAAAGCATCCGACTCCGGCCGCTTTGGATCCTCTGTCCCCATCTCTCTCTGCCACTCCCAGCTCACACTCTCTCTCAAAAATAAATAAGCATTAAAAAATAAAAGTCAACGGTAAGTGACATGGATATGTATTTACAGCTCTTAAAAAAAAAGTGCACTTCACTGGAATATTTAATACATTGCTTTTGCACAAACTGGCAGTTCTGCTCTTTCTCCAGTTGGTGTACAACGAAATCTACTACCTTAAGAACTCATCCAGGATGATACAGCTTGATCCAGGAACAGATGGCTTGGGATGGAATCCTGGCTCAACCACCTACCAGCTCTTTTACCTTCAGGATACTACTTAATTTCTCTGTACCTGTTTCATGATCTATAAACTGGGGTTATAGGAGAATCCGAAATCTTAAAATCCAAAAGTTACAAAAGTGTGGTTTACAGATGTCTATCACTCAGTTACAACGGAAAGCGACATGCAGGGAAGAAAAAGTGGTGTCACCCTATGTCTTATTACAGCAGAATTCTTAACCACACCAGCAACCGAGTCAGTTTTACCTGTTCTTGACTCTCAGCGCAGGTCTCAGGTATTGGAGGAAGATAAGGTTGGTTTAGGCGAATCTTCATTTAAAACCGAATGCCTACTACGTACAAAACACCACTGTTGACAGAGGTTCAAAAATTCCAGTCTGGGTGAAGAAATGTCCCCCATAAAATAATTGAAGTAGCTACATGTGTCAAAATGAATGACAGGTGAGTAACAAAGATAATGCAGACAGAAACGGAGGGAGAGCGGAGAGCTTACGGCAGTGCCCCAGGCTGGAGGTCAAGAAGGTGAACAGGCATGGACGCCACTTGCTAAGGGGTCGAAAATCAGACCAATGTGGCAGAGAGAATAATCGCAGCATTAATAAAAACTGGGAAACCAGAGGTGGCGTGAGACGGGTCCGCCCTGGACACGTGCAGCATGTGCTGGTGGCTGGACACGCACAGGAGAGAAGACATCCAGCGGGCGGCTGGAGAGCAGAGACTGACAACTCAGGCAGGATGACAACCAAGAAGTACGAAGTCATAGAAACAAAGGGAGAAAAGTTCCAAGAAGCAGCTATCGACAGTGTCTGATGCTGCCTAAAACAGACAGCGAAGAAAAATCCGGGCATAGAAAAAAAAGGCCTCTCTGCCAAGGCCAGTCAGAAAGCTCCAGCCACAGGCAGGATGAAAAAGAATTTCTAAACTCTCAAGCACTCAGCAATTATTTAATTTGCCCCCAAGAGTGGTCCGGTTTATTACCACTCTGGATGATAACCAATTAGATGATTTTACATCTACTCTCAAAGCTGATCTTTTTGGCGAGTGTCTATGAGGACCCGCTGAAAGGATTACAAAGAGAAAGAAAATAGTCATTAACAAGAGAAAGAGAGGACACACTTTTTCCGACTACAGAATTCCAAAGCTTCTGGCGGTAGCGAACAGATTTTAGTAAAAATAAGCCAACGAAAGTTCATTAGTAAAGGAGTATTAACAAAATAATATTCACTTACTAGGCTCTATGTTAAAGAGTAGCCACTCCACCACCATACGAAGGATAAAATACCTCACTCTTAGGAAAATCACTTCTAAAAATATTTTTATATTATAAAGTAATAATTTGATTAGAAAAAGCAAATACTACCCCTTACTAAGACAAATCTCCTAATTACGTCTTAATCTCTTCTGGCCTTCATTCCTAAGTACAGTATTTTGTTCATATGCTTTGTAGGTAAGACACTTTTAGATAAAACACCCTCCTCCTGCATCTGTCACAAATAAAACTTGAAACAAAAATTTCTGCACAAAACTAGTGTACCCTGCAGACAAATTTAAAAGTCCTAACAAACACTCTCGAACTTTGCCTTGCCATTAATAGCCAATTCATGAAAATACATGTGACACTGAAATTTAATTTGCCAGACTAAAACAATCATATTCCTGAAAATCTATTCAAGTTCAGATTTACTAGATACATGAGATGTAGCTTTTTATTTATAATAAATTAAAAGACAACCATACCTTCCAAAAACCCATTTCACAATCAAACTGTATTACCTGACAGATGTAAGGCTTTTTTAAGGCTCTTATTTGTTGGTCACAATGGGCAGGTTTTTATTTTTCAAGTTTTTATTTACTTATTTTGAGAGAGAGAGTGAGCGGAGAAGGGGCAGAGAGAAAGAGGAAGAGAAAGAATCCCAAGCAGGCTCCATGCTCTCAGTGCAAAGCCTGATGCAGGGCTTGAACCCATGAACCATGAGATCATGATCTGAGCCAAAGTCAGATGCTTGATGCACTGATCACCTAGGTACCCCACAGTGCGCAGACTTATAAATCGGATACTACTAAAAATTATATGTCTAACATATGTACACATATTTTCACTATATATTTTATCATATTTTCACTACGCACATCTACTTCCACTGTTCTCAATATCTAGATCTTAGCTTCAAGGAAAATCTTGACACCAACCAGGATAAGTGAGTTATTTGTAGTAATTATAGTAACTTCTACCTCTCCCAACTCTTTCAAAATCCTTACGAACTACAGAGCACAGCCAAAACATTCTTAAAGGTCCCTTTTCTCTGAAATAATAACACTACCACTGAGCAGTAAAAATGACTGTTAAGATATAGGAATGTTAAAAGACATCTAGGATGTTAAGACAAGGAAATGGCTCGTGCTTCTGACATAAGGAAATTAACATTTGGTCCAAACATAAAAAACCTGCATTAGGTAATGCAATTAGCTATTTCTGCTGTTTTTCTTCAGCAGACAATGAGTTTTATTATGTTTTGAAGATTTTCTGGTGAAATTCTGCTGTAATGAAGGAAAAATACCAAATGCAAGTAAGTACTCAGAGAACCATCATTAATATTGCAGGGAAATCTCGACGTTGAAAAATTACTAGTTTATACCACTAAAATAAACACAAGAAAACCCAAGGGTATAAACTGACAAACTGAACTCAGTCACTTTCAGAAATCTGCCCGGACTTCCTGGAAAAAACTCAACAGCGCATTTTGGGGGAAACGCTGTATTTGCGCCCCATCAGATGCTAAACGCATGGTATCACTCGCAATCATGGAAGAAAATCAATGCCGTTTCTTCTACTTACTCAAACAAAAACAATACTAAAGTTTGATCAGGAAGAAGGATAAAAACACTGGCGATTTTTGGAACAACCTTCACGGAATATTTTATTAGAACCAGATTTTATCTATGATGGGCAGAAGCTTATATTCTGTATTAGTATAATTACCAACAATAGCTTGTTGTAGATTCAAACTGTTTGTACAGACACAACGTGGGCCACAAAAGATGTCTGAATCGACCACATCTTTCATACTTTACACCCTGGTAAGTAATTTTTCTCATCTGAGCCCTACATTTCTGAGTAAGAGAGGTACACTGAAACTTATAAACAAATAGGAAACTACCAAATATATTTTAGGCTGACATTTCGAAAACAAGGGAGTTGTTCACTATACGCAGAAAATTAGCATATATAAGGCTGTTGAGGGAAAAAAAAAAGCAGCAGAAAGATAATATAACCTTAATGTTTTACAAGGCTCAATCATTGTTTTATTTCCCTGAGCGAATGGCTCATGAAGATAGTCATTCACTCAAATGAATGTTAAATCCCTACTGTGTGCCTGGCAGCGTACAAGGTAAGCAAAAGAGCAGAAAATCAACGGCACGATACCTGCCAAGGACTACTTCGAACGAAAGGAGACGTGCCCATTACATTGCTGTACTGTTTTATCTTTACTGGACACAAACTACAGGCCAGTCCGCTTTGCGCACCGTAGGCACACAACAGTAACAATCACCTAACTGCAGATCTGTAACCAATCAATGAACTAGGACAATTCCAGGCCCGACTAGTCCTAAAGCAACAGTTATTTCATTCCCGAAATTATCTTGCCTCTGTCGATTAATTCTTTCAATAGATGGCAATTCTCTGAATAATTTAACCCAGACTCAGGTGGCTTACAGAGTTAAATGAGAGAATGTAATGTTTTGAACAGAAGTTGAAAAACAGTAAATAGAGGCACAGTTGCACTTCGACACTAATTTGGTTTGCATTTTAGCCACTGCCTTCGAAATTGATAAAAAGCAAGTGACTGTAGTCATACAGCAGAACATCAACCCGAAAGTTACTGTGGCAAGACATTATTGTCTAGCAGTGGCAGTTGAGTGTGAAACGGAAGCTAAACTAACAAGTTTTGCTTAGCTTTTTAAAAACCATCCACTTTTAGTGATTTCTTTATGAAAGCTCTGTGACCACCCATTTCTCTAGGCTCAAAAACAGGCAGTGCCAACACAACTAAAGATCTGGTCCTCTAGGTTACAAATAATTTTTAACTCTGTAATAGTACCAGTTGTACAGTCATTCAAACCTAAGGAGTTTTTCTTGAGCAGGGGTCAGTCCTTAACTAAATTATAAAGGCTTGCAAACTAGAAACGATAATTGTTTTTAAAATCTTTCACATTAAAGATGACACCCGATCTTAAAATAAATTAAAAATGTAAACAGACTTCCAATACCTTACTAGAGAACTGAACGGAAGTGTATTATGTATACAGATCTGCTAGCTAACCGATCAATACTGCAAAGCGATACAGGAGAGGGAAGCTAAAGAAACAAGATTCTTCACCAAGAAATCTTTGAACAAATTCAAAGTAAAATTTTGTAAGCTATGTTTTGAAGCCTTTCCACCAGTCTTGCTATTTTTACTACGACATTTTAAAGTGAGCTCTGTGTGCGCGCCGTTATTAAAACCGCGACCAAAGGGGGGAAAGTGTCCTTAAATTTGCCCATTAACTGCAATCAAGTCTACAAATATGCCCCTCCTACATAGTGGGCCAAGTGGCAAGAAGATACGAGAACTCAGGAAGTTTTGAAATGGCAGTGACAGGAGTCAAGAGGGAAGACAAGGGGAAGGAATCACGGAGAATAAGAGCAACTCCGTGCGGCCAACGCCACGAGTTGGCATCCGAACTGCAAGTTCCCGGCTCGGGACGGGACTCGAACGAGCAACTTCGCGCCGAAAGGAGCTGCGCGCTCGGCAGCCCTCCGAGCCCCGAGCCGCAGCCCTTCGTCCCGGCTCGTAGTCCGGCGGCCGCGTCCGCGAGGACGCGCTGACAGCCGCGGGGCCGGACCTGGGAGATGCCGGCCGGCTGACACCCACCTTCCTTCTCGGCCCGCGCCGCGGCCACTACGAGGGTCATCACTAGGTGCAGCGCTCCCAGTAGGCCGGCGGCCGCGCTCCGCGGGCCCCAGCCGCGGCTGGCCGCGGGCTCCACACCGGCCCCTGCGGACGTGGAGGCGGCGGCGGCTCCTGCTGCTCCTCCTCCAGCCCGCTTCCCCATCCCTGCCGGCCGGGGGCCGCCGCGCTCGAAGTCCGGCGCGGCCCTTCTCGGCGAGGCGGCGGCGGCGGCGGCGCGGGAGCCGTGGTCCGGGCTCTGGTCGCGGCGCCGGGGGCGAGAGTGGATCCGGGCCCAGGGCTCGGGCTCCGGGCGTGGGTCTGGGTCCGTGCGTGCGTGTGAGCGAGAGTGTCAGTCACGGCCTCGGCCTCAGCATCGCCTACGAAGAGTCGAAGCGGAGAGGCCGCGGGTCAAGCACGGCGGGCGGCCATACTGGAAACGGGCACGGGCCGCGGGCTCTGGGCGCTGGCCTGCGAGGGGCGGGGCGCGGCCCTGGGCACCGCCCCCGCCGTGCCGTCACCTGGGGGGGCCAGCCGGTTATTCTGCCCCTCGGAGTCTGTGAGTCTTAATTTCTTGTCCGACTTTCGGAGACCCAAGGCTTCAACAGCCGGACAGGACGCCGACAGTACAACCCCAACCTGTCACTTCTGCCCCACGGAGGAGGAGGAGGAGGAGGGGAAGGGAGGGAGGATCAGGCCCAGTCGCCAGGACTTATGATGGCGGCTCACGCTTCGCAGAGGCAGTGACGGCAATCACGTGGAGACGAGGAGGCCTTGCCGCGCAGCCGCGCTGGGGCGTGGGCGGGACCGGGAGGGACTGCGGGGCGCTGGGGGAGGCTCGTCCGCTGCTCCCACGCGGGAACAAACCTCTTGCATCTCAGGCGCTGCAGTGCGAGAGCCTATCAGGGGACTGAGTGCGCATCCAGACCTCGAGTCCCCGCGCGGAAAATCCATTCCAGTGACTCCTCCTGGTCCCACCTCCGCCTCTTGGCCGCCTGGGAATACTCCGGGCCTGATTCAGTTCCTGGTGGCGCTTCCTTGAGAACTGGGGCTTGCTCCATTCATCATTATATCCTCAAGTCACAGTACCCAGAAGCGCTTAATGGAATTCTCTTGCCCTTGGAATGGTGCCTACTTTGCTGCAGGAAAACCCTTTGCTTTGTGTATATAAAGCAGCAGTGACCCTGGAAGGAGAGGGCAGATTGTTCTTTAGAAAAGTGCCCAGTGGCCATACTGGCTTTCTCCATCTGGAAATAATTCTTAAGACGTTTTATACACATAGTTCCTTCAAGGCCCAAATCAAAAGCCTTTAGTCTCCTTCAGGAAGCCTTCTCATGCCTCTTTCCACCTGAGGTCGAAGTCTTGGTGGGCGTGGCTATTCTCATCAAGCTTTAAGCTTCGTGAGAGTCCCTCTTCTTAATAACTTCCCCTAACTCCTGACTTAGTAACTATTTTAGTAACTTACCCTAAGCCCAGAGTCATTTGCTTATGCTTAGCATTATTGGTTTAGTGAATCGATGTACTTTTAAGGCCACATAACGTCTCCACCTCAATACGTCTGCGAACAAACTATCAAGGAAAATAAGATCGGACTTGGAAAAGAAACTCAAGAGTGCCACCCTATGCAGTAGTCTTCCTTGTCAAGCAAGCACTTAAATTTATTTATAAATTAATATATTTTTTATAGTCTTACCCTGATGATTTTGAAAAGCAATTTTGTTTTCCTGAGCATTTGTGTTAAAATCGAGAAATCATGTTTTGTTCTTGATGTAATGAAGTAGGAATTGTTATAATCCCTAAGTTGGATTTTCTGTATTTGTATATGTGAGGAAAGAGATTTCTGGAAGGCTTTTAACTCACAGAAGAAACCAAACCCAAGGATAAGTAACTGAGTGCCTTAGATGGGTCAAAGCTTACCTTCCAATGTGCAGTACAAAGAGTTGGCAACCCTTCCCCCATTACCAGGTTCAGGGCAGACGAGCCTCTCCAACGATGAAATGCTCAGGTTCTCTTACTCAGGAATCAACCACATCCTCTGATTAGCCTGAGGCTCAAGAGCCGCATGGGAAATAACTTGCATATGTCTGTAATTGGAGCTTAGACATATACAGGCATGTTTGATCAGAGGCCAATTTCCCATGAAGCTAATGAAGCTTAGGTTTCAGGGCTCCATGCTTGCACAAGTTCCTTCCAAGGCCTTCCACCTAAGTGTGTATTTATAAGCTTTAATCTTGTTCTCAACGGGCACCCGCCCCTCCCCGATAGTCATGTAAGCTTTTAGGGTCCACTGTATCTGAACTTCCCCTGGACCTGATGGACCCTGAGAGCCAGAGGGGTGAAAATGAAGTTCATTTCCCAGAAAGGACAAGGAGAGTGCTGGGAGAACAATAATAAAAGAAGAAGGACTTACTAGACAGCATGGTAAACTTTGTTGGGCACCCAGAGTTGAGCCACCATCACCTCATTATCCCCTCTCCTCTCAACACTCATGTGTCTTGGGAAGGAGAGAACTCTGAGTTAAAACAGAAGAAACTATCACAAGGACCCTTCTGAAGTTCTTGATTAGCTCCAGACCTTCCTTCTCCCCTTGAGGAATTAGAAAGACCTGGGCATTTAGCAGGTGGAGGCAGGCAAAATTAGAGAAAACCTGCTAAACCAGTGTTTGTCAAAGTGCCACCCCCAGACCAGCAGCACCTGGGAACTCGACGTCCAGCAATCTGTCTTAACAAGCCACCTGAGTGATTCTGGTACATGTTCAAGTTTGAAAACTGTTGCCCTAAATTGATATAAGCCCGGAACTATAGGTTGTTGGGACTCCTCATCTTCTACTTTCTTTGCTCTCTAGCCAGATTAGTAAACTACTATTGGAAGCAGAGTTAAAAGGGACTCAGATAAATTTGGGCTTAAATCCCAGCCCTTGCCTTTATTAGCTAAATGATGATAGGCAAATTACTCAACTTTTCTGGCCTCACTTTCCTTATATGTAAAATAATACCTAATAAATTTGGGGAGATTGAGCAAGATTTGTCTGTAAACATGTAGAATATGTCTGGCACATGGTAGGAGATTGTCAAAGGTAGCTATTATTGAGTACTTCCTTTTCTCAAAACACCATATTAGGCACATGAGAGTTTCAAAGAGCACTGATCATACTCCTAACTTCATTCCCAAAACATTTGAGGAGGCTTGCAAGAACACTTTCATTTAACAAAAATATATATGAATTAAAATTTGGGACCAGGAGGAGAAAACATTTTTGGTGGTCCCCATGGCTCACCTCACTGGCTCCCTAGTTAACTGCATGTAGTCAGTCTCCTGGTATTGGGCACCATCATGCTCTCGCAAGTCCCTACTTCAGATCGCCAGCCAGACCTCACTGTATCTATTACCAGTCCCACCCTGGCATCTAACAGACATCTTAAACACGCACGAACTCCTGATCTCCCCGAGCGTACTTTATCCGCAGCTTTTCCTTTCTCCAGGACAATTACAACCATCCAGTTGCACAGGTCGTAAACCTAAACATTATTCTT
This sequence comes from Paguma larvata, assembly GCA_030068075.1. NCBI lineage: Eukaryota > Metazoa > Chordata > Mammalia > Carnivora > Viverridae > Paguma > Paguma larvata. The sequence goes on from CM057836.1 coordinate 75,921,176, forward strand.
TTTTTTTTTTTTTTTTTAACATGAGAAGCCAGACCTCTCGGGGACCTCCTGTGGAACTCTGGAATCTTCTTCTTCCCCTTCTTCTTCTTCTTCTTCTTCTTTTAATCTTTATTTATTTTTGAGAGAGAGAGGCAGAATGAGAGCAGGGGAGGAACAGAGAGAGAGAGAGAGGGAGACACAGAATCGGAAGCAGGCTCCAGTCTCCAAGCTTTCAACACAGAGCCCGACGTGGGCCTTGAGCTCACCAACTATGAGATCATGACCTAAGCCGAGGTCGGATGATTAACGGACTGAGCCACCCAGGCGCCCCTAAACATTATTCTTTACTCATCTCCGTGTATACCAGAATCTAGCCACTTCTTGCCTCTTTCATGACACACTCTAGTATGAGTCCCATCATCTTCTGCCTGAATTTCTGCTCAAACTTTATAACAGTTTCCTGTTTCCAACTACTTTTATACTGAAAAGTTTTCACTCACAGCAATTGCCTAGAAGTTATCAAAATGGGATACTGTGTTATACTTCAACTAGCCTACTGAAGCTGATAAAGGACTGTGAACTTTGAGGAACCCATAGTCCAGACCCTTATTAAATTTTTTTTAATGTTTATTTATTTCTGAGACAGAGAGAGACAGAGCATGAGTGGGGAAGGGGCAGAGAGAGAGGGATACACAGAATCCGAAGGAGGCTCCAGGCTCCGAGCTGTCAGCACAGAGCCCGACGCGGGGCTCGAACTCACAGACCGTGAGATCATGACCTGAGTCGAAGTCGGACGCCCAACCTACTGAGCCACCCAGGCGCCCCTCCAGACCCTTATTAGACCTGACTGAAGACCTGTTCCTGGCCAGTGAACAAAGGGCCTTGTTTTATCCAACTCTCTTCCTTTCTACCCAGAGTCCCGATTTTCCATCCTTGGTTAGCCAAGCCATCTCAAACCCCCTTCCCTTTCTCTAGCACTTAAAAAACTCTGACTTTTCCTATTTCATAAATTATTGACTCAGTGATTTTTTTCACTGGTGCCTCTCTTTTCCTGACAAGTATATAGACTCAGCTTTGTATTTTCTTTCTTTTAGTCCTGGCGCTCTTTGCTTTCCATTTTGACATAAATTTGCACACTTACTGTCGACACAGCAGCCAGAAGAACCCTTTTAAAACGTAAGACATTCTGTCCTTCCTGCAATGGCTCCCATCTCGTGGTAAAAGCCAAAGTTCTTACAATGACTCACATGGCTGTACATGATCTGGCTCCCTGGGATCCTTGACCTTCTCTGCACTCCTCCAGGTTCAGCCCGTTTCAGCTCAATCACCACCATTTTGTTCCTCAAACATACTACAGATGCTTCTGCTCTAGGGTCTATGTCCTAGCTCTTCCTTCTGTTTTTTTTTTTTTTTTAAATTTTTTTTTTATTAACGTTTGTTTATTTTTGAGAGACATAGAGACAGAGCGTGAGCAGGGGAAGGGCAGAGAGAGAGAGGGAGACACAGAATCTGAAGCAGGCTCCAGGCTCTGATGAGCCATCAGCACAGAGCCCAATGTGGGGCTCAAACTCACAGACTGTGATATCATGACCCGAGGTGAAGTTGGCCGCTTAACCAACTGAGCCACCCAAGTGCCCCCTGTTCCTTCTGTTTGAAGTGCTTTCTTCTCCTCCAGTTTTCTGCTTGGCTTCCTCTCTCACCTCCTTTCAGTCTTGCCTCGGTTACCACCTTCTTCGTGAGGCATACTCTAATCACCACTGCAAATACCGCAGTTCAGTATGCCCACCCCCAAGTCCCAGTCCTCCTTGCTCTGTGCTCATTTTCTTTTTCCCATACAACTTATCACTTTCTCTAATACTATATGATTTATTTTTTTCATTACGTATTGTCATTATCTGTCTTTCAGCCTCATCTGTTATGTTCTCTGGTGGATCCCAAGCTTCTAGAATGTATGAAGCATTTACTAACACTTATAGAGTAAATGAATGAGTGGGTGGATGGAAGGATGAATTAATAAGTAGAACCAAAAGATAAAGAGCAGTAAGACATAGTCCTTTTGCTCAATGGAACTTAAAGCCCAGTGGATAAGATAGACATGTAAACAATATAGTAGGAAAGAGAGAACCACAGGAGAGAAGAGGAGAGGGAGTATGAAGGCAACCCTGGGTTCTACCAATTCCTTTATTTATCCGGCCTTTTCAACATCCTCAACTGATTTTACTTTGTTCTCATTTCTGTGTCTCTTTCATCCAGTTCAGAGTATGAATAAAGCCTACAGCCATCAGAGGTGAATAAGAAGTGTAGCATATTGGGGCGCCTGGGTGGCTCAGTCGGTTGAGCGTCCGACTTCGGCTCAGGTCATGATCTCACTGTTCCCGAGTTCGAGCCCTGCGTCGTGCTCTGTGCTGACAGCTCAGAGCCTGGAGCCTGTCTCAGATTCTGTGTCTCCCTTTCTGTCTATGCCTCTCCCCTGCTCATGCTCTGTCTGTCTGTCTCTCTCTCAAAAATAAATAAGCATTTAAAAAAAAAAAAAGAAGTGTAGCATATTGACATCTTCTTCAATGAACCAAGTGATCTGTTCCTTCGGTCCGTTGTGGGCCTTATTCCTTGGTAGGTTTCCCTTGGTGGTGTTCTTTCAAAAAAGAATCAACTCAAGAAAGCCCCAGGTTTAAGTCTGCTCAACTTACTAGGTAAATTGCTGAAGCCTGGGGTAGGGCAAGTAAATGGAGAGCTTCATGCTATAGGATGAGGATAGTGCTTTACGAGGTGGTGCGCTGAGCTCACTATCTGTGTGGACTCCATCCTATGGAAGCTCTTTACCCCATATGTTCCTCAAGAAAACTAGATTGCTTTTCAGTTTCCAACTTCACGTGAACTAAGGCCTCATCAATGACAATAACAGCTACCACATACACACCTCTGCTAACAAGCATATTGATTTAGATGCTATAATTAACTACAGGTTTGTTTAATTACAGTTTTGTTTGACACATCTTACAAGCTTTTATTAATCTTCCTAGCATTTGTAAGAAATATTTTCGTGGTAAACATTCTCATTTGAAATAAACCTAAACTTTAGCCTGCCATTCAAATTCTCCACAACACACTCCAATACCTAATTTTTTCTCTCCTAGAAGGCTTGTCATTAATCTTATGACTTTTTGAAATGTTTCAGGCAGTTTAGTGGTCTTTCCATTTAAAGGAAGGAGAAAATATTCTCTCTCTCTTTTTTTTAACGTTTACTCATTTTTGAGAGACGGCATGAGCAGGGGAGGGGCAGAGAGAGAGAGACACACACACACACACAGAACCTGAAGCAGGCTCCAGGCTCTGAACTGTCGGCGCAGAGCCTGACTCAGGGCTCGAACCGACAAACTGCAAGATCATGACCCGAGCCAAAGTGGGACGCTTAACAGACTGAGCCACCCAGATGCCCCAGAAGGAAAAAATATTCTTGAGGACAGAGGATACCCTAGATTTTTTTTTTCTTCTTTCCACATCCTCTACCATTGTCCTCTCTAGTACTCAATAAGTATTTTGAAATAGACTTTTAGGCTCTCCTGAGTTTTTGAACTGTCCCAAACACCATTATTAAGAAACCTATTTCAACCATCATTCAACTGTGCTTAAAATGTCATGGTTCGGTGGTAATTAGCAGCCTTGAAAAGCTATTCGGGGTTGAGAGGAAGACATTGAACACTGTGTTGAGGGATTTTTGTGTTTCTACCTCTCCCTGTTGCTTAACTGTGTGTAACTGTAAAAATTCCAGGAATATTCAGTAAAGGCAAGGACCAACATATTCAAGATGCTCGGATGCCCATTAGAAATGAGGAAGCACAAAATTAAGACAATAATGTACAAGAACAAAATAATGACAACTGCTGAGATTGAAAGCCCTATATGAAAGACACAATTTTACCTGCCGAGTCTAGTGTGAGTTCCCAAAATGAAGAATTAAGCAGCAGCCATTATAGGGGCACCTGGGCAGCTCAGTCGGTTAAGCATTTGGCTTCAGTTCAGGCCATGATCTCACAGCTCGTGAGTTTGAGCCCCGTGTTGAGCCCTGTGTCGGGCTCTGTGCTTATGGCTCAGAGCTTGGAGCCTGCTTTGGATTCTGTGTCTCTCTCTCTCTGTCCCTACCGTACTCACTCACTCTCTCTCTCTCAAAAATAAACAAACATTAAAAAATTAAAAAAAAAACAAAACCCTGGTCATTATGTGTGGAGCCCGTAATGGCATTCTGAGGGCGGTTATCAGAGCTAAAACACACACAAGCCTGGGCAGTGTTTCCACAAAGTGAATTCTACTTTCTGTAAACATCATTACATTAATTTCTGGTATTTTAACCACAAATTAAATTAAACTTTGTATTTTAAGTCTGGTATTTTAAAACATGTAACATGGCTGGTAAAATGTTTTTATGACCACAAATTAACAAGCCTTTGAATTATTCTTAAAAGAAAAGTATCATCAAAGAAATAGTCTGTGCAAGCTCTCAAAAGTAACATTTGTGTTTTGGAGTTATTCTACATTATGGTTAACATCTGTATTCTATCATTAAGGTTTGATGCTTTGAATCCCTTTGATAACGTACAGGCCAGGGAATATTAATAACAGACTCCTTGATCTTCATAAAATATATGTTTTGTCACACAATGTAAAATACGATTGCAAATAAGAGAGCCTTTTTTGTTGTTGGAGAAAATATTGTTTTCTTTTTGGCAATGTGGTTTCACTTATGAATAGCCTCGCCAAAAATCCATAGGATTTTAGAGCAAGAAATGACCTTATATATATAGTTAAGGCTTTGGAAATATCCCCTCCATGTCCAGCTATTGTTTGGCAAATCATTCAACCTTTCTAAATCTATTTCCACAGTTTCGTGTTTTAAAAAATGGCAAAAACCCCAAACAAACAAAATTACAGAAGGCTAGTTGTAAGGATTGAATAAACTAACTTTCCTGTAATTATCTTGCACACAAGTGCTCAGTAATGTCCCTGTTGTAATAATGATTATCATTACAGAAAAGGAAACTAAAGCCCATAAATGAAGGGACTTGTCCAAGACGATGGCAGAGCGGAACTTCATTTTTTGTTTCATCTTCAGGTCCATTTAATTTAATATGTCTACAGTGTTTTATTTGGCAGAGTGCTGTTATAATTTTTGTATTAATCTTACAACAATGCCAAAGGCTAAAACATGAGAACTCTATAGCTCTACCTAAATGATAGCGCAAATCAATTCAATAGTATCATAAGAGGTGAATCAAATGATTCCTCAAGGGGGCTCTCCCTGAAAGGTTACTAACCAGAGCTCGAACTTCCCTGAAATCACCAACTCAGCCTAAGCCCTTTATGTGAGCCAAGGTCAGCCTGGTTATTCTGTGATAAAAAAAATAACCTTCAAATTTCAATGATTTAAAACAATAGATTTGTTTCTCTCTTCCACTCCCGGTGCACACAGGACCACAGCTGATGGAGTGAGCTGGGTCACTGTAGCAGAGTGAAAACAGTGCTCTTGAGGGTCTTCTAATGGCAGTGAAATTATATGATGGAATTGATTTTCATCCATCGACTCCATCCATTTGGGCAAACCAAGTCACATGGCTACACCTCATTTCAATGGATGGGAAAGTGTCATCCTGGCTATGGCTGGATTAGTTAACAGCCCTGATAACTACCACAGGCTTGAACTTTGTTCTCTTCTCCTTGGAAAGTAAGAAACAGCAGTCTGAGAAAAGATTGTGGAAACTGGTTTCAGTTACTCATGAATTATGAAGTTGTACAGAACACCCTTAACTTTTTATCACTTATATTTTGATGGTTGGTTTAATATATTTTTGTTTGTCTGTTTTTAAGTCTTGTTTAAATTCCAGTTAGTTAGCAAGAAGTGTGATATCAGTTTCAGGTGTACAATTTAGTGATATAACACTTCCATACAACACCCAGTGCTCATCACAAACAAGTGCCCTCCTTAGTCCTCATCACCTATTTCACCCACTCCCACTCACCTCCTGTCGGGTAACCATCAGTTTGTTCTCTAGAGTTAAGAGTCTGTCTCTTGATTTACTTCTCCTTTTTTCCCTCTATGATGGTTTTGTTTCTTAAATTCCACGTATGAGTGAAATCATATTGTCTTTGTATGTATTTGTCTTTGGCTGACTTATTTCACTTAGCATGATACTCTCTAGCTCTATCCGCATTGTTGCAAATGGCAGGATTTCATTCTTTTCTATGACTGAGGAGTATTCCATTGTTTATATATACAACCTCTTCTTTAGTCGTTCATCAGTCAATAGACATTTGGGCTCTTGTAGATAATGCTGCTCTAAACATTGGTGTGCATGTATCCCTTCTAATTAGCATTTTTGTATTCTTTGGGTAAATACCAACTGGTGTAATTGCTGGTTGTAAGGTACTTCAATTTCGGACTTTTTGAAGAAACTCTATACTATTTTCCACAGTGGCTGTACCAGTTTGCATTCCCACCAATAGCCTAAGAGGGCTTCGCTTTCTCCACATCCTCGCCGACATCTGTTGTTTCTTGTGTTGTTGATTTTAGCCATTCTGACAGGTGCGAGGTGTTATCTCATTGCAGTTGGATTTGAATTTCCCTGATGAGTAACATCTTTTCATGTATTTGTTGGACATCTGCATGTCTTCTTTGGAAAAATGTCTATGTGTGTCTTCTGCCCATTTTTAAACTGGATTATTTGTTTTTTTGGGTGTTGAGTTTGATAAGTTGTTTATATATTTTGGATACTAACCCTTTATCAGATATGTCATTCACAAATATCTTCTCCCATAGGTTGACTTTTCATTTTATTGATGGTTTCTTTTGCTATGCAGAACCTTTTTTCTTAATGTTTATTAAGAAACACATGTACACGTGCAAGAGAGAACGAGTGGAGGGGGGCAGAGAGAGAGAGAGAGAGAGAGGGAGAGGACAGAGTATCCAAAGCAGGCTCTGTGCAGGCAGCTGAGAGCCCAATGTGAGGTTCATGGGATCGTGATCTGAACCAAAGTCTGGTGCTCAGCCAACTGAGCCATCCAGGCACCCCAGAAGCTTTTAATTTTGATGAAGTCCCAGTAGTTTATTTTTGCTTTTGTTTCCCCTGCCTCAGGAGACATATCTAGTAAGAAGCTGCTATGGCCAATGTCAAAGAGTTACTGCCTGTATTCTTCTCTAGGATTTTAATGGTTTCTTGTCTCAAATTCAGGTCTTTCATCCATTTTGAATTTATTTTTGTGTATAGTGTAATAATGGTCCAGTTTCATTCTTTTGCATATTGCTGTCCAGTTTTCCCAACATCATTTGTTGAGGAGACTGTCTTTTTTTCCCATTGGATATTCTTTCCTGCTTTGTTGAAGATTAATAGACCATATAGTTGTGGGTTCATTTCTGGGTTTCTATTCTGTTGTATTGATCTACGTGTCTATTTTTATGCCAGTACCACACTGTCTTGATCTCTACAGCTTTGTAATATAGCTTGAAGTCCAGTTTAATATATTTTTATTTAGATGTAGCCACCGATAAAATATGAGTGCTTTTAAAAGCACTCAGAGAACATTAAAATTTTAACTTTTGGTATTTGCACATTAAAAAAAGCAGTAACAGGCAATATTTGAATGCTGGCTGAGTTTGATTAAGAATTGTTGATTATCTTAGGTGTGATCAAGGTTATTATGGATTTTTTTAAAGGCACTTTATCTTCTAGAAATATATACTGAAATATTTATGAATGAAACGATATGATGGGTTTGCTTCAAAATAGTCTACAAGGTAAGTGGGGGCAGAGGGTAAGATTGCAGATGAAAGAAGATTAGCCTTTAGTTGATTATTATTGAAGCCAGGTGACTGGTACGTGGAGGTTCATTATGCCAGTCTTTCTACTTTTAGGTATGCTTGGAATTTTTCATAATAAAAAGTTTTAAAAAAGCAATAATAGGCCTTCAACTACTTCGGCCCCAGATCTACCTTCTCTAGATATGGCTAACAAGGGATCTTAAACCATCACTGGTCTGAGTGGGGCCTGGCTTGAAAGATCAAATCATCACGTTTTATCCAAAGAATTTCTGCACTCGCCATACATTTGAAACAACCAAATTTGGCCCAAGGTGTCAGAAGATAATGTCCATGCCTTGCAGCATCTGACAGAACCTCAGAACCACCTATGCTTGCCCACTAAAGATAATGAGTGCTTAGAACCTCCTGAGGCTATGGTTGCTTGTCCAGTCTAACATGAGGACTCAAGTCCAGCTCTGAGCTAAACTCCTCTTCTCAGATTAATCTCTGAGTAAAGGCAGAACACTAAAGTTTCTTTGATCATTATTAACACAGTGCACAGAGAACTGTGCATCAGTGGATGTCTCTGAGTTATGTAGAAATGTGTGGGACATGAACGTGGGCCATGAACGGACCTGAGATGTGATAGAAGGCTACTACAAATGCTCCTCCTGCTTCCTAAGGCCCCTGGCCTCCATCAGAGTTCTTCTCCTTTGAGGCCAGCGCACTCTCAGCTCTGGCCACTGCCTCCCTGTTCCTGACAGCGGTGCTTGTTGTGAGCATCACCAGATTGACACCTGACACATAGAGCATCCTCCCTCATGAGCACTGCTCCCTAGCCCACTGTTGTGGATCTCTGTCATGTGGATTTATTCTTCATGATCTTGCTTACCCTGCCATAGTTGATTGGCTATGAACCCCCATCCCAGGCTACTGCAATCAAATTCTCTTGAATTTTTTTACTAGGAGATAGTCACATTGAGGGTGAATTCTGAGTTATGAAATGGCAGGGCTTACACAAGACCATCTGCTCTTTTGCTGCAGAGTCCCTAGAGCTTCCTTGAGTCCTACTCTCCAGAGAACCGGTTGCTCAGCATTTCCATGGATGCCATGAAATAATCCAGTACCACTAAATATGTGTATATGTAGAATTAAGTTTCCTTTCTTTGTTGAGTGCCTGGGGGTATGGTGGGAAGACTCTAAGATGGACTCCAATTATCTCCACATTCTGTTATTCACCCCTTTCTGTAAACCACACCCCCCCAACCCACCTGGAGTGTGAGCTGAACCTAATAACACTTCTAATGAATAAAATATGGCAAAGTGATGTAATTGTACTTTAAGATTATGTTACAAAATCTGTCTCTTCTTGGGGAAGAAAGAGGTCCTGCTGTGAATATCACTATGGAAAAGCCCCCTAGGCAAGGCCATAACCCACAGCTAGCAGGATCCTGATGCCTTCCAACAGCCACATGAGTGGGCTTAAAAAATAACTGAGAGCCTTGAGATGACCAAGACTACAGGCCAGGCTGACAAACCCAGTCAGAAGCACCCAGGTAAGCTATACCCAGATTACTGATAATAAATGTCCGTTGCTAAGCTGCTTAGTTTGGGGGTAATTTGTTACACAGCAACAGGTAGCTAATACAAGGGATTAAAAATATTCAAAATAAAAAGGAAATCTTAAAAACTGAGGAAAATTAAAAGAGAAATAGCCTAATTCAAAGTTATGACACTGATTTTAATACTCCTCAGTCAGTATTTAATAAAAAAGGTAGACAGAAATCATAAAAACGGAGAAGACTTATGTCACACTTTCTGCCAATTTGACCTAATTGATGTTTACGGAACACTGCACTTGTGAGCAGAATATACAATCTTTTCAAGTATGTGTGAACTCATCAAGATACACCATCTGCTGGGCTGTGAAACAAGCCTCAATAAGTTTACCAGGACTAAAATCATGGAGTATGTACTTTAACTACAATGGAATTAAAATAGAAATCAATATTAGAAAGATATCCAAAAAATGAAAATCCTCACATGTTTGGAAATGAAACACTTTAACTAATGCATGTGTCAAAGAAGAAATCACAAGAGAAGTGAGAACGCATTTGTGACTCAAGGATAATAAAGACCTGACATGGCAAAATTGGTGGCATGAAGCATAAGCATTGCTTACAGAGGAAAGGAGAACTACAATGCTTACATTAGAAAAGAAGGAAAGTTTCAAATCAATGATGTAAGTTTCTGCTTACAAAACCAAAAATCAAGCTCTTTTGAATAGAAAGAAAGAAAGAGTGAGGAGTGAAAATGAAATAAAAAAGACACAAATAATAGAGAAAAATCAGTTAATCCAGAAATTGGTTGTTGAAGGATCATTATCCTGGTTGCCCCCTTTACTCACTCTTTCCTTCATTTTGGAGCTCATCTTGACCATTTAGACATGACCTTCAGCTCTGTCCTCATGACTAAGACTTCAGCTTCTCTATCCTGTATCCACTCTAATTAGTTTAAACTGGAAGAAACTTTTAAAGAGGTATTAGAAAAATCACAGTGTCCTTAGATGGGCCAAGCTTTTAGGGACACAGTTCACAACCTTGTCATAGGACCAACCTGGTAAGAAAGATCTGACTCTGGAACCACACTGCCTCTGTCTCCACCACACCAGCAGCATGGGTGCCCTAGGCCCTGTCCGTTTCCTCTTGCAGTTGGCTTCCAAATGGTTTCTCACACTAATTTCATCTGATTGGTGGAATCCAGTTAAATATCCATACCCAAGTGGGAAGGAAGCCTAGGAAAAGATAGGATCTGGCTTCCATAATTGAAGGTACAGTCACAATCTTGGAAGTCATTAAAATATGGAGAGGGCGTTTAAAAGATTTTAGATAGGCACTAATGACAGATGACTACCTTAACTTTCAACTAGTTCCCAACACATTAGGCTTCCCATCTAAGACGTTCTGTCATATACCTTTACTGTCCCGCCATCATAACCGCTGAGCAGAGAACTCTTTTCCGGCATACTTCTTTCCCACTGATCCCATATATGCTTGCCCAGGGTATTGTTAATTATCGTTAATTAATGCATTAATTTGGTATATATTAATTGAGCCCCTACTACATGCCAGGCACTGTAATGGGCACTGAAGACATAGTGCTGAGCAATCAGCACAGTCCATGACCTTGTAGACTCTACTAGTGTTCATTAGGACACTTCCACAGAAGGTAAGATAAACTGACACTAGCCAGATTACCCAGAAAGGTAGGCATCATTATTATTTTTTAAAAAGTGTCTTACAGATTCCCAAGGACAGGACCATAGATGGGTTTCAGAAAGTGTTTCAGAAAGAACATCTCTGAGAAGACTTCCCCTCTATGTACCTCTCATCATCTTCATTCCTGTCCCTGAAGACGTATGTTCTCTATTATCCCATTCCCGTGGCGTAACAACATGTGGGCTGCAGCGTCTATTCAAAACAGAACAGACAGAACCAGAATTTCAGACCGATTGTCACTTGCAGCAAAGAGAAGCAAGGCCCATCAGATGTGTTGGGGGCGGGGGGTGCAGGCATAGTATTTCAGGATATTCAAGGCTACTGGGGGGGCTCTTCCATTCCTGATCAGAGAGACAATAAAAGGATCACTGCGGAATGGGCTGATACTTCCAAATGTTATACCAGTTTGCCCAAGTCACACAGGTGGGAATGTGATTGTGTTTGCACTTATTGATGGAGCCATCAAATAACTGATGTTCACCCTGATTTGGGTTCAACATAACTTTATGGAAAAACCTGGCATCAGAGACAAATGCTAAAGGCAGCAAAGGTAATTTAGCCGCAACTCAAATCTTTGTCGTCTCCTGTGCTCTGATACACCAACCACCATCAAAGCGACTGTCACTGTCACCTGACACCCAACTCCTGGGACTTGCACCCTGCAGCTGCCAGGGTTCCAAGAGCATGTGGGAAAATGTTTTTCATTGATTAAAAATAATAATAAAGTCTCAGGCTTGGAAATCCATAGTTTGTTTTTATTTTTTTTTATTTAAAAAAATTTTTTTAATGTTTGTTTATTTTTGAGAGGGAAAGAGAGACAGAGTGAGCGGGGGAGGGGCAGAGAGAGGGAGACACAGAATCTGAAGCAGGCTCCAGGCTCTGAGCTGTCAGCACAGAGCCCGATGTGGGGCCCGAACTCGTGAACCGCGAGATCATAACCTGAGCTGAAGTCAGACTCTCAACCGACTGAGCCACCCAGGCGCCCCCATAGTTTGTTTTTAAAGTTATCATTTAAACATCCTTTATATTTGTTCTCAAAGAGACCGTTTCTACCATAGAAAGAGGGAAGAGTCGGGCAGAGGAGGTGAAGGAGAAGCAGGTTTTCGGGGTCTTGCACAGTGTGATGTCCCTAGGCCAGCAGTGCTTGGTGGTGGAGAGAGGATCCTCACCCAGGCTCAGCTCTTCCTGTGATTTCTGAGTTCAGGCTCACTCTTTTCCTGACCCTGGGTTCCTTCGGGCTGTCATGCTTCCCTGGGAATTTCCTCTCCTGCTTCTTTGACCCAAGTTTGCAGTTTTCCGACACAATCTGGCAGACCCGCCCTGCCCCCATGCCTACGGGCCCCTCAGCGCCTCACCTTGAGCCATCCATATCTGCTGTTTAAATGCTAGTTTTCAAAAATCCATTTTCCCACAATTAAGTATAACCATATGGGTAGATCGTTAGAAACAAATACATCTGAAAACAAACAAAAACAAAAAACGTGACACAGTGTCCTCCAGTGCCAATAACGTAAACATTATAAGCTAAGGGTGAACAAAAGGGAAGTTACATTTCCTTTGGGGTTGGAGTGAAGCTCTCGGATTGCTGAGCAAAGGTGTTCCTTTCCTTCTACAACCTTCTAGGAATACAGAACAGAAGCAAGCATAGGGAGTTCTATCTACGTTGCTAGACTTCGAGAATCATTTCAAAGCTTGTTTGTCTCTTGATTACTTTTCTATCTGTTGAAATTTTTATTTCAGTGGGAATTTGTGGAAGGAATGCATATATTTTAGAATCTGTTTTTCCCCCTGCACTGAATTGGAATGTTTTATGTGGATTGTTGTCATGGAAAGTAAAGATTTAATCAAAGTATTTAATACTTGTGTTCTAAAACTACTTAAAATTAGATTTCTTCTTCTTATCCGTTAAAGAGGTAAACACCTCAGAATAATAGACACTGTAAAATGTATTGTTTAATTAAAGAATCCCTTGACACATAAAATTGCAACCACTTGTCCTACATCGTGGGTCATTAAGACTTAGGCTCAGGGTTCAGACTGCCTGCATTTTTGATTTGTTTACTTTTTACCTTCTGATTCTGAAATAATTGTATTCACATATAATTGTAAGAAATGAAAACAGGAGAAATCCTATGTACCCTTCACTTGGTTTCCCCCAGTGGTAACATCTTGCAGAAATACAGTATACTGTCAAAATCAGGAAACTGACACAGGAACAATTCACAAAGCTTTTTCAGATTTCACCAGTTTTAATGCCTTTGTGTGCGCACACGTGTGTGTGTGTGTGTGTGTGTGTGTGTGTTTGTTAGTTCCGTCCAATTTTACCTCATGAAGATTCATGTAACTACCATCCCAATCCAGATTCTGTTCCACTATCACAAGAATCTCAACTCATTTATAGCTCCCATCATCTCCCTCCCTAACCTCTGAAAACCATTAATCTGTTTTCTATTTCTATAACTTTGTTATTTCAAGAGTAGAATCATTTTTCAGATTGACTTTCCCCCCTCTCAGCGTAATGCCCTTGAGATCTGCCCAAGTTATGATCCTGGCTTCATGCCTTACTGGCTGTGTGATCTTGGGCAAGTTATTTGACTTCTCTGTCTCAATTTCAATTCAAACCAAGGTCCACCTAATTCCATGACCTCCCTGTCTCCAACTACACCATCTTGCTTCTTACATGCAGTTGAGAGAAGGTCTTGTGTTTGCTATATTTTATGTTTCCCTATGGAATCTTGGAACATGATTGGGACCATGAACTTCTAAACCTTCTCTCAACACTTTCGAACCAGTACAGGGTAAGGAAAAACACTATTTGGAAATGCCAATTGGATAGTTTTAGCTATTTACACTTTTTTATAATCTTACTCTTGCTAAGTGATTTTACACATCTTTAATTGAACATTGTTTTGAATGGAAGCCCATTTCTGCTGCCTCCAGTGTTTATTTTCGGTCAGTTTCTCATTTATCAGTGAGGATATACAGACAGGTAGCATTCACCTGTTGTTTTTAAAGTCACTTGATTTAGACTTAGACTGTGACACGGCTCTGGGTATACTGCCAAGGGAACAGTCCCCCTACTGTGCCAGTTGGCTGATTATCTGTGGTTATATGTGTACAAAGGATTTTTATAAGTTCACAGAGCTCTCTGCTCAAATGTCAGCTCTACAGAGAGGCCTCCCTGACCACCTCTAAAATAGCATCTGGCTCCTGCCTCTCTTCATTCCCTTACCCTACTATATTTATCTTCAGAGTACTTGCCACCACTTGACACATTATAAATTTATTTGCTTACTGTCTGTCTCTCACCTTCAGAATGCAATCTTCAGGAGAGAAGGAACTCGTCTGTTCCCTGCTATATTTTTTCTGTTGCCGAAAGTGGTCTCTGACACATGACGTGTTCAGAACAAATGAATGAAATGAAGGAGTGAATGAGGGAATTCTCCCACTGTTGATGGCGGGAGGGAGGAAAAGGACAATCTATCCCTAGAGAAATGAAAGGATAGAAGGTAACGTGAGCAGGAAAGACTCAGGGTATGTCAGTGACCTTCTTTTGAGCCTCAGAGCCGAGGTGAAAATGCTCCTAGAATGAAGTTGGGGATAATAATAACAGAGATAATGACAATAGCGACTCTGTGGCAGGAATGGATCCCAGTCCATAAACTTGGGCGTACAAGAAAAACAACTTTCTTTTTCTGTAACTTAACCCAATTCCTAGTCCTACGCTTGACGTTGACATGATGGAGGTACTCAGTAGCAGTAGAGTTACTGCCTTGCCCCAGCATTTGTCCTGTGATGTGGCGGTGCGTTGACGTCATCCACAGATGGCTGAGACGGTGCTGCTCCCTTGTCTGTGAGACTGGAGAGACTGAGACCCATCCGTGTTCTGAGCCTATGTCACCAGGATTTCTCCTTTGTCGGCTATTTCAGACTCACCCACTGGGTTCTGCTACAAGGTCATTTCCCTACAGCTATGTTCTCCTTTTCAGCCATGTTCGTAATTTCTGTTTTCAATTCCATGGTAAGTTTTAGTTCTTTATTCTCATCCCTGCTGTAAGACTTTTCCTCTTATTCTCAGGTCTAAAGGTTAGGTAATGAAATGAGGTAATTTTTCCCAGAGAACTACGGTGCCCTTTTTCACCACAAATGTTATAGAGCATTTCCCTAATTAAAGCATCTCATTTATTTAAGTAGCATTATTCCTAAATCAAATACTTCATTTCTTTTAAATGATAGGTATTATATTACAGCTTTATAGATTAATAAGGCATTAGTTCTTGGGTTTCTTTTATTAGAAGTGAATTATTCATCTGAATAAAGTGTCTTTTGAAAAAAAAAAAACAATTAAGTGCAATCATAGTACCAAAATCTCATGAGTGAAATTTTAGCACTATTATGAGACAGGTCTTGTCATACTTTAAGCAAACTGGGGGTATTAATATCAAATGTTGGGAATTAAAGAATCTAAGTCAGTAACCGGCAGTGTATGTCAGAATAAACTGTGGAGGCGTGGGTCTCGCCCTCAAACACCTGATTTGGAGGGTCAAGGTGAGGTCTGAACATGTGTGTATCTTTGATTGCAAACCCAAAGTGTCATCCAGCTCCCTCGTTTATTTTACTGATGAAGAAACTGAAGCTCAGAAAAATGAAGTGGTTTGTCTAACCTCACACACATGAAAGAAGCAGTTTCCTCAAGTATATTCCAACAGGCGGGGACTCCGGGCTTTTCTGGGTGGCGGCATTTAAAACTCATTACAAAACTCAACTTTCGTCATGACCTTGTAATTCTAGAAACGAAAATGGTGAAGAAATTCCTAGTTCCCTAGTACTGGAAATCAGTCCTCAAGTATTCACATTAGCAGTTCTCAAAGGTCGTATCCACATTTTGCCAGAGTCAGTTGTCTAAAAAGAAAATGTCTTGCAGTCCTGCCCGAGGCGGGGCTGAGTTTATGACAGGGGTGAGTGGTGTGCAGTGAACACAAGCACAGTTAAAAGTGCTGTATAGATGGTCCATCCTAAAATGACCTGTTGCCTAGGACGGCCATTGTATCTTCATGGTACAATTGGCTGCACTCCTTTGGGACATGGATAGAGAGGGCCTGATGACACTGGACTCATCCACATCATGGATGTCACTCTCCAGGTAGTTTTAAACAAAAACTTCCTTTGACTTCCCTTTCCAAGAAGGGATGCTCCTTGACCATCGATTTTCACAACAGAACAGTGCAAATTTGCCATCTTAACCTCCTCAACACCAGTTAGTTATTTAGTGGGTCCACATCCCACTGTTTCTGCAAGTGAGCACTGTTCCTTCATTCATCCAATTAATATTTATAAAGTGATGAATTTGTGCCAGGCACTGGCCAGGGCTCAGGGTGAGGATAAAAAACATAGTTCTTCTCCCATAATAATTTAATATGCCACCACTCCCCAGAATACAATTGGTGGGTGAAAGCTAAGCCCATAGTATCGACAAATATTAACAATAAAGCCCTGCAAAGTGGTTTTGATTGAACCCTTAACTCTTTTTGAGCCCGGTGTCTCTCTCAAATCTCCTACCCTTCATTTGGAGAATACCTGGCTATTTCTCAGTTCTTGCTCCTTTTTCTGGCTTAAAGCTAAAGACCACCAGACCACCAAGCAAGATGGGATGTCGCTTCTCATTAACCTACTTTAGCTCTCTTTCTGAAGAGAATCTTACTATTTTGCCTTTGTGTTTGATGCCTTCAGTTTCACTATGATGTGACCATAAGTAGATTTATTTCTATCCTGGTCATAACCCAGTGTGCTTTTTCCATTTGAGCATTCATCCTCCTTCAATTTTGGTAAATTTCTCTGCCATTATCTCTGAAATGTGTTGCATCTCTCTAATTCTCTCTATTTTCTCCTTTGGAACTTCCTTCCCTTTTTAAAAAAATTTTTTTAACGTTTATTTATTTTTGAGACATAGAGACAGAGCGTGAGCAGGAGAAGGGCAGAGAGAGAGGGAGACACAGAATCCGAAGCAGGCTCCAGGCTCTGAGCTGTCAGCACAGAGCCTTACACAGGGCTCAAACTCACGGACCGCGAGATCACGACCTGAGCTGAAGTCGGCCACTCAACCGACTGAGCCACCCAGGCACCCCCCCCCCACCTTTTTTTAAGTTTATTTCTTTATTTTGAGAGAGAGAGCAAGCACAAGTGGGGGAGGGGCAGAGAGAAGGAGAGACAGGACTCCAAGCAGGCTCCATGACAGTACAGAGTTCATTGTGGGGCTGGAGCTCCTGAACCATGAGATCATGACCTGAGCCAAGATCAAGAATTGGACATTTAACTGAGCCACCCAGGCACCCCTCCTTTGGAGCTCCTATTAGATTTATATTGGGTCTTATCATTCTCTTCTTCACATTATATTGATTTTACTCTCATAATTTCTGTTTTTTTTCTCTCTGTACTTTGGTGTGATTTCCTCCAACCCATCTGCCAAACCGATAGTTCTCTCTCTAGTCACCTAGTCTGTTTAACTTGTCTATTGAGTTTTAAAATTTTTAACGACTATAAATTCCATTTTCAAAATTTCTATTCCCTTCCTTATTTTCCCCAGTGTTCTCTTCCTGCTTTATGGGTTTTAGTCATTCTTTTACATTTTTTTGGACATTTTAAATCTCTGAGATAATTTTATTATCTTTAGTTCTTGGAGCGTAAATCCCACCATTGGTTACGTCTGCTCAGTCTCTTCCTTATGATTTCTTAAAGGCACATGTAGTAACCTGACACTTCTGCAGTCACATAATCTGCATATTGCAAGCTAATATTCACTGTATTCCTACAATGAGTGGTCAGTTTAAAGAGTATTGTTGTCACTGATGTCCAGACCTCACACTTTGTATAAAATAGTCCATATCACTTTAATGCCCTAATCTGAGGAGAATGCTGTAGGTTGGTTTTTCTAGAATTAAGACTGGGATGGGGAAAATGAAGTAGAAAGTACCTTTCCAAATCACTTGGTCTATAAGTTTCATAGAAGGTAATGAGATAAAAAGCCTCTTGCTAAGTTGTGACAGCTATGTCACTGTCAAGGCTAGATTTTAAGGATTTGAAAAAAGTCGAACAATCTTTACCAAAGGATCTTACATTACTAAGCCATATGTTTTCTCAACTAACTATCTTCAAGTCTTCCAGCTCTTAACCCTCTGGTGCCATTTCTAGGTTACTAAATGTCCTTGCCTCCTTCCCTTACATGTGCTTGAGAATGCCACTACCATCCATTAGCAAGCAAGGATGGAACATAATATGTCTCACCAGCTGAGAGGATATGGAACTCTTGCCCTTGTCCCAAACCAGTCTTCTACTCATGCAGCTCATGACCATCAAACTTTTTAAGTAGCACATTACATCACTGAGTTATAACGTTTAGTTATTTAAAACCTTAAGTGGCTCACACACAAACCTGCTGCCTGGACTCTGAAAGAAGCTTGAGAGTGTGACTTCTGTTTATACGATCATTGCAACACCAAAGAACATGGATAGAGATGGTTTCATGCTCTACTGCACTCTAAATATCCTACAAAGGCCCTTTCCTGGGTCTAAGTCAAGAAGGCCATGATAGACGGAAATAAAATGAGGTTAGGTCCCTGCTCAGAAGGACCACAGTGTACATGAGGAAAGAGCACTTGCATATATGAAACGATGGGAGCACACAGCCAAATGCCAAATCATGTGGACCAGACAAATGCTGTCGAGGGGAAGGGAAAGATTAAGAGTTGGTAAAACTTCAAAAAAAAAAAAAAAAAAAGAGAGAGAGTTGGAAAAGCTTCATGGGCAGACTCAGCTCTAATCTGGCACTGATGGTTGAGTTGAGCCTGTGCATAAAACATTACAGGTGTATGTGAGAATAAATGCAGGCTGGAATATGCTGACTGCTCATGCTGCCCTTTTGGTATAAGTGGGAAGACAGGCATTGGTAAGGCAAGGTAGTAATAGGCAGGGAGTTGGGTGGGTAAGGAAGCTAGAGAGAAGAATATTGATAACTTACTGATGGTTAAGATGGCAGACAGATGACAAGCAGAAAAATGTAATAATATAAATAGCTCACTGAGTACTTCTTTGTGATAACTATGTTACAGGAATTTTCTCATTTAAGTCTCACATATCCTATGAAGTAGAGAGTTCTAGTATACCCATTTTCCAGATGAAGATTCTGAGTCTAGGTTATACAGGTAGCAAGTGATAAAGTATAGATTTGAACACTGGCAGTCTGGCCCCAGAGTATGTGTTCCTAATCACCAGGAAATACTATGCTTTGGAGGATTACAGAGACTTGCCTTAATGCTACTAAAAATTGGAGCATGTATCATCTTTATCATTGCCTTCCACTGTTTGTCATCTCAAGTAAGACCTTGCTCACTCAACAAATACTTATGATGCTGCCAATCCCTAGCCTTATGCTGTATGTTGAGGATCTCAAGATGAGTCAGATTGATCACTGCCCTCAGAGAGGTGACAGTCACCATAAGGAGATCACAAGAAGGAGAGTCATGCAAACCCATAATTATAATGCAGTATGGCAAATTATGACTCCGTGGATATTTCTATGGTGTGCCAGAGAATCTCAGAAGATGGAGTAGCTAATTCTATGAGAGGGAGTTTGGGAAGGCTTAAGAAAAAAGGGTATATTTAAAATAATTTTTAAAGGATGAATAGTTAATCATATGGATGTGGTGTGTGAATCATTTTAAAGCAGAGAAAATAATGTTCAAGGATACGGAGGTATGGAAGTGCATGGCTGGTTGGGGAATGAGCAGTTAGAGATAGAAGTACAAAGTTCAAGGATAATCTCAAAATATATTCTTCAGACCATATTCCTGGGTGATGTGAGTTTCCAGTAAAATATATGTGGGAACTATTGAGTCTTATAATCTGTTTTGGATATTCATAGTTCATATAAGCATACTAAAAACTTTATGAAGTACTGCAGTAAAGCAACCTGTTTACTCTTTTACAGAAATCTCCCATTTCAATTGTCCACTGAGTCTTTTTTTTTTTTTTTGCCCCAAAATAACATTTTTACTTTTCTCTTGAAGAAAGTTGATTTTACATAGTTTTCTGTTGAGATTCCGTATCTGTTCACTCACTAAGATCTTATTTTCCTCTAATTCCTGGTATAGAAGTTTTACAAGTTCTTTAAAGTATTTTTGCTAGTTCTAAAACCTGGTCCATCTTAGATTTGGTTTCAACTAACTGTCTTAAAAAAATTACTGTGGATCACATTATCCTGTTTCTTTGTGTGTCTAGCAATTTTTGATTGTTTACTAGACATTGTGAGAGTACATTTTAGGATTTAGTTTCTGTTATCTTTCCCTGAAGGGTACCGATTCTTGTTTTAGCAAGTTGATTAATTGATGAATTATGACTGGGAACTTATAGAGTCTTAGTTTCATACTTGGTTAGTGCCAATATGTGGAAAGTTCAAGATGTTTCCCAAGCCATTCTTACTTGGGAGAACTCAGCCTCAAAACTCTTCTTATCCCATGTGAATCTTTAGGGACTTGGCTTTAAACTTTGTTAGGGTGAGTTTGGAGTAGATAATACTACTAGATTTGGACTACATCCTTGCTTCTAAAGTTTAGGATTTCCAGTGTCTCTGCTGGTTGCCAGGGATGTTAATGAGGTGTGAACAAGATCTCTAGTCTGGCAGGGTTGTATTCCAATGTCCTTAAGTACTATTTAGCCTGTAGTAGTCCATTCTCAACATTATAATGCTAGCTATGTTCTAGGCCTAAAGAATTCTTTCCTTGAACATTAACAACTCATCCCTGATCAGAGAAGTCACATAGAAGTCACTTAGAAGTCACATAGACTTCTAAGGCCCCTCTCTTTATAGTTCCCTCCTCTGCTATGTTCCACCCCACAGATTCCAGATGCTTCAACTGACTCAAACTATGATTTATACCTCCTAAGCTCATATAGACCAGTGTTCTGCTTAGACTCTAGCTCTCTGCTGTGGGCAGTTAGAAAACTTTTCCCAAGCAGAAATTTGGGTAATAAAGACATTCACCTTTCTCTCAGGAATTACAGTCTTGTGCTGCTTGCTGTTCATTGCCTAAAACAATTGCCTATGTATTTTGTCCAGTTTCATAGTTGTTTATGGAGGGGTGAGGGTTACTCCAGTGCCGTTTACCCTACCATGGTCAGAAATGGAAGTTCAATATCATATTATTAAACAGCACATAAAACTGGAAACCTGCAAAACTTACTTTGAGAAATACTGAGATAAGTTTATTTCTATTTTACCCTATTTTTAGTAATAAGGACTCATATATTCTAGCAGCTTGCTTTACAACCCCATTTAGATGTCCTATAGGCCTCTTAGACTTAATATGTGTAAAGCAAGTATTAATTTCCAAAGATTCTTTTCCAAATCTGCTCTTTCCCGTCTTCCCCATTTCAGTAAATGGCAACTTAACACATTTAGCTTCTCAGGCCAAAATTCTTGATGCTTGTGTTATCCTAGACTGTGTTCTTTCTCTAATACTCTACAGTCACTACATCAGCAGATCCTGTTTCTCTACAATCAAAATACATGCAGAATCTGATCACTTTTTACTACTTCTACATGCCATCTTATTTCAAATGGCCATCTCTCATCTGCACTATTGCAATAGCTCAAAAGTTGTTATTTCTTGGCCCTTTAAGTCTACTTTTTATTTGACAGCCAATGTAAGTCAGCTCATGTCATCTCTTTACCCAAAACTTCCCACTAACTTCTTAATACACTTAGAATGAAATTCAAAGTCTTTCCCATGCCCTAAAAAACCTGAATTGTTTTGAGTCCTGAGTATCTCTTCTTCCTCTCCTCCTTCTCCCCTCCCATTCCATTATGGCTCTTCAGCTATACTAACCTTCTTGTGACTACGTCAGGCATACTCCTGTCAAAGAGCCTTTGTATCTGCTGACTCCTCTTCCTAGAATGCTCTTCCTCCCAACACCCACATGGCTCGCTCCCTCACTCCTTATGTTATATCCTCAGAGAAGGCTTCCATGACTGTCCTATGTAAGAATTTACTCCTTATCACTCTCTAGTGCCTTATATTGCTTCATTTTCTTCATAGCATTTATCACTGCCTGACATATGTTGGTTATACCTCTTCATTTACTTTTCTTTCCCATTTAAAGTAAGCTCCATGAGTATAGGGACCTTTGTTTCATTTATTGCTGTATCCCATGCCTGACACTTAATAAACTCTACATAACTGAAGTTGAATCAATTATGTAAATCACAATAAATGCATTTAAATGTAATTTCTGTGAGGTGATTCATAGTGATAAGGAAAGAATGAAAAATACACCTTTAAACTTCAAATACCTTGGAAAAATCTGAATATTTTATTGACATAAACAAAGGCCATCAATGCAAAAGTACTTGTAGGTTGCTAACTCTCATAGTGGGGAAATTATCCTGTTTATCTAAGTGAAGTATCCTGGGTTCAATCATCTCCTAACAGATTAATTTTAATAAAAGTCCACGGAGAAGAACATATAAAAATAAGAAAAAGCTGCAGCATCCTGGGATAATGCAATCCTGGGACATCTGTGTCTTCCAGAAGAAACTATTTTCCCCCTTCCTAAAGAGAAACAATGGCATTCAGAGCCATAAATAGCCTCCATTATATGAAAGGTTTGTTATGCATAGGTTTGCTCTGGAATATGAGAAAATGTGTCTTTAGAGGAAAAAAAGCTTCTTGTGTTTGTATTCGCATAAAGTGAGCAAATAACTATAGATCCTTACAGGAAGAGATTACCTGAAGAAAATCTGCCAAGACACGTTGATCCCCATATATAATGGGGCTCTTGTAAGGCCAAAGGGCATCTCCTGAAACAGATGTAGGGCCAATGAAGCAAATGCAATTCACCTTCTTTCGCATGAACTCTTACCAGGGACTCTTCTATTTGTTCACTATTTCAGAAGAGCAAACCATAATAATGGTAGACATTTTATTCCAAGCTATCATGAGTATTGGTTCCAATTCCCACAGCTTCTTAAAGATCAAGAAAAGTCCTCAGGTACTTTCATTTTCTGAAGTTTCTGATATGTTAAGAAAGGACTAAATTCCACAACAGGACCACAAAAAATTGTGGCATATTTTACATGCTTCCATTTAACAAATTAATGCTTTTAAAACAAGAACATACAATATGGTCTTCTTAGGCCATTTGGAATATCTCTGTGATTGTATAGAGACATTTATTTGCAGATAATACCAAAGGTCTAAACCTGAGCTCCTGAACACCTGAATGTTACTAAGGTCTTTCACTACTTAGTCAATGGTTCTGAGCTTTCCAAGCTAACTCTCTTTAATTCTCACTCACTTCATAGCAATTTGATGGATAAATAGATGCCTGGACATGCTGAGGTTAGTCTTGGTGAATAGAAAAAATTAATTATTTGACCAAATTAATCAGTCTTGGGAAAATGACTCAAATATTCCAGTCAATTTATTAAAAAATCTATTCCTAAAATCTTACTACCCACTCTTCATTTCAATAGTAGGGGAAAGTTTAAAACTAGAACTTATAAAGCTGGCATCTCAAAGGGTGTTCAGGATTTGTAAGGTAAGCCTCAGTGAGACCATAGCTATATACACACAGAAGCTTGTGGGAAATGTTAAGGCATTAAGCATGAAAGTGATCAAATTTGGGGAATCTGGTGGTGCAGCATTCACTGAAGATGTTAATTAATTCATCCATCTATCCAACATTTGTTAATTCTTTCTTATGTCCACTTATTCATCCACTCACCAATCCAATTCAATATTTAGAGGTGCCTACTTTATGTCAGACACTATGCTAAGTGTTGTTGTTACAGAGAAGAATGGGACAGTAGTTCAAAGAATTAATTCTGGTTTGGGGTAGATATAGCCTACAATGATGGCCCAGGTTGTGAGTGCCCTCATAGACATGAGCAGATTGCTCTAGAGCACAGAGGACAGACAGCTAACTTAGCCTGGAAGGATGAACAGAGCTATGATCTAATTCCTAGTTTGTTTCCATTTTGTTTTTTGTAAAGAATGCTCTTGGAGCTATAAGTAATAGAATATTAGTAAAAAGAAACTGGAGGCCAAGATTTGAGAGGAAAATGAGGGAGAGGCTCATATGTACCTACTCTAAATGAATTTGGATTTCTCTTAGTGTTTTATGGAGTCTCCAGGGGAAAGAGGTCCTATTTATTCTGTATATTTCCAGTGGGAAAAACTAGGATCAATTGAAAAAAGAAAGAGGATGGGAGATTATAGCTCAAGACATAAAGGGCATTTCACTAAACATGTCTTTGTATTGTAAAAGTTGCGTATATAGACTATAGAAAAATTGAGATACACAAGTATTAACATGAAGGTAATTAAAATTATATCTAACCTCACAACTCAATCATAATTAATTGTTGACGATGTGGTGTATTTCCATCCAGTTTTGAGATGCATTACATGGTCAAGATGAAGTAATATATGCAAATTCTATCTAGCATTTTTCGCATCATTACAGATCTTCACAAAAAGTAATTTCAGAGTTCTGGTTCTAACCAAAATGGAATAGCTGTATTCTTCCCAAGATTTTCCTCCTCCAAATAAAACACACACACACACACAAAACCCTGGATATAACACAACAAGTAAGCACAGGAAGACTCTGAAAAGTGAAAAGAAATTAGACTGTTTAAGGATGTAAGGACTTTAGGAACAATGCAGTGGTGAGTTTCATGGGTTTTCCTTCTGCCTTCCACACACCTGGAATAGAGTGTCAGAGAAGCCTGCAATCTGGAACCACCAATAAGCACAGTGAAGGAAACAAAACAAAACAAACAAAGAAACAAAACCAATACCCAAAACCCAAACAAAACAGCAACAACAACAAAAGCAGTCCAAGAAAATCCTATTCCCCCTGATTGAAGGGGAAAAAATGCACAAAAGAACAGAAAACTTTTCGATAATATCTCCCCTACTTTAGCCCAAGATCAATGGACAAATAACCCTACCCAAGGTAACTGCCATGCCAATGGGGAACTAATCTTCCATTTCCCCTGACAGCCTCAAGGAAGCAGGAATCGAGTTCTGATTTATCCACCTGGTGGTGTTGGCAGGGCCAAACAGGGAGCTAATTTTTATCTGCCACCCAATGCTCTGATTTTTCTGCTTTGGTACTGTGTAATGTCCAGTGGATAGCACGGCATCTATCCCACTTGGCAGCAATAAAACTAAAAAAGGCAGTTTGTGGTGGGGCTAGTCAACCCTTCACATCCCTACCTAGGGATGGATGTGTCACCTAAGTCTAGGAAGATGAGCTTACACTCGACTTGGAGACAATGAGGCAATTAAATTAGTGCTAACAAGATTATTGAGCTTCCACCCTACTCATTTGCAGTCATAGGCTGTATGAGTCAGTGCTCAACCTTTGTCTGGATGGTGTGAGTGGGGGTCCATCAGGGACCTCAATGCCTACCAACACTTTCACCTGTATACTATACCTGTAGGCTAAAATGGGTGATTGCTAAAAAAAGATCAAATAGAATTCAGACTCACAATGTAATAATTAAAATATTCAGAATACAACCGAAAATCACTCATCATGCTAACAACCAAGAAAATCACAATCTGAGTGAGAGACACAATTTACAGATGCTAACACTGAGATGACTCTGTTGCTGGAATTACTTGATGAGGAATTTAAAGCAGCCATTCAACAAGCAACACACAGAATTCAACAGGAAATTACAAACTTGTTTGAAACACATGAAAAAAAAATACAAAGTCTTAGAAAACAAGTTGGAAATATTTTTAAAAGAACTGAAGGCAAATCAAATTATAAAGCTACAAGTACAATAACCCAAATAAAAAAACTTCACTGAATGGACTCCATGCCAGAAAAAAAAAAAAATGTGGCAAAGGAATCGATCAGTGATATTGAGAATAGAACAATAGCAACTACAATCTGAACAGCAAAAGAAAAGCGACTGGAAAAATAAGAGAAACCAGACTTAGGGCACTGTGGAACTATGACAAAAAAAATTGAACATTTATATTATTGGAGTCCTAGAAGGAGAGGTGAAAGAAAATGGAGATGAAAAATATTTAAAACAATAATGACTGATAATTTTCCAATTTTGGCAAAAAATACAAACAACACATACAAGAATCTGAGTGAAACTCAAACAGGATAAACTCAAAAAAATTCACACCAAGACACATCATAGTCATGATGTATCTTGAAGTATCCAGACCAAAATGACATTTTACCTTTATATGGGAAAACTCTTTGAATGTCACCAAATTTCTTATGAAGAACCAAAGAGGTCAAAAGGAAGTGGCACAAAAATTTTTTTAAGTGCTGAGAAAAAAACTGTCAACCATTAATTCTGCATCTGGAAAAACTATCCTTCAAGATTAAAGAGGAAATAAAGACATTTCCAGACAAAGGGAAACTAAGAGAACTTTTTGCAGTCAGATCTAGCCTTAAAGAAAGACCAAAGGAAATTTTCTAAGAAAAAGATCACGGGACAAGGCTTGAAACAACAGAAAGGAGGGAATGATAAAATGATTTTTTCTTTTCGGGGTGTCTGGGTGTCTCAGTCAGTTGAATGTCTGACGTCAGCTCAGGTCATGATCTCATGGTTCATGGGTTCGAGCCCCCCATTGGGCTCTGCACTGACAGCTCAGAGCCTGGAGCCTGCTTCGGATTCTGTGTCTCCCTCTCTCTCTGCCCGTCACCCACTTGTGCTCTCCCTCTCTCTCAAAAATAAATTTAAAAAGGGATTTTTAAAGGAGGGTGTGTGTGTAGATATAATAGATTACCTCATTCCTCATGAGTTTCTTAAATATTTAATGGTTGAAAAAAATCATAACAATATGTGATGAAATCCAGAAGGGGAAATATCAAAGAATGATATTTTTAAAGTGGATAAGTAGAAGAAAGATTTCTGCCCTTCCCTTAAAGTGACAAAACAAAGAAGACATACAAATGATCAGCAGGTGTATAAAAAGATTCTCAACATCATTAATTATTAGGGAAATGGAGATCAAAACCACATGAGATGTCACCTTGTACCTGTTAGAATGGTTCTAGGTGTTGGTGAGGATGTGGAGAAATTAGAATCCTGGGGCACTGTTGGTGGGAATACAAAATGATGCAGCCACTATGGAAAACAGTGGGTGGATGTTCCTCAAAAAATGCAAAATAGAACTACTATATGATCCAAAAATTCCACTTCTGGGTCTTTATCCAAAAAAATCGAAATCAGGATCTGGAAGAGATATTAGCACTCTTATGTTCATTGCAGCGCTATTCACAAGAGTCAAGATGTTGAAACAACCTAAATGTTCATCGATGTATGAATAGATAAAGAAAATGTGGCACATATATACAGTGGACTATTATTCAGCCTTTAAAAAGAAGGAAATCTTACAATAGGCAGCAACATAGGTAAACCTTGAGGATATTAGGCTAAGTGAAATAAGCCAGTCACAGAAGGACAAATACTGCATGATTCAACTTATATGAGGTATCTAAAATAGCCAAACTCATAGAAGCAAAGAATAGAATAGTGGTTGCCAGGGGCTGGGGAGAGGGGGAGATGAGGAGTTTCTAATCTAAACTATAAAATTTCAGTTATGCAAGATGAATGAGTCCTAGAGATCTGATATATAACATGCTTATAGTTAACAATATAGCATTATACACTTAAAAGGCTGTTAGGAAGTAGTTCTCATGTGAAGTATTCTTACCACAATAAAAAGTTAGCTAATAAAAAAGAAATCAAAATGTCACTAACAGTAGACCATATAAGATATATACATATATTTATAAAATATAGTAGATAAGTATTATAAACAAATCTACAAATCTACTTGGGGATGTCAACACTCCATTCTCAGCAATTGATAGAACTACTAGGCAGAAAATCAGCAGAGATAAAGATCTGAACACCACCAACAATCAATAAGATCTAACTGATGTTTCTAGAACACTTTACCCAAGAACATAAAAGTACACATTATTTTCAAGTGCCCACAGAGCATTCACAAAAATCATACATATCCTAGGTCATAAAACAAACCTCAACATATTTAAAAGACTTGAAATCATACAAAGTAAGTTCCTTGAAAATAAGGGAATCAAGGGTGGAGTCAAAAACAGAAAGTCAATAGGAAAGTCTCTAAATGGCTGGATAGAAAACAACAGAATTTTAAACTATCTATGGGTCAAAGAGGAAGTCTCAAAGGAAAAAAGATACATGTAACTGAATGAAATAAAATACAACATATCAATATATGAGGGATGAATCTAAAGGAGTGCCGAGAAGAGAAATAATAAAAATAAGACAAGAAATAAATGAAATTAAGTAGTGCCAGCAAAATGGCAGTAAGGATCAGCAAAACTCCATTAAAGCAATAAGAAAAATAGCACACTTTTCAGAATCAATGCTTTTCAGAACTTTGGAAATAAACCAAAGACTTTTAGCAGTCCAGGAGTAGTGTTTACCTAATAAAAAAGACGGGATTAGAGTACAATCAGTGATTTTTCTGGTATTTTACCTTGCCATATTCACATTCTATGTGAATGTGGCAGCTCTGAAAACTGACTACCCAGAATCATGATGATAATGATTTTAAGATGGTTATTTTAAATATGTTCAAAAAGAACACAAGGAAACCATGTCTAAACAACTAAAGGAAAGCATGACAGGGATGTCCGCCAATAAAGAATATTAACAAAGAGATAAAAACTATGAAAAGAACCAAATAGAAACATACAACTAAAATGAAAATTCACTAGAAGAGCATACCACATTTGAGCAGGCAGAAGAAAGAATCAGCGAACTTAAATTCAGGTCAAATGTGATTCTCTAGTCTAAAATACAGAAAAAAAAAGAATGAAGGAAAATAAGCAGAGACTCCTAGAGTGTTTTGGCATCTCAAACGAAAAGAGAGAGAAAGCCACAGAAATAATATTTTAAGAAATCACGGCTCAAAACTTCCAAAATTTGATGACAAAAATTAATCTATACATCCAAGAAGCTCAACATATTTCAAGTAGGATAAAGTCCAAAAGATCTACACCCAGAAACATCATGATCAAATTGTTGATGGCCAAAGACAAAATTTACTCTTAAAAGCAGCAAGAAAGAAGCAACTTATCATACACATGAGATCTTCAATAATATTAACTGATAATTTCTCATCAGAACAGAGAGCTGGTAGTCAGTAGGATGAAATATTCAAAGTCCTGAAAGAAAAAGGCTATTGACCAGGAATCGTATATCCAGCAAATTCTTTCAAAAAAAGGAGAAATTAAGACTCGTAGATAAGCAAAAACTGTTAAAATTCATCACTAGCAAACCTTCCCTACAAGAAATAGTAAAAGAAATCCTCAGGCAGAAATGAGAGGACACTAGACAATAGCTTGGATGCATTTAAAGATATGAAGAGCTCCAGGAAATTTTACTACATAAGTAAATGTAAAAGAAAATATAAAGGTAGAAAAAGTACAAGGCAAATAAAATGCTCTTAATCAAAATTAAAAACTTCTGTGCTTCCCTCCTACACTGTTGGTGGGAATGCAAACTGGTGCAGCCACTCTGGAAAACGGTGTGGAGGTTCCTCAAAAAAATGAAAATAGAGCTACCTTATGATCCAGCAATAGCCCTGCTAGGAATCTACCCAAGAGACACAGGAATGCTGATGCATAGGAGCACGTGTACCCCAATGTTCATAGCAGCACTTTCGACAATAGCCAAATCATGGAAAGAGACCAAGTGCCCATCAACTGACGAATGGATAAAGAAGTTACGGTACTTATATACAATGGACTACTACGTGGCAATGAGAAAAAATGAAATCTGGCCATGTGTAGCAACATGGATGGAACTGGAGGGTATTATGTTAAGTGAAATAAGTCAGAAAAAGACAGATACCATATGTTTCCACGAATAGGTGGACTTTGTGAAACTAAGCAAAAACCAGGGGGAGGGGAAGAGGGGAAAGAAAAAAAAGACACAGAGAGGGAGGGAGATAAAACATAAGAGACTCTCAAAGACTAAGAAAAAACTGAGGGTAAGGGGGATGAGGGAGGGGGGAGAGGGGGTGATGGGCATTAAAAAGGGCACATGTTGGGATGAACACTGGGTGTTATATGTAAACCAATTTGAAAATAAACTATTATAACAACAACAACAACAAAAAACTTCTGTGCTTTAAAAGACACTATCAAGTGAATGGAAAAAGAAAACATGATTGATTTATTTGTTTATTCCTTAGTTGCTGGTGCTTTTAGTGTCATAGCTAAGAAACCATTGTCATTCTGTGTGTGTGTGTGTGTGTGTGTGTGTGTGTGTGTGTGTGTGTATCAAGTAATCTTGATGGAATACTATCAATCATATACATATGTACAACAACATAGATGAACCTTAAGGGCATTATGCTGAGTAAAATAAGTCAGAGAGAGAAAGACAAACACTGTATGATGTTACTTATATGTAGAATCTAAAAACAAACAAACAGAAACCAAGAACCAAAAAACCAAATACATAGCAAAAAGATCAGATTTGTGGTTACCAAAGGCAAGGGAGGGGGGGAGAGGGGGATGAGATCAAGGTGGTCAAAAGGTACATATTTCCAGTTATAAGATAAATAAATACTGGGAATGTAACGTACAACATGATGGCTATAGTTAATGCTACTATCTGGCATATACGAAAGTTGCTAAGAGAGTGGATCTTAAAAGTTCTTGTTACAAGGAAATTTTTGGTAATTATATGAGAAGATGGATGCCAGCTAAACTTACTGCGGCAAGTATTTTGCAATATATGTATGTCAAATCATTATGTAGTATACCTTAAACTTATACAGAACTATATGTCAATTCTATTTGAATAAAACTGAGGAAAAAAGTAAAAAGACAACCCATTGAATGGTAGAAAATTTTTGCAAAACATATATGTGATCAGGGTCTAGTGTAGAGAATATAAAGAACTACTACAATTTAACAATAAGAGGCAAATAACTCAATTTTAGAATAGGCAAATGTTTTGAGAAACACTTCCGCAAAGAATATGTACAATGGTCAATAAGCACACGATGTTATACAATAAGATGTTCAGCATCACTGGTCATTGATGAAATGAAAATCAAAAGCACAATGAGATATTATTTTCACACCCACTAGAATGACTATAATAAAACATTAAGACAAACAACAACAAATATTGGCAAGGATGTGGAGAAATTGGAACCGTAATACATTGCTGGTGGGAATGTAAAATGATGCAACCACTTTGGAGGACAATTTCACAGTTCATTAAATACTTAAATAGAGTTACCATATGATCCAGCAATTACACTTGTAGGTATATATCCAAAAGAATTGAAAACAAATATCTTTATATGTCCACACAAAAATGTGCACATGAGTGTTCATTCATAGCAGCATCATTTACAACAATCGACAAATGAGAACAACCCAAATTTCCTATCAACCAACAAATGGATAAATAGAATGTGGCATACCCATACAATGGAATATTATTATTCCATCATAAAAGATAGTGAAACACTGATTCATGCTACGATATGGCTGAACCTTAAAGACATTATACTGAGTGAAATAAACCAGATATAGTGGGCACACACTGTATAATTCTATTTATATTAAATGTCCAGTATAGGCAAATCCATAGAAAAAAAAGCAGATTAGTAGTTGCTAAGCACGGGAGAAGGAGTGGATGGAAGGCGACTACTAATGTGGAAGGGGTTTCTTTTTCAGGTGATGAAAATGTTCTGGGATTAGATAGTGGTAATGGTTGCAGAGCTTTGTGAATATACTAAATCATAATCAAGTCAGTAAAAAATACTGACTTGCACATTTTATAAGGGTGAATTGTATGATATGTGAATTAAAAATAAATAAAATTGAAACAAGAAACCAGGGGAAAATCAATGAAACAAAAAGCTGGTTCTTCAAACTAAAAATCAGTAAAATGGGTAATCCTCTGGCAAGACTGACAAAGATAAAAAGAGAATATGCAAATCATGATGATCAGGAATAATACAGGGGATATCATTACAGATTCTTAATCGTCAAAACATAGTAATGGAATACTTCAAACAATTTTATGCTCATAAATTTGACACCTTAGGAGAAATAGACTTTTTCCTTGAAAAGTGTAAACTTCCAAATTTCAATCAAGACATGGTAGTTTAGGGTTCCATAACCGTTAAAGAATTTGGATTCAAAATAATAATTTAAAAGTGCCCTCCAATGTATCTCCAGGGCCTGCTGTTTCCACTGGAGAATTGTACCAAACATTTAAAGAAGAGTTAGCACCAATTTTACACAATGTCTTTTTGAAAATAGAAGAGGACAGAACATTTCCAAATTATTTTGTAGAATCAGTTTTACCATATTATCAAAACCAAACAAAGGCAGTACCAGAAAAAAAAGTTGTAGACTAATATCTCTTAAAACTTAGTCATAAAAATCTTTCATAAAATATTAAGAAATCAAATCCAGCAATACATAAAAAAATTATAGGGGCACTTGGGTGGCTCAGTCAGTTAAACATTCTGACTCTTGACTTTTGGCTTGGGTCATGATCTCACGGTTTGTGAGTTTGAGCCCTGTGTTGGGCTCTGGGCTGACAGCATGGAACTTGCTTGGGATTCTCTCTCTCTCCCTCTCTCTACCCCTTCTCTGCTCTCTCTCTCTCTCTCTCTCTCTCTCTCTCTCAAAATAAATAAATAAACATTAAAAAAATTATACAATGTAACCAAATGGTATTTATTCCATTTAGTAAGCAAATCTCATTTAGACTTCAAATGGTCAATCAATGAAATACATTATCTAACAGGCTCAAACAGAAAAATCATATGATCATATCAATTGATGGAGAAAAAGCATTTAAAAAAACCCAAAAGCCATTCTTGCCAAAAACTCTCAGCAGACTAAGAAGAGACAGGAAATTCCTCAACTTGACAAGGAGCATATACAAGAAACCTACAGCTAACATCATGCTTAATGATGAAAGCCTGAATACTTTCTCTCTAACAGGGCAATGGGCAAAGATGTCTGCTCTCACCACTCTTATTCAGCAGAACGTTAGAAGTTCTAGCCAGAACAATGAGTCAAGAAAAAATTAAAACATGTACATATTATAAAAGGAGAAATAAAACAGCCTCTATTTACAGGTGACATGATTATCTGCTTAGAAAATCCAAATGTATTCATAAAAATAATTCCTGGAACTAGTAGGTGATTTCAGCAAGGTCACAGTATGCAACATCAACACATACAAAATTCAGTCACATTTCTGTATGCTAACAAAAACACTTGGAATACAATTTTTTAAAAATTTGCCATTTCCAGTAAATCCAAAGAAAATTAAATAATTAGATATAAATCTAATAAACATGTCCAGGATCTGAATGCTGAAAATGAAAAAATGCTGATCAAAAAATAAATAAGCAGAGTGATATACCTTATTCATGGATTGTCATCCTCAAGATATTCAAGATGCCAATTCTCCCCAAATGATTTATAGATTTAAAGTAATTTCTATCAAAGTCACAGCAAGGTGTTTTCTGTGATTAAATTTATATGAAAAGGTAAAAAATTAGAATAGATAAATCAATTTTTAAAAAAAGTTTTCCCCAGGGTTACTTCAATGAACAAATCAAAGCACACCTGGTGGAGGGTCCAAACCACACTACAAGTAGAGAGATAAAGCAGCTAAAGTCAGAACAACAAAGAGTACATAACACACTCCAAAAACACCTTCTGAAGGGTCAGGCCCTGGACAGTATATGATCCCTTTTTAATACAGTAGTGCTTACAGGCGCAGGACACATAATAAACTTTTAAAACACACAAGGGACAGAAAACTAGCCAAAATGATGAAATGGAAGAATTCTCCACAAAAGAAATTACAAGAAGAAATGACACCTGAAGAGTTGCTTAAAACCGCTATAAACAATATATATGATCAAGAATTTAGAATAGTCTTAAGATTAATCCCTGGGCTTGAAAAAAGCATAGAAGACAGCAGAGAATCTATTGCTGCAGAGATCAAGGAACTAAAAAATAGTCGTGACAAATTAAGAAATGCTGTAAATGAGGTGCAAAATAAACTAGATGTGGTGACAGTGAGGATGGAAGAGGCAGAGGGGAGAATAAGTGAAATACAAGATAAAATTATGGAAAATGATGAAGCCAAGAAAAAGATAAAAAAATACTGGACCACAAGGGGAGTATTAGAGAACTAAGTGATTCAATGAAACATAATAATATCTGTATCATAGGAGTTCCAGAAGAAGAGGAGAAAAGGGTAAAAGGTTGACTTGAATAAATTATAGTTGAGAACTTCCCCAATCTGGGGAAGGAAGCAGATATCCAAATCTAGAAGGCACAGAGAACTCCCTTCAGACATAATAGGAATAGGTCTTCTACTTGGCATATACTAGTGAAACTGGCAAAATACAAAGATAAGGAAAGAATTCTGAAAGCAGCTAGGTACAAATGGGCCTTAACCTACAAGGGTAGACACGTAAGGGTAGTAGCAGACCTGTCTACCGAAACTTGGCAGCCCAGAAGGGAGTGGCAGGAAATATTCAATGTGCTGAATAGGAAAAATATCCAGCCAGGAATCCTTTATCCAGCACGGCTGTCATTCAGAATAGAAGGAAAGATAAAGGCTTTCCCGCACAAACAAAAACTGAAGGAATTCCTGACCACTAAACTAGCCCTGCAAGAGATCCTAAGGGGGGGACTCTGTGAGTGGAATGCTGCAAAGACTACAAAGGACAAGAGACATTACCACAAGCATGAATCCTACAGATAACACAATGACAATAAATCCTTGTCTTTCAATAGTAACACTGAATGTAAATGGGCTAAATGCTCCAGTCAAAAGACATAGGGTATTAGAATGGATAAAAAAACAAGATCCATCTATATTCTGTCTATAAGAGACCCATTTTAGACCTGAGGACACTGACAAACTAGATTTTAAACTAAAGCCTGTAACAAGAGGTGAAGAAGGATTTTATATCATAATTACAGGGTCTATCCATCAAGAAGAGCTAACAATTATAAATGTTTATGCACCCAATCTGAAAGCACCCAAATATAATAATCAATTAATCACAAACATAAGCAATATTATTGATAAGAATATGGTAATTGCAGGTGACTTTAATAATCCACTTACAGAAATGGACAGATCATCTAGGCAGAAAGTCAATAAAGAAACAATGGTCCTGAATGATACACTGGACTAGATGGACCTGACAGATACATTCAGAACTTTTCCTCCAAAAGCATCAGTATACACATTCTTCTCAAGTGGACATGGAACAAATTTTCCAAGATAGATCACATCCTGGGTCACAAAACAGCCCTCAATAAATATAAAAGAATCGAGATCATACCATGCACATTTTTGGATCACAATGTTATAGAACTTGAAATCAACCACAGGAAAAAGTTTGGAAAACCTCCAAATGCTTGGAGGTTAAAGAACATCCTACTAAAGAATGAATGGGTCAACCAGACAATTAAAGAAGAAATTTAAAAATATATGGAAATAAATGAAAATGAAATCATGACAGTCCAAACACTCTGGGATGCAGCAAAGGCAGCCTAAAGAGGAAAATACATTGCAATCCAGGCCTATCTCAAGAAACAAAAAGACAAATACAAAATCTAACAGCACACCTAAAGAAACTAGAAGCAGAACAGCAAAGAAACACAAAGCCTAGCACAAGAAGAGAAATAATAAAGATTAGAAGAGAAATAAACAATATAGAATCCAAAAATACCGAAAAAAACCCCAAAACAAAAACAAAACAAAAACAAAAAAACCAGCAGAACAGATCAATGAATCTAAGAGCTGTTTTTTTGAAAAAAAAAATATATATACATATATATATATATAAACACCTAGCTAGATTTCTCAAAAAGAAAAGAGAGAGGACCCAAATAGATAAAATCACGAAAGAAAAAGGACAGATCACAACGACCACAACAGAAATACAAACAATGATCAGAGAATACTATGAAAAACTATATGCCAACAAACTGGACAACCTGGAAGAAATGGACAAATTCCTAGACACCCGCACACTACCGAAACTTAAATGGGAAGAAATAGAAATTTTGAACAGACCCATAATCAGTGAAGAAATTGAATCAGTTATCAAAAATCTCCCAACAAATAAGAATCCTGGACCAGATGGCTTTCCAAGGGAACTCTACCAGGCATTTAAAGCAGAGTTAATACCTATCCTCAACCTGTTCCAAAAAATAGAAACAGAAGGAAAGCTCTGGACTCATTCTATGAAGCTAGCATTACCTTGATTCCCAAACCAGGGAGTGACCCCACAAATAAGGAGGATTATGGGCCAATAACTGTGATGAACATGGATGCAAAAATTCTCGACAAGATACTAGCAAATTGAATTTGACAGCATATAAAAAGAATTATTCACCATGATCAAGTGGGATTCATTCCTGGGCTGCAGGGCTGGTTCAATATTCGCAAGTCAATCAAGGTGATATATCACATTAATGAAAGAAATGATAAGAACCATATGATATTGTCAAGAGGTGCAGAAAAAGCATTTAACAAAATACAGCATCCTTTTTTAATAAAACCCTCAAGAAAGTTGGAATAGAAGAAACCTACCTCAACATCATAAAAACCATATATGAAAAGCTCACAGCTAATATCATCCTCAATGGGGAAAAACTGAGAGCTTTACTCCTGAGATCAGGAACACGATAAGGATGTCCATTCTCACCACTGTTGTTTAACATAGTGTTGGAAGTCCTAGCATCAGTAATCAGACAACAAAATGTAGTAAAAGGCATTGAAATTGGCAAAGAAGAAGTCGAACTTTCACTTTTTGCAAGTGACATGATACTCTACATGAAAACCCAAAATACTCCACCAAAAAACTGCTAGAACTGATACATGAATTCAGCAAAGTTGCAGGATACAAAATCAATATACAGAAATTGGTCGCATTTTTATACACAAACAATGAAGCAACAGAAAGAGAAATCAAGAAATCGATCCTATTTACAATTGCACTAAGAACCATAAAATAGTTAGGAATAAACCTAACCATAGGTGTAAAAGATCTGTATGCTGAAAACTATAGAAAACCTATGAGGAAATTGAAGAAGACGCAAAGAAATAGAAAAACATTCCATGCTCATGGACTGGAAGAACAAATAATGTTAAAATGTCAATACTACCCAAAGCAATCAACACATTCAATGCAATCCCAATCAAAATTGCACGAGCATTCTTCTCAGAGTTAGAACAAACAATCCTAAAATTTGTATGGAACCACGAAAGACCCCGAATAGCCAAAGTCATATTGAAAAAGAAAACTAAAGTGGGAGGCATCATGTAATCATCAAGACAGTATGGTATTGACATAAAAATAGACAGACAAATGGGATAGAATAGAGAACCCACAAACATATGGCCAACTAATCTTTGACAAAGGAGGAAAGAGTGTCTAATGAAAAAAGACAGTCTCTTTAGCAAATGGTGCTGGGAGAACTGGACAGCAACATGCAGAAGAATGAACCTGGGCCACTTCCTTACATCATACTCAAAAATAAACTCAAAATGGATGAAAGACCTAAATGTGATACAGGAACCATCAAAACGCTAGAGGTAAAAACAGGCAACAACATCTTTGATCTCAGCTGCAGCAATTTCTTGCTTGACATGTCTCCAAAGGCAATGGAAATAAAAGCAAAAATGAACTATTGGGACCTCATCAAGATAAAAAGCTTCTGTACTACAAAGGAAACAATCAACAAAACTAAAAGGCAACCGATGGAATGGGAGAAGATATTTGCAAATGACCTATCAGATAAAGGGTTAGTATCAAAAATCTATAAAGAACTTACCAAACTCAACACCTGAAAAAAAAATAATCCAGTGAAGAAATGGGCAGAAGACATAAATAGACACTTTACCAAAGAAGACATCCAGATGGCCCACAGACACATGAAAAGATGCTCAAAATCTCTCATCATCAGGGAAATATAAATCAAAACCACACTGAGATACCACCTCAGACTAGTCAGTGTGGCTAAAATTAACAACTCAGGAAACAACAGATGCTGGTGAGAATATGGAGTAAAGGGAACCCTCCTGCACCATTGGTGGGAATGCAAACTGGTGAACCATTCTAGAAAACAGTGTGGAGGTTCCTCAAAAAATTAATAACACTACTAGGAATTTATCCAAAGAATACAGGAGTGCTGATTCATAGGGGCACATGTATTCCAATGTTTACAGGAGTGCTTTCAACAATAGCCAAATTATGGAAAGAACCTAAATGTCCATCACCTGATGAATGGATAAAGAAGAAGTGGTTTATATATACAATGGAATACTACTTGGCAATGAGAAAGAGTGAAATCCTGCCATTTGCAGCAACATGGATGGAACTGGAGGGTATTATGCTAAGTGAAATAAGTTAGTCAGAGAAAGATATCATATGTTTTCACTCATACGTGGAACTTGAGAAACTTAACAGTAGACCATGGGGGAAAGTAAGGTGAAAAAAAAATAGTTTCAAAGAGAGAGGGAGGGAGGCAAACCATAAGAGATTCTTAAATACAGAGAACACACTGAAGGTTAATGGGAAGGGGGTAAGGGAGGGGGGGAAAATGGGTATTCGGCATTGAGGAGGGCACTTGTTGGGATGAGCACTGGGTGTTGTATGTAAGCAATGAATCACTGGAATTTACCCCCAAACCAAGAGCACACTGCTACACTGTATGTTAGCCAACTTGACAATAAATTATGATAAAAAGAAAAGATAAATCTATTTTGTAAAAGAAGAGTAAAGTAGACAAAATCACTCTACCTGATATCAGGGCTTACTATATAGCTATATTTTTTTCCTTCAAGTTTAATTTAAATTCCAGTTAATTAACATATTGCACAACTATATTAATCAAGGCATTGTGGTATCAATGGAGAGATATGTGCATAGATCGATGGAATAAAATAGATAATCTAGAAAAAGATCCACACAAAGATGCCCAAGTGATTTTTTGAAAAAATTACAAAAGAAATTTAGTGAAGAAATTCAGTACCTTTTCTACAAATGGTATTGGAGCAATTGGACATCCATGAGCCAAAAAATTAACCTTGACTTAAACATTGTACCTTATATAAAAATTAACTCCAAATTGATCACAGACTTAAAGCTACATAATTTATAGAATAAAACACAAGAGAAAATCTTTAGATCCTTGAACCTGGTGAAGAGTTTTTAGGCTTAGCACCAAAAAATATGACTGATACAAGGAAAAATGAATAGTTAGGCCTCATCAAAATTTAAAACCTTATTCTTCAATAGGATAAAAAGTGTCAGAAGAGGATTAAAGTCTGGGAGAAATATTCGCAAACCATATATCTAACAAAGGCTTTGCACTAGAATATATAAAAAAAATTCTCAAAACTCACCAGTAAAAAAAAAATCCAACTAGAATATGGACAAAAGAATGAAGAGACATTTCATTGAAAAAGACATACAAATAGCAACTAACCATGTGTAATGGTGTTTAATATCATGATCTACTGTAGAAACACAAATTAAAGCCACAATGGGATACCACCACCTACCTATCAGAATGGCTAAGATGAAAAATAGTAACAGCATCAAATGCTGGAAGGAGTCACAGAAACTGGATACTCAGATATTGCTGGTAGGAATCTAAAGTGGTACAACAAAGGGCACATGAGTGGTTCAGTTGGTTGAGCATCTGACTCTTGATTTCAACTCAGGTCGTGGTCTCATGGTCATGGGAACGAGCCCCATGTCGAGTTCCACACTGAGCATGGAGTCTGTTTAAGATTCTCTCTCTTTCTGTTTCTCTCTTTCTCTCTCTCCCTTTGTCTTTCCCTTGCTCATGCACCCACATACTCTCTCTCTCTCTCTCTCTCTCTCTCTCTCTCTCTCAAAAAAAAAGGTGCAAACATTCTGGAAAACAGTTTGGCAATTTCTTATAAAACTAAACATGCAACTACTATACACTTAACAATTACACTTCTGGACATACATTCTAGAGAAATAAAAACTTACGTTTACACAAAAACTTGAGCATAGCAGCTTTATTGTAATAGCTCAAAACTATTGAGAATCAACCTAGAGGTCCTTCAATTGGCTAAGCAAACTGTAGTACATCCATCTCATGGAATACTACTACTCACCCATTTGAAGGAAGGAACTATTGATATACATAACCTGAATGGTTCTCAAGGGCAATGTGCCGAGTGACAAAAGCCAACCTCAAAAGGTTTCATATTATATGATTCCATTAATACTATTATTCTTGAGATTACAAAACAATAGTGACAGAACAGATTAGTGGTTGCTAGGGGTTAAGGAAGAGATGAGGAGATGTCGCTGCTTGTTTTCATAGAAGGGTTTCATGAGGGGGATCTTTGTGGTGATAAAGCAATTCTGTATCTTGATCGTGGTAGAATTACATGAATCCAAGGGTCTCTGCTAGTGGTAACAGCTTGTGTAACTAGTATTATTGGAGCCAGAAGCCAGGAAATTGACATTGGGATAATCTACAGAGTTTATTCAGATTTCACCAGTTTTATGTGTGTGTGTGTGTGCGCACATGCATGTGTAGCTCAATTGGGTGAAGTTAAAAAACAGACTTAAATTTTTCAGTAGGTGTTTTCAACAAACCTCAAATCTGGGGCATTTTTGTCTTGCAGTCATCACTAGTAAAAACAAAAACAAAAACAAAAACAAAACACCTGCAAGTATACATCTTTGCCCATGTTTTGACCTAATTCTTAATTTGGAATTTCCAGTTAATGGAATTTTGTAGTCTTAGAGTAAGGAAGAACATTTTAACATTTGAGCTGTTTAAACTGGGATGGGCTTTACAGGGAACTAGTTGGGGCATTGTCATTGGTGAAAGTCAAGAACTGGCAGTGTGGTCACCTGTTAGGAATGCTGTAGAGGAGATGCCCATGTTAGTTGGACAAGGTAGCCTCTAAGGTCCATGTACAACGCAGAGTCCAGTATGAACTGTGTAACAGTCTACCCTATGCAATGGGGATAAAACTGAATTCATGACCCTTCTCCTCAAACCTGCTCTTCATCGTAGATTCTCTGCCTTAGCAGATGACTTCACAATCTCACTTCTTACAGGGACTCACCTCAGATACTTCCCATTCGTTTATCCTGTTTCTGCCCCTAGCAGTCACCAGGTACTTGGAATTGTAGCCCCAAAAACATTTCTCATCTCTGCTGCTCCTCTCCTTCCTGTCTGCCTTCCTATATGTAGCCTATTTTTTTAGCCTCCAGTCTCTGCCCTTCCCCTACTGCTCTATTTACCTCAACTAATACACCCTTCAAGCTATAGTCAGAATGAGTTAAGGAAAAGCATGAAAGATGCTAACTCATTTTTACTACTTACTTGCTATCACAGATTCTATGTTTTTTAACTTTCTATAAAAGACTTTCACCCAGGTCAAGTAAGAGGTTGTGGGAAGGGGCTGGGGTAGAGCAGAAAAAAAACAGCATCGCCTCACGTGCTGGCATCCCAAAGTTGACTGTAAGCTCCTCGAAAGCAGGTCTGGGCCTGGAAGACCTTTAAACCTGAAAGCCTGGTTCCATTGGTTAAGCATTTGAGTCTTGATTTTGGCTCAGATAGTGATCTTACAGTTTGTGTGATGGAGTCCTGTGTCAGGCTCTGTGCTGGTGGTGTAGAGCCTGCTTAGGATTCTTTCTTTCCCTTTCTCTCTGCCTCTATCCTGCTTGGGCTCTCTCCTGAAATAAATAAATAAGCTTAAGGGTAGCTGGGTGGTTCAGTTGGTTAAGCATCAGCTCTAGATTTTGGCTCAAGTCATGATCTCATGGTTCATAAGTTCAAGCCCCACATTGGGCTCTGCGCTGGCAGTGTGGAGCCTGCTTGGGATTCTCTCTCTCTCTCTGCACCTCCCTAACTCACTCTCTCTCTCTCTCTCTCAAAGTAAATAAACTTAAAAAGAAAGAAAAAAAGAGAAGAAAGAAAGGAAAAAAGAGAAAGAAATTCAGTAAACTTAAAAAAAAAAAAAAACACCTCACAGCCTGGAGAACTAACCATTTGCCAGGTATGGCTCCAAGTTTACTGTGAAGCCCTCAACAATCCAGGAGATAGTGTTATTGTCATCATTGCTATTTTACAGGTAAGAAAACTGAGGTACAGAAAGCACTCAAAAATTCAAAGACCAGCTTACACTGGGATGCTGTTATCAAATCAAATTTTAAAAACAAAAAAATTGCATAATTAATGTTGAAGCTTTGTTTTACGCTAAGGCAAACCAATCATTGGGGCTTATCCTCACTTTAAACATTTTTTTTATTCCTTTGTATCATTTTTCATTTTCAGTGATTTTTGTCACTTAGAGGGCATATCTAAATTCTCTGTTGGGTACAACAAGTAACACTATAATGCTGACATGAGATGAAAGATACACATTAGTTTTAATCGGCATTTGTGTTTTATTTCATTTTCTTTTAAATGTTTATTTATTTATTTATTTTGAGAGAGAGAGGGCACGCTACCCAGGGAGGGGCAGAGAGATGCAGGACTTGAACTCATGATGCAGGGCTTGAACTCTTGATGAGATCGTGACCTGAGCTGAAATCAAGAGTTGGATGCTTAATCAACTGAGTCACCAGCTATTTGTATTTTATTTTATTTTTAAATTTTTTTTTAGCGTTTATTTATTTTTGAGAGACATAGAGACAGAGTATGAGCAGAGGAAGGGCGCAGAGAGAGGGAGGTACAGAATCTGAAGCAGGCTCCAGGCCCTGAGCCGCCAGCACAGAGCCCGATGCGAGGCTCGAACTCACAGACCGTGAGATCATGATCTGAGCTGAAGTCGGCCACTTAACAAACTGAGCCACCCAGGTGCCCCAGCTATTTGTATTTTAAAATGTTATAGAGTATGTAGAAAAAGGGTTAATCAAAGACATTAGGAGCTAAAAAAGAAAGAAAAAAACCTAAAAACAGGAGTAAGACATACACTGATGAGTAGTGGAAAGTCTAAGATTGCGTATGAACTGAATGCGTGTGTGTCGTCTGCTCCCATTCCTGTGATACGGTAATAATTGAATTAACGGTGCAAGTTTGTAGAGTTGCTGACAATCATTGTCACTGGAGCACTCAACCTCCTACCCAGGCCCTCCCTGACCCACAGTTTCCCTGGGGACCATACCCCCCGACCATACAGGCTGCGAGCCTGCCACATCGTCAAGCTAGCTCTGACTCCAAAAACCTTTCAGGCAGCCTGTTTTGAGTCAGGGCATGTATTTAGTAGCCTAGGGTGCCAGAACAAAGCACTACAAACTGGTTGGCATAGAACAACAGAAATGTATTGTTTCTTACTTCTTGAGTCTGGAAGTCCAAAATTGAGGTGCTGACAGGGGCATGTTCCCTCTGGAACCTGTAAGGAGAGATCTTGCCTCTTGCTAGCTTCTGGGGGTTTGCTGGCAATCTACTTCCTTGACTTGTGAGTGCATTACTCCAATCTTCGGTCTTCACGTGACCCCCTTCCTCGGTTAGTCTCTGTGTCCAAATTTTCCCTTTTTATATAACACCAGTCATGTTGGATTAGGGCCCACTCTAGTGACCCCATTTTAACTTGATTACATTTGCAAAGCCCCTATTTCCAAATAAGGTCACATTCTGAGGTACTAGGAGTTAGAACTTCAGCATGGGTTTCTGGTGGGGGAAACAATTCAACCAATAACAGGGTGTTAGGTCCAAGGTTTCAGTTACATGTTGTGTTCCTGCTTCCTACACTTATGGAGCTGGGAGGACCCCATGGTACTGCCTTCCTCAAAATCACCTCCATCTTTGGGCAGTTGTTTGGCTGGGTGCTGCCTGGGAAAGCCTGCCCAGAACTCTACTGCTATGATATCAAGTGCCTTGGATCCCAGATGTCACAGCAGGCAGGGGCTTCTCCATGTAACGAATGCATCTGATGGCTCACCATGGGTGGAGAGACACCCCAGAAGACCTCTGGGCTCATCTTACTAGTTGTCCTTACTTTCCCTTCAGTCCGAAGGCTTTCTATTTTAATCCTATTGTACTGTATGTTTGTTCTTACAATCCTCCTTGGTTCTTTTTGGGATGAAATAAAGTATAAAAATAAATTAAATGAATGGCAATTCCCTGTTTAATTAAATAGCAGCACAAGGGCAGGCTTTGATTTCTAAGGACTCAGTGTTGTCATGACAACCACAGGGCGCTGCCTCCTCTACTTGGCCCTTTCCCAACACCCATTACTAAGTCCAGCTCATCCTCCTGCCTCAGCCCAGCCTCCACCATTCTGAGAAGCTGTCTCTGAGGAACAGATAGAACTACAGGGTTCTCCTTTTTCCCCCGAACCCCTCCCAAATCCTGGTCTCCCCCTGTTCCTATACTCACCTTATGGAAATCTAAGTTGTCTTTTTAATTCTGTCTCTCTCTCTCTCTCTGGACAGTTGGCTTCTCAAGGACAGGGATCACTTCATCATTTATTTCGACACACACCTAATTCAGAACTTTGCCTTCAGGGAGTCGCGAGAGCAGTAGATGGAACACCAGCACTTAGGGCTCCTGAAGGCTTGCCTCTGGAGTTGCTGGCACATGTTGCCAGACGTACCTATTATATTTAAAATTAAAATTGAATTTAAATTAACTATAACTAATTAAAAGCAAAACTCAGTCCCACTAGCCTCATTTCAAGTGCTTAATAAGCTACACATGGCTAGCAACTGCCACATGGGA
The DNA here is from genome assembly GCA_030068075.1 of Paguma larvata. Taxonomy (NCBI): domain Eukaryota; kingdom Metazoa; phylum Chordata; class Mammalia; order Carnivora; family Viverridae; genus Paguma; species Paguma larvata. The sequence goes on from CM057836.1 coordinate 75,966,056, forward strand.
CAACACAGCTGTAGCCCATTTCTATCATCACAGAAAGTTCTACTGGACAGAGCTGGTCTCAGAGAAGCCCATAACCCGTGCCCCCTGAGCATACTCTTGGTGTTTGTCCATTGCACTCCTAGCCCATCAGAGCTACACCTACTAGTTTTAGCCTTGGGAACAAAAGAGAAAATGTAAGCAGTGTATCCCTCTGATAGGATCGTGAGCCCCTCACCCAAGAGGGCAACACGAGTGGCATGACATATTTCCCCGCCAATCCCCAAACAAGCCTGGACCTTTCTGCCTGTGTTTCTGCACATGCTGTGCCTCAGCCTAGAAAGTCTACTCTAACAAAAATTCCTTATGTCTTATTTCTTCTTCAGCTATATTGTAAGAGTATATGCCTTCGCCTGCATAAACGCTTTCTCCATCCTTAATAGTATGTGTGTGTGTGTGTGTATGCATGTGTGTGAAATCTTCCTTCTCACGTTACATCCTATATATTATTATGTAGCAGCATCAGAATCTATGAGCAGATTGTTCTATAATTAGCACAGAGGGCAAAAATCAAGTAGAACCAAAACTGTCCTTGAAATTCTCTTAAATCTTCCATAGAACATGCATTCTTGGTTTCATTTATATAGTCCCATACAGCACTTCTTAGGGACACTGAATCATCTATACAACTGAGACAGACTGAGGAGGAAGAAGCAGGAGGAAGGTCCAAAAGCAGATACAAAGGCGTACAAACCACCTGCCCCTTAAGACAGCCACAACATCCCTGGCAGGTGAGGGCCATTCGAGATTGCCCCTAATGAAGAATTCTTTTCTCCAGTGGTTCTTCAGGTGTGCTTTGTGGGCCAGCAGCATCAGCATCACCTGGGAATGTGTTAGAATTGCAAGTTTGGGGGCGCCTGGTCGGTTAAGCGGCCGACTTCGGCTCAGGTCATGATCTCATGGTCTGTGAGTTCGAGCCCCTTGTCGGGCTCTGTGCTGATGGCTCAGAGTCTGGAGCCTGCTTCAGATTCTGTGTCTCCCTCTCTCTCTGCCCCTCCCCTGCTCACGCTCTGTCTCTATGTCTCTCAAAAATAAATAAAAACTTAAAAAAAAAAGAATTGCAAGTTTGGGGGCCCCACTCCAGACCTACTTGATGGGAAACTCTGACCAACAAAAACTCTCCAGGTGATTCTGTTGTGAGTTAAATTTGAGACCCACTGGTTCACTCCTCTGGCTCTAATACACAGCCTCTGTAGCTTAGTACAGATTGATGAATTTGTTTGCTATGTGAGGATGACGTTACGGTGAGGATGAAACATGCCAGTCTCTGAACAGTGAAAGCACACCCAGCTAAGAGCCTACCATGTTGTGGGCACTTCATGCATTTTCACTGGATTGTCATCTACACAATCTGAGTGCTGTATTCTTTGTGACTCTTTGAGGAGCTGGAGAAGATGTTGGCTACCTGCCTGCTGCTCATCTCCGATGATGTTTCCGCTGAACTGTGTCACTCCTACTCCTTCAGATGTTGGTCTCCTCTCAGAGTGAGTAGGAGAGGGGTTTGGTTTTAAAGTCTCCTGAGAACTTAAGGGCATGCAGCGCATCCTCTGCCCCCAGGGGCTTTCTCACTCATCTTCACAATCAAAAACTCTGCAAGGAGGCAGGCGAGGTCATTACTGTGGCAGAGGAGGGGCAGGGCTACTGGCGGAGCATGTGTTGTGCTGCCAGCACTGTTTGTTCTAAAGGCTTTCCGTGTAACTAAGCAGTCCTCACAACAACCCTGTGAGGACAGCACGGACATCATTCCCAACTCACACAGGAAAAATGCAAGCAGAGAAGGGTTACATAACTCACTCACAACTAGTTAGCAGGAGGTAGAGTTGAGATTTGAACCCAGTCTGGCTCCAATTTCTGAGATCTAAAGACTCTCATCTATTTCCTCTCATACAGAGCCACGTGAACTTTAAAAAGGGATGTTCAGGGGCGCCTGAGTGGCTCAGTCAGTTAAGCGTCTGACTTCGGCTGAGGTTATGATCTCCCCTGGCTGTGGGTTCAAGCCCTGTGCTGAGAGCCTGGAGCCTGCTTCAGATTCTGTGCCTTCCCCTCTCCCTCTGCCCCTCCGCTGCTCACACACACACACACACTCTCTCTCTCTCTCTTTCTCTCTCAAAAATAAATAAACACAAAAATGATTTTTTTTTATTTAGAAAAAAAGGATGTCCCATGGGAGAAACTAAGGAGCATACTAATGTCCAGCCATGGGGAACAGGCTAAATACATGGGGTCCATAGAATTGTATACTACATGGCTGTGAAGCATGCTGCTGTAGGATTTACTTTGTCCAATAGGAAGATGCTTGGGATCTAAAAACAGTGTGTACACACCCTAATTTCACACACACATGCACACATGCATACACCCATTATGGAAGATTAATATATGTGTAGAAAAAAGACTGGAGGATCACTGTAATCGTTTCCGAGAGTTGACATGTCAGAGGACCACAAATCCAGTGGCTTATAGCAATGAAGACTTACTCTCTCACAATTTTCTGCAGGCCAGAAGGCTGAAATCAAGGTGTTGGCAGAGCCGTGCTCTCTCCGAAAGCTCTAGGGAGGAAAGTTCCTTGTCTCTTCTAGCTTCTGGTGTTTGACAGCAATCCTGGGTACTCTTGGCTTGTAGATGCATCACTTCGGTCTCTGCCTCCCCCTTCATGTAACCTCTCCCCTGTGTGTCTGTTTCTGTGTCTCTGTTTTCTCTTCTTGTAAGGACATCAGTTATTGGATTAGGGCCCATCCAGTATGACTTCATCTTAAGTTAACCAAGCACATCTGCAAACACTCTGTTTCCAAATAAGGTCACATTCTGAGGTTCCAGACGAATGTGAATTTCGGAGACACTATTTGAGTACGGTTTGCCCTCTGGCACCTAAAAATTCAAGTCTGTCCCACATGCAAAGTACATTCACCCCATCCTAAGACTCCCAAAGCCTTCCCCCATTCCAGCATACTTCTTTGACTTTTTCGAGTCTCCCTTAAGTTAATATTTTCACCACTTCTCAGACAGTGCAAGGACCTTAGGACACTTCCACTCTATTAGCTTCTTAACTTTTCTACTATTGTTGACATGTATTTTAATTAAACATATACTTTTAACTCCTTAAGAAAAAAAAAAACTCTTTTAAACTCAAAATTGATTATAATAATCCTTATTTCTACTTTTCTAGTTTTTCCCACCCCTTCCTGCCCCACCAGCTGAGATCAATTTCCATCTGCCTTTTAAAATGTGGAAGAAAAAAAAAGTAGAAGAAAGAACAATTAGTTCTCAATTAGGTACTCTCCTGGCAAACACATACTCTAAGGATTTTAGATTTTTGTTGTCTTTTATTTTTTATTTGAAAATGACTTATTTTGTCTTCATTTTTGACTGCTGTTTCCCCTGGAGAGAAAAGTCTAGATTGGGAGTTATATTCTTGCAGTACTTGAAAGTTGACAATGTATTTCTTTGGGCTTTCCTAATTTCCATTAAAAGTCATCTAAAAGTGTTACGTATGTTTGAGTGTAAGGTGTTTTATTCTCTAACTAAGAAATTCTTTTAAGACGTTCTCTTTGTCTTTGTTTTTCAGCCTTTGATGATACGCCTAGGTGTGGTTTCCTTTGTATCCTGCCAGGATTCTTCGGTCTGTGACTTGGTATTTGCCATGTTTAGAAAATTATAAGCCAGATTCTCTGCTGTCACATTCTCTTTCTTCTCTGTTTCTGGGACTTGAATTCTGCGTACAGCAGACTTTTCCACTCAGATGTCTCTTACGCTCCTTTCTGTATTTCCTCTCCTTGGTTTTTTGTTTCAGGATTTCAACTTGGATATTTCCAATGAACCTATTTTTCAATTTCCTAACTGCCTCTTCTGTGTCTAATCTGCTGTTGTTTTTATAGGAAGATTGATCTGATACAAACTACTGCATCATAACTGGAAACTCTAAAGCACTTAAAATTCTTTTGTCATTTTAATTTCATTTGCTTCCTTTTCTCAATTCTCTCTTCCTTTTTATTTTTTACTGTGTTTTCAGCTAAGTGCTTTCTTCTTTTGCGTGCTTTATCTATTTTATTTAGTCTTTGTTTCTGTAGATGTTTTGCTTTTTTTCTCCACTGCTTTCCTATTCTCTAGTAACTCATCTTGTATCTTCCTCTGTGCCTAACCTTAACTTTCCTCTTAAATCTATGATTTGTGCTCTTCTTTTTCATAAGCAAACACTTCATTTATTTCTTTCTAAAATTTCTGGTACTATGTTTAATCAACTTTTTCTTTGTTCTGTGGCAATAGCCTTTTTGGTAAGTGTTCATCTTCCACTTCCCCACTATTACATGCATCTTTTTCTTTTTTGTGTTCTTTGTTTAGATTCTGTGACTTTAAAAAAATAATAATCTTGTATAAATAGATGAATTCTTCCTGGAGGTTTAAAGCCAAGAGGGGCTAGTGTCATTTCCCATGCTAAAGATGTTTGCGTGTGTGGGAGTTCTTTTATCCTTCATTGCTCACTAGTCAGAATAGGTAAGTATGACAGGACTGCTCACATTACCCTGCCTCGCCAACAGAACGCAAATGTGGCCTGTGTCCTTCCTCATTCAGTTCCATCTTTCTTCTTTGTCAAGACTTTGGATGTGACCACTCTACAGAATCTCCAGCTAGAAACCTGGGCACTGTTCTCATTGTTCCAAAAAGAAATTGTTGGTTTTGTCCCTTAGGCTGTGTCCTTTGCTTTGAGGGATTAGGCTTTCCTGCATTTGATTGATGTTTCCAAGTATGAATATCCTTTCTCATTGTCTTCCTGTGTGCCTACTTGACTTTATTGGATTTGAAAGCCCTTTCTCATCTGTTTCACTTCAGGGTTATAGGTGTCCCTTAATGTCTTTTAAGATAGAGCTTTGTTCCTGTTTCTTATTCTCCTTATGTTTTGGAAACTTTTAGGGAAATTGCCTTCTTTACACTGCATTTTATTTTATTTACTTTTTTTTTTTTTAAGTTTATTTATTTACTTTGAGAGAGACAGAGACAGCACAAGTTGGGGGGGGAGGGCAGAGAGAAAGAGGAAGAGAGAGAGCTCAAGCAGGTTCTGTGCTGCGGCACAGAGCCTGACACAGAGCTTGAACACAGAGCTTAAACTCACAAAACTGTGAGATCGTGACCTGAGCTGAAATCAAAAGTCAGATGCTTAACTGACGGAGCCACCCAGGTGTCCCTTCACTGCATTTTAAAACCAGAAGGTTCATCCCGAGGGAGTTGTTTGCATACAATATTATTTTTAGTCTCAGTTCTGCATCACATAGAATCTTTCAACAGTTATATTAAGTGGTGATTAAAGAACTTAATTCAAGTTTAAATTCAATCTTGCCTGGTGCTACCAATGAGAATAACTCAATTGAAATGACAATCAAATAATCACAAACTGTCACACATGGCTAAACATGCATATGTGCAGACAATGATGACTCCGTCACAATGGGGTCATTTACCAGTGACAGCTGGTAATGTAAAAATATGGGAAAATGGTTTATGTCATTTCAGGTGGGCATAATGGTTAGAATCCAACAGGTTGATGGGGAAGGTGAGTTCCTTCCATGGAGTAGCATCAACTTTTGAAAAGGTCGAAATGTTACAATGGATTTAAAAATCAAAGAGCAAATAGTCCAATTGTGACCCTTTAATTCTATTTGATAGCATTCTCTCCCCTCCTCCCCTACCGTGAATAACTTGTGTGTGCTCTCCATCAGTCATGCCTCACACTTTCCCATATCTGTGCCATTTCTCATTATGATTCCTCCATTTGTAATTCTTCTTTTCCTAGATAATCAACTCTGCTGATAATAGTTCTGCTTATCCTTCCAAGCCCCACAGACCTATCCTGATTCCCCAACCAGATATGAACGTGCCTTCTACCTCCTGGACTGCATTTTTCACAATCTTTTCAGACCAGATACTACTCCCCAGGGAGGCAAGCGTTATTACTCTGCCATCTCCACACATCCCTCTGCCTTTGAGAAATTGTCTCTAAAACCAGCGTTTAAACTCTTGCTCTCCTGGTTCCCTCTGTCTAATCGAAATTTCCATTCTCAATGGGATTCTCAACTGTGTTCTTATACATTTCTTGCTTTCTTGCTGGAACTTTTAGATTCTGTCCCCAACCATGTCTTCTTTTTTCTAGCTCCTGGCTGAAAAAATATATATATAAATTCCCTTGATACTGATGGAATTTCAGAGTGATGGTGGGGTCTGGAGCCAAAGGTCAAGAAAGAATTCTTGAGACATCTTGGATGCAAAAAGGTTATTTTATTAAAGCACAGGGACAGAACATGTGGGCAGAAAGAGCTGCACTAGTGTTGTAAAGAGTGACTGGTTATATACTGTGGAGTTGGGGTAGATGAAGTCAAGAGGAATTTTCTTAAAGGCATTTTCATATGCTAAAGAAGACTCAGAGATTACTGGAGGCCTAGCTATTGTCAAGCTAAGGTGGTTTTTCCCTCTAGCAAAGCATTAACATTAAGACAGTAAGGAGTTCCTGGAGAAATGTCATACTCTGTATTAGCCTCAGTTATTTGTCAATGGGCTGCAGGTTATAAAGGAAGTTTAATTTTACCTGCCATTTCCTTCTTGCCTTTGTTCCCCACATCACTCTGGAGGGGAGGGTATTTGGGGGGGCTATAGGTTTCTGGAGGCTAGGCTATTGATAAGATTGCCTTTTTCTCATAATTTAGAAAGATATTTGCAAACTGGTGGAGGCTCAGGCCTTGCATGACTGTGATCTCTATCAGTTAACCATTTGTTTCCCCCTTTCTTTTGCTCTTGGGCAGCCAGGAGTGAGAGCCTGAGGAATGTCACACATATCCCACCTGGGTGGGGGGGTTGGTTTGCCGGGTGTCAGCTTGTAAGGCAAGCTCCCTCATCAATACTAAGGAACTGACAAACCTGTCAATAAGCCCCCAGTTTCCAGAGCCTTTCATTCCAGTGGCCATCACTGCTGCCCAGGCCACAACCCCCCAGTTGCCACTGAACACCACTGGCTAGGCTTTAGCCTTTGAGTTATGTCATCAACTTCATGGACACTGAATATTTTTCTTGGATTCTAATTCTCTGCGTGCTTCTTTCACACTCTACTCCTTGAGAGTGGATCGATCCCAAGCACATGCAGTGCCTTGCATGCGGAAGAGCTCAAAAGATATTTACTTAGTGCTGTTTGAATAGGGTACCTTAAGGGGACTTGAATACCATTGTGCCCCAGCACTGGACACATCTTGGGGTGCTGTCTGCATGTATCCAGGTTCAAGTTCCCACTTGTTGACAAAGTTGACCACTTGACACTTTCGAAATGAAAAGAACCAAAGGTATCCTGTTGCAACAGTGAATGTACATTTTCTGGATATACATCCCAGCTGTGCCTCTCGGATCCCCCAGTCTCCTCTCCTGCCTCTTCCATCTTATACTTAACAATCACTCACACCAGATTCCCCAAGCTAGTCTGTAGGCTCATTGAGGCCAGGAATTGGGTCTTTTTGTGTTCTGTATCTCACCAAGTCCTGAGCTCATGCCTGACCCAGAGTTAGCACTCATTCAAGTTGTGGGTTGAATGCTTTTATGCCCTCACTGTGCCTTCCATTCCTGCTATGGCTGCCTTCTGTGGCTGTCAGAATCGTTCCTCTCCCTTCTTGAAACTTCTGCCTGAGTATTCAATGACATTTGCATTTTTAATATTAATTGTTAATGTGTTTTCTTTTATTATTGACTAAAGAAAGGGTAGAAGACAGAAGGGCCTGTGAAAGGATTAATGGCATGGTTCATGGTCAGACAATTTTCTGTTTAAACCCTGCTGTGTTACTTATCTATTGCTACAGAACCGATTACCCCAAAGTGACTAAAAGCAACAAATATTTCTTATTCCACATTTTCAGGAAGTGGGAACTTGGGAGTGACTTAGATGGGTGGTTCCAGCTCAGAATCTCTCACATACCTGCAGTCAGGATGTCAGCTAAGGCTGCAGTCATCTGAAGGCTTGACTGGGACTGAAGGGTTCACCTCTAAGATGCTTCACCCATGTGGCTATTGGCATATGAGATTGCCAAATGAGATTCTTCATAGACTGCTTGGATGTCCTCATGACATGGTAGCTAATTCCCCCAAGAGCAAGCAATCCAAGAAAGAAAAAGCAGAAGTCACACATCTTTTTCCAACTTACAACACTTTTCTAGTATTAGAAGTGATATGCTAGCATTTCTGTCATATTCTGTTGGTCTCACAACCAATCCTGATTCAATGTGGGAGGCTAGGATGACAGAAGGGTGTGAACACCAACAAGAAGGCTCACTGGAGGCTCTCTTGGAGGCTGGCCTAGCATACCCACTTCCTTGGGTATGTCTTTGTACTAATTACCTAATCTCTCTAAGCCTCTGTTTCCTCACAGGTATCTGTGAGGATTAAATGCTTATAAAGTGTTTGAACTGTTCTAGGATCTACCTCCCAACACCTCCACCATTATCTAGAACTCTTCTAGGTAAGCCAGTTGTAGCCTTTCTCCCTGAAACCCTTCAATTCTCTGCTCTCACCTCATCTTTCCATCTTCCTTCCTCCACATCAACAGACGCTGCGTTTTCTAACCCGGTCTCATTCTTCAAACCTCACTTCTCCTAGACATAGTATTTATATTTCAATCCTCGACATACCCCTGGCTACAAGCTTGGAAATCCAAAAGTCAGGAAGGGTATTTCTGATACTTTTCCTCTCCCCTACCCTATCATGTTTCTGATTATTTGCTTGGGAGAAATACCAGGAAAACAATACACACAAAACAAAACAAACAAAACCACATTATTTAAGAAATCTTATTTTACCAGGAAGTTAAAATGGGGTTTTGGGGGCACCTGGGTGGCTCAGTCGGTTAAGTGGCCAACTTCAGCTCAGGTCATGATCTCACAGTCTGTGAGTTTGAGCCCCGCATCAGGCTCTGTGCTGACGGCTCATCAGAGCCTGGAGCCTGCTTCGGATTCTGTGTCTCCCTCTCTCTCTGCCCTTCCCCTGCTCATACTCTGTCTCTATGTCTCTCAAAAATAAATAAACGTTTCAAAAAAAAATTTAAAAAAAAATGGGGTTTTGGAGGCGTGGTTCCTATGACTAGCTTCTGGGAGCAGAGGGAGGATAGTCAATTGCAAAAGTGGGCTATCTACTGGTTTTGTTTTGGCAGCTCCTTAGGGCATTTCGTAGGGCTCACCTAACAAAGTACCACAGATTGAGTGGCTTAAGAAAACGTAAATTTATTATCTTAGTGTACTAGAGGCTAGGAGTCCAAAATGAAGGTGTCTGCAGGTCCATACTCCCCCTAAAGCCTGTAGAGGAATCAGTCCTTGTATCTCCCTAGTTTCTGGTAATTTGCTGGAAATTTTTGATGTTCCTTGGCTTGTAGCTACATACCTCTGACCTCTGACTTCATCATAACAGGCATTCTGCCTGTGTGTCTGTGTCTTTACATAACTGTTTTCTTATAAGGATACCAGTCATATTAGATTAGGAGCCCATTCTACTCCAGTATGACCTCACCTTAATTAATTACATCTGCAATGACCCTATTTCCAAATAAAGGCATATTCTGAAGTGCTGGGGGTTAAGACTTCAACAGATATTCTTTGGGAGGACACAATTCAACCCATAATACCTGGGGAGGGACGGAGGCAGGCCCTGGATGAGGTAAGGGCTCTCCTTGGGTAGAAAGCACATGGAAAAACTCATATAGTTGTAAAACATTTCTCCCACTGCTGCCAACAGGGATTTGCCTAGGGATGGTATGGGATGAGCCAGTGAGGTGAATGGTCCTAAGGTGTCACGGGAAAAGGGACAGGAGGCTGTGGGATCTGGGTGACACAAGGTGAATCAAAGACTCACCTTGAGTTAGTTAGACTCAAGGTTAGACTATGAAAAGGAAGATAATCCCTAATAGAAGCTGGGGCAAGCAGAGAACAAAGAATGCAAAGATACTAGTATGTTTGGATTCCTAGGTACTCTTCTAAATTGAAACACTTCAAAAGTGATATAATTAGTTACGATAGCAGGAAAAGGGAACTCCAAGCAGATGCTTTGCATTGTCTGTGTATGTGCTAGTTATGGAAACAGATTTCCTGGAGTATGCTCTTGGGAACTTCTGGAGATAGGGTGTGTTATTAGGGAGCAGTGCAGAGAAACATCTAACCTTTTTGGAGAATATTTATGGAACAATTTTTTTTTTCTACGGTGGAAGGCAAAGATTTGTGTCTATGTGCTCTGCATGGAGGCCTCCTCTGCTAATTCTTATAGTCTCATCTCCTTGCTCAAATGGGTTAAACCATTTGAGGTCTACTGTTTGGCTTCAATAATGGCTCCCAGGCCTTACTTTTGACTTATCATACTTCTATGTTAGCCAACACCCATATTTAGTTCCATTTGGCTTAGCTATTTTATTAAAAAAAATTTTTTTTTAATGTTCACTCATTTTTGACACACAGAGAGAGATAGAACATAAGTGGAGGAGGAGAGGCAGAGAGAGAGAGGGAGACACAGAATCCAAAGCAGGCTACAGGCTCCGAGCTGTCAGCACAGAGCCCAATATGGGGCTCGAACCCATGAACCACAAGATCATGACCTGAGCCTAAGTTGGATGCTTAACCAACTAAGCCACCCAGGCACCCCATAGTTTAGCTATTTTAAAAAGTCACTCCATATGGGGCACCTGGGTGGCTTAGTCCATTGAGTGTCTAACTCTTGGTTTCGGCTCATGTCATGATCTTGCAGTTTGTGGGTTTCTGCCCCACATTGAACCCCACATCAGACTTCATGCTTGTGGAGTCTGCTTGAGATTCTCTCTCTCCCTCTCTCTCTGCCCCTCCCCTGCTTGTGTGCGCTGTCTCTCTCCCTCTCTCAAAAATAAATAAACAAACTAAAAAAAAAAGTCACTCTATGCCTTCCAAGTGACTCCTTGCTATCTTGTGAGTAAAATTTACTCACTAAGCTAAATTTAGAAAATTTAGTAAATTTTAGTTTGGCTAAAGGCACATTTTGCACTGACTGCTTCATATAGCAATTCAGGCAAGGTTGGAGAGACCTTATCTGTTTCTGTGAGTATTGTAAGTATTTTCAAATTCATTCAGTCTTTCAGTAATTACTTGAGTGTCTACTATATGTCATAAGATTAAATATTCTGCCTATCCTAAGGAATTAGTCACCTAGCTTAAACTTTAAGTATGTGAGATCTTTAAGTGTTTTCATTTAAAATATTTTTGTCTTAGTGTGTTTCTTTATCTCCAACCTAAACACTTTACTCTCTTTTTAAAAAATTTAACAGAGATAATATAAAGATTCATTCTACATTAGAAGTGAAGTTTTTCTAAAAGCGAAATTTCCTCTTCCAAACTCTGTGCTGAGAGAGATATTATCAGACAGGGCCTTAGACTAATGTAGAAAAACTGTGTCCTGGTTCAGAGAACTTGTTCTTGATGTAGAGATGGTTTTCTCACTTTGGAGAAACCACCAATGCAAGTTTGCTTTGTTTTATTTTTAAAGAGAGGCATAAGATGATTCTCAAAAACATTATGTTGAGCAAAAGAAGCCAGACAGAAAAGAATACATTTATATAAAATTCTAGAAGACTCAAAACTAATCTACAGTGATAAAAGGCAGACCAGTGGTGGCGTAGGGCAGGGTTTGGGAAAGAACCGTGTACAGAGAAGTGAGGGGGAACTTTTTGGGAGAATGGAAATGTTCTGTATCATGACTGGCAGTGGTTAGACAGATATATACACATGTCAAAACTCATCAAACTATACATTTATTTATAAATTTTGTAAATTATACCTCAGTAAAGTTGATTTAAAAGGAAGAGCATAAACGCAGTAACGGAACTAGGATCTGAATGCATAGGAATTCTCAAGGGAAGTGTAATTCAACAACTTTTAGTAAGTGTACAGAGTTGTGCAGTTACCACCAGAATTCAATTTTAGAACATTTCTAGCACCCCAGTAAAAGCCCTCATACCCATTTGCCCATTAGTCCCCCTTGGAACATATGTTTTGTTGTTATTTTTGGGTAAGTAGGCTAAGAGAGTACCTTAAGTTGGCCGAACACATTTGCCAGAGACCCCATAGAAAACTTTAGCCTTAGTGGGCTTGGCTTGGCTTTGGGAGTGACCTCACTCATGGTCTCTCAGGGGCCCCCTGAAAGAAGCTTCTTCATTTGTGCTTTAATTCTTTTTTTTTTTAGGATTTAATTTGATTCAGTTAGTTAACATATGTTGTTATATTAGTTTTAGGTGTACAATGCAGTGATTCAACACTTCTATACATCACCTGGTGCCCATCACAAGTGCACTCCTTTTATTTAAAAAATTTTTTTAAAAATATTTATTTATTTTTGAGAGAGAGAAAGAGACAGAGCCTGAGCAGGGAAGAGGCAGAGAGAGAGGGAGACATAGAATCTGAAGCAGGCTCCAGGCTCTGAGCTGTCAGCACAGAGCCTGATGTGGGGCTCGAACTCACGAGCTGCAAGAACATGACCTGAGCCTAGGATGCTTAACCAACTGAGTCACCCAGGCACCCCACAAGAGTACTCCTTAATCTCCATCACCCCCTCCCCCTCTCCTCTGGTAACCACCAGTGTGTACTCTATAATTTTGTTTCTTCATTTGTCTTTCTCTCTCTTTTCCTCTTGTCTCATTTATTTTGTTTCTTGAATTCCACATATGAGTGAAATCATATGGTATTTGTTTTTCTCTGACTGACTTATTTCACTTAGCATGATACTCTCTAGCTCCATCCATGTCACTGCAAATGGCAAGATTTCATTGCTTTTTGTGACTGAGTAATTTTCCATTGCATATATATATATACACCACTTCTTCTTTATCGATTTATCTGTCAATGGACACTTGGGCTCCTTCTTGGCTATTGCAGATAATGCTGCTCTAAACATCAGGGTGCACGTATCCCTTCAAGTTAGATTTTTTTGTATTCTTTGGGTAAATTCCAAGTAGTGTGATTGCTGGACCATAGGGTAGATCTATTTTTAACTTTTTGAGGAACCGCCATGCTGTTTCTACAGTGGGTGCACCAGTTTGCATTCCTGCCAACAGTAGTTCCTTTCTCTCCACATCCTCACCAACATCTTTGTTTCTTATGTTGTTGATTTTAGCCATTATGACAGGTGTGAGGTGATATCTCATTGTAGTTTAATTTACATTTCCATGATGATGTTGAGCATCTTTTCATGAAGAAGGTGTTTCTGTTTTCTGCCCATTCTTAATTACATTATTTGTTTCTGTGGTGTTGAATTTGTTAAGTTCTTTATATATTTTGATACCAACCCTTTATTAGATATGTCATTTGCAAATATCGTCTCCCATTCCATAGGTTGTCTTTTAGTTTTGTTGATTGTTTCCTTTACTGTGCAGAAGATTTTAACTTTAATGTAGCCTCAATAGTTTTTTTTTTGCTTTTATTTCCCTTGCCTCAAGAGACATATCCGGAAAACATGTTGCTATAGCTGATATTCAAAGAGATTACTGCCCGTGTTCTCCTCTAGGATTTTTATGGTTTCAGGTCTCAGATTTAGGTCTTTGATCCATCTTGAATTTACTTTTGTGTACGGCATAAGAAAGTGGTTGTTTCTTTTGCATGTTGCTGTCTAGTTTTCCCAATAGCATTTGTTGAAGAGACTAACCTTTTCCATTGGATATTCTTTCAAGTTTTGTCAAAGATTAATTGACTATATAGTTGTTGCTTTATTTCTGGATTTTCTATTCTGTTCTATTGTTCTATGTGTCTATTTTTGTGTCAGTACCATACTGTTTTTAAATATAAAAAAAATTTTTTTTAATGTTTATTTATTTTTGAGAGACATAGAGACAGAGTGTGAGCAGAGGAAGGGCAGAGAGAGAGAGAGAGATACAGAATGTGAAGCAGGCTCCAGGCTCTGATGAGCCGTCAGCACAGAGCCCGACATGGGGCTCGAATTCACAGACCATGAGATCATGACCTGAGCTGAAGTTGACCTCTTAACCGACTGAGCCACCCAGGAGCCCCCATACTGTTTTGATTACACGACTTTGCAATATAATTTGAAGTCTGAAATTGTGATGCCTCCAGCTTTGCTTTTCTTTTTCAAAATTGCTTTGGTTATTTAGGGTCCTTTTTGGTTCTATACAAATTTTAGAATTGTTTGTTCTAGTTCTGTCAAGAATGCTGTTGGTATTTTGATAGGGATTGCATTAAATGTGCAGATTGCATTGGGGAGTATAGACATTTTAGAAATTTCTTTTTCCAATTTATGTGATGAAAGTCTTTCCATTCTTTGTCATAGTCAATTTATCAGTGTTTTATAGTCTTCAGAGTACAGATCTTTCACCTCTTTGGTTAGGTTTAATCCTAGGTATTATTATTTTTCTAATCCCAATTGTAAATGGTATTGTTCACTTTTTTCTTTCTTTCTTTTTTTTGAAATCTTTTTAAGTTTATTTATTTTGAGAGATTGAGAACACAAGTAGGGTAGGGGCAGAGAGAGAGCAAGACACAATTCCAAGCAAGAGTTGGACACGCGACCAACGGAGCCATGCAGGAGCGCCTGGGATTGTTTTCTTAATTTCTCTTTCTGCTGCTTCATTATTGGTATATAGAAATGCAACAGATTTCTGTACCCTGATTTTCTTCCCTGTGACTTTATTGAATTTTTTTTTATCAGTTCTAGCAGTATTTTGGTGGTCTTTTGGGTTTTCCACATACGGTATCATGTCATCTGCAAATAGTGAAAGTTTTTCTTCTTCCTTACTAATTTGGATGCCTTTTATTTCATTTTCTTGTCTGATTGCTGTAGCTAAGACTTCCAGTATTATGTTGAATAAAAATGATGAGAGTGAATATCCACGTCTTGTTCCTGACCTTAGGAGAAAAGCTCTCAGTTTTTCCCCATTAAGGATGATGTTCATTGTGGGTTTTTCATACATGGCCTTTATTATGTTGAGGTATATTCCCTCTAAACCTACTTTGTTGAGAGTTTTTATCTTGCATGGGTGTTGTACTTCGTCAAATGTTTTTTCTGTGTCTATTGAAATGATTGTATGCTTATTATCCTTTCTCTTATTGATGTAATGTGTCACATTGGTTGATTTGCAAATATTGAGCCACGCTTGCAACCCAGGAATAAATCCATTTGATCGTGGTGAATGATTTTTTTAATGTATTGTTGGATTCAGCTTGCTAGTATTTTGTTGAGGATTTTTCCATCTATGTTCATCAGAGATATTGGCCTGTAGTTCTCCTTTTTATGTTGTCTTTATCTGTCTAGGTATTAGGATCACGCTGGCCACATAGAATGAATTTGAAAGTTTTCCTCCTGTTTCTATTTTTTGGAATAATTTGAGAAGAATAGTTATTAATTCTTTTTTTAACGTTTATTTACTTTAAGAGAAAGAGAAAACACAAGTGGGGGAGGGACAGAGAGAGAGGGAGAGAGAGAATCTCAGGCAGGCTCCATACTGTCAGTGCAAAGACTGATGTGGGACTCGAACCCATGAACTATCCCATGGACACTTAACTGACTAAGCCACCCAGGCATCTCAGTTATTAACTCTTTTTTAAATGTTTGGTAGAATTTTCTGGTAAAGCCATCTGATCCTAGAGTCTTGTTTGTTGGCAGTTTTTTCGGTCACTGATTCAAATTTTTGCTGGTTATCAGTTTGATTTTCTATTTCTTTCTATTTCAGTTATGGTAGGTTGTATGTTTCTAGGAATTTATCCACTTCTTCTAGATCGTCCAATATGTTGGCATACAATTTTTCATAATATTCTCTTATAATTGTTTGTGTTTCTGTGATGTTGGTTGTTATTTCTCCTCTCTTATTTGTGATTTTAATTGTGTCCTTTCTCTTTTTTTCTTGGTAAGTTTGGCTAGAGCTTTATCAATTTTATTTTATTTTATTATTTTTTAATGTTTATTTATATCTTGAAGGAGAGAGAGAGACAGACAGAGCACGAATGGGGGAGGGATAGAGAGAAAGGGAGACACAGAATCTGAAGCAGGCTCCAGGCTCTGAGCTGTCAGCACAGAGCCCAATGCAGGGCTCGAACCAGCAGACTTCAAGATCATGACCTGAATCAAAGTTGGAGCTTAACTGACTGAGCCACCCAGGCACACAATAGGTTTATCAATTTTATTGATTTTTTTTCAAAGAATCAGCTCCTGGTTTCATTGATCTATTCTATTGGGCTTTTTAGTTTCTATATCATTTATTTCTGCTTTAATCTTTATTATTTCCTTCCTTCTACTGTTTTAAGTTTTGTTTGTTGTCCTTTTTCTAGCTCCTTTAGTTGTAAGATTAGGTTATTTGCAACTTTTCTTGCTTCTTGAAGTAGGCTTATATTGCTATATAACTTCCCTCTTATAACTGCCTCTGCTGCATCCCAAAAGTTTTGGACCATTGTGTTTTCATTTTCATTTG
Source organism: Paguma larvata (assembly GCA_030068075.1). Lineage (NCBI taxonomy): Eukaryota > Metazoa > Chordata > Mammalia > Carnivora > Viverridae > Paguma > Paguma larvata. The sequence goes on from CM057836.1 coordinate 75,982,530, forward strand.
TTTCCATGTACTTTTTAATTTCTTCTTTGATTTCCTGACTGACCCATTCATTGTTTAGTAACATGTTATTTAACCTCCACATATTTGCGGTCTTTCCAGGTTTTTTTCTTGTGGTTGACTTCTAGTTTCATAGCATTGTGGTCAGAAAAGATGCACGCTATAACTTCAATCTTCTTGAATTTGCTGAGGCTTATTTTGTGGCCTGTGATCTATTCTGGAGAATGTTCCATGTGCATTTGAAAAGAATGTTTATTCTGCTATTTTAGGGTGAAATGTTTTAATGTGTCATTCAAAGCCACTGTTTTCTTGTTGATTTTCTATTTAGATGATCTGTCTATTGATGTAAGTGGTGTGTTAAAGTCTTCTATTACTATTGCATTATTATAGATTAGTTCCTTTATGTTTGTTATTAACTCTTTTATGTGTTTGGATGCTCCCATACTGAGTGAATAAATATTTACAAGTGTAATATCTTCTTGTTGGATTGCCCCCTTTATTATTATCATATAGTGTTATGTGTTCTTCTTTATCCTATGTTATGGTATTTTTTTTTTAAGTCTATTTTCTTTGCAGTGCCTGGGTGGCTCAGTCGGTTAAATATCCAACTTTAGCTCAGGTCATGATCTCACGGTTCATGGGTTCAGCCCACGCATTGGGTTCTGTGCTGACAGCTCAGAGCCTGGAGCCTGCTTCAGATTCTGTGTCCCCCTTTCTCTCTGCCTCTCTCTCTATCTCTACCTCTCTCTGTCTCTGTCAAGAATAAACATTAAAAAGATTTCAGTCTATTTTATGTGATTTAAGTATTGCTACTTGGGCTTTCTTTTGACATCTATTTGCATGATAAATGTCTCTCCATACCCTCACTTTCAATCTGCAGATGTCTTTAGGTCTAAAGTGAATCTCTTAGGGCAGCATATAGATGAGCCTTGTTTTTTTTATCCATTCTGTCACCTATGTCTTTCGATTGGAGCATTTAGTCCATTTACATTCAAAGTCATTGTCGATAGATATATATTTATTGTTATTTTCTTATTTGTTTTGTGTGCTTTTTTTCCTGAAGATTTTCTCTCATCCTTTCTTGTCTTTCTTTTATGGTTTGCTGGCTTTCTTTTCATTTTTTTAAAATTTTTTAAATGTTTATTTTTGAGACAGAGAGAGAGAGAGACAGAGGGCAAGCAAGGGAGGGGCAGAGAAAGAGGGAGACACAGAAAGAGAATCAGGTTCCAGGCTCTGAGCTGCCAGCACAGAGCTCGACACAGGGCTCGAACCCATGAACTGTGAGATCATGACCTGAGCTGAAGTCCAGTGCTTAACCAACTGAGCCACTCAGGCTCCCCTGCTGATTTTCTTTAGTGATATATTTGGATTTCTTTTTCTTTATTCTTTGCATATTTATTAGTGTTTTTTTATATATGGTTACCATTAGGTTTGTATATAACCTCTTCTGTATATAGCAGTCTATATTAAGTTGAAGGTCATTTAGTTTTGAACCCATCCTTTACTCCTCTCCTTCTTACATTTTATGTATATGCTTTTATATTTTATATCCTTTTGGTTAGTGAGCTCCTTGACTGATTTTTTTAAATAGAAATATTCGTTTTTATTGCTTCTGTGTTTCCTACCTTTATACTGCCACCTTGGTCCCTCCTTTCCAATCAGAATCCCCTTTAATATTTCTTGTAGGGCTGGTTTAGTAGTCATGAATTCCTTTAGTTTTTGTTTGTCTGGTAAAATCTTTATCTTTCCTACTCTTCTGAATGATACCCTTATTGGCTAGAGTATTCTTGGCTGAAGATTTTTCCCATTTAGCACTTTGAATATATCATGCCACTCCCTTCTGGTCTGGAAAGTTTCTGCTAAAATATCCCCTGCTAGCCTTATGGGTTTTCTCTCATAAGTTAGTATCTTCTTTTGTCTTGCTACTTTAAAGAAAAAATTTTTAATCACTATATTTTGCCAATTTAGTTACAATATGTCTTCGTGTGCATCTCCTTTTGTTGATTTTGATAGGAGTTCTCTGTGCCTCTTGGATCTGGATATCTGTTTCCTTTCTCAGATTAGGGAGGTTTTTAGCTATTATTTCTTCAAATAAAATTTTTGCTTCCTTTTCTCTTTTCTTCTTCTCCTATAGGAACTCCTATAGGGACTCCTATAATATGAATGTTATTACATTTGATGGAGTCACTGAGTTCCCTAAGTCTATTCTTATTTTGCATAATTCTTTTTCCTCTCTTTTTTTCAGCTTGATTAATTTCTATTACTCTGTCATTTAGGCCACTAATTTGTTCCTCTGCTCTTCCATCCTGTTCTTCATTCCATCAAATGTGTTTCTCATTTTGTTTATTAAGCACTTTATCTCTGCTATGTTATTCCTTATCTCTGTGTTAAGGGTCTCACTCATGTTTTCCATTTTTTTTCTCAAGTCTGATAAGTATCCTTATGATCATTACTTTAATTTCTCTATCAGACATGTTGCTTAAATCTGTTTTGCTTACTTAGATCTCTGGTGGTGGCCTTGTCCTTTTCTTTCATTTGGGGTAAATTTCTCTGTCTTCTCATAAGATTCTCTTTCTCTGTCTTGTCTAAGTCTCTGTGACTATTTCTCTGTGTTAAGAAAGTCAGCCCTGTCTCCCGTGCTTGAGGGTAGAGACCTATGAAGGAGTGGTCTTGTAGTGCCGTGCTGTGTGGCGTTCTCTGTCCCCCAGGGCCTGATGCTTCCAGAAGTGTCTATAATGTGGGCTGCATGCACTCTGCTGTTTTATCCTGGCCACTCTATCCTTCAGTCCAGTCATCTTCAGAGGTTCTTTTTGCCTGTTGTGGGGAGTGTTTGGTTCCTGGCCTGAGTGTGGCATGTTTTAACTAGGTGTGTTCTGGTCTGCTTGTGAAATGAGACCTGTCACAACTGCTGCTGGAACTGGGGATTCACAAAACTCTTGCGTCAGGAGATGAGGTGTTGACAGGGGTTTGGGTGGGTCTTCTGGAGGAGGGGGCCTGCAGCACTGGGACTGAGGCAAGCATAACTGGGAGGAGTGGTTCCACTGGAGCCTGGGGTGGAGGGGCAAGTTAGGTAGTGAGTGTCCATGCTATGCTGTTCCCATAGGTGGCTCCATGTTTATGCTGATGAAGGGTGGGGGGAGGGAAATAGTGCTGGTCAGTTCCTTTGTTTCCTGAGGGGTCTCTCTGTGAACACTGTTTCTCTGGGACATATTCTGAGATGAGCAATTAACCTCTGCACTGTGTGCTACAGGTGCTCTTCAGATTGCTGTTTCCATGCTGTGCGTTCCTGGGCTATTTGGTTGCCTTCTGTCCAAGAGCAGCCCCAATATCCTCCAAGCTTTCCCAGAGCCAAACTCCAGACTTTAAGAGCCACTGGTTGCAAGAACTCATGAAATTCAGCCATCTTGCTTTCTAAGCCAATTGCTATGGGGATTAGTTTACCCTTTGTGTGCTCCTCTGTGTGCTAGTCTGTCTCTCACCCTTCTCTGCAGTTGTGGTCCCCTCCCCACTGCACTGCCCAACATCTCTTTTTCTCCCAAGCTAGGTGTCCACTTTTGTGGAGTTTGTGGAGTTTTTTCTGCCAGTCTTCAGGTCAATTTCTGGGGTATTTAGGATGATTTGATAGTTATCTAGTTGCCTTCAAGGGATGAGGCAAGTCTAGGGTCTTCCTATTCCACTGCCATCTTCCTTTGTGTATATGCTTTAATTCTTTTTGCAAATGCAGTCCCAGGCTCATGTTCTCTATCTTTCTTCATGGACCTCAAGTGGGCAGGCATAAGGTTATTTTCAGGTGCATCTTGCTGTCCTCTGAGCCCTGAGCTCTGCTTACCCCAGCTGCCCCTGTCTGGTTCATCTGCTTCCCTTCTGTGACCAGACTGCTGCCAGGGCTCAAGTGCATAGCCTCTGCTCCTACCAGCTGCCCAAGAACAGAACCAGGAGGAGCATGTCCTGCTGGTCTGGTATTGCTAGAAGCAGTGACAAGAGCAGGACTGAATAACTTCAGAGCAACACAAATAAATGGAGAGGTCACAGGAATGTTATGTAGACTTGGCATAAAAATTAGCCCCACTTTGGACAACAATTTTGTTTTATATGAAAATAATGGCACATGTTCAGAAATATGTAGTAACACTGCAATCATAACCTGTGGAAATCAAGGGTAGAAAGATAAAAACACAAAGGTGGAAGACAACCTGAGCTTCTCCTCCATGCTTCCACAGAAGGCCGAAGTTAAGGGAAGAGCTCAGGATTTACTTTTTCTGTGCCTACCCAGGATTCTGCTGATGGAATTTAGCAATGAATAAAATAAACATAACTCATTCATACACAGACTGTCACAAATCTAAGAGTATATGTTACAGCTTCATCACAGGAAAGGGTGAGCTGAGGGTGTCTGTAGCTGATTTGCATTGTTCTGTGCTGCCCATCAGGCCATAGGACTGGAGTATGTTTGAGAGCAGTATGACAGCCTAATCATCCCTGGACCACAACTGTTAGTACTACAGATATGTCTATGTTGGGGGTGTGTTAAGTGTGCCAACAAGTTGCACAAAGGCACTTTGGCTTAACAAGTTACTGGGTCATTGCTCTCAAGGCTGGCTGCATCATTGGCAGGGCCCAGTACGAGATGAAAATATGGGTCCCTATGTTTATAAAGGAGGAAAATGGCCTTTTCTTTCTTTTGTGGTCTTTATCTCTCTTGGCCTGATAAGATGTTTTTTATTTTCTATTTAATGAGGTGCTCCTTTGACAGTAGCGAGTCTCATAGGGCAAGCACGGACCCTCACCAATGCCCAGGGCCCTAATGCACAATTAGGTGCATAAGGCAAGTATACTCAACCTTGACACTCCCTCAACCAATGCCCAGCCCTCAGAAGGAGTAGAAGGCAGTAGTGGCTGTTGGGCAGGGTAGGGGAATGGACAACAGAGCTAGGGTGGCTGGGAGGCAGAAGGAGGTAGGACTACATGTGAACCTGGTGCATGTTCCATTTTTCTATTAGACATTACTTGCAAAGCACAAATTCAAAGATCAAATTATTAAGGATTTCAAGATGGCAACCACAGAGCACTAAGCCCCAAGCAGCCTCCTTCTGAACATGTAGGCCGGGTGGTCACACGCTGATTGTGGGTCTATGCAGATGGCCTTGATTGCTATTCGTCTTTATCACTTCTGTCCAATCTCTTACTGGCAGAATTTGCATCCAAATGCGCCAGGAGCCCCTGTGATGAATGGCAAGCATAATATTCTAGAAAGGATGTGGGCTGATAATGGATTTCCTCCATGCTCCTTGGAAAACTCACTTAATATTTATTACTCTCATTATCCTTATCCATGCAACTGACACATAAATAGCTTTTTTTCAGAGATGTCGTGAGGGCCAAAAAAAATAAGAAGAAAACACATATATTTAAATTTATGGTTTTTATTTTTAAGTCTCTGGCATCAAGCAAAATGCCTAAAATTGGGATAAATTTTTATTTATTTATTTATTTAATATTTTTTTATTCAATTTTAAATGTACTTTAAAAAATGTTTCTTATTTATGAGAGAGAAAGACAGAGTGCAAGTAGGGGAGGTGCAGAGAGACAGGAAAATACAGAATCTGAAGCAGGCTCCAGGCTGTGAGCCATCAGGACAGAACCCCACGCAGGGCTCGAACTCATGGACCTTGAGATCGTGATCTGAGGTGAAGTCAGAGGCTTACCCAACTGAGCCACCCAGGAGCCCCTTAGTTTTTAATTTTTTAAAAAAATATTGATTTATTTTGGGGAAAACCCAAGTGGGGGAAGGACAGAAAGAGGGGGACAGAGGATCCCTTAGTTTTAAAATTTTTAAAAAATACTGATTTATTTTGGGGAAAACCTAAGTGGGGGAAGGAAAGAAAGAGGGGGACAGAGGATTGGAAGCAGGCTCTGTGCTGACAGGTTGACAGCAGCGATCTCAATGTGGCGCTCGAACTCACAAACCATGAGAGCATGACCTGAGTCAAAGTCCAACACTCAACCAACTCAGTCACCCAGGGGCCCTGGGAGAAAAATCTTTGTGCTCACATTCTCTAAGTCTTTTTTTGTGGGCAGTGCCATCCATGTGCAATATTTTGATTCAGTGATGTTTATCTTCCAGGACTCCTTTCTTATATAGCCTTTCTTCGAACTCATAGCACACTCTTTTCCCTGTTGCCTGCTGTCTCATTCAGTGTCATTTTACCTGGACTGGAGTGCAGTCACCCAGGTGGTTACCTATGGTTCACATTCTCCTGATTCTCACCAAAATACACCTGCTCAGTACCCTAGCTGCTTAAGGCTCTGCAAGTTCTTCAGAGAGATAAAGTGATGATGCAATTTAAGTTTAATTTCCATTGTTTCGTAGACTGTAGACATTGATGATATATGAATTTAACCAAATATCTTTAATGTCTTAATCCAAGAAGTAAATCAGCTAGGAATTTAAGAACCTTAGGGCCAATGGTAGAGATTTATGAATAGCTGAGGCTACTGAATCACAGATATGTGAATAAAGCTGGCCCGACATTGGGGTAGAAGAAACTTTATCCCAGAGAACAGGTATAACATGAGGATTAGTATGAGTCAGCTGAGTACGTGGAGAGTTTCTGGGCCAGGAGTAAAAATTCAGGCCCAGAAGCTGAATTTGGCCCTCTGACAGGTTGTTTGGTTGGTTGGCATTGCTTGTGGGTTTTTTTTTTCTTTCATGAATGCAAATACCATTATTAAGTGCGGTCAGTCACTCTGGTTCACTGGAGGCCCCACCCTTCCTGTTGTTTGAATATCTCTTAGTTAGGCCATTAGTCCACATCCTCATTTTAGAGATGAGAAGTTGGTTTGGTTAAGTGACAGGCCAAGACCAGAGGGCCTGGCCCCAATAGAACTCTACCTTTTCCCTCAAGATCCTTGGCCAATCTTCTGCATCCTGGCCTGGGTGTGCCTTCACTCCCAACAGCCAGTATCTGGAGTCTACCTGGCCTGGTGCATTAGTTTCCTAAAGGCTGTTATAAACTGGGCGACTTAAAACAACAGAGATTTATGATCTTATAGTTAAGAAGGCTGGAAGTCCAAAGTCAAAGTGTCAGTATGTTTGGTTTCTCTAGGAGGCTCTGAGGGAGAAACTGTTCCATGCCTTTCCTAGCTTCTGGTGGATGGCTGGCAATTCTTGGTGTTCCTTGGCTTGTACATGCTTTCCTTGAACTTTTGCCTCTTCACATGACATCCTCCCCTGTGTGTGTGTGTGTGTGTTTCCTCTTCTTATAACGATACCTGTCATTGGATTAGGGCCCACCCTTCTTTGTTTATTTCCAAACAAAGAAGTTCCAAAGTTCTAGTAGATATGAATTTTGGTGGGATACTGTGCAACCCAGTACTTCTGAGCTAAAGAAAAACCCAGAATGCCTAGGAATTTATGTCCCTCCAACTCCTTTTCAGGAGGGAAGTACCCCCAGGCTACACAATTTGTAGGCCCAGTGCAAAATGAAAATGTGCCCTTGTTAAAAAATTACTAAGAATTTCAAGATGGTGAGAGGAGAGCATTAAATCAAGCTCAGACACTTCTTAGTGAGAAGTCTTGCATGACTGCACACTCCCATGAATGCACACTCCCACTTCCATTGTCCCCCGAGGGCTGAAGCCAAAGTTACTTTCTTTGATAATGCAACTTTGTTTGGCTTCCATCACTTCTCAGTCTCACTTCCTCACTTGCCTATTCATTATTTACTTCCTAATAAACCTTTTCATCCAAATCTCCATCTCAGGTCTACTTCTGGGAACTGAATGTCAGACAGGCAGAGATTGCTCTGCTCTCATTGGATGACCTTTGAAAAGACCATTGCTGAGTCATCATGGTCTTAATGTGGGAAAGCCTAGGTCTCCATTTCTTTTCTCCATCTAAAGATAAACTTCCAAAGTAAATCTTTAAATGCACCAGGGGACTTCTGGGAAGGTAGAGTATATGCACTTTACTTTTTCTTCTTACTAAGTATAACTAAAAACCATCGATATTATATACAAAGCAAACATAAGAAGACTGAAAGATGGAGAGGAGAAGGCAGGCTAGCTTGGGATTTAGGATTCAAAGAATGACCTGGTGGTGAGTTCTTTGGATTCTTTCTCGCTTTCATTCTCTCCATACTTAGAGCAGAAGAAACTGGAAACCTGGAAATGCCAGTGGCACAGAAAGAAGAAAAAGAAAGAAAAGAAAAGAAGAGAAGAGAAGAGAAGAGAAGAGAAGAGAAGAGAAGAGAAGAGAAAAGGAAAGAAAAGAACAAAACACCTCGACAAGCTTGTTCTTTCTAGCCAAAGGACCGAAAAAGTTTCAGCATATTTGACAGGAAATTTTAGATAATAATTACTGCACTCCAGCTAAATACTACAGAACAAAACACCTATGTCCCCACTCCCACCTATTCCAGCAAAGGCTGAGCAGAAAGCCTGGACTCTCACTCTCAATGGTTGCCCCAATCCCTCTTTTCAGACCATGTTTGAGAAGACTAGTGGAGAGTCAGGGGGCTCATTATTGCCAGCAATAACAGGGCTAACCCAGATGGTATCAGTGGAGGTCATGTCGGGGTGAGTAAGTGACAAATTCCTACTTCTCCCAGACAGGGAGGTATAGGCTAGTGGGGAACCAGAATTTCCACCCCCACCTGGTGGTAATGAGGAGCTACATCACCCCTGAATGTTAAAGGTGGCCAACTGGGAAACCTAGACTGTACCTTCACCTGGCAGTAACAAGGTGGCACCCTCACCACTGTTGAAGTGGTGTCAAAAGAAATCAAACAAAACAGAAGGTATAAATAAAAGCCAGTGTCATAACATAATACTCCTAAGCTTTACTAAAAAAATCGCTGTGTCATAACATAATACTCCAAGCTTTACTAAAAAGTCACTCATCATATCAAGGATCAAAAAGATCTCAAGCGAATGAAAAAAAAATGTATTTCAATATTAAGATGACAAAGACATTAGATTTATCTGATAAACATTTTAAAGCAGCCATGATAAAAATGCATCAATGAGGAATTATGAGCATGATTGCAACTAGTGGAAAACTAGAAATTCTCAGTGAAGAAATAGTTTCAGCAAATAAATAGAAGACAAAAGGAAGAACCAATGGAAATTTTATGATTGAAAATTATGATAACCAAAAATGGCTCAACAGCAAATTGGTTGATATAGAGGAAAGAATATGTAAACTTGAAGATAAAATAATAGAAATTATTTACAATTTAGAAATTAAGAATTACTTAATTTGAACATCAGAGAGAAAATAGGCTGAAAAAAATCAGAGCCTCTGGAAACTGCTGGACTATACCAAAATATTTAATACTTATTTACTGTATGCCCAGAATGAGGAGAAAGAAAGAAAGGAGGCAGGGCTTAAAAGTCCTGGAAGAATGGAGTATTACTCGGCAATCAAAAAGAATGAAATCTTGCCATTTGCAACTATGTGGATGGAACTAGAGGGTATGATGCTAAGCAAAATTAGTCAGTCAGAGAAAGACAAATAACATATGACCTCACTCATATGAGGACTTTAAGATACAAAACAGATGAACATAAGAGAAGGGAAGCAAAAATAATATAAAAACATGGAGGGGGACAAACACATAAGAGACTCTTAAATATGGAGAACAAACAGAGGGTTACTGGAGGGGTTGTGGGAAGGGGGATGGGCTAAATGAGTAAGGGGCATTAAGGAATGTACTCTTGAAATCATTGTTGCACTATATGCTAACTAACTTGGATGTAAATTTTAAAAAATTAATTAAAAAAATGTCCTGGAAGAAATAATGGCTAAAAAACTTCTCACATTTGGGAAGAGATATAAAACTATAGATTAGAGAAGCTTAGTAAGCCCCAATAGAATTAATACAAAGAAATCCACACCATATATATACAACACAAAAAACAAAAAACACTTGAAAGCATCCAGAAAGAAACAATATCTTATCTTTGGGGGAAAACAATCTGAATGACAATAGATTTCTCATCAGAAACCATGGAGACCAAAAGAAAGTGCACAATATTTTTCAAATACTGAAAGAAAAGGCCTGTTAACCCAGAATCCTATATTCAGGAAAATATTCTTAAGAAATGAAGAAGAAATCAAGACATTTTCAGATGAAGGAAAACTAAAGAGTTTATTGCCACCAGACCTAACCTAAAAAGATGAATAAAAGACATTCTCTAAACAGAAAGGAAATAATAAAAGAACCTTGGAAAAGGAGGAAGAAAGAAAGAACGCAGCAAAAATACAATATATTCTCCTTTTCCTCTTGATTTTCCTAAACTGTGTTTGATGATGGTAACAAAAATTCTAACACTATCTGATGCAGTTCTAAATATATGTAGAGGAAATATTTATAGTATTAGTGGGAGAAGGTAAAGGGCCATCAAGGAAAATAAATTTCTATACTTCACTCAACTGTTAAAATGAGGACAGGACACTGTGCTAATTCATGTACATATAATGTAACACCTAGAACAACCACGAAAAAACTATACAAAGAGATACACTGAAAAAACATTATAGATAAAACAGAATTCTAACAAAATATATAAGTAACTCAAAAGTGGGCAGGAAAAAAGAACACAAAAATGAAAAACAGGAAAAAACCTGACAAAAAATAATTTAAAAAAACCAACAAAAAATAAGTAACAGACTTAAGCCCTAAGACATACCATGCTAACACTATTCAATAGAAACCTGGATGAATTAGTTATCTAGGGCTGATGTACAAAATGCCATAAGGTAGGTGGCTTAAACCACAGAATTTATTGTCTTACAGTCTGGAGACCAAAGGTCCAAGATTAAGGTGTCAGCAGGGCTACTCCCAATCTGAAGCTGAAGGGAAGGATCTGTTCCAGGACTCTCTCCTAGCTTCAGATATGTCCTTGGCTTGTGACAGCAGAACTCCAATCTTCACACGGTGTTCTTCCTGTACACATATCTGTCTCCAAATTCCTCCCTTCTATATAGATATCAGTCATATTGGGTTAGAGTCCCACCTTACTCCAGCATGACCTCATCTTAACTAATTACGTCTGCAACAGCCCTATTTTCAAATAAGGTCGCATTCTGAGGTACTGAGGATTAGGACTTAACATCATTTTAGGGGGGACACAATTCCACCAATAGTATTGGACTAGATTGGACTAGCTGTATTAATTTCAGATAAGGCAGACTGCAGAGCAAGGAAAATTATCAGGGATAAAGAGGACTACTACATAATGATAAAAGGACCCATTCTTCAAGAAGACGTAACAATCCTTAATGGGTATGCACCTAACAACAGAGCATGAAGATATGTGCGGTAGCGTGTGGAATGATGGGTTAAATAAGTGATGGAGTTTAAGGAGTGCACTTGTTGTGATGAGCACAGGGTGATGTATAAAATTGTTGAATCGCTATATCGTATATCTGAAACTAATATAACACCATATATTAACTATACTGCAATTAAAAACTATGCAAGGCAAAAGTTGGTAGAACAGCAAGGAAACATAGATATATCTGTTACTATAGTTGGAGATTTCAACACTGTATCAGTAATTGACAGATCCAGCAGCCAGAAAATCGGTAAGGATAGAGTTGAACCAAACAGCACCATCAATCAGCTGGATCTATTTGACATTTATAGAACACTTCATCCAACAACAACAGATTACACATTTGTCTTAAGCTCAGTCAGAACATTCACTAAGATAGACCACTTTCTGTGTCATAAAACATGCCTTAACAAATATAAAAGAATAGAAATAATACAAAGTATGGTCTAGGATCACAATGGAATTAGAAGTCAACAACAGAAAGATGGCTGGAAAAGCATCCAAATATTTGAAGATAAACAACACACTTCTAAATAACACATGGCTCAGAGAAGGCTCAAGAGAAATTTAAAAATATCTCGAACTAAATAAAAATGAAATACAACTCATCAAAACTTGTGTGATGTAACAAAAGCACTGTTTAGAAGGAAATTTGTAGCACTGAGTGCATATATTAGAAAAGAAGAAAGATCTAAAATTTATAATCCAAGGGATTTGAGAGCAAAGAAAATTAGTGGTAACAGAGAGAGTAATTTTATCATAAAGGGATCAATCTATCAAGAAGACATAATAATCCTAAGTGTGTTTGTACCAAACAACACGGCTGCAAAATACATGAAGGAAAACTGATATCAATGAAAGGAAAAATAAACCAATCCATAATTATAGTTGAGAACCTTAATAACTTTTAGTCAACAATTGATAGAGCAACTGGACAGAAAATCAGCAAAAATTTAGAAGCAGTCAGCACTATCAACTAAGGTCTAATTGACATTCATAGAAAACGCCAGAACACAACAGCAAAATACACATTCTTTTCAAACGCCATGCCCATGATACATATACCAAAATAGACCACAACCTCGGCTTTGAAACAAACCTCCACAAACTTTAGGGAATTAAAACAATAGAGAATATATTCTTCAAAGAAAATAGAATCAAACTGGGAATTAATAATAGATAACAGGAAAATTTCCAAACACTTGGAAACTTAACAGCCCATTTATGAATAATCCATAGGTTAAAAAGGAACTTTCAAGATAAATTTAAAAATATATTAGCTTCAGGGTCACCTGGGTGGCTCTGTACGTTAAACTTTCAACTCTTGATCTCAGCTCAGGTCTCGATCTCAGGGTCATGAGTTCAAGCCCTGGGTTGGGCTCCATGCCCAGTGTTGAGCCTACTTAAAAAAAACTACATTGGATTAAATGAAACTACAACTCAAAATTTGTGGGACACAGCTAAAGCGATGCTGAGAGGGAAATTTATAGCACTAAATGCAAACATTAGAAAAGATGAAATGTCTTAAATCAATAATCTAAGCTTCTACCTCAAGAATCTAGAAAAAGAACAAAATAAACCTGAAGCAAGTAGAAGGAAGGAAATAGTAAAGATAAGATAAAAAATTAATGAAATTAAAATAGAAAAAAGATTATTTTTAAAAAGAAATACTTAGGAGTAAATCTAACATGGTAGGTTGAGGACTTGTGTACTGAAAACTATAAAATGCTTCTAGTTTATTCTTTTTTCACAGTGTCTTAAGTACTCAGTTCCTTTTCCTTTCATATACCCTTTAGAATACACACTCATACATTGTTGGTGGGGATGTAAAATAGCACAGCAGAAGAACAACGACAGTTTCATAAAAGGCTACACATGTAACCAACATGCAACCTAGCAATTGCATCATAGGTATTTTTCCTGGGGGATCAAAAACTTACATTCACATGAAAATATATACAGTCATGTGTAGCAACTTTATTTATAATAGCCCCAAACTGGAAACAACCCAGATGTCCTCCAACAGAGGAAAAATTAAGTAAACCGTGATACATCCATGTCATGGAATTCTACTCCACAATAAAAAGAACAAACTATGGATGCATTCAACGAGTTGGATAAATCTCCAGGGGGTTATGCTGTGTGGGGGAAAAAAGCCAATTCCAAAAGGTTACCAACTGCATGACTCCATTTATATACAACATTCTCGAAATGACAAAATTTAGAAGTGGAGAACAGAATAGTGGTTGATCAAGGTTTAAAGGTTAAGTGGGTGTGGGAGGCAAGCAGGTGTGGCCGTAAAAGCACGACATGAAGCATTCTCGTGGTGATGGACATGTTCTACAATTTGACCGTGTCCATGTCAATATCCTAGTTTTTATACAGTACTCTAGTTTTGCAAGATGTCTTTTCGAGGGAAACTAGGTGACGGGCACATGGGATCTGACTATTTTATTTCTTACAACTGAATGTGAATCTACAATTATTTCAAAATAAAAAAGTTTAATTAGAAAAAGAAAAGATGTACCAAGGGCTTTCTAATAATGTTCCATTCTAGGCTTTTTTTAAAACTGTTCTTGATTTTTTTTTTAACCTTTGGAGCAATTACTATAATTGACTTGTGCCTTTCTGGACAGGGATGTTAACAGGAAAGAGGTAAGAAGTGGACCTTAAAGACATAAGTCTATGGGGCACCTGGGTGGCTCAGTCGGTTAAGGGGCCGACTTTCAGCTCAGGTCATGATCTCACAGTCTGTGGGTTCGAGCCCCGTGTCAGGCTCTGTGCTGATGACTCGGAGCCTGGAGCCTGCTTCGGATTCTGTGTCTGCCTCTCTCTCTCTCTATGCCCTTCCCCTGCTTACGCTCTGTCTCTCAAAAGTAAATAAATGTTAAAAAAAATTAAAAAAAAGAAAGAAAGTCTATTCTTGATATGAAAAAACCAAAACCAAAAACAAACAACGTTTGCGAAAATGCATGCTTGCCAAGTATTCAACTCCCTCAGAAAATTTGAGAGTTTGCAAGACCTCGTCAGTGTCTGTGTTATCCCTGATGCTGGCACCTGCTTTGCCTCTGAATGGGCTGTCCCTCAGTTCTCCTCCACCAGTTCAGGGCAAAAAACATTCTCTGTTTCTGTGTGACAGTGGCCAAACTCCCCCAGAGCCTGAGTTTCATTCTGGATCCACCAAAACATGCCAGGCCACCAGTGGACTCTGGACTTTCTGTGCAGTGGTTTGCGTCTGTATCATGACTAATTACTAAGCCTAGTAATCACACAGCTTTGCTGTGCTTCATCATGAGAGTGCTACCTTCACATTGTTCTGACCATGAGATGTCAGGGTTTGGGCTACCGTACGAAGGTCTGCCATATATCATGCATACTGATAGCTTTCTTGTGTACTGTAGGCTTCCTCTTCATGTTTCTCATGAGCTTTTTCTATGATAGTAGTCTGTGTAAAATCCAATAGACCATACATTTGAGCCAGGAGGTAAGTCTCAGGCTGTGCTTTTCTCACTGTAATAATATTCCTTTTGGTCTTTGGACCTTACGGACCTTATTCCTCTTTCCTTATTCAAATAACTCTTGGATAGCAGGGAATGGGAATTGGATTTCTGTAAGATAGAGCACAATTTTTTCTTTTCTGGGCATCAGTTTTTCTTTTCTGGGCATCACCTAGTGTTTTATGACATTTTGAAAAATATTGGATCTTGTGTTCTACGGCCTGATCTCCAAAAATCTCTAGAAGAAGTGAGGGTTTAGTGTATGTGTAATATATGGGCACTAGAGTAAGTCTCTGCCAAGGCCACTGTGGAGTCATGTAACAGTATCTTTCAAACTGAGATTCCAGGGGATTGTGAATTTATAAGAAATTTAAAGGTCTCGTGTTTTTTATTACACTGGTAACCTAACAAAAATATTAATGGAAACTTTGGGGATCTTTTGGATACTCCTTAGGAAGATATGGTCATGGATTACAGTGTCATTTGGTGCTATGTAGTTTCACTTAATAATTGCAGATGCAGCAGAAAAAAAGCAAAGGAGGACTTACTGTGTAATCAGGGCATTCTTCCAGAGTAAAGGCCAATTGGTGCCATGGCTTGATGAAATTTTCACAATAGTTCAAAGGGAGAGAGTGATGGGAGAACTGTCATCAAATAGAACACAGTGGTAAAGAGAGAGCTCTGGAAAATTGTATTCCATGTGTGAGCAGCAATCTAGGAGCTGTAAACCAGTGTTATCCATCCCACTGAATTAATAATCTCAAGTTTTAATGAATAGAAGTAACTGAAATAATAATATCAAATTAAAATTTTTATTGGATTCATCGTTTTGCTTCTTTCAAATCTCTAACATTATTTGCATAAAAATTTTATATCTAGTTCTAAGTTTACATATTTAAAGAATATTTTGATTATAATTATCGAAAAGAATACTGGCGGTCCACAAGAATACTTTTCCTTTAAGCATTATGCAGACATAGACTAATTTTTGAACTGGAAATTTCCTCAGAGATTTAGCAGAGGAGAAACCGAAGCCTCAAGAGATTAAAGGACTTTGCAAGGTCGGACAACTAATCCTCAGCAGGGTTGTGACAGCACCAGGTCCTGGTGTCTATCCCAGGCCCCCTTCCAAGGCACGACTGTTCAAAAGAGTGATCCAGGAAGGTGGATTATTTAGTCCTGAATGATTGGATCGAGATGTCTTCTCTAAAACAGAGGTTGGGGGCTTTACTTTTTCTTTTGCAGGCTGCTAACTCATGGGATATATCAACGGTGGGCCAGACACAATTGAAAACAAGAAGAGAGGTTTAGAGACAGACGCACTGAGAATGGAGCCTGCCTGAGATATTTGCTCTCACACACTCTCTCTCTCTAAAAAAAAAAAAGTTAATCATTTCTAAATAGGGGGCACCTGGGTGGCTCAGTCAGTTAAGCATCTGACTTTGGCTCAGGTCATGATCTCACAGTTCATGAGTTTGAGCCTCGCAGCGGGCTATGTGCTGACAGCTCAGAGCCTGGAGCCTGCTTTGATTCTGTGTCTCCCTTTCTCTCTGCCCATCCCCCGCTCATGCTGTCTCCCTCTGTCTCAAAAATAAAATAAACATTAAAAAAATTTAAAAAAATACGCATTTCTAAAAAGAGGTGTCATAGATTGTATGCATTAGGAAATGGGCTACACAATGGTTCTCTTCTGAAAGTTTTCTTTGGATAAGAAGAAAAAAAGGCCCATGTTTTTGAAGGCATCATCACTAAAGCAGACTGATAAATTCTGAAATTTAAGTTGATGTTTTTTAACTTTGAATAGATAGTGAAATGACAGATTCTCAAGCTTGTGCTGTTCGTAGATGACAACCATCTGAAATACACTAACATAATGTATGTTTTGTTGGGTCTAGCTACCCAGCAAATGATACAGAAATGTCTTCAGGTAATTTCTAGGGCTGCCCAAGGGTACTTTCCGAGTACTTATCAACACGGTAATTACCAAATGGTATTGGCCATTTCTACAGGTTAATTTCCCCTGTGCTTGCCCTGTCTATTGGAAAGCTCCATCATCTAGTGGAAAGCTCCACTTCCTAACTGCGTCTTAGGATTACACCAGCCCTACTTCCTGTTGATAGTGTTCTTGTTTCTCTAAGACCCTCATTCCTCCCCTCTTTGCCAGAATCCCTGCATCTACAGCCTCCTCCATGCTGCCCATACAGCCCTGGTCTCCCAGAATTCTGCAGTTAAAGACTCTGTAACCTACTTCAAGGTGATTGAGTGCCGACAATGGAATGGCACGAACTTTTTCTTCCCTCCAGGACGGCTAGTTACCTTTTGAAATCACCTAAGCAGGAATACACTGTCTGTATCCACTAAGGGGCGGGGCTTCTTTATCTGGAGTCCACTGATGGTCCAGGTGACTAAAAATAGAACTCAAGAAATCTGTCCATTTGGATGGGGAAAAATATATCTTTGTTTTCACTATTCTCAAATGGAAAAACTGCATTTCCCTCCATTATGAAAGTAGACAGCAAACTGAAATAGAATGGGAATACCAATGATTCTGCCACAGAAGAAATCTCAGGTATTTTCATGGATGTTACTTACAGTTGTTGCAGGCTTCTCCAAATGTTGTTTAGACTCATTATTGTTTTGAAATCATAATAATTATTAGACTTGCCACTAGATTTTGTTATTTAAAGTGTTAATAAAGAAATACAAGGGGCGCCCGGGTGATGCAGTCCGTTAAGCCTCCAACCCTTGGTGTCAGCTCAGGTCAGGATCTCACAGTTGGTGAGTTTGAGCCCTGTGTTGGGCTTCTGTGCTGGTGGCACAGAGCCTGCTTAGGATTCCTGTCTTTCCTTC
The DNA here is from genome assembly GCA_030068075.1 of Paguma larvata. Taxonomy (NCBI): domain Eukaryota; kingdom Metazoa; phylum Chordata; class Mammalia; order Carnivora; family Viverridae; genus Paguma; species Paguma larvata. The sequence goes on from CM057836.1 coordinate 76,000,214, forward strand.
TCTATGCCCTCACCTGCTTGTGTGTTCCCTCTCAAATAAAAACTAAATAAAACAAAGCAACACAAATTATTATTACAGCACAAATTTCTAAAAATACTTTGAGAATTATATTTCAATATAATTATATTTCAATGTAACTGGTTTACTTTACAATCCTATGTATTTTATTTTATTTATTTAAAAGCTCCTCACCCCCATTATCCTGAGAAGGGGTCCATGGGCTTCTGAGACTGCCAAAGTTGTCTGTGGCACAAAATGCTCCAGAAACTCTGCTCTAAAGGATTAATTAACATAAGGATGTTAGAAGTTATTTTTCTCCTATGTCATCAGAGCTGTTCAAGTTATGAGTCTGGTTCTTGCCCTACTGGGGCACAAGAATCAGAAGACCTAACAGCTTATCATTTGCCAATTAGACCGAGATCTCAGACCCTACTTCTCTTCCCTTTAAAAAGGACCTTATTACCAGGCTCAACCAGAAGCTCGGCTGGTCCTGTGGTGAGGACACTGCTGTGATGGCTTTAGAGTGACTCTTTCTGGCAAGGTTTGAGCCATACGTTGAACTGTATCCTCCAGAATGATAAGTTGAGGTCCTAACCCCTGGTACCTATGAATATGGCCTTTGGAAATAGGGTCTTTGTGGATATAATCAAGTTAAGATGAGGTCTGTTAAAAGATAAAATTCAACTGAGTAAATTTTAGAGATTTTCTTGCCTCTATTCAATAATTCAGGAATCAGGCAACAGTCCATCTAGCAGACAGAAAGGAGATCTGAGGAGTTGTACAGAAGTAAAGATTTTGATAGGCAGAAGCGAGTAGGACGAAGAAGTTATCCTAGCAAAAAGTGGATTGATTGTGGCAAGATCACCTTCCTTTAGGGGACAGCAGGAGTCTATCTGCCAGATTTACCTCACTAGTGATAACCAAGTAATTCCAGATTTAACATTTCATTCCTGGGAAAGTCTGAGATAGTAATTAAATGAACTATTAAGACTCGGTTTGGCAAGGTGGGACTTAGCATAAGTCCACTTTGCGCCTGTTATCTTGTTTTTAACAGAGCGTACTGGAATCTAATCCAGTCTGACTGGTATCCGTATAAGAAGAGACACACAGGGAGAATGCCGTGTGGCAACAGAGGCAGAAGTTGGAATGAGGCAGCTGCAGCCCGAGGAACACCAGAAACTGTCGGCCACCATCTGAAGTTCAGGAGGGGGAAGGAATGATTCTAGCTGTATCTCAGAGTGAGTATGGGTTTGCTGACACCCTGCTTTTAGACTTCTAGCCTCCAAAACCAGGAAAGAATAAATTTCTAATGTTTTAAGCCACCAAGATAGTGGTGCTTTGTTAGTGCAGCCCTGAGAAAGGAGTCCAATGTGCATAAGAATGACTAATGAAGCAAGAGTGGGAACCTCACTGAAGTCACAGAACTTATTGTGTGACTTTCGGGGCCTTGTTGACAATAAGGCTTGTCCATGCAGCAGAATCTGGTCTAAGCCTCACACTTGATTGTTACATGCCATCTGGTTGTTAGATTGTGGGGAAGGAAATATATAGCAGCCACCCATTTCCAACTGGCAGAGCCTAGAGATACCCAAAATAGTAGCACAATTGTTGGACCTAGGGATTAGCTTTGCTTAGTCGAAAACAGAATGCCTCTCTCCATTTTTTGTATTACACTCAACTCAATTTTTCCCCATCTCATAAACGCTTCCAGTGAAACTGTCTCCTTATATTTTTACTCATCGCCCTTTCTTTCTCTGGGATTTACACACAAGTCCAGGGAAGGCTGACTGGAAACCAAACTCACTGGCAAAAGATATGTTGTCACCGTCTTCCTTCAGTTGAGTTCCCTCCCAGGAAGAGTTCAGTCCTTTACACACAGACATATGCAAGTCTATCCAGTGGGTTTGCTAGAATTCCACCTTGTCTATTTCCCTGGGCAGGGTTTTACCTGCATTAGGACCTTCCTCTCTATCAACATAATAGTCTTGTTTACCCAAGAAGTGTCAAACTATATTAGGATACAATTCAGACACCCATTTTAGAAGACCCTTTGTGCTCTCAGGCAAAAGTGTTCTGGGCCTTGAACTTCTAACCTCCCTGATTTGGATGCTTAAAGGGATGGTGGAAGATTGAGAATCAGCTAAGTCAGGGACATCTCATTGCTTGTAGCTACCACTCCTTCCCTCTTAAGTCCCCCTGCTCGGCTCCAAATATCCCCATGTCCAAGATAATTTTTCTTTTGAGAACTCTGTCTTCTCCTCTTGCCTAGAAATGGACCCTAAAGTCTACTCCTGCTCCCAATATGGATGTATGTGTGTGTGTGTTTATATATATATATATTTTCCCTTAACTACACCAGAGCATTCATAAGAGTCACCCAGTCTTTCCCAACAGATAGTTTCTCCCAGACCAAAATGCAAAGTCAAGTATTGACCTGCATAATTTACACTCATGGACTCTAATCTTCAAATGTCAGAAAAAGTCTTCACCCTTCTCCATTCCGGAGAGAGAAACTATACAGCTCCTTTGTTCTCACTGAACACCTTCAAGCACAACACTTTCTGGTCCTGCCCCCAAATTAAGTTTTCTGTTAAAGAAAAAGCTATTGCGCAAAATGTCTGTGAATAGCCCTTCATGTAACTAAACTACCCAGCTAATTTTAGCCTGTGAGCTAGCTCCCATTTATTGATTGAGATATAATTTACATACCATAAAATCCATTCACTTAAAGTGTACAATTGGGGCACTGGGTGGCTCAGTCGGTTGAATGTCCGACTCTTGGTTTCTGTTCGGGTCATGATCTCAAGATTTGTAGGTTCAAGCCCTGTGTCAGGCTCCTTGCTGACAGTCCAGAGCCTGCTTGGGATTCTCTCTCTCCCTCTTTCTCTGCCCCTCCCCTGCTCACTCTCTATCCCCTTCTCTCAAAATAAAAAAAAATTAAAAAATTAAGTGTATAATCAAGTGGTTTTTATTACAGTCACAGAATTGTACAACCATCGCCACTAATTCCGGAATATCTTCATCACACCAAAAAGAAACTTTGTGTCCATCAGCAGTCATTTCTCAATATCCTCTCTATCAAATTCTCTTTATGCATAACTCAAAGAGAGAGGGGTAGGTGGCCGTATGGATCCCTAGGAGAGACTGGGAGTCAGGGGTTAAGTAGGTGTGGTAGCAGCAAGTGTGAAGAACACCCAGCACTCTGACTTTGTAAACTTCAGCCACACGTGCTTCGTTAGCAGTAAGTCTTTGATAACCATGGAGAATGTATGACAAGTTCAGGAATCTTTGTTTCTGATTCCTGGAGTATTGCTGTAGGTGGTTGCTAGCTTTCAATGCAAATAGAAACAAACTGAAAGGTCCATTGAATGACTGGAAACTTGATTCTCGTGGACACAGTCCACTTGGGCACCGTTTGTCCTCACAGCAACCATTTGTTGGATCTGGTATTGCCCAACTGACATCATCTGTGCCCTTCTCCATGGCAAGGCTATTATTACATCACCAGCTAACTAAAGCTCTACGAGATGAGAATAATTTTAAAGATCCCTTTGGAGAATACAACTTAGCCCTAATATATATAAAAATAGGCATATCCATTTTGCTAGGATTTTCTTCTGAATGAATCTATACTAATTCTAAATACACTTTTAATTTTGAAAGTAGAGTATCATGCATCTTCAAATAACATAAAAGGGCATTTGTTTGTTGTTTTTAAATAAAGTTCCAAACAGTTTTCAGCAGTTCTTTTTTCTCCGTTTGTAGTACTTACTACTAGTATGCAAATGGTACATTTTTACCTTGGAATTTTTTTTATTAAATTCATTTCATTTATACATTTTCTATCATGTCCTCATTTGTAATCTCTTATAACAATTTATGCATTTTCATTTATCAAAATTTACCATATTAGAAGTTAAAACTAAAAACTTTAAAAACTATTTAATTCATTAAAAACTAACCAACCCATTATGCATTAACATAAACAACATATTTTAAATAAAAATAAGTATATTTTCTAAAAAATTCAGTGGGAAAGAGTGGCATTGGTTTACATTTTTTCAAATCTCTTTTGATGACTGTCTCAATAGGAAACAGCTAGATTCTCTCATCTACTTTCAAAAAATAACAGCTTTACTGAGATATAATTTACACACCCCATACCATTGTCCATTAAAGTATACCATTCAATGGTTTTTAAAATATTCAGAGTTGTGAAACCGTCACCACAAATAATTTTAGAACATTTTTATCACTCCCAAAGAAACCTTGTCTCCATTATCAGTTACTCCTTATTTTTCCTATGCTTGTACAAACCTGCCCACCCCCAACCTCACCACCATGGCCTTGCTCTAGCAACCACCAATCTCTTTTCTGTCTCTATGGATTCACTTATTCTGTACATCTCATATAAATGGAATTAAACAATATGTGGTCCTTTATGACTGATTTCTTTCATTTTAGCATAGTGTTTTCAAGGTTCATCTACATCGTAGTGTGTTTTGTAATCCATTTATTTTTATTGCTGAGTGATATCCCACTGTATGTATATACCACATTTTGTTTATCCACTTACCAGTTGATAAACATTTGGCCATATTTCCACTTTTTGACTATTATGAGTAATGCTGCTATAAGGTTTGTATCTGGTTGAAGGTTTATTTAGAAGTGTGTACAAGTTTTTGTATAGATATTCTTTTATTTTTGCTATCTTAGTGAGTGTGAAGGACTTTTTAATTATGGTTTTGATTTGTATTTCCCTAATGATTACTGATGTTGAACATTGTTTTATGGGCTTGTATATCTTCTTTGGAGGAATATCTATTCAGATCCTTTGTCCAACTTTTAATTGGGTTATTTGTTTTTTTTTATTGTTGAATTGCCTTTATTTGTTTGTTTTTACAAAGAGAGCACATGAGCCAGGAGGAGGGGTAGAGGGAGAGAGAGAGAGAGAGGAAGAGAGACAATCTCAAGCAGGCTCCATGCTCAGAGCAAAGCCCAATGCAGAGTTCGATCCCACCATCCTGGGATCATGACCTGAGCCGAAATCAAGAGTTGGATGCTCAACCAACTGAACAACCCCATCGCTGAATTGTTAGAGCCTTTATCTTCTAGATACAAGTCCTTTCTCAGATATATGATCTGCAAATATGTTCTTTCATCCTGTGAATTCTCATTTTACTTTTTTGATTGTATCTTTTTCAACACAGAAGTTTTTAACTTAGATGATGAACTATTTCTGTATTTTTCTTTTGCCTGTACATTTGGTGTCAAATCTAAAAAGCTATTGTTTAACCCAAGGCCATGAAATTTAAACCTGTATTTTCTTCTGAGATTTTTATACTTACAGCACTTGCATTTGGGTCTTTGATTCATTTTGAATTAATTTTCGTGCATAGTGTGAGGAAAAAGTCTAACTTCATTCTTTTGCATGATGATATTCAATTGTCCCAACATTATTTGTTGGAAATAATTTTCTATCCCCATTGGGTGGTCTTGGCACCCTTTTTGAGACTCCATTGACAGTGAATATGAGGACTTATTTCTGTACTCTCAATTCTATTTTATTGGCCTATATTTCTTTTTTAATGCCAGCATCATACTGTGTAAATCATTGTAGTTTTGTATCAGCTTTTGAAATCAGAAAGTGTGATTCCTTCAACTTTGTTCTTTTTCAACACTGGCTATTCCCAGTCCCTTGCATTTCCATAGAAATGTTAGGATCAACCCTTTAATATCTGTAAAGATCAGCTAGAATGTTGATAGGCATTGCACTGAACCTGTAGCTCAATCTGGGGACTATTGCCATTTTAACAATTTTAAGTCTCCCAATCTTGAATAAGGGTGTCTTTGTACTTTATTAGGTCTCTTCTTTCTTTCTTAATTAGGTCCTTTCTTTCTTTAAACAATGTTATGTAATTTTCAAAGTAAAAGTTTTGCATTTCTTTTCTTAATTTTATTCCTAAATAGTTTATTCTGTTGGAAATTATTATATATGGAGTTGTTTTCTTAATTTCATTTTTGGATTATTCATTGCTAGTATACAGAAATGCAACTGATTTTTGTGTACTGATCTTGTACCCTACAACATAGTTAAACTTGTTTTTTTAGTTCTAATAGTTTTTTAGAAAATAGATTTTCTGTATGTGAGATCATGTCATCTGAAATGTACTCCTTTCTTTGCATTCTGAATGCCTTTTATTTCACTTTGTTGCCTAATTCAGCTGTCTAGAATTACCAGTACAATGTTGAGTATAAGTTTCAAAGAAGATATTTTTGACTTGTTCCTGATGTTGAGGGAAAAATAGCCAGTCTTTTTTTTTTTTTTTTAATTTCTGACATTTCTTTATTTTTGAGTGACAGAATGTGAGTGGGGAAGGGCAGAAAGAGAAGGAGACCCAGAATCTGAAGCAGGCTCCAGGCTCTGAACCCACAAACTCTGAGATCATGACCTGAGCTGAAGTCGGCTGCTCAACTGATTGAGCCGCCTAGGTGCCCCAAAAGAGGCCAGTCTTTTACTATTAAATTTGATGTTAGCTGTGGGTTTTTCTTAGATGCCCTTTGTTAAATCGAGAAAATTCTCTTCTATTCCTAGTTTGTTGTGTTTTCATCATGAAAGGGTGTTGGATTTTGTCAATTTTTTTTCTGCATCTGTTGGGATATTCATGTGGATTTTGTCTTTTATTATACTAATAAGATATATTAGATTGAACTAATAATGCTTTCCTGGGATAAACCCTACTTGATTGTGGTGTACGATACTTTGTATACATTACCAGATTGAGGTTACTAATATTTTCTTGAATATTTTTATATCTGTATTCATGAGAGATAGTTGATTTATAGTTTTCTTGTGATGTCTTTTTTTAGTTTAGATATCAGGGTGATACTGCCTCATAACAACTTGTGAAGTATTTCCTCCTCATTAATTTTTTGGAAGAATTTGTAAAGAATAGGTGTTAGTTCTATAAATGTTGGTTAGAATTCACCAGTGAAGCAGTTAGCATCTGGACTTTTCTTTTTCAGTAGTTTTTTTTTTAATTTAATATTTTCAATTGTTATAGGTCTATTCAGAACTTCTAGTTCTTCTCAAGCCCTTTTTAATAGTATGTTTACTTCTCGAAAATTTTCCATTTCATCTGAGTTATCTAATTTGTTGGTCTACTGTTGTTCATATATGTGTGCTGGTCTCAGCCTACCGAAAATCAATGTTGCGGTTAGACCAGCTCTTGTGGTTTTTACTATGATCGCAAGATGCCCTTCAGCAATAACCATCAGGAAACTTTGGGAAAATAAAGATTTATTACTCACAAGACCTGGAAATTACATAGCACTTGGGAGGGCAGTTTGGGCAGGGGTGGGGGGCGTATAGCAAGGTAGCAAGTGGGTAGAAAGAGAAAGAGAGTGAGCACATGGGCCTGGAGTTCTGATTTTATTGGTGTCAACAGTGGGGGCCTAGTGCTTCACAGGCTCACTCTTTATTGTTGGATTTAAAACATAAGAGTGGGAATTTGAAGTGTGGCAATAATAAAAACAGGTGGCCCAAACGGTCAGTTATTTAAAAATTTTTTAATGTTTCTTTTTTGAGAGAGAGAGAGACAGACAGACAGACAGAGCACAAGTGAGGGAGGGGCAGAAAGAGAGGGAGACACAGAATCTGAAGCAGTCTTCAGGGTCTGAGCTGTCAGCACAGAGCCTGACAAGGGGCTAGAACTCATAGACCACAAGATCATGACCTGAGCCACCTAGGTGCCCCTCAAATGGTCAGTCATTGAAATCAACCAGGATCTCTAAAACAAAGAAACCTCAGTGTGGGGAATTGTCCTGGCTCTTAATCTATTTGTGTGGCTGGTGGTGTGTTTATTCAAGACAGCCATCTTTGAAGTGAACGCCTTTGCAATCAAAGCTTAAGTCAGGCACTTGCATTACAAACAAGAAGAAAAAAAACTGTCAGGATTTACTCCATACTTTTAATTCTTATTTCTGTAAGATTGGTAGTAATGTCCCTTTTTTCATTCTTTATTTTACTCTTCTCTCTTTCTTTGGTTAATTTACCCAACGTTTTGTCAATTTTGTTGACCTCTTCCAAGAATTAAGTTTGGTTTTGTTGATTATTTTTCTATTATTTATGTCTTTAATTTCCAATCTACTATAGCTGTAATTTTCTTTCCTCCACTTGCTTTGGTGATTAGTTTGTTCTTTTTTCCCCCGTTGTAGTAAGATGGAAAGGTCGGTTATCGACTTGAGATGTTTCTTTTCTTTACATATAGGTGTTTAGAGCTATAAATTTTCCTCTAAGCCACTGAATCCCAGAAGAATTGGTATGTGGTGTTTTCATTTTTATTCATCTCAAGATATTTTATAATTTTCCCTGTAATTTCTTCTTTGATCGGTTTTTTAAAAGTGTGTTAATTTCGACATATTGTGAATTCCCCAAATTTCTTTGTTACTAATTTATACTGTACTTTTAACATTTGTAACTATCTTTTAAAAATACTTAATACCTCTACTGGAGCCCGTGTGTGTGTGTGTGTGTGTGTGTGGTGCATGTCTGTGTATGTATTTGAATTTCCACCCGAAGTTACCTGCATTCAGCTCAAAGAAACTCTGTTCTCACAAGATGGAACTGCTAGCTGTGGATTCCTCATTGTTTATGTATCTAGAAATGACTTTATTTTGCCTTAATTTTGGAAAGTTATTTTGCTGGATAAGTTTCTTTGCTGATAGTTTTTTTCCTTTAGTGCTTTGAACATGTTGCTGTACTGCCTTCTGGCCTTCATTCTTTCTGATGAAAAGTCATCTGTTTATCTTACTGGAGGTGTTTTGAATGTGATGAATCATTTTACTCTTGCTGCTTTCAAGGTTTTCGTTTTTACTTTGGCTTTTGGCATTTTTACTATGGTGTGTCTGGGTGTGGATTTGGTGTGTATGTGATTCCACTTGGTGTTCATTAAGCTTCCTGAATATGTCGAGTACTGTGTTTGTGATTTTAAAATCAAATTTGGACATTTCCAGCCATTATTGCTTTGAATTTTTTTGAACAATCATAATTTGTCTATTAGTTATTCTTTCAAGTAAAGATGATATTATATGAAAAAATTCCAGTGTACAGCACAAATAATCTCACAACTAGTTATCCTTGAGACAAGCATTATACTTTGGTATACAACATGTACTTCCCTTTTTATTCCAGCAAACGTTTAAAAAGTGTTGAGATTTAGTAAAATTAATAATTTTAGTTTTAAAATAACTCGAGGGTTGATATTTATTACAATGAGTAGATTTGCTGGTTCATCATGGACATTCTTCAGTGAAATTGCCTCTTTTCCCTTCATACATAGTGAAGAATATGATGACTGCCAGTACGGTGTTGTGCCAACACAAGATTCCCTGCTAACACTCCAGCAGTTTTACCCACCATTGCTTTATGACATCGATACAAATGTTAATACAGTGAAAAAGACAAATAATATCTTAGTATTATTACAGAAATAATTTTGAACTTGTGGACTCCCTAGATTCTCCCTAGGAGAGTTGTAGATAAATGTTATAAATGACCTTGATAGTATCAACTGTTTCCTTCTCCTAAAATTGTTCAGCTGTCACTGCTCTACCTTAATAATCTGTACCACTCTAAAGTACAAATTTGATTGGGAGAATCAATAATTTCTAAAGTTTTATTCTAATCTTGTAAATCTAATCTTAACATATTTTCACACAACTCTCCTGAGCCTGCATGGCGTCAAGCTGGTTTTAATTTTCAGTGCTTTACTTAAATTCCGTGCTTTACCAAAATTGTAGCTTTCTTGAGTATAACAGCTTTTTGGGGGAAGAGACACAAACACAGAGAAGTAGTCCAGAGTGCCTAAATATTGAAATTTTAGGAGCTCACTTATCTTTTCTAAGACTTTGGTGATGAGAACAAATGTACATAAGTTCTTTTGGCCATGAGGAGTGTTCGTTTAATCCCCCTTTCCCTGGGTCTATCCCAAATGGTACTGGATCTAAGATTCAGGAGATTTAAACTGCAGACTCCTTCTTGCTTTAAGAAAAAGTGTAAAGAGTTACTTTCTTCCTGTTTTAGCTAGAGCTTAGAACATATGAGCATGTAGTGCATACCTGTGTCCTGGCGATGATAATATCATCAAGAATGATAATGACAAGTCTAAGAAGGAGCTGCAAATTGCTATGTGCAAAAGAATGCCTCCTTGACCACACCTCTTTGAGCAGTAGAGCCTCTAAGAAGACATAGTCTTAACTATCGCATATAATCGAATTTTTATCAAAATCAAGAACATTCTTTCCTTAGCTGGTAAGATGAGGGATATAACTAACCTATTAATTATAAGAACAATTAACACACCTGTTTTAGAAGTTTCTTGGGTTATTTTTCTTCTTTCCCTAAACCATCATTTGGTTTTTCTTTGGTTTTGTCTGCTGGGTCTACAAGCCTCAAAACATGTGTTGGCTGGCACCAGGCAATGGATAACTTGATGCCCTTACTGAAATAATATATGTGCTGAGAACAGGGGGTGAGGCAGCCCATCTTCCTATATACATACCTGTCAGTGGATCGTATATCACAAGATTTTTTTCTCTGAGAGAAAAACCAATATAATAGATTTTACAAAGAATTATGTGAAATAGTTTTAAGGAGGTAGGACTGAAAGGTGGGTTTATTGGAAAACACCAACATGAAACTTGTAGCTGTGTCCAAAATGTTGGAAAAGGGCAATATTAACATAGCACTTACCTGCTATCACAATTATGCTAATAATTATTATAGACATTTGGTAAATTCTACAGTAGGTGGTACAGGTAGTGAGCAAACCAGATAGAGTTGCTAACTTTTAGAGCCTTAGTGCATAGTGTAGATAAGTCCAAAGACAGACTTCTGAAAGCCAGCATTTCTTAATTTGGAGGAATATGTGGAGTCTCTCAAAGGAAGAGAAGACAAGACACTATTGTCTTACATTATTTTTTTTAAATTTTTTTTAACGTTTATTTATTTTTGGGAGACATAGAGACAGAGCGTGAGCAGGGGCAGAGAGAGAGGGAGACACAGAATCTGAAGCAGACTCCAGGCTCTGAGACATCAGCACAGAGCCCGATGCAGGGCTCGAACTCACAGACCGCAGGATCATGACCTGAGCTGAAGTCAGACGCTTAACCGACTAAGCCACCCAGGCGCCCCACTATTGTCTTACATTATTTTTATTGCAATATTTCTTAAATTCACCAACAGTAAAGCTAGTCATAAAACCCTCATGCATTTAGTACTCATAAAAATTTAAAGCTAGAAGAAGATTTATAAAATAAACACAAAAAGGCCAAGTAAAGTAATAAAATTCAAGCTGACGTATGGGATATGCTGCTGTTCTGCTGAGCCCACACTTCAACTTGCAGTAAGGATTTGCTCTGATGGTCCCTACTGCAGTCCCTATTGCCGTATGTGACATGATGACTCCATTTTCTTACCTCTGGTCTTTATCAGACTACTCCGAAAACTTTACTAATAGAGGAAGCTTTGACAGTCATTTGGCTTTCATGTGTCAGAAGGCATCATTTCATATTCACGGTATTTTCCCAGTTCTTGTTTAATTATTAGAGACATTTTATTTCTGGCATCACCGCATCCATAAGCACAGATAGACAAGGTCACTCAAATCCCATTGGTTAACAGGACATCATTCAAAAAGTCATGAATTAATCAATAATATAGTTATTTGTTTTTAAAGAAGAATTAGTAATGGAAGTGAAAACACCAAGTTCACAACTTTCCATAGAGCACTCATGGACGTTCAAAAATAAATTTAAGGAGTCTAGTGTGAGAAACACCAGTTATTCTTTGATGCATTAAAAGTGTGTTGTTCTCTCTTACATTTAGACACTGAGGGATGGGCATTCAAAGGGGAAGATGAGTGGGGCTGGGGGAGAGCACCACAGCAGTCAGTTCAATGTGTGCATGCAGCACTAGAGACATGGTGCTCTGGAGACCAGAGGGAAGCTTTATCAAGTAGGTGACATCAGTACTGAGCCTTCATAAATGAGGAACAACTCCCCAGGTGGAGGATAATAGAGGAAAATGCAGGGTAGAGGGATCAATATCCCTGGAATGAGTGTTTGTGTGAGTTTGCAATTCAATGTTATAGTAAGTCCAGTAAGCAATAATGAGTTCCTCTATTTATTTCAGTAGGGGACGCAATAAAGTTTGTGTTCCTGCCTTCAGGAAGCTGAGAATCTAGTTGGAAATTCTGACTATACAGTGAACCTATGAGGCAGTATATTATTGTTAAAGAGTGTGACTCAGCGTCTAGATGATCCAGAGGTGCCGAGCAGCCTGAGTGGCCCAAGAGTGGGGTGGTGAGAGCCACCTTCATGGGAGGGGCAGCTGAAAGAGGTCTGAAAGAGGTCTTCTTTTCTTCCTCCTGGGCACACAGCTAGACCTCATATCCTAGCCCCCCTGGTCGTAAGCGTGGTCATGGGACCGAATTCTATCTAGTCAGTGGCATTGAGGTGAAAGAGAGAAATGTGTCTTCTAGGTCTGGCCCACAGAAACCTCCCGGCCGCCACTCTCCAACTTTCCTTCCCCTTCTGCTGGCTTCAGACAGACCACAGCCCGGAAGTCAGGGATAAAGACTGTGCAGTCGGAAGGCATCAGGAGCCTGAGTCCTTAGATCAGTGCTTGGAGGACCTTCTGATTGGGAACATCACGTCTGGAATTCATGTGGGAAAGATACCGACTTCTGTGGTGTTTGAAGCAGTGTATGTTTCTGGGTTTGCTTGTTACAGTAGCTAACGTCATTGTAACTGGTCTAGAGTTTCTACCTGATGGTCGGGAGGAAGATGAGTCTTTCAATGTGGATTATCTAGTAAAGGTAATAAATGAGCTTAATTAGTTGGATGAAGTTGTTACACAATTGAAATATCCTTTTTAAAAAATTTATTTAAATTCAAGTTTGCTAACACAACCTCCAGCAAAACCCTCAATTTGTTCTCTGTATTTAAGAGTGTCTTATGGTTTGCCTCCCTCTCTGTTTTTATCTTATTTTTCCTTCCCTTCCCCTATGTTCGTTTGTTGAGTTTCTCATATTCCACATATGAGTGAAATCTTATATCTGTCTTTCTCTGACTGACTAATTTCACTTAGCATAATGCCCTCTAGTTCCATCCACACCGTTGCAAATGGCAAGATTTCCTCCTTTTCATCACTGAGTACTATTCCATTGAAATCCTTTTTTTAAAAAAGCATCTGATTTAGTTTCCTCGCATCTTTATTCATTCCACAAAGATGCACGGAGGACCTGTTGCATGTCAGGCACCACTCTGGTCTGCAAATATGCAGTGAACAAAATAGACGATGAGCTCTGTTCTCCAAGAGCTCAGGGGAGAGCAAAATTTGCAAATACGCAAAATTAATAATGTTAGAGAAGTTGGACAGTGATGTATGCTATGAAGGAAAGTCAAGCAGAGGAGGCGGACAGAGTTAGGGGAGAAAGAGGGAGCTGTGTGTTGTTTTCAGCACCCCAGTCTAGGAAGGCCTTCTCAGTAAGAAGGTAGCATTTGAGCAAAGACTTGAAATTGAAGGTAGTGAGAGAGCGAATCACATGGTATCTGGAGGAAGAACACAGGTTAAAATTCTACTTCCATTGCCCGGTTTCAAAAGTCAATCTGGGTTGAGGTAGGGGGAAGACCCCTAAGCATGGCTGCCCATGATGCTTGCCTCTTGTCTTGCCCTCTAGACTAGCGTTCTGGGTAGGTCCAAGGACACAAAAGACCTGGCCCCAGCATGAGGGGATTCTGAGCTGCTGCGAGTGTACCATGCACATGTGTCTTTGTTCAGCTCACACTGCTAGTACCCATCGACGTGGCTGTTGTCACCCCTCTTCCCATGGCATGGGGCCTCTTGTAAGCATAGACCCTTTAGTTTGTTTGCATTCCTCTCTCTAGTCCAAAGCCAGGCTCTTTTCATCTTGTTTCATGTCTGTCCTGGCAGCTTGATCAGAGAGTGTAATTAACATGACCAAGGTCACAGAGCTAGGAAGCATCTTTATTCAGTGATAGGCCCATCAGGACATTGTCTCTGATGCCTACACCCTTCATGTTCTCTCTTAATACCCTCGGAATAGAATAGGTGTGGCCCAGGGACAGAATTATTTTACATTTATCAATTTTATGATGTTTGACAAATATGCCCCCAAACTGTAAGTTCTATTTAAAACAAAGGGCCATCTTATCACAATAATCAATTGTTCAGTCGCTGAGATACTCATGTGTATCTAAATAGACCAGGGAATAAAGACAGACGTGCCCCATATACCTGACACTTAATTTTATAAGGCCAATTAATGGATACATTTCAGCGAAGGGAGAGAGGCTGCTTTTTGCTTCTCTTATTTAAATGAGTTTATCTTTTCACGGAATGGCTCTATGAGATTTCTTTTCCACATTAGTCATAATTTACTCCTTGTCCTGTTCTTTCAGGAAATGCAGTTCGGATCCTAAAGACTGAAGCTTGCTGCTTTGCAAGGGATGAGAGCTTGGCATTCGTCATGGTGTTGGAAAAGTTTTCCATGGAAGGAAGAAGCCTACTAAATATGAACTCTTTTAAAACCACGCTTTCAGTTCAAAAGGATTTCAAAAGACAAAAAGTGGCATTTGTATAATGACTTTCTGGCAATTGTGTTTCAGCTTCGACTCTAGTCAAAAATCAACAATTGCCTCCAATGATCTGTTGATGGTTCCAAGACAGGGCTAATTCATTGGTGAGGAGGAAGGACACGTGTGAAGCTGACCTGAAAGACTGGGCTCTGGAACTCGGAGGGTGGAAGGCACATTCCTGCCAACTTAAGAGAGGAGGTGGCATCGGGGGGTCCAGGTGAGTGAGGGCCAGGGGGCTCTGCTCGCCCTTTGGAAGCCTTGGCCACAGAGTAATCCTTCACCTCCAGCAAGGTGAAGAGCTGAGGGAGGGAGCCTTGCGTGAAGAAGCAGGCAGAACCCCTTTTACCCCACATTTCTGAGCTCTGAAATACGTGTAACCATTGGCCCATTCCCAGAGGTGGAGTGGTCTCTGTGACCTCACCTTTTCTTAGCAATTCACCAAAACCGCACTGGCTTTGGAGGACACTAAGATGCCTCCATTTCTCTTTTTGAAGTTTTATTTATCCCCATTCTCTTCTTGAAAGGCACTGAGCTACTCTTAAAGGCCCATCCCATATGCACCCATGAAAATCTTGAGACCAGAGAAGAATAATTCTGATTGAGAACCGAAAGAGGGGAGGGAGGCCAAAGGCTATCAGAAATATACTCTGGGTGAGTTTAAGGCATAATAAAAGACAAAAACAAAAGTTTGCCCCTCAACCAAAGGCACACATTTCCGTAGCACTAAACTTCCAGAGAAGCACAGGGCATTTGAAAGCCGACTTAAGATAATATAATGGCATCTTTAATAGATACTTTAGAAATATACAGAGATAATCCCCACCTGATCATTTTTAATATTTTACAAAAGTTCTAGGCATATAATATTATAACCCTATCTCTATGATGACATTTCTCTTTTTTTTAATATTTTATTTATTTTGAGAGAGAGAGAGAAACAGCACAAGTGGGAGAGAGGCAGAGAGAGAGGGAGACACAGAATCCGAAGAAGGCTCCAGGCTCTGAGCTGTCAGCACAGAGCCGAATGCGGGGCTTGAACTCACACACCGCGAGATCATGACCTGAGCCCAAGTCTGACACTTAACCAACTGAGCCACCCAAGCGCCCCTATGACGACATTTCTATCTGAGCCAGAAAATCTCAGTACAGTTGGGCCTTGAAACTGGGGCTGCGGGTGCTAACAGAAAGAGTCGATTAGCACATATTTTGTCTGCTAAACGGCACCATATGCTAGAGAAAAGAATGTTATTAAGAAAATCATAAGGAAGAGAAAATACATTTATGCTACTGTACTGTGTTTATTGAAAAAAATTCACATATAAGTGGACCCATGCAGTTCAAACTAGTGTTGTGAAGAGTCATTTGTATATAGTTTTCTTTTCTTCTTCTTTTTTTTTTTGAGAGAGAGAAAGAGAGAGGGAGGGCATACGTGAGTGAGGGGCAGAGAGAGAGAAGTGGGGCTCACCACAGGTGGGGCTTGAGATCATCCTATGCGGGACTCGAACTCAGGAACGGTGAGATCATGACCTGAACCGAAGTCAGATGCTTAACTGACTGAGCCACCCAGGCGCCCTATATACACTTTCAGATGAAGGTAGACCGGTATGTGTGTGTGTATTCTTTTTCAGCTCTCTGTACTTTCCACATGTCCTTGCCACGACATTCCCCCAGGAAGCCTGTTCTCTGCTTCCTTTCCTCAGGTGATGTATATAGCACAGCGGAGAGCAGAGTGCCTGCAACTCTTTGTGGCTATTGTCCTCCAAAGCCTAAGCCTTGGCTTATATGTCAAAGAGAAACTCCTACTGCCCAGGGATTATGCCGTGCTCCGTGGTTCCCCATCTCCTAGCAGTGAGATGGGTCATGTGACTTGCTCTGGTCCGTGGGCTGTGAGTGGAAGCAAACATGAATACATTGATACAATCGTATGTGTGCATGTTTTAACACAAAATGCACCATACTGCATGTATTTATTCTGCAATTTGAATTAAAAAAGTCTCAAAGGTGTATCTTGGAACTTTTTCTACGTTGTAACAAAAAAGCCATCTGATTCTTTTAAATAGCTATCAAAACACAATGCCAATATACCGTAATTTCAACTACTCCCTTATTGATGGGCATATAGATGATTTCCATTATTTTGCTATTTTCGTTATAAAAATACTTTTGCGCGTTCTCAAGGAAATCTAGCAGTACAATTGCTTGGCAGAAAGGTATGTGCTTCTGCAATTTTAAGACAATGATTAAGAAAAAATATTCTATAAAGTTCAATTCACTAGTATTTCACCCAGGAGTTTTACAATTAAATTCATCAGTGAGGATGTTCTAATTCTTCTAATGTCCTCCTCCTCCTCTCTTTTCTCTCTCTCTTCACTCCTTAAGAGGTGGGGTCTAATTGGATCGGTTTCCAGGATATCGATGGTGCCAAGTTTGTGGGTGTGTTTCTCTCTCTGGCACTTCGCTCTTTCCCCAAGAGGAAAAGAGGGAAGCCAAACCAGAGCTTACCTCTTCTGGTGGGCACGCCCTCCTTTTTTCCTTCCTCCCACACAAGCAGTGCCACATGTTTGCCCTTCCAGGCATGGTAAGGAGCTGGTAGAAAGACCTGAGCTTAGGAAGAGAGCGGCCCTAGCTTTGTGTCCAAGTCCTGCACCCACACAGGGTGGCCAACTCAACCTGCCCTAAGGTTATATCCTAAAATAAGGAAACGTCTTGTTGCCCATTGCCATTG
The DNA here is from genome assembly GCA_030068075.1 of Paguma larvata. Lineage (NCBI taxonomy): Eukaryota > Metazoa > Chordata > Mammalia > Carnivora > Viverridae > Paguma > Paguma larvata. The sequence continues at coordinate 76,017,600 of CM057836.1, forward strand.
GGCAACGCCATTGTGTCCTTCAGGAACCATAGGAAGAGGATGACCCAGCCAAGGGAAGGTTCAGGCCCATTCCTGAATATCACTTCCACACGATCAAAATCTCATCCAGGAGTATTGTCTTTGCCAGCTTTCAGTATAAGTATCTATTTTGAAAAGTGATTTTAAATTTCCAAGTGGAACTTTATTGTTTAGTTACAATATTGTTCAATTCTTCTTAATTTAGTTATTAGGATATAGCAACAGACTAAAAGGCAACCAGTTCATTTAAAAACAATGGCACAATGCAAAGTTAACAGGAGGTGTAGGAGGGAGGGGCGATTAGAAAACAGAACTGCTTGGGGCGTCGGGGTGACTCAGTTAAGCAGCCAGACGCTTGATTCTGGCTCAGGTCATGATCTCATGATTCATGAGACTGGGCCCTGCATCAGGCTCTGTGCTGACAGCACAGAACCTCCTGGGGATTCTCTCTCTCCCTCTCTCCCTGCCCCTCTCCTGCTTGTGTTCTCTTTCTCAAAATAAACATAACAACAACAACAACAACAAAACAGATCTACTTATTCAAATTAACATTGAGATGTATGCTGGTAAGAACCCATTCAAGGCCAGGGAGGATTTTATTGTGGCACAATATCCAGTTCTAAATGAACGCTATACAACCAGGATGATAGAAAATTTCTTTTGGAGAAAATTAGGGCCAACAATTGATCAACACAGCATATAATTAAGGGGGCAGGGTGTTGATAACAGGTTGCTTGGGTTCAAATTCTGGGTTCACCATTCACTAGCTGAGTGGCCTTGGGTTGCCTAGTTGCCTAATCTTATACCTCAGTTTACTTATCCATAAAATTGGGATAGTCATAGTATTTTCCTCCTGGAGCTTTGTAAGGATTTAAAGAAGCGATATATTTGAAGCGCTTAGAATAAAGAACTTTAAGTGCTTTTAATAAATTCTAGCTATTCTTTTAAACGTTGGTTAACCCTGAACATAGTAATTATCAAGAGTAGAACAGTTATGGGGGCGCCTGGGTGGCTCAGTCGGTTAGGCATCCGACTTTGGCTCAGGCTATGGTCTCATGGTCCATGAGTTCGAGCCCTGCATCTCCAGTTCTGTGCTAACAGCTCGGAGCCTGGAGTCTGCTTCAGATTCTCTGTCTCCCTCCCTCTCTGTCCCTCCCCTGCTCACGCTGTGTCTCTCTCAAAAATAAAATAAAAACATAAAAAAAAATTAAAAAAAGAGTAGAACAGTTATGCCTAAAGGCTCTGTTCTTCCCAAAAGATGTTAAATTGAGGGCCATAGGTGTGCAGTCACTCCCCAAATAGTGAACAGTGAACTGCAGAGCATCATAATACACACAAAGGTTCATTTGACTTTGTCTTCCCCTGCTCCTATCCGCCTCTCTCAAGGCAGCCCCTGAGGGCCCAAACCCCCTAGACCAAGAGGGCCAACCAACACTCAGCTGTGACTGCAGTCTGACTTACTCGTTCTACTCCCCCGTCCCCTGCTCCCCTCCCCCTTCCCCAGGGAATGTTTCTGGGTTAAGTCTACCTCCGACTCCTTTTCACCCATTTATCTGATTCCCTTGATTACTATTCTACTGCTCCTCTGGTTCAGTTCTTGCAGTGAGCTTAGGAAAAACTGCTTTTCTTCTCTTCATTGGCCTCCCTCCACCCCCAAAGATTCTAATCATGATCGGAAACACAAGTCGTGCCCATGATAGACTTGCTTAAAGAAAAAGAAAAACCACGCGACCGGAAAAAACAGCACAAAGGTCAAATAACAATGGAAGGGCTGTCACAAGGCAGGATACCACTGCCGGGAGTGACAGCTGACCATGGATGCTCTGAGTCTGGACACGAGGAGAAAAATGTCTGGGGCTGGAGTGTCCACGGAAGGCTTTGTGAAGAGAGAAGAGCCTGAGCTGACGGTGAATGACCTGGGGGGTTGTGGCTCCCAAGCAGTTGTAATCCGGGTGAGGGGAGTGGTCTGAGTAAAGACATCTGTGGTCAGAGGCAGGGACCAGAGTGTCTCTGCCGGAGTGTTTATGTTGTGGGCAGTGGCAAAGAATCTGAAAGTAAGGACAGGAGCCATATGGTAAGTGGCAATTATTGAGGTCGAGAGTAGGATACAAATGATCTGTGAAATGTAAATTCAAAACCAATTTGTTAAAGTTCAGTACAATGGTATACCACAACTGCGCCACGAAAGGTATTCTTATTCCAGACCGCTCAACAAACAAAAAGGAGGTGAATCATCCTGTGGCTAGCTGAAGTAAAGTCAGAATCAGCTATGCGGGGGTCCCTGGGTGGCTCAGTCGGCTAAGCGCCCGACTTCGGCTTGGGTTGTGATCTCTTGGGTTGTGAGTTTTGAGCCCCATGTCAGGCTCTCGCTGTCAACACAGGGCCTGCTTCAGATCCTCTGTCTCCCTCACTCTACTCCTCCTCCAGCCTCTGTCTGTCTCTCAAAAAGAAATAAACATTAAAAAAAAAAGAGTCAACTATACAATACTGCAGAAGGACCTAATCCTCTGCTCATTGTCTATCTACAATTTAAGTAATTAATGTTTAACATTTTCCTATGAACTTCGGTATGCGGGCACACATATATAATTGACAAAAGCATAGAACCTTCTGCAGTTACTTGCATGTAAGTGGCAAGTGTCTCCGGAAAAGGAAAACGCACAGGATGAAGGTGAGGATAGGAGTGCCTGGTGTGACTATGTAAGGCAGGCTTTTGGCTGTGTCAATGCTGTGTGCTCTATCTAACCCCTGAGACCCAGTATTAGCCTGGCAGGGTGTGGACAGCAGGGATCACTGTGGCATTGGCAAATGTGGGCGTGGCTGCTGTACTACTTCCCTTCTGAACACAATCTTTTCTTATACTGTTGAATTTTTGTTGGCTCTTTGGTGGTGTGATTGCAGGTGTCATTGGCAAGGTCAGCGGTATACAATCTAATAATTTTATGGAATGATTTCTGATCTGAGATCAAACCATATAGTACTTTTAAAGTTCTGAAGGCATTAAAAGAATGTAGGAAAAATAACTCTGTGGATGAAGATTTTTTTTGTTGTTGTTGGGGACAGAATTGTTCAGTTTGATTATTAACTATGTTTTATTAGATCTTTGATTCAAAAACCTACAAATGATCCGGTCACTTTTTGAGTTTTAGAATCTAAAACACACTTTAATATCCCAACATAGTAAAACAATACTTGCCCGTGGGATCTTTCATTAAGGATTTAAAGATTTTTTCCATACGCACGATTTTATTTCTGAGTGACTGAAAAATCACAGGCATGTATTTTGAGCTCTTCGCTTACTTGATACAGTAAAAATGAGGGTTAAAAATAAACCGAATGGAGAAAATAATACTATAGGAATACTTATATCAAATAGATAAGGGTATTTTCGGTCATTGCAGCCCCTCCTCCAAAACTGCCCCTCACGGTCTCACCTGTCTTAGCTTCACATTCGCTCCACCCCCGAGCAATCTATAACTGCCCCACGTCTTTAAGCCTCTTTCCCTCAACCTTAAAATGAAGACAAAAGCTCTTCACAGCGTTCAGGTGAAAAGTAAACAAAATTACGCAGGTGTCAGTGCTCAGCACGCTGAAAAGCACGTACAGAATTGACTGTAAAGTTTGCTGCAATGCACGGGGCTCCCTCCCTCCTGGGCGCCTTCCTCCCCAGTTCCCCGGGCTCGTCAGTGTGTCTATCTGCTTGTTAACTTAGTTAATAAATATTCCCCGCCGCCGTTGTTAATTTTCCCGATAACAGCAGGCATAGGGGACAGTGCCATCCGCCCTGTCACCTAGGGTGGGGCCCTTGCTTTGGGTCCACGGTGGTGACCTTGGGTGCCTTAGGAATCCCGGACACCCTCGTTTGCCATCTCTCCCTAGAACCTGCCTCAGAGCCCCGCCCCTTCTGCCCGCTGGCCCCGCCTCCGCTGGGCGCACGCTCTGTGGGCGGGACCGGGTCCGGGAGCCGTGCAGTGGTTGGCCGCGTCCGAGCAACCGGGGCGACGCCGTGGTAAACACGCCGCGCGTTTAGCTCTCGGGTCACAGAAAAATCGAACGTCTGGAATTCTTCGCGCCAAGCGCGGACCCTTTACCCGCGGGAGTCGGTGCTTTATCAACCAGGGGGATGCGCGCCTCACCCGCCTTCGGGGGTCAGAAGGCCCCCAGGGGTTGGGAGGGCGGCTGCTGAACAGGAACCTTCTTGTCTTTCATCCGACAGATTGCCTAGTAAGTGGGATGTGATCCCTTCCACGCCAGAACCTTTGAGGTGCTAAGGTTTCCAGCAGGCTGTGGAGGGAGAGCTTGGAATTATGCAGCTTCCGACTTGGACTGCCCTCCACAAAAGCTCAGCGATTTTCCCAGGTTCACTTAACTACTATTTGGTTCTGGGGTCCGGCTGAGACACAAGGTACCCGACCCCACCTACTACTGCACGGCTTAACCGCCATACTCCACTCGAGCGAAGCTCAGCCGCTCTGGTGGAGAACGAGCTTTCCTGCTTTCTCTCTTCCCATAGGCCAACAGTAATAAGATGAAGTTCGCGAGGCTTTGGAATTAATACAAGAACCAGGAGATATTTTACTTACTTACTTACTTACTTACTTATTTATTATTTTATGTTTATTTTTGAAAGAGAGAGAGGGATAGAGAGAGAAAGGGATTCCCCATAGGCTCCGCACTGTCAGCGCAGAGCCTAACGGGGGGGGGGGGGGGCTCGATCTCACCAACCTTGAGATCATGACTTGAGCCAAAACGAAGAGTTGGACGTTTAGCCGGGTGAGCCACTCCAGAACCTCCCAAGAGAAATTTGTCTTTAAGAAATAGTGAAAACAGGGATAGTCCAAAACAAAAAAATTTGCTTCTATCCAGATTTCTACCACTTGCTCTTCTGGAATATCCTCTTTCTCTCTCCCTTTCTTCTACACTTACATGGTTTTAACAATCACCTCTCTAGGACAAGCCCCATTTTCTTTTGCTCTTTTCACATATGGGCATAAAACTTAATTAGGTTTAGTTTCCACTTGGTAGAGTTTTCCTTTTATCTTCTTGGGAGCTCTTAGTTTCTTTCTTCTCAGCAATGACCTTCCTAAAGCAGCCCAGTTATTCTGAAATCTTTTTTTTGGCTACATTTTCTCAGTGTGGGTCAGTCCATTTCACTGGCCTTGCCTCTGCCCACATTATTCAGCAGATGATCACGGGCTAGCCTTGCTCGTTAAGGGCAGGAAAATGGAGGGAGGAGTAGATTAAGGGTTTCTGGGGGAGAGTCGCAGGAGAATACCCAAGGGGCTTGACCCAGCTTCCTTTCTCCCTAGAACAATTATAAGTCAAAACTCATAATCACAAGATATATCCACCTAACCCAGACTTCATTTTCAGCAAGGACTAAGAATGATAGAGAAGTTTCGGGTGTTGATAATAAAGCAGAAGTATGCCAAATGTTCAATCTGAATTAATGAACTCGAAGTGCATTGTGTCTCTGCCACGTAGGACCTACCCTCTTAAGCCGGGAGACCTTCCGCAGGGTGCTCTCCTCAGAACAACCTTGGAGCATCTCATGGCTGCCCCCTATGGGCAGACTTCAGCAGTACAGGCTGGCTGCACTTGGGAGCCCCTGGTTCCCTTGGTTGGGGCCTTTGACTTATGCGGACTTAACCTTTCTGTTTCCCCCTAAGCTCTGCCTCCCTGCTCTTGCCCTCAGCTCAGACTTTCACTTCTTTTTTTTTCTTCTTCTATTTTTTCTGTTTATACTTCCGCTTTCTTTTTTGGAAATCCCTTCCTATTTCCCCAAACTTCAGCTCTTGAGATAGCTTTTAAAACTTAGAGCCACTTGGGTTAGTTGTTTCTTACTTCTGGATTCCTCTGTTCCCCAATTTGTAATGACCTCAGATGAAGAGATCCTGAGAAATCATAGTAATAATAACAACAACATAGTAATACCTGGAAAATAATATGTCCCTGTTAAAGAGACAGCTATTTCCTGATTTTAGCCTTGTTTGACCTAAGAAAATCACGGCCTTGTTGAAAAATCAAGATTCTCGGGGTGCCTGGGTGGCTCAACTGGTTAAACGCCCAACTTTGGCTCAGGTCATGATCTCATGATTCCTGAGTTCAAGCCCCACATCCGGCTCTCTGCTGTCAGCACAGAGCCCGCTTCAGATCCTCTGTCCCCCTCTTTTTCTGTCCTTCCCCCACTATCTCTCTCTCAAAAATAAATAAACATTAAAAAATTAAAAAAAGAAAAAGAAAAATCTGGATTCTCAGTAATTCTGAGTGATCAATTTAATTCAACACTCTTACAAAGTGCCCACTGTATTTAAGGCACTGTGCCAAGGACATTCATATAGTTTGTTCCTGCAGTCATTGAACCTTTTCGTTTAGACAGGACAAACCTGAAGTGCCCAAGGTCATGTTGGTGAAGTATCAAAGAGACAGTTGGAGCTTTGCTGGAAACATGCTGCAGAAGGTTGGGGAAGAGGTCTGGAGAGGCTTCATAGAGGCGATAGAGTTTGAAATGGGGCTTGGAGTCTAAGAGTTCACATAGGAGAACTGCCTGAGACCAGCTTAGGGATGGGAAAGCAGGTGGGTGGTGTGTGGAGGGGTTGCTTTGTCGGGGCATTTGGCATTATTGCTCTGGCAGGCTCCCTTGCTCTGACAAAGTATCTCTCTTTTTTTTTAATTAAAAAACTTTTTTAATGTTTACTTTTCTCAGAGAGACAGAGAGAGAGAGAGGGAGACACAGAATCTGAAGCAGGCTCCAGATTCCTACCTGTCAGCACAAAGCCCAATGTGGGGCTTGATCTCATGAACCATGAGATCATGACCTAAGCCGAAGTGGGATGCTCAACCAACTGAGCCACCCAGGCGCCCCCTGACAGAGGATCTCTTATGCAGTCTGAGTAGAATGATCCCTTCTGTTGGGAGGTGATACCCTTTCTCTCCTTCCCTATTTTCTCGAATTATTTCCATTTTCCAGTTGCTTTCATTTCTGACAATATGGGTAGTCTTAGGCTAAAAAATCCTGAGTCAAGATCTGAATCAGAATGACTCATACGGGTTTTCAAATTCAATAGAGCCAACCAGACCTTTTTAAAAATATTTATTTAAAAAATTTTTAAGCCATTTGAGTGCAGGAGGCACTGGGGCGTGCACCTTAGCTGGAGGATTCAGTCGTATTTTGTTTGGGATCAAGAATGTGTTGGGGCGCCTGGGTGGCTCCGTTGGTTAAGCATCTGACTTCTGCTCAGGTCGTGATCTCGCAGTTCGTGAGTTCAAGCCCCACATCAGGCTCTGTGCTGATAACTCGGAGCCTGGGGCCTGCTTCGGATTCCGTGTCTTCCTCTCTCTCTGCCCCTCCCCTGCTCATGCTCTGTCTCTGTCTCAAAAACACATAAACATTAAAAAAAAAAAAAAAAAAAAGAATCTTATACAAAAAAAGTATGACTCTTCCGAAACTTTCTTTAAGTTTTCAAAATCCAATTTAGAAGCGTCTTAAGGACAATTTGTGTAGCCGTGCCCCCTTTTGAACCTCTGACATGTAGCTCCCTCTAGTAAGAAGAATATAAGAGGTGGGTGAGTGTGTGTCAGGGAAAAGAAAGATTAATTGGAAATGATGAGATAGTAAAAAAATCTTTATCCTAAGCTTCCTTTTCTTGTTTCTATGGGAACTACTAGCCAAATTTAAAAGTCCTTCAGCTGGAAGTCTTTGTTGGACAGATCTCAAAAATAAAGTTAAAGTCTGTTCTTGTTTTCATGTTCCGTGAATCTAAAGTCAGAGGAGAAGCCCAAACTTAATAGCTCAGGTGACTGGGAACTTGAGGGTAAAAAGGTGCTTGGAGTAAAAGAGGGTATACAAACAAGGCACGATTACTGAAGGGTAATGATTTCTAAATAATTTATTTGGACGTAGCTCTTTCCAATTAAGTGCTTATCCACGTAAAACTTGTTCATTGCTAATAATAATATTTCTAATATCTTTCTATGAAAACTCCCTAGCTTATGTCCAACTGATTTCTTTTTTTTATTTATTAAAAAACGTTTTTAAAGTTTATTTATTTATTTTTGAGAGAGAGAAAGAGAGAGAGCACACAAGCAGGGGAGGGACAGAGAGAGAGGGAACACAGAGGAAACACAGGCTCCAGGCTTTGAGCTGTCAGTGCACAGCCAACGTGTGGCTTGAATCCATGAACCTTGAGATCATGACCTGAGCTGAAGTTGGATGCTTAACCGACGGAGCCACCCAGGCGTCCCTGTCCAACTGATTACTGTATCTGACTGATTTTTCATATTGTAAAGGAGACTTGCAGAGAATGTATTTGGAGTTTTAGAGATGGAAAAAGGGAGTATTTCTGTTGTTGAAGTTTTATAGTCCAGGGAACAAATTTATGTGTGTTTTACACTCTGGATAGAGAGAGGAAATCTGATCTTTCTCTTTCTCCAAGTTAATTCAGCCCTGCCTGAAGTTGTAGTGAGTGCATTAGGATTACTTTACAGTCTGGCCACTCCTTTCCTCTTGTGTACCCTAGCTATATTTAGGCGGGTCTAGATAAGTTTAATATGTAGCATATTGCCTTGAGACCAGCTGGTCCCAGAACAGCTGGCTACGTGATTCAGAATGTTTTAAGTCCAACTTTCAAATAAAACATTTGGAAAGTGAATCATGTATTCTAGCTGGGCTGAGCTGTAATCTGGTTCCCACCCTATCACCAGCTCCCAGTCAGACCCTCCACTTACAGAACAGGTGTGTTTCCTCTCAGGGTTTCCCCTCTTTATCCTCTTTGGAAGTAAAAGGTCAGGTGCAATTATAACTGGAATACTGATGTATAACGAAGGTTTGGAACTGAATGTTTACTTTCCAAAATGGAAGAGTTTTGCATTTTTTCTGACGATGAAAGTAAATCCTCTTTCAGAAATGTTTAAATCATGTAAAAATGTAAACAATATGGAAAAGGCAAAAACTACACGTATTTCCACCACGCAGATAAAACTACTATAAACTTGACATTTACCTTTTTAGGTGTTCTTCTCTGTGTATAGGGGTATGGATGGTTGGATATTGAGTTTTATGGATACATTTTAGCAACATATGTGGGCATCTTTGTCGGCACATATACATCTATATTAAAATTTTTAATTGGTAGATAGAATTCCACTTAACTGTTGTACTGTAATTTGCATGAAACCAGTCCTCTGTTGATCGTTTCCAAGTCTTCAGGAAATCTGATTTTCACACTTGCCCTTATAGCAGGTCTCTGTGATTTAGATCCTAATTCTGAGATGGAGCCATCAGATTCATCTCCTACCATCTCTGAGCAGCAGCTGCAGGGGCAAGAGGGACTAAGCAACACCAAGACAGACATGGCCGGGCAGAGTCTCATCTCATCCGAGGAATGGCTTCAACTGCATGGGCTTAAGAGCAACAAATTGACCTTGAAACAGATTTTGTCACAGATTGGATTCCCACATTGTGAAGGTATAGTACACACAAAGCAGTGTCGGTTGAAGAACCCAACCAGCATCCCGTCCCTTAGCCTTGGAGGGGGGCTGCATCGGCCCGAAGGCCCCTCAAAACCACATGCCTCTGAGCTTGTTCTGATCTTGCATCCTTATCGGTAAAAAATGTTTGTGCGTGGATCTCCAATATATGTTTGTTATATAGGTATATGATTATCTAGTAATGCTGAGTGTCATTCTTTGCCCTTTTAAAGATGAAGTAAAAAGTAAATAGAAGTTATACATACCCCAGGAGATGTCTTCTTCATCCCTTGAGATGTGCAGACCCCTTCAGGAGGCTGTTGATTAAGACAGTAGCCGTGTATGGTTTCAGGGAGAAGATGCTGTCTTCCTGTCACGGCCTCTCTTATGCAATATGATGGTTCAGTGTTTTTAAATACATTGGTTAGAAATTTGGTCCTGAACTCCCAGTAGTACAGCTCTCCAACAGGGAGTATTTAAATGGGCGAGGGTGTGTTTTGTTTTTGCTTTTGTTTCTTTTATTTTTTTTTTAATTTTTAATTTCATTTTAGAGAGAGTGAGAGCATGAGCAGTGGAGAGGGACAGAAGGAGAGAGTGCGAGAATCTTAAGTAGACTCCACACTTAGCTCTGAGTCCCATGTGGGATTCGATCCCATGACCCTGGGATCCTGACCTGAGCTGAAATCAAGAGTCAGACGCTCAACCAACTGAACCACCCAGGCGCCCCGCTTTTGTTTATTTTCTGATGACATATTGATTTGGGTTGCTTCTGAAATATGGGGCCTGGGGGAGCAGGGATACGGAATGTCTGACGGCGTGTGAGATGGCCCACCCAGCAGGAGTGTCCTGTCCGACATATGAGTAACACCTTTTTGAGGAGCATTCCTTCAATCAGGGCAATTTCTGTTACTTGGATTTTACTCCGTAATTCTGAATTAGCCAGTTAATTAATTATTTAAACCTAAATTTATTGAGTGGCTAATAATACTGTGGTTTTGAGATTTTTCACCAGTTGCCTTGGCAGCTTTGTTCCATACTGGTGATAAGGAAGGTGTAGGGGCTGTGGCTGTTACGGGCTGATCTGGAGGCCCGTTCCAAGGGTAAGCACTCTGCGCTTCAGGGCTCAGGCTGTGCGTTCCTATTATCCTTCTGTAAGTGGTGGTGCAGCCAGCCCTATACCTTCTAAATACCTTTTGGTGGGGGGAGGGGGCGGGAGGAGCTGCCAGAGTCAGGGTCTATGGGATTCCTACATAAGGAAACGAATGGAAAGTTTTATCATGTACTTCACATAACTATAATTCAGTCATTTCTATTAGCAAAAATAGCCGTTCTGTATATTTTGTCAAGGCTTTTTCAAACCGAGGTCATGGAAGATACTGCTCTGTGATTTTCTTTTAATGCGCTTGTCAGGCTATAGCCTCAGGATTATGCTGGCCTCATAAAATGATTTGAAAGTATTCCCTCCTCCTGTATGTTCTGATGGAGCTTTTATACGAGTGGTACAGTTTCTTCTTTAAATGTTTGCTGGAACTCACCAGTGAAACTTACCTGAGCCTGAAGTTTTGTTTATAGGAAAAGTTGGACAAGAATTGCATTTCCGTGATAGACGTAGGGCTATTCAGATTTTCTGTTTCATCATGCCAATTTTGGGAAGTTTTGGTTTTCAAGGACTTTGTCCACTTCGTCAGTGTTTTCTAATATATTGACAAAACATGTTTCATAATATTCCCTTAACATTTTTTTAATGCCTGCAGAATCTATAGTGATGATCCCTCTTTCATTTCAGATATAATTTGTATTTTTTCTCACCTCTTTCTTGATAAGTCTCATTAGCTGCATATCATAACTCTTTTCAAAGAACCAAATTTTGGGTTTGTTGTTTTTTTCCTATTCTTTGTTTTCTATTTCTATCCACTTACTTTGAGGTTAATTTGCATTCCTTTTTCTAGCTTGACGTGGAACCTTAGGTAATTGATTTTAAGCCTTTCTTATTTTTTCATATAGTCATATAAAATTCCTCTAAGGATTGCTTTAGCTGAATCCAAATCTTGATAGGTAATATTTTCATTATTTTTGAGTTCGGGATATTTTTTTCTCTTGTGACTTTTTCTTTGATTCATTTTTAAAAGAAATGTTTAATTTGCCATTGTTTTAGGATTTTTAAAGGTGTCTTATTATCTAATTTACTTCTATTTATGTCAGAAAACATAGTAAGAGTTTCATCTTTTGAAATGTGCTGAGATTTGTTTTTTTTTAATTTTTTTTTTTTTTTTAGCATTTATTTATTTTTGAGAGACATAGAGCATGAGCAGGGGAAGGGAATAGACAGGGAGACACAGAAACCAAAGCAGGCTCCAGGCTCTGAGCCAGCAGCACAGAGCCCGATGCGGGGCTCGAACTCACAGAGCATGAGATCATGACCCGAGCCGAAGTCGGCCGCTTAACCGACTGAGCCACCCAGGCGCCCCTGAGATTTGTTTTATGGTGCATATTTCATACACACTTGAAAAGAATGTGTATTCTGTAGTTGTAGGTAGTATTCGTAATTGCCCATTTGTTCAAGGTGGTTGGTTTTATTGTATTATGGATGTGCTGTGTCTTCAGAGATATTTTTGCCTAATGGCTTCGTCCGTTTCTTAGTTCTATCAGTTTTATTCATGAAGTTTGAAGCTCCAAATACACACGCATGTTTAGGAGTGTTATACCTTTCTGATGAATTGACAAATTTTAGTAACGTTTAAATGTCCACCTTTATCTCAGATGATAGTCCTCATTTTGACATTGACTTTGATATTGATACAACGACTGCAGCTTTCTTAGGCTTCATTTGTACGTGGCATGTATGTTGATAGTCTTTAACTTTCAAGTTGTAGTCTCTAAATTTTTCCATTTCAATTTCAATAGGCTTTTAAGTCTGCCTTTTTGCGTTTAGTTTTCAGCGGTCGCTCTGGTGATTATATCCTTGACTTGCTATAGTCTGTCAAAAGTTAGCTTTGGAACTACATTATGTAAGAGGTAAGAACCTTGCAACAGTATAACTCCACTTACCCCCACTCCTGTCCTTGGTATTATTGTTTTAATATATTTTATTTTTATATACATCATAAACCTCACAAGCTAGTGTTATAATTATTGCCTTAAAAAGTCATTTGTCATTTAAAGAAACTGAGTGGGAAAAGGGTAGCATTTTACCTCCCCATATTTACTATTTATAATATTCTTGCTTCCTAGAAGTTCCATCTGGTATTTGTTCCTAAAGAATTTCTTCGATTATTCCTCGTAGTGCAGGTCTGTTGCTGACAGATTTTCTCAGTTTTTGTTCATCTGATATTGTTTTCATTTCACCTTCTCTCTCTTTTTTTTGGATGATTAGTTGGTTGGTTGGTTGATTGATACTTTTTATTCTGAAATAATGAGCTTTACAGGAAGTTGCAAAGATGATATAGACAGAACCCTAGTACCCTTCACCTAGTTTCTCCTAACGGTTACATTTTATAAAGTTATTGTATAATATCGAATCCAATTGTTTGACATTGATGCACTGTGTATGAGTACTTCTATGTAATTTTGCCAGTTGTGTAGATTTGCGTGACCACCACAATCAAGATACAGAACGGTTTATTACCACCAAGATCTCCCTTGTGCTATCCCGTCCTGGTTGAACAGACACCGTAACCCCCAAAGTCCTTAACTCCTAGCAACCACCAGTCTATTTTCGATCTCTAATTATCTCATGTAGAGAATGTTTATATAAATGGAATCACGTAGTATTTGGCCTTTTGAAATTGGCATTTTTTTCACTTGGTATTATTTCTTTGAGGTTCATCCAAGTTATTGCATGTAGCAATGGTTTGTTTCTTTTTATTGCAGTTGTATTCCAGGGTATGGATGTACCACTGTTTGTGTTAGCCAGTCACTGCTAAAAGACGTCTGCATAGTTCCCAATTTGGGGCCATTACAAATAAGTGTGCTATGAACAATTGTTTACACGTTTTTGTGTGACCGTAAGTTCTCATTTCTCTGGAATAAATGCCCAGGAAGGCAACTGCCACATGGTATGTTAAGTGTGTGTTTAATTTTTTGTTTAGTTTAATTTAATTTTGTTTTGTTAAGAAACTGCCAAACTTTCCCACAGTGGCTAGTGTTATTCACTCCAGTAATATACGACAGAGACAGTTTCTCCACATCATCACCAGCATTGGATATTGTCACAATTTAAAAGTTTTAGCTGTTCATGGCAATGAAGGAGGCACTTGTCCTGATGAGCACAGAGTGATATATGGACGTGTTTAATCACTATATTGTACACCTGAAACTAATATTATACTATATGTTAACTAACAGGAATTTAAATAAAAACTTAAAAAAATAAAAGTTTTAGCTGTTCTAATATTTGCGTAGTGATATTTCACTGTGGTTTTAGTCTATATTCTTCTAATACCTAGTTTTGTTGAACGTATTTTCATGTGCTTATTTGCTGTATATCATCTTTGGCAAAATAAGTGTTTCTTCATGTCTTTTGGTCATTTTCTAATTAAGTTTCTTTCATGTTAAGTTTTGAGAGTTCATTATATATTCTAGATATGAGTCCCTTGTCACATACGTGGCTTTCAGATGTATATTCCTAGTCTGTAGCTTTTCGTCCTCTTAACAGAGTTTCTTAGAACAGAAGTTTTTAATTTTGGTGACTTTTTTTTGATTTGTTGATTTTTTTCACATATGGATATGGCTGATTCTCAAAGTTTTCTCCTATTTTTGTTATTACTAAAGGTTTTATAGTTTTACATCTTACATTTAGCCCATGATCAATTTGAGTTACTTTCTGTAGCAGTTTCATTTTTGGACTATGGATATCCAATTGCTCCAGCACCTTTATTTAAAATCAAATAAAAGGCTTTTTCACAGTGAAGGACAATAAGAAGATTTTCAATACAAAAATAAACTACCGAATGAGAGAAGATTTTTGCAAATAGTATATCCAATAAAGGGTTAATGTCCAAAATATATAAAGAACTTATACAACTCAACACCAAAAAAACGCCCAAACAACCTGATTTAAAAATGAGCAAAGGACTTGAATAGACATTTTCCCAAGAAGACATACTCATGGCCAACAGAGGCATGCTCAACATCACTCATCATCAGGGAAATGCAAGTTAAAACCAAATAAGCTATCACCCTACACCTGTCAAGATGACTAAAATTAAAAAAAAAAAAAACCCACAAGAAATAACAAGTGTTGGTGAGGATGTGGAGAAAAAGGAACCCCTGTACACTGGTGGTGGGAATGTAAAATGGTACAGCCACTGTGGAAAACAATGTGGAGGTTCCTCTAGCGATGAAAAATAGAAATACTGTAAGACTCAGCAATTCCACTACTGTATGTTCACCCAAAGAAAAGGAAAACATTAATTTGAAAAGGTATTTTCACCCCTATGTTTATTGGAACACTATAACAGCCAAGATATGGGAGCAACCTAAGTGTTGATAAGACAAATGGATAAGGACGATGTGGCATATGTATACAATGGACTATTATGCCACCATAGAAAGGATGAGATCTTACCATTTGTAACAACATGGATAGACCTCAAGGATATTACGATAAGTAAAGTAAACGAGACTGAGAAAGATAAATACCATATGATTTCACTCATGTGGAATCTGAAAAGCAAAACAAATGAATAAACAAAAAGCAGAATCAGACCTATGCAGAGAACAAACTGATGGTTGCCAGAGTTGGGATGGGGTGGGGAGCACAGAAGTCCAGTTGGGGAATGAATAAGTCATAGGAACAAAAGGCACAGCAAAGGGAATATAGTCAATGATATTGTAATAGCATTGCATAGTGACGTAGCTACACCTGTAGTGAGCATATCGCATATTGTTCCGAGAGGTTGAATTTACTATGTTGTACACCCGAAACCAATGTAACATTGTATGTCAACTATACTAAAATAAAATAATGAAAGACTGTCCTTCCTCTTCACATTTCTGTCAAGAATTAGGTGATTATACTTGTGTGGGGCTATTTCTGGATTCTCTGTTTTATTTGTCTATGTGTCTCTCTAACACTACCATACAGTCTAGATTACTATAACCATGTAATGTGAAATTGGGCAGACTTATTTCTCCACCTTATCTTTTTTCAAAATTGTTTTAGCTACTCTAGTTTTTATTTGCCTTTTCATGTAAATTTTAGACAACGGCTAGGTCTATAAAAATATTGCTGGGATTTTGACAGGAATGGCATTAAACCTATCAATTAAAAAAATTTTTTTAATGTTTATTTTTGAGAGAGAAAGCCATAAGAGTGCAAGCAGGGGAGGGGCAGAGAGAGAGGGAGACACAGAATCTGAAGCAGGCTCCAGGCTCTGAGTTGTTAGCACAGAGCCCAATGCGGTGCTCAGGCCTCGAATTCATGAACTGCGAGGTCATGACCTAAGCCGAAGTTGGACACTCAACCGACTGAGCCACCCAGGCACCCCAGACCTGTATATCCATTTAAGTAGAATTGACATCTTTACTGTGTTGGGTCTTCCAGTCCATGAATGTGGAATATCTTTCCATCTATTTACATCTTTTATGTATTTCATTAGCTGTTGTAATTTTCAGTATATAAGTCTTGCTCATGTTTTGTATTTCATTTTTCTAAGCAATTGTAAGTGCTATTGTGCTTTTAATTTTGGTTTCCACATGTTCATTGCTAGTATAAAGAAATATGGCTGATTTTTTAATGTTGATCTTCTATCCTATGACCTTACTGAAATCACTAATTCTGATAATTTTTTTGTTGCTCTTGATTCCTTGGGATTTCTAGGTAGACCATTTGTCCCTCCAAATAAAGAAAGTTTTCTTTTTTCCTTTTTGATCTCTATACCTTGTATTTTCTTGTCTTACCATGTGCTGGCTGGAACTTTTCAGTACTATGTTGAACAGTAACAGTGAAAGTGGACATCCTTATCTCACAGAAGGTCTTAGAGGAAAGCTTTCAATCTTCGACCATTAAGTATAACGTTAGCTTTAAATTTTTTTTTATAGAATTAAAAAAAATCAAGTTGAGAAAGGTTCCTTATATTCCTAATGTGTTGAGAATTTTTAGTGTGAATGGATGTTGAATTTTGTCAGATGCTTTTTCTGTGTCTATTGAAAGGATCATGTGGGTTTTTTTCTTCCCTAACCTGTTAATTTGGTTCATTATATTCATTGGTTTTTGAATATCGAACCATTATAGCTATTTTCGCATATGTAATCATGAAGGATATTGGTCTTTAGTTATCTTTTTTTTTATACCGCCTTTATCTGGTTTTGGTATCACGGTAATATTGGCTTAATAGAATGTGTTGGGAAATGTTCCCTTGTCTTCCATTTTCTAGAAAATACTGCGTAGAATTTTAATTACTTCTGTGTGTTTGGTAGAGTTCTCCAGAGACTCTATCCAGGCCTGGGGATTTCTGGTTGAGAAGTTTTTGATTACAAACTCATTTCCTTATTAGGTATAGGGCTAGTCAAATGATCTGTTTCATATTAAGAAAGTTGTGGTAGTTTGCGTTTTTTGTGGAATTCACTTCATCTACGTTGTCTAATGTATGTGTGTAGGGTTGGTGATAGTATTCCATTATTCTGTTGATGTCTGAAGGGTCTTCAGCAATATTCTCTGTTTCATTCCTGATATCAGTAACTCATGTCTTCTCTCTCTTTACCTTTGTCAGTTTTATTAAACTTATTGAGGTATCAGATTTTTATTTAATTGATTTTCTCTATTGTTTTTCTGTATTCAATTTTCTTGATTTCTGCTGTCACCTTTATTGTGTATTTCCTTCTCCTTGCTTTGGATTTGTTTTTCTATTTTAGTTTCTTCAAATGGGAACTTAGATTATTGATTTGAAACTTTTCATCTCTTCTTTATGCTATAAATTTCCCTCTTGGCAGTGCTTAAGGTGTGTTCCTCACATTTTTATATGTTGTATTATCATTTTCATTCAGTTTAAAGTCTTTTTATTTCTTTTGTACTTCTTTGACTCATAGATTTATTAGAAACATGTAATTTAGTTTCCAAGAGTTTGGAGATTTCCATGTATCTTTTTGTTACTGATTTCTAGTATTTTTCCGTTGTGGACAAAAAACATACTCTATTTGCTTTTAGTTCTTTTAAAATCTTTTCTTTTTTATAGCCATGGCTATGCTTTGTCTTGGTATATATTCTGTACTTAAAAAAGAATGTGCGTTCTTTTGTTGTGTAGATTTTTCTATAAATGTCAGTTAGATCTTGTTTGTTGATGGTTTGTTGATGGTTGCTTGTTTCTTGATGATTTTCTGTCTAGTTATTCTATCATTTGTTGAGAGAGTAGTATCGAAATCTCCAATTATAATCGTGGATTTGTCTATTTCTCCTTTCAGTTCCATCAGTTTTTCCTTAAGGTATGTGGACTGTTATTTGAGGTATACACATTTAGGATTGGTATCTCTTCCTGTCTTCCTGGTGGGTTGCCACTTTTATAATTATATAATGTTCTGCTGTATCCCTAGTAATATTCTACTTTTGTGATATTAATATAGTCAATCTGCTTTCTTTTTATTAATACTTAAATGACATCTTTTTTCATTTTTATACTTTTAGCTTATATATGTCATTATATTTGAGCAAGTTTCTTGTAGGCTCCCTACTTTTGGGTCATTTTTTTAATTCTCTTTGCCTATCTTTTTTTTCTCTCTCTTTTTAAATTTATTAAGTTTTTATTTTAACTCTACAATTTTCTTTTAGTTTCAGGCCAACAATCTAGTGATTTAAAAATTCCATAATTACTCAGTGCTCATCATGACAAGTGCCCCACTTAATCCCTATCACCTCTTTTACCCATTCCCCCCACCCACCTACCCTCTGATAATCACCAGTTTGTTGTCTATAGTTAAGAGACTGTTTCTTGGTTTCTCTTTCTCTGTTTTTCTTTGCTCATTTGTTTTGTTCTTAAATTCCACATATGAGTGGAACCATATGGTATTCAGCCATAAAGAAGAATGAAATCTTGCCATTTGCAAAGGCATGAATGGAGCTAGAGAGTATAACATTAAGTGAATTAAGTCAGACAGCTAATCACTATCTTTTAATTGTTGTACTCAGGCTATTTACAGTTAATGTAATTATTAATTTGTTATGGCTGTGTTTTAGACCGTGCCTTTTAACCTCTACCTTAGTCATCGTGGACAAAAGAACCTGGAAACCGAGAAACAAACTTTATTTTACCCGCCCATTCATTTGTGCATTAAAGGGTCATGCATGTCATAAATAGTTAACATATATCATAGCACCTAGAAACGCTTCATTATTTGGGACAGAATACCAAGCATCACAGATTTTTGGTGTCACTGGCGATATCATTTGAATGGCATCAGAGAAAAACATTTTGAAATAAAAATAAAAAACATGGATAATGCACCGTTTTGACTGTTTTACTTTATAAAAATACAGATTACGTGACTTCTCTGGGGCGACTTGTGGCTTCCCGGTACGCGGACGGCCTTTTTCCACAGTTCCACAGACCCGAAGATGGCAAAGTATACAATGTAAGTTGGAGTTCCCTTGATGGCTAGGCCCTGTGACATGCTTCTGAGGTCGGGGAGTTGCCTACGTGGAGAGGCTCCTACTGCTTCCTCTGTGCCGTGGAGCCCGGGCCTTGTCAGGGCTGGAGGCCTTCTTCTGGCAGTGTGGAGAGTGATGAAAGTTATGATTTAGGGGCTGGGAAGGGAAGCATTTGACCTGTTGGAGATGCGTGTATGAAGCTGTTGACCAGAAAGTGAAAATCTTCGCATATCAATAGTACTTTGTTTTGCCTTGAACATAAAAATGGTGTAATATGACCGACGTGAGCAGACAGGCAAGAGCCTCTACTCTTACCTGACAAATGCACTGGGAACGGAGGGCTACTTTTACAGCTAGTGGTTATATAGCAAGTGGCACCTCTTACTGGAGGCCTTAATTCCGGTAATTCAACATATGTCTGGCCCTGCACACGCCCTGGTCTACCACAGGGAGCTCACAAAAACTCATGTCCCATCATGTCACTTTATAGATTTTTGTTCACGTCAGTGTACATGTGTGTACCACCTGGACTGCTGTGTCTTTTTGTTTTTGTTTTGTTTTTTTTAGAGAGGGCATGTGAGTGGGGGCGGGGGGAGGCAGAGAGAGAGAGAGAGAGAGAGAATCAGTCCCAGGCAGGCTTCATGCTCAGTGCAGAGCCAGATGCAGGGCTTGATCCCACAACCCTGGGATCAGGACCTGAGTTGAAATCAAGAGTCAGAAGCTCAACCAACTGAGCCACCCAGGCACCCGTGTTATTTCTTAATATTTAAAAAAGTTTGCATTACTTTTTGAACTTAGCCTGGTTCTAGGCAATAATCTACATAAAATCTTGAGTTTGGTGTGCTAAATATATTTTTTATCCGAACCACATGGAAATCAGTACAGAACTATTGAAAACATCCGTCTTCGCCATCTGACGACCTCCCCAGCCCCTGGGACATGGTCCTACCCTGGTTTCTGTATCGTGGTAGAAACTTTAATAAGTACTGTGAATGCTGGTGAGAGAGTTAGGAATTTTGCCCTAAGGAGCCATGGAAAGCAACAGGAAGTGGTGCTGGAGCTTGAAGAATAAGCTGGAGAGACACAGGGGATTGGGAAGGAAAACAGTTTAAGGCAGAGGGAACAGAATGAGCGAAAGCATGAAAATGTGGAATTACATGGTGTGTTGAGAAAACACATTTTCCTTAACAATTTAGGCATTTAAAGGGTGTTCCGAAGGTTGTTAAAAGTTAAAAATAAGTACCAGATCTTTCAAAATTTGATTCGTCACAGAAGAGGGCACATTTTTTTCTTACTCCTTTTCTGTGTCTCCTACCTCCCTACACCCTAAGAGTCCTTGCACAGTTGTGCCTGGTCTGTGTGAATGATTGTTTATTTGTGTCTACAAGGTATTGCCTGCAAGCCTCTGTCACCTTTCAGGCATGGCCTCTGCAGGTGTTAGTGACCTAGTGATCCAGGTATGGGGGAGTGTGGCCTGGGAGACAGAGGGTACAGGGAGCAGGTTGTGAGCCAGAGGACGAGTCCCTGGGGCACATCCCTTAGAGAAAGCCAGGCAGATGTGCTGGCAAGTCTAGAAGCATTCTCAGAAATATTTTTGGCATGCTGTCCTTAGGAGAACTTTTTAGTGAGACTATTTTCTTCCATCTGCCTTTGCCTCTCATTTCTTCTATCGAATTCCTTGGAAGTTCTTTTCTTCTACCTAATTCCTTAAAATGTCCCTTGAACGTTTTCTGGTAAAGATAATTCTGTAACTATAAAGATAAAACATAATTTAGAAACACATTTTTTTTCATTTATAATAGTTTATTTTCAAATTGGTTTACATAAAACACCCAGTGTTCATCCCATCACGTGCCCTTTTTTAATGCCCGTCACCCCCTCTCCCCCCCATCCCCCTCACCCTCAGTTAGTTCTTAGTCTTTGAGAGTCTCTTATGTTTTATCTCCCTCCCTCTCTGTGTCTTTTTTTTCTTTCCCCTCTTCCCCTCCCCCTGGTTTTTGCTTAGTCTCACAAAGTCCACCTATTCGTGGAAACATATGGTATCTGTCTTTTCTGATTGACTTATTTCACTTAACATAATACCCTCCAGTTCCATCCATGTTGCTACACATGGCCAGATTTCATTTTTTCTCATTGCCACATAGTAGTCCATTGTATATATGTACCACATCTTCTTTATCCACTCGTCAGTTGATGGGCACTTGGTTTCTTTCCATGATTTGGCTATTGTCGAAAGTGCTGCTATGAACATTGGGGTACACGTGCTCCTATGCATCAACATTCCTGTGTCTCTTGGGTAGATTCCTAGTAGCGCTATTGCTGGATCATAGGGTAGCTCTATTTGCATTTTTTTGAGGAACCTCCACACCGTTTTCCAGAGCGGCTGCACCAGTTTGCATTCCCACCAACAGTGTAAGAGGGTGCCTACTTCTCCACATCCTCGCCAGCATCTATAGTTTCCTGATTTGTTTATTTTAGCCACTCTGACTGGTGTGAGGTGATATCTCAGTGTGGTTTTGATTTGTATTTCCCTGATGATGAGTGACATTGAACATCGTTTCAAGTGTCTATTGGCCATCTGAATGTCCTCTTTGGAGAAGTGTCTATTCATATCTTCCGCCCATTTCTTTACTGGGTTGAGAAACACATTTTTTTAAAGAGGGTTATATTTTGTACAGATCACATCATCATCATTTCTTCTGTTGGGGACTCATCCAAAGGTTTTTCACCTGAAAGATTGGAATACTTCTTCTGGATTATGTGGGGGTTTGAGGATCATCTACAGAATCGTTATTAATGCCCAGTTCTTGATGGCAGAGGCCATGACTCAGTGGGCCTTGTTCCTGGCTGCACGGGAGTTCAGATGACGTATTATGATGTTTTTCTGTTTTTTATGTTCTTGTTCTCATTTTTTGTTTTTTCTTTGATTTCCATTAAGTTGACAGCTAAATCTGAACTGATCTATCAGTTTGTGGAGCATTTAACACACGCTGTGGAGAGCTACAAGCAGCGGATGGACTGGCTCACCAGCAGAAGCCGGCAGATTTTTGGTGTCATCTTGGAACAGTGCATTACCATAGTGCTGGATTTTGGCGGCATGCTGGAGGAGGAGCTTAATCTGTGCCAAGATGCTCTGATAATGGTCCTCCAGGAGCAGGTGGCTCACATAGCCAAGTTTAATATCATATGGTGAGTTCCCATAGGAAGAGGATATTTGAGTGAAACTTCATAAGTAGCTTCCATCTATTCGGAGTGCAGTAACATCACTAACACTGTTCTGTGGGGAGGGAGGAGGTCTTATCTCGTCATTTCCTAAAACATGTAATTCCAGCAGAAGACCCACAGTGAGAACCTGGATCGGCTTTCCATGCGGCATCTTAGTTTTCAGATGAGTAGAGATTTAGAAACTTACTTTTCTTCAATGCATAGCAAGGTCAAAATAGAAGAATAGGAATTTTATCGAATATATATTTAAGGCCGTAAAAATCCTTTAGGTCGTTTTAGATTTTAGCTTGAATAATGAGTTCAGCCTCGTCACAAAATATCCCTTTTTTCAGACTAAACTTGTGACTCTCCTGTAAGCTGACCCTCTTAAATCAGAACAACAGGTGGCTGGCTTTATAGAATTTCCCGTATTTCAGAGTTTTCACAGCCAATTATTTACGGATTCTTGGATTTGAGAGAATTTGGGCTCTGAGGCCAACTTTTCATGTGTGGACAGTGGCTGTACCTCTCTGATGGGAAAAATCTGGATGAACGGCATCTACCTAACTGAGTTTTTCTTTAAAATAAAATATTTTCAGCTGAACAGATAACATCTTTGGGGATGCTGCCTAATTGTGTTCTATCCCAGATCCCTATTTCTGTGACAGATATATTACTGAAGGAATTGAGCCTTAAGTTTGCAATGCTTTAGCTTTCTTGGAAACGTGTGCTGTAGCATATAGGCCACTGAGTCAGATTTCTACCCAGAGGAGCCACCCAGAGGTGACGCAGGTATGAGGCAGCCTCTGTTTCCAAAGGCGGGCTATGAGGGACAGATCGGGCTGGTTCATTAGTCCATGATTCATATAATTCTTATAATTATGACTGCATGTATGATTCATATAATTTGTTCAATTATAAACACAGATAAATAAATTCAAAGTTTGTTTATTTATTTTTTAAGAGAGAGAGAAAGAGAGCACAGGGGAAGGGGAGAGAGAGAATCCCAAGCAGGCTCCATGCTGTCAGCACAGAGCCCAATGCAGGGCTTGAACCCATGAACCGTGAGATCACGACCAGAGCCCAAATCAAGAGTTGGACGCTTAACCGACTCAGCCACTCAGGCGCCCCAGAGATAAATAAATTCAAGTGGCTGTTCTTTCTTGGGGGGATTCCATTAGTTTTTTCTAAGTCCAAACTAAACAGTTTAATTACATGTTCCCAGGATTTAAAAACTAATGCTCTGCTAAACTCAGTACTGTTTTCGATCCAGAAGAGATCACTGATGTGAACTTAGAACAATGATAACAATGTCTTAAAATAATTAGAAATAAAATTCCAGCATAATAAAATTGTTGCTGATTTGTATATTTTAATGCCGGGAGTCCTTATAAATTTACTATTAGTTGAAGATAGTTGTATATAAAACTGCCTGTTTATGAAAATAACTCCCTCAATAATTTTAATACGACTGTTAATGTTTGCATTTTTGAGATTTTTTAATGTTTATTTATTTTTGAGAGAGAAAAACTGAGCGTGAGCAGGGGAGGGGCAGAGAGAGAGGGAGACAGAATCCAAAGCAGCCTCCGGGCTCTGAGCTGTCAGCACAGAGCCCGACACAGGGCTCGAACCCACAAACTGCAAGATCATGAGCCGAGCAGAAGTCAGACGCTTGACTGACTGAGCCACCCAGGTGCCCCCATTTTTGAGATTTTTTTTAACTCTCTCGTACACATTGTTCTTTCTAGTCAGTACAGCTTATGGACGATAATGGTGCTTTGCAAACCGATCTTAAGCAGCTTGCCTGTTTTGTTGGTAACTTGGGAGCTGTGTGTTCTTTCTTTCAGCTTTGGTGATGTTAAGTGGTTTGTTGCTCGCAGCTGTGGGCCTGAGGGCTGATAGCTATGTTGCCCACTGCCCCGTGACAGCCCCATGTGATTCCTTTCAGGGTTTCTCAGAAGCCTGTGAAATGGCAGGCAAATGCTGCTCCTGTGACAGGACAGTCCATAGCCGCTGCCATCAGTTGGGTTGAAAAACTGCCTTTTGAGCCAGCTGTGAGCCAGGCTAGCTGCCTGGACGCTCTGCTGGAAGCTGGGCAAGACAAAACGGTAAGTGTGCATCCATGGCGGGCCCCTGGTCATGTAGATGGCTTCTTGTTGATCTCTCTACACCCAGTGTCCTCATACTGCCTTTCAACTGACCTTGGCCCTCCCAGCAGCATCCTGCAGAGACTACATCACTGGTATTGAGGAGTCCCATAAGTCTTAATCCTGTTTATCTCTGAATTTGGACCCAATTGAGAAATAGGTGACGGGCCCCAGGCGGGGATCAAAATAGCAGCTTTGGTGATGGCTGAGCTGGACTAACCAAAGTGAGACTCCCTAATGCTGCCCCCTGAGCCTGGCAGGGCTCCCTCTGGGTGATCAGGGCATAGGGTAGACCCTTATTTAGCCAGTGCCAGCAGAGCCACCTGCTGCTCACAGCCACTGAGCATTGAGAAAGGACAGGGAGTGAGGCATAGTTGTGCATCTCAAGTATTTTCATTCTGCTCTCGCTCTCCTAACAGTCAGATAAATCGGTCCAACTCTAATGGGGAAGAGAGGTTTGAAAAGTCTTCATAGAACCTTGAGATCAAGGAAATAGATTTTCCCCCCATCTGTATTCTGAGTCTGTTCCAATCCCTCTTCATGAAGGGGTCTGTTATGTGCCTTCCAAGGTGAAGTATATCCATGCAGATGAGTCATCCATTTTTGAATGTTAATGCATTTGCATATGTCTTTCGATAGGACCCTTTGGACATAAAGCTTTACCTAGAAGAAATGCTGAAATAGTGGTGGTTTATGTTCTTTTAGCCATAGGGTTTTTGTGAGTGATTCTAAGAATGGGACCTGAAGGACAGTGGCAAGTTAGTGGGGAAGGACTCTGGACAGGCGGGGTCCTTTGGACAGCCTCAGCTCACCAGGTAGGGATAGATCTGCATTCCTTTGGGATAAAGATACTTAATTAATACTTATTGA
The DNA here is from genome assembly GCA_030068075.1 of Paguma larvata. Lineage (NCBI taxonomy): Eukaryota > Metazoa > Chordata > Mammalia > Carnivora > Viverridae > Paguma > Paguma larvata. The sequence goes on from CM057836.1 coordinate 76,042,887, forward strand.
TTGGTATTAATACTTAATTATTTCCTCTGCTCCAGACTCCCAGTGATTCTGTAGATTCAAGCTTTGCTCTGCTATATTAAGAAGCCTTTTCTTGGGCAAGGAGGCCATGTCTTGGCACCTTGAAAGAATAGCCCCCAGTGGTCCCCAGACTGTGTTCATTGATGCCGAGGATGATGGTTTGATATTGGAAATGCATTGTTTATCCTTTCGAAGCCAGAGGAACAAATGGTTCCCATTAAAGAACAGAATACAAGCTATTTTGTTCTTTGGCCTTTCAAGTTTGTTTTAACATCTGTAAAGCTTCAGTTGTCTGGAGACTATAATAAGGATTCAAGAAATGGAACATTTCACAGGATCTAGGATGCACACATGGGCGTTCTGTTTCTTTGTTCACCTGGCTTCCTCAGTCATAGCAGACTCTGGCGACCTGCCATGACTTGAAGATTTCCCAGTAACCTTGATTTTCTATTTTACTTCCCTCTGGTTTCTGCTTCTCCTTTCTCGGGTTCATCCCCAGCCCAGGAGGATGAACCCGACAGTGAGTTCCAGGGATGTCCTATAGAAGAGTAAGAACCCAGAAAAGGTTAACGGGCACTGATTATCAAATGCCACTTGAAAACTCTTGAGCAGAGACTGTGGAGTCTGGCAAATACAAAACAGATTCAGACTACCGTATCCTTTCTCCTAGAGCTTCTACCTGGATGTGGTCTGTAGGAAAATTCTAGTAGCTGTAATTGCCTCATATATAAAAATGCCATTCCCTATGTTTTGTGAGGTATGTAGGGTGAAGAGAGGAATAGTTTTTCCTTACTGGTTGCTCCTCTGACCTGTACCCTTCATGCCCACCCCAGTGAGTTCCAAATGGGCTCACGTAGCTGTAGTCTCTCTGAATAGAAAATACGTAAGTCTTAAGAAACCCTTTGAACAGTAAATCCTGCTGATGATAACCTCCTTTGGGTTAGCATCTCCTATGAGTGAGTCCTGAGAAGGACCAAGAGAGTGGGGATTGTCTTGTGTTCAAAGATGAACTCAGAAGTTGGGTTTTGGTGTCACGTCCACTTGAGGAGGAAGGGCTGTCCAGTGCACTTGGTGAGTGTAAAGGAGGATAATCAGAGGCTACTAGCCTCCTCTAGAATTGGGCTTTGTACCCATAGTTGGACCAAAAGACTGAGCAGGTAGGATGACTGAGGGTAAGCCTTTGAATCCAGAGGAGCCAAGCAGCGTGGGGTCTGCTTAATCCCAGGTCTGATGGCAGCACATGGAGAGCACTGTTGATGAAGTACTCTTGTGTCCTGTGCAAAAGGGCCTGCTGATGGGAAGGCAGCCTGTGGGGTACCGAGGAACTGTCAGGCAGTTTAGAAGGGCTGGCATTGTCCTCAGAGCCCAGGTGTGCCATCCAGCCCAGGGTTTCTGTTCTGCAGCATCCTGTGATCCCAGAATGTATCTCTGGGAAGTTGGTAGCTTTCTTGGCCTTAATAAAGAGGAATGTTGTGCCCAGAGGCCCTGGAATGCCTGCTGATCCAGGATGTGAGGGGTCGTTAGGAAAGAGAAGGCTGGTTATCCAAAGCCGTGATTCATAGCTGCCTAAGAAGGATGACTGAGGGGGCTTTGCTTCTGCTTTCAGCAGAAGGCTACCTGCCTAAAGCGCACCTGTGTTTCTCTTTGTGTTCTCTCAACCTCTCTTCCATCCAACTGATAGGCACACACTTGTTTACTTAAAAAAAATCCCATTCACTGGGAGACGAAGTGGGTGAATTAGAAACAAACCCATATGATTCCATAAGGAGCCTTCAGCACTGGACAGTAAGCCGAAGGGCTGGCCACACCAATCACGAGCTTGTCAGTGGGTCAGACAGGCATCATATCTTTCCACCTTTGTCCCTAGAGATGGCAGTGCCTGGAAAGGGCTTGATAGATATTTGTTGTACATTGAAGAATAGGAAAGAAGTAATGTTGATAATTTTGAGGTTGGGCTGAGATGTACATCCAAGAAATTCCCATTCACTATGCTGTGGTATAGATTTGAGTATTTTGAAGGGTGGTGGTTTCCGTGAGACCAGGCAGGTGAATTTTCTGAGCCTTGTGTGACAAAGCTGGTGGGGATAGTAGGTGGAGACAGGGACTGGGAAGCTGGGAAGCCAGAAAGTTGGTGGTGGTCAAGGGTGTTAGCAGGCATTGAAGGACTGAGCTGGGTTAATACCAAGAGGGCAGTCACCACCATGGAGAGGAAAATCAAAATGGGCCAAATCAGGAAAGAGCCCCCATAGGTACAGGGAAGATCTGGAGGTTAGATCCAAGGTCTGAGTTGGTCAAAACTGTTGAAACGGTTAAAATTTTATGAAGGAGATGAGAATTTTGCTAGACCTCTGGTTGCTATTCTGGTTGACTTTCATTTGACTTTCATTCTCACAGATTGGAGATTTTTACCCCCAGAGGCTTCTGAGAAGCTATAGCAGAGGGCACAGGGTGGAAGCAGCCACTGCCAGTCTAGTTCTTCTTTTCCCCCAAACCCGTGTCCGAGAAGATGTCAAGGCTTCCTTGGCTAGGCGGAATGCAGGTTGCCGTGGGAAGCCACGGAACAAATGGCCCAGGCAGAATAAGATATTTCAACTGAAAATGGAAACGTTCCACCCTATTTTATGTAGTGTAAAGTGGCAAGAGTTTTTGACTCACAGTAAAATAGTTAAATGGAACCCAAAATATTTTTTATATCTTGTGCTATCAAATTCAGTGCAGATTAGCATTTAGGGGAATGCTGGTCAGTGAGAAGGCTGCTCCTGGTCCTGGCTGCTGCTGCTCATTCTCAAGACTGGCCCTTGCCCTGAGAAGCTCAGAGGTACTGGGCAAGGGGAGAGGATACCAGTGAAGACGGTTGCCTTGAGTCATACAACCTCACCCAATTTCTGGTCAGTGATGTTGATTTCATAGGCTAGGAGCCTTGAATGGTGTGGGAGCCAAGGAAGTGAAAACAGTGCCTGTCTCTGGTCACCTTCCTGTCCCATGATCTCGTGTGCACAGTTCTGGGATTCACGTCCATCTCTAAGAGGTGACCAGCCTTGCCTTGATGAGCCAACAGAATAAAGTGGTTGGAAGCAAAGGTAGAAGCTCGTATGGGGGTCAGGGAGCTAGGTTTAGTAGCTGTAAGACCAGGTCAGCTGTCCAGACCTCAGTCTCTTCACCTGTAAACTGGATGTGATATCAAGAATTCATTTTCCACAGGACTAGTGTGAGTATCGAATGAAAGAATCCATGTTGGCTTCTCATCCCAAAAAGCAGATGACCCCAAAGCCATTTCACTTTGAAAGATGTTTTGCCAGTTTGGGGCATGGGGAGTGGGGCTAGGTAACATATTCATCTTCTTTTTGTTTCTTAGTGTCATTATGGGAGTGGAAAGGAGAGGCGGGAAGGTAGTGTGTAGGAGGTGACTGAGAGTGGGACAGGTCGTCTCGTGGTAGAGCACGTCCCAGGAAATACGGATCCTGCATAGATAACCAAAAACCTAGGCAATTAAGAAACCGAGCAATGAACTTGATGAATAGTGAATAACCCCATAACCTGAGTAAAGAAATGGAAATCCTGACTCACTGCTGGCTACAGCAATTTTTAGCTTGATGAAATCTCAAGGGAAAAACATTTCTGCGCAAGGATTTCAGACTCTTGGGTTGTTGCCAGAGCGGAGAAGCTGAGTTTGCATGATGTGCAACAGAGACGCATGTGTCAGAAGCTGCTGACAGACCTCCTAGAGATGTTTGCCCTCACCCACCTTCTTTGTTGAACTAACAAATCCCAGAAAGTCATCCCAAGACTCCTCTCTTGGGCCATGTGTGACTTTGGATCCTTATGTGAGGTTGAACCTTTTCTCATGCTAAACTAGGGTGGCCAGAACACTACTAACAGTGCAGCTGAGGGGAGCCTATTTAACCCATCTCATACAGGTAATGTGTAACACTGGGGAAAAAGGGAAAGAGAATGCATTTGCTGGGCGAATAATATTAGCTGCCTAACAAGGATTGTGGAGAACACTGTTTCTTCCTCCTTTTAATTTTTTTTTTTCTGTCTCTCGGTGACTGCGTGGAAGACATGTATAGTATGGCTCAGTCTTTACCTCCCATTAGGTCCTTTTTAAAGTCATGCTTTGAAAGGCCTGAGAGAAAGAGTCATGGGTGTGGGAGCCCTGAGAAAGGCTGTCTCTGGAGTAGGCTGCTGTCAGCTCCTACTCTGGCCATGGCCTCCCTCCCAGCCGGGGCCCTCTGCCACCGCTGCAGACAGGGTGGCCCAGCCAGCTGGGGAGCTGACCGTAAGTCCTCCTCATAAGTGCCAGGTGGGTTTGAGTCCCAGGTCTGAAGTCAAACTGAGGCACCTGACTATTTACCTTCAGCTCACAGGGCTTGGTGATTAAAGCAGAAAAAGGCTCAGGCGTCCTAAGGGAAGATGATGACATCTATGTATCCATTCAAACCCAATACATTTTCTGGGGTTTCTTCCCCAGTTATCCATGGAGACAGTCCATGAGGGTGTTTTCAGGGACAGGTTCAGATGATACGTGTTGCTGGGTTTTAACTTTCTGAATATATACATGTGTAAGTGGAATCTTGTTTAAACTCAGTCACAGGGGACACTGTATTACCTCCCTTTGTATAAGGGCAGAAACTGAAGTTCTATCTCTTGCCCGAGTTCACAGAACTCATTAGTTCTCACTGCCCTCCCTCACTGGCAGGGAGGGCGAACCCTGTGGAGGGCAGAATCCGCGGACAGAGCAAGAGCAGTGTGGTTGAGGTCGCGGTGGGACCTGGCCACAGGGCCCCCTTGGGTGGATTCACGTGTCTCTAAATTAAGCAGGGAGCACTTTGGGATTGTCTCCTACCTAGATGAGGTGTACAGCTCCCATATCCCTGGTTGAAAGTTGGGGTACGTGTGTGGTGGGGCTCCTGACATGGATCTGTTCATTCTCTTGTTCTCTTCATGGCCTGGCATGTGGTGAAAGTCAGGGCCCAGTGCTGCATGAAGTCAGGACAGCCTCACCTCCCAGGCTTGTGTTTCCCTGTGAGCTGAGAGCGGAGCATGAACCCAGTGAGAATATGTCCTCCTTCCCCCATTCTGCCTCAGACTGAGGAGAGATGAGTCTGTATTGTAGAATTCTGGCACCACCACAGGAGATAGTTAATAAGCTTCCTGCCCACAGTGACTGTGCCAACACTTGCTTCATGTTGAAAACAGCCACTCCTGACCTGTCGGCTGTATCCGGGGGCTTTGTGGAAGCTATTTTCCACATTGGCCAATCATATCCTTCCCATGTAATATCTGAGACCGTGACCATGGCCAGTAGGCCTTCTTGGCACCAGGCCTTGAATATCTCACTTCCCGACTTTGGCCCCCACATGTCCTCGCAAAACTTGGAACAGCGCTGCTATTCCTGCTGTCCCCCACTCTCCCAAGGCAGTTTTGTAGAAAGTATATTGCCAGTGAGTTCAGTGCAAGGCTGGGGCACGTCAGGGAGATAAACTGTCAGTACCACTGTCTTGCAGATGGAATCCATTTACTACTTTGTGGTGGGAGACATTCCTGAGCAAACCAAGGAGCTTCTCCTTCAGAGGGCTTTGGAGATCCAGTGTCCTGTCTGCACAGTGTCCTTCAATGCCAGAGGAGAAGGCACTATAGCGTTCTTAAAGGATCTGAGTGCCAAGACCCACAGCAGGTAGGCAGAAAACATGCTCTTGAGTGACAGTGGGTGAGCTGCCTGCTTCCACAAGGTCAGCAGTAGTGTTCCTAACTGGTCTGTTCCTATGTTCTCCTCTTTCCAGTGGTCTTTAGTCTCCGTGGCCTTTTCTTTTCTACCCTATGTTAATATCTTGCCTTGTTATTTTCTGTAATTCTGATGCTTTGACATCAGGGGTCCTTGTTGCCCCTGGAGAGACTGCTCCTTCCAAGGCTAGCTAATTCCTAGAGAGCGTAAATGACTGACTCACCCAGGAGTGCACTTTTATCTGCAGGCTAACTGACCCGGAGCCCGCCATGGTGCCTGTGGGCACTCACACTCAAGACTGCATGCCAGGCCGGGTACCAGACAAATTGGGGCAGCTCCTACACCCCAGAACCTACTGAAATTTATTCAACTAGCCAATCCTAAACCTGCATCTTTGCCTCACCCATTCCATCCTCCTGCAAAACCCACCAGAAAGACTCTGGCCCATGTTTTCTCCTTGTTCTCTCAAGCCTCCTGACCTGGTCTGCTGCTTCCCCGTGTGGCCCTGGGTGGTGTGGTGTGCCCCCTCATCTTGGGGACTCTCCGAGTAGTCGGTTTTGGTTGCCATAATAAATACCACAGCCTGGGTGGCTTAAACAGCAGAAATTTATTTCTCACACTTGTGGAGACTGGGAAGTTTAAGATCAAGGTGCCAGGTGATTCAGTTTCTGGTGAGAGCTCTCTTCCTGGCTTGTGGACAGCTGCCTTCTTAACTATATCCTCTCATGGGAGGGAGGATAGGAAGGATGAAGGGGGAGAGAGAGAGAGAGAGGAGAGAGAGAGAAAGAGTGAGAGGGAGAAAACAGGAGCATGCCTGTAAGCTCTCTGGTGTATCTTCTTAAAAGGATATTAATCCCGCTGGATCAGGACCTTCTGACCTCATTTAACCTTAATTACCTCCTAAAGGCTCTATCTCCAAATATGGTCAAATACAATTACATTGGGGGTTAAGGCTTCAACAAATGAATTTAGGGGGTGGGGGACACAATTCAGTCTCTAGCAGGGACTGTGAATAGCAAACTGTATTTTCAGTGGCAGCTAAACTGATCTAATGGCCTCATCATACCTGAATAATAAAAGAATCTACATTCTAAAACATACCCACCCGCCTTGTCTGTGTGCATAGGTTTAGGCCCCTTGTGGAGGGAGACCAGCTATCTATGTGGTTATAAGGAGAGTGACTGAGCCCTTTCCTAAGTTTGCCTGTCTGAAATGGGTACAATTCCTGCCCTTGAGCATTTGTCCCCAAATTTAATTGCTCATCCTATTTGCCTGAGGAGCTTGTTAATAATTCAGAGGTCAAGGGCTTCACCTTATAGGCTGATGATTCTGCATAATAGAGGAGATCCTGGGAATATGCATTTAATGATTCACTTTGCATAAGAACTGCCTAGGGAGTTTGATTAAAATGCAGGTATCTTGGCCACAGTCCCTTTTAACATTAGGTGCTTCAATTTTGGGTTCCTAAACCACCCCACCCAAAATAAAGGGGGGGATCACTGTCCTACTTTTGCTAGTGGAGAGAGTAAAAGGCAACTGGCAGGACCTCCTGTCTTGTTGGTTCTCTGCTTAATTCATGTGGGGCCCTTTCTGTGGGCAGGTGAGGGGTTAGGGTGTAATTTAACATGAGAGAAGCTGCAGTTTAGGCCAAGCACCATCGAGTGAGTTTTGCAAAAGAGGATGACACGTAGACATGCTTTTCCAGCCCTGTTCTGGCCCTGGAGGGTGAGCCTGACCCACAACCAGTGGTGTTCCTGCCGGCTCCGCCGCCAGCCAGACCCCTGTGTCTCTTGCTTGGTCTCTGCACACCTTTGGCTGTTGGGCCCCAGCTGAGGCACAGCTAGTATGGAACTATAAAGGTGTGCCTTGAGCTGCTCAGCTTGCAGGGAGGCTGGACTCTTGGTTCCCCTATGCCCGAGTCTTTGTCTGAACAGAGCCACCAAGCTGCAAAGCATGTTTTGCTTTCTTGCACAAATGAGGTTGTATTAGCCAGAGGAAATGTCTGCCCTGCTCTCTTTTCTAATCTGGTGAACGGGTCAGAGAGTAGAAAGTCCTGGGCACCCAAGGCCTTGGCACTCAGGGTGTGGGACCTGGCAGGACAAACCTCAGCCCTCCCCCTCTGCCAAGTAAGGAGGTCACAGGACAAAGGCAGCTGGCCATTTCCTCTCTGGTGGAAGCACCTGTAGGAGGTAGGAGGTAGGAGTGGCCAGGTTAAGGGTCCATTGTCCTCATGAGGGGCTGGTGGACAAAGGCTGGCTTGTCTAGTGCCATCAAGTCATTGTTCTAGTCTCAATCTGAAACCCTTTAGAAATAGATAGGGCTGAGGCTTCCCATGGCCCGGGCGCAGCCCCCACATCTCTTCTATCATCCATGCATCTGTCTGTCCATCCCAACTCGTGCTTCAGGATTCTCTGCGTGCTGAGTAACAGACAGAGGTGGAAGTCTTAAGGGGCTGGAGGAGCATTACCCAGAGATATCCTGTTAATCTGAAAGAAATTTCCTTCTATCACTGACTTTTTGGATCCCAGATAATTGGTGTCAAGGGTGTGTTTAGCCTCTCATTTCATAGACGACACCGTTGCTTCTTGAGCTTTAAGATGCACTTGAATCCCCTAGGAATCTTATTAAAGTGCTTCTTCTGACTCAGCAGATCCGGGTAGGGCCCAGGAATGTGCATCCCTAACTAGCTCCTGCTGCTGCTGTTCCTGGGATCACATTTTGGGGAACCAGGCCCTAAAAACTTGTCCACACAAGAATTTTTTTCATTAGTGCTTCTACTTAGGTTCCAGGGAAGTGCGTGTTTGCCAAGTTAAAGTTGACCGAAAGCCTGTTGGCAATTGGCAGTTGAGCCAATGGTGCCGGTTGTTGCCAGTTTTCAACACTGAACCCGCAGGGCCATGGGCACCGTTGGGGCCTCATTAGACTGTTGTCTTGTCAACACTGTGTTGACATGATCGAACCTGGGAACAGAAGATAAATAAAGCAGAGGGTATCTTTTTTCCAGGGTCAATAAATACCATTTGGTTGGCCTAATTACCCTCTAATGAGGAGAAGAGTCATCCGTTAAAATCCCAGTACGTTCACAGCTCTCTCTTTTCTTTTGCCTCCCTGTCTTTTGTTTGGGGGAATTGACCAGGTACACGGAAAAGCAGCGAAAAGCCTAAGATGCTCGGCACCTCAGCAGAGCAAATTCACGGTCCTAGGAGAAGGAATAGACACACACAAATTTTGCACATCTCTTCACGTTTCAGATTCCATGCATTTGCGGAGAGAACAGAGTGTGTGGAATTTCCTGCATTTGCCTTAAAGGATGGTGACAGTGTAAATACTTGGAATTCAAGGAAACTGAAAGGAAAGCTGCCTCCAGGTACCTGGGATAGAAAAACAACAACAATAAACTACAACAACACAGTGTGGTTTATGTCTTAACTTCGGATTTTCTGTATGCTTAGGGAATAAAGCACTATGTAGGGACCAGAGGCATCCTTTTTATTATTGTTTTGGTCTAGGGGCAGTTCGTGATGTTAATGATGAATTTGTCAGCCCAGCAACCAGGCGTAAGTTTATTACCCAGGGAAGTGGCCTAAGTAGTATGTGTAAAACTAATACAAGAACCTTCTGGAGACGGAGCCCCGATGTGTCAGTGCTGGACTTAGTTCCTGGTAAGGCAGAGCTGCTGCTGTGCTGTGCCCAGGTTAGCTGGATGCTGTAGTGAGGACCCCTGCAGTTCTTGGAATTTTTCTGCTGCCCCGCCTGCCGGTAACAGCAGGGCTTGTAGATTCACGTGCAGGATTGACCTGCCACTTACGAGGGCCAGGTGTGCACAAGAACCTCTGTGGAGGCAGAGCGAACCTCCCCCTTCATTCAAAGAGTGTGGTCAGAGATTTAACAGGCACAGAGAATGAGGTCACAAAATCAGTGAGAAATAGCTTCAGTAAAAACAGTGCTAGAAGGTTACTCAGAAAGCCAAGAGGTGGGACTTTCTTTGGGGCTGATGACATTGCAAAGTGCCAAAGACACCAAGGGAGCTCTGCTGAGGAAAGCGGGGAAGGAAGCTCGGTATTCGATTGTGAGGCGACACGGCATGGTGCCTGCCACTGGAGGTCTGAAAAAGCCCATCGCCACCTCCGCCCTCCTACATTTGAAGTTATTGGCAGAGATTTCTAGCTTCCGTATAAGGCAAGAACTACTCTCTGGGAGAAGAGAAAAAGCTGCAGGACACATCTGCGTGACAGGTTCCTGTTTATGTAACGGTACTGCAGAGGCTCCCTGGAGAAGGGCCCGGGGCCTGAGGAGGACAAAGTTGCGTAAGGGGAGAGGTGGTCAGGTGGAGGCGAAGGCCAGCGGTGGAGTCACAAAGCCTGTCTCTGACACCGCTTTGAGGATTCAGATTCTCAGTGTTCCACGGGAGCAGGGAAGAGTTTCCACTAGGTCTCGTCGGCGGCCCTGCTTTAGGTAACTTACGCCCTTGTTCTGATGGTGAAGTGGGTATCTCCAGAGAATTTGAGAAAATGTCAATTGTCGAGGGAGATTAATGCTAATCTAACAAAAACAGTTAATTCAGGATGTGTGCCACGCCTACGGAAAGTAATTTACGAGATTAAGCCTAGTGGGCAATGTTTCAATCAGGGTAAAGAATGTGAGATGTCCTAGTTTCCCAAGGCATGCCGATTTCTGTAAAGGGGTTTAATTTTGGCTTATGTGTTCCTTGGCAACTTAGTTATAAAGGGAAACCTATCTGGCTGCAGAGCTTGCATTTTCAGCAACCCTATGAGTCTTCCCAACCCTGTGAATCATACAAATTAAATTATAGACGAAAACATTTTCTTAGAATGAAGTGCTCAGACTGTGGCCTGCCGTTCTGATGCCATTTCAGCGATCCCACGTTCTGAACCCGAGGAGAGAGCCCAGATCCTAAATATGCAATCTTGTTGCCTCTATCCGTCCCAGTGTCCCAGACATGCCAACATTGCATTTCTCCTACTCAAAAACTGCCCAGAAGTCCTCGACGCACTCTTTTGGTTCGGAAAATATGTGGTTTCCAATCTGACCCAAGGCCTCAGAGGCAGGTGTTCAGGCCTTCCCTGCTCAGTTCCCTGTCCCCATTTCCCTCCATCGAGGTCAAGCATTTATCAGTAGGAGTTTGCCCGGGCCCCTCTCCAGACTGGGGAGGGAGGATGCCTCCTCAGGGGTTCCTTGTGCCTCCTGTTGCATAGAAAGGAGAGACTGTCAAGTGAAGGGTTAGAGGGACACTGCTCAGAGAACTGACCTGGCAACTGGAAGAAACTTCGTGCTGTTACCGACTTTTCTGGATTCCATAGAATTGGCATGACTTAACCCCGCAGAAAAACTGTGGTCAAGACAAAGAATCATTTTAAAAATTGTAGTAAAATATACATAACATAAAATTTGTCATCTTAACTTTTTTTTTAAGTGTACGGTTCAGGAGCGCTAAGTGCACTCACAATCCTGTGCAGCCAATCTCCAGGTCTCTTCTCATCTGCAAAACTGTACCCGTTAAAACAGCAGATCCCCGTTCCCCCTCCCCCAGCCCCTGGCATCTACCGTTCTCCTTTCTGTGTCTGAATTTGGCTACCTTAGATACCTCACGTAAGTGGGATCATACAGTGTCTGTCATTTTGTGTCTGGCTTATTTTACTTTGACCTGTGTCCTTAAGGTTCATCCATGTTGTAGCATGCGTCAGAATTTCCTCCCTTCCGAAAGCCGAATAATATTCTCTTGCATGTATATACCACATTTTGTTTATCCATTTATCCATCAATGGACACTTGGGCTGCTTCTGCCTTTTGGCTATTGTGCCTGATGCTGCTATGAACATGCATATACAATTGTCCCCTTGAGACTCTGCTTTCAATTCTTTGGGGTATATATCCCAGTGTGGAATTTCTGGATCATGTATGCTGATTCTATTTTTAATTTTTGTGGAAACTTCCACATTGTTTACTATAGTGGCTGCTCTGTTTTACACTTCCACTGACAGTGCATAGGATTTCCACACCCTCCCCAACATTTGTTATTTTCTGGTTTTTGGTTTGTTTACTTTTTGGTTTTGGTTAGCAGGTATCCTAATAGGTGTGAAGTGGTATCTGGTTGTGGTTTTGATTTGCATTTTCCTATTGATTAGCGATATTGAGCATCTTCGCATGTGGTTGTTTAACATAATAGTGCAGTGTTTTAAAAGTTCAAAGTTAGTGCAAAAAAATCCATGCTGATCAGAGTGTCACAATCTTAAATAAAGACAAGCCCCAGCAATGATGTGTTAGGTCCTACAGGAGCCTAAGGTAAAGGGAAAAATGTATGCCTCTGTACACGTTTTACTTATTTATTAATGTTTATTTTGAGAGAGAGACCGAGTGTGAGTGGGGGAGGGGCAGAGAGGAAGGGAGACACAGAATCCAAAGCAGGCTCCAGGCTCTGAGCTGTCAGCACTCGGAACCTCGAGACCATGACCTGAACTCAAGTTGGACGCTTAACCTACTGAGCCACCCAGGTGCTCCAGGTATATGTTTTAGTTTATTGTTTTTAATGATTGTTTCTGGGTTATTAAATTACTTGAACGATATTGAAGAATTGAAACATAGGTGTATTGAAGTGACATTATTTTAAATTTAAGTGTTTTGGGAGTGCATTCATAGCTTTTGCTATTCACCAAGCGTGGTACTGCTCACTTGGTCCTGCCCCACCTCGTAACCTCACTTTTTCACAGGGCCCCTACTTTCTAGCCCTGTCTCCATGTTTGTTGCCTTTTTAGAGCAACACATACTCACTCTCAATTGAGCCCTCAAAGATACCTTTCCCACTGCCTTTGCTTGGGTTTCTCCGTCCCCTCTGTATATACATTACTTTTCTGAGGACACTTTCCTGACCCTTTTCTCCACTCTGTTCTCTCAGACTGCTTATGAGGCATCTCTCTGCTTGTGGTCTATGAGTCACTGACAAGACAGGATCTTTTAGTCATAGTTTGGGAAGGGTCCAGAAATCAGGGCAGGCAGGAATCTCTCTTCACAAACTCTGATATGCAAGATAGAAAATTTCATAATCTGATAATTTATTACCATCTCACTCCTATTTTTTCACACATTAGGGGCAAAATGTACTTTCCCCCCCGACTGTGGACATTCCCGGAACCCAGCAAGTACAGAGTAATGACGAAGGGAAAGTATCTGTGTGTGTGTGTGTGTGTGTGTGTGTGTGTAGCATGTGATAATCCTATTGCAAAGGTCATGATATGATCTCGGCCATCCATATTTCCTGAAGCAAATCTCCATGTTTCAAGAAACGAATGGTTTGTCACCTGCAAAAAGGTGGGGCTAGGTCACTGGCCAGCACTGGACTCTCAGGACATCGGTAGCATTTGGGTGGGTGGATTATAACCCCAGGCTCTGAGGAGTTGGGTGTGGGAACTTGGGCACTGAGTGGACTTCTTACCTTTCACATTCAGGGATGACTTCCTGCCGTAGGGAGTCTGCTTCCTCCCAGTCCAGGCCCCATCCTATATGGGAATGCTCCATGACTCTTGAATGGGGTATCCGCATTGGGGAGAATAGGATCTTTGGTTTAGATTTAGGAATTAGGAGAGATTTAATCTGGAAGGTGATGCTGACCTAGAGCTTTAGTTCTGTGCTTTCCTTCTCACAGCCATCCTCCTCCTCGGCTTTCTGCCCAGAGTTGGCTTGGTCCCTGCTCATGTTTACACTTATGGGGCATAGAGTAGCCAGCACTCTCCTCTCCTGTGTTTCTCTCTATGTAGTGTCCTTGCCTCTTTCTCTCTTTGTTCTGGGCTTGACTGTCTTCTGGAGAGGAGGAGGGGTACCAACAGAGCCTAATTACTGTGGGGCCCAGAGCGATGCTACCTTCTAGAGCTCTTCCGATCCACCCAGCCCCCTGCAGCTTGACTTCCCTCCCAGTTAATGAGTATGGATTCCCTTCATGGGCTTTGTATATCATGAAATATTCATCTCATCCATAAGCAAAATAAAACAGAGGTGTTTGAGCTTCCCTAAACTCTAGGCATTTTTTGGAGAAAAGATTCCTTTCCAGGACTGAGCAGTACTTTACTTGTTCTTGCCTGGGCCAGGCTTCCCCCGCCCCAACATTCTCCTACCATGTGCACCAGGCCACCTCTTTGATGGCAGGTCAAGGTGTGGGTTGGATGGCAGGTGGCAGGGTCTCCTTGTCTTGGCGGCTGATTCTTATGGAATCTGTGGACTTTAACTTCCTAACTTCTTAAACATGGCAGCCAGGGCTTGACAGTAGTGACAGGCTTCATCTGCCCTGGCTGGTAAGGCTTTAGCTGGTGCTGCGGAAATAATTCTTCTTTCTTCAGAGTCTGAAATAAAGGTCTGAAAAAAATCACCTTCCATGTCCCTGCTTCTGGGCATTCTCAGGGAGTCAGGGAAACGGATTGTCTAAGCAAACTCCAAGTGGCCTTTCAGCTGGTCACTTTGTATCTGACCAGGACTTAAAAGTATTCTGTGGTATTCTTTCAAACTCACTCTCATCTCAAGCCAGTGGTGTTCCCCAAGTCTGCAGTGGCTTCCAAGAGGCCACACCTTCTTTGCACATTGGTTTCCAATGGTTACAGCCATCCACTAGAGATGAATTGGCTCCAGTGTAATGCTTGTGTGGGAGGCACTGCCCACTCAAGAGAAGCCCCTAATGTCACATATGAGTGTTTGGTCACAAAAGCAAGGTTGGTCATATTCTTTGATTTCTAGAATTCAGTTTAATTTTTGATTCCAGGGTCCTTCTATCCTAGCATAGCGGTGGGAAATTAACCTCAGTTATTTTCAGGGTCCCCCTTCTGAGCTTTTCCCCAGGGTTATAGATCCTAGGCAGTGCTAAGAAACCCTTCAGGAGAGGGCTGTAGTTATTGGGCATCTGTTCCCACACATCATCCCATAAATACCCATTATCCCTGTCTTATGACCACTCTAGGTCAACCAGTTCTCTACTGCTCCCATGCTGGGCTTTGGAGGTGGGAGTCTTTTGCAGACCCTGCCCTACCACACTGGATTCACCATGCGCCTTCCAAGGGGCTGCAGAGATATGGAGCCAGGCCCCATCTTCTCCTGGGACCCTCTCCTCTTCTACCTCCAAACTAAGGGGAATTTCCTAATCTGGGACGACAACTCTCTCCCTCCTGCTTCTTCAAAGCTACCTGCTCTCTAAACCCTCTCTCGGGGGTTAGGCTTCAAAAGAAAAAGCCAGAATGTCTTGCTGGCTCGTTTGTCTTTCTGCCCTGCCTCCTTTAGGGCAGATTTGCAATGTACCTGATACCTGCTTGGATATGGAGGGAGGGTGGGGAACAGGAAACACAAGGAGAACAGATCACCGTCACAAACTATGATTCAATGACATGCGTAAATGCGACCTTCTGTAAAGGTGAAGCTCTAACCTAACCCCAGGATAGCTTTTCTGTGGTGGTAGAGATCACCGAGATCATATAACTGGTTACTTTTTTTTTTTTATTTTGTAAAATAACACTTCAGGAATCGATGCTAGAGAATAGAAAATGGGGAGTTTGTATGCTGTCAAAGTTGGTGGCACATGTAGATCTCGAGCTTCTCTGTCCAGTAACAGAAGCCCCTGGCCACAGTGACTACTGAACACTTGCAATGCATTGAATCCATTTGGATGTGTGCTGTAAGTGTAAAGTACACTCTGGATTTCAAAGACTTACTATGGAAAATAATTTTAATACAGATTGTATGTCCAAATGATAATATGGATATGTCAGGTTAGAGCAAATATATTAATAAAATTATATTCACGTGTTACAAAAAGTAACAGTAACAAATAGTAAGATTCTTTCTAAAATGTGGCTGCTAGAAAATTTGCAGTTATACATGTGGCTCACATCATATGTCTATTGTCTAGCGCTGCTCTCCAGCCACGCTAGCCGGCCCTGTCATTTAAATCGCTATGTAACTGTAGGCAAGGTATTTAACTTTTCTGCCTCCTGTTTCTCATCTAGAAAATGGCAATAATAAGTGTTATTATTCTAATATATTATCTGTGTTACATGATGAAGAGGCAGAGAGGAATAAGGGATTGTCCTATGTTCTAGGAACTCAAATGCAGTAGAATCAAGAGTCCTGGCTTTGGAGTCAGACCTGAATTTGGATTGATCACTTAGTTAAGGTACTTGACTAATGCGAACTTTAGCTTTCTTATTTATGAATGAGAATAATGGTGTTTACCTTATGGGTTGGTAGGAATACATATATGTTATGCATATGTGTGTGTGTGTGTGTGTGTGTGTGTGTGTGTGTGTGTGTATACAACAGTGTTTTATATAGCACCTGGCACATAGTTGACCAGTCAATAAATTATGGGTGCTTTTATGCTAACTATCATCATCCAGCAGGTTACCCTGTTATTACCTCTAGGTAAGCAACTTAAAGATTAAATTCTTATTTTCTTCTGTTATGCTAATTCTCATGTTTTAGGTTTATTTCTGTCATTAAATGGATTCAGTTCTCACTCATAGTCCATTTGCTTTGGTTTCCCAAGCCATCTCTTGATTGGCTGAAGTCCTAGTAGTTTCCTCAAGGGAGAATCACAAGAGCAATATTCCTGGGGTTTTCAAATGTTCTTTTCTGTATCTTCATACTTAAAGGGCAGCTTGGCTGGCTAGAAAGTTCTTGACTCATTCTTTTCCCTTTGAGTGTGATATGGCATGTGCTCCTGTGTCTTCTCCTATTGCATGCTGCCGAGGAGAAACCTGAGCCAGCTTGCTTCTCTTTTCTTTTTTTTTCTGAGTGACTTTATCTTTTTGCCTGGTTGCACAAGGATTGTTTTTTTCCCAGTCTTATTGAGATATAATTGACATATGACATTGTGTAAGTTTAAGGTATATAATACAATGATTTGATACACATATATATTGCAAACCGATTACCACAGTAAGATTAGTAAACACATCTATCACCTTACATAATTACCATTATTTTTTTTGTGGTGAGGACATTTAAGATTTACTCTCTGAGCAACTTTTCAGGTATGTACTACAGTGTGGTTAACTATAGTCACTCTCTGCACATTACGCCCCAGAACTTAACTTACCTAATAACTGGACGTTTGGGCTTTTTGACTGGCACTTCCGCATTTCCTCCAGTAAGCCCTTGGCAACTACCACTCTGCTCTGTTTCTAGAAGTTTGTGTGTGTGTGTGTGTGTGTGTGTGTGTGTGTGTGTGTGTGTGTGTGTTAAGGTTCCCCATACTTTATCTTATTTCACTTAGTGTAATGCCCTCAAGGTCCATCAGTGTTGTTGCAAATGGTGGGATTTCCTTCTTTTTCATGGCTGAATAATATTTCATTAAGATATCTGTTTCATCTGTGTCTATATCTACTCTTCACATCTTCTTTATCCATTCATCCATTGATGGACACTTAGCACTTAGGTTGTTTCCATGACTTGGCTATTGTGAATAATGCTGCGGTGAACATGGGGGTGCAGATGCCTCTTCAAGACAGGGATTTCCCCTCCTTGGTTAAATTCATTCCTAAATATTTTATTATTTTTGATGATGGGATTATTTTTTTAATTTCTTTGATGGTTTGTTTTAAGGGTATAGAAATGCAACTGATTTTTGTGTGTTGATTTTGGTTCCTGCAAAGTTTACTGAATTTGTTTATTTTAACAGTTTTTTTGGTGGGATCTTCAGGGTTTTCTGTATATAAGGTTATGTCATCAGCAAACAGAGGCAGTTTTACTTCCTCCTTTCTGATTTGGATGTCTTTTTTTTTTTTTTCCGGCCCGATTGCTCTGGCTAAGATTTCCAATACTTTGTTGAATATGAGTGTGGTGATGGTGGGAATTCTTGTCTTCTTCCTGACCTTGATGGGAAAGCTTTCAACTTTTTATTGTTCTGTATGATGTTAGCTGCGGATTTGTTGTATATGGGCTTTATTATGTTTAGGTGTGTTCCTGATATATCCAATTTGTCAAGAGTTCATTTCCTGGTCATTTTTCACGAAAGGAGTTTGAATTTTGTCAAATGTTTTTTCTGCATCTATTGAACGGATATATAATTTTTTTATCCTTCATTCTATTAGCATGGTGGATCACACTGATTTGCATGTGTTGAACTATCCTTGCATCCCAGGGATAAATCTTTTTGGGTCATGGTGTATGGTCCTTTTAATGTGCTGTTGAATTTGGTTTGGTTGTGTTTTGTTGAGAGATTTTGCATATATATTCATCAGAGATAGTGACTTGTTTTCTTGTAGCATCCTTATCTGGCTTTGGTATCAGGGTAACACTGGCCTTGTGAAATGAGTTTTGGTGTGTTCCTTTCTCTTCAGCTTTTTTGGAAGAGTTGGAGAAGGATTGGTATTAATTCTTTAATGTTTGGTAAAATTCACCAGTGAAACCATCTGGTCTTGGGCTTTTCTGTATTAAGAGATATTTGATTATTGATTCAATCTTCTTTCTTATTATTGGTCTCTTTGGATTTTCTATTTCTTCATGATTCAGTTTTAGTAGGTCATATGTTTCTAAGAATTTATCCATTATCTAGTTTGTTAGTGTTCATATTAATCTCTTACAATCCTTTGTATTTCTGTTGGGTCAGTTGTAACTTTTCTTTCATTTCCGATTTTGTTTGATTCTCTCTTTTTATCTCAGTCTTGCTAAAAGTTTGTCAATTTTGTCTATCATTTTAAACAAACAGCTCTGAAATTTTGTGGATCTTTTCTATTGTTTGTATGGTCTCCATTTTATTTATTTCTACTCCAATCTTTGCTACTTCTGCTAGCTTTGGGCTTAGTTCTTTTTTTAGTTCTTTGGGGTATAAATTTCAGTTGTTCATTTGTGATCTTTCTTCCCCCCCTCTTTAATATAGGTGTTATAGCTATTAATTTTTCTCTGAGACTAACTTTTGCTGCAACCCATAAATTTTTATATGTTATTTTCATTTTCATTTCTTTTAAGTACTTTTGGATTTCCCTTTGACTACTTCTTTGACTCATTTTGTTCAGGAGTGTGTTGTTTAATTTCCACATATTTGTTAATTTTCCATTTTTCTCCTGTTAGTAAGTTAGTAAGTCCTTATGTATCAGTAATTACATTAGGTGTGTTTGGTCTAAGGTATAGGTCAAGTCCAGTGTTTACTTCTTGATCTGTCTGGGTGATCTATCCATTACTGAATGTGGGGTATTGAAGTCCTGTTACTGCATAGTTGTCTGTTTCTTCCTTCAGTTCTGTGAATATTTGCTTTAAATATTTAGGTACTCCAAAGTCGGATTCATATATATGTATAAATGTATAATTGTAATAACCTTTCGATGAATTGATCCCTTTATCATTATATAGTGACTTTCTTTGTCTCTTGTGACTGATTTTGATTAAAAGTCTATTTTATCTGAGGCACCTGGGTGGCTCAGTCAGTTAAGCATCTGACTTCGGCTCAGGTCTTGATCTCATGGGTTCATGAGTTCGTGTCCCACATCCAGTTCTGCCCTGATGGTGTGGAGCCTGCTCCAGATCCTCTGACTCTCTTTCTCTCTGCTCTCCCCACCTCGCACATGTGCACTATCTGTCTTTCTCTCAAAAATAGGTAAACATTGAAAAAGAGTCTATTTTATCTGATATAAGTATAGCCACTCTATCTCTCTTTTGGTTACCATTTGCAATGAATGTCCTTTCCTATCCCTTCACTTTCAACCTATCTATGTCCTTAGAGCTAAAGTGAGTCTCTTGTAGGCAGCAGGTTGTTAGATTTTGTGTACGTGTGTTTTTTAAAATATATTCAGCCACTTTGTGTCTTTTGATTGTATAATTAGCCTCTTATTAAAGTTTAACATAATTATTGGTAGATAAGGACTTACTATTGTAAGTATTTTCCTATTTGTTGCTTCCTATTTTTTAATTTCCTTTGTTCCTTTGTTCTTCTTCTACTGTCTTCCTTTGTGACTATTTTTTGTAGTGGTGTGTTTTAATTCCTTTATCTTTTGTGTAAATACTATAAATATTTTTGGTGGTTACCATGAGTTTTACGTAAAATAAAGCATTTTGTAGATATCACAGTCTATTTTAAGCTGATAACAAGCTACCTTCAATTGCATATAAAAATTCTACACTTTTACTTCTCCTCTCCCCCTATATTATACTACCGATGTCACACTTAACATCTTTTTATATTGTGCATCTATTAACAAATTATTGTAGTTATTTTTGATACTGTTTTTTAACTTTTATACTAGAGATAGAAGTCATTTACATACCATTGTTACAGTATTAGAGTATTCTGAATTTAATTAAATATTTACCTTTACCAGTGAGTATCAGACTTTTATGTATTTTCGTATTGTTACTTAGTGTCCTTTCATAACAACTTGAAGAACTCCAGTTAGCATTTCTGCAAAGCAGGTCTAATAGTGATGAATTTCCTTAGCTTTTGTTTGTCTAGGATTATCTTTATCTCTCCTTCATTTCTGAAGGACAGTTTTCCTGGATATAATATGCTTGGTTGGCAGGTTTTTTTCTTTCTGCACTTTGAATATATTATCCCAATTCCTCCTGGACTTCAAGGTTTCTGCAGAGAAATCTACTACTAGCTTTATGGGGTTCCCTTGAATATGATGAGTCGTTTTCCTCTTGGTGCTTTCAAAATTCCCTCCTGGTCTTTGAGTTTCTACATTTTTATTATAACATGTCTCAGAGTAATCTTTGGGTTGATCTTGCTTGGGGTTCTTTGAGATTCCTGTAGTTGATGTCCATGTCTCTCCCTAGATTTGGGAAGTTTTCAGCTATTATTTCTTTAAATCATTTTTCTGCCCTTTTCTCTTTTCCTTCTGGGCCTCCATGACGTGAATGTTTATTTGCTTGACAGTATCCCATAATTCATGTAGACTTTCTTTACTCTTTTTAATTCTTTTTTCTTTTTGTTTCTCTACTTGGTTAATATCAAGTGATCTGTTTTTGATTTTAATGATTCTTCTGCATGATCAAGTCTGTTGTTGAAGCTCTCTTGATTTTTTCAGTTCTATCATTCAGTTTTGGAAATTCTCTTTTGGTTCTTTTTATGGGTTCTATTTCTTTATTAAAGCTTTTATTTTGTTCATGCATTATTTTGCTGATTTTATTTATATGGTAGTCTATGCTCTTTTGCACAACATTGAATGTTTTTAAGATGATTATTTTGGATTATTTGTCAGGTAATTCATAGATCTTCATTTTTCAGTGTTTGGTTACTGGAACATTATTAGTTTTCTTTGGTGGTGTCGTAGTTGCCCGACTCTGTATGATCCATGTAGCCATAACCCGGATTTAGAGCTATTTCTGTTTCTGTTTCTGAGGCATTGATGCCAACTTGCCTTCTCAAAATGGCATTGTTATGGGAGGTGGTATGATTGAGGGATTTAGCCATTTTGGCCCAAAGGATTCTTTCTTTATCTTTAAAGTCCATTAAGTCCTATAATAAGTCTCAGTGTCGACTGCTGTGGTTGATATTCCCTGGTGTGCAGTGTGCTCTTTACATATGGAGATATAAAACTTCTATTTGAGGCAAGTTTCTTTGAATTACATCTTTAAATATTTGTTCTGTTCCATTGTTTTATTTATTATTATTTTAAATTTTAAATTATTTATTATTCAGATTTAAGAAAAACTTAGACATTACTTAGTACATGTGCTGGGTACTATCTAGCCTCTTATAAAATTAAAAAAAAATTTTAACTTTTTTTCGTTTTTGAGAGACAGAGAGAGACAGCATGAAAGGAGGGGAAGAGAGAGAGAGAGAGGGAGACTCCAGGAGACTCTGAAGCAGGCTCCAGGCTCTGAGCTGTCAGCACAGAGCCCGATGCGGGGCTCGAACTCATAGACCGTGAGATCATGACCTGAGCTGAAGTCAGAAGCTTAACCAACTGAGTCACCCAGGCGCCCCAAACCTCTTACCAAATTTTAAGTGACTTAATCTTTATAACCCTATGGGGTAGGTGCTATTAGTATTTTCATTTTAGTAATGGGGATACCAAGACAAAGTGGTTCAGAAGCTTCTCCAAATTCATATTGTAGACAGAGCCAGGATTCAGACTCTGTTTATTCTCTTAACCATGGCACCATGCCTGTTTTCTTCTTCAGGGACTCATTTTATGTAAAGCACAATAGATTTTCATTGACTGTCGTATCTATCCTTGTATCTCTAATATCTTAAGATACTTTACTTCTATTTCTGCTCACCTTGTCTGATTTCTTATAGTGAGTCCCATAGTGTATTTTCTTCATTAAATTCCTACCAATTTCAAGGTAACTTCTGTGATTTTTTTCTTCTTTCTGGAGTTTTTATATTTCATCTCTTCTTGTTTCTTGCCATCTTATTCTTGAGTTTTAAATTTCTGCTTTGTTTTCTTCCTTCATGGACATGATGGCTTCATATGCATTTTTTTATCATGGTGAAATATTAATCATAATTTTCATGTGTTCTTTGATAACATTTTTTAGTAAGCATTACTCATCTCTTGATGAGTTTTGCTACTCTTTTGTTTTTTTTTTTTTTCCTTATAGTGTCCCCATGTAGATGCTGTGTACTAACTTCCCTTTTATTATTCACCATTGAAAGGAGATAACTTAGATATCTTTAGGCAGGTTATATGGGAGTTAGAGTAGGGAGGGGTCTATGTTTCACAACTCAAGGCTTTCTTCTCTGCTGTTCCAGAGAGAGAGAGAGAGAGGTTCCTATGAATAGGTTTGTTCTGGGTGGCGCTTTATGAAGCCCTACCTCTTTTGCCTTTTGCAAACCAAAGAAGTAGACTTTTGCTACTAGCCCTTGTCATTAAGGTTCCAGTATCCAGTGTTGCTGAGCAGGCTGACCCTTGACACTAAGTGGGCCCCCCACTTTCTAATACCTGCCCCAGCTCTCTGGACCAGTCCAGGTGCACGTTCTCTGTGCTTTCTTCTGCGTAGCTTCTGCTTATTCTCAGCTTCTGCCTATTCTCTTGACAACCATCATGTGGATTTTATTTTTGTCTTCTAATTTGGCAGAAGAAGGCATATGTGTTTTCTTTTTCATTCTCATTTCCCACTCCCCACGTAATTTCTAGGATAAAGAAAAGATGTTGAGTTATATAGTTGTGTTTATCCTGGAAGTAAAGGCTAATACATCTTGAATGTTCAAAGATGTATTAAAGAGAACTCTAAAACCAGTGTGAAACCTGATGTCTTCATCTTTTGTGTGGGATGGATGGTATCTTTCACTTTTTCTTGTCACGTATTATGTTGCCACTCACTGTATTGACATAAAATCAAGAAAGTATCACTGAACACTTAGCCCATCTATTATCAAGTTCTCAAATTCCAAATATCTCTCAATAGGTTTGTATGAAATGCTGGTGTTTTACGGGCACCTGGGTGGCTCAGTCAGTTGAGTGTCCAACTTTGGGTCAGGTCATGATCTCACAGTTTGTGGGTTCGAGCCCATGTTGGTCTCTGTGCTGACAGCTCAGAGCCTGGAGGCTGCTTCCGATTCTGTATCTCCCTCCCTCTCTGCCTCTCCCCCACTCATGCTCTGTCTCTCTGTCTCTCAAGAATAAAAAACATTAATTTTTTTTTAAATTTCTAGTATTTTAAAGAGAATATTATTTCTAAGTCTTAAAAAATAACTTTTATTGTCATTCCCCCCCCATTGTTGTTACAATTATTTCCTAGAAAACATGATATCACTTCTAATTATTGGATGTGGGTGATGAAGCATACTAACGTGCTAAATGCTTAACTCATGTCACTTCAAAGGATTTTTCCCCCAAACGATTAAAGCAGGTGTGTGTGTGTGTGTGTGTGTGTGTGTGTGTGTGTGTGTGTGTGTGTCTGTATGTGTATGTATTGCTAGGTGCATTACATATATTACCTCATTTAATCCTCATAACAACTACGTGAAGGGACTAGTTTTATTATTCCAGTTTTTCAGAAGAGAAACAGCCTTGGAGTTATTTTTCGAAGTTACATAACTGGGAAGAAGCAGAGCAGGAGGTCTGAGCCTAGGCTGTCCTAAACACCGCTGTCCTGCCCTCTGCAGACATAATGTGGACAATTTGGAAAATATAAAGAAAGGAAAAGAAACATTGCTGCCACCCAAAGATTTCCACTCTTGAACATACTGGTTTACTGCCTACTTAAAAAATATAAAAGCATAATTATCATATTATATATCACTTTGAATTCTGAAAATTTTCCTTAATTTTATAGCAAGTATTTTTCCGTGTTCTTATAAAACTTCTGTAAGTTACATTTAAAGATACATAATACAGTTGACCCTTGAATGACACAAGGGTTAGGTGCACCGACCCTCTTGAGCAGTAAACTATCCACATGTAAATTTTGACTTCCCTAAAATTTAATTACTAATGGCCTATTCTTTTTTTTAATTTTTATTTATTTTTGAGAGAGAGAGACAGAGAGAGAGTGAGAGGGGCAGAAATAGAGGGAAAGAGAGAGAGAATCCCAAGCAGGGTCCGTACTGTCAGCACAGAGCTTGATGTGATTTGAACTCACAAAGGGTGAGATCATGACCTGAGCTGAAACCAAAGTCAGACGCCTAACTGAGCCACCCAGACGCCCCACTAATGGCCTATTCTTGATCAGAAGCTTTATTGATAATAAAAACAATTGATTCACACATTTATTTTATATGTATTTTTATACTGTGTTTTTATGATAAAATAAGCTAGAATAATGAAAATTAAAAAAAAATATTTTTATAAGTTTATTTTTCAGTACTCTCTACACCCAGTGTGGGACTTGAACTCAGGACCCCAAGGTCAAGAGTTGCACACACCTCCAACTGAGCCAGTCTGGTGCCCCTAGAATAAAGTAAATGTTATTAAGAAAATCATAAGGAAGAGAAAATTCATTAACAGTACTGTACTGAACTGAAAAAAATCTGCGTAGGGGCACCTGGGTGGCTCAGTCGGTTAAGCATCCATCCAACTCTTGATCTTGGCTCATGGCATGATCTCACATTTTGTGAGATCAAGCCCTGTCTTGGGCTCTGCATTGACAGTACAGAGCCTGCTTGGGATTCTCTCTCTCCTTCTCTCTCTGCCCCTCCCCCTCTCATGAGCGCACTCTCTCTCTCTCAAAAGAAAAATCTTAAAAAAAAACCAAAAACCATCTTTAAAAAAAAAGAAAAACAAGTCTGTGTATAGGTGGACCCACATAGTTCAAACCCATGTTGTTTGAGGGTCATTTGTACTTCATTAAAGTGGTATACTACAATTTTGTAAATCACGTCTTGTTGGACATCTGGGTAAGTTTGAATTTTTTTGCTGTTAGAGATAATACAGCACTTATCTTTTTCTGTGGTATATTTACTCTTGTATTTTTGACTTTTTTTGAGGAATAGATTTCTCATAGTTAAAAACCTGGATCAACATGTTGAACATTTTGGGTTAATCTCTCACATGGAATTGCTTTCCAAAATCTGTTTTAAGATGGTATAACTCACGTCAGCAGTGTCTGGGGAATACCCATTTCATGGGACCTGAATTACCTTAAAAATAGTTTTCTCATTTCTGTCTGGGCTTCTTTGCTGAATAACTTAATGTCATCAATAGTGAGTAGTAGTGGAATTTAGCATTTTTGTATTTAACTTCTTTTGTGAATCACCCACTTTTCTTTTGCCCATTTACTTGCTGGCTTCTTGTGTTTATCATGTCATGTGAACTCTTTGTATATTAATGACATTAACTCATCAGTATTAACTCATTAACTCATTGATAACTTATCCTAGTTACTTGTTTTCTTTTTCATTTTGGCAATAATTTATATCAACCTCAAAATTTGCATAGCAAGCCCAATCTGTAAATCCTGTAACTCCCCTTGTGATTCCATCTATTTTAGTCCTTTATGGTCTGAGTTTAAAACAAAACAAAGATCTTTCTGGTCTCTCTAGATTTGTTTTTGAGGTGTGGTGTGATGTCAGGATATAAATGGAGTTTTCCTTAAATAGTTAACAGCTATATTCATATCATTGACTTAGGAGCCTTTACCTTTCTTTCTTCACTGATGTATGTGGCTTCCTTAGTAACATATTGCATTCCCATATGTAGACTCGCTCCCCGGGCCATCTCCTCCTCTTATTGCCGTTTCCTGTTCTAGTCTTCCCTCTCTGGTGATGACCTTTTAACATTGATTTGTTTTTCTATCTGCCTTGTGTATTTATTGTAGATGTGAAAGACGGATTTGATCTTATCCAAATAAACCTTCATTTTGTATGCTCCTGGACTTAATCTCCTGAGGGGAGAGCACATGCATGCTTGATTTCTGTGCTGTTAGTCAATTAATACTTGTTTTCTCATAATATCCATTGATAGTTTAAGATTTTTATTTTTTGCCCCAAATACATTTTTCTTCCTTCCTTTTTCTTTTTTCTTTTCTCCACTCCTCCACCTCCTCCCACGTTGTTTATTAGTATAGTTTTGGTAGGTCCAGTGGTACAATTTGAAAGCAAAACAAAAGATTGAGCTGTATCAGGGGTTGGCTTACTACAGCCTATCAGTGTGTTAAAGCCTTAAAAAAATTGGAACAAAAATGTTGTATTTTTACCCATTATTGAGTAGAGATTTAAAAGGCTATACTTATGGGGTGCCTGGGTGGCTCAGTAGGTTGAGCGCCAACTTCGGCTCAGGTCATGATCTCACAGTTCTTGAGTTCAAGCCCCCACATCAGGCTCTGTGCTGACAGCTCAGAGCCTGGAGCTTGCTTCGGATCCTGTGTCTCCCTCTCTCTTTGCCCTTCCCCTGCTTGAGCTCTGTCTCTCTCTCTCTCTAAAATAAAACAAACATTAAAAAAAATTTAAACTAAAAGGTTATACTTATTCTCTCAAGTGTCCAAAGTCCTTTAGAGTGCTCTACCTTAAATTAGTAGAAACTGGATAAACTAGATACATTGCTACAAAATCTGATTTCATTTAGTTTTGACATTTGATATTTTGTTGGTAAGTCAGTATTTGTGGGAATCTGCATTTCTCCTAATGGGTTTGATAAGTAAACTGTAATAGTATCTTCAAATAAGTTACTTGCATATGAAATATTACCAATTTTTAGGCCTTATACTTTGGGGCGATTCCTTACATCAGCCTCTTCCCCTAAGAAAGTAAAAACTAGTTGTAGGCAGAGAGCAGTTTTGACTTGTTCTTTCCTTCACTGCAAAGACAGCAATTGAGATATCATGTATGGTCATTTATTTCTTATGTGCTTGCTTTGGATTATTGTATGTGCATTAGTTCCTTGGAAGAATTTCCCTCCGCATGGAAGTTTTTCTGGTTTATTTTTCTGGGTCTGTTCTTTTTAGGTGATGGAAAGCTTTTCCATCGTTTCGACAGGCTGCTTAGGTGGAACATTAAATAGCGCATGACACTTTAAGTTGTTCTTACATTACCTCCCAAGAGTTTAAGGTCAATCTTCTTTGACTGTCAAGAACATTTAGAGAGAGGACAGGAAAGGGACTAAGGTTCGTGGCCCCTACTGCGTCAGTCCCCCTGAGCACTCGTGCAGATGGTGGTGCCTGCCTACCTCGAGGATCACCAGGAAATTGCCTTTAACCCTGATTCTGTGGCTGGGTGCTCTCTAAAGACCTTCCCCTGGATTTCTTTTATGGGTTAACTTCTAGGGAGGAATCTTAATCCTTTTGTTCCCCTTGCCCTCTAGAATTCTCTGATTGGCTGCGCTGTGTCTGGTTTTCCCCACATTGGCCTGGATGAAGATTCAGCTCCTCTCTTATTAATTCTTTTCTACTACCCTTCTTTCACATGCTTCATTAGATGTGATTTTTTTTTTAAGTAGGCTCCATGCCGAGTGCAGAGCCCAATGCAGGGCTTAAACTCACAACCCTGAGATTAAAACTCTGAGATCAAGACCTGAGTTGAGATGAAAAGTCAGATGCCTAACCAACTGGGCCACCCAGATGTCCCCCATTAGGTGTGAATTTTAGTGCTTCTGACCCTCTGGAGTTGAGAAAAGACTGACACACATCCTCCCTGGCTGCTCCTTTATTTCTCTTTTGGCCTTCTGAAGCCTCTTACCATTTATTTTCAAGTGCAAAACTTGCCACAGAATCTCCCTTCCAATCCTCATGAATGTTGGGCTTCTTAGATCTGTTGGTTTATAGTTTTAATTAAATTTAGAAAGATTTCAAGAAAACGGTGTGGAGGTTCCTCAAAAAAATGAAAATAGAGCTACCCTATGATCCAGCAATAGCCCTGCTAGGAATCTACCCAAGAGACACAGGATTGCTGATGCATAGGAGCATGTGTACCCCAATGTTCATAGCAGCACTTTCGACAATAGCCAAATCATGGAAAGAGACCAAGTGCCCATCAACTGACGAGTGGATAAAGAAGATGTGGTACATATATACAATGGACTACTATGTGGCAATGAGAAAAAATGAAATCTGGCCATGCGTAGCAACATGGATGGAACTGGAGGGTATTATGTTAAGTGAAGTAAGTCAGTCAGAAAAAGACAGATACCATATGTTTCCACGAATAGGTGGACTTGGTGAGACTAAGCAAAAACCAGGGGGAGGGGAAGAGGGGAAAGAAAAAAAAGACACAGAGAGGGAGGGAGATAAAACATAAGAGACTCTCAAAGACTAAGAACAAACTGAGGGTGAGGGAGATGGGGGGGGAGAGGGGGTGATGGGCATTAAAAAGGGCACTAAAAAGGGCACATGTTGGGATGAACACTGGGTGTTTTATGTAAACCAATTTGAAAATAAACTATTTTAAATTTAAAAAAAAAAAAAGAAAGATTTCAGCCATTGTTTCTTGATCACAGGTCTGTAAGTCAATTTCAGTTTGACTAAGATGGACTCGTTCTTTTTTAGCTAGCGCTCTCCAGGATATATTCTTATTGTGGTGAATAGCATGAGCCACGCCAAACCATGCAGCCATGTTCAAGGCCCTTGCTTACATCATACCCACTAACATTCCATTGGCCAAAGCTAATCACATAACTGAATCTAACATCAGTGGGATGGGGAGGGAAGTAAATTTTTGCTGAACAGTAAAGTAAGCTGTCACAAGTTTTTGTTCTTGTGTGATTCTTTTTTGGCTGTGGAAAACAGTGTTTGCTAGAAAGTGAATCAACTTTGGAATCAGACCTGATTTCAAACCCTAGTTTTGCCACTACCTACTTGTGTGACCTTAGCAAGTTACCTAACTCTTCTGAACTATGTTCCCAACAGTTACCACAAATGGTTGTTGGGAAAATTAAAACATATAGCAACACCTGGAAATGTTTATTGCAAAATTCGCATTCAATTAATGTTAATTTCCTTTTGGGATTCCAGGTGGGGTTTTATTGTAGACATTGGTTCTAGAAAGTAAAACAATCTGACAAGATACAAAAGCCTCTGTCATAAAGAATATTTTTAGAGTAGTCATAATACTGGGGGCGCCTTGGTGGCCCAGCCAGTTAAACAGCCGACTCTTGATTTCAGCTCTGTTCATGATCTCATGGTTCATGAGATCGACCCCTGCCACAGGCTCTGCGCTGACAATGTAGAGCCTGCTTGGGATTCTCTCTCTCCCTCTTTCTCTCTGCCCCTCCCACACTTGTGTGTGTGCATGCGTGCATGCACTCTTTCTCTCTCTCAAAATAAATAAATAAATGCTAAAACAAAAAGAATGATACTCACCAGTTTATTTTCATTCATAATGATGGATGAGAATTGGAATTTAGATCCAGGAAGTGAATACTGTTCAACTGTGTCCTGATAGTAGGAAGATCCATTTCTAAGGCTGATACTGGGGTGGGCCTCCTTCAGGAGCACCTGTTCTTATACTAGAAGTAGTAAGTAGGATTATACTGTGAGGCCTTTTCTGGGCACGACTTTCTCCTACTTCCCCGTTGTCAGACTGGGCTCAGGGAGGAGCTTGAATGGTACAAGAATGATTGTAAATTGGATGTGGTAGTTTTCGGTTCTCAGAAGCTTTCATGTAGGGACAGATTGCTTAGGATGGGATCTGGGTTATTGCTATTTGGGGATGGAACTTTAAGTGCTAGAGCTTTCCAGGGACTGTGTCTTTAAGGGATACAGTCCTAATCCTGTGGGGAGCCGGCTACTCCTTAGGTTGTGAAAGTCTTGTGGGCCTAGAGTGAGGGGTCTGTTTGGTGGTTTGGGGACTCCCTTGTGGGAGGGAGTAAGTCTTCTGATTGATCTCTCAGGTTTGGAGCAAACCTCGTCTTTTATATTGGTTCTTGCTTCTTATTTTATCCTCAAAAAATATAACTGAGATACAGTAAATATGAGTAGTAAAATCATGTTAGAGTAAACATTTTCACTTAAGGGACTGGCATCTGGCTAAAAATAAGCAAACAAACAAACAATTTTGGCATTGATGTAGCTATCCTGGGATCTGGACTGAGTGGATTTATTTTAGATGGTCCGCCAGGCTCTTCAGAATTGGAAATTCAAGGGAGCCCACTGGTAGAATGAGCCCCCAGGCTGACAGCCATGGTCAGAGCTCTGGGCTTCTACTTCAAGCCAGAGCATCACACTTAATACCTGAGGAGAAGGTAGAGGGGGTAGGGGAGGGGGAGGAGGAGAAGGAGGAAGAGGAAGGAAGAGGCAAAGTACAGACAGTTGGGGCACAGTTATACCTTCAGTCTGGTTTTATATATACAACCAAAAGGGCTACCAACTCAGGACCCTGTCATGGTTATGGGTGGTCAGGTTTGGGAAGCCAGGCACCGTTCACTTATACTTGCACCTACATCTGTCATCCCTAGCGGATCCATCATTGTCCTACCCACTGAGCATTACTGCACCAGGCCCTCAGCATTGCACGCTGGCCACCCCTACAAACAGGATTCACAGTGCTCACCACCATATTGGCTCCTGTCCCCAAGAGAAAGACTTCTCAATGAATAAGTAAAAAGGAATATCCAATGATAGGAACGGGCACTTTTTTTCTGAGAGTATTTTTGTTTATGTTTAGTACTCTTGGCAAAACAGTGTTAGAAAAGTTACTCAGATCAGCTAGTTTTATTCTGCAATCCTAAATTGGTGTAGCTGTAAAAATTTGGCTGATTCTGCCTTTGGAAACAGCACTTTTTTTGTGTGGCAGTAGAGATAAATGCATGAATTAAAACTAAATATCATGAAACCAAACTTTTATTTACTTTAAGATATATTCAGGCTGTTAGGCTTGGGGAGAAAAAATAACCGAGTTGTGTTCTTGGAAGGCCCTTCCGATCTTTAATTGGATATTTAAAGTTTACTGGTCTATCACTCAGCCTTGGCATTGCCTCTTTGTTTCTAATCTCTGACTTAATTTAGAAGCACTGATTGTAACTTACTGACAGCGGAGGCTGTCTCTGAGGTCTTCTTCCTTCTCCCTTGAACTCAGTTTAATTCAACCCATGGAGCTAGAGCAGCTGCACTTCCGAAATTGTTGCCATATTACAGCTTTCAAGGCTGAGAGACTTTAATTATCTCCCGAGTCCTGCTCCTCCCAATAAATGTTTCGCCTTGAATTTATGTGAGCTAGTGCTCTGGTTAGTTAACAAGCATTTGTTCAACACCTTTTGTGTTTTTAGAGGTTCACTAGGGCTGAGGAGGAGATTCCAAAGGAATAAAAGACAAGGTTCCTATTCAGGGAACTCCAAACTCTTAGAATATCAATTATGCCTCGGCTTGATGATTTAAATGTTTTTGTTTATTTTCAAGAGAGAGATAGAGACAAAGAATGAGCAGAGAAGGGGCAGAGAAGGAGGGAAACACAGAATCTGAAGCACAGAGCCCGACGCAGGGCTTAAACTCGGGAGCTGTGAAATCATGCCCTGAGCCAAAGTTGGACACTTAACCAACTGAGCCACTCAGGGGCCCCACTCTGCTTGATGAGTTATAAGTTGTTCCTTCCGTCCGTAATTCCAGGATCCCAGTTGGGATTTCAGAATTTCCCACCTTCATCTCCACCTGCTCCTTCCCTACACCTTGGTATGTGTGAAGTCTGTTTTTCTTAACCAGAGTAAGACCCTTTCAGGGCAGGGAATTCCCGTATTCCTTCCCCGCACAGTGGGTTTGTATCCTGGGTTCCTTGTCATTCTTGGCTCCTGGTTGCAGTATAGCCTGTCACCAGGATGCCTCCATTGCTCCCCGCAGCCCTTTCTTGCCATTAGGCAGTGGTGGGCTGACCAGTTCTTTGGTCACCAACATAATCAATCTTTTAGGATCCCACTGAAATAATTGAGTGGGTCCAGACATCTTGCATCACCTAACAAAACATACGGCATAGAGAAATCCCTCAAGAACCTCTTAAATATTAAATTGAATCACTAGGTAAAAGAGCTGGTGTTGATTTCTGATTATCTTTGGATACACTTGCCCTGATTTGAGGGTGAGAAATCTCTTCCACATTTGCTTTTGAAAGTCAAGCACTGTGCTGAGCTCTGGGGATACAATGATGAAAAAGGTAGTCCCTCTCCTCAGGAACTTTATGTTCTGGAACAGCCTATTTGGAAGTGTCTATCAGCTGTCAGGGATGTACCAGGGGAGTAGTTATAAAAATGATAAACATCTTCAAAGACCTCACAGTTGGATAAGGGAGACAAACATACAGATAACAGAAGCCCAACACTTGAGAGCTCTGAGAGTTAAGAACCCCACGAGGCTGTCCTTAGGTGACTGCCAATCCCAGTGCGGGCAGATTACAGCTAAACCACCAGGTGTGTGCTGTTCAACAGAATGTCACATTAGGCCCTGGCCTTGGAGACGTAGCTCAGCAGCCATCATCACCTACATATCACAATTACAGACCGGGTGCTTTCCATCCCAGGAAAGATGAGTCTATAAGCCCCTTGAAGGAAACTAAAGACAACCAGTACATAACAGAGGAGATTTGCTTACAGAGACCTTGTGTTGTGAGCATTTATGAGGAAACACAAGGAAAGGGAGTGGGTAACTTTGGAGACAGACCTGTATAGCATCCTGACTGCACTACTTATTAGTTGTGTGGCCTTGGGTAAGTTTCTTAATTTCTCCGAGCTACAGTTGGCTCATGATCCCTACTTACAGGATCACTGTGAGAATAAATAAGGCAGTAGGTTTAAGTGCCCAGCACAAGGGCTGGCACATAGTAAATTTTAGTTTTTCCTTCTTTCTCCTCCTTTATGCATCAGCAGGAAGCAGGCATTATAAAAGACATCTAGTCTAAAATAGAAAGCACTATTAGAAATAGTGGAATGTTATGAACCACATCAGAATGGCCTGGAATAGGTATATAGAAGATGGTATGTCAAGGACTCTCCAGCATTTTGAAAGGGAAAAAGAGCTCTGATTCCTCTTAGGAGCACTTCTTTAGGGCAGAAATAGAGGCATCAGGGTATTAGAATATTGTTCCCAGAAATCACTCAACTTTTTTTCTCCAAAAGTATTTCGTATGGAAATAATTTGTTTACATGCCTGTCTTGCCTATCAGACCAAAGCTTTGCAAAGTTTTGTTGCAAAAGAATCACTGGCATGCTTTTAAGAGTACAGTTTCCTGGAGAATGAGTCTGGGGTGTGGCCTGGGAGTTTGCACTTTGATAAAGAGGAAGGGAGGGATCTGACACAGGTTCTGAGGACCACACCTTGGGAAGACCACACTGGAGTGAGACTCTGTTCATCCTGTATTTCCAGTGCCCAAACATCATAGGTAGTGATTGAGTTTCATTGAATAAACGAGTGAATGATGATTTCTCTAAGAAGATGTCCTATTGAGAAGAGGATATTTTAAAATAATTGGCTTCCTGGGTCCTAGGTCCGTGTCTTGTGAGTGTGAAGAAAATAATCTGCTAAAACTTGTGAATGAGACCCAGTCCCCAGTGGCCCACATGACTGATTTTCATAAAAATAGGCTTTCGCTGAGGACAGGAGGCTGAGCAGATGCTAGTGTGGGGTTGCTCCCCCAGACAACAGCGCTAGCCTTACTGTTTCTCTGTTGATTCCGAGTTGGTTGACAGGAATCAGGGAGCAGCTCTGTGACCATCTTGTGTTCATTTTGTGCACTGTGGGTGCCTTAGAACCGAAAGAAGGTCTGGCCTTTTTGTGATGGAAAAGCTGAAAAACAACAATTTTAACAAATTTTCACTGAAGGAAACCCATAAAGTTCCCCTGAATTTACCATTTCATTAAAACACTGTTTGAGGGGCGCCTGGGTGGCTCAGTCGGTTGAGCGGCCGACTTTGGCTCAGGTCATGATCTCACAGTTTGTGAGTTGAAGCCCCGCATCGGGCTCTGTGCTGATGGCTCAGAGCCTGGAGCCTGCTTCAGATTCTGTGTCTCCCTCTCTCTCTGCCCCTCCCCTGCTCATGCTCTCTCTGTCTCTCAAAAATAAATAAACGTTAAAAAAAAATTAAAAAAAAAAAACACTGTTTGATTTGGTGCCTTTTAAAGGGTACTACCTGTTCTAGAAAGAATGGATTTACTCAGCTAAACTTTGTGGGCATTTTTCCTTGGATGTTGCTTCTCTTTCCCCGTGCCCGTGTCTTTATCACCTGCTTTCCCGGCAGCACCCAGAGCCTGGGGTCATGCTTCTGGCTGAGTTTGGTGGAACACTTGTTCTTTGCCATGGGGAGAATAGTTATGGCTTATATTCAGGTTTGCTATGTGAATATTAGACGATTAGACTGCAACGCATTTTCATGTTACGGTGTTCCACTTAGAAGAGAGAGGACCTAGGAGATGGTATCACACCCACTTATTAAGAGTTGTCCATACTTGGTATTTGAAATTACTTTTAAGACATCATGGCTCTTGTGAAGCATTTACAGTCATTGCTCCAGGGAAATGCTAGATGTTTACCCAGATGGTGAAATGCTCGTATTTTCTTTAAATTAATTAGTGGCTAATTTCCATAGGGCGACTGAGTACAGCTGCACACGCATCTCGGTGGTTGCAGTGATAGGGCTGGATTAAGCCAGAAGGTGTTCAATGACTTCTCAACACCAAGACATCTTAATATATAATTTAACAGGAGTAACTGGGGATTTTCCATTGCAACAGAAACTACTGATTTCACCATTTGCAATACCTTTATGGATGTAATTGCCCCCTTTCACCAGACCCATATTATAATTTTAGGTTTCTGGGGATTTTAGTCACCTCATAGTTTATTATGTTTAAAAAATTTGTATTGCTTTCTGTAAATGGAAGCATGTGCTGGTTATTCCTGAAAATATTGCCTTTTGATAGTTCCATTCAGCTCCTTCAGATCCTCACAGCTAAATAGAAGTTTAGGACTCAGGCAGACAGCAGTCTCCACCCATCTGGGTCAGTTCTTCACCCAGGAGTCCTTGTGGTGGGAAGGAGCCACAGATAGATGAGCCCGCACTGAGACTACGGGGTGGTCTGGGATTCAAGGTTGCTGAGGATGGTGTTAGTTTCTGGATTGCCTTCTCCCTACATTAAATTATCCTGGGGCCAGTGCCATACCTGGCTGCTTTTGGAATCACCTTTCGCCTCCTGCCCTTGGAATGCTAGTATTTCAGATAAGTGGGGGGGAGCCTGGTGTAGCTGTGGCAGGAGCATCTGAGAGGAAGGGACTTACTGCTTGAGGACAGATCATTGCTAATGTCCAGAATACCTAGGGCATGGCCATGTGCTCTAAGGATCTGAGTCTGTTACATACCACTCTCAAGAGTTTCTTGCAATATTGGGGCCTGTCAATCATGAGGCAGGGCAATTCCCTGAGGAGAGAATGTATTAAGCGCTCTGTCATTGTTTCTTTATAACAAGGAAAATAAAAACAAGGAAGGATAAGAATTCTTGCTGAAAACACTAGCTTCTGTGCTAAATGCTATGGAGGAAACAAAGAAAGAAAAGACATTGTCCCTATGCTCAAAATGTTTACAATCCAGTAAGCAAAGTCAACCCATACAAACGCTAATTCAAGCCTACGTGCTAACACCGTAGGAGAGCTGTGGTCTGGAGACCACAGGTCTGGGCAGCAGGAAGACGGGGGACACACTGCTGGGTGCTGAGCTATGTTGTAAGCAGCTGTGTACTAAAAATAAATCATCATGTTTGTGAAGGATTGACTTAAATTAGACTGGATTCAAGGTTATGCATATGCTAGGTCACCATCACTGGCTGATGCTTCTTTGTGCTCTTCGGAATTGGAGGTTGGGGTGACAGGTGGCCAGGAATTGCCACTGTGCCGAGAGTGTGCCGTGGCAGCAGAAGGACTGAGAACAGTGCTGAGGCTGATTCCTTCCACGAGATTGAGAAGGATCAGGAGGCAAGTCACTGTTTGCTGGGATGGCTGGACCAAGCTTGATGGTGGAGGCTGAATGGTGCCTTGAATTAAGGGCGGGGTGGGTGCAGTGGAGGGCTGTGAGTTTCCTGGTGGTGAAGATAGTGGTGTTTGGGGGCCTCGGAGGGCTGTGAGGACAGTGCCCTGACCAGGTGGCAGAGTATTAGAGGGAGTGTCATGGGCGCCTTGAACCCAGGACGTGATTACAATGCAGGGAGCAGGGCCTCAGCACTGGCGGTGCCCATCTGCCGCATGATAAGTGCTTGACAAATATTTGCCAAATGAATAATTAGTGAATTGGACTCCTGTAGGTGAGACATGGAAGATTTGACAGGGAGGCGGTGGTCCCCTGACATATCAAAACCTATCTAATCTGGGTCTCATTTCCTTTGTTAAACCAGCCAGTCTGAGAAATCAATACCAGGTGCTAATGAAAAACAGCAGCTTAATGTGACATCTTTCCCAGCTGGTGTCAGAATTTTGTGAGCCTTAAAATTGCTACCTCACAGCACATGGGAGATATCAGGGGTTGGTGCAGGAGAGGGGACACTTGGATTGGAAGATTTTGTAGCTCGTCTGGATGTCTCTGAGAAACCATATCCTGCTCTGGGGACAGCAGACCCTGGCTAGCTTATATATACCTTGATGATCAAAATCTGTACACCTCATCGTGGTTTTGTCTCCTCTCTGGTTTAGCCTCTGTGGCCTCTCAAATTCACAGAGCTCTCTGATACTGGGATTTCCTGTGCCTTGTCCTCCGTCCTCTTCTGTTTTCAGTAGGGCTGTCTCCCTTGGCTGCATCTGTCTAATATCCCGGCTACTAAGTCCCTTAGAAGTGACCCTCATAAAAATGGCAGCCTGTCCTCTCTCACAGTGTAAAACCTCTACATTCTAAGTCCTACTTTGTATTGCCCTGCAGTTTTTCTTTTGTTTTAGAAGCAAATCTGGTTAAATGGACAGTTTTGAGTTATTTTGTTTTCTGATCACCAGGGTAGGAATCTGTAGCTGCCTAATTAAATTTTTTTTAATGTTTTTATTTATTTTTGAGAGACAGAGAATGAACAGGGGAAGGGCAGAGAGAGGGAGACACAGAATCTGAAGCAAGCTCCGGGCTCTGAGCCGTCAAGCACAGAGCCCGACGCAGGGCTCGAACTCACAGACTGTGAGATCATGACCTGAGCCGAAGTCGGCCGCCCAACCGACTGAGCCACCCCGGCGCCCCTGTAGCTGCCTAATTAAAACGACTAAACCAGTGTAGTGATCATCTCGTTACTGCCTGCACTGGGAGCGCGCTGTCGCTTACTGCCCCTTAAACACACTGTCCTGTTCCTGCATCATCAAGACCCACCTCCGTTTCCTTGATTTTTTTCCTTTGCTGGTGACCCATGGTCTGTCACCTCTTAAGATACTATTGACAAATCTGGGGAAAATGAAAAGCCTTGACTCCTTTGAAATTCTTGGAGGATTCTGCTCTTTAAACACCTCTGTGCTGCAGCAAGCAACTGGAAGCCAGTTTTGCTTTTACAACAGTCAGAAAGTGCTGTGAAGTGGGCTTAAGGTTTACATTTGGCAACAGTTTACGATATTTTTGGAGTTCTACCATGGAGCTGGGTACACATCACGTGTCACTCCTTGGGCCCTCGATGGCTGCAGAGGCATGGTGGCCATCCATCTCTGTCAGGGCTTGTCACTTGCTTCTTCATGAATATAGCTTTTAATACTCTCTGACTTCCGGAGGGCCAGATCCTTGGTATCCTTTACTTCTGCCCTGCCCTTCCTGACTACACTTTAAAAGTCAGAAACATCAACTCTGGTCTGTCCTGGTGGCTTACGGTCCGTCCTCTCACCCTGGGTGGACGAATCTCCAGGGGGCAGCCGCTCGACCTGATGACGGTCTCTCATTCTCCATGTTTATGAGATCTCAGGTATCTGTGGACTATTATTAGACAGGCTTGGAATCTCAATAGCAGCTTGGGGAGGGGACTGCAGGGAACCTCTGTAACCAGCCAATCCTTTTCTAGGGCAACTATTCAGGGTGGCTGAATTGGTGTAGTCAGACCAACTTGGGTTTGATTGACTCCCTCCCTGCTCTGCCGCTCCTTGACATTGTGACCTTGGACAGCTCATTCTGCCTCACTTTGTATACACTGTAGAATGAGGACAAGAATAGAATTTGCCTGTAGAGTTGGGGTAAAGAGAAAGAGACAATGTTTAGAAAGGCCGGAGCACAATACCGAGCACAATGCAGGTGCCCTCAGAGGTATTTATCATTAGGGAATTTGGATGTAGCTAACTTTAATGATAACATAATCAGTGTTCTCTAAGCTGACCATATACTGTCTGTGAAATTGAGCTGGTTGTTGTTTTTAAAGTTCTTATTGGAGTGGAATTTTTAAAACTAGAAAACATAGCTGTTAAATACTTGTCTGTACAACTGTATTAGAAACAATCCCAGAGCAGCAACTCCCTGGTAGTCCTGCAATGCCTTGAGTAGTAACAGACCAGTGGCTGGGCCCATGGATGCCACAGAAAATGGGTGGTTCTCTAGTGGCCTCTTGGAGTCACCACTGGCCTTGTGTACACAGTAGGCTCTAGTCAAGAGGTGTGTGGAGATAATGATAGGTTTACACACAGTTGTAAGAAATAATAGAGATAGCCAGGTCCTCTTTATCCGGTTTCCACTTATGGTAACATCTTGCAAAATTATAGGACACTACCACAACCATCATACTGATTTTGATGTTGTCAAGATACCACCACAGATCTGATGTTGTCACATCC
This sequence comes from Paguma larvata, assembly GCA_030068075.1. Classification (NCBI taxonomy): domain Eukaryota; kingdom Metazoa; phylum Chordata; class Mammalia; order Carnivora; family Viverridae; genus Paguma; species Paguma larvata. Next base: position 76,081,673 of record CM057836.1, read on the forward strand.
CTTATATCGCACTTCTGTGGCCATATCCATTTCCCTCCTGCTCCTACATCCTACCTAATATATGGAAATGACTAATCTGTGAGGGCCTAGATCTGATGAAGGCAGAGCCTCTATCTCAGCTTTAAACCTGTTACCCATGGGAAAAAATTTTGATTGATTGATTGATTGTGAGAATTACATTAATATCTATATTTAGAAGCCATATAATTTTGAAAAAATATGCCATATGGCCAAACCTAAACCTTAACTGAGACAGCAGAGATCCAGAAAAGGAAGTCAAAGAATCACTCTTAAATTAGGGGAAAATAAAGACTATGAAGGTTGTTTTCAAAGAAGCAGGAAATCTCAACTTAATCAAGAAAGGTTAGGAATTATTACTTTCATACACCACTGAATTTCCCTTCCTCCCCTGGGCTTTTATTAGGAGATTTAGAATATTTTTATTCTTTACTTTATTTGAGTATTAACGATAGTTCATCTTAAAATATCCTGGCTGCTACAAATATTTACACATCTCAAAGTCGGCATTTATGATTCCTTAGCTGACAACACTTCCTAAGGGATTTCAGTTCTGATTCTCACATTAGGGGAGAAAGTGGAATTTGATGTTCAGAAATGTTCTAGATACTTGGCCGGGGTATGCCAAGCCTCTAGGACTCCTAGAGAGTTCTTGGGCCTGCCATAGCTGCCCTCTCATTCTGTGTTTGCCTTCCCAGGAGCCGGGGTCAGAGAGGATGTGTTTCTCATTTGGAAGGAGATGGAGGAAGCATGCAGCATTCTGACTCAGATCCAGAGACTGGTCGCCGAGCCACCCAAGTCTGATGTGGCCACAGTAGACCGTGGTGGGTGCTGTTTATGTTTATAGTATAAGAGTCATAACTGTTACTAGTTGGGGATGAAGGGCTGTTTCCTGAGGAGTTCTTCCAGAGTTGTGCTGTGGTTTATGTGTATGTGAGTGTGAGTGTGAGTGAGATTGTCAAAGAAAAACCAGCTGGACAGGAAAGTGGTAATTTGCAGTAGGGAACAGAGGCCTCAGTGTATTCCTTAGTGAGGAATACAACACGGACAAGTGGGGATTTGTAGCCAAGGAGCAGGGGTCAGGTGGGGGGGCGGTGGTTAATGGATGGAAAATTACTAAGAGGAAACATCAAGGGCAAAGGGGAATTCTGGCCAAAACTACCTGACAGGATTCTCGTTGAAGGCAGGCCACGGTGACCAGACACCACCTGGGGGTGGTAGGCTATGAGGAACTTGATCACATGTGAAGGGTGGGGGATTCTGGCTAAACTGACTTAGCAGGATTTTTGCTAAAATTGGGTGATGCAGAGACAAACACAGAAAGTCTGAAGGTGGGGGCCTCGCTGAGAAGAGCATTCAGAGGAACCTGAGTTTGGAGTAAGAAAGTCCTGGTTGCAAATCTCAACTCCATCATTCGGGATTAATCCAAATTAATCTCTTTAAGCTTTAGTTTATTCTTCTGTTAAATAATTATAATATCAGTCTTGAAGGATTATCGTAAAGATTAAGTAATGTATGCCTTGCACCAAGCAGGTATTTGATAAATGTTAGCTCACTCTTTTCCCTTTCACAGTTAAGGAGTTAGTGTACTGATCCTCTTGAGTTAGTAAAGGATTTTTCTATGTAGGTCACTGGTTTCATTTACGGCACCTCTGGTAGTAATGGTAGTTACACTCATAGCACATAGCAAGCACTGTTCTAGAGTCTTCACAGTATTAACTCATTTAACCCTTCCTACAATCTTATAAGATAGGTGCTACTATTATCTCCATTTAGCCCAAGGTCACACAGCTAGAAGCAGTGAAACCAGGATTCAAAACCTGGTTCCTCGGGAAAGTACTGATGACTGGCTTTCACCCCAGATATTCTGATGGAATCCATGAAGTATGTGATCTGGACGTTGCGGGGTTTGAAAGCTTCCCAGGTGATCCTAATATGCAGCAAAGTGTGGGAACCCCTTCCAGGCTGCATTGCCTCCTGGTACCCTGCGTATGTTACAGAGCTGTCAATGTGGAAGACGGGCAAGGAGGCCAGAGCAGCTGGGCAGGGATACAGTCGAAGAGAAGTAGGGAACGGGCACGTGTGGAGGGAGGAAGAAGTCGAAGGCATGAGAGAGCAAGCTTAGCCGGAGGGGCTGCTCATTTGTAGTGACACCATACTCATCGTCAACTCCAAGAGTCCTCTGTCATCCTGAGAGAATGAAAATGAAGCAGGGGACCTGAGCTAAAGTCAACATCCACACCAGGCAAAGGTTCTCTGCTCAGGGTTTGGGGGAGCACAGTGGACTGAATCGTTCCCCCCAAAGTTCACGTGTTGGAACCCTAACTCTGAATGTACCTGTATGAGGAGATAGAGTCTTTAAGAGAGATAATTAAGGTTAAATGAAATCATAAGAGTAGGACCCAAATCCAGTCTGACTGATGTCCTTATAAGAAGAGGAGGAGACCCCAGAGACCTCTCTCTCTCCATGCGTGCACAGAGGACAAGTATAGGAGGAAGACATGCTTCATCAGAAACCAATCCTGAGGGCACCTTGATCTTGGGACTTTCAGGCTCCCAAACTGTGAGAAAATTAATTTATGCTGTTTAAGCCAGCCAGACTATGGTATTTTGTTGTGGTAGCACAAACAGACTAAATGTAGGGAGTATTTCAGCTTGGGGTAATTAGTTTTGCAGATTAACAGAAGATTTTTAGATATTATTCCTAAAGGAAACAAAAGAGGTAGTGGCCCTAGTAATTGATAGAAGGATAGATCATCATCCCTTTATTTCAGTCAAACACACACACACACACACACACACACACACACACACACACCCAAAACTGAAAACTAAAATTACTCCAAGCATACATTTTCAAAGATGCTTCAGATGTCCCATTTCTATTTAAAAAGCAAAATTTGGCCACTGTTGGATACCCACTGAGGCTTTTGTAACTTTGCTGTGGCCCCAGAGACTACATGTGGAGTGTCCGATCTGTTCTTGTTGCTACCCACAACACAGTGTTATTGAGGCAAAGGAGCGTCTGCTTCATGGGAAGGCACAGCCAGTCCCTAAGTTTGGCTGCCCAGAGCCTGCAAGACTGGAGGAGTTAGCATAGCACCCTGGAGGTGGGAAAGGTTAGGATGGAGGAGGCCAGATGGGTTGCCATTGCCTGCGAAACCTTCATGTGAATTAAAGAACCTACCTTCCTGGGCATAGCAGCCCACATGCCCCCTGGGCTAGGCGTACTGGTTCAGGGACCAGCTGGAACCTACAATCATAGGCCAGGAGGGCAATTTCTGGCAGGGATGGTTCATCAGCTTGATGCTTGGGATAAGAAGGTGGTGAGGTCAGACACTCTGGCCACTGGTGATTTTGACCTCTTTTGCTTACCAAGAGTAGGACATGAGAAGTCTCTTGGAGGGTAAGAGGGAACCTGACAACAATATATGAAATAATGATTTTTAGAGACACTGGGCACCAAACAATGAAGGCCAGTGACCCCTGAGATACAGGGAATATCCAAGGTGAACTCTGTTGTTATCCCAGCTTAATGCTTTGAGAAAATTTCAAGGCCATGGTATAGGGAGAAGGATCCTGGGTGGAGCACAGCAAACTTCTGAGTCTAGGAGACAGAGTTAAAAGTCCAGGGAGACCAAGAAATCTAGATTTCATAGGACAAATTACCAGAGAGGAGAGAGGTACACACAGAGAGAACTTTGGAAATCTGCAGGGCCCCCCTTGAGAATTTGGCTCCATGTGGCTGAATTCTTTCATGTGGGGAAATTACCTGAGGCTGAGAAAGATCCAGTGGGAAGAATTCTAGAAAAGCCTTGGAGCTCACACAGGATCAGGCTTTTCTTTCTAACAGAGCTCACCTCGGATATTCCCTGTATCTCAGGGAACATGTAGATGGATCTTCCAAGGAGAGAAGAGAAAAGGGAACAGAAAAATATTGGAAAAAATAAAGACTGAAAAATTTCCCAGGTTTGATGAAAATGATAACAACGAGATCCAGGGAGTTCAACAGATGCCAAGTACAGGAAAATGAGAGAAAGTATGCCAAGAGACATCATAATCAATTTGCTCAAAACCAGTAAGAGGAAATCTTAAAAGCAACTAGAGGAAAAAGAAGAAACATTCTATACAAAGGAACAAAGATAACCATGACGGCAGAACTCTTTTTGCGAGTGAAAAGAGGGGAGTGACATCTTTTTTTTTCTTTCAGCAATTTAAATTTTGAGTCCAGAATTCCATATTTTGTGAAAATGGCTTTCAAAAAACAAAAGTCAAAATACAGATGTTTTTAGACATACGAAAATTAAGGAAGTATTAGCGACCTGCGCTTCAGTAAATGTTAGAGGGAATCCTTCAGGCAGGAGGTTTATGATATTTTAAAATGGACAAAGGAATGGAAATAATGGAGCTACACAAAGGAATAAAGAACACAGGAAATAACTACATGGGTAAATACATGGTATTTTTCTATTTGGATATCTTTAAAAGACAATTCACTGTTTAAACAAAAATAATATCAGTGAGGTCTGTCACATATGTATAAGTAAAATGTATGACAACGATGGCATAAAAGCTAGGAGGGAAATAGCAGCATGAGTCCTTAAGTTCTAATGATGAACAACCCAAATGTCCACCAACAGATGACTGGATAAATAAACAGTGCTGTGTCGTACAGTGGAATATTACTCAGCCTTTAAAAGAAAGGAAATTCTGATACAGGCTAAAGCAGATATAAAATTACAAATATGATATAAGTCCACCTATATGAGGTGCCTAGGAGAGTCAGATTTATAGAGCGGTTACCAAGGGTCGAGGGGAGTGGGGAATGGAGAGTTATTATTTAATGGGTGTGGAGTTTCTGTTTGGGATACTGAAAAAGCTGTGGATATGGATGGTGGCAGTGGTCGCACAACAATGTGAATATTTAATGCCACTTAATTGCATTCCTGAAGATGGCTGAAATGATAAATTTTATGTTATGCATATTTTACTACAATTAAACAACAGTAACAAACCCACACATTGGCAGAAAACCAAATAAACAAAAGTCCAGGAGGGGAGAAACGGAAGTACGCTCTTATAAGGTTCTTACGCTGTGCATGAAGTGGAATAATATCAACTGAAGTTAGGGCACAATATATTGAAGATGTTTGCCATATACCTAAGGTAACTGCTAAATAATAAAACAACCCAAGAAAGGAGATAAAATAGAATTAAAAATACTCAATCTGAAATCTGTCAGGAGAAAAAACAGAGAGCAAAGGATAGATAGGGCCAATAGAAAACAAATGGCAAGATGATAGACATAAACTACCTTACACATATCAAAATGTACCCATTTGTATACTTTAAGTGTGTATCTTTTACTGTGTGTCAGTTATGCCTTAACACAGCTGTTAATAAAGTAAAAGAGTATGAGGTGGATCACTCATGAGGTGCTGAGCTGTTCAGAGATGTTGGCGTTAATGCATCTGAGCAGTGTGTGTGTGTGTGTGTGTGTGTGTGTGTTTGAGTGTGCCAGGTATGACTCTCAAACAAGAAGATGGCTTTTCTCACAAAACATTCAAGGATTTTTCCAAGTTAGGGAGACTTTACTCTTCTTTGGCTGATGCTGCAGCTCAAAACATTTCAGGAACTCCTCATTTGTAGTAACCTTCACAGCCATTTTCCGACTCACTGGAGATAATAAGTCTAATCATGTTGTCTAATCATACCAAGGTTGGGCTCCCAGTATTTGGTTGGTTCAAAATACCAAACTCGATGTCAAAATACAGGGACGGGACTAGAGGCTCATTGAAATCCTGTGGGCAATTCCAACTGAGAGCTCTACAGGAGTTTTGAGCACTTTTTTTTTTTTTTAACACATGGAGGGGGGGTGATGCTTATTTTTATTGTCATTATATTAAATCACCAGCCAGCTGTCTCTCTTGTCATAAGTCATGGTGAAGTACACAGATTTGGAATTAGAAAGACATTAATCCTGGCTCTGCCTACTTCTTTGTGACCCTTGGCAAGACATTTATTATCTGCGCCTCAGTTTCCTTATTTGCAAAGTTGGGACGATAATGATAATACCTACTCCACAGGACTATTGTGAGAATTAAATGAGAAATTACATGTAAAACATTTAAAACTGTGCTGTCACATAGCTCAAATGTAATGATATCTAAGAAGAGGTTATTAATTCACTTATTTCTTGAGTGCTTACTAAATGTAGCTCTGTGCTAGAGTAGGAGTATCATGGCAAGTAAACAGATATGGACTAGGCCCTCATCAAGCAAGATCTTGCTTGCTTGGCGAGAGTAAAAAGTCCGATGCACATGGGAGCATAATTACCAGCTGGATAGTGTGACTGAGGAAAAGTGTGAGCTCCTAAGCTATTTATTTTCTGGGGTCCAGGAAAGCTTTACTGAGGAAATGTTACTGATACTGATGGCCAAGGGTTGAGGAATTAAGAAAATAAGATGAAGAGAGGTGGGGGTAAGGGAAAAGTACATGCTAGCAACCCAGCAGCACATGCAAAGGTCCTGGCCAGGAAGGAGTATGGCACTTTAGAAGAACTGGAAAAGATGAGTGGGGTAGAGATCAAGTTGGCCTTTGATGAATCTGGAAAGATAGGCAGGGACCAGATCATGCGGGTCTATAGACCACTGTATGAGATGCCAGTCCTCAATTTAAGACCAGTGGGAAGCTACTGGAAGATTTTAAGCAAAGGAATGATAAAATCAGATTTGCATTTAGGAAAAAAAATCACTTTGGCTACTGGGTGGGACACAGATTAGAAGAGAGGGGCCGAGTGAGAATGAGGGAAGAGAGTTAAGATGTATAAGTGAGAGATGAACAGTTGGCAGATCTGAGGGAGAATTCAGATATTGAACTTGGCAGAACTTGGAAGTGAGGAAATTATAGGTGTCAAGGCTAAGCTCCTAGATGGACACCATGCTGGAGGAGAACCAGGTTTGGGGGTAAACATGATGAGGCTTGTTTGGATCTATTAAGACCGAAGCGCTCTAGAGAGATCAAACAGAGAAGGAGGAGAGGCGATTCACTCTACAAGTCTGGAGTCCAGACAGCCGTGAGGGAAGTGATGTATGCTAATGGATGGATGAAGCAAACATTCTTGGTATAAACACATGAACCCATCACGTGGGAATGCCATGTTTCTGAAACTTTGATCCCAAGATCTTTGGATTCTGATATATACAGAGAACAAATGTGAGTTCTCTGTGCTGTACCAGTGATATCCAATCAATGTAATAGATGAAGACTGTTTTACCAACATCATGACTTGAGATCTGAAGCAAAACAGGCTAATTTACAGAGCCCTTGTACATATTTACTTTCTCAAGAATATATTTCCCTTTTGTTCAAATAGAACATGCAGGATGAGATCTGGGGCAGGGCACAGCTGGTTTCTTATGTAACCAGAAGCAAATCTAACACTTGTCAAAGTGCTCACACTTCTGGCAAAGCAAAAGAGAAAATAATATTTCTTTCCAGAACTGAATCTTTTCTCCAGTGTGCTTTTATACCTTTAAAGCTCTTTATAGTCAAATGAATGTTGAGGGGGCTGATTATAAGCAGTAAGTGATATTGCTAAAAGGGCCAGGATTTTGTTGAACTTAAACATGCATTTTCTTATAGGTAATAATCCCTGTCTTTTCCATATTAAAAAAAGAAACAAAAATGTCTACATAAGAGTATCATGTAATGCTTCCACAACTTAGAGTTGAAGCTGTTACTGATAAATTTCTCCCAAAGTATGGAAAAAGAATGAGTTCATTAGAATCTGTAGATGTGATGCATTAAATTTAGGAAGGATATTAGAATGTAATACAAAATATGATGAAGTGTCAGAGCTAGAATCGTGTTATTAAAAAGTGACTGTGGTAAATGAAAATGAAAGTTCAACTTATCAAGATTTGTAGGATGCAGTGAAAGCAGTGCTTAGAGGGAAATTTGTAACATTGAATGCGTAAATTAGAAAAGAAGATAGATCTAAAATATATAAGCTTCTACCTTAGGAACCTAGAAAAAGAGGAGCAAATTGAATCCAGAAGTACCCAGAAGAAAAGGAGAAAAAAAATAATAAAAACTACAGCTGAAAGCAGTGAGGTTGAAAACAAGAGATTGGTAGAGAAAATCAACAAAATCAAAAACTGGTTCTTTGAAAAGACAGTAAAATCAGTAAGTCTCTAGCCAGGCTAAGCAAGAAAAAAAGAACACACAAATTACTAATATAAAAAAATGAAAGATGAGATCACTAGAGATCCCGTGAGTATTAAAAGGATAATAAAGGAATCTTACGAAAATTCTGTGCCCACAAATTTGAATGTATGAATGGATAAAATGGGTCAATTTCATGAAAGATACAATCTGTCAGAACTTCCACAAAAAGAAACAGACAGTCTGAGTAGGCCTATATCTATTAAAGAAATTAAATAAATAATTAATAACCTTCTACAACAGAGAGAAAGTGGCTAGACAGAAATGACTCATTATATGCAAGCAATCCTCAATCAGATGAACACCTGATTTCTCATTAGACACCATGGAGGTCAGAAGTAGTGAGATGAAATATTTAAAGTGGCAAAAGAAAAAAGGCTATCAACCAAGAAGAGTATATCTGGCAAAACTACCCATCAAAAAGAAGGAGAAATTAAGACATTCAAGATTAACAAAATTAGGTGTCATTGTTAGCAAACTTGTCCTGTGAGAAAAATATTATAGGAAGTCCTTTGGGATAAAATTAAAGGATATCAGAGAGTAATTTGACTCCACATGAAGATATAAAGAGCACAAATAAAGGTAACTATATGGGTTAATATAAAACTATAAGTGTAGTTTTTGTTTATTATAACTCTTTTTTCCCCCTCCTATCTGATTTAAAAGACAACCGCATATGTCAATACAAGAATGCCTTGGAGATCTTGTCAGTTTGGTTCCCGACCTCTGCAATAAAGTGAATATCACAATAAATTGAGTTAAACGAATTGTTTAGTTTCCAGCACATAAAAAAGTTATGTTTACACTATACTGTAGTCTGTTAAGTGTGCAATAACATTATGTCTAAAAAAAAATGTACATACGTTATTTAAAAATTACTTTATTGCTAAAAAATGCTAATCATCTGAGTTTTCAGCAAGTCATACTCACTGATCACAGGTCACCATAACAAATGTAGTAATAATGAAAAAGTTTAAAATACAAGAATTACCAAAATGTGACCCGGAGATACGAAATGAGCAAATGCTGTCGGAAGAATGATACTGATACACTTGGTTGATGCAGAGTAGCTACATACTTTCAATTTGTAAAAAACACAGTATTTGCAAAGTGCGATAAAATAAGGTATTCCTGTGCAACATGATAAATATAGCTAATGCTGCTATATGATGTATAGAAAAATTGTTATGGGATGCCTGGGTGGCTTAGTCAATTAAGCGTCTGACTTTGGCTCGGGTCATGATCTCACGGTTCATGAGTTCGAGCCCCACATTGGGCTCTCTGCTGTCAGCATAGAGTCTGCTTCAGATCCTGTTTCCTTCTCACTCTGCCCCTTCCCCCTCTCAAAAATAAATAAACATAAAAAAAAGATAAAGTTGTTAAGACAATAAATCCTGAGAGTTCTCATCACAAGAAGAAAATTTTTTCCTTTTTTTTCCCTGTTTTTATCTTTCTTTTGTTGTATTTGTATGAGAAGCTATTAATCGTATTAGTTGAAGCTATTATGGTAATCATTTCACAATATATGTAAATCAAACCATCATTCTGTATTCCTTAAACTTATAGAGTGATGTATGTTAATTATTTCTCAATAAAACTGGAAAAATGTGAACCCACAGAATGGAAGAAAATATTTGCAGATCATTTATCTGATAAGGACCTAATATCCAGGAGACATAAAGAACTCTTACAATTCAACAGGAAAAAAGCCCAATAATCCAGATGAAAGATAGACAAAGGATTTGAATAGACATTTCCCCAAAGAAGCAAATGGCCAAGAAGCACATGAAAAGATGTTATGAGAGAAATGTAAACAAAAACCACAGTAACATTACACTTCACACCCACAAAAATAGCTATAATAAAAGAGAAAGACAATAGCAAGTTGGCAAGATACGGAGAAAATGGAACCCTTATACATTGCTGGTGGGAATGTAAAATGGCAGACCCATTTTGGAAAGTCTGGCAATTCTTCAACTGTTAAACAAAGAATTAGCATATTCCCTAGCAGTTCCACTCCTAGAGGGAACTGAGAACATATATTCACAACATTCTCCAGAACAGATTAGATATTGGACCACAAAGTAATTAATAAATTCAAAAAGATTGAAATCGTATCTTTTCCAACCACAACAGTGTGAAACTAGAAATCAATCTCAAGAGAGAAATCTACAAAAAACACAAATACATGGAGGCTAAATAACATGCTACTAAACAATGAATGGGTCAACCAAGAAATCAAAGGTGAAATAAGAAAGTAAATGGAGACAAATGGAAATGAAACACAGTGATCCAAAAATCTTTGGGATGCAGCAAAGGAGGGAAGATTATAACAATACATGTCTACCTCAAGAAGCAAGAAAAAAATCTCAAATAAACAAGCTAACTATACACCTAAAAGAGTAGAAAAAGAAGAACAAACAAAGCCCAAGGCCAAGAGAGGACATAATAAAGATTAGAGAAGAAATAAATGAAATAAAGACTTAAAAAACAATAGAACAGATCAAAAAAACCAAGAGCTGTTTTTTTTTTTTTTAAATCAAGGGGCACCCAGGTGTCTCAGTTATATTAAGCATCCAATTCTTGATTTCAGCTTAGGTCATGATATTCTCGTTTGTGAGATGGAGCCCCACATCAGGTTCGCCTTCCACCCCATGCATGTGCAAGCTCTCTGTCAAAAAAAAAAAAAAGAGAGAAATCAACAAAATTGATAAGCCTTTAGCCAAACTTATCAAAAAAATAAGAGAGAAGATTCCAATAAATAAAATCAGGAATGAAAGAGGATAAATTAAAACAGAATTACAAATGATTATAAGAGAGTATTATGAAAAATTATATGCCAACAAACTGGGCAACCTAGAAGAAATGGATAAATTCCTAGAAACATATGACCTCCTCAAAACTGAAGCAGGAAAAATAAAAAATTTGAACAGACCAATTGCCAACAGTAGAATTGAACCAGTAATCAAAAAACTCCAAACAGGGGTACCTGGGTGGCTCAGGTGGTTGAACAGCTGATGTTGATTTTGGCTCAGGTCATGATCTCAACTGTGAGTTCAGGCCCTGTATCTAGCTCTGTGCTCACAGCACGGAACCTGCTTCAGATCGATCCTCTGTCTCCCTCTTTCTGCCCCACCCTCCCTCCCCTCTAAGAAAATAAATAAATGTAAAATTTTTTTAAAAAATCCAAAACTCGGAACAAACATAAGTCCAAGACTAGATGGCTTCACAGGTGAATTCTACCAAACATTTAAAGAAGAGTTAATATCTTTTCTTCTCAAACTCTTCCAAAAAATAGAAGGGGAAGGCAAGTTTCCAAATTCACGACTAGCATTACCCTGATACCAAAACCAGATAAAGATGTCACACAAAAAAGAAAACTTAGGCCAGTATCTCTGATCAACATAGATGCAAAAATCCTCAACCAAATATTAGCAAACTAAATCCAACAACATATTAGAAAAATCATTCACCATGTTCAAGTGGGATTCATTCCAGGGATGCAACAGTGATTCAATATTCACAAATTGATCAATGTGATATATCATATTAACAAAAGAAAGGATAAAAACCATATGATCATCTCAACAGATGAGGTAAAAGCATTTGACACAATATAACATCCTATTATAATAAAAACTCTCAAAAGAATAGTTACAGAGGGAATATACCTCAACGTAATAAGGGCCATATATGAAAAAACTCACAGCTAATATACTCAATGGTGAAAAATGAGAACTTTTCCTCTAAGATCCGGAAAAAGACTAAGATGTCTATTCTCACTGCTTATTCAACATTCAGCATAGTACTGGAAGTCCTAGCGACAGCAATCAGACAAGAAAAAAAAAAAGGCATCCAAATTAGTAAGAAATAAGTAAAACTTTACTGTTTGCAGATGACATGATACTACATGGAGAAAATCCTAAAGATTCCACCAAAAAACGGTAATATCACAGGATGCAAAATTAACATACAGAAATCTATTACATATCTATACACTAGTAACGAAGTAGTAGGAGAGAAATTAAGAAAACAATCGCATTTACAATTACATCAAAAAGGATGAAATACCTAGTCAAGTCAATAAACTTGACTAAGGAGGATCAAGATGTCACACATCTTGATCTTTACTCTGAAAACTATAAAACATTGATGAAAGAAATTGAAAACAACACAAATCAAAAGGTAGTCCACGTTCGTGGATTGGAAGAACAAATATTTTAAAATGTCTATATTACCCAAAGCAATTTACAAATTCAGTGTAATCCCTATTAAAATACCAACATTCTGCACGAAACAAATAATCCTAAAATTAGTACGGGATCACACAAGATCCCAAATAAATTTCAAATAGCAATCTTGAAAAAGAAGAACAAACCTGGAGGTATCACAATCCCAGATTTCAAGACGTACTAAAAAACTATACTAATTATAACAGTGTGATACTGGCACAAAAACAGACACAATGATCAATGGAACAGAAAGTTCAGAAATAAACCCATGCTTTTAAGGTCAGTTAATTTACAGGAAAGGAAGCAAGAGTATACAATGGGGAAAAAGACAATCTCTTCAACAAATGGTGTTGGGAAAACTGGACAGCTTCATGCAAAATAATGAAACAGATTTACTTTCTTACACCATACACACAAAAAAAACTCAAAATGGGTTAAGGGCCAAATATGAGAGCCGAAACCATAAAACTCCTGGAAGAAAACATAGAGAGTTTCTTTGACATCAACTGTAGCAACATTTTCTAGATATGTCTTCTCTGGCAAGGAAAACAAAAGCAAAATTAAACTATTGGACTACACTAAAATAAAAGTTTTTGCCCAGTGAAGGAAACCATCAACGAAACAAAAAGGCAACCTACTGAATAAGAGTAGATATTTGTAAATGATACATCTGATAAGGGGTTAATATAAAAAATATATAAACAACTTATACAACTCGACACACACACACACACAAATAATTTAAAATCCAATTTAAAAATGGGCAGAGGATCTGAATAGATATTTTAACAAGCAAGATATACAGAGGGCCTATAGACATATGAAAAGATGCTCAACACCACTAATCATCAGGGAAATGCAAAATATAATGACAATGAAATATACTTGTCGGAAGGGCTAGAATCAAAAAGATAAGAAATAACAAGGGTTGGCAAGGATGTTGAGAAAAAGAAACCCTATGCACTGTTGCTGGGAATGCAAATTGATGTAGCTACTGTGGAAAAGAGTATCAAGTTTCCTCAAAAAATTAAAAATAAAATTACCATATAATTCAATAAGAAAACAAAAACACTAATTCAAAAAGATATAAGCACCCTTATGTTTCTTGCAGCATTATTTACAATACCCAAGCTATAGAAGCAACTTACATGTCCACTGACGGATGAATGGATAGAGAAGATGTGGTATATATGCACAATAAAATAAAATATGGTGAAATCTTGCCAGTTATAAGGACATGAATCAACCTAGAGGGATTAACACTAAGTGAAATAAGTCAGAGAAAGATAAATATCATGATTTCACTCATATGTGGAACTTAAACACAACAAAACAAACAAAAAAAGAGACAAACCAAAATCTGACTCTTATATACAAAGAGCAAACTGGAATTTGCCAGAGAGGAGGTGGGTGGGGAGATGGGTAAAATAGATAAAGGGGATTAAGAGTACACTTATCTTAAAAAAAATTTTTTTTAATGTTTATTTTTGAGGGAAAGAGAGAGAGGGAAGGGGAGAGAGAGAGGAAGACACAGAATCTGAAGCAGGTTCTAGACTTTGAGCTGTCAGCACAGACCCTGATGTGGGGCTCAAACTCCTGAACTGTGAGATCATGACCTGAGCCAAAGTTGGACGCTTAACGGACTGAGCCACACAGGTGCCCCAAGAATACATTTATCTTGATGAGCACTGACAAATATATAAAATTGTGGAATCCTGTTGTACATATGAAACTCCTATAACACTGTATGTTAATTATACTTGAATTAAAAGTCCTTAAAAAGACATGTTCACACAAAAAATTTGTACATGAACGTTCATAGCATCATAATAGCCATAAAAACAAAAAGTGGAATCAACTTAAATGTCCAGTAACTGATAAATAGATAAGAAAATGTGACACAGCCCTACAGTGGAATATCGTGGAGCCATAAAATGTAACGTGATATTGGTACGTGCTGCAGCAGAAATTAACTTTGAAAGCATCACGTTAATTGAAATAAGCCAGTCATAAAAGGCCAGTTTGTGTAAGTGTCCAGAATAGACGAATCTACAGAGTAAACTCACAGCGAGGAGAAGGGAAGGGAAATGAGAAATGACTTCTAATAAGTATAGGGTTTCTTTGTGGGGAAATTAAATACTGATGATGATTATACAACCAGGTAAATAAACTAAAAACCACCAAACTAAAAACATTTAAAAATGTTAGTTTTATAGTATATGAATTTTAGCTCAACAAACAAATTTTTAAAGAATACATGAAATAAATAGGCTGACTTAAAAAAAAATCAAAAAGGGCACATGTTGGGATGAACACTGGGTGTTATATGTAAACCGATTTGACAATAAACTATTATAAAATTAAAAAAAAAAACAAGCCCGGCAATGGTGATGCAGGATTAAAAAGGTGGCAATATTTTAATTTCCCAAGGGAAGCAGATTCAGATTTCTCTGTTGGTTTAATCCCAGTATCCCCACTTTGCTTTATGGTTCCCATTTTCACTACCATGTGGTCTTCAGGTTCTAATCTAAAGTTCCCAAACTCTATGAATCCCTTTCTCATTTCTTAATCTCGGTGTTTCCACTTTATACTAAGCATCTTGAATTGGTTTATCTTGCCACATCACGCTACTTTTAAAGAAATTGTTGCCAGAGGTATAATTTGTTGCCTACATTGCCCATCCTCAACTGTTATTCTTCAGTTTATTTTAAATGTCATTGTAGGGGCGCCTGGGTGGCTCAGTGGGTTAAGCATCTGAATTCGGTTCAGGTCTGATCTCACCGTTTATGAGTTCAAGCCCCACATCAGGCTCTGGGCTGACAGCTCAGAGCCTGGAACCCACTTCAGATTCTGTGTCTCCCTCTCTCTCTGACCCTCTCATGCCCACACTCTGTGTCTCTCTCAAAAAATAAATAAATATTTAAAAAATGTATTTTAAATGTCATTGTAGATGTAGATACATTAAAATGTGGCTTTTGTTGGGGTGCCTGGGTGGCTCAGTCAGTTGAGCATCTGACTCTTGATTTTGGCTCAGGTCATGATCTTGTGGTTCGTGAGTTCAAGCCCCATATCGGGCTCCAAGCTGTCTCGAAGACTGCTGTCTTCGAGAGGGTGTTAGTTCCTCTCCCGTCTCCTGTCCACTGTTGCGCTTTTTTGTCTTTATTTTTGTGTCTGCTTCTTTCTTGCCTCTTTGTTTTTTTTTCCATTTTCTTTCCCTCCCTCTTCCCCTCACTGAGGATTATAGGAATTAGAGACACTTAGGGTTAGACTCATTTTTCTTCTGGTTTACAAACAAGTTGGGTAAGCCTGGAAGCTTGCTTTTCCACAGAGATTTGCTTTGATTTTCACAAACATTCAAAGAGGAAGTAAAAGTCATTTCATGCTATTCCAGAGGAGAAAAGGGCCTAGGACTCACGGTCCGCTCAGGACTGACTCTATAACTGTGCATTTGACTCCGTCCCATATTAGAGATGTGACTTCAAGCCCATCGCCGCATCTCCTTGTTCCTCAGCCTTCGTGTGCGTGAGTCCTGGGGCACTCCAGAGAACAGGGACCCAAACCCTCCCGGCAAGGCCAGAATATTCCTGGGTTACCGTTCTCTGCCCCTGCTCCCCTTCTCCTCTTTCCCGGCTCCCCTGCAGTGCCAGGCAAATACGCTCAGCACGGGTGCTTTCACAACTGTAGTCAGTCAGCATGTACAGGGAACAGAGTGCATGTCTGCCCAGAGACAGGCTCTCGAGCCACCACCCAGGGAGGCTTCATCGTCTCACCTGCAGACAATCCTCGGTCCAGCAGCTGCTGTCTGCTGAGCCGGCTCACTTGTCTGACAGGCAGGCGGCTGGATTTCTTGTCCTAACAGTTGCCACCTTTTTCCCTCCCTCCCAGCTGTTCATAATTCCTTCCTTCCCTCCCTCCCTGTCCCCCATCCTTTCCTTGTTTCTGTTGAACATCACTTTCAGCTTCTTCTGAACCTTTCCTTTTCAACTAATTCACAGTATCCTTTGCCAATGCCACTTCCCATCAGGCAGCCAAGTGTTGGCTTAGTGTCTCATGACACTCGTGATAGGAGGCATGCCGGGAAGTGTGTAGCAAGCTGTGGTCTATCAAATATAAGCCCTCCCAGATGTTCTATGCACAAAGTGTTCTGGGACCAAGTGACTTGAGGAAATACTTTTTATGCCTCTACTCATGGTGAGGCCCACTGCTGACTTCTGTAACAAAGGTCCGTGATAAAGAACCTGTTGAAACTTCTTGTTGTCAAACTCCCTAAACTTTTTGCTTAGAAATCTTCTTTGTGGGGCGCCTGGGTGGCTCAGTTGGTTGAGTGGCCGACTTCGGCTCAGGTCATGATCTCACGGTGTGTGAGTTCGAGCCCCGCATCGGGCTCTGTGCTGACAGCTCAGAGCCTGGAGCCTGCTTCGGATTCTGTGTCTCCCTCTCTCTGCCCTTCCCCTGCTCATACTCTGTCTCTTTGTCTCTCAAAAATAAATAAACGTTAAAAAAAAATTAAAAAAAAAAAGAAAAAAAAAGAAACCTTCTTTGTGAGTGATAGCCACTGACATGCAGGGTAATAGTGTTTGTGAACCAGAGTGCGAGAAACACCGAACTTGATGCTCTCTGAGGTTGGTTCCAGATCTAGAGCTCTAGTTTATTCATTTGCTGATGGTTTGCTTGAAAGGCACATGGACCTAGCATGGCAGGAACGTGGGGCCTCTTCATTGGAGGAGGACGGGCATACCAGTCAGGGATTGTCACAGAAACAGGACCAATAGGGTGTGTGTGTGTGTATAGTATACGTGTATGTGTGCACATGTAAAAGAGGTTGACAGATTGAGGGAGATTCGAGGTATCGACTCGCATGAGTATGAAAGCTTGCAAGTCCAAACTGCAGGACAGACCACCCGCCCTCATGAGCTGGTATTGCATTTCAGGTCCCAAGGCCATCTGCTGTCAGAATTCCCCTTCCTCAGGGGACTTCAGTCTGTTTCCTATTAAAGGCCTTCAACTGAATAGAGATGGCCCTCTCACGATATGGAGGGTAATCTGTTTTACTCAAAATCTACTGATTAAAATGTTAATCTCACCTAAAAATACCTTCACTGAAACATCTAGAATTATCTTTGACCAAATAATCTGGGTACCATGGCCCTGCCAAGTTCACACATTAGGGTAACCATCACCGTGAGGAGAGCAGTTATGGTAGTGATAAATCCTTGGTGGCCATGAACTGCTAAGGAACTACACCTCGGGGGGAGGAAGTGGCACAGATAAATGATGCCCATTTTGTCTTTTTGATGTGGCCCTGGCTAGTGACATTTCAAAAGCATTGGCCAATAGAGCTTGCTCTTTAAAACATGTTTTGAGGTTGACAAGTAGGATGCAGAGGAGCAGGCACATTAATTCTGTGGCATAGCTGCCATGTGCTTCTGCAAGTAACTGAGAGAAAATCTTTAGCAATCTGTCACGTGGAGTAGGAAGAGCTGTGAGCTCACATCTCTAATAAATGAAAGTATTATCCTAAGCTCTGTGGGTGAGAATTTATGTAACACTTTTAATTAAGATAACTGCAGGGGAATGGAAAGAACTCTCTAGTAAGTGACTCTAATGAATGGATAATGCCCTTCCCCTTCCCACCTGGGGAAGAGGACGCTCAGCCACTAATTAGTGTAATTAGCACTGAAAGCGGAAAGATTTACCCCTTTCTCTCCTTTCTTCATCTTTGGAGCACCTGGGCTCTTTGTTTTCGCATGCTTGGCTGCCCCTTCTTTCCTTTAAGAAATTCAAGTTGCTTTGGACTTTTCTTTGAGTCTCCTTTTCAGAAAGCACTTGGGAGCCTCGATCATACCCTCAAAATGACTGTACCGCCTGGTCCTGGGTGAAGCTGAGTCAAAATTAGTCTCTGGCTCTTTAAATCCCTGAATGGTTTGATGTGTTTTTAGGAAGTCCTTTTATGGTAAGCTTGAATTTATAATTGAGAAAAGGCTATTGTCTTTTTAAAAGAAGGCAACTCTTTGGGGCACCTGGGTGGCTCAGTCAGTTAAGCGTCCAACTCTTGATTTCGGCTCAGATCATGATCTCGTAGTTCATGGGTTTGAGCCCTGCATTGGGCTCTGTGCTGACAGCGCAGAGCCTGGTTGAGATTTTTCTCTCTCTCTTTCTGCCCTGCTGTCTCTCTCTCTCTCTCTCTCTCTCTCTCTCTCTGTAAACATTAAAGAAGAGAAAGGCAACCCCAAAACAGGAGCAGAAACGTGCTAACTTGTATGTTGCTATCTGTGGACATAACTGAATGAAAATTTTATTTCCTACTATACCTGTTAATCAGAAAGAAGGGAGAAGAATAAAGTAGGAAGAAAGAGGAGACAAAGTCTTAGAATGTAATTAATAACAATTGAGGAAAAACAGTCACTCAAAGGGTTTTTCCAAGCAGACTGATCCCACTGCCAAAAATGGCTCTGTTCTCTTTGCTGTTTTCCTGGGATGCAGGAGAGCCTCGGGGATGAGAAGCTCTAGGGAGCCTCTGATATGAGCTCCCTGTACAGGGTAAGAAGACGCTTTGTGAATCACACAGAAACCAACTGCTGGTAACTGGGGACAGTGTGCAAAAGGGCTTTTGGTGCCAGATTGGTTTAAAGTTCAAAAGCCAAAACCAAGCTTCTTTGAGAAATTCTGGCTCTAGTGGATTTAAGTGCACTATTTAAAAGGTGTTCTATTAAAATCTGAGGACATGGCTCACATGTAGTATTACTTGGCAGATCCTTTACATTCTATTGAGAAACAGTTGTCTTGGAAGTGTTTTATTTCTTCCAATGCTATTCTAATTTTGTATCCCCTTAAATATAATAATGGATAAGTATGGGTAATATTTTGTTGCCCTAACATTGAGTGCTCCTTATTCATTAAAAGTATAATTGAACTCGAATCTATGTCTGATAGAAGCATAACTGATGGGGTCACCAAATTATAATTTAGAAAGCTCTATCTTACAATAGTTGCAAAGCTTGGTTGCACAGTACAATCACCAAGGGAGCTTTGAAAAATCCCAATGTTCAGACCAATTAAAGCAGAATCTAATGGGTAGAGCTCAGGTATCAGTATTTTACAGAACTCAGAGGATTCCACTGTGCAGGGTTGAAAACTACTTATCTAGGTGGAAGTAAACTTTGTAGGGCTAGTAGGCCTAATATGCAGTGGTACATGTATTAAAAATCTACCTCTTTGCCCAGGGCTCTTCTCTTGGTCTCGATGGGGCTAAGAGCTAGAGTCCTTTCTGCCTTCTTTTGCCAGTCCACTCATTGAAATAAAAAAGCTCTGATTTCCAGATTCTGTAAATACTCCCAGCATGGTCAATTTTATCCTACCAGTGTGCTTCTGGGGAGCATGGAGTTGGGATGAGAGGTGTACAGTTAGCTCCCTTGGGTCAGTGCAAGCCTGCTCCGGGCATGCGTGCCTCCTTCTCAGCTTCATGTTTGCCCACCCCCAGATACTCCTGTCTCCTTTAGGTGGCACTAGTGATTTGAGCCACCTGGATGAATATTTTTCTGTTGTACGGTGTTCTGCCCAGCTAAAAGAGCACCTCCTCCCACTTAACGAGTATAGACAGTTTTTGGAAAACACCAAGGGGATGTGCCTAAGGCGGGGATATTTGGGGAATTAGCTTTCTGGGTTATACTTTAACCTGAGATCCTGATTAAGGTGAGTTATAGATACAGCTATAGGTGCCTGAGATGACTATATGAGGTTTCTGAGCCTGGTGATTTGAGGGCCAGGCTCTGAATCAGAATACATTCACCAAAGTTAACAGGGGAGCTCCTGGGCGGCAGGCTTCCAGCCTCTACCTCAACACAGGTTACATACCCCTAATTCTCACTCCCACTCATCGCAAAGCACTTTCACATAACTTTTCTCATTGAATCGCTTCAGTGCACTTAGGAAGGCCAAATGGATGCAGGCAAGGAATTCTTCTGAAGCTCAGAGAGGTTAAGTGCAGTGACTCACCCAAGTCTGAGCAACTTGCCCCAGCTAGTAAGTGGTGGAGCCACGACTTGAGCCCAGAGCTTCTGACCCCAAGTTTAATGCTCTCCCGACACATGGCCTTGGTTTGTCAGCCATCTCCACATACGCATGGGGTAGGCAACTTAGGTAAAGGAGGAAATGAGATGAAAAGTAGAAGATTCCTGCCTTCCAGTCTGGTGAACTAATTCTTTGCCAGTCCTGGTTTAGAAAGCATGCCTCCTGAAATGAAGGTGACCTGAAAAAACATGTTCCAGCTTGGTAAATATTAAGTTGGGGGTGAAATAGAAATGGCTTGTAAAATATAAATGGCACTGATGAACTGTAATTCCACCAATAGAATCAGGAGCAACTCCTGTAGAGCATGAGTCAAATCCAGAGAACACCTGGGACTCCAGGAAGTGGCTACAGAAATATGGCTTGAAAGCCCAGAAGCTGTCCTTGTATGATGTCCTTGCTGACTGCTCCTTCCGCCATGCTGATGGAGTCGTTGATGTAAAAGCCAAACCAGGAAATGAGTCTGTGCAGACCAGTGCGGTAAGCGAAGTGAACCCCTGGGCGGGGCTATGGTCTTCCTTAGATGCCCTGGGTGGGTAAGGGCCCCCTCAGACCAGAACCCAGGGCAAGACCAAGGTTGAAAGACAGCATGCAAGGAAACCAGCTTGGGTTTCAATGAAAGAAGATGGCTTTGTGCTTCCCATCTTACACTTCTCCAAACACTACTTGGGGAAGTGGAGACCAAGTCTGGGAATGGTTTCTGAATATAAGTAGATTATATAATAATTATACATAAGCCAGGAGGTGGATTTGTAGAAATTCAGGCGTTATGAGTCTCAGAATTATTCAACCTTGTCAAAAGAGAAGCCTTTTATTGGTGAATCGAATGGTGAAAATGCCCAAAGCAGGCATTTCTATGGTCCTCTTATATTGTTACTCTCTTAAATATACATTAGTCTGGTGGCTACCAGCCAGCATTTTGTGAATTCTCAGTAATTATAAAAAGAAATTCTCTAAGGGATTATGGCACTGGGAGGGTGTATATTGAAAACTTAGAAAGGTGATTCCATTGTGTCAATGGCTCTGGAAGGAATATAGCTTCTCAGAGTGCTTGACTCTGCCTCACAATCAAAGGATAATTAGGCTCCTAAACTTAAGCGTGCATGAGTCAGTGGGTTTGAGGCAGGGCCCAGATGTTGCTGAAGCTCCTGGTCCAGGGACCGCACTCTGCAGAACTCTGATGTATAGACAGTACCCAGAAGACTATCAGAAGTTTAGAATTCTGGAAAGACTACAAAGTATCACAAGAAGAAACAGAAAATCAGGATAAAATGAATATTCTAAATTTGTAAAACTGAAGGAAAACTCTTTTAGAAGATAGTAAAGGCCCAGGTACACACTCTGAGGTGAAGATCAAAACGTGAGCAACAGAGCAGGTGTGCCAGAAATGGCAGCCCAGCAGAGACCAGTCTTCCCATGCGCTGTCACTTTATGTATTCTCTAAGCCTCTGATTCAATTGTCACAATCCTTGAGATGTCTGTCCATCCTACAGAGGTGAAACCCCAGTGTCTTTGCCACTCCTTGGGCTGGCTGGCCGGCTACAGGGCTCTGTGCGTTCTCCCGAGGAAGGACTCTTTCCATGGGGGCTACATTAACCACACGATGTGGTGTTTTAGCCCTCTTAGTGCTGTTTACAGCGAACTACAAGAGGAAAATGTAAAAACTGGATGAGAAAAATGCAGAACTGACGGAAGACTTGTGTCCTAGCTTATACACTGGGATGTGGAGTAATTGCCGCATTGCAGGGAAATTTCATTTGCAAGTTTCCTCCCCCAGTACAGTTTTCTGATTTTGTAGTTATTATTCAGTAATGTTATTAGTTCAGGAAATCATATGTAACTAATCATATGTAATTATACATAATCTAATCATATGTAGATTTTCATTTTTAAAATACATTAGGCCCTGGATATTAAAAAATATCAATCCCTGTCAATTTGAACATAGCTCACTGTGAGCTGGTGACAATGTGGTATGTTCAAGTCATCTCTAAAACTGATTTCTGCTTATTCTTTCTTGACAATTTTGAACCAAATCTTACAGGGACACGTTGAAGACTCTGGCTTATAAATGGGAAATTTTACGTCAAATTTCTTGTGCTAAAAAATAATATATTCGAGAAGTGTACAGTACAGCTGTCTCCACAAATATTGATGGAAAAGGGACAATTTTATTGGCAGTCTTTGGGGCCACATATCTGAAACTGGGTTTATACCTAAAACTGTGTTGTGTGTAAGGTAGGGAGTAACTGAATCTATGAATAAGTTGATGTTTTAGGGTTCTCCCAGACTCCCACTGGGCAGGACTCCCTAAACTTTTAACGATAAAAACTGGTTTGTAGGGACAGATCCAAGAAACTCGTTTACACTGAGTAATAAATGACTAAAAAGGCCTTACTATGTAGTATTTCTAAGATGGATGAGCAGGTGGAAGGAGGAGACAAAAAAGCATTTCTGGGGGTGCCTGGGTGACTCAGTCAGTTAAGCAATTGACTTGGTTTTGGCTCAGGTCATGATCTCATGGTTCGGGGGCCCAAGCTCCATGCTTGGCTCTGTGTTGACAGTATGGAGCCTGCTTGAGATTCTGTCTCCCTCCGTCTCTGCCCCTCCCCTGCTCATGTTTTCCACCACCTCAATAAACAAACAAACAAACAAACATTTAAAAATGCATTTCCAATTAGAGGATTTCAGGCAAAGTCTAGTAACTTGGTATTTGGGACACCCCTTAAGTCACATTGCATTCGTGATTGCTCGTGCTGCTTGTGCACAAAGCCAGCCTTGATGTTCACAGACCCACTCTAGTCTCACCATTTATTCCTCTAACAGATATTTATTGAGCCTTCACTAGGTACCAGTCCATGTGGTCTGGACTTGGAGTAGGAAGACCTGGCTGTAAATGCTCCTTGTCCAGTTAGTAATTTAGAGGTGTTGAGCAAATAATTTAACACTTTGAGTCTTACTTTCCATGTCTGTAAATGAGTGGTGTAAAGTTCAAACTAAAAAATGCATGTCTGTGTACAGTGCCTGGCACTTAGGAGATGCCTGTGGGTGTTACCTTCTTTCTTTCTTTCTTTTTTAATTACAAACACTGTGAATCAGAAATGAGCATTTATGGAATACCCGTGAGCTTTATGCACAAGGTGAATATTTGTGCTCTCATAGCACACATGGGAAGACAAAGTCGCAAGCTTCTGAGAGGTTACGTCACAAGGTGGCAGGGTTTGAACTCCTATCTGCCGGGACCTTACACTGTGCTTTTCCCATTCTGACACTCTGCTGTCTGACACCTGTATTCATGTAACATTTGGTCTGGTGTGTTTCCATCTGGGAGTGCATAAGGCACAGTTGGAAAAGGCCATGTGATGGGATTGAAAATAGGGAGAACTCTTGAGGGATAATAACATGGTGAGAACGAGAGAGAGGACATCTTTCTCCTTCCATCCTTATGTTGTGGTTGAGATGTGGTTCCCCTGTCTGCCTGTCTTGGGAACTTCAGGACTGATATCATCATGCCCTTCATCCTTGTTCATATTATTCGCCACCAGGCTTCTCAGTCCTCATCCCCGTCTCTGAGCTTTCTCCATTCCCTTCCTCCAGTCCTCCCTGACTCCTAAATTCCCTCCACTGTGCCCTATGGAGCTAAAGGACATCAGTACACCCACTGTAGTCTCAAGTACTCTGCAGTGTTCTCTTCACCTGCTTGTCTGGGTTTTCTCTTGAGGACCCTGGTTTCTCTCCCATTCTCCTTGGACTTGTGGGTGGGAGAGGTGGGTGCTGTCCTCCTTATTCCTTGTTGCTGTTTCTTGATCATTCTCCCTCCCTCTTCCCATGTCATCAGAACGTACTACCCATGACACTTCCTGTGGCTGACATTTTCTGAGTCCCAGGTTATCCCCATCATTAATTGAAGATTATAGCTTGTGGTTTGCTGTCACTGGCTCTAACCATTTTTTAATGTCAATCTCATTAAAATGACCCTTCTCACACCCTGACCTTTCATTTCTCTGACCTCCTCTTCTCCAGTAATTTCCCCTCCACCCTATCTCTATCACTCCTGCCATAGACATCCCCTTCACCTTGTCATTACAAATAACTCTTCCATCGTAATCCACATAAATCAATTCCCGAAGGTCCCACTTTTTGGCCTCTTTTTTAAAGGTCATTTCCTCTACTACCTAATTCCAATCTTTCAACCCCACTGGGATTATACAATTTATTGTTTCTACCCCCTGTTCTCTGTTCTCTCTATCCTTTTGTCCCTCTTATACATGCTCAACTGCTTTCTCTCTCTTAAATTATATGTTCATCTGGCAAAACCCCAACCCTGGTTAAATCCACCTCTCTGCCTTTTCTGAATTCTAGCTGTGCAGCTGACTGCAGCAGAAGAAACCAGAGAAAAGCACATAGCCACGGTACCTGGATTCCCTTTAAATTCATGCCTTCTAACTTCACATGGATCTCTTGTGCCGTCCACCAATCCTCCTGTGCTTTTCCAATCCGCTTAGACGCTCATGCTCCAAGATGTCTACTCTTTTCTCCTCGAACTTCAAACATCTCCTCTTTGCTTACTCTCAGCTAGTGACCTTGCTTCCCATTTCATTGAACATTGGAATGAATATTCATGAACATCCACTTCCATATCTACAAATCCCCCAGCATTTGTGCCCGTGTGTTCTACCTGTATTTCTTCCAGGATGGGTAAATTGTCCTCACTTCTGTCAACAGCCAACCCCTCCATGTGCGCACTGATCCCTGTTCCCCATTTACTCATTCTCCCCCTTTCTATTCTGTATCATCAGTATTGCCATTGTTTCTGCATCTTTCCCATCGGCATAGAAACATGATGTTCTTTCTCCCATCCTAAAAATACAGGATTTTTATCCCTATATTTGCCTCTGCTTCTGCCTCATTTGCCTCATTTCTCTGTTACTTTGTAGAATCCAACTCCTCAAGAGTTGTATGTGTTCCCTTGTCTTGCAATTTTCCCATGCCCTCTTGAATGCACCCCACTTGGGCAAGGCTCCCTCTCCACCAGAATCCACTCTTTCTAGGGATACCTGCATTGCTAAATCCAGGAGTCAGTTCTCAGTCTCACTCTTACTTGACCTGCTATCAACATTTGATGTAGTTGGTTACTTCCTTGAAATTCTTTTGCTTGCAGAAAAACACACTGCCCTGTTTTCCTCCTACCTCACTGGCTATTCTTTGTTAGTGTTCTTTGTTACTTCTTTTTCCATGTCCCCGGTCTCTAAATGCCGAAGGGCCTCAAAGTGCAGTCCTTGGACCTCTTCTCTCTGTGTACCCATTCTCTACATGATCTCATCCGGTCCTGTGGCTTTTTATACTGCGTGTGTGCTGGTGACTTTCAGGTTTAAATCTCCAGCCCCGAGTCCTTCCCTTATCTCCACCTGGTTACTTGCCATGTCAATGGTATGTCTGTAGGCACCTTGAACCTTAGCACATCAGACACCAGATTCAGATCTTCCCATTCAAGGCTGCTCTTCCATAATCTTCCTCCCATAAATTAATTGCAACTCCATTTTTGTAGTTCTCTGGGCTGAAAACCATAGAGTCATTCCAAATTCCTCTCTTTTCTCTCATACCCACATCTGACCTCTCATTAAATGCTATCAGTTCTATCTTCATAATATGTCTGTAATTCAGAATCCGACCACTCCTCCCTACTTCTCATACTACCCTGGCATGGACCTGCTTCTGCCCTTGACCTTCTATGATCTGTTCTCAACAGAGTAGCCAGAGTAACCTTCGAAATGATATTTTGATAAATTAAACTTTAAAATTGTAAATAAAACTTAAAACTATGAATTCTGTCACTTCTCTAAGAGGGTAGATCGTAAAATAGATCACAAGAAAAAAATCTGTCACTATATATGGTGATGGGCATTACTTAAATTTATTGTGGTAATCATTTTGTGATATATCCATATATCAAATTGTATTGTATACATAATATAATGTTATATGTCCATTATATCTTAATTAAAAAAAATTGTCACTTCTCACATTAAAGCCCTTGGATAGTTCCTTTTTCACTCAGAAAAGAAGCCAGAGTCACTTCCACTAGCCGCTAGGTTAAGAGGGCACCTGCCCTCTTCCTCATATTGCTCTAGAATCATCTTGCTCCTTACCTTTGCTCTGTTTCGACTACACCAGCCTTCCTAAAATTCTGCAGACAGGCTAGGCCACAGTCTTACTCTTACCACAGGGCTTTGGCACTTGCTGCGTCCTCAGGCTTCCCCCAGATCTCCTTATGGCCACACTTTTTGTTCCTGCCAGTCTTTGCTCATATTTTACCTTGTCTTTAAGGCTTTCTTTTTTTTAGGTTTTAACTTCTTTGGGGCACCAGAAAGAAGTGCCAGTTAAGTGTCCAACTTAGTCAGTTAAGTGTCCAACTCTTGATTTTTGGCTCAGGTCATGATCTCACAGTTTCATGGGTTCGAGCCCCATGTCAGTTTCTTCACTGGCAGCGCAGGGTCTGCTTGGGATTCTCTCTCCCTCCTTCCCTCCCTCTCTTTTTCTCTCTCTGTCCCTCCTCTGCTTACACTCTCTCTTTCTCAAAATAAATTAACTTAAAAAAATACCTCTCCATCCCCCCTTCCCCTGTTCTTCATTCTCCTTCCTTGCCTTATTTTTCTCTATAATATTTGTCATCATCTGACCTGCTGTATATTGTTTATTATCTAGCTCTTTCCCTGTAATGTGAGCTCCATGAAGGCAGGAATTTTGGTCTTTGCTTCTGGCTTCTATTGCAGCTACCTAGAAGATTGTATTGCTGGTGGCATGGAGTCATGCTTGATAAACTCATAAATCAGTTGGGTGAGCTCTATGTGTGGGAAGCCATTGTCCTCAGACCAGTTTTGTATGTCCCAGTAAAGGGTGCTAGGTGTAGAATGAGGTTCTTGGCTACTTTTCCTCATTTGGGGTTGGGAGTAAAAATGGAAAGATTTTTTGTGTGAATCTTAAGCCCTACCTCCTCAGAGAGTCCTCCTGACCCTCTAGTCCATGAGAACTCTTCCTTCCTTATCAGATTGCCCAATTATTATTGTCTCAACCCACCACCAGATGCTGGGTGTCTAGTGCTCTGCCTTTCTAACTTTCTGCATGTGGGTGTATGCATGTGATCACATGCATACAGTGTCTCCCTGTATCATTATCTTGTCTGGGGCACAGATGGGATTGCACGTGTCTTTCTGACTGTCATTCATGACATCTAGCACAGGGCTGCCTATAGAGCAGACCCCAGTACATGTTTGGTTGAGGCACCAGTTGAATGATTTTACTGTAAGAGTGAGTGCTAAGAGCTGTATCAGTAAGGCAGAGATGGGGTGCCGTCTGGAGATTTCTTCTTTGTTTTTTTTTTTAATTTTTTTTAACGTTTGCTTATTTTTGAGAGACAGAGCATGAGCAGGGGAAGGGCAGAGAGAGAGAAAGAGAGAGAGGCAGGAAGCAGACTCCAGCCTCTGAGCCATCAGCACAGAGCCTGATGCGGGGCTCGAATTCACAGACCATGAGATCATGACCTGAGCTGAAGTCGGACACTTAACCGACTGAGCCACCCAGGCGCCCCAATGGAGATTTCTTCTTTGAATGGTCTGCATGGCTTCTGTCGTTTGTCCTGTCCTTAGGAGCCCAACAGGAAGGCAGTCCATGCGAAATACTGCAGCAGATTTGTCCACGCACCCTGGAAGGATGGGAGCTTGGTCCACGTCTGCGTTACCAAAGAGAAGTGTACCTGGTACAGCGAGAGAATCCACGCAGTCCTTGCCCAGATTCAGAAGAGGTTGGTATATTTGCTGGAGGATATAAGTAGTGTAGTCTCCCTTGAAGCTAAAATCTGTGACCTCTTTGTAAAAGCCCAACCATGAGAAGCAGCCAGTTCACATTATTATGTCAGGGTTGCCATCCGATGGTTTGCTGGTGGCTTTTTTGTTATTAATAAAGGGGAATATTTGGATCCAGATTCCAAGCTGCTTTGATGCCAGTGCAGACTCTTAAAAACAGCAGAGAAATGTGCTGTTATGTTGGTTGCACATTATTATAGGAGGCTAAGGAATGCTTCTGCTCATGTCTTGCATTTTTTTGTGGGCCACAGGTATATTGCAAATTGTATTACACCTGTCCTCTGTACTTGGATATTACCTTTCAAGGCAAATGTTAACAATGTTGTGAAGTATTTGAATACAATGGAGTAATATATATTCAGCTAAAAATATCTTCACATGATCCTTGTCAACCTTGCTGGTTCTTAAAATCTGCCAGTGCTAATGCATCTGATGTACTAATGCTGTGACCTCAGCATCAGCCCCATGGAGATGATCTACCCTAATGCTTTCACCTCCCTGATGCCGGAGGACAGCTTTAGACCACAAAGACCAAATAAATCCATTTAGGTGCATGGCCTCTGAGGTCAGATGGAGCTGGATTCTAATACCAGCTCTGCCACTTGCTGTGTGCCTGGGCAGCAAGTTAGTTAATGTCTTTCTGCATTGGTTTCTTCATTTATAAAGTGGGAATGATAATGCCATTTATAGATGTGCTCTGTGGATCATAGACTAGTACCCAGAGGGCAGTAACCACTTGAAATTAAAAGTTCCCTCCATCATTCTGTGTTTTCTGCTATAAAATCACCAGCTGCAGACAACTATCTGCCCTCACACTAACTCTTCAGAGCCCCAATTTCTTAAAACTCTGCTGGCAATGGGTAACTCAGAGCAAGTAGTCCTTGTGTCTGGAGTCTTCTCTGCTTATTGTTTTGGGGTTGACTTTTGGGGACAGTAGTTTGGATTTCAAGTCTGGGAAATAGGATGCTGTTTAAGACACTCCACTTGGTACCTGCCAGGTCTATTTGTCCCTCTCCACCCACCAAGTGTTACAGGTTGTTGGGAACTTCTCTCCCCTCTTCTACTCTCCAGAACTCTTTGTGGAGAGTTGGTATCATCTCTCCCTTAAAGGTGTGTAGAATTCACTACTGAAACCATCTGGGTCTGTAGTTTTTCTTTGTAGGAAGGTTTTTAATTATGTATTCAATTTCTTCATATACACATAGAACTGATGTTAGTAATTTACCTTTACCTGTTTGTGTCTTACATTGAAATAAGTTTCTTATAGACAGAATATATATGGGTATTGTTTTTTAAATCCAATCTATCTCTGTCTTTTCTTTTAACTCCATATCGTTCTCCAAAACAGACAAGGAAACTAAGATAATGGATAATGTCAGGAGTAAAAATACAAAAACAAAAAACAAAAGCAAACAAAACTTTGGAGAAAAACAACCTGTTAATGTTCTCAGAAAAATAGAATATATTGCACTCAGAAAGTTGGAAACGACTGTTATATATACATATAGATATTAAGAATTATAAGAGCTCTTAAAAATATGATAGCCAAAATTAATGATTCAGTGACAGAGCTGGAAGATGAAGGCAGTCTCTCAGAAAGCAGCACAAGCATCCTGTGGTTGATGTTAACATACATGTATACATACAAATAGATAGCTTATAGACATACATAAAATGAAAGGGAAATCTCACCAGAAAAAATTTCAGTACTAAAAGATATGTGTTTCCAAACTGGAAGAAAGTTGCAAGGAATGTCTAGAAAATTAGTAAAAAGACCTATCCAGCATACATTATCACAAAATTTTAAATACTAGAGATAAAGATCCCCAAATCTTTCATTTATCCTCTCCCCAACCAGAGGTTGGTTTGTTTCTTTTTATCTTTTGGTACTCTTCACCCATTTTTCCCACCCTGCCTCTTGGAGTCATCAATCTGTTTGTTCTCTATATCTGTGAACTTGTTTCTTGTTTTTCTTTTAGAGTCCACGTATAAGAGAGATGATATGGTCTTTGTCTTTCTCTGTCTGACTTATCTCACTTAGTGGAATGTCTTCAAGTTCCATCCATGTTATTGAAAATGGCAAGATTTCATTCTTTTTATGGCCAAATGATAGTCCACTGTATATATGTACCACAATTTCTTTATCCATTCATCTGTCATTGGATACTTAGGATTCTTCCATAGCTCGGCTAGTGTAAATAATGCTGTAGTGAACATGGGGCTGCATATATCTTTTCAAGTTAGTGTTTTCTTTTTTGGATAAATACCTGGAAGCAAAATTGCTGGAATGTGTGGTAGTCCTATTTTTAATTTTTGAGGAACCTCCATAATGTTTTCCACAGTGGCTGCACCAACTTACAGTCCCACCAACAGTGCACAAGGGCTCCCTTTTCTCCACGTCCTCTCCAACACTTGTTATCTCTTGTCACTTTAATAATAGTCATTTCTAATCTCTACCTTTTAATTAGAGTATTAAGATCATTTCCATTTAATGTGATTATTTATTTGATTGCATTTAAATCTAGATCTTGCTATTTGTTTTTTGTCTCACCTGTTCTTTGTTCCCTTTTTACTCTTTTTCTACCATCTTTTGTTGGAATATTTTTCATGATTCCATTTTATTTCTACTACTGGCTTATAAATGCTACCTCTTTGTTTTGTTGTGTGTGACAGCATTAGCACTTACAGTATACATCTTTAATTTACCACAGTTTACCTTCAAATAATATTTCACTTCTTCTATATTATAAAAATTTTATGACTTCCATTCTCCCTTTTGTCTTTTCTATTGTTGTCCTACACTTTTTTTTTTTTTTTTGAAGTAGGCATCATGCCCAGTGCACAGCCCAGTGCAATGTGTGAACTTCCCAAGAACAAGACCTGAGCTGAGATCAAGAGTTAGATGCTCAACTGACTGAGCCACTCAGGCACCCCTATTATTGTCCTACACCATATTTCCACATATGCTATAAACCCATAATACAGTATAAATAATAAATTGTGTAAATAGATTTAAAATTAGAATTAATATATTTTGTATTCATCCAGATATTTGATATTTCTGCACCTCTTTATTCTTTTGGATTTATCCCAGTGCAGGTCTGTTGGTAATGAATTACACCTCAGCTGTTTTAGTCTGAAAAACTCTTTAATTTACTTTTGTTTTTGGAATATTTTTTTGTTTTGCTTTATATAGAATTGTAGGTTTACACTTTTATATTTCAGTACTTTAAAAATCTTTCTCCATTACCTTTTGGCTTGCTTGATTTATGATGAAAAGTCTTCTATTATTTTTATGTTGCCTCCAGATGCTTTTAAGGCTTTTTTCTTTATCATTGGATTTCAAATTATATTATGATGTGTGTTGGTGGTTTTCTTTTTTTCCATTTTTCTTCTGTTTAGGTTCTTTGAGGTTCTCGTATATGTAGGTATATTGTTTTATCAAAATTGGAAACATCTGACCATATGTCTCCAAATATTTTTTCTGTTTCCCTCTTTATCCTTTTTCTTAGTTCCTACACATATGTTAGACTCCTTGACATTGTTCCATGGGTTGTTTATTCTCTATTTTTTAGGCTTTTTCTGTTTTCATTTTATTTTTATTTATTTTTCATGTTTTTATTTTTGAGAGAAAGACAGACCGAATGTGAATGGGGGAAGGGCAGAGAGAGAGAGGGAGACATAGAATCCTAAGTAGGCTCCAGGCTCTGAGCTGTCAGCACAAAGCTCGATGGAGGGCTTGAATTTACAAACCTCAAGATCATGACCTGAGCCAAAGTTGGACGCTTAATAGACTGAGCTACCCAGGCGCCCCAGTTTTCATTTTAAATTGCTTCCTATTGCAATGTCTTTCTTAATGTTCCCTGATCTTTTCTTCTGCTAGTATCTGATGTCTGTTTTTTTTATTTATTTATTTATTTATTTATTTATTTTTTGTTATAATAGTTTATTTTCAAATTGGTTTACATATAACACCCAGTGTTCATCCCAACATGTGCCCTTTTTAATGCCCATCACCCCCTCTCCCCCCTCCCTCATCCCCCTTACCCTCAGTTTTTTCTTAGTCTTTGAGAGTCTCTTATGTTTTATCTCCCTCCCTCTCTGTGTCTTTTTTTTCTTTCCCCTCTTCCCCTCCCCCTGGTTTTTGCTTAGTTTCACAAAGTCCACCTATTCGTGGAAACATATGGTATCTGTCTTTTTCTGACTGACTTATTTCACTTAACATAATACCCTCCAGTTCCATCCATGTTGCTACACATGGCCAGATTTCATTTTTCCTCATTGCCACGTAGTAGTCCATTGTATATAAGTACCATAACTTCTTTATCCATTCGTCAGTTGATGGGCACTTGGTCTCTTTCCATGATTTGGCTATTGTCGAAAGTGCTGCTATGAACATTGGGGTACACGTGCTCCTATGCATCAGCATTCCTGTGTCTCTTGGGTAGATTCCTAGCAGGGCTATTGCTGGGTCATAGGGTAGCTCTATTTTCATTTTTTTGAGGAGCCTCCACACCGTTTTCCAGAGTGGCTGCACCAGTTTGCATTCACATGATGTATACTTTTCATTTTGGTTATTGTGCATCTCTATAAACTCCCTTTTATATTTTCTATTTCTGTCCTCATTTTGCTTGTACTTTACCTCATTGAACACATGCATTATGTTTATAATAGCTATGTAACATCCTTTTCTTCTAATTCTATCATTTGTATTATTTTAGGGTCTGTTTCTGTTGATCTGCTTTTCTTCTGGTTGTGGGTCATATTTTCCTGCTTCTTTGCATGCCTGGTAATATTTTACTAGAATGCAGACATTTTGGATTTTAGATTGTTGGGCACAGGATTTTGCTGTATTTTTAAAATACATGTTCCGTGATGCAGTTATGTTTCTTGAAATCAGTTGGATCCCTCTAGGGCTTGCTTTTAAGTTATGTTAACATAGGTCCAGGGCAGCCTTTAGTCCAGGGCTAATTTGGTCCTGCAACTAAGGCAATACCCTTATGAAGACTCTACTTGATGTCCCATGTATTAAGGAGGCTTTCTCACTCTGGTTGTTTGGAGGATGAACTAGCCCTGGGTAAGCTCTGAGGTGCTGATCTAGTTGCTCCTTTATGGTGATTTCTTCCTTGGCTTTAGTAGTTTCTTCACATGCATGCCCTGATGATTACTTAGCTAAAATCTTCTTTTTTTAAAAAAATTTTTTTAATGTTTATTTAATTTTGAGACAGAGAGAGACAGAGCATGAGTGGGGGAGGGGCAGAGAGAGAGGGAGACACAGAATCTGAAGCCAGCTCCAGGCTCTGAGCTGTCAGCACAGAGCCCGACGTGGGGCTCGAACTCACAGACCCCGAGATCATGCCCTGAGCCGAAGTCGGACGCTCAATCGACTGAGCCACCCAGGCGCCCCTAAAATCTTCTTTTTTTAATGTTTACTTATTTTATTGAGAGAGGGCAGGAGAGGGGCAGAGAGAGACACACACATACACAGAATCCAAAGCAGTCTCCAGGCTCTGAGCTGTCAGCCCACAGCCTGTGCTGATCTCACAAATCATGAGATCATGATCTGAGCCAAAGTTGGATGCTTAACCGACTGAGCCACCCAGGTGCCCCTACTTAGCCAAAATCTTTAGGGCACTCTCTGCAGATGGCCAGAATGCATTCTTTCTCCTTTTTTCTTTCTCTGTCCATCCCCCGCCTCCCTCTCTGCTTCTATGAAGCAACCTCTTCAGCAATATTTTGCCTTAAAAATTGTAGTTGCATAGGCCTTGGTGAACTCTGAACTCAATTTTAAGGATTTTTTTCCCCCTCTGCCTTGCCCCTTAATCCAGGTCTTGCCTTGAATTTAATTTACACCCTGTTATGAGAGCCTGAGTCCCAATCACAGAAGCAGTCCTTCTCCTCCAACTGCCTGATGCTTGGTTATTATAGGGATCTGGGGTTGCCTGATATTGTCCATAAGCTTCACTGAAGCTTCAGGAATGTGCTGGCATTACTAGCTTGACTGCAGTCAGCAGGGTTAAAAGAACAAATGGTCTGAAGTCACTGAGGGATTGAAACTATCAGATGACAGGAAGTAATTTACTTTTGGTTTTGGAACCCAGTATTGGATTTATTTTTCTGTCCTATTGATTTTCCTAGTTTTGTTTTAGTTGGATCAATGATTGATAGTAGGGGGGGGGTGACAAGGGAGCCAGCCCAAATGTAGGATTTTCCACAGAAAACCCTCCAAGTGAGTAATCCACTCACAGAAGATTGTGCATAAACAATAGAGTATAGCTTGGCCTCTATAGATGTATTATTAAGTTCTTAGGAAGATCTGTCATTGCCACAGGCTGTAAAAATTCACTTTCAACCTATTTCCTGCTTAGGATTAAGTGGCTACAGGATAGAAGTCAAATCCTCTTCGGAAAAGTACGTAATGATTGCGTCTACGTCCTCATTGATACATCTCACTCAATGAAGAGCAAACTGGACTTGGTGAAGAACAAGATCATCCAGTTTATACAGGTTAGATGGAGCTGTCAGGCGCAAGGATTTGGGGGCCTTTGTGTCATGAATGCATCTTTGGCAGCCTTGACTCGCATTGCTTCTGCAAGGTGGGCAGGTGAGGTCTGCACTCAGGCATCGACAGGGAGGCCACTTCAGATAAAGGTTCATCACTTCTTTGCAGGCAGACCCTTCTCGTGGCGGGGTCCTTTCTGTAACACATGGGTTGCTAAGTTTCGGTGTCCATTGCTTCAGGTTTTCTCTATCCTGAAATCGGTGGTGTGTGCACATCTCCTTATTTTCCAGATGCTCTTCCGCTTGGCATTTTTATTTTAATTTCTAGTGTTTATGAGGGGCGTTGCGTGCACTGGCCCCAGAACTGATGTGTGGGAAGAGTGTAGGCTGATGGTTAGGAGCTTCTAATTCTTATCCTACCTGTGCTGTTTCCGAGTTGTGTGACCTGAAGCAGACGGCTTCCGCTTCCCAACTCCTAGAATGGATATCCCAGTACTGTCACAAATGAGTAGTGTTGGTGTGTTACCACAGAAGATAACTGGAGGGAGTGTCGACAAATACAAAATACAGGTTTTAATTCAATAAACCTCTACTGGAGAAATGTGGGTTGGTGGAAGGCAAATAAAAAGACGTGTAATCAAATACTAGCCTTAAAAAGATGATAACCAAAGTGATGATGGCATTTTGGATTTCTTTTCTTTAAGCAGATTGCATTTGGTGTGTGTATGTGGTATACCATTAATGTCAGCATTAAAGACAACATTTAAGGTCATATTTTATAAAAACATATGCATATATCTGGGAATATGTATTCATATTCATACATATATGTTTATAAAAGTATAATATCCAAACTGTGTATAAATTTTATTTAAATATTTTCTGGAAAGATTTTCTCTTTTGAATGTAATTTTTAGCTTCCAGAGCTGAAAAGCGATTTCATAGTGGTTAAAATTTATCAAAGCTGTGACCTCGCCTAACCTTTTCTTACACGTGGTGTTTTGGTTAAATGATAATTTTGTTTTACAGGAACAGCTGAAGTATAAAAAGAAATTCAATTTTGTGCAGTTTGATGCTCAAGCAGTTGCTTGGCGGGAAAAACTTGTTGAAATCGATGAAGATAGTTTGAAAGCGGCAAAGTCCTGGGTTAGAGACATCAAGGTAAGAAAGATGGTCTGGGGGAAGAAGCCTGACCTGATCACCTGCTAAGTTAATTCTTGCCATGGAAATTCTTAAGAAAAGGGTTCTGAGCCCCAAGACAGCAGGGGTTTCACCCAGACACTCATTCTGTTTACAGTGATCACATGAATCCAAGCTCATGAGTCACTGTCTTAACATTTAGATAAGCTTCCGTTCACAGCACACCATTTTCAGATCTGCCCTTGGCTCAGGTCTCACCCTTTTATGAAGACAAATGTCAAAATTTAATTTTTTTGTACTCAAACATTCAGATTTGATCCTCCTGAAACCTCACTATTGTTTCAAATGATATATTGCAGCTATTTTTAACAGTGACTTTGTTCAAAAGTAATGAGCTGGTTGGTGGAAACACACAGTACTATGTGAGTAGTTAAGACTAAAAGCAAGGAGGAGAAGGGTGGCAGCAGGATACAGTGAGAAAGGGAAATCATGCCTTCAGGCCTGCCTTTCATTGGAGAACTGCTCTTGGCACTTAGACTACTGGGAAGGAATTTCCTTTCCTTGGATTTTCTCTTATTATGAACTTACCTTACATTTTTAAGAACTTCTTCTTCCAAAACCCCACAGCGTTCCAGAAATTTGAGATACACTAAAATTGAAACTAAGGGCTCTTCTCCAAAAGTCAAATGTAGATCATAAACATCTTTAAATAGTTCAGTGCCTAAGTGTCCCAGATTTGACAGGAAGTCACAAATGGACACTAGCAGAGTTCCTTGAATATTGGGATACACCAGATATACTGTCATTGGGGGGATATACTAGAGTTCTTTTGGGATTGTTTTTTTTTTTTTAATGGGAGAAGGAAGAAATATGTTCTATAAGAAATCAGGATGCCTGTAAGATCTTGATTTAACTGGCTACCTTATCCTGGGAAAGAATATCCAATTCACACCCAACTTGATAAATTTCCAGGATTAACCAGTGAAGTTACTTGGAATATATGTTCCCTCCTTTTATGGACTATAGGGGATTGTTAATTCAGAGCCCACTTGTTCAGAGTTTGTCATAACAAGATATCACATATGCAGTCTCATTAGGTAAAAGCACTAACAGGTGCTGCTTTATATAGTAATCACTAATGAATAGAACCAGCCATCTGAATGGCTAAAAATGTAACTCAAATCATTCTTTGTAAAGTATAATTCTGTTATCTTCAAAAATCTTCACTGAGGCTCTCTTGCTTGCTGAATATGCAAAATTTATTTTCAGGAAAACCAGATTTTTCTATATTCCTTTGACTGGTTTTGCTCAGGAATCAACCCAATAAATTCAGGATACCACTAGAACGTTCTGAAAACTACCTTGTGCTGGTGTTGGAGCAGTAGTTCCCCAAGCAGGCCTAGCCAGTCCTGAGGTCAGAGGAGCACACCTGGGGCTGAGCCTGCCCAGGAGTTGGGAGTGGGGTCTGGCTTAAGGCTGCTGGGGAACCAGAGAGGGGGCAGGTGCAGAAGAGGCACCAACTCCTGACCATCATTCCCATGATTCCCTGTCTGGCTTTCTCGTAGCTTTTCTACCATCTTTGCAACATTCTCTGAACACTGGGCTTGTCAACAAGACTATTGAGATGGGGTCTAGAGAGAAGAGTTGTACTGTTTACCATCTGAGCTACATTTCTCTTGCCCAAATGCTGAAGCTGTTTTCTGGTGTGCTTTTTTTTTAACTTTTTAATTTGAAATCATTTTGGCCTTCTGAAAGAGTTGCACAGATAGTACAGAGGGTGCCTGTAATACCCTTTAGTTAGTTTCCTCTAATGTTAATATATGATGTAAACATAGTTCAGTTGTCAAAAGTAAGAAAATCACAGGGGTGCCTGGCTGGCTCAATGGATGGAGTATGTGACTCTTGACCTTGGGGTCCTGAATTTGAGCCCCCATTAGGCTTAGAGCCAATTTTTTAAATTGTTTATTTATTTATTTTTGAGAGAGAGAAAGAGAGAGCACAAGCGAGGGAGGGGCAGAAGAAGAAAGAGGTAGACACAGAATCCAAAGCAGGCTCCAGTTCCTGAGCTGTCAGCACAGAGCCCGACACAGGGCTCAAACCCATGAACCGCAAGATCGTGACCTGAGCCAAAGTCAGTGCTCAACCAACTGAGCCACCCAGGTGCCCTGACTTAGAGCCTATTTTAAATAAATAGATAGATAGATAGATAGATAGATAGATAAAGTCTACTTAAAGCAAAACAAAACCAAAAACTAAGAAAATCACATTGCCATTATTGACTAAATTACAGACTTCATTCAGGGTTCGTTAATGTTTCTACTAGGGTTCCTGTTCTGTTCCAAGATCCAATCCAGGGTCCCATATCACATTTATTTCTTAAAAATTTTATTTATTTATTTACTACTGAAATATAGTTGACATACAGTTTTATATTAGTTTCAGGTGTACAACATAGCGATTCGACAATTCTCTACATTTAGTGCTCTGCACAATAAACATACCATCTGTCATCATACAATACTATTACAATATTATTGACTGTATTCCCTCTGCTGTACTTTTCATCCCTGTGACTTAACTATTTGATAACTGATAATGTGTACCTCTTAATCCCCTTCACCTGTTTCACCTGTGCCTCCACATTATGGTTAGTTGCAGTGTCTCTTCAGTCTGTTCCTGTCTGTAACACATCCTCAGTGATACTTTGTCTTTCATGACCTTTTGATCAGGTGTTTTGTAGAATGTCCTTCAATCTGGTTTTATATGATGTTTTCTGATGGTTATATCGGGGTTAGAATACCACAGAGGTGATGTGTCCTTCTCAGTGAATCATGGTGAGCAGTACGGTATGGTGATACCTTTTACTACTAGTGGTGTTAACTTTGATCTCTTGGGTAAGGTGGCATCTGATAGGTTTCTCCCATGTAAAGTTCCTTTCTTTTTTCTTTTTATAGATAATACATGTTTTGGAGGAGATACTTTGAGGCTATGCACATATCCTTTGTGTCTTAAACTTTTACCCACTAATTTTAGCATTCAATGGTGGATCTTCTCTACTGCAGTTATTACTATGGTGTTCTAATGGTGACTTTCTATTTCCTCTATTCCTTTTACTTTTATGTCTTGTTTCCCCTTTTCCCTTTCATTTATTCATTCAATCATATATTTATTTAATTATGGACTCATGGATATTTATTCACTCTTTCGGTAATAATTCAATACTATTGTTATTTATTTTGTTACTAAGCTTTCCCATTCTGCCCATTGGGAACTCTTTCAGGTTGCCCCCTGTGTTCTTCACATGTGCATCTATCTCTTTTTTTTTTTTCCTTGAATACTTGCTTATTTTCTGGCACTATAGCTGTTTAATGATCATCTTATATTTTCCTGCCTCAATCCTGGAGTTTGCCACTTCTCGAAGGAACCCTTGTTTCTTTTATTATAAAGTGGTATTTGGAAACCAAAATTTGAGCACTTAGGTATGCTCATTGCTGCTACTGGACTCATTGCTTCTAGGTTCTCTCAGTGGACAGAGATGGGAAATATATGTGTAATAGCCCATCAATCCATAAATATCTATATTCCTGTATCTATTTATCTATGTTTTCATTAAAAAAGAAAAATAAGGGATGCCTGGGTGCCTTAGTTGGTTAAGCAGCTGACTCTTGATATTGGCCAAGGTCATGATCTCATGGTCATGGGATTGAGCCCCATGTTGGGCTCTGTGCTGGGCGTGGAGCCTGCTTGGGATTCTCTCTCTCCCTCTGCTCCTCCCCCACTTGCACACATTCTTGCACACATACTGTCTCTCACAAAAATAAATAAGCTTAAAAAATAAATAAAAGCAGGGGTTCATACTAATAACTCTTACTCCAATCCAGAGCCATGGGAATTATTTGTAATGAATGTATTTGGTTATTTGTAACTTCCTTGACCACGAAAAACCTGATTTTCATTATCTGTAATGTATTTAGGTACTCGTTCACTCCTAGTATACATATCATTTCAGAATTTCTAATTCATACTCTGAGAAAAAAATTTATCAGCTGGAGTATGGTGTTTATACATAGTTCTTTCTCTCTTTAGCCTTACACTGTCCAGTCAAAAAACTGTTTCCTAAAGTTCTTAAAGTCAGGTACTTTTCTACTCAACTATCTCAGTGTCGTTATATCATTCATTATTAGTATATTGGTTTCCTCCCTCATCCTAATTGAATTGTATTTTAATCTGCATACAGTAAAAGCGCTCTTTTGTTGTATAAATCCATGGATTTTGACAAATGTATAAAGTCATGGGTTTACATCTCTCTGACCGAAGGACTGGGAAAATGTAGGCCCACCAAAGATCTAGTGGGACTCCCCAAACTCCACAACCCAGGCCCTGGCACGTAGTCTGTGGCAAGAGTAAAGCCATGACTGTCTCAGTCCCTACCTTACAACTCAGATCCTGTCAAGTGGTCCAATCGGCCAGCAGCAGCAAGAAGAGCAAAACTCCAGCTGCCCGGTTGCACAACCCAAGTCTGGCGGGCAGTCTGATCCACCAGAAACAATGCAGCAGTAAAGTCCTCAGCCACCCCAGCTTCTACGCCACAACATTGTGGCATGTGTGAGTAGTCTGATCTTTTGGCAGTAGTGGCAGTAGCAATATCCAGGCTGTTTCACACTGCATTCCACACATGGAGTACTAATAGGTGATCCCACACAAAGTCCTGGGCATTTCTAAAACCAGGTCACCTGTAGGTGGTGTGACCAGCCAGCAACAGCAAAGTTCCTGACTATCCCAGCTTCATAACTGGGGCACCAATGAGAAGTCTAATCCTCCAACAACAGCAAAGGTAAGGCCTTGTTTCTTCCTTCTCTCAACTCAGTGGCATAAGTAGAGTCGGGTTCAGCAGCTTCTGCTCCTATACCCCAGAAGGTCACCTAGCCCCAGTAGGCAACCCCAAAACATGCCTTTACTGGGCTCTCTACAGACAGC
Source organism: Paguma larvata (assembly GCA_030068075.1). Taxonomy (NCBI): domain Eukaryota; kingdom Metazoa; phylum Chordata; class Mammalia; order Carnivora; family Viverridae; genus Paguma; species Paguma larvata. The sequence continues at coordinate 76,122,696 of CM057836.1, forward strand.
ACCAAATAAGAACTGAGTGGGAGACCCAGCAGCACAAGAGAAACAACGCACACCAGAGTAGGATTGCATGGAGCAGAAAATTAAATGGTCATTGGAACTAAAGCCCACAAAGGTAGGCTAAAATAAACATATGAAACCTGAACAGGGTGACTGGCTGCTAACTGACATTTAAATGGGAATAGTCTTCTAACATAGTAACCAAATTGTCCTGGACGTAAAAATCACTCATCATACCATGATCCAAGAAATCCACGTTTGAATGAGAAGAGCAAACAACTGATGCCGGTACCAACAGAGCCTCAGAGATCTCTGGGACAGTAAAAAAGATGTAATAGTCATGCCTTCATAATTCTAGAAAAGATAGAAGAGTGGGGTACTGAAAAAGTATTTAAAAAGTGATGGCTAAAAACTCCCCAAATTTGGTGAAAAACATAAAAACTACAATTTAAGAACCTAAGCAAACCCCAGACAGGGTAAAACCAAAGAAATCCATGCCACAATACATTATATTTAATCTTTTGAAAAGTAAAGACAAAGAAAAATCCTGAAAACAGACTAAGAGAAATCACACATAAGCTATAAAGGAACACCAACTCAAATGACAGCAGTTTCTCATCTGAAACTATGAGACCAGAAGGAGGTGGCACGACATTTTTCACGTGCTGAAAGAAAAGAACTGTAAGCCATGAATCATCTGTCTGGTGAAAATATTCTCCAGGGTTGAAGGAGAAGGAAACGAAGAGAATTTATTGCTGGGAGACGTATCCTTAAAGAATGGCTAATGGAAACTCTCCAAATAGAAGAAAACTTGGATCTTCAGAAATGAAGGAAGAACAGTGGAATGGGTGAATGCAGAAGTAAACATAGGAGAGAATCTATAACCTTAGGAGTTGCTCGAATCCTGTTTTGTGGTTCAAGCAAAAGTTTAATACCATCTGTATGTATAATGAATATAGAAGAAATACTTCAGACAATTACAGTTTTTAAATGGTTACAGTAAAGGGACCTAAATGGAAGGATAGTTTTTACACCTAACTGGAAGTGGTAGATCATCAGTATCATTAGGCTGTGATAAGTTGCAAATATGCATAAGAAAATACCTACAGCAACCATGAAGAAAAATATATAAGACAATACACTCAAAAATATTACAAATAAATCAGAATAGAACATTTAAAAAAATGTTCAAATAATCCACAACAAGACAAGGAAAAAGAAATGAGAAACAGGAAATACACAAAAAACAAAATGGAAAGCTTAATTAAATATCAGTAATTACATGTAAATGATCTAAATAACCCAATTACATGGCAGAGATTGGAGAGTAGACAAAGGCATGATCCAACTCAATGTGGTCTGTAAGAAAGTCAATTCAAAAATAACAACATAGGTTGAAAGTAAAAGGATGGAAAAGATATATAAACACTAATTTTTTAAAAATCTGGAGTAACTGTGTTAATATCACATAAAGTAGACTTTAAATCAAAGAGAATTGCAAGAGGCTTAAAAGGATAATAAAAGGATCAGTCCAATGAGAAGGTAACAATTTTAGCTACACTCGTGGTGAGCATAGCATAAGGTATAAACTTGTCCAATCATTATGTTGTTTACCTGAAACTAATGTAACACTGTGTGTCAACTACCACTTACAAAAAAGAAGATAACAGGGGCACCTGGGTGGCTCAGTTGGTTAAGTGGCTCAGTCGGTTAAGTATCCAACTTCGGCTCAGGTCATGATCTCACAGTCTGTGAGTTCAAGGAGAAGGAGAAGGAGAAGGAGAAGCAAAGAAGAAGAAGAAAACAACCCTAAATGTGTATGCACCGAACAACAAAGATTCAAAATACGTGGAATAAAATCTGATGGAGTCAAAAGGAATAATGGAGAAATCAACAGTTATAGTTGGGGCTTTCAGTACCCCAGTTGATAGCACTACTGACCAGTCAGTAAGGATTTGGAAGAACTGAACTATACCTTCAACTAACTGTATCTAATTAACATTTATAGAATGCTCCACCCAACAACAGAAGACATATTCTTTTCAAACTAACATTGGATATTCACATTAAGAGACATATCTTGAGTCATAAAACAACCCTTAACAAATTTAAAAGAATTGATATTGTAGAGTATTGAGTCACACAGATGTCTCCTGACCATAGTGGTATCAAACTAGAAATCAATAACAGAAAGAGAACATGAAAATCTCAGGACACTCGGAAATTAAAGAACAGACTTTAAGTAATTGACAGATCAGAAAGAATGCCACAAAGAAAATTTAAAATCTCATAGAATTTAATGAAAATTAAGCAAAACGTGAAAATTTGGGGAATGAAGCTAATATCCTGGGAAGTGCTGGGAAGGAACTTAATGCACTAAAAGCCTACATTACAAAAGAGAGAATGATTTCAAATCAATAGTCTATCTTCTTATCTCAAGAATCTCTGGTCTGTCTTTTCAAGGATGTTTATATAGCAAACTGCCTTAGAAAGTAGAGATAATTTCTCCCTTCAGTGCAAAGGGTGACATGACATGTTTATTAGACAGTGTAAAGATAATATCTAACTCCAGAGCAAAGGGCAAGCATGCTTACAGTCCATTATAGAATATACAGTTTTCCTAAGTTTAGGGTCGCTCTCCTTTAACCCAACCTACTGTGTGTGCACGTGTCACTAAGCCCTCTTCACCCCACTCTGTGGGAATTGGGACTCAGGAAACTGGTGCCAAAAACTGACATTCTGGCTCCTGGTATTGCCATGAGTAGTAAAATCCTTGGTTGGTGGCCCAGGCGTCTTGGATCCTCTGCCAGCATCCGTGTTTGTCAGCAAGTAAGGGAACATCTCAGACCCTTCACAGTTCTTGATGTATATTCATGCAAAAACCTGTAAGCAAATGTTTCATAACCGCTTTATTTGTAAACACCCAAAATGGGAAATGACACAGACGTCCTTCCACAGAAAAACAGTGGATAAATAATTTTGCTTCCGTACATTGATATACTAGTCATCAATGAAAAGGAACAAACTCTTGATTCATGACATAAGTTGGGTAAATCTTAAATACATTTTGGTAAGTGAGGGCGACTCGACCCAGGAGGCTACATACTATGGGGAGGAGGTAGAGGTTGGGGTCCAGCTTCCCCACTTGGACTCTGAGGGGCGCAGCACCTCGTTACTGCTGGGTAGGTGTGAGCGCTGTTGGGCGGGGAGGACTTGTTACACTTGGTGGGGATGAGAGTCTTCGCTCACCACTTGGCCTTCCCTGCCGCCACCCTGGTAGAAGTACCAGGGCACTTCATTTTATTTATCTGACTTGACGTTCTTGGGTCCCTGGGATCGTGTCTGTCATTGTTTTTGCAAAACTCTCAGCCATTCCTTTTTTGAAATATTTCTCCTATCCTGTTTCCTTTCTTGTGTTTCCAATTATGCACGTGTCAGAACGTTTGATACCATCCCACAGCCCTTTGATGCTCATTTCTGTTTTGATTTTAATCTTTGTATTCATCTGCATTCCTGTGTTTTTGACTTTTTAGCGTTTCCATTCAGCTGTTTTTTAAGGTTTCATCTCTCTGCTGAAATTACCCATCTGGTCTTTAGTGTTGTTCACCTTTGCCATTAGAAGTTTTAGTGTATTAAATTTTCTTTCAAATAGTTTCAACATCTGTGTCATATCTGAGTTTGTTTCTGACGAGTGTTTTTGTCTCTTGGTAAGACGTTGTTTATTTCTTTTTAGTCTGCCTTTTTTTTTTGTTTCATTTTATTAAAAGCTGGAAATCACACGTAGTATATAGAGACCGAGATAAATAGCATTTATGTCTGGAAATGAGCATACCTTTCTTTTGGGGGGAAGAGGGGCAGAATTAATCTGGAGTTGGGCTAGGTTTGAGGTCTGTTACCATTACCGTGTGCACCAGGCGCCTCTCATTCTTGTTGTACTTGGGGTTAGGGTGGGGGGCGATGCGCTAGAGACTTGATCGTCAGTGTCTGCTCCACCCTCTGCTTTTGATCTTCCCTTCACACTGGGCCTCACTCTGTAACTCTCTTACTAGTTCCTTGCCAGTCAGTAGGGGAACGTGTGGGTGGGTGTTCTCTGAATGAGCCTTCATCTTAGGCAAGCTGGTGTCCCAGAGTATAGGCAGTGTGTTTTTCTCAGTGGTTCTGAGCCCAGAACCTAGCCCGCTCTTTTTCCAAGAGTGGAAGGTTTGGAGAGCTTCCCCCAGCTCTCCTGGGTTTTCACCAGTACCCTACGGGTAACTCTGTTTGTTGCCCTTCCTCCCCGCCCCCCAACCACACACAGAGATATGTGCACACACACATTAGGGCTTTTGGTCTGAGGGTGAGATGGAGGAGAAGGGTCCCTGTGTCACTGTTCTGCACCATGTAGGAGACTTTCCTGAGCACCTTGTGGGCTTTGTGGTGAAAAGACCTCCAAGAGAGTGCAGATTCGCCTGCATTTGTAACCTGTGGACCTTTACCTTCTCACCAGTACATACCCGGCTAGCCTCTACCAGTTCAGCAGTCACCCCCGCCAAGCTCTTCTTACTAGTGTCTCCTACATCTCACCCCAGAGGCCTGTGCTTGCGTCTCACATGTGTCTCACAGTCTCTGCACATGCCTGTCTGTCCTCATGTTTGGGGCGAGTTGATTGCCCTGGGACCTAAGCACTCTAATGAGCATAACAAAAGGCATTTACTTGCTGTTTGTCTGGCTTCTTTTTATAACAAGTCTGGCAGTGATATTCTTTCCAGTGCTCTACATCCTTGGGCAGAAACTGCAGGGGTTTTAAAATTTTAACAGTTTCCTTGCTGTATCCCAGATTGCTGATGTTAACACGCTCGTGTTTGAATAGATCCTGGTTTGCCCTGCCAGGCTTGTATTCAGACTGTATGTTTAAGCCGTGTTGACAGCTGAATGAACAGGAACTGAGTTAGTGCCTCACACAGAAACACAAAGATAAAGTTGCATTAAGAACTCTGTCGTCAGGACAGGAAATCCATAGTCCTGGCTTCTCGCCGTCCTGGAATTGTCTGGATAGAGGCTTTGATGGCACACCCAGGGATTTGGCTCCTTGGAATTCCTAGCTTAAGTTATTATCTCGATATAATTTTATCTTTTATTTTGCGAGTACTTTTCTTTCTTTTTTTTGGAAGCAGAAAATAGCTTGTTTGTGAGATCTGTTTCGAGACTCATGTTTGTGCTTTCTCTCGCCGTCTCTCTCTGTCTCTCTCTGTTGTAGATTGGAAGTTCCACAAACACCCTAAATGCTCTGCAGATTGCTTTTGCTGATGAAGAAACACAAGTAATCTACCTTTTGACTGATGGGAGACCTGATCAGGTACTTAACCAAAGTTGGGGACACAGACAGCTTCACCAGTACCCTTTGAATGCTAAGAATGGGTTTGAGGGACCTTTTCAACTGCCAGTGAAAAGCCGTTGAGAGATGGTTCCTTGGCTTAGGGACCCAGAACTGAGGTGAGAAAATACACTGAAGAATTCTTTTGTCTGCTGAAATGCAGAGGAGAATTTATGTGACAGCAAAAGTTGTCTGGTTAATGTGCCACACACCCGCAGGCCTGGAGACCAAACCCATGAAAGGAGATACCCACCTTCCTTTGAGGACTGGTTTATATTTTATTACAAACTAAGAGTAAGGAGATTCTTTTTTATTTTTTTTCCTTTGGAGACTCCAAATCTAAACATGTCACTGCACAATATCCTTGGTTTTACCCCCAGTTTTAACTTAGTAATCGCTTAAACAAAAGAATGCCTTTCTAGTGAAATGTTCTTTGTTTTGCTTAGCCTGACTGGAAATTATTTGAAAAGTTTTAGTGGAGTCTGTTCATCTTCTTTTGAGCTTTGTGAATGAAAGACTAATGCTCTGGGCATTAAATAAACATACGGATTTGCAGCCCAGTACAATGTAAATTAACTGCTGAAGTGAATTAGTATCAACTTGCATCCTTCATTGTGACGTGTTTGCATGTGAAAAGTGCTAGGCAAATACTGTAAAATATTCTACGTCAGATGGTGCAGGACTTAAATAGTAAAGCAACTGGATCTTATCACAGCGTTAGATTTATGGCAGAGAAGTTAAACGTAAAGTGAAATTTTATTTTGAATGATTTTCCAATTTCTCTATGCTTTCTGTTTAAAAGCAAATTATTGTGCGTTGCTTATGATCCATGTGTGGGGCCAAGGTTGGAGGCTACACAGACGAATAATATCTTACCCCTGCCTTAGGGGCACTTATGCTTTGGAGGGTGTGCTGGACATGTACGGTTAACTGTGATGGGACACAGCATGGGGTGGTCTGTGCTGTGAGACGTCTGGGGGTGGAGTGAGGAATTCTGCTGTACACGATGGAGAGAAGGCTGGGAAAGGGTCCATGGAGGAGGGGGCATTTGAGCTGTGTCTAGAAAGAGGAGAGGGAATTTTCTTTTAAATTATTTCTTTATGTTTATTGATTTTTGAGAGAGAGAGAGCTGGGTAGGGACAGAGAGTGAGGAAGACGCAGAATCGGAAGCAGGCGCCAGGCTCTGAGCTGTCAGCGCAGAGCCTGATGTAGGGCTCCAGCTCACAAACTGTGAGATCACGACCTGAGCAGAAGTCAGATGCCTGACCAACTGAGCCACCCATGCGCCCCAGGAGAAGGAATTTTATAAACAGAGAAGATTATGAGTATCCTGGGCAGAAGGAACAGAGGTGTGGACGTACGTGGGCTGCCCAGAGAAACAATCCGAGAGCAAGGGCCATGACAGAAGAATGTCTGGGCTGAGACTGGAAAGTTCGGTTGAGGTAGATTGTGAACGTCCTTGGACAGCCCCCTGGAAAGAGTGAGTGGGCCTTCACAGTAGGGGCTGTAGCGGGGCAGTGGTCCCATTCGCCTGTATTTCAGAAATGTGTCTCAACAGTGCGAGGGAAAGACTACATCTAGATGGGAGTTGGTGAGGGCCCACCTCAGGCAGGAAACAGAAGTGGGGAGGAGAGGACTCTCCTCAGAGATGAGATAATCGAAGTAGCGTCAAAGGATGTGGTGACCAGTTTGGGAGCAGAGGAGGACCAAGAGATAGGACCAAGAGAGAAAGGAATCACGATTACTGATTTCTGGTTTATAATGATTATGTTAGTAACTGATTTAAATTTAAATTTAAAGAAGAAGCAAGCTCGGGAGTTGCTGATGGAGGAAGCTGAGTTTGAGCCCCACCCTCCCTGTAGCCCATGGATGTCCAGAAGCCCCTAGAAATATGGGGCTGGTGTTTGAGGAAGATGGGGGCTAGAGATTCTGATTTGAAAATCATCCAGACAAGGGGTCTTTTCTTTTTAATAAGCTCTTACTGATTTTACTGTTTGCACTATAGGCAATTTAGAAAATGTAGATAAGCATATAAGCATAAAAAAAAGAAAATTTAACTCAATCATAATTCAGTTTTGTGTTTTGCTTTGTTTCATCTAATATATGCATTTTTTGGCAAGTCATGAGAAATTCTTCCAAAACATCATTCACAATGACTCTGTCAGATTCCATTATATAAATTTAATATAACTTCTACCTTGGAAATTAATTTTATTTTTTTTCATTTTGAATAGTAGTGCATTCACATGGTATAAATTACAAGGGAATAAAGGGTATGCAGAGAAAATTCTCCTTCCTATCTCCTGTTCATTAGCTAAGAGGCAACATATGTTACCAATTTCTTGTATCTTCTTTCAGAGGTTGTTAGGCAAGCAGAAATATATTTATATATACTCCCTTTTATAAATACATAAATGGTAGTATATTCTTCGCCTTTATATAAAACAATATACCTTGGAAATTGCTTACTATCATTTCATAAAGAGCTTCCTCATTTTTTATAGCTGCCTAGTATTCCACCACATGGCTAAATTATTTAGCCACTTGTCCTGGAGGTGGACATTGAGGTTGCTTTCAGTCTATTATACACGATGCTGCAAAACTAACTGTGCACATGTGTTTTGTATATGTATATCTGTAGCATAAATTCTGAAAAGTAGACTCAGTCCGAAGGTATATGTTTTGCTAGATACTGCCAAATATCCCCCAGAGAGGATGGACCAAGTAACACTCCTGATAGCAGCATATTGGGAAGGATTCTAGTTCTATAGTCTACCATGTACTTCTGAGAGTCTGGAATCTCCTGAGAGTTTATGCAGAATGTGCTCGTACCTTTCTCTGGGGAGAAGGTCTCTAGGTTTCACCAGAGGGTCTGTGGACCACTTAAAGATGAAGAACTAGGGATATGGAGAATAATTGGAATGAGAAATATACCGGCAACCCAAATAGTAATTTATAAACTCCTAGCTTGGCAGTTTATGTTCATATCTGCCTTTCCATCACATGCAGTCTATTTCCTTTGCATTATCCCTCAGATTCTCTCAAAAAAGCAAACGAATATTTGATATTCATGTTCTGTGTTGAGGACATTAAGATGTATCACTCAATCTCCATTTCTTTTTGAATTTTCACTGACTTTGTATGACCTGAATATGTAAGGCCAGTGCTATTATTCCCAACACTCAGCAGAATTTTCTGCTTGAAAGAACACACAGAGATGCTATTCAGGATTTAATTCCAGAGATACAAGCTTACTGCTTGTTTGTTAAATGTCCAGGGAAGAATTATAAGCAAGACAAGTCTTAAACTAATCAAGTGAAAAGAATTCTAGTAATATTAGTCTTCATTAAAATGGAATTAATAGGTGTCCTTTGATGGGCATCTCTAGGTGTGAACGGACACTGCAGGGCCTCTGCCAGGAGCAGCCCAGCACATCTTTGGCCACTGTCATTTTGGGACTTCTTTGAAGTTAGGGACTTACCCTGGCAGGAATCAAGAAAATAGGAGTGAGGAAGGCTTCGCGCCATTCCAAACAAAGACAAATGGGTGAAGCCTAATATGAGGTATACGAGGGGTGGGGACGTAGAAAAGGCACAGGGTGTGCCACCTGCACAACTAAACCTCCTTCAGGCAGTTAGGAGAACTGATCCCTGCCTTTCTTGCACCCTGAGTTGACATTTGTGGTGAAATGGTCATCTGGCTACTGTTTAGATTCAGAGAAGAGAGAACTGGGGAGAGTCTCTCAGGTATGCTGCTTGGCCTCATTTAGGGATTGAAGGGACCTCCACGGGGAACATACGGAGTCTTGGGCTGTGAAAGGCTTCCTCAGTGTCATGCAGGGGTTCCATAAGGAAAGGGCCTGCTACTTTCTTAGACACAGAGCTACTAGGATAAGTGTCTGGAAGGAGTCAGGGTCAGTCAGGCTGCTGTGGTAAAGGTTTACTTCCATGTCTGAGTCTTCTCTTCAAAGCTGTAAGAGCATAAACCAGGGAAAGGAATCCTCGGGTGGGGTGCAGGCAGGAGGTCAGTAATGGCTGGATTCCGTTGCAGGGATGGAGCTCCTTCTGCAGTCCAGGTGCGCCTGCACCCTCTGCCTAGCTCTCCCAACACCATACCACACCCGGTCCTAGAACATCATGCCAGTTTAGCAAACGCTACCTGAGGCTGGGTGCAGGTGAGGGGTTCACAACAATACACTAACAGAATTTCTCATGCCCGCACTCTCTTTAGCTGTATGGAATGATGAAAATGACTTTGGAGCTAGAGACCAGGGTTCGAAGTTCATCCCCAGCACTGCCCATCTGAATGACCTTGGGCAAATCCTCTACTGCAAATTTCCTCCTCTGTGGCTTAGAACTAATACTCCCTACTCATGAGTAAATGAGATGATGTTCCCTGAATGCATTCCACAGATATTTACTGGGTACATTTTATGTGCCAGGCACTGCTATCAGTCTGGAATACAGTGGTAAACAAAATGAACCCGTCTTCATTGAAGCTTATGTTTTATAGGGAAATAGGCAATAAGCAAAGAAATATATGAAAATGTCAGGAAGCATATGAAAAGATGAAAGTGCTACCCACAGTACCTGGCACCCACAATCAGTACTAAATCAATGTTAATTACTTTCCCTTCCCAAATATATCAGCTATAAGTCAATACAGGAATAGTTCCTGGCTAAAACCCTATATTATTAACAGAATTTAGGTCTAGCATATCCAGTCTGGTATCAGGGGTAGCGATCAGGAGTCCTTGGTAAGAAACAAGGATAATGATAGCCCCCACCTCAGAGGGTGGATGCAGGCAGAGAGCACAAGCAGAGCTCTCAGTGCTTGGTGTATACTAGGTACTCAGAAATGGAAGGTAGGCTGAAGGAAGGGGAGACCGCAGAGAGGGCTTTGGTCTGTACTTGCAGTTGACAAGAGGGATGAGGTCAGCTCAGTTAAGATGCTGTTTGGTTAGGAAGCCTGTTGATGGCCAGAGGGGAGAGGAGAAAGAAAAAGGATGAGAGGTGGAGGTGGGCTTATGAGCAGGGGCAGGCTCAGTGCTGGAGCCAGACCCAGAGACTGAGGCTCTGTGTAAGTGGTGGCTGGAATGAGGCCAGACCCTGGGGGACCACTTAACCAGCCCCTTTCCTGGGCGGTGTGTGAGCTGCATAAGGCCAGCCAGTGGTGCGTCCAGAGCCCTCTCTCACTTATCACTCTGCCTTTCCAGGGCTCGTAAGATGAATATAGGAATGGCTAAAGAACTATAAGTAGACAATAGAAACTGGATGAAGGAGGGAGCAAGTTGGGTCAATCAAAGAGGGACTCCTGGCACTGAGACCTGCGGAGGAAGTAGGGGCAGGACAATCAGAGGCAGTTTCTGAAGGTTCTCAGCTGGGCCATGGTGGTGGTGGTAGAGAGATGACAGAGGAATTCATTAGTTAATCTTTCTTGAGCGTCAGATAATGTTAACATTACTTGAATGTCGGTCCTTACCAAGAAACAGTTTTATTGCGAATGAGGGGAACAAACAATCTGGCATTGCTTCTAATACCAAAAATTGACTTCAAATTCCAGTCTTACCACGTAAGAGCTTGATGACCCTAAGAAACTTAATCCTTCTGAGTCTCAGTTTCTCTTTTGCCTGTGAAGCCCATAACCACTAGGCCAATTAGGATTGCATATTACTGGGGAGAAAAGCAGAGGAGCAGACAAATAACTGTAACAATGAAGAGATTTATGTTCCTATGGCTAAGAAACCCAGGGGTAGGTAGTCTGGATTCTATAGTTGCTCAAGGATGTCTCCAAGAAAACAAGCTTCTTTTTATGTTCATTCTTTACCAACTTTGTTTATGATTTCTACCCTCATGGTTGTAAGATGGCTGCTTCACCTCTAGGGAGTGTTTGTTTTTCAGGGGTGTGGATGGGAAGGGGAAGGGCAATTAGTGTTGTTGTTGTCGTTGTTGTTAAATCTGTTCCTTTTTTATCGGAGAAAAAAAGGACTGGGACTTCTGCCTGTATCTCAATGGACAGAACCGGTTCATATGGCCAACTCTTGCTGCAAAAACATGTCAGAAGATGAGTTTTTATGTGTATATGGTTGTTCGTTTATTTGTTTTTTAACTGGGCACATTACTGTCATGAAAAGAAAACCAGGGTTCTGCTGATAAGAAAGGGTGAGAGGAATTGATATTAGTAGGCAACTATCTATCTTTCCAATACTGCCTTACAGGATGATTGTGAGGACTAACGGGCATGCTATGCTCCCAACAGAGTGCCTAGCACGTGCAAAGACCCTCAATAACCTGTCTCTTCTTTCACTCTGTGGGAAAGTCATTGATCATGGCCTTTCTGAAGCTGGAAATAGCTCTTTTGGAGTAGGTGCTTTGGACACCACCTTGAAATCCAGTGGCCTCACTCTGTAGAATCCCAATAGCCAGGATGTTCTACCCTGATACTTTCAGTGCTCGAAACTATAGCCCAGCACATTATTATTCTTATTTTTTAATATGTTAAGGTTATTTATAGTTTGCTGTGTTTCTTCTTAAAAAAATTTTTTTAATGTTTATTTTTGAGAGAGAGACAGAGACAGAGCATGAGTGGAGGAGGGACAGAGAGAAAGGGAAACACAGAATCTGAAGCAGCTTCAGGCTCTGAGCTGTCAGCACAGAGCCTGATGTGGGGCTTGAACTCACAGACTGTGAGATCATGACCTGAGCTGAAGTCAGGTGCCCAACCGACTGAGCCACCCAGACACCCCTGCCCAACACTTTAAAAGCATGAACTCTAGGCTTAGGTGCACCTAAAAATGAGTGATTGTGTTAGTCACATCTTTCTTCCAGATTCTTTTCTCCACCGAATTGTGAGCTCTCAGAGGCAATGACTGAGTCATTGGTCTTCATACCCTCACCACCTGGCAGTGTTTGTTTTGTTTATTGAATTGAATTGACAACTTTCCAAGAAGCCACTCTTCACTGTATAAGGAATTACTAGTTGAGAATCTCACTGTCTGTAGCAAATACTAAGGACTTTCACATCTAATTTTTTTCTTTCTTTTCCTCTCTCTTTCCATCTCCCTTTTCCCACCTCAAAATATATTATTTCAGCCACCTGAAATGATTATAGACCAAGTCAAAGTTTTTCAGAAAATTCCCATTTTCACCATCTCCTTCAATTACAATGATGAAGTTGCAAATGGATTTTTGAAAGAGCTTGCTTCTTTGACTGGAGGAGAGTTCCACCTTTATAATTTTGGCTGCAAGGACCCGATTCCTCCAGAGGCTATTCAGGTAAGAGCTTAATGAGCTGAGAAGAGAGTGGTCAGTCTGTACAGGCTGGAGGCCAATGGATAATACCTTAGTTGAGAAAACAGCAACCACAAAGACAACTTAGTCAAGTAAATGAAATCACTTATCCGTGTACTGCAAAATGTGGTCCAAGGACCATCTGAACTAAGGCATTTGTGAAAATGCAGATTTTCTGGGTCACACTTCAGAGGTACTAAATTAGGCCCTAGGCACAGAGGCCCAGAAATCTTAATTAATATATTTTGTTTTTCTTCTAGGCTTTTTATTATGGAAAGTTTCAAACATACACAAAAGTAGAAAAGTATATAGACCCCTACCTCATGTACCCATCAGTCAAATTCAATCATTATCAATATTTTGCCAAACTTTAGGAATCTATATTTTTTAAAGTTTATTTTTGAGAGAGAGAGAGAATTCTAAGGAGGCTTCGCACTGTCAGTGCAGAGCCTGACATGGGACTTGAACCCATGAATCATGAGATGGTGACCTGAGCCAAAAGCAAGAATCAGACATATAACCAACTGAGTCACCCAGGCATCCCAGGACTCTGTATTTTTATCAAGTATCCCAAGGGGTCCTACTTAAAGTTTGTTAACCACTGCTGTTTATAGACATCTGTGGAAAACTTAAGAAAAATTCAGATCCTAGGTAGTTGTCTCCTGACTTCTCAGACTGTATAACCATGTGACCATCTGATAAATCAATTCATTCTAATGAGTTGTTGGGAGAAACTAACATTCTGTTCTCCAGTACTCCAGTACTTGGCCTGAGGATATGCATTTCAAGAATGCCCTTCTAGAGAATGTTTTTTATCTTATCATGTGTCCTGCAGAATCACTTTAAATCCAGGACAAAGCCAGAGCAGTGTTTACATTTGAATAAACTACTAGAGTCTGGGGAATGAATCATCTGAAAGGATTGGAGGGAAGAACAGACTCTGAGCTCACACAGGGCAGGGAATAGTGACTGCCTCCATCAGCTAGACTGGAAAACTTCATAATCCAATGGACATTGGGTGGAGTATAAAGAAGGATCTTGCCTTCAGGAGTGTGAACAACCAAAATGCTGCTCCAGTTCTGCCTACGAAACCTTTAAAATGCAAGACCCGAAAGGATCAGTCTATTTCTATGGAACTTAACTGCATCCCTGAAAAAACCACAAGAATTATAAGAAAGTGAAAATATCCATCATCCGAGAAAGTAAAATTGACAGTTTCTGACATTAATTCAAATAGTACCAGGTATGAAAAGAAGTGGGAAAATACAGATCCATTAGAAGAGAAAAAGCAAACAGAAAACTTAAAACATGTGCATACCTGACTCAGGTGTTAGTATTAGAGCATAAAAACAGTTAATGTAGCTGTGTTTGATATGTTCAAAAAGGGAGAGGTGAAAGATACAAGTAAGACACAATTAAAATTTTTAGAGATGTAAACTACAATGTATGAGATGGAAAATACATGGGCTGGGAGGAACAGCAGGTCAGACATTGCAGAACAAAGATTAGGAAACTGTAAGGCATCAATAGAAACTATCCAAAATGTAAAACAGAGAAGAGAGAGAAAACAATAAAAAAAAAAACCCAAAACCCAGAAAATAGGGCATAAGTGAGCGATGGAAAAATGCAAGCAGTCTAATAAATAAGTAGTTGAAACAATAGTGCCAGAAATTTTCCAAATCGGTTAAAAACTATAAACTCGCAGATCCAAGAAACACAATGAACACCAAGCACAAGAAACATGAAGAAACTACACCAAATTATATCAGAATTAAACTTCTTAGAAGCAGTGACAAAGAGAAAACCTTAAAAGAATAGGGTGAAAGAAGACAAATTATTTACAGAGGAACACAGATAAGGATGACAGCATATTTCTCATCAGAAACAATGCGTGTGAAAAGACAGTGGAGTGCTATTTTTAAAGTACTAAAAGACAAAAAAAAAAAAGAGCTCAGTGTCGAATCTATACCCTGAAAATTACTCTCAAAAAGGAAAGTAGAATAAAGACTTCAAAGATATACAAAAACTGAAAGAATTTATCACCATTAAACCTGCAGTATAAGAAATGTTATAGGGAGCACATTAAGCAGAAGAAAAATTATACCAGATGTATGTACATATATACACTTAGGACTAAAAAGCAAAGGATAACCGCATGGGTCAATAATTAAGACTTTTTTCCCTTGTTATTTAAATCTAATTATAAGATAAATTGCAGAAGAGACTTACAGTTCCAGCAGTAATGGTGTCGCCCCATTCCTTCTAGATCCTACATCTTATAGCTAAAAAAAATATCCTGGATATAACACAACAAATAAGCATAGGAATATTCTGAAAGGTGGAAAGAAGAAAATAGAATCCCTAGGGACCTCAGAACTTAAGGAATGACATGGCAGTACGTCTTGGGGGACTCGTTAATTCCTTCCATGTATCCCAGATAGGACACTGCTGAACCCTCCAGCCTGGAATCTCTAAGAGGCACAGAACAAACAAACAAACAAGAAAAGACCCAAGAAAAACTTATTCTGTCTAGCCAAAGGACTGAGAAGAAGGTGACCAAAACATAAAACCTGTTTTGCATTACCTGCCATACTCTAGTCATACATCAATGGAAAAACTTCACCCCTTTCCCTGCAATTTGAGCGGAACTGAACAGGGAGCTGATCCACACACCCATGGAATCAAGTGATGGTGCTTTGATCCCTCTGCCAGGTGGCATCAGTAGAGCTGACCAGAGAGCTAATCTTCCATCCCCCACATGGCGGAAGCAGATGGCAATGCTCTGATCTCTCTGCCAGGGTAGTGTGAGTAGGGCTGACTGGAAAGCTGATTCTCCAAACCTCCTAGACAGAAGCAGGTGGTGCTCTAAATATGTGCTGGGGTAGTTAGCAGAGGATTGAAAAGGAAGCTTCTTGTCCAGGCAGCAGTGCTCTGATTCTCCCACCATGGAGTCCAATGGCAAGCTGGACTACCCCACCAGGTGGCTCTAAGACTTAACACGGCAGTGTGAGGACAGTCTAGCCACTGCTGTGCTTCACCACAGCCCTCATCTGAGTGGGACTCAGTGAGGAAATGAGCTTCCACACTCGGCATCAGTGAAAATGAGAAAGGAAGTATGATTTGGAGACAGACAGCACTCCGCTATCCCTGGTGGCAGTGGAGGTTTATAGGGAACGAAGTCTCTATAACACCCAAAAGAATAAGAATAAATGAAATGCGAAAGGGGACTAGTCCCCCTGTGGTCCTCCCTGAGTGGAGAGCTGATCCTCCATCCCCATCCAGCATCAACAAGGTCAAAGGAGGCAGTGCCTACCCTTAGGGCCCCCTACCCTTAGGGGCTCTCTCTGTGAACAAAGTAGAGATTACTGTCCCACAGAAAGAGAGCTGAACTCCTGACACTGTGACCACTTGCTTTGACAATAATAACTGGGAAAAAATCCCCAGATACACAGTTGTGCCCAGATGAAAGTAAAATTTAGCCATGAGAGCCCCCAGACATATAAAGAGTGTACTGGAAAAGCAAGTTCGCTAAGGTAAGTGGGTAGGACTAGCCAAAGAGACACAGCCACAAGCGGTCTGGTTTGGGAAGCCATTTTTCCTCCCACGGAGCTGAGATTCTTCTCTGCACAGAGACACCAGAGTGTGAGGGAATAATAGGCAAGAGGGACCCAGCCAGAGCAAGTGGTCCATTCCAAGAAAACTCTTCCTGTGAGACATGGACTCTCCTACCCCACCCAGTGACACAGGACACCTTGGGGAGAACAGTAGAGGCACCAAGAAATACCTGGCAGTCTGACTAGGGGAAACTCCTTCTGCCTGCTCAGACAGCACCAGCAGGGACCAGTGGAAGCCCCAGTGATACCAGATTAATAAAGACCAAAATAATATCAAAAGGCTCTGAAAATTAAACTGCCATTACAGCATCAGCCCACAAAAGTAGGACAAAGTCCCACACGCTAAATGTAAACAGGGTTACTGTGAGCTAAAATAAAAGTTTTATTTAAAAAAATTTTTTTAAGTTTATTTCTTTATTTTGAGAGAGAAAGCAAGTGGGGGAGGATCATAGAGAGGGAGAAATAGAAAATCCCAAGCAGGCTCTGCATTGCCAAAACAGAGCTCAGTGTAGGACTTGAACTCATGAACTATGAGATCATGACCTGAGCCGAAGTCAAGAGTCAGACGCTTAACGTGACTGAGCCACCCCGGCGCTCCTAAAATAAAAGTTTTAAAATAGGACCCAGAGTCTCATAACACAATATCGCCCCAATGTTCAGGATACAGTAAAAACTCACTCCTCATACCAAGAACCAAGAAAATCACAACTTGAATGAGAAAAGACCATCTTATGATCCCAACACTGAGACAGATGAGTCAGATGTTGGAATTACCTGACAAGAATTTTAAGGAACCTATTATAAAAATGCTTCAACAATCAATTACAAGTTATCTGGAGGGAAATGAGCAAATACAAAATCTCAGCAAAGGTATAGAAGTTATAAAAATTTCCAAGTGGATATTCTAGAACTGAAAGATACAATAAGAAGTAAACTCACTGAATGGGCTCAGTGGTGAGAATGAAGATGACTTAATGTTATCAGTGAACTTGAGGTCAGATGATAGAATTCAGCCAATGTGAACAACAGAGAGAAAATAAGAAGGAAAAAAAAAGTCAGAACCATGGGATCCTACAGGACAATAATGAGAGATATTAGTATCATCAGAATTTCCCAAAGAGAGGAGAAAGAAAGGGATGCTGAAAGACTACATGGAAAAATACTAGCTGAAAACTGCCCAAATTTGGTGAACGATATAAACATACAGATTCAAAAAGATGAGTAAACTCCAAAGAGGAATGTGGTGAACAACTTTGCACTCATAAATTTGACAACTTAGGGGAAAAAAGGACCACTTCCACAAGAAATAAAAACCACCAGAAATCAATGAAGATAAAATGCACATGTGAATCACACCAAAATAAATATTTTATCAAGAGAAATAAAAGCAGATGTCGGTACAAAGACTTGAACACAAATGTTCATAGCTTTGTTTAAAATAGCCCAAGCGTGTCCCTCAATAGGTCACTAAATTTAGGTATTCAGTATACAATATAATACAATAAAGGTGAATGAACTCTTGATTCATGCTGCAACACGGTGAATCTCAAAATATATGAGTGAAGGAAGTTGGATAAAGAATACATACTGTATGATTCCATTTATATAAAATTCTACAAAATTGATATGGTTTCAACTTAGTGACAGAAGATGAATAGTTGCCTAGGAATAGGGGGGAGAAGGGTTTTAGGGTAGGGAGGATGGCAAATTTACAAGGGGGCCTGAGGAAATTTTTGGGTGATGGATATGTCTATTATCTTGATTGCAATGAAGATTTTACTAGTGTGAACTTTGCAACTATTCAAATGGTACACTTTACATGCGTTTGGTCTATTTTATATGAATTATACTTCAGTAAAGCTGTTTATTAGAATAGAATAATATGAGAACTACATGAAATTCCTTAGATCCTTTTCTTGATACCGTTGGTTTTCTGTTAGAAATGTTTGAAATTTGAACTCTTCACGATATATTTACTTCTCATTTTGGCAGAATGAAGATCTGACTCTTTTAATTAAGGAAATGGAGCAGGGACGAAGTGACCTGGAGAAGGTGCAAAACCTTTATTCAGAGTCCTTGCTCATGGATTGGTGGTACAACAGGGAAAAGGAAGGGGACAGTAGGTGAGCGTGCCAGATTTCCCCCTCAGATGCTCTGCTCGCTCTCCTTGCTACCTCTTCTTTCTGCAGTACTTTCGGGGATTTCTTTTAGTGAAAGGAATCACATAGCATGATTATGTTAGAATTTTTTTTAAGGAAAGAGAATTCATAACCTAATTTTATAATCTAATATGTGGCTTAAGGAGGTCACATATTTACCTCTATATTTAAGTTCCAAAATCCTTGTGTGCCGCTTAAGAGAGCAATGTTAACATCTCATCTCCGCCCAGTGTGGTTGGCCCCCCAGCCCCAGCAGTGACAGAGCACAGCAGGAGTGCTGTGTGGTGCAGCGCATTTGACTCAGGGATCAGGAGCCCCAAGGGTCTCTGTGTGACCTTGGCGAATCCCTGACTTCTCTCCATACCTGTCCGTTGCTGAGTCTCCATTCCTTCATCTTCAAAATGGTGGCTGTGGGGGCGCCTGGGTGGCTCAGTCGGTTGGGCGGCCGACTTCGGCTCAGGTCATGATCTTGCGGTCTATGAGTTCGAGCCCCGCATCGGGCTCTGTGCTGACAGCTCAGAGCCTGGAGCCTGCTTCCGATTCTGTGTCTCCCTCTCTCTCTGTCCTTCCCCTGTTCACGCTGTGCCTCTATGTTTCTCAAAAATAAACATTAAAAAAAAAAAAAAAAATGGTGGCTGTGGTGGTGGTAGGTTTTGGGATAGATAATTTCTCAGGCCTTTTTCTACCCTATAATCTAATATGCCTCTAATTAGTAATTTTTTAAACAAAAATCAAAACCACCACAGTATTCAGAAATGTTTTCATATCTTATTAATACAATTTAACATTCTACAGATGTTCAGAGATCTCAGCTCCATATAAATATCCTATCAGAAATATGTCTTTTTTTTTAATGTTTATT
Source organism: Paguma larvata (assembly GCA_030068075.1). Lineage (NCBI taxonomy): Eukaryota > Metazoa > Chordata > Mammalia > Carnivora > Viverridae > Paguma > Paguma larvata. The sequence goes on from CM057836.1 coordinate 76,141,970, forward strand.
TACTTATTTTGAAAAAGAGAAAGAGAGAGAGCACAAGCATGAGCGGGGGAGGGGCAGAGAGAGAGGGAGAGAGAGAATCCCAAGCAGGCTCCACACTGTCAGCATAGATCCCGGCGAGGGGCTGGATCTCATGAACCGTGAAATCATGACCTGAGCCAAAATCAAGAGTGAGATGCTTAACCGACTGAGCCACCCAGGCACCCCAGGAGAATATCTTTTTTTTAAAAAAAAGAGTGATAGCGAATGCAAAGAAGTTAAAAATACATTTATCAATCAGGATTTCATCTTTGTCAACATTCATTGTCTTCCTGTTAGCAAATTAAGCATTCATATGGGCTGGAGGCAGGGCATGAGCATGGAATCAGTAAAAGAGATAAATACTATACCGGGACATCTTCTAATGAGATTTTATGGAATTGTTTTTAAAGTACTTATTTGGAAAAGCTCAGGTACATCTTCTAAATTCAGATAATTTGAACAAATAAACTAATAGTCAAATAAATGGGCAGCACCTCAGTGCAAATTGCCCTTTGTATCTTAACTACCTTTTTTCCCTGTTTAATCAAACTAAAAATTTCAGGACAAAATGACTAGCTATTGCTTGGAATCTGGCTTAGTCAATCGACTGTATCTGCTACAGATTGAGTAATGAATGCATTTTTGTTTTTTGATTCGTTTTTGGGGGACTAGAGAGGGCATGTTCTAGAGTCATGCAGAAAATTATTTTAATCCAGGCTTCCCACCATTACATGTTGGGTAAATGTGGGCAAGTTACTTAACCCTGCTAAGCCTCTGTTCCTCATCCACAATATGGGAATAATGGTAGTCATACGGTTGTTGGGGAGATTAAATGAGGTAGTGCCTGTCCTGTACTAAGAGCCTCATTCAAGAGAGCATCCTCCTGTACTTCCTTGTAACATAACAACATTAGGAGAAGTTAATTCACTGACTCAACTACAGTCAAAGATAAATTGTCTTGTTCTGGCTTTCTACCAGGTGAAAAAACGTTTCAGCCTCCAAATCTCCTCTCCCTTCCTTCTTTTTTTAAGCATTTGTGGAAGTACAGCTCATGTGCCGGGAGAACTGGGATGCACAGATGAACATAAGCCCGGCCCCTCCCATCCCAAGATGCACAGTGTGGTGGGGGATACAGACCCACGAGATTATGGAACACTGTGGAGGAGCCTATGAAGTAGGCGTGCAGGTGGGGGGTCAAGGAGAGAGGGCATGCTTTACAGTGTTGGAGCAGGAGATTGTTCTGGAAACTTTCCTTTCTGTGGCTGCTGTGTTCAGAGCTTCAGAAAAGGTGTGTCTGGGAAAGTTCTCGGGCATTTCTAGGGTTCCTCCTGGCTCCAGATCTTCACCAGGATGGTTTGCCGTGATCTGGTACTGGCATAGGGGGTCCAGAGAAAGTTCTCTGGCTTTTCTAAGAGCTATCTATTCAACCCTACGGTTAGAGAAATGGGTTTCTGTAAGGCTGTGTCCCTTACAGCTGGCTGTCCCTCAGGTTCAGTCTCACACCAGTCCCACAGAGTCCGTGCACAGCCGAATTACCCCGCAGTTTACACAAGAGGAAAGTTAGGAAGTTCAGAGAGGATTGAGGGACTTCAGCAAGTCACACAACCAGGAAAGAACAGAGCTGCAGTGCGAGCCATATCTAATGCCTCCACATCTGGGTCCCTGCCCTTTCTTCAGCAGCAGAGAAAAAGATTATTCTTATATTCACCAAATGAGGCGAGGCCCACTTCTTTAAGTTGGTAGCATTCAACATGATTGTACTGATCTAACTCTGCCTTCTTGATGGAAGTTTTTTGTTTCTCCCTTCCCCTCCTTTTTTTCTTCGTCTATTTTTTTATCTAAATCAAAACAGGCATCAAAAAGAAATCTCTTCTATGGTTTCAACTCCAGAAAAATGTGCAAAACCTCACTCTGATGTCAAATCAACACAAACGTCATCCCTAGATATGTCGAAATTACCAGAGGACCTTTCAAATCAAAAGATTCCGAAAAAGAAAGTCCTCCACGCAGGTATCAGTGAACAAAATGGTTTGAATCTCAGTTTTCTTTCAATGTAAAAAGGTGGAATAAAACTAAATCCAAATAATATTTTATTTTTTTAAATGACATTAACACCTCTTTTTTTAAAAAATGTTTATTTGGTGAGAGTGGGGGAGAAAGAGAGAGAGAGAGGGTCCAAGCAGGGGAGAGGGAGAGAGAGAATCCCAAGCAGGCTCTACATAGAGCCCTATGTGGCCCAGTCTCACAAACTGTGAGATAGTGACCTGAGCAGAAATCAAGAGTCAGACGCTTAACTAACTGAGCCACCTGGGTGCCCCGATCCACATAATATTTCAAAACGAACTTAAACCTGTGGGTTTTTTGGTTTTGTTTTGTTCTATTGGCATGTAATTGATACATAACATTATATTGGTTTTAGGAGTACAACATAATGATTTGATATTTGTATATATTGAAAATTGATCGCCACAGTAAGTTATCATCCATCACCATACATAGTTATAAAAACATTTTTTCTTGTGATGAGGACTATTAAGATCTACACTCTTAGCAATTTTCAAATATGCAGTAAAGTGTTAACTATAGTCACCATGCTGTACATTACGTACCCATGACTTTATTTACTTTATAACTGGAAGTTTGTACCCTTTATAGACCCCCTTCACCTATTTTGTCTACTTCCCCATCCTCCACCTCTGGCAACCACCAGGCTGCTTTTTTTTTTTAACTTTTTTTTTTAAATGTTTAATTTTGAGAGAGAGAGAGAGAGAGAGAGAGAAAGAGCGTAAGCGGGGAGGGCCAGAGAGAGAGGGAGGCACAGAATTTGAAGTAGCTCCAGGCTCTGAGCTTTCAGCACAGAGTCGGACGCAGGGCTCAAACTCATGAACCATGAAATCATGACCTGAGCTGAAGTCAAATGCTCAACCGACTGAGCTACCCAGGCGCCCCAGAAATAGCTAATGATTTTGAACATCTTTTCATGTGCTCGTTTGCAGTCTGTGTATCCATTTCGATGAAATGTCTGTGCATGTGCCTTACCCATTTTCTACATGGATCATTTTTGGTTTATATTGACAAGTACTGAAAGTTCTTCATTTTAGATTCTAGGACTTTGTTTTGAATATGTTGCTTGCATATATTTTCTCCCAGGATGTAGCTTGTCTTTTCATCCTCTTAATGAGTCTTTCACCAAGGAAAAGCTTTTAAGTTCAGTGAGATTCAGTTTACGAGTCTTTCCTTTTTTTTTTTTTATAATAGTTTATTTTCAAATTGGTTTACATATAACACCCAGTGTTCATCCCAACACGTGCCCTCTTTAATGCCCGTCACCCCCTCTCCCCCTCCCTCACCCCCCTCACCCTCAATTTGTTCTTAGTCTTTGAGAGTCTCTTATGTTTTATCTCCCTCCCTCTCTGTGTCTTTTTTTCCTTTCCCCTCTTCCCCTCCCCCTGGTTTTTGCTTAGTCTCACAATCTGGCCAAGTGTAGCAACATGGATGGAACTGGAGGGTATTATGTTAAGTGAAATAAGTCCGTCAGAAAAAGACAGATACATATGTTTCCACGAATAGGTGGACGAGTCCTTCCTTTTATGGATCATGCTTCTGGTGTCAAATCTAGGAACTTTTTCCTTAGCCCTAATTCCTGAAGATTTGCTTTTATGTTTTTCCCTAGAAATTGTGTCATTTATTTATATAGTTTTAGTTTTTAAAAATATGTAGCTTTATGTTATACATTTAAGTCCATAATCCATTTGAGTTTTTATTATTATTTTTATTATTCAAGTGTAATTAACATAATGTTATATTAGTTTCAGGTGTATAATATAACAATCCAACAATTCCATACATTTCTCAGTGCCCATCATGATAAGTATACCTTTTAAAAAAATATTTATTTTTTAAAGTATTTCTTTACTTTGGAGGGGGAAAAGGCAAAGAGAGAAGAGAGAGAATCCCATGCTGTTAGCACAGAGCCAAACACAGGGATCCATCTCACGAACCATGAGGTCATGACCTGAGCTGAAATCAAGAGTCGAGCACTTAACCAACTGAGCTACCCAGGCACCCCAAAGATTTTATTTTTAAGTAATTTCTTCACCCAACATGGGGCTCAAACCCACAATCCCAAGATCAAGAGTTACATGTCAACCGAACCAGTCAGGCACCCCAAAAAGTTTACTTTTAATCCCCTTTACCTGCTTCACCCATTTGCCCCCCACATCCCCTCTGGCAACTACCAGTTTGTTTTCTGTTTTTGTCTGTTTTTATGTTTTCTCCCTTTTTTCTTTGTTCATTTGTTTTGTGTCTTAAATTCCACACATAAGTGAAATCATATGTTTTTCTTTGTCAGACATATTTCACTTAGCATTATACTGTCTAGATCCATCTGTGTTGTTGCAAATGGAAAGATTTGATTATTGTTTATGGCTGAGTAATATTCCCTTGTAGGTATATGTGTGTGTGTGTGTGTGTGTGTGTGTGTGTGTGTGTGTATACACCACTTCTTTATCCATTCATCTGCTAATGGACATTTGGGTTGTTTTCATATCTTGGCTGTTGTAATGCTGCAACAAACATAGGAGTGCACATATCTTTTCAAATTAGTGTTTTGATTTCCTTTGGGCAAATACCCACTAGTAGAATTAATGGATCATATGGTAATTTTATTTTTAATTTTTTGAGGACGCTCCGTACTCTTCCACAGTGGCTGGATCAGTTTGCATTGCCAGCAGTGTACAAGGGTTCCTTTTTCTCCACGTCCTCACTAACACTTGTTATTTCTTATGTTTTTTTATTTTAGCCATTTTGACAGGTATCGAGTGATATGTCATTGTGGTTTGAATTTGCAATTCCCTAATAATTAGTGATGTTGAGCATCTTTTCATGCGTCTTGGCCATCTCCATGTCTTCTTTGGCAAAATATCTATTCAGGCTCTGTGTGCATTTATTAATTGAATTATTTGGGGTTTTGGTGAGAAGTTATATAAGTTCTTTATAGTTTTTGTTATTAACCTCTTACCAGATATATCATTTACAAATATCTTCTTTCAGTCAGTAGATTACCTTTTCATTTTGTTCATGATTTCCTTTGTTGTACAAAAACCTTTTATTTTGATGTAGTCCCGATAGTTTAATTTTACTTTTGTTTCCCTTGCCAGAGGAGACATATCTAGAAAAATGCCTCTGTGGCTAATGTCAAAGAAATTACTGCTTATGTTTTCTTCCAGGAGTTTTATGGTTTCATGTCTCACATTTAGGTCTGTAATCCGTTTTGAGTTTATCTTTTAAGTATGGTGTAAGAAAGTTGTCCAGTTCATTCTCTTGCATGTAGCTGTCCAGTTTTCCTGATACAATTTTTCAAAGAGACTCTCTTTTTCCCATTGTATATTCTTGCCTTTTTTGACAGATTAATTGATCATAAAAGTGTGGGTTTTTTCTGGACTCTATTCTGTTCCATTGATTTGTGTGTCCGTTTTTGTGCCAGTACCCTACTGTTTTGATATGTATAGCTTTGTAGTATGTCTTGAAATCTGGGATTGTGATACCTCCAGCTTTGTTCTTCTTCAAGATTGCTTTGGGTATTCAAGGTCTTTTGTGGTTCCACAAAAATGTCAGTATTATTTGTTCTAGTTCTGTGAAAAATGTTGGTATTTTGATAGGGATTGCATTGAATCTGAAAATTGGGTAGTATGGACATTTTAGCAATATTGGTTCTTCTAATCCATAAGCAGGGAATATCTTTTTTTTTAATGTTTATTTATTTATTTTTTGATGTTTATTTATTTTCGAGACAGAGAGAGACAGAGCATGAGTGGGGGAGGGGCAGAGAGAGGGAGACACAGAATCTGAAGTAGGCTCCAGGCTCTGAGCTGTCAGCACAGAGCCTGACGCGGGACTCGAACTCACAGACTGCAAGATCATGACCTGAGCCGAAGTCAGACACTCAACTGACTGAGCCAACCAGGCGCCCTAATGTTTATTTTTAAGAGAGAGAGAGAGAGTGACAGAGTGCAAGCAGAGGAGGGGCAGAGAGAGAGGAGACACAGAACTCAAAACAGGTTCCAGGCTCTGAGAGGTCAGCACAGAGCCCGATGTGGGGCTCGAACTCATGAACCATGAGATCATGACTTGAGTAGAAGTCAGATGCTTAACTGACTGAGCCACCCAGGCACCCCAGGAATATCTTTCCATTTGTTTGTGTCATCTTCAGTTTCTTTCATCAGTGTTTTATAGTTTTCAGACTTCTCTTTCACCCCCTTGGTGATAAGTTTATTCCTAGGTATTTCATTCTTTTTGGTGCCATTGTAAATAGGATTGTTTTCTTAATTTCTCTTTCAACTACTTCATTATTAGTGTATAGAAATGCTACCAAGTATACCTGCAACTTTACTGAATTTATTTATCAGATCTAGGAGTTTTTTGGTGGAGTCCTTCAGGTTTTCTCCATATAGTATCATGTCATCTGCAAATAGTTAAAATTTTACTTCTTTACTTTACCTGTTTGGATACCGTTTATTTCTTTTCCTTATCTGATTGTTGTGATAAGGACTTCTAGTACTATGTTGAATAAAGGTGGCGAGAGTGGACATCCTTTTCTTGTTCCTGATCTTAGTGGAAAAGCGCTTAAATTTTCACCATTATGGATGATGTTACCTGTGGGTTTTTCGTATGTAGCTTTTATTATGCTGAGAAACATTGCCTCTAACTCTACTTTGTTGAGAGTTTTTATCATGAATGAAGTTTTTATCATTTGTACTTTGTCAAATGCTTTTTCTGCATGTTGAGATGATCCATATGGTTTTTGTCTTTTCTCTTGCTAATGTGATGTGTCTTATTGATTGATTTATGATTATTGAACCATCCTTGCATCCCTGAAATAAATCCCATTTGATTGTGGCGAATGATTTTTTTTTTAATGTATTGTTGGATTCTGTTTGCTATTATTTTGTGGAGGATTTTTGCACCTGTGTTCATCAGTGTCTTTATCTGGTTTTGGAATCAGGGTAAAACTGGCCTTCTAGAATAAATTTGGAAGCTTTCTTTCCTTTTAGTCTTTGGAATGGTTTGAGAAGAATAGGTATAACTTTTCATTGAATGTTTTCATAGAATTTACCTGTAAGTCATCTGGTCCTGAACTTCTGTTTGTTGGGAGTTTTTGATTACTGGTTCAATTTCATTGCTAGTAATTGATCTGTTCAAGTTTTCTATTTCTTTCTGATTCCATTTTGGAAAGTTATATGTTTCTAGGAATATAGCCATTTCTTCTGTGTTGTCCAGTTTGTTGACATATAATTTTGCATCATATTCTCCTATAGTTCTTTGTGTTTTTGTGGTGTTGGTTGTCATTTCTCCACTTTCTCATTTTATTTAATTGAATTTTTTTCCTTTTGTATGAGTTTAGCTAAAGGTTTATCAATTTTGTTGGTCTTTTCCAAGAACCAGCTCCTGGTTGCATTGATCTATTCTGTTATATTTTTGGTCTGTATTTCATTTATTTTTGCTCTTATCTTTATTATTTCCTTCCTTCTATTGGCTTTGGACTTTGTTTGTTCTCCTCTTTCCAGCTCCTTTAGTCTTACGGTTAGGTTGTTTATTTGAGACATTTTCTTGCTTCTTGAGGTAGACCTTTATTGCTATAATCTTTCCTCTTAGAACAGCTTTTGCTACATCCCAAAGTTGCATTTTCATTTTCATTTGTCATTTGAGTTAATTTTTGTTATTATCCTACAGGTTCCTGAGTATCTCTTTATCTTTTGTCAATGTCTTCTTTCTCTGTTGCTAACATTGGCTGAATTCTATTGTTCTGCCTGTTCTCAGGTTGTCTGATACTATCATCTGTCATCTTTACTCTACTACTGAGCCCATCCAATGAGTTTTTTTATTTGCTATTTTATTTTTTGTTCTACAATTTCCACTTATTACACAATTTTTGTAACTTCTGTTTCTTAGCTGAGATTTTCTATTTGTTCATTTGTTTCAAGAGAATTTGTACTTGTTGAAGCATTTTTATGACATCTACTTTGAAATCCTTATCAGATAATTCCAACTTCTGATTCATCACACTGTTGACATCATTTGATTATCTTTCTCATTTAAGATGTGATTTTCATGGTTCTTGCTATAATGGTAATTTTTTATAGTATCTTAAACATTTTGTCTAGTAAGGGACTCTGGATTCCATTTAGATCTTTAATTTTAGGAAGTAGTTGCCTAGTTTAAAGTTAACACACAGACCTGGGCCTGCTTGTGTGGTTCCAGTGATAATTTAATTTTCACAGCCTCCGTGGTATTATTTTGGTGCTTGGTTTGCTGGTGTCAGTCAGGCTATTACTGGTCTCTGCTAGTGCTTCCTAAAGGAGCAGCAGGAGTTTCCTCAGGCCAGGATACTAGATGTATCTCAATGGGGGGAAATTGTGGTAGCTTCCCTACTACTGTCTTTTGAGTGTCTTCATATCTATGGGAAAGAGGGGAGAGCCTTGAACCTATAGAGGCCAAAGGGCTTCCTGGTATAGGCCACTTGCTATAGCCTGATCAATCTTGCATGATCTGTCCACTTGTTCTGGTATCGCATTACAGAGGAGGAACGTGTTAAGCCCATGGGAACAAAGAGGCTTCCCATACCAGACCACTTGTGTAGCCTGCCTGCCCATTCCAGTAAACCTGAGTTTTGCTAGAAATGCTACTTGCTGTTTGTCCTAAACATTTTTAAAAATGTTTATTTTTGAGAAAGAGGGAGAGCGAGAACAAGCAAGGGAGGGACAGAGAGAGGCATGTGCAGAGGATCCAAAGCAGGCTTTGCACACTGACAGCAGTGAGCCCAATGTGGAGCTCGAACCTACAAACTATGAGATCATGGCCTGAGTCGAAGTTGGATGCTCAAGCGACTGAGCCGCCCAGGCACCCCTGTCCTAAACATTTTAACAGCCTTTTGTCACTTCCTCCATTTCACTTAGTTTCGGGATTGTTGCTATTGATAGGTATCCCTGTCCCAAATTTTTATTCTGTTTCAGCTTTTAATGTGGAAGCATAATGAAATGTGGTGCCTAACTACAAAACTTGGGGAGTAGTTAAGTGTTTGAATCCACTGCCAGATAAATATGTTTTTATTCATAATTTTCTGGGTTTGGGAATAGTACAGTTTTTGTTTGGAGACTTTGGGAGCTAAATTTTATTTTCATTTTGGTACACCTATTGTTTTGCCTACTGGTTTTGGTCAAGGTGCCTTGCCAGAGTTCAGCTCTCCTATGTATATCATCTCTTTTGCTCCCAGACATAGTTCTCAAGGAAATTTATCCTTCTTCATTCTTGGTTACAGAGGCAACCAAGATAGTACTCACCCTGTTTGGCCTAGAAAAATAATGAATAATGCATAGTGCAGGTCATATCTCTATGTACAGAGACCACTGGTATTAACATTCTGTGTAAAAGGTAGACAGTTTATAGATTATTAGCTCATCTCCAGTCTAATTATCTAGTTTCTATAGGAGAGGCTAAGTCCCTTCCTGTTGAAAACGAGGACACATTGGTGCGTCTGGGTGGCTCAGTCAGTTAAGTGTCCGAGTTTGGCTCAGGTCATGATCTCACGTTTTGTGAGTTTGAGTTCTGCGTCGGGCTCTTTGCTGACAGCTCAGAGCCTAGAGCCTGCTTCGGATTCTGTGTCTCCTTCTCTCTCTGCCCCTCCCCCACTTGCACTCTTTCTCTCTCTGTCTCTCAAAAATAAATAAACATGAAAAATTAAAAAAAGAAAAGAAAACAAGGGCACATTTCATTCATGAATGCTTCATAAAGGCTTGATACTTGTGCTTCCAAATTGTGAAATACAGAACACACAATTAATGCACTTTCTGTAATTGCATATGAAAAATAATCAAGATGTCTTGGTACAAGCTCATTACCTTGTACATAACACACAGATTAAATGTCAGTATTTGATAAGTATCTCTTTGCTAGTTAAAGGGCTGCAGTCTGTGAATAGGGTGAAGTATCACTCCCAAGATTATGTTATGTTGACCTTAAACCAAGGTTGTCTAGGAGAGCCCAGTAATACAGGTGTTCTTAAAAGCAGGAGCTTTTTTCCAGCTGGTGACAGAAAAGAAAGTCAGAGAGACTTGAAGCCTGAGGGGAATTAAACGTGCCATTGCTGGCATGAAGAACGAGGTGCCAAGTGGGTGTAATGCAGGTGCTTAGGAAGCTGAGGGGCCCCCCAACAGCCAGCAAGGAAACAGGGACCTCAGTCCTACAACTGCAAGGAAATGAACTCTGCCAACAGCTTGCATGAGCTTGGAAGCAGATCTCTCTCAAAGAGGGGCAGAGCTTCAGCTCAGATAAGTAGAACAAGCCTTTACCTCAGCATTGAGTTAGTGGCAGAACTGTTCTCTGAGGTTTGGGAGACTGAACCTGCATTCTTTTTTTGCAGACCCAAGGAAATGGTTGCATCTAATAAAATACCTTCTTTAGTCCCCAATTCCTTTCATCCCTTTCCCTTTGATACAAACAGAACCAACCAAAACCAGCCTGCTCAGAAGCCAGATGTCCACCCTCAAGAGCTCAGCTTGCAGTGAGATGACGGACGACCTTTCCAGTTCCAGCAGCTGGAACACTCCAAGTGACAGAGGCAAGCCAGAGAGGGTCTCTATATCTAAGCCCAGGCTGGTTTCCCTTTGCCAACTGTGCCTGTTCCTGAAAGAGCTGGGCATAGATACATTTTGGGGGCAGTGTGAGGGCCAATCACTTTTAAGTGGATTGGGATTGATTCCTATTCAGGGACTCCTTGTAAATCAGCTCTACCTGCTGGAGTGAACTAGGCTTTCATATACTAACTCACTCCCAAACACTCCTTCTTCTAGATGCTGCTGATTCAACTAGCTAACATTTCCTTTCATTTATAAATCCAAGTTTATATAAGGATATATATTAACAACCCCAAATATTAATTTGAAAATCTGTACCTACAACTAAACAGGATCTAATAGGGGTTTTCATTTTACATACAGAGTGGAGAAACCACAAAGCAAACCATTAGAAACTAAAATGTTGATCAAGCTTCTTTTGTATAATTGGGGGGGGGGGGAGTCTAATGAGGGCAACATTGAACAATCAGTGGTTAAAGTATTCTCATTTAACATTTTAAAAATGTATTTTCTAGGGAATGAGAGAATGAATGTCTCATTCTTCCTAGAGAGAGATCTGAATGGACAGGGGATGAAGTAGATAAGCAAAACAATAGGGCCATTTATACCTATGCATTGGTCTTTAGTGTAACTGTAAATGAATCTTGCCTGAGAACCCACTATGATAGATCAGTATTCTCTGAAATATGGTCCATTTTTTAGCCTTCAGTGACAATTGAACTCCGAGATAAGTGCAGTCCTTTTGCATTTTGATAAAACAACAACAACAACAACCATATATTAGGAAATTATACAACTGTCATTTCTCCTTCCACAGAAATGAGTGTCCTTTTGATAAGTGAGTATCCAGATACCATATCATTAGAAAGATCGAGTCAAGAAGAAAGCCAGATCCATGGCCAAGAGTGAGTACTTTAATTTTCCGGGACAGTTGTGTATGTTTTTGTTTATTACAAGCTTTAAGCATCATAGTTTTGTGTTCTTATTTCTTCAAGTATGTCTTCAGAAAACTGGCTCAAAACTCATGGCTTGGTTGCCAAGAAACTGACCATCATGGATGCCCTGTCACTGACAGCGGTCCCTCACATCCCCACCTACATTCCCATTCTGGACAAGTACGTGGTTTCCAAGGTCTTCGATGAGGTAAGACTGATTTTCTCTATGTCCCTGCCTGATGTATTTTTCATCTCCAGTTCGAATAAAGAGTAGTCTGCTTTGGTCTTGTATAGTTGTGACAGAAACGTATTTCATCCATTGAAAAGAAAAGTGTTTGCCAAGATAGTAAAAAGGAGAGAGGAGAGCTCTTAAGCATTTTTGTTTTTAGGCTGAGAAGAAATTGGCCTTTTCCATGGCTGGCTGCTGGTGGGTGGCAGTGTGGAGCTGCAGAGATGTTTGAAAGCATCTCAGAGTCTTGAGTCAAGAGTGAACATCATCCAGTATCAAAGGGCTGGGAGAATGTGTGAGGGATCATGTCCTTCCTTTGCTTATCTTCTCTTCCGAAGTACAGTGCATCTTTTCCATCATAAAAGTCTCCAAAAGAAAAAGTCAGAGAGAGAAAGAGGGAAGAAGGGAGAGAGAGAGATTGAGAGAGACTGAGAGTGAGCCAGAACAAAGAACCAAAGGAGAGTGACCTTTATGTCCTGGAAGGGGAAAAAGCAGTAGGGGGGCGGGGCATGGAAGGGTTAGACATGGAGGACAGCCAAGTAGATACTGAAAAGTTTCCCTTGAATCGGGCAACTAGACGGTCCTTGCCCTCAGCAAGAACAGATTCAATGGAACAGCCGGACTGTTCAAGAATGAGGAACACACAAAAACCAAGGATTTGAAGATCAAATGCCAGCGCTTCTGGACAAATAGAGTGGCAGCGAATGATTTAAATAGGAGCATATCAGCCTTTATGGGCACTAAATGGAAATAGTATCCTTAAAAGATCTTATCTCATACTGAATTATTTACGGAAGAAATGCAGGGTGTTTGGGATTTGTTCCAAATCATTGGGATGGTAGGAGGGGAAGAATAGATAAAACAAGATTGGCTGTGAGTCGATAATTGTTACATTTTCATAACAAGAAAATTGAGTTAGGTGAAGCTTAGTCTACTATTCTGTCTGCTTGCTTTTTTACATAGTTTCAACTTTCCATCATAAAATTTGAAAAAAGCACAGGCAGGAAAACTTTTTTAAAAAGGCTTTATCTAACTGATCTTGATGTATTTGGAAGAAGCAGAGGAATTGGTGAATTTTTTCTATTAGTCACATTTAAGACATTATGCCCATGGAGTTCAACATGTATCCTGGTTTGACGTGACCAATGGTTTTCGCTCTGGAAGTTGTGTGTGATTTATGCTACATTCTTGATGACTGTGCCTCATGGTGAGTGGTTCTGTCCTTGGCTGAGACCTTGTGACTGGCAGGTTCTATTTGTACCTCCAGTGAACTCTAGCCTGATTAGATAACAACATATCACTTGAACTTGACTTCTTCCAGAAGCAACAGAGAAACCAAACACTGATTTATTTCTTCTAGGAAGTTTGGTGGCAGCTTCTCCTATTCTGTGCATTTATTTTATTAATATTCTTTTTAAAAAATTTTTAATGTTTATTTTTTTGAGATAGAGAGAGAGAGAGACAGAGTATAAACAAGGGAGGGACAGAGAAAGAGGGAGACACAGAATCTGAAGCAGGCTCCAGGCTCTGAGCTGTCAGCACAGAGCCTAATACGGGGCTCAAACCCACAAACCATGAGCTCATGCCCTGAGTCAAATTTGGACACTTAACCAACTGAGCCACCTAGGTGCCCATGTTTTATTAATATTCTTGAGTTTTATTTGGAATAAGATGTGTTTAGTGAAATGCTCTGAGAAGTAGAATTTTCTTGTGCTTACCTTGTCTCCTTCTAAGCCTCCCAATAACCTGAAACTTGGAAAAGTACATTTCTCAAAAAACAAATATAATAAGGTAGTGAAGTATAAGCATAAAATCAAAGGAAGAAACCATGAGGGAAAATTTATAGATCGAATATAAAAAAATGTTATATTACATAAAAACATGTAAGTAAAATGAAGGCAGAGCTCAGAATAATATTTGTAACATATATAACAAAATGCTAAGGAGTAAGGTCTTAAATATGTTTCTTTGTGTGCATCCTTATAAATCAGTGTGTGTGCGTGTGCGCATGAGTGCATATATATCAATGTCTTGTTCTGTATACACACATACATGTACATGTATTCATACCATAAAGGAAAAAACAATGGTAAATACTTCAATGGAAGATCCAGGTGGTGGGAGTGGAGAGTCAAAACCTCATTCAAAAATATTTTTTTTAATTTTTTTTAATGTTTATTAATTTTTGAGAGACATAGAGACAGAGCATGAGTAGGGGAAGGGCAGAGAGAGAGGGAGACACAGAATCGGAAGCAGGCTCCAGGCTCTGAGCTGTCAGCACAGAGCCCGACACAGGGCTCGAACTCACAGACCGCGAGATCATGACCTGAGCTGAAGTCGGGCGCTTAACCGACTGAGCCACCCAGGCGCCCCATCAAAAATATTTCTTGCTGGTAACCAAATATATGTGTTTAGAAAAAATACAAATTGGTAAACCAATTAGACAGCTCCTTTACCACCACCATCAAATTAGTAAGTTGTAAAAAATACTAATAAACAAAAATACTAATAAACAGTGACGGCAAAGATAGGATGAATTGGAACTTTTACATCCTACTGGATATACTGGATTTATACTGGAGTATAAATTGGTGCGACCTCGACAGTACACTCAGAGATGTTAAGAGCATATAGTCTTTCCTCCAGTAAATCCATATGTAGATATTTCATAATCAGAAATACTGATACATATATTTTAAGAATAGTTAGTTAGCACTGCCTTATATCTAAATGGAGGACCCTGAAAGCAACCTAAATATCTAAATATCTAATCATGGAATGTCATACTTTCGTTAAATGTCATGTTTCCAGTATGTGTGCTGCCGAAGCGAGCACAACTATCATGTTTCTAAAGAATAAGGAATGACGTGGGGAAAATCTCTTAAGATAATTAATGCTAAATAATAAAATCAGATACAAAACTTCACATATAGTATGTAAATTTGGTTACATGTAAGTGTGATGCAAGACATGGCACTCTTTCTCCCTCCTTTTCTCTTTTACCAAAATATTAATAGTGTTTATCTGAGTCATGAGATTATTGGAGATTTTGGGGTTTTGTTTATGTACTTTCTAGTTTTTGTTGTAGTACTTTTAACTCTGAATATCTATTAATGATATACTGACAAAAAAAAAGTTAAGAAAAACAGACCTATAACAAATGATAAAGTGGTGAAATATAAAGGGAACTTAATTTTTTGTTAACTTATTGTTTCATTTGTGTTTGCTAAGTAACATAGGAATACATTCTCAGTAGAGAATGACTATGTAGAAGTCTTTAAAGGAAAACGTGGAAGCTTCTCTCTCAACTCTTCTCATCTAGGAAGCAAACCCTCTGAGTAGTTTGGTGAATATATTTCCAATTTTTGTCCTACATGCAAACTCACATATGTACATATGTATACATAACATATATTATACACATATGCATAACAATTTTAGTAAACAGAAATCAGGTGATACCACATAGATTTGCCATTTTTATCTTTTATAAATTATCTTTTATTTTATAAAAATTATCTTCTAAAATTTAAGGTCTAAGAGACCTTTACACATGTGTAGATATGGGTCTCATTCTTACCAGTTTCAAGGTTCTTCTCCAATGTTGCATTAACTTCATATGTACAACATAGTGCTTTGACAGCTCTGGAAGTGATGCTGTGCTCAGTCCAAGTGTAATACCATCTGTCACCATCCAGTGCTATTATAATACCATTGACTGTATTCCCTACGCTGTACATTTCATCCCATTCTTTCCCATTATTGATGGACATTTACACTGACATTTACACCATATCCTTCTTTTCCATATCACAAACAATCCTGTAACAGATTTCCTTGCACATAGATTTTTGGGCGCACGTGCAAATCTCCCTTTGGGATCGATTCTGTAAAGTGGCATTGCTGGACCCAAAGGGTGCACACATTTAAAATTTCGACAGCTGAGGGGCGCCTGGGTGGCTCAGTTGGTTGGGCGTCCGACTTCGGCTCAGGTCATGATCTCGCGGCCTGTGAGTTTGAGCCCCGCATCAGGCTCTGTGCTGACAGCTCAGAGCCTGGAGCCTGCTTCAGATTCTGTGTCTCCCTCTCTCTGCCCCTCCCCACTCATGCTCTGTCTCTCTCTGTCTCGAAAATAAATAAACATTAAAAAAAAATTTTGACAGCCGAAACCAAATCACTCTTCAAATAAATTTTACATTTCTACTAGTTGTAGTGACAGCCTTTTTCCTAAGAGGAACTCTATATAATACCTCTCGATAAACATTTGGTCTACGAATGTAGAAATGCTTTGAAAACCTTGAAAATAGTATGCAGACATAAAATCTTATTCAACCTGTCCTCTCCTCACTGGCTCATAAAATAAACATAGTAATTCTTCTAATAATAATAAAATACACCTACTCGAGACTCTTACAGAATTAAAAGAAGTAATGCACACAATAGACTGCACTTAGCAGACACTCAATAAACACGGACTTTTATTACAAAAATATTCAACAAATATTACATGCCTACTATATGCAGGCCCTGAGCTGGTCTCTAGAATACAGCTAAACAAGACAGCCAATATTCTTACCCAAATACAGCATAGTATCTCATGGAGGAAATGACAATTAAAATAAGTTCTAGTTAAATGTGACAAGTAGGAAGTACAGAGCGAAGATGCAGGAGAAGGCCCTAACCCAGTTTCTGTTGTCAAAGAAGGCTTCACACTTGGCTGTGAGAGTTCAGAGCTGGGAGCAGAAAAGAGTTATGAGGGACGCCTGGGTGGCTCAGTCGGTTGAACATCCGACTTCGGCTCAGGTTATGATCTCACAGTCCATGGGTTCAAGTCCCACCTCGGGCTCTGTGCTGACAGCTCAGAGCCTGGAGTCTGCTTCAGATTCTGTGTCTCCCTCTCTCTCTGCCCCTCTCCTGCTCATGTTCTGTCTCTGTCTCAAAAATAAATGAATAAACATTTAAAAAAAAGAAAAGAAAAGGAGTTATGAGGTGGGGAGGTGGGGAGGTGGGGAGGGGTGTCCTAAGCAGTGAGAGAGCAGGTGGGGAAGTCTCAGGGTCAAAGAAAGTTTGTCATTCCAAAGAAAGTTTGGTGTTAACACTTGTAAAGGAAGGGCCTTGATTAAGAGTTTGGAATGTCATCCTGAGGACACCCAAAGGGTTTCTAGCAGAAGAGAGAGATCAAGTTCAGGCTTTAGCTACAGTATGCAGAAAAGTTCAAGAGGTTTGAGGCTGGGAAGGTAAGGGTTGGTCAGGAGGCAAAGCCTGGGTGATTGGACCCAGGTGGCAACAATGGGGATGGATCCAAGGCTATTATTTCTTTTTTTTTAATTTTTAAAAAAATTTTTAAAATTTTTTTACAGAGAGATAAAGAGAGTGTGAGCAGGGGAGAGGGGCAGAGGGAGAGAGAGAGAATCTCAAGCAGGCTCCATGCCCAGTGCAGAGCCTGATGCAGGGCTCGATCCCACAACTCTGGGGTCATGACCTGAGCCAAAATCAACAGTTGGATGCTCAATGTACTGAACCACCCAGGCACTCCCAAGGCTAATTTTGAAGTCAGGTAAGTAGGATTAAACCATGTGGGGCTGAGAAAGAGAAAAATATGGAGTGATTCCCAAGAAGGAAAAACTGAAAGAGTAGTGAGGGTCCTGTCGTTTAGGAGAACATTCTAGTCTTCTGATTCTAGAAAGCAAGTCAAGGGATGAGGATCAACATTTTTCGATTGCCTTCTACCATGGGCACTTGTGCTTGGTGCCTTTTGTGGCAATGCCAATTCTCATCACAGACCTGTGAGTAAGTAGCACACCACCCAACATGCTTACCTTCTTCCATTTTTAATGGTCAGAGCAAGAATCATGATGATGATAGAAATATACTGCAATAAATTCCAATTTCAGTCTCAAAGCACACTTACAAATTTTATTCCTTAATATTTTCTCTGACTGGAAGGGACCCTCACTTATAAATAGAAAGAATCAGAAAACAATAATCTAAAAATATATCTCCCTTAGTGGGATATATAGCTTTTTGAGATTTGCACCTAACGTTTTCTGAAAAAGCAGACAAAAAAGTTGAATGGAGCTGAAAAGGAAACATGAATCTTAACCCACTTCATGAAGAATTGTAATTGACTCTTACTCCTGTGTTCTGTGCATGGCCGCATCTGTCTGGGCCGAATCGTAAAGCAGTGTTTGGCTTTGTCCCCAGCTCTTTGTTTCATTCATGACTTATGTATGGGCTCTTTCTTCTTCTGGAACACAATGCTGTTTTGGTTTTCAGTGTTTCCTGGACCAGCATCAAATCTGTCACCTTGGAAATGAAGTATTGAGCAGAGAGGTTGCCCTAGCAACTCTTCATTACAAGATGCTAACTGGCACTTTTGGTTTCCAATGGACCAGATAATTTTACCTTACCTCTTTCAAAAAGATTAATTCTTCACCAAGTTATATACAGGATAAAACTGTTTTATTTGACAAATCTGGAACTGAAAGCTCTTTATTGCCAAATGCATAGAAAAAAACAAATAATTCGGGAACATCAATCTGTATCATTGGAAAGTTTACATCATCGCCATCAACATCGTGAAGTCTTTAACAGCATCCCTCCAAGGCTTTCCTGCTCTGCCCTAATCTGGGTTCATTAGGCACGTAGCTCTGTGGTCAGGTATCCTGGACTTGCACCCTATCTCTGTCCTTTACTCCCGACAGGTCATGGCACAATCCCATTCTTATGGTACATGATGAGCCCTCACACTAGGTACCGAGTGAAGCACTTGATATCATCAAAGTATCTGTCTAAAAATTAGAGCAACTTAATGGAATTACTATTCATCTCATCATTTAGCTGATGAAGTTAGGTGCAAAGAGGTTAGGGATGCTGTGAAGGACAGGCTTTTGTTGCTTTCACATGTAGTAACATTGAACATAAATGCAATTACATATTGATAGAAAGGCTTATCTTCATTGAACATTTAAAAACACAGTCATCGCAAAAGCTATATATATTCACTGTGTGTAAAGATTCAAAAATACAAATAAGTAAAAAAGAAGCAAACAGTAGAGTCATATTTCCACCATTGACGCATCACCTGGTGGTCGTCAGAGCAGACCCTTTTATCTACATACGTATCTTTTGTTCTTTGTGTTTGTTTTACCAAAACGAAGTCAAACCGAATATACAGATTTGTGCCTTCATTTTTACTCGTCTACAGTGAACGTTATTCCAGGCCAACAAATATTTATATACTGTGCCATTTAAGATGCTCACTACATTGAAAGAAACAACCTATTATTTGATAAAAGTTTAGATGAAAAATGTGAGGTGTAATCTGCCCCGTACTGTAGTAAGTAACATATTGTCACGGGTTTATGAACGATCTTGTTGACAAGCTGTTCCTTTGCCAGTTAATTCTGTGGTCCTGCTTTCCTTCGTTCTTTGGAGACTGGAGATGTTCCAGTTTGAAAGCAGACGTTTAAGTGTCTACACTCAGTGTTTTGTGCAGCTGCACTGTCTCTGCCTTCAGAGTTACCCATGCAGGATTTGCACACTTTTGTGTTTTCATTACACATGTCCCATCAGACCTCTCCTTGGCCAATCTGGCAGCGAGCTCTGGGATATTTGTTGAAAGAACTGATTTAGTTGAAAAAAAAAAAAAAGAAATTAGTGAATTCAGCCAGGATTGAACAATAAATATATAAATATACAGTTTCATACCGTTTTCTCATTTTCAAAATGTGAGTTGTTGACAAACACAGAATGTCGTCGGGAGAAATTCTACCTGTAGTATGACTTTAACAACTAATAGCTATGCATACAGTTCTGTATTCTGCTTTCCTCACTTAGCATATATTATGAATATATTCCCTTGTAATGACCATATTTGGATGAATTTTTAATGATTGCACCAATATTCAATAGTCTGAATTACTACAACTTGTTTAATTATTCTCATTATCGCACAGTTTACTTGGAATTTTTTTTAAATCTTTGTTTATTTTTGAAAGAGAGTAAGAGACAGAGCATGAGCAGGGGAGGGACAGAGAGAGGGAGACCCAGAATCCGAAGGCTCCAGGCTCTGAGCTGTCAGCGCAGAGCCTGACTGACATGGGGCTCCAACTCACAAACTGTGAGGTCATGACTTGAGCCAAAGTCAGATGATCAACCAACTAAGCCACCCAGGTGCCCCTCCTTGCAATTTTAAGAGTTCTTATTTACCTATATCTTTGTTATCACTTAAAAGCAATACATTAAAAAAAATTGCCAATTGCTCTGTGAAAATACTATTTTGTTTTAATTTTCTATTCTCTGATTTCAGAATAGTTTTCTTATGTAAGCTAAAGCTCTCAAAATCTTTTTCACAGTATTCATGTTTCTAGCAAGTATCTCTTTAAAAATAGCAAGTTACACTTAACCGGTGATTTAATTGCTAAGAACTCAAATTTGGTGGACTCCAGACTTCATTATGTTTTATAATATAAGATATACTTAAAACAATTTTTGAGCCTTTGCTATCATTTTAATTATTTGTAGTTTTAGTCTTTCAAATATTCAATAAATGTTTACTTTGTAAATGTATTATGGAGAAAACTAATCTTTTTTTTTTAAAAAAAATAACTGAAGAATTTATTAGAGAGGAAAGCCATATAAGAAAACCTGCATTTCAATGTATATCTATATATGGATCGAATGAGAAAGTATGTAGAGAGTGTTTAGTGCTTGGCAGAGAGTAAAGGATAAACACTATTACCATTAGTGACAGCATTATTCTTTTATTTTTAATGTTTATTTTTGAGAGAGAGAGAGAAAGAGCAAGTAGAGGAGGGTCAGAGAGAGAGAGGGAGGCACAGAATCTGAAGCAGGCTCCAGGCTTTGGGCTGTTAGCACAGAGTCTGACATGGGACTCAAACCCACGGACTGCGAGATCATGACCTGAGCTGAAGTCAGACGCTTATCCGACTGAGCTATTGACAAAATTATGCTTAAATATAGTGGTTGCTTACGGGTTTTCTCTGATCTAACAGTGGGAAAAATTCTAATAGAATTGGCTGAAATCGGCTGTCCATGAATTCCAGCAATTTCTTCTCTCTTTATGGTCAACGACTGACTCACTCTTCTCTCTTTCTCTCTCTCTCTGCCTCCCTCCCCCACCCCAGTCCTTTTCTCTCTCCCTCTCTCTCTCTCTCTCTCTCTCTCTCTCCCTCCCTCCCCCTTTCCCTCCCTTTCTCATAGTTAAAATTTTCTCACACAGGGTGTGATTATTTTAATACCAATTTAGGTATTAACTTCTTTTAGGTTACTCTCCGGAGAATTGAAGCAAGGCTCTCTTTTGTTATCAAATATTATCCAAGGGGTTCTCTTGATTTGCATTATAAGAGGTAACAAGTAAGCCATTTTAAGAGACAGTGTGATCAGGTTTTATTCCCTTTCAAACAGATCTGTCATTTTCCCTGTCCTCCCCACACGCGTCCTTGCAGAAGCTGGGCGGCCATGGTTCTGGTCCCTCGAGTCCTGTGAGAACGCCCCTTATGACCTCATAGTCACACAATTTGACATCATAAAGAGAATATCCCATGGGACCTCCATGTGACCACCATGTTGTAAAAACTAAGACCACAGAGTGAAGGTGTGGAATATGACTTTGTCTTTCCCTAAATCTGCATACAGAAAGGAATGAGAGTGGGTGCACAAGAGCCAAATTTGAACTACTACCACACTGAAGTACATGATGGCCATGCAAGGCATGAGATCCAAAACCACAAAAGAGGGAAGTAGAACATTAATATAAGTTATCATGTTGTTAAGTATTTTGTGGTGTTGACCTGGAGTTGAGCCATATGTTGGCACTCTGGGAGAGCTATTTATAGACTTCTAAAGGGGTATTTTTTCCAGGGATGGTAACAATGTAATGGTCTTTCACTTTGTTGAGATCGATTTCCTTTTCCTCTGAAAGTTTTTGTGATATGTAGCTCTATTTAGAGAGTTGTGGGTTTTTTGTTTTTTTGGTTTTTTGTTTTTTTCATTTCCTCAAGCTTCAGTCAGTGTTCAAAGTCTAGTCGACTCACCTTTTTAACCCACTGTTCTGGCCCCTTTCTTTTGAAAAGGTTGTGCTGAATTCATGTGTCTGACAAGTAGTGAGTTTTGACTTCTCAGCTTCTTAACTTCCTTTCTTTCTCTTTAGTGTTTTGAATCTTTGCCTTTTATCTCGTTTGTTTTGGTCTTGATGTTTAAATTACAAAATTATTAGTCTTCCATTTCAGTGTCTATTTTTTCCAAGATTAATTTTATTCCTTAAAATATTCTTTTTCCCATCCATTTCTTCTTATGGCATGTTTTTGTACTTTTGTATGCCGGTTAATTCTTTGAATAACCTAGCCATTATTAATTTTAATTATAATTAATATAAAGTCCAGGATGCTCATGAAATTAATTTCTTCTCCAGTAAATTGACATTCTGACTGTTGAATTTCTCAGCTGTCATTTTTGCATATTTTCGTTGCATATTTTGGAATTTTAGTACAGTGGCTCATTTTAAGATTTTTTTTTAACCTGTTTTCTTTGTTCCTCTCTCCCTCTGTTTTGCCTAAATCCATCCTCTGACTCCCTTAATTGGCATTCAGAGCGCTTGTTCCACAGTGGTACTGGCACGTGATGGATTCAGAGGGTGGCTTGGTGTGGTTCTGGTGGCGAGGCTGCGTCAGTGCCCTCTCTCACTTGACAGAGCCTTCTTCCAGGGGCGAGAGACCCTCTACCAGCACTAGCTTCGGGCACCGAGCCTGCCTTGGGGCCTCATCCTACAGAACATTCACAGTCCCACTGGCTCCCCAGGAGCCGTGTTCCCATGCCACTGCCATCTTTGGACACAGACTCAACGAGTCCACAACTTCAGCCCTGCTCACTTGTTCACAGTTCCGTTCAACTCTACTATCTAGAAATTTATCAACCATGAATCTGACCATTTTTTTTCTTTCTTTCTGTCCTATGCATTTTTTCCTTAATAACAATAATACAATTTTTGTGTGATTTTTGGGTATAGGGAGGAACATAAAAGCATAAACTATATCATCTTGATGGAAAGTAAAGATTTACTTCTCAAAAGCAATTCCTCACATTTTCAAAACGTCTCCATGCTGCTTATGGTTGGAATCATATATAATTTTGAAATAATATTATAGCTTGGTATTCTGTTATTTAGACTTTTCATATGAAGATAGGAAGTATACCTTTTTATGAACATTTATTTGTTTATCAACAAATGTTTGTTGAGGGCACATTATGTACCAGGCAGTGTTCTAGGGTAATAGGAATGCAGTGAATAAATAAAATTTCTGCTCCGATGGAATTTACAGTCTACTAAGGAGATAGAGGTAATATGCAAATGTAAATATATAAATATGTAATACTATTATAGGTACTGTTAAGATGGCCTGGAATCATAGGCATTCCCAAACTCAGAAGCAAGCACCAAGTGCAGACAGAAAGACTGAAAATGACCCTTCTCTTTCTGGTAGTCTGCTGTTCTCGCAGAAGATGATGACTAACGCTTCTCTATTTGACATTTATAAGAATATCTTATAAATCAACAAGGAAAATGGTCAAAAGATATTAACTATAATCAGATATTTTCAAGAGAAAATCAAATGTAAAATATATGAAAAAGATGTTTAACCCAAGTAGTAATTTATAAAGTAGCAACAAGGAGAACCTTTTTCTTAAAAATTGCTCACTTTCATCAATTTGACAGGAGCTTATAAAGATGATACTTGATTCCGGCTAGAGTTTCCTGAAACGGTTGTTTTGTGTGCGTGATGGTGGTGATTTAAAAAATATATCGTTTTGGGGCCCTTGAATGGCTCATTTGGTTGAGCATCTGACTCGATTTCAGCTCAGGTCATGATCTCACGGTTCGTGAGTTACAGCTCTGTGTCACATTCTGCACTGACAGTGTAAAGCCTGCTTGGGATCCTCTCTCCCTCCCTCTCTGCCCTTCTTCCACTCTTTCTCTCTCTCAAAAACAAACTTATAAATATATATACATATATATATACATATATGCATATTTATATGTAGTTTTTAAATCGGAAGAAAAATGTTAGCATGTTATCTCTGATTCTTTTCTTTATGATTTTCTGTATTCTCTAATTTTCTATAATTATATTGATTTTATAGTCAGAAAAACGTACTTTATGGCTGCGTAGATCCAATTTTGAAGGCGTTCACCTATCAAATGACACTTTCCTTTGGTATTGGTGTGTAGGTGTTCCCTCTGGCGCATGTGTGCAATGACACAAATAAAATGACATTAATTAACCCCCAAGGAGTCAAGCTCAATATCTACAAGCAAAAAGTGGAACAGGCAATTAAGAGCTATGAAAAGTGAGTATCATTCCTGGCTGCTTTTTAATTGCTGTGGGATTTGTTTGTTTTGGCTTGTTTTCTCTTGTTTTAGCTTCGATTTTTAATTTTTTTAATTTTTTATATTTTTTAATGTTTATTTATTTTTGAGAGAGAGGGAGAGAGAGAGCATGCGAAGGGGAGGAGCAGAGAGAGAAGGAGACACAGAATCCGAAGCAGGCTCCAGGCTCTGAGCTCTCAGCACAGAGCCCAATGCGGGGCTTGAACTCATGAACTGCGAGATCATGACCTGAGTCGAAGTAGGTCTTTTAACCGCCTGAGCCACCCAGGTGCCCCTAGCTTAGATTTTTAAAAATCTGGAGCAGCTGTTTTAATAATTGCCCATAAGGAAGATGACAAACATAGGTATTTCCTATTTGCCAAGCACTGCATTAAGTACATTACCTGAATAGGTCCAACAGAGTTTTAGCAAATTCTTTTTTTTTTTTTTTAACATTTATTTATTTTTGAGTGACATAGAGACAGAGCACAAGCAGGGGAAGGCCAGAGAGAGAGCCAACAGAGTTTTAAAGAAACCATCTTCCCTTTCCAAAATCTATAGAAATCTCACGTTTCCTGAGATCTTTAAAGCTTTCCTGTTAGCAGAGTGCATTTCATCATTTTCGGCACCTAACGTTTTGTAAAGTGAATAATAAAACTTCACAATAATAAGATAGTGGAGATAATATGTGTCTCCTACTATAAAAACCATTTCTTACCAAGATCAGGAAGATGATTAAGTTGGCTCCAGTGAAAGTTATACTCTTAAATAGTCCCTGCATTAGTGCTGAGATGGGGCCTCTCTTCACAAGGGCTGAAGCCTGGTCTCTCCCCATCCCTAGCTCAGTGGTCGCCTCCCACCCCACTCCCAGCGCTTTATAGATCCTTTGTGCACAGCACGTAAACTTTGAGCATGCCCAGCTTCTCTAGGCAGGCCTTTTCATGGTTCTAGAAGCTGTGCAGCTGGGTTTTCACTTACTGCCACGTGAGTGGGAGACATGAAATAAAGTGCATGAAAGTTAATGACGTGTCCTAGCCAGCATATGCTGGTTTGTTGTCATCTTGCACTGTGCTAACGTGTGTTCGAAAGAAGCATAAAGCCTGACTCCTGCCACGTGGGATACACAGTCTGGCCCAGAGGCTGGCCATTCCCCACCGTGCCCCTCACGGGCCTCTGGGAATCTCCTTTCACTAGAGTCTTTTCCCGCCCTTACGTAAGAATGGAGGCTGGCTTACACGAGTTCTTCAGCTGCCTCCAGCCCCCTCAGGACTCCTCTTGTCCGCCCTTCATGTGTCTTGCAGACGGCATGGATTATGCCAAGGCTCACTCTTCTCGTGGGCTTGAGGCTTTGCCCTGTACATTTCCCCTTCTCCACTGCCCATGGGAGGCTGCCCCTCTTCTCCACCTCTCCCCTGTGCCCGGCCTGCCTTCTCTCGCCTCCCAACAGTGCTACCCCTCTTCCCGTCCCCCAGCTGGCCTCGTTCATTCCCGTCTTGCCGAAGCTCCAGTGGCCCTCCTCAGAGAAATCTTTCCCCAGTGACTCACCACCCACCTGCAGGTGGCCCTCGGAGGGCTCACAGCTGCTGTACAGGCCTGTCTCCCCCCTGCAAGGATGTCAGCTTCCAAGGGCAAGGCTTAGCAGCCTTGCTCTCCCCCTTGTCCCTTCTCCCTAGCAGGTGACACTATGGATGTATTTGGCTATTGGAATTTAATTTGAATTTGATCTAACTAATGTTTAGTAATTAAAATTCACCAAATCCAGTTATTCAAAATATAATACAATAACATCATTCATATGATAATTGAACTTGCTTGACTCAGTCAAATGTTCAAGTTCTAGAATTCCCTGGTCCGTGAAAGCCTGGTGCAGGGCCACAAGCTAGGGCTTTGAGGTCCCAATTCTGGGTTTCATTCTTGGTTCTGACATGTAATTGGCAGGTCAAGTAACAGTTGCCGACTTCAGATTCCTCATTTATAAAATCTACCTCACAGGATGGTTGTGAGGGTTATGTAAATTATATATAAAGAACAATTAATGTTAATACTTCTTCCTTTCATTCCCTGAATCTCTTGATCCTAAAATAGCTGTAAATACACCGAGTATAATAGTGACATAGCTCCTCCCCACGTGTTGACGCTTTCCCTTTCTGGAAGGCAAGGATCCCTCCTTCCCCAATAGCAAAACCAAAATACAGACATAGTGATTTGTCCCACTCTTACCTCCAATGAGTGCATCTGGAAATGCCTTTTAGTACCCTTAGAGAAATGTTATACTATATATATTGTTATTATTAATAATAACATTAATTTTAATGTGATTAATATTATTTAAAATTCAATGTCATTGAATTAATATGTGAAAGGAAACTTAGTTTACTCCCACCCCATCCCAATGTAATATTTCTAAGGAGTTTCCCTTCACAAGTAAGCCAAATATAACCGTAAATTTGTATGATTAGCGATGACCAGACAATTGGGAAGCTTACAGCCCTTTGGCCAAAATAGTGACATAAACTAGCTATTTTGGTCACACTTAGTGGCTATGTGTGGGAGTTCTTCTGTTTCAATATTTTAAGAATTGAGGGGCATCTGGGCGGCTCAGTTGTTTATGTATCTGACTTCAGCTAAGGTCATGATCTGGCGGTTCGTGAGCTCAAGCCCTGCATCAGGCTCTGTGCTGACAGCTCCAAGCCCAGAGCCTGCTTCAGATTCTGTGTCTCCCTCTCTCTCTGCCCTTCCCCTGCTTGCACTCTCTCTCTCAAAAATAATAAACAGTAAGAAAAATTTTTTTAATTGAGAAAGCAATTTTTACTTTATGTGTCTGGTTATAAAGTTTGAACGAAGATTGCCAGGGCCTGGCTGGCTTCTGGGGTGATTTTCTGCAGCTTTTTGATTTTGAGTATAAGGTCAAGGTTGCAGCCCTCAGACCCACAGGAGAAGCACCAATTCTAACCTGGCTGTGGGACCATGCTTAGTAACCTCCGCCTAAGACCTCCAAAATGTTCAGCCTGCTGGTTAGACTTCTGAAGTCTCCTTAGTTACAAGTTGCCTTGCAAATGAGTCCATTCATGGCACAGGGTGATTTGTCAAAAGAGATACAGAGAGCTAGTGAATGCAAGCCCTCAACCAAGTTTCACTCTCCTAAAATAAAAAAAGAGGAAAACTGTGGTTAGTAAAATCCCTGAACGAAGGGGCTGGACCAGTGTCAAAGAGGTCCTCATGTCATCTTGCAGAGACAGCCCTCATCGCCCATCCTCAGTGGCTTTCCCACTGCCACCTGGCCAGTCAGGGGAGCCGCGATCACACACACACTTGCCCTCAGTTCACACCCACACACTTTTCCTGCCCTGTGTGCTTTGAAGTACTTCAGTATAGGTGGAAAACAGGGGAATAACAGAGGTTACGTAAGTGTGCTCTTAGAAAAGTATTTTCTAAAGGATTGATTTAGAATTAGCGGGATGTGCTAGCTAATTGGGCCCACGTTCACTGAGGGTTTCTCCCTTTCCAAGCCTCGCCCATCTTCAGAACCTGGAGGGAATCATCACGGAGTTATTCCTGGTCATCACTTTATACGTACATCTCAGTCCTCCCAGCACCAAAGTAGGTGGTGTTATCCTTATCTCAGCAATAGGAAAACCGAATTTCAAAAAGTTATATAACACAGGATCACATGGCCGCAAAGTAGACGCCTTGGGATTCAAACCCAGAGCCATGTAGCTCCAAAGCCCTTGTCCTCACTCCCAGCCTCCCTACTACGTAACTGCCTCCACTTTCAAAGTCTAGATTTAAGGGGAGTTTTAAATGAAGTTGTATTTTCGTTTTTGTTTTCAGAGGAGCATACACACACAAACCCAAACTGCATCCTTTGAGTCCTTTGTACAAATCTTAGAGGCCCTCTTATCAGTACACAAACTGCATAATTAAAGAAACCTAATTTCCAAATAGGCCCCAAAGAACCAAAACCATCCAAGCGAGACAGAAGCCCTGCGCTGGCTCACTTCCCGCTTCCCGACTGTTTGTGTCACTTAGAGCGTTTACCCGCGTCCCACAGGTTCTGGGTGCGGTGCACATGCTGGCTCACGGAGCCCTCACAGCCACTCTGGGAGGAAGGCACCATTATTACGCACATCTACAGAGAAGTTGGCTGCTGGCCCAAAGTCTCACAGCTAATAAGAGGAGAAGGCGACTGAGCTTTGGGCCCAGGCAGTCTGGCTCCAGAGCCTGGGCTCTTCGCCGCACGCCAGACCCTCTTTCCCATGGGCTCACCGGGCTCGTGAAGGGAAATCAAGCAGGGTAACACCACCCAGAGTGTTCTCAGAGCCCTGTGCCACCGACGCTGGGTCCAGTGGTTAGAGAAAGTCTCCCGGAGAGGGGCAGGATTCTCCCACCTCATTTTATCGAAGCTTTTGTTTCTCAAGGCACCCCGGCTCACTGCCCCTGGAGCCAGTGTTTTTTGGCCCTGCACTTCAGGAGGCCTGCTCTGAGTGATGAGGTAGTGGTACAGAATTAGGTGTGCAGGATGGGGCCGGCACCTCTGGAAGAGGCAGCACTGATTCGTAACGAGAACAGAAGCTGTGACTGCCCCATAGAAAGCACTGGTGTCGGCCTCCTCCTTTCCTGTTGTGTTGACATCGCCTCTCCACGAACGTATTCAGGGCTGAGCTTCAGAAAGTCTCAGCACCGCCACTGCCCGCTAGCCAAGATGAACCAGACGCCTCCTCTGCTCGCCCCTCCCAGTGGCCTCGTTTGGAAAACAAGTTGGTCTGGCTGGTCGATCTCTAAAATGGGTCCTGATCCTATTATTTATGACCTTAGCCCCCCTTTCTCTGGAAATCCAGGTAGAAGAATATGTATAGAAGGTAAACTAAGGGCCCAGTTACACTTCTCCATAGGAAGGAAAACAAGAGGTGTTTAGAGACCTCTTCGTGCCAAGAAAATGACAGCCATTTTGTTTACTGCCGTTTCCTGGCCTGGATTTTACCTGATTGAGCAGGGGCCTGTGCCCTCCTTTAGTATTTAACACAATTGCTACAAAGCCATGAGGCTTCTGCAGTGGTGCCGAGGGAGGGAGATACTCACATCCAATATCTTTAAGCAAATGGCAGTGGTACGGTCCATTGGGGTCATCGCTTGGCTTGGGCTCTTCTTGCTGTGCCCTTCAGAGCCTGGGGTCAGCCTTTTGCCATGAAATGAAAAGTACTGCTACTAACTAATCTCTGCTTTTTTTAAACAGGCGCTTGAATAAAATCGTTTGGCGAGCGTTATCTCAAGAGGAAAAAGAAAAGTAAGCCAGTTCCTCTTTACTTTGTTTTTTTTTTGGGTGAAATTTATATAACCTACAATGAACTGTTTTAAACTGTACAGTTCAGTGGTATTTATGCAAAATGTTGTGCAAACCACCCCCTCCTTTATCATCTCAGAAGAAACACCTTGTACCCATTATATAATCCTTCCCCAAACCTCTCTCCCCTTCTAGGAACCACTAGTCTGCTTTCTGTCTCTGTGCATTGGCCTGTTCTGGGTGGATCATAAGAAAGGCATCCTACAACATGTGATATTTTGTGTCTGGCTTCTTTCATTTAGTTTTGTCAAAACGATGTTTTCAAGTTGTAGCATGCATAGTATTTCATTCCTTTCTATGCCTCTGTATTGATCCATTATGTATATACCAGCTTGTGTATCCATTCTCCCATTGGCGGCTGTTTGGGTTGTTTCCACTTTGGGGCTGCTAAGAACAAGGCTGCCATATACATTCACGTAGAAGTTGCCGTGTGGACGTATGTTTGCATTTCTATTGGGAACATACCTAGGGGTGGATTTGCTGGGTCACAGGGTTAGTTCTACGTTTAACTCTTTGAAGAGCCACCAAACTTCTTCACAGCAACTGCACTATTTTCATTCCTACCAGCATTGTATGAGGGTTCCTGTTTCGCCACTTCCTTGCCAACATTTGTTATTTTACTTTTATATGTATTTACTTTTATATATTTACAGGAGCATATATATGTATGTATGTAACTAAAGCCATCCTGGTGGCCTGGTGGGTGTGAAGTGATAATTCATTGTGGTTTTCATTTGCATTTCCTTAATGATCAGTAATGTTGACTATCCTTTCACATGCTCGTTGGTCATGAGTATATCTTCTTTGGAGAAATGTTATTCAAGGTCTTTGCTCATTTTTAATTGGATTATTGTGTCATCGTTGTTGAGGTATAGGAGTTCTTTATATATTCTGGATTTTAACCACTTATCAGATAGATGATTTTCTTTTTTCTTTTTCTTTTTTTAAGTTTATTTATTTTGAGAGAGTGAGTGAGTGAATGAGAAGAGGAGGGGCAGAGAGAGAGGGAGAGAGGGGATCCCGAGCAGGCTCTGTGCTGCCAGCCCAGAGCCCGACACAGGCTCCCTCTCACCATCATGAGAGCATGACCTGAGCTGAAACCAAGAGTTGGATGCTCAACTGACTGAGCCACCCAGACACCCCTCCGATAGATGATTTTCAGATACTTTCTTTAATTCTAAAGGTTGCCTTTATACTCGCTTGATAGTTTCCTTTGATGCGTAGTTTTTAAGTTTGATGTAGTCCCATTTGTCCATGTTTACATGTGTGCCTGTGCTTTGGGTGTCCTAGCCAAGAAATCATTGCAAATCCAATGTCATGAAGCTTTCCCCCTATATTTTTTTCTAGGAGTTTTATAGTTTCTGATCCTCTGTTTAGGTCGTTAACCCGTTTTGTTTGGAGTTACTTTTTATGTATGGTATACATTAAGGGTTCCAACTTCATTCTTCTGCATGTGGATACCCAGTTTTCCCAGAACCATTTGTCAAAGAGACTGTCCTTTCCTCCACGGTGAGGTCTTGGCACCTGTGATGAAGATCATTTGACCATATACATATACATATACACAGGAGTTTATTTCTAGACTCTCTGTTCTGTTCCACTGATCATGTTTGTCCTTATGTCGGTACCACAGCCTTTTGATTACTGTAGCTTTGTGTAATATGTCCTGAAATCAGGAATTGTGAGGCCTTCACCTTTGTTCTTTTTCGAGATTGTTGGGCTATTCGGAGTCCCTTAAGGTTGAGGTTTCGTGAATCAGGATGAATTTTTTCTACTTCTGCAAAACATGTCATTGGGATTTTGATAGGGATTGCATTGAATTTGTAGATTAATCTGAGTAGTATAGCTATTTTAACAATATTAAGTCTGTTAATTCATGAACATAGCACGTCTTTCCCATTTATTTGCCATCTACTTAGTGTTTTTTTCCATGATGTTTTAGAGTTTACAGCTGTACAAATCTTTTATATCCTTCACTAATTTTATTCCTAAGTATCTTATTCTTTTTGATGCTATTTTGAATGGGATTATTGTCTGAATTACCTTTTTGGAGTGTGCATTCATAGGGTATAGAAACACAACTGATTTTTCTGTGTCTATATGTTATCCTTCTACTTTCTTGAATTTATTTGCTAGTTCTAACAATACTTTTATGGAATCTTAGGGGTTTCTACATAAAATCGTGTCATAAGTGAACCGATAAAATTTTACTTCTTTCGAGTTTGGATCTTTTTTTAAATTTCTCTTTCTTGCCCAATTTCTCTAGATAGGACCTCAGTACTTTGCTTAATAAAAAGAGTAAAAGTGGACATTCTTGCTTTATTCTGATCTGAGAGTAAAAGCTTCCAGTTATTGACTGTTGAGGATTATGTGGGCTGTGGGCTTTTCATATGAGGCCTTTCTTATGTTGAGGTAGCTTCCTCCTATTCTGGTTTATTGAGTGTCTTTTTTTGTTTTTCCCATGAAGGGCATTGAATTTTGTCAAATGATTCTTCCACATCACTTGAGATGATCAAGTGGTTTTTTTCCTTCATTGTTAATATGATGTTTCACGTCAATTTTTATATGGAATCGTCCTTGCCTTACAGGAATAAACCCCACTTTTAATGGTGTATAATCCTTTTAACAGGCTGTTAAATTTATTTGCTAGTATTTTTTTAAAAAAATTTTTATTTATTTTTGAGAGACAGAGTATGAGTGGGGGAAGGGCAGAGAGAGAGAGAGAGAGAGAGAGAGACAGAATCCGAAGAAGGCTCAGGCTCCAAGCTGTCAGCACAGAGCCTGACGCGGGGCTCGAACTCATGAACTGTGAGATCATGCCCTGAGCTGAAGTCAGATGCTTAACCGACTGAGCCACCCAAGCACCCCTATTTGCTAGTATTTATTGAGGATTTTTGCATCAGTGTTCATAAGGGATATTGGTCTGTAGTTTTCTTGTAGTGTTTTTGTCTGGCTTTGGTAGGGGGAAATGCTGGCCTCATAGAATGAGTCTAGAAACACTCCCTCCTCTACAGTTTTGGAAGTATTTGAAGAAGATTGGTGTTAATTCTTTAAATGTTTGGTAGAATTCTCCACTGAACCCATTTGGTGCTGAGCTTATATTTGTTGGAAGGTATTTGTTTACTGAATCAATCTCCTTTCTACTTTAGGTCTCTTCAGACTTTTTTATTTCTTCATGATTCAGTCTAACTGATTGTACGTTTCTAGGATTGTATCCATTTCTTCTGGGTTATCCAGTTCGTTGGTGTATAAGTGATCATAGTAGTCTCTCATAATCCCTTTTATTTCTGTGGCATTACTTGTAATGTCTCCTTTTTCCTTTTTGATTCTTGTTATTTGAGTCTTCCCTTTTTTTTTCTCTTGGTTAATCTAGCTGAACATTTTCCAGTTATGTTATTCTTTCTAAAAACAGCACTGAGTTTCATTGTTTTTTTTTTCTATTGTTTTTCTATAATCTATTTTACTTATTTCTGTTGTGATCTATATTATTGCCTTCTACTAACTTCGGATTTACTTTGTTCTTTTTCCAGTTCCTTGAGGTATAAAGTTAGGCTATTTGTTTGAGATCTTTCTTCTTTTTAAATGTAAGCATTTAACACAATAAATGTTTCTCTTAGTACTGGTTTTATGGTATTTCATAAATTTTGGTATTTTGTGTTTTCATTTTCATGTATCTCAAGATATTTTCTAATCTCCCTTGTGATTTCTTCTTTGACTCATTGGCTGTTTTAAGAGTGTGGTGGTTAATTTCCACATATTTCTTGACTTTCCAATTTTCCATCTGCTTTTGGTTTCTAATTTTGCGCCATTGTAATTAGAGAAGATAAAAGATTCTTTTATGATTTTGATTTTGAAAACTTGTTTTTTGGTTTTTTTTTTTACTGATTATTTATTTTTGAGAGAGAGACAGAGCGTAAGCAGGGGAGGGGCAGAGAGAGGAGAGGAGGATACACAGAATCTGAAGCAGGCTCCAGGCTCTAGCCTGATGGCGGGGCTCAAAATCATGAACCATTAAGATCATGACCTGAGCTGAAGTCGGACTCTTAACCGATGGAGCCACCCAGGTGCCCCATTGATTTTGAAAACTTTTAACACTTATTTTGTGGCCTAACATGTGATCTGTGCCAGAGAATGTTTCATGTGCACACATGAAGAATATGAAGAACACCGCTAGCTGTTGGCTAGTGGTGTGTTCTGTACATACCTATTAGATCCAGGTTAGTCTGTGGTATTATTCAAGTACTCTGTTTCCTTATTGACCGTCTGTCTAGTTGTTTTAGCAATAGTAGAAAATGGAGATTAAAATCTCTTACTTTTATTATGTCGCTATCTATTTCTCCCTTCAATTCCGTCAATATTTGCTTCATGTATTTGAGAGCTCTGACACTGGTGCATATCTATTTATAACTGGTGGATTGACCCTTTTATCATCATATAATATCCTTTTTTGTCTCTTGTAACAATTTATGACTTAAAGTAGTAACGATTTTCTGATTTTGTTCTTCGGCTTGATCAAGTCTGCTTTTAAACTTCTCTAGAGATTTTTTTCATTTCAGTTATTATATTCTTCAGATCCAGAATTTGCTTGGTTCTTTTTTATAGTTTCTGTATTTTTGTTGATATTATCACTTTGTTCATGCATCATTTTCCTGATCTTATGTAGTTGTCTGTGTTCTCTTAGAACTCACTGAAATCTTTAGGACAGTTGTTTTGAATATTTTCAAAACATGTCGTTCACAGATCTCCATTTCTTTAGGGAAGATTTCTGAAGACTTACTTTGTTCCTTTGATTGGGCCACCTTTCCCTGTTTCTTTGTATGCCTTGTAATCTTTTTTTTTTTTATGTCTTGTTATTTATTTCTTGAGACAAAGCATGAGCAGGGAAGGGCAGCGAGAGAGTGGGAGACACAGAATCTGAAGCAGGCTCCTGGCTCTGAGCTGTCAACACAGAGCCCGATATGGGGCTTGAACTTACAAACCAAGAGATCATGACCTGAGTCGAAGTTGGACACTTAACCGACTAAGCCACCCAGGCGCTCCTGTATGCCTTATAATCCTTAGTGAAGATCTGAGTATTTGAAAAAAGACAACTCTCCCTGTCTTTATAGACTAGCTTCTTATGACCATCACCAGTCATCTGGGCTAGAGATTCTGGGGGATCTTTCAAACTTTTTCTGGAGTGTGTCTTCTCCAGGCTTGTGTGTGAAATTTCTGTCAAGTAGGGTTGCCCCTTCCTTCTCAGGAGCCCATAATCTCTTGCTCCCCCTGGTGTTTGTTTTTGGTATTGCAATGTCTCTGGTGC
Organism: Paguma larvata; assembly: GCA_030068075.1. Lineage (NCBI taxonomy): Eukaryota > Metazoa > Chordata > Mammalia > Carnivora > Viverridae > Paguma > Paguma larvata. The sequence goes on from CM057836.1 coordinate 76,176,814, forward strand.
TGTAACAAGCCGTGGATACTCCTTTTTTCTTAAGCTACCCTTAGCACGTATCCAGAGTATATCACTATTCCCAGTGCTCTGAGTCAGATGAGATGGAAACCAGTCCCTTGGAAAGCCCCCCAAAACTCCAGAATGTTGGGTACATGTTCCAATCCCCTCTTTCCCTCCCAAGGAGAAAGCAACAACTTAGGAGTTGTCTCCCAGCTGTGCTGCCCTATTATGCCAGGGAAGCAGGGGGACTAGGGAGGCGAAACACAACAACTTTTTCTACGCACTTTAATCCACTATTCTTCTTGGCTTTGTGTTCATCTGGAGTGCTGTAACCTCTTACCTGGTTTCTGGAATTCTTACAAAGGGAATTTGGTCTATATATTGATTAGTCAGTATCTCCTGGTTGGCAGCAGGGGGATGAATGTGAGCCTGGGAGTTCTTATTCCACCATCTTGCTGGCATCACTCCAATCTAGAGGTTTTAATGAGAACTTTTCTCTGTTATCTGGAGACAGGTTTGCTTGTGGATTGATTCCTGTGGCTGTGCTGGGTTTAAACTCTACTCTTTCAATACACAAAATCTAAAAGAAGTGACACTTTCAGCAGTAAGATGTTAATTATGAAATGCCTGCCACTCTCTCTGTTAATCCCTCTCTTTCTTCCTCCTGCTCCACTGCCTCTCTCCCTTTTCTCTTTCTTTCTTTCTTTCTTCCTTCCCTCCCCCCTCCGGCGTGTCTGAGGCAGCAGAAGCTGGACTGAAAGTAGAATCCATCACAGCACACTGACTTCCCCCTCGAGTCTCACAGCCTGTATTCATCAGCTCTTAGAATGTTTGCCTTCTGTTCTTTGTGTACCACAACAATGAAGCCAGAAAGTTTAGGCCTATTTAGGCTTGTAAAAGGAGAGGAGATCAAAATAGCTAGGATGAGCTGGGACAAGAATTACTGCACTGTAGCAAATATTTGGCTTACGTTTTGCTTCTCTTCCCTTTGCTTTGCTGTGTTCCCAGAGTTACTGCCGGGCATAGTATGTGAAATCTCTTTGAAGCTCATTTTTGGTTCTGCCAAATGTTAGGCCTAGGGAGAAAGGAAGGAGTTCCAAATATGCCCAAAAAATTGAAAATAAAGCTATGTGCGTAAGACTTCTTTAAAGTCAGATAATCAGATTAGGTGGCGGGGAAGGTGCCTACCATAAGTCACAGAGATGGTTATTTTTAACTCATGCAAACCACCACAGTCCTGATGGACCAGAGGGTGCGCCCATGATTCTGTCAACTGATACCTGACATCTGTTTGAGAGATAGTTCTCAGGGAAGGTTTTACTGAAAAATATCTTTCCATGTTCTTTCCATTATGATCACTTTTTTTGTTTTTTGGGTTTTTTTCTCCTTTTTTTCCCTTTTAGGTTAGATGCATACAAGCCAATGCGGTACTTGGAAAACAAGGCAGCTTTAAACAGGGCATTAGAACGGTTGAATTGGCCCATTTCACTGAAGGAGCTGTCGATGCTGGAAAATGAAATCCTAGTTGGGAAAATGTACATCCAACAGGCCATGGAACTCCAGGAGGCTGCCAAGAAGGAGAATTATGTGAATAAGACACCAGGAGAGGTGGGTGCCATGGAGGTGTCAGTATGTCCTCCCTCCCTCCCTCCTGTCCCAAGTCCTTGCCATCCCTGTGTCGGCCTTCCTCCCGCTCCCCCTCCACACAGATTTCTAAAAGAGTTAGAGCCAACCCATTAAAGTGTCAGGACTTCCTTTCAAGAGAAAGGAAATGCCATTTGATTTTACTATGGCCTTTTTTTTTTTTTTTTGAACAACACAGCTTTTAATTAAAAAACAAAACTAAACTGAAGTGTAATGTCGTGATCAAAGGCCTGGACTTTGATATAAGCCAGACCAGGCTCCGGCCTTAGATCTGCCACCTAATCCCTATAATATCTTGGCCAGTTACTCCATCTGAATCTTAGGTCTTTTTATCTATAAAGTAGGAATATTACTAGTATCTGCCTCATAGTGTTATTATGAGAATAAAATAACTTTTTAAAGTACTTTGTATCGAGGGGTGTCTGGGTGGCTCACTCAGTTGGTTAAGCGGCCGACTTCGGCTTGGGTCATGATCTCACGGTCTGTGAGTTCGAGCCCCATATCAGGCTCTGTGTTGACAGCTCAGAGCCTGGAGCCTGCTTCAGATTCTGTGTCCTTCTCTCTCTGCTCCTCCCCTGCTCATGCCATCTCTCTCAAAAAAAAAATAAATAAATAAATAAAAATAAAAATAAAACATTAAAAAAAATTAAAGTAGTTCATATTGAAAGTCCACCCCATAAGTGTTAGTAATTATTACTAATAAAACAAACTTTTCAAAGAGAAAAAAAGAATTTTTAATATGACTGCCTTTCATATTCTGCTTTTTATATTCTGACTTTCATATTCTGCTTTTTTCTTTAATTAAAGTGTGGGTGACATACAAAGTTCTATTAGTTTCAAGTGTACACTATAGTGCTTTGACAACTTAATACATTATGCTCTGCTCACCACAGTGTAGCTACCCTCTGTCTCCATACAACACTATTACAGTACATCGACTCTAATCCCTATGTTATATGCTTCATCCCCAAGCTTATGCATTCCATAACTGGAAGCCTGTACCTCCTACTTCCCTTTACAACCCTTTGTCCATCCCCCTAATCCCTTCCTCTCCAGCAACCATCAGTTTGTTCTCTGTATTCTCTGTCTCTTCTCTGTTCTCTGTTTCTTCTTCTTTTTGTTTGTTCATTTGTTTCGTTTTTTTAGATTCCACATATAAGTGAAATCTTACGGTATTTGTCTTTCTCTGTTTGACTTATTTCACTTAGCATAATACCTTCTAGGTCCATCCATGTTGTCACAGATGACAAGATCTCCTCATTTTATGGCTAAGTAATATTCTATTCCACATCTTCTTTATCCATGCATCTATCAGTAGACCCTTGGGTTGCTTCTACATCTTGGCTATTGTATTGTAAATAATGTTGCACTAAACATAGGGGTAAGGTATCTTTTTGAATATTTTCATTTTCTTTGGGTAAATACCCAGGAATGGAATTACTGGATCATAGGGTAGTTCTTCCGCAGTGACTGTCCCAGTTTGCATCCCACCAACAGTGCACAAGTGTTCCTTTTTCTCCACATCCTCACCAACACTTGTTATTTCTTGTCTTTGATACTAGCCATTCTCACTGGTGGGAGATGCTATCTCCTTGTGGTTTTGGTCTGTATTTCCCTGATGATGAGTGATATTGAGCATCTTTTTATGTGTCTGTTGGCCATCTGTAGGTCTTCTTTGAAGAAAATGTCATACTCTGCTTTTTAAGTTGGCATTCTCTCATATACTTTCTCTGTGTTTTGTGAATCTCAGATTGACTTTTTGAGACTACATAATATTTCATGGTGTGTATTATACAATGTTTTATTTAATTCTTCAGTGAATGTTAGACATTTGGGATATTTTTCAGTTTTCTCTTTCACATATCTTAATGGCTTCCATGGTGCATTTAGTTTATTTTGTAAGACATATTCTTAGAAGTGTAATCCTTGGTTCAAAGGACATAAATATTTTAGGGCTCTCAATATGTGTTGCCAGTATAACACCACCTTTCTGACTGTGCATGGGTGTGTGTAGACTTGGAATAGATCATCTGAAATCTTACTGAATTCTATATACTTTTTGTATATAGTGATATCTATATATTCACTAATAGAGAAACCCCTCAAAGAACTGACCTTTGAGATTCATCTTTTTTGGGTTTAGTCTTTGCTAAGTGATACTGGCTTTGCTTGACTTAAAATTTAAAAAAAAATTTTTAATTAAAGAGAGAGAGCATGAATGCAGGAGAAGGGCAGAAGGAGAAAGAAAGAATCTTAAGCGGGGGCAGAGGAGAGAGATAATCAATGCAGGGCTCAATCCCATGACCCTGGGATCACAACCTGTGCCAAATTCAGACATTGGATGCTCAACCGACCGAACCACACAAGGCTCCCCTGGCTTTCCTTGATTTTAAATTCTGCATTTGCTGCTCCGGATTCTTGGGGTCTCTTTTGGTTTTGTTTGTTTTTCTTTAATTTTATTTTTCCCCTACAAATCACACTTTTTCCCCTCCATTGTAGAAAACTATGTCTTTAGTGCAGAATGCAAAAATTTTACCACAAAACATCTTATGCCTATTAATGTTATTCAAACAAAGTGACTTCCCCAAAGAATTATTTAGTATTCCCTTGGGAGGCACCATCTGAGGCCTTCAAACATGTGTCTGTCTGTTGGCCCTCTTCCCTGGATGCCCTGTGGGCACCCAAGAGTCAAGAAGACAAAGTGAATTAACTCCCTGTCCCTGAAAATCCGCTCTTGCTACATCCATTGTTAAAGTTTCCACAGAGAAGTTTTGAAAAGTCATAGAGAATGATGTCTCCAAGCCATTTGATTGGGCAAGAAGATCATTAGTGATCTTAATGGGAGCAGAAGCCAGTTTGCAGTGGGTGGGTGAGTGGGTAAAGTGAAGAAAAGTAAGTACAGGAAGTGAAGATTTTGTTTCAAGACCTTCATAAGGAAGGAAAGGAAAAGGAGATGGTGGTGAGGCATGAGCCAGAGTGGGAGAAGACAGTGTATGTAATGGTATCCATGGGTCGTCTGCTGCCTCCTTCTTAGTCAAGGGCTAAGGCTCTCCCTTAACCACCCTGCCCCCACACAGGGTGTGTAAAGTCTCCACTGTCTGTTCCGGGGAGCATCCATGTACCCAGGACAGTTGTCCACTGGTAGTGAATGGGAGGAGAGGGTATCATACTAGGCATCGTCTCTTCAGAGTTCTTTGCACTCTTGGCATGGCCCGCAGCAATGGGATTGTTTGTATAGTACTTTCTTACGATGATATTTCTCCTCACCACGTGTGATGTGTTATGAGATGTTTTTATTCTATTTCTGCCCTGCTCCACTGGTTTAACTTCATAATCCACTAATAGGTCTCAGTCTCCTCTTGTGAAAAACATTGGTTGGGACCAAAGCTCAAGATGGCAAGGGCTTGTAAGACCCAGCAGTAAAAATTCACCACAGATGAAAGTCATTTTCACTGATTCATATATAAATATAGTCTGATCATAAAGTATTTCAGCAAAGGCCAAAGATTTTTGATCAATGATTGTAAATTGGGAAGCAAGAAACCATCTATGTTTTATTAAGGTCCCCTAGAGTTTGTCGATAACATGTAGCAAAAGGTGATTAAAGTTTGTTAGGAATGGTGACGTAACTGGAAATGCCCACACACAATCAGAAGGGGGTGGCCAGTGGATTTGGTCCATGCCACAGCATGTTGTGGAGTCTGGATGTCTGTGACTCTCTGATCTGTAGTCACCCCACTGGTTCCTGAGTTTGGGACAGCTTCATGATTTTTCTTGTTGATCGGGATCAGATGTGGGAAGAAGTGCCTGCACACGTTGGTGTTAGGCTAGCCTGTACTTTGCTTTTTCTACTCAGGCTTTCCCTGGAAGTCCTTTGCTGGCCTCAGGGGAGAACCATCATCCCACCTGCTCTGCCCACCTTGGTCACATTCCACACTTGACTAAAGAATTCTCCTATTTCCATAATCCACTAGTTCTGTGATGTCCCGAGAGACAGGCGCTGACCACATAATGAAAGGAGAAATCTAAAATCTGAAATTTTAAATTCCCCTCGAAAACTCCCTCTTCTTGTGCCTCTTTTATTGCTGTATTGCAGATTTCACCATCATTGGCTAATCAGAGCTTTGCTATTGTAGAAATCACCACTGGGCATCTGAATGATAATTAACCTTCCATAGTTCTCCCTGAGAGCCTGGTCTAGGCAGCCCAGCCATGGTATCCTACAACACTTCCTTACTACTTAAGGATTGTTCTCCAGAGCAGATCCTGCAGAACCCAGGCCCAGAAAGACCCAACTGGCTCTCCATACTCATAACCTTGACCCAAGCCTTGGAAAATCTGGAGGCAGAGAATCTTGTGAAGCTGTAAGCACCTGTAAGCAACCCTAAAAGAGCTCTTGGAAACATAGCTACACAGCTGCCTACACAGGTTTATTTCCCCAAGTTGTGACTGTGAAGGAATCTGGAGTCCCTGGCCTTTAGGAATGGTGCGTCGAGTGCTCCACTCATGAAAAACCATCGAAGAGAAAGAGTGTTGGGGAGGATACAGGCGAAGCTGGGTAAGGTGGAACTCAGAGAGTGAGAGAAGGAGAGAGATCATTCAGATTGGAAAACATTGTTGGTAAAACAGTGACTTTGGCACTGTATAGGAGAAAGTTGGCTGGGAAGACTTAGAAATTTCTTCGAGTTGTATAAAATGGAGTCAGAATAGGTGCGCCCGCATGGCTCAGTCCGTTAAGCATCTGACTCTCATTTGGGCTCAGACCATAATCTCATGGTTGGTGAGATCTAGCCCCGCATCTGACTCCGAGCTGTCAGCGTGGAGTCTGCTTAGGATTCTTTTCTTCCTCTCTCTCTTGGTCTCTCTCCCACTTGTGCTGTCTCTCTCTCTCTCTCTCTCAAAATAAATAAACCTTTTTAAAAAATAAAATAGAATAAGGGGCTCCTGGGTGGTTCAGTCAGTTAAGCATCTGACTCTTGGTTTCTGCTTAGGTCATTATCTCACAGTTCCTGAGTTCTTGCCCTATCAGGCTCTGTGCTGACAGTGTGGAGCCTGCTTGGGATTTTCTCTCTCTCCTCTCTCTACCCCTCCCATGCACGCTCTCTCCCTCTCTCAAAATAAATAAATTTGTAAAAATCTAAAATAAAAAATAAAGGGAGGAAGGAGGCCTCCCACCAGAACCCTTAACAAAGAGTCAGGCTTCCTCATTCCACTAGAAAAACTTGAGTCTGTTCTGCTGATACTCGAGTCTGGTAGGAAGACGGGCTCTCTAGCGACTGTGAATTGTTCCTCAGCAGCACATAAGATTCCCTGGTGTGAGGGCGGAGTATTAACAAGCCTGGGCTGTGCATCTGTGATGTTACCATCACAGGAAAAATGACCCCTGCACATTCGAGTCAGCACCTTGGAGAGAAGTTAACTTCTGGGAAAGGGACCCCATCCAGGCTCTTGAAGGATCATGGTAGGAGATGTGGCTAGGTGGGGCTGAAGTCTCAGAGAGAGCGAGGCACTCCAGCAGGACGGGAGAGGGTGGCGAAGGGAGAGTGCTGCCAGCCTCATGATTGTTCCACAGTCAGCTGAGGTCTTAAGGAGAGAATCCTGCTTGGGAATACCAGTCACTGCAGGGAACTGAAAGAAGGGAAGAAAAACTCCCACCAACTCTAAATGTTATTTAAAAACTTTCTGTCCAGTATCCTGATGTTCAGGAGTGGGAAGAGGAGTATCAGCTCTGGGGATCCCTGAGGTGACTAAAATCACAGCCAGAATGTCTTTTCATCCTAAAGCTGATGAAAACCCTCTTTGCTGGAGCTTTTAGCTGGGCAGACCTCAGCATTGTCCTGCCACCACTAGCTTTTCTTCATAAGCATACATTCTACGCCCTCAGCAGGTTTCAGGATGGTCATTGCCCTCCCTGTCTGAGAAGAACTGAGCGTGGAGGGCTTACCAGTAGGGGCCAGGCAGGAAACAGAATCCCGTTCAGTCAGCTCAAGCGAAGAAATGGAGGGACCGTTTGCGGAGGTGGACATAGGTCTAGGGCGGCCAAAGGGATTCAGGGCCCCCCAGCGACCAGCAATAGCAGGAAGTTGTCGTCACCCCTAGACTTGAAGGGATGGAAGGAAATGGTACTCCTGGAACTCCGGAAGAGCTAAATCCACTAGCAGGAGCGGGAGGTAGTTCTAGAGAGACAGGGCACGGAAGGAGTGTAGGACCGACACCCCAGGCCTTTCTCCTCCTCCTGCCTTCTGACCTCCGGCCTGCCATTGGCTCCTCCTGTCCAGAAGCTGGCCAGCAAGGGGAATAAATAAGGGGGTGTCATCCGTGGGGTCAGCCTCCTGGGGTATGGATCAGGGCCGGGCAGAGTGGATTTGGGGGCAAGTGGGTGGAGTAACCAGAACAGAGAGGTCTTGAAAGTTTTCTTAAAGGCCCAGCACTTATTTTTATCCTGTAGCCTTGTACGAGATATACATTTGTATATAGCAGATAGCTGGTTGTGGTCCACACTCCAGGCAGTGACAAAAAAGTGGCTCCAGTGTATGACTTTTGTTCATCTCTGGAGTAGCAATATATGGATAACTGAATCAGTAACATCGGGGTTACAGATGACAAGGCTGTGGTAATTTTCAGATTTAAATCGTTAAAACACGTCACATTTTTCTCTTTGATTTTTCCTTGAAAGAGCAGGTGAAGAAATATTCCCTGAGAAGATGTTACAAGTTTGCTCTTCAAGCTAGGGAAATCATTTTATACAGCATCTAATGCATATATATCAGGTTCCTTTGCCACTACCAAAAAAAAAAAAAAAGAAGGGGGAGGAGGAAGGGAAGAGGGGAAAGAGAAGAAAAAAAAAGAAAATTCCTTTTTTTTCCCCACAAAAGTCCTTTGAGGTGCTATTGATTAATGTTAATTGGAGAATTTACTTTCAGAATGGTTAACTAGCCCAACGCTCTATGGTGTTGGGGAGCAGGGGACTGCTCTGTGATTCAGGGCTTCATCCTGTGATTGTCTTGCTGTGCTCCTAAGGAGCCGCTCACACTGCACCAGAGCCACAAGCTGGGAGGAGAGTCAGGCCAGACCTCTCAGCCATTCAGGGGCCATCTGCTCAGGAAGCAGCCCCCAGCAGAGGGGAGTGAAAACTGCATCGAAGTTCTGGGGATGTGTGTTTCTCATGCTGCGTTTTCTAAAGTTACACCTTCCCTTAGGAGGACCGGAACAACACCTCCAGAAAAGCACTCCCTGCCCCCTCCTGTGGATTTTAAAGCAAGGCTAGGTGTCCACGAGTCCTTCCAGGAGATGATGATTGTCTCTTCATGTCCACCTGGGCACAGCATTCCCCTCAGGCCTTGGATCCGTGTGCAATCTCCTTAGTGTCCCTGTGGGCCCCAGCGCTGACCTGCTGTGTTTCCGTGAGGTCTTCCAAGAGGACTGCACTGAGGGCTGAGGCAGGACGTTCCCCTTAGAGCTTTACTAGTCGGCAAGAGAAGTCTGCCTCCAGTTAAAAAGCAAATGCCTGGGGAAGGGAAGCATACACAGGCTTCTGACTCATTCACTTGGGCGGTCACTCCGCGGCTGAGAGGGGCTGGGCAGGAGTGGGCCACTCCTGATTTACATTTGCCTATAAAGTCTTTTCATTCCTTTTCCAGAACCCATTTTTAAAAGAGAGGCAGACCCTAGATAGTCTCAGGGTGGAGGAAACCCCTCTAAGTCTAAAGAGGAGAGAGATAGTGAAGGTCAGCAAATGCTCCAGGCTGGTCCTGTCCTCCTCACCAGGATTTTAAAGGGAGTTGAATGATTTACAGAGACAGTTTGCAAATGTTCTAGTCTTATATTTAGGTATCCTAGAGAGAGGAAAGGTCAAAACATACATGATACTACAAGTATTATCTTGATTATAGCAGTCACAGACTTTAGTTGGTTTATACTTAGTAGTGGTTTCATAACAAGATTTGGAGCCAAAGATTAGACCTAGTTAAGCTGTAGAAATGCGTCCTATACGTAGTGTGGAAGCACATTGTTAAATGCGAAATTTTAAAGCATCAAACATTTAGTAACTTCACTGTCCCAACCAGTGCAAACCTGAGCGTGTGACCTTGAAATTAAGTCGTAAATGAAAGGAGGGTGGCACCATTTTGGATTCTGCTCTACATCACCTGGTAATCGAATCTGGCAAAGAAATGAATTGGATTCTCTGAATTTTGGAAACAAGGCAAAAGCAAATTACCCAGCGGACAGCATCCTTACTGCCAGCATCATTGCCAATCTGACTTCCCCACTGAGACTGACGTGCACCTGAGCCTGAGCTGTCCTCATGCACCTAAGCCTAGAGACATGTGGCCTTATCTATTTAGAGCTAGCGTTTTTGTTCTCACTCTCCAGCCCTTCTGACTCTCATCCTCCATAGATTTCTTTTTAAAACTCAATGACATGTTTGTATTTTGTGCATGCATAGGTAAAGGCATACCAGGAAAAGAACATCACTGGGCATATTCTTTGGTATAGGCTGTACAATGTCTCTAAAGTCTTTGACAAGATTCAAAAATTGTGGCACATGGCCTTTCTGGAAAGGTGCTGTGTGTAGCTGCCCTTACTGATACCCTTCCATCCCGGCAAACCAATGCGCTATTTCTGCAGAATGAACCATTATCCTAAAGCTGGTCCTGTAGATCTGTTTCCTGTTTGCTCCTCTACTTAATCTGTGGCGTAGCTGAATTGATCCTGCAGTGATGTGGATGAATCATTGAGTGTAGAGTGAATAGTCCCTTCCATAAAGCTACATGTTATACAAACAACCAGAAATTAATTGCTGCCAATACTAGTAACAGTTGGAAACAAAAGAGGAGTGACTGTGTCGTGTGTACAAAGTTCTTTGGTCCTGGAATGGTCCTTTAAGGTGACCTCACAGGTGTATGAGTGATTTGAAGGTAGGCGATACTTTTCAGCCATTTAGAAAGGCATTTTTTAGATGGCATTTTCTGTTCATAAAAATGAACATCATAGCACTCTGCGTTGCTACTGTTCATTGTTGCCCAAAGCAGGGAAAGTCTTCACAGAGTGAATGGTGGTTCTATACCAGATGAATTGGGAAGCGAGGGACAACTATAGAGAAAAAAGATCTCTCTGATGATTTCAGGCCATTGACTCCACAGATGTGTACCTGTGAAAATATAGAAAGCATTTTCATCAGTTAGCTTCTGGCTGGGATGTTGAGAGAACCAATATTCGGAATCTAGAGATAAAGGGGGCTAGTTAAATAAATGTGATTACACTCATTTAGAATTTTTTAAAGGAACTTTAAATGTATCTATGCATAGATTCTAGTTAGTGGCTTATCTGTTATATCGTTGAAGTCTGAAGGGAAGAATTCCCTTTCTGGGATGAATGTGGACATCTTTTTTGGAAATCAGGGTGTTGTTCATCTGGAAGTGGAAAGGCTTTCTGGTGACCTCCCTGGGTGCTTTGTCTGTGATGTGGACACTGGTGGTGTAAAGCCAGGTGGCTTTGGAAGTTAAACTTTATGTAGAGGTGAGTTTTTAAGCAACAGGTGATTTAACATGGTATGTTCCAGATTCCCAAATTTCTAAATTCTATTCGTGATGAGAATACTTTACATGGAGTCTCCCATCGAGGAACTGATTGTAGGAAACTGTGGCGTGGGCATCTCTTTGGAGTATTATGATGGAATACTGTGTTACTCATGTTCACGGTTCTGGTTATTGCATTTCCCATATATTGTGAAAACTGCAAACAAAGATATCAGGCTAGTATCCTGTTTGTATACACACGGCCTGACAGTTTCTCCAGTAGTATAAAAAAAGTAATGCCTAGGTTCTTCTGGGCATAAACATGGAATCAGAAGATGTTAGAGATCATTTAATTTGTACCGTCTCATTGCTTATGCAGAAATCGAAGCCCAGAAAGGTTAAAAGATTGCCCGAAGTCACACAGCCAGCTGGGGAGCAGTCGGTCGTATTTCCCTCATCTCCTGGTTCAGTCTCTGCCCTTTGAGGCCGTTTCAGACTGTAGTAGGTCATTCTGAAGGAGTGCTTAGGTTTCTCCTCTGGGTGAAAGCCCAGAAACAAACAGGTAACATTCACCTCTTTGACATAACAACTGCATCAGTAAAAATAGAAATTCCATGAGAATGAAGGGACTCCAGCAGAATCCAGTGAAAATGGAGCATCATAAACAGAAGGGTGGTGTTCAGCTTACATTTCCATCCATGGCTGCATAGGCCACAAGCAGCGCAGGTGTGAAGGCCGAAACATCCCAGAGTTCTGGGGCGCCTGGGGGGCGCAGTTAGTTAGGCGTCCTTCTTCACTCAGGTCACAGTCTCATGGTGTGTGGAATTGAGCCCCGCATCGGGCTCTGTGCTGACGGCTCAGAGCCTGGAGCCTGCTTCGGATTCTGTGTCTCCCTCTCTCTCTCTCTGCCCCATCCCCACTTGTCCTCTCTCTCTCTCAAAAATAAGTAAATATTTAAAAATAATGAATGAATAAATAAATAAATAAATTTCCCACCGTTCTCTCAAGAGACCGTAAGCCTTTAGTTTATTGTTTCTTCGCTTCTGAGACCCTTGCTCTACATTTTCGTCTCCTCAGAAAAAACCGTACGCCCACTTCTTCGGATGAACTTGAAAAGCATCTCCAAACAGATCCAAATGACAGATGGCTGCAACAGAACCCAGTTACATAGGGTACCAGGGAAATGAGCCCAAATTATCCTGAACACGAATAGTGACCCAAGACAAATTGTGTTCAGACTAGGTGTATTTCAATTGTTATAGCCAATCGTTTCATAAAATTAGAGTCTTCCTTAACTGAAGACCTGTATGTGAATGTTGAATACTTTGTGTGTAATAGAAGCTATAGCATGTAAGAAAGTGCCACCAAAGAGCATGCGGAAGCACTTTATCTTGGCTTTGTATCATGGAGGAAAGGGGCACTTGACGGTCAGCAAAGAGGAGCTGGAGGATGAGGTCACGGGGCATCTGATTAGGATGGAGGACCCAAGAGTTAATAAGTTAATGGTCAGGAAATTTAAAAACTGAAAAAAATCTAAGGAAAAATTCCCCATTTCCACAATGTAGTGATTTGAAGAAAAAGATCTATTTGGTTTATCTTTTGATTTAAGAGTAGAATCAGAAGGTTCTGTGCTCGTTCAACTCATTCACCCCACGGTATGCAAAATACCATGAGTGGTTATATAGAGTGACCAGAAATAAACAGCTGCCTATTTTTACCTTTAAAAAAACCCCACAGATTTATGGAAATATGATTTTCACGCTGTAAAGTGTACCTATTTCAATTAAGTGATTTTTAGTAAAACCGACAGAGCTGTCAACCACCACCACCAAAATCCAGTTTCAGAATTCATCCTTCACCCCCAAAAGATGCCTCATGCCCATTTGCAGTCAGTTTCTGTTTGCACCCCCAGACCCAGGTAGCCACTCGTCAGTTTCTGTCTCTATATATTTGCCTTTTCTGTACGTTTTATATATAAGTGGCTCAATAATATTTCATCGTATGGATGTGTGACATTTTAATTTATCCATTTCCCCTGTTAATGGACATTTGGATTATTTCCACCTTTTCTTTATTGTGAATAATGCTGACAGGAATACATGAAAGTCTCTGTGTGATAACAAGTTTTCATTTCTCTCAGCTACATATCTAACAGTGGTATATCTGGGGCACATAGTAAATTTGCGTTTAATTTTTAAAGAAATAGCAAAAACTTTTCCAAAGTGTTGAAAATCAGTTGACCATGAATGTAAAGATTTGTTTCTGGACTCTCAATACTGTTGCCTGGGCCACAGGACTACCCTCACGTCAGTACTGCACTTTTTTTTTTTTTTTAATAATAGTTTATTTTCAAATTGGCTTACATATAACACCCAGTGTTCATCCCAACACGTGCCCTCTTTAATGTCCGTCACCCCCTCTCCCCCCTCCCTCACCTCCCTCACCTCCCTCACCTCCCTCACCTCCCTCACCTCCCTCACCTCCCTCACCCCCCTCACCTCCCTCACCTCCTTCACCTCCCTCACCCCCCTCACCTCCCTCACCCCCCTCACCCTCAGATTGTTCTTAGTCTTTGAGAGTCTCTTATGTTTTATCTCCCTCCCTCTCTGGGTTGCAGGGATGGTTCAACATTTGCACTTTCTCGATTACACTCTTTGATAATAAGTTTGGAAATCAAGAAGTGTAGGTCCTACAGCTTTGTTCATTTTTCCAAATTGTTTTGGCACTTTTAGTTTCAGTTTCTCAATTTCTGCAAAAATCTCACAAAACAAAAAACTTACTGCGATTTTGATATGAATTATATTGGATCTAGAGATCAGTTTGGGAAAAATAGCTGCCTTAACTATATCAAATTTTCCAATCCATCAACATGGTATGTCACTCCACTTGTTAGATCTTTCATTTCTCTCCGTGTTTTCTAGTTTTCATCGTATAGTTCTTTCACTTAATTTGATGTTTATTCCTAAATATTCTGTTCTTTTTGATGCTGTTATACATGGAATTCTTAAAAAAATTTTTTTAATGTTTATTTATTTTAGGGAGAGAGTGCTAGCAGAGAGGGAGGGGCAGAGAGCGAGGGAGACACATAATCTGAAGCAGGTTCCAGGCTCTGTGCTGTCAGCACAAGAGCCTGATGCAAGGCTCGAACTCATGAACTGTGAGATCATGACCTGAGCCGAAGTCGGTCTCAACCAACTGAGCCACCCAAACGCCCCTCGGAATTTTTTTCTTAGCTTTATTTTAAGATTATTCATAGCTGATACATGGAAATACAATTGATTTGTTTTTGTAGATCTATCTTGTATCATGACATCCTCCTGAACTTGTTAATTCTGGTAGTAGGTGGGGTGTATTCCTTAGAGTTTGCCACGTAGAAGATCATAGCATTCATGAATAAAGACAGTTTTATTTATTCCTTTCCAACCTGGACACCTTTATTCTTTCCTTGCCCTGATTACACGGGCCAGAACCTCAAGTACGATGTGTAGGAGGGGCAGAGTGCCTTGCCTGGCTTCTGATCTTAAGTGCTTTCATCATTAAGGATCGTGTTTGCTGTAGGCTTTCCGTAGATGCTTTTCACTGAGTTGAGAAAGTTCCCTTCGATTCCTAGTTTGTTGGGAGTCTTCGTCATGAAAGTTGTTGGCTTTTGTCAAATACTCTTTCTCCATAGGTTTAACAATACGGCTTTATCCTTATTAATATGGTGTATCACATTAATTGATTTGCAGATGTTAAAACAGCTTTACATTCCTAGGATACTTGGTCATCAGTTACAATCCTGTTTGTATGTTGCTAGATTTATATGCAAATAGTTTCTTACAGATTTTTTACATCTATATTCATGAGTAGTATATAGGTTCATAGTTTCCTTTTCTTGTGGTATCTTTGGTTTGGGACTGGGCTAATACTTGGCCTTCCCCTCTTGTAGTATAAGTGATCTTCCTGGTAATTTCTGGTTTCCTGGCATTCCTCTTTCCAGTCCTCCAGCCAGAACCTAAGGTTTTATGTTCTCAGCTCAGCCGCATACTTCCACTTACTTGCATCTGGAGCCAAACAGGGACCAGAGAAAGAGAAAGAGAGAGAGCACTGAGGATTCACCTCCCCCTCTTGGAACCATAGCACCACTAGCCAGATGAGAAGATGCCCCTCCTTCAGAGATTTAGCTCCTTTGGGCTCACTCTGCCCACACTGATGCCCCTACCACAGACTGCTTTCAGCCTGCGGTCTGAGAAGAGAGGAGGATTTCTATAATTTTTGTGAGTGTTAGGAGTTCCTTTTCCCAGTAAGCCAGAACTACAGGGCTTCTCCTAGAGCCCTCTGGCTGCACCCTGGTACCACTGCGTGTTTTGGGCAGCCTTGCAATCAGGCCATGAAATATCAGGAGGAAGAAAATGGTAAACTCACCAGTCTGTTAGTACTTTGAATTCAAGCCTTCTTTCCCAAGTCATTTGCTATTTGCCTTCCAGAGTGATTAAATAGATCTTACCTAGAAACTCAAACGCCGTGTGTCTGTCTTTTAAATCTTGTTTTCTAATAATCCATTTTAAATTTATTTTGCAAGAGCACTGGTTCTAAAATTTATTGGGAATTGAATATAATGACTGTTCTGGTTAATCTAATGGGGGCCTTGGGGTTTGGGGGGATGGAGGATTGTGGGGATTGGGTCTTTCTGCTAATGATCAGTCAAAAAGCATAGAAAACAGTATTTTAGAGTTGGACTCTATAAGTCAAAATGATGCTACTAGTTTCTTCATGTAGTGAACACAGCGTGACACTCACTTCAAGCCTTGACTCATATATAGTACCATTTGAAAATTACAGAGTGGTCCTTTCCTTTGCTTTTTCTCAAATTGCCTGGGGGTAAAGTCTTCCCAGAGAGATTATAATTGAGCTGGGCTTTGAATGAGTTATCTGAACAGGAAGGACATTGCTCATTTTTAAAAATATTTTATCTCAAAAAAATAAATGAAAAATAAAAGTCTTTTTCCTCTGTGTTCTTCAAATCAGATAATTTCTGTTGATTCATCTTCAAGTTTCTTTCTTCTGTCATATCAGTTTTGCTATTGAGCCCTTCCAGATATTATGTTTTTTTACTCCTGAAATTTTCATTTTTTTTAAAATAGTTTCTATTTCTCTGCTGAAAATGACTACCTTCCCATCATTTTAAGAGTTCAACCTCATGGACTGTAGTTATAATAGCTAATTTAAAGTCTTTATCTTATTATTATAACACCTGGGTCTTCTCAGTATTGTGATCATTAATTACCTTTTAACTTGAAAATCAGTCATATTTGCTTGCTTTTTAAAACTTTTTTCTATGTTTTTATCTTATTTTTGAGAGAGAGAGACAGAGTACAAGTGGGGAAGGGGCAGAGAGAGAGGGAAACACAGAATCTGAAGCAGCCTCCACGCTCTGAGCTGTCGGCACAGACCCTGATGTGGGGCTGGAACTCACAGACTGTGAGATCATGACCTGAGCTGAAGTCAGATGCTTAACCGATTGAGCCACCCCCATGCCCCTGCTTGCTTTTTAAAAGTGTGTTACAGGGATGCCTGGGTGGTTTAGTGAGTTAAGCATCTGACTTCAGCTCAGGTAATGATCTCATGGTTTGTGGGTTCTGTACCGACAGCTCAGAGCCTGGAAGCTGCTTCTGATTCTGTCTCCCTCTCTCTCGCCCCTTCCCCTCTTGTACTCTGTCTCTCTGTCTCTCAAAAATGAATAAGTGTTAAAATAAGTAAAAATAAACAAACAAACAAATAAAAGTATGTTGTATTTTGGATTGTATTTGAATATACTGAATATTATGTTTTAAGACCGTGGATCCTGTTTAAATTCCCTGGAAAAAGTTGACTTTTTTTGTATGTTAACATTTTGATTAGGTTTAGGCTGCAAATTCTGTCTCACTTCTTATGGACAGTGGTTCCCATATATCAGTTCAATTTTATTTTATTATTAAATTTTTTTAATGTTTATTTATTTTTGAGAGAGAGAGACAGAATGTGAGCAGGGGAGAGTCAGAGAAAGGGAGACACAGAATCTGAAGCAGGCTCCAGGCTCTGAGCTGTCAGCACAGAGCCCAATGTGGGGCTCGAATCCGCAAACCATGAGATCACGACCTGAGCTGAAGTCGGACCCTTAACCGACTGAGCCACCCAGGTGCCCCTGTTCCCTAATTTTTGATAGTGCAGTTCTCAGTACAGAATCCCAGACTACTTTGTATCTGTGATTTTCACTGTGTTGACTTTTTGAATCAATTATTAATGTTTTATATTTTTTAGCAACAGAAGTCTCCAGGAAATCCAACAAAGAAAGTCAAATCAAAAAAACTGGATCCCCTCAAAGGCCAGAAAGTTATTGCAAGATGTGATGAAAATGGCTTTTATTTTCCAGGTAGATATTTTATTTTGTAAGATTCCTTTGTTAAATAATATGATATCAGGTACCAGAGGTTCTCAAACTGTGCTTTCCCTAGAATACTATATTTTATAAGCTGTACTAAGATATTCTACTTCTAAGATGAAATGATGATGGAGTTTCTAGCCATATTTGTGGGAGGAAATAGTCAGAAAATGTATTTTATCTTTCATTTGTTTAGTAAAAAAATTTTACTGTACATCTACTGTGTTCTATGTATGTAACATTCTGAAAGGGCTGGTCTAGTATAGTGAGCAGATGAAAATTCTTGTCTTCATGGAGGTTACTTACATTCTAGTGAGGGAGACAGACAAGCAAGTAAATACAACGTGTAGTGTGTCAGATATGGTGCTGTAGAGAAAAGTCAAGTGACAAAGGAAAACGAGAGTGTCAAGGTAAAGGCTGCAATTTCAAATATAGTGGTCAATGAAGAGCTTCCGGGGAAAGCGATGTATGAGTAAGACTTAAAGAAGAAGAGGGAAGCCATTAAGTTATCTCGGGGGAGAGAGTTCTAAACAGAAGGAATAGCACTGCAAAGTCTGAGGCTGGAGTGCATGTTGGTGAAAGAGGCCAGTGTGGCTGGACCCGAGAGCTTTTCCCAAGAGTTTCCTGGGACATGTGATCCTGAAGGAATCAGCCAGGTGCAGTTCAAGTGAGAGCCTTGTAGACAGCGACAATAATATGTATCTAGATGTGGAGAAAAACATTTTATATCTGGCAAAATAAAGCAGAGTCTGGCTGGAACCTAGAATGCAAAGAAAGGCAGGAAACGATAAAGGTCTTCAGAGAGGTAAGTGTGAGGCCATTCATAAAAGGTTATATTAAGAAGTTTGGACTTTACTGGAGAGCCGCATTTCAAGCAAGGAAAAACATAGTCATGCCTTAAGTTTATAAAAGCTCTCTCCCATTGTCGTGTGAAGAGTGGATATGGAGTGGGTTGGTTTGGGCCACGTGGTAGATAGTGGTGCCTCCATGAGGTGTTGGTAAGGACGGGAAGGTAATGGTGTGCCTGCGACATGTTGAATTGTGGGTATACTGCTTATGTGTGGATGACTCAAAAATCTCTGTCTCCAGACAGATTTCCTTCTTGAGACTCTAGACCCCTATCTCCAAATGCTTCTAATTGCTGAAGTTGTCAGAAAAGCAATTAGAGACAAGGGCCTAGAGTCTCAAGAGGAAATCTTTCTGGAGGTAGAGATTTTTGAGACACCAACACGTAAGTGTCATTGATATCACGGGAAGGGCCTGTAAGGGAAAAGAGAGCTTAGGGAAAGAGCCCTAAGGAAGATCCATGGGGCAAAAAGATGATACCGCAGAAACATAGCCAGTCTTGCATAGGCCTTATCTGTCAATCACCAGTTAAATTCTTAATTAATAAATTCTTTATTAATTAAATTTAATTAAATCTTTTTAATGGGAAAAATACTTCAGCAGGAGTTTTGATTTTTGGCAGGCATGTGTGGAGAACTGACGGCTAGGATATTTTACTTGAAATTTGCTGAATGTGCTTTGGAGTTGACTAGATGAGAGTAATTAAATATGGATCTGAGCATTTGAGATGAGCGTATAGGCCAAGGCATGAAACTCTTGTTTGCAAGAGCAGGGTCTGAAAACCTTCTGTTTCTTTGGGACCCAGATTTGCGAGGTGAGGATTATAGAGAGCTACCTTTACTTGGTTTTCTGAATTGGATCCTGGAGAGGGGTCGGAGACTAATTTGGCAGTTGAATAGAAATGAAGGAAAGGACTGAATTCCAAATGGCTGCTTTAGGGCTTGGTATCAGTTTGCTGGCCAGGGTCTGGAGAAAAGGAGAATGGCTCAAACTTTTCCTTGACACCATCCCTGTGTGATCAGAAATGCCAGAGACCTACTGCTGCCAATCTGGGGAAGTAGAGGAAACAAGTAAAACCAGGGCCATGTGTAATACCTGAGATCGTGTCAGCAATGATTATTGCCCTGTTTTGTTTTGTTTTGTTTTAAATATGCAATTAGAGGCAGAGAGCACACACCCCTACAAGTTGCATGGAATTTGGCTATTTGAGAGTTTTTAATTTGCAGCTGTGTCTAAACTCAAATAATTCAGTTTGGAGGAAATACAGTAGTTGTATAATCAGTCATTTCTATTAGTGGCTAGTTAGTAAACACTGACTCAGACAATTAAATGTTAGTGCATGTGTTACTGGATGTACTTAGCTTTTGTTCTCTCTCCCCTCAATGAAACTTTAATCAGGAATTTCAACCCTACCATCATACGGTTACTTTTTTATAAAAAATAATTTTAAACTTAAAGGAAAGTTACAGGAATAGAGAACTTTTGTATACTCTTTACCCAGATTTGCTAATTTTTAATTTTCGTCATGTTTATTTTACCACATTTATTATTATATCTTACTCCCTTTCTTTCTCTCTACTTACCTCAGCACATACACGTTATTTTTCTGAACTATTTAAGATTAGGTAACGTCATCATGCCCCATTACCCCTTAATGCATCAGTCTGTATTTCTCAAGAACACGGGTACTCTCTTAACATAATCATAATAAAGTTATAAGATTCAGGAAATTTAACATTATTATATTACTTTTTATCTGTATATTTCAAATTTGTTAACTGTCCCAATACTGGCTTTATATTTTTTGTCTCTAGAACAGGCGCAGTCCAGAATCATGTATTGGATTTAATTAACATGTCTCCTTAGTCTTCTTTAATCTAGAACTATTCTCCAACCTCTCCTGTCATTTCGCACAATACTGACGTTGAGTAAGGTCACTGTACAGAATGTTCCTCAGATAGCTTCGGCTCTGAGTGTGTATTCCTGGACAGATTGCTACCTAAGTGATGGCTTTCAGGGCATCCCATCCAGAGGCACATGGTGTCCATTGGCCCTCATTAATGACACTAATTGAGATCAGCTGGCTACTGCGCATTCCTAAATTCTCCCTTGTAAAAGGGGCCAAATAGAGTTTTGTGGAGCACAAGATTGATATTCACTGGTGACTCCTTTTTTTCTCTTCAAAGCCTGCGAAACATTTCTAAGGGAAAATATCTGGCTTGAAAACATACCTCAGTAGTAGGTGGCTTTGGAGTGACTGGATGAGAGTGTCTGTTGCTTCAGACCAGGTCCACACCGGAGCAGAGCTGGCCTGGTTGTGGGTGCCGTCCTTGGCAATCAGGGCAGGGATTTCTGTGTGGCTGACTCTCTTCCAGGGTCAGTGTGGATTATCTAGTTAAGGAATGACTGCTTTGTTCAGAATGAAAGTGACAAGCTGATAGCCTCGCTCTCATCAGCATGCTGAAAGGCAAAGAGGAAGACACATTTCAATACCTTATTTTAAGTCCTTGTTTGCAGAATCAAGTCATCCTTCCTGTTCTTCAAGAAGCATTTCCTTCAGGAAATTCACGATGATGAAAAGTCTTGAGTTGCGAAATTTCTGCACTATGCCATAGAAACAAGTTATAATGGAAGAAAAAAGCAGGTGGCAGAGGCAGGGGAAGGGGGGACCTGAATACCTTCTCAGGTATAATGATTTAGGGTCAGAAAATCCCAAGCTTTAATTTATTTGAAGTCTGCCTTTTTCCTCTATTAGCCATGTGACTGGAATCACTGAAGTTCTCTGAGCCTCAATTTATCTTTCCAAATGAGATTTAAAACAATTAGAATCCCCATAAGGTTGTTGTGTAGATTAAATATGGTCATATACAGGGGTTCCTGGGTAGCTCAGTTGGTTCAGCATCTGACTTCGGCTCAGGTCATGATCTCTTGGTTCTTGAGTTTGAGCCCCAGGTAGGTCTCTGGCTGACATCTCAGAGCCTGGAGCCTCCTTCAGATTCTATGTCTCCTTCTCTCTCTGCCCTTCCTCCATTGTCTCCCTCCCTCCCTCCCTCCCTCCCTCCCCCCATCCCTCTCTCTCTCTGTCTCAAAAATAAACATTTTAAAAAATTTTACATATGGTAACGTACAGTATTTTCTGAATTGGGAAGTGTTAAGTGATTGTAAGGAGTTTTTCTGTCATTCTATGTGAGAGCTTCTCTGAGGAGATAGAAACAACTCCTGTCCTCTCCTGGGCATCAAGGGAGCTGCTTGCAATTTTAAAACTTTAACAGCAACTTTAAAACCTTAACAGGAATTCCAAGAGGCAAGAATTAGCACAGGGGACTGGAAAGAAACCTGAGGCTGAAGGAAGGAGAGAATATGATGAATAGATGTGAGCGATGACTTTCAGGGAGTGGGGCAGGTAGAGGGGCTGCTTTTGGTGAAGCAAAGCTAAAGCCTTTTTTTTGGGAGATGGAATTTAAGCTGGGCCGTGAATATGAGGAAGTCCTTACAGCCAGAGGTAAAGATCCAGTCTCCAGCCAGAGAAATTCCTGTTTGGAATAAAGATGGAGAACTACTCCATCTTTGACCCGATGAACTGACCTACCTACTTGGAGTATTTCCGCAGTCTTCTGACCACTGAGAATGGGCCACATTTTTGCTGAGGGCCTCAACAGGGGCACATTCCCTTTTCTCCAGCCTACGTACAGGAGAGCCCTCTGGCTGAGGTGGAGGTGGAGGGGGGTCGGCTTGTATCCAAGGAAGATGACTGGGATCGCCAAGCCTCCGCTAGGAGGAAGCCCAGGCCCCTGAAATGGTTCCCAGAGACGTTACAGAACCAGGAGACACGGTCTCACCTCTCAGCAGTGAGGACAAAGAGAAACTGCAACATAAGAGAAAACAAAAATGAGTAGCCGATCTTGAATCAGGACATAGAAATGGTAGCAACTCCTTAATGACATGGAGAAGGAGTGAGTGCAGAGGCTGAGCCCTAACTGGACAGGCCCACTCCAGAGTCTTCCAGCTCACGGAGCACAGCCATCTACACAGTGAGGCCGGTTCTAATGTTAGGCTGGGAGTCACTGCATTAATTTCTGCAGGTGAACAGAGGCCCACTTCTGCAGAGATTGCACCAAGAAAAAAAAAATGGAACTAAAAAGAGGTTGCTGTAACCTACCAAAAAGTCTAGGTCTAATCATCTAGAGCAGGGGTTAGCAGATTTTTCTGGAAAAGGCATAAAAGGAATGGTCTAGACTTTGTGGCCATATGGTCTCTGTCACAGCTACTTAACTTAGGGGAACAACTGAAACCCTGCAAAGCAGGTTTATGACTAGATTCTGCTAAGTCCCAAAAGCTAGCCATAAAGCCTGAGAGAGGGGGTGCGGGGCATACCAGTGCGTAGGATGTGAGCGTTCTCAATTACGAGTGGTTCTTCATTGCTTTCCTAATAGGAATTCTTTCTGAAAAGTAGGGTTTGTTTTTCTAATTAAAAACATAAAGTCAGTTTATGGCAGCCAATGTGCGAATAATGTGCAAAGAGTATTTCAAAAACCAAATTGGAGGTTTTAATCTGATGAGAAAACACACACTATGGAACTGGTTTTCCCACATGCGTGTGTCTGTGTTACCAAAAAAAAAAAAAAAAAAAGTTGTCATTTGTTTGGCCATTTAAAACAAGAGACAAGAACTCAAGATGAAAAACACCGACCATTTCTTTGCCGCAAGAAAGGCCATGGGACTTTGCTAAGGCAAGCACGCGAGTTGGGGCGGCTGCACGGGGCCCTGATGCCGTGGGAGCCGTACGGGGACATGTGCGCATTTCTCTCTCGGAGCAGGAGTCTGACTGCAGCTTACTTCCCCAGGGAGGTGTTCCTGTCAAAACCTCCCCTTAATATTTATAATCCCTTTATGATGGGAAAATACATTTCAACGAGGATAAGTGACAAAGCATGTAAACTTTAAAACAGGTATTTTTCTTTCCTACTATAATCATCCCTTTGAGTACAACTAAAAGACCAGGAAACTTCTTGTGCCTTTTCCCTTTGTTCCTTTTCCAGTTGTGCGTTTTAGGGACGCTGTGGGATGTGTTCAACCTAGTTAGTTTTTCATTTATCTAATATGAAATGGAAAATTGATAGTGGGTGTTCATATGTCTTTTTTTTTGATTTTTTAAATGTTTTATTTATTCTTGAGAGAGAGAGAGAAGAGAGAGCATGAGCAGGAGAGGGGTAGAGTGAGAGGGACACAGAATCGGAAGCAGGCTCCAGGCTCTGAGCTGTCAGCACAGAGCCCGACGCGGGGCTTGAACTCACAAACCGTGAGATCATGACCTGAGCCGAAGTCGGACGCTTTACCAACTGAGCCACCCAGGCGCCCCTGTCTCTTTACTTCCACAATCTAACAACATTGATTTTCTATATGTGAGTAATATAGAAGGAAATATGGCTAAAATAAGTGGGTAAGGAAATCAGATGGTAACCCAGGAAGAGGATATTTGTTTCGAGGAATGTTCTTGTCAGGATTATCGTGGGCGAACAAGCTTCTGCATGTTCTCTGGGCTTCCCAGCTCAGCAGGTGCTGCAGATCAGAGCTCAGCCCTTCACCACCTTGAGTTGGTCAAGCCCAGTAGGCATCGTACAGTAGCCAGTGTTCTCTCTCGTGGAGAAATCAAAGGGGCATGATCTAAGCAGGCAAAGTGTTAGAAATTAGCCAACAAGATGGGGCAAGCCTCAGGGAATAGGCATGATTTGTCTTTATATTTTAAATCCGATTTCTTTCAGGAGTTGTGAAGAAGTGTGTGAGCCCCACTCATGCACTGGTGGGCTTCAGGTACGGAGACACCAAGGTTGTGCCCACCTCATTCATCACGCCTGTTGGGGGTGCCATGCCCTGCCCACTGCTCCAGGTACCTGCTACAGCAATCTTTTCTGGGGGCACTTTCCACCAGCCCCACAGTTGTGGATAATGGGATGGCAAGGCCTCCGCTGGGCCTTTGCTAAACACCTGGTTGGGCTCCTCCTGGGAGCTTGTGTTTGGGCAGGAAAAGCAGCGGCCCCTGTTCCTATGGCCCCATGCCTGGTGACTTACTCGCTCTCCTTTCATCTGCTAACCCCCTATTGGGTCGTCTCATGACGGCACAGACTGGCTCGCGTCCGCACCTGTGGCCCTGTCGCTTTACAGAAGTAGATGGTCGTGGAAGGGAGTTGCTATAACTGCCATTATTTATTTTGAGAGAGACAGTGCACGCGCCAGTGGGGGAGGGGCCGAGAGAGAGATGGCTAGAAACCCAAGCAGGCTCAGTGCAGAGCCTGATTCGGGGCTTCAACTCACAAACCAAGAGATCACAACCTGATCCGAAATCAAGGGTCAGACGCTTAACTGACTGAGCCACCCAGGCACCCCGACGGCTGCCCTTGAAACGTCAACTGCAAAAGATTATATTAAAACAGATTTAATAACAAGGGTAAAGGTAGCACTTTCCTTGACATGGTAGTCAGTGAATGCCAGACTTGATGCCATAATGCAGTTACGCCTGAACATGCATGCCACAGTGAGCTGGGCTGAGGTGCTCTGCTCCGCATATGAATTCGTAAAGGCTGTGCAGCCTCTGGCGCACCCTCCTGCCGCTCCCTACATCCCAGCACCCAGGACGGAGAGTAGACAGAAGGCCTCCCAGAGCTCCACCATGCCGTTCCTTGGAACAGGGGGAGCCAGGAGGGAGAGCGCCCGATGAGTACTCCCAAGATTCCATGTTGGTCGTCTGCTGCCACCTCCCTGGGCATGATCCAGAGCGCCCTTCGGTGCACTTCGTCCCTCACAGGTGGTCCTGTCCATCTTACAAGTGCCCAACAGCCCCTGCGTGCCTCTTCACAAGATTTCCCTTCTGCCGGAAGCTGTCTCTTTGTAACTTTTGCCCTTGGATTCCAGGCGTGTGCTTGGGAGCACCATTAAACAAACCTGCTCCTTTCCTTTGTGTGACAGCCCTCGTCAGGTGACAAAGTCCTGCTAACATGGGGCTCCCCCAAACTGATCACAAAATTTGGAGAAGTTTGAAACCATTGAGTCTTTCTTAGTGGAGAAAAAATACGTATTTGAATTGTAGCACTGGTACCTGCTCATCGTCTTGGGGCATTTTATTTTATTTTAACATTTATTTATTTTGAGACCTAGAGACAGAGCATGAGCAGGAGAAGGGCAGAGAGCAAGGGAGACACAGAATCCGAAGCAGGCTCCAGGCTCTGAGCTGCCAGCACAGAGCCCGACGCGGGGCTCGAACTCACAGACTGCGAGATCATGACCTGAGCCGAAGTTGGCCTCTTAACTGACTGAGCCACCCAGGCACCCCATCTTGGGGCATTTTAAAACAAGCTTATGTTAACATTATAAGATCTATAATATTTGCCATGACATAATGTTCTCATCTACAGGTTGGAGATTATGTCCTTGCCAAAATTGTGACACCCAATGGATTTGATTTCTATGTCCCTGCCATTGTCATAGCACTTCCAAATCAGGATATTGCCGAAGATAAATTCTACACAGTTTTGAAGTGTAACAACCGGAGAGTAAGTAGACTTTCATGGAGAAAAGGGCTTTCTCACTAGGCAGAGAGTGGCTTCTTTTACGCCCCCTCTCCTGGGCAATGCCTCTCTTTCCTGGCTGGGCCAGAGGTACTAAGGGAGCGATTTCCCTGGCTGTACCTGCCCCCTTGGCATATCCCCTCTGCACATCCTCTCTGCTACACAAAATCTACCCTCACGAAGGTCTCCAGGGCTCGTTTCTCCTTCCTCGAATGGCCCGCCTTTGACAGCTGGGGAGGCTCCCGTCAGTTCTTTACTGTCCTCCCTGGATTCTTAAAGCACCTTTCTCTCTCTCTTCCTTGCCTGCTGCTACTCAGGCCGCTCTGGCCTTGCATTCCCCTCCCTGTCCTCCTTATGAATTTCCCTAAATGCTTTAGAAAGCCCGTCATTAGTTCACAGATCTGATGACGTGGCTTGTCTGCCTGATGTTCCGCCCCGCCCCCACACCCTCCGAAACACACACATGCTTCTCATCAACCTCATGGAAAAGCCCAACTTGACCCCATCATGGCCCCAGCCCCGTGGAAGGCTCACTGCTTCCTGAACACCGTTGGCTTCTCTAAGCCTTTCCCTCTTCCTGGACCACCCTCCCTATCTTCTTTCCACAGAAACTCCTGTCACCAGAAAGACTCTGCCCAACTGTCACTTCCTGCTGAGGCCCTCAGGGGTCCCTCTTCTCACACTGTCTTCCTCACCAACCTCTCAGTTCCTTAAAGGCAGGAAGGCGGGAAAAGTGGCCTATTCATCTTTGTAGCCCCAGCATAGCCCCCACTGAAGAGAAGGTTCTCGAAATTGCTTTTTTAAATTCTTAAGTGAATAATGTTGCTAATGGAAATAATATTGTCTTGATGGACCATTTGATATGCCTGGAAATTAGTCTAAGAAGCAAAAAACAAGAAGCAAAATACTAGTGGCTAACTTTATTAAGCACTTACTATGTGCCACAGTACAATTCAGATACTTTATGTGTAATGAACAATTGAATGCTCAAAACACCACGAGCAGGTACAATTATTATCTTCGTTTTCAGATAAAGAAACTGAAGCAGAGAGATTAAGTCACCCACAGAGTCAGTGGGACAATGGGCATTCGAACCCAGGCAGTCTGGCTCCACGGCCTCCATTCTGAATAAAACTCCGTGCCCAACTGTCTAGTATACAGATACAAATAACCAGTCCATTCTCTATTATAGCATGAGCTGTATTCATCAAGGGAGGAGTCATGATAAATGAATTTTAGAATTAAGGGTAAGAAGTGAAGACCAGGAGAGCCAGAGGCCCTGGAAGCACTGTATCCAATCTGACAGAACAAGAAGGAAAAAGGGGTGCCTTCTCATCAACCCAGGGGGGTGGGGCGGAAACTTTAAGAGAAAATAGACTTTCCTGGAGCTGTTTGGATGACAATAAACAGACCGTCTGGCAGGGCAACAGGCCGGAAGCTTTTCTTTTTTCTTTTTTTTTTTTAACATTTATTATTTATTTTTTGAGAGAGAGAGAGAGAGAGAGAGCATGAGCAGGAGCGGAGGAGCAGAGAAAGAGGGAGACACAGAATCCAAAGCAGCTTCCGGGCTCCGAGCTATTAGCACAGAGCCCAAACTCTGTGGGGCTCAAACTCACAGACTGTGAGATCATGACCTGAGCCGAAGTTGGACACTTCGCCAACTGAGCCAGCCAGACGCCCCATCACTGGCAGCTTTTCTGACACGTGGCACCAGCTCTGGGGGTGTCTGCTAGGCAAGAGAGGAGAGAGCAAATCAAGGGACATTTGAAGAGATGTCCCCGGTATGCCCTAGGGTGTGGGGAGAGAGAATCCCTGAGAAAGATTCTCAAAGCCCAGGAGGGACCTTGGAATTTACCCACAGGGCAGTGAGGCCCTGGAGACTAAAGCAGCATGATCAGAGCCATAGATACTGAAGACCATTCTGATAGAGATCCCTGGGGCTGAAGGTGGGACATTCAGCAGGGGTTGGTGGTTACAGTTTCTGAGTCTAAGAAAGAGGTGGCCAAGGCAGAAGTAAAAGTAGAAAGGAAGGTGGTTCTACGGAGGGATGTGTGGGCGCGCGTGGGCGTGTGCGAGGGCAGTCACCTGCATCTTGTATGGACGGCTTGGCACGTGATCCAAGATATGGAGCAATGGGAAACAAGAGCACTCAGCAGTGACTTTCATTCGGCACATGATTATGAAGCTAGACTCTGCAATTTGACTGCCCTCTTAAGTGTCACCCTGATTAGGAGAATGGCTAGCAGCTCTTATAATGGGTTGAGCTAAAATAAAATTAATCTAAGTTGTGGACATTTCTGACATAAGTTGTGTGAACCCTTTTGATATTATTTACAGGAATTTTGCCCTCGGAGTGCACTTATTAAGATCAGCCAAAACAAGTATGCTCTCTCTTGCTCTCATATAAAATCACCCCCGATTCAGGAGGATCTAAAAGAGTAAGTAGACCCAACTTTTTCTACTCCCTGAGTTTTATTTATATCTTTGCACCTTTAATCTGTTTCTGGGTTGGGATTCATGATCTCTAAATACTTGGGGAGAAAAGCAGAAATGACCTCTTGCTTAAAATGTGGTTTTTGTTTTTGTTTTTGTTTTAATGTTTGTTTATTTTTGAGAGAGAAACAGAGAGAGTGCAAGCAGGGGAGGGACAGGAGAGAGAGAGGGAGACACAGAATCCAAAGCAGGTTCCAGGCTCTGAGCTGGCAGCATACAGCCCAACACAGGGCTCAAACTCACAGACCTCGTGATCATGATCTGAGCCGAAGTCAGACACTTAACCAACTGAGCCACCCAGGTGCCCCTAAAATGTGGTTTTATGGTTATCGTTCCTTCAACATCACACCTCTTAGTTGCTGGTAATTTGTCTATCTGCCTCTAATCTCAAATAGGACATTATTTTACTGACTCTTCAGAAAAGTATTCAATTCTGTCATGGACCTGAAGAAACGACTCCCCTTTTACTTGTAAGGGTTCAAAGCCTTCTAATGAAGTCTCCCTATAAAGCAAAGATTAGATTAAGTTGCCTTTAAGACCATCTGCCTCTCCCCTTGCTGGAGAGTGAGAGTAAGGTGTTGGCCCTGGCTTCTCCGTGCCCAGGTGAACATGGGTGAGTGGGTAAGTGGCAGTTTCCAGGGGCTAGAGTGGGGCAAATACATTTTCATTCGAAGAAATAGTATTGCTAAAAACTGGAATGATAGGTGAAAGTCAAGAAGAAGAAGCTGAGGCCTAGAAAGCAGGCAAAAACCCAAGTCCTTGGGGCCAATGAGGGGAATCACAGCTGGAGCTGGAGCCATGACTTGGGATGGAAAGGATGAGGGAAGGAGCTAGGGTTAGGGAAAGGGATCATGAAAACACCCTTCAACTTCACTTAGAGTTTGTGGGTTGTCGTGGGTACCAACCTTCATTCTTCTGATGGCATCACCTTGTACTTCTTAAGCAGAAACCGTCAGATGTTCTCGCCTCCACTCCTTTTCCTCCACCTCTAGGCTTGTGGAAACTTCTGTCTTTGTCCCTGATGTCAAAATCCCTTCTCTCGTCCAAGGCTGACCTGCCCACCAGACTCCAGAGGCCGTCCCCACTTGCCCGGTCCTCGCTCCATCAATTATCGTGGATTCTCTCCTATCTCCCTAGCTCCTCTCCTGATTCCTTCAACTCAGCAAAAACCCAAGTTTGCCTCCCCTGTTTACACACATGCACACACACATGCACACACACACCCAGTCCTAGATCCATAGAGGTCCCTTGGTTCTGCTGTGTGACCTGGCATGACCCCTCCCTCCACACCCGCTTTCTACCTGGCAGTCTCATGGGCTGATGTCCCCTCTCTTGCCTCCTCTTCCTGCCCTGAGCCTTGGGTATTGGCTCCCTCCCTTATCCCTGTGTGCAGCTGCTCCCACAGCGGCCACTCGGGACCTCTCACATGCCCACGCTGACTGTGTAGGCTGTTGCGGTCTATTCGCCACTGTCAGCCACCCCTCCATCTCTTGAGGCCTGTCATGGCTCCTCCTCCTCTAGATTTCCTCCCTGCCTCATTTCATCCACACACCCTGCTTTCACAGCTCCATTTGCCCTAAGGACCTCATATCTCCCTCTCCACCCCACAACGCTCGGTCCTCTGGCATCAGGATGGTAGCCTCTGAGAGACCGGGATGGGCTTTTCTAAAAGCTTCCCCTCTGGCTGTAATGTGCAGACATGGCTGATACCTGTAGTGGAAAGGGCCTTGGAAACTAACCCGAGTGCCTGTCCCAGCCTCACCCTCACTTAGTTTGTGCCCTTGGGCAGGTTGCTCATCATCTAGGAGCTTGTTAGCTGACAGGTGAGATGAGGGTGGTGTGAGGATTGGAGATGGTCCTTTGCATGCCTGGGGGAAAGCAGGTGGTCAGCCCCTGGCGGGAATCCTGTTACTTCCAGCCATTCACCTGAGGGCACAGAATCTCAAATTCAGTCCATCTAATCCTGAAATGATAGCTCTCCACAGACCCACTCTCATCTCCACCTTCCCTGACTCCTCTCTCTTCCGCCCGCCAGTTCACGGAGTTGTCCAAGCAGCATCTGGTAGTCATCCTTGGCTTCTTCTTGCCCCCTTCACCCACCACTCCCCATTGGTCTCCAAGTTATATTGATCCTAACTTGCAAATACTTCTCAGCTCTGCTGGACCTGTGCTGCCTTAGGTCAGGTGTCTCATTTCCTGAGGTCCCTGCCTTTGGCCTCCTCCTGCCACAGTCCCAGCCTGCTTCTAGAAGGGCTGAGCAGAGGAATCTTCTTTGTGTGCCAATCTGCTCCTCCCCTGCTTAAAAAACCCTTCAGAGTCCCCCTCCCAGGCCACTTCTGTTTTTTTTTTTTCATTTTGTTTTGATTTGTTTAATTTTAGTTAACATACAGTGCAATATTGGTTTCAGGAGTAGAATTCAGTGATTCATCGCTTACCTACAACACCCAGTGTTCATCACAAGTGCCCTCCCTAGTACCCATCACCCATCCAGCCCATCTTATTATTCTAGCTTAGCCTCTTGTGGGTCTGGTCCGGCCTGCCTCCCTAGCCTCACTTCTCCCTGGCCACCCCCCAACCAACCTCCCATAAGCCCTCTGCACACTAACTGTGCTAAACTGCTGGTAGCTTTCCCCCCACACCACATTTTTTCAGGGCTTTTGTGCTTTGCATAATCTAAGCATTCCCTACCCCTGGAATGTTTTTCTTTGCCCTTGGCTACCTAGGGAACTCTAACATTGAACTCAAGCATCGGCATCATGTCGTGTTCTGAGACTCCAGCCCTTCTATGCGATGAGGTGATCTCCCTGCATCCTATAGAGGTTTCATTACAGATATGTTCCCCTGTGTTGGGCCATGTACTTTCTCAATTTCTCACTCCTGTTAGGCACGAGTCCTTGAAAGCAGACGCCAGGTTCTATCCACTTCTAGATCATAGTTGCCAACGTCCAGCTCATAGGATGTGCCCAATGACTATTTGAAAAATGAACCAGTGAATAAATACTAGTGGCTGCCCAGCATTGTTCCTAGAGCATCTTTCCTTAGGTATTAATACCGAAAATGTACACTACAATGTTTCATTCTCTTCCAGATGAGTATAATGTTTCATTTATAATTTTAGCACATGTTTTATTAATCTCAAAATCCTACTCAAAATGATATCCAAGTTATAGTACATTTTACAAGAATATGAATAGATACGTCTAGGTATTGACCATTTTCACTAAATTCGACATTATCAATGCTATTTTAGAATTAAAATCCAATTACTTCTATGTTGAGAAAAGCCTTTAATTGTTTTCTATCTTAGGCCTGCCCCAGGCCTTATTTAAAGCTCTTAGCTGCTAATTATCTACCCTGACTCTAGGGCTTTTTTCACGCAGCAGAAGCGTTCATTGACTCTCTAGACTCCCCATGGTAACTTCTAGTGTTTTTGGCTCTGCCTCTCTGCTAGCAAGAGCCCGCATTTCATTCTCTTAAGCAGAGGTCACGTCCAACCCACTAAATTCAGAGTTTAATCTGTCTGTCTGTATAATCAGGGCCGGCAGTGTGAGCCCACAGACTGAAGGTGCAGGTCTTACTTTAGATCTCCACTGGGATTTCATTCTGGCAGGTCCTTTCTCATCGAGCACTTCCTCACTCGGGAAACAAACCACCTCCCTTTGGTTTGTCTTTAGTAAGCCTTCACATCATTATACGAAATGAGAGCATTAAAAAAACAATCCCGGTGCTTTCTTCATGGGCTGATTAAAGAAACGTGCTATAGCTTCCAACTCCAACAGAATAGCACTTGACTAAATTTAACTTTAAAATATCGAATCCTCCCTAACCATCCATTTGGGGTTGGTCAGACAAGGGGTGCATGGCCCCAGGCAGCTCGGTGGACCAGGATGCCAGACATTCAGCTCTCCGTCTTCTGTCCCTCCTCTTTTTCTTCTTTGTTTGAGACCTTCAGTTGTGGGTGACAGAGTATTTCCCACAGGCCCCTCTTCTGGTTCCTAACTGAGGGCGACACACAGTGAAAGAGGGAAGTATTTGGAGGGTGAAGGGTTCAAAACTGATTGAATATGGCCAAAGCTGATGCAGAGTTTAAGTTTCAGCTTGAAATTTGATGCCAGAATGATTCTTAGGGACTTTTGTCCTCCGTCATCCAGTATGTTCCCCATATTGCTAAATTCCAAATAAGTAGTTCTTAAAGGAGAGAATGTTATTTCCTTATTTGCAATGTGAAATCACGTGAAGCTCTCACTGATTTGGTTTTTCTCTTTTCTTTGCCACATGATGAGTTCATTTTCTGACAGCACAGCTGAGAGAGAGCTGTGCCTCCTGAGAGTGTATCTGTTGGAGGGAAATGATTGCTCTTGCCTTACCCACCTTCAGTGATGTCTCTGAGCTTTTTTCTACATTCCGTGGCATAGAGATGTCTGTTCTGGGTTAAACCTGGCTATAACTTTCTCCATTTAGAGAATACACATGTAATTTCTCCTAGTTCCAAGATGCAAAGCAGACCAGGGGGAATTTCCCCCTACTTGGCGTCCTCGCTCCTTGCCAGGCAGGACTCCTCCCCTGGGTTCCTATTCTTGTCAGAAGGCTGTGGCCTTAGCTGCTGCAGGAGAAGCATGCCTAGTGGGTTTGATGCTCTGGCTTCTGGTTTTCTCTAGGGAAGGGCAGCCTCTACCAGGCCTTATTCAACCACCCACTGTGAGGTGGTTGAGTACAGGCTTGGGGACTGTGTGCTCCTCCAGGCAAGGTGCCCCAGCAGGCTGGAGCTGAATCCCCATACCTGGTGTCATGTAACTGGATGAATATCCCTCCCAGCCATAGCTGGGATCCATTCCCCGTTCTTGACAGAGCAGAGCTTGGGCAGATTACCTCGGAGGTTCCTCCTTAAGAGACTCACTTTGAGGGAGTTGGATTTCTTGAAAAAATTAGCAACATTCTAAATGTGATGGGGAAGGGACACATGGGTGGCTCTGTCCGTTAAGCGTCCGACTTTGGCTTGGGTCATGATCACATGGTTTGTGGGTTCGAGCCCTGTGTCGGACTCTGTGCTGACAGCTCAGAGCCTGGAGCCTGCTTTGGTTTCTGTGTCTCTGTCTCTTTCTGCCCCTCCCTTGCTCATGTCCCTCCCCCACTCAAAAAATTAAAAAAAAATTTAATGTGATCAGCAAAACCAGAGAGAACTAATTATTTTCTCTCTTTCAAAACAAATCACTGGACGTCTAAAGAAAATTTCTGGGCAGTGAGATCCTGAAGGCAAAGACTGTTCTCTTCTTGGTGTGTGATTGTAATTGTGCTGTCTTGGGGACATGGCTGTGTACGAGTCTGTGGGAGGGCAGACCACCCACCTAGGGTTCAGATGTGTGCTGTCTGGGTCTGTGGTCAGCTCCTGATTCCTGAATATTAGTGCTCATTGTCTTTCTTTGAACAGTTTAATCATTTTCCATCAAGCCATTTGGATTTAGGAATATGTCCCCAAGGAAATTGTAATTCTGTGCTGGTTAACATCCTCCCTTTCCTCTGTGTAGTGTGGCCTCACATTGTCTTCCTGACAGCAGTGATATTAAGTCATTGATTGAAACCTCAAGATTCAGTGCTGGCTGTGACATTACACGAGATGAATCACTTCCCGTAGTCTTGCCCTATCACTGCTGATTATTTTCCCCATAGAAGGAGCTGTGCATCTGAAATCATTAAGCCTCAGTATGTCATTAGCTCTCTTGTCCCTTCTGGTCAGATTAGAAACCCCATTTCCTAGGCTGGAGCAAAGCCCTGAAAAACAAGCAGTTCAGGAATCAACCCTGCCTGTGAGTGTCCCATATTATCTGGAGGGACAAATGCCGTTGCCTATTTTCGGAAAGCGTTCTTCGGTGCCCTAGTATAAGAGAGCACAGAGAACCATAGCAAGTTTTAACCCTGACGGCCAGTGGAACAATTTGGATGGCGGCCTTATCAGTCTCTCCATTTTCTACTCCTTCCATTGTTAAAATTCAGGGGCCTCGTGGTCCTCATCAGACATCTATTCAGTGCCTACGCCATCAGGTTTCCCATTCTAAGACAAGCTTTCTGACAGACAGGGCAGAATAGAAATGAGGCCTCAAAACCAGCAAGACAGGGCAAGCTGGTGAGCTGGCATTAATAAGTGAATGAGGTGGGTTTTGACCCAAAGAGATGCGGAGCGGGTGCTCAGCACTTTCTTCCCCAAAGTGGAACCACTGCTTCTGAAGAGCCGGTGAAGTCACCGTGCCTGGCTTCCCTCACCTTACCCCCCCACCCCCCATATGACACACACATATGTAATTTTGACCCGTTAGTCACACTATTTAATCAAACCTATAGCCTAAAATGATTAATAGGACACTGAATTTTTCTTGCCTTTGGTATAAGACGAGGCAAAAGAAAGCCACTTAGCAGGGACTTTCCAGGCATGCCGATGCATAATGTCCACTGACCAGCAGTCAAGAGCATGGTCACCTTCCCTCTTCCTCAGAGTGGGTTTGGACCAAGCAGAGTGGCGGTACACGGTGGGGACCGGGGAGGGGGGCACGGATAGGAACTCTCATATCAGATTCACACCTATCCCGCCCCCCCTCCTGCAAGGGGACATTTCCTTGTGGAATCTCTTGAACTTGGTTGACATCAGTAAAATGGAGTAGCTGCTTACGTGACATGAAGGCTTTCCTTGATCAAAATTCTGGTCTGCTTTTTATTCTGATCATGACAGCTTGCATATTTTTATTCTTATTCCAAAAGTATGCATTATTAGTATAATTTAGAAATTAAAAGCAAGAAGAATGTAAACACCGGCCATAGTTC
This sequence comes from Paguma larvata, assembly GCA_030068075.1. NCBI lineage: Eukaryota > Metazoa > Chordata > Mammalia > Carnivora > Viverridae > Paguma > Paguma larvata. Next base: position 76,212,081 of record CM057836.1, read on the forward strand.
CACATTTCAAAAGTAATCATTTGTATTTTGGCACATATCCTTCTAGAGTGGTCTCTCTGCTATGTTGATTATTTTTCCTCAAAATAAAAATTTTTGTTTTCCCTCATCATTTATGACGCTCATAAAAAAATTTGAAATGTGGTGGAAGTGACAATCTTCCTGGAATTCTTTTCCCAGAGGCAACCATTAACCATTTGATGGAAAGGTTTCTAGTCATTCCTTTGTGTTCACAATCCTAACAACAAAAGGAAAATGTAGCATACATTGGTTGTGCTTTTTTCCCCACTTAACAATATATTACTTGCTTTCCGCATGATGGGGACACCTTTTGTTTCGTTACTGCCTACCTAGAATTTAATCATCCAGGTGGCTTGTGGCTTATGTGGCCAGACTCCTACTGAAGGCTAGACATGTGTTGCTTCTCAGTCTTTCCTGCCCTCTTCCTGGTTTCATCATATCTTCCTGGTATGTTTCAGGTAGGCAGGTCAGCCTCTCTTCCACCTGTCTCTTTGGGAGCCTTTTTCTCTACTTTCCATTCCTCCTTCCTTGTTGCGCTTCCTTCTGAGAGGTTATAGGAGGTAGACTGGACTGCGACCAATCCTGACAAGTGGGAGATGTACGTGGGAAGTTTTCAGAGACCATCTCTAAAAAGCAAATAAGACATACCAGTTCAGTCTGTTCAGGAGGGAAGCAGCAGTGTGAGGGATAGTTGATGGTAATGTGGTAGGTAAGATTTTAGACTTCATGGGGCAGGGGTGATTTTACAGCCTTGCCATGTGATTTCAAGGTGAGCCTGAGAACCCAGCTCACAGAACTTACACATCTACATAGATGCTGGCCTCATGTTTCAAGATCATTTTATTTGTGGCCTCCTGGAAAGGTCTTCTCCCATGTTACTGCTGTTGCTTGGGCCATTTTTTTTTTTTTTTATTGTGGTAAATACACACATTGTAAAATGTATCATTTTAACCATTTTTAAGCATACGGTTCATTGACATTAAGTCATTGCTGTGCATTGCTGTGCAGCCATCAGGATCAGCCAGTCCCAAAATTCTTTCATCATCCCAAACTGCGACTCTATCCCCATTGACCACTAACTCCCCACTCCTTTGTGACTGACATTTCATTTAGCATAATGTCTTCAAGGTTCACCCATGTTATAGCCTGTGCCAGAATCTCCTCCATTTTTAAGACTGAATAAGACTTTATTATATGTATGTACCACAGTTTGTTTATCCACTGATCTGTTGGTGGACACTTGGGTTGTTTCCACCTTTTGCCTTTTGCGAGTAATGCTGCAGTGAACACGGGCGTGTGAGTCCCTGCTTTCCTTCTTGTCCATATGTACACAGAAGTGGAGTTGCTAGATCATATGGTAATTCTATTTTTAATATTTTGAGAAATTGCCATACAATTTATACAGCAGCTTTGCCATTTTTATGTCCCCACCCACAGTGTGCAGTATTCTAGTTTCTCCATATCCTTGCCGACATCTGTTATTTTTTGGCTTTGCTTTTTCTTTTCTTGATAACAGCTATCCTAATGGGTATAAAGCCCATTTTTAAATCTCTCTTAGGAATGACCTCCTGAGGCTTTGAGCCCGTCCTTGAGAAGTATCACATGTAGTGAATCTTGATCTTTTGAAGAGGGATTTGATCGATGTAATTTTCTTTTTAGAAATAACTAAAAATCTTTTCCTACTCTTAATTTTCCTTGGTAATTTCCAAGAGGATCTGAAGCGGCAATGATCAAAAGTTATTCATAGTGAAAGCTGGGTGATCAAGGTGGTAGATACTGATTATGGGAACGAAATAAGGTTTAACACCAGGGAACTGGTGTTTTTAACTTACCCTGAAGGCCCTGAAAAAGGCAAGTTCCCAAAATGGTGTGCCGTGAGGGCGTGGCTGGAGTGAAGTCATGATGTTCCCAAGATACCTTCTTCGAAATACAACATTTCCGGATAAATAAACTGACCAATATATATTTTTTAAATTTTTTGTAAAATAAAAGAAATATTTTTCATTTTCTTCCCATTTCTTCCACCCTCACCGCCCCCCCACTCCCTGGCAGGCAGGCACCATTTCACTCTGTTTCTATGTCCCATATAAGTGCGATCACACAGTATTTGTCTTTCTCTGACTTATTTCACTTAATATAATACCCTCCAAGTCTATCCTGTCACAAATGGCAGGGTTTCCTTCTTTTTTTTACAGCTAAATAATATTCCATTGTATATAAATTATACATATATATATATGTTATATATATAATATTTTCTTGATCCATTCATCCACTGATGGACACTTAGGTTGTTTCCGTGTTTTGGCTATTGTTTATAATGCTGCAATGAACATGAGGTTCCAGATATTTCTTTGAGGTAGTGATTTAGTTGCCTTTGGATATATATACCCAGGAGTGGGATTGATAGATCATATTGTATTTCCATTTTTAATTGTTCGAGGACCTTTCATATTGTTTTCCATAGTGACTCTATTGGTTTACCCTTCCATTTAACAGCGGAGAAGGGCTCACTTTTCTCCAAACCCTCAGCAACATTTGTTATCTCTTGTCTTTTTGACAATAGCCATCCTAACAGGTGTGAGGTGATATCTCATTGTGGTTTTGATTTTCATTTCCCTTGTGATTAGTGATATTGAGCATGTTTTCATGTACCTTTTGGCTATTTGTATGGCTTTTTTGGAAAAAATGTCTGTTCAGGTCCTCTGCCCGTTATTTGATTGGATTATTTGTTTGGGTTTTCTTTAGTAATCAGTAAGAGTTTATTGTGCAGGATTGTTAGTCTTGTTGATATTAAGTTGTATGAGTTCCTTATATATTTTGGACATTAATCCATTATCTGGTATATGGTTTGCAGATTTTTCTCTCATTCCTTAGGTTGCCTCTTTGTTTTATTGTTTGGTTCTTTGGTGTGCAGAAGTTTTTCAGTTTGACATAGTGCCATTTATTTTTGCTTTTGTTGCTTGTGCTTTTGGTGTTGTATCTAAAAAAAATCATTGACAGAACCAAGTTTTTCCCCCTATGTTATCTTCTATGAGTTTTATGGTTTGAGTTCTTATTATTTCCATTTCAGATTCATTTTTGTGAATGTTGTAGGATAGGAGCTTGCGGATTTCCAGTTTTCTCAACACCATTTATTGAAAAGACTATCCTTTCCCCATTGAGTATTCTTGGCTCCTTGTCAAATATTAGTTGATCATGTACACTGTATTTGCTAAATGGTAAGACTAGATTTATGACTTCATAGTCATAACCAATGTCAATTAAATTAAAAAGCATGTCATTTTTTAATTTGGGGGACATTTTTCTGGTGGTACACCACAAAGTAATTAGGGAAAACTGAGGATGTAGGAGAATGTTTCTACTGTACAAGCTCCCATTCAGTATGTCAGGAATGAACTGAACTATGATCATCCTGGGGTGGACAGAGGTCAATTCTGAGGCAGCCAAGGGACTCCTTGGCCAGGAATTGCTACTTCATTCACTGATTTGGTCAGGACAGGGTCCAAATGACATGAGGTTCTCTGCGCCACGTGAGGCCTCCACAAAGACCCGTGGAAATGAACTGCATGGAATAAAACACAGCCCAAACTACCAGGGCCCACAGGACTTCTGCAACTCCATTCCACGGAAAGAAGGCCAAGGGACAAAGAGCTGAGAAACACTGCAGGGCTGGCTTGGGCATCTCTGTAGACACAGCAGCCAACAAGACCAGGGTAATCCTGCACTCTCTCTCTCTTTCTCTCTCTGTCTCTCTCTCTCTAGGGAGGATGTGAACACAAAGAATTCTACTTTCTTAATATGGCCACTCAAAGAAATTGACACTGGGGATTTACGAGAGCTAAGACAAGAGAACCCTAGAAAGAAGAAAAAGAAATCTTCCAAGAGGCTGCCTCTGCAGGAGACGGTGTCCTCGGAATCTGATGACTCTTCTCATGGCATCAGGTCCCAAGAGTCCTACCCCAAGAAACACCCAAGCCCAAGGTAGGCGGGAGACGACATCGCCTATCTCCGGAACACACTGAAATCTCTTTCAAGAATAGTACACATGAGGTCACTCCCCAGTTTCCGGGCCAGTTTAGGTCCCAGGACGGCAAAAACTCTAACACTGTTAAATAATGCTGACATCCACTTCCCCAGAGAAGGTCCTCGGTCCAGGGTCTGGGAATCAGCCATCCACACCGTCGCTGCCACACCTCCACCTCAAGTAGCCCTGCCTTTCCTCCTAGAGCCACCCAGAGCAGCAAAGGGCTGAGGACCACTGCTGAGAAACCTTAAAGCAGTCCAGTGACAACTGTGTTTAAGAGAGCCAGCATTCCTCCAGGGCTGCCTAGACCTCAGCCAGTCAACACTGTGGAACTCACCCCTCTGCTGAGGTAAGGCTGCCCTTCATTCCAGCCATTCCTGCCCTGTTCTTAAAACAGGTACACTTCCCTGTTATATCCCACCTAGATCTCCTGTCAGTTTGCGCTGTTTCCTGGCTTTTTCTAACCATTCTTTACCCTATTATTTTCCCGTCCTCACCACGCTATACTCAATCCTTTGGCAATCTCTCCACACCCAGAAGTATAATCTGACAGGTTACTATCACAGGATGTTCAGCTATTTTTTTTTGGAAGTCAATGTAGTTATAATCCAAGCCTGCAGTGTTGTTTTAAATTAATTATCATTTAAATTAGGGATTTTACCACTTAATGTTAAGACTGAAATTAAAATCTAGTAACATGTCTGAGATCTGCAAAACAAAATTATTGATTTCTGGCAATTTTTATTGAGCTCTCTCTAATTGTTTTTCTCTGTAGTCTGTTATAGGTACCTCTAGTTGAGCGCGGAACCACAATAAAAACTCTTACATTGGAAACATTTCGAAACTATTGTATTGTTTGTTTATTACTGTTTTCTTTGAACTTTGGCAATGGCATAAAAGTATTCACTTCTTTTCATTAATTTCTTAGTGAAAGTAGCTTCACTAATTTCAAAAATGAAATAGCTCTCCCAAATTCACTTTTTCTAGTCAGTAATAGCCCCGTAATAATAAGGTACAGATTAATTTTTAATGTTTATTTTTGAAAGACAGAGTGTGAGCAGGGGAGGGGCAAAGAGAGAGGGAGACACAACATCTGAAGCAGGCTCCAGACTCTGAGCTGTCAGCACAGAGCCCGATGCGGGGCTCGAACTTACGATCTGCGAGACCATGGCCTGAGCCTAAGTCAATAGCTCCACCAGCTGAGCCACCCAGGTGCCTCAGGGTACAGATTATTAATAAGAAAAATGTTGGATGCTAGGAAAAGATAGACTTTAGAATATCAGCACTGACACTCTAAACATTTGCAACCTAATTAAAAATTGTGTTCATATTCCTGAAAACTAGGGTGTCACTAGGATCATGGCAAAGAAATTAAAGGAGGAATCTTCTTCCAAAAATATGAAAGAAAAAGGAACATCAGGGTAAAAGTAGTAACATAGTGAGGAACGAATTGAGGAGTGAGGAAATGGTCCAGAACAAGATGGAAGACAATGTGTGGAGGACATACTGCTTCCCCAGAGCCCAGAGGTTTCTCATAGGCTCTGGAGTAATCGTCTAGTTTTGGTCTGACCAGTGGAGAACTGGTGGGATAGGAAAGAAACCATACATCAAGTCATATTCATTCATGCATGCTTACCTGCAAGCATTCATGTTAGGCTGTGTGCATTCATTCAATTATTCAATAAGCAATTGAATGCTGACAATATGCCAGGCTAAAGAGAGATACTATCAGACATTTGGAAAGTAGTTACCTTTCTGCATCTCTACTTTATTTTTGGACCAATCACTGTTGTCTGGTTTAGAGGAACGTGCAGGGAATGAAGAACTACAAGACCAATATACATACGAAAACTGTGTTAGTATTACATTACAATGCATGATATTCTCATTGACATTAAGTGATATATACAGTGTGTTGTACTTTATTGATAATGCTCAGTTCAGTGTGCTGGGGGAAACTGCAATAAGAACAGTGTATTTCTACTTCCAGCCAGTGTGGAATAATGGTAACCTAATTTCATTCCCAAGCCCCTGCCTGAAACAGTCAGTTAAGCATCCAACTTCAGCTCAGGTCTTGATCTCATGGTCCGTGAGTTTTCAGCCCCGCATCAGGCTCTGTGCTGGCAGCTCAGAGCCTGGAGCCTGCTTTGGATTCTGTATCTCCCTCTCTCTCTCACTCTCTACCCCTCCCCCAGTCATGCTCTATCTCTGTCTCTCAAAAATGAATAAACATCAAAACAAATTTTAATCTTTTTAAAAAATAGTTGGCTGTGTAGAGTAATTTCAGTGGTACACTAATGCATTCCATCCCCATAAAATGCACATACATATGTATTCATTGCCTGAGGTGATATGTGTGTTTGATTTTCACTGCATAAATCTACGCTGTTAGCATATGCCAGAAGTAATAAATGGGGTTCAGTCTGTCAAAAAATAATAGCAGTTATGTATCCAGATTTTATGGCTACCCCATATAATTGGCTTGGATCATAACCAGGGGTGTGCCATTTCTGAGTTTGTTTCAACTCCAGGATGGAGTGATTGACAGCGATAAAATAACTATGTGAAATGGGTATAGGGTGACTCTCTGAAAGAGATCTGCTCTTACCAGAAGAAATGGAACAGATGTCCAAGAGACTGGATGACCACTTAAGTGATTTAAAAAAAAGATCTATGCATCAAGTGACAGACATTACCTCTTGAGTTCCTTTTCAACTCCAGGAGTCTATGGATCAATGAGCTAGTCTATTACCAACTCAGAGTAGTTCCACATAGATGAAAAACAGTCCTAAAAGGGGGGGAAAGTTGTAGCCAACACATTTAAACAAGAGAAATTAATTAAGGGAGTAGAATTGAGAAAGAAGTAAAATTATATTTGCACATGAGAAACCAGAGAGAATCAATGATAACAGTAATTTAAATAATAGAAGAGGTCAGTGAGGTGGCAGAATAGAAACTCAATGTACAGAAATCAGTAGCCTTTGTATACACAAATAATGATCCATTTGAAGATATATTGATAGAGAAAATCTCATACACAATTGCAACAAAGAAAATAAATATAGCAGATTCTCATTATATATGGTGCTTATGTTCTGTAAAGTCATCTGTAACACTGAATTTAGCAAATACTGAATCATTGCCCATAGTGAAATATAAGGTTACGTTTCCTGCAAGCCTCTGATCACATCATTTTCACTTATAAATATATAACCTTCCTTTGTGTGTCTGTTTAAAGACACCTTATTTAATATATATTTATAAACATAGAACTCACAACCGACAGCACTATAACTTGTGCCTGAATGAAGATTGTGTAACACATATTTTCTTCTTGCACTGAGGAATACTAGATAGTACTTCAACATTACACTTGGGGACCATTTTAAACAGCGAGATCACTAACAGCACAAAAATGTGAAAAATGTGGCACTAAATATGCTATTAAAAGGACACTTTTTTAGAGCAGGAGAGCTGAAACTCTCCTGAAAGAGCTGAAAGAACGCAATCAGGTGACTCATTTTTTGCCACTCCGAGCATATGCATGTCTACAAAATGTATTGACTATTGATTTTGGAATTAACAAATTTTAGTGAGTAGGTGAATTCACAAATATGGAATCCACAAATAATGAGGATCAACCATACCTAAAATAAACTTAATGAGAAATGTGCAAAAACAATATGAGAAAAACTTTAAAAAAACATTCCTGAAAGACACAAAAGTGATGTAAACATCTCTTGATTTTAGATAGGATGGCTTAATGTCATCAAGATGTTAATTCCCCATGAATTCTTTCATTAAAGTAACACAACCCCAATAAAAATAACAGCAAATATTTTGTGGGGTTTAAAAAGTTGACAGCAAACTTCATATGGAAAAATAAACGTGAAAGAAGCTAGAAAATACCAAAGAAGAAAAGCCACAAGGAGAAGGACTCATGCTAAAATATAAAACACTAAAATATCGTTATGCTTATGTGGTGCTGGCACAAGAAAAGCAGATTGATGGAATAGAATAGAATCCAAAAACAGACAAATATATGTGGAAATTTAGTGTATTCTGAAGACAGCATCTCAAATCACTGGAACTTTTTAGTAACTGATGCTGAAATGGCTAATGGCCTTTGGAAAATAATAAAATTGAGTCATGTTTTATACTACATTTAAGAATAAACTCCAATTAGATCCAAGTCTTAAATTTAAGAAAATGAAAACATACAAGTACTAGAAGAAAACATGAGTGAATCCTTTATAACATGGGTGCAGAGAAAGGTTTTTTGACTATGATTCAAAATCCAGATGCAATAAAAGATTGCTCAGCTCAGCTACATAAAACTTTATTTTCAAAAGTGCATTACCAGAAAGGATTATAAGCAAAGTCAAAAGACAAATGATAACACGGGAGACAGTATTTGCACAGTATATCACATGAAGGACTGATGTACTAAAATGTAGAGAACTTTTAAAAATTCAGGTAAAAGAAATGACTAAAACCCTGGCAGAAAAATAGGCAAAAAATATGAACTATTCACAAAGATTAAAGAATAGACCTAAAAATATGAAAAGATGCTTAACTTCATTAATGATACGAGGAACGCAGATTAAAACTACATTTAGAGAACTTCTGGTAATATGGCAACGTGAGGTGGTAATGCAAATCATTTCACAAATAACAATTTTAAGATCTGGACAAAATTTTTAAAAAGTCAAGTATTTAAAGGCACAATAAAGTGTTCAAAAGTGGGCAGAATATGAAGCTTTTATTCTCCAAAAACTACAAATGGAAAAGTTAAGAATTGTGAGGTTGTGACACTCTGGCCGAAGGACACTCCCCAACTTTCATGGCCAAGACAACAGAAGAATGTAGCCTGACTGGCTCAAGGTGCCAGAGATGAGTTCAAAGCTAAAGTGGAAATTTTAAAGAAAGCCTGGGGGCGCCTGGGTGGCTCAGTCGGTTGAGCGTGCGACTTCAGCTCAGGTCATGATCTCACGGTCTGTGAGTTCGAGCCCCGCGTCGGGCTCTGGGTGACAGCTCAGAGCCTGGAGCCTGCTTCGGATTCCGTGTTTCCCTCTCTCTATGCCCCTCCCTGACTCATGCTCTGTCTCTCTCTGTCTCAAAAATAAATAAACATTAAAAAATTAAAAAAAAAAAATAAAGAAATCCTGGCAGCAAGAAACCACGGTAAGAGTGAGCCATAAAACTTGAGCATAAACTCTGTTCTAATTCCTGGCTGATCACTAAATTATGCAAGGGGGGTGGAACCCAGGAAACCTGGGTTTTGTTTTGCTTTTTTTAGGTGGAAAGCAGAGAGGAATATACTTTTGAGAGATAGAGCTATGTGGAGCAAAGTCTGTGTATTTGTTACTTTTGAACTGAAATACATTTCCAAACCATATACAGTTTAGGCAGCAGTAATCTACTCTTATGAGATTAAAGTGTCAGGAAAGAGCCTCAGGCTGGCAGAGCAGTTGAAAATTTTACCAAATAAATTGATGAAAGAATGTGCTCCAAAATCTACCCAAATCTTTGTCTGACCACTAAATTTTTGACCAAAGGGGAAACACTGAAGGTAGCAGGGTAAAAAGCAGCAATGAGAATCCATAAAACAATGTAGAGATTTGAACTGCTTCATACTACAGGAAAGAAAAGTTTGCAGTTCGAGTACAGCCTTGATAATTTATTAGAACAGAAAAAAATATAAGCAGACCAAACACAATTTTTTTAATTTTAAAGTCTTGAAGAATGCATAGAATCCAGCATCACTAGAATATATTCCCTAAAGTATCCAGTTTTGAACCACAAAACTGAGTACACATACAAAGAAACAGGAAACTGTGTTCCATTTTGATGGAGCAAAGACCATCATTAGAAATTTTTATTGAGTTCAGATGTTGTATTTAGCTGACTTTAGAGCACCTACTATAAATATACTCAAAGAATTAGAGGAAAATATAGTATCAATGAAGAAATTAATAGGAAATCTCAATAGAAAAATGAAGGTATTAAAAATGCAAAAGGAAAATTCTAAAGCTGAAAAGTACAACAAAACATATACTAAATGGACTGTGAACAGCAGAGTGGGGAGTCATTGAACTTTAATATAGGTTATAAAAATTACCCAATCCAAAGAAAAGAAATCAAAAAGGATTGGAAAAAAGCAAACGAAACCTTAGAGTGGAGTGATTTGAAGCATTTCAAAATAATAAAATTGGAGTCTTAGAAGAAGAGACAGAGAAAACAAATTTTTTAATTGGAAACAAAACTTCCAAAATGTTGTGGAAAACATTAGTAGATCTAACAAGCCTAAGTAACCCTAAGTATTATAAATACAATTAAAACTATTCCAAGGCACATCATAGTCAAACTGCTAAAAGATGATGATAATGAAAAAATCTTGAAGGCAGTTAGAGAAGAACAATATGTTACATTCAGGGGAACAATGACACAACATGAAATGACTTCTCGACTAAAACAATGGAGACTAGAAGATATAGGAATGGCCAAGTGCAGAAAGAAAAAAATAAAACTAAAAACCTATAACAATTATATATTCAATGAACTACCTTCCAAATTAAAGGTGAGAGGAATTCCACTGTAGTATGTTTGAGTACACTGTTAACACAGTATCCTCTTGACAGATAACTATAAACTCTGGACAAAATACAAATAATAACTACCCAGAAACTCAGGAGAGTGACTTAAGACAAGAAGATTCTGATGTGGTGAATTTCATAGTATTAAATATTTTAGCTTGAGAGCAGGCTGAGGCAGGATATAGTCTGTGTCACTTGTGGAGACTTACTCTCTAGATGAAAACACATAGTCTTTCTGGGTTGAAAAACCAGGAAACAGAGTTTGGAGAGAAGTTCTGGAAAGTGCAGAGAGAATCCAAACAAGGAGAGAGCCAGAAACAAGGAGCCGCAAATTCTGCATATTAAACTCTGCCCAAATCTCTGACTGACTCCTTAACCGCACATGCACAGGCAGGTTACAAGATCACCACCAAGGCCAAAATAACTACACAGAAATTTGAGCTGCCACCCAAGAGGCAGAGACCTCCATTTAAGTTCAACAAAGTTAAAGTCTGCTCAAACAAAAATATCAAGGCTTATGAATGATGTTATGGAATCCAGAATGTCTATAATCTAATATGCATGAACTCTGGTATACAACTTCAAGTTATTCAACATATATATAACCATGAAAAATGTGATCCAGTTTCAAGAGAAAAGGCAATAAACCTGATACGACCCAGATGTTGGATTATCAGACAAGAACTTTAAGGTAGCTATTACAACTATGTCCATTCATGTAAGCGAAAGATGCTTACAACAAATGAAAAGACAGGAAATCCCAGAAGAGAAAAAATTATTAAAAAAAGAAGGAAATTCTAGAACAAAAAGCATATCTTAAGTTAAAAAAAATAACACCAAATGGGCTTATGAACAGAGGTGTCAGTGGATCTGAGATAGATCAATAGAAATTATCTAATCTGAAAAAGAGGTAAAAGAATTTTTTAACAAACAGAATTTCAGGGAATTGTGGGGCAATACCTACAAATTGAATACACTTTGGTATTTTAAAATGAGAGAGGATGGAAAAAATTTTGGGGAGAAGCAATGGCTGAAAAGCATCCCAAATTTCTTGAAAGACATAAATTTATAGATTAAAGAAGTTCAGTGAACCCCAGACAAAATAAATAATAAGAAAATTAGAGTTGCAGTGTTGAAAACCAAGCTAAAGAGAAAATCTTGAAAGCTTCCAGGAAAAAAAAGTGACAAATTACATAAAGGAGAACAATAATTAGAAATCACTGACTTCTCATCAGAAACTATAGAATCTAAAAGGCAGTGGAACAACATCGTTAAGTGTTGAAAAATAAAATTTCTCAACCCAGAATTCTATCGAATTTGAATACATCGAAGGAAAATTTTCTTTGAAAACAAGAGCAAAATAAAGACATTTTTAGGTAAAAGTCAACCAGGGGAAGTTATCATCAGAAGACTTGTACTGTAAGTAATGCTAAAGGAAATTTTTTAGGCTGAAGGAAATATATATAATATAGAAAATCAGATCTTAAGGATGGAATGACCAGCATCTGAAGTGGTAAGTATTTAGTAAATATTTTTTTAAACTGTTTTTTCTCTCGATTCCCTTGATATAGATATGGCAACTATAGCATTAAAGGCAACTGGTTGAGTGGTAAATGGGTCTATATGGTTGCAAGGTTTCTAGATTTTAAGTAGTTGTGGATATTAAGTTCTTTCTCTAAGCACTCAAATAGTCCAAAACACACACACACACACACACACACACACACACACACACACACTGACTAAAGATGTATACATCATCTTAACCTTAACTTATATTCCAAATTCTGGAAAACATTCTTTTCCATTGTGCTTGGTACTTTCACCAAGGTAGCCCACATGCCTCTGCCATAAAATAAGTCTCAATAAATGTAGAATTGAAATCATACAGCATATGTTCTTGAACTACAATGAAATTAAGTGAAAAACCAATGGCAATAAGATACTAAAATGTCCAAATATTTGGAAATTAAACATATTCCTGAATATAGCACAAAGAAGAAATTACCTGGTAAAATGACAAATCAAAAAGTTAGTTCTTTGAAAAAAATCAATAAACTTCTAGTAAGAAAAAAAGAGAAGAACACAAATCAACACAGAATGATTATCACTGGAGATTCTACAGACATTAAAATTGTAATGAAAGAATAATTTGCACAAATTTTATCCTGAAAAATTAAAAAACTAAGGAGACATGGACCTTGAAAAAGAAACTAAACAAAACTGGCATGAAATGAAGCAGAAATCTGAATCACCTTATCTATCAAGGAAATTTAATGGGTTATCTAAACCCTTCCCACAAAAGAAGTTCCAGGCCTGGATGAGGTTTCACTGATGAATTTGTCAAAGAGTAAAAGAAAAAACAACATCAGTTTACACAAAATCTTTCAGACAATAGAGGAAGACATAGTACTTCTCAACTTTTAAGAGCCTGGCAGAACTCTAATATCAAAACAATGGTTACGATAAAAGCAAAATACTATGTAAGTTAATCAACTTATATAATACTATATAGTTAATCCAACCTTACATAAAAGAGATACTACCTCACGACCAAGTCAGATTCATTCCAAGAATGAAAGATTGTTTTAATAATCAACACTGTTGATGTAATTCAATTTATTGCAACATAAAGGATTATCTCACTAGGTGTGGAAAAAATGATTTGACATAATTCAAGATCCATTCATGATACAAACTTTCAGGAAAATAGGAAAAGAGAAAAATGGCCTCAAACTATTAAAGGACATTGTTAGGTAAATGAGCCCAAAGTGACCCTTAGGTGGATTATTTCTCTACTATTAGCTGAGACCCATTAATGCAAGAGCCTGCTGGCACCAAATTCAAATTTTTTGCACATCCAGTTATTTTTTTAAATTAATTTATTTATTTTTGAGAGAGAACACAAGCAGGGGAGGGGCAGAGAGAGATGGAGAGAGAAAATCCCAAGGAGGCTCCATGTTTAGTGCCGAGCCCAACACAAGAATTGATCACAGGATGGTGAGATGATGACCTGAGCCAAAATGAAGAGTCCATCGCCCAATCGACTGAGCCACCAGGCATCCCCAATTATTTTTAAAATAGTTCAAACAAGTGTTTTTTAAGCTATTTAGACTGCCTGCTTTGCATACTTCATGAAACCTCACTTAAAGCTCTTACCTATTGAGCTTTGTAGTTATTAGACTCCAAGTAGCTGCTGCTCTTTGGAGCTCTCTCACCCAGAGACTACCTGCCTTGATGCTGAGTGACATCACTTAGCGACATAAGCCCTCTCTCCAATCTTCTCTCTCAAAGCCTCCAAGAGGCTTCATATGAGGGATTCTCTTCATTCAACCCTGTCCAAGTGTCATTCAGTAAAGCTTGTTGTGTGTAAATGCCTCTAATAATGATATCTTTTTCCTTGATCAGCCTTAAATCCCTCAAACTCTACCAAAAAAAAAGAAAAGAAAAAAAGAAATATACGGATACTATGAATGCTTTTCCCTATGATTGGGAATAAGGCAGGGATACGCACTTCCACCACTTCTATTAAACATTGTACTGAAGTTCCTAGTCAATGCAATTGGCAAGAAAAAGAAAAGCCATTAAGATCAGAAAATAAGTCTTAAAAAATCTTTATTTGCATAAGTAATTTACATAGAAAATTCTAAAGAATATTCATCACTACTATTATAACTTGTATGTGAGTTTAGCAAAGTCACAAAATACAAGATCAATATACAAGACTCCATTGTATTTCTATATACTGGCAACAGGTGTTGACAATGAAAAATTTTTAATGGCATTTAAAATAGTGTCAAAAAACACAAAGCACTTGGTAATAAATTTAACCAGAGAAATGATAACCTCTGCATTGTAAACTACAAAACACTCCGTAGAGAAATTAAAGATGACCAAAATAAGTAGATACGCCATGTTCATAGATTGGAAAAATCAAAATTATTAAGATGTCAGTTCTCCTCAAATCCATCTATAGAGCCAATGTAATTCCACACATAATTCCAACAGACTTTTTGATAGAAACTAAGAATCTGATTCTAAAATGTATGTGGAGGGGCGCCTGGGTGGCTCAGTCGGTTAAGAATCTGACTCTTGATTTAGCAAATATCCTGCTAAATTCTGGTCCTGCTGCTTTCATCTGGGCTTCCAGGGACATTCGGCTCAACATCATCGTAAAGGGCCTACACAGGGGCATTCACTGCTCCAGGAATATTCTGGGGCTTCAGGGCCAACCTCAGATACTTGCTCACATCATATTTCCAACCCCCAGCCTCCAAAGAAGGACTTGTGTCTAACTGGGAGTTCTTTTTCCTTTATTTCCCTGAGGGCTAGGATTTGGGAGGACGGTGGTCCAGAAACTTCAGTTCTGGGACTTCTGTGGGGGGTTAACTGAATAATGCTCTTTCTCCTGCTTCTTTTCCACACCTCCTCTCTTTGTTAATGTATTTAACCTACACCTCATGCCCAGCAGAGAAATATCTCATTTGCTGTTTTGCTGTGATTGAGATCAAGGGAAAAACATCAAGGTCCACCAAGAGCTCAGTTCTCAAAGCACATCTTGCATCTTCGCTCCCTAGGCAATGATCTAGTCTACTTTCTCTATGAATTATCTGCTTTCATGTTTGAGTTATTCTAGACATCTGTGGAGAGGCCTCTGGGGTTTCTGCTCAGTCTCCATCAAAGCTTGGGTATTCAGGCAAGGTGGTGTCATTTAATCAGGACTCTGCACCAGGCAGGCCTTCTATGAACCCTTCAAGAGTGTTACTGCAAAATCCTTGCTTAAAGCAAAGGCTGGGATGTCTCATGCTCCTTGAGGTGGCCTTTTTCACTTTCAAGTAACTCTGCCTTCATTTGAAGTTATACCCAATCTGCTGGAGAGTGTCACAAGGTTTCAAACCTCTCTCTGGGAGTTTTTGGAGGCACAACCTAGCAATCTTTTTTTTTTAATAATAATAATTTATTGTCAAATTGGTTTCCATACAACACTCAGTGCTCAACCCAACAAGTACAACCTAGCAATCTTGTCCACATTATCAGAAACCTTCATTTGTACTTCTCTACTTCTAGAGTAAATTTGAATATACATGATTGCTTCTTGCCAGGAATTCAAAATCATATTCTTTTTATGAGAGTCTTCCCAATACTCCATCCTTTTGTTGTCAAAGTAGAAACAGTCCAAGGTAAGAGTTATACCATACAGTAGAGGTTTGCAACTTTATATGCTTATAGATTGCCCTGTTGAAAATGCAGAACCCCTGGCCCCACTCCCAGAGATTCAGATTTACTGGGCCTGGGGTGAAGCCTGGCATTCTGAATTTTTAATAAGCTCCTGAATTGGATCTCATCAAATCATACCTGGACAGCCAGTGCCTAAGCTGGTGATCCAAGAGGAAATGCTCCTCCCCACGATGCTTCTCCCCTCCCTCTCAGGTCTGAGCGCTGAGCACCCTCCCATCAAGGCAAAGGACCTCCGAGACCAAGAGCCAGTTTACCTCTTGACTGCCAGGTCTGTGGTCCCTACAGGAGGTCCTCTGGGCACCTGGAGTAAAGACCATGCCTGCCTCACAGGACTGTCATGGGCATAAAAGGGATAGAGGGCTTGGAACAGGGTCTAGCACACAGTAAGAACTCGATAAATGTTAGCTGTTCTATAACCATTATTCTCATTACCTTTGCTACTACCATCACTCACAGTCCCACCGAGAAAATGGCAGGGGGCCTCCTAAATGCCTCACCTTTGTGAGGAAGAGAACACCACTCAGAGAAGTCCAGAGCCACGTGGGACAAATGATAATCATGATCTTGGCATCAGTACCAAACTCCTTTTACCTATTTCCCTCACAGGCACCAGGAGACTTTCCCAGGCTCTCTGCCCCTGTGGGAGCAGCCCATGCACCCATCTCAGCAGTGAACCATCCTGCCACTGAGAAGTTAGTATCTCTCTGCCCCTCTCCATGACTGTTTTCTTCCTACAGGCCACTGCAGTCCCCAGGTCCCCCTTCTGTCCATCTTAGATGTGTGTGGTGGTCTCAATCTGATCCAGCTTCCTCCTCCCAGGCACCAAGTAGCCAGTGGAAGCCCTCACCAAGTCCCCCATCAGAGTCAAAGTGCTGTGACTCTCCCCTCAAGATAGTGATGACTGTGTTGAAGCTGGTGCCCTTCCTGGTGTTCCTCAAGCAGTCCTTGAGAAGCTCGTCAACTTTTGTTCCATGGAGTGAATG